>CP141133.1:5000000-7500000 GCA_035236585.1 Warburgia ugandensis
ATAAGTGTCATATGCCCCATGGAGGTATATGATCCTGTGTCCCTAGGTACCCGGGGATCACACGGCGGTGAGGTCGTGGGCATAGTGGGACCCTATGATTTCATGGATTTATGTGCATTGCATATGGCATGATACGAGGTTGGTCGACCATACCATACTAGATATCCATGAGTTGGATTCAATGAAGCATCTTATGTATATCATAATGTTATGATATATATGTATATGATACTTTCGATTTTGGATTATGTGATCCTTTAAGTCGTTAGTATTTCAGTTTAACAATGGATTTTAATATCGATGTTGCACTTGAGTATTCAGACGTGCACATGTTTTGAATAAGCATATGATTTTAAAACATCTCATGCATTATAAAACTAGTAGTGATAGGCTCCTACTGAGTATAGTATATACTCACCCTATTCTTAACATTTTTTAGAATGATTCCATCCACGAGTAGAGGACATCTATGTTAGTGCTACGAGCAAGTGAATCAAAAAGGAAACAATTATACATGTAAGTAAATTCTCAACCCTTTGAATATGTATTTGTATTTAATTACAGGTGGGCTATGTGCTGTGACTTTTGACTTCTCTCATTACTTTTGTGGGTGAGTGAGAGGAGTGGGGAATTAAAGTCTGACTTATGCTTTGCAAAGGAGTTGCACACAAGTGCTGCGCATGGTTAGTAAAGGTGAAACTGCAACCCCGTAATAGTTGGTATCAAAGCAGAGGTTAGGCAAAGGTTGAAGAGGGTTCGAGTTGGGAGTTGCTTGTGGTGATTGTGAACCTCACAATAGCATCATGGCAAGTGAGTCAGGATTGACCAACATACCTGTGGAGGTTCAACCAAGGTTTGGTAAGTTAGAACAAACGTTATATGAATGTTTGAAGAAGTCTAGTGCCTTCATGGACACCTTGCATAGTCATAAGACTAACATTCAAAGAATGGTCAAGGTGTTTAAATATATGGATGCTAAGACCATTGAGAGGGTAGAGTGTATGTCAGATCTCCTTGAGACAATGTGTAATGACCCAACATTTTGGAGACATTTTGTATAAAGAACAAACCTAGTGTGATGTGCTAATGATCTTGTAACTTGACTATTTTGGAATAAATATATGCTTATTATATGTTTAAGGGTCTTATTAGGTGGTTGAATGTTTGATATAAATTCACATAGGGAACTTAGGAATTTGGGAATAAAAGTAGTACCACTAGATATTATACGCAAAATGGAATCCAACGCTTCAAAGAACGCCGAAAACGGACCTCGTATGAAGAAGTTATAGGCGTTAGAAGAGTGAGGGCATTTTGGTAAAAAAGTACCTAAAAATAATAAAGCCAAAAATTGCAGGGGGCCGTTTTGATAATGGCACCCCTTGTCTTGTTCCTCCTCCAGCCCTCTCCCAATTTTTCTAGAAAAATCCTAGCACTGCCTTGCAAAGGCAGTGCCATAAGAAATGGCGGCACCACCTCCCTCAACTATAAAAACCCATTTGCCCTCTTCCCAAATCATCCTCTCTCCTCCATCTTCTTCAACTGTAAAAGGGAAGATTCTGGCAGCTAGGGTTCAGCGTGAAGAAACCCCATCTTCTGCAATGGACATCACTCCAGCCTATCAGGTAAGCCCTCTTTCCCTTAGTCTCTCCCTCTACGTTTCTTTCTCAGCCATGCCAAATCCAGGCTGGATCTGGTATTTCCCAACCGGGAAATGAAGAAAACCCGAAGAAGACGGGTTCCCTTCCAAAACCCGTCGACCAGGGTGCCGTTTCAAGCTGCCCAAACTAGCCCTTATTTCCCTTTCCTTCCCAGCCCAGATCCATGTTGGATCTAGGTGCTTTTCTGGACGAACATCATCGGCTTTCCGTGACCCAAACCAGACGGGTGAAAACCCGTCAAGAGAGAGAGAGAGCACCTCCCAGGGGCACACAAGCGTCCCAGGGTGCACGACGCAGTCCAGGGCACTTAGATTGATGCACACCCGTGCCAAGCTCCCTGGGGGCTGTCCTCACGCACGCGTCATGTCCAGATAGTTGTCTTAGCTATACAGGGACGCATGGGATGTCCTGGGAACTGAGGCACATCGTAGCCGCGCCTAAGATGCATCCGTGCAACAGTGCACACCCTGGCACCCCATTCGGACGTGCGCACATGACCCAACCTAGTTGCGGTGCGACCAGGACGCACGCATATACTAGAAACCGTAGAGCGCGCATTCTAGAACTATGGCGCGCAAGAACCTAGGCACTACATTTGGGTCGTCCGTTAAGGCGCGTCCTTTTAAAATCCAAATTTGGAGCCTATACAATAAAATAGCATAGAATAACGCCTAGATCTTATGTTTGGACATCACTCAGGACCTTACCAAGATGTTCTCGAACTCGAAGTGAAGACAGGCACGAGCGACGTAACAACGCACGAGGTAGGTAGTCTGATCCTACTCTGTTTTCAAAATACATCCTAAACGTTCATTAAGTTACTTGTTTTAATACTGTATTAAGCATGTGTTTTAAACTATACTGTTCTTATACAAGTATGTGGGACCTGCTTGCATGATTTATGTATTTGAAAAATCTTGCATTAACTGAAGAATGCTGTTGAGAAATAATGTTTTTATACACATTACGGATTCATGGCATTTTACGCGATGCTTGCATACTTTGAAAACAAAGCCATAAATTGCATGGTTTATGTTGATTTGAGGTTTGGACTATGTATGGTTTTGGGCTATTAAGCCCAGTGGGCACTATGCTGAGGGGTACGGGTTTGGCCTCCTGGCCTTTACCACCAAAAAGGTGGATAGTATTGCTGTCGAAAACATCATTGTCTCTTCCCTGACTGCTGTGGTCAACAGGGACGATCACTGGAGGTGTTCACGGCACCCTTTCGGGAATATATCCATAGTCGCCATGGCGGCCATGATGGACTGGTCTCTAGATACCGGAGACATGCGATCCAGAGTGGTTCTGGTTGCAAGCATGGTGACCCTATGATTTCAGTAGTATGGATATGCATATAACATTTAAATTGGTCGTAAATGAGTACTCGTGACCAGATGACTTGAGACCGGTGCATGTTACTTCGTGATGCTATCATTTACCTCATATGCAGACTAATTTAAGTATTTTCTTATCATTATATACTACGCATGGCTTTGACATATGGTGTAGATCTCATAACCAGGATATGGTGAATCTATTGATTTTGACTTTCTAAACTCAGACATACTGTTAGTATTGCATACTAACTCGTGATTGATAAAGAATTTCAATATATGACATTACTTACACTTTATGCATATATATGCGCACCTATTACAAATTTAGCATGCCTTTCATGCAACCACTTTGAACTCCGTATGATGCATTGCTATGTTTTCAAAAAGGGTAGTGTCAGGTTACCTATTGAGTATGATAAATACTCAACCCAATCCATTATTTTTCAGATCAAATAAAAGACCAATAGAAGAAACAGCAGGAGGCGTTAGAACCAAAGTCAAGTAGGCAAAGGTACGATTTAATTAGTGATGTCCTTGAGAAACTACTATAATCTTGATTATAAGTATTTGTTGTAGCTATGGCTGTGACTAACAATCCTGGGAGAAATTACTTGTTTTGATTTGGTTTATAAATTATCATGGCACTATGCATTGAGCGTTCATTTTGACACTCGGGCTCTTTATACAATGTTTTTTCAAAAAGAAGAAAATTTTCCTGCATTCTTCTGCATAAATTGTTTTAAAACTAGAGATTGATCTTGCTGCATTTTTACTAAAAATGGCATTGAAAAATCTAGGTTGTCACACAATGGAAGGTAAAATAATAGAGCTACATAAGGAGAAAGCCGGCCTAAATGATGTTAGGATTAGATTGGCCTTGTTGGAGAAGGGCATAGCTAGTGGGGGAGGATCTCGACTAAAGCAGTTTGCTCCTGAGGTCAAGATCCTTGAACCTACAAATTACAAGAGAACCCATGATACCAAGAACTTGGAGAATTTCCTATGGAAGATGGAGCAATACTTTAAAGCTGCCAAGATTTCTGAAAAGGCATGAAGGTGGATGTGGTAATGATGTATCTCATCAATGACATGATGCTATGGTGGAGACAAAGGTAAGGTGATGTAGTTGATGGTTGTTGCACCATAGCCACTTGGAAAGACTTTAAGAAAGAGATCAAAACCCAATTCCTTTCAGAGTGTTGAGTATTTTGCTCGGAAGAATCTGAAACAGCTAAAGTATATGAGATCTATCCATGATATGTCAACCAATTCATGGCTTTACTCATGAATATCTTGAATAAGACTGAGAAGGACAAGTTGTCCTTCTTCATGGATGGGTTGCAACCTTGGGTGGAATAAGAGTTCAAAGGAGGAGAGTATAAGACCTGGCCATTACACTCTCGACTATGGAGAGATTAGTGGAGTTCAATAAGAGGGCTGAAGGCACTAATGAGGAGAAGAGAACAAGGTTGATAGAGGCAACGACGGAGAAAACAAATCTAAGGGTCATAAGGAAGAACGCAAGGAGGCTTACATGATTCCAAGGGCAAAGGTAAGTTCATACCTCATTCCTCTGGTTATTTCATATATGATAGGGATTATTGAGTAATGGACTGTCCAAAGAAGAAGACCCTCAATGCTTTGGTGGTTGAAAGGGAGAACCACAAGGTAAGGGATGAGGATAAAGAGGGGAAGCCTAAGATGGGGTACTTAGACTCCTCAATGCCATGATGGGGCAAGCATTAGGGACCAAGCTTGTTGCATGGAAGAGGTTGATGTATGTGGATGTGTGCTTCAGTGACAAAGGCACACATGTTATTGCAGGGAATGTCAAAGGATACTTTGAATGATGCCACTTGGATAACTTTGAATGGTCTGATGGTTATAAATTTCGATTTGGTTTTAATTATGTGGATTATAAAGATGGTTTGAAGAAATGCCCAAAGAAATCGGCCTTCTGGTTTAGGATATTTGTCAAAAAGGTAGAGTAGTTCGTCTTCCCCTGGGTTCATCTTTGTACCAGAAAAACATACAAAACGAAGATAATGTTATTGACAACAGGCATGATATGTATATGATTCACGATTATTGATATTTAGTAGTCTTCAAGACATTAGCCTGTGTTCTATCAAACATACAGAACTCAACCAACCAACTTGAATTCGTTGGATTGACTCAACTTGTCAAGAGATTGAGTCGACTTGGTGAAAACTCTGAGTCAAGAAATGGTGCAGAAGCCATCCCCTACAACTTGAACTTGCCACAATTAATCAGCTCATGTATGCATCTTATCTACCAAAAATGATTGAATCTTAAAATCGTGACTAGTAATGTGTCTCAAGAGCTTCCTTGGACAACTTAAACCATTAATTTTTGTTAGCATTGATCAACGGCTTCTAATTCATCTCACGCAGATTCAGTAAATCAATGTACCATTTGCGCGGTTTGTTATGTGGGACCAATGTTGGTTTTTAAGATTATATCTTAACACGGATGTTTTATATTATTTATGGCAGGCAAGCTCTATGAGCGCCTCGAAGCCGTGACCTAAGCACAGCTCATTTGAGATGCATGCTGATCATAATTCAATCAGCCTGAACCTTAGGGTTTTAATTCTCTTTTCTATCTCATTTATATAGTACTTGGACATCACCAATGAGAACGTATCGTTTTCGTCAAATCATGTTTTCAGTGGCGTGCCTTGTTGTGTTTTGTTTTAGTATTTTAATCTTGGAGTAGATACCATCAAACAAATCTAATAAATGCATCCCTTCCGGAAGTCGGGGTTTGTTGTCATGTGCATATTATTTCAGTTGCGTTCAAGTACATAATACGTAAACTCATTTTTGATGACTCAACGATGATTTCTCTTCCTCTTTTCAACGTTATATTGATAACTTTACCCTTTGGTATGAAGCTGCAAAAGCCTGTTGGTTTACAATTCCGAAGTTTATGTTAAGAGAAGGACATTTGTTGAGTGGTCCTTTTCGTCTCAACTATCTTGTAAGAACTTTTCAACCCAATGACTATTCAAAACAGCAATGAGCAGAGAAATATTACTCATTGTGCTGTAACAAATTAATGAAAGCAAGGAATAAAAACGGTTCAAACTAAGATTTGAAGTTTTCAATTAAACGCATCTAGATTGCTAGAAATTTTTGCAGGTTTGGTGATTTGGTTGAAATTATGAGTTTGCTTCACGTAGACTCAATTTCAAATGAAAAGCGATATAATGTGGCTTTTTAACCAGGCTTCAGATTGAGGCTCCCTCTCAAGAGGAAGCATATCTCATTTAACCTAAGTAAGTGATTAGAGCATTTTACGGGTCAAAAGGTCGTTAACCAGAGTCATGTGGCATGCTGAGTTGAAGCCTCGCTTGGAGGGCTGGTTAAAGAGGATCGGTTTGTCATTTTTCATTTCTTAAAATTTCATCATCAGACGTGGATGATAAAGTGAGGTTCTTTAACCTTCAAACCTGCAGGCCACTTATATTCAGACGACCCTTTTCTTATAACCGCACGCCCTCGTCATTAGGTTTTAAGCTTATAAGGATGTGGGGGTAATAACTGCTCTAAACCAGTAATTATTAAGGGGAAAAAAAAAAACCAACAAAAATTGTAGAAAAAGGAAAACCCATTTCGCGAGGAGGAAAACGGGACATCGTTGGCTATTCTGAAAATCTGAACATGGGAGAGGGAAATGAACGAGAGAAGATGAAACGAGATATTACTGCGAAGAGGAGCATACGATGAAAGCCGTGAGACACCTTAATTAGTTGGGGAGATTGTTTCTGGGCTGTTAGACTTGGGTTTCAAATAAAATATTCGAGTTTTGGTGCTTCCTTAGATGTTGCAGAGTTGAAGAAAGTGTTTAAATTTTCGTGGTGTCTTCTCCGTTCTTGCTAGTGGAGTTTGGTGATCGCTGGTTAACTTCGAGTTTTTCAAACTAGAACTACTCATGTAGTGATATCCCATGATTACACTTTTCCTTCTAATCCAAAAGACCTGCTGGTTTTTCACCTATTAAGAAAAGAAAAGCGATAACCATGGATATGGTTAAAACTGGATCTTGATAGAGATGAGGTGATTGGTGACTGTTTCTTGATCTACAATGATTTTGTTTAATGGAACACGTGAACCAAATGTTATTTGCTGGAATTCGGTTATTTGGACTTTTTTGGATAATGGGTGTTTAGAGAAAGCAGGGATCGGTTTTTGGATATGAATTTGGAGCAGGTTTTATGCTGATTCAGCGAATGTTGATAGGGTGCTCGTCTTGTGCTAATTTGGGGGATGAAGTGACTGTGAGGTAGATTCATGGGTGTGTGGTGAAGGTTGGTTCGGGTTTTGAAGTGAGTGCTTGTAATAATGCGTTTGTGGATGTATATGAGATCTGATGGATGAAATTTCATGGTGTCTCCCGATCAAAGACTGGCGTTATTCTAAAATTTAACACTCATCAAGATGTATTTGTGTCATCTGCTCCAAATTATTGGGTTTTTAGAAGGCAACTGATTTAAGGGTTTTGGGTTACCTTTTTAATGCCGCTAACTGTTCACGCTACGTGGCAAGTTTTGATAGGTGCAAGCCTGTGAAAGCACAGAAAATGATGTCAAGGGCGTGTGGCTATGACACAAATGGCTGCCCGGA
Source organism: Warburgia ugandensis (assembly GCA_035236585.1). NCBI lineage: Eukaryota > Viridiplantae > Streptophyta > Magnoliopsida > Canellales > Canellaceae > Warburgia > Warburgia ugandensis. The sequence continues at coordinate 5,007,651 of CP141133.1, forward strand.
TATCAGCGGCCAACTTTTATGATCATTTTGACTTCTTTCCTTCTTTGAAACATTTCACGAAACGCATCCCACCACTATCACTTTAGGTAGCTGGCTTTCGTATTTATACTGCCAGATAATACTTTGTAGATCTTCACTTTATGAACTACCGTTTGGAGAACCATCGTTTTCAAAGTTACCCAAAGCGCCAACATGTGCTTTGCTTTCTTTTAGCCTATGCTTCTAACAATCGACCATACTACGACTTGGAGATAGAAACTTGGAGTAATCTACTGCGTTCTTAGTTCCATGGTACACTCTACTATTCGTCGAAACAGTTCCCGGGGTATACTAGCCTTGACGATGCTCCAATCGATCTGTTACTGTGAAGGAGACGTCAGTGAAGATCGAAGGTTCCAAAGTGCACGCCTCCACTAGTTGGTTAAGCTAACTTTGATGGGAGTATCGTTACTGTCTTCTCTGGTCCCACTGTTTACAAGAACTCAATTGAAACAGAAGCCCTGGAGCTCAATTTGGTTCTCGAAGTTAATACTGAGAATACCTCTTTTACGGGTCTCAAAGTTCACACTGAAACCATATATTTTTATCTTTTAGTGTAAAGGGATCCGATTTGTACTATAGGTTGGGAGATTTGGCATTTTGTTAAATGAGATTTTGATGAATCTTTGTGTGAATTTGGTTTTTTCTTTTTTATTGGGTAGGCAAGCGGGTTTTTTAATTGATAATCCTAAACCAACATGCCACTTGAATCCATAACCTACATAGAAAAGCCCTTCTTCCGCCACTGTAGTGGAAGGCTAGTTAACGATCATGCAGATGCCTTCCTAAACAAGGGTTCATCTTTGTGTATAGGGCACGGTCTGCACAATTTGTAAATGTCCTTTCTTTGAAACTATTCTTGTCCAATTCAAAAGATAAAAAATAAAAAATAAAATAAGTTCCATTGTACAACGGTTATAGCTAGGGTTTAAAATATGAGGAAGCGTTTTTGAAGAGAGAAAATTATTTCAAGGTGTAGAAGTATGTTTAACCACCAATGTTGCACTTCTAAGCATAGTTTAAAAATTCGCACACTCAACTTGAACGTGAGGCTAGTTGAGTTAACTAGAAATGACTCAAAAAAGCTCAAAGGAGATCTTCCAATAAGCTCCTTTGTAATCTAAAACTTTCTCTTGTATGTATATCATAAACAGTAGACAAGAGAATTTGCACTCCCTATCGCTGGGAAGGCCTTATATTCAAATCTCAGCCAAGCATAAATTATTTTGTTTTTTAGCGAGTCTGGCAAGTCACCGGATATGCTACCATGTCATTAACTTTGAAGAGTCTTTGGAGATGACTTGCAAGCTCTAGAACCATCCTTCCATGCTCAAATTACTATAAAAAAAACATCTTATTCATTCAAGTCAAACAGAGTCACTCAACAAGTCAACTCCCAATATAAGAAAAAGTTCTTAGCTGAGATTTGAACACAATAGCACGAACTACTATAACTTACTAATTGTTACCAACAAAAGTTCTAGAGTTGAGAATTGAACACAACATCACAAACTACTATAACTTATTAATTGTTACCAACCCACTCAACACTAGTATTTGCAAATAAATAAATTTTAAAATATGTGTAAAAAATAGAAAAACTATTTCAAAATCTTAAAGAGGTTCTTGAGTGGCCTTAAACTGTGATAAAAGTATTCTACTGGCTTTATCTAAATTAATGTAACTAGCAATTCATGGAGTTGATTCATTATATAACAAAACCATTATTTTGCACTAGGATTTGAACCCAAGACATCCAACTTTACTATGCAGATGCCTTATCCAATTCTACTAACAACTATATGTGCATCTAAAGTGAATTTTTGGTTTAAAAACTATGTTTTAGGGTTCAGGGAGGGGGAGAAACTAAGAGAGTTATTTGGTTATAATAAAGAAAAGAAGAAGAAGTAGAAAAGATCAAAGAACAAATATAATGTTTATGACTTACCACTGATGCTGTAATTTATCTCTTTTTGGGAATTAAGATATGCATCCGGCCCTAGGAATTAGATATTGCATTTAAAAATGCATGAAAAAACCCGGGTCATCACAGTTATGATTTTGTGTCTAGTTTGACTCTCTCCGCCTCTTTCCTTGAGAAGAACCAGCATTGTGAGTTTCTATTGCTTGTTACATCCATTGGACCTCTTTTAGGCTCTAATTCTCTCCTTGTTGGTGTATCTCTCATAAGACAAAGCAGCTCTTGATGATTTCTATCCTATTGATCTTCTTGATTGTTTTTAATAAAATCTTATTTTATTGGAAGAGGTTCAAAAATGTCATTTTGAATTTTAAAATAGTTGAAAGCTTAGATTTAGTATTTTACAAATCCCACCTACAAGTAGTCAGTAGCTTCTCTTTTTATATTACATACATATATATATATATAGAAGAGAGAGAGAGAGAGAGAGAGAGAGAGAGAGAGAGAGAGAGAGAGAGAGAGAGAGAGAGAGAGAGAGAGAGAGAATCAATCTATGCCTACTCAAGCAAGGAGAGAAAAGGGTGGGAGGGGTGGATTTCAGCCGTGTTGGGAATAGATGTAAAACTCACAAGTTGACTTGGAAAACTCATTCAAGTTATTAGACTCCACAGTAAACTGAGTAACTCATTAATTCGACTTTCTATGTAACAAAACTATTTTATTTGCTTTGGATTTGAAGCTAAAACTTACAAAGTAACTGCATAATATCTTAACTAACTCAATCAACAACTACTTGGACATTTAATGTGATAATTTAAAAATAGTTAAAAGTAAATAAAGTATTATCAAAATTTCCACTTAAGTATTTTCTAGTACCAAAACTAGCTTTGAGTTACCTCAACTCACTCCACTTTCGAGTTGAGTTGAGTTTTTGAGATTTTAAACTATAATTTGGGTTCAAGAGAGAGTCATAAGCAAACTACCTGAGCTTATCCTAATCTTTAATTCTAATTTCTAATAATAAAAAAGTATTACCCATTAATTAGAGACACCGTGATGTCTGTAACCAAATGGGCTAGACGGTTCAGGAGTTGATATATATATATATATATATATATATATATAGATAGATATCAGATCATTAATGCGACACGTCAACTTTCTCGAATGTCGTCTTACATATATATGAGACAATACAAAGTCAGATCGTTAATCACACACGTCAACTAACTCATGTGGACAAAATTATCTAAACAATTGATGAACATTGGCTGTAAAGTTGTAATGAATAGCTGCAAATTTGAAGTTTGCCATTTCCAAGAATAATCAATTGATTACGTGAAACACAAGTTCATTTATTAATGATGCTCCATGGGAATTGTGGGGCCCTCCAACGACTCCGATTTCACGCTGTGACGTTACGGTTGAACACAGAAATACCCGTCATACTATTTTTTTGACACGTTTTCTCATGCTATTAATAACGTGTTAGGCAGTTTCGGAAAATACCCAACATTTGGAGGATTTTGATGGCCTTAGTGTGTCAGTCGCTTGTATAGTTATCCGTATGATCTTTGATTCATTAAGATATAGAAAATAAATTGACTTGTAGGAAATAGTCATAGGAAAATTGAGCTTTTATACGGTGCAGGCTAACGTAAAGTGGAAGGATTCACAAGTGCAACTGGAAGCACAGGTCAAACAAAACTTTGGGGTGATCTAGATCGTTGATTTGATTGGATATAACTTAGATAAGCTATGACCCAAAGATCTCAAGTGACTCGAGCCAGCATATTATTCAGCAATGCAAAATGGACAGCACGCGGTACCCATAGAATGAAAATTAAATTTCTTAAGTACTAGTCATTGAGGACTAAAAAGGGTTAGTTGAGAAGAAACTGACCAGTTACACACGTACGTTTCAAATCTTGCAATTAATGGGATCCGAATTCTTTTTTCAATGCAACACCAAACTATACAGCGATCTCTTTCTTTATCTACACACGTAACTGTGAGTTTTCCTTTATTAATGGGTGAGAGTGAGTTTCCATCCATAACTTGAAATGGAAATTTCATGCCGCTTTCTGTTTGGGCTTCTGGTATTGGCTGTCCCAATTGCACGAGCCAATGAAGATGTTGTTCTTAATCGAAGTAATTTCCCTGGTGGTTTCATATTCGGTGCTGGGTCGTCTGCTTATCAGGTCTCTCTCTCTCTCTCTCTCTCTCTCTCTCTGTGTTTGTTTCTGATTATCGGTTTTGCAGTATGAAGGAGCAGCGAAGGAAGGCGGGAAAGGTCCAAGCATTTGGGATGTTTACACTCACAGACACCCAGGTCTTTATTTATCTTTACTTCGATACATCGGTCAACGTAGCTAATCATCTAGCCCAGTCCTGATCTAAATTGAGTTCAAACTATGATTCAACAACAATAACTTAGCAGTCCTGCCACATGACCATTTGCTTCACACAATACTCCATTTCAAGCATGTTGACATAGAAGAGCCTGAGCTAGCTCTCTCTTAGCCGTTTCTTGTCTCAATATGACAAAATTTTGATCATGATCCCTTGATTTGATCAAAATGGCATTTTTATAGAATCTTTATGTCTCCTTATCAAATGAATCTATGACAACAACGTCATGATCCCTACTCGTTGCATAGTATTTGATATACAATTTGGCATTTGGCTGGGGGATAACAATTCGTGAACTGAGTTATCCTTGGCCTGCTGATTTTGTTCCGGCTATTTATAACACTAAAATATAACATATCATCTCTGGCAAGTGAATCAGCTGTGCCAAGCAGCTCCTTTTTAAGTTTACTAGCTAGCCATCAACAAGTTTATCAATGGTTTGTAATTCCCGCGACAAAACAGCTCCTCTTTAGTTTCTTTTGGTCATTGACGTATGACGGTCATCCACAGAGAAGATAAAGGACCATAGCAATGGAGATGTTGCATTGGATTCTTATCATCGTTATAAGGTGAGATCACTGTTACTTTAAAGCTTATGATTTCGTTTCTCTTGATCTTGTCGCCGTTGATTAGGAGAACTTGCAGGAGGATGTGGAGATTCTCAAGGATATTGGCATGGATGCTTTCAGAGTCTCCATCTCTTGGTCAAGAATATTGCCTCGTAAGATGGATTTTATGTTATAAAAGAAACATCGATGTGGCCAGCTGTTTGAGGAGTCGGTTTGTATATTCAATGTATAAGTTCTTATATGGTGTCTGGACGTGTAGATAAACAAAACGATATCAGACACGATAAATGTACATGTGGAGCCCATATGGAGTTGCTGATCCAAACCGTTCCATTTCAGGCGACATCTTAGATGTGCGATAAACCCACAAATGCTGTCGGTTGGATGATGCCAAAGCAGACATCTGTTAGGATTCTTCTACCTGCTGATTTTCCCGTCCTTTTAGAACCTTCTGGGCAGTCCATTGTCATATTACATAACAATACTGGTTGCGCTACGGCATTGTACTGCCTAAGATGAGGCCCGGAAAATGAGCGGCTCGGCACCAAAGTCATGGGCCCACATTTGTTTTATTTACATGCTTAAACACCAGCTAATAGCTCATTTGTAATAGTAGTGGTGATGAGTCGATCAAACGAAACGAGTGACTAGTAATTTGCCCCGTCCGATGCACGGGTTCCCCCATTTATTTATTGACCCAAATCACTTTTCAAGTAAGACATGCTTCTTTGAAAAGAAGTAATAATAAATTAGAATCTATTATTTTAAAAATAAAATTAGTAAAATTTAGAACATTTAGTCATAAAATGTTATGTCTTTATAGTCTACAATAATTAATAAAAAGAAGAAGACACACACGTATAGAAAGAGAGAGATAATAACTCTTTAGCAAATATGTACAAAAATAGAACTTAATAACTCTTAAAGTGAAAGAGACCTACTTATGCCAAAAGCAGCCTAGTACAGTTGGTCCTAGACAACAAGGCTTCTCTTTGTTATACTTGATTGGAGGTTTGAGGTGGCATTTTTCCCTTATTGGGAAGATTTCAAGTGGATTTGAAAATTAGGGTATAACTTAGGGGTAATTTGCTTAGATAATTATATAATGTGAGATAGATTCTAAATAAAATTTTACTAATTTAAAGTATATTTATAATTTTCAATATACATGTATATGTGAGTTGTAGTTGAGTTGGTTAGGCCATGTTATTGTTGTTTTAGAGGTTTTTTTTTTTTCTAAACTTAGCCAAAACAAATTTATTTTATTATACAGTGAAAAGTGAACTAGTTAATTATTCGATTCTCTACCAAGTCGAATAATTCAACTAAGTTGTTTTGAGTCAACTAGTGAATTTTAGAGCTATGGATTTAGGTGAGAGATTGCAAAGCCATCTATGCTTAATTATCTCAAATTTTGTCAATGTTAGATGGAAGTCTACGAGGTGGGATTAACAAACAAGGCATAGAACACTACAACAGCGTCATCAATGATATCGTATCCAAAGGTCAGGATTCAGCCCATCTCTCTAATTTCTTTCTTGATCAAATTTATGCAATACTCAGCAGACTACGAGAGAGCAAACTGTACAGACTGCTTAGGCGATTGTTCATGAAATGGATCAAAATAATTTTTCAAAAGCTTTCAGACTTGCAGTTGTCACACCTAAGCACGTGAAAGGCAGTATCATCCAATGGATGTGATCTTTCCTGGGGGTTTCCTGCCAAGATGACGCACTGGAAGATCAACGGTTTCGATTAGTGGAATGCAGGCCATTCTATCTCATTCTTATATGCTGTCTGCTTTTCTAGTGCAGGTCTAGTTCCCTTTGTAAGTCTCCTTCATTTCGATACTCCCCAAGGCCTCGAAGATGACTACCGCAGCTTCTTAAGTGCCAACATCGTGTTAGTACTTGCTTCTTCTGATATATATTGTACTATATATATAGTACAATCTAATTGAATTGACCTTATGAATGTTTATTTTACACAGGATCGATTTTCGTGACTATGCGAATATATGTTTTAGAGAATTTGGTGATCGAGTGAAGCACTGGATCACCATCAACGAGCCTGGGACTTACAGCTCCGGCGCCTATGCGTATGGCCTTCTAGCACCAGGTCGATGTTCACCATGGGTAGGAAATTGCAGCGCAGGGAATTCAGGGACTGAACCATATATCGCGGGACATAACATGCTTCTTTCTCATGCAGCTATCACGAAGCTGTATAGGGACAAGTACCAGGTAAAGTGCCTGAGACTTGGTCTTAGAGCTCTTAACAATGGACCACATTTGTAGTTGTTCCTGATAGCTCCCACATTAGATCTCTACTCACGGAAAGGGAAAGCCACTTAGATCAACGATATGTGAGGCATCCCACTTTTAGATAATGGGCCCATCTTTCATTGATCCAGGCAGTTAATCTGATACTTCTTCCCAAGTACTTTTACTTTGCCTAATATCCTAACAGTTGGGATGAACTATCCTGACAGGCAAACCAAAAGGGAATAATTGGAATAACCCATAATTCACCCTGGACAATCCCTTACTCTGCATCTGTTTCTGATGAAGCAGCAGCCCAACGTGCTATGGATTTCGTACTTGGATGGTCAGTTATCTGAAACTCTAATATCTGACATTGCAATGACATGGTTCTATGCAAGAGTAGCCGATTAATTAGTTACTACAACTGTTATTTAATCCTTTCCTCAGGTTCATGGAGCCACTAATCACAGGTGAATATCCATTATCAATGAGATCAATTGTCGGGAATCGGCTACCAAAATTCACCCAGGAGCAGTCAGCTATGGTAAAAGGATCATTCGACTTTATTGGATTAAACTACTATACTGCAAATTATGCATATGATGTTCCTCCTTCCAATACAATTAACGTGAGCTATGCAACTGACTCGTATGTTAACAACACAGGTAAGTTTCGCAAAACCTGTTATTTGAAGTGTGTTTTCTACCTTTTAGTACCAGATGTCTAACAGGCAGTCTCCTCTAACAGAAGTGCGCAAAGGGATTCCTATTGGCCCTAAGGTAATAGTTTACCGAATAAACTTAGTAGGAGTAGAATGATAAAATTTATGGAAGATATATCGGATATAAAATATGAACTCAAGCAATGGCGGTTGTCCTCGATCTATGACATATCATTAATGTCACCACTGCTGAGGTTTCCTTAGCTAATTAACATGATGCTGGAAGAGGATAGTACCATCAAAGAAATGTGGTCCTCCGTCGGTCCCTTGATAAGACTCTGGGTGATGACAATACATCTGCCCTTTGATAGATGTCTTCAGAAACAGTGCCATTTGCTGGAGAGTTCACCCGGACCGTAAACAAGGGGTGTTTTGTTTCGACGTCCAAAACGCAAACAACTTTGGACCTTTTCTACCTCATTTTTCTACATATATAGGGTATGTGACTTAGAAGCAGAATTGCAGGCTGGTTCTTCATGGCAATATGTCTACCCACAAGGACTACGAGACCTCTTGGTTTACGTAAAGAGAAGATACAACAATCCTGTCATTTACGTTACAGAGAACGGCAAGTGATACTACAAATCTCATCAACGATTGCTAGGAGAGGATCTTTAAACTAAGAAATGATTATTGGGGCGTTGGTTGAATATATCTTCACTTTACAGGGGTATCGGAGTGGAATAACTACGCCTTACCTCTCAGCGAAGCTCTACAAGACAGCATGAGGATTGAGTTCCACCATTCGCACCTTTCGTTTCTTCGGAGAGCTATCAGGTGGGCTTACGTGTGCGTGTGCAAGCAAATGTGTTTACGTACTTGTCACATTTACATGTGCACGTCCAGGGAAATGCAAATGATTGGAAATATCAAAAATATGAAAATTATGGTTAGAGAAGATGAAATGGTAATCTTAGTCAATTAGGTAGACTATTTTCAAATAATAGTGGTGGATTGTGGGAATGAATTCCACAAAATTTGTTGAAATGCATCATTTAAAACTTAGATGAGGATGCTTGAGTCAATTATAGTAAAAGGAGCACTGATAATTGTGGATGCTTTAATGGTGGCTACTGGGAGGCTCTCTTGTAGAGTGCCATGTGAAAAGTTAACTCAAGGTAGTTAATGTTTTGTTTAATTGAATCTTGTGTCAACTTTCTAGGTGACACTATATATAAAGGAGCCTCCTTTTAGATGTAGTTTAAGTGCCTACAATAATCAAGAGTCTAGCAAAAGAAACTCTAATTATTAGGAATTAAAATGCTTTTACAAATAACTTTTCTTTTTTCTCCTTTCATCTAGAATGATAAGGTTTGACTCTTGCTCTCAACAGGGAGGGAGTGGATGTGAGGGGATATTTCGTATGGTCTCTCTTGGATGACTTTGAATGGGGTGATGGCTACACAGTTCGGTTTGGTCTCAATTATGTGGATTATGAAGATGGTTTGAAGAGGTACCAGAAGGCATCGGCCATTTGGTTTCAAAAATTTCTTAAAGGATAGAACTTTTCATTTTTACAATGTATTGGTACTATATCGTGCTTGAATTTTATTTTATAAATGAAAAAATAAAGTGTTTCAGGCAATTCTTGTGGTCTCATAATCGTTAAAAGTTAGGGAGAAGCAGTGAGTCAAGCTGAATTCTAAACAGTGCTACATTTAAGAATTCCTAGATGTCACACACTATATCCCCAAAGTTTCAAGGGCATTCTCCTTGTCAAACCACAAGAGCAACACTCTAGAAGAAATGAAAAAGAGCACAAGAGTAGGAAAAAAGAAGAAAAAGAAAATTGTACAATTGAATTCAAATTATACAATTTCATAATTCTTAATCATCAAGCCACGCAAATACCACTAGAAAGAATCCAAATTACTTATTAAACAATAATACTTGACTAGCACTTAGTTCTAAAACTTGTGTTTCAACTTGACTCAATGAGTTGCTTCAAGTTGACTCTACTTGCCTAACTTTCAAACAAAATTGAGTTTTTAAACTACAATGCTCTACCATAGCGGCATAAAAAGGGTCTCTCTTTTGCTAGGTCACAAGTTCAAGGTGCTTGTAGGTTTGGCTTTATCCATACAAAGGGTGCTTGCCTACCTAAAATTAATATGCTTATTAGCAACAATACCCAAAAAAGGAAGAATATGCGCAAATGGACAATGGGAGCTCGCTAGATAGTGTCTTCCAATAAGATCAATATATGGTCACAGAACAAGAAATTCAATCATAAAGGATTCTCAATAATGGAGAGAGAGAGAGAGAGAGAGAGAGAGAGAGAGAGAGAGAGAGAGAGAGAGAGAGAGAGAGAGAGACATATTAAACCAAACTAGCTGATCAACTAGGAAAACTCCTTTAAGTTACTTAAGTCATGACAAAATGAATCCCTACATGAGTTGACTTGTTGTGCACAAAAACTCTTTAAGTTGGACAAAGATTTGAGCATAAGAACTCCAAACCATCATATAAAACTTTCCTAGCGCATAGTATTTACACGAAAAATGTTTAAATATATTAAACATAAAAATTATTAAATATCCAACTCAGGTTTTCAAGTCATCAACAGGTGACTTTGAGTTACATTGAATTGCCTCACTTTCTAGTCGAGTAAAATTTTCAAGTTTTTACACTACCGTGCAATTACCATTAGTTTCAAAATTCAAAGTAGCTCAAGAAAAATAATGGTACAATCATCTAAAGCCAGTGATTTGAGACAATGGTCACCTATAATCTAGTGACTTTTGGGACAATACTCATTTTACACAAACACCATTAAGACGAACAGATCAAAGTGTCAGAAAGGGGTGGCATTAGTCCTCAATGATCTTGGGAATCCCATTTCACTAGAAATATAGAGCTTTCCTTTTTCTTATTTTAGGAGACAAGTGAAGAATTATGAAGGAGCAAACTGACTAGAGTTGTCAATGGATACCAAAGGACCAACAATAATTGGATTGAAAAACTCAATTCTGGTCTTCAATTGAACCAATGGTCTAATTCCAATTCTTTGCCAGTAGAAACTAACTAAATTTGTTTAGTTCCAATTTCATGCAAAAAAAACTGAACATGCCAGAGAACCAAATCATGAGATTGTAATAGTCTACCATTTTATGCTTATTTTGGTTTAGCTAAGGTAAATTAATCTTGTTGGCTCAAATTTACAAGACTAGATACTCTTTATATATTTTTGTCACCTATAAGTTAGTAAAGGCAAATTAGACTTTAATTAAAGAGAAGCAATCACTAGCTAAATAATGACTTTCTCATTGACATTAGCTTTCCAAATAGTAGTAACTCTCTCTCTCTCTCTCTCTCTCTCTCTCTCTCTCTCTCTCTCTCTCTCTCTCTCTCTCTCTCTCTCTCTCTCTCTCTCTTGATGAGCTTCAGTCTATTAGATTGTGAATATAGGCATAAGAATGCTCTAATGAGGTGAAAAACAATTTTTTCTTGGACTCATATTCAAAGTTTGAAGTTTCATGTTTCACACTTCAAGCAAAAATGAGTCTGTTGCTTGGTTTTGTAAAAATGAATATGATTCTTTATTCTTTACATACCCATGACAAAATTATGGAACATATTAATCGTTTACAGGCTACCTTTGTTCATCTTATGGGTGAGGCAGAAGAATCCGTTTTTCTTTTCCTTTTCAATAAAGGAGGGTCTATGCAATTTGATTGGCATGTATTCAACTTGAACAGTTAACTTGAAAAAGTTTGACAAACTCTAATAAATCTCATTATATTTTTTTAAATTGAATAACACTTGTGTTCTTAAACTTAAATTGTTGGAGAGAAATGATAAATTGAGGCTCTTTAACTGAGCTTCAAAGTGAGGCTCTCTCTCAGCTCTTTGTTGGGGTGGATCCACTATGGTCCATGCCCATGTGAGTAAATAACAACCAACATTCTAGAACTTTGGCACCGCACTGTGACTCAAGAATTTCAACATTGACGGTTGGTAAATGAAGACTATACCACCATCAAATTTGACAATCAAGTCACTATATACCCTATAAATATAGGACACTTGTAAGTGAGAGATGAGAGGGAGAGAAATACAAAAAATGTAATTTTGTAAGTGAAGAACAGTTGTACTCTAATCAGAGAATAAAATTCCTCTCCCATGGACGTAGGCCATTTGGCCAAATCATGTAAATCTTCTCGTCTCGTATTATGTGTGTGTGCTATTGTGTAATTCTCAGATCTAAAGATCCTGGTTGCCAAATCCGTGAAAGATCTGGCACAACAAAGTGATATCAAAGCGAAGTTGATCGAACACAATTAGATCTGACCTCAAACTGGAGGAATGCCAAAGGAAGAAAGCAAAGAGCTAGATTTGATTAGACATGTTATAAAACATAGGCTCATCCCCAAGGCCAGACCAGGCCTGTCAACGGTCTAATCCCTAAGCTAAATTAGTTTGATCAAATGGATTAGATATTGAAGACCTTGTGTAGATTAGAGTTGCTGTCCCACACCAAACGTAGATCATTGATCCGAACATAGATCAAAGGGTGGACTAGGCAAGCTAGGCAGAGATACAATATGACAGTGGAGTTGGATGTTGGCCATAGGTATGATGGTAGAGGTGCTATGCTGCTAAGAGAGAGCTAGCAATGAAAGAAAGCTTGTCACATGCTCGCCGGTGACGGAAAGATCACTCAATGAAGACAGCTGCACCAATAAAAAAAAACAAGAAGAAGAAGGAGATCGGGACTGGCGACAGTGAAGTCGCCAACCCACTAGAAAAAGAAATCTAGTAGAAAAATAGCAAAGCCGAAGAAATGACAACTGAAAGAGAGTTCTGATGATGAGAAAAGAAAATAGATGTCGGCTAGATTAGATCTCGCTTGGCTTCTACAACCATGAATAATGAATCCTTGAAGAACGAGAAATCCATCACTAATTCGAGAGGGCAACGTAAGAATCTGACTGCCAGAGATGATGATAACAGGCTAGATGAGATGGAGGTGCCAAGGTGGGGGGAAACTCAGCCGCACAAGGAGCTGTGAAGGAGTGAGTTGTTGGAAACTACCCAGATTTGAATGTTGGTTCTGGGTTTGCACCAACAAGATCTATGGTGAGTTGTTGGAGCTATGTGAATCAGGAGACGTTGATAGTTGCGCCCATTGCAAGTGGCAAAAGAGGAATCGAATGGCTATGAGGAGGAGATCAACCACGATAGGAATCGCAGGCGCCAGATGGTGATGAAGGAGTAGCCAACGTTGTTGAAGGAGTTGACATGCATCGTGAAGATGAAAAACAACAGCGCGTCTCAAATAATTTGAATTGGAGATGCGCATATCAAGACAAACCTTGGTTGCACAGTGATACAAAAGGAAGTGCGACACATTCAAGAACTCAGGCTAAACTTGATCTTAGTCTTAGCACTTGACTGACAAGGCTCTACTAGCTATTTTAGCAATAGCACTTGGAAATTGATGAAAGGAGCAATGATTGTGGCAAGAGGGCATATATGCAACACTTTGTACAAAACTCACACGAAGATATGTGGAGATAGCCTCAACGCAATGGAGGATGAAGCATCTCCAAATCTTTGGCATAAAAGATTGGGACACATGGGAGAGAAAGGGCTATTCATGTGGAGACCTAGGTTTTTGAAATACATTTTCGTTATTTATTTTCAAATGGTGGTTGACCAATTTTGCAAAATTTTTGAAAACTTAAGCAGCAAAAATATTTTCTTTGAAATTCTTTTCAAAAAACCCAAAGGCCATATTTTACTCACATATACATATATAATTTTGTATACAATATATGTTTCCAAAGAAACTCATTTTATTAAAATTGTAGGATCGTTCAAGTGGTTCACATACATAGCCCCTTTATTACATCTTATGTCCAAAATACATAAATCAAAATATAATCCAATCCTTTCCACAATAGTACATAGTATTGATTAACAGTATGGTCTTCGTCTTCCCATGTCGTATCCCTCAATTCTTTTCTTTCTGTATCTAAGATATTGTAAACATTCAAACATTTACAATATCTTAGTAAGCTATGCTTAGTAGGGGATTCAAGAATATGTGAAATCGTATAATTCAAAAGTATAGTATTCATAATCATCATATTTCATATGAATCACATAATTCAATTTTCATGAACCATATCATATATGATCATTCTATTATATAATTTATCATGTAACATCTACTATGATAATTCCAAACCACTCACCACTATATTGTATGCATATATATACGATTAAAAACCATGAAAAACAGTCAATATCTCAAATATCAATAATCATACTTAGATATACTGAGTTAATAAATCATCTAGACTTTTGTTGAGAAAATACTCCCTCATTATGGCAGTATTGGCATCTCACTATGCCATTCATCATAATGCAAAATACTTAAGGACTACCATGTTGCAGTCTGATCCGTATTATCACGCTTGGATAACTGTCCCCGTTCTCCGCTGATACCATGGTGGAAAATATTGTATCATTGTCTGTATGGGGAGACAGGACTTTCATAATGGGTCCTTTCCATAATTGACCCACCCGACTTTTAGCCTCTCTTTGAGCAACATAACATAATATCATCAAATTTTGAGAAGCGGGTGGCCAAACCCTTATAACTTCCCTTGCATAGCATCCCCAGGCTTATGCCTGTTTAAAACAAAAACACAAGCCTTCATGCATATATCTAAAATACTTCTTGTACATCTCAAACGATCTGTCTGTTTATATTATTATCCTCATACTAGGATATAATCTCATTTATAGATTTAGGGATCCTTATTTACAATGAATGATACCCATATTCATATAAGTTTAGGGATTAATCATTTATTGTAAATGATCATCATTTCCTTTAATTTGGTATTCATATACCAAATGTTATTAAGTGTAAGGATACTCATTTGATACAAATGATATCCATTATTATTATGTTCTTATCTAAGTTTAGGGGTAATTATAAATGATACCCAGGTGTTTATTATGTATTCCATCTAATTTCAACAATTATTTCTATCTCATATACATGAATTATGATTCAAATGTAACTAAGCATATTATCATTCTTAAGCATTATAATGTCTATATATAACAACAATTCCATAGATCATAGGTCTTGTATTCTTAAAGTTCCACCTACCTTTATGTAGTGATCCATCCCTTCAGATTCTCCATGATTGACATATGTAATCTGTAAATACATATATGCTATCATTATTTGTACAATTTTGGATAATCACCTATTTATATTCCTTATCTAATCTTGTCCTTTGATATAAAGGATCTAAATCTATCTTGTGTTTCTATCATGCATACAATCTATCTTCCTCAGATAGTGTTTATCCTATTGATCAATATATCTGACAATTAGAATGATTTTCTAATCTTTCAGATCTAAGAATTTTCTCTCTAGTCTTTGTGTATACATCTCTTTGATCTTGAACTTTCATAGATCCTTTTATCAACAATTTATACTTGTTGATAAAGATCAAGAGCCTAGATCTTCTATCATCTAGTTCATCTTTAATCTAATTTTAGTTATTTGATCATCCCTGAGGAGGAGGATCCTGGTTCTTTTCCTTGAATCATATTTGATCAAGGGTTTGAATTATCTAATCTAATGATCTAGATTTGTCTACAACATACATACATGGATACATAATAAAATACAACATTAGGATTCTTATTGTTCTTTATCATTCAAGATCCTATGGATCTTGTTTGATTATTCTTATCTTACTTACAATTTTTATTAGGAATAGATAATTTACTAACCTTTTATACTCTTATTCTTATTATTAGTTAACCAGTTAATGTTTTATTGGTGGAAGATAGCTTATTTCATCATAAGTCTAGACAGTTGCTCTTATTTTCAATTGACTATGGCTTACTAGTTAAATGACTGAACATAAAGTGGTTACTTCAATCCTCATGTAAGGAGGCATTTAAACTTAACAAATGTCAACAGAAGATAGGGGAAGAGTGAAGCTCTATTAGAAAACCCCCTTAACCACCATGTTCATGCCTCTGAAAGGTAAAATGTACTAACCACTTATCTAGATTAATTGAGACATTTGTCATCTTGAGAGGTAGCTTCGTTTTGAGGCCTTAGTTAATGAGCCTTAGTGTATCATTTCTATATTGGATGGAGGACATCTATGTAAACTATTTCCCGGGGGTTTAGTTAGTGACAAGGACTTTTGCTTGTTTGCAACTGGTTGCTAGAGTCCATTTTAGTTATGATGATAATAATTTTGCATAGAGTAGCACACTATTTGTCGGTTCAGACGATCCTATGGTCGTGGTTTTCTTTCAAGGCACTTGCGGTGACAAACAAGAAGAAGAAACCAAATTGGAAATCTCCTCCAACCGGCTGGCTGAAACTCAATTACAATAGATCTGCTTTCGCTCATATGGGTCACGCTGCCATTAGCAAAGTCATTCACAATGCTGAGGCAAGCTTTTGGCAGAATTCTGGGTCCTGCAGGAAATCATGATGCTTTTGGGGCTGAGATTATGGCGGCTTGTGAAGGTATTAGGGTTGCGAATCAAATGTCTCAGCTGCCTTTCATTATCAAAGGCGACTTACCAAATGATGGATGATTGACCCGTGTGATAATGCCATGGAAATATTCTTACATTGTGGAAGATATCGCTTGCATGATTAGGCACAGGAACATAGTATTGGACACACTTTGAGATCGGCAAACAACGAGGTCAACTACAGCTAAAGAGAGTCATAACATGACAACTTTGTGGATCAACTGCTTTGATGATATGGGTGCTGGATAATCTGTCCCATTTCTATCATCTCTTTGGCAGAATGATTATTGCTTACATGCTGTAGCTCATTCATGACGTACATTGTGAGCTTCTTCTCTTTAATCAAGTTGTGTATCTTTCTTTAATCAGGTTGTGTATCTTGCTAGTATCACTCATGCTAGTTCTCTTTTAATAAAATGCACCAACCTTTAATAATAATAAAAAGAAGTCTTAAATTAAAAAAAAAAAAAAACATCATTGATCTAAATAATATGAAGGTGCTTGTAAACGTCATTAATAAACAATATTTATCTTTGAATCCTATCATTTAAAAAATGTTATATTTATCTTCTTCTTTTTATAGACAGTAATATTATCTTCATCGTCTTATGGAAAATGTATGCTTGTAGGTAATTGCTATATGTCATATACGCTTCTAAATACTGTTTACTCTGATTTTGGAGTGCTTGTATTTTAGTTGTTGGGTGTCATCGCGAATTGGTAGAAGTAAATTAAAATTGGTTTAGGTTAAAAACTTATGAATACCAAGAACCAAATGGTGCCAACCTGAACCCCGCGACTAAGCGTCAACACGAGAGGTGCCTCTTTTCACCGAAGTTTTCCTTCGAGATCGACCATCAAAAGTCACATCATTTATTCACTCCTATCATGCAGTACGTTGGCATTTGATCGATCTTCTCCAATCTGATCTGGATGGAACGGATAAAAAAGGTCTAAACTCACGATAAACATTGGCTGTTAAGCATCTTGGTACTGCAAATTTTGAATTGCAAGCAAAATGATCAAGTGATTAGGATCATGCATTTAACATCTGGCATGTATGTTGAACACCCACTGTTTTGACTCATGGGCTGCTCCTTGACACGTATAGTCACGTAATGGTAACGTGTGGGACACTTTCCTAAACCAAAATACCTAGCAATAAATAATTCGGACTATCTTGATGTCTATGGATAAATCTTTAACTAGATAAACCAACGAGAAAATTACTAAATGCCAGAATCGCCCGATTGCGAAGCTTAAAAAAACCGGTTTACGAGATTATAACAGATTTTCCCTTTAGATTTAATATTTTTGGCCTAGGTAAAAAAATACTAAGGGCCCAATTTTTCCAAAGCTTAAGTACTCCGGCTAGTGAGATGAGATCGGATTATTCCATATATTTCTAGATAAGTAATCCAGCATAATCGCATAAATGAGACTATGTAAGCCCGACAGATAGGGCCATAAGTAAACTAGGAAATTGCCGCATATATATGCCACAAACTTGCTTAGAAAAATAAACTTCTCACTAAGCAAAAAAAATAATTCCCAACATGAAAAATGCTGAGAAGAAAGAGCCCCTAAATAGATAGTTGAAGGTAGGCTATAGACAATACGTTTAGATGGTTAAATCCCCCTATCAATTAGATGGTAATTAATTTTCTTGTTTTCCTAAAACACCAAGGTTACTTACTACTCTACCTTCTCCTCTTCATCAATGGTAATGGAAAAGAGTCTGAATTGCACCCAAGTCTATTAGGGTTGACGGTGCCGTAAAAGGTAACCCTAACAGTAGCTAATTTTGATGTACACACACCTGTATTTCTATAAGTATGAGATTAAGAATTGGGAGAGGTGAGAGAGTTACAAAGATTGTAATCTGATCAGAATAGTGTTTCCTCTCCTGTGGATATAGGCCATTTAGCCAAACCACGTAAAACACTGGCTCTCCTATTTTGTATGTATTTGATTGTGTAATCCTATGATCTAGAGATCCTGGCGGTCAAATCTGCCCCAATTGGCAGATCTGACCCTATCAAAGTCCTCATTGGAGATCTTATAGTGTTCTTACTTTGGACTGCTGGTCTTGGTTACTCCAGGGGCACAAGCTGAGGAGAATGTAGTGCTTAATGAAGGTCAGAGAACCATATGTTAGGGCTGGCCAAAAAAGTTCATATAAGTGGTTCAATATCCAGACCATTCATCTTGTAGGCCTTCCTAGAAAGGCCATGGCTCAGAAATCTCATTATTGGATGATCCAAACCTTAGATGTCATAATTTTGTCTCGTTTGATCTGGAAACCCTCTCTCTCTCTCTCTCTCTCTCTCTCTCTCTCTCTCTCTCTCTCTCTCTCTCTGATTGTCCACTGAAGTAGCAGCTAAGGAAGATGGCAAAGGTCCAACCGTTTGGGATACTTTCAGTCACAGACATTCAGGTATTCATTTATCTTCTCTTGACACTGATGTAGTTTTAGCTTCCAAACTATGACTCGGTTAGAAAGGTAGAAACACCACAAAATCTCAAAAGCTAGCTCTTCGGATGTCAATTGTGTATTCATAGACGAGCCCTAGCCATAGTCTTGTCTGAGCCGTTCATTTTCTGAATTGCATCGATAAGCTCTCTTGATGTGATTAAAATGTCTACAGTGAGATCTTTAAATATTGAATCTTTTTCAGAAGTTGCTCATCGATCTACAGTAGCAACTAGCAAATTCGTGAGGCCCACTGACTGATTACTATTTCGTCTTTTTGGTCATTGACATAAGGCGATGCGGAACAGAGAAGATAAGAGACCATAGCAATGGAGATGTGGCAGGGATTCTTCTAATCGTCAGAAGGTGAGAACAATTTTCTAGGGCTCAAATTTTTATCCCTCACGCTATTCTAGCAGTTAATTAGGAGAACTTGCAGGAAGATGTGGAAATTCTCAAGGATGTAGGCATGGATGCTTACAGAATCTCCATCTCCTGGGCAAGAATATTACCTCGTAGGACAGAATTTATGTTATAAAAGAAGACAGATCCTGTGAGTTGTTTTTACATTCACTAAGAATATTGTCTATATTCTAGAACGAGTTCTTATGCGGTGTCTGATCGAGGAACCCACATGGGTTAGTAATTCAGACCGTTCATCTCCTAAGTGACATCTTAATTAGAAATGCATAACATCCCACAATTAATATTTTTTTATAACTTAGAGAAATTATGAAGCCATTAGACTTTGACTGTCTATAATTTTGAACTCACAGAGGGAACTCTGAGAGGTGGAGTTAGCAAAAAAGGTTAGAAGATTACGACAATGTAATAAAGGATCTCAAATCCAAATGTCAGTATTCAACCCCTGTTTCTCTCTCTCTCTCAGTCACAATTATATGGTACTCTGGAGATCTTATAAGAGGAACACTGAACTGACCACCTTATAAAGTGTGTTTGTGAAAACAACCTAGTATTTGCTCCAAGGGGTTCATCACTGGATCAACCGATCTGTTCATCGTTTCATCTTAATTTTCCAGCTTTCCATATCTCCTCAACCAAAATTTACAATGATTAATTGGATGATTCTAGCAACCTAAAAACCATGTTCTCAAAAGTTGAACTTAGTGTTGTGTATACAAGTTTCTAGCCCTTCATTTTCTAGAATCATCCAATCCACGTGCTTTTTTTGAAGACGTAGACATCCAAAGGGGGAAATCAAATGAATGTATCAAATCATCCCAAGGTAAGGCCCATATAACTGTGTATTTTTGCCTGCTCTCTATCTCATTTATTTCTATTCCATGATAAAGCAGGTGTAGTTTTGTAACAACTTGAGTTTTTGTAATATAAAAGTTTATTTTGTATGGGATTGACAACAAAAGGATAGTTGGCTCTATTAGTTATAGGGTGAGTATAAAAACTTTAGAACGAGATTTCAAGTCTCTCTAAATTAGTCATAAAACAACCTTTTGGGAGAAATTTCTTACCTAAAGCTAGGGGGTGGAAGAAGAGAATTAAGGATAATCCACTCACTGCAATTTTTGTAATAAGAAGACGATAGAAGAAAGTCATCAAAGAAGTAGAGGGTGTGGGTTATTCTAGGTTAGATTGGTTTTGAGATCGTTCAATTTTGTTATAGCATGTTCGATGTTTTAAAACTTGTGCTTTAATTGGAATCGAATTAATTATAAAAGCATGTGCACTCTTAGATCTTTCCATAGATTTCATATTTATACTAAACACCTTCTTGATCTTGAATCTGTTTAAATTCATTTTTTAATGAGTCATGTGATTTATAATCCCTATCCACCATCATATAAACTTACAATATGAAATACTCATAAGTTATAATTACTTGTCGATATTCAACTCATTAGTACAAATGCATGCATAAGTGTTTTATCTTTTATATTAATTAGTTATTGCACGAGTGCATCATGAGCATGCATCTGACAACAAAAGGAGTATTGATTTGCACCCCATGTCCATGCACCTTGTGAATAAATAATTGTCTTAAGTGATTTCATGGGTAAGTATCCTTGTTGGCATTTGTAATTTTAACATTGAATGAGCACTTGTTTTATTAAGCTATCAATTTAGAAAGAGCTCGTACAAAGATGCATAACACGTAAATGTTTGAATGTGGATTTAACCCATGTTTACAAGTTCACTCACAGTCCCAAATCATGCATGAATATTAACGGCACGATCCATGCCATGCATAATTCAGATATTTGTTTTCAAGACCATGATCATAGCATTGGGAGATACAATATCTGGCTCACACCCATAGTCATGCACGCTTAGATGATTCTATGGTTGTTGAATTATTTCTACACTAGAGACAGTGCTGATCTTTATGTTCCCATGGCTAGTTTTGGCTTTAGAATCACACTATTGTTTCGTGATAGAACATGCGCATTCTTGTTTTATTCTGCTTGAAGTCTCCCATGAAATAGCATCCATCTATATCACTTGATCGACGTGTATCTTGTTTTTGAAAACCTCATCTATTGATTTTATCTGATAGATGCGCACTACACTATGGAAATTTTAATAGTTGGATTGATCATCAATCAATGCACAACCATGGGCCAAGATTACATTAGCTAATCACATATGACAGGCATACCCACACATAAATATTCAAATCTTGATCGCTGATTTCTTTGATAAAGGTGCACCATGTGTATTCGCTTTAAGGTCCTTCAATAAATTTGAATATATGTGAACCATCCATAGATTCTGTATCGCACCATTAATTTAATGTGATTACTCACGTAACATCTATGGATCTGTTGAAATCACACCTTTGATTGATCATTCGTGCTTAGCATGTGTACTTGTACTTGAATTGATTTCACTATTGTTCAATGATTTTACCGCCATCATATTGTTTATATTCCAAACAATCATTGGTAACTCAAACTTTGGATAAGCAAATACACCCATCTAATAAAACCATACATGCTCTCCTACATGTCCCACCAATAGAACATGTGTCTTTGGTTGGTATTGAAATACATGCACTACAAGTATATTAGATCCAAACCATGCATGCATGTCCAAATCTGACCCATGCCTATATTAACCATGAGCAAGGTTGGATGAATAAAATAAAATAAAATAAAAAATTTAGACTATACAACTTAGATTTCTTCAACTCAAGTTATGAGTACAGCGTGTTGACGTGAGTGCCCCAAGCAGTACAAATGTTCCAAATCTCATTCGTTAATCCATGTTGATGTGAGTGCACCATCTAGGGAATTTTGAACCTCAATTATTGATTTCAAGTTGATATAAACACATTGTATGTGTAGATATATTGAATTGTAGTTAATAATATGTTGATCACAGCTTTGGATTTTTTGCTCTAAGGAGTGTTTTTCTATGGTACTATGAATATGTGAGACTCTTTGGAGTTGTGTGTGAGGGTTGATTAAACTGTGACTCCATATGAATTTCAATGAGAAATATGAAATATTTTAATGAATGAAAATTAAGAGACTATATATAGTTGTGTCTAGCCTAAAATTAGGCGACTCCTAAGAGTTGAAACTAGCCTAGGGTAAGTTGTAAGACTCTTTCAGTTGCTATGCTAATAGTGTAGTTAGCCACTAACATGCTGAAAATGAAATTTGATTCCTACCCAAGGGAAAGGCTTTTGTTCTTTTGGAAGGATTTTGGGGCCTTCCATTTAGTGTGATATGTTCTCCTTATAAGAACTAGTGTAGATCCTGTGATATTCACAATTGAACATAGGTAGGAGACATTGGTTTTCTCTAAGTGCATAGTAGTCGAATTGTGATTTGGACATCAATAGTATGTCGATCAACCTCTAGTGATTTAGACCATTTGCCTTTTATGGCCCTAGTAGGTTGCTGCTGTAAAAATTTTGATTGATATTGTATGATATATTTTAGACACCGGAAATAATTGCTAATGCATTGTCTCTAATAGAATAAGTTCATGCAACCTTATGTAATTAATCACGGATTTTGAGTTTTAAATATTACCGAGGTTGATACTATATGATATGTTTCAGATACTAAGAACAACTTGTGATGATCTATATTACTCTGGATATGAAGGTTATTCATTGCTGACTTTATGTTTTAAACATTTTCGAGGTTTGGTATTGATAGCTTTTAACTGTACGCATCATGATATCTTTATGTATTCATGTGTTTTCTGTGTGTTTTTATTTGGCTTAGAATTTTTCACTGAGTGATCGTTCTCACCCCCACCAACAATTTTATATCAATCTTCTAATCAAAAGTGAGAAGTAAGGAGTTGTAGGAGACTTAGGAACAGCAAGATAGAAAGTACAAGAATGAATAAGTTGCTTTACTTTGTTTTAGACTACTATTAAACATTGAGAACTGTAATATAATAAGGCAATGGATTTTATTATAAATATTAGAATTTGTCATATAATTATAGTCTCATAGTTATTTGGGCTTTAACCAGTGGGTCCTGACAGGGCTGTTCTTACCTACTAATATTGGCTATATGTGGAGTTTTGAAAAGATACCAAAGCTTGGAAGGGCCGTTTTAAAAACTATTATATATGACAGTTTAAAAAAAAAAAAAATTATAAGAAAAAGATTACTCATGATCCTAATCATTTCCAAATAAGTTTTCAAAAATTGTTTATGAAAACATGGGTCGTCACAAATTTCCTTGCAAGTCTCCATCATTTTGATACTCTCCAAGGCTAAAATTGGGTTACTGTGAGATGATCTTGGGGAAATATATATTTAAAGAATGTAAAATATAATTCAACTGAAAACACTGAACTAACATATGTTTTACAGAATATGGTCATCGGATCAAGCCTGGATCACCATAAACGAGCCAGGGAATTTCGTACCACTGGTTATGGAGAAAGCATTGATCCACCTGGTCGGTGTTCTTGATCATGCCGCTGTTGCGAATCTATAGGAGCTCTTAATAAAGGGCCCTCTCGTACACTTGATCTGAATTGTTTTTATATCTGATAGCTCTGATCACAAAGCACAATTGATCGGTACTGGGCTCCAAAATCTCTGGGGATGCGCTCACTGACCTACGAACCATGCACACCAAGCAACTAAGGAGGCGGAACCAAATTTATTTCACAACCCAAACAGAAATCCGCAACTGATACAGGTCATGAACTTTGACACTTGTAAGAAGTGTCATTATTTAGGCCCCGATTGTTAGGTGAATGTTGGGGAGAATCAATCTAATGAAAATTTATAGGTCGTTTGTTCACTTATAGAAGTTAATTGACTTCTGAAAAACCTGCCTATTTGATGCTGATACTTCAGCTGCAATCAAATGCCTAACATTACCCTAGCCGCTCAACGAAAGAAATGATATCTAAACCATGTTGTTATATCCGTTCCGTTTGGCCGGAGTTCCTGGAACGTTCTGGGATGGAAAGCCGAACGAAATTCACCTTTAACAGTTCTGGTTGAAATTCTGGTCACTTCCAGTCCGCTGGGGCCTGTTTCTCACTAAACACAATCACTTCAATGGGTGGTGAATAGCTTTATGAGGAAATGAATAAGCCTGTAACAGTTAGGGCTCAAGTACGGTCCTTCCTAGTTACTAACATAAGGATCCCACAAGCGAATGTCAATTTATAGTTGAGACTGTTGATTACATCGGCTATTAAGAGGCAACCAACTTGGTTTTGGCATTGTTCCAATTATTGCCAAATGTCTGTTGCAGTCCATGGACTTAGGGCCAATAAAATGTTGCTTTTAACCTAATTGATTAGCTTCAAACAGTATTAGTGTCTACAGAAGGCAATGAAATTATTTTTAATCTAAGCAAGACCCTAAACAGAGCTCCATGGATCGAAGTACTAAAATCGCAGCTAAATACATCAACTTCCTCTAGGAATCGCTACATTTCTTTCACTAAAAACCTAACGTTTCCTGATTACTAGCCCTAATATATATCAGTTGAGGCAAACTATCCTGATCAGCAAGTCAAAAGGGCTTTATTGGAACAACCATTGATACACTGTGGATCCTCCCCCCTCTGCACATAATTCCAATGAAGAAGCAGCCGAAGATCTCTTGACTTCCAACTTGGATGGTTAGTCATAAAAACTTAAATCCGTCCCATTGCACATGTGACATGCACTGCTCATATGCGAGATTAACTTATTAATTACTTTTTCTTTCTAATGGTTCCTGCAGGGTCGTGGATCCACCAGTCACAAGTGAATACCCGTTGTCTATGAGATCCATTGTCAGAAATAGGCTACCAAGATTCACCATAGAGTCAGCTACGGCGAAAGGGTCATTCAACTTCGTTGACATAAACTACTATACTTAAAATTATGCTTATGATGTGTTTCCTCCTAATACAATTAACGTTAGCCATAAAACTGATTCACAGGCTAATTACACACGTAAGTTTAACTAAATATGACATTACAGTGCTTTTCATCCTCATCAATAGTACGAGCTAACTAGCTGTTTTGTTTATCAGAAGTGCGAAATGGAATTCCCATTGGTCCTCAGGTAATAGTTTAGAAACACGATTTGAGTAGGAGTAGAATGACCAAATATATGGCAAATATTGGAAATACAGTATATGATCTCAACTGATGGTGCATAGTTGTGCATCATCTCCGACCGAAACACGGTCCTCTGGCATCTGAAATTCATACAAAAACCGACTTAGATTTTTTGGATAAAATTTTTGCCGTTAAGTAACCATGTTACCGGCTAGAGTCTTCCTTCGTGACGCATTGGCTTGCAGATAAGGCCCTGTGTATGTACAATACCAACTGCCATCACAGATATTCTTGAAGTAATACCATTTTTTTTTAGAGTTTAACCCTTAAATAATGGTGTTTTGTTATTATCACCAAAATGCACACAGGTTTGGACCTTTGGATATTTTTTGTGCACAGGCAGGGCATGTGACTTTGAAGCTTAACTGCAGACTGCTTCTTCTTGGCTGTATGTCTACCCACAAGGAATCCGAGATCTCCTGGTGTACATAAAGAAGAGATACAATAACCCGGTTATTTACGTCACTGAGAACGGTAAGTGATAGCTATAAGCTCTTTCTTTGTCAAAAGATATACATTATGCATTGAATCTGTTCAGGGCTGAACCACAGGATCTTTAAACTAAGAAATGATCACTAGGTTTTGCATTAAATCTGCAGAGATATCGAAGAGAAATAACTACACCTTACCAGTGCATAAAGCTCTGCAAGATAACATAAGGATTGACTTCCTCCATTCGCATCTTTCATTTATTCGGTATGCGCTGTTGGGTAGAAAATCTTCAAATAAAGGTGGATGATTTCAGGCTGAATTACACAAATATCTGGAAGTAAATCTACAGAAACTTAGATAAGGATAAAAGCATTATAGATTGCCACCCCATGGGAGCAATGATATTTAGAGACGCATTTTGTGCTCTCCCGTGGAGCTGCATACCTAGGATGTCTTTTGCTAGATCTAAAACATTCATCTTGTTCGCCGACATTGTTTATGCTAATCGGAAGAATGTGCCAGTCAGATGATTATAAGCCTACTTTTTCCATTTTCAAGAATTAGAGTTCATGATTTCCAACTCAAAGGAAAAAAAAAGGCAAACCAATCGGCGTGATTTTTTTATGTGTAGACAATCGCAGTGAGGCTGAAATGGTAAATCATTTTGTAGTATTATAGAAAATTAGTAGATTAACATCTTTATGAGAGTCTATTTACTTCAGATTAAAGAGAAAAAATGGAGGGATTAGACATGTATTAGCCGAGATCCTCCTTTTTCTCTTTTTGTAGTGTTGGACTGACATGGTTGAGCTTCTGGTCACAAGAGAGAAGGTGTGGATGTGAGGAGCTACTTTGTGTGGTCTCTCTTGGATGATTTTGAACTGGCTGATGATTACACAGTTCGATTAGGTCTATATAATGTGGATAACAAAAATGGTTTGAAGAGGTACAAGAAGCAATCAGCCATTTGGTTTGAGAAATTTCCCAAAGGTTAAAAGTTTTATTCTTTCACAAGGTAATTGATACACGTATAATTTCTTGTATCACTTGATGTTATATCATGCTTCAATTTGATTGTTAGGAGGATAAGCCTCTTATTCATGTAACTCAGACAAATAGGTGGTTGTAGCCACTCTTGTGATGGTGATCTCTGAGTTTAATCATGTGATTAGCAACTTAATTTTCTGTTTAATTAGAAAATTGCTTACAAGAAAGGAATGTTCACTCTCCTTGGCAAAGAAGATTTCTTGAGCCATTATATGTCTTGTTGGAAATTGAATCCGTTAATCTGATAGCTGACCACAAACTCATCCCACTATCTGTGATTTTGTCGAGGTCGGGTAATATTTGACCTTTGATCCAGGAAGCCTTGTCTAGGGTTCCTCCCTCAAAGGTAAATCGATCAATGATTTCGATTGGACGATATGTTGCAAATAGGCATAGGATAGCCACTTGGAAACCATGTAATAATCCAACTGCTGACTCTATGTTAACTTCTCTTGGGGGGCCCAAATCTTCCACTTAGACATGAAGGCATCCACCATTGCTGGTAAGTGACCACAATTCCATCCCATAGTGGTCGAAGTGACGTTCTTTGTCCCACTGTTGGTGGTATACTATGTACAACACCAGGTCTGACCGTCCGAGTGCAAGAACTACCACATGTATACACAAAGTCCTCAATAATGGACTGATATCGGCATCCCCGTGCCAAATACATGGAGTTTTGGCTTGCAAAATTGTGCAGACACGTCCGGTAAACCGTTGATACACATACAGTAATATATATATATATATATATTGAAGAACAAATTAATTTTATTCCAAAATTTTTATTCGAAAATCAGAAAAACAAGTGCTGTTATGCGATGAAACGTGGAAATATTATACGATCGGTGGTGGAGTGAGCATGCTTTCTGTTTCGTTGCTACACCCCGTGAAGGTCCCACCACGGACGGCAATGTGGGGCAGTTATGTGATAGAATTGAAGGAAAATTATGTGATCGCCACCGTTGAACACTTGGGTGTTGTAGTGGATGGGGGAGCTCACCAAAATCTTCCGTCGTTAGATTAGTCTAGGCCTTTATCTGAATGGTAGATCAAAGAGCCTGAAGTTCATTTTACAATTAGATGGCATTCATCAAGTACTAAATGCAACCATTTCCTGACTTTATCATGATAGGAAACATGAGGCAGGAGAAACAATTAACAGCTACCCAGATTAGTCTGTTTTCCGTGGAGGGCTCATATCCTTATGAGTCCCTGTACGAGTCTACAGACCTATACACTCAGTCACAGACCTAAACACTCAAGAAGCATGGAAGAAGTTCACACACCATTTCCCATGCTCGGTGAGACTCCATTTTGTAGAGTTAAGCCATCCATCATGTATTATGGTTGCCAACCGACCTCAGAAAGACCTGAGATCCTCTTGAAAGAGTCAGCATCCAATGCAATGGGGTGTTTTTCATTTTGCCAATTGGAGAATTTGTTCCGCATCTCAGAAGGAACTTGCCAGCTAATTCTTTGATTCACTCTCTGTGGGTTTTCTCCAAGGTGTTTTCTGGCATCTTCAGTCCATGGCAGTCGCCGTCGCCGATTAGAAAGATACCCAATTAAATGAACACTCGTCTTAAGTCCATGACATTCTCCGTCGCCGGTTAGAGAGATTGAAGAAGAACAGTCGTCTGTCGCCGATGCCAGATTGCCGTAGAAGATATACTAGTCATTAGGTCATGGATGTAGGACTGTGAAGCGTTCGGCCCGAACGGTCGAAATTTGTGAAATTCGGAAAATAAACGCCGAATTTGAGACAAGAGGCAGAGTTGCCTGAATACACTTAACGGAATTCCCTCAGAATTTGAGATCAACTTAATATTTTCCAAATTTTCAGAATTTGGGAATTATGCTGTCCAAATTATATCTGAAATTCCAAACTCTACCCACACTATTATTCTACCCACACTTCAGCATTTTGTTGATGGATCCATACCGATGTGAATAGAAACCACCGCATCACGAAAATCAACAGTCGGTGCAAGAAATATGGAATTTGGCACCGACTATCAGATCAGTCAACCATCAGAAACTTATAAATAGGGAATAATCTGATCAATGGAAAGTGAAACGGCAAGGGAGAGAGTGTGTGTGTGTGTGTGTGTGAGTGCGTGCGTGTGTGTGCGAGAAAGTTGAGTTTAGAGAGGATATGATTTTGATCATCCTCCTCCCTTGTACTCTGATCATGTACAGAAAGTGTTTTATCATCTTTTCCGTGAATGTAGGTTGAGTTTAGCTGAATCACATATTCCTTGTATTGTATGTGTTCTATTTATCGGATCCTAAGATCCTGGTCGTTAGATCTGCACTGATTGGCAGATCTGACACTAACATTCGTTACCAAATTCTAAATTATACTTTTAAATTCCAAACTCTACACCCCCTTAACCTATGTGGACTGTACCATAGAGGAATTGCATAAAGAGTTCATAATTGGTACCGAGTTGGGTGTGGTGGAGAGCATGGTACCTGTTGGGACGACAACAATTTGCCGGTGTGCAGAAATAGATGTGCTGATATTGTGGGCAATAAAGCAGTATCAGACGAGAGTTCCAGGACATGGGATATGCAGGAAGCAAAGATTTAGGTCAGGAACCTAGGAAAATATTAGAGTAATAAAAGTATGTAGTTAAGTTTTAACGACACAGTAGAAGTCCTGGCATAACTTTGAGGTTATGGATTGGAAGTGTAAAAATAGCCTCTTGCAAAAGGTAAAACTGTATGCTATAAACTCTTGTAGTCTCTCTCTTCTTTGGACTCTGCATATATGGGAGCTTTAGACACACACACATATAGGATAGTGGTAATTTTAGCAAGGAGATATAGGTGTAAAGAGTATGTGACATTTGATTGGCTAGAAAAAGGTTTCTAAGTGCCTTTTCCTTTTTAACTTTTTCTACTTTCCACTTATTTTTTGGCCAATCAAATATCACATGCTCCTTACACGTGTACCAAATAGTTGAAATTATCGCTGCTCACACACACACACACACACACACACACACACACACACACACATTTCAATGAAATGGAGTAATTTACTTGCTCCATTCATATATTAACTGCTAGTTTAACAACAAAAAAACAAGTGTTTAGCATCATTTGAGTGCTGTGGTTTCTAGTCCGTTGTCTAATTTCTATTCTCTAAACATGATGAACAGCTAAGGTGTACAAACAAAGAGTCCTTGAAAGTGTAAACGCTCAATGGGAGAGGAAAGAGTACACATCACATTTTTCTTGCATGGTAAAAATATTTTTTGTTAGATCTAACCACTTATTATGTTAAGAATGACTAAGATAGGCTGGACATGAAATTTCATGCCCATTTAATGCTTATAGCCTATGGCTTTTTAGGTAAAAAGGATGAACATCCATTTATGTTATGCTTTCAAAGATCTAAAACAAGTGGCTAGAATTGTCCAAATGCATTTGATCTCTTATGGGTTACCTATTTTCAGTATTATAAACAGAATAAACAGCTCAGATTCGGGCAAAGTGTTGTATCATGTATGGAAAATGATGCATGTACTCCTATTATTGAGCGTGTACTCTTACCGCTACTAACAAACAAATGTCACAGCAAGCACGAAAACATGGGCGTGTAGTTTTTCTACTCTTGAGCATGGACTCTTACCAGGGAATACTCTTTCTATGTTATGTTTCTTCTGTCGAGTCCCTCGATTCTGTTCTAAGTCTGTCAAGATAGCCTCTACTGATTTGTCAGGGTACTATGTACCCATATCCAAGATCCCATTTCAATGAAGCTAGCATGTGAGCATGGTGAGTGGGGCAAGAGTGGTTCTCAATTGTGAAGCTCAAGAGTTAAAACTTTCTCAAGGCTGCTTGTGATGTGCGTCTCCAACATAAAAACTCCACAAGGACTTAGATGGGGCGGGAAGGAGAAGTCGAATAATGTGAGACATTCGTTCAGACGGGAAAAGGTGTGTAAATCTAAGGAGACTTGGGAATTAGGAACTTTAATGCAATTCCTACAATTCCAAAATCTTTCAAAGGAAAATTGATTGACGTCTAATTTCAAGAAACAATAGTTACTTGTTTTTATTCTTTATGTACAGTGGGAATGATATTTTTTATTAATGGTGACGATTTTGTTAGATAAAAATTCAAGCCGAGAAGGTCTGATTACTACAAACAAAGAAGAAAAAACTAAAGAGAGACAACATCTGCAAAGAGAGGCTCCACTCTTGTGTTTCTCATCTTCCGAAGAATTCGTTGGTCTCTTCACATGTTGAAAAGTAGACAAGTGGTCTCTGACGGGAGATTTTGCTTCACTGGTGAAATCTTGGAAACGCTAAGGTGTAACTTACAGAAGTGGTAAACCATCTAATAACATGAGGTGAATCTCCCTTAACGACCGAAGGATCAAATACGGACTAATCCCAATGCGGATGGGATATCTCATGGGAACCGGAAAACCACGCATTCCCTTACATCACCTGCTAACAATACCAACAGATTGTGCAAGTAAACCAAATGTTAGCATTCAGATGACACATTCAGGCAGGTAAGCCCCATTATTTCCATTGGTTGGACCTCTTGGGACCAACCTTCATTTAGCAGGTTCATGTATAGATATACTGGTGACAGCAGTGGTTCAGTTTGTCGTTCCTTTGAGTTAATGGTGGAGAAAAGAGGAGGTTTTAAAGGAAAAGCTGCAGTTAAAGGGCGAAGGCACATGGCGAGAGAGAGAGAGAGAGAGAGAGACAAGGATCACGTGTTGGAGACAAAGGAGCTTGTCATGTTTCTCCATTTCATCGCAATATTGAGCACCCAACGTACCTTTGCCTGCTACCTTTTCGACCTTCATATCCCATGCCTCACTATTATCTCCTTGGCCCCTCCCTCCCATTTTGCATCTCAACTTCTATTATCTGTTGTCGTCATTCTTGCGTTCTTTTCTATCAAATCAACTCCAACACTTCGTTATTATTGTCTTCTGTTACCTTGTCTTCTCTAAACATGAGAGAGAGAGAGAGCGCAATAAATCTGCATCATGGCACACCATGATAGGATTTCTGTACATGCAGGGCACTACATTACCATTTCTGGCATGGCACTACTATGGCCCATTCTCCACACTTTGCATGTAGAGGGCTCCAATTTGGATGAGCCAAGTATTAAAAGGGAGTTGTCTGGGATCTGAGTAGTACATGTAGAGAAAATGTACATGTGGTTACATTGATTATTGATCAAGACCATTCTCAGGATCAGTTATACAGCACATGCAATCTTCTTTCTAAGGCGGGGGGGGGGGGGGGGGGGAGAGAGAGAGACTCCTTAACGATACGTACCTTTGTTTGGAATGCAGTGAAGAAAAAAAGAAGAGAAATGTGAGCCCACTATTTTGTATTTTGCTGAATCCTTCAGTCCTCGTCAAATATTTTTTATACCAAAACTGATTAATTTATAAGGCCTTCAGATATTTCCTCATTAATTTCTAGGCCCTCCTGTGATTGTAAAATAAACGGTCTGGAGATATTTTTGTTTTACGTTGTCCATTTTACAAACATAAGAGACCCAAAGTGAAAGCCCTAGAAATTCTCATGTAGTTTTGATGCCAAAAACATATAATTCAGATGAATCAAAGGAGTTGTCTTGGATCCCCATCATCATCATCATCAAGACCTTATCTCAATTAGGGGTTGGTCACATAAATCTTGTTCCTCCATTCTCTTCTATTAAGTATCATAACTTCATTTAGTTTCAAAATTTTTAATTCTTTTTTCACCACTTTTATCCACTTTCTTTGGGCCTTTTCCGTGCTCTTTTAGAACCTTTGACTTAGATGATTTCAATCCTTCTAACGGGTGCCATTTTTTATCTTCATTGGACATATTCAAACCATCTAAGTCTAATTTTCCTCATCTTATTATCGATTAGTGCTACTCTTAAGTCTTCTCTAATATTTTTATTTCTGATTTTACCCCTTCTTATATCTAATAAAAAAAACAAAATTGAAAACACATGAGCCCTGACCTCATATATCTTGGATGCATATCATACAAATATTTGTGGGGATAAAAATATGAAATGCGTGTTCCTTCCCACCCATTATTATTCTTAGCAAACTTTTCCTTTTTCCTAATTTAATCCTCAAAAAGTAGTTATCTTATAAGATATACAGATAGATGTATGTGAGTGACGTGAGGGATACACTAATACACTCCATAGATACAGATCACCAAGCCATGCCGCCCCAACACATACACAAAAGTTGAGACAAAAGGGGGATGCTCCCCATGCCACAGGGCATCCTAGCAAGTCAACAAATATTGAAAGAATTGGCCCCTCCAAACCTAACTTGTCCAAGGGCCCTTTATAAACATTAAAACTTAACTAATTCAATTACAAGTACAACTAAAACTCAATATCCAATTATTATCTTTTCTTCTTTTAATAATTTGTTTGTTGATGGATTAGGTCTGAGCTGGTATTGAGCAAATGAACGCAAAGTTATGATAGTTACGCGTCAACCATACTAATGCATGATAGTACCACAACTTCATTATTCATTAACTACTAACAAATGGTTGTTCTGAAAGTCTTATCGAACACAAGCAAAGCTTCCGTGGAGCATGACGCCACGGAGAGTTGCTGCGTGGCATCCCACTGCTGTGCAAATGGGACTCACCTCTGAATAATTCAACTCATTCATCTTATTGCTCTTAGATGTCAAGGAATAAACCAAATGCTAATACAAGAATTGAGCTTTTCACATGTTAGAATCGTCCAAACCTAATCATTTTAGGATTACAGAATCTAAAACTGACGGTCGGATTAACATAAGGTGGTGCCTATAATGTAAAAATGTGGCCCTACAGGGCTACTTACCACCATGTTATTGCGCCCTGCCCTAATATAGCAATAGACAATCATGCACACACACATATATATAAATGAATAGGTGTGATAGAAAATAAAGATGGTGACATTATACGATAATGGAAGTGGAGGTTGCTTAGGTTTTTGGTGCACAGATGGCCAACTTTCACAAGGAAGAAGTTCCTTACCTAAGGAGCGTTCTAGCTTGAGCATGAAGTAAAAATAATAAGGCATTATAATTAGCCTAAAGAAGATATCCAAGAGTCATTGTTAAGCGATTCTCATTTGAATACTCAGATTGGCTAATCTATTCTTTGCTTCGTTGACAAGAATCCAAGGGGGCCCATTGATGTACTATGGGGTAGTTCAAGGTGGGGCCCTTCTAGGGGTGCACTATGGACCAATCAGAGGTGAGTTTACCTAACTGTAAACCTAAACATTATAATAGGATGGATTATTTGACTGGTTCAATCATTTCCTATTTCTTTTTAGCAAATAATTCATTGAATAAATAGGCTATTTCTAGAGCTAATTATGATTATGATTCTAAGAAAATGTCGTGGAAATGTACCAAAAATTGGGCATGGAAATATTATTCCTCGTTATCTTGCTAATTTTGATGAGTTTAAGTACCAGGTAGGTAAGAACGGGTCATCTGCTTTTGACGGTTCAGAAGGTGATGAAATTAACTGGGGCCCACTGGTTTTCTAAGTCAATCAAGAATTGACGGCTATAGCTGCATAATCTTGTTTTGTTAATTGCAGGATATTCTTAGTGGTTGCTACTGATTCATCAAGAAAGTTCTGCTAGAACAAATTTCAAAGAAAAGTGGCTGGCGATATCAAAACAAAGTGGGGGATTATCCCACCATCTCCGATAGGAATTCCACACGCCACTTCAATGAATTATGTTCACGGTAGTGGCTAAGGCCTTTCTTTATTTTTTCTAAACTTTCACTGGTTGCTACACATATCATCTAGAGACCTCTATCAGTCACAATCTCACTAATTTCGAGTAAAAGTGGGCTGCCAATATCAAAACAATAGTCTAAGCAACCGTCTATTGAAGATGATAATATCTAGTTCCTTGGGCATTAGCCTCTAGTACGTGCACATGATGGGGCCTACAAAAAATGAACAGTCTAGATCTAATACACGTTTAGTCATTCCTTCCTTTTGAGATTTGTGGGCTTCTACGAGTGTTTGGAAGCAGGACAACAAACCGTGGACAAAACGATCCATGGATAGCGATCTAATCCTTGCCAGCCACGAACATGTTCAAGAAGAAACATCCCAGGGTTACGCTATCCATTTTTAAACAATTTTATCCATGTTTCGCTGCGAAACAACCCATAAAGTTCTGCTTTCGCTACTTTCTATTGCAGCCTTAACCATCTTGAAGCAAACATTTACATCGGGATATTCGTGGCCGTGGGATTAGTAAAA
Organism: Warburgia ugandensis; assembly: GCA_035236585.1. Taxonomy (NCBI): domain Eukaryota; kingdom Viridiplantae; phylum Streptophyta; class Magnoliopsida; order Canellales; family Canellaceae; genus Warburgia; species Warburgia ugandensis. Next base: position 5,042,938 of record CP141133.1, read on the forward strand.
TAGTATTTAAACATGCAATTAGAAGCTATTGATGAGCCACGATTCAAGGCCTTGAACAGACCATTAGAATACAAAAATGCAAACAGATTGCATTCGTCAACAAACGAACGGCTCACAATCATCCAATGCCCAACCAGATATTGTTTGGATGATTGAAAGAGTGGGCCCAACTTGTGGTTTATTTTCTTTTGAATCAGAGCTGCATTAGGGAATTATATGAAGAGAAAAAATGAGGCAAGCAGGGTTTCCAGCAGGTGCATAAACATAGTCTGGCCACCCAACAGACAAAAGCCAAGTTCCAGCCAAGACAGACCAGAAGTAAAGCAACAGAAAGATCAAAACAGCATCCAATACTTGCTCTAAAGTTTTTAATTTCTACAGAACACAAAAATGGCTACTACAGTACCAAATTCCCGGGCTTTTATTACTGTCAGGGTTCCCCAGAAGCAGGTGCAGCTCCTCCCAGTACCTGCTGCGATCCCATGTAATTCTAAGCTCTGTGTTAGTGACCCCCCTCCTTGGCTAATAAGTCTTGTCTCTCCATTAACTGTCCTGTGAATGTGACGGTGATTTGAGAGTTATCTGTCCACTCTCTGATTCTTTCCACCCATTGCCAAACTGTCCATGGTACCTGCATTTTCTTGGTGATCCAAAGGATTGTGGTTTTGAATCGCCTTCCACTATGAGGGGCAGGTCAGGCTTGAGTCTCCGGTTTCTGATGGAGTTGAAAGCAGCCATGACTTGTGCCATTGGAGTCGGATTGGCCTATGTGTTGTTTGAGAGCACTGAATGGATGACAGAGAATTTGCCTGAAGCTGTAGTCATCCACACTGTCTGACCTTTCTTCCTTGGAAAGATAAAGCATGAGTTAAGCATATTTTTGAGTGAATATAATTCCTCCGACTGTCTTTGAAAGAGATCCCAGCTGGGAGGAGACCACCTCCAATTTCAAGAGTTTTTTGTGTTTGTTTCTGCATTTTCTCCTTGCTTTGTTCCTTCTTCTCCTTCAAATCTCCCTGCTTCTCTTCCTCCGTTCTATATTCATCTTTCCCAAATTCCAGGAGCTGCTGAGAAACCCGAATAACCTTTTCGAATCCTGGTGGTAAAGCCATCGAAGATTAACCTTACTTGTTCTCTCCTTCTGTGCAGAGGCCGGAGAAGGAGACCGTTGCATCTTACCGGTCTCTTGTCTTGTCTTTTTCTGTCACTGTTCTCCTCTTTCTTCCACGTGGCACTCCATCAGAATTCCTTCTGCTGGCTCGCTCCTTCTTAAGACCCTTGGTAAAAAAAAGGGCAATTCGGGTGCACGCAGTTCAGGTCGAGAAAGGGACAGATTACAAGAGCTTATAGTAGTCAGTCTTATCTTACATTTAGTAAGAGGTTAATTTCACACCTTAAAGCTGTGACTTCGAAATCGACAATTTTTACCGTCCCCTTCTCTTAAGACCCTAGGTGTGAACTTCAATTTGGCGCTTTCTCATTTACTTGGTTGGGCCTAGCTTGAGTCCGTGGAGCCCATCTTTTCTTCTTCTCCGTCATTGCTGCCTAAAACCAGAGAGATTGATTTTTCATCCTCCATTATCACTCCCAAGAGCTTCCAATCCTTCACTAGCCCTGCCAAGAGCACCTTGCTTGACCCGAGTTTCCTCTCCTTTAGTGTTCACTCGGATGTCCACTGAGTTCGGAGAATTATCAGACTCTCGAATCAGCAACCTAACAGTCCCCGTCTCTTCTTCTGGACTGTTGTAAAGCTTCCGCGATCTCGATGAAAGTGGCTCAGTCCCACCCATCGAGGGCATTCCTCTCACTGATAACTAGAACAATACATCACATTTCCCATTTCTTTGACACCACCTCTCGAGAGAACTAAAAGGGCCTGCTTGTGTGCAGCACCCGGAAGCAATCAGTCAACCAGCCACATCTTTAGAGGCCAGCACTATGAGAAATTCTTTGCACCCTGTTGGTCTCACCATCACCCGTTCCTTGATTTTCCGTAAGCCCTTTACCCGTTTCTCCAGATCATTCGCCTGACAGCCTCCCTTCTTCACTGTGGCAACTATGGCTCTCTTGAGCTCTTCCGCACTCCAAATCCCTGCCATTCTTTTTGACTCCTTAAAGTTTCTCTGCCCAACTTGTGCTTTTGCCCGCTCATTCTTTCCTTCACTCTTTCTGCAATGTGACTGCTCACCTTGATGTGCTACTTTGTAGGAGTAAAGCATAAGACAAGGACCACGTCCATGAATGTGCGTCGCCTTCTAGTCTACAAGATCGATGGTTACACATGCATCTCAGCTGTATGTGGAGGCCAAAAGTTTATGGTTGATGTTAAACAAGATGAATCCATGGCTTAGATCTAGGAAATAAACCCTTCATTAAGCTGGCTATACGAGTGTACGTTCATCCAAAGCCGGTTGATCCTATATATGTTTAAAACAACGGATAGTTGACACTGCAATTATCCTGGTATCGTGACAAAATTGTCATGGCAAAAGCTTTTCCCTCTAGCACAGTGGCGTAAGGAGTCTTTCACTTGGGTGACCAAAGTTCGAGGCTGGACATGAAGTCTGTGTCTAAATTTCTCAAAAAGCTAAACTTGCAGTGTCACGAGTCGATTATTATTCAGATATAATGAACACACAATTGCATCTAATAAATGGATTGGGTTTGATCTACCACCCCACCCATATTAGTTTATCCAACACAGAAGAAACCAGCATGATGGTACTGGTCTAAATTATAGGTGCCAATCCTCGCCTTTATATTTCTTATATTTAGGTCATTAAGTGTAGGCAAGAAAATAGCAATCCTATCTAACAAAATGCAAGTTGACACCACATGGTATAGTAATTTATGCTACTCTTGCAAAAATGAATACATCATCCTTGCATCAGAAGTGCTAAAGTCGTGCAAAGTATATGCAATACAATATGATTATAAACCATACAATAATATGCCCATGCATTACGTTATTTAACCATAACTAGATTAAGGGTCTAGGGCCTCTAGGCTCAATTGGACGTCATATACATTGTTTAGTAGAGTAGACGCTCTTGACTTCTATTATATCACAGAGTAGGTTGATTTGAAGCTAGGAGTACAAATGAAGCTCAACCATTCATTTTGAGGCCCCATCTCAATAGAACTCTTCCGAAAATATCATTCATTGAACAATCTGAATCCCTTGATTTGATCAAACCTTTTGTACTGCTTATAGAGAACATTTTGACCCGTCCAATTTACACCTAGGAGCAATAAAGGCTAAGATCATCGAGTACAAAATTTGGAACCTTGCTTCTCTAAGATGAGCCCCGGGGGACAAATATTTTGGATCACTAACAGTTTGGGTCTCAAAGTAGCACTTTTCAGTAAGCCAACTACCATACAAATACTCCATAAGTAATGTACTAGGCTCCACATCTTAATGAACAGCATGTTTTCACGGACTAGGCTCTAGCATGTGCCGTTTGGAGAGACAGATTATTAATTTTAAAGTTCAAATAAGGGTTTGTGAAATAAGTGCCCCTTGTTTTCCCTCACGATCCCTTTAATAAAGATTATAAACAGCTATAATTTTAGGCGGGCCAATATTTTTGAAGATATGTACCATTCACAGTATTTATGTAGGTTAGATTAGCTTTAATCAAAAGTTCTTATTCACTGGATTATCTTAGCAACTATTTTTTGCCTTCAGTAGTCGTAAAATGGATGGTGAAACATTCTAGAGTTTATTTTTCAACTCAAGAAAAACAGCAGTTAGGAGTATCCGTGGATGAGAATTTCGAGTATAAGCCATCTAAGCAAAGAAAAATATTGTGACGATTCTGATCTTCAAGAATTTAGGCCTAACCTTGAATTCTAGTCATTTGTGTCATTTATTAAAGGGATTGTGAGGAAAGCAAGGCACATGTGTGAATACCCCTTCTATATTGTTATTACCCGCCCATATTGCAAAGTGGGGCATGACATGGGCCCCTTAACATGACAGTTCTCTTTTTGTTGTTTACTTCATTAATTAGCTTCTAAAAGTAATTTTCAGTTCCCAAAATGCAGTTATGAGCTAATTAATAAACTAATTAATAAAGTAAGGGTGCCGTTAACAAAAGCGGAGCATTGATGTTGAAACTTCTGTCCAAAATTCAATCCCTTGTCAATTAAGAAACTAATTAACTAAGTGAATATAATTTTCCTTAAATTCTACTCTCTATTCTAACCCATTGATCTCCAAGTCTGATCCGTGCAGCAGGAGAGACAAAAGTGGGTCCCTCTTGTTCAATGATCCAAAAGAAATTTCCCAGGCACAATCACTAATGGCCCACTTGGATTAAGAATTTTCTGCCATCAGATGATTCTGACGAGTTGGTTTCTAGTAGGTTTGCGAATGGATGCAGGCTACTTAGAACTACAAATTTAAAACTTACCATTATCAAATTTTCAAATGGATAATAAAGTTGATACCTGAATCATCCATTGAATGACGCAGTAAATAGGTGGTCCGGATTGTACCAATAAAGGAACACCGGTTAATTAGCTCCCATGGACATGTACTGATAAACAGTTCATTTGGAGGGAGAAGACACAGACAGGAGTGCAATTACCAAAAACGGGTCTGCCCTATTCACAGGTAACATATATTTCGATCATTCATTCATTTCCCCTAAATATCTAGTGATCCAAACTACAATTCCGATTGGCCGCACGTCCATTTCCCCGTCATTCTCTATGCTAGAATCACTCATTTTCATCCACACGATATCATCGGAATGTGCAAAAGTGCCAACATGGTGGTAGGCCCCCCAGCTAGCAGTGAAAGTAGAAGCATTTGAAAGAGAGGACTGCTACTGTAGAGCGGATCCCATGGCAAGTTTCCTTGTAGCACCCCTCTTTCAATCAAGGTCCCAGATCCGTTCATCTGATATCCTGTGACCATCCAATGGTTGAGATTTTCTGTTTTCAGATTATGGTGGGTCGGAGAAATCTGACGAACGGTTTGGATGCGCTTCCGGGGAAAATCAGAAGTGTTTCGTAGTCGCGTCGTACGATAGCGTTGGGACTTTGAAATTCTTGGGAGGCGGGCTTTTCCCTTGAGCTGGCTGTCGGGAAAGGGAGCGGGCATCTCACATGGAGAAGCTGCGAGGACAGGGATTCGTACGGACAGCTGTCAACCCCTCGCAAAGCGACGCTCTTCGCTTCCCATTTCATCTTTATTGTAGTCTTGCGGGAATTCAATTCTTTGACGGAATTGCCCTTCGTGTTAGGGAAAACATGGAAATATTCTTGGTCTTTTTCAGCTAAAAATAAAGCAAAATGAATACAAATGCCGGAGGAAATTAGAAGAATGTAATGTTATACCCATTTTTCTAATTTTTTTTAAGGAAGAGAATATTTTCTTTTCCGTCCAAAAAGAATCACACTGTAGAATTATTACATGATTTTTCATAGATCACTTATTCTACTGAGAAATCACACTGGTCATATCTTCTTACCATTTAATCTACAAAACGATCAATCAATTGTTATTTTTTAAGATAAATATTTACAAAAAAAATTTTCTAGTTAAATCTGACCTATCAAAATCTAATTGTTTGGGAGATTGTTAAGTTAGTACAAGAATTGGGCAAATTTTGAGTGCTTTTTGAACCAATTTAGTTTTGCAATGTTGGTCTTTTCTTAACTAATTATTGTTAATTTTAGTAGTGAACACAATTCGCAAAATAAGAGATCTTAAGTGGTGATTGCTCTGCTTAGATCTTCTGAATTGGATGATCACACCCTCTAAATAAAGTCAAAGTTAAACTTTGTGGCGATTTTCAGTCAACTAGTTTGACAACATTTAAAAGCTCTAAAATAGGTAATTAGTGAGTCAATCAGCTTCAAGAAGTACTTCTATTTATCGACAATATGTTCCAAAATAAGTAATTAGGGCTTCACTCAGCATCAAGCACCACTGACACGCTGTGACATAAGAAATCTAATCACTAGACCCAAACCCAAAACCGGCTGGTCTAAGTGTGGACTTGAATATCCCTCACGGATTTCAACTAATTTGGTTGTAGAGGAGAGATTTGGTCTTCAATAGCTTGCTATGTACTTGGCCATCTTTCTTATTAGCTCATGTGCCTTTTTGTCACTTCACATTACGTCAAAATATTTGAAAAAGTATTTACTGTCAAATTAAAATAGTTACTGGGATTAACTATTGTTTTGATACGTGCACCCTCAATCTCTACCTCGAACTTTCATTGGCGGTCTCGGTTAGCTACTCTCCTGCGCCAATAAAATTAAGAGTTCAATTATGGTGTTTGCTCGTTTATTTCAGTGCTCGATTGTGGGACGGGTTAAATGTGGAAGTGGGTCCCAGATGATTGGTGATCAGAATCCTTAATGTCAATCGGATAATTCTGACTACCCTAATTACTTGTAATTCATTGACAATTGTATATCCAACGTTGGTGCAATTTGATGAAAGTTCAGATCAATACGTCTGTCTAATTAACTCGCAGGGACTTCATAGAGTGAGATTGTAACTGCAAATCGGTCTGCACTGATCTTTACGCTCAGAGACCACATGAGAACTCGCCATTTGGTCATCACAATCACGAACAACCTACTACCACCCATTAAATTAAAGGAAACAGGGGGGTGTTCTTATCAAAACGAGGGGCATTTATCCAGCTAATTGCTAGAAGGCGGACGGTATTTCCGTTCCCGCCGCCCGAACTCCATTTCCGGATTAAACTATAAAACCCCTTCCTCCCCGTTGTCTCTCTAAACTCGACGCTGTATTGACAGCAGCTCAGCGAAGAAGAAAAGGAGAAAAACCTCCGAAAACCCTCTTTAATGGCGAAATCCAAGAACAAGCTCTCCTACATCTCAGTCCCTTCCCAAGTAATTGCTTCTCTTTCTTCTTCCTCCCTTCAAAACCTGCTTCACTCGCCAAAAAAGTGCTCAAAAAATGGAAGCAGATTCTTCGCCTTCACTAAAAACCGCCCTCGGTTCTATTTTTTCTGCTTGTTCTTGTTTACTTTCATCGGAATGATGAGAATGGGCTTCAATCTTGATCCGGCGCGACCTTTTTCTCCGTATCCATGCTTAAATCAAGAGGATCGGATGACATTCACAAAAAATTCGGCTGTTCAGCTTGCTGTGAATGATGCAGGGAAGACTGATGGTGAAGACGAAGGATCGGAGTTTTGGATGCAGCCGTATGGGCTGGGTTATAAGCCGTGTTTGGATTTTAGTGTTGAGTATTGGAAAACGATTGAGGTGGTGGTGAGAGAGAGGACGAAGCATTTGATGGTTGTGGTTTCGGGAGGTTTGAATCAGCAGAGGAATCAGATTGTTGATGCCGTTGTTATTGCAAGGATTTTGGGAGCTGCTTTGGTGGTTCCGATCCTGCAAGTGAATATGATTTGGGGAGATGAAAGGTGAGAGAGAAAGATGGGATTTGTGCAGACTTATTTGTTTTCCATTGAGATTTTTTCGCTATTCATACTGAATTCTCCAGGAAAGATTTCTCCTTTCTCTTTTTTTTACCTTTATTTATTTATTTTTGGGATTTCTACGCCTGTTAATGTGTCGATAAGCTCAAAAAAAGTTCTCTTTTCCCCCCTTTTCCCTTTTGTGGTTTTTGTCAGGTTTATACAAGGTTTCTGTTTTTCCATCTTTCAGTAGCTATGGTGGATTGTAGCTTCTCATCCTTCTTCTTTGTTTTCTTTTCTCTCGTTCCACCCACCCCACAAAATTAATGCTTTATGTGTGTTTGGTAACTAGTTGATAGATTCCAGGGAAAGGAATCTGCATTTTAAGGATGAAGTTCAGAATCATGGAAAAGAGTCTTCCCTGCATTTCAGAGATTCGCTGTTTTTTATAAACTTTAGGGGAAAAGAGAGAGACAGGGAGTAATCTTTAGACTTTATTTGCCATCTTCCTGGATTTGAAGTTTCTGTATTTGGAGAACGAGATATGAGTATTTACTTCAGCGGGTTTTCAGTGTTTTGTTAATGGGAAGCGGGAGTATTATAAGGTGGGTGAGGGTTCACTGATTTCTGCTATGTTTTTATGTTTATAATTGATTTATAATTTACAGTGTAAACTGCCTTAATTCACTACTTATTTGGAAAGGATCCTGCAATCTTGCGGGGATTATTGCCATTTTCAGTCAGAAATCCCGAAATACTCCATAAGATTATTCGAACTGCATTCTCAGTTACATAGATCGGAGTCCTGAGTGATTCACAGTACATCTACTGAACCATAATACTCGTAGATAAAGTTTAGGCTGCTGCGTGATCCTGTGCTAACTGTACGTGGCGAGTTTTATAGTTTTCAACTCCCTGTGGGATCCCAAACCCATTGAACAGTAGAGCTTGTTCATATATTTGTGTAGTTTATACAATGGCTTATTGACATAGAACCACTTGAAGAAGTTCTGCCTAGAAATTTATCTTCTCTCATTGAATTGTTATGCTACGTTCTCTCTGTTTAACAATCAGGTTAACTTTTTCTATTCTTTCCTTCAACAGTGAGTTCTCTGATATCTTCGATTTGGAGCATTTCAAGAGTACACTTGCAGATGACGTCCATGTAGTCTCTTCTCTGCCTTCAACACATCTGATGACAAGGCCTGTGGTGGAGAAGCGCACTCCTCTTCATGTAGATGATCGATGGATACGAGCAAGGTACCTGAAGCGGGTAAGCTTCTAGAATACCTCCATAGGTGGTATCTCTGATGAGGTTAACAGAATGTCTTCTTATCAGCTCATCGAGTCCATTATCAGTGGAAGTGAAAGTTTTTTCCCCTTAATAGTACAAATGCATGCATGCCTGAAGAATTATGGGCATGATCTCTACTCTCTGAGCATGATCTCTAATATCTTCAGACAATTCATCAGCTGACATCGTTCTAGCGCTGTCCAATGATACAGTGCCGAGAAGCTATAGTGATCGAGTGTTTGATAGGATACTGTTCTTTCACAAATTTCAGTTCATCTATAAATTCATTGATGAGGATTCCTTTTATGGAAAGCCAATTGCCCAAAATTTGTTATTGATGTCTTCCTATTCTCTTTTGCAGCTCAACAGGGAAGGAGTACTGCTTTTACGAGGATTAGATTCCAGGCTTTCAAAGGATCTTCCTTCTGATCTTCAGAAGCTTAGGTGCAAGGTAATCCTTTATGATTCTGCCACTGCTGCTGTTTTACTTTGCTTCTCTATAAAAAAGGCAGCCTGGTGCATGAATTTCCCGCGTATGCAGGGTATGGGGAAGGGGTGGACCACAAAGGGGCTATAGTACATAGCCTTACCTTGCATTTTGTAAGAGGCTGTTTCCATGCCCCGAACCCATGACCTCCAGGTCATACAGCAACAACTCAACCATTAGTTCTCTATAATAAATAATTATGTGAAACTTGTTAAGGCCATGGATTGAATTGGCAACTAAAAGGCCCCAGTTATTGCATTTAAAAGATGATTGTTGGTTAGAACTTACATAAAACAGTATTCTCGTATAATATCTGGGAGGTTTTATTGAGTATCAGCCCTCTGAAGCTCTATCGATTACTTTAATAACTTGGAGTCTGTGTAACTCAATTAAAGTGGAGCTTTCTGAAAACTTGATGAAGTACAAAACACAAATTTTCAGATTTATAATTCTTCTGAGCTTGGAATATACAAGTTGATGCTTGACTAAGTTTTAGCTCAACCAGAACTTGGTCCCTGAACTCTTTTAAGTTTTAGTATGCTTTCTCTTTCAAAATTGTTTGCCCTTGCTTTTCTGTAACAGTTGTTTGTGTTTCTTTTGGGAGTAACCTTTTGTGTTCCTTCTGAGAGTAATCCATTTACCATTGAAATATCAGAAGTTTATGCGACATTCTTTGTGTTATTTATGACTGGATATTCTAAATACATCTAATCTGTTGAATGCATCAATTAGTATTAGTACTTCCATTTCTTGATGCAACCATGACATGTTCTGATCTCATTTTTTCAATGTTGTAGGTGGCTTTTCATGCATTGAAATTCTCAGATCCCATCCTGGAGCTTGGGAACAAGCTTGCAGAGAGGATGCACAGCAAGGGACCATACGTTGCTCTTCATCTCCGCATGGAAAAGGATGTGTGGGTGAGAACTGGATGTCTTCCTGGGTTGAGCCCTGAGTATGATGAGATCATCAACAAGGAGAGGAAATTAAGACCAAAACTTCTAACTGCAAGATCAAACATGACTTACCATGATAGGAAGCTTGCTGGCTTGTGCCCCTTAAATGCATTAGAGGTTGCAAGGTATTTGCGTAAAGTTGTTGCACATATTGTTTATAGTTGTATGCTGCATTAGGGATATATTTATCTTGCATCCTAGTTCTTATTTGTGCAATGTTCCTGCAAACTAAACAAACCTATTTCAATTGAATGATGCTTCAGGCTGCTTAAAGCTCTGGGAGCTCCTAGAGATGCGAGGATATACTGGGCTGGTGGAGAACCATTTGGTGGACAGGGGGCATTACGACCACTTACAACAGAATTTCCTCATTTCTACAACAAAGATAACCTGTCCTTACCAGGGGAATTGGAGCCATTTGCAAACAAAGCATCCCTTCTTGCAGCCATTGATTACATAGTCTCAGAAAGAAGTGATGTTTTCATGCCATCTCATGGCGGGAATATGGGCCATGCCATTCAGGTATTGTTTTCATGATCAGCAAACCCGTGACATCTTTACCTTTATCAGCTTGGTCATTATCATTCATTTTATTGTTTTTATTGCGGGGTTTTCATTTACTCGCATGCTTGACTCGGTAATGTGTCAAAGGAAATAATTGAACATCTTACATATACAGAAAATTGAAAGAGAGATTTCCGGTCTGGAACTTAAAATTCTTGCTGTTGTAACTCGGATTTGTTTAGACTTCAAACCCTTAAGCTTAAAGTCCTTTGAAACTTCAGATGTATTGTAGTTTTTCCTGAACCTGTAAATCTTAATCAAGTATTTCAGCAACTTCTAAAACTCAACCTCACTTGAGTTTAAAGAGACCAAACATTTGATGTTTCATTTTCTGGAAAAGGGCCTGTTTGACTCTGAACCCAATTTCTCATTGATATTTTGCAATAAGAATGCATGCTTCCAAGCTTAATTTAGCCGACTGACAAGCTATTTGCATATCCAGGGCCACAGAGCTTATGCTGGGCATAGGAAGCACATAACACCAAACAAAAGAGTAATGCTCCCGTACTTCCTTGATGAGTCCCTACCTGAATCCGAATTCAACAGGATCATAAAAGAACTGCACCAAGATTCATTGGGCCAGCCAGAGATCAGAACCAAAAAGGTGGGAAGAGACGTTATAGCATATCCTGTTCCAGAATGCATGTGCAACATCACCAACACAAGATCAAAATCCATGTAATCTGCCCGAAGCCCTCTTCATCACATCAGATTACGTGGTATGAAATTTTGCAGGACAGGGTGCCCTCGAAATTTTGCCCTTCAAAGGCTTGAAAGGCTGTCATCTCTAAGGTCGCCACAGATCCATCGAACCCATTGCCGGCGACAGCTCCGCATGTAAATATACAGATACAGTTTACATACTTAGCCACATACATACACACGAGTATTCATGTGTAATCATGCATGCTAAGATTTGGTGGTTGGTGAAGGACACTGAGGATCAAGCTCGCCTGTTTTTAGCCATTTTTTGAAATATTTATATATTACCTTGTTCATTTTGCTAATTTATTTAATTGGCAATATTTTTTTATTCTTTGTAGAGGTTGTAAGCGCCAAAAGCCCATGTATACCTGTATAAATAAAAAGAGTATTTCCTTAAGGATTTTAAGACCCATTGAAGGAAATTGAAGTGGCTTGCACGTCAGGTTCAATAGTGAGAACAAAGAATGAGAAAATCTCAAGGAGATCTCTATAGCAGGTATCGACTGGAGAAATACAAGAATGACATTCCAAATCTTATGAGAAAAATCTAAACGATTAATTAGTCATTTATTTTTCATATCTTCATTGAGATTCTGCATTGACTGGGCAGTCCAGTGCACGAGTCATTCAAGACCATTCTATCTCATAAACCAAACTCAAAAGGAAAGAACAGTCCAGCTAGTACATAAATTGACCTACTTCATTCCTATAAGAATATATTCGATCACTGGAGAATCAAATTTTGCACTCAAGAAATCATCAGTAATCGAGATCCGTGTGCTAAAATTGGCAGAATTCCTAATCGTTGTCTTCTAGTAACAAAGTGGAACAGCCTTGTTTTACATCATACAAATTCTCTAAAGCTATCTATAATACAACCACAAAATGTTTAGAAAACAAGATCTTATAGGTATCCACCAGAGGTGTTTGGTGCCTTGGCTATGTGAGACAAGCTGAATCAATAAATGGCTTGGAGCATTGAAAAATGTGAAAAATAGGCCCAACATGCATTTTTTAATGCCAAACAATGCAGTATTTTGCATCAAAGAAATGAGAGAGAGAGAGAGAGAGAGAGAGAGAGAGAGAGAGAGAGAGAGAGAGAGAGAGAGGCGGCCCACTTTTTGCATTCTTTTCGTGTATCCAAGTCATTCACTGATTCGGCCTCAATCTGGCCTGTGTCAAAATGCCCAGCTATGGAATCTTTAAGTCTTTCATTTCTGGTCCTCTTATATTTGTCCAATGAATGGTAAGAAGTCCACTGGACAAGCATAAGAGGGCCGTAGCTGTGAATTTTAGTACCAACAACATTTAGTTGAGGCCAAATCAGATGAAAGTCTCCCATCAAAGAAGGTGCTTTCCGTTCTATGGTCCCTCAGAGAGAAAGGTTAGGCAGGTACTATAGGCCCTCTGACTTCCAGATATGTGCTGTGCGGCCCCGCTAAGAAGCAAATGAAGGGATTCTTCAGTACATCCCATAGGAGTGAGAGAGAGATTTGTTACCGGTAAATATGTAATTGAGCAATACATTGTAGCGTCCACGAGTATTAGAGGCTTCTACAACACATCCACCGTACAAGATAATGGAAGCATCAAAGCAAGGACATCTTACTAGACTTAAAACGTCTAGCTTTAAATGGAGATGCTATAAGGAACACCCTTGGTTGTGACCCCAGGCTCGGAGTAGGGATTAAGAAGCTCATAGGGGACCACCCCGGCCCCAGTTCTATTTTTCAGATTTTTATCTGCATTCCTTACCTCTATGATCCCTTCAATCTCCTTCAGTTTACCGCTAAACTGTGTGAATGCAGCGTTAATTATTGGATTCTCGGCCCAAGCAGCCTCAGGCTGAGCCCCGATGTACTCCTCGTCCGGAGAGTGAGTGGATAGCACATCCAAGACCGACATCACAGTAGTGGCTTGAATTTGGGAAGGAAGAGTCTCTAAGAAAAAGAGTTCCGGCTTATTCCAAAATCTTTCGAATTCTTGATCTCCTTCATCCTCCACCGGCATGTTAATTCGAGCACTTGTTGGTCGATTGGGGAAGTAACCTGCGTAGGTATATTGGCCAAAATTTACAGCAGCATGGTGGCAGGATGCGACCCACATAATGGTTGTTAAGATTTGGATTAGATCATCTGTGGTTTCTAAGCTCGGCCACCATGGTTCGTCCTTCTTGTCTCCGTGGCCCTTGGTTCGAATTTCGGTCCACCATGCTTGCAGCTCTGGGTCTGATGAAACCGCAGCAGGGTCAGGGTAGTAGTGTGTGACATAGTCACTGACCCATTGCTTGAGGGCTGACCAAATAAGAAGGCCATCGTTGGCATAAGGATAGTCCTTAATCGTTAATCGTAAGCCGTGCTCCGCCGTAGGGTCCTCGACTGCCATGCCCCTATTTTTTGACAAGGATCATGGTTAGTAAGCTGGGGTATTCTTATGAGATCGTCATTTCTATGACTATGGTAATGATGATTATGGTAATTGTTATATACAAATTAAATGTATTGAATAGGGGTCAATTGGCATGGGGATGTATCCTTTTCCATGGATAGCTATTGAGTCTCTCAAAACAAGGGTAGTATGTGAAAGCTATGAATAATTTCTGACATTTTTTCCTTTCCATGGCTAGTAAATGAACTTGAATCCATAACTGTCAGAGGAGGATTAACCATTGTTACCCAATTAAATCAAAGATTTTGATGAAGTACCTCCTAATCAGGTCCGCTGGTAGTGCTTCCATATCGAATCTCCACAACTGATCATAGGCATCAGAGCTCAGTACCATGGAATAATCTTTCGGTGAGAAGCAACTCTCAATGATTCCAGCCGCATTGATGAGATACTCGCGAGCAAGTGCATTGATCTCCATCGTGTATCGGAAATGGGGATGTAGCAATCTATAAATCGGGTGCATCACACTTAATTGCCGATTAGTAGCAATTATGTAGGGCTCCGTGCAACAATGAGTTCTTAGCCTGGAAAAACAGAGAAATTTTGACGTCAGTTGTTTCCAATTTGAGACGAATAGGATGTGAAAATTTTGGCTTTTGACTAATTCCTACCAGTGGCTAATAAGCTGGTGATGGCCAGAGCAATGAGCAGTGGCATGAGCCTTAGCGAGCCTCCAGAGCCAACCGCTAGTGGAATCCCAACCAGGAGTAAATGTTCTCTTCCATTGCGGTTTGGTTGGCGAAGCGGGCCGATTAAGCTCAATCGCGATAGGCATCAAGGTATCGTCTTCTGTGAGGAAAAAGATTGTGCGAGATCCGTATAATGTAGTGTTTTCTAGCTCTCTTACCTTGTTCACGTATGGTAAGAACAGATCATGGTAGTCTAGAATAAACAGCCTTTTCTGTTCGATTGCCTGAATCAATTACGTCAGTTGGTGTTAGAGATGGTTCTCTCTCTCTCTCTCTCTCTCTCTCTCTCTCATCTTCTTATATCTAATCAAGTTCGTAAGAGAACTCAGTGCCATGTTTACCTGTTCCACAGTCATAAGTCCCCGTATCTGTCCGTCAATAATCTGTTTTGTGATTGTGGATTCGGGTGGGCCGTAGATCTTAGGATCAAGCTTACTCACGAATGGAAATTCCTGCACAATTGAAGTTTATATCGCATTACTTGTTACAAAATTTCCTCTCTATTTGAATCCTTATATTCTCTGTTAATCACTTAATTCTTGTGATTCCATGCATGTCACACCTAACACACACACACACACACACACACACACACACACACACACACACACACACACACACACACATTTGCATACCGTAACTAATTGGATGGACACGGGGTTGATGCCAGCAAGAGTTTGACGAGAGAACTCCTCGTCTCTAAACCAAGAGAATCCATCTCCTGTGAAGAGTTAATATGAGCAAGCTTGAAGAGAGAGAGAGAGAGAGAGAGCTCTTACTTTCGATCATCTTGGGTGTCTCAAAGAGCAAGATTGCATTCCCACCTTCCTGTATCGCCTTGACGAGCCTTGGAAGTAGGAGTTGAAAGAACCCAACCTCTTTTGGTTTTGGTAGAGTGAGTCCTTCGTTAAAGAGTGAGTCTATGCTCTTGAAGAAGGGGAATCCAAGCTTGGTGTCTACCAGTGCTGTCTCAATGGATGGAACCAGTGCATGTATCACTGATCTCAGGGTCTTAGCTGAGAAACTTAATTGCTTCACTTCGGAAAAAGCTTCATCCCTTGGCACATATACTGACGAACTCCGTTCTTCGGACAGAGGATCTGTGCATTCAAATACACGTAAAATTTAGCTTACGTGACAAAATTATGCAACTGTACAATATGCAGCTTATGTGCCTGACATTCGTAATGGGCACTTCGGCAGTGCACGACGCCCTGCGACAGAGTATGGTCGATCACGATCAAACCATAGGGAGGATCAGTGGGGGGCCATCATCATTTTCGAAATTCGCATCTAATGGAGGGGGTGATGGCCCCACTTCATCACTGATATTCCTCGATCATGTACCAGTAAAAAGTTTTACAAAGGCTAAATTTATGGTTTTGACCCAAGTACGTGCATATCTAATTGAGAATGGATCTCATCTACTTATTTTAGAAGCTAGGGTTCAGGATAAATTGGACCGGCAAAATGTCTGTTAAGATGTTATATTTATGAGTAAAATGTCTGCCAAACTACAAGGGTCTACTATGCAGTCTTACCTTATATTGGAGTTGTTTTCCTGAACAAAGATTATAAAAGGAAATTGAAGTGTAAAATATGTCTGCTAAGATGTTATATTTATGAGTTTGATGAGACTTTCCTGAAATATATCATATCAATGTGGTTCACTTGGAGCGCATAAGAGTGGTTTCTTATGAACAAGTCTATCGGGTATTCTCATTTTGGGTTTAATTTCCCAAGCAAATACATGGGATGCATGTATGACTTTCATAGTGCACATATGGTTAATCCTCTTCAATGTGATATTGTTTAGAGTTGGCAAGCATGGACTAAAGGTAGCTCTATCAACATGACAAGGTCACAATACCTTTCTTTGATCGAGGTCGCCCTGTCCTGCAGCGCCTTGGGTAAGGATGCTCCTCGCCACCGAGCACAGGTCGCTTCAAGTCATCGCTCTCGTCTGGGTTCCCTAGATCATTATACGTGTCATAATCGTAAATCCTCTCAAAGGTTTTTCGCTGACCTCGCCCATCGCCACGTAGAGTTTCGAGTTCCTTCTCTCTTAGACGCTTCAGGCCCTCTGGTGTTTGTGATGGCAAGTAAGACTGCAAAACAGACACACAAGATGGGATCATCTGTGAGAAATTAGCTTCTTAAGTAGACACACACAAGAATGTGCACAATACTGGTAAGAATATGGTGGTAGAAATTAGCTTCTTAAGACAGACTCCATAATAAATCGCATACTTCCATGGAAGAATATGGTGTGTAGATATACGAGCGGGACATTTGTTTAATGGTTTGAACCATTTGCCTTAGACCATGCGATAGATGAGCCGTATATGAGCAAATGCTCATGAGCCGGCAGCAGCGAGTTTTCCGTAGACTTATGTGAGCAAATGTCCATAATCTATGGGGCTCACCTTATTTTAAAATTTTAATTTACTATAGAGTCTAAGTAACTTGGATGAGTTTTTGGAGTTGACACATGGGTTTAATACCGTATTCTAGAGTGATGTATAAAGAGGTGACTCAAATATTAAAACTTTACCTCGGCATTTCTGAGGGTCTGATTTCCGCCTTATAAGTGGATGGTTGGAAACTAAGAGAAAGCCAAGTTATACATTCATCAACGAAACCTCTCCTAGCAAGGGCTAAGGAAGAAGAGTTCTTATCTGGTGCATGCCCAAATGTTCAATGGAAGTATCACAGTAGGTCAAAATATATCCAGATTGCTTCCCATCTTTATGCACGGCTCACCTATAACAAGCTTACAGGATAGATGGCTTGGATCATGGTCGCGAATTCCTGTTTTTGAAGAATCCAAGACTCCAATTGCGGCTGGTTGCAAATTTCTCCTTCTAGCAAGCCTTTGACTCATATTCAACTCCCTTACCCTTATCTCCTACCTTACCGACCAACTCTTGTCCCTTAACCGATTCTTTTTCATCCGATTACACCTCCTCCAAATCAGAAAATAGTACCCATGAGACTATCTCTTCTTTCTATCCTCATTTAACCAACTTGTCATCGGCAGCATCCAATGATTAATCCCCACCTTCTAATTTTTCCAATCATGATAATGGGCAATCTTTATTTATATCTACTCCACAGACATTCTGGTCCTAAGGCTGCAACTTTAGATGCTCCATGACCAACTCAACAGCACAATTTGAACCAGCAACTTGTTGGGTCCCACCAGCTCGTCGCACTCATCATATGGACCAAATCCAAGCATGCCAATTTGGTCGCCAAAATGGAAGATTAATTACTGACGGAACCAACGTCCTTCATGAAAGCTTGGAAACTTGGGCCTTGGCCCACAACCATGGGTGAGAAGATCATTGCCCTTGATCGCCATGGAACTTGGGTGTCAGTACCTTATGAACCGGGGATGAATGTTGCTGGCAATTTATAAGTGGGTTTACAAGATAAAGATACGACTAGATGGCACTATCGAACCGTTCAAGTCTTCATTATTCACAAAAGAAGGCCATAGATTACGTGGACACATTCAATCTAGTCATCAGACAGACTATGATCTGCACACTTTTTGCACTTGCTGTTTCTCGTGGTTGGACATTAGGTCAATTAGATGTGTTCAATGGATTTTTGAGTGGTGATTTCCAAGAGACTGCTGAAGAAGTCACTCTAGGCAGCCCGTGCCTGGTTTCAGAAGCTGAGCTCGCTATTGATTAAATCGGTTTTGTAGGGTCCAAAACAGACATCATTATGTGTGTGTGTATATCAGCGCAAGGATATCGTACTCAATTTTCCTATTTATGTGGATGATATTATGATGACTGGGAATCACATTCATAGCATCAATAATGTTATTTATCATTTATCCGCAGAACTGGCTATCAAGGATATAGGGGAACTCAATTATTTTTTGGGAATTGAAATGCTAAAACAATCAGGAGATCTTTTATTGTCTCAGCAGAAGTATATTAATGACTTATTTAAGCGGGCTCAAATAGCTAAATCTAAACCATGCGCTACCCCTGTGGTCAGCAACTCAGATTGTCATGTTTGTTTTGTAGGTTCCTCCTATTCTATAACAACTTGAGTTTTTGTAATATAAATATTTATTTTGCATGAGATTAACAACAAAAGGCTAGTTGGCTCAGTTGATTATAGTGTAAGTATGAAAACTCTATGATTAAAGTTCAAGTCTCTAAATTAGCTTAGGATAAAACACAAAATAATAAAGAGGAGAGACAAATAAAATTGGTAAGGTGGGGAAGAAGAGAATACTTGAAATACAAAGAGAAAGAATGAGGAGGAGAGAGACAGAGACAAAGAAGGAAATGAGACTGCACAGAACCTTTATCTCTAGACTATTGCATTTTTTGATAAAAAGACCGTAAAAGAACGGTTTCATCAAGGAGGTAGGGGATTATTGGACATAAAATGGATATATCCATGTATCTCTTACTCATATTTGTAAGATGATAAAATATGACAAAACCTTTATCTCTAGACTATTGCATTTTTGGATAAAAACACTGTAAAAGAACAGTTTCATCAAGGAG
The DNA here is from genome assembly GCA_035236585.1 of Warburgia ugandensis. NCBI lineage: Eukaryota > Viridiplantae > Streptophyta > Magnoliopsida > Canellales > Canellaceae > Warburgia > Warburgia ugandensis. The sequence continues at coordinate 5,062,037 of CP141133.1, forward strand.
GTAGGGGATTATTGGACATAAAATGGATATATCCATGTATCTCTTACTCATATTTGTAAGATGATAAAATATGACAAAACCTATATTAAGAATAAGTTCCTATCGGAATGAATGTATTAGTTCACGTATATAGGAATTTGCCTAAACTAGTTTGTTTCCAAAATCTATATGTGTATGATTTCATTCTTGATTTTGATATGTTCTTGGACCCAAATAACTTTACTTTGTTTTCTTACACATAAGATTTTAAGAGTGAGGATGTTTTCATTTTAACATTTATGCATGTCATGTTCTATGTATTACATTTCATATTATGCATGTTAAATTCAAATCATTTAGATTTGTTGTAGAAAGATCTGCTCGCTTAGTTTTTCATTTTTCCAAATGGGCGGGTATGGAGTTTTAAATTGATATGTGTCAGATAAAATCATGTTTTTCTTGTTGAAATATGAAAAAGAATCATATGTTAATTTATGCAATATCATCTATGTTTCTTATCATTTATTACATACTTAGTTCGCTAAGATGATTTACGGTTGAGCTATAAGAGGACATTTATGTATTATAAGTTTGTTTTAAATTATATCATGTATGTATGGTGTATCACATATCTAAATTGTAGACATAATTTACAATTGATGCATGTATGAATGGCTATGTCTTATGTGTTTGCTTTAAGTTACATACATACATACATACATACATACATACATACATACATACATACATACATACATACATACATACATACATACATACATACATTTCTATCATGAATAAATATATGTGCATTCTCATGCAATGATTTCAGGTGCACTTCTCATGTCAAAAACAATCCCATGCATATATCAATTCTCACACCTCAACATGACGTGCCAAAATTCCTCATATAGGAGCATGCATATAACTAGGTTTTGAGAAGTGATATGCTTACTTATTAAGAAGATATATGCTAACCATGCAATTGTAAATCATATGCATTAACATCTCTCTATCTTCATATGTATGTTGCACCCATTCTTAGCTCAATTTTGATCAAATATAACGGTCAATTTTCATATATATGTTGACAATATCTTAGTCGAAGTTTGACCTATTTTGAACCATAAATTTTACATACATGTATTGCATCATTTCTAGCTTAGATCTAATCAATTTTAAGTTGTTGATTTTCACCCCAACATTTGGCCTAGATCTAGCACAACTTTGAATGATCTTGATTATCAACTTTTGTGCCTATTTAGCATGTATATCTAATATAAGTTTTGATCAATCTTGACCATTGATCTTCAATGGATTATACTGAATGCACTGAACCCTACTTCAATTGATCTTTGATAGTTGATCTTATCTATAGTCATCGCCTAATTCTAACAATGGTTGGTTGCATTTTGAATATGGATAAATCTCTACATATATCGCCTATCACCAACTAATTTTTTCAATTGATTTCCAATTTGATCATCCATCTATCTATCATATATTCTCATTGATTTTGATCTACTTTAGAAATATGAATTTTATCTAGATTAGATGACTATGCCTTCCAGAGAATGAATGAACTATAGTCATTAATGTCTAGCACATGTTACTTGGGATTTCAGTATTTTGGTCATGGATGGTTGGTCATATATGCTATTGTGTCATTGCTATTTACTTTGAGCATGTCTGAGTTGAATTTTTGAAATTATGGCATTTTATGCAAAAAGATTATGGAAAGTTTTAATTGATGAGTGGTTTGAATGAATGTCAATATAGATTGATGACAACTGATATATCAACTTGAAAAGGTCAAAATGTAGGCCTTCTTAAGTCTAGCCGAATATTGAAAGGGATAAAGGTCCCTTTAGTTGCTATGGTAGGATGACCAGTTGGCTACTAACTTCTGAAATTGATACCTGGCCTAAGAGGCTAATTGTAGAGAGTATTGTGTCATGCGAAGGCTAGTCTCTTGTGATCCAATGCCCTCATGAAGACTGGTGTAGTCTATGTGTTATTCACGGCTAAATATAGTTAGATGTGAGTCGTCTACATGTACATAGTATATCGTACAATTATTGGATATGGACTAACATGTCAGTCATCTTTGAGGAAACTGACCATTGTCCAGATGGGTTTATGGTAGGACACTACCACTCAATGATATGACATGTTGTAATATGTCATTCTTTAACAGAAGTCCTAACAAGCTTATATATGTGAGATTTAATATATATGTTAGATGTTTTTGGAAAGATTGAGTTTTTATAAAAGCATAGATGTTTTCTAATGTTTTTATCATCCTTATGATTGAACATTTAATGGTTGCATTACTTAATTTATGCCAATATGTAATTGTGGTTTTCAAACAGTTGGTTTAAGCATTTTCCTACTAAGTAGTTGTCCTCGCCCTTAGAAAATATTTTAGGTAAAGTACAATAGGACTAAGTGGTCAATTAGAAGAAATTTAAAAAGGAAAGATTGAGGAAGAAAAAGTATGAATAAGAGTAGTTAGCTAAACTGCTTATTACTTTAATTTTTGAACTATGAACATTTGGATATGTATTAATAAGAAAGGGAAAATGATGTATTTTTGTAAACTATTACTTGAATTTAAAATTTTATTGTTTGGGCTGTGATTAGGAAATCCTGTAACGATATTTTTTTATTCTGCTATTATATGTTAAGGTTTTAATGTGATATCAGGTTAAAGGGCGGAATTGAGAAAATAAGCATATATTATATATTTCAAATATTGTTAAAAATATATATTTTATTTTGTACAGGAGCAAGTCTACAAGCAACTGTAACCGTTAGATTTATCTCAACGCTGACATATTAACAAATCCGCTATATCTTGGGACAGATTTGAGATTTCCACATGCCTAGTTAAAGCTGCTATCAAGAGAGTGCTTAAGTTGAAGGGCCGTATTATATAGAGTATCATTTCATACTTTATATGGTTTGTGTACTGTAGTTACCTTCTACGCTAGCGAGGATTCTCACCATCGTTCCTTTTAGGATAAATACAAACATGACTCTCAATAACAGTGATACATCATTTCAACCTGAATATTGATGTGTTTGAGAGTTGGATGGTTCTAGTGGCTAGTCACGTCCGTCGAACCTCTCGCTGGCTCTGAAGTATTCCTTCTCTACAGCCATTGGTTACTGAGGAATATTTGCATTTTATTTCGATCATCTCGATCACTATCAATGAAATTGATTATTTTGTCTTTCAAAACGACAGATTCTCGATTTTCCTATGTTTTATTGAAAAAATTGGTCAATATCGGTCCACACTTGTACAGTGGTCACAGGTTTTGCCCGGTAACGGGAGAACCTGTTTTTGCACTGAGTTATGGCCGGGACTGGTATTGCCGACACCAAGATTGACAATTTAGGTTTGGATTAATTAAAAGCACAAGTTCTACTTATGCTCTTTGCCTACTCATATTTCATCATGTTTTCGAAATGAAATATCAAAGTCCCTGTATAAAAACTAGAGCAAGAAATGGCCCTGGTCATTGCAATTAGTAAGTGGGGACCATTTATGGTAAGTCACTTTTCAATATGACGAGTATATATCTTTCATCCTTCAAAGGGAAAGAAAAGATGACAAATGGTGATGGACAATCTACTAGGTTCATAGGAAGACGGCATCGGCATTGTTTAATTTGGTGATGGGTACCCCTTGGCTCTATTTTAATTTCCAAATTGGATTTACATGCTGCTATAGTCATTAGTCCCTATGTACAACTAACAGGTAACACGAGAAGTGCCAAATATAGACGGCCGCACCATGATGAAGTCCTCAAGAGATTATACTATGTACACACTGATTCCCACAGGCTCACAGCATTCAGTGTGGACTCTGTATCATCTTTTGTAATGCAACCCTAATACGTTCTTTTGACCAATTATACTCTATTAAAGTTCTACAGGAAATTAATATAGGAGAAGCTACCCAAGGTAGAAATGTTATATGCGTGTGTGTGTGTGTGCGTGTGTGTGTGTGTGTGTGTGTGTGTGTGAGAGAGAGAGAGAGAGAGAGAGACCTTGTTGGTGAAGAAGATCCTCTTCTCAGGGTTATCACTTTTGGCATGCACCCATGAGTTGCATGTGAAGGTAACAGGTCCATTTGCAAAGCCAGAGAGGACTATGTCTTTGAGGAACATTTCTTTGTGGTGCTCATTTGTCACAAAAATCCCTCCAACTTCACCAAACTTCGCGGTAATCACGAAGTTAGCCTCGTATTTCACTTCTCCATTCTCGTGAGTTAAGTGTGACCTATGTGCAAATGCCTCGACGGGCTTCTTCTCCAGTCCCGTACCTTCAAAATAAACAGACAAACAAATAAGTAACATGGGTGTATGAGAGTGGCATCGCGACGCAACAATGGGTCTCAATCGTGCAGACTAATCAAGGGTGTGTGTGACTATTTGATCTAAAAATGTCACAATTTAAAAAAAAAGAAAGAAAACAAATAAGTAAATGTAGTTCTATGTTGAGTTGCTACTTAACTGGAGGGTGCAATAGTTCTATGTTTTAGCTATCAAATTTACTTATTTAGATAGCTTAAACAGAATTTTATTTTACATTTCATTCAACTGTTCATATTTTGGGCTGCCACTGGAACGAATTCTTGAAGAAAAATTAAAAATGATTTCTTCCCACTGAAAACGAGGGTAACTAACAATTTCAACTAGTTAGACAGTGAGAGTATAAAGCCCAAAGGTTTGAGTGAAGAACAGATACATTGGAATGAGCTAAAATTTATCCTTCTTCATTGATTTCAACAAACTTATATTACTATGAAGCTGCCGGTCTGGAAGGATTTGTAAACTGTTCCAGAGAGAGAGAGAGAGAGAGAGAGGATATATGCAGTGGTCCAAGGATAGGTGTGACACTAAATGATATCTATCAGCGTGCAACTGTCTTTAGAGACGCACAAAGTAATTTCGTGGGCTTCGGGGTGGAGGACTGCTTCTCCATGCAGGCCGAGTCGGAAATCGCTTTAGTGAGAAACACAGGGATGGTTACACATTTGGATTATCTGGATAGGTCTAATTTTCCTAGGGATGGTCCCATTTTGGATCATTTGATTATGTCTAGGTTACCGAGAGAGACAGTATTTCTTTTCAACATGGATATTCACTGATATTATTATTATGCAACATGCTCCTCCGCAGTGAATGTAATTCCACTGAATCACTCATACAAGGCGGCAAAATTAGCAACTAATTATTATGATATTTGGCTTGGCTTTAATCATTCAGACGAGTGATGTTAGCATGTGTCCCTTAAAACATAGGTCGAGGGTTAAAGCAGTTTAAGGGGAAGAGTAACCCCAAGTTAAGAGAGATGCATGGCTTGTCCAGAATGCCCCCAAGTTGTATGAACGGTTAAAGCCAAGTCAAATATCATTTCTCAAATGAAATCAGCTAGAAGAAAATTGTACTCCCAAGGGGAAAACCTACGATTTTCTTGGCCTTCTTTTCTTTTTGAAACCATCTAAAGGAGGGAGCCAAGGTTTAGATGTTGAGCTAAACCTTGGAAAATCGTGCGGTTCTAGTTTTCCCCTACACTTGTAAGTCTTGTAACTAATCACTTGTTTGATCTATGATTTACTGAGACCATGTTTAAATGACTATCCATGCAGTTCATATGGTACCTGGAGACAATTTTTTATCTTTTTGGCAGAGATCGTGGTTGTTCTAAGGAGCCAGGAGCCTCGATCTGGTGCCTTCACAATTGAGGGCCATTGCACCACACTCATATCTCCAAGTAATTACATAATTTAGTATATTATAGCATGTAAGATATTCCTAATTGCTATTGGTCATTCCAAGATATATATATATATATATATAGCGAGAGAGAGAGAGAGAGAGAGAGAGAGAGAGAGAGAGAGAGAGAGATTAACTTCGTTAAAGTAATACAAAATGTAGGCAATAATGTCATAGTGTCTTATTGATGGTGACAAAGGATTAAAACCTAGCTAAAGTTCAATACAAAATTGTGTCAAAATCATATGAAATGAGGAAAACTTATCTTTAGTACAACTTAATTATTGTAGCCACTATACATCAGTGCTTGTTTTGGAAAAACACCCCTTATTTCTTTTTGGGTGTTGATATATGCACCCTGTTCTTCCTGTTAACCCCTCGATAATTGAGGTTGCAAACAGTTATAACTTCAGATGAAGGAAAATTCATCCCGAGTAGCATCTTATCTTTAGTAGAACTCAATTATTGTACCCACTATACTTCATTACTTGTTTTGGAGAAGCACCCTGAAAAAGTTTGGTACCTTATTTCTTACAGCTGGTCATCTAAGCAAAGATAAACATTGTGAATGCTTCTGATTTTCAAAATTTTGGGCCAACTTGAAGTTGGAATCGTTTATATTATCTATTAAGGGGATCATGAGGAAAAGTAAGGGGTGCATATTTCAATACTTTTCTTTTATTATGAGTCAAGCAAGATAATTTCCCAATTAAAGAAGAAATACAGCTTTATGGCCAACATAGATGGATCTCTGTATAGATCAATGTCAATAAAATGGCACATTATCAATAACCGAAATACTAGTCCCATGGTAAATGGATATTTCACAGGAACACTAAAATTTGCCAAAAGCCAATGGTTTACATATTTATATCAAAATAAGACTTTTTGGATGAAGGGCCCAAGAAGGAAAAAAAAGGTTATTACAAATGAGAAGGCTTATCATATATGCCAGATTAATAGATTGAACCATGCCCCAACATGATGCATTTGGGGCCCAAAACGAGTACTTCTTCCTTAAGTAAGCACATGCACTTCTTAAAAACATTTTTCTTCTTTTGTGTGTGTATGTGTGGAAGGGGTGGTATGGGGTGTGTTAATTTTAGCTGTTTCATGCACATGCAAGGAGCGGGTGACATTTGATTGGCCGAAAAAAAGTTAAAAAATTAGGAACTTTTCCCTAGCCAATCAAATGACACTTGCAACTCTTCGTTGAAATTGTTAATTTCAACTATTTAATGCAGGTGTAAAATATAGGTGACATGTGATTTATTAGAAAAAAGTTAAAAGTAAAAAAATTTAGAGAAAATAGTGGCTGTTGACACCTTTTCAGTCAATCACATGTCACCTATACTTTATATTTGCATTAAATAAATAAAATTACCACACATATATATACTATAATAAATATCTATGTAGAATATGCGCCATATAAAACCATCTTGGTTCTCACGTAAATCTATTGCAGCCATCAAATATCATCTTGACGTCACATCCTACATAAGTGATGCTCGAAACATCTTCTGAAGTGGAAAAAATGGACGGGTATGATGTTACATAGCTCGAACAAGATAAGGTGGTGCTCATCAGCAGGCATGTGAAGCTCACATGTACATAGTTGCGTGGTTAGTACTTTCGGAGACACATAATTGCTTCTGCCTCTCTTCCTTTATTTTCTTTACATTATTTCACGAAAATAGCGGACTCAGCAATAATATTAAGTAAGAACCTAAAAACTGACTCCTTTGTGGTGGTGAATACGCCTATTTACATCTAGAAAAATATGAGAGTGGGTCCATGTTTTTAAGTGATCCAAACCATCAATCTAGTAGGTAATCCCCAATTAAACTCGTCTTAGTAGTAATTTTCTGATTTTTGCCCCAATGAACAAATTTTCGGCCGGTTAGAATCCATAAGCAACGTTGTTGTATATTCAACAATAAATCCTGCATGAGCAAATTAAAGACTTAGAATCAACTCAGGGTGGAGATTTTTTATGCATGATTCCTTCCGTAACAATCTCCACCACAGGTTATTGAGTGGGCCCCACCGTACTCATATTCGTATTTTCCAAGTAAAATTATGCCTTTCATATACTTTTCGGAGGAGATTTTTAAAAAAAAACTATGCGCAATAAGAACTCTTACGATAAACAAAGATGAGCCTGACTACTAAGCTTGTCACTAGGTTACTTAAGCAAGCTACTCAAATGGGTGACTGCCACGTGGCATCTCTTAATTCAAGAGAAAACATGGGCTCCCAGCAGAAGAAATAATATTAATGTCCACGAACAAATTTATCAATGTTTTGTTAACCCCTTGTCAAACAGCACAAAGATTATTTCACCGAAAAAAGAAATAAAAAGATAGCACCAAGATTAGAACCATTCGATACTTACTTTCATCAATCTCGCTACTAACAAGCTCGAGAAGAAGCGTTTTACCGAGCAAATCGGCAATATCGTCCAGTCCACGAGTTATGGTTATGTCTGAGAGCACCCCAGCGACAGTGGGCTTCACAGTGACCACTGCACCTATGCTGGTAGTGTTTGCTTTGGTGGCGTCCTTGGCACGAATATTGGTGGAGGAACAGCAAATTCTACATGATTTATGTTTCCGGCGACGGAGAGGTGGGGCAAGTTGCGTAGTGAACGTAGAGGCTTGATGGGTGGAGGTTAAGGAACTATGGAGGAGCATGACGGAGGGAACATGCTGATATTGGTGCAGCCGAGGCTTCAGCATCTTAGCTATTCCTGGGGTTAGAGGAAGATTTTTTGCTGAAAGATGACTAAATAGGCTTACAGGGAGATGAGAGATGAGGAGTACTATCACTCCTTAAATAGATACAGAGACGGCCTTGGCTCTCTCACTCTCTCTCTCTCTCAAACGAGTACCTTCTTTTTGAGAGAGAAACTGCACGTGATAATTGCCGAAGGTAAAACAGCAATGTATATATATTTGAAACCTTTGGAATTTTCCGACGTCTACATCTGCTAGCCCTTCAAATTTGACAGGACGAGGAACGATGTGATGGTCCCTGGCCCACATGGCACATATGGCACGCAGCTTATGGCTCCTGTCTTTACAGGCTGTGCATGCCCAAAAGATGTGAAGACATCCGTATCCAAAAACTTGTGAAAATGGACGGCAATATACATTTTCGGGACCTAAGTATTCGGGGAATCCAGGCGTTCTTTTTAAGTCTATTCGGGCCCTAAATGTGGGGAAACAGAACCTCATCAACGGGCCTTATCTACATGTGGACGCACCACAAAATACATTCGTTTGGATGAACCTAGCCACTACTTTTATGCACTGAAAATATCCGTACGGCATTGCTTCTTTCTTTTGCTTTTGTACTGACTAGAATGAATTTGGACACAATAGAATTTGCATGTGGAAGCCAGATGAATGTGGATCGAAACCGATCATCTTGGAGGCCAACGATCTCCTCCATTTCGTTGGAGGATGTCATCTCTACAGATGATTTTTCTCTTTGAGAGAAGACCCTACGGACGGTTAAAACTTAAAAGGATGTTATCTCTCCAGATGTTTTTTCTCTTTGGGAGAAAACCCTAGAGATGGTCAAAACTTAAAAAAGGTTCAATACCACAATGAGACGGTGAGGATCGTTGGCCTCAAAGATGAACGGTTTTGTAAAGCTTTTATAATTGAATGACCAACCTCAAAAGTTCACCAACTCAAGTCACGGGCCTGCCAAGGGGGTCTACTTCATGGGAATCTGACTGGTGGTGTGCTGTCGCTAGTAGATGTTACGGTGCTAGACACATTCATTAAGATGTACAGTGTGGTACTTGCCCTTCAAAGTTACTTGCCAGAACGGCCATTAGGGTATGGGAAGCGAGGAAGTACTTATGAAGGTATAAACATAGTTTGGTGAACGTAAAACGTACTTACAAACTCAAAAAAAAAAAAAAAAAGGTAAAATGTTGGAAAATAATTTTATACAAAATGAGAAATGTAGAAATAAAAATATTTGAAAAACTTAAAGGATACATAGTATGAAACTGATAATGACAGAAACAAGAGACAAGGAAAGAAGGAAAGAGAGAAATGAGAAAGTAATAGTACAAAGAAAATAATTGAAATACTTAGACTTTGTATATAAAAAAAATTAATGAAGAAGTATTTCCCATGTGTTGTACTAGAGTTTTTCATCAATTTTATCTAAAGTTTAGAAAAATATTTTGTTGATATTTTAAGAGTTCCTCAAACATATTGGATGAGTTTCACATAAATTTCACATTATTTTTGCTATACTTTTGCATTAGTATTTGGTAATTATGGATTAAACATATTTGATAACTATGAATCAAAGATATGTCTTGAAGCAAGTGTTTTACAAAAAATCCAAATGATTAGTTGTTCAATGTACTATGGTAGACAAATTATTCTATAGTTATGCACTTGAAGACATAACCAAAAATTGGAGATCCATTGTGTTAAATACAAATTCATAAATCTAAGATAATTGCTTCAATGAATGTCCCGCTAGAGGATTAAATTAAATTTTGGAAAAATCCATGAGTTACTAGAATTCCTAGGGCAATTAGAAATGATCGAGATCTTGTGGGGTAATTAGAGATGTGATGTGGATTGGGGTCCACAACACACACCCTATTCCTTATGGTATTTGCTCCACTTAAGATAAAAAGAGGGCTTTTGAAGTCACCACTCGTGTCTCTCACCTTAACAAATAGCCAAGTTAGGCTTATAATTTTCCTAATTGATTTTTTATGGCAGTACTAGTACCTCCAATCTATGGATATGTCTTCCTTATTGTTCTTCAAATAGTTAATATTTTAAGAATACGAGGTCTTAACCAGATACTTAAAAAGAAAATAAAAATAGCCCCAAAAGATTAGAAGTTCATTGGGCCGCAAAGCCCATGGGTCTTTAATCAAGCGTTCCTAAAGAAAAATAAAATAATGAAATTTAAATGTCATACATATGAACAAGAGGGTCAAAGCAACTAGTATACTTGTGGGGTTTTATTACCACCCAAAATAGATTGATCGCCTTGATAGAGTATTATACATGTGATGGTAGTATTGAAATTTAAAAAAAATTATAAAAAAAAAGGCTGACTTAGTGGTTTGATGGCCTGTAAGGCCTTGGGTCCTTAACCCAGTCTACACTAAAGAAAGAAGAATTGATAGAAATTAAACAAAGCACTTAGTGATCTACTCAACGTTTAGATATTTAGGTTTTGCTTCGATTATCTTGTGGAAAGAACCACTGGAGTTGTGCTCATTGGCCCACAAAATAGTCTCTACAAATATAATGGCATATCAACAGCTATTTTATGAAAGTTTTAAAAAGGGATCTGCTCAAACCAGTGTTAAAGGTAATACCAATCATGAAATAATCTATCTTGAAGGAGATCTAAGATATGCCCTTGCATTTTCTTAATATATATATATATATATATATAGAGAGAGAGAGAGAGAGAGAGAGAGAGAGAGAGAGAGAGAGAGAGAGAGAGAGAGAACACACAAACCATGAATAGTCACATGCATTGTTCCTCATCACAGGACATGATGTTCATCGAAAGGGCCCAAAGCTAGTAAAACTAGTCGCCATCTCGTTTCTGTCTCATATGGATCACATCTGTTAGAGAAAAATCCTTTTGCCAACCTTTAACCACTCATTTCAAAAGATTAAAGTAATTTGCAAGTTATATTCAGGAGGTGGTAAAGGTGTATCACCTACATAGGGTTGTGTGGACAATAATGTGACAAGGCAATTCTTAAATGTGTTCAGGCTCACCCTTTGCATACATAGCTAGATTAGCATGGAAACATGACGGAGACTCTTCAAAAAAATTAAATAACTTGTAGCAATTACAACATAATGCACAAGATATAGTTCAAAGTTAGTACAAGCTTGCCACCCAAATAGAAATGAGTAAGGATGAAATTTACATGGGTTTTGGCTTCATTCTAAGCATAAATATTTTTGGAGATGTCTAGGAGTCTAAGGAAAAGGTCCATCAAGTTTTGTTTACAAGTGGTTGAAAAGATAAGTAAAAGAGGACCTTATGTCTATTTTTTATCATTTTTAAGGGACATCTCCTTTTGTCAAAACATGTGGAGCTTGTACTTGTGAGCTTGAAATAACATTTTTTTGGTATTTTCTCTAACTTGAATGCATTTCACATAGCTTTGAGCCCTTGTCCCCTTTAGATAGCATCTTTCCTTTTTATAATTTAAAAGGGGGATGAGGTGACACTTTAAGGATGAGGTAGCTTTTCTTTTTACATGAGAGGAGAGACATGTCCTTATTATAGTAGCTTCTACCTAGATGGGGAGCCATTATTGGTGAAGTGGCATGAGTCTTGACACTTGTCTTCATAACATTAGAAATATAAATAGACCTTATTAGATTTGAGACTCTTTTAAAATAAATGAGACTAATATCTATTGATTAAGTACTTTATAAATAGGCCACCTTTTCATGGGCCGAAAGGGTAAACATGCATGTGTTGTCACGTATCACTCTTCAAAAGAGATATATGTGGCTTCATTCCAACTTCTTTGTTAGAGTATTATTTTCTTAGATGCTGCAATGGTCTCCCTCAAGCAATCAAGCCTGACTTTTTTGGAGGTGCAATGGTCGTACCATCAGGCTTCTATGTTAGTGGTACTATAGTACTGGCTGTTTTTCTATCTTTTTGTGCATAAACTAGGGATGCATTGGGATGTTTTCTTAGTATTTCCTTGATGACGAGTCTTTATTGTGAAAAGAGCAGGGGTGACTATAAGATAATCATGGTATGGTTCTAATTGAGTTTATAACTCTAAATGGATTTAATAAAGCTACTGAGTTTGAAGTTCTAATGGTAAAGACTAGAATACTTTGTCAACAGCAACAACATCACTGTGAAAGCCTTATCTTGATTAGGATTTCTACACAAATCTTGTTCCTCCAATCTTTCCTATCAGGTGTCATGGCTTCATTTAGTCCAAAAGTTTTTAAAACTTTTCTCACCACTTCTGTCCACGTCTTTTTGGGCCTTTTAGAACCTTCAACTTGGATCAACTTGCTCCTTCAGAATGGAGTCATTTTCAATCTCCGATAGATATTTCTAACTCATCTAAGTCTGCCTCATTCATCCTATTACCTATTGGTGCTACTCCTAAGTTTCCTCTAATATTTTCATTTCTAATCTTATCATTTCTTATCTTACCACTCATCCATCTCAGCAATATCTCATTTTTAATTCTATCTTTTCTTGTATTGCCACTCACCCATCTCAACATTCTCATTCTAACTAAGCTTATCCTATATAAATGTTACTTCTTAATTGCCTAATACTCTCATCCATAAAGCATCGTCGGCCTTATAATCATCAAATAGAATATTCCTTTCCATTTGAGTAGCACCTAATCACATAAAACTCCAAACACAATTCTTCACTAGTTCCAACTCACTTAGATTCCCTGTGTAACATCCCTTTGAATCTTTCTACTCTAATGAATTATAGATCCTAAGTATCGAAAGTGGTCTTTTTGGGGAACTTCTTGGTATCAACTTTACCAGTGCTTCACTCCCACTTATTTCCTTAGTAAAATTGCATTCAATATACTTTGTCTTAATTCAACTAATTTCAAATTCTTTAGATTCTCTAGCACCTCTCTACAACTTTAGCTTTGTGTTTACATCTTCCCTTGTTTATCAATTAAAACTATGTAATTTGCAAATAACATGCATAAAAAAATCTCATCATGCAACTATTTTGTTAACTCACCCACAACCAACATGAACTTAATGCCTATCCTTAGTACAATCCTATAGTGATAAGAAAATCATTGGTCTTTGCTGTTAGTTTGAATATTTTTTACTGCTCTCTCATACATATCTTTAATTATGTCTAATTACCCCTATGAAGCCCCTTTCTTGCCCAATACCCACCATATTAACTTCTAGGGGTCCTATCATAAGCTTTTCTGAGTCAATAAATACCATTTAGAGGTTGTCCTCCTCTCCCTATGTTTCTCTATCAACTATCTATGTAGGAAAAAAACTTCCATAGTAGACCTCCAAGGCATGAAATCAAACTAGTTTTCCAATACACTCATTTCATATTATAACATCGTTACAATTATTGTTTCCCAAAAGTTTCATACTATGGCTTATAAGTTCACTACTATAATAATTAGTGCAGCTCTGTATATCACCTTTATTCTTATAAGTTATCATGATAAAGCTTTTCATCTAGTATCTCTCATATACATACTTCCAAACCTCTATTGGTATACCATCCTACCCCAAGGCCTTTCCTAATTTCATTTTTTTCAAGGCTTCTTTTACTTATGGTATCCTGATCCTATGGTTTTATCTATATAATCCAATGTATTTGGGTTTATAGTTCTTTCAATCTCTTTATTCTCAGGTCAATTATCATCTAACAATTTTGTAAAGTAATTTTTCGACCTTTGATTGATCTTTCCATCTTTGATTAATACCTTTTAGTCATCACTTTTAATGCATTTTATATGGTTTAAGTCCTTACTCTTATATTTTCTTCTTTTTGCAAGTTTGAACACATCTTCCTCACTTTTTCTTAACCCTCTTATATTATAAAGATAATCATATACATTGAGTTTTATCCTACATATGACTCTCTTGGCAACCTTCTAATCATTCTTATATTGTTCAAAGATTTTTTTTATTTCAAGTCCTCTATCATGCTTTAAAACATACTCATTTCTCTTTAATAAACTTTTTTACTTTTTCACTCTACCATCAAATTTTCCTTCCTAGTTGCCTTTTACTTTTAGATAATCCTAGAACATCTTTTGTAACTTCTTAATGAACTTAAGCATATCAGTTCACATGATGTTTACTTTTATTTCATTATTCTACTTTTCTTCTATAATCAACTTGTTTGTGAATGATGTTATCTTCTCTCGTTTTAAGTTCCACCACTTAGTTTCTAGACATTTAGTAAGTTCATATCCTTTCTTTCATCTCTTAATGTAAATATCCATAACCATTAACCTATGTTGCATGGTTAAGCTGTTACTGTGTATCACCTCACAATCTTTACACATTGATCTTTCAATATTCTTAAGTTAAAAAAAGTTTATTTAGCTTTTATTTGATTATCTTTTAAAGGTTAGTAAGTATTCATTCCTCTTTATAAATTATTAATTTGTTTGCTAGAGCTATATTATATGTCAAAGATAAATCTTTAACATCTTTACCATCTCATTTCTTTCTGCAACCTTCATATACTTATCATATCCTTCATTTTCTTTTCCTACATGACCATTTAAGTCTGCTTCAATAAATATCTTCTATGTATCAAAAATTTCTTGCATTAATCCCTTTACATCTTCCAGAACTGTCTCTTAATTCTATCTTTCAACCTTACCTATAAGATGTATACACCTATGATCTTCTCTTCTAGAACAAGTTTTATAAGTAGAATTATATCTATAGTTCTTTTAATCTATACGATTTTATCCTTTGATTTTTTTATTTACCACTAACCCTATAACAATTCTATTATTGTCCTTTCCTATGTACTAGAGCTTATCCTATTGATTTCTCTAGTTTTAGCCCATTTTCACTCAATTACTTGGAAATAAGCTATGTTGACTATCCTACATTTCATCATAGCTACTAACTCCATACTCTTATGTGTGAATGTCATATATTCTATATGGCGATACAAGTCTTTTTCTCATGTGCTAATCTCTTTACCTGCACACATCTGGAATGCCTTGAAAACTGTTGCCTACTTCCCAATGAAAATCATTGCCTGCTTCCCAATGCACCTAGGTTCTTATGCAATGCATTGCTTTTGAGGGAATGCTCTATCAACCCTTGCCCATTTACCGCTGTACGTGGGACCCAATGCAACACTTTCCATTTATAGCTCAACATCATAACAACCCTTAATCATTTTCTAATGCATCTAGCCTCTAATGCAACGCGTCTTTTTGGGAAATGCCCTAGCCTTAGGGAATGTCTTAGTCTTTATATTTATGTTATAAGATTAGCACTACTAAAATTGTGGTTTTATTAGACAAAAAAAAAAAAAAAAGACAGTTTAAATACAACCATCTTATTAAAAATAAAAAGATGGTTTCTAAAAACTATCTTATAAAATGTGACATTATAGGACAGTTTTAATAAAATCATCTTATAAAAATTGTTTATAAGATGGTTTTCAAAAATCGTCTTATATTTTTGTGTGACATTATAAGAGGTTTTTAGAAATTGTCTTATAAAAAAAGTTTGTAAGATGACTTTTTAAAAATCATCTTATATTTTGTTTGACATTATAAGATAGTTTTTAGAAATTGTCTTATAAAATTTTTTTATAAGACGGTTTTCAAAAATCATCTTATATTCTTTGTGACATTATAAGATAATTTTCAAAAACTATCTTATATTATTCAAATAAAATTAATGCAGAGAGATTAAGTAGGAAAGATTATGGATAATATAAGATGATTTTCAATGAAGTGTACTATATTCAATTACTACATATAAACACCCCTAGAAAAAATCAAAGAAACCCTCTCTCACTAGATCAAAACCCAAGAGGAGAAGAAAAAGGGGAAGAAGAAGGATCTCTCTCTCTCTCTCTCTCTCTCTCTCTCTCTCTCTCTCTCTCTCTCTCTCTCTCTCTCTCTCTCTCTCTCTCTCTCTCTCTCTCTCTCTCTCTCTTGATTTTTTTTATGTATATGCTTGATTCTATTTTTCTAGAGCACTTTGTGTAGGACTTTTTGCTTCGTTAATTAATAAAAATTTGTAAAAATGATCAAGCTACATAGGAGACACTAAGAATAAGAAGACCCAAGTCTTAGATTTTTAGTTTCTTTCATAAAGGCATCCAATTAGTAGGTTAAGGTCTACTACTTGTTGTTCTTTGTGTGAACACTAATAGTTTTGCTTATGTTCAAGAGCAATATGTGCATGATTTTTTGTTTTGTTAATTAATAAAAATATCTAAAATTGATCATATTAGATAGAGAATATTAAGAATAAAAAAGCCCCAAGCTTTACATTCTTAATTTTCATTTAGAAAGGCATCCAATCTAAAGCCTAAATTCTACTACTAGTCATTATTCGCGTGAACAATAACAATATTTTTCTTATATTCAAGAGCACTTTGTGCATAATTTTTTGCTTTGTTAATCAATAAAAATTTATAAAATTAATTGTGCTAAATAGAGGACATTAAGAATACGAAGACTCAAGTCTTAAATTTTCAATTTTCATTCAAAAAGCATCCTACATAGAGCTTAAATTCTACTACTTGTTGTTGTTGTTTCAGTGAACACTAATAATATTTTGTATATGTTCAAGAGCAATTTGTGCATGATTTCACACTCTATTAATCAATAAAATTATATAAAATTGATTGTACTAGATAGATGACATTAAGAATGAGAAGACTCAAGTCTTAGATTTTTAATTTTCATTCAAAAAGGTATCCAATGTAGAGCTTAAAGTTTGCTACTTTTATTGTTGTTCAAGTAAATAGTAACACTATTTTGCTTATGTTTAAGTGCACTTTGTTCATGATATTTTGCTTTGTTAGTTAGTAAAAATCTATAAAATTTATCGTGCTAGATAAAGAACATTGAGAACAAAAAGACCTAAGTCTTATATTTTCATTTTTCATTCAAAAAGGCATCCATTGTAGAGCCTAAAGTCTTATATTTTTAAAGTTTTTAAAATTGTTTTTCAAAAATTGTCTTATATTTGACAATTTTATAAGATGGTTTAAAAAAAAAACATTTTATATTTTATAGTTTTATAAGACAATTTGTCAAAAACCATCTTATAATATTTTTAATATAAGATGGTTTTTTATATTAATAGAAGACGATTTCATTAATTATCTTATATTAGTAGTATTATAAGATGGTCTCAAAAATCATCTTTTATTTTTTCATTTTATAAGATGGCTTGGTAGAAGACAGATTTTGAACTATCTTATATATACATTTTTAATCATCTTAAAAACTACTCTCTATAGTAGTATTGCCAAAAGATTTTATGATGGTTGGCAACTTGATGTAACCCTCCTCCTTTATCTATATTTATATTGATTGCGAGATCATAAAACCACATGGGCAATGTTAAAGATTAGAATACTTCTTTATGAAAAAAAATAAAAAATAAAAATACAAGAATTGACCCCAAATTTGTGATAGTCATGATTAAAAATCCCAATCAACGTAGTTGGAGATTTATATATATGTTAGATAAATTTTGGGAGAGATTGGAAGGGAAAATTTTCTTAGCAAATGCAATCCCTAGATAAGCAAACTCTTTAGTTAAGAGAAGACAGACAACTTTCTATATTAGACTACACGTGTTGGAAGGTCAAGTTAGAAATAGAGATTAAATTTCAAAATCACTCATATTGATTAGTTTGCTTTTTGAAAACTTGATCTCCCATTTGCATTATTGTAGTTTTTTTCTTCTTATGACATATAGGATTCTAGTGGCTAAATCTGTCATTTGTATAATGATAAATAAGATTTTAAGAATACTTTCGCACACAAATAAAAAAAAAAAAAGAAAAAAAAAAGAAAAAAAAAAGGGTAGTTAGGTGCATGTTCTCCTATGTCAGCCTTGTAGTTATGCAAGAGGCTACTTACATGCCTTCAACCTGTAACCTCTAGGTCACCTGACGACAAGTGAACTGATGCCTCAAATCAGTAACTCTAATTTTCAATTTCAATACCTTTAGTATATAAATATGCAATTGAGATTTGGTAACTAACTCTTTGTAGAATTATGAATAAAAGAAGTTAATATCTACAATTCTACATTACTTGTGTGGGAAGGACAGATAATTTGCAAATATGTGATTTTGTACTTGGATTAGATATAGATTGGGGTTTTTTTATCCATAATTTGCTTGGATTAAAAACTCAAATCCATATCCAATCTTATAGACATAAATTAGATTAGATTCAAACCGCTTATCTATTTTGCTGGCATTATAGATAAATAGTGTGTTGAGGTGTATGACATTATGGATGAGATTTTAAACATATGTATCCAAATAGGGTGATGACATGTCATATTACAATCCTTGATTGATGTGATTAGAATAAGAAAGATTAGTAATTATAACTAGAATAGATAAGAAAATTTCAAAATTTAAATACAAGAGAGAGGGAAATTTAGTTTGACATGATCTTAGGTTCTACTAGGACCACATCTTCTTATCACTTTGGATTGGATCCCTGGATCTGAATTCTTCTTATGCATGATCATCTAGACTTTGAAAAGTGCTCCTTTTATTTCTAATGTGATACCCTTCAATGTCAACTTCTAAAATTCTTCAATTTTCTAAAAGAAAAAAGGACCTCTTTGAAAAATATAAAGAGTGGGTAACTTGTTTATAGTATTTACCTTTCAATAAGTAATATGGTACTAGACACATTCACCAAGATATGATGTACTTGTCTTTCAATGTTAATTGGCAAAGGCCCATTAGCAATCGAGTCCCTATTTCACATTTTACTAGCTTCAACTAACAGCAACTAAAACTTTAGTATCTAAACTATCTAAGTTGCAGTTTACTACCCTCGACTATCCTATTTGGTATCAACAGAAATCCTTCCATATGTTTTGGGCTCTACCTTTGATTAATTTTATATTTTATTATTTTATTAAAAATAAAACGAAATAAAAAAAAAGTTTTCTAGTGACATGCCAACCCCAAAGTTAGGTGATTTAAATTGTTTATCTTGTTGGGCTTTTCCTATTTAGGCTACTTACAAAAATCACACCCATCAAAAGCTCTAAATACTAGTGTTTTCAATTAAATTTTTTAATGGACAATTTCACAACAAAAGAACATGACTTGAATCATCTAGTAGTTATGAAATTAATGGCTAGACAATATAAGGTAGACCCAACATGATGAAATGGAGCCGTATAGGATGCATCATTTGTCTTATTTGGAAAGCATAAAAATGGGGCTAAAACCCTTCACTTGACAAAATTAGAGCGTACATATTAGAAAGTGGATGGATCAAATCTCTCTCTCTCTCTCTCTCTCTCTCTCTCTCTCTCTCTCTCTCTCTCTCTCTCTCTCTCTCTCTCTCTCTACAAAGAAAGGTGGAGACCAAAACTAAAAAAAAAAAAAAAAAAGGTGACAAAAGGAATTATGGTGATACCATATAGGATAGTTGAAGGTAGTAAATTGCAAATTGGATGGTGAAAGGATTGAAGTGTCAGGTATGAATAGCCTATGGTACTAGACTATACTTTTTCCTTATTAATATAACTTCGGGTATGGTTAGAGAGAATGTAAGGAATGTAGTTTACTTTCTTTTTTTCAAGTGAAAGATTACAAACCAAACCACTCCTACACAGTCCTATATTTAATCCATGGCCAAAGGGGAATGTGATTACTTGAACTTCATCCAAGTGTATTTCAATTTTTTTTTGTGCAAGTTGTGAAGCAAAATACCTAGCTACATATCTTAATTCCTAAATATACTTGAAATCTCCCTAATAATAGTAAATGGTTACCTCAAAAACGTCCAATGAAGCATAACAAGGAGAGACCCCATGATGTCTACTACCAACTGTGATACTCCAATGTTGTTGGCTACTTACTAACATGGCATGGCTTTCTTTTTTAGGAGAATTTAAAGCTTTATAACTTCTCATAATTGTAAGTTATGAAACATTGCAAGTCTTTATACTGGAGTCACAAATGGTCCATGATGTGCATGTTTTTATGTGGAAAACAATAGGGGGCAAAATTACAAGTGTTGATGCCCTCTATTTCTTGTACATCATCATGCTTACGATAAATGATAAAAAGTTATCAGCTATTAGATAATTCTAAGGCTTTGATTGTAATCACCTTTTCAATCTCCTCAATTGTTATTGATAAATTTACTTTTACATTAAAAAAAAATAAAAAATTCTCAAGTGTTTATTGTCCAATACACAAAGTCACATTTTGATTTTTAATCTACTACTTAAAAGCAAAAAATTAGAGCCATAAAATATTCAAATGAAAATAACTTGAGATCCAATGTCACTAAACCAAAATTAAGCCCATTTTTCAAAAACTCGAGAACTCAACTAAACAAAGAAGTAACACAAGTTGAGTAAACTCGAACCAACTCATCAATGACTTGAACAAACTTGAGTTTAATTGAGTGGCAATTGCAGGTAACTAGGATAAGTTTCTAAGATAACTTGCAAGTTTTTAAATTTGGGGCCAATTGCATGGTAAAAACAAGAAAACATGGTTTGGATAGGAATCATAAGATTTTGCTTCTTTCTTTTTTATATATTTTTAAAAAAAATCTTTATAAATAAAACTAGGTGGCTCAATTTTCTAGAACATGGTCTCAAAAGAAGTCCTCAACACGATTTAGTTTTATGAAGTCTACTCCAGCACTGTAAAGAATGTAAAGAGAAATGTTCCTCTTACTTTCAATGGTATTCTCTAGAGTAGGGCATACACCCTCTTAAGTGGGCAAAGAAGTCCATGTCTTTCTTCTTCCTTTTTTCTCACATGATAATTTTTTCTTAGAGCTTTAAGCCATTTAATATGTTCTCCATACCAAAAAGTAGGTAAATCATTAAAAATCAATTCATTTGAATGATTCTGCCTACTTGTTTTGAGCCTGTGAAAAATTAACAAAAATAAATAATCAATATTTTCGGCCCATAAAAGTATTCATTGAACGTGAAATTTGATCTTTAACTTATCTAAGTCATTTTAAATATTTTGAATGACTTAGATTTATAGAACAAAATTTCACCATACATGAAAAATAAGAAGATGTCGACTTCTGCGCAAAGACCTGTTGTAATATCCTTAATTTTTAAGATAAAAATAGGAAATTATTAAATAAATTAAAATAAAAATTTATGGATGAAATTATTTCCTGAAAACATAATAATTAGAAAGTGCTCGTCGATACGAATCCAACGCCACCAAGAACGCGAAAAACGGAGCTCAAACGAGGGAGTTATGAGCCGTCAAAGTTGTAAGGGCAAAATGGTCTTTTGACAGAAACGTGTTACACAGGGGTCCAAATTGATAACGGCACCCCTGTCTACACACGTCTATACCAGTCCGGCGAAATCGCCGGAGAGACGTGGGAAGAGCTGTGTGGGGAAGAGTTTCTCTTCCCCAAGACTCTAAAACCCTATATCTATGCTCCTCTAGGAGCCAAAACGCTCCACTTTGAGCGTTTTCCATGAATGATACGCAAAACCCTAGACCTGCAAAAATCTGAAGTTTCCGGCGAGTGGAGCCCCGGCAACACGAGCAACTCCGGCCAGGTGCAAGGTAAGCCTCAAATCCATGTTTTTCTGTATTTATTAATTAGAAAATTAATTAGAAAACCATTTAAAAATTAGGAAAAAAATCGGATTTTTGGGGACTTTGTGCACGCTACTATTGGAGCGTGATTTCATAGACCAAACGTTGTCCGTTTGGAAATCGCACCGTCCAACTAGTGCAAAAGACACCCAAGAGCAAACCCTTTAAATTTGGGAGTGATCCAACGGTGGAATTGCCCAGAAAACTCAAAAACCAGTACCTAGGGAGGTTTTTAGGAACTTGGGAAAAATCATTTAAAAACCATGGTTTTTGAGAAAATTAGTGCAAAAGGAGGGCATAAATGGATTCTAGAGAGAATTCTGAAGAAAATGGCGCAAAAATCACGCAAAACGGAGCTGCAGCAGCTCGCCGAGGCGACCTAATCCGGTCGTCTTCTCCGGCGTCGTCAACGGCGTCGGCGCCCTGCGCTGACGCCAGGACGCACTCCATGACGCCCGAGGGACGACGTCATGTGACGTCGTCGTCGCATGCGTGCGCGCGGCGCGCGCGCGTGCGGGACGGCCTCGGTGGGCTGTCGCGGTGGGACCGAGACGCGGCGCGTCCTGGCGACCGTGACGCACGTACCGAAGACGCGCGGCGCGCGTCCCGTGCGGCGTCTGTGACGCCGTGCGTCTTCGTGCGCCAGAGTACGCCGGTGTAAACCGGCGGAAAAGAGGCGCCGCCGGTTTAAACCACCTTATGGTGGTCCGGCAGGCCCCATTTGAGGGTAGTTTTCACTAAAACTTGATTTTTGGGAGCTAGAGAGGTCCAAATCACGATCCGAAAGAGGCGTTGTGACCGTATTGACGACGCGGACCTAGTTTTAACTTAAAAACTTAGAAATGACCACTTTTTATTTAGAAAAATTTTAAAATAGTGATGTGACATGTACAGGTGCACTTGAATATACCAATTAAAGGGAGTTATTGGCAAGCTAGTGATCTCACACTGAGGTAGGTGACGACAACTAATGTTTTGCCTTGATTTTTAAACCATGTTTAAACATAGCATCATGTGTGATTGTGTTTTAAAATGCAATTATTATTTACCGTGGATTTCATGCTACATTGCGTACAGGATGGTTATTCCAAATTAAAATCTTTTCTTGAATAAACTTATTTCAAATGCTTTTACAAGTATGACGTTAATTTGTTATGCTTACTTAGAGACTTATTTCTTATTATATATATAGAAAATGCATGGATTTACATGGAAATGAGAATAGAGGCTTATTAGGCGGTCCTTTGATAGGCTAACCCCGGGATGAGGGGCATGTCTTGGGGATTGCAAGCTATAAGTGCTCTTGAGTTTTAGCATATACATATGATTTCCGTGTTTTATATTTGATGACGGGTGCTCTCGCCGGTGGGCGTCATCTTAGGAGGGATAGGGCGGCCACCCACCTTCCGAGATTATGATGTGATGAGTTTGTGATATGATAGACACCGCCCATAGATGGCATTCGGTAGGGGTTTGGTAACATGGATAGTCCACACTACCGGTGCGAGCCTTTCCATGGGGACGGACGCTAAGTCTCCCGTTAAGGTGTCGACGGGGAGCGGCGGTGGTTGATACCCATGGAGGGTTGCCACTGCGGCATGATGGCCCATATTCTTGTTATGTGTGCATGTATGATGAGCATGGTTATAGATGGTATGCACAGGTGTGACGACACTCGAGAGGTTGACTATGTGTCCTCCAGATCAGGGATGTTCGTGCGATGTGGTGGGACCCATTACCTTAGGGTGCCCTTATTCTTGTTGTATGCTCCATTTATTGATTCATGTCATGTTTTAACTCCGTGAATTTCATGTTTTAGCATATGGAATAAATTGGCATTTATTTGAACATGGCATTATGATATCACTATTTCCATAAATGTTAGACTTTTCATCAATCTTTGTTCATTATTTCTGCATTTATTACATTAATTGTCTATGTACCTACACAAGTGATAGCTTGCTGAGGCATTGCTTTGTTTTGCAATGCCTTAGATCTCGAGCGCGACACCAGGAAAGGAAAAGCGGTTGATAAACCTTGAGAGCTGCTGTAGACTAGTTTCCCTATAGTTTTAGAAAGTAATGTGAGTCATTAGAGTGGATTATTATTTGAATTTTATTATGGACTGCATACTTTATATTTGGATGTGATTTAGATCTTTGGACATATATTGGACATTTATATGGGATGTTATGATGGATAGACCCTGGGCCATATTATTACTGTCTTTTGGACGTTTATTTGACTTAAAATAAAGGCGCCTATTTATTTGACATTGATTTATACGTGGATCATTTATTTGTGTTTAAATTACATGTACGCCATTTTGAGAAAGGAAAAATTAACACCCGGAGTTTTAAGATAGGTTTAGTAAAATGTTAAATAAATCTTTTCTCATGGGATCCCAAATGCTCTTATTTAAATTGTCAAAAAAAAAAAAAAATTGTCTTAAAAATCCGGGGTGTTACAAAGTTGGTATCAGAGCCCAGTCTAGTCCATCATAATCCTCGTGAATGTCCATTTATATGTGAATAACAGTCCATAATAGTTGTAGAGAGAGAAAAGATGAGAGAGGAACTTACACTTAGTGACATGTAAAATTTTGACAGATGGCTCCTCGGAGAAGGACAAGGTCTACCCCTGCTACACCCGTGGCTCCACCTGCTGAGTCCTCTGATCAAGGGGATCGAGATGCCGATTTATTGAATCGGTTAATGTCAGGACTCATACCACTTATACAGCAAAGTTAGGACGGTGGTGACGCAGCCTAACCCTAGCCCTATTCCACCACCTAAAGTGGCACCCATGGTTTCGTCGGTTCGGTCCTCACAACCAATACAGAACCATCGCACCTAGAGCCACGGAGGGCGATGCTACGAGTGACTCTAAGAAGGCGACAAATTATTGGAAAGGTTTCAAAAGATGGTGAAACCCTTTTATGGCGATGGTAACACGAGAGGAGGCCGAGCGATGGTTATTTGAGGCGGAGAGGACATTCGACGCTATGAAGATCTCACCGGATGATCAAGTTAGAGTAGCCTCCTACCTGTGAAAGGTGAGGCCGGCACGGTGGCAGACTTTCACAGTCACTCGACCAGATCCGACTGAGACGATGACATGGGCAGCCTTTAAACAGGCTTTTGACACTCAGTATTTTCCACCTCATGCATTGCAGTCCATGAAGAAGGAGTTTGCCACCCTGGAGCAGAGAGATATGACGGTTCGGCGGTACACGAACCGATTTACACGACTGAGGAGATTTGCACCTCACGCACTAACCTCAGACACAGAGGCAACTGACAGATTTGTGGATGGGTTGACTCCTTGGCTGAGAGATCGAGTGATTTCTTCTCGACCCACTTCTGTGCGAGATGCCGCCGATATGGCGTCCATGCATGAGAAGAACTCTCTCGGGAATAGAGGGAGTGCGTTCCAGCCCTTTAAGGGCAAGCAGCCATTTGGTGCTATGCAGACACATGGGGCATCAGGTCATCCACCACAGGCAAAATTTAAGAGAGACACTGAGAGGAAGAGATGTGATAGGTGTAAGGGTTGGCACCCTGGGCGAGGGTGCAATAGATTCGACCGACCACAGCGGCGGAGGCAGCCCCAACCACGAGAGACAGCCCTATACACCTTACCGAGAGACAGCCATACGGGTGTTTCAACCGTGGAGACGTTGGCCATTTCATTAAGGGGACCGCCCTAAGGGGCGAGGCGACGAGATGGGAGCGAGAGGCAACTAACGCGCCACGTAGCCAAGGACGAGTATTTGCCATCTCATCAGGACAGGCACAGGCATCACCCCAGGTCGTAGAAGGTACTCTTCTAGTCTCAGATAGACATGCCAAAGTTCTTTTTGACACAGGGTCTACACACTCTTTTATATCATGTATTTTTGCATCTTGCCTTGATGTATGTGTACACAAACTAGCATTTGGATTAGATATTATGACACCTGTGGGAGAGACAGTAGAGACTACAGAATATATTAGAGATATACCTGTAGAGATATCAGGCGTGAGTATGGACACAGACTTCATCTTATTAGACATGGTAGACTATGATGTTATTCTTGGGATGGATTGGTTAGCCAACTATGGTGCTATGGTAGACTACCGAAAGAAGCGAGTCACTTTTCTTATACCTGGGCAACCAGAAATAGTGTTCCAGGGTAGGAAAGATCAGGCAGGTACATGCATCATTTCTGCTATGAAGGCGGCACGATTTTATGCACGAGGGTGTAACGCATTCCTCGCATATGTGACTGTTGAGGAAAAGGAGCAGTCACAGCTTGACGAGATTGATGTTGTCCGTGATTTTGCTGACGTATTTCCTGAGGAATTACCAGGATTGCCGCCAAGTAGGGAGATTGACTTCACCATTGACTTGGTGCGGGTACATCGCCTATCTCTATGGCACCATATAGGATGGCTCCGGCAGAGTTGAGAGAACTTCGTGTACAATTGCAAGAGTTATTGGATAAGGGCTTTATCGTGCCGAGTGGATCACCATGGGGAGCACCAGTCCTGTTCGTGAAGAAAAAGGATGGATCACTGAGACTATGCATTGACTATCGGTTGTTGAATGGTGTTACTATAAAGAACCGATACCCTTTGCCACGCATAGATGATTTATTTGATCAGCTCCAATCGGCACAAGTGTTCTCCAAGATAGATCTGAGGTCAGGGTATCATCAGCTGAGGGTTAGAGAAGAGGATATCTCGAAGACTGCCTTTAGGAGTCGTTATGGTCATTATGAGTTTCTAGTGATGCTGTTTGGATTGACGAACGCACCTGCAGTGTTCATGGATCTAATGAACCGTGTTTTTCGAGCTTATTTGGATAAGTTCGTGATTGTATTTGTGGATGACATCTTGATTTATTCGCCTAGTCATGAGACACATAGAGAGCATCTCCACACGGTATTAGACACACTTCGTCGACATCAGTTGTATGCCAAGTTCAGTAAGTGTGATTTTTGGCTAGACCACTGGCATTTTTTAGGCCACGTCATATCTAAGGATGGAGTGGCCGTGGATTCAACAAAGGTAGAGGCGGTACTACACCGGGAGAGGCCCAAGACAAAGGATCGAGATACGCGGTTTTCTCGGTTTGGCGAGAGTATTATCGTCGTTTTATAGAGGGATTCTCTAAGATCGCATTACCATTGACCACCCTGACTAGGAAAGACACTCAATTTGTATGGACCGAGGCTTGCGAGGAGAGCTTCCAAGAGCTCAAGAGGAGACTTACTACTGCTCCGGTATTGACCTTACCATCTGGTGCAGGCGGGTATGTAGTTTATTGCGACGCCTCCGGCAAGGGATTAGGAGCAGTGTTGATGCAACATGGGAAGGTAATTGCCTATGCGTCTAGACAGCTGAAGACACATGAGGTAAATTACCCAACACATGACCTGGAATTAGCAGCCGTGATATTTGCGTTGAAGTCCTGGAGACATTATCTTTATGGTGAGAGATTTGAGGTATTCACTGATCATAAGAGCCTCAAGTACTTCTTTACTCATAGTGAATTGAATATGAGGCAGCGCAGATGGATGGAGTATCTCAAGGACTTCGACTTCACCATACAGTACCATCCTGGGAAGGCTAACGTCGTTGCAGATGCCCTGAGTAGGAAGGCGGGTGTGATGATTGCCAATTTGACAACTAGGTCTAAGTTCTTTGACAGGATCTTAGAGGCACAGGGCAAAGACAAGGAAACACAGGATTTGACAGATAAGACAGATGTTTCGAGGGGACCAGATGGAAGGGTAAGATTTAAGGGAAGGTTGGTGGTACCAGCAGATGACGAATTGAAGCGCGAGTTACTTCAAGAAGCACACCAATCCCCTTATACAATTCATCCTGGGGGTACGAAGATGTATCAGGATCTCAAGAGGCATTTTTGGTGGAATGGTATGAAAAAGGATGTTGGAGAGTACGTTGCACGATGTTTGACCTGTCAGCAGGTCAAGGCTGAGCATCAGCGTCCATCAGGACTACTTCAGACACTGGACCTTCCAGAGTGGAAGTGGGACCATATTACCATGGACTTCGTTCTAGGTCTTCCGAGGACCGCTAGTGGTCACGATATGGGTCGTTGTGGACAGGTTGACCAAGTCTGCTCATTTCCTTCCTATCAGACAAAATCAAACCGTGGATAGCTTAGCGAAATTATATGTTAAGGAGATCGTCAGTCTACATGGCGTTCCCTTGACAATTATATCGGATCGAGATACGCGATTTACCTCAAAATACTGGAAGAGCGTGCAAGAGGCATTAGGGTCGAGACTGAAATTTAGCACAACATTCCATCCTCAGACAGACGGACAGAGCGAGAGGACCATCCAGACTATTGAGGATATGCTACGAGCCTGTGTTATGGATTGGAAGGGTAGCTGGGAAGATCATTTACCTTTGGTGGAATTTGCTTATAATAATAGTCATCACGCTAGTATTGGGATGGCTCCATATGAGGCACTTTATGGCAGACCTTGTCGGTCACCTTTATGTTGGAGTGATGTAGGAGAAAGACGCGTGGTGAAATCTGAGTTAGTGGAAGAATGTGCAGAGAAAGTCCAACTCATTCGGAAGAGGTTACCGACGGCTCACGGTCGACGAGAGAAAAGTTATGCGTACAAGAGGCGAAAGGACTTAGAGTTCTTTGAGGGCGAGCATGTATTCTTGAAAGTTTCTCCTATGAAAGGGGTGTTGAGGTTTGGAAATAAAGGGAAGCTTAGTCCCAGGTATATTGGACCTTTCGAGATCTTACGCAGAGTTGGAGCTGTGGCATATCAGCTAGCCTTACCACCACAGCTAGCAAATGTGCATGACGTTTTTCACGTGTCTATGCTGAGGAAATACGTGCCAGATCCCTCACATGTATTGGAGCAGATCCCAGGAGAGCTACAGGCTGACATGACATTTGAGGAGAGACCAGTGCGCGTCTTAGATACAAGAGTCAAGGAGTTAAGGAATAAGACCATTGCCATGGTCAAAGTCCTTTGACAGCATCATTCACTACAGGAGACTACCTGGGAGACTGAGGAGGAGATGCGAAAGATCCATCCAGAGTTATTTACATAGAGGTATGTAGCTAAATTTCGAGGACGAAATTTTTATAAGGAGGGAAGAATGTAATATCCTTAATTTTTAAGATAAAAATAGGAAATTATTAAATAAATTAAAATAAAAATTTATGGATGAAATTATTTCGTGAAAACATAATAATTAGAAAGTGCTCGTCGATACGAATCCAACGCCACCAAGAACGCGAAAAACGGAGCTCAAACGAGGGAGTTATGAGCCGTCAAAGTTGTAAGGGCAAAATGGTCTTTTGACAGAAACGTGTTACACAGGGGTCCAAATTGATAACGGCACCCCTGTCTACACACGTCTCTACCAGTCCGGCGAAATCGCCGGAGAGACGTGGGAAGAGCCGTGTGGGGAAGAGTTTCTCTTCCCCAAGACTCTAAAACCCTATATCTATGCTCCTCTAGGAGCCAAAACGCTCCACTTTGAGCGTTTTCCATGAATGATACGCAAAACCCTAGACCTGCAAAAATCTGAAGTTTCCAGCGAGTGGAGCCCCGGCAACACGAGCAACTCCGGCCAGGTGCAAGGTAAGCCTCAAATCCATGTTTTTTTGTATTTATTAATTAGAAAATTAATTAGAAAACCATTTAAAAATTAGGAAAAAATCGGATTTTTGGGGGCTTTGTGCACGCTACTGTTGGAGCGTGATTTCATAGACCAAACGTTGTCCGTTTGGAAATCGCACCGTCCAACTAGTGCAAAAGACACCCAAGAGCAAACCCTTTAAATTTGGGAGTGATCCAACGGTGGAATTGCCCAGAAAACTCAAAAACCAGTACCTAGGGAGGTTTTTAGGAACTTGGGAAAAATCGTTTAAAAACCATGGTTTTTGAGAAAATTAGTGCAAAAGGAGGGCATAAATGGATTCTAGAGAGAATTCTGAAGAAAATGGCGCAAAAATCACGCAAAACGGAGCTCAGAAGCTCCGCCGGAGGCGACCGGAATCCGGTCGTCTTCTCCGGCGTCGGCGCCCTGCGCTGACGCCAGGACGCACTCCATGACGCCCGAGGGACGACGTCATGTGACGTCGTCGTCGCATGCGTGCGCGGCGCCGCGCGCGTGCGGGACGGCCTCGGTGGGCTGTCGCGGTGGGACCGGGACGCGGCGCGTCCTGGCGACCGTGATGCACGTGCCGAAGACGCGCGGCGCGCGTCCCGTGCGGCGTCTGTGACGCCGTGCGTCTTCGTGCGCCAGAGTACGCCGGTGTAAACCGGCGGAAAAGAGGCGCCGCCGGTTTAAACCACCTTATGGTGGTCCCGCAGGCCCCATTTGAGGGTAGTTTTCACTAAAACTTGATTTTTGGGAGCTAGAGAGGTCCAAATCACGATCCGAAAGAGGCGTTGTGGCCGTATTGACGACGCGGACCTAGTTTTAACTTAAAAACTTAGAAATGACCACTTTTTATTTAGAAAAATTTTAAAATAGTGATGTGACATGTACAGGTGCACTTGAATATACCAATTAAAGGGAGTTATTGGCAAGCTAGTGATCTCACACTGAGGTAGGTGACGACAACTAATGTTTTGCCTTGATTTTTAAACCATGTTTAAACATAGCATCATGTGTGATTGTGTTTTAAAATGCAATTATTATTTACCGTGGATTTCATGCTACATTGCCTACGGGATGGTTATTCCAAATTGAAATCTTTTCTTGAATAAACTTATTTCAAATGCTTTTACAAGTATGACGTTAATTTGTTATGCTTACTTAGAGACTTATTTCTTATTATATATATAGAAAATGCATGGATTTACATGGAAATGAGAATAGAGGCTTATTAGGCGGTCCTTTGATAGGCTAACCCCAGGTTGAGGTGCATGTCTTGGGGATTGCAAGCTATAAGTGCTCTTGCGTTTTAGCATATACATATGATTTCCGTGTTTTATATTTGATGACGGGGGCTCTCGCCGGTGGGCGTCATCTTAGGAGGGATAGGTAGGCCACCCACCTTCCGAGATTATGATGTGATGAGTTTGTGATATGATAGACACCTGCCCATAGATGGCATTCGGTAGGGGTTTGGTAACATGGATAGTCCACACTACCGGTCTGAGCCTTTCCATGGGGACTGACGCTAAGTCTCCCGTTATGGTGTCGACGGGGAGCGGCGGTGGTTGATACCCATGGAGGGTTGCCACTGCAGCATGATGGCCCATATTCTTGTTATGTGTGCATGTATGATGAGCATGGTTATAGATGGTATGCCTGAGTGTGACGACACTCAGAGGTTGACTATGTGTACTCTTGATCAGGGATGTTCGTGCGATGTGGTGGGACCCATTACCTTAGGGTGCCCTTATTCTTGTTGTATGCTCCATTTATTGATTCATGTCATGTTTTAACTCCGTGAATTTCATGTTTTAGCATATGGAATAAATTGGCATTTATTTGAACATGGCATTATGATATCACTATTTCTATAAATGTTAGACTTTTCATCAATGCTGTTCATTATTTCTGCATTTATTACATTAATTGTCTATGTACCTACACAAGCGATAGCTTGCTGAGGCATTGCTTTGTTTTGCAATGCCTTAGATCTCGAGCGCGACACCAGGAAAGGAAAAGCGGTTGATAATCCCTATAGTTTTAGAAAGTAATGTGAGTCATTAGAGTGGATTATTATTTGAATTTTATTATGGACTGCATACTTTATATTTGGATGTGATTTAGATCTTTGGACATATATTGGACATTTATATGGGATGTTATGATGGATAGACCCTGGGCCATATTATTACTGTCTTTTGGACGTTTATTTGACTTAAAATAAAGGCGCCTATTTATTTGACGTTGATTTATACGCGGATCATTTATTTGTGTTTAAATTACATGTACGCCATTTTGAGAAAGGAAAAATTAACACCCGGAGTTTTAAGATAGGTTTAGTAAAATGTTAAATAAATCTTTTCTCATGGGATCCCAAATGCTTTTATTTAAATTGTCAAAAAAAAAAAAAAAAATGTCTTAAAAATCCGGGGTGTTACACCTGTACACCTACCAAAGCTCATTAGCAATATTAATTTTTTTAAGGGTAGAAGTTTCTTATTGATAAAGTGATTGAGCCAATCGTGAAATAACACAAGTCAGTAAGTCCAGCTGTGACAATTCATCAGAGAAACAGAATCAATAAGGGGTCTATAGACGTAGTGGTTGCTAGTGAGACTAGAAACTGAAGAGTCGAAAGCTTATTACCCATATTCTAGTCATCTAAAAAGCAATAAACCTAGTTTTAATCACGGTATGGTATGGCATTATATGGCAATAATAAGAAAGGTAACACACACACTCTCTGTTTGTCGTGCCACTGAGTTTTGTGAGGATGATGAACAACAGGCATCCGCAAATATAGATCAATTTGTCCAACGATGGTTGCATAATGTATTACTGTCTGCTACTACTATACCCCTGTATGCCTAATTAATCTGGCAGCCTAAGCTGGAAAATTTTAATTAAAAGTGGAATCCACCTCCGGCCGTTAGTGAAGCCGGAAATGAGACGATTGAGTTGAAATTGCATGTTATAGTAGAAAGTTCAGGTGAATTCAGAGTGTTGATAGAATCCCGAAAAAGAGCTTGTTTCTGAAATCCCTGCAAGTTAGTTAATTTGTTTCAAAATCTTTGCCAGTGCAATTCTAACTTCGCCGTGATTTCTGAAACCTTGCCTTGCAGTTTTAACCTTGCCAGTGCTCTTATATGGAGTGTCTATTCAGCGTTTCTCTTATGAAAATCCACCCAGGAAAGCCGCCTAACAGAGATCAAATTCCAAGTTGAACCTATTAAGTGCATTCTAGTGTCCGTGGATTTCAAGAATAGATGGAATAAGGCAAATTCCATGGAAGGAAGGAATCCATCGTGATATTCAATTCCCACAAGTGGCTGTACAAGACACCGACTAAGATTGAGATAATGAATTTTCTCTCACAAATTTTTTGGAACGGGTTTAATAAAGTGCATTTGGCACTCGTTGATTTGTGCTTCCCCCTTAAGCACCAATTGCCTTGCTGGGTAGTGGTATTCAATAAATCTTTGATCGACTACCAAAAGGGAGAAAAAGAAAGGTCATTTTCATTGTTATCCAAAATTTGTCATTTTATGGGGATGCTTTTGATTCTTCAGTCCGGTCGCAAAACTATAATGAAACAAAACATCTGTTGATTTCATCGTGACTTCCCATAGTTTACATGTGCAAAGTGGAAACAAAATGCTAGTATACAGCAACTATATCCAACCAAGTATGGTAGACTGTAAGCCACTTGTTTCCTAGCGTTCCCCCTGTGCGTGTCATTATCAACTTCGATTACTTGGTCATGGAAATTGTGGCCTCTACATAGTGGTGGAGGTTTCTTTCTGTGATCAGTCTTCCACCAAGAAACGTCTCTTCCTAGACCTTTTTAATCATCCATGTTCCATCCTTTCCTGAAATTCGTAGCTAACTCGATGTACATTTTCGAATTAGTGCCAGTAGAGTCTGCAGTAGGGGTAGACGCTTTTCATCGTGAGAAGAACTCTAATAAGGCATACATGTTAAAACTATTATCTTATAGATGTAAGCCATTCATCATATTTAAAATGATTTAAATTGATTAAAGATAAAATGTCAAATTCATTGAATGCTTTTAACTTATTTTTTTATGGATATAAAATAATACCATCAGCTTCTATTAATTTTTCGAAAGGATTAGAACCATTCAAATGCACTGAATTCTGATGTGTTATCTCTTTTTGGTTTTTATGGAGAACACGATGAACGCTTAGATCTACTCAAAATTATCATTTATATGGAGAATATGATGGATTTTTTCTCACGCTCAGCGGTATGTTTGCGTCCCTCGTGGACTGCTAGTAAGAAGATGTACAAGTGTTGCTATCATATCATTACTAGATAAATCTATGACAAAAAAATAGAGAAGTTCGACTTTATCACATTATGGATTACTAGAAACTTAACCCGTGTAATTGCTTGGATTCACTTCTTAACGAAGTTCATAGCATGACACGTGAAGAAAAAAGAAATGTATTGTAAAAAAAGGAAAAATATTGGTAATATTTATATCTTTTCCAATTAGGTCATCATCATTTGTATCATTTATATTGCCAAATTAAATTGCTATCATTTGCATGGAAAGTGTTCGATTAACTTTTGATATAAAAGCTCAAGTTAATAAGAAATGGGACAAGAGTAATTATATGTCTAACATACCTTATCACATGAAAGGCCAATTATTGAGCTGTTGCATGTGATTTGATAAAATGAAGGTTCTTATGATTCAAACTCACGACCTTTGATAATGCTCTGATATTATGTTGAATTACCATCCGACCTAAAAGCTTAAGCTAACAGAAAGTGGGTCAATGATAGTTATATGTCTAACAGATTGTGCCAATTGCATGGAAAAATATAGAAGTTATTGAATCATGTGGAAAATCAAGCAATTAAGTACCATAAATTTCAACAACTTTGTCAAAGAATTAGGTATAATAGAATTTTTGCAACTTTTTTCAAAAAATAAGGATAGAATTTATTGAACTTGTGTGAGCACAAAGAGAATTAAGCACGATCGAATCCTAATAAATTAATTTTAATAAAGAAATTATGTCCCTCGGCGATTCTCAAGATGATAATGACTTACAGTTGAAAAACTTTACCATCATGTCTTAAAAATAGGTTATGGGCACCTACTCCTATTACTAGGACTCTATAAGGAAAAGGATCCAAATTTTGCTATATAATAATGAAAAGGATACATGCTCATATGTATATACTAATTTGTGGGGATCTTCTAATTAAATAAATTATCGCAAACTAATAAAAACTTAGCTATTCAATTGATGTGTTGTTTTCTTTTTATTGTTAAACAATAAGATACTATCCCAAAAAAATGAGATTTTTGGCATGCATACATTTGTGGGGTGACGAATTTGATGAATAGATTGGAGGCATGAAATCAAATATTTTTGCATTTAAGAAATTCCAAATCATAATTTATTATTTCCAAAATTTTATCCAATCGCAACCTACATTCGAACATGTATTAAAGATATTTATACGTTTCTAAATTGATAATCACAATCATATAACCTTACAATCAATTTACTATGTCTCAAGCTACTCCTAACATTTTACGTCAATGCTCTTGTCTTCTCCTTCTTCAATTTTATTTGTGGTGTTGGTGGGTTGAGTATAAGGGATATACTCAGTAGATAAAAGTAAGATCATAAATATTAAATTAATATAAATTCACATCCATGCACTCAGGCAAGCAATGAAACATTCTTAGGTATTGGCTGCAAGGTTTTTCAATAATAATGTATGTATGTCTTTATGCAATTTACAAATGCATTATTTGCATACCTTTCAATCATTCCATCAAAGATTTTTATTTAGCAAAGTATAACATAAGTACAAGAGTGCTATGATATGTTAATATCAAGAGAATCCAAGCTAAAAAGGTGCACAAATGGGCAACAAAATAGTTAAACATTGAAATCTCAATTTAAATCAAGGATATGAAAATACATGCCAAATCATCCCTAGCATATTAGCTCTTAATATGCAAATATATGTCAAAACATGTCTAAGCATATCAACTCTCGACAGGCAAATATATGTCAATACACCTACTAGCATATTACCACTCAAATCATCTAAGGGATCATCAATCCCAATAGCCCAGGGTATCTATGATCCTATCGCCTATGTGGAATCTCAAAAATCACCTTGCAGCAGCTACCCAATAATGAGACACTGCAACACTACAACAACTACCCAATCATGGAACAAAGTAGTGATAAGAACACATGAATCACTATGTTGTAGCAATTGCTCAATCATGGGATACCACGTGCTCAACGCTAACACCAACTACATGTCACCGTCTCACATGAGAGGAGAACAGATTGTATAGTATGGTATTTCCATAATCCCACACTTGAAGTTTAGCTACTTAGGCTTAGTGTTGAAATATCAACTTTCAGAAGGTAGGTGACCACCAAGAAAAAGTACCCATTTAAAAGTAATTTTCAGCAAATCAATGCATGAAGATCTTAGTACAAGTGTACCCTTTGCAACATATTAGTCTCTTATTGATCACATACTCAGGTTCTGATCATAATTTAAAATATAGATTTTTAATTTAAATAGAATGGGATATCAAATGCAAGTCATGCATGAAATTCAATTAGGAAGTCAAATCCATGCCATGCCCTTCAAAATTTTAAGTATAACAATAAATCCCCATATTTTACCAAAAATCAAACAAAATTTCATGTGTTTATAAGACAGTGTACATTTAATGCATGTAATGCAATTCACTTGATAAACCACACTTTTATATTCAAATAAAAATAGAGATTCAGTTCCCTCATGATCACACCCATGGATAATTTAAGCATTTTCACGTATAATATACATCATGCAAAAATATACTTTCAAAATAATTATTTAACTTCTTAATAATATTGCATCACATAATTCATGTTATAAGAATGTTATTTCTCACTTTCAATAAGATTCATCAACAATTTTTAGATGTAGTAATCAAGTATATTTAATAAAATAATGCATAGCTAAAATTACCTTGAAAACTTAGTAACCTTAGTATCACATAGCTCGATCAAACTATTTGAATCCACCAAGATCAATCACGAATCAGTTTAGATGTTGACCGATAATTAGGGGTCATCAATCAAACTTTTATCATCAATAAAGCACCAATCTTAGAAATATGGAATGAATGTCATAGATTATTCTATCCATCATAGATTAATATATTAAAAACCTAATTTGAGTGATCAAATTGTGTTTGATCTACCATTCAACCTTAGATCAATCATATGGATGTGGATGTTTGATGAATCATATCCACATAGCAATGGTTAGATCTGATCTTCTAGACCTAGATCACATGGATATATAAGTGCTGGAGTGATAGGATCTACTATTTAATGGTCGGATCACATTTTATAGATTGAAATTTTTTTAATTTGTTGTTCTTAACTAAAATATTCATTAATATGAAATGCATTTCATTAGATTCATAGATTTATTGTCCAATTACGTTTTCAATAGTCAAATTTGTAGATCTAGGATTTTCACTTGCGCATTATGTTTAAATAAAAAATTTAATGGTTGGATGATATCTTATTGAACTTTTATCGACACATGTACATAAATCAAGTTACGAGGATTTTAGATATATATAATTTTTAAGTTTTATCATCACCAAAATCTGGTCGTGATTTGCCAAAGCTCAATCACCATCATCAGAGAAGATGACCAGAACACAATTGCCATCGGTGACTATTACAAGTGTTGAAAAACACAAATTTGCATAAAAATAAGCTTATGGATCATGTCGAACTATGTTTCACCTTTGTTCCTATGAGATTTGATGAGTTTCTGTCACTGTTTGATATCATAAAATGAAAGAAACCAGTAGGAAATGTGGGTTGAGTTGGGCCAGTGAATAAC
Source organism: Warburgia ugandensis (assembly GCA_035236585.1). Classification (NCBI taxonomy): domain Eukaryota; kingdom Viridiplantae; phylum Streptophyta; class Magnoliopsida; order Canellales; family Canellaceae; genus Warburgia; species Warburgia ugandensis. The sequence continues at coordinate 5,099,739 of CP141133.1, forward strand.
TTCATTTTTTTGTCAATCTTCTATCCTTTCATGTTGGGTGGCGAGTTTATTTATACGGTGACTAACCCAATTGGTGGATCATTGAGAGAGAGAGAGAGAGAGAGAGAGAGAGAGAGAGAGAGAGAGAGAGAGAGAGAGAGAGAGAGAGAGAGAGAGAAGGGCGGTGGTTATCCCTCTTTGGTTTTCTCCCTACTTGACAAGTGGCAGAGAGTGGAGTTCCACGTGTTGAGCTCCTCCTGGCTTATTTGTAATGTGGGACCCTTTTTTCATGATGGGGTGCCATTATCAATTTGGGCCCCCCCTCAGTTAATTAGTAAAATATGATGCTTTTTGGCCTCGATCTCCATTTTACACAAATTTAGTGTCGTGAGGAAGCTCTCACCATGTGCATTCCAATTTTTGCAGTTTCCAGGTCAAATTTTAAGTGGTTCAGACAATTCACTTCTTCAGAATTTAATTTCAATGAAATTCAATTCATCATTCCATTTGCAATTAAAATTGTGATGACAATACATGAAATGAAATAGAGAATTTAGGGTTGTTACAATAAGTTATTCATTGGGTTTACCCCCTCTCAAGATGAGAGGCTACTAAAAATGTTATTCAATGGTCATCTTTGATGTGTCTTAATAAATACCTTAAGTGCATGACTCTATTGAAGGATAGAATCGACAAATATAGGTCGATTCCATGAAGACTCTTTAATAAACAACATTAATTAGATTTTATGTTATCTTACTTTAACCTAACTAATCATTCAAAAGAAGGACTATTTTTAACTAAAACTAACGAGAAGGAAAGTAAAGATATAAAGTAAATGAAATTAATAAACAAGTAACTAACTATAAAAAAAACAACTAATCTAAGAAGTAACCATTAAGCCAAACATTTAAACTAAGCAACTAACTAAAAACGAAACAACTAATCTAATTAAGCAACTAAAAATTAAAGCCTAGTTAAGAAATAAAGCAATTTAATAAACTAAAACTTTCTAAACAAAGTAAGAAAATAAACTATGAAACTTTCTAAAACTACAACTAACTAGAAATTAAAGAAACTTTCTAAATTACAACTAATTAAAAAGCAAGAAAACTTTCTAAAATTACAACTAACTAGGAATTAAGGAAACTATCTAAAACTATAACTAACAAAGAATTAAAGTGAGGTAAAGTAAATGAGAAAACAAAAAGAGAGCTTTTTCATTAATAAGAAAATGAAAAAATAACAAAGATTTGTTACATAAACAATGGAAAGAAAGCAAATAGACATCCTTCAAATTTTGGCCAAAATTCCACTGTAGCGCCAACATGTTGTGCCACTCAACAGGCACATGTATACTTCTCTTTGACTCAAAATACATTAAAGCTACCTCCAAGCTTTTCTTATGTCCTTAACCTGATATATCTTAAACCAACAAATCTTATCCAATAATCCTTATGAATGAAGTATTAATAAAACCAAGAAAACAGGAGCCTTAATGCCTTTCCTAAACAAGCACCACACAAGAAAGAAAAGAAGATTATGAAAATGTAATAAGGAAAAGTTACTAGATTTTTCTAAGTTAGAAACTCTTAAAAGAAAGAGGGTAACTTAAAGGAGTTTAGATAAAGAGGATGTTGGAGGTCATTCGTCTTTAAGGAAGGTTGAACCATAGAGAAGGCTTTCAATCTTAAACATAAAATAGAATAAAAGGAAAACATAGTAGAGATAACGACCCTTGTATTATGACTCACATATTCCAGTTTTAAGGAGATGAAACAAGAAATAGGCACATGGTGTATCTCTATCCTTCAACACTAAGCACTTAGCTAGGAAACTAGGTGGCTTTATGGATGCATTTCATGTTTTCTCAACCTTAATTAAGAAATTATAAAGTCTTCTTAATACCTTAGAAAGACAAAAGAATTCTTTCCTTAGTCCAACTCCAAAAATAGAAACTAGAACAAAGAAAAAGGAATGATACATGGACTAACTAACATTAATTATGTATGAAATCTAAATTTTGAAAGTGGGTTTATGAAACATTAAAGTAGAAATTGGATAGATTTACAAAATGGATGAATTAGAAACATGGCAAGAAGGTGCATGAGTGAAGAAAGTGAAAGTAAAAGATGAAAGAGAGGAGAGTGAATGCAATCCTAGCATGGACGGATCCATGCGTGTCATTTAAAGAGTGTGTGCATGTGAATCTAATTTAAGATTATGAGATGCTTATGATCTAAATGGCATGAACTAAAATGCTATATAAGACTTTCTAACTTAGGAATACTTCTATTTCTAACATGCATAAAAATTTTAAACTAATCCTAAGATGTATGCGAAGGAAAATAGCAAGTTAAACTAAGTCAAACATGGGTTTCTAAATTAAGAAGGTGCTAATTCTAAACTAAGATAGTATTAAATCTAAGAATCTACCATGCAACTAGTTTCTAAAATGGTTTTAAATTAATCCCAAAACATTCCTAAGATGAATGAAAACAAATTGAAAAATTAATAGTACTAAAAAGCAAGGAATTTAAGATCTGAACATGAAATCTAAAATTAGAAACTACCCTACTTCTAAATTAGGAAAGTGCTTAAAACATGAAAAGTAAAGAAGCTAAATAGAAAGCTATACTAAAATAAAAAATCTATTAAGTAAAACATAACCTAAGGAAACAAGATTTACTCCTAAAGCTATCATGAATGTAACCTAAGCAAGCTACAAAATATCCATGCATGTAATTCTAAAAAAGATGCATCAATCCAAATTAGATGGAATGTGTGTAAAATCCTATGCCTATATACTTGCAAAACCTACTTGAATGGAAAGGAAGCATGGATATTTATCTACACTACTAAGATGAAGAAAACTACTATATTAAACATGAAGTAAAATGCAAGACAAGAAGAAAAAATACATGCAAAACTAAGGAAAACTACCACATTATCATCCGTACAAATCTAAGTGCAACTACTTTAAACATCTAAGTAAGAAAATTTTAAATGAACGTGTGCTAGAAAAAGGTAAATGAAAGATATAGAAGATGGTAGAAAAAGAAAAAGAAAATAAGCAAGAAAGGAATTGGAACTTTGGTTGAGGCCCTACCTTTATCTCTAAAGTATTTGAACCATGAATGCTTGAAGGGAGCTTTGGTGAGGGCAATCTTCCTCCCTTGTTTCTTCCTTGATTTGGCCTTGATCTTTAGGAAAAGTTGAAAGATCCTTAAGTAATTCAAAACATCTCTATTTTTAGGCTTTTCAAAGAGGATTCAATGGTTGAGATAAACACACTTAGATTGATTTGAGTGACTAGCTAGATTGGGGGGGGGAGGGGGGGGGGGGGGGGCACATGGTATTCAATTGGAGGAAAGTAGAGTGGAGATGAAAGGGAATAAGATGGGAAGAGAAAGAAAAAGAAGTAGGAAAGGTTAAGGGACGAAGGAAATACGTGAGAAAAGGAAAGAAATAGAAAGATGGAAGAAGTGGTAGCTTGAGAATAAAGGGAAATGGATGGAATCAAATTAGAAGTTGGATGTTGGAGGGGGAAGGCATCTTTTTTCAAGATAGGAAAGTGGAGTGGAAAATGATAAGAAGTGGAATGGTAAGAGAAAGGAAAAAGTCAAAAAAGGTAAGGAGTAAGTAGGAAAGGAAATAGGAGGATAGGAAAGTGAAAGAAATGGAAAGTATGTGGGAGAATCTTGGGTTTTTCATATTTAGAAAGTCCTAAGGAGGGGGCATGGAATCCAATTGTGTGTGTGTGTGTGTCCGTGTGTGAGTGATTTAGAAACCCTGAGGTATATGGACCCTTAGATAAGAATAAGTGGTTGAGATCTTCCTTTTCTTAGGGTTGTGGCTTGACTTCTCAACATGTGAAAGGTCGATAGAGTTACTTCGTTTCTAGACTTAGATCATACTTATCTTTACTTGAATGGATGGGATCAATTGATGACGTGTAGATCTTCCTTAAACATCAACTTCTTTCTATCATTGGATTGGATTGTCCTAAAATGTGGATGTGATTTAGGATAGAGAGTAAACACTATTCACATTTCAACTACTGAGGGGCTTATTATAGAGATGCCCATTTGACGACTACAATCTCCACCTTGGCTCATTCACTGCCACCTTGAAGATTTTTGCAATCTCTTCCCACCTTTGAAGCTATGAGGTAGCCTTACCACACATCTAATTTGAGGCACTTCATCTATTTTCATCAATGAAAGAAGTCAAGTAGGCTTGAGAAATGCTTGAACTTCTTTGTATGAACAGACTTTGTTAGCGCATTATTGCATTCTCCTTTATGTGAATCTTCTTTAAAAGTACTTCTCTTGTAGAAATTCACTCTTGTATCTTGTGATGTTTTAAATCTATGTATTTAATCCTAGCATTCTATGCCAAGTAAATGACACTTTAGTTGTCACATTATAGTTGGTACCTTCTTGTTTCAACCCAAGCTAAGTCATCAACCCCTTCAACCACAAAGCGTCTTCCTATACTTCTATAGCTTTTTGTTAGTTATTCCTTTCTTCTTAACATCTTTTTTCTTAGGAGTTCAACCAACTTTCAATTTTCATTCATCATAAGTAACTCAATCTCTTCTTTTATTGTCATTATCCACTTATCTCAATCATTACATGATATAACATCCTAAGAAGATGATGGATGTCCACTACTAGTTACTAAAGCAAAAAAAAAAAAAAAAAGAAGCATTTTTTTCAAAATCTTTGTGGAGCTTTGGTCATTCTTTTTAGTTTGCTTTTGGATATGCTCTCCTACACCTGTGTTTGTTGAATATCCTGGTAGGATGAGTTTTCTTCTTTTACTTCTGACTCATCTAGCTTAACCTCAATTAAAAGTTTTTCACAGCCACCAACTACTTCTTACTTGTCTTCACCTTGTTGCCTCTCCTTCACCAATGAGGATTCATTAAATATTACATCCCTATTAATGACAATGTGCACTTGAGTAACTCTTTTCTCAAACAAACAAAAAAATGCACTTTCTTGACTTAGAGTCTAATTTAGATTGTTGTCTACTTGTACATGAACACAGGCAGGACATCTAAAGATGCTCAACTTAGAGTAATTGACCTTCTTTCTTGTTCATGCCCCTTTTTCCACATTACAGTCAAGTGTTGTGGATGGTAATATGTTAACAACAAAACATGATATGTTGACTACTTTAGCTCTGAATCCCTTTGGTAGCCCTGCATGCAGTCTTATATACATTGTTCTTTCCAAAGGAGTTCTATTCATATGCTCTATAACTCCATTTTAGTGTTGAGTCCTTGGAGTAATGAAGTGCCCATGGAACTCTATGAATACCTTTTTCTCATACTCTGTCCAATTTTTTCCCCAAGACATTTTATTTGCTTGCTTGCATGCTTTTCTAATTTTTCCTTCCCTAACTTAAACTTAAGGAAAACTTCATACTTCTCATTCATAAGGTATATCAAGACTTTCCTAGAGAAGTTATCAATGAAGCTCACCCCTTTGGTTGGTACCAAAATACGTCCCTAGACATCCAAGTGTACATAGTCAAATATACAACAGCTTCTACATGTTGTACTTTTAAACCTTAACAAATGTTGCTTCTCACAAATATAGTACTTACATAAGTTTCATCATGACGTGCTCACTCATATGCCCTAACCACATTTGTCATAGATTTTTGTCATATATGCAGGAATTTACTAGTGAAGAGATAGCAACTCCACCTATAACTACATTCGCTATCATCTTAGAAAAATTTTCAACATTCTGCCCCTTCATCAAAACCATGGCCCCTTTGGTCAGTTTTAGAACTCTACCTAGTACTGTGTATGCATAACCATTTGAATGTAAAGTACCTAGGGTCCTGAGAGCCTCATCAAACATTTTTATTTTAGTCATCCGTATTCCAATAACCTAGCATGCACATTTAGTTCCCATTAGAAAAGAACCACCGTCGTAAGATCTGTAATTATGAAACCACCCCCTATTAGAACATATAATAGAGGAAAACCTAAAATCCAAAATTTATGCATTAGTAAAGTAATGTGTACCTAAAGAGACTGAGAGCAAGTTTCTTTCATTTGATTTTGCTCTTTTGCTATGCATGCTGAACTAGAGGATATGCTATTCTTCTCTTTTTTATCCTTTTGCCATTTAGGACAATCTCTCTTGAAATGTGCCTTTTAATAGCAACTGTACTATTCAACTTCCTTCGTGCTTGACTTTGATCGAGATTTCTCTTTAGTCCTTTCTCAACTTTAGCTTGACTTTATCACATGTAATTTTGCCTAATCATCATTTCCTCCACTATGCTTCTTTCTCATCTCATTAGCTAAAAAAGCAATAGTCACCTCGTATGTTTTAATAGTCTCCTTTTCAAATAACAAGGTAGTGAGTAGCTGATCATAGAAAAGAAAAGTAAAGCTCACAACACATGCTTTGTCAATTTCATTCATTTTTATGTCAACTATGAATAAATTACTAATCAATCTAGTTCCTGTTTAAGAATCTCCATTAAATTTTCACGCGCACAAACTGCTTCTTTAAATCAATGAGTACTCGGCAACACTTTTTTTTCTTGATACTGGTATTTTTCTATCATATTTTCATTTTTGAAGAATACTTCAATTTTAATCGCTGGAGGAGAAAGTCCCTCCAGGGTCTGTCCCAGATAGTAACTCGGGGCTGTCCAGGATACTAACTAAGATTGGGATAAGCAATTTTCTCTCACAAATATTTTGGAAGTGGTTTGATAAAGTGCAAGTCCCGCTCAAGCAACAGCCGCCTTGCTTCGTAGTCGTATCTAACAAATGCTTGATTGACTATTAAAAGAAGAAACAGAAAGGCCATTTTCTTTGTCAGCCAAAAACTGTCATATTATGGGGACCCTTTTGATTCTTCAGTGCGCTCGACCTCAAGCGGAAAACTACAGAGAAGTAAAATATCTCTTGATTTCACTGGGACTTCCCAAGTTTGAGAGTGCCAAGTGGACACGCAGCACCAGTCCAATGGACTAAGGAGCAGCCATGACCAATCGAACATGATAGACTGCAAGTGTCTTTTTCCTAGGGTTGCACTACGTGTCATTATCAACGTTCATTATTTGGTGAGGAAAAATGTGCCTCTATCTATAAGAACTGCCCCGAACTCTCTTCCAAGACTTTTTTAGTCAGCGAGAAGATTTCTACGCCTTAATCTTCACGCATATGTTAAAGTTTTTGTTCTGCAAATCTAAGTCGTTTATAATATTTAAAATAGTTTAAATAGGTTAAAGATTAATTTGTGACTATTCATTTCTGTTAATTTTTTCTAAAACTAAAGACAAGTAGTTAAAATGATTCAAATGTATTAATTTCTAATGAGTTATTTATTTTTTCGTATAAGGACATAACAAATGACTTAGATTTTAAATATTTTATCATGTATGAAAAAGAAGGGTGAAAACTTCTCACAACTCAATAGCATGTACGCAGCGCCTCTTATAGTTCTCTCATGGACTGCTAGTAGATACAGGTAGAAGCGTGGCTTATCATATCTATTTTATTTTTTTATTGGAATGGCTTATCATATCTTTAATAGTTAACTTTATGAGAAAAAATAGAGATCGAAACGACTTTATCATACTAGACTTAATTAAATATGTTATTGTTACTTTTACTACTATATTATGATGTCTTGTAGGAGAGAACAAATTGAAGCCGACAGCCGTCGCAATGATCTGGTTAATGAAAAGCACTTCGATCCTTCAAAACATTTAAGAAAATAAAGGAAGAAAAGCACAAATTGAGGTACAGTTAAAAATTATGTGTTCATATATTTTATAAAATTTGTTGACATGACTAGATGACCCACACGGTTTGAGTTCCCACACGAAAAATATATCCCATGTGCAAGACATTGTCTACTGGCACTTAGTGGATTCATATTGTGGGAGCGCAACCCTAAACATGACTTCCCGGATCAAGGGTCTACCAGTGTCCGATCAAGACAAAATCAGAGAAGTAGACAGCCCTTTGGCTTTCTGCCAGAATGATAGATTCAATCACGCCTCGGTGAGACATGTGGGCTACTGAAAGTACTTGCTACTGAGGGCGTTTATGCCTCTACTTTGATATTTAAGCATATACGTCAGCACCAAGTAAAATTTAGGGATTTCCATGACTAGCTTAGTGTCATGTAAATCCTTTTTTATGGTTTAGGAACCCAGGAAAGCCACCTCTCTCTCTCTCTCTCTCTCTCTCTCTCTCTCTCTCTCTCTCTCTCTCTCTCTCTCTTGCCTGCTTTGTTAATTGTTATCCCAATGAATCTCTCCTTGTTTGGGGCATCAAGGTCCTTGCATCGGGAAATATGACATGATTTCAAGCTATGATTTGTGTGGCATTCACACCAGTGAATTGGAAATGTGAAAACAAATGCCTATAGTCATAAGGCCACGATCGACGGCTGCAGGACAATGCATAAGGTGTTGGAACACATTGGTAAAGATTCTAGATTATACATCTTCTAGACAATGGTCATCTATTGCGATCTCCAAAGGTCTTCATCATAAATTACCAACTATTAACTTTTACAAAGGTCTGGGAATCTCCAGTCTTATTCATGGTGAAAGGTATATGGGTGTTCCTTTATTTACTGGGAAAATGAAAAAGGATTAGTTCTGATGTCTTGTCGAGGCATGTTTATCGATCTAACTGGAAGCAATAGCTTCTCTCCAGAGCAGATAGATCGACTCTAGTCAAAGTAAGAGGAGATTATTGACCTGAATATCTAGCAGTGATGGACCTCTTAATTTCCAGATGCATTAATTGAGGATGCTATTGATCCTGTAAGTAGGGAATGGAAACAAGCGAACATTCAATCTAAGATTTTACCATACATACTTTTCATGATCGGGCGTATGAAATTATATGGCCCCTTCAAATGACAGTATGTACTTTCTTTAGGAAGTACCCTTGCATCGTTAGGTTCAAAAAGTACCCTTGGCTTCAAAGCTGCAACAGTAACGCATGCTTGCAGAAATATTTAATAACTGTCGCCCCTTTGTGTATCTAGTGAAGAATCTGAATTTCTTTTGCTTATGAAATGTGATTGACTTACAACTCTTTGGAAATTCTAACATATTCATTTAGGATAGAGGAATGTAATTTCAGTTGGCAGGACTCATTGCAGTAAATGAGACGAGCTACTTAGAACCTCTTATTTGCAGTCTTTGGTCAGTGCCATTCTGGCATGTTTCCCAAGGAAAACAAATTGAAGTATCTGATATTTGACAGCCAGGAATGGTTTATACTACCACTGTACAAGTGTGCGTGAACTGGACTCGGATGTGAGGTGGCTCACGCTGTTTTTTTAACCCACTCATCTGATTTTCCTGACTTCTGATCTCCTGTGGTAGGCAGTCATGTGGGGGTTGTACGATTTTACGCATTCGGAAATCTGTGATTTGTTGTTGAATGTGTGCCCTTCGAGAGGCAAAAACATGTTTTTAACCTTTAAATTTAGAGAAAATCTCTAAATAATCGTATATTTTTTGGGGTTTCAAATTGGTCTCCAATTTTATAAGTGGATCAATTTCATCTGAAGCAGTTAGTCTGGCAATGCCTTTACTTGCTGCCACCGTGTCCTGCCGATATGTCAGTTGACCAGCTAAGGTGGCGCTAGGCCTCATCCAACTTCTATTTACAGGTAGACCTCGAAAACCTAGCTTCCAAATTTACTTAAATCACCCTCATCTCCTTTCTCTTTCCTTCTCGTTACCTCAAGTTGTAGCAAACGACCTGTACGTCAGAGAAATCATCGGACCATCTCAAACCTTCTCTCAATTTCCGATCTCGTATCCCACCTCCAATTCCAGAAGATCACATTCGTCCATCTTTCTATTAACCATATCTCTATCCATGTAGCTGGTTAACAATGACATTAGGTATGATCATTATGAGATCCCTCATGCCTTCAAAGTAATTAAGTTCGCAATATTTTTATAGCCTGCCTTCGTTACAATAAGACTCTAGAAAATATTGGGTTTGACCACTAAGTGCAGTTGCTTGAGCGCCCTATCTCACAATCATAGTTTCTGAACTTACGACTCAACTTGCAAAACTCGTCATTACCCAAATCGGTCACAAATCGAGTCAACTCGTTAGGCGACTCAGCTGCGTAACAAAATAAATTAAGTTGGTTGAAAGTTGAACCAGAGACCTCCCTGGCCACAGTAACACATCTAACCAACTTAAAGATATTTAAATGAAAATTTTTCAATAAAAATAGAAAGCCAATGAATTTTTATTAAAAATTCAGCTCGAGTTTTTATTTTTGACCCGCATTACTGTCAAGCTGAGTTCTCAAGTTTCTAAACTCTCCAGCTAGGCTAAATTGGGGAGTTTGAAGAATATGAATGAATTAGATTGTCCAGAAGTGACGCTTAGAGGGCTAGGTTTAGGAGTGAGTTACTGAACTCAGTCCGGATGGCATTTCTTCAAAAAGAAAAACAAGCTAACTAATACATACAGTTAGTCCTTATACAGTATTTGTTCCTTCTTCATTTTTTCCATTTTTTTCCAGAGGAGCCAATGTTTCTTCGTGTGTATACAAAGTTACGGTGTCGTAGGGACAACATGGTGAACACTTGTGTGTATTATCATTCCTTTGGCTGTTTGATGGTGAGAGAAGTCTCAGAGCGGGACAAGCATGATAAACACGTGTGAGGTTTCCTATTTTGATATGACAGGCCTCCTTTTTAAGTGGACTAACTCGACCGGGTTCATTTGATTTTTCTGAACTTAGACACCTTGTAGCCCAAAATCATAATATCCGGAAGACTGGCGTTGAAAACTGTGTTTTTGTTGTTAAACGTGCACCATTGTTTATACAGAACTTCAAAACCACCCATGCCAATGGTCAAATAAGAAGTTTTACAATGCTAGAATCATTCAATCACTTTGATTGGGACACAACCAATCTAACTTCACGGAAACATGGGTTCGATCAACGATATACTGGCATATCCATCTAGGCATATGGGTTTAAATAATAACTCAAGATAAATTAAAATTGGCGTTCTTCTTGTGAGGAACTCTAAACTAAGGAGGTGTGTCTAAGCGATTACATTTTATGGTGCCCACTTTTTCATGATCAACACCTTTACGTCTAACGTGAGTCAAAGAGCATTTGGCTCGGATTCTTCTAGCATCTAAAATGCTGTGCTGGAAATAAATTATTTATAAACAACCGATTAGATTTTAAACTAGAATCAACCAACAACATGGTTTTTGATCTTTGAGGCATTCAACGGTGGAGCAAGGATATTGAACAGGTTAGATCGTGCAACGGTGGGCTTCGGAAAATTGTGGTGGCCCAACAGACCTCCCTTTTCAAATAGCTAATTAGCATTCCTCTTGTTCATGTAAGGGCCATGTCTTACAAACAACGGGTCGTGGGGCTCAAATCCACTCAACAGCCCAAGGGGTCTCTCACCCCCGGGCCACCAGGGTGAGACTATGCATGGTGCGTGTGTCCACCATTAAAAAACGAGAGAGAGAGAGAGAGAGAGAGAGAGAGAGAGAGAGAGAGAGAGAGAGAGAGAGAGAGAGAGAGAGAGAGAGAGAGAGAGAGAGAGAGCTGCCTCCTAATGAGGCACTAAACTAAAGTCTGCAGGAAGGATATTGGCTAAGAGGCTGAATACTGAACTATAGAGCATCAAAAACTAGTATCAAATGGAGATACTATTAGGTATCCCCTTCCCAGTGATTCCTTCCCCGCAGTAAGGCTTAAGGAGCTCATAAGGAACAGCGCCCACACTACATCTATACTTTAGATTCACATCTCTGTTCCTCGCATCTATGATTTTTTCAATCTCCTTCAATTTGCCATTGAACCTCATGAATGCGCCATATATGACTGGATCCTCCTCCCAAGCGGGCTCTGCTTTGCCCCCTAGATACTCCTCATCTGAAGAGTGGTAAGATAGAACATCTAAGACTGATATCACTTTTGTAGCCTGAATTTGAGATGGAAAACACTCGAGGAGCGTACGTTCAGATGCAACTTGCTTTTCATCCTCTAACGGCATGTTCACCCGTGCAATCGATAGTCGATTTGGGAAGTAACCAGCAAAGGAATATTGGCCAAAGTTAACAGCAGCATGGTGGTCAGGGGCGACCCAAATGATGGTCGTTAGGATCTGTGTTAGAACGTCTGTCGTTTCTAAGTCCGGCCACCATGTCTCATCTTTCTTGTCTTCATGGCCCTTTGTTCTAATTTCAGTCCACCACTCTTGGAGCTCTTTATCGGATGAAACGCTGGTATGATTTTAGTGGGTGACATAGTCGCTCGCCCATTGCTTGATGGCAGACCAAATCAGGAGGCCATCATTAGCGTAAGGGTAGTCCTTGATTGCCAAACTTAGGCCATGCTCAGCTGTTGGATCTTCATTTGCCATGCCCCTGGACTTGGCGAGAGAACTGTAGTTAGTAGAAGCACTAGGAGTACATGAGAACCTAACAGCTGGAATAATCCAGCATAATCACAAAATCCGTATCATATAAGCTTTATCAATCGGCAGTTGGTTTGTTATGTGGTTAAATTTGCATTACTGAAGATTTTCGATATGATTACCTCCCGATAAGGTCCGCTGGTAATGCCTCCATGTCAAATCTCCACTAGTTAGCATAGACATCGGAGCTAATTTGAACTGAATACTTATTCGGAGAAAAGTTCGTCTCTATGATCCCTCCCGCAGTAATCAAAGACTCGCGTGCAAATGCATTGATCGCCATTGTGCATTTCAGATGGGGGCACAGGAGTCTATAAATTGGGTGGATCACGCTCAATTGCCGCTTACTAGCAATCACACAAGGCTCTACGCAACAATGAGTTCTTAACCTGCTTAATCACGAAGAGATAAAAGTTACAAATATATAATTTCACCTCTCCTTAGCTAAACGACCAAAGAGGCATAATTGGACCTTCGAAAAGAGTCCAAGTACATGCCAAAGGTTTTCCAAATCCCTGTGCCACAAACGCAAACCTCTCTCCCTCGATAATGTATTCAGAAAGAGCATACCAACGATAACAAGGCCAGAGGATATGCACTGAGTTACATTATGGACAGAGATTTGCTTAATATTCAAATTTGAAAGAGTCCACAATGGTAGAGAGATAAATATTGTTCACTCACTGTCAATCAGCTTAAACTTTTAGGCCAAATGGTAATTCAATATGGCTTTAGAGAGGTTGTGAATTCGAATTATGAGATCTCTCATTTATCAAATTCACATGTAAGAGCCCAAAAATATCCCTTCATTTGAGAGGGTGTGTTAGAGATACAAATATTGTTGACCTACTTTGTATCATCTTAAGCTTTTAGGTTAATGGTAATTCAACAAACAAGGACATTGTGAGAGCTAAGATGTATCATTATCTGTACCAAACAAACTCCAGATCTTCACTGGAACCTGCAAATCATTTGCCGGCACTACAGCTCATGCGGAATGCCCTTCTACCGAAAGACAGGTTGATGTTTTAGTTATGAACTTCATTTTGTTTTCCGGAATTGGATGTGCACTTGAACCAGAACCTAATGAGCGTGAAGCAAAGCACCGCACAACGCCCAAGTTCTTAATAAATTTAGTTTAATAGATACTATCTTACCAGTGGTTGATTATTTGGTGATAAGCAGAGCAATGAGCAGACACGTGTGCCATCGCGAGCCTCCAAAGCCAGAGATCAGAGCTAGGCGTGAACACTCTCTTCCATTGTGGTTTATCACCCAAAGGGGGCCGAGCAAGCTCGATGGCAATGGAAATTAAGGTCCCTTCATCAGTGAGAGCGAAGAGGGTCCTCGAGCCATAGAGTGGAGTGCCATCGATCTTTCTTACGTCGTTTACATATGGTAAAAACAAGTCATGGTAGTCTAGAATAAACAACTTATTCTGCGCCATAGCCTGCAATCAATTATATAGAATTAGCAATGATTCTTACCTTCGCTGTGAGAAAATCCTGAAACTTGCTTGCTCGAGGGAGCAAGAAACAATTGAGTGTCACATGGCATTTTTCTTAGAACTTGTGATTTCCTCCGATCAATTCAACAAATCCTGTAATATATCTACTAACTCTTTTATTTGTTTTCAGCAAAAGGAAAGCCACTCCTACCTACATCCCAGATCTTGTTATTGGATTTACGGATGTCGCAAGAAAAAAAACTTCAACGAGCAAACATATTTATTACCTCTTCCCCTGTCGTTCCTCCTAGTGCTTGTTCAATTATTTCTTTTGTGATTGCAGACTCTGAAGGCCCATACTTCTCAGGATCAAGTATGCTCACCAATGGATACTCCTACAGAAAATTTAGCCCATTGACTTAGCAATTTAAGCTGTGTGATAATAAATACACTTGTATATGCATATACACATATGTTTATATTTAAATTATACATTGAGAGAGAGTAAATGTGATACATAAGATATAATGGTCTTCAAGCCCAATGGTTAGCATAAAAGACCCAGACCTTCGTCTCATTAGGAGATATGCTAGATTTGTAGAGGGTGTGGATAGTTTATCGTTCAACTTCAAGCTTTTGAAGAAATGATTATCAGTTTTATGAAAATTATTATGCTTGTATGAAAATATATGTTAACTTTATATATTAATCTTTAATAAAAATAAAGGGAATTAATATTCTCACACCCTTAACGTAACTTACTCTCACCCCTTCAATGGGCTTTTAGGTATTTTAGTTTACCTTTTTGGTTTTATTAACCCAAAAGAGAAAAACATTGAAGGGGCGGGAGCAAGTGAAGTTTGGCCAGTGGGAATATCATTTTCCTAAAATAAATTGAAAAAAATGTCTTTGATACTTTCTTGTAGTCTTCGTCTCTATCTCGGTTCCATGTCTATCTCCATTTTTCGGTTTTGATAACCATGGTTTTAATGGTTACAATGGCTAGTAACCTGCACGTGTGACAGTCGAAGTGGGAAGGTTTAAGATATAACTTAATAGGTAAAACTTTTACTAACAATTTATGTCTTTACCTGTGGGCTGCAGCCACCAGTCAAAGTCCTTAACAGCCTACCCATCGATATTTTCCAAACGATGCATAATACCCTTCCATTTCTTGATATTTATAAATATTCCAATTGGTATTTAATATACTTTATTGACGAACATTCATTCATCACACCAAGATCCTCCACGGAAATATCAAGAATAAAGACTAGATGCCAAAGCGTACTTGAATCTATGAGTCCAGAGGTGATCCTTGAGCTTTGCAGGTTCTTGATCTTCCAAACTGATGCATATGACCTTCTTAGAAAATAGAGTTCCATCTTTTCTGATGATGGGATGTCAAAAAAGAATCATATGTACAATTTGGGGACCATAACCATTTATAACTGTATCTTATTTTCTTATTTTTTATTTTAGCCCATTATAAAATAGAAATTAGAGATTATGTATTTACACATAATAAAACCATACCTTTTGAGATAACTATGACCCATTTAACCTTAACTTTATTAGATCACTTTAATTATAGGCCAAAACCATATAATAGCATATAATATACAATTTACACACACACACACACACACACACGTCCAATATCTTACAATATCCCACTTGGACTATATATATATATATTACTTTATAATTGTATATCAAAGTATAATCTTAAGAGCTAAAAAAATTTTATTATCACAAAAATATCTCCGAACAATCTCATCCATCAATTCTGCTAATATAGGATGAAGGCCATCTTTGTTATATATATCGTAACTAAATCCATCCATGGTCACATATATTAATATAACCAAATGACATGGATCAAGTATGAATGTGTAGCATGAAAATTACATGTAATGTGATGTAAGCATGCCTATTTCCAATTGGTCCATCTTTATTCCTTATGAGATCATATTAAAACCATTTCAGAGTGAAAAATAGAAGTGAATACTTTATTTCTACAAAAAATATCCATAAGCACAAGATGTGTTTAAAACAAAAATCATATAAATACAAACTCTCACTAATCCAGTATATCATCAAATGATATAGCACTCATATGAGCAGTATGCTTATGAAAGACCTTGGGTGGTAGCCCTTTAGTAAGCGGATCCGCAATCATGCAGTTTGTGCTAAGATGCTCTATAGACACTTGACCACTCTGAACTCTTTCTTTAACAACTAAGAACTTGATGTCTATATGCTTTGACTCCGTCGAGCTCCTGTTGTTGTTGGAATATAGAACTGCTGACTTATTGGCACACAATATCTTAAGTGGCCTTTCAATTCCACCCACAATTTGTAGCCCTGTGACAAAATTTCGCAGCCATATCCCATGATTGGATGCCTCATAACATGCTATAAACTCAGTTGCCATAGTGGAAGAAGCAATGAGCATTTGCTTAACACTCTTCCAAGAAATAGCTCCTCCACCAAGTAAATAGATATAGCCTGAAGTGGATCTACGACTGTCTTGGCATCCAACAAAGTCGGAATCTGAATACCCAATGATCTCTAACTTATCTAACTTCCTGTATGTGAGCATGTAATTTTTATTCTCTGAAGATATCACATGACCCATTTGACTGCTTTCCAATGATCCATTCCCCGATTGCTCAAATATTTGCCTAACATCCCAACAATGTATGCAATATTCGAACGCATACAAACCTGAGCATACATCAGACTCCCCACTACTGAAGCATAGGGAATCTTATGCATTTCCTTAGTTTCAAAATGTAACACCCCAAATTTTCAAGACATTTTTTTTTTTTTTATAATAATGGAATTTTTAATAAGAGCGTTTGGGATCCCATGGAAAAGGTTTTATTTGACATTTTACCAAAACATATCTTAAAACTCCGGGTGTTATTTTTCTTTTCTCAAAACGACATACATATAAATAAAACAATACGTGTATCAATCAATGTTAAATAAATCGGCGCCTTTATTTTAAATCAATTAAATGTCCAAAATACAATAATAATATGGCCCAGGGTCTATCCAGCATAACATCCCATATAAATATCCAACATATGTACAAACATCTAAATCACATCCAAATATAAAATATGCAGTCCATAATAAAATCCAATTGATAATCCTGTTTAATGACTCACATCACTGTCTAAAACTATAGAAAAATGGTCTTCAGCAGCTCTCACGGCTTTTCAACAGCCTTGCCTTTCCTGTTATCTAGCTCGAGATCTAAGGCATTGCAAAACAAAGCAATACCTCAGCAAGCTATCGCTTGTGTAGGTACATAGACAATTAATGTAATAAATGAAAGAAATAATGAACAACTCTAATGAAAAGTCTAACATTTATTAAAATAGTGATATCATAATGCCATGTTCAAATAAATGTCAATTTATTCCATATGCTAAAACATACATTTCATGGAGTCAAAACATGACATAAATTAATGTAAATGAGCATACAATAATAATAAGGCACCCTAAGGTAATGGGTCCCACCATCGCACTAATCTCACTAATCAGGAGCACTCATAGTCAACCTCTGAATGTCGTCACACCCAGGCATACCATCCATAACCATGCTCATCATACATGCACACATAATAAGAATATGGGTCATCATGCCGCAGTGGCAACCCTCTATGGGTACTAACCACTAACGCTCTCCGTCGATACCATAATAGGAGACTTAGCGTCTGTCCCCATGAAAAGGCTCAGACCGGTAGTGTGGACTATCCATGTTACCAAACCCTTACCAAATGCCATCTATGGGCAGGTGTCTATCATATCACAATATCATCACATCACAATCTCAGAAGGTGGGTGGCCAGCCCTATCCCTCCTACCATGACACCCACCGAGCGAGAGCACCCATCATCAAATATAAAACACGGAAATCATATGTATATGCTAAAACTCAAGAGCACATATAGCTTGCAATCCCCAAGACATGCCCCTCATCCTGGGGTTAGCCTATAAAAGAACCAGCTAATAAGCCTCAATGTCGCATGAAATCCACGGTAAATAATAATTGCAATTTAAAACACAATCACACATGATGCTATGTTTAAACATGGTTTAAAAATCAAGGCAAAACATTAGTTGTCATCACCTACCTCAGTGTGAGACCACTAGCTTGCTAATAACTCCCTTTAACTGGTATATTCAAGTGCACCTGTACATGTCACATCACTATTTTAATATTTTTCTAAAGAAAAAGTGGTCATTTCTAAGTTTTTAGTTAGAACTAGGTCTGCGTCATCAATACGGTCACAACGCCTCTTTCGGATCATGATTTGGACATCTCTAGCTCCCAGAAATCAAGTTTTTGTGAAAACTACTCTCAAATGGGGCCTGCCGGACCACCATAAGGTGGTTTATACCGGCGGCACCCTTTTGACATCCATCTATTCAAGCTCCAAGTTGTGTCTTGCCACTAATTCGAGTATAATCCTGATTGATGTCATCTTTACTACTAGTGAGAAGATCTCGTTAAAGTCTATTCCTTTCATCTGCTCAAAACCTTTGATGACTAATCGCGCTTTGTACTTGACTGGTTCTCCATTGCCTCCTCTTTTCACCTTGAAGACCCACTTATTCTTCAGTGCTCTTTTCCCCTTGGGAAGTATCACTAGCTCATATGTCTGATTTTTCTTTAATGAACTAATTTCTTCTTGCGTAGCTTGCACCCATTTGCCCTTGTTTGCATGCTCCAGGGCTTGTTGAAAGTTCTCTAGCTCCCCCTCATTAGTGAGCATGATATATTCTGATTAGGAATGTTTCTGCGATGGAATCAGAATACGTCCTCTTGTTGATATCTTTGGCTGAGCTTCTGCTTCAGGCTGAGGTGACGATTCAACATCTGATGTTGTAACATCTTCTGGTACAGGGGATTGATACTCCCCCTGCTCGAACTCCTCTACCTTTGGTTCATGTTCTGGTGCAGCTTTTAAGTCAATCTGAATAGGTGTTGAATCTAGTACTAGAGCTGGATTGCTAGTATCTTTAGCCTTTCTTGGATCTTCATAGAACTGATTCTTCTAAAATATTACATCTCTGCTATGGATGATTCTTCGCATCTCAGGGTCCCACAATCTGTATCCAAATTCTTCATCTCCATACTCGATGAAGATACATGGGGTAGATTTTAGGTCTAGCTTTTGTCTCATCTCTTTGGATACATGTGCAAATACTTTGCCCTCAAATACCCTCAGGTGTGCATAGGTCATTTTTTTGCTGGTCCACTTCTGTTCTGGAACTTCGAAGTCAAGTGGTGCTAATGGTGACCTGTTGATCAAGTAGCAGGCGGTCTTCATAGCTTTACCCCATAATGGCTTAGGTAGCTTAACCATACTAAGCATGCATCTTACTCTCTCTACAATAGTTCGGTTCATCCTCTCAGCTACTCCATTGTACTGTGGGGTATGTGGAACTGTCTTCTCGAGTCGAATGTTGCGTGTTGCGCAATACAACCTGAACTCTTTTGATGTGTATTCTCCTCCATTGTCTGTTCTAAGGCTCTTAAGGTTCTTTCCAGTTTATCGCTCCACCATCGTGTGGAATCTTTTGAAGCATTCGAATACTTGTTTTTTATTCTTTACAAAGTATGCCCATACCCTCATAGATGCATCGTTTATAAATGTTACAAAATATTTGTTCCCGCCCAGTGACTCTACTTCTATGGGACCACATACATCTGAGTACACCAAACTCAAGATTTCATTTCTTTTATTACTAGAAGAGGAGAAGCCAACTCTATATTGCTTACCAAATAAACAATAATTGCATGTATTAAGAGCTATACCTTTGGCTAGTTTTATGATATACTTTTTTGCAAGTGTGAATAGACCTTTCTCTCCTATGTGGCCAAGTCTTCTGTGCCAAAGGTTTGGAGATCCTTCATCCTCCACTGCGTTAAGGCTGTCTTTAGATATTATTGTATGGGTCTTGTACAGTGTGCTGCATATGTGTCCTTTAGCCACAATCATAGTGCCTTTCATCAGTTTCTAGGTACTGTTGCCAAAGTAGTTGGTATAGCCTTGTCTGTCAAGAGCCAGGACTGATATCAGGTTCAATTTGAGTTCTTGTATGTGTTGCACATCCTTGAGTACTATTGTGTAGCCTTTGTGTTATCTTTAATTGTACATCACCGATCCCAACTATTCTTAAGAAATTGTCATTTCCCATCTTCACAATGCCAAAGTCTCCTTCTTTGTATGTGATGAAGAAGTCTTTTTGTGGAGTGGCGTGATATGAAGCTGTTATGTCTATCACCCACTATGCTTCTCTCTTGATCACGTGCAGGCATGACTCTTACTTAATAGTGAGCACTACTATGTCCTGAGCAATGATGACTAGTGTCTCACCATTGTTCTCCTTTGGCTTGCCATGACCTATCTCTTTCTTCAGTTTTCAACAATCTCTCTTCATATGCCTTGGAATGCTGCAGTCGTAACACTTGAACTATCCCTCTAGGTTGAATTTTTTTTATCTATTACGAGTCTGCAATCTCCTTCTTGGCCTACTCTATCTCCTCCCCCTTTGCTTATCTCTCCCAGTGTGCTTGTTTTCTGTTATCAGGGCATGTGACTGGTCTATGCCAATTTCTTTCCTTCTTGTCTCCTCATTGAATAGCGCGTCTTTGACCAGAGCCATAGTCAAAATTGCTTCTGGTGCTGAGTTGTTAAGTGAAATTACTAGTGTATCCTAGCTTTCGGGTAGTGAGCTCAGCAATAGTAGAGCTTGCCATTTATCTCCAAGTTGTAACGCCATTGTTCCTAGCTGATTTACTAGATTTTGAAATTCACTGATATGTTCAGCCATAGTCATTCTACTCCTTAGCTTTAGATTAACAAGCCTTTTTTTTTTTTATCAGCAAGGCCTTATTTTGAGCGGTTTTAGCCTAATACATATTTTCTAACTTTTTTCAAAGAATATAGGCATTTTCTTCTTGAGCAATGTGGTGAAATACGCTATGATCAATCCACTATTGGATCTTACCTATGGTTTTCTTATTCATCTTTATTCAGTCTTTTTCAGAAACTCTCTTAGGTATTTTTTCATGATCATCTAAGGAGTCATGAAGATCTTTGTAGTGTAAAAGATCTTCCATTCTAGGTTTCCATAGCGTATAATTTGTGGCCTTTAATTTTATCGTGGCCCCAGCCACGATATTCCCAAAATTGGTCTCCTTCATGGTTTCAAATTTTATTTATACTTTTTTTTTTTCTAAGTATAATTGGGGAGAATGGAGTGTACAGGTGAGTCCAGAACAATCAAAACCCTTAGGAAGGGTATGTTTGACAAATTGAGGGGTGCCCTAAATTTTTCTGTTCAGGGGGTGTCTTTATCAAATAAATGGGGTACTAATAAGACATAAAGGGTGTCTTTGTAATTTTATACGGTTCTTTTTCAGGTCGTAAAGGGTTGACGATAGCAATTTGTCGATGTACTAATTATGGCTAGTTAGGGAGTGCCGTTGTCAACCAAGGACCTAATGTTTGTAGACATAGTATAAAAGGGTAAGTTCAAAACCCTACATGATTTTCTCCCCCTCTCCTTCTCTTCCCTTTGGATGCGACAGCTATGTTTCACTAGCCCTGGTTGAGACGATCTCCAGCACTACTACCTTTGCTGGCAATGATCTTCAGTTACACCACGGAGCTCGTCAGAGAGATTGGAGCTTGACAATCCTGGTGAAAAAAAAAATGCAGATAAGTCTCCCTTCTTTCCTTTCCCCCTCTTTTTTTTTTTTTGTGATTGTCGGCTATAGTCATTGGCTACAATCGCCGGTTTGATCTCCTCTCCCTCTCTATTTCATATCTGTCAAAGGGGTTTCGGTTGATTTTTCCATCGACCTGTCAAAACCCTTGTTCTCCTTTCTCTTATTCTTCTTAACAACCAAGTCGCCAGCCTGCTACCAAGCGGTTGAAGTCGGTTTTTTTCTTCTTCTTTGCTGGCTTGCAGTTCACAGAGAGGGTCTCCGGCTAGTCTTCTTCCTGGGAGGGCTGGCCGCGGTCGATCTTCTTCTCTCTCCCTGTGTGACGACTACAACAACAAAGGGGTTCCGGTCGGTTTTTCACTGGCCTACTGGAACCCTAGAAACCCTCTTTTCCTTGTTGTTTTTATGGTAAGAAGTCTTACAAGAAAATGGTTCTTCGGCCTGGGGTTGTTTTTCAATTGAGCTTCTAGGGTCGTTCCTCTGATCAGGCAATTTGGGTTGTTCGATCTGGGTGATCTGGATTGATTTCTGATTGGACGACCTGGATCGTTCTCTAGTTAGACGATTTGGGTAGTTTGATGATCAAGCAATCTGAGCCCTTAGATCTATGGTTTCCTTGTGATCTGGGCTTCCATTCAGCCTAGATCTAAACAGAATCTGGGTCAAGCCTGCATGTGTCCAAACGTAGTCTGGGCTGCACCTCTCTGGGCCTAGACTTGAGCTAGGCCGCACCTGGGCTGGTTCTGATCATGGATTTGGGCTGCATCGGGCCCGAGTCTAGACGTAGATCTAGGCTGCACCTGGCCCAATTTTGAAAGTGGATCTGGGCCGCTCTTGGCCCAGGTCTAGTCGATCTCCTGCGTCGCCGGTTCTATTCTAGTAGTCTTCTTTTGTGTTCACTCGCTCTGATACTACTTGTTATGCGTAGCGGTTACAATCAAAATAACAGAAACACACACAATCACACGCAGAAATATACCCAATTAAATGAAAACTCGTCCTAAGTCCATGACATTCTCCATTGCCGGTTAGAGAGATTGAAGAAGAACAGTTGTTTGTCACCAATGCCAAATTGCCATAGAAGATATACTAGTCATTAGGTCATGGCAGTAGGATTGTGAAGCGTTCGGGCCCGAACGGTCGAAATTTGTGAAATTCAGAAAATAAACGCCAAATTTGAGACGAGAGGCAGAGTTTCTTGAATACACTTAACCGAATTCCCTTAGTATTTGAGATCAAGCAAATTATAATATTTTCCAAATTTTCAGAATTTGGGAATTATGCTGTCCAAATTATATATAAAATTCCAAACTCTGCCCACACTTCAGCATTTTGTTGATGGGTCCACACCCATGTGAATAGAAATTGCCACATCAAGAAAATCAACAGTCAGTGCAATAAATATGGAATTTGGCACCGACTATCGGATCAGTCAGATCTGTCAAGATTTGCGGTGTTGTAAATTTTGATAAATTGAACTATCAGAACCTTATAAATAAGGGATAATCCGATAAATGGAAAGTTAAAAGGGCAAGGAAGAAGAGAGAGAGAGAGAGAGAGAGAGAGAGAGAGAGAGAGAGAGAGAGAGAGAGAGAGAGAGAGAGAGAGAGAGAGAGAGTTTTGATCCTCCTCCTCCTTTGTACTGTGTTTTATCATCTTTTCCATGAATGTAGGCCGAGTTTAGCTAAACTACATATTCCTTGTATTCTATTTGTATTCTATCTATCGGATCTTAAGATCCTAGCTGTTAGATCTGCACTGATTGGCAGATCTGACACTAACATTTGTTACCAAATTCTAAATTATACTTTTAAATTCCAAACTCTACACCCCCTTAACCTATGGGGACTATACCATAGAGGAATCATGCAATGGCATAAAGAGTTCATAATTGGTACCGAGTTGGGTGTGGTGGAGAGCATGGTAGCTGTTGGGATGACAACAATTTGCCGGTGTGCAGAAATAGATGTGCTGATACTGTAGGCAATAAAGCAATACCAGACGAGAGTTCCAAGACATGGAATATGCATGAAGCAAAGATTTAGGTTAGGAACCTAGGAAAATATTAGAGTAATAAAAGTATGTAGTTAAGTTTGAACGATATAGTAGACGTCCTGGCGTGACTTTGAGGTCATGGATTGGAAGTGTAAACATAGCCTCTTGCAAAGGCAAGGTAAGACTATATACTATAAACTCTTGTGGTCCGCCTCTTCTTTGGACTCTGTATATATGGGAGCTTTAGGGCACCGGGCTGCTTTATATATATATATAGGATAATGGTAATTTCAGCAAGGAGATATAGGTGTAAAAAGTAGGTGACATTTGATTGGCTGGAAAAAAGTTTCCAGGTGCTTTTTTCTTTTTAACTTTTTCTATTTTTTACTTATTTTTTGGCCAATCAAATATCACCTGCTCCTTACACGTGTACCAAATAGTTAAAATTACACCTACTCATATATATATATATATATATATAATATATCTATATATGAATGAAATGGAGTAATTTGGTTTCTTCGTTCATATATTAACTGCTAGTTTAACCAAAAAAACAAGTGTTTAGCATCATTCGAGTGCTTTGGTTTCTAGTCAGTTGTCTAATTTCTATTCTCTGAACATGGTGAACAGCTGAGGTGTACAAACAAAGAGTCCTTGAAAGTGTAAAAGCTCAATGGGAGAGGAAAGAGTACACATCACATTTTTCTTGCATGGTAAAAATATTTTTTGTTAGATCTAACCACTTATTATGATAGGAATAACTTAGATAGGCTGGACATGAAATTTCATGCCCATTTAATGCTTATGGCCTAAGTTTTTTTAGGTAAAAATCATAAACAACCATTTATGTTATGTTTTCAAAGATCTAAAACAAGTGGCTAGAATTGTCCAAATGCATTGATCTCTTATGGGTTACCTATTTTCTCGTATTCTAAACAGAATAAACAACGGAAAAGTGTTGTATCATGTATGGAAAATGATGCATGTACTCCTATTATTGAGGCGTGTACTCTTACCGCGACTGACAAACAAATGTCACAGCAAGCACGAAAACATGGGCGTGTACTTTTTCTACTCTTGAGCATGGACTCTTACCAGGGAATACTCTTTCTATGTTATGTTTCTCCTGTCGAGTCCCTGGAATTCTGTTCTAACTCTTGTCAAGATAGCCTCTACTGATTTGTCAGGGTACTATGTACCAGTATCCAAGATCCCATTTCAATGAAGCTATCATGGGAGCAGGGTGAGTGGGGCAAGATTAACTCTCAATTGTGAAGGTCAAGAGTTAAAACCTCCTCAAGGGTGCATGTGACGTGCGTCTCCAACATAAAAACTCGAAAAGGACTTACATGGGGGGGAAGGAGAAGTCGAATAATGTGAGACATTCGTTCAAACCGGAAAAGGTGTGTAAATCTAAGGAGACTTGGGAATTAGGAACTTTAATGCAATTCCCACAATTCCAAAATATTTGAAAGGAAAATTGATTGATGTCTAATTTCAAGAAACAATAGTTACTTGTTTTTGTTTTTTATGTACAGTGGGAATGATATTTTTTGTTAATGGTGACGATTTTGTTAGATAAAACTTCAAGCTGAGAAGGTCTGATTACTACAAACAAAGAAGAAAAAACTAAAGAGCGACAACATCTGCAAAGAGAGGCTCCACTCTTTTGTATCTCATCTTCCGAAGAATTCGCTAGTCTCTTCACATGTTGAAAAGTAAACAAGTGGTCTCTGACGGGAGATTTTGCTTCACTGGTGAAATCTTGGAAACGCCAAGGTGGAATTTACAGAAGTGGCAAACCATCTAATAACATGAAGTGAATCTCCCTCAACGACCGAAGGATCAAACACGGACTAATCCTAATGTGGATCGGATATCTCATGGGAACCTGAAAACCACGCATTCCCTTACATCACCAACTAACAATACCAACAGATTGTGCAAGTAAACCAAATGTTAGCATTCAGATAACACATTCAGGCAGGTAAGCCCCATTACTTCCATTGGTTGGACCACTTGGGACCAACCTTCATTTAGCCGGTTCATTTCTAGATATACTGGTCATAACAGTGGTTTAGTTTGAAGGAGAGCCTTGGTGGCACAGTAAAAATTGTCGTGACCTTGAAGTTACATGTTTAAAGCATGAAATAGTCTCTTGAGCTCCCATGGACATGTACTGATAAACAGTTCATTTGGAGGGAGAAGACAAAGACAGGAGTGGAATTACCAAAAACGGGTCTGCTCTATTCACACGTAACGTATCTCTCGATCATTCATTCCTTGCCCCTAAATATCTAGTGATCCAAACTACAATTCCGATTGGCCGCAAGTCCATTTCCCCGTCATTCTCTGTGCTAGAATCACTCATTTTCATCCACACGATATCATCGGAATGTGCAAAAGTGCCAGCATGGTGGTAGGCCAGCCAGCTAGCAGTAAAAGTAGAAGCATTTGAAAGAGACGACTGCTACTGGAGAGCGGATCCCATGGCAAGTTTCCTTGTAGCACCCCTCTTTCAATCAAGGTCCCAGATCCGTTCATCTGATATCCTGTGACCATCCAATGGTTGAGATTTTCTGTTTTCAGGAGATGGTGGGTCGGAGAAATGTGACGAACGGTTTGGATGCGCTTCCGTGGAAAAGTAGAAGTGTTTCGTAGTCGCGTCGTACGATAGCGTTCGGACTTTGAAATTCTTGGGAGGCGGGCTTTTCCCTTGAGCAGGCTGTCGGGAAAGGGTGTGGGCATCTCACATGGAGAAGCTGCGAGGACAGGGATTCGTACGGGCAGCTGTCAACGCCTCGCAAAGCGACCCTCTTCGCTTCCTATTTCATCTTTATTGTAGTCTTGCGGGAATTCAATTCTTTGACGGAATTGCCCTTCGTGTTAGGGAAAAGATGGAAATATTCTCGGTCTTTTTCAGCTAAAAATGAAGCAAAATGAATACAAATGCAGGAGGAAAGTAGAAGAATGTAATGATATACCCATTTTTCTAAAAAAAATTTACGGAAGAGAAAATTTTCTTTCCCGTACAAAAAGAATCACACTGTAGAATTATTACATGATTTTTTCATAGATCACTTGGTCTGCCGGAAATCATTGTTGAGAAATCACACTGGTCATATATTCTTACCATTTAATCTACAAAATAATCAATCACTTGTTATTTTCAAGTTATTACAAAAATTGGGCAAATTTTGAGTGCTTTTTGAACAAATTTAGTTTTGCAATATTGGTCTTTTCTTAACTAATTATTGTTAATTGTAACAGTGAACACAATTCGCAAAATAGGAGATCTTACATGGTGATTGCTCTGCTCAGATCTTTTGAATTGGATGATCACACCCTCTGAATAAAGTCAAAGTTAAACTTTGTGGCGATTTTTAGTGGACTAGTTTGACAGCATTTAAAAGCTCTAAAATAGGTAATTAGTGAGTCAATCAGCTTTAAGAAGTACTTCTATTTATCGACAATATGTTCTAAAATAGGTCATAAGGGCTTCACTCAGCATCAAGCACCACTAACACCCTGTTAGCTAAGATAATCACTAGACCCAAACCTAAAACCGGCTGGTCTAAGTGTGGACTTCAATTTCTCTCACGGATTTCAACTAATTTGGTTGTAGAGGAGAGATTTGGTCTTCATTAGCTTGATATGTACTTGGCCATCTTTCTTATTAGCTCATGTGCCTTTTTGTCATTTCACATTACATCGGAAC
The DNA here is from genome assembly GCA_035236585.1 of Warburgia ugandensis. Taxonomy (NCBI): domain Eukaryota; kingdom Viridiplantae; phylum Streptophyta; class Magnoliopsida; order Canellales; family Canellaceae; genus Warburgia; species Warburgia ugandensis. The sequence goes on from CP141133.1 coordinate 5,127,125, forward strand.
ATTAGAAAAAGTATTTACTGTCAAATTAAAATAGTCACTGGGACTACCTATTGTTTTGATACGTGCACCCTCATTCTCTACCTCGAACTTTCATTGGCGGTCCGGTTAGCAATTCTCCTGTGCCAATTAAATTAAGAGTTCATTTATGGTGTTTGCTCGTTTATTTCAGTGCTCGATTGTTGGATGGGTTAAATGTCGAAGTGGGTCCAGATGATTGGTGATCAGAATCGTTAATGTCAATCGGATAATTCTGACTACCCTAATTACTTGTATTTCATTGACAATTGTATATCCAACGTTGGTGCAATTTGATGAAAGTTCAGATCAATACGCCGGTCTAATTAACTCGGTGGGACTTCATAGAGTGAGATTGTAACTGCAAATCGGTCTGCACTGATCTTTACGCTCAGAGACCTCATAAGAACTCGCCATTTGGTCATCACAATCACGAACAACCTACCACCACCAACTAAATTAAAGTAAACAGGGGGGTGTTCTTGTCAAAACGAGAAGCATTTATCCAGCTAATCGCTAGTCCGTCCAAAACCCGTCCACTTTAGAAGGCGGACGGCATTTCCGTTCTCGCCGCCCCAACTCCATTTCCGGATTAAACTATAAAAACCCTTCCCGTTCTCTCTAAACTCGACGCCGTATTGACAGCAGCTCAGAGAAGAAGAAAACCAGAAAAACCCTCTTTAATGGCGAAATCCAAGAACAAGCTCTCCTACATCTCAGTCCCTTCCCAAGTAATCGCTTCTCTTTCTTCTTCCTCCCTCCAAAACCTGCTTCACTCTCCAAATAAGTGCTAAAAAAATGGAACCAGATTCTTCGCCTTCACTAAAAACCGCCATCGGTTCTATTTTTTCTGCTTGTTCTTGTTTACTTTCATCGGAATGACCAGAATCGGCTTCAATCTTGATTCGGCGCGACCTTTTTCTCCGTATCCATGCTTAAATTAAGAGGATCGGATGACATTCACAAAAAATTCGGGTGTTCAGCTTGCTGTGAATGATGCAGGGAGGACTGATGGTGAAGACGAAGGATCGGAGTTTTGGATGCAGCCGGATGGGCTGGGTTATAAGCCTTGTTTGGATTTTAGTGTTAGAGTATTGGAAAACGAGTGAGGTGGTGGTGAGAGAGAAGAAGAAGCATTTGATGATTGTGGTTTCGGGAGGTTTGAATCAGCAGAGGAATCAGATTGTTGATGCGGTTGTTATTGCAAGGATTTTCGGTGCTGCTTTGGTGGTTCCGATCCTGCAAGTGAATGTGATTTGGGGAGATGAAAGGTGAGAGAGAAAGATGGGATTTTTGCAGACTTATTTGTTTTCCATTGAGATTTTTTAGCTGTTCATACTGAGTTCTCCAGGAAAGATTTCTCCTTTCTCTTTTTTTGACCTTTATTTATTTGTTTATTTTGGGATTTCTACGCCTGATAATGCGTCGATAAGCTCAAAAAAAGTTCTCTTTTCCCCCCTTTTCCCTTTTGTGGTTTCTGTCAGGTTTATACAAGGTTTCTGTTTTTCCATCTTTCAGCAGCTATGGTGGATTGTAGCTTCTCATCCTCCTTTGTTTTCTTTTCTCTCGTTCCATCCACCCCACAAAATTAATGCGTTATGTGTGTATGGTAACTAGTTGATAGATTCCAGGGAAAGGAATCTGCATTTTAAGGATGAAGTTCAGAATCATGGAAAAGAGTCTTCCCTGCATTTCAGAGATTCGCTGTTTTTTATAAACTTTAGGGGAAAAGAGAGAGATAGGGAGTAATCTTTATACTTTATTTGCTATCTTCCTGGATTTGAAGTTTCTGTATTTGGAGAACGAGATATGAGTATTTTACTCCAGCGGGTTTTCATTGTTTTGTTAATGGGAAGCGGGAGTATTAAAAGGAGGGTGAGGGTTCACTGATTTCTGCTATGTTTTTATGTTTATAATTGATTTATAATTTACAGTGTAAACTGCCTTAATTCACTACTTATTTGGAAAGGATCCTGCAATCTTGCGGGGATTATTGCCATTTTCAGTCAGAAATCCCGAAATACTCCATAGGATTATTCGAACTGCATTCTCAGTACATCTACTGAACCATAATACTCGTAGATAAAGTTTAGGCTGCTGCGTGATCCTGTGCTAACTGTACGTGGCGAGTTTTATAGTTTTCAACTCCCTGTGAGATCCCAAACCCATTGAAGAACCACTTGAAGAAGTTCTGCGTGGAAATTTATCTTCTCTCATTGAATTGTGATGCTACGTTCTCTCTGTTTAACAATCAGGTTAGCTTTTTTCCTTCAAAAGTGAGTTCTCTGATATCTTCAATTTGGAGCATTTCAAGAGTACACTTGTAGATGACGTCCATGTTGTCTCTTCTCTGCCTTCAACACATCTGATGACAAGACCAGTGGAGGAGAAGCGCACTCCTCTTCATGTAGATGATCGATGGATACGAGCAAGGTACCTGAAGCGGGTAAGCTTCTAGAATACCTCCATAGGTGGCATCTCTGATGAGGTTAACAGAATGTCTTCTTGTCAGCTCATCGAGTCCATTATCAGTGGAAGTGAAAGTTTTATTCCCTTAATAGCACAAATGTTTGCATGCCCGAAGAATTATGGGCATGATCTCTACTCTCTGAGCATGATCTCTACTATCTTCAGACAATTCATCAGCTGACATCGTTCTAGCGCTGTCCAATGATACAGTGTGGAGAAGCTATAGTGATCAAGTGTTTGATAGGATACTGCTCTTTCACAAATTTCAGTTCATCTATAAATTCGTTGATGAGGATTCCTTTTATGGAAAGCCTATCGCCCAAAATTTGTTATTGATGTCTTCCTATTCTCTTTTTCAGCTCAACAGGGAAGCAGTACTGCTTTTACGAGGATTAGATTCCGGGCTTTCAAAGGATCTTCCTTCTGATCTTCAGAAGCTTAGGTGCAAGGTAATCCTTTATGATTCTGCCACTGCTGCTGTTTTACTTTGCTTCTGTATAAAAAGGGCAGCCTGGTGCATGAATTTCCCACATATGCAGGGTCTGAGGAAGGGGTGGACCACAAAGGACCTATAGTACGTAGCCTTACCTTGCATTTTGTAAGAGGCTGTTTCCATGCCCCGAACCCATGACCTCCAGGTCATACAGCAACAACTCAACCATTAGTTCTCTATAATAAATAATCATGTGAAACTTGTTAAGGCCATGGATTGAATTGAGAACTAAAAGGCCCCAGTTATTGCATTTAAAAGATAATTGCTGGTTAGAACTTACATAAAACAGTATTCTCGTATAATATCTGGGAGGTTTTATTGAGTGTCAGGCCTCTGAAGCTCTATCAATTACTTTAATAACTTGGAGTCTGTGTAACTCAATTAAAATGGAGCTTTCTGAAAACTTGATGAAGTACAAAACGCAAATTTTGAGATTTATAATTTTTCTGAGCTTGGAATAGACAAGTTGGTGCTTGACTAAGTTTTAGCTCAACCAGAACTTGGTCCCTGAACTCTTTTAAGTTTTAATATGCTCTCTCTTTCAAAATTGTTTTCCCTTGCTTTTCTGTTACAGTTGTTTGTGTTTCTTTTGGTTGGAAACTTTTGTGTTCCTTTCGAGAGTAATCCATTTACCATTGAAATATCAGAAGTTTATGCGACATTCTGTGTTATTTATGACTGGATGTTCTAAATACATCTAATCAGTTGAATGCATCAATTAGTATTAGTACTTCCATTTCTTTATGCAACCATGACATGTTCTGATCTCATTTTTTCAATGTTGTAGGTGGCTTTTCATGCGTTGAAATTCTCAGATCCCATCCTGGAGCTTGGGAACAAGCTTGCAGAGAGGATGCACAGCAAGGGACCATACGTTGCTCTTCATCTTCGCATGGAAAAGGATGTGTGGGTGAGAACTGGATGTCTTCCTGGGTTGAGCCCTGAGTATGATGAGATCATCAACAAGGAGAGGAAATTAAGACCAAAACTTCTAACTGCAAGATCAAACATGACTTACCATGATAGGAAGCTTGCTGGCTTGTGCCCCTTAAATGCATTAGAGGTTGCAAGGTATTTGCGTAAAGTTGTTGCACATATTGTTTATAATTGTATGCTACATTAGGGATAAATTTATCTTGCATCCTCGTTCTTATTTGTGCAATGTTCCTGCAAACAAAACAAACCTATTTCAACTGAATGATGCTTCAGGCTGCTTAAAGCTCTGGGAGCTCCTAGAGATGCGAGGCTATACTGGGCTGGTGGAGAACCATTTGGTGGACAGGGGCATTACGACCACTTACTAAATTTCCTCATTTCTACAACAAAGATAACCTGTCCTTACCAGGTGAATTGGAGCCATTTGCAAACAAAGCATCCCTTCTTGCAGCCATTGATTACATAGTCTCAGAAAGAAGTGATGTTTTCATGCCATCTCATGGCGGGAATATGGGCCATGCCATTCAGGTATTGTTTTCATAATCAGCAAACCCGTGATATCTTTACCTTTTATCAGCTTGGTCATTATCATTGATTTTATTGTTTTTATTGCGGGGTTTTCATTTACTCCCATGCTTGACTCGGTAATGTGTCAAAGGAAATAATTGAACATCTTACATATACAGAAAATTGAAAGAGAGATTTCCGGTCTGGAACTTAAAATTCTTGCTGTTGTAACTCGGATTTGTTTAGAGTTTAGACCCTTAAGCTTAAAGTCCTTTGAAACTTCAGATTTATTGTAGTTTTTCCTGAACCCGTAAATCTTAATCAAGTATTTGAGCAAGTTCTAAAACTCAACCTCACTTGAGTTTAAAGAGACCAAACATTTGATGTTTCATTTTCTGGAAAAGGGCCTGTTTGACTCTGAACCTAATTTCTCATTCATATTTTGCAAAAAGAATGCATGGTTCCAAGCTTAATTTAGCCGACTGACAAGCTATTTGCATATCCAGGGCCACAGAGCTTATGCTGGGCACAGGAAGCACATAACACCAAACAAAAGAGTAATGCTCCCATACTTCCTTGATGACTCCCTACCTGAATCCGAATTCAACAGGATCATAAAAGAACTGCACCAAGATTCATTGGGCCAGCCAGAGATCAGAACCAAAAAGGTGGGAAGAGACTTTATAGCATATCCAGTTCTAGAATGCATGTACAACAGCACCAACACAAGATCAAAATCCATGTAATCTGCCCAAAGCCCTCTTCATCAGATCGGATTACGTGGTATGAAATTTTGCAGGACAGGGTGCCCTTGAATTTTTGCCCTTCAAAGGCTTGAAAGGCTGTCATCTCTAAGGTCGTCACAGATCCATAGAACCCATTCATTGCCGGCGACAGCTCCGCATGTAGATATACAGATACAGTTGACATGCTTGGTGTGGCGACCTGGGTTTTTATAACACATTTTATAATACATTTTGTAAAGATAGGGCCCTTAGAGTAAATTTTTTTTTTTTTTTTTTTTCCGCAAACCAAAGTAGAGGAAATTCTTTTCTTTAGAATTTGTTTTGTAAAACTTAAGTCACCACCTCATACATAACATAAGTAGAATTTTGTATAAGATAAAATTCCATTGAAGGAATATTTTTTTATTAAACTTCAGGATCCATCCAGTAGTTCACAGTACACAGCCCATTGTATCCTTACAATACTTGTCCAAATATACAATCCAAATTACAAAGTTCAAAATTCAATATATGTTCTAATACAATGTTTCAAGGGATATACCCTGATTGCTTATTCTTCAATTGTTCTTCAAGTCTTGAGCTCCTAAGTCTCCTTCTCTGTATTTGAGATATTGTAAACATTTGAACATTTACAATATCTCAGCAAGCTATGCTTGGTAGGGGATAAGAATGTAAGTTATTGACAGTATTATCTCAATATTCAAGTATCCCATAATTCGTTCTATCATAAACACATTCATTAATAACTATTAGTTGTAAGAACATTTCATTTCCTTGTCATTTGTGTTTACCTTTATGCATACATATTGTATAAGGACAAATCCGTTAAAAATATAAAAATAATCAAGAATCATTTCTATACAAAGCTGATCAACTCCTTTCATTATAAGATATTTGTATCTCAGCCAGTTACTATACAGGGAATTTTTCTTTTTGGAAAAAATATTGGTAATATATAATTACCTGACATTTCATCATGTCATTCCTTAAGGCATTTTACTATACCAATTTCATATGCATCATAATGCAAAATAATCAAGGACTACTATGTTTGCGATCGATCCGTCTGTACCTTGGGATAACTGTTCAATAATTCACTTATACCATTCTCAGTGGAAATTACAATATCCATGTCCATATGGGAGGACCATGGCTGTCACAGTGGTGGCCTTCTCATAAATGCCCCACCCAACTTTTAGCCTTTCTTATGTTTGGTATTCAATATTATCAAGTTTCAGAGAATGGGTAGTCAAACCCTCTTAACTCTCCTAGCATAGCGTCCCCAGGCCTATGCCTGTTTAAAATAAAATCTCAAGCCTCCAAGCTTGTATGTAAAATAATACTTATACATATCAGACTATCTGTCTGTTTATCTAGGACTAGAATATTTTCTACTTTCCTATTCACTTAGGGTTGTTCTCAATTCTCAACTTGACCATTTAATACTATTTTCCTCATCATTTGGTTGGATCATATTTCAATTTGAGGTATTTACCTTAATATATTGGTATCATACATGTCAATACTTCAAAATATAAGATCATGTATTAGACATGTATCTTCATGTAAAGGCATTCTTAATAATCCACCTACCTTAATAAGGTATTCTTACTCCTTGAAATCTGCCATAGTCTCGATCAGCATATATCTGTTAAATCATATGTATAATGTCATTTTTCTAATCAAAGGTACATACTACCATCCTTATGTAGGATGATCTGAATCCTTCTTCCTTGAATATTCTATATCCATGGGTTTAATATCATCTATACAAATACTATCTATATCATATATAACAATCTAATTTACATTGATGTTTCTTTTTCCTTAATGTTTTTGATCATACAAGATCTCATCTTGTTTGATCATCCTTATCTCACTTACTATTTTTATTAAGGTTAGATAATTTGCTATCTTTTTATGTTCTTATTATTATTCAACCAGTTAGTGTCCTACTTGGTTGAAGATAATTTATTTCTTCCTATCATTAGACAACTTTTCCTTATTTCAGGATGACCAGTACTTACCAATTAAAGTATGCTCAAAAAGTGGTTAATACAACCCTCATGTAAGGAGGCGTTTAGACCTCTCTTACGTCAATGGTGTAATGACCCCGAATTTTTGTAAATTATTAAGGAAAATTAATAAAGTTTGAATTTTTAGAAATTAAAATTTTGGAATATTAGGTTATTGAAAATTCTCTTTTTATAGAGATTATATTATAAATTAAAAAATAGAAATTATGGATGTACTTGGAAAACTGATCGTAACAACATTAAGTACGTTCAATTCTGAGTTAAAATGAAAATTCCTTAATTTTTCCATTTGGGGGTAAAATGGTAATTTTACCCATATCCCATATCCAAGAAATAAGACCTCAATATTCATGAAGTACTTAGAAATACGATTCCAACGCCACTAAGTACGCTCGATTCTGAGTTCGGACAAATATTGCCTATTATTCTCCAATTTTAGAGTTAAAAAGGGCAAAAAGGTCTTTTCACATAAAAGTGGGGCCCACAAAGTGGGCCAAGTTTCTAGAAGCACCAATAATTTCTCAATGCATTATTTCTGGTAGTGGAGATAGTAGTGGAGATTGTAGTGGGAGTGGAGAATGCATTAGTAATTAAAAATTCTAAAGTAATAAAATATCTTATCAAAAGAAATGATAAAAAATTCAAATTTGGCTATAAATATGTCCCAAAAATTTCCAAAAATTTTCACAACCTTAACCACGAAATTTCCAAACCTTCCCTGGAATTTCAGCCCCAAATTCCCCTTCATCCCTCCCCAAACTCTCTTTTCCTTATTTCTCTCTCCTCTTTCTAATTGGAACAAGAGACCTAAATTCAATTAGGCACTCCGTTCCAGGAAGAATCTCATCAATTCCACCGTCCATAACATCCTATACTACAGTATATACAAAATCCCCAAATCAATTTCAAGATCCAACGGTTCCAACAACAGAAATCACAAAAAGGTGGATAATCGGGCTATATTATCATCAACCGGTAATTCTCTCAAATTGGGCATCAATTATATTGTTTTTCTCCAATCAGGTAGGTGGAATTACTTCCCATTCATATTTATTATGTTTTAGTATAATTTTTATTTTTCTGTAATTTAATTTGAATGAAAAATGGTAAAAATAAAGTAAATACCAGCCCCTTCAAATTATGGTGATAGAGAGCTCAGATTGAAATTCTGAGCTTTCCAATCAATCCAGGAGGGTCAAAAACCCCTAGGATACAATTTTCAAGAAAATCTAACAAGGTTTGGACCCTCAATTGAGAGAGATTAATTCTGGTGGGCCCAGATCAAATCTAGACCCTAGGAATGGCTGAAAACTTCAATTTAAGATTGTGGAGTCATATGAACTCCAAATTGAGATCAGAAAGAAGCTATGGAAATCTTGTAATGTCTAGTTTCTAATGAAGTCATAATATTTCTAAAATTTATTTCTGTATTTTTCTGTATTTTTCTAAATAAGTGTCCAATTTCTAAGATCTTCAAGATCTGAGGTGATCAGATCTTGGAAATTTATTTTAGTGATGATATAATAATATAATAAAGTAATATCTAGGGTTAATTTGGACAGATCTTGGATAAAATAAGGGATCTACCCTTTATGGTAGAAAAACCCTAAAATAAAAATAAAAATATACAAAGGGACCCACTTGATCAATGAGATCAAGTATGATCAGATCCTTGGGATGGATTAAAGGGGTGATATGATGATGGAATCCAGTTAGATCATGGATGAAATGTGACAAAATCATGTGGATATGATTTTTGGATCTTAATGGATTAAAACCCCTAAAGTTAATTAAAACCCTTAATCTAAAGGAAAACACCTAAGATCTAATGGTTGGATCATATTTAAAGGTTTATAATAATCTTAATAAAATTAGTTTAATTGTCTTTTATTGGATATATAAGTTTAAATGTGATTTATGTTTTAAGTTTTAATTGTCTTTTATTGGATATAGAAGTGTAAATGTGATTTATGTTCTAAGTTAGAAAGCATGATAGTGTAATCTTTAAATTTTAGTATGATATGTCCTAAATGAGTAATTTTTTAGTAGATTTGATTATCTTAGGATCATGTTAGTGTAAATTAGGATTTAAACATGATTTCATTATGATAGAAGATGTGTTTCATAACTTAGGATCATGTTAGTTTTATTTCACTAGCTTAAGTTATATTCGTAGGAAGAATGTTAGTACTTAGTTGTTAAATTTATATTTGATTTATGCTTTCAAGTTGATGATTTACTTATTGTCATATTTAATTCAATTGTTAAGTAATTGTTAAGATATAAGGAGCATAAATCACCAAAAATGTAAACTAATGAAATATAGAAATTCATGGACAACTAAGATGAATGAATGATTTTGACTTAGTAAGGGCTATAGTTAGTAGGACAATATAAGGAATGATTTATCATTTCCTTGGCCCAAAATAGGAAAATAATGAACATCCATGGATGACATTGTGCATATCCATGGAAATTAATTAAAATCAATTAGAGAAGGGACTTAAGGTAAAGAGCTCATAGGAACCTTGTCAAAGGTTGAGCTAGTACCACTCCAAAGTGGACTCGAACATTGTGGTTATAGGGGGTATACAAGAGCCAAGTGCTTTTCCCTCACCTCCCATTGACGTAAGAAAGGTCTAAACGCCTCCTTACATGAGGGTTGTATTAACCACTTTTTGAGCAGACTTTAACTGGTAAGTACTGGTCATCCTGAAATAAGGAGGAGTTGTCTAGTGATAGGAAGAAATAAATTATCTTCAACCAAGTAAGACACTAACTGGTTGAATAATAATAAGAACATAAAAAGATAGCAAATTATCTAACCCTAATAAAAATAGTAAGTGAGATAAGGATGATCAAACAAGATGAGATCTTGTATGATCAAAAACAATAAGGAAAAAGAAACATCTATGTAAATTAGATTATTATGTATGATATAGATAGTATTTGTATAGATGATATTAAACCCATGGATATAGGATATTCAAGGAAGAAAGATTCAGATCATCCTACATAAGGATGATCAAAAGACCATGTAGTATGTACCCTTGATTAGAAAATTGACATTATATATATGATTTGACAGATATATGTTGATCGAGACTATGGCAGATTTCAAGGAGTAAGAATACCTTAGTGAGGTAGGTGGATTATTAAGAATGCCTTTACATGAAGATACATGTCTAATACATGATCTTATGTTTTGAAGTATTGACATGTATGATACCAATATATTAAGGTAAATACCTCAAATTAAAATATGATCCAACCAAATGATGAGGAAAATAAGTATTAAATGGTCAAGTTGAGAATTGAGAACAACCCTAAGTGAATAGGAAAGTAGAAAATATTCCAGTCCTAGATAAACAGACAAATAGTCTGATATGTATAAGTATTATTTTACATACAAGCTTGGAGGCTTGGGGTTTTGTTTTAAACAGGCATAAGCACTGGGATGCTATGCTAGGAGAGTTAAGAGGGTTTGGCCACCCACTCTCAAACTTGATGATATTGAATACCAAGCCTAAGAAAGGCTAAAAGTCGGGTGGGGCAATTATGGGAAGGCCACCACTGTGACAGCCATGGTCCTCCCATATGGACATGGATATTGTAATTTCCACTGAGAATGGTATAAGTGGATTATTGAACAGTTATCCAGGCGCGCTGTACGGATCAGACTGCAAGCATAGTAGTCCTTGATTATTTTGCACTATGATGCATATGAAATTGGCATAGTGAAATGCCTTAAGGGATGACATGATGAAATGTCGTGTAATTGTATATTACCAATATTTTTCCCAAGAAGGGAAATTCCTGTATAAGAACTAGCCGAAATACAAATCTCTCATAATGAAAAGAGTTGATCAGCTTTGTATAGAAATGATGCTTGATTATTTTTACATTTTTAATGGATTTGTCCTTATACAATATGTATGTATAAAGGTGAACACAAATGACAAGGAAATGAGATGTCCTTATAATTAATAGTTATTAATGAATGTGTTTATGATAGAACGAATTATGGGATACTTGAATATTGAGATTATACTGTCAATCACTTACATTCTTATCCCCTACCAAGCATAGCTTCTTTGAGATATTGTAAATGTTCGAATGTTTACAATATCTCAAATACAGAGAAGGAGACTTAGGAGCTCAAGACTTGAAGAACAATTGAAGAATAAGTAATCAGGGTATATCCCTCGAAACATTGTATTAGAACATGTATTGAATTTTGAACTTTGTAATTTGGATTGTATATTTGGACAAGTATTGTAAGGATACAATGGGTCAGGTATCTTGTGAACCACTGGATGGATCCTGAAGTTTAATAAAAGTATATTCCTTCAATGGAATTTTATCTTATACAAAATTCTACTTATGTTATGTATGAAGTGGTGACTTAGGTTTTACAAAACAAATTCGAAAGAAAAGAATTTCCGCTGCTTTGGTTTGCGAAAATTTTTTACTCTAAGGGCCCTATCTTTACAAAATGTATTATAAAATGTGTTATAAAAACCTAGGTCGCCACAAATGGGAGGTGAGGGAAAAGCACTTGGCTCTTGTATACCCCCTATAACCACAATGTTCTAAATCCACTGGAGTGATACTAGCTCAACCTTTGACAAGGTTCCTATGAGCTCTTTACCTTAAGTCCCTTCTCTAATTGATTTTAATTAATTTCTATGAATATGCACAATGTCATCCATGGATGTTCATTATTTTCCTACTTTGGGCCAAGGAAATGATAAATCATTCCTTATATTGTCCTACTAACTATAGCCCTTATTAAGTCAAATAATTCATTTATCTTAATTGTCTATGAATTTCTATATTTCATTAGTCTACATTTTTGGTGATTTATGCTCCTCATATCTTAACAATTACTTAACAATTGAATTAAATTTGACAATAAGTAAATCATCAACTTGAAAGCATAAATCAAATATAAGTTTAACAACTATATACTAACATTCTTCCTATGAATGTAACTTAAGCTAGTGAAATAAAACTAACATGATCCTAAGTTATGGAACACATCTTTTATCACAATGAAATCATATTTAAATCCTAATTTACACTAACATAATTCTAAGATAATCAAATCTACTAACAAATTACTCATTTAGGGTATATCATACTAAAATTTAAAGATTACACTATCATGCTTTCTAACTTAGAACATAAATCACATTTACACTTCTATATCCAATAAAAGACAATTAAAACTTAGAACATAAATCACATTTACACTTCTATATCTAATAAAAGACAATTAAAACTTAGAACATAAATCACATTTACACTTCTATATCTAATAAAAGACAATTAAACTAATTTTATTAAGATTATTATAAACCTTTAAATATGATCCAACCATTAGTTCTTAGGAGTTTTCCTTTAGATTAAGGGTTTTAACTACCTTTAGGGCTTTTAATCCATTAAGATCCAAAAATCATATCCACTTGATTTTGTCACATTTTATCCATGATCTAACTGGATTCCATCATAATATTATCCCTTTAACCCATCCCAAGGATCTGATCATACTTGATCTCATTGATCAAGTGGGTCCCTTTGTATTTTATTTTTATTTTTATTTTAGGGTTTTTCTACCATAAAGGGTAGAACCCCTATTTTATCCAAGATCTGTCCAAATTAACCATAGATATTACTTTATTACATTATTATATCATCACTAAAATAAATTTTCAAGATCTGATCACCTCAGATCTTGAAGATCTTAAAAATTGGACACTTATTTCCAAAATACAGAAATAAATTTTAGAAATATTATGACTTCATTAGAAACAGACATTATAAGATTTCCATAGCTTCTTTGTGATCTTAATTTGGAGTTCATATGACTTCACAATCTTAAATTGAAGTTTTTAGCCGTTCTTAGGGTCCAGATTTGATCTGGGCCCACCAGAATTAATCTCTTTCAATTGAGGGTCCAAACCTTATTAGATTTTCTTGAAAATTGTACCCTAGTGGTTTTTGACCCTTCTGGATTGATTGGAAAGCTCAGAATTTCAATCTGAGCTCTCTATCACCATAATTTGAAGGGTCTGGTATTTACTTTATTTTTGCCATTTTTCATTCAAATTAAATTACAGAAAAATAAAAATTACACTAAAACATAATAAATATGTATGGGAAGTAGTTCCACCTACTTGATTGGAGAAAAACAATCTAATTGATGCCCAATTTGAGAGAATTACCGGTTGATGATAATATAGCCCAATTATCCACCTTTTTGTGATTTTCTGTTGTTGGAACCGTTGGATCTTGAAATTGATTTGGGGATTTTGTATATACTGTAGTAGAGGATGTTATGGATGGTGGAATTGATGAGATTCTTCTTGGACCGGAGTGCCTAATTGAATTTAGGTCTCTTGTTCCAATTAGAAAGAGGAGAGAGAAATAAGTAAAAGAGAGTTTGGGGAGGGATGAAGGGTAATTTGGAGCTGAAATTCCAGGGAAGATTGGAAATTTCGTGGTTAAGGTTGTGAAAATTTTTGGAAATTTTTGGGACATATTTATAGCCAATTTTGAATTTTTTATCATTTCTTTTGATAAGATATTTTATTACTTTAGAATTTTTAATTCCTAATGCATTCTCCATTCCCACTAGAATCTCCACTACCAGTAATAATGCACTGAGCAATTATTGGTGCTTCTAGAATGTTGGCCCACTTTGTGGGCCCCACTTTTATTTGAAAAGACCTTTTTGCCCTTTTAACTCCAAAATTGGAGAATAATAGGCAATATTTGTCCGAGCTCGGAATCGAGTGTACTTAGTGGCGTTGGAATCATATTTCAAAGTACTTCATGAATATTGAGGTCTTATTTCTTGGATATGGGATATGGGTAAAATTATCATTTTACCTCCAAATGGAAAAATTAAGGAATTTTCATTTTAACTCAGAATTGAACGTACTTAATGTTGTTTCGATCAGTTTTCCAAATACATCCATAATTTCTATGTTTTAATTTATAATATAATTTCTATAAAAAAGAGAATTTTCAATAACCTAATATTTCAGCCCAGAATTTCTAAAAATTCAAACTTTATTAATTTTCCCTAATAATTTACAAAAATTCGGGGTCATTACACTTGGTCACCTACATACACATGAGTATTCATTTGTAATCATGCATGCTAAGATTTGGTGGTTGTTGAACGACACTGAGGATCAAGCTCGCCTGTTTTTAGCCATTTTTTGAAATATTTATGTATTACCTTGTTCATTTTGCTAATTTATTTAATTGGCAATATTTTTTTTATTATTTGTAGAGGTTGCAAGTGCCAAAAACCCATGTATGCCTGTATAAATAAAAAGATTGTTTCCAAAAGGATTTTGAGACACATTGAAGTGGCTTGCACGTCAGGTTCAACACTGAGAACAAAGAATGAGAAAATCTCAAGGAGATCTCTATAGCAGGTACCGACTGGAGAAATACAAGAATGACATTCCAAATCTTATGAGAAAAATCTAAACGATTAATTACTCATTTATTTGTCACATCTTCTTTGAGATTCTGCATTGAATGGGCAGTCTAGTGCAGGGAGCTCTCAAGTATGACAAGGGTTTATAGTATATTTTTAAGCTTTGAACTCGGGACATCAAGGTGACGCGATGACAACTTTGGCCATTATACATGACTCCCCTTCTTGATTTTGCATTGACTGAAATTACAAAAATTATATTATAAATTTGTTTCCAAAGCTTTAGCCTAATATTCAACCCAAATAGATTTGTCAAGGAGATCCGATCTGATGTTTGAGATATGACCCCAGCTTAATTTGACCTAACCTTTAGGCAGACAAGTATTGAAATTGGTAATGTCACAGCCATTAGATTAGATGGATGGTTCCATTTCCCGGGACCTCTTTTTATAGTAGGCTGAAAGCATCTTTGTACTAGAAAAATACATGGAAGGACGGTGGCCTGAGCGTGGATTTATTTGTTGGTCCAATAGGCAACTCTAGGATCAAGGTCTCTCCTTCTTGATTCGATGATCCTAGGCCCATAATCCATCATACCTGGTTTCGCGTTTGGGTAGGGCCTAGTGAAAAGAATGAAATTGATTTGCACAGGAAAATAAATTCTCTATGAAATATGCACGATGGCTACACTGAATTATATCAAAGACCTAAAAAACTTTGCCTTTCTGCAGGTAAGTAGAAAATTAATATGCCTCGGTGATTTGGTTGAGGCACTCTCTAGTAAGTAGGCCATGGGTTTAAAATAGTGCATGGCATCCCTTTAAAAAATGTAAGAAAGAGTGTTGGTAGGTTGAGGGCATGTCAAAGATGTCGTATAAAAGAACTTTAGGTTGAGTTACCAGTTAAAAAAAGTTAAAATTTCGTCCATTTTCTGCCAACCAAACAGCTCAAAGAAAGCTTGCCTAGTGATTTCTATTTTCTCTCTCTCTGAGGCTCTTTTTCATAGAAAAAGCCCCACATTTGGAAGATCGGACCTGTTTCTGGCTAGCAGTTCAAAAAACACACAAATGGAAAGGTTGGTTCTAGCATCTCAAGAAGTTGTGCTTTTGATCACAGAACAAGCAGGCCAGAAACTTGACGACTCTCTGAATTCAACCTTTGAAACACTGTTTTAGGATGTGTCCAACAGTCATGATTTTTGAACTACTTGCTATTATAATCTGGGACGATCAGATGAATGGGTTGGATCTTGGATCATCCAAAGGTTGGGCAACCTAATGCAGAACTACGGTGCTTCTAAGCAGCACTGTAAAGGGTGCTTCCGTTTAGCAAATTCCTATCTTTTTAATCGAAGCTTCCGTGTGGCATTTCTTGGGGAAGAAATATGAAATTGGGTCAATCGTTGGTGTTAGAGGGTTTGTGGCTCAAGATTTCCATGCCAGAAGAAGAATGGAAAGAAGTGGAAAGTGTTATACGCGAAATTTCGATTTTTGTTGGGATATTATAGCAGGGCTGTCCATTCGGCCGGGGACTTGGAACCATGTGGCTTGCCTGTCCGGAGTCTAATGAGATAGCCAGGATCCTTGTTACAACGAAGAAGGCCACCATTCAAAAGAAAAGGGAGAAAGAAACCAATTTTTGTCCTCCATACCTTGGGGTCCATGTGTCGCTTCCAGCTATTTTCCACGAGTCATTCAAGACCATTCTATCTCATAAACCAGACTCAAAAGGAAAGAACAGCCCAGCTAGTACATACATGGACCAACGTCATTCCTATGAGAATATTTTCTATCACTGGAGAATCAAATTTTGCACTCAAGAAATCATCAGTAATCGAGATCTGTGTGCTAAAATTGGCAGAATTCCTAGTCGTTGTCTTCTAGTAACAAAAAGTGGAACAGCCTTGTTTTACATCATACAAATTCTCTAAAGCTATCTATTTTACAACCACGAAATGTTTAGAAAACAAGATCTTATAGGTATCCACCAGAGAAGCTGTTTGGTGCCTTGGCTATGTGAGACAAGCTGAATCAAATTAATGGCTTCGATCATTGAAAAATGGGAAAAATAAGCCCAACATGCATTTTTTAACGCCAAACAATGCAGTATTTTGCATCAAAGAAATGAGAGAGAGAGAGAGAGAGAGAGAGAGAGAGAGAGGGTCTACTCTATAGGGTGTATGGAAGAAAAATGAAGTGTGGCCCTACTTTTTGCATTCTTTTCATGTATCCAAGTCATTCACTGATTCGGCCTCAATTAGATGCCCTTTGTGTCAAAATGCCCAGCTATGGAATCTTTAAGTCTTTCATTTCTGGTCCTCTTATATTTGTCGAATGAATGGTAAGAAGTCACCTGGGCAAGCATAAGAGGGCCATAGCTGTGAATTTTAGTACCCACAACAAAATCAGATGAAAGTCTCCTATCAGAGAAGGTGCTTTTCGTTCTATGGTCCCTCTAAGCGAAGGATTAGGCAGGTAGTACGGGCCCTCTGACTTTCAGCTATGTGCTGTTCAGCTCCCGCAAAGAAGCTGAGTGAAGGATTCTTCAGTACATCCCATAGGAGTGAGAGAGAGATTTGTTACCGGTAAATATGTAATTGAGCAATACATTATAGTGTCCACTAGTATTAGAGGCTTCTACATCACATCCACCGTACAAGATAATGGAAACATCAAAGCAAGGACATATTACTAGACTTAAAACGTATAGCTTTAAATGGAGATGCTATTAGGAACACCCTTGGTTGTGACCCCAGGCTCGGAGTAGGGCATAAGCAGCTCATAGGGGACCACCCCGGCCCCAGTTCTATTTTTCAGATTTTTATCTGCATTCCTTGCCTCCATGATCCCTTCAATCTCCTTCAGTTTACGGCTAAACAGTGTGAATGCAGCGTTAATTATTGGATTCTCGGCCCAAGCAGCCTCAGGCTGAGCCCCGATGTACTCCTCGTCCGGAGAGTGATTGGATAGCACATCCAAGGTCGACATCACAGTAGTGGCTTGAATTTGGGAAGGAAGAGTCTGTAAGAAAAAGGGTTCCGGATTATTCCAAAATCTTTCGAATTCTTGATCTCCTTCATTCTCCACCGGCATGTTAATTCGAGCAATTGTTGGTCGATTGGGGAAGTAACCTGCGTAGGTATATTGGCCAAAATTTACAGCAGCATGGTGGCAGGATGCGACCCACATAATGGTTGTTAAGATTTGGATTAGATCATCTGTGGTTTCTAAGCTCGGCCACCATGGTTCGTCCTTCTTGTCTCCGTGGCCCTTGGTTCGAATTTCGGTCCACCATGCTTGCAGCTCTGGATCTGATGAAACCGCAGCAGGGTCAGGGTAGTAGTGTGTGACATAGTCACTGACCCATTGCTTGAGGGCTGACCAAATAAGAAGGCCATCGTTGGCATAAGGATAGTCCTTAATCGTTAATCGTAAGCCGTGCTCCGCCGTAGGGTCCTCGACTGCCATGCCCCTATTTTTTGACAAGGATCATGGTTAGTAAGCTGGGGTATTCTTATGAGATCGTCATTTCTATGACTATGGTAATGATGATTGTGGTAATTGTTATATACTAATTAAATGTATTGAATAGGGGTCAATTGGCATGGGGGATGTGTTGGTCCAGCCCCATTTTCAAGCGGTCACCGACTTCAACCATGGCGGCGCCGCAGTCAGTTGTCGCTGATTTCAACTGTGGCGGGCGCCACCGTCGGCCACCGCCACCGACCACTGACTTTGTGTAAAATGTGTTAAAAAACAAGCCTAAAATTCCCTATAAATAGGGATACGAAGAGGGCAAGGTGGATAGACCATTCCCTTGTAAATCCCGTATCTTCTTCTCTGTAAATCCCTGCATTTTATAGTGAAATCATTCCTCCTCCCGTGGACGTAGGCTTATTGGTCGAACCACGTTAAAATCGGTGTTTGTGTGTGTGTGATCTTTGGCGGGAATTGAAAACAGAGGTTCTGCCGTGAAACAGAGGCAGAAAACAGATTTGCAGCACCGACGGTCGAGAGGAAGAAGAAAATTGTTTTTGCTACAGTTGCTACAGTAATAATCATTGCTGCTACAGTGAAAAGCACATTATCATGTTGTTACAGTAAAAGCATCATCATTATTGTCGGCTACAGTGATCGCTACAGTACTACTACAGTACTGAGTTGGCACAGTACCCCAGAGGCGGGTTCCAATAGTGAGTTTCAACAGGTTTTCGAGGGGTATAGACCGGTTCTTGGCAAACATAGTGGTGTTCTCAAATTTGTAAGATTTTCTCTTGAAATTGCTATAAGTACTCTTTCTTTACTTATGGAGGCAAACATGAGCAAAATGATTTGCTTAAATGGTACTAACTATCACAAGTGGAAGAGAAAAATGAAAGATCTTATTTTTGTGAAGAAATTACATCTACCTGTCTTTGCTACTCAAAAACTGGAGGATAAGTCCGAAGAAGAGTGGGCTTTTGAACACAAATAGGTATGTGGTTTTATTCGACAATGGGTAGAAGATAATGTTTTGAATCATATTCAAAATGAAATACATGCTAGAACTCTATGGATCAAATTAGAAACCTTGTACGCGTCGAGAACTAGGAATAATAAGTTATTCCTACTTAATCAAGTAATGCACCCGAGATACAAGGAAGGGAGTTCTATTTCCGACCACTTGAACGAGTTGATCGGATGCTTTCAACAACTATCCAACGTTGGCGTCAAGTTTGACGATAATATCATGGGTTTATGCCTTTTAAATACTTTGCCTGACTCATGGGAAAATTTTTGTGTTTCTCTAGCTAATTCTGCTCCAGGTGGTGCTGTGACATGGGAATCTGCGAAAAGCGCAGTTCTAAATGAAGAAATGAGGCAACGAGCTCAAGTTGTCACCACATCACAATTTGAGATTTTGATGTCAGAAAATTGAGGGAGAAGCAAGATCAAAGGACAGGAGAAGAATAACAGAAGCAGGAGTAAATCTAGGTCCAGATACAAGAATCTAGAATGCAATTATTGTGGCAAGAAGGGTCACATTAAAAGGCAGTGTTACAAGTGGAAAGCTGAGAACAAAACAGAGAATACCAAGCAGGAGAGAAGAAATGACGAGGGGAATGATCGTGTAGCTGCCACTACTTCAGGCCTTGTTGTGGTCTGTGATGAAAATGAAATCAACCTAGCCTCCAATGAGATTGGATGGGTTGTTGACAGTAGTGCTTATTTTCACTTTACCTCGAGGAGGGAGTTTTTCACCTTGTACACTCATGGTGACTTTGGAGTGTTGAAGATGGGTAACGATGGGCTGTCAAAGGTTGTTGGTATTGGATCCGTCTGTTTGGACACCAACAACGGAATGAGGTTGATTCTCAAGGACGTTCAACATGTACCAGATATCCGGTTGAACTTAATATCAGCCGGAAAGCTTGATGATGATGTGTACTATAGTACCTTTTGCGATAGATAGTGGAAGCTCTCTAAGGGAGCTCTTGTGGTTTTCAAAGGGAAGAAATCATCTAGCTTGTATGTGATGCAAGCTTCGATTCCTATTAACTCTGTGAACGCAGTTGATGTTGCTGGTTCTTCAGAGTTGTGGCACAAAGTGTTCACCACATGAGTGAGAAAGGACTAGGTTGCCTAGTCAAGAAGAATTTGCTTTTAGGGCTCAAAGCTACAAAGGTGAGCAAATGTGCTCATTGTCTTGCCGGGAAGCAGCAACGAGTTTCCTTCAAAAGCCATCATTCTTCCAGAAAGCCAAGCATGCTTGAATTGGTACATTCAGATATATGCGGTCTTATGAAGGTACGCACATTTGGTGGTGCATTATATTTTGTCACATTTATTGATGATTATTCCAGGAAACTCTGGGTCTATGTTTTGAAAACTAAGGATCAGGTGCTTGACAAGTTTAAAGAATTTCAAGCTTCTGTTAAGCGGCAAACGGGAAAGAAGCTGAAATGTATTCGCACAGACAACGGTGGCGAGTACTGTGGACCTTTTGATGCTTATTGTAAGAAGCAAGGGATTAGACATCAAAGAACTCCTCCGAAGACTCCACAGCTAAATGGTTTAGCAGAGAGGATGAACAGGATATTGATGGAGAGGGTCAGATGCTTGCTTTCTGAAGCAAAGTTGCCTGGTTCCTTCTGGGGTGATGCGCTATACACAGCAGCCTATATTATTAACCGATCTCCAATTGTTGCCTTGAATGCAGATGTTGCTGACAGACTATGGTATGGAAAAGATGTCTCTTACAATCATTTGTGGGTATTTGAGTGCAAAGCATTTGTACATATACCCAAGGATGAGAGGTCCAGTTGGTATTTGGGTGCAAAGCATTTGTACATATGATCCTGTTGCAAAAAAGCTGGTTAGAAGTTGTGATGTGGTCTTTATGGAAGACCAAACCATTGAACACATCGACAAAGCCAAAGTATCAGAAACTCAGAGTTCTGATACTCTGACAGACTTAGATCCAGTTCCTATTTCACATAGGCCAAGTGTAGATGGCACCAATGACCATGGTGGTGCTCCAGTTGATGTTCAAGATAATCAGGCTGAGGGAGAACATAAAGCTGCTAAAGACATGGATGTTTCGTCAGAGGCTGATGATATTCAGCAGGAGGTTCCTACTGAGGAACCAGCAGTTTCATTGAGACGGAGTTCGAGAGATCGTCAACCCTCCACTCGATATTCATCAAATGAGTGCGTACTCCTCACTGACGGGGGAGAACCTGAGAGCTACACAGAGGGAGCTGAAAGTGAAGAGAATGCAGAGTGGATTGCAGCTATGAAGGATGAGATGAAATCCTTACAAGACAACCACACTTTTGAGCTGGTAAGATTACCTAAGGGCAGACAAGCTTTGAAGAATCGTTGGATATACAGGGTGAAGTACGAAGGTAACACTTCACGACCACGATACAAAGCTAGACTTGTCGTGAAAGGCTTTGGTCAAAGAAAAGGTGTCGATTTCGAGGAGATATTTTCTCCTATTGTTAAAATATCTACAATCCGAGTTGTATTGGGTTTGGCCTCAAACCTTGATCTGGAGGTTGAGCAGATGGATGTGAAGACAGCGTTCCTCCACGGTGACTTAGAGGAGGAGATATATATGGAGCAGCTAGAAGGGTTTATTGCTAAAGGCAAAGAGAAGTATGTCTACTAGCTGAAGAAGAGTCTATATGGCTTAAAACAGGCTCCCAGACAGTGGTACAGGAAGTTCGACCAGTTCATGACCCAACAGGGTTATCGAAAAACTACTTCAGATCACTGTGTGTTTGTGCAGAGATTCTTAGAAGATGATTTCGTAATCTTGCTACTCTATGTCGACGATATGCGTATTGTTGGAAGAAGCTCTTCAAGGATCAGTCAGTTAAAGAAGGAGCTGAACAAAGTCTTTGCTATAAAAGACTTAGGATTCGCGAGACAGATTCTCGGGATTTCTATCATTCGTGACAGGAGGAATAAGCGATTATGGCTGTCTCAGGAGAAGTACATAAAAAGATACTTCAACTATTTCACATGGATAAAGCTAAAATGGTTAGTACACCTTTTGCTACTCATTTTAAGCTTAGTAAGAATCAAGTACCAACAAGTGATGTTGAGAAGGAATACATGCAAGATGTTCCTTATGCTTTAGCTGTTGGTAGTCTTATGTATGCCATGGTATGCACCAGACCAGACATTGCATATGCAGTTGGTATAGTGAGCCGTTTTTTATCAAATCTAGGAAAAGAACATTGGAATGCAGTGAAGTAGATATTGAGATATCTACGTGGTACTTCTAAGTTGTGTTTAGGATTTAGCACTGGCAAGCCCGTGCTTGAGGGCTACACTGATTCAGATATGGCTGGTGATATTGACACGAGGAAGTCTACTTCAGGCTACTTGATTACTTTTGCAGGGGGAGCTGTGTCATGGCAATCAAAGCTACAGAAGTGTGTTGCCTTATCTACAATAGATGCTGAGTTTATTGCTGTGACAGAAGCATGCAAAGAGTTGTTATAGATAAAGAAGTTCGTAAACGAACTTGGCTTTATGTAGCAGAGGTATGCGTTATTTTGCGACAGTCAAAGTGCTATACACCTTAGCAAGAATTCTGCTTTTCATGGAAGGTCAAAGCACATTAATGTTCGGTATCATTGGATAAGTGATATTTTGGACTCAAAGTAGTTGAAGCTTGAGAAGATTCATACTGACGATAATAGTTCGGATATGATAACAAAAGCATTACCTCGGAACAAGTTCAATATTTGCATAGAATTGGCCAGGATGGGCTTCTGCTAAAAAGTCCATACATAAAAAAACCTTCTTCAGTTAATGGGCCTGGAGGGGGAGATTTGTTGGTCCAACCCCATTTTCAGGCGGCCACCGACTTCAACCATGGCGGCGCCGCAGTCAGCTGCCGCTGATTTCAATTGTGGCGGGCGTCGCAGTAGCTGCTGACTTCAACAGTGGCGGGGGCCGCCGTCGGCCACCGCCATCGACCGCTGACTTTGTGTAAAATGTGTTGAAAAACAGGCCCTAAAATTCCTTATAAATAGGGATACGAAGAGGACAAGGTGGATAGACCATTCCCTTGTAAATCCCGTGTCTTCTTCTTTGTAAATCCCTACATTTTATAGTGAAATCATTCCTCCTCCCGTGGACATAGGCTTATTGGCCGAACCACGTTAAAATCGGTGTTTGTGTGTGTGTGATCTTGGGCGGGGACTGAAAATCCCCAACAGGATGTACCCTTTTCCATGGAGAGCTATTGAGTCTCTCAAAACAAGGGTAGTATGTGAAAGCTATGAATAATTTCTGACATTTTTTCCTTTCCCATGGCTAGTAAATGAACTTGAATCCATAACTGTGAGAGGAGGATTAACCATTGTTACCCAATTAAATCAAAGATTTTGATGAAGTACCTCCTAATCAGGTCCGCTGGTAGTGCTTCCATATCGAATCGCCACAACTGATCATAGGCATCAGAGCTCAGTACCATGGAATAATCTTTCGGTGAGAAGCAACTCTCAATGATTCCACCCGCATTGATGAGATGCTCGCGAGCAAGTGCATTGATCTCCATCGTGTATCGGAAATGGGGATGTAGCAATCTATAAATCGGGTGCATCACACTTAATTGCCGATTAGTAGCAATTATGTAGGGCTCCGTGCAACAATGAGTTCTTAGCCTGGAAAAACAGAGAAATTTTGACGTCAGTTGTTTCCAATTTGAGACGAATAGGATGTGAAAATTTTGGCTTTTGACTGATTCCTACCAGTGGCTAATAAGCTGGTGATGGCCAGAGCAATGAGAAGTGGCATGAGCCTTAGCGAGCCTCCAGAGCCAACCGCTAGTGGAATCCCAACCAGGAGTAAATGTTCTCTTCCATTGCGGTTTGGTTGGCGAAGCGGGCCGAGTAAGCTCAATCGCGATAGGCATCAAGGTATCGTCTTCTGTGAGGAAAAAGATTGTGCGAGATCCGTATAATGTAGTGTTTTCTAGCTCTCTTACCTTGTTCACGTATGGTAAGAACAGATCATGGTAGTCTAGAATAAACAGCCTTTTCTGTTCGATTGCCTGAATCAATTACGTGAGTTGGTGTTAGAGATGGTTCTCTCTCTCTCTCTCTCTCTCTCTCACACACACACACACACACACACACACACCTCTTCTTATATCTAATCAAGTTCGTAAGAGAACTCAGTGCCATGTTTACCTGTTCCACAGTCATAAGTCCCCGTATCTGTTCTTCAATAATCTGTTTTGTGATTGTGGATTCGGGTGGGCCGTAGATCTTAGGATCAAGCTTACTCACGAATGGAAATTCCTGCACAATTGAAGTTTATATCGCATTACTTGTTACAAAATTTCCTCTCTATTTGAATCCATATATTCTCTGTTAATCACTTAATTCTTGTGATTCCGTGCATGCCACACCTAACACACACATATTTGCATACCGTAACTAATTGGATGGACACGGGGTTGATGCCAGCAAGAGTTTGACGGGAGAACTCCTCGTCTCTAAACCAAGAGAATGCATCTCCTGTGAAGAGTTAATATGAGCAAGCTTAGAGAGAGAGAGAGAGAGAGAGAGAGAGAGAGAGAGCTCTTACTTTCGATCATCTTGGGTGTCTTAAAGAGCAAGATTTCATTCCCTTCTTTCAGAAACCCCGTGACGAGCCTTGGAAGTAGGTATTGAAGGAACCCAACCACTTTTGGTTTTGCTAGAGTGACTCCGTTGTTAAAGAGTTCGTCAATGCTCTTGAAGAAGGGGAATTCAGGCTTGGTGTCTGCTAGTGCTGTCTCAATGGATGGAACCAGTGCATGCATCCCTGATCTCAGGGTATTAGCTGAGAAACTTAATTGCTTCACTTTGGAAAAAGTTTCATCCCTTGGCACATATATTGACGAACTCCGTTCTTCGGACAGAGGATCTGTGCGTTCAAATACAGGTAAAATTTAGCTTACGTGACAAAATTATGCAACTGTACAATATACAGCTTATGTGCCTGACATTCGTTATGGGCACTTTGGCAGTGCACGACGCCCTGCGACAGAGTGTGGTCGATCGCGATCAAACCATAGGGAGGATCAGTGGGGGGCCATCATCATTTTCGAAATTCGCATCTAATGGAGCCGGTGATGGCCCCACTTGATCACTGATATTCCTCGATCATGAACCAGTAAAAAGTTTTACAAAGGCTAAATTTACGGTTTTGACCCAAGTACGTGCATATCTAATTGAGAATGGACCTCATCTACTTATTTTAGAAGCTAGGGTTGAGGATAAATTGGACCGGCAAAATGTCTGTTAAGATGTTATATTTGTGAGTAAAATATGTCTGCCAAACAGGGCAGTCTCAGTACATGAAGCTCCTTCTGTGCGGGGTTCGGAAAAAAAGCAGACCACAAGGGTCTAGTATGCAGTCTTACCTTACATTGGAGTTGTTTTTCTAAACAAAGATCATAAAAGGAAATTGAAGAGTAAAATATGTCTGCTAAGATGTTATATTTATGAGTTTGATGGGACTTTCCTGAAATATATCATATCAATGTGGTTCACTTGGAGAGCATAAGAGTGGTTTCTTATGAACAAATCTATCGGGTCTTGTCATTTTGGGTTTAATTTCCCAAGCAAATACATGGGATGCATGTATGACTTTCATAGTGCACATGTGGTTAATCCTCTTCAATGTGATAGTGTTTAGAGTTGGCAAGCATGGACTAAAGGTAGCTCTATCAACATGACAAGGTCACAATACCTTTCTTTGATCGAGGTCGCCCTGTCCTGCAGCGCCTTGGGTAAGGATGCTCCTTGCCACCGAGCACAGGTCGCTTCAAGTCATCGCTCTTGTCTGGGTTCCCTAGATCATTATACGTGTCATAATCGTAAATCCTCTCAAAGGTTTTTCGCTGACCTCGCCCATCGCCACGTAGAGTTTCGAGTTCCTTCTCTCTTAGACGCTTCAGGCCCTCTGGTGTTTGTGGTGGCAAGTAAGACTGCAAAACAGACACACAAGATGGGATCATCTGTGAGAAATTAGCTTCTTAAGTAGACACACACAAGAATGTGCACAATACTGCGAAGAATATGGTGGTAGAAATTAGCTTCTTAAGACAGACTCCATAATAAATCGCATACGTCCATGGAAGAATATGGTGTGTAGATATACGAGCGGGACATTTGTTTAATGGTTTGAACCATTTGCCTTAGACCATGCGGTAGATGAGCCGTATATGAGCAAATGCTCATGAGCCGGCAGCAGCGACTTTTCCGTAGACTTATGTGAGCAAATGTCCATAATCTATGGGGCTCACCTTATTTTTAATTTTCAATTTACTATAGAGTCTAAGTAACTTGGATGAGATTTTGGAGTTGACACATGGGTTTAATACCGTATTCTAGAGTGATGTATAAAGAGGTAACTCAAATATTAAAACTTTACCTCGGCATTTCTGAGGGTCTGATTTCCGCCTTATAAGTGGATGGTTGGAAACTAAGAGAAAGCCAAGGTATATATTCATCAACGAACCCTCTCCTAGCAAGGGCTAAGGAAGAAGAGTTCTTATCTGGTGCATGCCCAAATGTTCAATGGAAGTATCACAGTAGGTCAAAATATATCCAGATTGCTTCCCATCTTTATGCATGGCTCACCTATAGCAAGCTTACAGGATAGATGGCTTGGATCATGGTCGCGAATTCCTGTTTTTGAAGAATCCAAGATTCCAATTGCGGCTGGTTGCAAATTTCTCCTTCTAGCAAGCCTTTGACTCATATTCAACTCCCTTACCCTTATCTCCTACCTTACCGACCAACTCTTGTCCCTTAACCAATTCTTTTTCATCCGATTACACCTCCAAATCAGAAAACAGTACCCATGAGACTCTCTCTTCTTTCTATCCTCATTTAACCAACTTGTCATCGGCAGCATCCAATGATTAATCCCCACCTTCTAATTTTTCCAATCATGATAATGGACAATCTTTATTTATATCTACTCCACAAACATTCTGGTCCTAAGGGTGCAACTTTAGATGCTCCATGACCAACTCAACAGCACAATTTGAACCAGCAACTTCTTGGGTCC
Source organism: Warburgia ugandensis (assembly GCA_035236585.1). Taxonomy (NCBI): domain Eukaryota; kingdom Viridiplantae; phylum Streptophyta; class Magnoliopsida; order Canellales; family Canellaceae; genus Warburgia; species Warburgia ugandensis. The sequence continues at coordinate 5,154,349 of CP141133.1, forward strand.
CACCAGCTCTTCGCACTCATCATATGCAACTTGGACATGCATATGACCAAATCCAAGCATGCTAATTTGGTCGCTAAAATGGAAGATTAATTACTGACGGAACCAACGTCCTTCATGAAAGCTTGGAAACTTGGGCCTGGGCCCACAACCATGGGTGAGAAGATCATTTGATCGCCATGGAACTTGGGTGTTAGTACCTTATGAACCGGGGATGAATGTTGCTGGCAATATAGAAGTGGGTTTACAAGATAAAGATACGACTAGATGGCACTATCGAACCGTTCAAGTCTTCATTATTCACAAAAGAAGGCTATAGATTACGTGGACACATTCAATCTAGTCATCAGACAGACTATGATCTGCACACTTTTTGCACTTGCTGTTTCTCGTGGTTGGACAATAGGTCAATTAGATGTGTTCAATGCATTTTTGAGTGGTGATTTCCAAGAGACTGTTTATATGTCTCGGCCGCAGGGTTTATGTCCATCGGAACCGTCGATGGCATGTATGCATGCTGAAGAAGTCCCCGTATAAAAACTAGAGCAAGAAATGGCCCTGCTCATTGAAATTAGTAAGTGGGGACCATTTATGGTAAGTCTCTTTTCAATATGACGAGACTATATCTTTCATCCTTCAAAGGGAAAGAAAAGATGACAAATGGTGATGGACAATCTACTACGTTCATAGGAAGACGGCATCGGCACGGTTTAATTTGGTGATGGGTACCCCTTGGCTCTATTTTAATCTCCAAATTGGATTTACATGCTGCTATAGTCATTAGTCCCTATGTACAACTAACAGGTAACACGAGAAGTGCAAAATATAGACAGCCGCACCATGATGGTGTCCTCAAGAGATTAAACTATGTACACTGATTCCCACAGGCTCACAGCATTCAGTGTGGACTTTGTATCATCTTTTGTAATGCAACCCTAATACGTTCTTTTGACCAATTATACCCTTTTAAAGTTCTACAGGAAATAAATATAGGAGAAGCTACCCAAGGTAGAAATGTTATATAACCTTTAGGAGTTATGTGTATTTCTTTCTTTTTTATTGATAACCATATGTGTTTTACTGTGTGTGTCTGCGTGTGTGTGTGTGTGTGTGAGAGAGAGAGAGAGAGACCTTGTTGGTGAAGAAGATCCTCTTCTCAGGGTTATCACTTTTGGCATGCACCCATGAGTTGCATGTGAAGGTAACAGGTCCATTTGCAAAGCCAGAGAGGACTATGTCTTTGAGGAGCATTTCTTTGTGGTTCTCATGTGTCACAAAAATTCCTCCAATTTCACCAAAATTCGCGGTAATCATGAAGATAGCCTTGAATTTCACTTCTCCATTCTCATGAGTTAAGTGTGACCTATGTGCAAATGCCTCGACGGACGTCTTCTCCAGTCCAGTACCTTCAAAATAAACAGACAAACAAATAAGTAATATGGGTGTATGAGAGCAATGGATCTCAATCGTGCAGACTAATCAAGGGTGTGTGTGACTATTTGATCTAAAACTGTCACAATTAAAATATATAAAAAAAAACCAAATAAGTAAATGTAGTTATATGTTGAGTTGCTACTTAACTGGAGGGTGCAATAGTTCTATGTTTTAGCTATCAAGTTTACTTATTCGGATAGCTTAAACAGAATTTTATTTTACATTTCATGCAACTGTTCATATTTTGGGCGGCCACTGGAACGAATTCTTGAAGAAAAATTAAGAATGATTTCTCCCCACTGAAAACGAGGGTCACTAACAATTTCAACTAGTTAGACAGTGAAAGTATAAAGCCCAAAGGTTTGAGTGACTTTATTTTTCTTTTTGGTAAGAACAGCTACTTTGGTATGAACTAAAATTCATCCTTCTTCATTGATTTCAACAAACTTATATTACTATGAAGATGCCCGTCTGGAAGGATTTGTAAACTGGTCCAGAGAGAGAGAGAGAGAGATAGAGAGGATATATGCAGTGGTCCAAGGATAGGTGTGACACTATATGATATCTATCAGCGTACAACTGTCTTTAGAGACGCACAAAGTGACTTCGGAGGCTTCGGGATGGAGCACTGCTTCTGCATGCAGGCCGAGTCGGAAGTCGCTTTAGTGAGAGACACAGGGATGGTTACACATTTGGATTATCTGGGTAGGTCTAATTTTCCTAGGGATGGTCCCATTTTGGATCATTTGATTATGTCTAGTTTACCGAGAGAGACAGTATTTCTTTTCAACATGGATATTCACTGATGTTATTATTATGCAAGATACTCCTCCGCGGTGAATGTAATTCCACTGAATCACTCATACATACAAGGCTATAAAATTAGCAACTAATTATTATGATATTTGGCTTGGCTTTAATCCCTCAGACGAGTGGCGTTAGCATGTGTCCCTTAAAACATAGGTCGAGGGTTAAAGCAGTTTAAGGGGAAGAGTAACCCCAAGTTAAGAGAGATGCATGGCTTGTCCAGAATGCCCCCAAGTTGTATGAACGGTTAAAGCCAAGTCAAATGTCATTTCTCATAACTATCCACTAAGTTCATGTTGGTTACGGGCCACTACCAGAATGGAGTAAATGATCAGCCCACAGAGAAATTATTGGATCCAAGATGGCATTTCAGTCTCGCAACTTGAAGAAAGAGCATACTATCTGCAGATTCTAGTGCTCGACCAAATCATAGGATCATGTTATTGATTTAATCATGTTCACCGGGTTATCTATCTAGGCTGATCACAGTTCAGATCATTTGATCTAGTTGGGATACTCAGAACAACCATGGTATTCATAAGTGAGCCCTGTGTATTAAAGCTTGCCTAGTTTAATATGTAACTGTCTCCCAATTAAGGCACCTTAGGATTTGAGGTAGATCCAGTCAATGGCCAAGATTAGAAGTTAGATTACGTCTGTACCTATAAATACAGGGGTGAGAAGGAGATAACTATGAGAAAAATGCCCCCTCCTTTGGATGGTTAAATCGTAGGTTTTCTCCTTGTGAGTACAATTTTCTTCTAGGTGATTTCAAGCTCTTATCAGCTAGATCTTGAGCTAAACCTTGGAAAATCGTGCGGTTCTAGTTTTCCCCTGCACTTGTAAGTCTTGTAACTAATCTCTTGTTTGATCTATGATTTACCGAGACCATGTATAAATGACTATCCATGCAGTTCATATAGTACCTGGAGACAATTTTTTTTAATCTTTTTTGCAGTGATCGTGGCTAGATAACCTTGGGACCAGCAATCTAACGTTGGGGAGATCATATGAAAGGTCTGACCAACCAAAGGTGGATCCCATCGTTATATGCACGACAACTCTCGGTTCATTGTCTCTAGATACTATTCCTCCTCCAAATACAATAAAACTTCAACAAATTAATACCTACACTAAATTAGTATAAGTATATTTTTCGACTCAGATGGACGTGATAAATTAATACCCTCTGTACGCTTATAAGATAATTCCTTCTAAAGTATTTCTATGAATGTTAAGTAATTATAGTTTTTTTTTTAGAGTAATGATGGACTCATGCAGTCACTCACACTCTCCTTCTAAGGAGCCAGGAGCCTCGATCTGGTGGCCTTCACAATTGAGGGCCATTGCACCACACTCATATCCCCAAGTAATTACATTATTTAGTATATTATAGCAGGTAAGATAAGAAAATTCCTAATTGCTATTGGCAAAGCTGAACCTTACGCCTTGATTTCAAGATATATATATATATATATATATATATATATATATAATAGAGTTTAACTTCGTTAAAGTAATACAAAATGTAGGCAATAATGTCACATTGACTTATTGATGGTGACAAAGGATTAACACCTAGCTAAAGTTCAATACAAAGAAGTATCAGAGTCAAATTGTGTCAAAATCATATGAAATGAGGAAAACTTATCTTTAGTACAACTCAATTATGGTAGCCACTATACATCATTACTTGTTTTGGAGAAACACGGGTGTTGGTATATGCACCCTGCTCTTCCTGGAAAACACTCGATAATTGAGGTTGCAAACAGTTATAACTTCAGGTGAAGGAAAATTCATCCCGAGTAGCATCTTATCTTTAGTAGAACTCAATTATTGCAGCCACTATACTTCATTACTTGTTTTGGAGAAGCACCCTGAAAAAGTTTGGTACCTTATTGCTCATAGGGTAGTCCTCTAAGCAAAGATAAACATTGTGAATGCTTCTGATTTTCAAAATTTTAGGCCAACTTGAAGTTGGAACCATTTATATAATCTATTAAGGGGGATCATGAGGAAAAGTAAGGGGTGCATATTTCAATACCTTTCTTTTATTATTAGACAAGCAAGATAATTTCCCAATTAAAAGAAGAAATACATCTTTATGGCCGAAATACTAGTCCCATGATAAATGTATATTTCATAGGAACACTATAATTTGCCAAAAGCCACTGGTTTACATATTTATATCGAAACGGGACTTTTTGATGAAGGGCCTAAGAATGTCAAGAAAAAAAAGAAGTTATTATAGATGAGAAGGCTTATCATATAAGTCAAATTAATAGATTGAATGATGTGGACGTGATGCATTTGGGGCCCAAAACGAGTACTTCTTCCTTAAGTAAGCATGTGCACTTCTTAAAAGTATTTTTCTTCTTTTATTTGATCATATGCGCGCGCGCGTGTGTGTGTGTTGGGGGAGGGGGGGTGTGGGGTGTGTTAATTTTAACTGTTTCATGCACATGCAAGGAGCGGGTGACATTTGATTGGCTAGGAAAAAGTTAGAGAATTAGAAACTTTTCCCTGGCCAATCAAATATCACCTGCAACTCTTTGTTGAGATTGTTAATTTCATTAGTTTAATACAGATGTAAAGTGTAGGTGACAGGTGTTTGATTGAAAAAAAGTTAGAGAAAATAGTGGCTTTTGACTTTTTTTCGACCAATCACATATTACTCATATTTTACATTTGCATTAAATAACTGAAATTACCATTCACACACCCACATATATAGAATATGCTCCATATAAAACCATCTTAGTTCGCATGTAAATCTATTGCGGTCGTCAAATATCATCTTGGCATCACATCCTACATAAGTGATGCTCCAAACATCTTCTGAAGTGGAAAAAATGGACGGGTGAGATAGTTACATAGCTCGAACAAGATGAGGCGGTGCGCATCAGCCCGCATGTGAAGCTCACGTGTACTTAGTTGCGGGGTTAGTACTTTCGGAAACACAAATAATTGCTTCTGCCTCTCTTCCTTTATTTTCTTCACATTATTTCACGAAAATCGCAGACTCAGCAATAATATTAAGTAAGAACCTAAAAACTGACTCCTTTATGGTGGTGAATACGCCTATTTATATCTAGAAAAATATGAGAGTGGGTCCATGTTTTTAAGTGATCCAAACCATCAATCTAGTAGGTAATGCCCAATTAAACTCGTCTTAGTAGTAATTTTCTGATTTTTGCCCCAATGAACAAATTTTCGGCCTGTTAGAATCCATACGCAACGTTGTTGTATATTCAACAATAAATCCTCCATGAGCAAATTAAAGACCGAGAATCAACTAAGGGTGGAGATTTTTTATGCATGATTCCTTCCGGAACAATCTCCACCACAAGTGATTGAGTGGGCTCCACCGTACTCAGTTGGTATTTTCCAAGTAAAATTATGCCCCTTGTATACTTTTCGGAGGAGAATTTTAAAAAACTATGCGCATCCGACGTATAAGAACTCTTACGATAAACAAAGATGAGCACAACTACTAAGCTTGTCACTAGGTTACTTAAGCAAGCTACTCAAATGGGTGACTGCCACGTGGCATCTCTTAATTCAAGAGAAAGCATGGGCTCCCAGCAGAAGAAATAATATTAATGTCCATGAACAAATTTATCAATGTTTTGTTAACCCCTTGTCAAACAGCACAAAGATTATTTCACCGAAAAAAGAAATAAAAAGATAGCACCAAGATTAGAACCATTCGATACTTACTTTCATCAATCTCGCTGCTAACAACCTCGAGAAGAAGCGTTTTACCGAGCAAATCGGCAATATCGTCCCGTACACCAGTTATACTTCGAATATCTGAGAGCACCCCAGCGACTGGGGGCTTCACAGTGACCACTGCACTTATGGTGGTAGTGTTTGCTTCGGTGGCGTCCGTAGCACTAATATTGATGGAGGAACAGCAAATTCTACATGATTTATGTTTCCGGCGACGGAGAGCCGGGGCAAGTTGGGTAATGAACGTAGTGGCTTGATGGGTGGAAGTCAAGGAACTATGGAGGAGCATGACGGAGGGAACATGCTGAGATTGGTGCAGCGGAGTCTTCAGCATCTTTGCTATTCCTGGGGTTAGAGGAAGAATTTTTGTGGAAAGATGACTGAATAGGTTTACAGGGAGATGAGAGAGGAGGATTGCTATCACTCCTTAAATAGACACAAGACGCCCTTGGCTCTCTCACTCAATCTCTCTCAAACGAGTACGTTCTTTTCGAGAGAGAAACTACACGTGATACTTGCCGAAGGTAAAACAGCAATGTATATATATTTGAAACCATTGGAACTTTCCGACCTCTACATCTGCTAGAGTCCTTCAAATTTGACATGACGAGGAGCGATGTGATGGTCCCTGGACCACATGGCACATATGGCACGCAGCTTATGGCTCCCGTCTTTATAGGCTGTGCATGCCCAAAAGATGCGGAAGACATTGGGACCTAAATATTTGGTGAATCCAGGCGCTTTTTTTAAGGGGGTTTTATTTAACTGTACCTGTTTGGCATTTTGTTGGCATATTTCCTGTGGTATTTCCGATGATATTTTGTGTGATATCGAGATATGTGTCATATATTCTGTGATATCTTGTATGATATCTCAGATATATATGATATTTGTTCCGCGATATCTCTAGCGATATCTCTAGTGATATTTTTTATGATATCTGAGATATGCCTCAAATATGAAAAACATATGCCCTTCAGATATCATAGTTAAATAAGCTGCATTTCTAACATATGTCATGATATCAACTAGCACCTTAGTATTCATTAATGATCTGGGCCATTCATCTATGCTAAGATATTCCTAAGGCCAAGGGATTTTATGGTATCTTTGTTGTATATGCATTTGTGTGGCACCAAATGCTGCAAAATTGTATATGTAATACCCTCATTTCCTTGTTAAATAACATAATTGAAAGATCTTGAGAAGACTAAAAGGTCTTCAAAAGAATTTTATAATCTATGCAATGTAGCCCTTGCAAGTAAGAATGAGACTAAAAAGTTGACTTATGACTAAGCAAAAAAGTTAAATTGATTGGTAGGAGTGCTTCTTGCAACCATATTATTATTCTCTCTTGGTGAACTTGTTTCTTAATAATGTTATATGTACAATCTAAATGCTTTGCTGATTCTTCTGATTTCTTTCCAAATTCACGTTAAAAGAAAATTACTAAATACTTTAGATGTATCAAGTAGATGTATTAATAAGAGCCTTAGTGCAATGATAGAGTTGTCGTTGTGTGATTTTGAGGTTATGGGTTCAAGGCGTGGAAACAGCCTCTTGTAAAATACAAGATAAAGCTGCATACTATTGAACTTGTAGTTTGCCCCTTCCTCGAACCCGCATATAAGGGAGCTTCCTGCACTAGGGCTGCCTTTTTTTTATTAGAAGTATATGGATTCAAGAGATTCATCAGATCGGCCTTCTTGGGGGACCAAGTTATCATTTGTCTTTCTTTGTTAGGAGATAAAGCAACGAACACTGACGTTCGCAAGTGCCCACTGTTTGTCCGATAAACAGAATCATGGCAACATATGCCATGTTATAATCAATTTATTTCTGCTTTCTTTCTTGTCCATCTATAGTGTCTAGCGAACTCAACCGAGGGTTCCAAGGGACTTGCGTACTCACAGGGAACCAGTAGAGTCTCCCATTCTCATTCAGCAGCGACATCAAATTAGCCTTGCTCATGGCCACGATTGTCCAATCAAAAGGCACAAATAGCTCACTAAATTGATGAATTATTTAGTAATGGTGTGTCATTTGTGGCACATTTGAGTTCCATTAAGCGGTCCCCATCATCAATGCCCATAGAGGAATGCAAACCCCCTTAAGGAATGTTGAAAGCGTCCTCTTCCCTCTCTCTCTGTTTCTAAAAAATGCAGTTTTTTTTTTCTTCTCTCTCTCTACAAGAGGAGCAAACATTTGTCATATTTGAAATAACACCAAACATATCAACATGACAAAATTTAAATAAAACCAATATCTTAGATATGCCAGAGATAACGCGGTTAAATAAGGTGCACTTTTCAGATATGCCGTGTTATCTCAAAAATGCCATACATATGGCATTAAATAAACCCCCTAAGTCTATTTGGGCCCTAAATGTGGAGAAACAGAACCTCATCAATGGGCCTTACCTACATGTGGACGCACCACCAAATACATTCATTTGGATGAACCTAGCCACTACTTTTATGCACTGAAAATATCCGTACGACCTTGTTCTTTCTTTTGCTTTTGTACTGACTAGAATGAATTTGGACACAATAGAATTGCATGTGGAAGCCAGATGAACGTGGATCGAAGCTGTTCATCTTTAAGGCCAACGATCCCCTCCATTTCGTTGGAGGATGTTATGTCTACAGATGTTTTTTCTCTTTGAGAGAAGACCCTGCAGACGGTTAAAACTTAAAAGGTTCAATACCACTATGAAACGGAGAGGATCGTTGGCCTCAAAGATGAATGGTTTTGTAAAGCTTTGATAATTGAATGACCAACCTCAAAAGTTCACCTACTCAAGTCACGGGCCTGCCAAGGGGGTCTACTTTATAGGAATCGGACTGGTGGTATGTAGGGGTGGCAATTCGGGTTGGCGGGTCATGTTTGTGGCAACACGAACACGACCCGATTAGAGTTATGGGTCGACACGAACACGACACTATTAATAGTCATGTCAAAAACCTATGACTCGTACATGACCCGGTTCTTAAAGAAATGACACGACACAACCTGTGTAATATGATTATTGACTGAGTCGTGTTGGATACACGACACGAAATGACACGATACGACATAACATGACTCGATTTCCCTATTACGACTTAGTAAAAAAACAGCTCCCAAGTGGATGGAGTCATTGAGCGAACACAACCACAAAACATAGGACGGTTATTTTCAACCGTCCTATATGATATGGGTTTTATACTTTTATAGGACGATTGTGAAATAACCATCCTATATGTTACATTTTATAGGACGGTTATTTTTCAACCGTCCTATATGATATGGGTTTTATACTTTTATAGGACTATTGTGAAATAACCATCCTATATGTTACGTTTTATAAGACGGTTTTGAAATAACCGTCCTATATATTACGTTTTATAGGACGGTTGTGAAATAACCGTCCTATATGTTACGTTTTATAGGATGATTATTTTTCAACCATCCTATATGATATGGGTTTTTTACTTTTATAGGATGGTTGTGAAATAACCGTCATATATGTTACGTTTTATAGGACGGTTTTGAAATAACTGTCCTATATGTTACGTTTTATAGGACGGTTGTGTCATAACCGTCCTATAAAGTGTAAACATAACATATATGACGGTTATGAGATGAACTGTCCTATATTACACTTAATATATATCCTATATTACATTTGATAGAAGTCCTCCAATGAATCATCCTTCCAAATAAAGACGAAAAAAACAAAAGAGCCAACATAGATGATTAAGTAAACTGCTACATGGATGACTACTCAGACTCCTGTAGATCCAAATCCTCCCATGCCTCTCCCCGTAGCATCAAGATCTTCAACTTCCAAAACCTTGGGCGTCATTATCCCCTCAATGATCAATTAAGCAATCCGATCTCCTTGCTTCACATCAAAATCAACATCAGAATGGTTGAACAAAATCACGCCCACTGAACCTCTATAATTGGCGTCAATCACGCCTGCACCTACATCGATCGAATGCTTCCAAGCCAGACCAGATCTCGGTGCTGCAAATAACAAGCTCGTCCATGAGTATATCATCAAACGCATCAAAAGGTTTTCTATTTCGAGCACATACCTATGCAAGCATAGGTTCCTTCGGGTATTCCTATTCTTAAATCGGTAGGAACAAGGGCTTTTTCTCTCGCGGGAACGGTTGTTGACGCAGAACTGGAAAATAAACAAACAAAGGAAGATTGAGATGGGCATTGCTCAAAATCATTGATACCCAAATGGATTAAAGCATATATTACCTTGAAAGATCATATCCTATTGAGAGAGGAGAACCTTTTGAAGGCAAACTAGCATTCTCAGAGAGCCTTTTTACCCTCGAAAGAAAGAGAAGGTTTGGAGAACCTACGGATACACCATTTTGGTTGGTTTTTTGAAGTTTTGGGAGGGGTTTGTTGGTTTCAGGGCTTATGATTTGATCTTGTTTTCCCATTTTTGATTGAAAGCACTGAGAATTCAGGGAAAGAAGGGGACAAGTGGAAAATGAAGGCAAGAAGAGAGCCTTTAATAGAGGGAAAATGTTGAAGAGTTAACCAAGTTTTGTAACTTGTACAAGTGAAGTGAGAGACTAACTAACTGTCATATATTGTATAAAATTATAAATGCTAATGATTTTCTTGTGTTAATTTCACATGTCATCACCAAACACCAATTGATCTAATATATCTCTTTTTCATCAAATTCATGAATATCATGTATCCAACTCATATAACTCAATATTTGTTTCTCATTTTTAACTCTCAATTGATGATAATAGATTGAGAATAACTCATTCATCCATGATCCATTGATCCATCATTCATGTAGAGTAAAATTTAGTAACTTCCTTAGTAATATCATTTAACATTTGTGTTAATTCAACACATAATTCCTATTCTCTATTCTCATTCTCACCTCACCTAAATACCTAATGAGTTAATTACATAACTAATAACTATTCCCTTCGGACCCTTCCTATAATCATTATCCACTAATGAGATAATTGCATAACTCTTTCTATACTCATTTTCAAGCTACTGAGTTAATTACATAACTGTTTCTATTCTCATTCACGTATTCTTACCTAATGAGTTAATTACATGACTCTTTCTTTATTTATCCTGATTCCTCAACAACTTTTGAATTGAGTATAAGTTACTTACATAACTTTGCTTTTTAAGCTGATCCTCAATTGAGATCAGATGAGTTAAATACATAACACTTACTTTACTCATCCTCAACCTCAACAAAACTACTATTGAATTGAGTATGACAGTATGAGTTACTTACATAACTTTGTTTAGTTTTTAAGCTGATACTCAATTGAGATGAGTTAATTACATATATGCTCTGTCTTTTTATGTGTGTAGAGCATGGTATAAATGGGCTGAGAGGGAAGGCATTCACCACCAACCAAAACTCAACTGGAAGAAGGCCAAGGTATGGTTTACTAATTATTGATCTTTAGACTCTTTGATATAATTTTAAACTTGAACTTATATTTTGAACCTTTTCTATTATCTTTGGTGGCATTGTTTAGCAGTGCCCTAAACAAAAATCAGATTGGGAGTGTGGATATTATGTTCTTAGATACATGAGAACCCTCATTCGCAATGGAGTTACAGTCTCACAATTGAGAAATGTAACACTTGGATAGTTAGACTTACTGACCAATGTTATTACACTTTTGATTTGTATATTTCCTGACTGAATCTAAGATTAGATGTTTGATCTCTGAATTAAGTTATTATATGTTTCTTGCAGGGAGATTTGGAACCCAAGAGTTACTCCCAGTTGGATCTAGATGATATTAGAATGGAATGGACAAATCATATTATGAATTTTAATTTGTAGTTCAGTGATGTAAATGAATGTATATTATCATTCATGTATATACATTTTACTCAAATATGAAACAAAGATCAGTTCATTTCAATGGATGTGTTCTGTTTTTCTTTTGATTGAAGTACATTGTTTCAATGTATGTGCTATCTTTGTTTTAATACTGATCTGCCAAGTGCCAACTCTATGCAAAGGAGTACGAGTGCTGAGTGGTTCCTGACAAAGATCCAAAGATTATTATATTACTTGGGAGTCACATGTAAACACCGATTGTGATCCATCAAATTACAAGGAAGCAACAAAGAAAATGCGATGTCTAGTTCCTGGCTACAAAGAAACTCTGACATTTTTGAACACATCAAGATGTAGAGATTGCACCATAGACCATTGTTTGAAGCATCACTTTTGCCGTAAGTAACCACAAGTATCCTATATTACTTATAGAATATAAGACGGTTTTAGAAGAACCGTCCTATATTTACTTGTGAATATAGGAAAATATAGGAGAATATATGACGGTTCCAGCAAAACCGTCCTATATTCCTATGATTCGCCTACAACTCACCATCTCTTGTAGAATGCACTTGGTCATAGGTTTCAGTTACTGCATTTCTCTTTGATCAGGGATAATATTTAGGACAGTTTACGAGTAATTTGCTTGTAAAAAAAAAAGTTAAATAAAAGAGCAAATATCAATAGTTTAGTCGTAATTGTTTGTGTTTGAGTCACATAGATTGCTTACATATGTGCGGCAATTTAGAGCTCGTCCAGTCCAGCCTTGAGACAATGGGTCGCAACTCTACCTCAGATGGAGGAAAACCTGATATACAGTTTAGGGTTGCACATGTATCCAACCTGATTTTCTAAATGGTGATGTGCCATATTAGTACATTATAGATCGACGATGCACTGATGTAAGTAATGAATCACTTCTATCAAATTTCACCAATGGCGCTTGCTTGTGTTGTGACTATAGAAAGCCTTCCACCATGGTGCTTGCTCAAGTCTCAAGACCATAGATAGCCTTTTATGACTTTGTCACCGTAGCGGACATTTTACTACGTGGAAGAAGAACATAGAAATGATATTTTTCTACTTACCTTGTATAAGGATAAGGATGGCGTTCCAACACCATGAATTGTTTAACCTGTGCGGCTGTGAATATAGGACAGTTCCAACAGAACCGTCCTATATTCTTGTTGAAACTTGAATATAGGACGGTTCTAGAATAACCGTCCTATATTACTTGTTGAAGAATATAGGACGGTTCCAGATGAACCGTCCTATATTGCATCTGGTATATGATGGTTATAGATGAATCGAAACTGTCCTATTTTCAACCGTAGGTTAGATGAATCAAGCATCAAGGTGATGAAGAATCGAAGATGAATAAATAGGTCGCATGTCAAATAGGTTGACACGACAGGTCACATTGATTGACCCGAACAAGACACGATTTTTGCTGTGTCAATTTCGGGTTGACCCAAAAATGACACGAACACGATAAGACTCGACCCGAACCCGCTAAATTCGTGTCAAGTTCGAGTCGTGTTATCGTGTCGTGTCATATTTTGCCACCCCTAGTGGTGTGCTGTCGCTAGTAGATTTTACGGTGCTAGACACATTCATTAAGATGTATAGTGTGGTACTTGCCTTTCAAAGTTGCTTGTTAGAACGACCATTAGGGTATGGGAAGCGACAAAGTACTTATGAAGGTATAAAGATAGCTTGGTGAACGTAAAACGTACTTACAAACTCAAAAAAAAAATAAAAATTGTAAAATGTTCGAAAATAATTTTATATAATATGAGAAATGTAGAAATAAAAATATTTGAAAAACTTAAAGGATACATAATATGAAAATGATAATGACGGAAACAAGAGACAATGAGAGTAGGAAAGAGAGAAATGAGAAAGTGATGGTACAAAGAAAATAATTGAAATACTTAGACTTTGTATATAAAAAAATTAATGAAGAAGTATTTCCCATGTGTTTTGCTAGAGTTTTTCATCAATTTTATCTAAAGTTTAGAAAAATATTTTGTTGATATTTTAAGAGTTCCTCAAAATGTATTGGATGAGTTTCACATCAATTTCACATTATTTTTGTCATACTTTTGCATTAGTATTTGGTAATTATGGATTAAACATATTTGGTAACTGTGAATCAAGGATATGTCTTGAAGCAAGTGTTTTACAAAAAAATCCAAATGATTAGTTGTTCAATGTACTATGGTAGACAAATTATTCTATAGTTATGCACTTGAAGACATAACCAAAAATTGGAGATCCATTATGTTATATACAAATTCATAAATTGAAGATAATTGTTTCAATGAATGTCCCATTAGAGGATTCAATTAAATTTTGAAAAATCCATGAGTTACTAGAATTCCTAGGGCAATTAGAGATGATCGAGATCTTATGGGGTGATTAGAGATGCGTAGGTCTATGTGATGTGGATTGGGGTCCACAACACACACACACACACACACACACACCCTATTCCTAATGGTATTTGCTCCACTTAAGATAAAAAGAGGGCTTTTGAAGTCACCACTCAGTGTCTCTTACTTTAACAAATAGCTAGGTTAGGCTTATAATTTTCCTAATTGATTTTTTATGGTAGTACTGGTACCTCCAATATATGGCAATGTCTTCCTTATTGTTCTTCAAATAGTTAATATTTTAAGGATATGAGATCTTAACTAGATACTTAAAAGGGCAGCCCCAGTGCATGAAGCTCCCACCTATGCGAGGTTCGGGGAAGGGGTGGACCACAAGGGCCTAAAGTACACAGCTTTACTTTGAATTTTGCAAGAGGCTGTTTCCATGCCTTGAACCCGTGATCTCAAGGTCACACGACGACAACTTTTACTATTGTTCCAAGGATCCCTTTCCTTAACCAGATACTCAAAAAGAGAATAAAAAAAGCCCCAAAGGCTTAGAAGTTCATTAGGCCACAAATCCCGTGGGTCTTTAATTAGGCTTTCCTAAAGAAAAATAAAGTGACAGAATTTAAATGTCATACATATGAACAAGAGCATCAAAGCAACTAGTATACTTGTGGGGTTTTATTACCACTGAAAATAGATTGACCGCCTTGATAGAGTATTATACATGTGATGCCAGTATTGAAATTATATAAAAGGCTGACTTAGTGGTTTCATGGCCTGTAAGGTCTTGGGTCCTTAACCAAGTTTACTCTAAAGAAAGAAAAATTGATAGAAATTAAACAAAGCATTTAGTGATCTAATCAACATTTAGATATTTAGGTTTTGCTTTGATTATCTTGTGGGAAAGAACCACTAGAGTAGTGCTCATTGGGCCCACAAAATATTCTTTACAAATATAATGGCATATCAACAGCTATTTTATGAAAGTTTTAAAATGGGATTTGCTCAAACTAGTGTTAAAGGTAATACCAATCATGAAATAATCTATCTTGACTTGAAGGAGAACTAAGATATGCCCTTGCATTTTTCTTAATATATACATATACATATACATATATACATATATACATACATATATATATATATATATATATATATATAAAGTCAGCAAGAGAACACACACAAATCATGAGTAGTCACATGCATCGTTCCTCATTACAGGACATGATGTTCATCAAAGGGGCCCAAAGCTAGGAAAATTAGTCGTCATCTCCTTTCCTATCATATGGATCACATCTATTAGAGAAATATCCTTTTTCCAACCTTAAACCACGCATTTCTAAAGATTAAAGTAATTTGCAAGTTATATTCAAGAGGTGGTACAGGTATATCACCTACATAGAGTTGCATGGACAGTAATGTGACAAGGAAATTCTTAAATGTGTTCAGGCTCACCCTTTGCAGACATAACCATATTAGCATGGAAACATGATGGAGATTCTTCAAAAAAATCAAATAACTTGTAACAATTACAATATAATGCACAAGATATAGTTCAAAGTTAGTACAAGCTCCCCACTCGAATAGAAGTGAGATAGGATGAAATTTATATGGGTTTCGGGTTCATTCTAAGCATAAATATTTTTGGAGATGTCAGGGAGTCGAAGGAAAAGGTCCATCAAGTTTTGTTTACAGTGGTTGAAAAGAGAAGTAAAAGAGGACCTTAGGGGTATTTTTATCATTTTTAAGGGACATCTCCTTCTGTCAAAACATGTGGAGCTTGTACTCATGAGCTTGAAATAACAAATTTTTTTTTCCACTAATTTGAATGCATTTCACATATCTTTGAGCCCTTGTCCCCTTTAGGTAGCACCTTTCCTTTTTATAATTGGAAAGGGGGATGAGGTGACACTATAAGGATGAGGTAGCTTTTCTCTCTACATGAGAAGAGAGACATGTCCTTATTATAGTAGCTACTACCTACATGTGGAGCCATTATTGGTGAAGTGGCATGAGTCTTGACACTTGTCTTCATAACATTAGAAATATAAACAAACCTTATTAGATTTGAGAATCTTTTTAAATAAATGAGACTAATATCTATTGATTAAGTACTTTATAAGTAGGCTACCTTTTCATGGGCCTAAAGGCTAAACATGCATGTGTTGCCACGTATCATTCTTCAAAAGAGGTATATGTGGCTTCATTCCAACTTCTTTGTTAGAGTAATATTTCCTTAGATGCTGCAATGGTTTCCCTCAACCAATTAAGCCTGACTTTTTTTGGAGGTGCAATGGTCGTACCATCAGGCTTCTATGTTCTGTTTTTCCATCTTTTTGTGCATAAACTAGGGATGCATTGGGATGTTTTCTTAGTATTTCCTTGACGACGAGAGTCTTTATTGTGAAAAGAGCAGGGGTGACTATAAGATAATCATGGTATGGTTCTAATTGAGTTTGCAACTCTAAATGGATTTAATGAAGCTACTGAGTCTGAAGTTCTAATGGTAAAGACGAGAATACTTTGTCATCAACAGCAACATCATCATTAAAGCCTTATCTTGATTAGGGTTTATACACAAATCTTGTTCCTCCAATCTTTCCCATGAGGTGTCATGGCTTCATTTAGTCCAAATTTTTTTAAAACTTTTCTCAACACGTATATCCATGTCTTTTTGGGCCTTCCTTTACCCTTTTAGAACCTTCAACTTGGATCAACTTACTCCTTTAGAATGATATCATTTTCAATCTCTGGTGGATACTTCTAAATCATCTAAGTTTGCCTCATTCATCCTATTACCTATTAGTGCTACTCCTAAGTTTCCTCCAATATTTTCATTTCTATTCCTATCATTTCTTATCTTGCCACTCATCCATCTCACCAATATCTTATTTTTAATTCTATATTTTCTTGTCTTGCCACTCACCCATCTCAACATTCTCATTCTAACTAAGCTTATCCTATATAAATGTTGTTTCTTAATTGCCTAATACTCTCAGCCATAGAACATTGTTGGCCTTATAACCATCAAATAGAATATTCCTTTACGTTTGAGTAGTACCTACCAATCACATAAAACTCCAAACACAATTCTTCATTAGTTCCAACTCACTTTGATTCCCTGTGTGACATCCCTTTGAATCTTTCTACTCTAATGAATTGTAGATCCTAAGTATCAAAAGTGGTCTTTTTGGGAAACTTCTTGGTATCAACTTTACCTTTGCTTCACTCCCACTTATTTCCTTGGTAAAATTGCATTGCATATACTTTGTCTTAGTTCAACAATTTCAAGTTCTTTAGACTCTCTAGCATCTCTCTACAACTTTAGCTTTGTGTTTACATCCTCCCTTGTCTTATCAATTAAAACTATGTAATTTGCAAATAACATGCATAAAAGAATCTCCTCATGCAACTATTTTGTTAACTCACCCACAACCAACATGAACTTAATGCCTATCCTTAGTACAATCCTATAGTGATAAGAAAATCATTGGTCTTTGTTGGTAGTTTGAACATTTCTTACTGCTCTCTCATACATATATTTAATTATGTCTATATACCCCCATAAAGTCCCTTTCTTGCCCAATATTCACCATATTAACTTCTAGGGGCCCTATCATAAGCTTTTCTAAGTCAATAAATACCATATAGAGCTTTTCTAGTTTTCCAATACACTCATTTCATATTATAACATCGTCTCAATTATTGTTTCCCAAAAGTTTCATACTATGGCTCATAAGTTCGCTCCTACAATAATTAGTGCTTCTTTGTATATCACCTTTATTGCTATAAATTAGCATGATAAAGCTTTTCATCTAGTATCTCTCATACACAGACTTACAAACCTCTATTGGTATATCATCCCACCCCAAGGCTTTTCTTGATTTCTTCCTTTTCAAGGCTTCTTTCACTTATGATATCCTGATCCTATGGTTGTATCTATGTAGTCTAATGTATTTGGGTTTATAGTTCTTTCAATCTCTTTATTCTTAGGTCAATTGTCATCTAACAATTTTTTTAAATTAATTTTTTGACCTTTGATTGATCTCGCCATCTTTGATTCATACCTTTTAGTCATCAATTTTAATGCATTTTATGTGGTCTAAGTCCTTACTCTTCTATTTTCTTCTTTTTGCAAGTTTGAACACATCTTCCTCAATTTTTCTTAACCCTCTTATATTATAGAGATAATCATATACATTGAGTATTACCCTACTTATGACTCTCTTAACAGCCTTATATTCATTCTTATTTTGTTGAAAGATTTTATTATTTGAAGTCCTCTGTCATGCTTTAAAACATACTCATTTCTCTTTAATAACTTTTTTCACTTTTTCACTCTACCATCAAATTTTCCTTCCTAGTTGCCTTTTACCTTTAGATAATCCTAGAACATCTTTTGCAACTTTCTTAATGGACTTAACCATATCAGTCCACATGATGTTTAATTTTATTTCATTATTGTACTTTTCTTTTGCAATCAATGTGTTTGTGAATGATGTTATCTTCTCTCTTTTTAAGTTCTACCACTTAGTTTCTAGACACTTAGTAAGCTCATATCCTTTCTTTCATCTCTTAATGTAAATATCCATAACCATTAACCTATGTTGCATGGTTAAGCTGTTACTGTGTATCACCTCACAATCTTTACACATTGATCTTTCAATATTCTTAACTAGAAAAAAGTTTATTTGGCTTTTATGTGATTCACTTTTAAAGATTAATAAGTATTCTTTCCTCTTTATAAATTATTAATTTGTTTGCTAGAGCTATATTATATGCCAAAGATACATCTTTAAAAGCTTTGCCATCTCATTTCTTTCTACAACATCATAACCTTCATATACTTATCATATCCCCTATGTATCAAAAAATTCGTACATTAATCCCTTTACATCTTCCAAAACTATCTCATAATATCCCTTTACATCTTCTAGAACTGTCTCATAATTCTATCTTCCAACCTTACCTGTAAGATGTATACACCTATAACATCTATGATTTTCTCTCATAGAACAAGTTTTATAAGTAGAATTATATCACTAGTTCTTCTAACCTATACGATTTTATCCTTTGATTTTTTATCTACCACTAAACCTACGACAATTCTATTATTGTCCTTTCCTATGTACCAGAGCTTATCTCATTGATTTCTCTAGTTTTAGCCCATTTTCACTCAATTACTTAGACATAAGCTATGTTGACTATCCTACATTTCATCATAGCGACTAACTCCATACTCTTATGTGTCAATGTCATATATTCTATATGGAAATACAAATCTTTTGCTCATGTGCTAATCTCTTTACTTGCACACACCTGGAATGCCTTGAAAACTGTTGCCTACTTCTTAATGAAAATCATTGCATGCTTCCCAATGCACCTAGGTTCTGATGCAATGCATTGCTTTTGAGGGAATGCTCTATCAACTCTTGCCCATTTACCACTGTACATAGGATCCAATGCAACACTTTCCATTTATGGCTCAACATCATAACATCCCTTAATCATTTTCTAATGCATCTAGCCTCTGATGCAACACGTCTTTTTGGGAAACGCCCTAGCCTTAGGGAATGTCTTAGTCTTTATATTTATGTTATAAGATTAGCACTACTAAAATTGTGGTTTTATTAGACAAAAAAAAATAAAAAGATGGTTTAAATACAACCATCTTATTAAAAATAAAAAGATGGTTTCTGAAAACTATCTTATAAAATGTGACATTATAGGTTGGTCTCATCTTATAAAAATTGTTTATAAGATGGTTTTTGAAAATTTTCTACTATTTTGTGTGACATTATAAGAGGTTTTTAGAAATTGTCTTATAAAATTTTTTTATAAGATGACTTTTTAAAAATCATCTTATATTTTGTTTGACATTATAAGATAGATTTTAGAAAGTGTCTTATAAACATTTTTTATAAGATGGTTTTGAGAAATCATCTTATATTCTTTGTGACATTATAAGACAAATTTCAAAACTTGTCTTATATTATTCAAATAAAATTAATGCATAGAGATTGAGCGGGAAAGATTTATGGATAATATTGGATGATTTTCAGTGAAGTGTACTATATTCAATTACTACATATAAACACCCTTAGAAAAAATTGAAGAAACCCTCTCTCACAAAGAAAAAGAGAAAGATAATGCACACCCCTCCTCTCCACCTTACTTGTCATTATTTTTCTTCATTTATGTAGGCCCTCTCTTTATCTCTCTTGATTTTTTTTATGTGTATGCTTGACTCTTTTTTTCTAGAGCACTTTGTGTAGGGATTTTTTCTTCGTTAATCAATAAAAAATTGTAAAACTGATCAAGCTACATAGGGGACATTGAGAATAAGAAGACCCATGTCTTAGATTTTTAGTTTCTTTCATAAAGGCATCCAACTAGTAGCTTAAAGTCTACTACTTGTTGTTCTTTGTGTGGACACTAATAGTTTTGCTTATGTTCAAGAGCAATATGTGCATGATTTTTTGTTTTGTTAATTAATAGAAATATTTAAAAATCATCATATTAGATAGAGAACAATAAGAATAAAAAGCCCCAAGTTTTATATTCTTAATTTTCATTCAAAAAGGAATCCAATGTAAAGCCTAAAGTCTACTAGTAGTCGTTATTCTCATGAACAATAACAATATTTTTCTTATATTCAACAGCACTTTGTGCATAATTTTTTGCTTCTTTAATCAATAAAAATTTATAAAATTAATTGTGCTAGATAGAGGATTCAGAATAAGATGACACAAGTCTTAAATTTTCAATTTTCATTAAAAAAGCATCCTACATAGAGCTTCAATTCTACTACTTATTGTTGTTTGAGTGAACAATAATAATATTTTGTATATGTTCAAGAGCAATTTGTGCATGATTTCTCACTCTATTAATCAATAAAATTATATAAAATTGATTGTACTAGATAGATGACATTAAGAATAAGAAGACCCAAGTCTTAGATTTTCAATTTTCATTCAAAAAGGTATCCAATGTAGAGCTTAAAGTTTGCTACTTATATTGTTGTTCAAGTAAATAGTAACACTATTTTGCTTATTTTTAAGGCACTTTGTGCATGATATATTTCTTTGTTAGTTAATAAAAATCTGCAAAATTTATCGTGCTAGATAGAGAACATTGAGAACAAAAAGACCTAAATCTTATATTTTCATTTTTCATTCAAAAAGGCATCCAATATAGATCCTAAAGTCTTATATTTTTAAAGTTTTTAAGATGGTTTTTAAAAAATTGTCTTATATTTGACAATTTTATAAGATTAAAAAAAAACATTTTATATTTTACAGTTTTATAAGACAATTTGTCAAAAACCATCTTATAATACTTTTAATATAAGATGGTTTTTGATATTAATAGAAGACAATTTCATTAATTAACATGTATTAGTAGTATTATAAGATGGTCTGAAAAATCATCTTTTATTTTTTCATTTTATAAGATGGCTTGGTAGAAGATAGATTTTGAACTATCCTGTATATACATTTTTAATCATGTTAAAAACTACTCGCTATAGTAGTGTTGCCAAAAGATTTTATGTCAGTTGACAACTTGATGCAACCCTCCTCCTTTATCTATATTTAAGATTGATTGCAAGATCATAAAACCTCATGGGCAATGTTAAAGATTAGAATACTTCTTTGTGAAAATTACAAAAAAAAAAAAAAATTAATACAAGTAGTGACCCCAAATTTGTGATAGTCATGATTAAAAATCCCAATCAAGGTAGTTTGAGATGTAGATATATGTTAGCTAAAATTTGGGAGAGATTGGAAGGGAAAAATTTCTTAGCAAATGCAGTCTCTAGATAAGCAAACTCTTTGGTTAAGAGAAGACAGGCAACTTTCTATATTAGACTACATGTCTTGGAAAGTCAAGTTAAAAATAGAGATTAAATTTCAAAATCACTCATATTGATCAATTTGCTTTTTGAAAATTTGATCTCCCATTTGCATTATTGTAGTTTTCTTCTTCTTATGACATATAGGATTCTAGTGGCTAAATATGTCATTTGTATAATGATGAATATGATTTTAAGAATACTTTTTCCCACAAATAGAAAAAGGAAAAAGAAAAAAAGAGAGGGTAGTTAGGTGCACATGCTCCTATGTTAGCCTTGTAGTTATGCAAGAGGCTACTTCCATGCCTTGAACCTATAACCTCTAGGTCACCCGATGACAAGTGAACCAATGCCTCAAAGCTCTTCTTCAAATATAGTTAGCGAAACAAATTAGATTTTACAGATGTCTATTTGTCCATTTAAAATCATAGATATGGATCAAATAAATTCAATCTAAAGATTGAAACTAATCGAATCAATTGATCCATTAAATCCATGTTCCACATGGATATATATGTTTGAGAAGAAAAAAGTACATAAATCATGGAAGTTGACTTCTTCTGAAATTTGTTTAGCATCTCCAAAATGGGTGATCCTTGAAAAATCATTGCATTCAGATGATCCTAACCATTTGCTTTATTTCCCTAAAAAAAATCAGTGACTCTAATTTTCAATTTCTATACCTTGAGTATATAAGTCTACAATTGAGATTTTGTAAATAACTCTTTGTAGAATTATAAATAAAATAAGTTAATATCTATAATTCTACATTACTTGTGTGGGAAGGATGGATAATTTGCAAATATGTGATTTTGTACTTGGATTAGATACAGATTGGGATTTGTTGATCCATGATTTGCTAGGATTAAAAACTCAAATCCATATCCAATCTATATAGACATAAATTAGATTAGATTCAAACTACTTATCCATTTTGCTAGCATTATAGATAAATAGTGTGTTGAGGTGTATGACATTATGGACGAGATTTTAAAGCATATGTATCCAAATAGGGTGATGCCATGTCCTATTACAATCCTTGATTGATGTGATTAGAATAAGAAAGATCTACAATTATAACTAGAAGAGATAAGAAAAATTCAAAATTTAAATACAAGAGAGAGGGAAATTTAGTTTGATATGTTCTTAGGTTCTACTTGGACCACATCTTCTTATCATCTCTGGCTCTGAATTCTTCTTATACATGATCATCTAAACTTTGAAATGTTCTCCTTTTATTTCTAATGCGATATCCTTCATTGTCAACTTCTAAAATTCTTCAATTTTCTAAAATAAAAAAGGACCTCTTTGAAAAATATAAAGAGTGGGGTAACTTGTTTATAGTATTTACCTTTCGATAAGTAATATGGTACTAGACACATTCACAAAGATATGATGTACTTGTCTTTCAATGTTAATTTGCAAAAGGCCCTTGAGCAATCGAGTATCCCTATTTCACATTTTACTAGCTTCAACTAACAGCAACTAAACTTTAGTATCTAAACTATCTAAGTTGTAGTTTACTACCCTCAACTATCCTATTTGGTATCAACAGGAATTCTTCCATATGTTTTAGGCTACATACAAAAATCATACCCATCAAAAGCTCTAAATACTAGTGTTTTCAATTATATTTTTTAATGGACAATTTCACAACAAAAGAACATGACTCGGATTATCTTGTAGTTATGAAATTAATGGCTAGACAATATAAGGTAGACCCAACATGATGAATGGAATAGATCACCTAAAGGAGGGTGTTGTATAGGATGCATCCTTTGTCTTATTTGGAAAGCATAAAAATGGGGCTAAAACCCTTCACCTGACAAAATTAGAGTGTACATATTGAGAAAGTGGGTAGATCAAATCTAAAAGAAGAAGACAAAGGGACTTATGGTGATACCAAATAGGATAGTTGAAGGTAGTAAATTGCAAGTTGGATGGTGAAAGGATTGAAGTGTAAGGTATGAATAGTCTATGGTAGTTGTGACGTCCTGGGTTTTCATAAATAGATTTTCTAAATATTTTTGAAAATCTTGTCAGGATCGATCCTTAAAATTTTATTTATTTATTTAACTCTACATATAATAATAAAGTTTAACTGATTCTTCAAGCCCAAGTACGTCAAATAAAATTCCATAATATATGTCAAAGTAATAGTTTAACTTTTTCAGCCAGTCAAGAGCTACTAGTCATAGCCCAAACGCTACTAAGCTAAATCACAATTTCAAATGCTACAATTTATTACAAATTTACTAAAGTCTTTAAATAAAATAAAAATATTTTCTAGTCTTCATACTTTGAAACTCCAAGTTCACTCTACTTCCTACGTGTCAATCTCAAGCTTTTCCTTTTGCCTTTCACCTGTAGGGTGGTTGGGTGAGTAATATAAATTACCTAGTAGAAAATCTAAAACTAGCCAAAAACCACTTGCAAGTTTTTTTTTTATACTTAAAAGTGTATACATGTACTATTAAAAATGCCATCGTAAAATCGCAACATCTCAATTGTTATCAAATAGTTGTATAACAATCAAAATAACATAATATTAGATAACAAAATTTATATCCAAGGCATATAAAGGTTTGAGGAAAATTCAATTCTATATTCATTGAATGATTAATTCAAAAATCAATCCATTTAAAATTATTCCATTGCTGAGTGTACTTATTGTCTTGTCACTGGCACTGATCAATATTCTCGAGAACAATTTACATGTTAGCCCATGTCCAAACAAAATAGAAAGTTGACTATGCTCACAGTAAAACCTAAGTCTTGACCTGCGTTCGTCAGTGGGTACTACACCAACTACACCGACTACATGGGATGGTCAGATCAATCATATACAAGGTAGTCCTCCCATGTAACTTACCGTTATCAAATAAGCCTACCATAGGCTAGTACTTATTTGGAAGGCAGCGGCCAACTGACTTCCTAGCATGTCAACCATGGAATTTCACATGAAATCCTTGAGCTAGGATCAACTCTTAAGAGTTTTTTTATTTCTTAGTCAAGTTTAGTCACCCAAAAGTGTGAAATTATAAAGAATATATATACAAAAATAATAATGCATATTTTTAGAGTTCTTACTAAGCCAAAATATATGCATAACCCTTCAGGTTAATAACAACAAAAAGAAAGAAAGAAAAAGACAATGCCAATAGATCAATATATGATACCAAAAGTACTTTCAAACCAAACCAGTACATAAGTATGCATGCTTCTCTTGATAATAAATTTAATCTTCATAAATAGCATCATGCATGTATGAATGATCATATCTTTCAAGAGAAGTAATAGTACTTGTGACCTCTCAAACAATCTTTTTATTGATAAATGCTCATTTCATATCCATGTACTAATTTTATTAATATTACATCTTAATCTCTCTCTCTCTCTCTCTCTCTCTTTATATACCGTCTTGAGGTCATGAAGATGTATAGTTTAGCAGGCAACAGAATTACAATTTGTTCATTGTATTTTAGACTTGGTAATCTATTTGTAATAAGCATAGCATAGTTCAAGGAGTGCCATATTGATATTTCTTTATTGTACTAACTATATCACAATATACTTGTTTCATGCAAAAATTCCATTATATTAACCTTTTTAAGTTTAAATTAGATAGATCAACTTTGTAAGTTTGATTACTACTAAGATTATACTAGTTATAATATATTGCATGTATCATATTAACTATATTATCATATACTTGGTGTGCCAATTTTAATGGTGTAGCATAGGGTGCTAGTATTTACATTTATCACTTTTTTATTAATTTGTATTATCCAATACCATGTACCTAAATGCTATACATTGACATGTGTCTATCACTGCAATCATGCAAAGGTAACAACCAATGTTTACTTTTGGTAATTTATCACACAACATGGTATATCATATTTTAAAGTTGCCCAAAAAAAAAAAAAAAACTCTTGCAAAGAAAAGATGGGAATCCCTTGGTTTCAACCTATCGAGACTTCACAAAAACAGAAACCTTAGATTTTCTAATCATTCATTTCAATCCAACATTTCCACGGCAAAAATTTCTACGAGATAGAGATCTAGACAGTTCATAATTCACATATGAACCCACTGCACCATAGAACACAGCTTTTTAGTGGTCCACAACACAACTCACAAGCCCATATTTAACATCACATACCCATTTTGAAAAACCGCAACATGTTTTCAAAGTGGATAGACAAGTTTTAAGTGCACTTAAGGGCCCATCATTAGTTAACGACCCTTTCCTTGATATGTATAAATGGCCTCCAAACAATGCCTATTTAATGCTTAAACAAAGTTTCCACGCTTTTATATGTGAGCATGATGCAGCATAATGAAAACTTTAGCAATGTTTGACACACGGCAATCTATTTTGTTCAGTGCATCATGTGTCTAAACATTGGTAGGTATCTGGGCTATTTAGTTTTTATGCATTTAGTTGCTGAATAAATCGTTTGAAGTAACGTGCATGATTACTATCAAATGATTAGAATCATACTCATGGTCCATACTGGTTTGCTTAGTTCCTTGCATTTGATCACTATTAGATTGATCAGTGGCTTGTGCTTGGCCAGTGCTAGATCTTTGGGTGCCTTGCACCTAATCAAAATCAATGTGTCACACAATAACATATCAAGTGGTGTGAGATATGACAATCAGGTCTAGTGCGTCGTGTAGCCTATGAATCCAATGTGCCACACAGCTACAAACTGTTAAGTGCATGGTGCATCTTGCTTATTTTGGTTTTGCCCTGTTCTTACAGATTGTTGGGCATATGGTGTAGCCACCATGATCAATGTGCCACACACATTTACAGGTTGTTAAGCGCACGATGAAATGAATGGCATTATTATCATACATAAGGTGTAAGAAATTTTATCTTATTTGTTGCATTATGCAATTTCATTTCTAAGGAGCCATGCATCTAAATTTTACTTGGTGTAAGGTGTAATCCAGTACAATATGATACTATCAGCCCAAAATCCCCATTAGATTTAACATTCATCACATCAGATCTAACCGTGAACTCTTTGTGCAAACTAAATTTTTTAAATTCAAACAATCAAAATTTAAATGGTCCAATCATAGCTATGACCTTCATTTCTGAAAAACTTGAATCATCAAAAAAAAAAACATGTAATGCCAAGTTGGTTACATCATGTACATAATCACGGTCCAATGACCATGCGCCAAATTTTAACTTGGTGCTTGGTGTGACTGGTATAATCTAGTCTGTTAATTATCAAGCATGACTACCCTATCTAACTATATTTAATAAAATCAACATCTAATTTGATTCACTGCATAACATAATTATGCATCATTTACCAAATTGAAAATCAAAATAAAAAATTTCGATTCTAAACATATATCCATGGATCATGCACAACTATTCAAGCAAGATATCTAATCTAAACATTTACCACATGATTATCATCTAGAAATTTATCAAGGATATATGCATTTAAATTCCAAGAAAATTTCAATGCAACTTCATTCCAAAAACAATAGACCAAGATCAATATATATATATATATTCAAAAGAAAATCGCTGTCTGGATCTAGATTCCCTACCTCAAAATGGATTTCCTTCAATGCAAATTCCTCTACTTCTAATTGATTTGACGAAAATTCCATATGTAAGCTTTTCCTCCGGTCTTCTTTTCTTTTCGCTTTTCTTTCTGTCTCACGCACTCCCCTTTTTCCACTCCAACTATTTCATGTTTCTAACCTTTCTTTCCATTTTTCTTTGTTTCCTTTATAGATACTTACCTTGTAACAGTTTTCCCAATTGATTACGTGTTTGTACGTCTTCCAATTTTAATTGTGTATTTGCTCCCAACCATTGGATTATCATCCAATGGTTCAAATATGTAACTCATCTATTGGTCTCATCATTTCATAACTCTTGGATCACCATCCATTATTTTCACACTTTTTGTTCATATAGAAACCCTCCTTCACCATGTGGGTTTCCTATATGATTTGTCCACATATAAAATTCGTAATAATTAAATAATTAATTACTAAAATAGCATTAAACATTATTTTCCTCTTAAAAATTGTCAAAGAGGTGACTTGAAGTCTAAACATTACCTTGACAAGTTGTACTTAGAACTGCTTAGCTACTCTTAGCTTAGGTTGCCAATCCTTATCAAATTAAAGTTTTGTTATCACTTATATTCTAATTATACACTATTTATTTAATGAGTTATGCAGCTCATGTGAGTTGAGCCTAGCTTAGGGCAAAATATAAGCCCACTTGGTTGCTATGCTAGGAAGTCCAGTTGGCCATTGGCTTCTGAAATGAGATACTTGCCCTAAGAGGCCTATTGACGAGAGTATTGTGTCATGGGGAGACTGCTCTCTTATGATCCAGTGCCCCCATGAGGACTGGTGTAGCCCATGTGGTATCCACGGCCGAACTTAGTTGGATGTGTCCTCTACGTGCATAGTATACCATATAGTTATTGGACATGGATTGACATGTCGGTCATCCTCGAGGAAATTGACCATTGCCCAGATGGGTTTGTAGTAGGACGCTACCATTCAGTGATACAACCACTTGTGATAAGTCATTCTTTGATAAAAGTCCTAATGGGCTGATATGTATGAGAATTAAAGGATATATGAAAAATTGTTAGAAACATTAGATTTCTACAAAAATATAATTGTTCATGATGTTTGTATCATAATTAGGATTGAGCATGTAATTATTTTCACTATTTAATTTATGCTAACACTCTTGTCGCTTTTTCAAACAGCTGCTTTAGGCTTGTTCGAATTGAGTCGTTGTACTCACCCCTACAAAACATTTCAGGTGAAGCGCAAAAGGTCTAAGCAATCAACTAGACCAGATTAAATAAGGAGAATAAGAGGAGAAGTATGGATGAGTAGTTAGATATTTTATTTGTTATCATTCATTTTGAAATAATGAACACTTGAGGATGAATGTAATAAGATAGGCGACTTTGATATATTCAATTTGAACCCTGATTTAAAACTAAATTACCTATTGTTTGGGCTGTGACTAGGGAGATCCTGCAATGGTATATTTTATTCTGCTATTATATGTAAAGGTTTTATTGTCACATCGGGTTGAAGTTGGAATTGAGAAAAAAAAAATCCTGCAGGAGTGTTAAATTTTGAAATTTTATTTCAAAAAAAAAATCCTTTTGAAAAACTTGGGCCTCCACAATTGGTATCAAAGCACGGTTCACTCTGCTCACAGCCAAATAATAAAATAATAGAATAATAAGTTTTAGTTACATTAGCTACGTAGAAGTAGAAACTTACTAGGATTTTGATGATTGACATTCAGATGACACCTAAGAGACATAGAACTGCAAACATTGTTGAGTCCTCGTCCTCTAAAGCCCCAGAAAATACTAAAGCCCAACATGATACGGTCGAGGATGTTATAGAGCTCCTTTTACAACGAATGAAACAAAGACTAGAGACCCCAGGGCAAAGAGGAGAACTCAAGGCAATGGTTGGAGATGATGAATTGGGGCCAAAAGGTGACACATTACTTGAGCGATTCAAAAAGATAGCTCCAAAGTTTTCAGGAGAAGATGGACCAGAAGCAGCCAAGACTTGGCTTTACGAGGTAGAGACGATTTTCAAAGCTATGAACGTACCAGAGGACAAGCGAGTACAAGTCGCTACCTTCGTGCTGACCGGAGAGGCCCTACACTGGTGACCAACAGCTGAGAGGACCTACTTCAGTTATATGGAAGTAGTTGAGTGGGAAGACTTCAAAACAATCTTCATTGACAAGTACTTTCCACCTCATGTTAAGGAACAAAAGGAACAAGAATTCCTAGGATTTGTGCAAGGATCCATGACAATGGAACAGTATGAAACCATATTTGTTAAGTTGAGGCGTTTTGCTCCAGAAGTATGCCCCACAGAATTGAGAGCTACACAAAAATTTGTCAGAGGATTAAATTTTCACATCAAGAGCAAGATATTGATAGCTCAGCCTTCCTCATTGTCTAAGGCTATGGAGTTGGCATCCATTGTGGAACGAGAGTACAAAGCTTCTAATAAATATGGTGAGAGATATGGTGGACACAAGCCAAGTTGGAAAGGGAAGAGGCATACTACACCAACGAAGTTTGCTAGGCCATAGAAACTAGCACTGGGAAACTTTAGAAGAAGAGAGAAGGAAGATGCCACATGCCCAACATGCCATAAGTACCACCTCGGCAAGCCTTGTTATGTCCGTGAATGACGATGCTTCATCTATGGTGATAAAGGTCACTTTCTAAAAGATTGCCTGAAGAAAAGAAGGGATGAGCAACCAAATCTGGGACAAGTTCAGAGGAGTCAGGGAAGAGTAATTGCATTGACCACCGAGCAGGCACTCGCTTCAAATTCCATAGTTGAAGGTACCCTTCAGATTTTTGATAGATTTGCTCGTGTCTTAATTGATCCTGGTTCCACACACTCATTTATATCATATGATTTCGCATCATGCATGAAATGTACAAAACACAAACTGGGCATTTGTTTAGAAGTCTACACCCTAGTAGGAGAACCAGTTCTAGCACATGAATTCTTACAAGAAGTACCGATACATATATCAAAACAAAAACTTAGGGCATACTTAATACTATTAAACATGTCAGACTTTGATGTCATCTTAGGCATGGATTGGCTAGTAGACCCTGAGGCAATGGTTGACTGTGGGAAGAAAAGAGCACACTCATCAACCCTATAGGGGAAATCATTACCTTTAAGGGAAGGCTAAATGTCTCAGGAATGACCATTATATTAGCAGTGCAGGCATCACGACTTATAGCTGGAGGATGCCCAGCCTATTTAGCCAATGTAGTGACTCAGGAGGATTCAGGGCTAAAGATTCAAGAAATAGAAGTGGTACGGGAATTCCAAGATGTTTTTCCAAAGGAATTGCTTAGGTTACTATCGAAAAGAGAGATGGAGTTTTCTATCGAACTGCTACCAAGAACAGCGCCAATCTCTAAGGCCCCTTACTGCATGGCACCAGCTGAACTAAAGGAGTTAAAGGTGCAGTTACAAGAGTTGATGGACCAGGGATTTATTCGACCAAGTGTCTCACCATGGGGAGCCCCTGTGCTACTTGTCAAAAACAAAGATGGATCTATGAGACTGTGCATAGACTATCGATTGTTGAATGGGGTCACAGTTAAGAACAAATATCCATTACCACACATTGATGATCTCATCGACCAGTT
Organism: Warburgia ugandensis; assembly: GCA_035236585.1. Taxonomy (NCBI): domain Eukaryota; kingdom Viridiplantae; phylum Streptophyta; class Magnoliopsida; order Canellales; family Canellaceae; genus Warburgia; species Warburgia ugandensis. Next base: position 5,185,633 of record CP141133.1, read on the forward strand.
ACAATCTGCCAAAGTATTTTCAAAGATAGATCTGAGATCTGGTTATCATCAGCTAAGGATAAAGGACGAGGATATCTCGAAGACATCATTCAGAACTAGGTATGGCCACTACGAATTCCTGGTTATGCCTTTTGGACTAACGAATGCACCTGCAACTTTTATAGATTTAATGAATCAGGTATTTCAAGAATATCTTAACAAGTTTGTCATTGTATTCGTCGATGATATTCTAGTCTACTCTAGTAGTCGAGATGAACACCGAGAGCATGTGGAAATCGTGTTGAGCACACTCCAAACTCATAAGCTATATGCAAAATTCTCAAAGTGTGAATTTTGGTTTGACCAAGTATAGTTTCTTGGGCATGTTATACCTGTAGATGGTATTGTAGTTGATCCTGGGAAGATAGAAGCAATCACCAATTGGGAAAGGCCAAAGACTGTATCAGAGATCCGTAGCTTTCTCAGGTTAGCAGGGTATTATAGGAGATTTATTGAGGGATTTTCCCACATAGCACCACCCATGACCCAACTAACCAAGAAGGAGAAAAGATTTGAATGGACTGATGAATGTGAAAGGAGTTTCCAAGAGTTGAAAAGGAGACTCACCACCACGCCTATTCTAACCTTGCTAGTCGGTAGTGGAGGATTCGTGGTATATAGTGATGCCTCAAGCAAAGGACTCTGATGCGTGTTAATGCAACATGGAAAGGTGATTACTTATGCCTCTAGACAGTTGAAGACTCATGAAGTAAACTATCCCACGCATGATTTGGAGTTGGCTGCTATGGTTTTCGCTCTAAAGATCTGGAGACAGTATTTGTATGTTGAAAGGTTTGAAGTCTTTACAGATCATAAAAGCCTTAAGTACATATTCTCACAGAGTGATCTCAATATGAGGCAATGACATTGGATGGAATACTTAAAAGACTACGACTTTACCATCCACTACCATCCTGGTAAGGCCAATGTTGTAGCTGATGCTCTTAGTAGGAAAATGAAAGGAAGAATAGCAAATGTCACTATAAGATCAGCCTTCATAGATAGTATATTGCGAGCTCAAAAGGAGTGTGGAGAAACTCAGGGCATGAGTAGTAAGACTGGATTCTTAATGGGTACTGATGGAGGAGTACGCTTTTAGGGTAGACTTGTAGTGCCAGCAGTAGCCGAGCTAAGACAAAATATTACAAGAGGCATATAACTCAAAGTTTACCATTCACCCTAGGGGTACAAAAATGTATCAAGACTTGAAGAGGAATTTTTGGTGGTAGGGCATGAAAAGAGACATTGGTGAGTGTGTGGCAAGATGTCTAACATGTCAGAGGGTAAAGGCAGAGCATCAAAGGCCTACAAGACTGTTACAGACATTAGAACTCCTAGAATACAAGTGGGACCATGTTATTATGGACTTTGTAGTGGGATTACCTTGAACCTCCAGTGGGCACAACATGATTTGGGTAATAGTGGATAGACTAAGTCTGCACACTTTCTTCCCATTCGACAGAAACAATCACTGGAGAGTTTGGCAAAGTTATATATTAAGGAGATTGTAAGTTTACATGGAGTATCTTTGACCTTTATATCGGACAGGGATAGTAGATTCACATCACATTTTTAGCAGAGTGTATAGGAAGGACTTAGTACCTTGCAAAGATTTAGTACAACTTTTCACCTACATACTGATGGACAGTCTGAGCGAACTATTTAGACGCTTGAAGATATGCTCAGGGCTTGTACCTTAGAGTGGAAAGGTAACTGGGATAAACATATTCCTTTGATAGAATTTGCTTATAATAACAGTTATCACTTTAGCATTGGCATGGCACCGTACGAGGCATTATATGGTAGACCTTGTCGAACACCAACTTGTTGGAGTGATATTGGTGAACGACAATTTGTAAAGTCAGAATTAATCGAGCAGTGTGCAGAGAATGTACGAATTATCCAGAAGAGGTTATTGGCTGCCCATAGTAGGCAAAAGAGCTACACGGATAGGAGGCACAGAGATCTTGAATTTATAGTTGGAGATCACGTTTTCTTGAAGGTCTCACCAACTAAGGGAGTGACGAGGTTTGGAATTAAGGGCAAACTGAGCCCTAGATTCATAGGACCATTTAAAATTCTGGAAAGAATTGGACAAGTGGCATATCGACTAGCACTTCCACCACAGTTATCCTAGGTACATAATGTATTCCATGTGTCAATGCTCAAGAAATATGTTCTCAATCCTACCCATGTGTTGGAGCAAGTGCCAATTAAACTGCAATCTGATCTGACTTTTGAGATGAAGCCAGTACAGATCCTAGATCAGAAGGAAAAGACTTTGAGAAACAAGACTATACTGTTAGTCAAAGTCTTATGGCATCATCATACATTTGAAGAAGCTACCTAGGAAGTGGAAAGTGACATGAGACAGAGGTTTCCAGAGTTGTTCACTGTACTACCTTGAAATTTCAAGGACGAAAATTTTGAAAGTAGGGAAGATTGTAATAACTTGTATTTTTTAAATATATATATTTCTTGCATGGAATTGACAACAAAAAGCTAAATGCCCTAATGGCTATAGAATGAATAGGCAAAACTCTAGAACTAGAGTTCAAGTCTCCAAAGATAACTTTTTGGAGAAATTCACTACCCAAAGCTAAGAAGTGTCTAGGTGCAATGAACCTAGAGAATCCTGGTTAGTTGGGAAAGGTTGAAGATAAGCATCTAATTAGAATTAGAAATGCATAAAATTGATAAGAAGATAAGAATAAAACTAGAGAATTAGGAAAAGATAGGATACTTAACAAACTAGATTGGATAGATAGGAGATAGGATAGGAAAGAAGGAAAGTCAAATGAAATTAGGATAAGAAGGGGAGAAGAAGAAGGATGCGTGAAACACAAAGAGAGAGAGAGAGAGAGAGAGAGAGAGAGAGAGGACTATAGAAGAACGATCTCATCTACGAGGTAGGGGATTGTGGTTTAGGAACTAGTCTAAGCTAGTTGGATTTCTGAAATATGCTGTGTTTTATTTTATGTGTTTTTAATTGATAAGGGCATTTTCATGCATAATCTAGAAGCGAATAATACGTTATTACATTGCTTATGTTTTTCAAACCACATGCATAACAATGAATATATGTGATTTTAGTTGCATTTTATCCATTGCAGTGTGCACAATTAACAATCACATGATTAAAGGCTCTATCTTAATCTGTGTGCTTTAATATGTAGTTTGATGGGGTGTGAGGCCCTCATTCCATGAAGAATGAATGTGTATATTTAAGGCATGGTATGACTTGAGTTTGATTTGGTAATGATTTTGTGATGAGTTAAGCACGTGCATTTACAATTTTTATTTGGATTTAGTATGCTACTATTACAGTTTAGGTTGAACTGTGATTGTGATTTATAGATTGATTCATTAGTCTTGGTTTTAATCCAACTGCAAATAGCTTATCTTTACACATGCATTTATAAAGCTATGTAAGACAATTGTCCTATAGTTTAAATCATGAGATCTTAGGTTGGCTAATAAGAAAACATGCATGACATCAGCACTTGGGTAGCGTGATTTCTACCAAACGCTTGATACTTTGCATGCACTTAGTTAGAATACATGCATGCGGTGTGTCTTAAAGGATATAACCAACTTAAGTGCATCAAAGAAATTGCCAACATGCGTGGCGTCTAAGGCGTTGGACAAAGTGATTAGCATCTAATGTGGGTCATATAGTGAGGCACACTGCCTACCACTTAAATTGAATTCCTGTAGCTTGGTGTAGGGAGAGTAGGCATGGTGCCTGGCATTGGGTTATCATGCTTGGCTTCCAACACAAGGGCTGGCATTCAGCACTTGGCAGCATGTTTAGTATGCAACGTATAGATCTTTACCCTAGTACGCTGCACATAGATTTTAGGCATAGTAGGCATTGCTCTGTCTTTGGGTATGTATATATTTCATAGGATGTATCCTAATTCTAGTTGAGTTCTGTTTTTTTTAGAGATCTAACCGTTACTGCATAATACGTATAAGTGGCGTGCAAGAATGTTTGCAAACATTGGGCCATATTCTACCGATGTTATGAAAAATCAAACTCTTACCATCCTATTCATCCAACTCAACCTTAGATCTAAGCATAGTTTTCATTATATGCAAATTGTTAATGAGAGCATGAGATTTTATGGATAGGTGAAATTAAGTTTGTTCCATCCCAAAGTGGCGCATCTTTGCTAAATTTGTTAAAAATATAAATAAATAAATAAAATCCAACCATTAATCTTTTGAAAGAGGCCCACCCTTCCTAAGGGGATCAAGTCGATCTTGGTCATTGATCCCTCTAATAAGTGTCACAGAATATTCGATTGATCCTCTATGGAATTGTCATCGTTTAGATGCTTGTAGATGTATCATGTGACATTTGTTTCATGATTTAATAATATCGTGAGCACATTCAAATCATGCTCACTATTGATCGGATTGTGTAAGTACCATGTACATATTTGAATCATTGATCTAGCTACGACATACAATTGTTGACACCTCGCGCACGGGTGACAAGCTTAATACCCAATACTTGGGAGATGCACATTACACCACATGAGTATTAGCTTAAGCACCCAAGTACCAATCATTGTGCACATTAGGCACCACAAAACTATCACTTATGTACTGATGAGGGTAAACTCTAAATGTGCGTACATCCTTAATTTCACACAGTAATGCATGAATGCTTTGATCATCCTCTTATCTAGTTCATATTCTCCTTAATTTGAATATATTGAGGAAATATGGCCTGTGAATGGAAAAGTTTGTGAATATCTATTATGATGTTTTGAGCAATGTAAAACGATTTGATAAATAAAAAAAATTAGGCGAGTCTGGAGAGTTGTGCCTAGCCTAAAATTAGGCGACTCATGTGAGTTGAGCCTAGCCTAGGGCAAAAATAAGCTCACTTGGTTGCTATGCTAGGAAGTCCAGTTGGCCATTGGCTTCTGAAATGAGATACCTGCCCTAAGAGGCCTATTGACGAGAGTATTGTGTCATGGGGAAAATGCTCTCTTGTGATCCAGTGCCCCCATGAGGACTGGTGTAGCCCGTGTGGTATCCATGGCCGAACGTAGTTGGATGTGTCCTCTATGTGCATAGTATACCATATAGTTATTGGACATGGGTTGACATATCGGTCATCCTTGAAGAAATTGACCATTGCCCAGATGGGTTTGTAGTAGGATGCTACCACTCAGTGATATAACCACTTGTGATAAGTCATTCTTTGATAAAAGTTCTAATGGGCTGATATGTATGAGAATTAAAGGATATATGAAAAATTGTTAAAAACATTAGATTTCTACAAAAGTATAATTGTTCATGATGTTTGTATCATAATTAGGATTGAGCATGTAATTGTTTTCACTATTTAATTTATGCTATCACTCTTGTCACGTTTTCAAATGGTTGGTTTAGGCTTGTTCCTATTGAGTCATTGTACTCACCCTTACAAAACATTTCAGGTGAAGCGCAAAGGTCTAAGCAATCAACTAGACCAGATTAAATAAGGAAAATAAGAAGAGAAGTATTGATAAGTAGTTAGATATTTTATTTGTTATCTTTCATTTTGAAATAATGAACACTTGAGGATGAATGTAATAAGATAGGCGACTGTGATATATTCAATTTGGACCTTGATTTAAAACTAAATTACCTATTGTTTGGGCTGTGACTAGGGAGATCTTGCAATGGTATATTTTATTCTGCTATTATATGTGAAGGTTTTACTATGACATCGGGTTGAAGGTGGAATTGAGAAAAAAATTAATATGTATTATATATTTCAAATGTTTTGAGAGAAAAAAAATCCTGCAAGAGAGTTAAATTTTGAAATTTTATTTCAAAAACAAAAAAATCCTTTTGAAAAACCCAAGCCTCCACAATTTTTTTCTTTTTTCTTTTATTTAAAAAACACGTTGTGACTATTAGAGTTCCTCAAACTCTTATAAACATCCCAGTTTCCTCTCCCCAGGCAATGTGGGACTAATTCTCTATCCCTCACCCCAGCTTAGAAGCTTGCCAGCCTTCTCTCAGCCCATCCTCATCGGCTCAGGGCTTCAAATCTTCCTCTCTTAGGGAACACGCATTCCTGCGTGATAGCCATGGCTAGGCGCCTGTGTGCTGCTAGCCACCCACACCGGGTCGGGCTCTGGCTCTGATACCACTTGTAACAGCCCGAGGGCCCGCACCTTGCCTAAAAGTCTGCCAGCCCTATTGGCCCGCCCTCATCGGCCAAGGCTTCACAACCTCTCCCCCTTAGGGGACACACATCCTTGTGTGTCTTACCACAAGCGAGCGCCCGCGTACGACTAGCCACCCTCACCGGGTAGGGGTCTGACTTTGATACCACTTGTAATAGCCCAAGGGCCCACACCTTGCCTAAAAGCCTGCTAGCCCTCTTGGCCCGCCCTCATTGGCCAAGGCTTCACAAAACTTCTCACAACTTAATAATTAACTTTATGAGAAAAAATAGAGATCGAAACGACTTTATCATACTAAACTTAATTAAATATGTTATTGTTATTTTTACTCCTATATTACGATGTCTTGTAGGAGAGAACAAATTGAAGCCGACCGCCGTCGCAATGATCTAAGTAGGGAATGGAAACAAGCTATGTTCGCTCTATTCCCAGCGAACATTCAATATAAGATTTTACCATACACACTTTTCATGATCGAGCGTATGAAATTAGACGGCCCCTTCAAATGACAGTATGTATTTTCTTTAGGAAGCACCCTGCATCGTTAGGTTCAAAAAGTACCCTTGGCTTCTTTCGCTTCAAAGCTGCAACAGTAACGCATGCTTGCAAAAATATTTATTAACTGTCGCCCCTTTGTGGATCTAGTGAAGAATCTGAATTTCTTTTGAGTATGAAATGTGATTGACTTACAACTCTTTGGAAATTCTAACATATTCATTTAGGATAGAGGAATGTAATTTCAGTTGGCAGGACTCATTGCAGTAAATGAGACGAGCTACTAAGAACCTGTTATTTGCAGTCTTTGGTCAGTGCCATTCTGGTTTGTTTCCAAAGAAAAACATTGAAGTATCTGATATTTGACAGCCAGGAATGGTTTATACTACCACAGTACAAGTGTGCGGGCCGCACGTGGATGCCTGATTTCAGATGCGTGTTCCCTAAGGAGAAAAGATGTGAAGGCCTAGGTACTCAGTAGATGGAAAATGGCTCAAGGACAGAGAGTTAGTTCCACGTCATTAAAGGAAAAGTTACTGAGTTATTCATAAGAGTGGTTTGTCTCTCCTTATAACAAGGCCTTTCCCTTAGAAAATTGAAGAAGAACAAAACTGTGAGGGAGCTAGTTGTATGGGCAGCTAATTTCTCAAAGCAAAAAATATTATTGTATGTGGAACTACCGGGCTGTTACAAAAGGTGTCATTGGAGAAGGTATAGGTTATCTTATTTGGGATTACTCCGCAAAGTTGCGCATCGTCAGATTCTTAGAAACTGCGGATCAGGCAGTCACCGTCAGTTACTAAGTGAAAGATCCTGGAAGTCAAAACACCAACTACCGTTTTGCTGGAGACATGTTCATCACATTCAAGGGCATCCATCTTTATTAACGCTGAAAATAATTTGATCGCTCACAGCCTTAAGTTAGAAACTGTCAAAATCGAAAGCGAACCAGAAACCATTTGTTTTCCCTTTAACGTGATGCACGCATATTGCATAGGAATGATATGTACACGCACGTCAATTTCTCAATGCTGGCAAGTCGTTGTTTTATTGGATTTGGGATTACTCCGCAAAGTTGCGCATCGTCAGATTCTTAGAAGCTGCGGATCAGGCTGTCGCCGTCAGTTACTAAATGAAAGATCCTGTAAGTCAAAACTCCAAGCTACCGTTTGGCTGGAGACACGTCCATCACATTCATGGGTATCCATCTTATTAACGCTGAAAATACAATTTGATCGCTCACAGCCATCCGTTAGAAAACTGTCAGAATCGAAAGCGAACCAGAAACCATTTGTTTTCCCTTTAACGGGATGCACGTATATTGTAGTGGAATGATATGTACACGCGCGTCAATTTCTCAATACTGGCAAGTCGTTGTTTTATTGGGTTTTGTTATTTGACGGGGATGTCACTGAAGCACAAATGGCAGGGGTGCGCGTATGTAGAAACTATAGTTTAACAACTTTGGAAATTCGACTCAACTTGAAAATGCGCTGGAGTTAATACCGAACGGATATGTGGTGACTCAAAAAAACTCAGTCGTGATAATAAAAAGATTAGTTTTGGAGTGTATGCGGTTGAAAAAACTGGCAACTACAACACACATAAAGAACAGAAAAAATAAAAATAAAGCACAGACAGAGACATTAAATTTGCATGGTTTGGTAACGTGTTTACTCCACAAAAATAATTACCCTTATTCACAATGAGAAACTAGAGAAAAATAAATGATAAATCTTTCGATTTTGAATCGATTCCCAAAACCTCTTTATTATGAATGAGACATTAACCACTCAACAATCTCTACCTTGGCTGATTAATCTCCTCTCCCCTCTAAAGCCGAGAGGTAGCCGTATCGTACCTCTAACCTGAAGCACTCCAACTTTTTTTACCTAGGAAACAACTTTAAGTCCAAGCAATGCTTGAACTTTTTAATGGGGACATGCTTTGTTATCTTGTCCGCTGCATTCCCCTTTGTGTGAATCTTCTTTAGAAGTATCTATATCGTAGAAAATCACTCTTATATCTTGTAACGCCTCATATCTATGTGTTTAGTTCTTGCATTATTCACTTATTTCTTAATCTAGTAAATGACACGTTAGATGTTACAATACAATTGGTACCTTCTTGTTTCAACCCAAGATGAGTCATCACTCCAAATAAACCATGAAGCTTCTTTCCCCACATTTATAGCTTTTTGTCACTTACCATTTCTTCTTAACACCCACTTGCAGCCTATAACCTTGTTTCCTTACTTAGTAAACCAACTTTCAAGTTTCAAACTTGAAAAGTGACTTAATCTCTTTTTTCATACCTATTATCTAGTTATTTATATCCTTATATGATATAACATCCTAAAAGACAGATGAACTGTCACTAGTAGTTACCAAAGCACATTAAAACAATTTTCAAAACTTTTGTGGAACTTTTCTAGTTCATTTTGGTTTGATTTTGGATATGCTGTCCTGCACCTATAAATGTTGAATGTCCTTGTAGGATGAGTTTTCTTCTTCTACTTCTGACTCATCTAGGTCCACCTTAATTAAAAATATATCACCATCACCAACTACCTCTAACTTATCTTCACCTTGTTGCTTCTCCTTCACCAATTAGGGTTTATAAAATATGAGATGCCTATTAATGAAAACAACTTTTATGCACTTGGATCTTTTCTCATTGCCAATAGAAGTGTAGTTTCTTGGCTTTGAGTCAAGTAAAGACCGATGTCCACTCTACATATGAGTATAGGTAGGCCATTTGAAGATACTCAATATAGAGTAATTGACCTTTTATCCAGTCCACACCTCTTATCCCACATTGCAATCATTTGTTGTAGATGGTAATTTGTTAGTAACAACATAACATGTTATGTTGACTACTTCATCCTAGAATCCCTTTACTAGCCCTGTATGTAGTCTCATACACCTTGCTCTCTTCAAAAGAGCTCGATTCATATAATTTGCAACTCCATTTTGTTGTGGAGTCCCTCAAATAGTGAAGTGCCTAGCAATACCTTAATTATTATAGAACTTCATAAATACTTTTTTCTTATACTCCACCCATTTTCTAACTTGAGTTATTTTATTTACTTGCTTATTTGCTTTTCTACTTTTGCCTTCCACAGCTTAAACTTAAATGAAAACCTCATATTTCTTCTTCATAGAGTATACCCATACATTCCTAGAGAAATTATTAATAAAACTCATGGAGTACTAAGCTTTTCCTTTTAATGTACCAACATTGGTCACTGGACATTGATTGTACATAGGCAAAAGTACAACTACTTCTATGGTTCAATTTTAAACCTTAAAAAATGATGCTTCTCATAAAAGCAATACTTACTACAGTTTTTTCATGTAGAGCTTGCTCATCTACCTAAACCATATACACCACAGATTTGTGTCATATGTGTTGGAATCTAGAGGTAAAGAGATAGCAATTCCACTAACAATTATACTCCCTATCATCTTGTACAATTTCTAACTTTCTACCCCTTCATCAAGCCATAATTCCTTTGTTCACTTTGAGCACTCCACCTATTATGTGTGTGAAACCATTTGAGTGCAAAAGTACTAAGGAATATCAAAATTTTCTTCTGCTAGGGTGTGTCTCTAACATCACCCAAAGTCCTCACACCCCCAATAAATGTTTTTATTTTGCGTCAGGTGCCAACCGGCAAGGGAGAAGTTAAAGATGATTTTGTTATTTTTTTTTCTTACAAATGAATATGCATTTGTATATTAGTTTGTGAGGAAGAAATGAAAATCATCTTCAGCTTCTTAAAATATGGCAACCCTTGCATCAGGTAGCCAGCCAACAAGGGTGAAGCTAAAGACAATTTTGTTATTGGTTTTCTACTTGCAAATGAATATGCATTTATATATTAGTTTGTGAGGAAGAAATGAAAATCATCTTCAGCTTCTTAAAATATGGCAACCCTTGCGTCAAGTAGCCAACCAACAAGGGTGAAGGTAAAGATGATTTTGTTATTTCTTTTCTACTTGCAAATGAATATACATTTGTATATTAGTTTGTAAGGAAGAAACAAAAATCATTTTCAGCTTTTTAAAACTATGGCAACCCAAACATGATATGAATCGAAAACTGACATTCCCTCAAGCTAAGGCATTCTCCATAAGCAATGCGCTACATCGGATCCCAGGTGCCGTGAAAAATAGGCAAGAGTTGCTAGGGCATTCTCCCAAAAGCGACACGCTACATTAGATCTCGGGTGTATTGAAAAATGAGCAAGGGCTGCTAGAGCGTCCCCTCAGAAGCAATGCTATGCATCAGAACCCAAGTGCAATGAAAAGTAGACATGGGTTCATGCAATGGAGGTCGAGAAAGGCGATAGGAAATAAGATATCTCCAAAACATGAGATTTGTATCGCCACATGGAATATATGGACACTGACAAGTCAAAGTTTGGAGTTAGTAGATGTGATGAAACGTAGGAGAGCCAACATCGCTTGTATCCAAGAAACCAAGTGGAAAGGGGCTAAAGCTAAAGAAATAGATGGGTATAAATTATGGTACGTAGAAAAGAAAAATAACAAAAATGACATAGGAATAATAGTGGATAAGGAATTAAAGGATAAAGTTGTGGACATTAAAAGAATAAGTAATAGAATTATAATAATAAAACTTGTTTTAGGAGAGCAGATTAAAAATGTTATAAGTGCATACACACCACAAGTAGGGTTACAAGATATAATCAAGAGACAATTTTGGGAAGATGTAGAGGGAGTCATGCAAGAAATTCCCAGCACTGAGGGGATATTTATAGGAGTAGACTTAAATGGCCATGTAGGAAAAGATAAGGAAGGATATGAAAGAATACACAGAGGGTATGGTATAGGTGAACGAAATGAGATGGGGGAGAACATCCTCAATTTTGTTTTGTCATATAACCTATTCATTGCAAATAGACTCTTTAAGAAGAGGAATGAACACTTAATAACCTTTAAAAGTGGACTTCATAAAAGCCAAATAGACTTTTTTCTACTTAGGAATAATGAATGATCTATATGTAAGGATTGTAAGGTGATACCCAGTGAGAGTTTAACCTCACAACATAGGTTAATGGTTATGGATATTCATATCAAAAGTTGGAGTAAAAGAACTGAACTTAATACACATAAAAAAACTAAGTAGTGGAACTTAAAAGGAGAGAAAATAACCTCATTCACAAATAAGTTGATGGTAGAAGGAATTTGGAACTATGAAATAGAAGTAAATACCATGTGGATTAATATTGTTGTGTCCATTAAGAAAGTGGCAAAAGATGTCATAGGAGTATTTAAAGGTAAAAGGCAATTAGTAAAGGACACATGGTGGTGGAGTGAAATAATACAAAAAGTTATTAAAGAAAAACGAATGCGTTTTAAAGTATGGCAGAAGACTAGAAATAATGAAAACTATGAATAATATAAGAATACTAAAAAAGTTGCTAAGAAAATAGTGAGGCTAAACTTAAAGCATATGATGAGTTCTATAATATACTAGGAACAAGAGAAGGTGAGAAAGATGTGTTTAAACTTCCAAAAGTAAGAGATTAGAAGGGTAAAGACTTAGATGATGATCAAAGGGTATTAGTCAAAGATGATGAGATCAAACAAAGTTGGGAAACATACTTTCAAAAATTGTTAAATGACAATGACTCTAAAAATATAGGGATTGAAAATACTATAAATCTAAATAACACTAGATATTAAAGATATGAACGTAGGATTAGAGTATTGAAAAAGATGAAATCAGGAAAGGCCATGGAACCCGATGGTATACTAATAGAGGTTTGGAAGCATATGGGAGATATTGGGGTAATTTGGTTGACCAAGTTTTTTAACAAGATTACAAAATCAAAGAAAATGCCTTATGAGTGGAGGAAAAGCTCTATTGTACCAATTTATAAGAATAAAGGAGACATACAGAGCTGCAGTAATTATCGAGGGATCAAACTTATGAGCCACACTATAAAACTTTTTGAAAGAGTGATTGAGAAGAGGCTACAACATGAAACAAGTGTATTAGAGAATTAGTTTGATTTCATGCTTGAGAGGTCAACCTTGAAAACTATTTTCTTACTAAGACAATTAGTAGAGAAATATATAGAGAGGAGGAAAGACCTCCACATAGTCTTTATCGACTTAGAAAAAGCTTATGATAGAGTCCCTAGAGAGTTAATATGGTGGGTGTTGGGTGATAAAGGGGTTTCTCATGGATATATAGACATAGTTAAAGATATGTATGAGAGAAAGGTAACAAATGTTAAGACCACTAGTGGCATGACTAGTGATTTTTCTGTCACTGTAGGATTGTACCAAGGATCGTCATTGAGCCCATACCCTTTCACATTGGTTATGGATGAGTTAACAAAACATCTGCATGAGGAGATTCCCTGGTGCATGCTATTTGCAAATGATATAGTCTTACTTGATGAGATTAAGGAGGGTGTAAACATAAAGTTAGAGTTATGGGGAGAAGTATTAGAATTTGAAGGATTTAAAATTAGCCGAGCTAATACAGAATATATGGAATATAATTTTAGCAAGGAGAGTAGGAGTGGAACACCAATCAAGATTAATAACCAAGAAGTCCCCATAAAAGACCACTTTCGGTAGTTAGGATCAATGATTCATGAGAGTGGAGAGATTGAGAGATTGAGAGGGAGGTTACCTGGAGAATCCAAGCGGGTTGGAACAAATGGAGATGGGTATCTGGAGTTTTGTGTGATCAGCAGGTGCCACAAAATAAAAGAAAAATTCTATAAGATGGCATAATGCTAGTCATGCTCTATGGATTAGAGTGTTGGGCAGTTAAGGAACATCTTACTCATAGGATGAGCGTCGTAGAAATGAGGATGTTGAGATGGATGAGTGGTGAGACAAGAAAGGATCGAATTAGAAATGAAAATATTAGAGAAAATTTAGAGATAGCACCAATAGGTAACAAGATGAGGGAGATTAGACTTAGATGGTTTGGACATGTTCAAAGGAGGCCAACAATGACACCAGTTAGAAGGAGTGAGGCAATACTAGTAGAAGGTTCTAAAAGGGTAAGGGGAAGGCCCAAAAGAATATGGATAGAAGTGGTGAGGAAAGATTTAAAAACTTTGGGACTAAATGAAGCTATGGTATTTAATAGAGTGGAATAGAGGAATAAGATTCATGTGGCCAACCCCTAATTGGGGTAAGGTCTTGATGATGATGATGATGATTTTAAACCACTCTCTATCTGAATACATATTGTAGGAATACCCAGAATTCATAATCCACGCATCAACAAAGTCATGAGGAAACCTTAAATACATAAAATATTATGGGGAGCATTTTGATTCTTCAGTCCTGTCAGCGTCATGAGGAAACCTTAAATACATAAAATATTTTTTGATCTCCTTGCCACTTCCCAAGTCTGCGTGTACCAAGTGAATATGCAGTATTATAGGTGCAACTATGATCAACCAAATATGATAGCTTCCAATGTTCATTATTTGGAGATGAAACATGTGCCTTTATTTATTAGAATTGCCCCAGCCTAAGACTCTCTTCCAGGACATTTTTGGTCATTCATGCTCCAGCTACCATTCTTTTCAAGGTTCCTAACTATGAAGTACATTCTTCAATATTTAATAGTTGAGGTCTATACACGTGCACGATACTGAGCTTGAGAAGAGGTGTATGCCTCATTCTTCACCAACGTTAAAGCCTTTGTTATCTAAATCTAAGACATTTATTATAATTAAAACAACTTAGATAGATTAAAATTTATATTTGATATTCTTTTTAGCTTATTTTTTGTTGAGCACAAAATAGTGACTACCCCTTTTTACTATTTTTTTCTTATATCAAGGGCTAGTATTTAAAATAATTCAAATGCATTAATTTCTAATGGTTTTTTTTTTTTTTCTTTTTATGGAGAACATGACAAATAGCTTAAATTTAAAAACATAATATCATGTATAAAAAGGAAGGTAAAAACTTCTCACAATTGAGCAGCATGTATGTGCGCCTCCGGTAGTTCCCTATTGGATTGATGGTAAGCATAAGTAGAAGCGTGGCTTATAATATCATTTATTTTTAATTGAATGTCTCATCATACCTTTACTAGTTAAGTCTATAAGGAAAATTTGAGATCGAGTAAGACTTCATCGTACTATAGACTTGATTAATATGTTATTGTTGCTGCTATATTATGATGACTCGTAGGAGAGAACTCCCACTTTTCGCATGAGTGAATAAATGGACGCAGTCCGAGATGATGAAAGCCAATGTAATAATCTGGTTAATGAAAGACACTTCGACCCTTCAGAATATTTAAGAAAATAGGAAGAAAAGCACAAACTTGACCTAACTAGGGCTGTCTCGCATCCCTAAGTATTCTCTACCTATCCACCTGTGTCGGTTTCGGCCACAGGTACCTTTTTGAGCCTCTCTAAGTGTTATGGTTGGTGGGGTTATGCTCGGACTAATTTAGGTCTTGTAGATACTCTTACAACATCTCTTATTTATAGATTCTCACCTGTAGCATGGGGCACATGGAATCCCATGCAAATCAGCAATGATCACCTTGCAAAGTAGTACCATGAGGGAAATGTGAAAAGAACCCCTATCGGGGATTTGCAACACTAAACATGACTTCCTGGATCAAGGTTCTACTAGTATCTGATCAAGATAAAATAAGAGAAAGTTAATAGACCTTTGGCTATCTATCAGATTAATAGATTCAATCGTGCCCCTGTTGTGGGCTACTGAAAGTGCTTGCAACTGAGGGCATTTACGCATTTCTTCTTCTTATTTTTTCTACTTCGATATGGAAGGATATACGTTAACACCAAATAGAATGGAAGGATATCCATGATTGAATTAGTCCATGTAAATCCTTCTTTGATGGTTTAGGAATCCAAGAAAGCCATCTCTCTCTCTCTCTCTCTCTCTCTCTCTCTCTCTCTCTCTCTCTCTCTCTCTCTCTCTCTCTCTCTCTCTCTCTCTCTCTCTCTCTACTAGTTGTTAATCCAATGAATCTCTCCTTGTTTGGGGATCAAAGGTCCTTGTATCGACAAATAAGACATGATTATTTCAAACTGTGGTTCATTCCCACCAATGAATTGGAAATGTGAAAGCAAATGCCTGTAGTCATAAGGTCACAATCAACAGCTATAGGACAATGCATAAAGTTGCTTTATTAGTTGTGTCTCTGGTGCCTGCTTTACTAGTTGTTAATCCAATGAATCTCTCCTTGTTTGGGGATCAAGGTCCCTGTATCAGGAAATAAGACATTCGAATTTCAAAATGTGATTCATTCACACCAATGAATTGGAAATGTGAAAGCAAAGGCCCGTAGTCATAAGGTCACAATTAACAGCTGCAGGACAATGCAAAAAGTGTTGGAAGCATTGGTAATGATCTTAGATGATGCATTTTCTAGACAAATGTCATCTATTGCAATCTCCAAACGTCATCATCATAAATTACCAACTATTAATTTTTACAAAGTTATGTGAATCTCCAATCTTACTGACGGTAATAGATGTGTGAGTGCTCCTTTATTTACTGGGAAGCTGAAAAAGGATTAGTTCTGATTTCTTGTTGCATCATGTTTATTGATCTAATTGGATGCAACAGTTTACCTTGTAAATCATCATCTGCATCCAATCATTCTTATAAAGATATTGCAATTATTAAACTTTCAAAAATAGCAATCTTAATCCATGTACCTCATATGTTGTTTATTCTTAGTTCTCGTATGTACTCCCTCAGCTCGATTTATTGATTGATCAATTCATAAGTTTCATAGTTGATCCATCAATAGATGGCTCAGATCGTGTCTCTCTTGCTGATTAGTCTACCAAGAAAGAAAAGATACGCTGATCTGTAGCTCCAACTGTGGAACTACTATATATTAGAAAGAGATGTAGTGCCTAATCTCATAGATTTGGCATTAAATGGTAAATCAACGGTCATATCTTATGAACATGATAGATATGTCATTATTCTAGGGGTTTGGTGATAAACCTACCTTCAGATCAGAATGAATACTTGAATTAGATATGAATCTCAGAGCATGTTCACTAATATGCAGTTAGATCGAGATGAAGGGCTGGATCTGATCTCATATCAAATCGTCTAGTGTGAAGTCTATATCCAGACCTAAAGGGGACTACTTATCAATTACAAATCTAAGTACTAAGTGGTTAATTAATGATCAGATCATCTCTTAGTGGTGGATCAATCAAAGAACTGATGTTTCACTGACCAATCTAAGATTAGATCACTATAATGGATCAGATCAACCATAGATCTGGTTTCTGGTAACCAATAATGGTCAAATCATAGTGAATGGGTCAAATCGATCATTGATCAAGCTATTAGTGACTAGTCAATGGTTGAATCATGTGAGAGTTCACGAATAGATCACAGATCTGACTTTTGAAGGCAGATCAATGGTCAAATCGCTATGAATGGTTAGAATAAGTTTAGGTCTGCCATTTGGAGGCAGTTCATGGCAGGATCTATGAAATTAGTTATAGATCCATCATTCAAAGTTAGATCAATGACTAGATTATGATAGATGGTTAGATCAGTCATAGATTTGGCAATCTAATCCAATAAAGGGTTCGATGACGATCGACGGTCCGATCATCTTTGATCAACTAATTGACATATGGGTTTTGTTTCTTGTGTGAAGGATCACTACGATTGTGTCAAATCTATGAACTCCTTGGATTGGCCATAGGAAAAGATCAAAGTCTAAGGGGGGATGGTGGGGCTCACCATGTCAACTCGGCCCATCAAGGCAAATCGAGAGTGGGTGACATGGACTGATCATGACAATCTAATTATCGTGCCAATGGCAAGAAGAACAGAAAAGAGTGGAGGGGTTTTGGGTCACCAGTGGGATATCAAGCAGATAGGAGAGGTGGACGTCAAGGTTTTTCCCTTTCTCTGGCATTCCCCCATCTTTTCCTATTTTCTGGGTCGCCGCCTAATGCATGGACATGAATTAAAGCATGATAGATCAAGCCCCTCTGCATGTCGAGTCCAGTTCCAAACATCACAGATCCTCTACAGCGTTAGAAACCAAACAAGGTGGGGTGCCATTATTAATTTGGACCCCCTAAATTAGTAAAATTTTGGGGGGTTTTCACCACAATCTCTATTTCTCACTAAATTAGTATCGTTGGAATCGTCTCAACATGTAAGTTTCAATTTCCAAGCAATTCAATTTCTATTTTTATTTCAATTAAAATATATTATAATTACCTATAAATTAACTCAAAATTTGAGGTTTTTGCAGATAGCTATGTTGCACATGTGCCAAGAGTTGACAATTAAAAATCTCAAATCATTCATGCCTTGTGTGTGCATGTTATGTGAATCGATAAAAAAAACAACTTGGTTGAAGCATGAATGTATCATATGAGTGAGTAATGGCTCAAGCATACTTAAATCATAATATCAATGATGAGATCCCAATTAAGACATGATAAGTGTTGTGCATACTTCAAATATGAGATTGATGGATGCAATCCACATTATTCCTAAAAATAAAAACACACATGATATTGAGTGATAATCAACTAAGTGTGTGTGCTATTTATACAAAAGACAATGGTATATGTGATGGTATATGTGATATTGAAATACAAGTAGATTAAATGCACTATTTATTAGATCATAGATAAAGGACGCAAGGTGCATTAAATCATGACATCTAACAATGTATGCAAATCACTAAATCAAATGACAAACTATGCAATTGAAGTACTCCAACAAGATAAATTAAAAAAAAAATTAAAAAATTAAAAAAAAGGACCTCTTGAGGTAAAACAATCTTCTAAAAAAAATTTTGTCCAAAAATGCAAAGAGTGGATGATCCTTGGTGCAGCATCCTACTCTCTCTCTCTCTCTCTCTCTCTCTCTCTCTCTCTCTCTCTCTCTCTCTCTCTCTCTTTATTTTTACTATTCTATATTCTATCATATCTCTAGATCTCTTCCCTATCCTATACCATCCAAAATTCTAATCTTATCTACTTTTTGTTACGTTTCATTATCCTTTCCTATCTACCATAATTTAGAGACTTTAACTCTAATTCTAAAGTTTTTATGTTCACCCTGTAACCAATAGAGCCAACTAGCCTTTTGTTATCAATTGTATGCAAAATAAATATTTATATTATAAAAACCCAAGTTGTTACATTATCCAACCCTTTCATCTAATATTCCTCACTTCAATTACTCGTGGCCAGCAATCATGTGGTGGTTTGACGATTCTAAGCATAAAAAAATCTGTGATTTTAGTTGTTATAATGTTTGCCTTTCGAGAGGCTATAACATGCTTTGAACCTTAAACTTTAGAGAAATTTTTAAAATAATTCCATACTTTTTGGGTTTCAAAATAGCCCACCAAGTTAAATAATATGTGTTGCCACCTTATCCCAATCTCTACCAGTTGATTAGCTAAGGCAGCACTAGACGTCATCCAAATTATAATTTCTAGTAAAGCCCTAAAATCCCATGTCTAATATTACTTAAAGCACCCCATCTCCCTTCTCTTTCTGTCTCCTTCCCTATAGTCGGAGAAAATGAACTGTACATTAGAGAAATCAATGGAACCGACAACTGAAACCTTCTCAGTGTCTAATCTTGCAGTCCCCATCCAATCTAAAAGATTAGACACATCGATGAAACCCTCAAAACTCTCTTTGGCACCAAAATTAGCATGATCATAAAAATACCAAACAATCAAATTCTCGCTTTGGGCTTATTTCTCTATCAATAATCTCAACTTGATGGACATGGAAGTTCTAGTAACTAAATCAGGTCAGCCATCAACAAGAGATTCAAAAGAACCATATGCGACGCTCCAAAATTGTTTGGATAGTTAGCCTAGGGAGAGCTGTTATGAGCCAAATATGGTGAAGAATCCCACTTCTAATGCATTTGATAATTATCATAAAAAAGGAAGGGAAGGTGATTGGTTTGTGTGATTTCAAATCTGAAAGAAATTCTCTATTTGGGGATTCTTCACTACATTTGGCTAACCCTCTTGGATCTCTTTGGAAGACCTATAAGTGAGAGCTGATGTCTGCAATGCAAGGTCCAGATCTGGCAATCAGGGGAGATCTGGCCATCAGGATCTTTAGGATTTGTGAGAACACAAACACACACAATAATGAGAGACACAGAGCTACATGGTTTGGCCAAACTCGGCGTACATCTATGGGAGAAAAAATTCCACTATTTAATCTGATCAGATTACATAACAGAGGAAGAGTAGGATCAAATCTGCATCCTATTCCACATATGCATATCTCTCTCTCTCTCTCTCTCTCTCTCTCTCTCTCTCTCTCTCTCTCTCTCTCTCTCTCTCTCTCTCTCTCTCTCTCTCTCTCTCTCTCTCTCTAACATCTCCTATTTAGAGGAGTTCTACATGTCTGAATGTCAAGATTTGCGGTGCTACAAATCTTGGCATTTTCTCTGTTTTGACAGTGTAGTCATCTTCTACGGTGCCAACAGCAATCATAGATGAAATCCATTGGTTGGGGCCATCATGTAAGTTGTTTTCTCACATGGTCATGGACCATGTGCTGGTCCATCCCAACAATCTCCCCCTCCATGCCCATGGGAGGAGAATGCACTAAACTATTGTTAATTTATTTGGCTCCCCCAAATTTCTAGCACAGCTTTGATTTAGCTCACTCTCCAATTGTCATTTGTGCTTTCTAGTGACTCTATTAACCATCTACAAGTGTCTGCAACTTATCTTAAAAGGGAAGTTGCTCCGTGATACCCAGGGTTTTTTATCAATAATAAAATAACAATTTATAAAATATGTCAAGATCCCTGCTTTAAAACTTTGATTTTTATATTGACCAAAAACAAAAACTCGAATAAAAAGCATTTATTTCAAAATCCCAGGAGTCATACAACCATAAAATCACATATTTAATGGTGAAATAAAATCCTATTTCTACCGAAAATCTAACAAAGTCTCCTCTGTATTTTGGACCATTGCACATCACATGTGCGATACAAAATCACCTAATAAATACAATACATGACACGACAATTGGGAGACTCAGTCTCCACACTCATCCACCCCAATCAAATATGATTTTCAATAAAAATGTATACTCCGACAGTAGATACTAGGGTCTGTCCATACAACCATCACATCCAACATAAATTCATATCCTCACATCCAGGTTACATTGCAATTATATTAATGTACAGTCCATAAACCATAACCAACGTGAGGTCCTATACAAACCTTATCTTCTCTGAAATGTCCTCAATACTCCACTAGAAACTGTCATCACTTTTGTCTGCTCTATCGACATGTCAACCTATTGCAACTCTTTATGTCTAAGGCATTGCAAACAAAGCAATGTGTTAGCAAGCTATTACTTGTGAAGATCTGAGTTTTTGATGAAGTTCACAGATATAAAACATACGTATAAAAAGCTGAATCATCACATGGCAAGAACAACACAATGCATGGATAATACAGTGTCAAAATCACTTACGAAAATAGATAAAAATCTGATTTCGAGCATAGATATCAAAATATAATATCCAAATGTCACAATAAGCATAAGAATGGATAATGCATGCTCATACAACTAATAAAGCTAGTATCAATCAAATTGATCATAACAAGGCATGAATGCATATTGTAAATAATTAAGCATGCAAGTTAATCACATCTTCAGAGTGTCCCACCATTAGGTAGCTCGCTCAACCCGTAGGCTCACCCACATAGGCTTCACCTAATATATCCATACCACATAGGTCCCTCACCTATAGCTTGCATATCAGGTAGCTCACCAAGCCTGTAGGCCCTGCCACATCTGACCGCTCACATAGGCTTCACCCAATATATCCATTGCGCGTGGATTCCTCACCTGTAGCTCGCACACCAGGTAGCTCACCCAGTCCATAAGCTCATCCACATCTGGCTGCCCACATAGGCTTCACCCAATGTGTCCATGCCACATGAGTATATAGAATAAGAGTATGGATTAGTATGCTATAGTAGCAACCACTCTAAGGTATCAACTACTACCGCTCATCATTGACACCAAAACGGGAGATTGCTGTCCGTCATGCATGGGAAGCTGGTTAGACCTGCGTGGGTGGCCTACCCATGATTACCACAAATCACACGCAATGCCCATCATTAGGGTAGTGTCTATCATCCATAATACTCAAAAGACAGGGACCAACCATATGACCCTCCTAGCATAGCATCCATTGGGCAAAAACACCCATCATAATCAGTGAAACTGCGAATCAAGTATCAAAATCAGTGCATAACCATCCTTGATAAAATCAAATCGAGGAAGTATTTAATATATCAAAATCATGTATCAAAAAATTAATGTATAACATCCTCAAATAATCCAATCGATGTAACATGTAAATAAAAAAAATAGTGCACACATCATGCACATTAAAAGGTAGTATACATCTTGACAATACACACTGAATAGTCATCAAAGAAATCATGAGTTTGGTATACACATCCTTGCATCAAACAGTCCATGTAAATAAAATTGTCGAGTAAATAATCATGATCTATAAAATCATAGAATAATAAATATAGTCACCTACCTCAAATGAAGTACCACTCATTTGTACCTCCCAAATCAGTTGGACCTAACACTAATGTGGTCCTCCATAGTTCCATCTCCTGGATACATATTACATCCATTTATACTTAGAATTCAATTTATCTAACTTGGATTGTATTCCAAACTATAGTATTCAAGACAATCCATCGATTGCTAGCCCAAGAATCTCAGGGTAGGGCTTGCCCTAATTGGCTAATAGGTCAAATTGTACATAATCTAGCCCACTCTAACCATCTGATCCTTCTTCTTAATCATATCATTGCAATTTTAAAGTTACTAGACTCAAATCACGTCAATCTCGCTTAATTCATCATTCAAATAAATTAATCGAGCATTATTATATGAATCTCATGCTCAGTCTTATCTAATCATAGTTAGATCAACCAATCAAATGGCTAAGATAGTAATCTTACATTGTACCAGTCAGTTTGAATAACATCCAGCTATTTACTTGGTCGGATCGTCCACCTGATCGCCTCAATTGTGCCCGATCATCATATATCCATTATGATCTCATCAATTTTCCTCACATGATTGCCCCACATCATATAAAAATTTAGTAATTATAACCAATTAATCTAAATAAGAATTCTAAACATTTCAGATCATCAAATTGGATCCAATTTCATACCTGAATCTTTAGTTGATCTCAACTATTGATCAGAATCAGCTAAATCATCTCTATAATTGCTTTAGATCCAAAATTCCTCTATAGATCCTTGATCTACACTTCATGAGGATCACTACAAACTAGTTGGGTCAAAAAACAAAGTCAAATTATCACAGATCAGATGATTTGACCTCCGATCAAAAGTTTGGTAAAATCAACAGTTAGATCTTCTTTGATCAAGAAATGGAAAGATGGGTTTTGTTCCTTGTATTGCTAGGCTCGCAAGGGTAGTCTTGGATATCCAAGATTCTTCCTGGATTGGCCAGAATTGTAGGTCAAATTTCAAGCACGTAATAGGGTGTTTTGGGTCAATTCCTCCCAAATGAGTTTGACTAAGTGGCTCAACTCATCTCCAACCCGTTTGAACAATGAGACATGAGAGAGAGAGAGAGAGAGAGAGAGAGAGAGAGAGAGAGAGAGAGAGAGAGAGAGAGAGAGAGAGAGAGAGAGAGAGAGAGAGAGAGAGAGAGAGAGAGAGAGAGAGAGAGAGAGAGAGCATCGCTCTCAGGCACACAACCCGCCCAAAAGTCTAACTGTGTTGTGGAAGGGGAAGACGAGCCAGGGAAGGAAAGGGGTTACCTTGTGTGGTCAATCCATGTGCGCACCAATGTACCAAGCTGGCTGTGCTAGTTGGAACCCGACGAATCGGGCCAGGTAAGAGGGGCAAGGGGATTCCGATGACCAGTACTAAGTAAACTCCCACAGAAGAGAGGAGGGAGGGGTTTCCACATGATGTCGATAGAAAACCCAATCTGAATTTTCATCATCAGCTCTAATCGACTGTCAAGATCACTTCAAATTTCCCATACACTTTAGGGTTTTTAGTTGTGGTGTCATGCTGAACATAATGATCGGCTCGGATCACCGATTCGAGCCATCATCCTCTCCATTGATGGCTGCATCACTACAAACCCTCACCGCGTTTTCTTTATTTTGCCAACATGCAGATCTCCTCCGGTGTGAAGCTTCTATCCTCTTCTCTTTTCCTCCTTCTCCTTCTCCTTTCCTTCATTTTCTTCTCATTTCTTCTTCTCTCCCCTAGTTTCTCCTTCATCGTCAGCTTTCCCCATGTGTCATGTTCCGGAACAAACCATTATGTCTATTCACATTTCTCACTTAAACGAGGCGGGGTGTCTATATCAAACACGCCCCCCCCCCCCCCCTTGTTTAAGGTAGATCTCTCTCTCTCTCTCTCTCTCTCTCTCTCTCTCTCTCTCTCTCTCTCTCTTTTCTTTTTGTTGTCGGATGTTACATGCTTTCCCTATTAAACACTTCTTATAGAGTTTAAGTGTTAATCAGTCAACAAGTATACCTCAAGCACCCAAAGCTGGTTGCTTAGAAGCTTACCAATGCCTCTAGTACCTACCCTCATCAACTAGTGTTGTATGATAACCGTCCTATATGTTACGTGTTTTATAGGATGGTTGTGACTGATCTTCTGATTCTAACCGAACTGAATCTTTGATTACCTGAAGCAATGACAATGAGGTTCTAGAGCAGAAAATCAGAATTCAATGCCATGGGTCTTTCAGTTATGAACAACTAAACTTTCAAACCAACCCCCACATAAATTGTTAGGATGGAATTCATTTCTCCAACTCCTTCCATGCCCATTGTCATTGGTCATTGCTCCATCCACTGATCCAACAACAAGTACAGAGACAAACACAGAAAAGCATTACTAACTAGTATTGGTGAAAATTGAACTATACCAAATTACCAATAAAGTTTTGTAATATTTTATTATTTTATTTAGAAGCAACACAGTTCTTTACGCCACTCACATCACATGATATGTAAAAGAGACTGAAATGAATCAAATAACCACAATAGAAGTAAATAAATAGAGATTAAGTAGCACATGAGGGAAATCTACTTCCATCAATGTATCAAACACAACAAATTAAAATAAGTTATGAAAAGTATACAAATTAATCAAAATGAATTGATCTAGAGTCTTCAGTTGGTTGAATTGATCCTGCACTGCTACTTATGCTTACAATGTCCTCGATAAGCTCATCCATAGCAACTGTAATGGTAGAGTCTACAATCATATAGAATAAACACGCATTAGTCATTACTAAGATCATATAAAATATAATGTAAATATAGAATCATAAACTATTACCTTTCAATCCATATAGCTAATCTCTTACACAAATCAATGCTTGCACGGTATCTGGCTTTAAAGTAGATCTATATTGGTCAAGAACCCGACCACCAACACTAAAAGCAGACTCTTATACAATTGTAGATATGGGAATGCTCAAGACATCACGAGCCATGGCAACAAGTTCAGGATGCCTAAAATCAACATTTGAATCTAATATAAATGTAAATAAGATTACAAAAAATAGTGTTTACATGAGATTATTAGTCAAACAACCTGTATTGATTGCCTTTCTAGACTGCAAGAATGTCTAGCTTTGACTCTTGCAATCTTGGTTCATCCAAATAAAGCTCCAATTGTGATTTTTGCATATCCAAAGTACCTCCTTCACCTTCAAATGAATCAAATTCCTAATGCAAATGCAATTATATTATTCAACATACTATAAGACAATTCATAGTAAATTTTAATATGCTAAGTAGCAAGCGACACACAATGAAAGATACAATTATAAATAAAATTACCTTCATGACATCTAAAACCTCTTGACTATATGACATGTTCTGTCTATCATCAGCACCACTAGCCACTGAGGAAGATAAGGAGGAAGGAATAGGATAAATCTTAACCATATATTCATTAAAGAGAGAAAATAGCTTTTCCCTAACTTAAACAAACTCTAAGCAGCCACTGCCAAACAATTTCTTGTATGAGAATTCCAACACACATGCAATTGCCAAAATAGTGCTGAATTCAGACCAGTACTTTGAAAACTTGGAAAACATTTGGGTGGACATACGTTTCTTATAGTCATCATCACTTCTCATGTATTGTGTTAAACTCAAATAAATTACAAATGCTGCATGAAAGTAGAGATTTGCAGTGGGATACTTGGATTCAAAGAACATGCAGGTGGCATCATAAAAAACTGCCAAAGACTTTGAAATTTTTGTAGCCTTTTCCCATTCATTGAAAGAAGGACAGTGCTTATAATTTGAGTCACTTAATTCTAAGTGACAAAATGCATGCTGGTAATAAAGAGCACTTTCAAGCATCAAATAGGTTGAATTCCATCTTGAAGGACAATCTTGTCTTAAGCCCTTTTTTGTCTCAATTGACACGTGATTCACACACGCTAAAAAAATTTGTTTTCTACTTTGTGATGCTTTGACAAACTTAATACTCTCTCTAATTTTTTGAAAAGCATCCGCAATTTCTTTTAAACTATCTTGCACAATCAAATTCAAAACATGACAACAACAACAAAGTAGATGAAGGAACTCTCCACCATAAACAAGAGTGTTCCTGATGTTTAATTGATGCTTAACAGCTCAACAGAAGAATCATTAGCAAAAGCATTATCTAAACTGACTGAAAAAATCTTTTTCTCAATCCCCCATTCTACCAATAATGAGTATACCTTTTCTACTAATGATATTCCATTATGTGGAGGTGGTAGGAAACAGAAATTTAATATCCTCTTTTGTAAGAACCACTGACAATCTAGAAAATGTGCTGTGAGACTCATATAACCATCAGTAATACAAGAAGTCCACAAATCAGATGTCAAACTTATCCTGCTAGGTGCCAACTCTAACATCTCTTTCATCCCTCCTTTTTCTCTTTTATACATTCTCAGAACATCTGCTTTTACTATATTTCTACTAATTAAGTGCAAATCTGCATGCAAATATTTTAGTAGAGTTCTAATTCCATCATACTCAATAAATTGGAAAGGCAAATCATACAGAACAACTGCAGCTGCTACTAACTCACGATAAACTTCAGGATCAAATTTATTATCTAAAGCTGCACTTAGTGACATACTCCTCTGACTTTGAGATAAAAGCAACTATCCTATATCATGAGAAGAGCTCCGTTGACAAGTCTTTATATGACATTTTAAGTTACCAGTACCAAATTTGTTATCGCAAATATATATTGCAGAGCACTTCTTACATTTACACATTTGCCTTCCATCTTCTGATAGAGGAAGGTGTTCAAAAAAATTCCAAACTGGAGACATTAGTTTCCTATGCTTTTTACCTCTATTGGATTTTGAAACTAACTCCACGTTCTCCAAATCAGCAAGCTCATCATCATTGTTGTTGTGGGGTAGCATATTTAAGTTATCAGAAACATCAGTGCTCCCAACTTTGACAAAAAAAAAAATTTCTTCACACTGACAGTAAACTAAACACTACACCAACAATTACTAATAAGGGAAGGGAGTGGGAGTGAGGAATGACGAATGAAAAGAGTCAGAATCATAATTTCATAAAGAAATAACAAAAAACAAACACATACTTGTGATGATGTACTTGTAGTAGGGGTGCAACTGCTCATTGTGTTAGAAGGGTTGAACTTGAAGAAGACATTTGGAAAGGAAAATCTGAAACAGATGTAAAATTGTAAATTATAAAAGCAGCTTGGGTTGGGTTGGGTTGAAGAACCTTTAACCGATTCAGGCGATTCTATATTTGATTGATGCTATCTATATAAGACGGCTCGATAACAACAGTCTTATAATATAACAAAAAATTAAAGACCATTAATAATAGTCGATATTACAGGACGGTTAATGAATAATTGTCCTATTTTAATAAAAAATATAGGATGGTTAGGATGTAATAGTCCTATAATAGAAAAGAAAACCAAATAGGACGGTTAATACATAACCAATACAGGAATATAGGACGATTATGTACTAATCGTCCTATTTTTTACATAAGAATATAGGACGGTTAAGGACTAACCATAACATATATGGATATAGTTTATTAGTACTTTACCAATCTGTGAGTGTGACTGTGATGTGCTAGACTTCCAGTGATCAATCTGCCTGTGCCGGTAAACGGCCTAGCCCTGGTGCCGGCCTGCCTAATAGGGACAGATAGCCTTCTTTCCTCCAATTCCAAACTAGCAAGTGGCAACTGGAGTTAATGAAACTTACACTTTAATCATTTCTCAAATATTTTGAGTCCTTGTCCTTGATGTTAGATCCAATGTGTGGGCCCCCCTTGGAGTGGCGGGAAAACAAAATGAAAACTAAAAACATAAAGGTTTAATTTTAACTAATTAATAATTATCTAGGTCTACTAAGTCAATCTAGTCTAAGGCAATTGTTTTGTCTTTTTGTATGTAAGTAAGCCCAAATCCAATTATCCAATTGAATTTGAAGTCTTATGCTAAAGCACCCTAGCCTAGATGGTTGTTTGCTATAACTATAAGTTATAAAAGTATAACCTAAGGCTAAGACTTAGCTACGACCTACACACTGTCTCTAATTTTCTTATCAACCATTTTAAGATTAGCTACACATTGTCAGTTACAAACTTACAAGTTACACTTAGTAGAAAATTAGTTAACCAAGTTTTGTAACTTGTACAAGTACAAGTGAGAGACTAACTAACTATTATATATTGTATAAAATTATAAATGCAAATGATTTTCTTATGTTAATTTCACATGTCATCACCAATTGATCTAATATATCTCTTTTTCATCAAATTCATGAATATCATGTATCCAACTCATATAACTCAAGATTTGTTTCTCATTTTTAACTCCCAATTGATGATAATAGATTTAGAATAACTCATTTATCCATAATCGATCCATTGATCCATGTAGAGTAAAATTTAGTAACTCCCTTAGTAATATCATTCAACGTTTGTTTTTTTTTTTCATGATTATTATTCATTTTACCATCAATGCCAGTTATTTTTAGTTTTCACTATAGAGTATAGACCACAATCCATAATTAATTTTAGTTTCCCCAAAGTTATCATATCAATATCCCTCCAATTCTGTCTTGATAAGCTTTTGTGTTAATTCAACACATAACTCTTATTCACTGTTCTTATTCTCACCTCTCCTAATGAGTTAATTACATAACTAATAACTATTCCCTTCCTATGCTCATTATCCACCAATGAGATAAGTACATAACTCTTTCTATACTAATTCTCAAGGCAATTGTTTTGTCTTTTTGTATGTAAGTAAGTAAGCTCAAATCCAATTATCCAATTGAATTTGAAGTCTTAAGCTAGCTAAAGCCCTTGCCTTGGCTAGTTGTTTGCTATAACTATAAGTTATAACCTAAGACTTAGCTACACCTACACACTATATCTAATTTTCTTATCAATCATTTTAAGATTAGTTACACATTGTCAATTACAAACTTACAAGTTACACTTAGTAGAAAATTAGTTAACCAAGTTTTGTAACTTGTACAAGTACAAGTGAAGTGATAGACTAACTAACTGTCATATATTGTATAAAATTATAAGTGCTACTGATTTTCTTATTTTAATTTCACATGTCATCACCAATTGATCTAATATATCTCTTTTTAATCAAATTCATGATTATCATGTATCTAACTCATATAACTCAATATTGGTTTCTCATTTCTAACTCTCAGTTGATGATATTAGATTAGGAATAACTCATTCATCCATGATCCATTGATCCATCATTCATGTAGAGTAAAATTTAGTAACTCCCTTAGTAATATCATTCAACATTTGTGTTAATTGAACACATAACTCCTATTCTCTGTTCTCATTCTCACCTCACCTAATGAGTTAATTACATAACTAATAAATATTCCCTTCGGACCCTTCTTATACTCATTATCCACTAATGAGATAATTACACAACTCTTTCTATACTCATTCTCAAGCTACTGAGTTAATTACATAACTATTTCTATTATCATTCAGTCATTCTTACCTAATGAGTTAATTATATGACTCTTTCTTTACTTATCATCAACAACTTTTGAATTGAGTATGAGTTACTTACATAACTTTGCTTTTTTAAGCTGATCCTCAACTAAGATCAGATGAGTTAAATACATAACACTTACTTTACTCAACCTCAACAACTATTGAATTGAGTATGATAGTATGAGTTACTTACATAACTTTGTTTTTAAGCTGATACTCTACATATATGCTTTGTCTTTTTAAGCTCATCCTAAAGGAAATTAAGATGAGTTAATTACATAACTCTTTCTTTAGTCTATACTTAATAACTATTTTTTTTAAGCACATCCTCGACTAAGATTAATTAATAACTCTTTCTTTACTCATCTAGTCATCCTCAACTGAGATGAGTTAATTACATATGTGCCCTGTCTTTTTAAGCTCATCCTTAAGGAAATTAAGATGAGTCAATTACACAACTCTTTCTTTACTCTATACTTAATAACTATTTTTATTTAAGCACATCCTCAACTAAGATTAATTAAATACATAACTCTTATAGCTTATACAACGGTTACACAACAACAACCATCATATACCTTTCTAATAAATAAAATAACCATCCTATATAACATATAGGATGGTTATAAAAAAATTGTTGTATATTTCATTATATATATATATATATATTATAGGACGGTTACTTAAAAACCATCCTATATTGTTTTATATATCAATTTTCACCTTGATTAGCCCTAATTTCAAACTTCCAATGGTCCAACCTATACTGAGAAGGTGAAAACGACCATTCCTCTTCGATCTTTCACAGATTTAAGTAAAAAAAGGTATATATTTACGAATTTTAGCATATATATACAGTTCTGTAAAAAAACGTAAAAACCAATACCCTTTTTTTCAAATTTTTTATTTTTTGTTAACTACTTTCCATAGATATTAATGGGTTTTTGTAATATCCTTAATTTTTTGTATAAATTAAGAATTTATGTAATAAATTAGATAAAATTTTATAGATGGAATTTGATCCTGAAAACTAAAAATTAGAAAGTGCTCGCTGATAGGATTCTAACACCATAAAGAAGACAAAAAACGGAGCTCAAACGAAGCAGTTATGAGCCGTTGAAGTTATAGGGGCATTTTGGTAAACTGACAGAGATGTAAAGCACAGGGGCCTGAATTGATAACGACACCCCCTTCTTCTACACGTCTCTACCAGCTCCAACAAATTCGCCAGAGAAATCGTCCGAAAGAGACGTGAAAGGAAAGAGTTTCCCTTTTCCTTTACCACTACAGTCTATATCTCCCTCCTCATGGCCTAATTACCACTACTTTTCTCATTTTTACTGAGTTTTTTCCCAAAACCCTAGCTCTGCAGAATTCTAGTTTTCCAGCGAGTAAGGCTCCGGTAACGTCCACCAATTCCCAGCAAAACGAGGTAAGTCTTAAACCCTTGATTTTTATATTAAACAGGTATATTGAAAAATAGAAAATACATGAAAAACCAAGAAAAACGTAGTTTTTCCTGGCACTTTAGGTGTGCTACTGTTGGAGTGTAAATCCACTAAGGAAACCCTGTTTGATTTCAAATCAGACCGTCCATCTAGCATACAAGAAACCCAAGATCAAACCCTTTTAATTTGGGAGAGATTCAATGGCTAGTATTGCCAGAAACGTGAAAAACAGTACCTAGGGAAGTTTAAGGAACATGAAAAAAATCGCAAAAAACAAAAAAAAAAAAAAACATAGTTTTTGAAAGAAAAAAAATCAATGCAAAAGGAGGGTATAAAAGAAATCTAGACGAAATTTAAAAAAAAAAAAAACAATGCAAAAATTGCAAGATTTGGACGCCGTAGGCTTGTCGAAGAGGACCAAAATTCAGTCTTCTTCTCCAACGGCGTTGACCGCGTTGGCTCCCTGGCGCTAAGGGTGTGACGCCTAGCAGGATGCCCCAACGGAGATGCCACACGGGTGCCCATCGTGGCACGTGGGAGAGCCCGCGAGGGCTATCTCGATAGGTTGGGACGCGTAGCGTCCTGGCGACCGTGACGCAGGCGACGATGCGTCACGGTAATGAGGACGCACGCGGCGCGTCCCCACTGAGCGTCTCAATGGAGGGAATCTTCATGACGCTAGTTTATGCCAGTATAAACCGGTGTAAACCTACGCCGCCGGTGCAAATGGGCTGTGGTGGTCGGTCATCCCTATTTTTTTTAATATTTTAACTAAAATTTGATTTCTGAGAGCTATAAGAGTCCAAATCGCGATCTGAAAGAGGTGTTGTGATCGTATTGACGACACAGACCTAGATTTAACCTAAAAACTTATAAATAACCACATTTACTTTAGAAAAATTTTTAAATAGTGATGCGACATTGACAGGTGCATTCGAACATATAAGTTAAAGGGATTTTACGAGCAAATTGAGTGATCTCACGTCGAGGTAGGTGAAAACAATTAATGTTTTATTTTAAATTTTAAAACCATGCATAATCCTAGCATCATGAGTGATTGTGATTTAAATTGCATTTATTCTTAACTTTTGATTTTATGAGATTTAGAGTTACGCTATGATTATTATAAATTGCAATCATGTATTGAATTAACTTTTGACAAATGATTTTATGAGCATGATATTATCTAATTATGCATAGATATCAATTTCGTTTCTTTATTACATTATTAAAATGGATGGATTTGGATGAAAAAGAAAAATAGGGGCTTAGTGGCTTGTCCTTTTATAGGATAACCCTGGGATGAGGGGCGTGCCTTGGGGATTGCGAGCTACGAGTACTCTTGAGTTTTGGCATATATATATATGTATTTCGTGTGTTTATGTTTTATGACGGGTGCTCTCACCTAGTGGGCGTCATGCTAGGAGGGATAGGGCCGGCCACCCACCCTCCAAGATTTATGATGTGATGAGATTTTGATATGATAGACACCTGCCCGTAGATGGCATTTTGTAGGGTTTTGTAACATGGATAGTCCACACTACCAATCCAGGCCTTTCCATGGGGATGGTCGCTAAGTCTCTCGTAATGGTGTCGACAGGGAGTGCAGTGGTTGAGACCCATAGAGGGTTGCCATTGCGGCATGATGATCCATACTCTTATTATGTGTGCTTGCATGATGAGCATGATGATGGGATGGTATGCTTGGGTGTGACGACACTTAGAGGTTGGATATGAGTACTCCTGATCAGAAATATTTATTTATATGACGCTTGTGCGACTCATTACCATAGGGTGCCATTATTATTATTATTATGGTATGCTCATTTACATTAATATGTATCTTATTTTAAATCCGTGAAATGCAGGTTTTAGCATACTTGAGAAATTAATACTATGTTGACATGAGTTATAATGATTTTAGTTCTGTTACTTTTGTCATTACTGTTATTTCATCTTTATTGCATTAATTGTCTATGTACCTACACAAGCAATAGCTTGCTGAGGCATTACTTTGTTTTGCAATGCCTCATATCTCGAGCGCAACATTAGGAAGGGCAAGACTGTTGAAAGACCGTGACAGCAGTGGGGGATTCCTTTACTTGATTGATAGACAGTGATGTGAGTTAATAAACAGGATTATCATTTGATTTTCTTTATGGACTGTATACTCTATATTATGGACTTGATTAAGATAGTTTTACATACAATGGACATTTAATGGGATGTTATGATGGATACACCTTGGGCCATATTATTATTGCGTTTTAGATATTTATTGGTTTGAAAATAAAGGCACTGATGCATTTTGACGTTGATTGACATGTTTATCATTTCAGTTCTATTATCACGAAATTATACTTATGTTGTGAATGGAAGTGCGATGTTTTGGAAAAAGAAAATAACACCCGGAGGTTTTTAAGAAATGTTTTAGTAAACAAATAAATAAGTAAAAACTTTTTCTCATGGGATCCCAAATGATATTATTATTATTATTATAAAAAAATGTGTCAGAAAATTTTGGGGTGTTACAAGTTGGTATCAGAGCCCAGTCTAGTCGATCATAATCTTTGCAAATGTCCATTTATATGTGAGTAAAAGTCCATAAATTGTAGTAGAGAGAGGAACTTACACTTAGTGGTATTTAAATTTTTGACAGATGGCTCCTCGAAGAAGGACAAGGTCTACCGCTGCTACACCAGTTGCCCCACCTGTTGAGTCCTCTGATCAAGGGGACCGAGATGCCGAGTTATTGAAATGAGTACTGTCAGGGCTAGTACCACTTGTACAGCAGCAGGTTAGGACTGCTATTCATGCGGCGAACCTTAACCCTATTCCACCGCCTCAAGTGGCACCTATGGTCTCGTCAGGTCATTCCTCATAACCAGTGCAGGAACCACCAGCACATAAGACCACTGAGGGAGATGCTACTAGTGACCCTAAGAAGACGGATAAGCTATTAGAGAGATTTCAAAAGATGGTACAACCCTTTTATGGCAATGGTGACACTGAGGAGGCCGGGCGATGGCTATTTGAGGCTGAAAGAACATTTGACGCTATGAAGATTGCATCAGATGATCAAGTTAGAGTAGCCACCTACCTACTAAAGGGTGAGGCAGGCTTCTGGTGGCAGACCTTTACACTTACCCGACTAGATCCTACTGAGACAATGGCATGGGCAGCCTTTAAACAGGCTTTCGACACTTAGTACTTTCCACCCCATGCACTACAATCATTGAAGAAAGAATTTGCCACCTTGGAGCAGAGAGACATGATGGTTTAGTAGTATCTGAACCGATTTACCTGATTGAGGAGGTTTGCACCTCACGCGCTTGGCTCAGACAAGGAGGCAACAGACAAATTTGTGGATGGGTTGACACCTTGGCTGAGAGATCGAGTGATTGCTTCGCAACCCACTTCTATGCGAGATGCTGCTAACATGGCTGCATGAATGAGAAGAAGTCTCTCACGACTAGAGGGGGTGCGTACCAGCCCACTAAGGGCAAGAGACCATTTGGTGCTATGCAGACACATGGTGCATCAGGTCATCTACCACAAGCCAAGTTTAAGAGAGATACAGAGAAAAAGAGATGTGATAGGTGCAAGGGTTGGCACCCTGGGCGAAGGTGCAATAGATCTGACAGGCCACAGCATCAGAGACAGCCTCAACTACAGCGACAACACCATGCACCTTTTCAAAGACAGCTATACAGGTGCTTCAATTGTGGAGAGGTAGGCTATTTCATTAAAGGCTGCCCTAAGGGGCAGAGAGAGAGACAAACTGTGATGGGTCCAGAGACACCCACCGCGACACGTAGTTAGGGACGAGTATTCATTATCACATCAAGACAAGCGCATGCATCACACCAGGTCGTTGAAGGTACTCTTCTAGTCTCAGATCAACATGTTAGGGTCCTTTAACACAGGGTCTACACATTCTTTTATATCATGTATTTTTGCATCTTGCCTTGATGTATGTGTGCACAAATTAGCATTTGGATTAGATATTATGACACCTGTGGGAGAGGCAGTAGAGACTACCGAATATCTTCGAGAGATACCCGTGTAGATATCAGGCGTGAGTATGGACACTGACTTCATCTTACTAGCATGGTAAACTATGATATTATTTTTGGAATGGATTGGTTAGCCAACTATTGGGATACCGTAGATTGCCAAAAGAAGTGCATCACTTTTCTTATACCTGGGAAACCAAAAATAGTGTTCCAAGGTAGGAAAGATCAGTCAGGTACATCCATCATTTCTGCTATGAAGGCGGCACGATTTTATGCACGAGGGTATAGCGTGTTCCTCGCGTATGTGACTATTGAGGACAAGAAGCAACCACGGCTTGATGATATTGAGGTTGTTCGTGAATTTGCTAATGTCTTTCCTGAGGAGTTACCAGGATTGCCGCCAAGCCGGGAGATTGACTTTACCATTGACTTGGTGCCGGGTACATCGCCTATCTCTAAGGCACCATACAGAATGGCTCCAACAGAGTTGAGAGAGCTTAAAGTGCAGTTGCAAGAGTTATTTAATAAGGGCTTCATCAGGCCGAGTGGATCACCATAGAGAGCACCAGTCCTTTTCGTGAAGAAAAAGGACGGATCACTGAGACTATGCATTGATTATCGGTTGTTAAATAGTGTTACTATAAAGAACCAATACCCTTTTCCGCACATAGATGATTTGTTTGATCAGCTCCAATCAGCACAAGAGTTCTCCAAGATAGACCTGCGGTCAGGATGTCATCAGCTAAGGGTAAGAGAAGAGGATATCTCAAAGACTGCTTTTAGGAGTCACCATGGTCATTATGAGTTCTTAGTGATGCCATTTGGATTGACGAACACACCTGCAATGTTCATGGATCTAATGAACTATGTTTTTCGAGCTTATTTGGATAAGTTCATGATTGTATTCGTTGATGACATCTTGATTTATTCGCCTAGTCATGAGGCACATAGAGAGCATCTCCACACGATATTGGACACACTTCGTCGACATCAATTGTATGCTAAGTTCAATAAGTGTGATTTTTTATCAAACCAGGTGTAGTTCTTAGGCCATGTTGTATCTAAAGATGGAGTGGTCGTGGATCCAGCAAAAGTTGAGGTAGTACTACGTTGGGAAAGGCCAAAGACAATGATTGAGATACGCAGTTTTCTTGGTTTTACAGGATACCATCTTTGTTTCATAGAGGGATTCTCTAAGATTGCGTTACCATTGACCACCCTGACCAGAAAAGACACTCAATTTGTATGGACTGAGGCTTGTGAGGAGAGCTTCCAAGAGCTCAAGAGGAGACTTACTACTACTCCAGTATTGACATTACCATGAGGCGCAGATGGTTATGTGATTTATTGTGACACCTCTAGCAAGGGATTAAGAGCAGTGTTGATGCAACATGGGAAGGTAATTGCCTATGCGTCAAGATAGTTAAAGACACATGAGGTAAATTACCCAACACATGATTTGGAGTTAGCAGTGGTGGTATTTGCATTGAAGTCCTGGAGACATTATCTTTATGGTGAGAGATTTGAGGTATTCACTGATCATAAGAGCATCAACTACTTCTTTACTCAGAGTGATTTGAACATGAGGCAGCATAGATGGATGGAGTATCTAAAGGACTTCGACTTCACCATACAATACCATCCTGGGACGGCTAGCGTCGTTGTAGATGCCCTAAGTAGGAAGTCTAGAGTAATTATTGCCAATTTGTCGACTCGGTCTAAATTCTTCGACAGGATCTTAGAGGCACAGGACAAAGATAAAGAGACATAGGATCTGACCAAATGAAGGAGTTAGATTTAAGGGAAGGTTGGTAGTACCGGCAGATGAAGAATTAAGGCGTGAGTTACTTCAAGAAGCACACTAGTCCCCGTATACAATCCATCCCGAAGGTACAAAGATGTATCAGGATCTTAGAAGACATTTCTAGTGGAATGGTATGAAGAAGGATGTTGGAGAGAGTGTTGCATGATGTTTGACCTGTCAGCAGGTCAAAGTTGAGCATCAACGTCCATCAGGGCTACTTCAGACATTGGACCTTCCTAAGTGGAAGTGGGATCATATTACCATGAACTTTGTTCTGGGTCTTCCGATAACTGCTAGCGACCATGACATGATATGGGTGATTGTGGACAGGTTGACCAAGTCCGCTCATTTCCTTCATATCAGACAGAATTAGACCATGGATAGTTTAGCAAAATTATATATTAAGGAGATCTTAAGTCTACATGGAGTTCCCTTGACAATTATATCAAATCGAGATACTAGGTTTACCTCAAAACACTGGAAGAGCGTGCAAAAGGCGCTAGGATCAAGACTGAAATTTAGCACAGCATTCCATCCTCAGACAGATGGATAGAGCGACAGGACCATCCATACTATTGAGGATATGTTGCGAGCTTGTGTTATAGATTGGAAGGGTAGCTGGGAAGATCATTTTCCATGGGTGGAATTTGCCTATAATAATAATTATCACGCTAGTATTGGAATGGCTCCATACGAGGCACATTATGGCAGACCTTGTCGGTCACCCTTATGTTGGAGTGATGTAAGAGAAAGACACGTGGTGAGGTCTGAGTTAGTGGAAGAGTGTGCAAAGAAAGTCTGACTCATCCAAAAGAGATTATTGACGGCTCACAGCCGACAGAAAAGTTATGCCGATAAGAGGCAAAAAGACTTGGAGTTCGTTGAAGATGAGCCTGTATTCTTGAAGATCTCTCCCATGAAAGGAGTGTTGAGGTTTGTAAATAAAGGGAAGCTTAGCCCCAGGTATATTGGACCTTTTGAGATCTTACGCAAAGTTGGGTCAGTGGCATACCAGCTAGCCCTACCACCACAACTTGCAAATGTACATGACGTCTTCCATGTGTCTATGCTGAGAAAATACGTGCCAGATCCCTCACACATGTTGGAACAGATCCCAGGAGAGCTACATCCTGATATGACATTTGAGGAGAGATCAGTGCGCATACTGAATGTGAAAGTCAAGGAGTTAAGGAATAAGACCATTACATTAGTCAAAGTCCTTTAGCAGCATCATTCATTACAGGAGGCTACCTGGGAAACAGAAGAGGAGATGCGAAGGATCCACCCAGAGTTATTTACATAAAGGTATATAGCTGAATTTCGAGGATGAAATTTTTATGAGGGAAGGATGTAATATCCTTAATTTTGGGTTTAATTAAGAATTTATTTAATAAATTAGATAAAAACTTATAAATGGAATTTGATCTTGAAAACTTAAAAATTAGAAAGTGCTCGTCGATAAGATTCCAACGCCATAAAGAACGTGAAAAACGGAGCTCAAACGAAGGAGTTATGAGCTGTTGAAGTTATAGGGGTATTTTGGTAAACTAGGAGACTTAAAACACAGGGGCCTGAATTGATAATGGCACCCCCTTCTTCTATACATCTCTACCAGCTCCGACAAATTCGTCGGAGAAATCGTTGGAAAGAGAAGTGAAAGGGAAGAGTTTCTCTTTTCCTTTACCACTACAGGCTATATCTCCCTCCTCATGGCCTAATCACTACCACTTTTCTCGTTTTCACTGAGTTTTTTCCCAAAACCCTAGCTCTGCAAAATTCTAGTTTTTTGACGAGCAGGGCTCCGACAACGTCCACCACGCCCAGCAAAACGAGGTAAGTCTTAAACCCTTGATTTTTATATTAAATAGGAATATTGAAAAATAGAAAATACATGAAAAACTAGGAAAAACGTAGTTTTTCCTGGAACTTTAGGTGCGCTACTGTTGGAGGGTAAATCCACTGAGGAAAGCCTGTCTGATTTCAAATTGGACCGTCCATCTAGCGTACAAGAGACTCAAGACCAAACCCTTTTAATTTGGGAGAGATCCAACGGCTGGTATTGTCGAAAAACGTAAAAAATAGTACCTAGGAAAGTTTTTGGAACATGAGAAAAATTACATAAAAAAACATAGTTTTTGGAAAAATCAATGCAAAAGGAGGGTAGAAATGAAATCTAGATGAAAATTTGAGAAAAATAGTGCAAAAATAGCAAGATTTGGATGCTTATAGGCTTGCCAGAGAGGACAGGAATCCAGTCTTCTCCAGCGGCGACGACGGCGTCGGCACCCTGGCGCGAACGCCGAGACACCCAGCAGGACGGCCCAAAGGAGACGCACATGGGCGCCTGTCATCACAGACGCACGTGGCGTCCACGTGCATGGGAGAGCCCGCATGCTCTGTCTCGATAGGTCAGGACACGCTGCGTCCTGGCAACCGTGACTCACACGGCGGTGCGTCACGGTAACGAGGATGCATGTGGCGCATCCCCGCTGAGCGTCTCAGTGGAGGGTGCCTTCATAACACCAGTTTACGCCAATATAAACTAGCATAAACCTGCCCCGCCAGTGCAAATGGGCTGTGGTGGTCGGTCAGCCCTATTTTTTTGAGTATTTTCACTAAAATTTGATTTTTGAGCACTATAGGAGTCCAAATCGCGATCCGAAAGAGGCGTTGTCACCATATGGATAATGCGAACCTAGATTTAACTAAAAACTTATAAATAACCACTTTTACTTTAGAAAAATTTTAAAATAGTGATGCGACATTGACAGGTACATCCGAACATATAAGTTAAAGGCATTTTACGAGCAAATTAAGTGATCTCACGTCGAGGTAGATGACGATAATTAATGTTTTATTTTAAATTTTAAAACCATGCATAATCCTAGCGTCATGAGTGATTGTGATTTAAATTGCATTAATTCTTAACCATTGATTTTATGAGATTTAGAGTTACACTATGATTATTATAAATTGAAATCATGTATTGAATAAACCTATGACAAATGATTTTATGAGCATAATATTATCTAATTATGCATAGATATCAATTTCTTTTCTTTATTACATTATTAAAATGGATGGATTTGGATGAAAAAGAAAATTAGGGGTTTAGTGGCTGGTCATTTTATAGGCTAACCTTGGGATGAGGGGCGTGCCTTGGGGATTGCGAGCTACGAGTACTCTTGAGTTTTGGCATATATATATATATGCATTTCGTGTGTTTATGTTTTATGACGGGTGCTCTCACCTAGTGGGCGTCATGCTAGGAGGGATAGGGCCGGCCACCCACGCTCCAAGATTTATGATGTGATGAGATTTTGATATGATAGACACCTGCCCGTAGATGGCATTTGGTAGGGGTTGGTAACATGGATAGTCCACACTATCGATCTAGGCCTTTCCATGGGTACAGACACTAAGTCTCCCGTTATGGTGTCGACGGGGAGCGGCGGTAGTTGAGACCCATGGAGGGTTGCCATTGCAGCATGATGATCCATACTATTATTATGTATACTTGCATGATGAGCATGGTGATGGGATGGTATGCCTAAGTGTGATGACACTCAGAAGTTGGATATGAGTACTCCTGATCAGAAATATTTATTTATATAACGCTTGTGGACCCATTATTATTATTATTATTATTATTATTATTATGGTATGCTCATTTTAAATCCGTGAAATGCAATCTTTAGCATACTTAAGAAATTGATGCTATGTTGACATGAGTTATAATTATTTTAGTTCTATTAATGTTGTCATTATTGTTATTTCATATTTATTGCATTAATTGTCTATGTACCT
Source organism: Warburgia ugandensis (assembly GCA_035236585.1). NCBI lineage: Eukaryota > Viridiplantae > Streptophyta > Magnoliopsida > Canellales > Canellaceae > Warburgia > Warburgia ugandensis. The sequence goes on from CP141133.1 coordinate 5,226,580, forward strand.
AGACAAGCAATAGCTTGCTAAGGCATTGCTTTGTTTTGTAATGCCTCAGATCTCGAGCATGACATCAGGAAGGGCAAGATCATTGAGAAACCGTGATAGCAGTGGGGGATTCCTTTACTTGATTGATAGGCAGTGATGTGAGTTAATAAATAGGATTATCATTTGATTTTCTTTATGGACTGTATACTCTATATTATGGACTTAATTAAGATAGTTTTACATACAATGGACATTTAATGAGATGTTATGATGGATAGACCCTGGGCCATATTATTATTGCATTTTGGATATTTATTAGTTTGAAAATAAAGGCGCTGATGCATTTTGATGTTGATTGACATGTTTATTATTTCAGTTCTATTATCACAAAATTATACTTATGTTGTGAATGGAATTGCGATGTTTTGGAAAAAGAAAATAACACCTAGAGGTTTTTAAGAAATGTTTTACTAAACAAATAAATAAATAAAAACTTTTTCTCATGGGATCCCAAATGCTATTATTATTATAAATAAAAATGTGTCAAAAAATCCCGGGGTGTTAGAGTTTTAGTCTAAGAAGGTGAAAACGACCATTCCTCTTCGATCTTTCACAGATCTAAGCAAAAAAAGGTATCTATTTATGTGAAGGAGAGTGGAGATGAGTGTCTTTGCAACTCTCAAAACATGTGAGAGACAAAGCGGTAGCGTGTCTATGGACATTTGAGAAGGTAGGGCGGGAGAACGGGTAAGAAAAAAGAATAAAAGAACACAATCTGATAAAAAAATCCTCTGTCTGGTTTCTCTGATCCTTGCCTCGAACTTGTTCTATCATTTCATTCTCAAACACCCATTTCTCATATTTTGATTTGTGTTGTCTTTCATTTGGGTCTAGAAACACGGTTTGTTGGGAAGAAGATGGATGAGCAGAAAAAATGGAGCTGGGAGATCCCAGGATTCGAACCCAAAAAGTCTTTTGATAGAGAAGATCAGAAACCCCAGCCTATGATGAGGAGATATTCGATTTCTGGTACATCTATGTTGTCGCATACTGAACTGCCTAAGCATGCATTAGTTAGCAACGAAGATTCAGAAGTTGAGGGACCAAGCTAAGGTGTGATGTCTTATTTGCTCTCTCATTTCCCGAAGTCTGGGTTTCAATCCTTTTCTTTTTTTGTCCCCTGCTTTCGCATTTAGCGTGTTGGTTGACATGAGAATAGGTTCTTGTTCAAAGTTTGGTAATGTGTTCATTTTAGGTTCGATGGAGATGAGCAAGTTCGTGTTTATTGTGTAGTGATTTAGGTAATAAATTGCAAATGTTTTGGATAGACTGAGAAAGAAATGGGACGTGACTTAGTAAAATCGAAGGTGGACTATGTTATCAAATGTTTGCAAAATTTTCCAACTTGATCAATAACTCTTTTTAAAGAAGATGGCTTGAGTGGTCTTACAACCGACTGCTCTCACTGTATACGTTTGCCATGTGTTGAATGGTTGTAGATATGCTTGCACATATAGTATTTTGAAACTAATAGTGAGAACTAAGAGTGTAATGCTCCTTCAGTTGTGTGATTATTGCAAGAATTTAATTTGGAATATAGAGATCTTTCAACAAGAATGTCATGTTACTGAAATCTTCTTCTGCATTAAAAGGGTAATGCTCTGCTAATTGTTCAAAATTAGCATTATGAATTTGGGTTTCGTGCTTTTGCTATTGCATGGTGCTAGATGATTCTATCAGTGATATACTTCTACTTTTAAGTAACTGAATTGAATTTTATCATAAATTTCAAATTGAGTTCATGTAGTACATTTCAATTCATTCAAAAGAAGATTACATTAAAAGACACCCTCTTGAACAAGGATTATTAGATGAGGGTTGTTAATCAATTTCGGTTTCTCACTAATGAAGAAATCAATATATCAGTAAATTCTTTAAGTTTATTGGAGAAGTGTGGAGAACAAGGTACACGTTTGGACTTGAGCCATTGAACTTAGATGGGTTCCCTCTCCTTCATTTTGGATGTGGCAGAGGTCGTTTGACTAACTTTGTAATTGAGGAACATTATAAAAGGTTGTTTCTTGTACATTCCAATTCGACATCAAATGTGAGATCAAGCAAGTATGCTTCTATCTCAACTAATACCTTACTTTGAAATATCAGCGATTCAAGTTGAATTTTCGAGTGGCTCAATATGTTTTCTGTATATTTGTATCTGTCGAGAATAGCATTTTTGCTAGACTCATAGTTTAAATCTATTAGTATGATCAATATCTTATTGGACATATGGACTACATATTAATGTTGAAGTGACATGGTTTTTGCCACCTTGTTATCCCCATTATGTTTAAAATTTTACCAAACATTTTCTCCGAGACATAATTATATCTAAATAACACACTTGTTAATTCTGTGATTCTGAATGATCTAAGACTGATTATAAATTAGGTCACGCACATGTAGTTTAGAAACAACCTAAACCATCTTTAGTATTATTTTCGAGATTACAATGTATTTATGTGTGAATTTTCATGTATATAATATTAGCATGCAAGTGGTATAATAGTAATACTTACGTTAAAATCTTTGTTTGACTTTATTATTTGTTGGGCTAAACATCTTCATGGACAGCTGTTAAAAACACTGACCAAATCAAGCATAAACTGAGATTGTAAATCCTTCTATATGAATCTATGATCAAACTATAAAAACACTTTCCACTTTTCTTGTCTAACTGTAGTCATTTTCATTTTTATTTGTGAAGCAAACATGGAGCAAGTAGAAGAGGTAAAAGAGGTACAAGTAGAACAATTACAACACACAGAAGCAAAACAATTAATGCTATCAATCACATATCCATCAGTAACACTACTGGTCAGTGTCAAGAGAAAGGTCGGGGGGAGGGGGCCAACACAAATGGATCGTATAAATAAGAGAACCTTAGTTGGAATAAAAGAAACAGTACAATTCAACAGTAGAGGCCAACCGATTGGTGGTACTGCACGTGCCTATACTAGCTTCATATGTTGCACTGTTAAAAGACTTGTGCCAGTATCAGTGACTAATTGGAGACTTGTATCACCACAAGTCAAAGATTCAAAATGGGAAATGGTCAAGGTATGTAAATTCTTCCTACATATAACATAATATGTCCTTTTTATTTATATATTTTGTTTTTATTTGTATACGAATCACGATACACAAAGTTCCTACAATACTCACTAATAAGTTAGGCACTTTAATATGCTTCTTCTTTTGTTTTGTAGTCTGCCTTTGATGTATCTGATGAGTGCAAGAAGCAAGCATTGCTAGGAGCTGGTGAAGCTTGGAGGAAATGAAAGAGTGAACTTGCGAGGAAGTACATACTTCCAAATTCCCATGATCCTTCTACGCTTAACATGGTCCCTTAGTTGTATTCCTGCTTCATTAACCAAGAAGCATGGAATCAATTTGTACAGTATAGGTTATTTCCTGATTTTGAGGTAATCACAACTTGAACTAGCCAAGCTAAATTTTGATTCTTGTAATTATTATAATTGATTGTATTTTGATTACATTACTTTGATGTCCAGGCAAAGCATATAAAAGGACAGAAGGCGCGTGCAAAGAACCATATGTCGCACCACCTTTCAAGGGTTGGGTGTGCATGATTAGAGGCAGATGTAGTAAGTATATCATGTGACATTATATTTGTCTAATCATAGTATATTTTTATTTATTAACTCTGACTTAGTGTCTCTTATTACAGCAAAAGAAGGCTAGGACAACAGAGCCCATCGACCGTGTTATTCTAAGGAAAATGGCACATTCGAAAGGGCGTAACTCCCACACCTTTGCCAACGAGACAACTGCAACAATTGCTTCAAGAATTGTAAGTGGTTTAAGACTTTAAGTTTTATACTTTTACTTTATCTGCATACTGCCTAGTTAAATACTTTTATACCCTTTCATAGTACATTATATAAATATTACATATATAATAGTGATTTGATCATGTTATGATCTTTACATGTGCAAGAAGAGTTGACCCAAGAGAGTGCAAGTGCAACTACAGGGACTCTTAGTAGCACTGCTGCAAAGGGGGACATCTTGTATAGGGTAATGAACAACAAGGATGAGCATCCTGGCCGAGTAAGGGGCCAAGGTCGGGGTGTTGTTCCTTCTAAGTTCATCCCCAAACAAAAGGCTCCTACGCTACAAGAATTCGAAGAATGGAAGAAGTAAACAATTGTGGAGATATATAACAAGATCAAAGATCAACTGTTGAAGGAACTCAAGGGTGGTGGAAGAACCTCATGTGAGGGTGTTGGCCCTCAAGCTGAAGCTCAACCTCAAGTTCAACCACCCCAATTTGACAATAGCTACACTCCTAGTCCTCCATCAGATGAAGAGGTGGCAGAACAAGTACATGAATGTGATGTCCCGATTAATGAGGTATGTATATTGACATATTTACTTTTACAATGTTACTTATTTACTAACCTTTTTAGTTTACATTACATCACTAATTATTATATATCTATATATATATATATATATGTCATTTCTCACATGTAGGTGGATTAGTGCATGTTGCAGCTACATACATCTGAGAACCATGTGGCTGTGGCAACACTATATGAGGTTTGACCCATGACTTCCGCCACCTTGCATGGTAAGTTGATGCCTCCACACACTAAGCGCATGTGCATCACTGCTACCATTCAACCAGATGCTCCCCTTCCATTCCCAGTCGAAGGGGATGATGTTGAAACTGTTGGGGATGCAATTGGATATCATGTGTGTTGGCTAGAGAAACACATAAAACCAATGATATCCAATTCCAAGGTACATATATACTAACTGTAGTCATGGCTTCATTTTATCCTACCTTTTTTTAAGTTGTCATAAATTTTTAATTGATTAATATTGTCTGCAACATGTCGGGTCACCAAAAGTAGCACAAGGGGCAATTAAAGCAAACCTCGCTGCTAGCAAATTCTGGCGTAGTGGCAAGTGTAGCCACATCCCAGCCTTCACAGGTAGTACTAATTCCATATATTTGCATAGTTGTATCATGTTACATGTGAACTTAAATGATGCAACAACTAACAAGTTTAAAGCACTTGTTAGGTGCTCACTACTCACAAGTCAATAGTCACAATGTTATATTATAAAATATTCTAATTTTATCTCATTGTGTCTCTTCTTTTATATATGTGAGTATACTAGTATATATTGTATATATTCATTACTAATTTCTAAAATGTTACATGATTACATCTACAGTGTAGGGATCAGGTGGAGGTTCCACCTAACACACCTCCATTCCTAAGGGTATTGTACAGACTAGTCAATGAAGACAACACAATGAACCCTATAAGGATAGAGGCAGGTGTGCTTTCAAACAATGTGCTTGAGGTTCCACTCTTCAAGGAAAACCTCTTAGCCATATGTAATATGGATCAATTGGAGTACATGCACATCGTAGTCTATATAAGGTGCGTCATGTAACTGCTCTACTCTATTAGAGTTAAGACTTACGATTCAATGTAACATTACTTAATACTTGCCTTTTTAATAACACTTAATAATCATTTGACATTAACCCAAATTTCAAATGCAAGTATTTGCATGATAGCTTGCAAAGACTAGAGCTCAAGGATATTTACAAGTTCCTTGACCCTTCTCTTGTCTTTCGATTGGACTATTTGCCCGAGGACAAACAAAGTGAAGATATCATTCCTGATCTCATGAGTTGTGCAAAGGGGCAAGCCTTACTGATTCCTTACAATAACGAGTACATTATAACATATATTGCTTAATTATGCCATTTTAATTTCACAATTCATACACATGAATACTTTATCAGTTAAGATTAGAGAAAATTCAATTGAATTGTTATTTTTATAGGTCCCATTGGATGCTGCTAGCTTTGGATATGCATGGTGGCCATGCAATTTTTTTTTATTCATGTGGAGCACACATTCGAGAACACCTGATGGAAATTATAAACAAGTAAGTCTTTATTATTCCTTTTATTATAATATAACTACTCACCTGACAACTATAATAATATTCATAATCTAATGCTTTTCAATTATATGTGTGTAGAGCATGGTATAAATGGGCTGAGAGGGAAGGCATTTACCACCCACCAAAACTCAACTGGAAGAAGGCCAAGGTACCGTTTACTAATTACTGCTCTTTAGACTCTTTGATATAATTTTAAACCTGAACTTATTGGAAATTATATTTTAAAAAATTTCTGATGTCTTTGGTGGCATTGTTCTGCAATGCCCTAAACAAAAATAAGATTGGGAGTGTGGATATTATGTTCTTAGATACATGAGAACCCTCATTCGCAATGGAGTTACAGTCTCACAATTAAGAAAGGTAACACTTAGACTTACTGACCAATGTTACACTTTTGATTTGTATATTTCTTGACTGAATCCAAGATTACATGTCTGATCTCTGAACTAAGTTATTATATGTTTCTTACAGGCGGATTTGGGAACCAAGAGTTACTCCCAACTGGATCTAGATGATATTAGAATGGAATGGACAGATCATATTATGAATTTTAATTTGTAATTCAGTGATGTAAATGAATGTATATTATCATTCATGTATATACATTTTACTCAAATATAATACAAAGATCAGTTCATTTCAATGGATGTGTTCTAATTTTCTTTTGATTGAAGTACACAGTTTCAATGTATGTGCCTTCTTTGTTTCAAACTTTCAAATTTCAATGATGCGATTGGGAAGTTGGTGTTTTGATCAGCAGATGGGTTGATCATCAATTTTCAATGATGTCAACATATGGGTTGTATCATGTTCATACAGATACAGTATGGGTGATACAGAAGCAGATAACTTTGGAGAGGGAGGCAGATATGGAGGTTGAAAATTGAAATTTCTGATACTGAAGTTGTACATATGATTCATATGAATATGATACCAAAATAAAGACAAATTTATTCTAAAATAATGACAAATAAGATGGTTCTAGAAGAACCGTCCTATATTACGTAATATAAGACGATTCCTAAAGAACCGTCCTATTCCTATATTGCTTGAGTAATATAGGACGGTTATTCAAGAACTGTCCTATATTGTAATATAAGACGGTTTTTGAAGAACCGTCCTATATTTTCAACCATACCATAGGTTAGATGGGTCAAGGTGATGACTAAATAGGTCGCGTGTCAAACAGGTTGACACGACGGGTCAAATTGATTGACTCGAACATGACACGAACACAATAAGACTCAACCCGAACTCGCTAAATTTGTGTCGGGTTTGAGTCGTGTTATCATGTCGTGTCATATTTTGCCACCCCTACTAGGTGGTAGATGAACTTCCAGTTCCTTAGATGATCATATAAGATGGCCCACTTGTATGCAATGTTATTCTTTGTACAAAAATCATATCTTTTGCACAGGCTCATGTGAATTTAAGGGCGCTGCTGTGATTCTTATAACTAATCCTAGTGTTATTACTAGAATTTAGATCATTTTCTGTTTGGCCATGTTTTCATAGCATTCATTTTGATAGAGATGCCCCTTTTTGGTAGTAGTGCCGCCCTAACAGGTCAACCACTATGTGGTTATTAGGATGCCTGTGCACAAAGGAAGGAGTGAAATAGTGGAGCACAAAAGGCTTATATTGTGCAGTCTTATCTAACATTTTGCAAGACGCTCGTTTCCACCTTCAACCTATCACCTCAAGGTTACGCATCATGTAAATCTCATTTAAGTCTATTAACGATAGTGGATGATTTTTAATCACTTATGGATGCATAACGTTTAACTTGGGACTGAAAAGTATAAGCATTTTTGAGATTTCAGGCAAAGTTGAAGGTTTAAAATATGATGTGGCCTTATCAGGATACAACACATCTATATTCAGGGAAACCCTAAGAATAGGATGGATGAATAAAATCAGTGCCCATCATGTCAAGTGGGCACCCCACGAAAATCTCATTTTGTCGACTCAACGGTTCCACGTCAATGCCATGTTATGCTTGTTTCCTTTTCCTCATTGGCTACTATCCCTTACATCCTCCTTACATAAAAATGAATAACCGAAAGAGTGATGCTCAATTTAATGTGTGTGTGTGTGTGTGTGTGTGTGTGTGTGTGTGTGTGTGTGTGTGTGTGTGTGTGTGTGTGTGTGTGTGTGTGTGTGTGTGTGTGTGTGTGTGTGTGTGTGTGTGTGTGTGTGTGTGTGATAATGATATATATATATATATATACTTCTTTTTTATTTAGACCACTTATTTTTTCTTTTTATCTATCTCTATTCATATAGGAAAAAGGGTGTATATACAGTCATATATATATATATATATATATCATGGTATCAGAGCCATGTTAGGCTAAATTTTTAGAGCCAGTAGTATAGATCTATAATATCATGAGTTAGTTTACCTGTATTGCTATGTCTTGGATTGTTTTATGTTATTTTATGTTGCTATTTTATAGTTTGATATGTTACGGTGGCCTTTGATTATGTTGTCTATTCTGCTATTGGTCTTTTGCTACGTCGCGTAGGCATGTTTCCCTTATAGATGAAAGGGATTTTGCCGTAGTTGACAAGCATGTTAGACAGACAGTAGGAAAGTGCAATATAATCTTTGCTATAATGCGTGGATTATCCTATTATAAAGTAGCTAAGATAGAATTGCATAAACCAGTTCAGGGATCGATAACAGTAGATTTAGATTAACTTATTTTATTATATGTTCTATACTACTAGCTCTTTCTGTGCCTGATTGATATGGTGAATGATAATATCCATGTTAAAAATACAAATCTCGTAAAATATCCTACAAATTCAGAATCACTTTACAATTGGACAATTCCTTCAGTAAAACCTAAAGAGGCTTATAATATCGGTAAATTCGACTTCTCTTCAACTAAGATAATAAAAAGCATGGAACAAACAATCAGTTTAGACAATGCTAAGAAGATAATAAACCTATTCTCAGAAAAAGATTTGAAACCATATCTAAATTTAGAAAAACACAAATTTGTCCTGTCAGGTTAATCCAAATTGGGTTTAAACCCCTAACTCTTAATTGTTTAAATGTGTCAATTCTTCGGTCCTTCGTGATGCTAGATTCTAGATTGAGCACCTGCTTTAATGAGAGTGTTACAAACTAGCCTCTGTCATGGACCAATCTATGTCAATGTCCTTCTTGATTTCAGTTTATCTTTGTCAGATCCTAATATCTTTAATACGTTAAGTCTTTACATTAAAACAGAGACAATAGCTCTCACCTACAGGGTTCAATTCAAGGTTTTACCTACTCTAGTTACCAAAGCCAAACAAAAATCCCTAAAAGATAAGACTGTCTTAATAGAGACAAATCTTCTGTCCTCTGATATAATAGTTAATAGAACACTGAAATGGGATAAAATAAATTTCCTGTAATCTTGGCAATTAACAGAAGCTATGCCTCTGAGGCAAATTATAAAACAGAATCTTGATCAGATAATACAAACTGAAGATAGAGATGTTGAAATTTGCTTTGACAATAGGCGATCCTTTAGACTTCCTCGAGTCACTTCCTGTTTTGCTAGTTCCTCTAAGTTTTTCATTCATAATAAATAAGAATCAAGTTCAATAGAAGAACTTAGAATCTCACAGAATAATGTTGTGCATCCAATTTACCAAAAATCTTCTCAAGATAATAATCGAACACCTTCCAAAATGGATTTTAATCTTTAAAATTTATGGATTTTTGCCCTAGGAGTATACTAAGAAAAATAATAAGTGATGAATTTGAACTTAATAACTTTCAAACAATGGCACTTCAAAACATTTGATAACGAAGAAGTACAACATTATAAAACCTAATTTTATGAATACTTGAATAAAACAAAAAAATAGAATTCTTTGTACCTTGGTTTTTAAAAACATTTGTTCAACACGAACTTAATGTTATTAAAGAATGGATAACTTCAAAAGGAGAAAAAATATCTTCAGAAGGTCCTCCTCCAACTCCATTAACTCTTACTATAGAGGGTAGAGGTCTTAATACCACTGCTTATCTAGATTCAAAATCTACCATTAACGATATTAGCAGCATAATAAAACAAAATAATTATACAAATTTGTATATTCAAATATTAGGAGAAAAGGTTTATACAATTGAAAATGGTATTCAACAAATACTAGATTATATCAATGGAATTAAGGCTAAAAAACAGCAATAACCAGAAAAAATTGAACCTTCAATAAAACCTCCTCCTGACATTCAGGGATTCAAATTAGAAACTGGCACTGAGGAAATCCTCAAAATACTTAAATAAAAAATGTCTAATCTTAGTCTTAGTACTTTGTCAACCCATGAATCTGAAATAGAACGAGAACCTGAAGATAATAGTCAACAACAAACTTAGAACGAAATGAGTGATGGAGAAATTCTCCAACTTCAAAACCAATTCTCTCAGATAAATAAAATTGAAAGCGAACCCAAAAATCATAATAGGTATTATTATAAACGACCTACTTCCGCAGATGTTTTAATTGAAGAAAATGACATTTACCTGCAGAATGAATACATAGCTGATTCAATCTATGAATGGAATATAGATGGTATGATAGATAATCAAATTTATCAAACCGTATATAGATTTTTAATGTATTCAACTGTCTCCAAACAAAGAGGTAATACCAATAGGCAAATACCTTTAATCATAATAGCTGAATTCACTAGAAACCTTAAAGGTTAGTGGGATAATGTAATAACTCAATCCCAAAGAGATGAAATCCTTAATACAGACAAAATGGAACCTAATACAAGTCAACTTAGTGAAGATGCAATCTATACTTTAGTTTGTACTATAATACAACACTTCACACGAAGTATACAATCACAATTTGAAAATTCAAGGGCATTACTTCAAAATCTTATATGTCCTTCCCTTACTCATTTTCGCTGGTATAAGGATGTTTTGCTTGTCAAAGTCCTTCACTTACATAATGCAGGCCAGTCATACTGGAAACAAAAATTAATAGAAGGTCTTCCTTATCTGTTTGCCACCAGGGTAAAGAATTACTTAAAAACCCACTTTAATGGGGAAATTTCCTACGAAACATTATCTTATGGGCAATTAGTTCATTCCTGTATCAATGAAGGCATAACTCTTTGCAATGAAATTAAGTTAAGAAATCAATTAAAAAGAGAAAGAATAACAGAAAAGAAACAATTAGGAGAATTCTGTCAACAATTTACGATAGATGTCCCTAAAATAAAAACTCCTAATAAAGAAAAGAAACAATATGTTCCACAAAATAAAAACATTTCTCTAAAAAACATAATCAAAAGTTTAAACAAATTAAACATCCTAAAACTGGAAAATTTTCCTATAAAAAAGACAAGTCTAAAATAAAATGCTACAAATGTGGAAAAATGGGTCATTATGCTAATAGATGTTGGACTCAAAAGAAAATTTAAGAACTTCAAATAGATGAAGGAATAAAACAACAGCTTTATAAAATCACTCTTAACTCATCAGAATCTGAATTATCGAATAATATTGATTTTGAAACTTCATCGTCTAAATCAAATAATGAACCATGTTGTAATCAGTGTAATACACTTGAAAAGGATTCTGAATATTGTAAATCTATAGTTGAGATGAATAATCTCTCTATAAATGTTTTGTCTCAATCTCAATAAGATCTTCTTGAAGTAATTACTAAAATAGAAAATCAAGAACTTAAGAAACTACTCCTTGAAAAAATAATATCTTCATTCGAAAAAGAAAAATCTAAAAAATCAATTGATATTGATAATGTTTACCAAATGACTGAAGTCACTAAAAGACTAGGTAATAAACCAGTTTTCATGGCTAATGTGTCAGTACAGGATTTAAAACATGAGATTAATAATCTTAAAATAGAAATTATCCTGTTAAAAAATGAAAACAACCTTTTAAACAGACGCATAGCTAAACTACAAAAAACAGAAGAAGTAATAGGTGAAACATCTAATATAGATGCTTTTGTTCTAGAACCTCAATACCTTGATTTAATAAGACAAGTTATCTCTCAAAAATAGTATATAAATATTACAATATCTATTGGAGGAGAATGGTTCCGATCAGACCTTATAGCTCTTGTTGATAGTGGAGCAAACATAAGCTGTATCCTAGAAGGTTTAATACCAACTAAATATTTTGAGAAAACTTCGTAAAGCTTAACTTTAGCTAGTAATAATGAGTTGAAAATTATTTTTAAATTGAATAATGCAGTTGCATGTAACGACAACATTTATATCCCTACCCCTTTCTTGTTAATCAAGGACTTATATCACTATGTAATATTTGGAACTCCTTTCCTGCACAATATTATACCTATAGATAAAATTGATACTACTAGAATATACTTTACAAAAGAAGATAGGAAATTTTCATTCAAAATCTTAATAGATCCTAAAACTCATCTGCTTAATGAAGGCAGAAGATTTCTTTTAAAAGAATAGCAAATTAACTTTATTAAAGAAGAAATTGCTTATTAAGATGTCCAGAATAATATCCAGGATAAAAAATTTCAACAAAAGGTTAAAAATCTTCTTCACACTTTCCTTGAAAATCTTTGTAATGATCTACCTAATGCTTTCTAGAATAGAAAGATTCATTGTGTTTCTCTTCCCTATGTAGAAGGATTTACAAAGGATAATATCCCCACTAAGGCTAAACCAGCCCAAATGAACTCCGAGTACATAAAGTTATGTAAAAATGAAATAAATGATCTTGTTTAGAAAAAACTTATTCATAACTCTTCATCTCCCTGGATTTGTACTGCTTTCTATGTTAATAATATTGCAGAAAAAGAACGAGGTAAACCAAGATTGGTAATAAACTATAAACCTCTAAATAAAGTCTTAAAATAAATTAGATATCCGATTCCTAATAAAAGAGATCTTCTTAATAGACTTCAAGAATCAGTAATATTCTCAAATTTTGATTTGAAGTCAGGATATTGGCAAATCCAAATCCACGAATCTGATAGGTATAAAACTACTTTTACTATTTCCTTCTGCCAGTATGAATGGAATATAATGCCTTTTGGTTTGAAAAATGCTCCTTCTAAATTTCAGAAGATTATGAATGACATTTTTAATTCTTATATTCAATTTATCATTTCCTATATGGATGATGTGTTAATTTTTTCAAAAACAATTGATCAGCACTTCAAACATCTTGAAATCTTTAGATGGTTAATTCAGAAAAATGGATTGGTTTTATCTGCTTCAAAAATGAAACTATTTCAACAAGAAGTTAGATTTCTTGGACATAATATTTTTCAAGGAAGAATAATTCCTATACAAAGAAGTATTGAATTTGCTTCTAAATTTTGGGATGAAATCACTAATAATAAACAATTGCAAAGGTTTTTAAGCTCTTTAAATTATATCTCTGATTATTATCAAAACCTGGTGGCTAACACTGCTATTTTATTTAATAGACTTAGGAAAAATGCTAAACCTTAATCTAAGGAACATGCTCGAATGGTTAAGAAAATAAAATCTAGGGTTAAATCTCGTCCATGTTTAAACCTCACCAATCTTGAATGGTTCAAAGTCATTGAAACGAATGCCTCTGATATGGGGTATGGTGGAATTCTTAAACAGATTAACCCCTGTTATAATAAAGAAGAATTAGTCTGATTTGGCTCAGGAAAATAGAATGATACTTAGAAAAAATATTCTACAATAAAAATAGAAATGCTTTCAATAGTTAAGTGTATTTCTAAATTCCAGGATGATCTCCTTAATTAGAAATTTTTATTATGAATAAACTGTAGCGCTACTAAACAAATAATTAAAAAAGATCAGAAAAATATTGTATCGCAACAAATTTTTGCTAGATGGCAAGCTCAATTATCTATTTTTTATTTTGATATTGAATACATCAAGGGAGAATATAACTCTCTTCCTAATTTCTTAACCCATGAGTTTTTGTAGGCATCATGACTAATCCAGGTGGTTGGATTACCCTGGGTAATACCCATGGAAGGGGTAGAGGAAGACGTCATGGAAATATCCAAGACTGAAAGGGAAAGCAAAGCCAATGGCCAATGCTTCAAAGTGAGGCTTCTAAGCCTAAGTTAATATCTTTGGGCAATATCCCTCAATCAAGTAATCCTCTGATACCATCATCTAATGATTATGAACTCCTCGACAGCAATTTACTCCGCAGAAATCTATGAAAGAAATTTTAACAATGACAGTGGAACAATATATACTCCAAGAACATCAAGATGTAATACTCCATCTTGATAGAAAAGAGATGCTAATAGGTTGCGACCCTCAAAATCCTTGGGATGTTGCATGCCAATATTGGCCAAATAATAATTATCCTCCACATGTGGGGAGAAGTCAAATGCTTATGAAAAAATTCCTCCAAGAAATCAAAGCTATGGAAATAAGCCAATTCTATAATAATGACAAATTAGTCATTAATTTCAAAAAAATCCTTATCAATAAGGTCCTGTCTCCCCAGGAATGAGATATCAATCCAAGTCAATACAAATGGATTGAAGCCAAGAGCACTCGCTATCCATATAATTGGTGGGATTTCATTGACTCAATGAGTTATGTAATGTACCTCAAAAATGATTTGAGGAAACACTCATGGTTCATAAAAATTAATCTTGGACTAATAAAAATGGATCTTCCTCCATGATTTTACCATTGGTGGAGGTGATTTGGACCAACTCTGGAAATATTACAGGAGAAGCTCAAGGAGCTTTACAATCAATGGGTGAAATATGCACCTAATATTAATAACATCCCTTCATATCAGTTAATAACAAGTCAATGTGAGGCAATTTTCTTTATTAAATTTGATATTCCATGGATATGGAAATGGTCAATGACCATTAGTAACGATGAGCTTAATATTCTAGCTCTTAAAAGAATTTATTTTGGCAAATGGTGGACAAAATTTGATACTGAGGGTAAGGCCCAAGAAATTGATAAAATTATACAGCATAATAGAGCTATTTGGAAAAATGGTCTTAGCCACAAACAAATCTTGGTTAAATATATGGATTACATGAAGAATCAAGTAATGCAGACGCAATGTCAAATGATAATATCTTTTAGGATAGTCAAGATCCAAATGAAGATGACAATTTTGACGATTACTAGGATGCTTCAATGACAGTATTATCTCAGTTTCTTCAAGATAAGAATAAGAAAAAAACTCTCAAAGCCTACACTTCTCGAGAAATTCCTCCTCCGAATGTCTAGTTCCAGAATATGGTTGATGATTACAACAAGAAAGTCAAAGCCAAGCTCAAGGCACTTCAAGACAAGGACAACAATGAAGATTGCGGCCCCACTAGTAGTTGGAGGGAATCTCCTTTATTTCCACGTCAATCTACCCAGAAGAATCTTCTTTTAAAAGCAACTCAATAATGCTGGAATCTACTTTTCTTTATTTCACATCTACTTTTGTTTATGGCATTTTCAATTTAGCTTTACTTTATTTCAAATCGGTTTTGTAATAATGGAGTTCAATTATTGTGGTTCAATCATTGTAACGGATTCCAACCAATGTTAAGTCCGGAATCCAGAGTCTATAAGTAGGTTTTCGAGTTAGTCTATTGGCATCGCTTGCTTAATTTCTCTTTTCAGTGCTAAGCTTGCTGCCTCCTTTGTAATCATTCCTCTCTCTGCAATCTTTCCCATTCTTAGTCCACTTGCAGCAAACCATTTGCAACAAGATACATGATTTTTCAAAAAATTAAATAAACAGAGAGATAACTTACAATTCGACGCTCATCCAAAGAAGAATGTAAATAACACAGAATGTAGAAAGGGCCCCAATTTTAAGTTCTTGATTTTTACTCTAATGTTGGGCCTAGATCTAGCATAATTTTGAATGATCTTGATTATTGACTTTCACGCCTATTTAGTACATATATGTAATAGTAAGTTTTGACCGATCTTGACCGTTGATCTCCAATAGATTATAGTGCACGCACTGAACCTTACTTCAATTGATCTTTGACTATTAATTTTATCTATAGTCATAGACTAATCCTAACAATGGTTAGTTGCATTTTGAATATAGATAAATCTCTATATATAGCGCCTATCACCAACTGATTTTTCAATTGATTTCCACTTTGATCATCCATCTATCTATGACATATTCTCATTGATTTTAATCTACTTGGAAATATAGATTTTTTCTATATTAAATGCCTAAGTTTTTCATAGAATGGATGAACTATAGCCTTGATGATTAGAACATGTTATTCGTTTCTGGATCTTGGTGGCCATGGATGGGTGGCCATATATGTTATGGCGACATTACTAGTTACTTTGAACTTATATCAATTGAAGTTTTGATATTACGACATTTTATGCAAATTGATTAAAGAGAGATTTCACTAATGAATAATTTTAAATAGATGGCAATAGAGATTGATCACAACTAATGTATGAACTTGAAAGAGTCAAAATGTAGGCTTGCTTATGTTGAGCCAAGGATTGATAGAGATAAAATCCCTTGGTTGTTGTGCTAGGAAGACCAGTTGGCCACTGACTTCTAAAATGAGATACCTACCCTAAGAGGCCTCTTATAGAGAGTATCATGTCATGGGGAGACTACTCTCTTGTGATCCAGTGATCTCATGAGTACTAGTGTAGCCCTTGTGGTATCGATGCCCAAACGTAGTTGGAAGTAAGTCCTCTACATGCATAATATACCGTACATTTATTGGTCATAGACTGACATGTTAGTCATCCTTGAGACCTTGAGATATTGACCTTTGCCTAAATGGGTTTGTGAGAGGACGCTACCACTTAGTGATATGACAAATTGTAATATATCATTCTTTGACAAAAGTGCTAATGAGCTTGTATATGTGAGATTTGAAGGATATGTTAAATGATTTTAGAAACACTGGGTTTTTATAGAAGCTTAAATGTCTTCTAATGTTTATATCATACTTATGATAGAACATTTAATGGTTGCATTACTTAATTTATGACAATTTGTATGTTGTGATTTTCAAATGATTGTTTTAGGCATTTTCCTACTGAGTCATTGTACTCACCCCTACAAAATATTTCAGGTGAAGCATGAGAGGGCTAGGTGGTAGGCTAGAAGAAATTGAATAAGGAGAGGTGGAGGAAGAAAAGTATGAATAATAGTTAGCTGAACTCAATACTACTTTAATTTTTGAACTATGAACATTTGAAATATGAATGTAATAAAATAGGCAAACTAATATATTTTGTCCAAACTATTACCCAAGTTTAAAGTTTATTATTTGGGTTGTGACTAGGGAATCCTGTAATGATATTTTTTTTATTTTGCTGTTACACATGAAGGTTTTAATGTGACACCAGGTTGAAGGGTGGAATTGATAAAATAAGTATATATATTATATATTTCAAATGTAAAAAAAACCCTGCAAGAAACTTTCATTTTTCAAATTATAGTTTGATAATTCTTTTCAAAAAGCCTGGGTCACCACAATATTATACAAAACTTTCAAATTACTCTCTTGAAATCCATATTTTCCTAGGCAATATATATTATTAAAAGAACTGATAAATGAAAACAAAATGGTGCAATTTTTCTAGTTCAGAAACTGTCTAAATTGGAGGGAAAGAAAGTTATATCCTTTGAGGCTCACACCAAGTTAATAAAGACACCTTGTAGATTGGGCATAGTTGCTCTAACAAAATATGTCCATAGCGAAGGACTCATGCTCGGTCTCTATAGTGATTCAAGGTATGCTAAACAATACCCTACACAATTGCTTTATTTTTACCTTGATCTCAAATTGCATCCAATTTCTATTTTCAAGATCCTAGCTAACTTATTGCAAGTCCATGGCAGGACCAAACATGATGTTAAAATTTTTGCCTCAAGGGTATGAGTGATTATTTTTCTTAAGGGTCAGCTTGGACATGGATCTCTCTTAAACCTTATGTAATGAAGACTACAACGTATTTTATTTTTATTGTTACGATGAATTAATACCAAATACTGGATTATTTTTCCAGCCAGATTCACTTAAACATACGTTATTGAAGAAAGCCTCAACCATACCAAGTATGTTAATACTTGGGAGATGTTTTGTTATTTTGATCTCCTCAATACAATTCTGTTGCTAACAGGAATGAGGAAAGTGGCTGAGGTAAAATATCCAAATAAACTGTGTCATTCGCGTTGGGTTAGAACCGTTATAGATGTTTTTATGACATGATGTAGGTATTGGAGAATGCATGTATTCTTTATGTACATGTAGAGGCTGATACTTGTCGAAAGAGGAATGCTGAAGTAGGGGGTTTCACACTAAGTTTTTGTGCGGCACCCGCTGTTGGATGAAAGGTCTCACCCTTGTTTGATCCGGGTTGTTCATCCTATCTCTCCAAAATTTGATGTCTAATAGTTTAAAAGGCCCGAGGATTAGATTATTCCAAAATTAGCAAATCTTCTTGTTTTTTGAACTACCAGACATTGAAACTAAATATATCAGAAGAACGGCTCGGATTAGCCAAATGTGGGCATCTTCATTGGAAAGTGGGGTGCCGCACCAAAATTTAGGTTGATAGCCCCTAAAAGCATTAATCTTGGTAAAAGTGTATATATATATATTCCATGCTAGATATTATCCGGTCCAAAATAGATCCTAGGAAGGGAATTAAAGCGACCACACAATTCTGGTCTCAGTAGACCTTTCAGCTATAGGGATGGAGTTTTAAGGGACCACAGTCACTGGGGGCCCTATAGGAGTTTTGAACCCTATAGGTCATCTTCAGGGACCACTTTCATAGACCTAAACATATATTTCGTTTTATTGAATTGCAACTGTTTCAAAGATTTTGCAGTGATTATTAATGGGCCCTTGCGAGCGCACCAAGGACCATTAACTATTGATCCAATTAACATAAGACAGGGATGAGAAATTATTGTCCATTTGATCCAAAACAAATCCAAATCTTATTAAGCGGCGGTATCAACTGCATTGGTTTCAATACTAGATCCTAGGATCCGTCAAAAGTTCTTTTTTTCTTTTATGAGAAAAGTGTCATCTCAAATCTCTCTAAAAAGAAAAGTGTCACTTCAAACTTCTTGTCAAAATTAATGATGAGACGACTTTTGGCAATTTCAGGACTCATTTTGGACTGTAAGAACTACAACTTCGGCAATCTTGGGTGACCATGCATCGTCACTTCCAACTAAATTTTAGTAACGATGGTTAAACAATTCCTTCAGTTCTATAAATCATCTAAGTTTACATTAATGATGGTAAAACAACATTGTTTTAGTTTGTGCTGGATTATAGGTGGCGAAAATCTCAATGAATTTTGATCTAAACATCAATATGAGATCTAAAGAATTCTCTATTTATTATTTGAGAGAGAGAGAGAGATAGATAAGGTTTCTAAGGAACGTGACTATAGCATGAGTAGGGTCCGATCCTTGTTCTCGTGCCTCTTCTAGTGGAAACCAAGTCCAATTAGTAAAGGAAAGATTTTGGGCATGATAGACACTTCTTACCCTTCTTGGAACGAGCTCGCCCCGTTCTGTACCGCCTTGGATAAGGATGATCCTTGCCACCAAGAACTGGTCTCACCAAGTCATTGCTCGAATCTGGGTCCCCAAAATCATTGTATGTGTCATAGTCGTAAATCCTCTCGAAAGTCTTGCGCTCGCCCTGCCCATTACCTCTTAAAGTTTCAAGTTCCTTCTCCCTCAGGCGCCTCAGACCATTTGGTGTCTCTGATGGCAAGTAAGACTGCCACGCAAACATATGATAAATGTTGCGTATATGTAGATAGATAGGGGGGGTGGGGGGAGGGAGGTACCTTGTTGGAGAAGAAATCCTCTTCTCAAGGTTGTCACTCTTGGCATGCACCCATGAGTCGCATGTGAAAGTTACGGGTCCATCGGCAAAGCCAGAGAGGACTATCTCTTTGAGGTTCATCTCCCTGGAGTGCTCATTTGTCACAACGATCCCTCAACTAAACCAAAACTTCCATCAATCTTGAAATTGGCCTCGTACTCCACCTCGCTGGTTTCTTTATTCACTCTCGCCTTACGGGCAAATGCCTAAATCGTATCCTTCTTAACTCCGGTATCTTAATAGACAAAGAAGTACTTCTTAGTATTCACAAATCAATGCATATCTTGAGGAGAGATGGACAGTTCAAAGTAAATAAGTTTCAAAACATTCAAATATTTCTTTTACTATTTCATATTTAGTCCTAAACTAAAAATATTTCTAATTGCACCCAAACAGACACGTACAGTATATGTACAGGCCACAGGCCTACACGGATCACATTAGCTTCACCAAGAAAAATAAGTGGTCCAGAAATGATATTCTGACCTTGTCGTTCGCACTTTACGAAATGAGACATGTTACATGTGTTACCTTGTTTCAATAATGCCATTCCTTTTAGCTGGTCACCTTACACTCTTCAGATTAGTTGTTTACACTGTTGGGCCCTAGGAGTTACACGCGACCAGTTAAAATCAATAATAATAATAACGACCGTAGTGTCATTATCTCTAAGGATAGGAAGACGCCACCCACAAGGACTGGCTTATATGATATGAAAGTTGTACAATCCACCATTAACTCATTGGTTATCGGACTTCATCAGGCCATTCTGCCCTAAGCAGAGTGATCAATATTGGAAAATGGGTACATTATTCCATTCAAATTGTTTGTAATGACTACTACAGTTCTCAAAACCTGTATGTATGTATAAATTAAAGAGTTGATAAGAATGATTATCAATTTAAAAGAAGGATATATGCACACACACACATACACATATAGATTATGTTGCTAAAATTGCCTGTTAGAATAGAAGAATAAAATGGTGATGACTCCCCCCAAAATGTTTCTCCAACTATTAAAGCCACCGTGCCTCATTTTATTTTATCTTCTTTTGTCTTCCTATTTTCCACTGAAATATTTTGGATATTTTTTGGAAACATCAAATAACCCTCCAATAGTTTTATCAAAAATACTATATGGAAAAAGAAAAAAAAATCAATCGGCAATTGAAATTGTTTTTCAAGATTATTTTGTTCAATATCATTTAGAAAAGTCAATAAAAATGAATTATCTCCCTCTGATTATGAGTTTGTCTACGTGGAGGATTATAATTTAGAGAAAACTCACATCTATGCTTGAGGACGTTAGTTAGAGAAATCACAAAACAGTAGTGACCCACTGAGTTGACTCAATAATGCAAAAGGAAGAACAAGTATACAACACAAGCAATTTAGAGATTTTAGAAAGGCTAAATTTGGAGAATTTGGACACAGAGTATAGTTTCCATCTTAAGCATCTCACATTATATCTGCAAAGTTTTGGCTACAGTAGCTTTGAAAATACGTCAGACTATAGTCTTAAATGTTCGTAACCTTATTTCCAGATTATTGTAGACATAAATGAGATTGTGATAGCTTATGTTATCTTAGTTAATGACTTTCAAAGTGATCTTAGTCTCCAACTCTGCGATGAATTAAGTTAAAGATAACATAATGTGCAAATAAGAACCACTTTGCCATATCCATGGATAATATCCCCGTTTTTGCTAACAGCACCCCAAGATGTATATATATACACCAAAAAGAAAAAGAAAATTTCACTGATTTCGTTTTTTCTTTCAAAACTTCATATATATGAGAATTTTCTTCTAAAGAATGACATTGTTACATTTTTTAGATCATCTCGATTGTCTTGCAATTAGCATCCCTGTCATTCAAAAGAAAAGATGAAAAAGAAATGTATAAATTCTAAGAGTTGTAAAAGAGAAAACAAAATAAAATACCGTTGCAAGTTTTCTTTCTTTCTTTTTTCTTTTTTTTCCTTCTCCTTTGACTGGTGGAGAAGCTCTTTTTCGTTCTTAAGGTAAAGGAAAAAGACGGGAGAGCGGAAAGCTTTATTAAGAATAAAAAATTTAGAAGGTACAAGTTTTTCTTCTTTTGATATTTACTTTGATCAACCTTATTGCTGACTAACTCAAGGAGTGTTCTACCAAGCAAATCGGTGATGGCGTCGAGCGCCCCACTCAAGCTTAGGTTCGAAAAGAACCCACGTGCAGTTAGCTTCACGGTGACGACAGCCTTAACAGCAATCGTCTTCTCTATGGGCCGGTCCAACGCCTGAATATTGCTCGCAGAACAGCAAATCTTACCGCCTCTTAATCTCTGGTAATGGAGATCTGGGGCCTGCGGGGAACTAGATCAAAGGCTCTCATTGCCAAAATGTAGCCATTGGAGACCACGGCAGAGGGAGCAACGTGAGCTTGGTCAAGTATAAGCTTCGGCATCTTGGTTCTTTTCTTGGACTTGGGAAGATGAGAGGCAAGCTACGTTGACACGTCCTTAAATAGATATAGGACTTCATTTAGAGAAGTACGGGCATCAGCTTCATGTGATTCTTGCCAACCATGCGTCTTTGGAGAAATGGATCATAAGCCGGCCCGGGTCTTTGGACATCATGTGGTGGCGATTCGGAACATCACTATTAATGCCTTACTTTTTCTAACGAGCTTAGGTTGGCAAATGACAGTGCAGTTGGTTATTACAAAAAGGGGCATCCAAAGCAGCACATGAATATGCAACAATCTCTACCAAGTGTAGCTTTATGCACATTCCATTCTTGATTACAATTCTTAAAAAGAGGGTTCTTCCCAACCATGTCCATACTATGTGAAGACCATGAAACTATGATGTTTACAAACATGCGATTACCTTTGCACGGAAAAAGAGGGTCCTTCCCAAACGTGTCCATACAATATGAAGACTATGAAACTATCATGTTTACAAATGAAACTATCATGTTTACAAATACGATTATCCTTGGCAGTTGATTCTACTCTCCTCGTTTTCATGCACTTTCCAGTCTATCTTAACAGCAACTATGTGATGGTATCTAGACAATTTTGAGCCATGGTAAGCCAGTTAGCCTTCGGGTAATCCAAGCCTTTTATTTCAAAGTCATGTCTACCGATGCCCCAAACATATCATCCATGAATTACTACTTTCTGTAAACTTAAGTTTTCAGGTTGAATAGTAACTCAACATGGTAATAGAGTATGAACCGAGAGGTGGCAAATTTCAATCCTAAAATTTCATGTATCATATTAATTTTTAATGCATAGTAGATGAGCTTGCACTTGGGTCTACCTATAAACCCCTCCTCCACCACCTCAAAAAGAAATAATAAAAACCTTCCACCTAAGATGATGTGTTAGATATATAAATATTGTTGGCCCAATTAATATAATTATACTTTAGCTTTTAAGTTGAATAGTACTCCCAGTTGAGGGTGAAATGAATGATAGAACATGTTTGAAAGTTTTATCAGCAGTTTAATAGGTCATAAAATAAAGGGTTTAAGACCATCCTCAAAATCCAGTTTCTGATTGTACCTTTAGTCTTCTAGCCATATGATTTAATATTTACGAGGTTTACTTTTAGTTAGTTTGTCTCAGTTATGAGTTCTCATATGGTGTTTTCCTTTCTCGATAGTGAGCAGTTAACTTTCTGTATCACGGTTGACTAACCGTCATACAAGACTTTAAGGGCCTACAGTGAATCAGTGATTGCTGAAGGTATAAATCGTGCCAGACTTTCCGGGATCCAAAAACACGTCTCTCCCAACTTGATGGTTATGTCCTTTTTTATTGGAAGGAAAATGGACTGTTTAGAAAATCTAGCGTAAACAGTATTAGAGAAGGTTTTAGCGGTGCCTGAGATGAGATAAGCGGACTTGATATTAGATATGGCTTGAAATAACTTAAACTTGGTTGAGATGACATAAATTTCACATAGGTGAAGTGATCTGCATGACTAAAAATATCACTTAGGTTGGGGAAATGAGTTGGGGAGATGGTCGAGGTAACATGAAATGAGTAGCACATTTTCATCTCAAGATAAATAAGGGGTGAACTGAATTTGAGATGAGATGAGATGAGATGGCTTGATATGGAAGTGATGTGCAAACCACAAACAGTGAGTTGAAATGGGATTGGAATTTCTCATCTCATATATCAAGCACCACTCACAGAGTTGGGATGAAATGAGTCGTCTCATCTCAAGCAACACTAACAATGATGGTTTTCATCTCAAGCACTGTCGACAGCAAGTTGGGATGAGAAGGTTTTCATCTCATCTCAAACACCACTATCAATGAGATGAGGAGATATTACTTCGTTTCATTTTCTCAACTCATGCACCACTAACAGTTATGTGTCTCATGTCATCTCATCTGAAGTAAGATATGTCATCTCAAAAACCATTAACATCCATATAAAGATTAGCATTGTCAACTGGATCGAATTATCCGTGCGCTCAATTCTAACCTGGTCTGATTTAATGTGTATATGGATGTTAGATTTCATCCGACGTATTATTTCCAGATGTTAAATCTCACGGAAACAAGAATTAGGGTAGGGTATAGTATTGCACACAAAGTTGTGAACAATCCGAGGCCAAACGCTAGCCGTTTCAAGTGTTTTTTTCTTCCTAGTAATTAAGGCACCATTAACTTTTAGAACCCCAGATTTCATGTGTATGGGATACTCTTATATCTTGAGTAACTGCTTCTGTTATGTACCGCCTCAACCAAAAAGAAAAAAGAAAAAAAAAATGTCTCACATGCAAAGCAGCAAACATGTAACATTTATTATTATCAAGGAACATTAGCAAATATATCTAACATAAATGAAAATTAGTGACTGATGGTGTTTCTCTAAGCACCCTTCATCTAAACAATCTTTGGGAACAAGAGAAAACTCAAAACGACGAATTTACAAGTAATAGAGAAACTTTGAATGCTAGGCTTTGATGATTTATCTCCAACTTGACCTACCCAGATCTACCACAATGCAATCCCAAACAGAAAACACAGGAGATAAAGACCATGCAATTTTCTTTCTTTTCTTTCCGTTTCTCCTTGAGAGTTAATACATGAGAGAGTAGAGAATTAGAAAATCGCATCTAATTATAATTCTCTCGATGGTATTTAAGGAGTAGACACAAACCCATCTCTAATTAGGTTCATTAGTTGATTTTATCCTAGATCTAAAGGTGGAGATGTTTACCTATAATACTAGGTAAACTTAAGTAACTGAGTCCCACCTAATAAGTTATATGGTAACTTAATCCAACCAGGTTAAATGATCTGAATTGTCCAAATCATTCTTTTAAGTGATCAGTCTAAATAAATTATCCGACGAGTAGAAATTCATCCTGTGGTATGATCGACCCCAACGACGTGACAATGGGTGTGACGATATTCCTAGAAGTCGGGAGAATATTATTTCTCAAAGAACCATTTTTTTCTTGTTATCTTTTCTGCTATACATGGAGCTGTTCTCGCTTTTGAGTGCCGTAAATTTTTCTTTTACAAGAGGAATGCTGTGGCGCCCCCAACTTTTGCATGATGGCCCAACATTATTGATAAGACCCGTCCCATGCATCTGGATCACTTGAACAGTAAATATTATTGAATGAATATAACATTGGAAAACTGTGCTTTTTAATTGTTAAATATGGACGATTCTTTAAAGAAGTTTTTTCGAACATTTGTTTAGATTCTAAGCCCATCTAATCCTTTCAAAGCAATAATAGATCAGATGGCACAGAAATCATATAAATAAGTCTGATCAACAATTTGGAAGGCCCGTCATGCAAAAATTGCAACCACGGCAAGCAGATATGATTTATGCACTATCCCAGAGTTCCTCTTACAACTTACAAGAGGTATAAAGCATGAGTAAATAAAAGAAAGTTCGGATCATCCAAAGGTAGGCCCACGACGGGGAAGTGATCTGAAAGCGAATTGCAGTATTTCTCAAATCAATCTGTATCAATTCACGTGAAAAATCTTGAGTGATCGTCCCTCTCCCTTTTGTGATAAGGCGTTGTCCCCTCTCATTCGTGACAATAATGGTCGTCCCTCCCTCACCCAGGTTACGTGACAACTCAATTTTGCACTTGTTTGATTCCGCCCTATGCATATATATGCATACGAAGCACAAGAATAATAACCGATCATATTCTAGATGAAGGTACGGTCAGCTACTAGGCAATAAAAATTTCTGGGATCTACATTGTTCCACGTGTGCACCATCCATTATACAAATCTGACAGATGGCCACTGCGCCTAATTTGTCTTGATCAGATGATCCTAGACCCTTGAGCTAAGGAGCGCCGTCTTGGGTTTCGCTAGAAAAATGAAAACTACCTGCTCTTGTTTGGACTATATCCTGCGGATAGAATGTCCATTTGCATTGGACCATAACAATGTGGTCGCTTGTTGATGTTTTACGTATTTAATAGTATGGATCAGCAGATAGATTTCCAATGCGGGGCCCTAATTCGTGCCTCTCACTAGATTCAACAATGACTTCTCTTTGTAGCGGGGTTCTCTTAGATGAAATCATCACGCTCGTTCTATTTTAATATCTTACTATTCTGTGAAGTTACCTTCGTTTGGATCATTGTACATTTTCATGTTCGCAAGAAGAGTATATGGTCCATGTGCATGTTTTCATGTAGGAAACTTAAACTATCAAGCAGAAGTACAAGTCAGACCCACTATTTAACTGATGCAAACTATTCAGTTGGCGGGGCGTGTAATGGATGAGTTATGCATAAAAGTCATCCTGCCATAGTTTGCTAATTAATATATGCCCCTGATTATACGTATTGCCTTTTTTTATTAGTGTAAACAGCCACTTTTCTTGTCTATATGTCTGTCTGGAGGCGACAGATCAAAGGTCTGCTGGTCTAGAATAATCAGATGGCTCTTTGGCGCGTGGCTCCATCCATATCACGTTCTAGCATATAGGTGGTTTGTACCATTGAAAATAATAACAGCTCTCACACGAACGGGCTGTCATATGATATATTTGGGTACTCTCACTTGCAAACGATCAGAAGTATAAATGAGACGCCCACACTTACAATAATCCAAACAATGTATCAGGTAGGATGCGCCACTGATGATCGTCCCCTTTTACGGCCATGCCCTCCTCCCTTTACTTGACAACACTAAGCCTGACTGTTGAGCAGTTTGTAGATGAATGTCCACTGGTTTGCTTCTTTCCTAAGCTTTTGCCAAATGGGCTTGAATTTAGCCTGGATGGTTAAGAAGAGTATATATTTATGCTGGTCTGTTTAATTATCCTCTCATTTTTTCTTGGGAAATTATTTACATCTGTGACTTAACTGACCGTGGTCCATAAAATTAGCCTCGAGGCTGTGTGAAAAAGTTTACCAATTTAGTAGCCACTGGATAAGTCGATGTCCAACCAAGGGTTGGGAAGTCAGATGAGCAGATTATCCATCATTATTTGGGGCCCACCATACAAAATGAACACAGTACTCTCTCTCTCTCTCTCTCTCTCTCTCTCTCTCTCTCTCTCTCTCTCGTACGTGTATGTTCATAATAGATTATTTGATCAATCCATTTTATTCAGCTTTCTTAGATCGGAGTAAATCAAAATTCATTTCCATTTAATGAATTTACATTATGTATATTAATTTACTAATAAAAACTAACAGTTAAAAGCATTCAATATGCATGATTTTTTCACAAATAACCTAAATAAGTGGGGCCAATCAAATGTTTGATCATCCAAAAAGATGGCTTGGCTTGGTGGTGTTCCAGAGTCAGTCAAACTCTGAGGACAGCGTCTCTCTTTCCGAAAAGACGTCCCCCGCAAGGGGCAAAGGTGAAGTCATCTTATTTGGCGTACTTAGCGAAGTTATGCCTCGTCAAAGCCTTACAAACCGCGGTGTGAGGCTGTGGCTGTCAGTCAACGAAATGGCAGATCCTGGCGTTTGGGTGTCAGTTAACGAAAATGGAAGCTGTAACTACTGATGTTGCTGACATGTTCTGCGATCAGGATTATCTTGGCGTTTGTCTTCTACATCACATTCTTGTGAACCCATCTTATCTCCACTGTAAATACAATATGATTGCTCACAGCCACATGTTAGAAAACCATCAGAATCGAAAGTAAGAAAACCATTTGTTTACATCTTACAGTCATCGACGTGACTCACATTCATTATGTAGGGACGATATGTACACGCGCGTCAATTTCTCAGCACCGGCATGTTTCTGTTGCTTCTTGGTTTTTTGTATTTGACAGGCACATCACTGAAGTACAAATGACTGAAGGGTGCGTCTGTAGAAACTATAGTTTAAAAACTCTGAAAATCGACTCAACTTGAAAATGGGGCCTGAGTAACACGGACTAAATCTGTAGTGACTCTAAAACTCGGTGGTGATTTTAAAAAAGAGTAGTTTTAGAGCACGTACGTATGTATAATTTTCTTATTTTGCAACACATGGTCTCGAGATGTGCTGGTTGAGAGGTTTTGTGAAATCCTTTAGTTTTGCTACCCAATCAGTTAACAAGGAAGTGTTTTCCAAGTTGATTCATGCGTTTTTTGACTACATAGAAGCACTCCAAGTATTATGTGAAGGGCACATGCCTCTCCGAAAATCATGCCAATCACCTAATTTTATCTCTAGTTACGTGTAAAAAAGGGTAGTCCCGATGCACGAAGCTCCTGCCTATGCAGGGTTCGGGTCTGTTCCCAAACTTCAAGTCATAGTAGAACCTCCTTAAATTAATAGGCATGGGAGATTTTCTATTGACTTAGCAAGACTTTATTTTACTAGACAATCCTCTAAAACTAATATAAATGGGATACTTATCATTTCTATTAGTTTTACGAGGTTTGTGACTTTTCTACTCTCTTTTTTTCCTTTTGAGTGGCATGTATCTCTTTCTACTTTCTCTAAATATCATTTCCCTCTTTAGCAACTATAAAAATTATATTGTATCTTTCTTGTATAACAATAAATCCACTCTTACCTTTTTCTCTTCCTATTTCTCTTCCAATCTTTCAAATTTTCTCTTAAATAGTAAATAAATATCTCTTTTTTCCAATTTTTTCCCCAATGGATAAGCAAATTTCTCTCCTTTCTGATTTTCTCTCCAATAGAGTGTTCAGTGCCTTTGTCTATTCCTATTTTACAAGATGTAGCGACAACTATGAGCTCCTTGTTTCAAAAAGAAGTCCTCAAATTTGATAATATTATTTTATGCAATCAATAAATTTTTAAGGAAGTTCTAAAATTTTATTTTGACGCCCTAAGTTTTCTAAACCTTTTCCCATACATATAATAATAATAATACATTTTATAAAAATAGGTGGATTTCTGATATAAAAAACTTGCAATTAACATAAATAATACAATCGTTCAAGATAAATGTCCAAAAAGAAAACCCTAAGGGTCATCCAACACCAAAACCATGGCAATAGAAAATTCAAATCATCGATACACTGAGCATGCTCAATCTAAAACCACAACAAATCAAACACCAGTCATGAAAAGGATAATAATGATAACATGTCTAAAATTCCCAGGGTCCACCCATGATCATCATATTATACACACATCAGTAAGTAAAGGTATACTATACAAAAGTGTGGGTCCAATCTATCCAAAATAACAACATCCATATACAACCTAAAAGAGTTTAATCACAAGTCGAAAAGACATACACTAGGTTAGTCTCTAAGTACAAAATAGCAGATCCTCCTTGAGGTCCTCACTCAAACAGTGCTGCTCCACTTGCTTTCCCTTAACGCTATCACACTTCAAATATGAGACATTACAAAACAAAGCAATACCTCAGCGAGCTATTACTTGTCTAGGTGATTACAAATAATTAAAACATACGATAAAACTTTACAAAGAGTACCAATATCATGCTGAGTGTCAATAGAGTAAATTATTTATAAGACAATTTCAATCAACAAGCATCTATACTGGATAACGCATGAAACTCATAAATCTGAATGAAGCAATCAAGATCAAAACATGCTTTTCATCTGAGGTAAAGCAATATCAAAGCAAAATATCATGGCATGCAAAGCATGATCAACACATGAATAAGCATTTGTCAAAACAAATAAAAACTCGTGTTCACAAAATAATATGAAGCATGTCATGATAAACAAGATACTACACACAATAAGCCCTAAGAGTGTCCCACTACACTCAATCACTAGCAATGAATTCGTATCCTAATATCCAGGGTCTCTAGCCTATAGCTCACACACTAGGTAGCTCACACAGCCCATACGCTCGCCCACCTAGGCATCACCACCATGCTATGGGTATACAATCACATATGCATTGCATGAACACACAAAATAAGAGTATAGGCTACTATACTGCAGTGGCAACTACTCCAGGGTCTCAACCACTGCCGCTCCCTGTCAACACTAAAATAGGAGACTTCCTCCATCTTACATGGGAGAAGACAGACTTGTAGTGTGAACTACCCATGATACCACCCCTATGGACATACCTTCATCTCATATGGGAGAAGACAGCCTCGTAATGTGGACTACTCAATGTTACCACCCCTACAGACATTGCCCCTCTTTGGGGTGGGTGTCTAAACACCATCATCATCACAAGGTTAGAGTGTAGGTGGCCAACCCTACAACCCTTCTAGCATAGTACCCACTAGGCAGAAGCACTCGTCATAAATTAATAAACCATGAATCAAGAATAAAAAATCTGTGCATAATCATTCTCGATAAAACAAAATCGAGAGAGTATTTCATTATATCAACATCGTGCATTGAAAAATCAATGTATATCATTCTCAAATAATCAAATCGATGCAACATAAAATATATTACGAAGCAGGGCGTAAATCATGCGCAAAAGGAGTAGTAAACATATCGGCAATACATTCTGAAAAGTAATCTCATGCAAACATGGTAGGACATAAAACTCATGCTTCAAAGTTCTTAAGTAATACATCATGATTTAAGAAATCATGAAAAAATCCCATATGTAATCACCTACCTTAAAACGTTGTACTCTAATCAGGTGGGTAAGCCATACCACGTCGTGCGCTCTGACGTACCTGTCACATCATAAGTCATTAACCACTTGATTTTCTCACATCTCAAAATAAATAAATTCAAGTGATAACTTCTCTGATCTGGTAGTTAATCCTAGATTAACAACCCAGATAATCGGATTAATCCTCCATTAGGGAAAACCTAAACTGGATGTTGGTTTTTCTAACATCCAAACCATCATCCGTCATCTCGGATTGTCAATCTATATCATGATTCATTCAATTAATGTTCCTTAATTAATAAAGGTCAGTCTCTTTCATCTCATGAAGTTTGGAGATGATCCAACCATTGGATCGCTCTTTAGCACTTATAATCAATATCTTATCATTAATTCCAATCATATTCATCATGATCCATCAAATTTTAATATATTTTTAGTAATTTACATGTATTTCCATGATTACAAGTCGATCTGATGGTCAGATTGCTCTCTGATCAGCCAATCTTAAGGCACCTGATCAGATCAATAGTAAAGATTACTTTTATTGATAATCACTTGAGATCTGCTCTTCTAATCCACTAGATCATCTCATATTTGATGCATACAAATAAGTTTCTAAGGCATGATCATCCATTAAGCGACCTGATCTAGGTTATTGAATAGCATTTTGTGATTTGACAAATTTAAAAGTATTCAAATCAAAGTTTTCATCTCAAATTTAGGTTTGTGTCATCAAGACAATCGCAGTGGATGTCTCGGATCATGATTTGGACCTCCATAACTCCCAAAATCAAGCTTTTAATAAATGAACTATTGAAAATAACCCAATTTTAATTAAAAAACGAACCAGTATCATAGGGACGCGGGCATACGTGACTCGCATATGGAACTCACCTCCCGTGTGTCACCATCACTAGGATGCACGGGTGCCATAATACGCGCCCTGCGTACATCACCATTGTAGGGACACACGGGCATTTCATTGCTCTTAGGAACGATGCACGCATGCATGTGTCGTCCCATGCGTCCCTGACTACGCCCTAGCATCACACAATTGATTCACCATCGCCGAAGACAATGACTGGACTCTGATCGCCTCCGACAATGCCCATGTTATTCAAATTTTACAATTTTTATGTTATTTTGATCAGATTTCCACATACATTCACTTTATGACATTTTTAGTCAATGATTTTGTATATTGCTAAAGTTTTTACTCGGATCATTTATCTAACAATGTTTCATCAGTTTATTTTCACAAAAACAGTAGTGCGTATATAATCACTAGAAAATGACAATCTATGCTGTTTTTTGGCATTAAAAACAGCAAACTCAACGGAGACAAAGTCGGAAATGGGGAGATGGAAAAAGCACGACCTACCTCTCAGGCTAGCCGGAGGAGATGCTCCGTCACACACATGGGAGGGGGAATGGCGACGTTGTCATTAGTGGCGGCGGCAACATGAGGAATGGAGGGGAGGGTTATGGCAAGGAGGGAAACCAATGTGGGGCATTAATGGTAGGGGAGGAGCATTTAAAGCCCCCCATAAATGCATATTTAAAAAAAAATATTTTATATATAAATTCTGATTTTTATTAAATGTAGGAATGATTACCAGCCATTAATGCTGGTAATCATCACCGGCATATTTTTGTTCTTTGTTGGTTTTTCGTATTGGACAGGCATCACTAAAGTACAAATGACTGAAGTGCATCTGTAGAAACTATTGTTTAAAAACTCTTAAAATCAACTCAACTTGAAAATGGGGCCTAAGTAACATGGACTAAATCTGTGGTGACTCTAAACACTAGGTGGTGATTTTAAAAAAGAGGAGTTTTAGAGCACATACGTATGTATAATTTTCGTATTTTGCAAAACATAGCCTTAAGATATGCTGGTTGAGAGCTTTTGTGAAAGCCTTTCATTTTGCTACCCAACCAATTAACAAGCAAGTGTTTGCCGAGTTGACTTATGAGTTTCATGAATTTTTAGACTGCATAGAAGCACTCCAACTATTATGTGAAGGACCTTTGCCTCTCTGAAAATCATGCCAAGGACCTAATTTTTTCTCTAGTTACATGTTTGTTGCCAAAATTCAAGTTACAATCTTCTTGAAATATAGGCGTGAGAGATTTTCTATTGATTTAGCAAGACTTTATTTTACCGAACAATCCTCTCAAACTAACATAAATGGGATACTTATCATTTCTATTAGCTTAACGAGGTATGTGATTTTTCCGCTCTCTTTTTTCACTTTTGAGTGGCATGTGTGTCTTTTACTTTCTCTAAGTATCTTTTCCCTCTTTAGCAACTATAACAATTATATTGTACCTTTCTTGTATAAGAGTAAATCCTCTCTTACATTTTTCTCTTCCCATTTCTCTTCTAACCTTTCTAATTTTCTCTTAAATAGTAAATAAATATATCTCTCTCCTTTCTAATTTTCTCTCCAATAGAATGTTCAGTGCCTTTGTCTATTTCTATTTTGCAAGATATAGTGAAAACTTTGAGCTCCTTTCTTTCAAAATGAAGTCCTCAAACTTGAAAATATTATTTTATATAATCAATAAATTCTTAAGAAAATTCTAAAATTTTATTGTCATATTAGTTTAGCAAGTTTATTAATTTACCATGTTAGTTCGAATTGGGAACATCCCCTCTAAAGTAACGCACAGCATCAGAACTGAAGTGCAGTGAAAAGTGGGCATGGATTCATGTCATGGAGGTCGAGAAGTTCACAAATTAATAGGCCATCTCAAGAGCATAAGATTCATATTGCCACATTGAATATAGGGACAATAACAGGTAAGAGTTTAGAATTAGTAGATACGATGAAACATAAGAGTGTCAATATTGCTTATATCCAAGAAACCAAATAGAAAAGGGTTAAAACTAGAGAAATCGATGGGTATAAACTCTAGTGCGAAAGAAAGGATAATAACATTAATTGCGTAGGAATAATAGTGTATAACGAATTAAAAGATAAAGTTATGGACATTAAAAGAACCAGTAATAGAATTATAATGTAACACCCCAGATTTTTCAAGACATTTTTTTATAATAATAATAATAATGGCATTTTTACTAAGAGCATTTGGGATCCCATGAGAAAAGTTTTAATTATCATTTTACTAAAACAATTCTTAAAAACTCCTAGTGTTATTTTTCCTTTCTTAAAATGGCATACATATAAATAAAACAATACGCGTATCAATCAATGTCAAATAAATCGGCGCCTTTATTTGAAATCAAATAAATATCCAAAACACAATAATAATATGGCCTAGGGTCTATCCATCATAACATTCCATAAAAATGTCTAACATATGTCCAAACATCTCAATCAAATCCAAAATATAAAGTATGTAGTCCATAATTAAATTCAAATGATAATCCTATTTAATGACTCACATCACTGTCTAAACTATAGGAAAAAGGATCTTCAGCAGCTCTCACGGTTTCTCAATAGCCTTCCCTTTCCTGTTATCGCGTTAAAAATCTAAGGCATTGCAAAACAAAGCAATGCCTCAGCAAGCTATCGCTTGTGTAGGTACATAGACAATTAATGTAATAAATGAAATAAATAATTAACAGTACTGATGAAAAGTCTATTATTTATGAAAATAGCAGTATCATAATGTCATGTCCAAATAAATGTCAATTTATTCCATATGCTAAAACATGCATTTCAAGGAGTTAAAACATGACCAAAATCAAAGTAAATGAGCATACAATAAGAATAAGGGCACCCTAAGGTAATGGGTCCCACAACATCACACTAACATCACTGATCATGAGTACTCATAGCCAACCTATAAGTGTCGTCACACCCAGGCATACCATCCATAATCATGCTCATCATACATGCACACATAATAAGAATATGGCCATCATGCTGCAGTGGCAACCCTCCATAGGTATCAACCACCGCCGCTCTCCGTCAACACCATAACGGGAGACTTAGCGTCTGTCCCCATGGAAAGGCTCAGACCGGTAGTGTGGACTATCCATATTACCAAACCCCTACCGAATGCCATCTATGGGCAAGTGTCTATCATATCACAATATCATCACATCACAATCTCGGAGGGTGGGTGGCTGGCCCTATCCCTCCTAGCATGAGGCCCACCGGGCGAGAGCACCCGTCATCAAATATAAAACATGGAAATCATATGTATATGCTAAAACTCAAGAGCACTCATAGCTCGAATTCCCCAAGACATGCCCCTCATCCTGGGGTTAGCTTATAAAAGGACCAGCTAATAAGCCTCTATTCTTATTTCCATGTAAATCTATGCATTTCCTGCATATAATAAGAAATAAGTCTTTATTTAAGTATAACTAATTTACAACATGCTTATAAAAGCATTTGAAATAAGTTTATTCAATAAAAGATTTCAATTTGGAATAATCATAATGTACTCAAAGTCGCATGAAGTCCACAATAAATGATAATTGTAATTTAAAACACAATCACACATGATGCTATGTTTAAACATGGTTTAAAAATCAAGGCAAAGCATTAATTGTCATCACCTACCTCAATGTAAGACCACTAGCTTGCTAATAACTCCCTTTAACTGGTATATTCAAGTGCACCTGTACATGTCACACCACTATTTTAAAAAATTTCTAAATAAAAAGTGGTCATTTATAAGTTTTTAAGTTAGAACTAAGTCCGTATCGTCAATACGGTCACAACGCTTCTTTCGAATAGTGATTTGGACTCCTCTAGCTCCCAAAAATCAAATTTTTGTGAAAACATACGCAAATGGGGCATGCCCGACCACCATAAGGTGGTCTATACCGGCGGCCTGGTTTTCCACCAGTTTACACCAGCGAAATTTGGCGTCACAAAGATGCCCACCCTCAAAACGCTCCTTGGGGACGCGCCATGTGTGTCTTCGTGACCGTGACGCATGCAACGGTGCGTCACGGTCGCTAGAACGCCGTGCGTCCCGACGTCTCGAGATAGCCCACGTGGGGGCTCCCGCGCGCACGTGTGCGACGCTAACGTCGTTCAATGTTGTCTGTTGGTGCGTTACAGTGTGCGTCCCGGCGTCGAAGATGACTGGATTCCTGTCGTCTCCGGCGGAGCTACAGAGCTCCGTTTTGCGTTGTTTTTCTCAGAATTTCCTCTAGAATCTATTTATGCCCTCCTTTTGCACTGATTTTGCCGAAAACTATGTTTTTTAAATGATTTTTTTCAATTTCCTAAAAACATCCCTAGGTACTGATTTTCGCGTTTTCTGAAGAAATCCACTGTTGGATCTCTCCCAAATTTATAGGGTTTGATCTTGGGTCTCTTGTGCACTAGTTGGACAGTACGATTTTCAAACAGACATGGTTTCATCCGCGAAATCATGTTCCAACAGTAGCATGCACAGAGTTCCTAGGAAAAATCTGATTTTTCCTGATTTTTTAAATGTAATTCTAATTATTTTACCTATTTAATAATTACCTAAATTAGGGTTTAAGGACTTACCTGTTGTTAGCCGTTGTCGGGTGTTGCCGGAGTTCCACTCGCCGAAAAAATTGAAGTTTTCAAAGCTTAGGGTTACTGCGTGAAACACAATGAAACGCTCAAGGTGAAGCGTTTTGGCTCTTGGGGAAGGGTAGCTATAGGACTTAGAGTTCTAAAGGAAAGGAAACTCTTCCTTTCACGCCTCTTTCCATGGTCTCTCCTGCGATTTCGCCGGAACTGGTAGAGACGTGTGGAAGACGGGGTACCATTATCAATTTGGACCCCTATGTAACGCGTCTCTGTCAAATGACTAAAATGCCCTTACAACTTCATTGGCTCCTAACTCCCTCGCTCGAGCTCTGTTTTCTGCGTTCTTTGTGGCGTTGGACTCGTATCGATGAGCACTTTCAAATTCTTAAGTTTTCAAAAAAAAAAATTCATCTATAAATTTTTTAATTTAATTTATTTTAAAATTTCTAAAATTATACTAAAAATTAAGGATATTACATCCTTCCCTCCTTATAAAAATTTTGTCCTCAAAATTTAGCTACATACCTCTATGTAAATAACTCTGGATGGATCTTTCAAATCTCCTCCTCTGTTTCCCAGGCAGCCTCCTGTAATGAATGATGCTGCCAAAGGACTTTGACCAAGGCGATAATCTTATTCCTTAACTCCTTGACTTTAGTATCCAATATGCGCAATTGTCTCTCCTCAAACGTCATATCAAACTGTAGCTCTCCTGGGATCTACTCCAACATGTGTGAGGGATCTGGCACGTATTTCCTTAGTATAGACACGTGAAAGACATCATGTACATTTGCCAACTGTGGTGGTAAGGCTAGCTGGTATGCCACTGACCCAACTCTGCGTAAGATCTTGAAAGGTCCAATATACCCGGGGCTAAGCTTCCCTTTATTTCCAAACCTCAACACTCCTTTCATAGGAGAAACTTTCAAGAATACATGCTCACCTTCAAAGAACTCTAAGTCTTTTCGTCTCTTATCTGCATAACTTTTCTGTCGACTGTGAGCTGTCAGTAACCTCTTTCGGATGAGTTGGACTTTCTCTGCACATTCTTCCACTAACTCATACTTCACCAAGCATCTTTCTCCTACATCACTCCAGCATAAGGGTGACCGACAAGGTCTGCCATAAAGTGCCTCGTATGGAGCCATACCAATATTAGCGTGATGAATATTATTATAGGCAAATTCC
Source organism: Warburgia ugandensis (assembly GCA_035236585.1). Lineage (NCBI taxonomy): Eukaryota > Viridiplantae > Streptophyta > Magnoliopsida > Canellales > Canellaceae > Warburgia > Warburgia ugandensis. The sequence goes on from CP141133.1 coordinate 5,264,154, forward strand.
ACCAAAGGTAAATGGTCTTCCCAGCTACCCTTCCAATCCATAACACAAGCTCGTAGCATATCCTCAATAGTCTAGATGGTCCTCTCGCTCTGTCCGTCTGTCTGAGGATGGAATGTTGTGCTAAATTTCAGCCTCGACCCTAACGCCTCTTGCACGCTCTTCCAGTATTTTGAGGTAAATCGCGTATCTCGATCCGATATAATCGTCAAGGGAATGCCATGTAAACTGACGATCTCCTTCGCATATAATTTAGCCAAACTATCCACGGTCTGATTATGTCTGATAGGAAGGAAATGAGCGGACTTGGTCAACCTGTCCACAACAACCCATATCATGTCGTGGCCGCTAGCAGTCTTCGGAAGACCAAGAACAAAGTCCATGGTAATATGGTCCCACTTCCACTCAGGAAGGTCCAGCGTCTGGTGAACCTGTCCACAACAACCCATATCATGTCGAAGTCCTTGAGATACTCCATCCATCTATGCTGCCTCATGTTCAAATCACTCTGAGTAAAGAAGTACTTGAGGCTCTTATGATCAGTGAATACCTCAAATCTCTCACCATAAAGATAAATGTCTCCAGGACTTCAATGCAAATACCACCACTGCTAATTCCAAATCATGTGTTGGGTAATTTACCTCATGTGCCTTCAGCTGTCTAGACGCATAGGCAATTACCTTCCCATATTGCATCAACACTGCTCCTAATCCCTTGCCAGAGGCGTCACAATAAACCACATAACCGCCTGCAACTGAAGGTAAAGTCAATACCGGAGTAGTAGTAAGTCTCCTCTTGAGCTCTTGGAAACTCTCCTCGCACACCTCGGTCCATACAAATTGAGTGTCTTTCCTGGTCAGTGTGATTAATGGTAACACAATCTTAGAGAATCCCTCTATGAAATGACGATAATATCCTGCCAAACCGAGAAAACTGCGTATCTCAGTCACTGTCTCCCGCCTCTCCCAGTGTAGTATTGCCTCTACCTTTGCTGAATCCACAGCTTGCAACACCCTGAATTTTTAAGATATCTTTTTATAATAATAATAATGGCATTTTAAATAAGAGCATTTGGGATCCCATGAGAAAATTTTTATTTAACCGTTTGCTAAAACATATCTTAAAACTCCGGGTGTTATTTTTCCTTTCTCAAAACGGCATACATATAAATAAAACAATACGCATATCAATCAATGTTAAATAAATCGGCGCCTTTATTTGAAATCAAATAAATATCTAAAACACAATAATAATATGGCCCAGGGTCTATCCATCATAACATCCCATATAAATGTCCAACATATGTCCAAATATCTCAATCAACTCCAAATATAAAGTATGCAGTCCATAATTAAATCCAAATGATAATCCTGTTTTAATGACTCACATCATTGTCTAAAACTATAAGAAAAAGATCTTTAGCAGCTCTCATGGTTTCTCAACAACTTTTCCTTTCCTGATGTCGCGCTCGAGATCTAAGGCATTGCAAAACAAAGCAATGCCTCAACAAGCTATCGCTTGTGTAGATACATAGACAATTAATGTAATAAATGAAAGAAATAATTAACAGCACTGATGAAAAGTCTATCATTTATGAAAATAGCAATATCATAATGTCATATCCAAATAAATGCCAATTTATTCCATATGCTAAAACATGCATTTCAAGGAGTTAAAACATGACATAAATCAATGTAAATGAGCATACAATAAGAATAAGGGCACCCTAAGGTAATGGGTCCCACCACATCGCACTAACATCACTGATCAGGAGTACTATTTGCTAACCTCTGAGTGTCGTCACACCCAGGCATATCATCCATAACCATGCTCATCATACATGCACACATAATAAGAATATGGTCATCATGCTGCAGTGGCAACCCTCCATAGGTATCAACCACCGCCGCTCTCCGTCAACACCATAACGGGAGACTTAGCGTCTGTCCCCATGGAAAGGCTCAAACCGGTAGTGTGGACTATCCATATTACCAAACCCCTACCGAATGCCATCTATGGGCAGGTGTCTATCATATCACAATATCATCACATCACAATCTCGGAGGGTGGGTGGCCGGCCCTATCCCTCCTAGCATGAAGCCCACCGGGCGAGAGCACCCGTCATCAAATATAAAACACGGAAATCATATGTATATGCTAAAACTCAAGAGCACTCATAGCTCGAATTCCCCAAGACATGCCCCTCATCCTGGGGTTAGCCTATAAAAGGACCAGCTAATAAGCCTCTATTCTTATTTCCATGTAAATCTATGCATTTCCTGTATATAATAAGAAATAAGTCTTTATTTAAGCATAACTAATTTACATCATGCTTATAAAAGCATTTGAAATAAGTTTATTCAATAAAAGATTTCAATTTGGAATAATCATAATGTACTCAAAGTCGCATGAAGTCCACAATAAATGATAATTATAATTTAAAACACAATCACACATGATGCTATGTTTAAACATGGTTTAAAAATCAAGGCAAAGCATTAATTGTCATCACCTACCTCAATGTGAAACCACTAGCTTGCTAATAACTCCCTTTAACTGGTATATTCAAGTGCACCTGTACATGTCACACTACTATTTTAAAATTTTTCTAAAGAAAAAGTGGTCATTTATAAGTTAGAATTAAGTCTGAGTCATCGATACGATCACAACGCCTCTTTTGAATCATGATTTGGACCTCTCTAGCTCCCAGAAATCAAGTTTTAGTGAAAACATACTCAAAATGGGGCTGACGTGCGTCACGGTCACCAGGACGCTGCGTGTCCCGACCCAATGTGACAGCCCGCACAGGAGCTCCTGCACATGTGACTGCTGCACGCATGCACAGAGATGTGTGTTCGTCCCTCGTCTCCGTCAGGGCGTCCTGGCGTTAGCGCCTGGCCGCTGATGATGTCACCACCGCCGGAGAAGACTGGATTCCAGTCGTCTCCGGCGGAGCTACAGAGCTCCGTTTTGTGCAATTTTTTAGCCATTTTTCTTAGAATTTCCTCTAAAATCCATTTATGCCCTCCTTTTGCACTGATTTTTCCAAAAACCATATTTTTTAAATGATTTTTCCCACGTTCCTAAAAACATCCATAGGTACTGGTTTTTGCGTTTTCTAGAGAAACCCACCGTTGGATCTCTCCCAAATTTAAAGGATTTGATCTTAGGTCACTTGTGCACTAGTTGGATGGTGCAATTTTCAAAAAAATATGGTTTCATCCAAGAAATCACGCTCCAACAATAGCGTGCATAGAGTTCCCAGGAAATCCGATTTTTCCTTATTTTTAAATGCATTTCTAATTAATTTTTTCTATTTAATAAATACAAAAAATAGGGTTTAAGGCTTACCTTGTGCCTGGCTGGGGTTGCTAGTATTGCCGGGATTCCACTCACAGGAAAAATGCGATCTTTGCAAGGCTAGGGTTCTGAGTAAAAACTCAGAGGAACACTCAAGGTGGAGTATTTTGGCTCTTGAGGAAGGTAGATATAGGCTTAGAGTTCTAGGGGAAGAGAACCTCTTTCATCCAGGCCTCTTCCCATGGTCTCTTCGACGATTTCGCCGGAACTGGTAGAGACATGTGGAAGACAGGGGTGCCATTATTAATTTGGACCCCTGTGTAACACATCTCTGTCAAATGACTAAAATGCCCTTACAACTTCAACGGCTCCTAACTCCCTTGTTTGAGCTCCGTTTTCTGCGTTCTTTGTGGCGTTGGACTCGTATCGACGAGCATTTTCAATTTCATATGTTTTCATAAAAAATTACTATCTATAAAATTTTAATTTAATTTATTTAGAAATTTCTTAATTTACACTAAAAATTAAGGATATTACACAGCTACTCCATCTTTAGATATGACGTGGCCTAAGAAATGCACCTGGTTTAACCCAAAATCACACTTACTGTACTTGGCATACAACTGATGTCGACGAAGTGTGTCCAATATCGTGTGGAGATGCTTTCTATGTACCTCATGACTAGGCGAATAAATCAAGATGTCATCAATGAATACAATCACGAACTTATCCAAATAAGCTCGAAAAGCACGGTTCATTAGATCCATGAACACTGCAGGTGAATTCGTCAATCCAAATAGCATCACTAGGAACTCATAATGACCATAACGACTCTTAAAGGCAGTCTTCAAGATATCCTCTTCTCTAACCCTCAGCTGATGATACCCTGACCTCAGATCTATCTTGAAGAACACTTGTGCCGATTGGAGCTGATCAAATAAATCATCTATGCGCGGCAAAGTGTATCGGTTCTTTATAGTAACACTGTTCAACAACCGATAGTCAATGCATAGTCTCAGTGATCCATCCTTTTTCTTTACGAAAAGGACTGGTGCTCCCCATGGTGATCCACTCGGCCTAATGAAGCCCTTATCTAATAACTCTTGCAATTGTACCTTAAGTTCTCTCAACTCTGCTGGAGCCATCCTCTATGGTGCCTTAGAAATAGGCGATATACCTGGCACCAAGTTAATAATAAAGTCAATCTCCCTACTTGGCGGCAATCCTGGTAATTCCTCAGGAAAGACATCAGCAAATTCACAGACAACATCAATCTCGTCAAGTCATGGTTGCTCCTTGTCCTCAACAGTCACAAATGCGAGGAATGCGTTACACCCGTGTGCATAAAATCGTGATGCCTTCATAGCAGAGATGATGCATGTACCTGACTGATCTTTCCTACCCTAGAACGTTATTTCTAGTTGCCCAGGTATAAGAAAAGTGACTCGCTTCTTTCGGCAGTCTACCATAGCCCAATAGTTGGCTAATCAATCCATCCCAAGAATAATATCATAGTCAACCATGTCTAGTAAGATGAAGTCAGTGGCCATACTCACACCTGATATCTCTACAGGTATTTCTCTAAGATATTCTATAGTCTCTACTGTCTCTCCCACAAGTGTCATAATATCTAATCCAAATGCTAGTTTGTGTACATATACATCAAGGCAAGATGCAAAAATACATGATATAAAAGAATTGTAAACCCTGTGTCAAAAAGAACTTTGGCATGTCAATCTGAGACTAGAAGAGTATCTTCTATGACCTGGTGTGATGCCTGCGCCTGTTCTGACGTGATGGCAAATACTCGTCCCTGGCTAGGCGTCTCTGTACCCATCTCAATCTGCCTCTCTCTCTGCCCCTTAGGATAGTCCTTAATGAAGTGGCCGACGTCTCCACAGTTGAAACACCTGTATGGCTGTCTCTGGAAAGGTGTATAGGTCTGTTGATGTGGTTGGGGCTGCCTCTGCTGCTGTGGCCTGTCAAATCTATTGCACCCTCGCCCAGGATGCCAACCCTTGCACCTATCGCATCTCTTCCTCTCAGTGTCTCTCTTAAATTTGGCCTGCGGTGGATGACCTAATGCCCCATGCGTCTGCATAGCACCAAACGGTCTCTTGCCCTTAAAGGGCTGGAACGCACTCCCTCTAGTCCTGAGAGAGTTCTTCTCATGCATAGAAGCCATGTCAGCAACATCTCGCACAGAAGTAGGTCGTGAAGAAATCACGCGATCTCTCAGCCAAGGTGTCAACCCATCCACAAATCTGTCGGTTGCCTCTGTGTCTGAGGCCAGCGCGTGAGGTGCAAATCTCCTCAGTCGTGTAAATCGGTTCAGATACTGCTGAACCGTCATGTCCCTCTGCTCCAACGTGGCAAACTCTTTCTTCATTGACTGCAATGCATGGGGTGGAAAGTACTGAGTGTCAAAAGCTTGTTTAAAGGCTGCCATGTCATCGTATCGGTTGGATCTGGTCGAGAGAGTGTGAAAGTCTGCCACCAGAAGCTTGCCTCACCCTTCAGTAGGTAAGAGGCTACTCTGACTTGATCCTCCAGTGAGATCTTCATAACGTCGAATGTCCTCTCCGCCTCAAATAACCATCGCTTGGCCTCCTCCGTATTACCATCACCATAAAAGGGTTTCACCATTTTTTGGAATCTCTCTAATAATTTATCCGTTTTCTTAGAGTCACTCGTAGCATTGCCCTCCGTGGCTTTAGGTATTAGTGGTTCCTACGCTGGTTGTGAGGACTGAACTGATGAAACCATGGGTGCCACTTGAGGTGGTGGAATAGGGTTAGGGTTAGCAGCGTCAACAGCTGTCCTAACCTACTGCTGTATAAGTGGTACTAGTCTTGACATTAATCAATTCAATAACTCGGCATCACAATCCCCTTGATCAAAGGACTCAACAGGTGAGGCCACGGGTGTAGCAGGGGTAAACCTTGTCCTTCTTCGAGGAGCCATCTGTCAAATGTTTTAAATGTCACTAAGTATAAATTCCTCTCTCTATAACAATTATGGACTGTTACTCACATATAAATGGACATTTGCAAGGATTATGATGGACTAGACTGGGCTCAACTTTGTAACACCCTGGATTTTTCAAGACATTTTTTTTATAATAATAATAATAATGGCATTTTTACTAAGAGCATTTGGGATCCCATGAGAAAAGTTTTAATTATCATTTTACTAAAACAATTCTTAAAAACTCCGGGTGTTATTTTTCCTTTCTCAAAACGGCATACATATAAATAAAACAATACGCGTATAAATCAATGTCAAATAAATCGGCGCCTTTATTTGAAATCAAATAAATATCCAAAACACAATAATAATATGGCCCAGGGTCTATCCATCATAACATCCCATATAAATGTCCAACATATGTCCAAACATCTCAATCAAATCCAAAATATAAAGTATGCAGTCCATAATTAAATTCAAATGATAATCCTGTTTAATGATTCACATCACTGTCTAAACTATAGGAAAAAGGATCTTCAGCAGCTCTCACGGTTTCTCAACAGCCTTGCCTTTCCTGTTATTGTGCTTGAAATCTAAGGCATTGCAAAATAAAGCAATGCCTCAGCAAGCTATCGCTTGTGTAGATACATAGACAATTAATATAATAAATGAAATAAATAATTAACAGTATTGATGAAAAGTCTATTATTTATGAAAATAGCAGTATCATAAGTCATGTCCAAATAAATGCCAATTTATTCCATATGCTAAACGTAGGGGTAACACAAATAGGTAACAGGATGAGAGAGATTAGACTTAAATGATTTAGACATGTCCAAAGGAGAACCAAAACGGCATTGGTTGGAATGAATAAGGCAATGAAAGTAGAAGGTTCTAAAAGGGTAAGGGGAAGGCTCAAAAGAACATGAATAGAAGTGGTGAGAAAAGATTTAAAAACTTTGGGACTAAATGAAGCCATAATACTTAATAGAGAGGAATGAAAGAACAAGATTCACGTGGGGGACCCCTAATAAGGTCTTGATGATGATGATGATGATGATGATGAGTTCGAATTGGGACTAGACTCTTTGCATTAGCTCCAGTAGGATAATTAATTTATCAAATATTATTTTAAAGAATTTGATGTTAGAAAAATGGTTGAAACTAATTATAAATGGAGTAGAATCCATGTCCAAAATTATTATTGGGTGCGTGCACACACACAGCACTTGTATTTCTTAAAATTTTCTTGAAAAATGGCGTCGATCCATTGATCAGATCTCTATTCCATTCACCTATGATCTCTTCAATCTTCTTGAATTTGCCGTTGATGATCATAGCACATAAAGACTGTAGGCGTATTCGTTAAACATCCTGCAGTGCTTGCATCTCACTTGTCTCATGCATCCTCCATTTGCATCTTCACCGTGCAGTGGATGGTCAACATGGGAAGTAAACTGCATAGAGATATTGGTTAAAATTAACAGCAGCAAATGGGGCGGAGGCGACCCAAATTATGTTTCCTAAGATCTTTATTAAATCATTTCGTTTTTTTGGTTTCAAGACAGGCCACCGTGGCTTGTTTTTTATATCCTCGTGGCCCCGGGTTTGGATCTCAGCCGACCATCCTCGGATCTGGGGATCAAATAAAATGCCGGTAGGGTCTGAGGCGGGTTACATAGTCATTGGCCCATTGCTTAGGCATAAGGGTAGTCCTTTATCGTCGATTTTACTAAACATAGACACATACAAGTTCAATAATTTTTTACCATACATGGGGGGGCATGCGGAACCCATGTCCATGTTACCTCCTAGGTGCCGTGAGTCCAGCACAATTTGCCTTGCAGCAGTTCCTCTTCCTGCTTCATCTGTTCTTCCACTGAAGGAAAAATACTTCCCGTGCAGTTTGAAAGAATGAGACGCGAAGTTTGAAAGAATAAGACTCAGAGCGAAAATCAGAACACACGTACATGTAGAGATTGGCGTACGAGGATTTATTGAGTTTCATCGTAATGTTGTACAATTTGACACTATCAAACGAGAAAAGAAGTCACTTTTCTTAGACCTCAAATTTCAAATAGAGACGCTGTTTGGAATGCCCATACCAGTAACCCCAGACTCAGAGAAGGGTTTAAGAACCTCATAAGGAATGATACCAACCCCATTTCTATTCCTCAGATTCACATCTCTATTCCTTGCATCTATGATCCCCTCAATCTCCTTCATTTTGCTATTATACCGCGTGAATGCACCATATATAACTGGATCCTCCTTCCAAGCTGACTCAAGTTTGCCCCCCAGATACTCCTCGTCAGGGGAGTGGTAAGATAGCACAGCCAAGATCGCCATTACTAGAGTAGCCTGAACTTGAGAAGGAAAACACTGAAGGAGTGTCGGGTGCGGCTTATGCCAAAATTGGGCCAACTCCTCACTTGACTCATCCTCCACTGGGATGTTCGTACGTGCAATCGAGGGTCGGTTAGGGAAATAGCCACCATAGGCATACTGGACAAAGTTGACTGCAGCATGGTGAGCTGAGGCAACCCAAATAATGGTGGTAAGGATTTGTATTAGATCATTGGTTGCTTTCAATATTGGCCACCAAGGCTCGTCTTGCTTGTCGCCGTGGCCCTTGGTTCGTATCTCGGTCCACCATGCTTGGAGCTCCAGATCAGATGAAACACTGGAAGAATTTGGGTAGTAGTGGGTGACATAGTCAGTCACCCATTGCTTGATGGTTGACCAAATGAGAAGGCCATCATTGGCATAAGGGTAGTCCTTGATTGTCAGGTTCAGGCCGTGCTCAGCTGTTGGATCTTCGACTGCCATGCCCCTAGTAGTTTAGTGAGACGAAAGTACGGTAACTCAGTTAGGTATAAAAAGTTGTAATACAATTTTGAGAAAAACGAGGAAGACTATCAATCAGACTACCTTCTAATCAGGTCTGCTGGTAGAGCTTCCATGTCAAACCTCCACAACTTGTCATAGGCGTCGGAACTTACAGTCATGGAGTACTTCTTTGGGGAGAAGCTATACTCTATGATTCCATTACCACTAATGAGAAACTGGCGAGCCAGTGCATTGATCTCCATCGTATACCGGAGATGGGGACGTAGTAGTTTATAGATTGGGTGCATCACGCTTAGCTGCCGATTAGTGGCAATTACATAAGGCTCTGCACAACAATGAGTTCTTAACCTGCAAAAGTATGTAGAAGAATTAGGTATATGCTCATATTTTTCAAAATTTATTCATACCAAGAGACTAAAACTTTGATTTCGGTAATGAAGTTTCAGAGTTATGGATGAAGCACTAGTAGTGGTCATATCCCCCGCTTTTGGCCCGCAAAATGACCAAACCATGTAGCTATAGGCTAAATGAATCTTAAGAATCTAAGAAAATGCCGAGGACATTGCACTCGATGAAATGTCTTTGGTCTTAGAGTCTATGAGATAAGAGCTCAATAATTCTTACCAGTGGCTAACTAGCTCATGATAGCCAGAACAATGAGCGGTTACATGAGCCTTGGCGAGCCTCCACAGCCAGTCGTTTGCGGCATCCATGCCCGGATAGAACACTCTTTTCCATTGGGGTTTATCAGGTGAAGCCGGCCGCGTAAGCTCGATGGCAACCGGAGTTAGAGTCTCCTTTTCAGTGAGAAAGAAGAGGGTGCGCGACCCATATAATGTGGTGTTTTCTAGCTCTCTTACCTTGTTTACAAACGGTAAGAACAAGTCATGGTAGTCCAGAATAAACAGCTTTTTTAGCTTGATAGCCTGCATTAACAACTTGGGATTAGATATCATTCTCAATTTTAATGACAAAGATTAAGAAACAGGAGAAATGACATAAAGCGTCACAATATGGCAAGTAGCCGGGTCGTGCGCCCACTTCTGCATAGAGGGCCTTGTTTGGATGAGCCGAACAGCTCATCTGATTCCTCCAGCTCTGAATATCTCATAAACAACAATCTAAAATCGTTATGATTGACTGATTTGAGCGACCCAAAGCTGACTTTAACAGTTCAATGTAGACCCTTGTATCTGACTGATTTGCAAGTCCTAAAACCTGACTTTAACATTTGCAGATCATTGTATCTAGAAACTTTGCAATTGTTCCAGCCATCAAAAATACAACTTTGCAGACCGTAGAATCAATCGGTCCACCAGCATTTTGTACCAGAGGTTAATAAGAAATGTCATCCAAAGGTGAACCGTTCATACAAAAGTGGGTGACTATACTGCAGCTTGCCATACTCTCAATCTTAGCACTGATAAATAAGAAATAAAAATAAGACCGGTATTACATCAAACTGTTTATTTCTTACCTCTTCAACCGTCATGATTCCTTTTATTTCCCGTTCTATAGCTTCCTTTGTGATTGCAGATTCTGGCGGACCATAAATCTCAGGATCTAGTTTGCTCACCAATGGAAACTCCTACACAAATTTAGTTTTACACACTAAATGACAGTGAATATGTTTGTGGCATTTCCAGGGTGAAAAAGAAAGTCTTAGAGATGAGCTTACCGTCACCAATTGAATAGCCATGGGGTTGACGCCTGAAAGAGTCTGACGAGCAAACTCCTCGTCTCTAAGCCAAGAAAATGAGTCTCCTGTCAAAAATACGAACAAGAAATTTTGAGAGAGAGATTTCTAACTGTGCAGTGCTCTGCAGAGTAAACTGTAGATCAAAGCATGTGATATTACTGGTTAAAGTGTACGTGTCGAGCCTAGAGGCAGTGAAGCAGACGATTCACGATTCATCTTCTCTGTGCTTCGGTATTATATTGGACAAGCCCCCAAAAACTCATCCAATGCTGAGGATGAATTATATCGTTACCAAAATCATGCCATTATGTGTACTTCAATTTTAGTCTGCTTTACCAAATACTCTGATCTACTCTTACTACCACTACAAAATTTCAATGAGAGAGAGCGAGATGTGGTCTTACTTTCAATGATGTCCGGAGTATCAAAGAGCAGAAGAGCGCTAGCACTATCTCTCACAGCACTAACAAGCCTTACAGCGCTTTGCAATAATCCACCACCACTTTGGGACTTTGGTAGAGGGAGACCCTCATTGAAGAGGGCATCTATAGTCTTGAAGAAAGGAAATCCGAGATTTGTATCAATCACCACTGCCCCAACGGACCCACCTGCCGCCTGCAACACTGACTCAAGTGTCTTTCCTGTGAAGGTCGCTTGCTTCACTTCGGAGAAAGCTTCGTCTCTAGGAACATAAACGCTGCCTCTCGTTTCGGATGAAGGGTCTACTCCATGTATATACAAAATCAACATCGTTATTTTCTAATTGAATAGTTTATATGATAAATCTGCATAAAGTATTAACAATAAGGTATTAAACGGATATATAATTGATCAAAATTCTTAGTATAAGCTATTTGCAACTGTTTCACAGATTTATTTTACTCTTATTAATTTATTTATGATTTATCCTACATCAGCTTGCGGTAGAGCGATCTCTTGCTCCTATCAGTCAAATCACGCCCACAATGACCTCTATTTTAGCGGCAGGTGTGTTACAGAGCCAGCTAATCCAGGGAAAGTGTTATAGAACTTAAGGTGGAGAAGATTCTGCATATTTTCATTGGTGAAAACAGGATTGTCTTTGCAATTTACAAAGAATCATCCGCACCTTCGTCCCCTGAAAACTATGTTAATTTGGAATTCCTTATGCTATTTCAATATTTCACCATTTGCTTCCTCTAGATAGATAAATGTTGATTCCTTTTTTCTTGGTGCAAGATAAATGTTGATTCTGTGAAGGATGTTTGGCGTTAGATTTCTTGTTTATATTATACAAAACTTCCAAATTACTCTTTTGAAATCCCTATTTTTCCTGTGCAATATATTATTAAAAGAAGTGATAAATGGAAACAGAACGGGTGCCATTTTTCTAGTTCAGAAACTATTTAGGAGTGCAAGAAAAGTTAGACCGATTGAAGCTCGCACTAAGTTAATAAAGATACCTTATAGATTGGGGAAATTTTGATGCTTGATCAGCTTACATCTTATTATTTGGACGCATGTAGAGACATTTTCTTTTCTTAGCTTTGATTCCTTTGGCTAAATGTGTTGCATGTTATTAGGTATGTAATAGATGATTGTTGGCAAAATTGAGGCTTCGTCCACTTTCTCTTCTATTAATTAAGACTGCTTAATTATTAGAACATAAGCGGGCAGTAGCAACTCCATTCTGAAATCTTTTGTTTTGTGTATTGGCAAAGATAATTTGGTTCATAAAGTTTCGGCATTTCCTTCATGCATATTTGCCCTAACAGAATATGTCCATTGCAAAGGACTCATGCTCGGTATCTATAGTGATTCAGGGTATACTAAACCATACCCTACATAATTGCTTTCTCCTTTCCTTGATCTCAAAACCATCCTATTTTTGTTTTCAAGACCCTAGCTAACTTGTTGTAAGTCCAAGGTAGGACCACTTGGATATAAGGAACATGATGCTAAAATCTTCATCTCAAGGGTTTGAGTGATTATTTTTCTTAACGCTTAGCTTGGACATGGATCTCTCTTAAAACTTATGTAACGGAGGCAACAATTTGATTACTTTTTATTATTAGGAGCAATTCATACCAAATACTGGATTTTCTAGCTAGACTCACTTAAACCTATGTTGTTGAAAAAAGCCTCACTTATGCCAAGTATTGAGTCTAAACCTATTTTATTGAACAAAGCCTCATTTATACCATGTTAATTGGGAGATGTTTTGTTATTTTGTTTTCCTTTGTTCATTTCAGTTGCCAACAGGAATGAGAAAAGTGGTTGTGGTAAAAATGGTAGTCTGGTGCATGAAGCTCCTTCTTATGCAGGATTCTAGGGAGGGCCAGATCACAAGAGTTCTATAGGACTAAGCTTTATCTAGGCTGTTTCCACATAGGGTGACAACTCTCCTGTTTCACCAAGATTTCCCTTCTAGAAAAGTGGTTGTGATAAAATATCTATATAAACTGTGTGACTGGCTGTGGGATAGAACAGTTATAGATGGTTTCTTTCTGTGATATATGTATTGGAGCATGCATGTATTCTTTTGTGGCACCCACTCTTGGATGAGCAGTCCCATCTTTGGTTGATCCAAGTTGTTCATCCTATCTTTTCAAATTCAAATGTCTAATAGTTTAAAATGCCCGAGTATTGGATGATTCCAAAATTGTCAAATCCTCTTGGTTTTTGGACTAACAGATATTGAAACTAAAGAAATCATAAGAACGGCTTAGATCAGCCAAAGGAGGGATCTTCATTCAAAATTTGGGCGCTGCACCAAAACTTAGTGCAATAGACCCTACCAGCATCAATCTTGGCAAAAAAAATTATATATTTTTATTTCCGTACTAGATATTGTAAGGGTCCTAAGCAGATCCTATAAAGGGAATTACAGGTACCATAAAATTCTTATCCCAATAGACCTTTCACCTATAGGAATGGAGTTTTAAGGGGCCACTTAGGACCACACCACAGTCACTGTAGTCCCTATAGGCGTTCTGATCCCTACAGGTCACCTTCAGAGACCAATCTCTTGGTCCTAAGAAAGTATTTTGTGTAAGTGAATTGTGACTGCTTCGCAGATTTTGCCGTGATTATGAGTGGGCCCATTACAAGCCTGGAGGGATAGTACCGAGGACAATTGAGGATTGAACCAATTAATCCATTTGATCCAAAACCAACCAAAGCTTATTAAGTCTCGCTTGTTAACTACATTGTTCCACTACTAGATCTTAGGATTTGTAAAGTTTACGACTCTTGTTTCTTTACAGCAAAGAGTTATCAAGCAAACAACTTAGAATTATATCTTATATCTACTTGAAATCTCCTCAGGGAAAAGTGTCACCTCAAACTTCTTATCAAGAGTAACGAAAAAAAGCATCGTGATGTCTGAAACCAATTTGACAAGTTCATGACAAGTTTTGGATCGTAAGAACTAAAACTTTCACAGCCTTGGGTTACATTGCATAGTCACTTCTATAAATCAACTAAATTTTAGTAACGATGGTAAAACAATTGCAACGTCAGTTCTATATATCTTCCAAATTTATATTAATGATGGTGAAACAAGCTTGTTTTAGTTGTTGCTGGATTCTAGATGGTGAAAATCTGAATGAATTTTGATCTAAACATCAACATGTGATCTAAAGAATTCCGTATTTAATATTTGATCAGATAATGTTCCAATTTCCGAGGCCTTTCACACAATAGAGAGAGAGAGAGAGAGAGAGAGAGACTAGGTGCAAGGGGAATGTGACTAGATATTACGAATGGACCTGACCCAGACTAGTAAAGGAAAATTTTGGGCATAATAGACACTTCTTACCCTTTTTGGAACGAGCTCGGCCCGTTCTGCAACGCCTTGGATAAGGATGCTCCTTGCCACCAAGGACTGGCCTCACCAAATCATCGCTGGAATCTGGGTCCCCTAAATCATTGTATGTGTCATAGTCGTAAATCCTCTCGAAGGTCTTGCGCTCGCCCTGCCCATTACCTCGTAAAGTTTCAAGTTCCTTCTGCCTCAGGTGCCTCAGACCACTTGGTGTCTCTGATGGCAAGTATGACTGCACCGCAAACACATGATAAATGTAGCATATATGTGGACAGATAGTAAGATAGGGGGAGTGGGGGGGAGAGGTACCTTGTTGGAGAAGAATATCCTCTTCTCAGGGTTGTCACTCTTGGCATGCACCCATGAGTCGCATGTGAAAGTTACTGGTCCATCGGCAAAGCCGGAGAGGACTATCTCTTTGAGGTACATCTCCTTGGATTGCTCATTTGTCACAAAAATCCCTCCAACTAAACCAAAACTTCCGTCAATCTTGAAATTGGCCTCGTATTCCACCTCGCTGGTTTCCTTGTTCACTCTCGCCTTACGGGCAAATGCCTGAATTGTAGCCTTCTCAACTCCGGTATCTTAATAAACAAATAAGTATTTCTTAGTATTCACAAATCAATGCTTATCTTAAGGAGAGATAGAAAGTTCAAAGTACTCAATTTTTTTTACTATTCATATTCAGTCTTAAACTAAAAATATTTCTAAATGCAAATAGACAGGTACGATATATGTCCAGGCCACAGGCCACAGGCCCACAAGAAACACATTTGCTTCACCAAGAAAATTGAGTGGTCCAGAAATGATATTCCAACCCAGTTGTTGGAACTGTTCGTAATTAGACATGTTACATGTGCTACCTTGTTTCAATAATAGCTCCTTTTAGCTAGTCTACCTCACACTCTTCTCATTAGCTGTTTGCACTGTTGGGCTGCCCTAGGAGTTACGTGTCATTGTCTCTAAAGGAAGGGAAAGGATAGGAACATGCCACCCACAAGGACTGGCTTAATTTCAAAGTTGTACAATCCACTATTAACTCAGTGGTAATCGGTCTACATCAATCCAGTGTACTGCTGGCCGGATCATTCAATATCAGAGACGGTGTATTATTATTCCATTCAAATTGTTTGAAAAGACCACAACACTTTGCACAAAGACATGTTCAGGTAATTTCAGCAAGAAGTTGCAGGTCAGAAAAAAGTTTCTAGCTCCTCAAACTTCTTCTATTTTGTATTTATTTTTAGCCAAGCAAATGTTATTTGCATGAAATAGTTAAAATTAACACACCCCATATATATATTTTAAACCAACGAGGTATACATGTCTATGTGCCTTTATAATTTTTCTCGATAAAACTGCCCTTGTTTTTTAAAACGTTCTAAATTGCCTGTTATAATAGAACCATAATATGACCATGCCTCGCTCTAAAATGCTTCTCAACTGCTACAGCCACAAACCACATTTTGTTTTATTTTTTCGTCTTTCTATTTTCTACTTAAATATTTTGCGGATTTTCTGGAAAAATCAAATGACCCTCCAGCAGTTTTAGCAAAATATTATACTGAAAAAAATCAAATCGCAATCAAAGTTGTTTTACATGATTATTTTTTGCAATATCATTTAGAAAAGTCAATAACAATGGATTGTCCCTCTGAATATGAGTTTGTCTGTGTGGTGGAGTATAATTTAGAGAAGGATCACATCTGCGCTTGAGCATGTCTTGTGAGAGAGGAATCACAAAACGGTAGTGATCCAATGAGTTGACTCAATTATGCAAAAGTAAGAACATCTAGCTAGAAAATAAAAAATTTCTAGGTTTATAAAAGCTAAATTTGGAGAACTTGAACGTAAAAATAGTGTATTTTCCATTCCAAATATCACGCATAATCTCTGTAGAGTTTTGTTAGCAGCAGCTTTGAGAATACGTAAGCCAACTAACAACTTCCTTGGGTGACTTTGGAAAATATTCCCACAATTTTATATGTTTGTAAGCTTATTTCCAGATTATTGTAGACACAAATGATATCGTAATAATTTGTTTTATCTTAGTTAATAGCTTTCAAAGTGATCTTAATCTTCAACCCTGCAATGAATTAAGCTAAAGATAACCTGATGTGCAAATAACAACCAATTTTGCCATATTCATGGACATTCTAAAGTATACAAGTTTAAGTATCCCCGTTTTCACTAATAGCACCCCAAGATGTAAATATATACTGAAAAGGAAAAGAAAATCTTACAACATGGCTAATTTTGCTTTTTACTTTTTAGAACTTCGTATCTATGAGAATTTTCCTCTAAAGAATGACATTGATGTATTTTGTAAATCATCTTGATTTGCTACCATCCAAAAGAAAATATGAAAAGAAAAAACTGTATACATTCTAAGAGCTGTGAAAAGGAAAACAAAATAAAATATCGTTGCAAGTTTTCTTTTCATTTTTTTCTTTCTTCTTACACTTTGAATGGTGGAGAAGCTTTTTTTTTTTTTTTTTTTTTCCTTTTTGAGGTAAAGGAAAAAGATGGGAATGTGGAAAGCTTTACTAAGAATAGAGTTTTTAGGTCATAAATTTTCTTCTTTTGATATTTACTTACTTTGATCAACCTCGTTGCTGACTAGCTCAAGAAGGAGTGTTCTACCAAGCAAATCGGTGACGGCGTTGCGCGCCCCACTTAAGGTTAGGTTCGAAAACAACCCGCTAGCGGTTAATTTAACGGTGACGACAGCCTTAACGGCAACAGTCTTCTCTACGGGCTGCTCCAATGCCTGAATACTGCTCACGGAGCAGCAAATCTTAGCGTCTCTGGATCTCTGGTACCGGAGAGCTGGAGCCTGCAGGGAACTAGATGGAAGGCTCTCATTTCTAGAATATGAGCCATGGGAAATCATGGCAGAGGGAGCAAGGTGAGCTCGGTCAAGTAGAGGCTTCAACATCTTGGTTCTGTTCTTGGATTTGGGAAGATGAGAGGCAAATTGCAACGACGCGTCCTTATATAGACATAGACCTTCATTTGGAGAAGTACGGACATGAGCTGCATATGATTCATGCCAACCGTGCGCCTATGGGCAAATGGATCATAAGCCCCATGGGTCTTCGGACGACCATTATTTGGTGGAGATGGTAAACATACCATCAATTAATCCCTTACTTTTTCTAACGTGTTAGGTTGGCAAATGACTGTGCATTTGGTTCTTACGAAAGGGAGCATCCAAAATAGGATTATCTTGCCGACCACTTCCAAACGATAAGAAGACTTTAACTATAATGTTAACAAACATAGGATTATCTGTGGCGGTTGATACTGCTATCCTTGTTTTCATGCACTTGCCAGTCTAGTTTTACATAAGCCAATTTTCGACCATATGGTGAGCCCAACTAGCCTTTGGGTAATCCAAGCCACTACTGAATTGGAGTGGTTTTGAAAAAAAGGGCAGCCCCAGTGCATGAAGCTTCCGCCTATGCGGAGTCTGGGGAAGGGGCGGACCATAAGGGCCTATAGTAGGTAGCCTTATCTTACATTTTGCAACAGGCTAATTCCATGCCTTGAACCTATAACCTCAAGGTCACATGACGACAACTTTTGCCATTGAACCAAGGCTCCCCTTCTGGAGTGGTTTTGATGCAGTTCAAAATATATATCTAAGTTTATTTAAGTACGGTTTAAGAAAAAAAAAAAAAAGTTAATACAATTTATGAAACTATCTTAAAATTTGATTTTTAAACACTTTTTGAAACAATCTTAAAAGTCCACTTCTAAAGACTGTTATTGAAACTGTCTTCATAATTCACTTTTTACAAGTTTTTAAGACGGTTTACAAAAATGGTCTTTAAAAATTTCTTTGAAGACAATTTTATAAAGCAACTATCTTGAAAAAGTTTAAACAAAGACGATTCTAATAACCATCTTTAAAAAGTTTGTATTCTCAAAAGCTACAAAACCTTGTTTACTAGTAGCATACAACAACCTTCCCACTATTACAAAATATATATCTTTACTATTTTTATAAAATTATTCATCTACACTTTTAGCATCCACATTCAATATAAAAAATTCACAAACATAGAAGAGAAAAACTACATAAGTACTAACTAAAAGATATTATTCATTCTACGCACACTTCTCTATATACATTCATTTACCTTAGTACTCTAACTTTCTCACATTCTTATAAAGTAAAGATACACATGTACCATAAGTTTCTTCCTTACTTCCAAATTTCAATAGTTCCCCATTTCACACATACACACACTTTGAACTTATAAAAAATACATTACACATGTACATTCAATAATTAAATGAAGAAGTTTTGTATTACTAATCATAATATCAAGTTAAAGAATCAAATAACTATTATATATAAATACAAGTATTAGTACGGTAGAAATAGATCATTCATAGTTAAATTTCAATGCAAACTTGGCTCATTCACATTTATTTTTTTGAGATCTAATGGAGAGTAGGCCTTGCCTCTCCAATCAAACAACATAATTGCCTACAAGATAACATACTTAATTTAGTTTACACTTATATATGTAATTTTTAAATAGTGTTTAATGATACTAATTTTAAGTTTTTAAAGAGGTCACTTTCATAAAATTCAATTTTGACAAAATTCAATTCTTGATTCCTTTTTCAATTAAAATATAATATAAATGCATAGGAAAGAACTCGAAAGTGAGAATTGTTATATCCTTCTCTCCTTATAGGAATTTCATCCTCAAAATTCTTTTAACATTATCTTTTTCTAAAAACACCCTCATCTTATAAGGTAGGCTAATCATGCCAATCATCCTCGAGCAACCTAGCTCATAACATAAGCAAACTCATGCTAAGATAAATTAGAACATGTCATAAGCACATGTGATACAAGTAATACATTAGAATTACTCCAAGGATTAAATTTGTCCATGTACAATTGCAGTACATGTAAAATCACCGCATATCCATGTAAAAGAATGATCATACACTAGTATGTACGTATCATAATGTAGTCAATCCCAAAAATTATAAGAAAATGTAAGATAATGATCAATATTGTCTTATCTTTCTCAGTTGCTAAAGTTTAACACTATGGCAAATAAGGGTTCCCATGTATCTTAGAATAAAGTATTCACACTCCTACTCAATTTTTGTTTAAGACATTATGAAATGAAGAAAACAGGAAAAATCAATAAATATCATGTCTAATTGTAACTTTAGTTTATATATAGAGTAATTAACTAGTTCTTTTAACCTTGCTTTCTTCCAAGTGAGTCTTTGTGTGTTCATAATTTTAGTTTGTTCAACCTTGCTTATACCATGCACTTGAAATTTATAATTGAAATACATTAGTTATAAATAAAAATAACTTGTAAATATAATACATAAAAAGATTAAAAACTTACTTATTTATGAGTTCAATTAGTGAGGCATGAATGTGTACTTGACATGAATTAAAAAATAGTCCATGCACATTAAGAACCAACAGCATTTAATAAGACCTATATACATAATAATACAAATTACAATTAGGGTTTACAATCATTGAAATTATATATGCATATGTGTGTAGAACATAATTTGGAAGAAAAATTAACCAAAACTTATGCATTATTATAGAAAAATAATAAGGTATGCCCTTAAGATGCGAAAAAACTTTAATAAAAATAACACAAGAACAGATTTTTGGCTAACTCATAACCATCCTTTAATTACATGTACTAAATATTATATTTTAATTGTCTTCCTCAAGATCAATTATTTTCAACCCAATTACCCTCCTCACAACAATTGCTCACATAATTTATCTCATTTTCACCGATTACATCAATCAATGACATTTTTTTAGTAATACAAGGATAATCTATTATAGTATCACTTAAGTTATCTTCATCATAAAAGCCCCTTAGAGAAGTCGATAAAATAGTTAACTATCTCGTCTCATGTCTGTCTTGTACCTAAAGTACTTATTTCACTTGAAATGCTAAAATAAATTGATTATTTTTATCACCAATCTTATATAGTTCAACTAATATCAATCAAATGGAATTAGTTTTGCTACTATCTTTGTCATGTTCCACCAAATTGTAGTCAAACACAAGCACAATTCTATAAGTATAATCTATGCTCAACATAATCTCGTAATAAGTATCATTTGTGATAATTTGATTGTTATCCTTTGAATTTACATAAAAAGTATCATTGGCAACTACTATGACCACGCTATTTTATTGCTCTCTTGAGTTCTCACTATCTTTTTGTATAAAAGTGATAACCATTGATGGCATATCTAACCTACTTTATTACTTATGGTCAAGGTCTCATCTCATCCCATCCAAGAATTCAAATATACTATGACCTAAAACATTTCAATGATCTTTAACCTATGTTTATTAATTGAGATAATTATTATAATCTAATAAATTAGTATACATGTGCATAACAAGCAAATGAAATGTTAATTTACTTAACTTTCAAACAAAGCCAAGTAGCAAAAGTGCTCAAGCTGCAACCACTTCTGTTTTTTACATCTCTTGGAGACCTCATTTTCAGGAACTTCATGTTCTCACTATAATGCAAAGATGTAAAGCAATATATTATCATGTTCACATAAAAAAAGGGAAAATTTTAAAAGCTATGTAAGAGAGAAACAGAGAGTTAACATACTCAAGTATTCTTGAACTTTATCACTATTGTTTTGCATGACATAAAGGTGAGCATATTCTCATTCTTTATTATCTGTGGTTGATACACAACCACTTGATAGAGTTTCACCAACTTTTGGATCGAATTCACTTGATTCTTTCTTTTTGAATGGGACGTCAATCGCATCTGCTCTTGATAAATACTCTATACAAAACTCTATTGCTTTTTCTGCTATGTTACACTTAGCAATACACCCCTCTGGTCGATTATGATTTTGTACATACACTTTTAACACTTTTATGTACCTCTAAAGTAGGCATATATATAAATAAATTGGCTCACAGAGTCTGACCTCATCAATGATGTATTCTTTTAAGTGTACCATGATATCAAAGAAGTTTAGTAGGAATATTGTCACTAGATAGTCATGTATTTCTTGTAATTTTTAAACACCTACCACGTTCTTGCATAAAACAAGTAGCAGAAATTTAATAATAGATCCTCTAACTTTATCTAAAAGCACTAAACACATTGCTACAACTAGGAGTTATTACATAAGAGTCTATCAATCATGTGACTTTACCCTAATAGTTCCAGCTCTTTCATAAAGACAATGTTACTAAAGTATGAAGATTGTCTAGGACTTTGAACTCTAACAGGGTTTTACTCAATATTCTTCTCTTTTCCCAATTGAGTGTCTAATTTGCTTTAGACAAGTACGTTCCTTAGTTGCCCCTATATAATTGATGCAACCTTCTCTTCATACTTATCTTCATAAGATCCATTTCGAATTGCAAGTTCATTCTATGTTTTTCTCAGTTGACACATGTCAATCAAGGTACCAATCAAGCTCTCAAAGATATTCTTATCAATTTATATGGCATCAAGAACATGTCACACATAGGAATTTTCAGTACTTAAGTTCAAAGAATGTTGACTTCTTTTCCAATAACTTTTAGAGTTACTACACTTGTAGGTTTAATTGTTTTTTTCTTCTCCCATGAGTAAGGTTTTCAACCTTTTCAAATACTTGTCATCCGATTAACATCTTTGAAGTTGTCCTTATCTCTATACTACCATCAAATTCTCCCTTTTTAGAACATATGGAAGGTTGCTATGCAACCATCTTCTATGGCCTAAAAATTCTATATTTTTACTATGTTTAAGTCGCATTGCACATGTTTGATCACTACATATAAGATAAGCATTATATCCCTTCATAGTATATCCTACCAAATCACTATACATAGGAAAGTGGTTTATTATCCACATAGTGTAAGCTTCAGTGTAAACGACTCTTTCTTGCATGCATTAAGCTCCAAACCCTATGATAATCAATTAACGGAATTAAGTATACATCAATGTCATTCCTTGGTTACCTAGAACTTGATATGAACACAGTTAATATCATAAACTGCTGCTTCATGCATAGCAATAGCAAGACATTGTAATAAATCGTTATAATAGGCCAAGACTATACCATCTACTCATAGAACTATGAGTTAATCCCTTGTACAAATATTTCAAGTCTTACGTTTTCTAATTCTTTTTTAAAATCAAACCAAAAGAAGTCTTTGTTCTTCTATGCTAGCTACTTGTTGAATGGCATAAATAGCTATCTATTGCTCACTTCTCAGCATGCCATACCAATTTCTTTGTTATTTTTATAATAAAAAATATTTTTTAACCTTAAAATACAAGAAAAATACCATAAGAGCTTCATAGGCACATCTTGACCTACTTAGTTGAAATCTCCTTAAACTTTCATCTTGACTATCCATAATTTCAGCATGTAGTTTTATCCTCATACTCCCTTATGCACAAGTTGTAGTCCTTGTGACATACATGTATCTTCTCATACTAAACCTAGTGTAGCTAGGATTTTCTTTGCTTCCCATGTAGACCTTGTCAATTTATTTTTCTTAAACAGCATTTTACCCACTACTTTCAAGACTTATGCAAAACATTGATTTAAAACTAAATCTTGATTTCACATTGTATAATTCTAATACAAAAAATAACTTAGTATAATATGTACACCAAAAGTTACAACATGTTTTTGCCTTCCTTGAATGTAGTTCAGAATTGTTCAACTTTGTCCTTCAAGTCATGTTATGCATCTTAAAACATCGGTGTAAGGTACTATCTACAATACTCCTACAATGTCTTCATATTCACATTTGTCGAGGGTCCATGAGGTAGTTCTTCTCCATTCTAGATCCAAGCATGATAACTTTCATGGACTCTATTGATGATAAATATGCTCTCAACTTGCCTACAGTTACCTTTATCATATTTCCACATCTTGAGCATGCACAACGCATGCAATTACAACCACCCCCTTCCTTTATTGTGAACTCTATGAACTTTTTTATTCTATCAACATATTCTCTTGATGATTTTTTCATGATCATCTAAGAATATTTGTCCATTTTGACCATCTTGTTACATGACACTACTACTTCATATATCTACTAATCATCCATTTGAAGGTTATAAATAAAAGCTCAGTTGTCTATGAAAACTTTGAAACATGAAAAGAATGAACTCATTGTTAGGCATTTTAATAAATACTTGTGTGCAAAGAAAACAACGAAAAACTTATCATGCATGGAAATTTTTCAACTCTAGGCTGGGACATAAAGATTGATGTAAAATGACAAATCCATATAAGGTAGGAACAACTTTAGGAAAGAAATTTTCTATTCATAAATACGTAAATAAAATATGGGACAAGGAAGAAAGACTTGCCTAACTTTAGTGATTCAACTATCGTGTTGAGCGACAATTCTTGATTCCTGAGAAATGGTCAAGAGTATATTTGAGGAATCTCCAAAGATGGCATAAAATCAAGATAGCAAGTAAAATGGCATCCAAGAAAGACAAGTTCAAATAGAAATCATAATCAGCCTCTATTGGCCATCTTTATATACAAATTTTCAAGACAAGTTTTTCTAATCATCATCTTAATAAATTGTATTTTTTAAGATGCTTTTTTTCTAACTGTCTTCTTAAATTCTTTCCATGAAAAAATTCAAAAATTTTAACTCCATCCAATAACTTTTAGAGAAGAATTTTGAGAAACCTTCTTATTTACATATGTTATATAAGACAATTTTTTGTATCCATCTTAGATTTATTTTAATAAGATGGTTGCTTTGTAACCGTCTTCTTTTTTGCCATCTTAGAAAACACCAATTTTAGTTGTATGTCATTTATTTCTAATGTAATGTCTTAGATATCCTATTAACTAAAGATATCATCAATGAATTAACCTAACCCTTTTCTACTAAGCACTTTTTAGTATTAAACATGTATCTTAGTATTGAGTCAATTCTATTAAGCTAAAGCTTTTAGGTTGAATGATAATCCAACATGGTATTAGGGTATGAACAGAGAAGTTGCAAGTTTCAATCCTAAGACTTTCACTTTTCAAATTAATTTCCCTTATAGTAGACGAACTTGTAACTAGGTCCACATGTAAATCACCTTCACTCTAACCTTCCCCACTCCCAAAAAGGTCTTCCACTTAAGAAGGTGTGTTAAATATAAAAATATTATTAGCTCAGTTCATAGAAACTGAAACTTTTAGGTTGAATGGTTATCCAACATTCAATGATAAAATGAATCATAGAATATATTTAAGTTCTATCATTAATTTAATAGATTAGAAAATAAAGGGTTTAAGACCTTCCTCAAAATCTAGTTATGGATTGTATGTTTATTCTCCTTGATATATGGTTTAATATTTATGAGGTTTACTTTTAGTCAGTTCATCTCACTTGTGAGTTTTCATATGGTGTTTTCCTTTCTTGATAGTGAGTAGTTTCTAACTTTTTATATCCTAATTGACTAATTGTAAAGCAAGAGACGAAGGGCCTATAGTCAGTCAATGATGGCTAAAGGTATAAATTGGGCTAGACTTTTCTAATAACCAAAACAAAAGTCTTTCCCAAGTTGATGGTTATGTCCTTTCCTATTGTAAGGTGCAAAATGAACTGTTTAGAAAGTCTTGTATAAATATTATCACACAAGTTTTTAATAGTGCTTGAGATGACATGAGCTAAGACATGGCTTGAGATGATTTAAAGTAGGTTTATATGATATGAATTTCACATAAGATGAAGTGACATGCATGCATAAAAATATCACTTAAGCTGGAACAAATGCTAAGATAGCATGATTTGGCTCATTTCCATTCCAAGATAGATAAGGGGTGGGGTTGAATTTGAGATGAGATGAGATGGCTTAAGATGGAAGTGATGTGCAAACCACTAACAATAAGTTGAGATGAGATTGGGATTTCTCATCTCATCTCTCAAGCACCACTAACAATAAATTGGAATGAGATAGTCTTCATCTCATGTCATCCTAAGCATCATTGACAGTGAACTGGTATGAAAAGGTTTCCATATCATCTCAAGAACCATGAGGACATATTACTTCATCTCATATCCTCAACTCATGCACAACTAGCAGCGACGCGACCTATATAATCTCATCTGAAGTAAGATATCTCATCTCAAGTACCATTAACACCCCAGATATAGATTAGGACTGTCACTTGAATTGAATTATCTGCTTGCTCCAATCATATCTGAAAATTAATGTGTATATGAATGTTAGATCTCATCCGATGGATTAATCCAGATTTCGTAGGGTATGGTATTGCACACAAAGTTGTGAACAATCCGAACCCATACGCTAGCCAGCCGTTTCAAGTTTTTTTTTTCTTCCCAGCAATTAAGGTAACATTGACCTTTAGAATGCCAGATTTCGTGTGTATAGGATACTATTATATGTTGAATAACTACATCTTTTATGTACCGTCTTGCAAACAGCTCAACAAAAAATAAAAGGAAAAAGAAAAATGACTCTCTTATTTCATGCATGTTTTTATGAAATTACGTATTCGTTTGGAGATTTGTTGTAGTCAAACTTTCAACTACTATCTAAAAATATTCAGAACCCAAATGCTTAGGTTTTAGATATTGGAAATAGGATCCAAACTAGAATTCAAATAGAATCCCATCAAATCCATGAAAGCCAACCAAACCCAACCAGTTCTCATCCCCATCAAACTTGGTTAGGAAGAGGAAAGTCAAATCTTTTCCCAGTATACAATAGTTTCATAGGTGTATATGTGTGTCTAACTTCAAAAAAAAATCTTATATTAAAGCCTTAAATGAAGTTTTCATTTGCAAAAGGGAATGAAAACATTTGCTACATTTGATTTGAATGAATCTAACATTCCAAAGAGCTTTTTCTTACTCGTCAAATGTGACTTTTCCGCCATCCGTGTATTGTGAATAAAAGAACATTTGTTTAAATTCTTAGCTCATCCAATCATATCAGAGCAACAATGATTCAGAGGCATAGAAATCGTACGGACGATTCTGATCAACAAAAGTGGGACATCTCCGCCCTGTCCCTGCGTTCCTTCTGTAGCTCACGAGAGAGACAAAGGCCCGGGTAAACAGATGGAAAGGTCGCACCGCGAGGGAAAAGTGAGCTGAAAGTCACATGCGGTACTTACCAAATAAAATCTGTACTAATTGACGCGAAAGTTTTCTGAGTGGTCATCCCTCTCCCTTAAGTGATAAGGGGACTTTACACCACAAGGGAGGCTCGGGTCTTCTTTAGCGACAACAATGATTGTCCTTCCCTTGCACTGTGACCACTCAATTTTGTACCGTTAGATTTTCCTAAGTTTTACGAATGGCTCCAAGTGCTGTCCAGTGACTACCTTGTCACCCAACTTGTTTATTTGAGACCAAAAAGGAAAAAACACGTAGTTTGAATCATCGTTAGCAAGATCTTATCCTCTATTAATTACCATATGTTTATATAGTCTCAAAATTTTTAAATATTTTTTCATCACTTTTTGTTCTCCAATATTATACTCTTCATGTATCTTATTATACATTTTCTTTTATTTTTTTAGAAGATCATTTAAGTCTACTTCTATAAATATCCTTTTTGTGATGAACATTTCTTGCATCACTTCATCTATAATTTTTTAGAACTAATTCTTGATTATATCTTCTAACCTTACCATATGTCATATACACTTATAATATTTATGATATTCTTTCATAGAACAAGTTTTATTATTATAATTCTTTCACTGATTTTTCTAACTTATATAACTTTATCATTTAATCCTTTATCTATATTATTCCTGTGTCATTTCTATTATTATATTTTCCTACGTACCTGGCTTTATACCCATCGATTTCTCTAATTTTAGCCTCTTTCCACTTGGTTTCTTGGATACAAGTAATAATGACTCTCCTACATTTTATCGTATCTACTAACTTTAGACTCTTACCTGTCAATGTCCTTATATTTCATGTGACGATACAAATCTTATGCTATTGATATAGCTATTTACCCAAGTACTTTTCAACCCCCATAACATGAACACATGTCTACTTTTCATTGCACTTGGGTTTTGATGTAGCGTGTCGCTTTCGGAAGAACACCTAGCAACCCTTGCCTATTTTTCACTGCACCTAGAATCCGATGTAATGCATCACTTACAGGGGACGCCTTAGCTTGAGGTAATATTAGCGATTGATTCATGTCATGTTAGGATTATCTTACTTTGAAGAAGTTGAAGATGATTTTCATTATCTTTTCTTTTTACTTACAAACTAATATACATATGTATATTCATTTGCACGTAAAAAGCGAAAATAACAAAATCATCTTTAACTTGTTAGAAAAGATTTTATTTGTCAACTGGAGCCTAATGCAAAACCCTCCTCCTTTAATAAAGAACATATGGAAGAATAGCATACAACAACTCCACGTCGTCCAACCGGGCAATGCATGACTAAACTTTTTCCATGATTCAAACTATTTACTTGACAAAGGATGGCGTGGGTGATCGGACATACATTTCTCCAACGTTGGTCGAGGGGGTAGAGTTTCACGGCCAAGTTCGTAAAGGGTTGCAATTTCATATCAGAGAGGCCTAGTTTATTGACCATTCCTCCTTCATTCTCTGACTATCTAAACAAGCGTTAGAATAACTAGATGGGTTGGAACTCTGGTGCATGGATTCACCGTCCACCCGTAGCAGGACCGACGACATTGATGGTTTGGTTTCACTGAACCGAGTTAGTCCGGCTTATCCTTATGTCTGCCAGCCAACCTGGGACAATTTCATCACATGCATGGAACCGACTTTGAATTTCCGAGGAGATTTTCCTCCATGCAAAGGTGAGACAAATTATCTGTCTTTGTGGCAGCTGGCTCAGGTACGGAAACTTCCCCCAGACACATAAAACAGAAGAAGAAAAAAAACTTAGGGGCCGTCCATGAACTAGCCGTCCCACAGAAGTCATCTCTACTTTTCAGTTGACAAACTAATTCAGAGCAGTGTGAAGTGGCCCAGCTAATTCATAGAGATTGGACTTTAAGCTGCCTCTTTCTGTTGCATTGAATTCTCTCTCTGCGCCTGCTGCCATTGCCGCTGCATTGCAAAGAGAGAAAAGAGTCGCTGGACTCGTTGTTTTAGACGGGTTTGTAAAATTAGATGGGATTTTACAAGAGGAAGCCAGTGCACGGCCCATTGCAGTTTTGATGCCACTGCTGTCGACTCAAAGCGAGGAGTGGTCAGTCTGTACAACAGTGGTGATCCAAAGAGGCCTGTACATTTTCCCGAAACAAAAGCTATGCTTTCATGAACGCATGTTTTTCCTTAAAAAAACAAGTTGCTACAAGCATTTGATGGGCAATAATTTGTTGGACAGCCAAAATGGACAGGTCTTAAACGAGATAAATGAGTCAGATCATCTGAAGGTAGTCTCAACCAGGAGGAGAAAATCAACCCCGATAGCATTTCTCTACGAGAATGGTAGTTGAACATGCCGGTTCACACACGCAAGAACGTGGATTGGGAGCCTCTTTATATCATAGTTGGCTTCATCATTGACTACAAGGAGGGGATAAGATTTCCAAACCAAACAATTGAATTTTTGCAAAAAGTCTCAACTTTTCTTCTGGCTACCTTTTTTTTTATAAATAAACCAAAAGTTCTATATTTTCAAATTTCATGCAGATTTTACATAATTAACCTAAAGTTACCTAAAAACTTAGCTTTTTCAAATAATTTGTCAAATTCATGTATACTATTGATACATATTTGTTTCAATACGTATACAAGGGTTTTCTTGCTTATCTAGAAAAGATGGGCGTTAATGGATAATACAGCTCTTTATATTTGTTAAAGTACAATGTTTAAATTCTCTCCAAAACTTCTAGAAGAAGAGGAAAAATGAAAGAGATTGACCTTTCGAGTTTTAACGCAGTCGTAGGCTTGAGGTTGATCATGGTGAGAGTGTGTCTACTTTTCTCTGAAAAGGTCATAAGAGAATTTAATTAAGAAGCGATCCTAATAATCACAAGAAAGTACATGAAGTGCCACATAGCCCATAACAAACTTAAGGGTAGGAAGAAGAGAGCAAAAAACATCCAATGTATTCCTTGAACCGCTAGTTCAACTTATAATAGGCCCACATTGTCACATTATATTTCGAGCTATTTTTGTTCAAAAATCTATCCTCTTTGGAAACTACAACACCACACGTATGTTATTGATGGGAGCAGCACGCACGCACACACATAGAGAGAGAGGTCTATATATATATATATATCAATTGGAGTTCCATCAATTCTTTTCTTAAGTTTTGCAAAAGACTAGAGGATTTTCTAATTGAAGGCTTGAAATGAAGATTCAAGTGTTTTATGTCAGGAAGATTCAAATAAATAAATAACAACAAACATAGAGATTTATATGGTTCCCTCTAAGTCAAGGTACGTCATAGGCTCACACTAGTTTTACTATCTTCATGGTCCAAAAATAGCTGCCATATGATACAAAAGATTTCTGCACTCTTTAAAATCTTAGGGACGTGCAAATACACACACATGTCAGTATGTATGTACTAGCAAAAGATACAATTGCCCACCATCTTACAAAATAGAAAAGTGTCTACCCGTGCCCCAAACCCCCGTTTTGCAGGGCAACATAATTCAGTACAGTTATAATAGAATCGTGCCAATGAGGCATCACACAACATTTTCAATAACAAATATGTGCCAATAAGGCATAACACTCACAACATTTTCAATACCAAACATGCAGTCATAGCCGGACGTAAGTAATTTATTTCGTGTTCTATGGTTCCATAGCTGGCTGCCTTCTATAAGGCCTTGTGGTCCACTCTTTTTTCAGACCCTGCATAGGCGGAAGCTTCGTGCACCAGAACTGCCCTTGTTTTTAATTGGTATGAGAGCAAGTTTTGATTTATCCCAAGAGAACACGAAAGAATCGATGAACGGCGTTTACAGTTTTGTAATTCATTCTTCCAATGGTATATTCTTCGTTGCTGATCTTAAACTAGGATAAGAAGTTTCCCCATATAGCGGGACAAGTTTCCACTAACAGATGTTTCTGAAAGGAGATAGGCACCAAGTCTAGGGTATGAATCATCGACGTGGGATCAAACGCCACTGCTTGCTCAGATCCCATGAGGGATTTCTGAGCATTAAAGGATTAATCTCAGTCAGTTTGGATTGGCTGGGAATTGGATATGGGTTTTGAGGAAATAAGTTTCCGGTCTACGAGGTCTGCACCAATTTACTGTCATCGCTTGCTTGTAAGACCATGGCCGCTGAGATCGTGTTAGATTGGCTGGCCGAGATTTCTCTTCTCAAGATTGTGGTGTGTCTGTGAAGAAAATTTAAGAAGTTTTATTAAAAGATATTATAAGATAAGAATAAGCTTAAAAAGAAAGTAATTTAAACTTTTCAAATTATCATTACTAACGTGAAAAGGCATTTGAGTTTAATGCCCCTATCAAATAAGAAAGTTTATATCACACCACGCAATATGCGAATGGGTTAAAGGTATTTCTAAAAATAAAATAAAATTATCACACGTTATAATGGGTATATATTTTTATTTTTATTTTTTTAAGGAAAGTGCAAAGGTATATCCTGTGTGATAGGTTATTTTACAACTAACCTAGTCTCGAATGCTTATGTTTATGCAAATCCTTTCTAAAACTTCCCCTGATGCCCGTTGACATGCCATTGGATTATTAAAGATCTACTCAATAGGACGAGTAGGCACAACCCTTTGTGATTTTTCTTACTTGATAACCGAGGCAAAATCCTTTTCCCTGAAGATTCTACTGATCACTAACTGCTCTATTTAAATTT
Source organism: Warburgia ugandensis (assembly GCA_035236585.1). NCBI lineage: Eukaryota > Viridiplantae > Streptophyta > Magnoliopsida > Canellales > Canellaceae > Warburgia > Warburgia ugandensis. The sequence goes on from CP141133.1 coordinate 5,295,635, forward strand.
TCCTTTTTTGTCATTCTTTAAGGTGAGCCCACTTAAGGACCCAAGTCTTTGGGCTCGTCAGTCGACCAAGCCCACAGATTTTTCTTTCTCCTATTTAAATTCTAGCATTCTCGTCAAGATAATTAGTTGGCTCTCAGCAATAACATAACCCTACATGCTTACTAGCCTCCTTGACTCTCCTTTTTGCATCACATTTAAATTTTGTCGTTTCATCTTTCTTTAGGAAGGCTTGGTTAGTGACTTAACGCTTCACGACCCATTGAACCAGTAAGTCCTTGCTTTTTTTATCTTTCTTGAGTCTGGCTGGTTTATGGCACCTAGTTATGGCACCTAGTTAGGTATACTTCCTAATTAGGCCCTTGTGGTCGGGAGTTTCGTAAACCGGGGCTGCCCTTTTTAGTCTGGCTGATTTATGGCACCTAGTTAGGTATCCTTCCTCTTAAAAACATAAGTGGGTAAACGATAGCATGGCTAGTGCATGATCACATGCCTACTATATGGATTAAAATAGTTCACTTTGCACATAGAATTGATATGGAAAACCTCGTGAGGCAAGCTTGGCATTCTACCTACGTGAAAGAAATTATTAGCTACTTTATATCCCCTTTATATCATTAGTAGACCAACTATACTGCCACAACTAGGGGGTGGTGCGTGTTTATATGCACATGTGCTTGTATTATGAACCCCAAATCTGCAGCCCATAGGCCTATACATATACCATCTTAAGTTGTAACATGAACGACAGAATTGTCTACATTCCATTTTATAACTCAAGATAACAGTGGGCATAATCATGGATGACATTTTTTGTAATAGGTCATTACAATATGGCCTACATTGCCTATTAAAAAAGAAAAAAAAAACATAACCTATGCTACAAATGGTATGGATGGATCTTCTGAAAGGTGAGCCATAGATAAGGCCTACATTGTGAATGGTATGGATCTTCTAAAAGGTTAGCCCATCAAACCCTCATGGTCTCAGGAACTATTATATGTTCTTTCTCTCTCTCTCTCTCTCTCTCTAAGCGTGTATATGTGTGGTAAGATAAGGCTTTTTGAAATTATTAAGGTAGTTGACATATAAAATTCTCCAAACCAAAATTACACCACTATATTAGGGATAACAAAAGGTCAAGCCAATTAGAAGAACTTTTGGGTCTGAAAATTTAGTATTAGGCTTAGGCTAGGGTCAAAGTTTATGACTTGAATTCATCTTAGGGTTGGGCTAGGGTAAGTGACAAAAAAGTTAAGGGCCACCACTAGTTTTCTATGCATTTATATATCGAGTAAAATGACCTTTCATACACTTTAAAAATTTTAATGCAAGGGCATTTTGACGGTCACGAAATTCTAATTTTGGTATGAATCTAATGTCCTCTTTCTCTTTAATAGAAATGCTGTAATTTATTTCTTTGGTAAAATTGTTACAAATTAATTTTTTTAAAGTATTAAAAAAAAATCGATGCTAATGTTAATTAGGAGGACCCAACCCTCATCCACCTATACAAGTTAGGGTTAAGGGCAACAATTATTTTACTTGAACAATGTTAGTGTTGGAAATCTATAATCTAATAATTAGAGTCAGGATAAAAATATTAGAATCAAGGTTAGAGTTGAGCAAAATTCTAATTGACCTAACCTGTTACTATCCCTACCCAATATACACCCTTCTTCATTTGCCAACTTCAAGACACACATCCACTTACTGTGTCACTTCGGGTGCATCTATTATGATTTTTGTGGGCTAGAAATCACATCATGTCCAAACGGGTATACCCTGTTAGATCAATCTAAAGACCATTGATTGCAATTGGATCTGTAAAGAATCATGTCCAGGATTTCCATTATCATACTACTCTCTCCTTTGTTGATTAATTTCATCTTTATAGTTACCATTCTAACAGTAAAACAATATTTGCTATAATCAGATCTTGGACGTCCGTATCCAAATGAACATGGATCAAGATGTACGGAGAGGATTAAGAGATTCTACCACTTAACATGGGATCCGACTGGTTCGCGGACGGCAGATGCGTGGGTCCAAGCCAAATCTGACCCTTTGATAACCTCAACAACTAGGGTATTTTCGTAATTTTACAGACGCTCCTTCGTTATGTACGGGGGGTGGAGCGAGGCAATGCAGAAACACCTGACGGACGACACTCCCTCGTTTCTCCCTGTAAGTTTGCATTTCTCGTAATTCTTCGATGCGTTTCATTTTATTACATTCCTGAATTTGACTCTCTAATCGGCGTAGGGTTTCGTTTGCTTCTTTTCCATCTCTGATCTTCCTTTCCGCTGGTTAATGGTTTCTTAACTGGTTTAGTCTTCACTTAGATTCTAGGTTTTCCTGTCATTGCTCCCACAGACTGCCCCTAACTTATATTGGAGGAATTACGGCTTCTGTATGTTGTAGCCTTTATGTGTTTCGTGTAAATATGTAAGTTGGGGCTTTGGTTTTCTTCTTCTTCTTCATATTCTTATTCTGCAAGTGGGTTCTTTTTGGGAGCCTCTAGGATTGCTGGGTTTCTTTTGATTAAATTGATGCATTAACTGCTTTCTCCTCTTGCCTCCAGATTTGAATTTTTTGTGTTCTTTGTTTTGCTATGATTTATATTACAGTTTCTGTTTCGAATGATGGTATGTTGCAATGTAGTTTAATTGTACTAAGCATCCAAGGGTTGACAGAGTCATTGCTATCTAGTTGAATTTTCATTAAGTACCAATTAGAACTGTTTGAATCAGCATATGAGGATCATGACCGAATGTAACTACTTCCTTGTCACAACTTTGTCTTCCTACCACTCGTGGTCCCCCTGCTTACAGCCTTGTATCAAGATTCTCTTTTTCACATATCATTCTCTTGTTCCCTGGTGAAATCAATGGTTTGATGACCTTTCTTGTACCTTTCTCCAGAATCTTTAGTTCTACAATTAGAAGCTTCTTTATCATCTCGCTTTGCTTTCTTGCTTTCAATCTCACCAAGTGTTGCTTCTTCCATGGTTTCCACAAACAAGAAGCAGCCTGTTGTTTAAAGTGAGACCATGAATGTTTACTTGTCCATATTGGGAAATCTTTTAGACAATGAAATGCTGGAGATTTGACCCTTCAACAGCAGAATCAATTCAAAACTGTTTACTTATGGATGTAAGATACCAAATGAGATAAAATTATGAGTGGATTATTTTGATTTTTCCAAGTTGCTTGTGATGAAGAGATTGGTTTAAAGAAACACAAAGATCTATTCAAGGTAGCATTGCTTTTAAAGGAAATGTGCTTGTAGATACTGCTGATAATCTTCTCCTATTTCTTGTTGGAGCTTGAGGTTGAGAAAACCAGTGGTTAGTGAACATGAATAGAAAATCCAGGCTCAATTTTACAGGGCAGACCATTAACTGCAGAAGCTACTTCCTCAACAAGATATTACCCTAATATTCCAGATCATGTACAAACCTAGCCTTCTGTTTTAGCTGTTTCTGTGTTGGAAAATGCAAAGGGGTTTAAGAAGGTTTGCTTATTGGCTGTAGCAATTGAAAAGAAGCATAGAGAATGAAGGATATAGAGTGGAGCTTGCAGGCATTGTAAGAAGGGAGTTCGGACATTTTGAGGAGGGAATGAAGTTGTGGAGACAGAATTGATTCTGCTCAGGCAATGGGGAGTCTTAGTTTAAGTTTAATTTTGATAGGATGTTAAGACTTATTCAGATACTTATGGATGCAACTGAGGGTCCATCCCAGAACCCAAACCTTGTATCTGATCGAACTTGTTGATGTTTTGCTTCAGTGACATTTCAAATTCTGATTAGTTTCCATATTGTTGTCATTGTTGCCTTCCTGTTCTTCAAATTAATTTTTAATTTGCCCATTGGTGTTTTCTTTATCAACTTTTTGACTTCTTGGTTTTTAATCTTTTATGTCTTGATTCTCTTTGCTTTGTAGAAAACCATGGATTCCTTAGAACTCGGATACATGGAGAATGATGATGATTCTGTAACGATGAAAATGATAAAGAGTGCTACCACAGGTTTTGTTGCTGGTAATATTTGGGGTACAATTGTTGCCACATGGCATGATGTACCCCGTGTCGAGAGGAATGTTGCACTTCCTGGGTTGATTAGAACCTTGAAGTTAATGGGTAACTATGGTGTTACCTTTGCTGCGGTTGGAGGAATTTATATAGGCGTGGAGCAGTTTGTGCAAAAGTACCGGATGAAGACGGACCTCATTAATGGTGCTGTGGGTGCTTTTGCTGCCGGAGCTACTATTTTTGGGCTGAAAGGTAGGAATTCCTATTCTTTTGATTTTTCCATGATTAGGAGGATTAGTTTGAGATAATACCTTTGTTGTTTGGGTAGTAAATTGGGAATTCAGTATGAACCATTCAGAAAAAATTAAGAAAGAAAAGGACGAGATGTACTTCACCTGGAAATGGTTGCTGAGGGAAGTTTCATTATCAAGAAAATTTTATGCTTTAGACTGCTTAATATTATTTGACTCTTTGAGTAGTTTGATCTTTGATGTAGTAGTTCATATTCCCAATGTTGATTTTGTTTTCATCAGCAGGTTGCTTTTAATCTACAAATTGAATTTGTCATTCTGATAGACTTTAGAACTCTCTAGTTAAGCACTACTTTGCTCAAAATTGATGCTATCAAGTCAACAAAAAATTTGTCTGCCTTTCCAAAAGAATAAAGATTTGTCAGGATAATGATTGAGCTGACTGAGTGAACCTGGTCCTGCCTTGATCAAGTTCTTGAACTGGTATAATTTTCTAAACACTGAATCTTATTGTTGTATTAGACAAGGTCTCGACGAGTAACTTAAACTGTGTGCATGGCTTCATCTTACAACTTGGAGTGTGGACTCTTTCTAGGGTTACCAAAATTAATAAATTCAACCATGTTAGTTATATCTCATGTTTCATTATGTTAATTCACAACAATCGCTCTGATAGTCAGCAAATTAGCAAAGCAGTCTTGTTCCAACTCCATGTTCCAACTGAAGATCGTCAGATGCGTAGTTTTGGTGGAGTGATCATAAACTTTATATGAATCAAATAACAGGAACTGTGGTTGTCTGGATGATGAGTACCTGCCGAGAGACTGGTGTTCCAGTTATGAAGTTTTCACAACTGTTTGCCAATAGTGTTCTTCATGATACAAGCCAGAGTTGCATAAAGGCAAAGTATAAGAGAAACCATGTTGCTATCAGAAGGAAAATGGAGCTATGAGTTTAGATAGTGGAGAGGTAGAGATCCACCAAAAAAGTGCTGGCACAGATCTAAGGAGATAGCGAGAAATTTCCTTCTTTTTTTTTCTTTTCCTTATTCTTTCTCGGTAGCCAGAAGTTCTTTGCCACTAGTCAAACATACGGGCTGTTATGGGAGGGGTTGTCTCTTGCCTGGTCAAAGTTTGTGGCTTTGTTGTTGAAATTCCATATAGACTGAAAGGCCATAAATACAATAGCCATGGACTTCTCTTCAGAAGGCCCTGGCAGAATCTGCGTGAGGTCAGGTTTCAGAACCTAAAGACAGTGTTAGCACGAGTTATTTAGCAAAAGCACCATAAAAAGGGGGCAGCCTGGTGCAGGAAGCTCCTGTGTATGTGGGGTCTGGGGAAGGGAAAGACCACAAAGGGTCTATAGTACCATAAGATCAAAATATCCTCTTAGAATGTGTCCACTTAAGGAGGCTTTCCCCAGATGGACTTTAGAAGAACCAATGAGATGGTTTTTATGATATGGGTCCAATGGAAGAAATCTCAGTTCAACTCTTTGGAAGAGATAAAATCCTATTTCAAAGTGAAATAGTGTTCCAAACAGCAAAAACGCTGTGGCAACCAGCACAGACAGTTGTGAAGGAGGAAGCTGTTAGAAAGATAAGATAGTTGCCTGCTTGAATTTTTAGCGTGATTCGCATCCCTTCACATCCCATTGCGTGCATCAGATATAGAAACCCTTTTGGCCTGCATAATTGCCTTGCTGCCTTTCTAGACGTCCATCAACTTTTGTAAATTCTGCAATTTCCTTGAGGCCAGATCAAAATCTATGTAACCTCAACCATGCTTGAGTTCATCTGGGTGGAGGTTGACAAGAGCAATTTTATGTTAACATAAAAATAGAGATGGGTGTCAATCTCCTAAGGAGATGAAAGTTGGCAGTTATCATACATTTGACAGGAGACATCTGCAAGGTAGATGACATCAGCATGTACAACGAGGGTTTAGCATTGGATAACTTGTTGGAGCTGGAGGTGACACACATAGTTAGAACCTTTATTGTAATATCCCGAGGTTCCAACAGTCACAATATTGTCTGCTTCAAGGCACACATACACCCCTCACGGCTTTGTTTTTCTCCGGTTTCCCGGAAAAAACGTGTTGTGACCGTTAGAGTTCCCTGAACTCTTATAAACAGCCCAGTTTCCTCTCCTCAGGCAATGTGGGACTAACTCTCAGTCCTTCACCTTAGCCTAGAAGCCTGCCCGCCTTCTTTTAGGCTGCTCTCGTCGGCCCAAGGCTTCACATCTTCCCCACTTAGGGAACACAAGTCCCCACGTGGCCTCAACCACTGAGCACCCACTTGCAACTAGTCACCACATCACGAGGGGAACTAGTTCTGATACCATTTGTAATACCCCCAGATTCCAACAGTCACAATATTGTCCACTTTGGGGCGCCCATACACTCCTCACGGCTTTATTATTCCCCGGTTTCTTAAGAAAAATGCATTGTAACCATCAAAGTTCTCCAAACTCTTATAAACATCTCAATTTCCTCTCTCCAAGCAATGTGGGACTAACTCTTTGTCCTTCACCCCAGCTGAGAAGCCTGCCAACCTTCTTTTGGCCCGCCCTCATCGACCCAAGGCTTCACATCTTTCCCTCTTAGGGAACACGCATTCCCAAGTGGTCTTAACCACCAAGCGCCCACATGCGGCTAACCACTACACCACGAGAACTGGCTCTGATACCATTTGTAACACCTTGGGATTCCAATAGTCACAATATTGTCAGCTTTGGGGCGCCCATACACCCCTCACGGCTTTGTTCTTTTCCAGTTTCCCAGGAAAAATGCGTTGTGACCGTTAGAGTTTCCCGAACTCTTATAAACAGCTCAGTTTCCTTTCCCTAGGCAATGTGAGACTAACTCTCAATCCTTCACCCCAGCTTAGAAGCTTGCCAGCCTTCTTTTGGCCCGCCCTCATTGGGCCAAGGCTTCACATTTACATCCAAAGCTTGTCAGCTTTGGGGCGCCCATACACCCCTCACGGCTTTGTTCTTTTCCAGTTTCCCGAACTCTTATAAACAGCTCAGTTTCCTTTCCCTAGGCAATGTGAGACTAACTCTCAATCCTTCACCCCAGCTTAGAAGCTTGCCAGCCTTCTTTTGGCCCGCCCTCATTGGGCCAAAGCTTCACATTTACATCCAAAATGTTTTGGTCTATGCACAATCGTTTGAATGATTATGGATATAGTGGAGGTGAAACCAAGTGATTCAAATTCAAATTGCAATTATTTGTGTGCATTGGAAGGAATATTTTTTGCATTTTTATGAATGTGTTTAAAAGTGTGACAATATGTGCAGTGAAAACTAAGCCCTGCCTGGAAGAAACAAGATGCATGCAGGCATCTTCTAATTAACGAGGGCCAAGTAACCTAGTTGAAGCCAATCGTGTGCTGAAAGTTTAGTCCCTAGTACAACATTACAAATTGAAGGGATAAGTAAGAAGGTAGCCTGAAAGTAATGAAGCAAGAAGAGTACGAAGAATGCAATTAGAGGACTAAACATGTAGTCTAGGATGGAGAGGCTGATGAGAAGCTAATGGGATGATATCAATTCATTCCTTTCTGAGTTGCCTCCAACTATGTTCTTCCCCTCATTCCTTGCCTTCAAGGTCACGTTAAAGGGAACTTGAACAATTATTTTGCAATGTCACTTCTCATAGAAAAGAGTTTTGTAGATTTCATATTTGTCAAACAAACTTTCAGAGAGATGGAAGGATTGAAGAATAGAATTTAGACTAAGGAACCTGAGGATACAAATTGAATTGGTTTAGTTAGTATTTGATTAAATATAAATGCATGAGAAAAAGGGAAAGCTCCGTAGGAGGTTTTAGTATAATTGACAGTAAAGATGGTGGAGCTGGCAGAGGCTCTTTCCATATAAGAATGTTAAACTGTTGATGATTTACCATTTAATTCCTTTTGGGATTTATGTTGCCTTTAAGAATTTGTTGACTCGATTATCACAAGGCTGAAGAAGTTGGTTAGGTAGAAAATTATTTCCTCCCCTGTTGGAGGTAACATCCCTTTTGAATCGTTTCTGTAGTACTAAACCTTTCTTTTGGTGTACCTGATTTTGTACATATTAATGGCGTTTTACATCTCAGCATTTGTGGACCCCACAACATATAGTTTTGGTGCTGTGGTCTGGAATCATACTCATCAGAAGATTTATTAGTTTTATGATGCAGCCCTTTATCATTGAAATTATTTGGATCTTGGCAGGATTAGATATGACCAGGAAAAAAAAAAAAAAAATTCATGTTAAAGCTTTTTTGGGGGTTGTTTCTTCTTAGATGTGAAAACATGTGAATGACATAAAAAATGCCTGCGACCACTGGTTGATATTACACACCTCCAACTTTGGAAATGGATAGGAGGTACAATTTTTGCTTATGTAAGATGCAATCCGTCCAAGTCTTTTTACATTTATATGAAACCTGGAATTTCACGCACGTCTAGGTTTGGTTTGGATTGTTATTCATCCATGATTCTGTTCATCTTATTTACAGGGCGGAGCATTTCAAGAGCAATATCTGCAGGATCTGCTTTGTCCTGCACCTCTGCAGTAATAGACGCAGGTGGCCGGAAGATGATGATTGACACTGGAAAAGACTATAATCCTTGTACTACACAGAAAAGGCCCTCTTTTGATTGATGACCTTTGTCAAAATTGGAACAAGTGTTGGGAGAGCCAAGGGAATCTCATTACTAGTCTTTTATCTGACCTTCTTTTACATGTTTAGCGATTTCCTACCTTGTTTCCCCTGTTAATGTTTCTTACCCCTTCCGTTTGGGAGGTCAAAAAGGAAATTTAGAATAAATATTGTTTTCCTGTTGTTAATGTTTCAACAGGAGGGTTATCTCAGTGGCACCTTTGAGATGCCAGTTGGGGGGTTTACATACTTTCGACTGAGATGCCAGGGAAACCTTATTTGTATGAATGCAGGACTTGATTTGCTGTGGTTGCTTTTTCCTCCAAATGTCATTTTTATGGCTCCACCAATACTGCTAACTTGGCTTTGTGTCTATGAAGAATGGCATGCACTAAAATGAAATTCTTGGTTAAGATCTGCTTCCTCCAAAGCATCCCATCATCTACGTCATATGCTTGTTATGTCAAGTGGTTTTAACTTTCTTCCTTTGATTGAATAAGGTTGGGAAAGCAGGCAGCAGTTGCACAAGTCCTTGTTGATGTGGTTCAAGATGTGTTGTATAGCATCACAAACTTTATTCCTCACTTTTAGATTATACTAAGCCTTTGCATTGGGAAGGACTCGTTAAACAAATCCTCACTGTTGGTACTGTGGGCTCGTTGTTTTGTGAGAAGGCCACCAGTAGGGAGGTTTGAACGGTCAAATGTGTCTGAAATGGATTATTGACGGTGCCAAAGCTGCATATGGCAGCCGATCACGTAACAGTCCAAGCCACTTTCCTAGCAAAGAAGTCCACTTTCGGGGCTCACATGGAAAGTCTACGTGCCTGGACCGACAAACTTGTATTTTATACACAGCTCATCATTATTAGGACCTTATCCGAATTGGGGGTTGATCACATAAATCTTGTTCTTCCAATCCCTTCTATAAAGTGTTGTGGTTTTATTTAATTTAAAGTTTTAAATCTTTTCTCACCACTTCCATGATTCTATCCATGTTCTTTAGGTCTTGATGTCAAATGAAGCTAACTTCTCACTAGTTCTCTGAGTCTTTCGTTTGTCATGGACGATCCATATAAGAAGCCCCTCTGTCGTCTCTGATTAACTTAATCCATGGATTATTATTATTATTCTTCTGCCAAACAGCTTTTTGTTTTCTGAAAGTTACGAGGGTTGAAATTGCTGTTAAAGGGATGGGAGAATCAACTTCCTTTCAGACTGGGATCAGATAAACTGTCCATGGATAGAGATTATTCCTTGCAATTGGTAGCCCCAAAACATGGATAAACTTATTCAAACAACTAACAGGCTAACAGCGCATTAGGAAGTTCTAAAACTATAATTTATGCTGGCTGACTGTTTGTAAACCAATCTGCTCCGCTCCCCATGTTCTCAAATCATACATATTGGACTAAGATCAACGAGCTTTGTGAAATATTCTGTTTCCTCTTTCTTTCTCAACCGTCGATTGGATTCACCCTAGCTCCTGTCCGGACCCACAAAAGAGAATCATATAAGTTTTAGATTCCATCGCTAGTTACCCAGAATAGTTCACGAAATATCCAGCTGCCTATGTCTTGGATACGTGGCGACATAAGATTTGCCCTCGTTATTTCCTGGCCCTGCCTGGAGCCACAATCGTAGCAAATAATGTCAGAACTCAATAGCTGCTTGCCCTTTTCTTGTGAGCGGTTAAGTTCTCTCTAGCACCCACTTTTTTCCTTTTTCTTTCTATTTGTTCGTTTATTGTTGTAATGGAACCTAGTAGTATGGAATTCTTTGTAAACCTAGATGGTTAATCTCCTTAAGAAGAAAGAAAGAAAGAGAGGAATGTAGTGTAAATTCATGCCTGCTTCATTTATTTTATTTTCTCGTATTTCATCATCATCATCAAGACCTTATCCCAATTAGGGGTTGGCCACATGAATCCTATTCCTCTATTCTACTCTATTAAATACCATAGTTTCATTAAGTCTCAAAGTTTTTAAATCTTTTCTCGTATTTATACATAGCAATCTTATAAACTAGCCTATAACAAACGTAACAATCTATATGTCGAACCCCTCACCACCCTTTTATTTTTGCACCCTTTTGCCCTTCCAATCTTCCTAACCCATAACATAACTCCCTCCCTTCAAAGCACCTTGCCCTCAAGGTGTGTAAAATTCACTAAAGCCCATCCACTGCACTAAAACTTGAGTACGAGCAGAATTCCCATACTTGACAGTGCGACGCTAAAGAATGGAGATAGGTTCAGAAGTAATCTCACCCATGTTATTAATGGGTGGCAAAACAGGTAGAGTCACAACATGATCACCAGCCTTCTTCTTCAAACATGAAACATGAAATACGAGGTGTATTTTTGAGGTAGATGGCAAGGCCAGCTTGTAAGCAACATAGCCAATCTTCTGAACAACCTAAAAATGCCCATAAAATTGAGCAGAAAGCTTGAGATTACGCCTAAGAGCAATGGACTGTTGTCTGTAAGGTTGTAATTGCATATACACCAAATCTCCAACAAAAAATGTCCTCTCTGAGTGTTTCTTATCATAGAACCCCTTCATACTTTCTTGTGCCATTAATAAATTATGCTTGATAGAAATGAGAGTGTGGGCACGTTGGGCAAAGTAATCTTCAATTGTCTAAACGACTGACGCACTAGGAACATGGGCAAGCAGACATGGTGGAGAAGTGCCATACAGAGCTTCATATGGAGTCATCTTAAGAGTAGTATGGTAAGAAGTATTGTAGCAATATTCGGCTAAAGAAAGCCAAATGAACCAGTGTCTGGGACAGTCCCCTATGAAACATCTCAAATACTGCTCAAGACCCTTATTGAGAATTCAGTTTGACCATCACTTTGAGGGTGGTGTGCAGTAGACATATCCAATGAAGTCCCTTGTAACTTGAAGAATTCCCGCCAAATATAACTGGGTATCCTTGAGAAAAAGGTAATCTTTCTATATAGTCCATGGAGATGTGAGACCATGGATAAGCATGAATTTCCAAGGCTGAAGGAACCCAAGGCAACGACAAGTCTCTGCCTTATTCCTCTGGCAAACATCACACCTATGTATATACTGCTTGAGATATCTCTTCATTCCCATCCAGAAAGTCCTCCTTAGCACGCTGGTAACAACGATGGTAGCCTTCACGACCTGCCATAGGATGATCATGTACCAAAGCCAAAACACGTCTAATGAAAGGAGAAGTAGGCAGTAAGAAGAGACGTCCCTTCTGGAGTTATAACCCATTCTGAAAAGTGTACTGGGGTAAGGTGTCCCACTGTATCTTGAGCACCAGATTTTGCAGTTGAGGATCAGTTTGATATGCTTGGCGAAATTCCTCTAGCCAAATAGGACTAGGAAAAGTCAGCAAACAAAGAGAGGCCTCTAGTAGGTCTGATTGTTGATGAGATAAAGCATCAAATGCCACATTTTCTTTCCTAGGTTTATACTCCACGGCAAATTCATAACTCATCAATTTTAAAATCCACCTTTGTTGAGAAGGAGTACCAATTTTCTGTTCCAACGGGTATTTAAGACTTCTCGGATCCATCCTTATAACATAGGGGTGTGCCAACAGGTAGGAATGCCACTTCTGCTTTGCACAAACCAGTGCAAGTAACCCCCTTTCATATGCAAAAAGAGATAGTTCTCGTCCTTTTAAGGCTTGACTAAAGAAGGCTATAGGATGTTGTTCCTGCATCATAACTGCACCCAAACCATTACCCGATGCATCACATTCTATAATAAAAGGTCGAGAGAAGTTCGGAAGAGCTAAAAGTGGTGGTTGTGTCATAGCTGCCTTCAGATTCTTAAAAGCACAAGTTGCAGCCTCATTGCAATGAAATCTGTCCTTTTTCAACAAGTCATTTAGAAGACTATCTTAGTGAGCATACTGTCATGCGCTTGCATTGCAAGGCCCGTAACCAAGGTCTACAGACTCCAAGGAAGGCCTGTTTAGCTTGTGGACATGGCTTAAGGAATTTAGGCCCATGTTCTTGGATCTGTGGAACAAGGCCTGGTTTCCAAAGAATTCCTTGTAAATATCTAGATCTTCTATAGTAGTCTAAAAAGAGTAAGAGGGTTCCAGAATATGATCTAGACAGGTGATGTATTGACACATGTAATAATTTATACCATCCATTTGAGGAGGTGAATGGAAGGGAACAACTATAAATAGTGGTAAGCTCCTCATTTGTAAGCAGATTAGATTACTCAAGTAAGGGATAGCAAGTTCTCTTTGAGTAAGTCTCATCTCTTGAGTTCTCTCATTGCTTTTGTGGGTAAGTGAGTGTATCCCTATCAAGTGAGAGTGCGAGTAGAAGGCTGACTTGTGTCTAGCAAAAGGAGTTGTGCACAAGTGTCACACGGGTTTAGTGAAGGTGAAACTGCGACCTCATGATAATACACTATGATGAACTTACTATAATACCCTGCAAGACTAAGAAAACCTCTCAAGGACTTGATATTCCTGGGAAGAGGCCAGTTGATCATAGCAAAAATCTTATTTGGATCAGCTCGAACACCCTTTACAGAAATCACATGTCCCAAGTAATCCACCTCTGAACACCCAAATTTGCACTTGGGAAGTTTAGCATATAGCCTATGGAATCATAAAATGAATAGAACATGTTGTAAGTGGGTCAAATGATCCTCCAAACTCCTTTTGTAAACCAGAATATCGTAAAAAAAAACTAATACAAACTTCCTCAAAACTAGTTTAAAAATGTCATTCATCAAAGCTTGGAAAGTTGCTAGGGCATTACTACAAAATCATAAGGCCCATCGTGTGTGTGTGAAAAGCTGTTTTAGATATATCTTCCTCCTTCATACATTCTAATAATACCCTAACTGCAAGTCTAACTTGGAAAAAACCTTAGCAGTATGTAATTCATCCATGAGCTCATCCAACTTTGGGATAGGGAACTTATCCTTAATGGTTCTTTATTCAAGGATCGGTAATCAATACACATCTGCCATGTCCCGTCTGCTTTCTTAACTAGTAACACTGGTGAAGAATAAGGACTTTGGCTAGGACGAATTGCTCCTGAATGTAACAATTCCTGAACTATCTTGTCAATCTTTGCTTTCTGAAAATAAGGTATCAGTAAGGTTTCTCACAAATAGTTTTATAGGCATCTTTTAATATGATCTGATGTTCGAATTGTCTGCGAGGTGATAACTCACTAGGAACATCAAACACATCTCCAAATTCATTTAATACCTTTTTAACTGCAGCAGGAATTTGTGGCACCATTGACTCAGAGGTCACTTTTCTAAGATGAAGAACGACTCCCCCCACATTTTCACGACATTCATCTAGTAAATTTCCTGCTTCCATCAACTGTGTATCAATGTTACTAAGGCCCTGAAAAATGCAAATCCTCCCTTCGTCGACAAACGGCATAGTAAGGGTCGAAAAATCCCACCAAGTTGGCCCCAGGGTGCAAAGCCAGCAAACACCAAATGCCATATCTTAACCCCCAAAGGCAACACATAATAGTATACTTATAACAGGTGACCCTATACTTCTATTGGCAAAGCTATCAAACTTTCCTTGATCCATAATTGAGCTCTATTAGCATTACAGACTCTTAATTTATAGACTTTATCAAGAACTAATCCCAGTGGTAAAGCAATTTTTTAGTCCAAAAAATTATGACTGCTACCAGAATCCATCAAAGTCATTACTTGCCTATCAGAAATCTTTCCCATGACCTGCAATTGTCTCATCTGATCAAGTGCCCTCTTCCACATGTAAGGAAAGCTTGGGACATTCCTCCTCCCCATTTACATCTTCCTTAATGCTTTCCCCTTCTATCTTAATGCTACTATCCTCCACTACATCTAAAAGAAATAATCTAGGAGACTTACAGGGATGACCCTGTCGACACTTCTCATCACAGTTGCAGTAGAGACCCTTTTCCTCCGTTCTTCCATCTGTATGGGATTGAGGCAGTGGATCCTGAGTTTGTTGGCTGTTGCTTCTTTTGGAGGAGGGCCTAAAATGGAAGTTCCACTCGATTCACTACTCTTCCAGGCACTCGGTTTTTCTGCTTGTTTATACATCATTCTCCTTGATGTAAGGAAACTTTCTTCTTGCAGCTTAGCAAGACTAAAAGCTTGAGTAAGAGAAATGGGATTAAACATATAGACTGGTAGCCGAATATCATCCCTTAATCCACTCAGGAAACAACTGAATTGATGTTTTTTAGACAGCCCTCTCACCCTATTGGACATAGCTTCAAACTCCATCATATAAGTCACCACTGTGGATGTTTGCTTGAGACGCGTGAGCATCTCCATCGGATCGTCATATGTATTGGCTCCAAAATGTATCTGTAATGCTCTAGTGAAGGCTTCCCAGCTAGTAAACACCCTGACTACTCTGCATCTAGGAACCAGACGAGAACGTCATTTGCCATATGGTATGATGCTGTCAAAATCCTTTTGAGTTAGGTGAACGTCATATACTCGAAAATATTTTTCCACCTTATATAGCCAGGGTGCTTGAATTTCTCCTGCAAACTGTGGAAATTCCAGTCTTACTCGTCTACCATTAAAGGAATGTCCAGAACTGCCTCCATCGAACTCCTGACCTTCTCCACTACTGTCTAACGTGCATTCCTTTTCTCCGCTCACCATGGATCTCAACATTTCTTGAATATTATTAATCTGCTGACTGAGGGACTCTAGAACTCTTTCATGCTTACTTACCAAATCAGAGAGTTGCAAGAGACGTGTGCACTCTGCCATAATGGCTTTGATACCACAGTAATGGAGCGTAGTAGTGTGGGATTCTTTTTAAACCTATTCTTTGTAAACCTAGCATATAACATACGTAACAATCTGTAACAATTTCTAACAAATTCGAACAACAATTTCGTTGAACCCCTAACTACCCTTTTGCCCTTCCAATCTTCCTGACCCATAACAATTGTCATTCCTTTTGAGTTTGGAAAAGCTTTGTCTTTGAAATTTATTGGATTTTTCTTGGAAATTACATCCAACAGAACTTCACAATTGACAAATACCAGAATTTCCATTGAACAAACCTTCTCATGAAAGGAAACTTCGTGGATGATCATCTTTGTTTGGAGCAGTAGAAAATCCACTGAAAAGAAAGTTTACATTACCCAACAAGAGAGAGCCCCAATTTTTTGTCAAGAAAGAAAGGTCAATTGGGAGTTTTGAGTATTAAAAAGCTTTTCATTTCCTCCAGAAACCAATGGATTAAGTTCTTTTCACTTGAAACACATTTGGGTGTAATTATCAGTATTTCGTGGGTGGTACTCTAGCTTAAACATGCTGGAACTGCACAGTGTAAGCCATTTCATAAGAGGAGCATGAGAATTACAGCAGAAGTAAATTTTGTAAATGGTGAAGAGGCAAAACAACTCGTAGCTCAAGAAAATTGTACTGTTCTTAACGTCAGGGACAGAACCCAATTCGAGTGAGCACATATAAAGTCATGATATCATCTACCTCTCTTTGTTGAAAACAACGACAATGACTTTGGTATGCCTTTTGCTCTATCACTAAGACTACTCTCTAATTGGTCACGTCGATGCTTGAAGTTTAGTTGTTCTTAATGTTTTAGTCATATTACTTCATTGTTTTGATCAAGGATTCTGGTCTGACAGTTACTGAAAGTTTGCAGGAACAATTGTCAAGCGAACTGTTCATAACAATTTCTCAGGTTGCCATTCACTAAACTCAGTGAAGATTTTGTCAAATCAGTTACAGACAAGTTTCTACCAGATAGCAAGTTGTTACTCATCTGTCAGGAAGGATTGAGGTTAGTACATGTTTCTCTTGGTGCTATCCATAATTTATCGAAGTACCTCCAAAAATTTTATTGTCTGTGTGCTTAGTTTTTATAAATAACATGAATGCTTCATTTCTTTAGATATTGAAATACTCCAAAACATTCTTGGTCAACCTCACATAATGTTATGATTCAGAGTTCTTGTTTCAGCCAATTCCTGTATCTTTATGTATTAATATGCCTTTACGCATCTGCATGGATGCTTTTATAGTTTTATGCTTTCATATACCTTAGTCATATATAATCTATAGCATCCTTTCATATATAATTGTGATGTTTGATAGCATCATGAGTTTACCAGGTCCCCCAAGTTGCTTGGGTAACAGTTTGTTGTCTGAGATCTTTTAGGCAGCTCCTTCCAATAGTAGTGTATAATTTCACCATCCAGGCCATTACTGAAAAATGATGCTTCCTTTCTTTTTAGCCAGGATGTTCAATACAGTATCTTGCTTTTGGACAATTCTGGTTTGTAAGAAGTTGTTCCTTCATCCATTTATTTGGCATTATAGTGGTGCAATTCTATGCTTGGGATGAGATTTTTTTACAGAAAAGACTTTTCACCAGCTTTCATTATTAACAGAAGTAAATAATGGGCTGTGTTCTTTAATAAAAGTTAAATAGGCTGCTTTTGTGGAAGCTTACAGATATATTCTGTATTTTTGCTACACTAGAAACTCTAAAACTCAGTTGTGTGGAGGAACCAACTGGTCATTGTTGAAGACACAAACTTTGTCAAGATTTTCTTTACAGGCTTTGATATCAAAGCCTTCAGGTGAAGCCAGACATAATTCAGCATGGAATGCTCCTCAGAGCCTGTAGCTGCTTTGCCCAGTAATACCCCCCTTCCAGATAGCCTAATTACCTGTAACAATGCGTGTCTCTTTTGCAAAAGCCTGTGGAGCTGCATTCAGTATTTGAATTCTTTTACTTGGGCTGGAAAAATATGTTTTGCAAGCAACAGCAATCCCATCAAAACCAGGGCATTCTTCTTTAACAAAGCTTAAATTTGAAAGTTGCACTGTTATCAAATGTTATTATTAGTGACTCTCCTGGTGCATCCACAATTATATTTCTAATATTCGGTTGTTGATGTACATGTTTGTAACCTCTCAAAAGCCATTAGGAAAGAGATATTCCATGTTTTAATTTTAACAAAGCTTAAATTTGAAATTTGCATTGTTAAAAAAATGTTATGGTTAGTGACTCTCCTAGAGCATCCACAATATTTTTCTAATATTTGGTCGTTGATGTACACATTTGTAACCTCTCAAAAGCCATTAAGAAAGAGAAATTCTAATGATTTACCCATCACCATAGGATTGCATCAAGGATTGGCATTGAGACCATACCTCTTCACATTGGTTATGGATGAGTTAACAAAACATCTACACGAGGAGATCCGATAGTGTATGTTATTTGCAGATGATATAGTTTTGATGATAAGACAAGGGAGGATGTGACCACAAAGGTTGAGTTGTAGAGAGATGCTATAGAGTCTAAAGAGATTTAAAATTAGCCAAACTAAGATAGTGTATGTGGAATGCAATTTACACAAGGAGATCCCATGGTGCATGTTATTTGCAGATAAGATAGTTTGATTGATAAGACAAGGGAGGGTGTAAACACAACTTGAGTTGTAGAGAGATATTATACAATCTAAAGGGATTTAAAATTAGCTAAACTAAGAGTGTATATACAATAAAATTTTAGCAAAGAGAGGAGTGGAGGGAAGCACTAGTAAAGATTGATAACCAAAGTACCACTTTCAATATTTGGGATCGAAAATCCATGAGAGAGGAGAGATTGAGAGGGTTGTTACCCAAAGAATCTAGGCAGAGGGTGTAAACAGAGCTTGAGTTGTAGAGAGATATTATACAGTCTAAAGGGATTTAAAATTAGCTAAGCTAAGACAGTGTATATACAATATAATTTTAGCAAAGAGGGGAGTGGAGGGAAGCACTAGTAAATATTGATAACGAAAGTACCACTTTCGATATTTGGGATCGATAATCCATGAGAGAGGAGAGATTGAGAGGGTTGTTACCCAAAGAATCCATGCAGAGGGTGTAAACACAGCCTAAGTTGTACAGAGATATTATACAGTCTAAAGGGATTTAAAATTAGCTAAATTAAGACAGTATATATACAATATAATTTTAGCAAAGGGAGGAGTGGAGGGAAGCACTAGTAAAGATTGATAACCAAAGTACCACTTTCGATATTTGGGATCGATAATCCATGAGAGATTGAGAGGGTTGTTACCCAAAGAATCCAGGCAGGTTGGAGCAAATGGAGATGTGCATCTAGAATTTTGTTTGATCAATGAGTGCCACTCAAACTAAAAGGAAAATTCTATAGGACGTCTGTGAGGCTGGTCTGCTCTATAGATCAGAGTGTTGGATAGTTAAGGAAAAGTATATGCGTAGGATGAGCACGGTTGAAATGAGGATGTTGAGTTGGATGAGTAGCAATTCAAGAAAGGATAGAATTAGAAATGAAAACATTAGAGGAAACTTAGGAGTAGCACCAATAGGTAACAAGGTGAGAGAGGGTAGACTTAGATGGTTTGGACATGTCCAATGGATACCTAAAACATCACCTATTAGGAGTGAGTTGATCCAAGTCGAAGGATTAAAGGGCACGGAAAAGGCCCAAAGGAATGTAGTTAGAAATGGTGAAGAAAGATTTAAAAACTCTTGGACTTAATGAAACAATGACACTTGATAGAGGTGAATGGAGGAACAAGATTCATGTAGCTGACCCCTAATTGGGATAAGGCTCTGATGATGATGACTTTTTGCTTCTGATTCTCACTACTGCTATAAATTCTGGTTGACCAGAAGGCCCATGTGTTTTTCACTTGAACAACTCTTCTTGTCTTTTACCCAAACACTGTAGGCTATTCTGAAGTTCACACCTTAAGCTAATTAGACACCTCACTACTAATAATGGAGCCAAGCCTTGATGTATTTCTGAATTCAAATTTCAAGACAGGAAGAGATAAACATCCACATGTTAGTAGGTCTCATGGCACTGAGAAGCAAGAATGAAGTATTATGGCTACAAAGGAAGATGCAAAAGACTCTTATTGAAAGACTAGACGTTGTAACATTGATATTTAAATGGACTGAAGGTTTGTCCAGAATTTTGGATGCTTGAGAAGAAAAATGGATTTGTAGCTTATTTGCATGAGTCTGCCATAAGTAAATTGTGAAGTATTTCCTGCATAGAACTTGATACAGAATGGCAGGAAAGCTAAGGCTAGCACAGTGAAGGGCTTCAGATGGTCAAAGCAGTAGAATATCTTGAAAAACTGGTGCACAATAATGAGGTAGTCTTGGGAATATAAGAACTGAATAGCTTGCTTGTTTACATCCACAGCAACACGTTCGTATTTCATAGTTTTGTGCATACATGTACATCCTTGAAGTATTACTTAGTGAGAACTGCCCAAATATGGAAGTTATGTTATGATTTGCACCAATTCAGGATTAAGTTGTTACAGGAATATTGAATCCCAAGTAACTTGATAAAGAAAAGGACATTTCTGCAGAAAAGCATGCTTTGCTCCTATTTGAGCTTCAGAAATTGGATTGTGGTGTTTTGTTACCTTCTGATCGTGGTAGATACCTTGCAATCTGCCTCAATAACCATTTGCAAGGCTTAAATTCAGAAGTTATTGACATGATTGTTCTTCCTGGTCTTCAAGGTCTACCGCAGCTGCTAACAAGCTTGAAAGAGAGGGTTTCCAATACCTCTCATGTATTACATCAGGACTTCAGTCAGTAAAGCCAGTTTCAGTCCAGACTAGACATACTTATATTTGAACTCAATTCCCTTTGAAACAACAATGGACATGTTCATTTGTATGCTTTGCAGGAACATTTGATTCTGTTGGTTCCAGTGAGCTTCAAAATGCGGGCAAGGCTGGTCTTGTGACTGTTCAAGGCAAGATATCAGCTGTTCAACGGACCATACTCATTTGTAAGTAGTTCCTTTAGTAACATCAGAATTGAATAGGAAGATGTGTTCTTCTGAGTTTTTATACCTGTAGTGATTACTAGAGCATTTTCGCTAGTTGCATTACCTGTTGTTCAGTCGCAATAAAATTGGGACTGGTTCTGCAAACAAGTTCGTATAAGCAGGATTTCCATGATATATAATTGTTGAGCTTATTTTGTTTTACATTCATATGCAGATGCTTACCTTTTTATAACCTTCTTCCTTGAACAAGCAGAAAAGCTACTTCCTAGCTCTTAGAGGACAGCAAATTTTGTAGTTTCTCCCTATCAGAATCAGGAAATTGCTGGTTGATGTCTGCTCAAAACACTAACAGCAACAGGATGGAGTTGTCAAAGTTTCTCTTTGAAAACCAGTAAGGCGAAGCCATACAGCTGCTATTCAAAGTACTACATCTTAGAGAAAGAGATCATAGCCTAGAAAATTGTTTATGCCCTTGATGGCTGTTTCCGCATGTTCTCAGACAAACTTGAATTGGTTGTTTGTCGATTTCCTCTCTCCTCATTTTTGAAACAATGTAAGCTTCAAGTGAACAAAAAATTATCTACTTGCTAGTCTTCCGAAATGAAACAGTCTGAACAAGCTGGGGCCAGCTCTGCCATATTCAGTTGTTTAATTCATCTTTACACTGACCAAGCAATGTTTAAGGTAATACCACTCGCAGCCGGAAAATCTAAACCACTTCCATGTTTGAGCAAGTGCTGGATAATATCAGATAATTTATATCGCTTGTTTATCTTAGACTAGATGCATTACAGGGTTTCCATCTGCACAAGTTCGTACCCAGAAAATTTTTGCTGCTCTTCCTGTTACTGTGGGTGGAAGTCCCTGTGAATGACATGGGTCCCACAGTTTGCTCTACTGGGAGAGGTTCCTGAGTCTTGGGAAGGCCATGGAGTGATGCTGGATATAATCTACAATAGTTATTGGTCAAACTTCAATCAGGTGACCCCTTTGATATTTCTGAGGTGAACACTAATTCTACTATTAAGGTTTGTGATAAGAAAGCGTGCTCAATTAGAAAGCAGAAGATCAAGATTAGCACCAAAAATGGGAGAAGAAACAAAAATGAAGAAGATGAAACTAGACAAACTTGAACGAAACAAAGGAAGATCGCATCCAACACCTTGGATGCAGAGATTCTCTACCATAAGAATACGAGTAATGAGGTTCTCTTACTGTCTCTTTTAATGAACAAAATAAGATACCATCTCCGCCCATCACAAGTACCACCCACTTTACATACGCAAGGAACTCACTTTATCATGGGTCCCAAACATTGCAGTAATGGAATTGCAGGGGTCCTTTTAAAGAGCTTTCAGACGACTTTTAAATTAGATCCATCCATTTTTACAACTTAGAACTAAAGGCTAAGATCATCCAATGGAGAAATGGTTTTGCCATGGCCTACCTAGAATGGCGGCCTGGGAGAAGCCTGATACAGGCTTCACCCACATGAAATAAGTGTTATCTTGATTCCTTTAACTGGTAAACCCCTCCACTTTTGAGGCGGCCATTTAGCCTTACGAACATTGATCATTATCACACCTCGACCCATGAGTTCACGTCTAATTCATCATCCTCTTTAGATTCCTGTTTTATCTTCTTTTGCTATAGTTTTCATCAATTCAGAACCCAAATCTAAAATATATGCTCAGTCCTGTCTTGCATTCTTGGACCACGGAAACCTTTGCCAGACTCCTCAATTAGTAAAGATCACCTGAGAAGTAACAAGAGGATTCTATTTATATGCAAGTATAGACAAGCAGACTCCATAAATGAATGCACCATTTAGAGGGATGCTATCCTAGAGCGAGAAACCATGGCAAGTTGCTGCACAGTGTTCCAATTTTTGGATGGAAGGGCCCATCTTTTGATTATCCAATCCATTCATCCGATCGTTTGTACACTTGTTTATACAGAATTTCTAACCGTCTGTTTCCCCCTATCAAACATACAATATTCAGATGCTAGAGCCATCCAATCCACGTAGTTTAACTGAGAAAACTGATAGCTAGAACCATCCAATGGACATGATTCTTTTATCCAGCTATAATAAAGAAGTTGAACAAGATAATCGGGTCAGATCACTCCTTGGTAATTGTTGCACTTATTACTCTCCGCATACAGAAGCCGACGACCCTCCAGCAGCATCAGTGGAGAGCTATGGTTTTATCTAGATCACAAAGTCTGTTAACATCGATAGATCCCTCTCTCGAAAGCAGATATTTCATAACGATAGCATTTCCAAACATGGAAGCAATTCTCTGCTCGAAGATTTACAAGGCTTCTGCTTCTGAATTTCAGAATCCATGGAAAACCCAGGAGGGATTACTGGTTTCCTCTTTGCAGATTCTAGCCCACTCATATGAATGAATCAATAACTTCCCTTGTCGATTACTTCTCTCTCAGCAAAAAGAAAATCAGATGACCAGAAGAAGCTTGAGAGATCAAACAACATAAAGAAATTTCTCCACCACCCTCCATTTTTACAAAAAAAAAAAATAAATTGAAAAAAAATCATAATTGAGAAGCCAATCCAAAATAATAATAATAAAGCAAGACAAGCATGAGACTCCGTCAAGATGGGTATGAAAAAGCAAAAATATTCTAGAGAGAGAAACTAAAAATATTTGATAAGAGGAAGTGTAAAAACAAAACATGTTTCTTCAATGCTCCTAGAAACCAAATCCAGTAAAAAAATAATTTGAAACATTCAGAGAGAAAAAGAACAGCATGAAGGACCGGCATTAGAGGGTGGTTTGCAGACAGAAAAACTAGATAAAGAAACTGAAATTAGTTCAGCCTAGAGAGAGGAACTAAAATCATCCAATCTGTAGAGGAACTATTTATTGCAAACCATATTGCAGTTTAAAATTGGTTTTGTGAAAGTATTTACTCTTCTGAGATAGCAATCTAACCTTATCTCTGTTCTTCTTTTTTGTCAGGCTTTATCTCTGTGGCCTCTTTGATGAGAACCTCAGAGTTAAAGGTAACTCAACTGAAGATCTAAGAATTGGGGGTCAATGTGATTATTCAGGATAATTGGTGGGGGGTGTTTTTCTCTTCTTTTCTTTTTCATCAGAGTTCTCTTATACGTACAGATTTACACGAGTACACAGATTCTTGACAGCTTATTTTCTAGGCAACTAATTATTCCATGCACTACGACGGTCATTATTGAGTCCAAAATGGACAGCTCAGAAAGTCTGGGAAACGAAGTACTCAAATATCAACCGTTCAAGGTTAGGATCATCAAAAATTTTGGACATCGACCATCTAGATTTGACTCAGTACAATGAACCCAACGGTTGAGATCACAAACCATTTGGACCCACATAAGGTTACAACAGACACCGTGTAATGTGTCTACACCATAGAGTTAGCAGGAAAATGAAAAGGAAAGTCCTTATCAGGAGCATTGCCCTGTCCATTCTCTTGCTCTATATTTTTCTCAACTTGGTTTTCCCCTCAGAGATCTCTCCCAGGCAATCAAAGAAAATGCCTCTCAATACTGTGGATGCAACTGTCGCCAATTTCGATCAAATTTTCGAGAAATTCAGGTCGGAAACCCCAAAGCAACAGAAGAAGCTCCTTCTCTTTCTAGCAGATAAAGACCCATCTACGGGTCTCAGCTGGTGCCCAGGTATTTTCTTCCATTTTTTGTTTCTCTATTAGCAGGAACCAGAAAACCCATTTCTTGAAAGATGACAAAATGGCTTAGTTACGAAGTGGGTAATGATACTTCCTTGAAGGGTTTTTTTTTATTTTTTCCCTGAGATGTTTTACATGATTGGTTTGTGTTTGTATGAATGTTTCAGAGAGATGATATATTGGTTGTTGATAGCTGAATGTCATGGTGCTATTAAAGGAGTAAAATAATAACTGGAGTTTCAGCAAAGGGAAATTTTGTGGTTCAAAATTGTGTTTGACAAGTATAGAGACGTTTTGAGTAGCTTGTTGGTGCTAAGTGGTAGGCATATCACTGCTGATTTTCTGCATAAGATCCCAATAAGGAGTGGGCTTCCTCATAGTCCAACAGAAGCTTTTAGAGAGGACAAAATGTAGGGGAGAATGAAGGCATATGCTGTCATTCAATATGGGCTTTTGATGTATACTCGAATTATGCTGATCTCATGGTAGCAAAACTAGACAACTCGATTCGGCCTTTGCCAAGTCAAGGTGACTTAGTTGAGTTTTGCTGAGTTAAACGGTTTTTTACCTATGGTGTTAAAAAGGGTAGTAGAGTTTTAATATGCAACCTCGTTGATTGAAAACAAAGTTTTACCATTGGATTGCAATTTGGTGATGTAAAGGAACACTTCCCTTTATCATGTGCCTATAATAATCACCAGCCAAGTTCTCCACATCTCTCCATGCCATGCTGGCTCATTTTGGTCAAGGCGGCTTATTGTCCACCTTTTGCTACCTTCATTCATTTAATGTTGTAGAGAAAATTTATCCATAGAAGGTAACCTGAAGAAATCTAGAGAAATTTAATTATCGAAGGTGCCGGAAAGATTTTTGCAGTGGGAGTTATTTGTATATAGGCTCTTAGACTTTCTTTGCCAATTTCCTGTGACCTTTTTCATTATACTTCAATGTGGAATTTGATAGTCCTCAGTGCAACATAATTGGAGCCTGTATACGCTTTCGGATTTCTATGAGTTTGTAGCATCTAGTAAGTTCTAAGAGTGTGAATATTAGAGAGAACTAAGATAGCGTGGTGTTGGAGTTGATTATTAGGAGAAACCTCATATGTGTCTTCTTTAACCCTGTAAGAAAATAGGGTTTAGCTCCTCTTCAAAAAGTTTCATTTCTTACTTACATCATATGTGTTTAGGGTGCTCCGGTGCCTTTTCCTCCCCCTCTCCTGGAACTTAATACTTATGTCAATAGTGTTGTGAAGCAAGACAGTGTTGCACCATGGATTTTATTTGTGGAGGAATCCTATTCAAACATCCTGAGGCAGCAGAAGACATTTGATTGTGCCATCTGTAATTTGTTGGGCACAAATGGTTTGTCTCCATGGTCGTCTCTCGTCTGTGGGATGGTCTGACTTTCTCTTGTAAAGGAATGATTGTTTGTGATAGCTTAGTTAATTTGAATGGAACAAATTATGTGACTTTGGAAATTCGTTGATATACCAAGGAAAATGGAAACGTAAGTTTCAGCCCCACCTGGGATTTTACTTGAAGAAAAACAGTCCAAGATCAACAAAGAGGATCGATGACAACTCATCTACTGAGGAGAGCTTAAAGAGTAATGCTATTCCTGTTCATTCAGGCAATAGTATGTGACTGAATTGTTATTAAACCCGTTACGCATTTGATTTGATCAGATAACAGAGATGGTTAGCATGTGATCCTTGGTTTCCTGACATGAATTATTTGAATTACCTTGATCATAATACACTAAAGTTTCTCTGAAACATGCTTCAGCCCATAAATTGTGTGATGGTCTTTCAGGCATTCTTTTTTGGTAAAGCTGGTTGAGCAACTAAACCAATTTAAAACTTAGAAATGGAACAAACTTTCCTGTCGTTGTTGAAAGTCATGTTCTTCAGCCACTCATGGGCATTGACTATAATTACGTGTTCAAAGTTTTACTTTGAAGAAACTGTATATTCCGATTGTCATCAATATAAAAGCTTCTTTCTGATACCGATGCTGAAAATTTAAAATGTCAAGTGCTAGGTAATATACTTCTATGAACTATGAGAAGACAGCTTATCCTAGTGGAGGAGCATATGTACCTATAGGTGGGGTATTATCGATTCAAGATTATTGTATGTTTTGTTGGCAAATCAGAATGAATCAAGAGCTTACATGCGTCATCTTTTGTAAATTGGATCGGTTATTTAGTCATAGTGGTATTTCTAATACGAAGGGGAGCCTTGTGCAATAGTGGAGTTGTCATCATGTGACTTAGAGGTCACGGGTTTGTGTGTGGAAACAGCATCTTGCAAAATGCAAGGTACTGCCGCATACTATAGACCCTTATGTTCTCCCCCTTTGTCAGACCCTGCCACATGGGAGCTTCGTGCACCTCGCTGTCCTTTAGTGGTATTTCTAATATGTACTTCATCCAACAAAATAAAATGTTTTCTAATCTTTTATGATTCTGCAGATTGTGTTAGAGCTGAACCAGTTATATGCAAGAAGCTGGAGTCCTCATCAAGTGATGTTTCACTCCTACGGGCTTTTGTTGGTGACAGACCCACATGGAGGAACCCTAGCCATCCATGGAGAGTTGATCCAAGGTTCAAGCTGAAGGGAGTTCCGACACTCGTCTATTGGGACGATGAGACTGTTAAAGGGCGTCTCGAAGATCATGAAGCTCATGTTGAAGCAAAAATTGATGCTCTCATAGCTGATAAGTGATCCCCTGTTAATTGCTTGTATACTGCAGCAGTAGGACACAGTAATTAGATCTCTAAACTTATCATGTAATAAGTTACGGGTCGGTTGAAGCACTGCACTGTTTCTTCTAATCAAGCAGCTTACTAAGTCTTTACTTTTCTTTGCCAAGGGAAAAAATATATTGCATAAGCCTCCAAGTGAGGCCTACTTGCCATTCGTCCGGACCCTACTCATTGGGTGCCCCGGTTTTTGCATGAGGGGCTCACCTTTGAATGATCTGACCGCTTCATCTGAATTATCCTATCCACACACTTTCTGGACTATTAATCACCAAAACTATAAAGTTAGAACAATCAAATGAACGGGTTGGATCAACCAGACACACCCTTCATCCAAAAAATTGGGTGCCTAATATAGCCCTTTCCTTTGCATTTACATAACAAGTTTATGTGGAACAAATTAAAGCTTATTTGGTGTCAAACATGCTAGCATGCAATTCTTAGAGCAGACCAACTACAAATCACTGAGCAAAGTAATGATCTAACTTGTGATAGACCAGGTGCTCATTATAGTATGTTAAGCTAGTTCACGGAAAACAAAACCCAAGGAGGGACTAGGACATGTAATCTAGAATCTTGTTCTCGAAAACCATTTTCACCCAAGCCAAAGCGAGCATCCTGTTTAGAGAAGGAGACATGAGGTCTAACTCATCCACTACTCAATAACTGGCGCTGGGTCGCAATGTTAATCATCAACGATGTTACCATATATGATAAGGTTTAGCATCAACACTCAAGTAGCCCTACCCTTAGTAACAACAATAGATTAAGTGTTTAATCCTACCTTTCTGAATAATTGTCAATGCAGTCAGCTGACTGTTCTAGTAAGAGAATTAGTTTGGCTTCTCTGGGAAGTAAAAGGTCTCTCAATTTTGCACCTTCAATATCTGATTCATGGTAGGAGAAGACATCCGTGAGCATCTGATCGAATAGACTCAGCTTCTAAAGTTTTTTTATGGACGATTTAAGCTGTTTATTATATTTGGGGTATAGAAATTAGGTAACCCATGAGAAATCAATGCATTTGGATGATCTGAACCATTAGTTTTGAGTCTTTGCTATCAGATGATAGCGTAGACTCACACATAGGAAATATTAAAGGCATGGAATTCAGGGACTTTTGACCTCCCACAGGAGCCAAACTAGTTATGAATGCACTGTGGAGTGATATAAACTGTGAACCCTGAGAACGTACATGAATAAGATTAAGGTTTTCTAGAAAGGTCATAGAGAATTTGACTCTAAGTAGTAGTCTTCCCAAACGCTCCTCTATCGTCAATTCAACTCCATATAAACTAACCAAGCATCGAAAACTCGTACTCTGAGAAGTCTATGGCATCAGCTACATCCATAGCATCAAGTTCGCTAATCTTTGGCAGAGTAAGTGCTTGAAATGGTGCATGGCGAGCATCTTCTGGTCGATTTACTTGTGTAGAGGAAAATGCAGTCCTCTGAGTCAGGAACATGTTGAAGTCATGGTAAGGGGACTCGACTTTCCTAACTTAAACTCTTGGTCAAGGGAAGTGATTGGCCTTAAAGAGAATTAAGGTGAGCCCTTCCAAGGAAACCCCTGGAGGTCTAAAAGTGTTCAAATTTTCAGGGTTTTCAATTCTCCTGCATTTTTCACGTGTAAGCTTGTTAATAGCTATTTACCTGATGTTAAAATTTTGCTCTTTTCTCTTTACAGGGAAAAAATCTACTCATTTCTTACTTGTGCTTTCTTCTATAATTCTATTGATTAAATTGGATATGGGCACGGTGGCTTTGGAGTTGGCCAGTGATTGTCGTGTTGAGGGGAGCTCTACAGTAAGTAATAATAGGAAGAGGACCCACAAAACTACCTCTTCTCTGTGGGATGAATTTGACAGTTTATTGATAATAACAGGAGGGCTATGTGAAAGAGATGCAAGGGAGAATACGTCGCAGGAGGGTCAAAGGATGAAAAATATGCTAGAAAGAGCTCCAAGTAGGATTTGTTATGTGTGACCTTGAGGTCACAGGTTCAAGATGTGGAAACAGCCTCTTGCTAAATGCATTGTAAGGCTGTGTACTTTAGGCCCTTGTGGTCCGCCCCTTCCCTAGACCCCACATAAGCGGGAGCTTCGTGCAATGGAACTGCCTTTTTTTAGCTCTAAGTAGGATTTGTTTAAACTCAGCACACTTTGTAGATAAGAAATGGCGATTTCAGGAGAAATTTCTGAACTTTTGTCGTATATCTCCTCCACACACTAGTTTTGAATTGTCAAATAAAATCTATCAAATTTTGAAGGAGTGGGGAATGGAGAATGAAGTTCTTTCTTTGACTTTTTGGTAATGCATCGGCAAATGACAACAATATGCAAGATTTTTTGAAACGTCAGATGGATTTGCACAATGCTTTATTGTGTAATGGTAAATTCTTCCATGTGAGGTGTTCTGCTTGTGTCTTTAAACTCATTGTTCAAGAAAGTAAAAAAAATAGTGCAAAACATCTGAAATAGTGTGAAATATGAGAAGAGATCAAAAGGTAGAATTTGACATTTGAAGAATGTGCTAAGCAAGTGGATTTGTATCTTGCTGCGAGATTGCATTTGGAAGTTCATACTAGATGATTTTTAACCTTTGTCATGCTTGAAATTGTGTTCTTATTTCAAGTGCATTTGAGAAGTTCAGCCTAGTGGACAGTGGGTACAAGTATTATCTGTGAAGAATGGCTAGGCAGGGCGAATTTACAGGTCTTGTAGCCATTTGTTGAAATCAAAGGGGAGCCTTGGCGCAACAGTAGAGTTGTCGTCATGTGTCCTTGAGGTTGTGTGTTCAAGGAGTGGAAATAGCTTCTTACAAAATACAAGGTAAGGTTGCATACTATTGACCCCTGTGGTCCGCCCCTTTCCAGAAACCCACATAAGCGGGAGCTTGCCCTTTGAGAGGCATTTGTTGAAATCACTACTCTCATCTCAATTTCTCATTATTTATAGCAAAAATCTGTAATTTCGTTGTGTGTGGAAAATTCGATTACTTTTACTTAGAGGAAGAACCTGTTTCTCAAATTCCAATATTTCCTGTTTCTCATGGTATGGAGTGCAATTGGACCTCTTGCTTGCATGGGAAAGAAAATATTACGTAGTTTGAAATTGGCTTACCAGTTATATACGGTGGATCCAGAGTTGGGGAGCTTGGTAAACTATTCAGAAACTTCTTGATATCTTCCTACATTTTCATATTTATTTGTTGCCTTCACCGATAGGGTGCTTGCCAGACTTGAACAACAGATGATACAACAGTTCATTATACTGTCTGGTCAAGTGTGCATGTATTAATGGCTTGATTTCCCTTGTCTTCCTGTCACTAGCTTCTCGCCTAAGCTGCTTTCCTATTACTATTGATCTTAATTTACTCCTGGACTTTCTTTTGTTGAACGTTTTCTTGAGCATTGAAACAACTACACGATTCAACGTGCAACAAATGTTTTCCGCTGCAGCAGCATACTGGGAACCTTCTCTTTCAATCTTTCAAAAATCTGTCATGTTGATTAATAAGCGTCAGCCCAAAAGGTTGGAAATGCTAATGGAAAAAAAGGAGATGTATAGAAACCAAATTAAACGTTAGAATCTGATTGAGATTGACTCTATTCCATGCGGAATGCTTAACTGACCGCCCCATAGGTGCTAGTGCAATCTAGCAACCACATTTTATAGAGTCTACCTCTAAATGATTCGACTTGATCATCTCATTGCTCTCTATTTGGAGGCCTTATATTGCCCTATATTTGTGGCCCATCTCTTCCCCGAATCCCATATAGGCGGGAGCTTCGTACACCGGCACTGCCCTTCTTTGAAGATTGAAAAAATTGATAAAAAGTGTACAGTTTCGTGATAGAGAGAATCATTGAAACCACACGACTTCTTTTTTTTTATCTATAATTGTTTTATTTAATAACATTATTAGTAAAATAGCATTAACACAATTGAATTCCTGCAGACCGAATTCCAACGGATCCAAATTTCATTAAAATGTAGACAAAATTCCATGTCAAATTCTTTGCAGCAAAAACTTGCATGTCAATGTAAGGATGAATACACTGAAATCCAACATAAGGTTCCATTTCATATAGACTAGATGGTCTCTAAATGTTGATCTACCGCAGATTACTCGTCAATCTGTTACCCCGACCGGATACTCACTAGGGTTTCTGGATCCATTTAATAAACAGACACAACTAGTCCAATCCGTTGAGATCAAAACAGATCTAATTGGATTTAATCAGGTTGCCCTATTTGCCAATACCAAGTGTTAGTGGATCTTTGATCAAGATCAAAGAGTTAGAGCGACGAGATTAAATAAAATAATTAACCATGTTTTTAGTTCAGTATTAGGGTTAAAGTTGAAATGTTAACAAAATATTAAGACAGCCATTAAATTTTCTCAGAATTAATCCCTATCAGGCACCATGAGACAATAAAGGATTAATTAAACGATACTTGCATTTTAGCCCTTAGAAGCTAAATCAAACAAATAATTACATAATTGGGGAAACATTTAGGTTAGAATGAATTTGGTCGAGATCGACTACTGAGGCCTTACATGAGATAGAACTTATAAGCTAAGGCTCATTATGTGGGGGCCTTAAAATTTAGCCGGCCCGACAAATACGTGGCCCAACTCTTTAATGATTTGAAATTTTGATCTTGAAGACCACACTTTAGGTAATGTCATACTGCACATTGGCGGCACCAATTTATGTTCCTATGGTTAATAAAGTAGCCCACATACTTAACAGGACAGGGTTTATTTAGCAACCAAATTAACCATTCTACACCCTTGATCTGGGAAGTCATAGTAGACTAGAGATGGTACATCAATGGGATTGCAGGCTTGCAGCGTCATGCTATGAAGATTATGAGGGTATCAGTCACGGCGTAACTTGGCGTAGAAACAGCAGGAAATCAGTTTCATATTAATCGACAAGATTTCAGAAGAATATTCCGATAGACGGTGTTCTCAGAGTTACATCTTTCTTCCTTTACTTTTCCAGGAATTACTTTCCCAAAGAGAGTGGTTCTCTGCCCAACTTCTGGTTAGGAAACCCAGTAAACTTCACACGTATGGACATAAAGCAAAGGAACAGAATTTATATACAGAGAACTGAATGATATACACGATCATCTCCACGAGATGGCAAGCCAATTCCGCCAGCAAAGATGGTATTTCCATAAGATTAACATATAATTACAAGAGCGAAAGAACCTTATCAAGCGCTTGTACAACAGCAACGACCTTTACTTAAAATGAACAGATAATTATAATGGTAACCACACCTTCACAGGCAACCGTACAAGACAGATAGGTAGCTTAACCCTTGAAGATAGCTGCAAGTTGACTATTTTAAGTACCGCAGCTTGTTGACACGGATGCACAAAACCAACTGCAGTAAATAGCAAAATGTAATTTAGGTATATCAGTTTCAAATTCAACCAGAATCACCTTGATAGCATGGATAAAGAAATGAAAGCTATGAGAACATATCTATTCATATATATTAAAGGTTATCAGCAAGCATCTGAGTGTCCCTCTAAAAACCAACAAAGACCTCTAACAAAGAACATATATATTGCATGCAAAAGCACCCTTGTTTAAAAAACATGATGCCAGACCATCCGCAAAATAACAAAAACCTCTAAACAAATAAGGCTGAGATACTCATCACTCTTATTTGTTTAAATTTGTCCTTCCTGGAAAAGTTTACAAAGGAGAGTTTGGTGTGAGTTGTCTCAGTATATACATTTTAGATGTTGTTAGAGGGATGATGCTCGACGCTAACATGAATGGCGAGCAATTCATTGTAAGGAGGATTCTAGTCTTAGTCTGCAAAAAACGGTAGAAGAGAGTTGTCTAGGTTGCCTAATGTGTATTCAATTGATGATTAGTTCTCAGGCCTGCAGTATCGAGTGACTATGTATACAAACCAAACAATGACAAAAATGTAACGTTAAGTCTAAGTTAACTCTATCCACAGAAGAAGTCAAACCGTCTACAGTAGACTAAGGTGAAAGCAAAGGAACGGAATGCATGCACATTAAGATACAGCCAATGCCACTGCTTATTTCTTAAACTAATTCTAGCAAAGTTTAAAAGATCTCCATGATAGATTCAACTCTCTGTCAAGACTGCAAGGAAGCAGTGTTGGCCCTTCGACACATTCAACATCACCTACTCATATTCAAAGGCACTACTTCTAAAGCCAAGGTGACAGGTGTAGACAGTTTTGAAGAGAAGATACTCATTGGAAGAATTTTTGTCATGCCTCCCATTGATTTCCCATCTCTCAAGTTAACAACAAGATACAGGCTACCAAGTTACCTCAATAAAAGACAGAACCAAACATATTATGATGCTACTTAGAAGCAGAACTGTCATCAGTTTTACCTCTTTGTATACAGTCAATCGCCTAGTATACAGGACATGCATAACTTTCACAACTTTGCTTTTGAGAGTGCAGGAGTAAGTGTAAGTGTAATATCACCATGGGCTTCTTCCTGTTGGATGTCAATAAGGCCATAACTCTTCAAGACCTACATTGAACCAACTATAGTCAACGTATATTCTGAGAATTACAAATAGCAACTGTTCATATGCTTCAACAGCCTTTGTTTTAGAGGTCAGCCATTACAAAACCAGGAAATTGATTCAAGAAAACATACCGATGACTGAAAGCATATATTTAAGTGAAGCAGAATAACATAATTTTGAGCTTTTGTGATGAAGAGAATTGCTGATCCTAAAATCAATACATGAGACAACAAGAGGATCGCCCCTTGCAGCAGATTATTCCATTGCATAAACATGAAATAGAGCGAGCAAATGGAAATTGTTCCAGTTATTTGATAAACAAAAGAAAGCTTATTGAGTATTCTATAAGGCCTTAGATGGGCAATGGAGCTTATTGAGATGACAAACGAAAAGAAAAAATATTGCCATAAGCCAGGAGCCCAAAAATAGAAGACCAAACATAAGAGCTTGACAATTAATGCCCCATGTTGATATAGCGAGAAAAGCAATATAATCGAAAGAAAAAAGCTTTTTATGGTAGTAAAATTCAGATAAAAGAAATAGATCTCTTGCTACTATTAGCCCATGGCTACAGAAACAGGTTCCCTTTTACATTTTCTTTCCATCTCTTCCAACTTTTTTGAAGAATTTCAGGCCAGCAGAAAACTTCACTTAGTTTGACCACATAACTCTATCTCAGTATGTTTGACTGGTTAGTGCTATGGCATGCTGCACTAAACACTGAGTATTAGACTTCAGGAATAACTACAACTAGAGATTGAAACCCAGGTTGCTTAACAAAAGGAAAGGAATTTGGAAAAAATTTATTAAATTGAAACTATAACTGTATGGCAGGTTATTTTGCAATCAGCTGATATCAGCCATTCTCTTTTCAATATTGAACACAAAACATTTTCAAAGGGGAAAAAACTTACAGCTAGAAATTATCTATATATGACAGTAAAAGTGCTATCAGTTCTGGTGTTTACCAGGGTTTCGAAAAACATTCGTGCACAGTGTTTTCTTGTTTTTCCTTCTAGGATCCCGTTCAAGCTCAGATTTCCAGGTAGGGCTTTTGAAATTTGAGTTTCTGGAGACTTCTTTTTCAGAAATTCAGCGACAGCCCTACAACAAAGATGTATGTCTGTCAAAAGCAGTCTTTATAGATGGAAGACAGTAAACCATCATTCAATGAAAATTAATTCTACCTGGTTCTCACAGACAACATATCAACTTCATTCTCTTCTTGTCCTATTACAAAAAATTGAAATTTTACAACCGTAAGCTTATATTTATAATTAAGAACATCAAAAAGGCCTACACTTCACTGATCCATACTGATAGAATAAATAAAGAAAATAAAGAAGATTCAGAATATATGGCATCAATAAGCATATCCATGTTAGAGAGTAGAAATATTTCAGCTTACCAGTTGGTGTGTTATCTGCTTCCAGAAAACTTAGCTCCTATAAGAAAGAGCAAAGGCAGCAAGTCAGAATCATACAGTTGTTTGTTATCTGAACTAAACACCAGTATTTTCTCTGCAAAATAAACAATTAGCTGCCTACTTATGAACCATTACCCAAGGAACAAATTCAGACACAGGTGACTTTAACGAGGTAACTTACTTCTGTTTGTGGGGACTCCTGCATTTCAGGAATATCCGACAGACTATTGGCCCCCATAGACCATTCGGGCTCAACACCAACTGGTTCAGTGGAGGCTGTCATCTCTGGCGTATGTAACACTTCAATCTCCTGAAACTTTCCTGTTTGAGATGCTGACTCAAATGTTCTCGATATGGGTGTGAACTGTTCTCTTCCAGATGGAGATGGAATTGATTCAGGCAGAACAGTGTCAAAGTGCTGTTCTCCAAATCTTGCATGCTCAATTTCCATGTCATAAGCAAGTGCTTGAGCTGGTGATTGTGCATCCCTGGACTCTGGAAGAACCCGGTTAGGAGAGGAATCAACTTTAGGAGCAAGAAACCCTTGCTTCATGACTTCCTGAAGATTATTACCAACTCCTGCAAAAAGCCATACAAGTCTCCCTGTATCAGCCCAGAGTGGAATGAAGCTATGACACCTGTGCTGAACAAAATAGAACTCCCACTCACCAGTAATTGAGGGTACAAAAAGGATCTGTTCCAACTGAGAACTCTTCTGGCACCTCCAAGAATCCAACGCTGAGCAAGGGAGTTTTCTCCGCTTGCGTAGCAGCTTACTTGTATCTTCGAGCTGTTTTTTCATGAACCTGTATAATACAGGGCCAATTGGTTTAGCAAACCACAAATGCTATAATTATTATAGGAAAACATAAACAAGCTTCATAAATGCAAGCAGAGCAGAAACTGGAAATAACCCAATTGACATTTCCAGAAAAAACACACAAGTCTAGAGTTATTATGAAAGAAAGAATATAACAGGAACGATATGTCCTCTTGTTCCACATCACTGCCTTACATCTGCCATTCATGCAACTCTAGATGATGGAAACATGACTCTTGCTCTAACCCTAAAACAGCAAGATATCCAAATGCAATTTAGATCCTATTAATTGGTGCACTCTTTTAGAGCATTAAAACAATAGAAATCTTTAGGTGCTCCCTGAGATAGTACGAGTATAAAGTCCATTATTACTTCTCTAGCTTAAGCTAAGAGCTTCTGCTGGTGCAAGTCACTCTGATTGCTTCAATGCTGTTAGACCATGAAGTTTAAAGGGTAGATAAGCTCTAAGAAGCAGAAGCAGAAACAGGCCTACAGTCATGATATCAAGATTTTGTCAAATATCATGGTTCCAGTTTCTCCTCTTTTGAAGTTCTGGTTAGTCACCCACTAGCATACATACGATTCAATAAGGTTTAGCAGCAGAAAAGTAACTGACAGTGACCCTATTCTTATGAATAATCGGTGCATGATGAAGTGAGGAGTTTTCCAGGGGGATATCAGTAGAAATATAGGTTCCTTGCCACAGACACATTCAACTGACAAGGATATACTTGGTTTTAGATCCAGACTCACATATCAAACCAGAGCTGCAAATGAATAAATGTTTACTCCCTAGAGAACCCAAAGGGAACACAGTGGAGAATGGACAAAATAGAGCTTTCTAAGAAGATCAGAAATACTTACGCATTGGTTAACACCAAGGATTTATCAAATAACTGCTTTCTTTTTCTTGACTTTGGTTTTGTCTCCTCTTTGTTTGGAGTTGGAGTTGGTTGCAACATCTCTTCGCATAATGGAGGCCCTATTTATTTAGAAACAAGAATGTGTAAGGTAATCAGTAGCCTTTTGGTTGACTTAACAACAGTAGAGAAAAAGGACAGAAATGGCCAGATCATGCCACAGATTCAAAAGAAATGAAATGTAGAGAAATGGAAGGCAAGAAACCAACCCGAAGGAATATCAGAAAGTCCTGGTTTTTCAACAAATCCAGGAGATTCAGAAGTTGGATGGAATGGAGATGGTATAGATTCTTCTTGAAAACCTGAAAATCCTTTAACATTAAGAGAAGGGTTGTCTTTATCATTCATGACCCCATCAAAATGCTGGTCCTGTTCAACGATGTCATTAGTAGGATCCGGCCATTCCAAAGGATTTCCATAACCAGAAGGATGTTCAGCTTCTCGCATAACCTCCTCCTCTGGAAGTCCTTCAGGAAGATGGTCCTCATGCTGCTTCTCATTGGATCTTTCTGCTCGATTACTAGGACCAGGGTCTGTAAGGCCCACAGCACCTTCTTGGAAAAGTGGACGAACTACACTGGAAGGAACAAACCTTTTAGATGGAGTTCTGCAGATGAAATGTTGTGAGAAAATCATAAATATCAAGCTTACTCTTCTTCCATTGGAGCCGCACGATCATTTGGAAGTCCTGTCGAGTGAGATGTATCCGCTTCACTTTCCTGAAAAACACAAGAACCTTTCAGGACAAAGCCAACTAACCACCTGGGCATTATAAGGATCAAATTCTATAAAATAATTGTAACAAGCAAACATGACCTCATCAATGTAGACAGCAATATAGGGATCTCCATCTGTCGGGACCTGATCTGTATGCAAAATAAATTCTAAACTTTCGTCAACAAGTACATGCAGCATGAAGAGACTGAGAAAGAAAAAGAAGAAGAAACAAACTAATAATATGATACGAGATGACAGACCAGAACCAGCCATTGTAATTTCCTCGTGAGTCTTGAGATGATTATCTGGAGACCTGTGAGAAATGTTTGTCCAACAGTGATAACAGTTAACAGTCTTCTTACTAATTGCAATTCAACTAACATAACTAAGCAAGCATCAAAAACTCATACCCTGACAAGTGTACAGCATCATCCACGTCCAAAGCATCAAGTTCATATGTCTCTGGCAGAGTGACTGCATGAAATGGTGCATGGCTAGCATCTTCAGGTAAATTGACTTGTATAGTTGCAAATGCGGTACGTATCTGGGTCACCAACATGTTACAGTCATGGTAAAGGTAGTCCACTTTCTTTGAGTATATTCGAACAACGCCCAGTAGAAGAAACCCAGTCAATCTTAGAGCTATAGGTACTTCTGGGTACATGATGCAATCTAAAGACATCAAATGCGAAATGAAAGACAAAGATTAATCAAGTGAAACAGTAAACTATCAAAAGAAATACCGTATAAAACTACGTAAAAGCAAACATCACGCAAATGCCAATCATAAGATTGAAGAAATTCTGCCCATCAATCATTCATGGAAATCACAAATGACTGAAAATTGACCCTAAAAGGGATGAAAATTTGCCTCAAGTTCCCACAAAAAGAGAAATCCAACATTTCCGTGACAAAAGCATCGAATTAAACAAACAAATGTAAAAAAGACAAAATCATGAACAAATTCTTATATGGTGCATGCACGTATCAGGCAAATGTACCAATAGGACCCCCCCAACTCTCTACAGTCGTCCAAACTGTCTATCTGGCAGGCCATGCTATGGATGAGCCATGCGTTAAGACTTAAATCAATCTGACAATTCTAAGGCCCTGATTCTTTCCCAAAGAAAAAACAATTCAGAAAACGGAAAAAAAAAAAAAAGGGGGCCTGAATTCGCAACAACAAAAAAAACACTGAAAATCACATCTACATACCGGCTAAAAGCTTTTATTCAAGACTCACCCGTTGTAAAATTTACAAAATAATTATTTGGGTCGTTGGAAAAGTGGATCCATGTAGGAAAAGAAGCACAGTCACGCATAACAACTCCATGATTGAGTAGAAAATCAAATTTTGCATGCACTTTTCTGCAACCCATATCATTATCATCCAAAGACAGTAATAAATCCAAGAAAAACTAAGACCAAAATAAGATTGATATGAAAAGAAAAGCATAAATAAATCAAACGAACATCCCAGCAACATATTCCAAATTCAAGCTAGTCATTCTTGAATAATTTTATCTACGTGAGAAGGTCACAAATATCAAATTTTACAGAATAAGTAGTAAAATATACAGTCATTCGCCATATACGAAGTCATGGATGAGTCCAACACCCCATCTCTACATGCATTTTCCTATAGATCCAAGACAAATTAAGACCCGCATAAGATTGCATTAAAAGAAAAACAAACAAATCAAAATAAATCCATGCAAGAAATTTCAATATCAGTGAAAACTAGAAAGAAGTAAACGCGCACCAACAGATTTGGAGATATCAATAACTGCAACATCAGATTTTCGTAGCTTATGCTGGAGGTGAGCGGCCATCCAAACCGTTCCCAGAGGGGTTTTTCTAGCAAGAAGTGTCCGCGAGTAGAACATTTTTTTCTCTATTTTCCGATTCCTGTGTCTAGGGTTTGGAAGAAGGAGCTGCACAGAGAGAGAGAGGGAGAGAGGAAGTTGAGAAGATATGGAAAGGCGGGAAATAGTAATGGCGCCAATGTTAAGAAAAGGAGAGTGCGGGAGAAGCTAATGGGGGTCTGAAATTACCAAAATGTCCTCGACGAGCAGATTGCAAGAGAAGTGAAGGGACTTGATTTTACGAAATTTTCCTCGACAATTCAAAAAATGACAACAGTAATCCCACGCCTCTGGATTGACTTTCGGGTCGTAACTTTGCAGACCCTGTGGGGTGATTTTGGTAATTTACTGAGACTGTAAATAAAAAGGGAAGAAGATAAGAACAGCATGTGATGTGGGGCCTAGCTGGTGACACTTGGCGTCCTGGACAGGTGTATTTCTCAAATTTACACGTCATCAAAGGTAGAGTAGACTGTCCTCTTGGATAAATAGCAGGTCCACGAACTTGCTGCAATGGGTCTCAATGGGCTGTCTAGAGTTTGCCTGGCCATGTCATTGAGACACGACCCTTCTGGACCCATAGCCATTTTTACGTGGAACAACGACTCGACCGTGGTACTCTGTAGTGAAGTCCAACGGCGACGACAATTCCTGTGAGCCGACACCGGATCGGCAGGACTCTGTTACCCATGGAGTGGCAAACTGTTGGCTCAACGAGTCTCTAATGGAAACTTGTTCACCGTTCTTGTGGCTCCTTTTATGGGATGGGCTGATGTTAGGGGTGACAAATTGCATTTACAAGTCACGGTTGTGTCATGTCAATACTTTCCTTCAGTAGCTCTTTTGGTTTCCCAAGAATAGCGGTAGCTGAGGCAAACTGTAAGAACTTTAAAAAAAACAAAAACCACTTAAAAAAATGGAGGGAGCAGTAATTGATACGGACACCCCCCGCCCACTTAAAGAAAAAAAAAACAGAGAATAGACCTCCACCCGATTGAGAGAGGGAGAAGAAAAGAAGGAAGAGAGAGTGGGAGAGAAGGAGATGAGAGTAGGGGAGAAAGAAAGAGGATAAAGGAGGGGAAGAAACTACCCATCCTCCACCCTCTATTTCTCCTATCAACTAAGGGAGGAGGAGATCAATGGTGGAGAAAAGCTGATAGTCACCGGAAAAGACAAAGTAAACGGCGTCATTGATTGACGATCGGTGCCGTTCATCGTCTTCCCCTCGCTACCACGAGTAAAAGCCCTATATTTGCTCGTTGATTTAGCAAGTTTTGGTAGGGGAAAAATGGTGAAAACAGTACCCATGGCGGGATTTGCCGGCGACAGAAAAATCAACGGGAATCGCGTTCTTTAGTGACAATTGGAGGTTGAAGACATTCCTTAAAGGTAAAATCTATGATACCCATCTCTTGAATCTTGGTAGTTTGCAAAATTTATGCCTTTTTAACCTATATCTATAATTAGGGACGATCCAACCGTCCAATCCCTAATATAAGGGTAGGGATGAAAAACTAAAGACTTGATGTAGTCTAAATCACACTAGATTGACAGATCTAGCCAATAAATCAAT
This sequence comes from Warburgia ugandensis, assembly GCA_035236585.1. Lineage (NCBI taxonomy): Eukaryota > Viridiplantae > Streptophyta > Magnoliopsida > Canellales > Canellaceae > Warburgia > Warburgia ugandensis. Next base: position 5,336,718 of record CP141133.1, read on the forward strand.
CGGACAATCTCGGCCGTTCGATCGGGTACTATTTGCACAGTAAATCCTTGATGTCTGATTGATACTCAGACATCACCGATGAATCTTAAGACCTTAAATTAGCTAGGATATAACAAAATTTGGGAATAGATGGATGAACCAGCTATCTTGATTTGGAAATGTGTAAATTTACTTGAAATTATGAACATATGGATTTGTATTGACAATGAATTCAAATTTTGATTTGGTTAGGTGATTGCTAAGTGATTAAAGGAATGATATAGCAAATTTGTGGAGCACAAAAAGGGAGGTAGGTAGTTTGGACATCAACATGCTTGGAATTTACTAGAAACTTGAGATTTTGATCTTTTTAGTTTATGCAGCTATCAAAAGGGTATATTCATGCAATCTATTTAAAATGTCAGGTTTACTTTACTATCAGATTGGAAAAAAAACCAATGCATGAAATTTTATGTTTTTATTAGTTTTATAGGCCTGGGATGCTGCTTAGTATTATTATATTATGACGGACATATTGGGCCCGGTGGACTCTGTGCTAGGAAGATTAAGGACTGATCATCTTCTTTCTTCCGAAATTATATATGTATGGTGGATACCTGGCCTGAGGGCCTAATGCAAGCTCATGTCATCGTGGACAGGTCATGGCTTGTGTGCTGTGTTTTCCATGAACACGGTGCAAATGAGTCTATCCGTTTGGTATTGGCGTGATAGGCACGGACTTGATTGGTTCTTATTCGTCGCACAGAGGTTCCATTATTTTCGGGTTTATATGTATATTGCGCAATAGCGCAGGTGCAGGGCACCATGGTATTTCATGTCAATAATGAGTACTCATGACCAACGGCAGGTGGGCGGATTTGAGTGGTTTTATACTCGTAAAATCTTAATGAGATTTAAAGTATGTTTGTGTGTGTGTGTGTGCACTGGTTGAAATACTCTTTATTTACATTTAAGCATTTCCTGGTTTAAATACATTTCTCTATTGGTTTTGAGGCATGTGAATAGTCGTGACTATCTTCCATATCATCTAAATATTTTACTAAGGTTATTATCATTATTTGGAAACAATAAGCATGAATGTTAAATTGACGATTCAAATTGATTGGACATGGAAACTATTTGAAATGGCATTGTATGAATTTCGGAATATATTATACTACTTATTTGACATCAAATAACACAAAATTTCACATATGATAAATTGTTCCTTTTAAAGTTAGAACTGCATAAACTTGTGTGTTGATGATGAAACTACCTACACAAGCGAAGGCTTGCTGAGATATTGTACTTGTTTACAATATCTTAGGTTCGAAGGACTACGGCAAAGGGAAAGGCACATAGTTTTGACTTGGAAGCTACAATGAAGCTATTTTGAGTAAAGGTGAGGTATAGGTAAAGATTTCTGAAGGTTCTTACAACTTTTATGTAATAAAATTTGTTTCATGACTATTAGAAATGGACATGTGGATGTGTATTCATTACTGTTTGACACGAATGGCTATGACTGGAGTGATCCTGAGTATACAGGTCAATTACCTAGCCTTTTTGGCAGTACCAAAATATTTCATTATTTAAATTAAACGAAAATGTGTATGTTGGTGTTTGGAGGGAGACAGAGTCTCTATCATGGATATTTATATGTACATGATGATTATCAGGTGTCGCATTGTATGCGTTAAATGCATGAGGTCTGAAATACAGGGGAGACTCTACCGGATTTTTGGTAGGAATGTTATGTTTATTCATCTGAAAATCATTGTTTTTAATGAAAAAAAAAGACACTCATGATTTTTAAAGTATTATTTTCAAAGTTATTCTTCCGCTATTTGGTTTTCAACAGTTTTATAAAAGTATTGGGGCCCCACAAAGCAAAAGATTTATGAAAAAAAAAATGTTACAAAAAACCGGGATGTCACAGCCCACTTTTTTCGCTCCGCGAATGAGAGAGAAATTAAGAGGAAAAACACATTCTCTCTCTGTGAGGTCTGAAAGTGGAGAACACATTACGTTTTCTAGGCACATAGGATCAAACGTAAAGCAGCGCTTTCTTGGCAGAGTTGTAAGCGACCTATTAGAGTACATGGGTTGAGACGAACGCGACTTTATTAATAATCGCTTCAAGAATCCATGACTCAAACATAATTTGATTATTAAATAAGTTGACACGACATGACTCATGTAACACGATTATAAGAATATACCATATAAGACGATTATTCAAAAATCATCTTATATTATAATTAATATAAAAAATCATCTTACATTTTTATAAAAATATAGAATGGTTTCATCTTATAGTTTTTAAAAAATCGTAAGATAGGTTTTAAAAAATCATCATATATTCTTATAGTAATATAAGACGTTTTTTCAAAAGCCATCTTATATTTAGATATAATAGAATATGGTTTTCAATACAATGGTTAACAGATCAAAAGTTAGATGAGTCAACATGATGAGTTAACAGAGCGCGAGTCAAATGAGTCGACATGACGGGTTGACAGGTCCCAAGTCAAATAGGTCAATATTGGTTGATCAAAACATGACACGACTTTTGGCATATCATTTTCGGGTTGACATAAACGTGATATGACTCGTGCCAAACTTGCTAAATCTGCGTTAAGTTTGAGTTGTATTATCGTGTCGTGTTATATTTTGCTACCCATAGCTGATGTCATGGGTTGTCTAGGATACTAGTAAGTGCAAGGATCGAGTGTAATGCGCCTACCCACGTACATAATGTCTGGGTGTACTACATTATAACTTTCAATAGTATTATATCATTTTCTTTGCATATTTCAAGACGAATGCTACAGTAGACAGGGAATGGCCATTGAATAGGCAATCCTGTTTCAAAACAAAGGAAGGAATCCCACTCTAGAGTCCTCAACAGCTTTCACATGTCATTGCACTGCAGTAGTGACTTATCAAATGAACCTCTTGGTAACTCGTTTAAGTTTGCCCTGGAACATAAACCAAGATGCCTAGTCCATGCTAACAAATAATCCTTGCTAATATTAACTATACGAATGAAAGTCTAATCACAAGGTTGGTAATACCAACTCCTCATATTATAGGTAGAAATTAAGTTAAGATACACGGAACAAGGTAGAGCATCGTAGATTTTTGAGTCAATTACTCTCAACTCATAATTGCCGTAGCCAAGTGTCTGGATTCATTGTTTATTAAGTTATAATTCAATAAGCTTAAGATGAAGGGGAGACTTGGTACAATTGTAAAGTTGTCTTCATGTGACCTTGAGGTGATGGGTTCAAGGCATTGTGGTTCTTGGCAATATACAGGAAGGTAAAGTCCCAGTTCGATTTGGCATTTGTGGTTCCTCTTGTTTCTGGCTGTGGAGTTTCCAGTGATTAGTCTGGACAGTTTGAATGAAGAGAAGGATGGAATGGAGATGATTAGACTTGTTCAGGCGTGTGAAGACTGGGGTTGCTTTCAGGTTAACACATTGCTCTCTTGCTGGTATTTCAGAACAGAAGCTGTGTTGTTGTTTGTTCTTAAAATGAATCATTTCTCATTCTCTGCAGTCTTGTTTCCTCTTCGGAAGGAGAACAAACAGGGAATCACTCCCTGAGTTTGCACATAAACATAACCTGCATTATAGATCTACATCCAAATACACTCTTAATGATTGCTATAAGAAGTTCTCATAACACTAGTTGGCTGGCCGACAAGCAGAAGGGCCTTTTTCTTTTTTGCTTTTTTTTCTCTCTATTGAGTGTTACCATGAAACACAAGGTTAACATTCCTCCTCAAAAATATAAGTTGCAAATCAGCTGTTTGGTGATCCAAACTGTTCATCTGCCGGCCACTGTGTTTGTCACAGAAAACCATGAGATGGAACGGGATATTAGTATATTGTCCAGCCATAGCATTAAGTAACAGTCGGTTTGGATCGTTGAAGAGCCAGTCCTCGTACTTTTGCATGTTCATACTTCCCAAGTGAAAATGTGCCACAACCTTGATATATTCGGCCCCCATTAGCAGGGCATAAGATCCCTGTCCACGGATAAGTTAGTTTGCAGATTAATAACACAATCCCAAACAGCCCCATAAGCTTTTGTTATGATATAGAATATGCTTACCTCTAAATGACAATCGCTCTCTTGTAGCCTATTGATCATGGCATCCCCTCTGATCGACAGAGAGGGAGGACACAGCTTTTGGGTTTTCATGTTGTCAAATGCTAATGCTCATGGCTGTGGAATTCCATGGAATAGTAGTAGATGTACCAACAGAGCACTCTCCTTTAATTGCTTAAGATTTATTACTGTCTGCTTTTGAACCTTTTGAGCAATTCATTTTACACCGGAAAACAGTATAACATCCAAGGAAGAATTGCAAAAGCTATTAAGATATTCCGTTAAAGATTATTACTCGGCACAAGACTCATGACAGCGCATACATATAACTGTGTAACTCCTTCAGAACGGCAAATTTACCTTCTCGTTCCTGTCCGCAGGCGATGAGAAATGGTAAATGGTGCAGTGTGCCTTCCATGGACCCACATGCTCGAGGTGAATACAGAGGAACTGATGCAGGTGATCACTAACTGACGGTACAAAAGCATGCTTCACAGAGCCCTGAATGATGGTGAGAGAAGACTGTCAATTGCTGCTGCATTGGCTCAAACAAGTTTCAAGTAATTGGACCTGTCTCAGACCTAGTAGATGAGAATCATCCACGTATTTACAGAGGACACCATGCCGATTTCCTAGAAGTTTGCAAAGTCAAGTGCTTGACATGCTTCGGTTACTTCAGTTTATGAATACTGAAGTTGATTGAATGTTTGAACTGTAACTTAACTCAATTAAGAAAGAAGTCAGAAAAGTGACTGAAGTGTGTACTTTCAATCATCAAGAAGGGTTTACAGTGAGCAGGCAAAATTCTATGCATTTAAATGGGAGATAAAAAGTGCAGCTGTTTGTTTCTACTACAATCGCTATTCCTCAGTAGAGACCTCCTCGCATTTACTCCTGAAAGTAATCCTGGTTTCCACAAAATGCAGTCCTTTCCAAGCTCTGAAGTTTCTAGTCCACAAAATTAGGCTTTGTTGACGCGAATTTTTTGCCCTTCCAACAGCTGAGAAAAGAATGAGAATCGAGCTATTAAACTTTTTTTATATTGAAAGAAACCACGAGGAATGGACCAACTATAGGTCATGCATAAGTGAATAATAAGGCTTAAATTCAACTAAAGTGAATATGAACAAGAATCTAAATGCTTGTTCTTGTTCATATGCAACACTATATATCATATGCATGTCTTTATGCACTGCAAATGAGTATTAATATGAACTGAGGTCTCCAACAAATTAATAGGAATTGTAAACTTACAGCATTATTGAATGATGAAATTGCAGTCTCTACATCTTCTTCTGAAGAAAATGAAACAAAACCAAATCCACTGGATTTTGAGGTTCCTGGGACACGAGATATTTTTGCACTAAGAACCTTCCCCTTCTCTGAGAAGAACTTGGTCAGGGTAACAGAAGTCACTGTCTTTGCAAGATTACCGACATAAACCTTGTGAGGGCTGTCAATGAACTCAGATTCCTCAGTTTGGAGGATGGATAAATCTATGGTCTGCAAAGGTTTCTCTGTTACATTCACTTTGATTTTCTGCCCTCCAATTTCCTGTTACCCAGTCAATGCATGAAGTTTAGCAACTTGAGTGTCAAGTCAAAATTCACATAAGACAAAGTCACAAGGTCAGGATCCTCAAAACTAGGTCAAAATGCAGAGAGTAAATGCTGAAATTACAGTCATAAATTGAATTACAGCTTACCGTGGCATTGAGTTTCTCGATTGCTGCATTGGCATCCTCTACTGTTTTCATTGTAACAAATGCAAAACGACGGCTCCTCTTAGTGTACTTATCATACATAACCTATAAACAGGCATGGCAATTTCAAAAATCAAAAGAGTTTATAGCATTCTAAGCAATGATGCTCACAACAAGACTAACTAATTGTCCAAGTAGAGAAACAAGAGCGTGTTGCTTAGGGCCTGATTGGTAAGGGTTATATGATCTGGTAAACGGATTATGTTGGATTCCTCCATATAGATCCTAAGTCACTAGAAGTGGCAGTGAACAAGATGTGACCTAAGTGGACCCAATGTGGAAAATAAGCTACTGAATATAAGTATTAGTCACTAGTGGTCCAGAAGTTGCAGAAAAAGGGGCTGGGAATTGGGATATATGTGGAATCAGTAAGATGAAATGGAAAACTAAGTTATCTTACATCCTGAAGCGGCTGCACAAGAAGTAAATTGCAGTGCAATTGTAGGGATGCTTCTTTTTATACAGGAATTTCCACTGTGGCTTTCTTCATTTTCTTGGTCATGAAGTCCAAAATACCATAACCAACATGACTAAGGAAGCATTCTTTTAATAAGCATGGCCATTGAAGAAACATGTAAAGTAGTACTAGTCATTGACAATAATATTTCTCTAGGAGATACTCAGTGGAATTCTAGCTTCAGACATGTTCTCAAGAGCAGAGCAACAGTATAGGAACTCAGCAAGTGAACTATATTTACCAGCTTTAACCGGACACTGCTGTTTACTTCACATCCAAACCCATAGGAAGATTGTCCGTAACCCATATAGATGTTAGGATCGACAATTCTGAAACTGGGCAAATTTCCAATTTACTCACCCAAGGCATTGCTTACAATTAAAATCAGCTGTGCAAGGCAGACTAATTAAATATCTATGTCAAATACATCAGCGTTCATATGAATTCATGGGGGAAGGTCCCTACAGATAGCACAAGTGCAAACAATGTCATCAGCTACCCTCAATTAAACTCCATGTACAATATATCCTCGCACATAACAAGGACGATGCATAAAATTCAAGAAATCAGAACTTCTCTGCTATTCCACCAATCAAACATCAAGAATTTCAATATTTCTAGGTCCTCTTGATCATAATAGTATGAATAGCCAGTATGCTATTTCTAACAATTCACGCTTCAGAGTTTCTTTCACCACCAAACTTCAAACACAAACAGAAGTTGTAAAAATGAACACAAGCCATAATTCTTAAGGGTTCATATCTGGCATGGCAAAGCAGAACTTGGATAAACTTATCCATTGATAATGATCTTATCCCTTGCTGTCAGCAGCACTTAAACATGGTAATTACTCAAAATAACTACAATAGCATCTAAAAACCTTCTGTAGAATGTTCTCACATAGTTTTCTGATCTTATCTATGTTTCAAGGCTACAAACAGCGGGCTATAAGTGGGCTATAAAATCGCTCTCCATGGATTGTTATTCCCATGTGAAACAGCCCATCAAGTACCAATTAGGCCTGTTTGGTTTAAAAAGAGAGCCCACTATAGCTTTACTGTGTTTTCTCTTCTTTCACATTATCAAGCAAGGCCATAACTTCCACTCAATTTCAAGTCTTTACATAAACAACAGTTTCCAAGCAATGCCATGGTAAAATTTTCACGTACAGATGAAGAACTCAGGAAATGCAAGTTCAAATTCTCCAAATGTTATCTTTTCCAGATTATCCAGCAACACACCCAACTCCCAAAAACTACCTATAACCCACAGAAGAACATGGAAATCAGATGGAACGTGACTAGCAATACCTCGGCCTTTTCCACAGCTCCATGTTCCTCAAAAATCTTTGTAATTTCAGCATTATCAACTGTTCTTGGTATGTTACCTGCGTACAATCTCCGAGCAGCCTCTGATGCTGGATCCCGTGTTGATACAGGAGCTTCTTGAGCTTGAACATTAACACTTAAGGTTTTCCTAGGGTTAGATAAAGAGAGGTTGATATGGAAACCTTGGAAAATTTGGAAGGAAACTGTTTTTAGAAGCGAAAGTGATTGTTTAGGTGTTTGTGGGTGGATTTTTCCGGGTTGGTGGAAGAGATTGGAGGATAACAGAGAAGAAGAAATTGCTGCCATTTTTGGGAAGATTGAAAATGATATATTGAAATTTCGGAGGATCAAAAGCTTCGGGGCAAGCCGCAGGAGGTCAGGGTTTTGCAGTGAGAGGTGGTGAGAGTAGACAGACGTGGATGAGGAAGAGGAATTTTATCCAGTCGAATGTTTTACAAGAGAGAGAAGATTGATATCGCCACCCCTTAAAATTCCCCGTTTGGCAGGTGGATAACAACAATCCCGGCCAATGCTATAAATCCTGTAGACGGAATAATCCAATGGTTGATTTTTTGTGTTAACCTATCTAAGACAAAAATAAACTATGTACGGCTGAGATCACCCAAAAATGCTCTGACTGGGGCCTACAATTTATTCTCCCTAAAGAGTTAAAAGATTTACGGCCAAGATTTACACACGGATGAAGCCATATTCGTCTAACTTGTGGGGGAAATTCACCTCCCGACTTCCCCTCGGCCCTTTCCGCCCCTTTCCGGCGGCACTCCTTTGCACTCAAAGAAGCGGGAAACTCCTTTTCGGCGATCATGTTCTCCTAAACCCTAACAAAACCTTCTGCAGCTCTAATTCCAGAAACCCTAGTCCATTCTCAAAATCTCCCAAAAGTTCCACAATTAGAATCCATTTTTTAATAACCTTCTGATAGAAGCAGCACTGAGATCTTCTCAATCCAATCATCATGGATTCCGGTGAGGGTAGTGAAAGCCCGGTAAAAAAATCGAAGAAAGGAAGCTCCAAAACGCCGAAGAAGGCAAGAGAAAGCCTTCTAAAGCAGAGTAACTTCTCACCCCTGGAAAATTCTTTTTCACGAATCATTGCTCATATTTCTTTGACCCTTCATTGATTTCCGTTCATGATTGTATTTTATGCAGAATCTCCGGCAGAGTTTTTTGCGGAGAACAAGAATATCGCCGGATTTGATAATGTAAGGGTGGAAATTTTCGTTTCCTTATTCAACTGTTGCAATTTGCATTTTCCTTTGAGGTTTAGTGATGGTAATCTGTACTCCTATGAACTTTCAGCCTGGAAAATCTCTTTATACAACGGTGAGAGAGCTTGTTGAGAACTCGCTGGATTCAGCGGAGTCTATTTCTGAGCTACCTGCAGTTGAAATAACAATGTGAGTGGTTAACTACACAACTTTTGTTTGAATTAATGTACACCCTTAAAAAAATTTATTGTTTGTAGCAATTGTATCCTGTACAAAGTTCGTTATCTTATGGCTGGTGGTCATGTTGGATATGGTATAACAGAGAAGAAATCAACAAAAGCAAGTTCAACGCCATGATAGGTCTGGTTGATCGAGAACGTGTTGATGAAGCGCTTTATGATGATTTTGAAACTGCTAAAGCTCGTGAGGTAGGCTTGATTATTTGTAAAGGCTACTTTTGTCAAGATTGGTATGTTATTTCGTGAAGTGGTCTGACATCATTATAAGTAATACGGATTTGATGCTGGAGAAAGGGTCCTTTGGTTGTGATGCTGAACTGCGTGCTCAGCAAGAATCTTGCTCGCATGTGTTGTACACAGATTTTGTTGATTGGTTTTTTGTGGGTAGTAGGAAATTTGTAGTTCCTGAGAGGATTTGAAACTCCTTTTTCTTTGCAAAAGTGTGATGGCCTGCATTTATAAATGCTGTTCCTTTAATTCTTCTTAATTTTATAAATGCTGTTCTTAATACCATCAATTTGTTGATAGTCTGTAACTATATATCACTTTGTTGTAGAAACGTCTTGCAAAGGAATCTCGTGATCAAGAAATCCAAGCGAAGAATGCTGCTCTTGGAAAGAAGTTGAAGGAGACTCCTGGTTTGAAGGGCACAAAAGGACGAGGTGAAGCCATGTTTTTCAGGGTGACCTGTAAGGTGCTATTCACTATCTGGGCTAATATTATTATGGCTGAAACTCTTCTTTCAACAAAATTTTCTTTATGTCCCACAAAATGTAAAAGTTGTTGTAGTTTTTACTACTAATGAACATCCTGACATGTGGCAGTTAAATTCATTGTATTTCCTATTGGTAGATGTAATGTGTATAATGCAATTTGGAACTAATCTTGATGTATCATCTTTATATAGGATAATGGAAAAGGAATGCCGCATGATGACATCCCAAACATGTTCGGACGAGGTTTGCTGCCTTCAAAATGAATTAGTTGTTCCATTTGGTATTTCTGCAACTTTTTTTTTTTTGCTGAAAAAAGAAAAACAAAGGGATGTGGCATCGTTTAAGAATGCTATCATGCTACTTGTGCAGTTCTTTCTGGGACGAAGTATGGTTTAAAACAAACACGTGGAAAATTTGGACTTGGTGCAAAGATGGTATGTGTGGATTTTTGGTCTTGTGCTCTTGCATAATCTTTTCCAACTTCTCTAGTTCAGTTTTCTTGTCCCTTACAAACACTCATATATTTGATGCATAGTAGCATTCTCTTTGTTGCTCTGATCTTTGAAAATTTACCTGTCCACTCAGTTATTCAAGAGCTGCTAGGAGAAGGAAGGGACAATATTTCAAATTAGAATACATACATACTGATTGACAATTATCTGAGCATATTTTTGTACAATTGTGCATCAGGTTTGTTGGGAATTATAATCACGTAGATTTAGAAAGGACAATTCTTGTACGTGCTATGTTTGGTTAAACATATAAGTTATGAGCTTCCATGCACTTGTACATTTTAGAACCGTGCTACTGTTTTCTAAAAAGGGGGCAGCCCCGGTGCACGAAGCTCCTGCGTATGCGGTGTTCAGGGAAGGGGCGGACCACAAGAGTCAATAGTATGCAGCCTTACCTTGCATTTTGCAAGAGGTTATTTCCACGCCTTGAACCCGCGACCTCAAGGTCACACAATGACAACTCTCCTGTTGCGCCAAGGCATGCTACTGTTTTCTATTCTTATGAAATTGCAGTATGCCAAAGAAGGCTTTCTTTTTCTGTTTTATGTATTACAACTATGTGTTTATGGATGCCCTTATGTATATTCCGATACTATTCTTTCATATTTACTTATAATAAACACAGGTCTTGGCCATTTATGTTGTTTTATGTCAAGTGTCTTGTGGTGAATATCTATATGGGTTAGACAAGATAAAGTTAAGCTAGGAGTTCAGCAGAGTTGGCAGAGGTGCAAATCAGTGACTTTTTTTGCTTAGACACATATGGCCATGGATCAGTGATTGGAGTCACACTTTGCCAATTAATTGAGTATTACTACCAACTGGACTTTGAGGCTCTGAGTGATACCTTGAGCATTCATGAACTAGAATTCCATTACCAACTTGCAAACAGAAGTTATGGATATTTACATGCTCTTGCACTTAATGTTCCATGAATCTTGTTACTTTATGATGGTAGAAAGTAATAAGTACAATTGATCATGGTATTGTGCAGGCACTGATATGGTCCAAGATGAGCACAGGTCTTCCGATAGAGATCTCATCGTCAATGAAGGGGCAAAATTTCATTTCATTCTGTAGGCTGGATATTGACATTCATATGTATGATCTGAACTCTTGATGATGTGATGAATGCAATCTTTTGCAAGTCTTGACTTTTGAGTTCATAAAATTACTTCGAATTTCTGAGTAGTTTATCTATGGCACCAACCACAGAGAAGTGACTGACAGTGCTTCTCCCAACTTTTCAGGAACGTTCCTCATGTTCATTTACACGAAAAGCATGAAAACAAGGATCAGTGGCATGGAGCAGAAATTAAAGTTATTATTGAGGGGAACTGGACAACTTATCGTGTAAGTGGTGCAAAGTTGACCAAATAGTTCTTACTTTGATTCTTTAATAGCAGCCTTATACCTCGTCAAGAATCTATACTATAGTATATGTCTAAAGCTCGTTTATGAAGATAAAGAATGTGATTCCTCTAATGTAAAGAGAAATTAAGGGCTATGCTGATATATATTGTGATTAACTAGTTCTAGGTGACAAATGTGCTAATACTTGCCCCTCACATACTTCATGCAGTCAAAAATACTTCATTATATGCGTCAAATGGCTGTGATCACCCCATATGCTCAATTTCTTTTCAGATTTGTTTCAGATACGTTAGAGTAAGTCTTTTTATTTTTATGACTTTGTTCTACCCATTTTCTTGACTCTCTAATTTCTTTTGACTTCTCACTATTGCAGCAAAAATATCACTATACGCTTTGCGAGAAGAACAGATGTAATGCCTCCAGTACCTCTCGAAACAAAGCACCACCCATCTGCGGTTGATTTGCTGCTTATCAAACGGCTTATTGCAGAGACATCGAAGCAAAATCTTCTGCAGTTTCTCCAACATGAATTTGTAAACATTAGCAAATCCTATGCGGAAAGGTTAATAGGTATTTCCAAGTGTCTGAAATAGATCTGTGACTGGAGATCAGTTTCTCGAACTCTGTTGCATAGGATGCTTGGTCAATCACCCATGCTGCATTCACAATGCTTCACACGAGTATGGTAACTATCGTCTGCTTTGTAGGGGAAATGGGCCCGGAATTTAGTCTTAAAATGTTTGTGAAATCTCTCACTGATCAGCAAATAGTTCGTATTCATCAATTGTTTCGTCAAGCCAAATTTGACGATCCTTCTGGTGATGTAAGTAAACTTCTCTTTGGGTATAACTAGTTGTTATATACTTTGAAGACTCCATTTTTATTTACATTACTTTTTGGTCAACTAAGTCTCTCCTGGTTCAGCATTGGCTTTCACTGATCACTACCGTTTGCAGTGTCTCAGTCCTGCAGGTGAATACAATCTTCGTTTGGGAATCATAAAGGAATTGCATCCAGATATGGTTGCCACTTATGCAGGCAGGTGAGATTGTGGTTTCCTTGGCCTTATGTACACGTCATCTCTATCACATCTAATCAAGCTTTCTATGGTAAGATGGGTTTCCTATTAAAATTTTGAAGCTGAAACTGCATTTTGTCTCTTGCATATGATTTATTACCTGTTGAAAGATATTGTAGTTAATTGCTTTAGTTGTCATTTAGATATGATTCTGATGCATGCCCTCCTTCATTGGTATTGAAGTACAGCCCTCAAGTTTTTGAAGGCCATCCATTCATTGTTGAAGCTGGAATCAGCTTGGGTGGAAAAGATGTTAAACAAGTGAGTTTCTATATTATTTTCTTGATCATTTTATCTTGTGAACGGTTTGCCGGAGATTCCTCTATAGAAAGATGAATTCGTTTTTGTGTACGACTACAAGACAAGGCCCTTGCTTAGTTAAGGGAAGCACAAATAAATGAGTGCCACGTGGCATTTTTTCTTGGGATTTGTTTTCTCCTTGAACTTTTCCAATAAAAATGCCTTAAAAATAAACAATTCCCAAGAAAAGTACCAGTTGGCACTCATTGATTTGTAATTCTCTCTTAAGCAATCAATTAATTTTCTCCTTAGCATTTCTCTGTGTTTTTTAAAGATTTTTATCTTGCTTAATTTCCAATTTTTTCTTTTCTTTTCCTTTTTTCGTTTAATTTTTTTGAAGTAGTACCTCTTACTAAAAAGAAGAAAGAGAAAATATACAACAATATAATCAAAGGTGAGCCTTGGCGCAACGACAGAGTTGTCGTTGTGTTATCTCAATGTGACACCCCGGGTTTTACCCAACAATTTAATAACAATTTATAAAAACAATCGGGATCCCTGTTTTAAAAACGTATTTTTTTTTTTAAAGTGACAAAAAACAAAGCTCCAATAAAAACATATATTTCAAAATCCCGGGAGTCATACAACCACAAAACCACGGATTTAATGGTGAAATGAAATACCATTTCTATAGAAAATCCGGCAGAGTTTCCTCTATACTTTGCACCATTGTATATGACAAGTGCAATACAAAATAATTTGATAAACATAATATAAGAGATGACATATAGGGGACTCAGTCTCCACACTTATCTACACAATCAAATACTATTTTCAATAAAACATATATTCCAACAATGGATAAGAAAATCAAGTTATGACAAAATACCCAGGGTCCTTCTATACAGCCATCACATCCAACATGAATTCATATTCTTACATCCAGGTCATATTGCAATTTTAATTAAAGTACAGTCCATATTCAAAACCCAAAGTGAGGTCCTGAACATACCTTGTCATCTCTGAACATCCTCAATGCTTCACTGGAAAACTGCCGTCACTTTTACTTGCTCTATCAGTGTGTCATCTTGTTGTCACTCTCTGTATCTGAGGCATTGCAAACAAAGCAATGTCTCAGCAAGCTATGATTGTATAGGTGATTACGAGAAATAAAACATGCAATAAACACTTGCAAAGAGTACATGTATTATGTTGAATATCAATAGAGTAAATCATTTATAAGGCAAATGAAATCATCAGGCGTTCAGAATGTAAAGCTCATGAATCTCATAAATATGAACGAAACAATTAGGATCAAAACGTGCTTTTCATCTGAAGCAATGCAATATCAAAGCAAAACATCATGGCATACAAGGCATGATCAAAACATAGATGAGCATCCATCAAAAGCAATAAGAATCCGTGTTTATATCGAAATATAATGCATGTCATGATAAAACAGGGCACCGTACAAAAAAAAGCCTTGAGAGTATTCCACGACACAATCACCGGTAATGAGTACTCATACCAAATCCCCGGGTCGCTTTCGTGTAGCCCACATCAGCCTGCGAGTCACTTACGGCCTAGGCCTGGCTTACCCCGGTTCACCCCACATATAAATCCCACATGAGTATACAAAATAAGAGTATGGGCTACTATACTGCAGTGACAATCACACCAGGATCTAAACCATTGCCGCTTCCCTTTGATACCTAAATGGGAGACTTTCTTCGTCCCCATAGAGAGGAACGGACTTGTAGGGGGAACTACCTATGATACTACCACCTACGTACCTGGCTCTGTACCACTTAAGGGCGGTATCTAATCATCATCATAAAGTTAGAGGGTGGGTAGCTAACCCTACAACCTTCCTAGCATAGTCCCCACCAGGTAGAAGCACTCGTTATAAAGCAGCAAAACATGTTATAAATCATGAAAAACTCCCAAGTGAAATAAATCTCAATAGGCTGAATCAAAATACATGATAAAGTATAAACCATCACATGTGAAAACATGGATAATCGTATAATCAATGTCATGCTATCAAAAGTAAAGTAATAAACATGTTTTAATAAACACGATAGGGCGTAAACCACCTACCTTAAGTCATGATCATGAAATGAAGGAAAAATCTCGAATGTAATCACTTACCTCGACAAACGCGATACTTCAATTAGGCGCGTAAGCAATGTCACATCGTGCGCTCTAACGTATTTTTAGTGGTTGGAAGCTGAGATCTCAGTTTTTCCCTACACACCATCAAGTTTTCATTCAGAATTTCAAGGGTTAATTGATTCCTAATTGACTATCCATCTTCACAGATGAAAAGATCAAGTTTTATTTATCTTAATCACAATTTTTTTATTTTTTCACATATTTAGAGGTTTGCCGGAAAATGTCACAGTGGCCAAAAACGGTGACCAGATTCCAGTTGTCGCTGGCGACCCATTTCTCAATGAATCTCAAATAAAAAACATGGGTATTGTAGATCAAGCTCTCACCTATTATCTTTTGAAGTTTAGTGGCAATTTGACGTCATTTGATGCTGGAAAACTTGAAAAACATTTTCTAGCTGCCGGATTTCTATCACTCACTAGCGTCAACTTCAATGGCTCTATTCTCCCTCGTTACTTGGCTGATCAAAGTGATTCTTGAGGTGTTTCGATTGTGAAGAATAAAATGATCGGCTTGGATCATCCATTTGAGCTGTCATTTTTTTGGGCAGCTCCCTGCAATCTGGCTGCTTGAAAATGCCCTTTTTCTCCCCCTTTCACTAGATTTTCACACAGTCTCCGACGTCCATGCTGTTGCGGGTACTGTCTCTTCCCCCTTCTCTCTCTCTCTCTCTCTCTCTCTCTCTCTCTCTTTCTCTTGGCTTTGGGAAGGGAAACCCGATGACTGCGTTGGGTTTCCTTGGGGGGGTGGGGCACCCATATCAAATACGCCCACCCCCCGTTTAAGCCCTTTTTGTTTTTTTTCTTTTTTATAGGATGTTACATTCGAGGTTGTAGGTTTAAGGCGTGGAAACAGCCTCCTACAAAAATGCAAGGTAAGGTTGCGTACAATAGACCCATGTGATCCACCCCTTCCCCACCTCGCATAAGCTGGAGTTTCGTGGACCGGGCTGCCCTTTTATAATTGCAGGGGCAAATCTGCCCCTCTACAATTCCTTTCCTCTCCACTCTTTTTTGCCAAGGAATCCTTTATGTCATTGGCATTTATGGGAATGTGATGGAGAGAAACTCGAAGCCTCTACAAGTATCCAGCATGTTGTAGAAATCTTATCAGCATCTCCATGATATGCACTTCCTTAATCTGCAGTATCAATCGACTTTGGAAGTAAATGCAACCTCTTCCTTTGCATCTTTAATGACATAATGGAGCTCTCCAAGATGTCAAGGTCATTTTCTAAAGAAGCCTTCTGTAGCCAAGTCCTAGAGGTCTGCTTCATTCTTTATAAACAAAATTAGCTTCCTTGTCACCGACCTTTGCTCTGAAGTATTCTAATTTTTCTTTTCCAATGTTAACCCCACAGTAATGCAAATGACACTTATCTCCCATCATATCTATCTCCAATGTAGCTGCATCTCCAGCCATCTAGTATGCGGTATGTGCAATCAGATGTGTGTCTTGCTTGATAAGGCATCTATTTATTCTTGAAGAAAAGAAAAGATTTCTCGAGCTGCATCTCCAGCCATCTATTTCATGAGCATGTGTTCATATTCTTCAGTTATTTTAACATTGTCCTCTCTCTCTCTCTCTCTCTCTCTCTCTCTCTCTCATTCCTTTTGAACCACAGGGCCTTAATATTTTTCGATTTGCGAACCGCATCCCTCTTCTCTTCGAACAAGGTGCTGATGTTGTCACAAGAACTGCTCTGAAGAGGATCAAGTAATTTCTTTGTGGTTGTTTGATTTGCGTAAGTTTCTTTTGAAAGAAAGAATGAAGTTTATCCAATATCACTATAACATTGTTTCTCTTCCAGCTGGAATAGTTATAAGATCAATCAGTCCCAAGACAAAATCGGTATATTTGTGAGCATTGTAAGCACCAAAATACCCTTTAAGGGGACTGGAAAGGAATATATTGGAGATGATATTACTGAAATAGCTTCTGCTGTCAAGGTGACTTCTCATTATAACATATCTTGGCTTTGTTGCTACCGTAAGAGGACCGAATGATGAGCTAACGTTATTGTTCAAACATAATTTCTGCAGTCTTCCTTACAACAGTGTTGCATTCAGCTGAAATCTAAAATTGTGAAGAAAATTCAGGCTCGTGAGCGTCAGGAGAGGAAGCGAAACTTAACCAGGTAAGCTTATTACCATGAAGAAGATCTAAACCCAATAAAATTGGTAGTGATTATGCTATATTTGCATGGAGAAATTGAATGGTCAAAAACATCATAAAGAAATAAGGGAACTCCATAATTTATAAAGATATTTCGGGAACTTGGCATAATGACAGTAATATTTATCTTTTAATTCCTCACGCAGTGTTAGTTGAGGTACCAAAGAGTCGTGTCATTTCTTTTTTTTCCTTTCTTTGGTGGCCAATCTTTTAAAGTAGTGAGTATTTCAAACCTTGGATCTCTGTTATTATGGTGGCAACTGACTGCCTTTATCCTGTTGAACTACAGGTACATACCTGATGCTTCCAGAGCCATATACACAATCTTGGAAGAAGCAGCACATCGGCAGGGGAGGAAACGGAGGCTCTGTGCGGGGGATGATGATGAAATCCTCGGTAAGGTATCGAGTGGGGAGATCACTGTAGATTCACTCAAGGAAAAACTTACTCGACATGTGGAAAAGGTAATTTCTAATATGTATAATTTTGACCATGTGATGTGTAAACTTCTTTGGAGATTCACAGTACTAATCGACATGCAAGAAATGACTTGTTGGAGTGGTGAAATATGTTGTGTAACCCCTCTTCCTTGGCTAAAAGAAAAAAAAGATTTAACTACTAGCAGGTTTAGTTTCTTTAGAAGGGGAGCCTTGGCGCAACGGTAAAGTTGTCGTCGTGTAACTTTAAAGTCACGAGTTCAAGGCATGAAAACAGTCTCTTGCAAAATGCAAGGTAAGGCTCCGTACTATTGACCCTAGTGGTCTGCCCCTTTCCCAGACTCCACATATGCAGGAGCTTTGTGCATCGTGAGTGCTTTTTTTAAGGTTTAGTTTCCTTCTTAGGATCTCAGATTATCTGAAAGTCTATGCTTTTATTTTGGTGGAAACGTTCAGGTGGACTGTGAGATGGCGTTGGAGTATGCTGTGCAGAGTGGAGTGAGTGTGGAGCCTAAAGAAGCTACGTACATACAGGCACTGGAAGGCGATTACGATTTCATGGAATTCCATAGCCCTGTCTTTGTTTTCAGACTCATTAAGTAGGTATTGCCTTCACATTTTGTCTGACCTTGTCAGAATTTTGTTTAATATTGGAGGGACGATAATGTTGTCATTTCCATTTATTTCGTTCTATGTTCTGCTAAAAAGGTATTTGAGTTTCAGAAATGAGGTTGTAATAGCGGTCTACTGATTGAGAAACATGTAGATAAAGGCCTGGCCGTAGAGCTTAGTAAGACCGGCTAGAAAATTGACTTCCTTTCCAGAGAAACAACTCTTGTTGATACATATGTTTTCTCTTTGAATTGAGGTTTACATTCAAAGAACCGCATCTTGTTTGCAGCATGGTATGGACTTGGAACGGCCGAGTTGCGGTTTTAGACTCTCTGCATTTTGCATCTTGGACTCTCTGCATTTTATAGAGTCAAGGACAAATACTTTTACCAGTGATTATTTCCTGCTGGTAATATGAAAATACTTTAGAAGGGGAGCCTTTCTGCAACAGTAAAAGCTATCGTCGTGTGACTTTGAGGTCATGGGTTCAAGGCATGGAAACAGCCTTTTGTAAAAATACAAGGTAAGGCTATGTACTATACTATAGGCTTTTGTGGTCCACCCCTTCCGTGGACTTTGCATAGGCCAGAGCTTTGTGGACCAGGGCTGCTCTTTTTAATATCAAAATACTTTGACTGGTGAATATTTTCTGCCCTAATATTAAATTAAAATTTTGCGTATTTCACATAAAGGTTCTGGAAGTCGTATGCAAATACTGTCTCATGGATTTGTTTTTTGCTTTCATTTTTTTGTTCTGAGATCAGTTACCCAATCATCTATTTGGGCTATCTGTGAAAACTCATGTCCATTGGATGCTTCAAGCTGTGGTGTTTTCCTTGAAAAATCTAATGGGTATGGTTTAAATCCTGAAAATGCATAACTAAAATCATATAACGGACATAGAATGTTGGTGTTTAGCCTATTTAAGACAGGCTGGGCACGATGAACAGGTCAGGTCATCCAAACGTGAGGCATGGCTAGGTGTGGTTTCATCAGTCTGAAAGAACTCAATCGGGATAGTGTTTCTCAAACAGAAATATACCGAGATAATAAACTGAGTAATCTTTTTTTTTTTTTTGAAAGTTATTTCCACTGAGTTCATTCAGATCAAACTGATCAGACGGGAAAGAATACAACCAAATGATCCAACAGCGTGGATATTGGTCCACATTGTAACAGCGGGCCAATTGTTAAATCAAAGCCGATTGTGTCTGCTAAATGCATATATTTTTGTCTTAAAGGCGTTTAATCTAAGTTTAACATTTTTAATCATACCTTTAGACTTGTCTGTTGCTAGGAAAGTTCATGGATAATGTTATCCGGGATTCAGCTACGTTGGTCGGACCTCTTGCTGGCTCTAAATCTTTAGCTCGTTTCACTTTGGTTTTGATGGTGGTTCTTAGTATTTCAAGCGATCTCTTTGAAGCTAATTTTTTTGTTTCTGTCTTTCAGAAAAAATAAAAAATAAAAATCCAGGGTTTGCTAAATGACTTAACTCGAGTTCTAGATCAACTCTCTTTGATGGTGTTAGTGGTGCTTGAGATGACTTGAGCGGGGAGATGATTCAAGTTTAACATGAGATGAAGTGATTACATTTGCATTTCTTGTCTAATTTCCACCTTTGCATTCTGCAAAATCACACAGAAGAAAAAGAATGCAATGTACATGGAGAAGGATTTGGAATGGCGTTTGAAGAATTATTAAGAGATGGGGGAAAAGATTGCTGTAAAGCAATGGATGACATTCGGTAAGGACAGTAAACTTCAAAAATTATAAAGATATATATATATATATATATCAACCATTCAACAACTTCTTATGCATAAACTTATATTATTATAGACAAAGTGAGGCATCACTAAGTTTAGGATTGAAATGTTTAAAAAAGAAAAAGAGAAAATTTATAAAAAATGGAATTTTTTAAATATAAAGATAGATTTTAAACAAAAATGGAAAAACTATAAAAAGACAAAAAATGCAATTTTTAAACAAAAAATGAAAAAGTGGACATGTTTTTTTAACTCTGTGTGATGTCCATCTTTTCACGTGCAGATCAATCAGCTTGAGCCATTGATTTACAAGGTTACGTGAATCTTTCAAAAAAATCTCCCAGATGTGATCTTCTTAACCGCTATATTTTGAGATATACATTTGCCTAGCGACGTGAATAAAAAGAATGCTAAATCAAAGCGCTTGTAAGTTACTTGCCTACTTGTATATATTTGTTACCTAATTTACATATTTTTATATATATTAAATATCCAAAATTGGAGCAAGGTGATAAAAGTGTGTGATCATGCAAAGTTAGGCTCTAGAAAATGTAGTGGATGGACTCACCTCCCTTGGTGTTCATCCTTCCACTAAAGACCAATGACATGGTTAGGATCGTCCAGTTATGTTGTGAATGCATGTGATCCAGTAGATGAGCGGTTCGGATCACCAAAGATTCGGTGGGCCATGGATTTTAGGCTTTAGCTACCGGTATGTCCTTGATGTTACTTACTCGGCTGGCCACAATTCCATATGCAGACGCATCTCAGATCTGCCGGAGAAACCGAAAACAGAAAACGAGCAAGCTACAGTAAGACCTCCTCCGTATTTTTTCGCCTTAAATTTGATTGAATTTCGTACTTCTTCTTGCTATTGATTGGTGGAATTCAATTTTTATGTATATATCAGCGACTAGATCTATTAAATCATCCAACAAAAACTTTCCATTTCCGAAAATCCGAGTTCCAGCTTCAAATGGATTTTTGCTTTTCATTTTTTTTCCTAGTAATTAGCAATGAATTTTTCTTTCTGATGAAAATGTATACGTTTTTCTTGTAAATATCAGCGAGGTACAAGGAATTGCAGCAGGTGTCTGAGAAACTGTGAGTTATAAGTAGATGTAATGCTGCCCTATATGGTTGAGGTTGAAGGATTTAGGATTTTATTTTGATCTGAACTTTGTTATAGATTGTGGGTTGCTACATTGTCGGTCGGTCTCGTTTCGGCGTCCTTTGTTTGTAGTTTTGTTGGTGATGGACAGGGAAATGTGATGTATCTGTTTGTCTATGTTTGTATTCCATTTTAGTTATGACTGTTCGGAACAAATTTGTTTTCGGTTATTGGATGGACATTCTTGATCGTAGTTTCCTATCTAACTGTATTTGTCGATTGTGTCAGAATTGGTGCTTGGATAATAGGAATTGAAGATGGCAGCTTCGGAGATGGCGCTTCCGCAGATTGCAATACTTGGTGCAGGCATTTTTGTCCGCACGCAATATATTCCTAGGCTAAGAGAGATAACTGATATTATGGTTGTTAAGGCAATTTGGAGTCGCAGTGAGGTACTGGATGTGTATTTGTTTATGTGACTGGGCAGTCTGCGTTTATTGTGACTGTTGTGATGTTCGAGTGCTAATGATTATCAGATGACGTATCAAAGTTCTAAGTAAAAGGTGCTTCAATTCAATAAACATTTTTTTCATCAAACCCAAAATCCTTAGAAGCATCGTATTTGTCATCTGTGATAAAGATCAAAAGGAATCGCTGCTGAATTCTGTTTTCCAGTTCAATTGCATGTTTTACGACATGGATATTCTGTTTCTTCTCCAAAAGTTCATGGATGAATGCATCGTACCTTCAGTGTACAGATAGCTAACTGTCGTACAATAATTAAAATATTTCTACTAGAGTGTGCATTTAACAGTTTATATCAACATCATCCAGTTCTCATTGGCTTGATGCTGCATCTTTGTTTAGTTTTATTGTTAAAAGCCTCATGCTCTATTTCATTTGTAACTCATCAAGGAATCTGCCAGAGCTGCCATGGAACTTGTGCGTGATTTCTCTCCAAATGTAGAATGTAAGTGGGGAGATGCAGGTCTTGATGACATTATTCAAGATAATTCAATATATGGAGTTGCAGTGGTTCTTGCTGGACAAACTCAGGTTTGGCCATTTCTTGTCATTAACTACAACTGCATTTCTTAGTATCTTCTAAACTTGCCTGCTTTCTGTTTTCTGATCTATTGTTTTGAACCATCTTCTAGCTCCATTCAGAGTGATGGAATTTACTAAGCAAACTAAGTACTCTGTCTATTGCAGAACCATACCTTCTGAAGGAAAAGTAGAGAACCATCCTTTTAAGCTTATCCACCCCTCTATATCAGGGGCCCTTTACATGCAATTTATCAACAATAAGCTTCCTATTTACAAATGTCCCAAAAATATGGCATGGAGGGGATATCTGTTTATTCTTAAGGATAACAACCAGTCTGTGATACAACTCAATGTCATGAAACATACATAAATCAAAATTCAAATGGTAGTCTTTAATAATAATTTGATTCCCTGTTTCAGCTGTCTGGTAGCTGTGCTTCTCTTTAGCAGTTGCTAGTTTATATCCTTTTCGATTCATCCTTTTGGTGGCTTTTCTGGTTACTACAATGGTGATCTATTTGCTACTAGATTCATTATTAGTGGATGAATACTATCACTATCGTTCTAAAGAGACAAAAAAGATACTAGGCGATGCCCAGGTAGATGGGAGAAATGAGAAGGTGAATGATTGCAGAAAATTGGGTGAGGAAGATCCTAAGAAATCTTATAAAGGAAATCTGTTGCTGGTAAAAAGTTATTGAGTTTATTTTCTGCATTAGTGTCTCTAACCTGCGAGACATGCATGAAGGAGCCACACTATTTGAGCGTTGGTGGGCTATACTCAAAAATGCCCATACTAAGTCAGTGAGGCCCAAAGGCTCTAAAGTTCTGGATTGTGACGTCATCTTTTTTTCTCTTTCTCTGAGTCATATTCACGGTCTTGCCCCTGAAACCACTAACTGAATTGGTTAAGTGCCAAGTCTGAGTTATATTCGCAATCGTCAAGCATCCCTGAAACCATTAGCTGAGTTGGTTAAGTACCAAGCTCACAAGCAAGAGGTTGTAGGTTCTAATCTACACACCATTCAGAAAAAGAAAAAGAAAATAAAAGGGGGTTTTGGGGCTATAGCCAACATAATGTAGTTGAACAGATTTGTAGGCCTTGGGGTTTTGGGGCTATAGCCAACCATAATGTAGCTGAACAGATTTGTAGGCCTTGGTGACATGCCATGTATACCAGAGAGACACTCACACTGAAAAGAGATGTATGTGCATCACTTTCTCAATAATAAGACACTCATATTGAGCTAAGGTCTTCTAGCATAGTGGTGTAAGAAGAGGCCTCTGCTGTGGTGGGTCATGGGTTTAAGGTTGCTTGTGATTGTGTGTCCGACATTCAAAAGAGAGGGAAAAAATCCCTCATAACACACACACACACACACACACACACATGTTTTATAAGGGGAAAATATGTCTCTGTCACGAATCACTTTTATGATTTTCAATGAAGACTGGTAACATCTCAGCATCCTGACCATTCAAAATGTAGCTGTTTTGTTTAGCTTGAGGCTTTTTGCAAGTGATGTCCTTCCTCTTATTGTTCCAAGTTACTTCGTTCTCTTGATTAGCTGCTTTAAGTATTTGGTTATATGATTCTGTATTTGCCTTCCTATTGTCCCTCCTAACTTTTTTTTCACATTCGTTCCTGGTATATTATTTTCAGTTTTCTCTTTACAACAGCCCTACCCATTCATTGTAGTTATTGTTTTGGAGATATTCAGAGAAGAAAGAGCTCTCCTTGATATACCAACGCATGTGTGCAGGTTGATGTCTCTCTTAGGATGTTGAGGGCTGGGAAGCATGTCCTTCAAGGTATTTCTAACTAAAATGAAAATGAAGGTTGCTGTTGCTACCTATTGTTTACTCTAGGCAGTTCATGTCGCAGGCTTCTGCAAGTTCACATGTTCAACTAAAATGTCCTCAAGGAGAGTTCTTCTCAATCATAGTATACCATATATATACATAGTATACTTATAATAATTAAAGGGATTTGACCAAAGGTGCTACTGGCTCCAGATATATAGCTGGATCCCATAAAACCGTTAACCTTGGTTACTGCAGTCAAATAGTTTCTCCTGCATGAATTCTTTCCATTACAGAGGTACTGGGCATGACTCTCACTTTTATTTTTCTTTTGTGTTGCCTGCTTGACATTGTGGACCTGAAGAGAAACCAGCTGCCTCCTGTAAGTGACACTCAATTCCTTCTTCTTTATCACATAGCATGACATTTAAGGAAAAATGTGGTTACCACTCCTAGCTTGAAGAAGTTGCTAAATATTGTGGCTATTTTGAACTTTCAGAATTTGCTTTTGTTTCTTTCCAATCATTGCAGAAGTCATTTTCACTAAATCAGGACATAAAAGTTTGTTTTGCTTCTTCCAAATTCTTTAGAAGTCATTTGGGCTATTAAACCATGCCAGAAGCAACAATTTCATGCTATTAACACGGAAACTTCATTCTTTTCGTGCTTGTTCTCTTGAATGGTTTCTCTTTCATCTCGCACATGTATCCCTTATTAGACTGTTTGATTTATTGATGTTATTGCTGTATAATTCTGTCTCTTTTGGCCTTTCCTTGATGAGTTTGACAAACAAGACAGTTAACTCTCTACCTGAGAACTTTAATATCACCCCTTTTGAAACATTGAACATAAGCCGTTTTTCTGACTTTAGCTATGACTAGAAAGCTTTAAGAACCATTGCATGCAGAGATAGCAATAGTATAAACAAATTGCTTGGGGCAATGGCATCTGCACTCGATCTTCTTGACTCTTCACTTTAAAAAGTACTTCCCTAATTCGCTTATATATGTAAGGTCAGCCGGTGCATGAAGCTCCCGCATATGCAGGGTCCTGGGAAGGGGCAGACCACAAAGTTATACACACACATGTATCTACATACATACGTGTGCGCGCGCACGTGCATGTGTATAATATGCCTAACATATCATGAGCAGGCATTTTTTGGCATGTGGGCCCTTCTCTCCCTATGTTTTAGTAATCCATTCCACTTATCAGATTTGCCTTGTTCCAAGATGGGTTGATACCAAAAATCTCATCCAACAAGAACCTCTAAGGTGGGCCTCCAACCCTTGATGTATGGATGGTACTCAACAAATATTCCACTTTATGTTAACACCATTCCTACTTCAAAAGGAAAGGGCCCTTCTCTAGGTGCTTGTTACATGAGATTTTGGTACTTTCCCATCTTGTGAGACAGCGAATCTGATGAACGGAGTGGATCACTTGAAGAATGAACGTATGGGGCACATGACCTGCTTATGATTTCCTTGGAATATTATGTGCCACCATATAGGAACCCGTATATATGGTGACATTCTCGTATTCCTTTCTTATTACTACGAAATCTATTTCTGTGTATCACAACAGGAAATGAATAAATTCTCTCTCATTTTTCATTTTGTTTCACTGCATAATTGTTATTTCCCTGCTTGTTGACCTTCATGTTCTGCAATCATATCTTCATCCAATAGTATTACTTGCACACTACTTTCCAGTCTGTGTGGATTGTTTTAATTGATTTTATTTTTGACAAAGCAATGTTGAAAAAGGGAAAACTGGCACAGTTTATTAGTCAGGCATCTGAATCTCAAGTTTAAACAAACAATGTACGAGCTATATATGAAGGTTTTGAAGGTTCCTAGTTTGTTTGAATTCTGAAGCTGCAAGATTGTTCATATGTAGTTGTTATTATGTCATGAATTTTGTTCCAAGTATGAAACCTTTGTTTTCAATATGCAGCTATTGCTGAAGCAGAAATTGGACTATCATCCTACGAATCATTTTGCTCCTCTTTCCCTCATAAACCAATCTGGGCAGTTGCAGAAAATTACAGATTTGAGCCTGCTTTTGTGGAGGTACTTGTTTTTGAAATACTTAACTTGGCCCTGCTTATTTCTTATTAAAAGTAATTCTTCTCAGTTCCTTTATTTAATAACAAACTAGGATTTTGTCTATAAACACTGCAGTCCAGAAAACTTATGAAGGACATTGGTGATATGATGAGTGTTCAACTCATTGTTGAAGCATCAATGAACAGTTCAAATCCTTACTTCTCAAGCTCTTGGAGAAGAAATCTAACAGTAAGTACTGTGTCCTATAGGAGAACTGAGCAACATAAATTGTTGTCTGGAGGTTGCAGAATGTAATCTGTGGATAATGCTATTGTTATTTGTACATGTTTGGTGATTTCTGAGTTCAGTGTTGTTGTTCTCCCCTTCATTTCGTTTTTGGAATGGAGGAACATTTATCCCCTCTCAAAGGAATGGCATTGTTCACCCCAAATGATATTTTCTATCAAAATGGATACATCTGGACAATAGAAGAAAGAAGATTAAGATGGAAGTCTTCATGCTAATTGATTTAAGTTGTAATCTTGTGCTTAAGAGAAAATGATATCAGAAGTCCTTTATTGCAGCTTTGGTACCTGTTCTCTTTAATTTTTTAACATCTTTCACTTGCTGTTGGTAGCCTTCCCTTAGGAATGATAACAGGTAGTGAGGAGAGTGTAAAAAAGTGAAAAAAGAGGAGTGCCAAATTATCAAAACAAGGCACAAGAAACCCCCATAAACACATGTACATATGTAGTGCCTTATGTAATCTGCAGACTTGCACACACATGCAACTGACTCTGGCAACACTTAACTTTATAGTGCTTACCCTCTTATCACCTTCATTGGTGTGTAAACTTGAATCAGAAATGATGCTTCAATTGGTAAATCCTAAGAGTCTTCCTCTGCATCTTGGACACACATCACAGAGATCAATGTGCATGCATGCGTTGACAAAAACACGTTTCTTCGTGATTCTGGCTAAATCATTATTTGTGCTTTAAAAGTCAAATATAACACCTGTGCGTAGTGTATTCTACTTTTCTGCCACACCTCATTTTTTATGACTTTGAGGTATTTCAGAATGGGAACTACTTAACGCAAGGTGTGATTTGACAAGGAAGGTGCTGGTGATGAATTGCTTCCTTTAAGCAGTTAGATCTGTACAACTCCCTGAACAAGCTACTATGTTTTTCCATCTATACTTCTTTGATTAGTTGCACACTGTAATAATTCCCAAGAAAAGGTTTCAACATCCGATAGGAGGTGTTGTAAAATAAAGAGAATGCCATGCGGTCTGCCCCTTCCCCGGAACCCACATAGGCAGGAGCTTCGTGCACCAGGGCTGCCCCTTTTTATGTTATTTAGCATTATAATTTATATGAGAATGTCCATCATTCATGAGTCTTGAGCATCTTAGATTATGGCGTACACTCTTCCACTTCCAGCCACTGTAATTGGAAAGCAGCAGTTTTCCTTCTTCGTTCTATAATGTTATATTAATTATATAGGACTTTGGCTTCCTGTTCTTCTTTTTTTTTTGAGACGGAGAGCAATATGAAACAGAGACTGAGTTTAAAATTAGGCCTTCCATTTTGCAGGGAGGTTTCATTATAGATATGGGTGTCCATTTCATTGCAGGATTGAGAATGGTAAGATTTGTTCCAACTTTCTTGTTTCATTTTCAATTGCTATGTGCAAATCAATAAATGATGATCATGGGTCATGCAGACTATTAACTAGTGCCATCGTGTCCTGAGCTTAAGCCTTCTTGATTTCTATATGCTTAAAAGTTTACAAACAATGTCCATCTATATCCTTGGATATATGAGGTCCTTCTTCAGAATCAGTACTACACACGTCTAGTGGGGCTATGCTTTACCAGAAGGTAGGACCACATATGCAACATTTTAGGTTAGAAAAAGCTAAAAAGAGGACGACTGATAGGCTCTTTGCTAGCAGCTACTTCCTGGGCCCTGCATACGTGACATGGATGGGACCAGGTACATTTATTTGATTAGCAAGCCTAGATCCAGCCTATTGTCATTGATTCCTTCCTGATTGGTTAATCCCAATCTGTCAAATCCTAGTTTATGGTGTCTGCTAAACATTTTTGTTGGCCAATCTAATGGAGAACCAAACTAGCATGAGACCAGAATCATTTTCGTTACCTCAGATGGTCTAACAATATAAATGTTCTTGATTTCCCATATCTCTTTGTAGGACCAATATATGATTTATGAATGATCATCAAACTGTCTTTGTAATCTAACTCTTTTAGAGTGCTTGATCTAATATGACCTTAATCTCTATCTGTGGGCTAGTGGTGGAACATTATTTAATCAACCATTTTCATTTAGGTATCTAACAACTGAGTACATCCTAGCTTCTCCATTTATCACTTATCTTAGTGGTCCATCATATTGGAGGCTGCAACTCAAATTCCTAGTTTAATTCATCAGTGATTGAATAGAACTTTGTCATCATGGTAACATCTAGAATAGAGATATAGTCCCCTCGTTTAATGGCAGTAGTCTGCTCAATAATTGTCAGGGCAGTTCAATAAGTGTAAATTGCACTGCATCTTCCATCCAGAGCAGTGCATTTATTAAGGCACACAAAAGACTGCTTGCCTCATTCCTTTCTCCTGCTGCATTTTATAGTGATGAGATTACATGAATGTTCAACAGGAACTGAGGCTGGATAAACCAGACTGTGAGAGTATTGCATGCCTAACTAGCCAATCCTACGTATAGCAGACTATAATATCTAGTGTCAATAGGTAACATATAAACAAGCAAGCAACTCTAGCTATGAACTGCAAGTGCAGAAAGGTATCCAGTTCTAGTAATAAAATAATTAGCTCCAAGTTAAAGAGCGATCGAAGGTGTAAAACGCCGTAAGACAGAGCAACTGAGCTCAGACAAAAAGGGTGGTTGTCTTGATTTTTCCAAACATGTTAAGGTATAACTTCTGCTACTCATTCTGGATGTCATTATTCCCAGGGAGGGAGAAGCTCCAAGGTTCATCTGTAATTGGCAAACCCATCTACTTCCAGGACCTTGCATAATCTGTCACACCCATGTTCCTGAGGGATTAAGTCACAAAGGACAATAATTCTGCATGAGGATTTAACAACTAATGCTTTACATGATACCAACTCATGGAAATCATAGATAAAATTAGGTAGAAGTATGTGGATGAGTTTGTTTTTGAGGCTAAAAGAAGTTCAGACTGGTGGACTGAATGTCATATTGTATTATTGTGATCCAATATCTGACACCAGAATTGGCGCGGAGCAGACAATTGAGAAGGCACTTTGGAGTAATGGGTGATAGTGAAATTTCCAGTCCAGCATGTCGGATTTTCCAGTTGTTGATGTATCAATCTCTCTTTAATTTTTCAAGATTAAGAACTCTGTGGGGCTGGCAAGGACTGGTTCAAAATCAGCCAAGCCATTGTGGGTAGATCAATTCTTGTTTAAACTTTACAGTCCAAGTTGTCACTTACTCATGAGGGCTTCATTAGTCTATTGATAAGTGGGGACAATCTTACAGCATCATTGCTTTGGCAGAGGCATTCCTGTTCATTCTCCATTTGTGTCTTTCATAAAATTTGAACTGGTAACATTTCATTGCTTCTTGATAATTATAGGTCTATGAATGGTAGACATGAATAGAATTCTTCAAGACATTAACCTCTGAAAACTGATCTGCTAAACATTTTTCAGATTCAATTCAGAAAATTGATAAGGAATAGGTGATGGCTTACATAACAGATAAGTACAAATCAACCAATGCCATGTGACACTTCTCTAGGAACTTGTCTCTTGAGCCAGCTCCAATAGAAAATCCCACATGGCATAATAGAATTTGTTAGACTGGTTGAAGAAAACACAAGTTCTGATAGAAATTGCCACATAGCACTCATTGATTTGCACAACTTCTTTAACCAAGCTGGTGCCTTGCCACAGAGTAAAACGTCAGATAATATTTCTATAATACAATTAGAATTGCATAAAAATGCTTTAAAGTAACAGATATGTTAAATATTTCAAGACTCAAGATATATAGAAATGCACTTAGTATCTATCTAGCAGTGTTAATTGACCATCTTGGTCTTTCTATATATGTTCCATATCTTATGTATGGATTTTTTGCAAAAATGCCATTACATTTTGGCATTTTTGCAAAAAAGTCCAGTGTTTTTGTAATTTTGCTAATTTGCCATTATGTTAGTTTTTCATTCTCCTTCTTAGTTGGTTTTTTCTTGAAATTCCGATATTACGCTTCTAACAGATAGACGAAGGTGAAGAAGAGAACTTTGTGGGTGATTTTCTACTTCATTAATCAACAAAAATCTCTAAAATTGATCGTTCTAGATAGAATACATTGAGAAGAAGAAAACCCAGGTCTTAGATTTTCAATTTTCATTCAAAACTACTCATTGTTGTTCACGTGAACAATAATAGTATTTTGCTTCTGATTTAAACTTGAATTTTTCTTTAATTTATTATGTTTCTAAATAATCCAAAGAATTGATTATGTTCTAATTTGTGTCAGGAAGAGTTTTATATCAGTTTTTAGTAAGAAATTAAAGTTTTAAAATTTTAATTTCATTGAAGAAGCTTAACAAGTACTGTTGCACAGATTGGAGAACATAGTATGTTACAATGTCATACCTCACTCTTGGTTGGTTTTTGTTAAAATCTAACTGTACCATTAGATTCTTTGTTATCAAATTGTGTTAGATACTAAGTTTCAATGAAAATTTCAATCGCAAAGTCATTTAACTTAGTGGCCAAAGTCAGTAATTTATATCTCACTATTGGTTGGTTTTTGTTAAAATCTAACTGCACCATTAGATTCTTTGTTATGAAATTGTGCTAAATACCAAGTTTCAATGAAACTTTCAATTGGGAAGTCACCGAACTTAGTGGCCAAAGTCAGTAACTTTATCACTAGTTATAGTTCTAAAGCTCTAAAGTATAAAACTTGAATTCGAAACAGAGAAGGGTAATATTGTAATTTTAAAAAAACTAACAGGGAAGTAGGATGGAGAGCTAACAAAATGGCAATTTTGCAAAGCTCCCAAAAACTTAATAGCAAATTTGCAAAACTCAAAAAGCATTGGATTTTTTTGCAAAAGTACCAAAATGTAATGTCATTTTTGCAAAAAGCCCTATTACATAGAAACACACTTAGTATCCATCTAGAATGTTAATTGACCATCTTGGTCTTTCTATGTATATTCTATATATTATATAGAAATGCACTTTGTGTTTCATTGGCTGTCTCGGTCTTATGATCAACAAATCCCACTATTTTCTCAAAAAAAAAAAAAGTATCTATCTACTAGTGCTGACATGCATGCAATTTCTTCAGTGCCAAGACATCTAGAAACTAATTTGCTCACACATTTTTTCCACTTACAATTATATAGTTCAATGATAAGTTACAAATATCAAAAGACACCATATGCCTTAAGTACATCAAGATATACAGATATTCTTGATAATATGCAGGGTGAACCAAACATTATTAACTATTAGTCCTGTCTCCTACATGTGAGTAGCAAGTAGTTGACATAGTTTCATGCATGGAAACATTCTCAAGAACAGGAGCTTCACTATCATAGGTGGCACCCAAGTTAATAGTTATTACTTGTAAGAGGGAAGATGAGACTGACATGGTTGCACCTATATAGACGTTAATAGAACAAGTGATAGATGAGAAATAAATTAAAGAAACAAGCTGGAGAAGTAACACAAAGCCAAGAAATAACTAACATCTTTAGTTTTCCATCCCTGTTGAACTCTTCAGTTGTTTTTCTCCACATGTCCCAAGGACTGCCTTTGATCTTCGAACACTGACTCATGAATTCTTTCTTTAATCTGTAGAAATTGTTCCAATACCTCAGGTTCATCTTTTCCACAGCTTTTCTTTTACTGTATATCCAAAGAGTACTTGATACATCAACTCATCTTTCATTTTTATCTGTCTGCTCTGGCCATGGTTCAAGGGAGGAAATCCATAATCCTTGTTTTGAAGGTACTTAACATATTATGTCTTCTTTTATGGATTTTGACTGCTGAAGTAAGAACCTCAGCTTGGCCTTTATGTTATATGGAAGTTGTTTGTTGTACTTTCAGGGCCTTCTGACTTTTAGTGTAGGATATACAGGCAGAACTGAACCTGCTTGCCTCCATATTTGTCAGTAGAAAAGAATGCCAATAAGCTAAAGGCATGCTGAATAGAAGATGAGTGTAGCTTTTCTTGAAATAGTTTATTGCATACACACTGCTAAATAGTGGCACTGCAGCAGAACATGGTTGTACACAATTATTCATCTAAATTGTACATCTGGTTGCTGTGGTTGCTGTAGTTTGGCACTAGTAGATAAGAAAATAATAGGCCTTTTGTTTTCATGTAAACATTCTCAGTTTGACTTAGGAAATGCTCTTGAAACATAATCCATTTGCTTCTGTCACGAATGAAACAGGTTGTAGGATGTGAAATAACTACAGTGTCTGCTATTTCCTCCCACGTGGATAAGACTCTGCCTCCACCAGATAATATATGTGCTCTTTTGTGAGTTTCTAAAGCATGGAGTAATTTCCCAAGCAATTTTCATTTCAGCATTGGAATCCTAAGACTGACATCCAAGACATTTATCTTTGTGTAGTCATCTGGAGAATGGCTGCGGAGGGGTGTTCCTGATGACAGTGTCCTCGAGATCGCCCAAGGTACTAGAATCATAAATTCTCCTCAAAATGCCTTATTAGTATGGCATTAGTGGGTTCATGACCAGATAAAATATGCATACTTAATAATATTTGTCCCATTGACATGGTATACACTTACATAGTTGCACTTATAGATAGTGGTAAGCCTTTGGTGTTTCCAGATATGCTGGCGTGTTGTTGGGTCGAAGGGTACACTGCAAATTGAGCGGGGAAACAGAGATGGGAAGCATGGCTACTTGGTACAATTCAGCTTTTGGATATTAGCATTTTCTGGTGCATGACTTTGGTAGATTGGACAACTTTTCTTGTTGGAAACAAAATCCTCTAGTTACTTGGATATAATTTAAAGTCTTTATAAAGGTTTTTAGCAAATGTTAACTTTGTAGCAATCTCTTGTGATGTAAATGCAGGTAACAACTTATATGGCAGATGGTCATTCCCAGAGCTTCTTCTACCCATTTTCTGGAGTGCATGAAGAACTAAAAGCTTTTATCCATGACATTTCAGTGGCCACCACCCTCAAGGTGACCGAATACCGAGTTTGTTTTTACTTGACATGTGTTGTTATGTCGTACAAAAATTTATGTAATATTAAGAAAAATCGTAGCATTCAATCTCTGCTTTCAAAAGTAGGACACATACTAAAGAGTGATAGAATATCTACAAATGCTTCTTTTAAAAATGTATTGGAATGGTTGACTTTGAAGTCCTCCTAATAGTTTGCTTTACAGTCTCTAAAAATGAAAGCATAAGGTCACTCAAGTGTGGGTTGTTTTGTTCTTTATTGACAATGGCCATTAGCAGAGATCTCTAATACTTGAGTATGACTGGAAACTGCATGACTGAGTAGTCTTCAAATAATGTTTACTTTCTTTACCAAAAAAAGCAAGTGTGACTTGAAACTGCATAAAAAATTCTTAAAATGATATTTAGTTACATGACTAGTAGTCTGATTTGAGGTTTGATTCTTTTTTTACTGACCCTAATATCCAAAATAATCATTTGATTGATGTACCTATTCTGCTGTATGGTTTTGACATGGTTTTAGATTGGTTCAACGAAGACCCTGACTAGTTTGATCCCACTGCTTTGTGTAGGATGGAGCTAGTCATGAAGCCGAACCTCGCAGTTCTTTTATTGAGGGAGCTCAAGATCTTGCTGTTCTAGAAGCAATGCTTGAATCTGGCAAGAAGCAAGGAGCCCAGGTTCATGTGAAAAGATTCTAACCCATTGCAAGAAGCTGGAACTATCAACGGACCTGATGCCTAGTAGACAGACTATAGTTGGAAGAATAAGTCAGGCAGCTCTCAATTTATCCATCAAAATCAGAAGGTAACAGATTAAGTTAAAAATCAGATTCGTTCTATCTTCTTGTATTGGCCCCTGTTTATTGTTTAGTCTTTCTTTATTGTCTGCTGACAAAGACGAGGCCTACTGATCAGTTTGTGATTAAAACAACCTACACATGGATGAATCTTTAATACTTGTATACAATACAGACTCAAACCATTTCTCATATTCCTCATATTCTTCTTAGCAAAAATAAGAGTAGGAAGAATTACAGTTGCAGCTTACGTGTTTGATCCAAACCATTTCTGTTAGGTTTTGGTTATCTGCGGTTGCAGGTGGGGGTAGAGAGACAGAGAGCTGAAGTACCTCTTGATTGCATGAAGCATGTAGAGCGCTCTTGATTTATGTTATGAGATTACAAATGTTGCTCATGATATCGTCAAAAGTGAAATTGGTAGAAGGCAGTACTAGGTGGAGAGGCCAACGTCTTGACCGTTTACCCCAGTAATAGTGCCTTCAACGGTGCAATTTCTTAGATGCAAAGTCAGCTGCATTGTTCTCATTTGGGTACTTGCAAAGGCAACCCACACAAATTACATGCGCTGGCCAACAGAAAACATCGGGGATGGGGATGTCAGAGCTGCCCAGTCCAATCAAGATATAACTATCGCCGCTGCAAACCGTACTACCATTGATTGATCCCATCGCTAATCCGTCTCTGTTACGGCTGTCTCCTGGCGCAGAGATCTTAATATGCATGCACTTGATGTTCTTGAATTCTATCACGTTCATGTTGGGTTGGACCTGCATGTGGTCCATACCCATGCGAGGAAGGTTGTAGCTGGTTATTGCCATTCTCAGGTATCCTTTAGGTGGCTGGCCCGAATCCGGTAGGTCATTTCCCTTTCTCTGTTATTCTTCATTAAAAAAAATAAATCTGTATACATTCCTAAACCCTAGCTCTAAGGGTTTTCCTGC
The DNA here is from genome assembly GCA_035236585.1 of Warburgia ugandensis. Lineage (NCBI taxonomy): Eukaryota > Viridiplantae > Streptophyta > Magnoliopsida > Canellales > Canellaceae > Warburgia > Warburgia ugandensis. The sequence goes on from CP141133.1 coordinate 5,371,939, forward strand.
ACAAGGCAAACCAACGGTTGTTCTGGCAAATCAGTTCAGTGTCTTTACAGCCTAGAAGCTCAACAGTTATCCTCACGCACGTTCGCCCAAGGTGGCACTTGAGTCATTGTGGAAAACTAGCACAGTTGTTATAAGTCAGTGGAATGCTAATTGCTACACTCAAATGCACATAATAAGACAATATGAACATAGTAACGTGAGAGGAGATGACAGAGAAACAAACCAACCCAAAATAGAAAACATCTTCACCATGGAATACCGGAATAGTAAAGCGCTCTTGGATCAGGCCTTACGTCACAAATGCAGTGCACAGAGTCCATGGCCCTTGTCACTATAGCCATGACAAATGCATCTAATCCAGACATAACATCGGCAGACAGTCTAGTTCATTCCATCAACCAGCTTTCCATATCTTGAGGAATTTCCATTCAAATTTGGATCCTCGTGGATCTAAGCAATAGAGCCATCAGGTAGATTGACGGTTTCATGTCTCACACAACCCAAATCACATAATAGCCATACCAAACTGTGAGATAAATTAGATGGAAAAGCCGCTTTGGCTAAACCTTCCTTCGCTATGCAAACATTGGCCGGCCTAGACAAATGGCAGATGGTATGGTTTTTCTACCGCTTCCATACACTGCCAGTTTCGTCTAAGTAGTTAATTTCAGTCTCCTGTTGACTTCCATATAAACTGCTGAAGGTAGCCAATTACATGGAAAGAAGATTAAGCTGATACACAGCACAGGTTGCTCGGTTTGATAATTGCATATATTCATCACACTCCATTCTCATCATTGCCCACATACCAGTTGATTCTGTTAAGCTGATACACATACTGCTCACATTAAAACATCAACAACAAAAACCAATACCCAAACACAAAAAAGCCCCTAAAACGGTTTGGGGAAACTTGAAGAGATTCTCAACCATGACTTCCAAGTTCATGGCTAATATCTAAATGTTGTTACTCATCAGGGACTTAAAATGAAATTAATTGCTGGCACAAAAACTACCTAACTCAATGAAATCAAGATCACAACTTTGTCATGCATTTCTCATTAGTTATCAAGGATCAGTGACGGTGCAGTAAAAAATCATGCCGTCCTGGATGCCACGGGCAAAAACAGTGGCACTACATGACCTACTGCAGAATTATTGTGAGAATAAAAATCAAATCAACCCCAACACAGCTATTTTGTATCTTCACAGAGGATTTCCTACACAGCAAAGCTCCAGAACCCACACATCTTGAAATGATGCACCACAAACCCTCATCCTAATTTCACAAGGACTAGAAACAAGGTGAATTGATAATCTGGGAAGATCAGACAACATATTCAGAGAGCTTTTCCAGGATCCATGAATATTGGCATGCCTCCGGCACAAATACATGATTCTCTGCAGCTTGTAGTCTCAAAAAGTGAAAACAGAGTTGGGTGAAGGGCCAAGAACACGGATTAGCAGAGCTTAATTTACAAACTCATGATGAGACGGGATCAGAAGGCCAATATGACACATAAATAATTCAATCGCCCTGTAGACAGTACAACTGACGAATGTTACCCGATGCTGCCAAAAGAACATGAAACAAATTCAGTAAGTCCCTTCAGAATATCCCCTATCATAATAAGTTAGCACAAGGGACGTCAACATACAAATAAGAAATCTGTATATCAGTTGAAACAATTTGCTAATACCTGCTTCAGGTATGTAGTGTTTGATGAAAGAATATTTACAAACAAATGCTTCTTGAGTAGATACTAGGAGAGAATAATTACTAACTCATAGGTCAGTAACAAGCATTTGATGCATAAATAACTTTTATGAGTTAACCTCATACTGTCAAACACTTTTCTTCTAAGATGATAAGATGCATCACAAGCAGAAGAGAGATTTGTAATGGGGGTTAGCTTATCCCCATTGGTCCCACAAACTAGTGTTGCTGTATGGACTACCTCTTTTGCAAAGTTATCAGCAATTATGTTAGCCTCTATAGAAATATGAGAGATAACTTGTACAATCAAAAGTAGAAGCATCTATTTTCTTATATATGAGATGAGGTCCAGGAAAATTACAGAGACATTTACGTATACAAGTCAACCTAATTCACAAATCTGCACCAAATTCCCATCATAAAATAGCAGGGAACTTGGCAGAAGAGTAATCCTCTATTTTCTTTGGGACATCCTATTGCTACCAAATGATGATCTATCAAATTTGACTTCAGGACAATGGGCAGCAGCAATTTGTTTCTTTTCTTAGGGATCTTAATAAGAATCTCTTTTCAATTTCTTAAAGAACAATGAATGCAGACTATAGATTTCCTGGAACCCCTTTTCACATATCACCCAGCTAAAGAAGAGGCATTTGGTTAATTAAACTTAGTCAAGGGACACAGGACACTGAAAGTTTCTAAAACTTAAACGAGGAAAAATAGGAACAACAATCAGAATTTTCAGGTATATATGAGAAAAACCATGAAGAGGATTAAGTTGGGAATATGTGATACACCTCCCACTAAGGAAAATGTGTTTATTATAGATGCTATATGAGAGTGTTTGGGTACCACATTTTCTCGAGCCTATCATTTCATGAGCCGATTCATTCATGTACTTGCTCGAGCTTTGGATGACTAATAGATTAAAATGCATATGAATTGGAGTATTCTAGCATCTCAAAAGCTGTAATTGGAAATGAATGGGTCAAAAGCCTTAACAATCATAGGTGACACTAGAAGAATTCAATCAACATGCTGTTTGTTCTATTAGACATTCATAGCTAAAGCAATCACATGAATGAGTTGGATCATGCAATGGTGGGCTCCAGAAAAAGTGGTACCCAAATGCACCCATATGGATCATCAATTTAGCACTCCTCTTCTTCCTTTAGGTCCTCGGGTTCATACTTCCTTTAATATTTACTTCCTGCCCAAGTCATATAGAAAAGTCATGTTTAGAAAGTGAGGCTCATGTATATGTCTATAGAAGGGCATATGCAATGAGATTTTGATAACTGACTGAATACGAGTTTGTCTTCTTATGCCTCTACTGTTCATGTTTTACACTGATTCTAGCTTGGATTGCTTGGAGAAATTCAATCAAAGCCCAAAATCAGAGAAAGGTAAATTTAATGGTCTTCCAAAGCCTTTTTCTCTTCCACTGAAGAAGCCATGATTTGCCTTTTACATCCAGCTTATTATTAATTTCACTGCTTCATCAACAATGACTTTCAACTCAAAAAACCCGTGAGCAATAGTACCTTAAAATAATTGATAACAGGAACTTAAGGACAATGCCTTCTCTTTGAGCCATTTTACAACCAAGGACCCCAGCCACCATGAACAGAAATTTGACTCCTGATCTCTGCAACATCCTTTAACATGCACATAAATTTGCCAACTGAGCCTTCTTCTCTTGCAAGCCAGCATCATATAAAACTCTTGCAGTCCAAAAATGCTGGGAGTGTGCTTCCAGAAGGAGATCCTTCTCCAACAACACCATCCTACATAATGGATCTTTACAGAGATATCTCATGGGGATTCCAAACCGACATTTCTATGATCTTCAAGAAGGAATATCCCCTTCAACCAAACTCGAGCTCCCAAATACAAGGAAACTCATCATCCTTCAAGTTGTGAACAGCAGTTCATCTCATAGTACTACACTCCTATAATAACTCACATTACACATGCGTCAAAATGTACAGAGGTGAAAATGCAGGGGTGAAGTAAACCACAATGCCAAACTTGAGGGATAACACCTTTTATCCAAATGAATAGACACCTACACACTAAGTAATTTCTAGGGCAAGAGGGCCCTTTTTCAGCCCTGAAGAAAAATATTTGATGAGAAACTCTTGAAAACTCATTTTCTAGGACAGAAGTTTCTATCTCAATCTAATCAGGGAATTTGCATCTACTCTCTCTCACTCCCATGCTTTCTTGAGGCAAGCTTGCACTTTTACCACATGCTTTGGCCTCTTTCTTATCTCCTCATAACCACCCCAACAGAAATTTTGAAGAGAGAAATAAGCAGGTACCAGAACTTGATACAATGCTTAATTAGAGTAAACTTTTCCCCAATGGAGTGTAACCCACTAGCGATCTAATTCCTTTATCTTAACAGGTACTTCCATGTTAACTTTGAAGGAATCTCTAAATCGAAAGGTCCAAGGATGCTCAAGCTAGGTTGTCGTTTCTTTCATTGGTTACCACAGCCAATCCTATCCATCAACTTGTCCAAATGACTCTAGGCCTTCTCCATATCAAAGTGAAAAAGAAAAAGAAAAAGAAAATCCCCATTTCACGTTCTTTTTTAATCAAAGCAAGGTACTCAATTTATGAGCATCCCTGCTATTATTTGACAACCTTCACAAAAGCCCACGTCATCTTCTTAAGCATGTCCCAAGTTTAGCCATAATATTTTCATAGACATACAGCCTGGTATAACCAGGCAGAAGTCTTTGATCAAACAAGCCCTCCTAAAGATAAGGGGGCTAAAAAAAATGTCTTGTTGATCTAACTGTTCTCTCTAAGAAGTACTTCAAAATCACCATTAGATCACTTGTTGAAATACCAATTTCATTTACAAAAAACATTTTTGCACTTTGTACTTCTTTTGAGATTGTTTGAGGAAATTAGTGGTGCTGTTTCAAGACAACAAGCTACAGTATAGACTACATTTGTCCTTAGCCAACAGGAAATCACTTTAAACTCCAAATAGACAGAAAAGATGAAAATGATTTCCTTGTGAGAAAGCCATTGTTTACTCTGACTCTTTTTGGGTGGTTCTGAGAAAGAACTGGCGTCCATTGATTTCAATGCCTTCATTCATTGTGCCTTCATTTTTGCACTTTGTACTTCTTTTGAGATTGTTTGAGGAAATTAGTGGTGCTGTTTCAAGACAACAAGCTACAGTATAGACTACATTTGTCCTTAGCCAACAGGAAATCACTTTAAACTCCAAATAGACAGAAAAGATGAAAATGATTTCCTTGTGAGAAAGCCATTGTTTACTCTGACTCTTTTTGGGTGGTTCTGAGAAAGAACTGGCGTCCATTGATTTCAATGCCTTCATTCATTGTGCCCTTTCTTCCCATTCACAAATGAAAAGTTCTCCATTCTTCTTCCTGAACTCTTCATCCAAGCACCTCACAGGATCAGGACTCAAGAGGTTATAAAGCAAACTCTATTCCATTGAGTAAGCATGCTTCTTTAGGCAAAAAATGAAGATGTGCTACTAAAGAATACCCAATATAACAAAGGGCAAAATCCAAAACGATACATCACATATTTTTATTTATCGTTGGTACTGCCAATTTAAGATCAATACACATGCATCTAATGAGAAGGTACATTAACCATGATTAATAATTACTATGTAACTGACTTTGGTTCGAGAATAATATTTTTTTCCACCAAGTTGCCAGATCTTATTCAGCAATAAGAACTATATGGTGCTCAAACAACCAAAGAGTATAGGTTTGCTCCAACAGCTAATAAAGCAACTGGAGTCAATCTTATATGTGATCCCATCTTAGATAGGCCACAGATAATCTCAACCATCTGATTTTTCAAGATTCTGAAACATTTAGGTTTTCAGCTTTTGAGCCCTCCAATTTACACCCGAGAACAACAACGACTAGGATGATCTTTACTTCTTCAGCTAAACTGAACTTGTTCTTCCTTTTCATGTCAGGTAAGCGCCACATAGAAACTCCAATAATGAATCCTCTTTACCAAGCCAAGAACTAGAAGATCAAATGATTGAAGATTATCACCAATACCATCACTAGCTGACTCCTTGTAAACAAAGATCTCAGTGCTCATTTCACTTGCTGCGCATTTCAGATGGATTGAGATGATGTCTACAATTCTTCATCTGTTTCTCAAACAATAAAGCAGCATAAATAAGAAAATCCTGATCTCTTATACTCCTACATAGGGCCTATCAGTATATCTTCCTCTGTTCCTCTGTTTCTCACAGACAGTAATATCAGATTGCTGCCTGACACTTCTACGGACCAATACTTGTTATGTTTGTAACCAGGAAAGCTGACAACTTAAAAGGCGTAATAATAGCATCGTATCCTTTGATTTGATTATTAGAGAGCGCAGAAATTATTTGTAATGACAATCAGGCCTGACGATTTTACTCAGCTACATAGAAACACAGATAAAATTGCATAAAATGCATTATTCTTATGGCATACTTAAAAAGGAAACATAAATGGTTATCCAAATTCATACACATACATAATATAGATGTACCAGCATGTACTGTAAGTGCTAGTGTGTGTATGCATGCATATGTACATATGTGCATGTATGTATTGCATATTCATTGTGAAATGAGACAAAAGGGACTGACTCATACCATATAGCCAGTCTTTGAAGTACCAGCATGTACTGTAAGTGCCAGTGTGTAGATGTATGCATGTGTACATATGTGCATGTATGCATTGCATATTAATTGTGAAATGTGACAAAAGGGACTGACTGATACCATATAGCCAGTCTTTGAAGTACACATGAAGAGCAGATGCTAATTCCCGCTTCCGATTTTCCTCAAGTTGCACATCCCTCAAAGCTTGTTTGATATCACTTAAAACTGTATACTGTGAAAGAAACATAGTAATCAATATTTCCATAAAAAACAAGAAGCACATGGCATCAGTTCTACGAAAAATAACAGAGACGTAGAGGTCCTCTTGGCAAATGTTGTTTTTGAGAATAAAAAGGGCAGCCCCAGTGCATGAAGCTCCCGCCTATGCAGGGTCCAGGGAAGGGGCAGACCACAAGGGCCTATAGTACACAGCCTTACCTTGTAACTTTTGCAAGAAGTTGTTTCCACACCTTGAACCCGTGACCTCAAGGTTACATGACGACAACCTTTTACCGTTATGCCAAGGCCGTTTTAGAGAATATATTGTGATTTTTTTAGTTTGATATTAATTGGAATTATTAAAAAAAAAAAAGTTTCATTGAAAAGTAAGAAAAAAAAAAAGGTACAAATTTTGAAAATGTATATTTTTGAAAACAGGTATGGTATGACATGTCATGCTAAGAAAATGCTTCCTTAAGATTAATTCATTTCTGTAGAAATTATTATGCTATATTGTTAGTTAGTATGATATAATCAGGACAAATTTGAATTTGACAGAAATAATTGTGGCATAGCCCTTTAGCATGTCAAAAGCAGCAAACTAAACATATTACATGTAATAAATAATACCAGCCATCTAAATAAAGAACTTCCTTTACAGAATTGCATAATTGAATCTACATACATTTTTCCTTTGGGATGCCATATAAATTTCAGGCAACTGGAAGGGGTTATGTTTTGTCGATTCAGGTGACTCACCCCCAAGCCAGTTAGGGATCTGCACATCATCAATGAAAGAGTAAGTAATATAAACGTGAAAAAGAGGCCATAATGCGTGTCACTTGTAAATTTTCAGGGGATGAATGCCTAATTCCATCAGAAACAATTAAAGTGTCCAAGAGATTAATTTAAGGAATGAATCCAAAGAGAAATGGTATGCCTATGGCACCAATAATTTTAAAAAGTATGACCTGATAATTTCATACCATAGAGTAAACAAACAAGTAGGAGTGTACCAAAAAATTCATGAACTGATCAGGATCAAGGCATGTAGCTGACTCGGCTTGGACATCTGAAACACCTGCTGGATGAGATAATGAATCGTGTGGATCAACCATTCCCAGCACCAGGGGTTGATCCCATCTGTTGACAGTTGAAATGACACCAACTTGAGCCATATGCGCCTCCAACTGTGAATAAAACGTATTGTATGGTGCCACCTGAAAAGTTACCCATCAATTTTCAATCTTCTCTGATACACTTAGAAGGGAAATAACTTTATGAAGAACAATTCTTCATATGATGATGAATAGCAGATGAGTAATTGCTGACCAGATTAAACCAACAAACAACTGTCACATGGAGGATGCATCAGCATCTCTCTAAAACAATTAGCCATAAATTTATAATCTTCTCTAACATACTTGGACCTTGGAAGGGCATAGTTTTATCCAACAAGTCTTGACATGACGATCAGAGCCATATAAGTAATCACTGATCAGATTTAACTAACAAAAGTTTATCATATTAGGTCACATCAGCTCATCTAAGCACAGATATTAGATAGTTTTCCAGGAACCAATACACAAAATTATTTAATAATTCCATAAAGAAAAGTCATTAAATAATAATAGAAGTGTCCGACAATCTATGAAGAGAAGTCATTAAAATGCTAATAAAAGACTGACACAACCATCACTTGATGCTTCAAAAAGGAGAAACTAACACTAGCTCAGAATTACAGCCAACAAAACCACAAGCAGAAGTTAATAACTAGCACCCAAGAAACAAGTCCCATTTTGGTTAACTAAGAAGAGCACTTGGTCAAGGTAAAACTCGGTGAAGTCTGAGAAAATGCTACATTACAAAAAGTGGACTATCATTAAGTTTATACACAGATAAGCTTAAAGGTGCCGGCACCAAACAAATTACATTCACATCAGAAACCAAATCTGGACACCATTACGAGGGATAAAACCAGTATTGCAGGCTAACAAGCTCAAAGGTCAAAGGGCAGCCCCGGTGCACGAAGCTCCCGCCCATGCGGGGTCCAGGGAAGGGGCGGACCACAAGGGCCTATAGTAGGCAGCCTTACCTTGCATTTTGCAAGAGACATGACGACAACTTTTACAGTTGCGCCAAGGCTCCCCTTCGTTAACAAGCTCAAAGGTATACAAGATAAAACATACTCTCACCTGCAGTTTATGGTTGTCCCCCAGAATAAGTGGCCGTTGATTAGCCCCCAGGAAAAACACACATTCACGACAGTTGGCAATACATATGCGTTTTGCAGCTGTAATAACTTGGACCCGTTCACAGTGCTCCACTCGTACAGACTGCACGTGCATCATGAGCATATATTGTACATTCAGATCCAGCAATTAACTAGCAGATAACAACATGAGTGATGATATGTCACATATTCAATCTAAGTGAATGCTTAAGATACGGACCAATAGAATGCATTAGTATCAATCAATTATGCAATTATTTAGCAATCTCTGCACAAGGATAATATTATATCCTTCTTAGGGTATAGAATTAAACGGATCATTGCATGAACCATATCCAGCCGATATGTACCAACATCTAACTACAACCAAATCAATTAGTCACATCATAAAAGCTAAACAAATACAGCTGAACATAGTATTAGAACTTAATTACAGGTTTGTACAAGGCCGAGTCAACCATCCTGGAGCAAGACAGATTTTACAGTAAAAGAGAAATTTTCAAATTCACAAAAGTAAAAGCAATAGAGAGCTTTAGGTTTTCAGATTCCCACATAATGCTGAAAACAATCTATTAGTTAACAACACCACCAGTTGTTAGCATAAAAATATTGTTCTTTTTTTGGTAGGTTAGCTGGGATTGAAGCCACAACCTCAAGGTGAGTTTCTTGTGCCTCAACAACAGAGCTCAAGGCCCAAATCCTAGTAAAATCCGTTTCTTGATGACTGATGTTCTAAAACAGGTCAAAATGGAAGCCTCTCAATCAAGCTTTGCAGCAATAATCCATTCCCTTTATGGAATAAATACGAGACATTTAATGACCGTTGAAAGCAGTAGACTCAACAATGTGAAGGCTACACACATTGTGACTAAATAGCCGCATCTTGTAGGTGTTCTCTAGGATTTGTATTATAACTGCACATCACTGTATAGATAATGGATACGAGCAAAGAAGTCCTGAAGGATACAATCAGTGATATCTAAGTCATTGCTCCAGTCATGCACTATAAGTAACAACTAACAGGGCATCTAGATGTCCATTACTGACTAAAACACTAGCTTCTAGACTTCACAATTCAAGTAGAGGATGGGATAGTGAAGAAAACATCATCATGTCTCATCCTAACAACAGAAATATAGATCCAAGACTGGATAACTAAAAAATGATTCAATCTTCCAACATAACTCAATATTGATGTTAACATCCACCTCTATGCACTCGTTTCTCATCACATGCCTCTAATTCCCAGAGGGGAAGCAGAAACAGGAACAGGAAGCAAGCAATTTTTGGAAGGTTGGAAGAGGGAAGCATGAAGCCAAAAGAAATTACAGAAAATATTTACAAAAGAATAACAAAAAAATTACAAAAATGTACATAGAGAAATTAAAACTGTTCTAAAAAAGTCATTTAATATACTTAGAAACACAACAAAAGAGAAAAATCTTTATTTTATGTATAATTGTGATAAATTTTTTTGGAATGTTGAACATGCACCCATGAGCAGCCTCAAACCTGTGACGTCAATGAGAGAAGCTCACAAATCAGGGTGTTACAATACAGGCCTTTGTTCATATAATTGTGATAACTATATATATATATATATATATATATATATAAATGCAGAAGATAAATGATGGATTTGTACTTTTTTAACTTGGTGGAAATTATGAAGTGGCAATAATAGTATAAACAATTGTCCAAACTTCCGCTACTTGACTAGTCTGATTCCTGTCACATACGCTTTGCCTGGTTCTTCTTCTGTTAAATCTATAGCTGGTTTAACTTAAACAGTCCCTTATTTGTTGACTAACATGAGTAGAGTGAGAAGGTGGATTCCCCCAGAAAGTATGTTAGATAGTCTAAGTAGGAAGAGTAGAATTTACATGTCTTTTACTTAGACATTAGCTGTATTCCCTTCTATGACATAAAACCATTAAGACGATATAAATAGTCTCAAGAGAATTTAGGAGATCCTGCACACAGGGACTAATATGTGAATAGAAATTTGCTTATATTGCTAGCATTTCAAAAGGAACCCGGAAGCAGTAATTAATAGGACGCCCAAAGCAGTTAATCTAGCCAATTCAAGATTCCAAAATACAGTGCATCATAGTCAAGAAGTACCATACATACCTTACCAATGGCTCCAAGAACAACAGTAGCATCAGAGCATCCATAAACAGTGGCATATCTTAAAGGTGCCAGTACATAAATCACCGAATCATGGCAATTTATAACCTGTAAGTACACAAAGCAATAAAGATCAAAATCAGAAGCAAAATACAATCAAGATATTGAAACAAATAACTGTCATGTTGCAGATATGCATACAGCATCATATAGCAAGAAAGGCAAATGGAAAAACAGAAATAACAAGTGTAGTTATGAAAACATATCATAATTTGAAATGAAACTGGACAATCCTCAGGGCAAGCATGCATATGTTCACAGCAGGAATGGACTTCTGTAATCATTCCCAACCTGAACTTTGTCAATTGTTCAATGTGTTACCTTCAAAGGCATATGCAGCATACGCTCGAGTTGCACCAAGAGGCAAGCCTACCGTTTAAAAACTCTCCAATTCAAAGAGCACTTGGCCAAGGTTACAGAATTTTAAAACAGACAGAGTTCTCATCCAGATCTGAGATCTGCCCCATTAGATCAATCAAAAGCTCCTTTGACTCACCAAGGTTACAGAATTTTAACATAGACAAAGTTCTCATCCAGATCTGAGTTTTGCCCCATTAGGTCAATCGAAAATTCCTTTGACTCACCAAGTTAATGAAAAGCTGACCACATTAATAATTGACTTCTCCATAAGCCATCTCATTTTTTATTTTTTGACCTTAGCAAGTTTTTTTCTGAGTCCAAGCTTTTAAATAATAGGTTGCCTCAAGGTGTATCTGGATGTATAAAAGCCTTTTGCAGTGCACCTCAACGCACATCAAGTACCTCAATGCACTTCATCTCTGAAGCATAAGCCTCACAGGCAGCAAAGTCATCCATGACATCTATAAATTATCAATAAAAAAGAAGAGGTATTTATTGTCACCTTCACTGAACATCCTTTGATATCAGAAGCATGCTTTACAATGGAAGATTTTGATATACCCTCCACAAATGTCTGACTCCTAGAACATGCTGCATTGCTATGAGTGTGAGTTCCAGTCAGGGGAGAACTAGTTGGGCCCCTTAAATTACCTACACAGGCATCAGCCATAGTGACATCCAGATCAGATGCACTCGATGGCCCATTTTCTTTTCCCAAAACAGCAGTGTGTTCCAAGGAAGCAACTACATTTTGTTGAACCCAGTCATGAACTTGTGCAGCAGGAACAGGAGCAGCCGGCATGTCAGGATCTGAATTTGCAAAAAAAGGTGCACATTGGCTCAATGGAATTCCTTCCCCAAATTGAACAAGGAATCCAAGGTGCTCAAATCTTTCTAAGCTAAGCACCTAAACACAAGATCACAGTTAGTAACTCAGGATCAACAAAATTACACAGAGACCCATATTCCATGCACTAAAGCAAACAATACATTTATTAAAAAAAAGGTAGTATATTGCAAAGCCAAATTTTGAGGAAGGTAGACAGAAGGTAACAGAATACTAATATGACACATTAATTGCTTACCTGAGTGAAACAAGCCTAGAAATTTTGAAGCAAAGATCGTATATACAAGAATATACTTCTAGCTAGAACCCATTTAGAAGTACCACCTATTATTTACTAAGCCAAAAAATGAGAAGCAACAACTTGGTCCTTCAAAACCAATATATTTGCTCATAAAACAAAGCTAATAAGGGTAATTGTTAAATGTTGATACTAACTCTTGATAGTAAAAAACCACACAAATAGCAGAGAGAATACATAGAACTAAATAATTTCAAATTTTATTATGAACGCTGGATAGACACCCATGTCTGACACACCAAACGATTCAAAACAGTAATAGATCAACTATACTGATCCAGGTCCAATAAAATATGAAGAAAACCAGACACACCTGCATCAGCTACCAGTTACATTCTTTACCGTTAATCTTTGAGACGGGGACTGTAGCCAGAAACATTCTGCTTCCCCATGAAAATGCAAGACAAGAAATTCTCATAATTTAAGGCAAAGATTCGTTAGCATGAGGGACTCTCTATGAGATTACAATTCAGGAAGTGCTACACAATCACCAAACATGCACGTGGGAGACAAAGCAAAGATCAAAACCCATAATTTGGGTTTGTACAGCTCATTAGTAGGCATGCATATAGGGGAACAAGACAAGCCATAAGGATGATTTTTAGCTTCCTCAATGTTAACAAATATGGGAAAAAGAAAGGAAAAGAAAAAACTCTCTTAAATCATTCTATCTTTCTCTTAAGCACATTTGCAGCCCAGCAAATAAGGATGCCAATTCTTCAAACAGCACCTTCTTGCCTCGGACTCTTTTAATTCAATTCCTTTAGTAAACTGGTGGTTTTCCGCTTTTAAGCCGTCTTTCTGTTTGCCAGAAGACTATCTCAGTCTGTGCAGCCCTTTCTAATTTCTACTCTTTTCTTCAAAGAACTTCATTATCTCTTAATTGATTATAACCATAGAAGAACTTCTCTTCATTCACCAAATGCTGTACCCATTTATTTTGAAGCTCTACACAGAAAGTCTATAAGTAGGCTAAGACTACTGAAAACAACAGTTACAAAACATCATAAAAAGCCATTGTCGGCGAGGTTCAAAATTTTGGCCAAAATTACCCAGTTTCATTATACTCTAAAAGAACAAAAAAAAAAAAAGGTGTGCTTGGCTTCCAGGATAGACTTTTCTAGAAAACTCTTATCCTACATTTGTACATACCTTACCACATGAGGGTATATCACAAGAAAGATTAATTCTCTGTTTTCAGGGTAAAAACAGCTAGCAAAAGATGAATATAGACTGTCCTTTTGAAACAATCTGAGAGAGAGAGAGAGAGAGAGAGAGAGAGAGAGAGAGAGATGGCTCTGTCTTTCTTCTGGTTATGTATTTTGAAAGAACTCTGAACTCTTCTGGAGATAGGGAGTCATGTTACAGCCTGACTTTAAGAAATTAGGTTTCTCATTAACAAACAGAATTGACATTTCAGATTGTGTTGGTTCTTTACAGAATATCCCTTCAAAACATGACTGCTCTCACCCTATATTACTTCTGAGTTTTTAATTGTAGGCACTTACCCTAAACATGATTACATGTCAATCCTTGCAAGCAGCACTATGTGCACAGAGAAAATAAGTGCTTTGGATGATATGGAACATTAGTGGTATGAAAATTGTATATGAATATAATTTACTTTTCTTATAATCTACTTAAAGATAGAGATAGTTGGAACAATATCTGATACTAGCTGATATTTTAATCAATGTCCCTGGGAGGAGACATGAGAATCCTTGTGTCTCAATGCCATCAGAAGTGTTTTGGCAGATATGGAACGTTTCTAGGATGAAAAACATATATAAATATAATTTGCTTTTCATATAATCTACTTTAAAACAGAGATAGTTGAAACAATATCTGATACTAGCTGTCATTTTAATCAGTGTCCCTAGGTGGAGTCATGAGAATCCTTACATCTCAATGTCACCAAAGGCACTGGCAGACTACGATTTGCAAACCATCACACACAGTATATAATAAGACCCATCCATGATTCAGATTATCTATGATGCAGATCTGTGTTAATGCTGCTTAACATATCACAAAATTTATAACATGGTCAATCTAGAGGTCTAACTCCTACATTGAACTGTGTTATTGCCCAACCTTAAATTAACACCAACAACTTCAGAAAATATTTTAAGAAATAAAGTGGTTACCAAAAGAAATAGGATAGGCTCATCACTAACCATTAAATCTCCTTAAAGTAATTAAAAACCACAACTTTTTCCCATCCTGAAGAAAACAAGTAATTTATTACAGCAAGGGAAAATTAGTTTGGTAAACAACATCAAAACTAACAACTTTAGCTATTTTTCCTCTTTAAGAAAGAACCAAAATGAACAATGAAATTATTTGGACCCTACAATTTCATAGCTCAAGAATGCTTTTAATGCATAACAACCTTTGGAAAGGGATGAAAGTAGAAGAAAAAAATAATAAAGCCAATTTTACACACCAGAGATGCTTCTTCATCGCCTTCTACAGGTTCTGCCAAAAGAGCAAGTATGTTTGCCAAGTGCTTCTGCAAGTAGGACAACATATGAGCCTCTTCATCGGCTTGTGATGGCATAAACCTACGACTGTTGCTGCGGACAAGCTGCAAATCAAGGCAGGATCATGATATGTTAATGTACATGCACCCAGAAAGCTCAACAAGACTGGGGACTTATACAAAAAAAAAACCCTTTCAAAATGCGAACAAAATCAAGGTGCAGTAACAATTACATTCAAGGTCTCAGCAACAGTGCATACACTGTGTGCATCTTTAAAACACTAATAGTGTGAAATTCTCCATATCTTAAAATAAACAAAGTAACAGCAGAAAAGAAAGAGACAAACAAAAGTAGAAACAACATATCACCACCACCATTTAAACAAAATTTATTATTACTTTGCCTAGAGGAAAATGTTTGTCTCGCTAAATATTCAATGTCCCAAGGAAAATGTTTGTCACGCTAAATATTCAATGTCCCAAGCCCAAACTGAAGCTTGTTTTGTGCAAACAAACAACAGTGCACCTCAACGTCTGAAGAATTAAAATTGAGTAGAAATGTAACCATCACTAAGCCAAAAGCAATCCAAGGTGAACGGAGTCACTTATCACAAACTTGTTGAGGCTTCTTGGAGCGTCCACTTTACTTTTCTGAGAATATGGAATGATCACTCATCATACATGACAAGACTTTATTTCTGCTTTCTGTTAGGGAAATATTTGTTAATAGTGCAATATTTCGAACCCAAATTGTAGTTAATGGTCAAGCACTCCACACAATGACTAATGGTTCTCCTCAACCTATCACAACTAAAGCGAAGTACAGAACTAACAAAGTCCAACCTCAAAGCAAACCAAGATAAACAATGGTACACTTATCATGAAATTAAGGACGCTTCTTGAGAAACGTATTATCACTTCTCTAAGAATTGGAGTAACCAACAACTGTCAAAAGATCTTGTCACTGCTTTCAGTTGAGGAAAATAAACCAAAATCGCATTGTTGCGTGATGGTACTCCATCCAAATAACTAACGGTTCTCCACAGCCTCCCAAAAATTAAAATGCAGTACAAAATAACAATATCTAAAGCAAGCCAAGGTAAACAGACAGAACTTATTACAAATTTGCAGAGACTTCTCGAGACTCCCATTACATACAATGAGAAATTGGAAGAACCAAGACCACTTCCACATAGAGCAAGCCCCTGTTGGAAAATCAGTTATCGTAAGGCAGCCCTTGCGCATACTGAACAAACTACAGCACCGGCAAACTACAATCAAGTACAAGTTAACAATCATCAAGCTAAAAGACCTTCTTGCTGACTTAGGTTGTAATAAAGCTTCACTTGCAGAAACATAGAATTATTAAGACTTCTCCATGACATATTCCAAGTGCAGCACACATTTTTACCCATTTTCAAGTACAACAATCCTGAACCCTATCACTCCATCCTGAAAAACAAAATCTTTTAACACTACAAATGGATCAACAGTCCTGCTCTACCTCTCCAAACTTGAGAAGGAGAAACGAAACCAGCATACAATGAAATTGTTATGGCTTTCAACGCACCCATTTTTACTTTTCTCAGAATTATATAATCATTACTCATTTCCGCATACAACAAGATCTTGTTGATGGCATCACTTGCAGTCTTGCCGAAACCAAACGTTCTATGGCACTACCAAATTCTAGTAAACAGTAAATAAAAAAAGCCACCCATCATAATAATGCCACTCCTTTCTTTACTAAATACTTACCTACTTACCTTCTAAAGATGATTTTTTCTTTTTCTTTTCTTCAGTCGCCTTTTAAAGATTCTTACAATTCCCAGATCAAGCTTCCCTCAAATTATTGAAACAAGAAGTAATCGTCTAAAGAAATCCCATCGCTCCACCCATAAAAACCAAAATTTTCCCACTAAATTAAACAAAACCTCCAGAACGACTCAAAATTTACCTGCAACGGCGAAAGCGCAGAGAGACATCCATCAAACGCAGAAGTGGAAGGCCAAACATCAGCAACGGCTGCCGAATCCTTATGAGTCCTCGGCAAAAGCCGTTTATAACTCTGAATATACAAAAACAGGATCAAATCGTTAACGTCTACACCAACAGATTCAACCTCGTCGGGCGTTGCGGTCGTAAGTGGATCAGAATCCGATGGAAGAACGGATGCAAGAGTATCAAGGACTAAACGAGCGTTTTCGATCGAGATCTGAAGGATTTCTGAAATGCCTGCCGCATTGATCCGTGAAGAAGAAGATTTCTCGAGGAGTTTCTCTTTGAGAGGAGCTAGGGTTTGGGTTCCGTCGGAGAAGATGAGTTTGGGGATGGGCAGAAGGCCGTATTCGAAGGGTTCTCTTCTGGCATGGATGATAAGGGTTTCTTTGGAACAAGATGTTGAAGGCTCGGTTTCTTCGTTCATGGTATGGAGAAAAATTGGCCAGAGAGAGAAGGAGGTAGAGAGAGGAAAAGGGGATTTTGCAGTTCTTTGGTGAAGAAAACTGGGAATGTAGGCAGATCTTGGGAAATAGCAGGGGAGAACGAGAGAGAGAGGGAAGGAAAAGTTGGGGGAGGGGAGGGAAACGGGGGGCCCACACGTTGAGATTGCGAATCAACCGTAGGATGGATGATCCTTGTGGGACCAAACAAAAGAATGATATGAATGAACTGATCCACGGTTGCAAACTTAATCATGATGAGAATTCCCTCGTAAAGGAGTCAAGATCCTCATTTGATTAGGTTGGACATTGGATTGGGTAGGGAGGATGGGAGTGGAAGGGCCCACATTGGGCTTTGTGGGTCTTGTGGACCACCACATGAAAGACTCCATCCGGGTGCAGGATCAACAAACAAGGAATGTGATATCAACGATTAGATCAAAGGCTTCAATGTTAAGCATTAGGCTCTCTTATTTTGTAATGCAAAATGCATGGATACACAAGTTAAAATTAAAAGGCAGCCCGGTGCACAAAGCCTACGCGTATTTAAAGTCTAAAAAAGGGATAGATGACGAGGTTGGATAGTACACTGCCTTACTTTGTATTTTGCAAAAAATTATTTTTACTCTTTAGACCCATAAACCTCAAAGTCATACGAGATAACAAAGCTTCCTTTCAAATTAAAAGACAAAATGAAATCTTATCAAATTTGTGGTAAAAGATACTGATTAAGGGCTTAGATCATAAAATTCATTTTGAGGACCACGAGATTTTGCTGATTCATCGTTGATGGGAAAATGGGGGCCCACGTTGGATCGATCTTGACTCTTTTACCAAAAAGATGGAGGAATAGGCGAAGTTTGGCAATGCCGACAAAAGACGTCCCATCAAATTTTCAATCAATTGCTTCATGAACAAAGTACAAGTTCATCACATGTTAAATGCGACCAACACAAGACTCAATTTTACAAGGTTATTGTTTTTATCTCGGTAAAGTTTACACTTCAACGCGAGAACAGGAGAGGAGAGGGGGAGTGGAGAAAGCTTCCGCCTATGTCGATTCAGGGAAAGGGCAGATCACAAGGGTTTATAATAGGCAATCTTATCTTGTATTTTGTAAGAGATTGATTTCACATCTTTAATTTATGACTTTAATTCACATGACCGTTGCGCTAAAGAGAGGGGGAGTACCCAACCCAATTTTCTTTTTATTTTTTATTTTTTA
Organism: Warburgia ugandensis; assembly: GCA_035236585.1. NCBI lineage: Eukaryota > Viridiplantae > Streptophyta > Magnoliopsida > Canellales > Canellaceae > Warburgia > Warburgia ugandensis. Next base: position 5,390,620 of record CP141133.1, read on the forward strand.
TCTTTTACCGTTCATCATGTTTATAATACTTTTTTATTAAAAAAAGGTGACTTCTAAAAAACTCAATGCATAACGACAATACTAACCTCTTGTTTAGATATTTCAAAAAACAATAAAAATAGATTATCTTGATTTTTAGGCTAAAGAAGCATAGGATGAAAATATATGATGGGTTTGAAATTTTATGTAAAGCCTACCTAAGTAGGGAATGTAATGTGGCAAGTAAAATTGGGCCCGACCTTGCACTTGTTTGGGGTAGATTGGGGTGAGAAATCAATGACCTGCACTGTGACAGGGCAGAAATTTTGTTGCCCGAGGAATGGCGAGGCGGATTGGTGAGGAAATTTCGTAGGTCGACTCCTATTTTTCACATATATTTAGATACTAATAATGCCTACAGTTTATTATTGTACTTTGGTTATAAAATAAGGATTTTTTATAAAATAAAATACAAGCATATAAAAACATTAAAGAACCAGAATTTTCTTGCCCATTTAAAAAGGGCAGCCCTAGTGCACAAAGTTTCCACCTATGTGGGGTTCAAGGAAAGGGCAGATTACAAGGGCTTATAATAGACAGCCTTATCTTGTATTTTGTAAGAGACTAATTCCACGTCTTAAACCTATAACCTCAAGGTCACATCATCATCTCTATATCTAAGCTTTTTCTATAGCATAATGAATTTGATCAGTTTCAACATGCATGACAAATAGGTTGCACATGCCTTCCTCACGTATTGATAGCGTACGCTAGCCCAGACACTTTGTTTTTAAGATCATTATATTATTACAAAATGAGTTTTTTGTCCTTTTATCAAATTATTTAATGAAGAATGCTAGGGCGAAGGAACTAGATGAATTCGGTTGATCATCTATAGGTGGACCTTATCATGCAAAAAGTAAGAGCTCATTGACACAAAAGGCTTATAAGTGCCTTGGCGTAGCATTTCTCATTTCTCTTTTCCTCATCACCTTTTTTTATTTTTTTTGTTACAACGAAAGTCACAAAATAAACTACCTAGATGAATATCCTAATTCCCAAATCTACTTGAAATCTCCCAAAAAGGGAAAAGCAATACCTCAAACCTCTGATAACAAGGAGAGGCACTGTGATGTTTGCAACTTACAATATTAGATGGTTTTACTTTCTGCCTTAAACCTCTAATTTTTTTTTGTAGGACTCATTAGTTCCTTGCTAAATGCTATGAACGGCTATAACTTCATAAGAACTCATATTTTTTAGATCCAAAAGCTGTCTCACCTTGGCCATTTGTACATTAGGTCACCGGTTCGAGGTCAGCAGCCAGCCCATTAGGAGGTGTGATGTCCATCACAACAGCGATTATGAGGTGTGTGAGTGGGTGGGCAAGCGAGTGTCCGAGCATAGAAACTATTGTAAATAAATAAATAAAAAGATAGTAAATGTATTCATTGTACATTTTACAATAAAAATAGTAGTTGTTGGGATTACTCAATGGCCAATAATTTTAAAGCATTGTTCATCTAAGTCAAGGGCAATATTATGAATGATTTAGGTATTGGATATCCAAAGGCACGTGTTATAACCCTCCATATCTTCTAGGGGCTCCAAAGGGAAATTGAAGGATGCTTTTTTCCATAGAATGCTTAGATGCTTGTAGTGTATTGACCAATGTGATCAAATCTTAAAGAGACGGATCATTTTGGGTGATCCAAAACATTCATCTAGTGTTACCCTTTATTGCATTGATTCACATACTTTTCTTAAAATCAGTACTATGTAGGCCTTGCAGCAAATTTTTGTTTACATCGGGAGAGGCAATATTAGACAGGTCTAGATGATAAAGGGCAGCCCCCAAGCACCAAGCTCCCGCCTATGTAGGTTCCAGGGAAGAGGCAGAGCAGAAGGGTTTATAGTATGTGGCTTTACTTTGCATTTTTGCAAGAGGATGTTTTCATACTTTGAACTCCTGACCTCAAGGTCGCATGATGATAACTTTATTGTTGCGCCAAGGCTACCCTTCACCAAATGAATGCATCCCGATCGTGCATGCAACTTAAACATGAATGCCGAATGGATTGACTCAAATTGCATGGGCCAATAGAACTCGACTAGGAGTTTGAAGAAAAAAAGGCAGCTTCAACCAGCCTTGATGATGGTGGCTTTGGACTTAGCCTCCACCTTATTGACAGTAAGAACAAGTATCCAATGGAAGTGCAATGCTCCGAGAGAAGGTGCTGATCTTCCACTCCATCACATACTTGACTGCATCTTCTTCAACTCTCTTCTGCGTGTAGGGCTAGGAAAAGAGGTTTTATTGCAATAGCAGCCATTTTGAGAAATTTGATGGCGTCGCCATTGGATGCCAAGATGTAGAAAAAAAGTTGGGATCTCCAACCTACGAGCATTACATAATCGAGAGAGAGAGAGAATCGGAGGAATTATATAATGCAACTGGTCATATTTTTTTCATGATCAAAATTGTTCATCTAATTTAGCTTACTTTGGATGATTAGGATACCAAAACTTTCATCTAACAGACGGATCCTTCATTCTTTTACTTTTCAAAGCCCATAAGTATTCTGTACATTACAGCTTTTCTACGTTTCAACGTCCATTTTTTACTTTCAAAGGTTAAAAAATGTAATAGTTAGAGATGTTTGTCAGATGAAATATTTGATACCTATGAGCTGAGCAGAATCAAATGAATGCTATTATCACGAAAATATAACTATCTTTAAGTAGGGCTCTTATAAAAATGTAAGGTAAGGCTGCAAACTCTATGGACCCACCCTTGTGATTTGCTCCTTTTTTGGACCATGCATAGGTGAAAGCTTCGTGCACTAGGGCTATCCTTTTACAATCATCAAGAGCAAAACTTCGGAATAATGCTCCTCAGTGTTTATCATAGAAAAGTACAGAGAGAGAGAGAACCATAACTCAAGGGAACCACTTTTTTCAAAAGTACCATATGTCGATCTAATTACAAGGAATAAATTGGAAACTATGATCCAACTAAGAGCTTTAAGTACTCTCTAACAAACAGGGAAATAGGAAACCAATGATCAAAAGAAGAAGAAAAAAAATTCTTGATAAATACTTAGAGAAAACCACCAAAGTTCGTTTGATTTGCTAGTAGATTTTGACTACTAAGCAAGGTTCCTGATCAAGGGAGAATTGTACTTTGATATGGGAAATTCATGCATAATAAAGGGCAGCCCCAGTGCACGAAGCTCTCACCTATGCGGGGTCCAAGGAAGGGGCAGGGCACAATGGCTTAAAGTAGGCAGCCTTACTTTGCATTTTTGCAAGAAGCTGATTCCACACCTTGAATTCGTGACCACAAGGTCACATGACGACAACTTTTACCGTTGCGCCAAGACTCTCCTTCTACAAAAGTATATTTAGATATACCCACTAAATCCTATTCAAGGCATGGCCTATTCACAGAATAGTCAAGAAAGCAGACCACCTCTACAAGAATGTCTTTGTTTACCCAAGCTTTTCAAAAGTGTTTTCTTTCCTTTTTCCTCTTTTGGTATTATAGAATTAAACAAAGGCATCTCCATTCAATCCATATGAAAGTAAGACAAAAAATGGATAAAAGGAGGTAGCTTTTCCGTCAAGAAAAGTGGGAAGATAAAGGCTTTCGTGAGAGCGAAGAAAGTAAGACTTGGACTGGGATTCTTTGCAGTTTCCACAATATCCTAAAACCTGAGCTTAAGCTTCCATAAAGTCTTCTTCAATTGTATTATCCCCTTAAAAAGTGATCGAGACCGTTCATTGGGTGCTTTCTTAATTTGAGAAACCAACTTGATCCATTCAGAAATGCTATAGTTGAGCAACTACTAGCCGTGTAGTTGCTGGCTTTTGCATGAGAAGGTACACTTGTTCACCTCATTACTCTTCCTTTGGATTCTGGTAGTCCAAAATGTAAGGGTCTATATGTAAAGTTTTATGTGTGCTTTAATTATTTAATCGTTTGCTATATATCTAGCGCCAAAGTAACTAGATGAACGAGTTAGATCAACTAAAATGTGCTCCTTCCTGCAAAAGTGAGCAACTATGTGGATACTTATCACAGCGCTTTAGTATAGCATTACTCTAATCCAATTATTATCCAAAATTTGAGATGATGCATAAAAAAATGCCTAGCAAATAACTTGACATCTCCCTTAAAATTAGACATGGGTTGTGCCGAGCAAAATTTTGGCCTACCTTATTCTAATGCTTTTATCATGACCTTACTCCCAATAAAGTTTGAGTCATCGCTCTTAACGTTAAAAAATTGATGATCCTGACCTTTACTGTAAGGTCAAGTTAGGTTAGGCATCCTAATTGACCATAACACCTGAATATTTAACACTTAAAAATTTGATTGATAATATGTAATTTTATGTGACAAAACATTGAATTAGTTATTTTTAAATTAATTTAATTACTAAAAATGCCCTTGTACTAAGAGTTATATATATATATATATAAGGGCAATTTATCTAATATATAAACATATAAAAAATGTTCGAATACGAATTAGGGTTATAATTGTGTACCCTAATATGGATGACTTCCCTCCAACGGATAGAAATCTGTGGCTTAGCCATATTTAATTTAGATCTAGAAGATGAACGGTTCGATCACCTCGGCCTGCAAGCCAATAACATATTGTATCTTGACGGTCACCATCAAGATCTGCCCTTTAAACGTGGAGAGACGCTAACCTGCAATTTGCAGGCGTTCTGCAACTAAGACATGATCTCTGTATCAACGGTCTGGATCGACTGACCAGTAAGATCATTCAATCACGCACATACATTAATCGGTCCCAACGAAGTGTTGGCCCACCGATGTCGGACCATTGGACACATCTTCCACTTTACGTGTAAAGACTACTGCTCTCATGTTGCAGTTATATCAGCCCCAGCTCCCAACAGTCTCTTCCGCGGCAGGTTAAAATAAGAAAAAAGAACACAGGGTGCCATTATAAAAAAAGGGGCTCAAATATTACAATAGACGACGGTTTGGTAGCTTAGAAGAGGCAGGAAGCCGTGCATACCTACGACGCAAAACCCTGCACGCGCTCCGAAGTAAACCGGAGAGCAAAAGCAAATTATGTGACGAAACGTTTTACACGTGTCATGTGCGACCCAGCGAATTTATCTTGGCCGTTGTCTTTTCCAAATCATGTAGCTGGTAATAAAATAAAGCGCTTAAATAGGGAATAAAACACCTGGGCACCGCCAGTCTCTTTCCGAGTCCGACAAAAGTACAGCTGGATTGCCCGTATTGGCCGTACTACTTCTCTTGGTCGAGATATCGCGTTTATATCTCTACGCGCACGAGTTAATGGAAATTATCGGAATAAAGATTTTTAATCATTTCTGACGAGTTCTTTGAGAGAGGGAGAGCATTAGTACCAGGCTAGCCCCTGGCAAGGGAGAAAATGCACAGGGGACGCTCGTCAGGACGTGGTTCTAGGACTGCAACTCATGTTTGTTTGGGAAGGCAGGCCTTAGTAGGACCCACTTGATGTTCCTGGTGATTACAGTTAGTTCATTGCTATTGATTCTACATTGATCGGACGATCCTAGACCCTCGATGTGTAAAATGCAGGCCTGAATGGTGAAGGCATGTAGAGTTGGAAAATGTAAAATTTGCTTTTCATGGTAGTCATTAAATCAGAAGAGGAGCCTTGTTGCAACAATAAAAGTTGTTGTCATGTGACTTTGAGGTCACAGGTTTAATGCGTGGAATCAGCCTTTTACAAAATACAAGGTAAGATTACCTATTATAAGTCTTTGTGGTTCACCCCTTCCTTGAACCCTATATAGGTAGGAACTTTGTACACCGCGGCTGCTCTATGGTGATCATTCAATCCTCTCATGACATAGATGATTGAAAATCAGTCAAATGCGTCAGCAAGTCCTGGTCCTACTTCTATCGACGAAAAACTTTCAATCAAGCCTTACTTTTTGTGCTTCATTATGCTTAATTCATGAAATTGTAGGCAATGATGAAAATATTTTTCTCTTGCTCTTTTCACTTGCCTTTCCGGGTCATCATCTTTGATGCACCATCATACCCGTCATGCAACAATTACATGCTCATGTTGTTAATATATCAACCTTTGGCTATTTATGGGCAATCAATTTACACCTTTTAGGATATCATTCCACGAAAAAAGAAGTCTATGCGCAATGATAGAATTGTCGTCGTGTGACATCAAGGTCATGAGTTTGAGGTGTAGAAATAACCTTTTTGCAAATAATGCAAGATAAGGCTGCGTACTATAAACCCTCCACTGTGATCAAGGTCAAGGCTGATCCTGGGTGTGTATTCAACATTAAAAAGAAAGACAGAGAACACATTGAATACAAAGGACACATAATTGTCCCCAACTTTTGGTAAAGTTTGCACAATAGTTTACTCCACTAAATCTAGGGTTCCTACTAGTAGAGCGGAGGCATATACTATTTCCCTAAAAATAGAAGCAGAGCATGCGGGTCTCATCCCTCTAATTTTTGTGTGATACATTTTGTTCATTGAATTTATTTCCTCTTAAGATGGGGAGATGCCAAAAATCTCATCTAGTCATTACTTGTAAGGAATCTTTGTTGAGTACCATCCATACTTAGACGGGAGGAGCCTGTCTTAAGAGAAATGCTATATGGACTAAGACCTAGCACTGACTCCAAAACCTTGCCAAGCTAAGTGTAACACCCCGGATTTTTAAGACATTTTTTTTTTATTTTTTATAATGACATTTTAAATAAGAGCATTTGGGATCCCATGAGAAAAGCTTTATTTAACATTTTACTAAAACCTATCTTAAAAACTCCGGGTGTTAGTTTTCCTTTCTCAAAATGGCATACATGTAATTCAAACATAAATAAAACAATCCGCGTATAAATCAACGTCAAATAAATCGGCGCCTTTATTTTAAATTAAATAAATGTCTAAAACACAATAATAATATGGCCCAGGGTCTATTCATCATCACATCCCATATAAATGTCCAACATATGTCCAAACATCCAATTCACATCCAAATATAAAGTATGCAGTCCATAATAAAATTCCAAAGACAATCCTCTCTAATAACTCACATTACTATCTAAAACTATAGGGAAAACTAGTCTTCAGCAGCTCTCAAGGTTTATCAACCGCTTATCCTTTCCTAGTGTCGCACTCGAGATCTAAGGCATTGCAAAACAAAACAATGCCTCAGCAAGCTATCGCTTGTGTAGGTACATAGACAATTAATGTAATAGATGAAAGAAATGATGAACAGTACTGATGAAAAGTCTAACATTTATGAAAATTGTGATATCATAACGCCATGTTCAAATAAATGCCAATTTATTCCATATGCTAAAACATGAAATTCACGGAGTTAAAACATGACATGAATCAATAAATGGAGCATACAACCAGAATAAGGGCACCCTAAGGTAATGGGTCCCACCACATCGCACTAACATCCTTGATCAGGAGTACACGTAGTCAACCTTTGAGTGTCGTCACACCCAGGCATATCATCCATAACCATGCTCATCATACATGCACACATAATAAGAATATGGGCCATCATGCTGTAGTGGCAACCTTCCATGGGTATCAACCACCGCCGCTCTTCGTCGACACCATAACGGAAGACTTAGCGTCTGTCCCCATGAAAAGGCTCAGACTGGTAGTGTGGACTATCCATGTTATCAAACCTCTACCGAATGCCATCTATGGGCAGGTGTCTATCATATCAAAATCTCATCACATTACAAATCTCGGAGGGTGGGTGGCCGGCCCTATCCCTTCTAGCATGACGCCCACCGAGCGAGAGCACCCGTCATCAAATATAAAGCACGAAAATCATATGTATATGCTAAAACTCAAGAGCACTTATAGCTTGCAATCCCAAAGACATGCCCCTCATTCTGGGGTTAGCCTATAAAAGGACCAGCTAATAAGCCTCTATTATCATTTCCATGTAAATCCATGCATTTTCTATATATATATAATAAGAAATAAGTATCTAATTAAGCATAACTAATTAACATCATGCTTGTAAAAGCATTTTAAATAAGTTTATTCAGTAAAATATTTCATTTTGGAATAACCATCCTGTACTCAATGTTGCATGAAATATAAGAATTGCAATTTAAAACACGATCACACATGATGCTATGTTTAAACATGGTTTAAAAATCAAGGCAAAACATTAGTTGTCGTCACCTACCTCAATGTGAGACCACTAGCTTGCTAATAACTCCCTTTAACTGGTATATTCAAGTGCACCTGTACATGTCACATCACTATTTTAATATTTTTCTAAATAAAAAGTGGTTATTTCTAATTTTTTAAGTTAAAACTAGGTCCGCGTCATCAATACGGTCACAACGCATCTTTCGGATCGTGATTTGGACTCCTCTAGCTCCCAAGAATCAATTTTAAGTGAAAATACTTCATAAATTAATATTTTATTAATTTATAGGGTGTTTGGCGGGTGCACTGGTTTACACCAGCGGCCCTGCTTTACACCGGGTTACACTGGCGCCCAGTGTACACTGGGTTACACCGGCGGCCCCGGTTTACACCAGTTTACACGGGCAACCCGGTTTACACCGGCGACGCGGAACCGGCGCCTGAGAAGACGACTGGCTTCCAGTCATCTCCGGTGACCCTACAGGTGTCCAAATCACTTGGTTTTTGAACCATTTTGTTCCAAATTTTGTCTAGTTTCCATTTCTATCATCCTTTTGCATTGATTTCTCGAAAAACCATGTTTTTTAAACGGTTTTTCTCAAGTTCCTAAAAACATCCCTAGGTACTAGTTTTTGGGTTTTATGGAGAAATCCACCGTTGGATCACTCCCAAATTTAAAGGGTTTGCTCTTGGGTCTCTTCTGCACTAGTTGGAAGGTGCGATTTCCAAACAGACGAGGTTTGATCCGTGAAATCATGCTCCAACAGTAGCGTGCACAAAGTTCCCAAAAAATCCGATTTTTTCCTAATTTTTTAAAATGCTTTCCTAATTATTTTTCTAATTAATAAATACAGAAAAACATAGATTTGAGGCTTACCTTGTGCCTAGCCGAGGTTGCTTGTGTTGCCGGGTTCCACTCGCCGGAAAACTCAGACCTTGCAAAGCTAGGGTTCTGAGCTAAAAATCCCAGAGGAACGCTCAAAGTGGAGCGTTTTCGCTCTTAGGGAGCATAGATATAGGGTTTAGAGTCCTAGGGGAAGAGAAACTCTTCCCCACACGTCTCTTTTCACGTCTCTCTGGCGATTTCGCCGGACTGGTAGAGACGTGTGGAAGACAGGGGTGCCATTATCAATTTGGACCCCTGTGTAATACGTTTCTGTCAAAAGACCAATTTGCCCTTACAACTTCGACGGCTCATAACTCCCTCGTTTGAGCTCCATTTTTCTCGTTCTTGGTGGCGTTGGACTCGTATTGACGAGCACTTTCTACTTCTTATGTTTTCAGAAAAATTTTCCATCTATAGATTTTTATTTTTATTTATTTAAAAATTTTCTATTTTATCCTAAAAATTAAGGATATTACACTAAGCCCCATGTTTGGATTATCTAAGCTATTCTTCTTGTTGAGTCTCCCTTAAATAGGCTAAAGACCAAAATTCATGTCCACTAGATGATTTTATTTATGCATTATGCATTATCATTATTATTTTGTCTTTAAACCATAACTATTATATTTTTCTAGAGAAAAAACGAGTAACTAGAAGCATCTAAATGTGAATTAAAAAAAAAACAAAACTAATAACATGAGTAAGAAATTCCAAACAAGATGATTGCTTCAATCATTCAAAGGGTTAAAGCTCTCCATCCTTCGCTTGAGGGCTTGTTCTTTGGTGTGGTCGGTACTCTATGCGGTCAGGCAAACGAGCTTACGCTTGTTCACTTATTATGGCCCCGTAGTAACAAAGAACATAGGACCGTGCCGAAGGGCAGGAGAAGAAGCACCACCTAACCGGGCACCTTAAAAGAGCCGGTATTTTTCCCTTCATCCAAAATATAGCAATCTCGCATTTTCTCCTTTCCCGAGATGTTACACTTGGCAAATAATTTTATTGTTAGAACAGCGGTCCTCGCACTTGCGAAAGACCCTATCATAGTCTACTCACACACGCCTCGTGTTCCCTGCGAGGCGATGGCAGGCGAGAGCGCAAAAGAGAAAAGCAGAAAAGGTGCATTCTTCAAGATTGGTCTTGAAGCTCTGGTAACCCTTTTCCCTATTTCTTAATTTTCTCCCCATTTTCCCTCTCCAATATCATGGAAAACCCGAAAATTCCAAGTAATATTCGATTTTCCGTTGCCGCTTCTTCGAGATCTTTGGCGCCGATCCTCCATTTACAGTATATCTGTCGAACTTTCTGTAAGTTTGTAATCTTTTCCAATTCCTTTTTCACTTTTTTTTTAGTTCGTATCAGTTATTTTCACTCTGTAACATGTGATTTCTGACTGTCGAGCATTTTCTGTTGATAGATAGGTTAGGTTTTGAGTTCCGATTCTGGAGCTGACTTTTGGATTATTCGAGAAACTTCTTTTCGTCGATTTTTCTGTAAAATATGTAGAAAATGCTTGCATTTCTATTGTTGAAGCTTTTATGTATTACAGTACTTGCAGAAGGTTAGCAATGTGGAACTTACTGGTTTCTTTTTTATTGCAGAGATTGTTTGGCGTCCGGATCTTGCAATTCCGGTGTTTAGTTCGCCTTGCTGTTTCTCCTACTCCGAGAAGGTTCGGGATATAGTTTGCCTCAGCTGTTCTTCTTTTTTTTTTTTTAAAGCATTATTAGTTATTTTGTTAATTGATGATCTAGGGTTTCCCAATTAATCGTACGGTTTTTGTTTCCATTTCAGCGATTATCGAGCGTTTTGGTGTTCCCGAAGAGTCTGCGCAAGTCCCTGGCTTGTTTTATCGCCTTGTGCAGTGTCTCCTATTGAATCTTCGAGTTGCTACTGAAATTTAGGGTTTCAAGTTCGGCTCTTGTGATTCTCGTTCCCATTCTAAGGTTTGGGCGCTTTCGGATCTCGAAAGTTTGAGTTTAGCTGCTTCCTCAGGTTTTTCCATTCTCGAATCTAAGGTTTGCAGTTTAGGAAGCTTTTCCATCTCTCGCTTCCTGCTTTGGAAGTTATTTACGGCTTACATTATTCCCTGTCCTTGTTCTCTGCATGTGGAAGAAACTGAAAATCCATTATTTTATTTTGTTCCCGAATCTTTAGGGAAAGACAAAATTTCTGGGGTTCAAGTACTAACGGTTCTTATATCATGATCCCGAACTATAGGGTTCCGTGACTCTTTGAATTTTGAACTCTTAAACGTTCCACCGTTTCTTCAACTTCTCCTTGGTTCTATCTCTCTCTGTTCTCTCTAGAGATAGAAAATGCAGCGACCTCTAGCACCTGAAGAATACCGGCTAAAGGAGACTTCACCCCACCTCGGTGGTGGTGGGGTTGCCGGTGACAAGCTCACCAGCACATATGACCTCGTGGAGCAAATGCAATATCTCTATGTTCGTGTAGTCAAAGCGAAAGATCTCCCTGCTAAAGATGTTACAGGAAGCTGTGATCCTTATGTGGAAGTGAAGCTTGGGAATTACAAGGGCGCGACTCCTTATTTGGAGAAGAAGACCAACCCTGAATGGAACCAGGTCTTTGCATTCTCGAAGGATCGACTCCAGTCTTCTGTCATTGAGGTGATGGTGAAGGATAAGGATCTGGTGAAAGACGATTTTATTGGCCGGATCATTTTTGATCTGAATGAAGTTCCCAAACGGGTGCCCCCTGATAGTCCCCTGGCACCACAATGGTATAGGTTAGAAGATCGAAAGGGGGATAAGACTAAGGGTGAACTCATGTTAGCAGTTTGGATGGGTACCCAAGCTGATGAAGCGTTCCCGGAGGCTTGGCACTCTGATGCTGCTGCAGTTCACGGTGAAGGCCTGGCAAATATAAGGTCTAAGGTTTATCTCTCTCCTAAGCTTTGGTATGTGAGAGTTAATATCATTGAAGCGCAGGACTTGCAGCCTAGCGACAAGGGCAGGTACCCAGAGGTTTTTGTTAAGGCCATGATTGGAAATCAGGCACTGAGGACTAGGATATCTACGAGTAGGAACATTAACCCGATGTGGAATGAGGATTTGATGTTTGTGGCAGCAGAACCATTTGAGGAGCACTTGATTTTGAGTGTAGAAGACAGAGTTGGTCCCAATAAGGATGAGGTTTTGGGACAATGTGTCATTCCTCTGCAAAATTTGCAGAGAAGACTGGACTATAGAGCTGTGGACACTAAGTGGTATAATCTTGAGAAGCATGTGGTTGTAGACGGTGAGAAGAAGAAGGAGATAAAGTTTGCCAGTCGGATACATCTGAGGATCTGTTTAGATGGTGGATATCATGTTTTGGACGAGTCCACGCACTACAGTAGTGACCTTAGGCCAACAGCAAAGCAGTTGTGGAAACCAAGCATTGGAGTTCTGGAATTGGGTATCTCGACTGCTCAGGGGTTGTTACCTATGAAGACCAAGGATGGCAGAGGCACCACAGATGCCTATTGTGTTGCAAAATATGGACAGAAATGGGTTCGTACAAGGACAATTATAGATAGTTTTACTCCAAAGTGGAACGAGCTATATACTTGGGAGGTATATGATCCATGTACTGTCATTACAATTGGGGTATTTGATAACTGTCATCTACAGGGTGATAAGTCTGGTGGAACAAAGGATTCCAGGATCGGAAAGGTGAGGATTCGGCTCTCGACTCTTCAAACTGATCGTGTTTATACCCATTTATATCCACTCCTAGTTTTGCATCCTTCAGGGGTGAAGAAGATGGGGGAGGTTCGGTTGGCTGTTAGATTTACATGTTCATCTTTGCTTAATATGTTACATATTTACTCACAGCCGTTGCTACCAAAAATGCACTACCTTCATCCATTATCTGTCACTCAGCTTGATAGCTTGAGACATCAAGCAACTCAGATAGTATCAATGAGATTGAGCCGTTCAGAGCCACCACTAAGAAGAGAGGTTGTTGAGTATATGTTGGATGTGGATTCTCATATGTGGAGTATGAGGAGAAGCAAAGCAAACTTTTTCAGAATTATGGGTGTCTTGAGCGGGTTGATCGCAGTAGGGAGATGGTTTGATCAGATATGCAAATGGAAGAATCCTTTGACAACAATTCTAATACACATCCTTTTCCTGATTTTAGTTTCCTATCCAGAACTGATACTTCCAACAATCTTCCTTTACCTTTTCTTGATTGGGGTATGGTATTACCGATGGAGACCAAGACAGCCACCTGATATGGATACTCGTCTCTCTCATGCTGATAGTGTCCATCCTGATGAATTAGACGAAGAGTTTGACACTTTTCCAACGTCTAAACCACCAGATATAGTGAGAATGAGATATGATCGTTTGAGAAGCGTAGCAGGAAGGATACAAACTGTTGTTGGTGATTTGGCAACACAGGGAGAGAGGCTGCAATCTTTACTTAGCTGGAGAGACCCCAGAGCTACAGCACTCTTTGTGACATTTTGTCTGATTGCTGCAATTGTTCTCTATGTAACGCCATTCCGGGTTGTGGTTCTCCTTTTTGGGTGTTATGTCTTGAGGCATCCAAGGTTCCGCCATAAGCTTCCTTCAGTGCCTCTTAACTTCTTCAGGAGGCTTCCAGCAAGAACAGACAGCCTTCTATGATTGGTTAGTTGAAAATCATATTGGGTACGTTTCATCTGTAATTTTCTTTTGTCGGTTTAGTTGCTTCTACCTTCAGCTTGCCTTATCCCAATGTTGCAGCAAAGTAGTAGTGATGGAGCAGCTTCTGTTTTACTTTTTGATCAACTGTAGATGTTGGGTGCTTCTGATGTAATTTCTTCCGGATGCTGCTAGGGATCGTGATTGTGTTTTTTAATGTTATCTTTAGATTTTGTCATCGGTACTCTGTTTCTCATTGCCATTTCACCTCTAGTAATGGATGTTTGTTTATTTCTCAACCTTTGATTTGAACCTGATCATATATACATTCCATCTGTGGATTCAGTAGGGTGCCAGTAACATAGCGGAATGTATGAGACTAGAAATGATATCCACATATCACATGGAATTAGGGGTGGCAATTCGGGTTGGCGGGTCGTGTTTGTGTCGACACGAACACGACACGATTAAAATTATGGGTCGACATGAACACGACACGATTAATAGTCGTGTTAAAAACTTATGACTCGTACACGACCCGGTTCTTAAAAAAATGACACGACACGACCTGTGTAACACGATTAATTGACTAAGTCGTGTTGGATACACGACACGAAATGACACGACACGGCATGACATGAAACGATTCGATTTTCCTATTACGACATAGTAAAAAAACTGCTCCCAAGTGAATGGAGCCGCTGCGAAACCAACCACAAAACATAGGACGGTTATGTTACAACTGTCCTCTATGTTATGGATTTTATAGGATAGTTGTGAAATAACCGTCCTATATGTTATGTTTTATAGGACGTTTATGTCATAACCGTCCTATATGTGACGTTTTATAGGACGGTTTTAAAAAAACCGTCCTATATGTTACGTTTATAGGACGGTTATGTCATAACCGTCCTATATGTGACGTTTTATAGGACGGTTTTAAAATAACCGTCCTATATGTGACGTTTTATAGGACGGTTGTAAAATAACCGTCCTATATGTTACGTTTTATAGGACGGTTGTAAAATAACCGTCCTATATGTTACGTGTTTTATTGGAACTTTGTGACTGATCTTCTGATTCTGACTTAACTGAATCTTTGATCACCTGAAGCAATGACAATGAGGTTCTGGAGCAAAAAATCAGAATTCAATGGCATGGGTCTTTCAGTTATGAACGAACAACTAAACTTTCAACCCAACCCCCACATAAATTGTTAGGATGGAATTCATTTCTCCAACTCCTTTCATTCTCATTGTCATTGGTCATTGCTCTATCGGTCTATCCACTGATCCACACGACAAGTACATAGACAAACACAGAAAAGCATTACTAACTAGTATTGGTGAAAATTGAACTATACCAAATTACCAATAAAGTTCACGTAATATTTTATTATTTTATTTAGAAGCAACATAGTTCTTTACATACATTACACCACTCACTAACTCACATCACATGATATGTAAAAGAGACTGAAATGAATCAAATAACCACAATAGTAGTAAATAAATAGGGATTAAGTAGCACATGAGGAAAATCTACTTCCATCAATGTATCAAACACAACAAATTAAAATAAGTTATGAAAATTATACAAATTATACAAATTAATCAAAATGAATTGATCCAGAGTCTTCAGTTGGTTGAACTGATCCTGCACTGCTACTTATGATATTGCTTACAATGTCCTCGGCAAGCTCATCCATGGCAACTGTAATGGTAGAGTCTACAATCATATGGAATAAACACGCATTAGTCATTACTAAGCTCATATAAAATATAATGTAAATATAGAATTATAAACCATTACCTTTCAATCCATATAGCCAGTCTCTTACACAAATCAATGCTTGTACAGTATCTGGCTTTAAAGTAGATCTATATTGATCAAGAACCCGACCACTAACACTAAAAGCAGACTCTGATGCAACTGTAGATATGGGAATGCTCAAGACATCACGAGCCATGGCAAGAAGTTCAGGATACCTAAAATCAACATTTGAATCAAATATAAATGTAAATAAGATTACAGAAAATCGTATTTACATGAGATTATTAGTCAAACAACCTGTATTGATTGCCTTTCCAGAATGCAAGAATGTCTAGCTTTGACTCTTGCAATCTTGGTTCATCCAAATAAATCTCCAATTGTGATTTTTGCATAGCCAAAGTACCTCCTTCACCTTCAAATGAATCAAATTCCTAATGCAAATGCAATTATATTATTCAACGTAATATAAGACAATTCATAGCAAATTTTAATATGCTAAGTAGTAAGTGACATATAATGAAAGATACAATTATAAATAAAATTACCTTCATGACATTTAAAACCTCTTGACTATATGACATGCTCTGTCTATCATCAGCACCTCTAGCCACTAAGGAAGATGAGAGGAAGGAATAGGATAAATCTTAACCATATATTCATTGAAGAGAGAGAATAACTTTTCCCGAACTAGAGCAAACTCCAAGCGACCATCGCCAAACAATTTCTTGTACGAGAATTCCACAAAGGAGAGCTTATACCGAGGATCCAACACACATGCAATTGCCAAAATGGTGCTGAATTCAGACTAGTACTTTGAAAACTTGGCAAACATTTGGGTGGACATACGCTTCATATAGTCATCATCACTTCTCATGTATTGTGTTAAACTCAAATAAATTACAAATGCTGCACGAAAGTAGAGATTTTCAGTGGGATACTTTGATCCAGAGAACATGCAGGTGGCATCATAAAAACTGCCAAAAACTTCGAAATTTTTGTAGCCTTTTCCCATTCATTGAAAGAAGGACAATGCTTATAATTTGAGTCACTTAGTTCTAAGTGACAAAATGCACGTTGGTAACAAAGAGCACTTTCAAGCATCAAATAGGTTGAATTCCATCTTGTAGGACAATCTTGTCTTAAGCCCTTTTTTGTCTCAATTGACATGTGATTCACACACTCTAAAAATTTTTGTTTTCTACTTTGTGATGCTTTAACATACTTGATACTCTCTCTAATTTTTTGAATAGCATCATCAATTTCTTTCAAACCATCTTGCACAATCAAATTCAAAACATGACAACAACAACGTAGATGAAGAAACTCTCCACCACAAACAAGAGTGTTCCTGATATTTAATTGATGCCTTAACAACTCAACAGAAGAATCATTAGCAGAAACATTGTCTAAAGTGATTGAAAAAATCTTTTTCTCAATCCCCCATTTTACTAATAATGAGTATATCTTTTCTGTTAATGATATTCCATTATGTGGAGGTGGTAGGAAACAGAAATTTAATATCCTCTTTTGTAAGACCCACTGACTATCTAGAAAATGTGCTGTGAGACTTATATAACCATCGATGTACAAGAAGTCCACAAATCCGATGTCAAACTTATCCCGCTGTGTGCCAACTCTAACATCTCTTTTATCTTTCCTTTTTCTCTTTTATACATTCTCGTAACATCCGCTTTTCTTGTATTTCTACTAATCAAGTGCAAATCTGCACGCAAATATTTCAGTAGAGTTCTAATTCCATCATACTCAACAAATTGGAAAGGCAAATCATGCATAACAACTGCAGCTGCTACTAACTCACGATAAACTTCAGGATCAAACTTATTATCCGAAGTCGCATTTAGTGACATACTCCCCGACTTTGAGATAAAAACAAGCGGCCTATATCACGAGAAAAGCTCCGTTGACAAGTCTTTATATGACGTTTTAAGTTACCTACCAAATTTGCTATCACAAATATATATTGCGAGCACTTCTTGCACTTACACCTTTGCCTTCCATCTTCGATAGAGGAATGCGTTCAAAAAATTCCAAACTGGAGACATTAGTTTCCTATGCTTTTTACCCCTATTGGATTTTGAAACTAACTCCACGTTCTCCAAATCAGCAAGCTCATCATCATCGTTGTTGTGGTGTAGCATATTCAAGTTATCAGAAACATCAGTGCTCCCAACTTCAACTTGTGCCTATATTGCAAAATGCAAATGACAAAAAAAAATTAGTTCACACTTCACACTGACAGTAAACTAAACATTACACCAACAATTACTAATAAGAGAAGGGAGCAAGCGAGAGTGAGGAATGAAAAGAGCCAGACTCGTAAATTCGAATCATAATTTCATAAAGAAATAACAAAAAACAAACACATACCTGTGGCTGTGGCTGTGGTGCTGTACCTGTAGTAGTAGGGGTGATGCTGCTCATCTTGTTAGAAGGGTTGAACTTGAAGAAGATATCTGGAAAGGAAAATTTGAAATGAAACAGATGTAAAATTGTAAATTATAAAAGCAGCTTGGGTTGGGTTGGGTTTGGGGAGCCTTTAACTGATTCAGGTGATTCTGTATTTGATTGATGCTATCTATAATCTATACAAGACGGCTCGATAACAAGAGTCTTATACTATAACAAAAAATAAAAGACCGTTGATAACATCATAACAGTCGATATTAGTATTACATGACGGTTAAAGATGGTTAATAGAAAAGAAAACCAAATAGGACGGTTATGTATTAACCGTCCTATATTGTTAGTGTATTAACCATCCTATATTTGTAACGTATAGGACGGTTTTACATTAACCGTCCTATATTGTATAAATATAGGACGGTTATGCACGAACTGTCCTATTTTACACATGTGGTAATGGGATATGGTTTATTAATACTTTAGTAACTTTACCAATCTGTGATTGCGAGTGTGACTGTGATGTGCCATACTTCCAGCAACTAGTTTGCCTGACAGGGACAGATAGCCTTCTTTCCTCCATTTCCAAACTGGCAAGTGGCAATTGGAGTTAATGAAACTTACACTTCAATCATTTCTCAAATGTTTTGATTTTTGAGTCTTTGTCCTTGAACCTTGATGTTACTTGTTATGTTAGATCCGAATCATCCGATGTGTGGTGGGGTGGGCCAGGCCTCCATTATAGTGGCGGGAAAACAAAATGAAAACTGAAAACATAAAGGTTTCACTTTAATTAATTAATAATTATCTAGGTCTACTAAGTCAATCTAGTCTAAGACTCTAAGTCTAAGGCAATTGTCTTGTCTTTTGCTTTTGTATGTAAGTGGCGCCCTAGCCTAGCTGGTTGTTTGCTGCTACAACTATAAGTTATAACTTATAAAGTTATAATGGTATAAGTTATAACTATAAGTATAACCTAAGGCTAAGACTTATATCGACTGTTATAACTTTAACCGTCCAAAATGCTGTGCATCGTCGGATCATAATCCGAGTTTGATAATAGAACTCTACTGTAGCATTATAATCCCTGGGGCTGATATAGGACGGTTCAGCTGGAACCGTCCTATATTCATTATTCACTATAAATATAGGATGGTTCAGGAACCGTCCTATATTGATAGAGAATATAGGACGGTTCTTCTGAAACCGTCCTATATTTAGCTATCAATATAGGACGGTTCTGCTGGAACCGTCCTATTTAGTCATTAGTGTCTTGTTGTATATTCACATGTCATCAACAAACACCAATTGATCTAATATATGTCCTTTTCATCAAATTCATGAATATAATGTATCCAACTCATATAACTCAATATTTGTTTCTCATTTCTAACTCCGAATTGATGATAATAGATTGGGAATAACTCATTCATCCATGACCCATTGATCCATCATTCATGTAGAGTAAAATTTAGTAACTCCCTTAGTAATATCATTCAACATTTGTGTTAATTCAACACATGACTCATATTCTCGTTTCTCATTCTCACCTCACCTAAATACCTAATGAGTTAATTACATAACTAATAATTATTCCCTTCGGATCCTTCATAGTTCCTCTAATCATTATCCACTAATGAGATAATTGCATAACTCTTTCTATACTCATTTTCAACCTACTGAGTTAATTACATAACTATTTCTATTCTCATTCACTCATTCAGTCATTCTTACCTAATGAGTTAATTACATGACTCTTTCTTTACTTATCCTCAATAACTTTTGAATTGAGTATGAGTTACTTACATAACTTCGCTTTTTTAAGCTGATCCTCAACTGAGATCAGAAGAGTTAAATATATAAAACTTACTTTACTCATCCTCATCCTCAACCTCGACAACTATTGAATTGAGTATGACAGTATGAGTTACTTACATAACTTTGTTTAGTTTTTAAGCTGATACTCAATTGATATGAGTTAATTACATATATCATATATGCTCCGTCTTTTAACTTTTTAAGTTAGCTCATCCTTAAGGAAATTAAGATGAGTTAATTACATAACTCTTTCTTTAGTCTATACTTAAAAACTAATTTTTTTAAGCACATCTTCGACTAAGATTAATTAATAACTCTTTCTTTACTCATCCTCATGTCATCCTATTCCTCTTCACTCTTCACTCTTCAGTCTTCACTCTTCAATCCTCAACGACTCAACTGAGAAGTCTGATTGTTTGAGAATCTGAGATGTGAGTCATGTGACTCATGTCATCCTCCTATTCCAGTATTCCTATTCCTCTTTAGTCCTCAATTGAGAAGTCTGAGATGAGTTAATTACATATATGCCCTGTCTTTACTCTATACTTAGTAACTATTTTTATTTAAGTACATCCTCAACTAAGATTAATTAAATACATAACTCTTATAGCTTATACAATTATACGACGGTTATCCAATGCAACAACACGTTAGTACGTTACACAACAACCGAACCGTGAACGGTCAACGACTCAACGGTGAACCGTCTACCTTTCTAATAAATAAATAAGACTTAAACAACCATCCTATATATTATTATATTATAATTATATAACTTATTATAGGATAGTTCAGTTATAAAAAAAACCATCCTATATAATATATATTTGAATATCTCTCATTATATATTAAAGGACGGTTATTTAAAAACCGTCCTATATTGTAACAACTGAACAACATATCGTTTTTCTTCACCTTGATTTGATCAGCCCTAATTTCAAATTTCAATCTTCCAAGTTCCAACGGTCCAACTCCAACCTACTGAGACAGTGAGAACTGAGAAGGTGAAAACTGAGAAGTGAAAACTGAAAACGACCATTCCCTCTTCGATCTTTCACAGATCTAAGCAAAAAAAAGGTATGTATTTGCGAATTTTAGCATATGTATATAGTAACAGTTTGTGTAAAAAAACGTAAAAAGTTAAAAACAAGTATGTTTTTTTTTTTTTTTTTATTCTTTGTTAACGTATTTTTCATAGATCCTTATGGGTTTTAGTCTGAGAAGGTGAAAACGACCATTCTTCTTCGATCTTTTGCAGATCTAAGCAAAAAAAGGTATGTATTTTTGAATTTTTGCATCTGTATATAATTTCTGTAAAAAAACATAAAAACAAGAACGTTTTTTCATTTTTTTTGTTGTTTGCTAACATATTTTCCATAAATCTTGAAGGGTTTTAGTCTGAGAAGGTGAAAACGACCACTCCTCTTCAATCTTTCGCAGATCTAAGAAAAAAAAGGTATGTATTTTTGAATTTTTGCATGTATATACAATTTTTGTAAAAAATGTAAAAACAAGAACGTTTTTTCAATTTTTTGTTGTTTGCTAACGTATTTTCCATAGATCTTGATGGGTTTTAGTCTGAGAACGTGAAAACGACCATTCCTCTTCGATCTTCGCAGATCTAAGCAAAAAAAGGTATGTATTTTTGAATTTTCGCATTTGTATATAAATTCTGTAAAAAACTTAAAAACAAGAACGTTTTTCCATTTTTTTGTTGTTTGCTAACATATTTTCCATAAATCTTGATGGGTTTTAGTCTGAGAACGTGAAAACGACCATTCCTCTTCGATCTTTCGCAGATCTAAGCAAAAAAAGGTATGTATTTTTGAATTTTCGCATCTGTATATAATTTCTGTAAAAAACTTAAAAACAAGAACGTTTTTCCATTTTTTTGTTGTTTGCTAACATATTTTCCATAAATCTTGATGGGTTTTAGTCTGAGAACGTGAAAACGACCATTCCTCTTCGATCTTTTGCAGATCTAAGCAAAAAAAGGTATGTATTTTTGAATTTTCGCGTCTGTATATAATTTCTGTAAAAAACTTAAAAACAAGAACGTTTTTCCATTTTTTTGTTGTTTGCTAACATATTTTCCATAAATCTTGATGGGTTTTAGTCTGAGAAGGTGAAAACGACCACTCCTCTTCAATCTTTCGCAGATCTAAGCAAAAAAAGGTATGTATTTTTGAATTTTTGCATGTATATACAATTTTTGTAAAAAACGTAAAAACAAGAACGTTTTTTCAATTTTTTGTTGTTTTTTCAATTTTCTGTTCCTTAGTATTATTGAAGAAGCTACTTGTTTACGATTGAGGATTTCTTTTAAACTGTGGTAGAGCAGGACATCGACTCCATTTTCTGGATTTATTTTGGCATTCACAATTTTTCTGGAAAGTACCTGCTTTTAGGGCCATTGTGCAGAAGGGGGAGTTAAGATTGAAAATTCTTTTCGTTTGTTGCCCATAGAGTGCAAGAACTGCTGTTATAAGTCATGCTTAAACTGCCCCAGGTGTCGTAAGTTTTAGTCCATTCTAAGAATTTTCTGTGCTATTTTATGCATACTAAATTATTCAATAAATGCTTTGCAAATTCCAGCTTTCCTGTGCCGTCAGGTTAATGTTGCCATGTCTGGACATTTTCCAGATCGACTTCTTTATGGACAATTTGAACTACTATGACTACTGAGATCATTCCAATATTTAAATTCCAAATAGGGCATCAATTATCACTTCTATTCAAGCTAAGATGAAGTATTTTCCTATTCCAGACGAATCTTCTAGTTGCAGCCGCCAAGACAGGGAAAATTGTCAATATTAAGAAAGGCCGCTCTGTGCTCCTTCGTAAGTTTTCGATTGCACCGTGCTTCTCCTATCTCTCAGAACTATTTAAGATGGATCAGGTTCCTGGTTTCTCCGCTACTTAGCTTTGACTAACCAATTACTATCTGGAACCTTGGGTAACATTTGCTAGCATAACGCCAAGTTGCAAGTGGCACGATGCCACTTCAAGTGCTACAAATGCTTTAGTAGGTAGTCATAGTCAACACTTCTGATTGTCCAAATAAGTTGCTTTGTCTTGTCAGGTGCTTAGCCATGCATAATGATCGTAAAATGGAGAGAGCTTTCTTAATGATTATGCACTACCTTTTGATCATCAATAGTTTGATTGAACTTTATATTTGAATCCCTGACAACATAATCCTTTACTTTCTTATTCAAAGCAGAAGCCTTTCTTGCCTTCCTGTAGCAATCACTTCGATCACTTTCCCAGTAAAATTTGATGCTGGAAGAGAAACCTTTCTTGCCCCTTGGTATGCCTCGTGCCTTTGACTACATAGCAGACACCGGACAGGGTCACAGGAGTGATCCGACCCTACTACCCTAGCATCTAGCAAGTTAGCAACCCTAAATCCTGATCAGCTGAGGAATTGGCTGTCAATTTTATCTGTAAACTGAGATTGTAAATCCTTCTCTATGAATCTATGATCAAACTGTAAAAACATTTCCACTTTTCTTGTCTAACTGTAGTCATTTTCATTTTTATTTGTGAAGAATCTATGATCAAACTGTAAAAACATTTCCACTTTTCTTGTCTAACTGTAGTCATTTTCATTTTTATTTGTGAAGGAAACATGGAGCAAGTAGAAGAGGTACAAGTAGAACAATTACAATACATAGAAGCAGAACAATCAAGGCTATCAAGCACATGTCCATCAGTAACACCACCGGTCAATGTCAAGAGAAAGGTCAGGGGGAGGGGACCAACACAAATGGATCGTATAAATAAGAGAACCTCAATTGGAATAAAAGAAATGGTACAATTCAACAGTAGAGGCCAACCAATTGGTGGTACTGCACATGCCTATGCTAGCTTCATAAGTTGCACTGTTAGAAGACTTGTGCCGATGTCGTTGACTAATTGGAGACTTATATCGCCACAAGTCAAAGATTCAATATGGGAAATGGTCAAGGTATGTAAATTCTTCGTACATATAACATAATATGTCCTTTATATTTATATATTTTGTTTTTGTTTGCATATGAATCACGATACACAAAGTTGCTACAATACTCACTAGTAAGTTAGTCACTTTAACATGCTTCTTCTTTTATTTTGTAGTCTTCCTTTGACGTATCTGATGAGTACAAAAAGCAAGCATTGCTAGGAGCTGAGTGAAGCTTGGAGGAAATGGAAGAGTGAGCTTGCAAGGAAGTACATACTTCCAAATTCCCATGATCCTTCTACGCTAACATGGTCCCTCGGTTGTATTCCCGCTTCATTGACCAGAAGCATGGAATCAATTTGTACAAGATAGGCTATCTCCTGATTTTGAGGTAATCACAACTTAAACTAGCCAAGCTAATTTATGATTCTTGTAATTATTATAATTGATTGTATTTTGATCACATTACTTTGATGTCCAGGCAAAGCGTATAAAAGGACAGAAGGCGCGAGCTCGTAACCATATGCCGCACCACCTTTCAAAGGTTGGCTATGCACGATTAGAGGCAGATGTAGTAAGTATATCATGTGACATTCCATTTGTCTGATCATACTAGATTTTTGTTTATTAACTCTGACTTAATGTCTCTTCTTATTACAGCAAAAGAAGGCTGGGACAGCGGAGCCCATTGACCGTGCTATTCTATGGAAAATGGCACATTCAAAAGGGCGTAACTCCCAGACCTTTGCCAACAAGACAACTTCAGCAATTGCTTCAAGAATTGTAAGTGGTTTAAGACTTTAAGTTTTATACTTTTACTTTATCTGCATACTACCTAGTTAAATACTTTTATACCCTTGCATAGTATATTATATAAATATTACATATATAATAGTGATTTGATAATGTTATGATCTTTACGTGTGCAGGAAGAGTTGACCCAAGAGAGTGCAAGTGCAACTACAGGAACTCTTAGCAGCACTGCTGCAAAGGGGGACATCCTGTATAGGGCAATGGGCAACAAGGATGAACACCCTGGCCGGGTAAGGGGCCAAGGTCGAGGTGTTCTTCTTTCCAAGTTTTTTCCCAAACAAAAGGCTCCTACGCTACAAGAATTGGAAGAATGGAAGAATCAAACAGTTGTAGAGATGTATAACAAGCTCAAAGATCAACTGTTGAAGGAAATCCAGGGTGGCAGAAAACCCTCATGTGAGGATGTTGGACCTCAAGCTGAAGCTCAACCTCAAGTTCAACCACCCCAATTTGACAATAGCTGCATTCCTACTCCATCAAATGAAGAGGTGGCAGAACAAGTACTCGAATGTGATGTCCTGATCAGTGAGGTATGTATATTGACATGTTTAGTTTTACAATGTTACTTATTTACTAACCTTTTTAGTTTACATTACATCACTGATTATTATATATATACGTCATTTCTCAAATGCAGGTGGGTCAGTGCGTGTTGCAGCTATATACATTTGAGAACTATGTGGCTATGGCAACACTGTACGAGGTTCGGCCCATGACTTCCGCCACCTTGCATGGTAAGTTGATGCCTCCACACACTAAGCGCGTGTGCATCACCGCCGCCATTCAACCAGATGCTCCCCTTCCATTTCCAGTCGAAGGGGATGATGTTGAAACTGTTGGGGATGCAATTGGATATCATGTGTGTTGGCCAGAGAAACACATAAAACCAATGATGTCCAATTCCAAGGTACATATATACTAACTGTAGTCATGACTTCATTTTCTCCTACCTTTTTTTAAGTCATCCTAAATTGTTAATTGATTAATATTGTCTGCAACATGTCGGATCACCAAAAGCAGCACAAGGGGCAATTGAAGCAAACCTCGCTGCTGGCAAATTTTGGTGTAGTGGCAAGTGTAGCCACATCCCAGCCTTCCCAGGTAGTACTAGTTCTATATATTTGCATAGTTGTATCATGTTACATTACATGTGAACTTGAACGATGCAACAACTAACAAGTTCAAAGCACTTGTTAGTTGTTAGGTGCTCACTGCTCACTTAACTACTCACAAGTCACAATGTTATATTATAAAATATTCTAATTTTACCTCACTGTGTCTCTTCTTTTATATATGCTAGCATACCAGTAACCAGTATATGTTGTATATATTTATTACTAATTTCTAAAATGCTACATGATTACATCTATAGTGTAGGGATCAGGTGGAGGTTCCACCTAACACACCTCCATTGCTAAGGGTACTATACAGACTGGCCAATGAAGACAAAGCAATGAACCCTATAAGGATAGAGGCAGGTGTGCTTTCAAACGATGTGGTTGAGGTTCTACTCTTCAAGGAAGACCTCTTAGCCATATGTAATCTGGCTGAATTGGAGTACATGCACATCGTAGTCTATATAGGGTACGTTGTGCTCTATTAGAGAATTTAGAGTTAAGACTTACGAATCAATGTAACATTACTTAATACTTGTTTTTTAATAGCACTTAATAATTATTTGACATTAACCCAAATTCCTAATGCAGGAATTTGCATGATAGCTTGCAAAAACTAGAGGTCAAGGACATTTACAAGTTCCTTGACCCTTCTCTTGTCCTTCAATTAGACTATTTGCCCGTGGACAAACAAAGTGAAGATATCATTCCTAGTCTCATGAGTTGTACGAAGGGGCAAGCCTTACTGATTCCCTATAATAACGGGTGCGTTCTAACATATGTTGCTTAATTATGCCATTTCAATTTCACAATTCATACACATGAATACTATATCAGCTAAGATTAGAGAAAATTCAATTGAATTGTTAATTTTATAGGTCCCATTGGATGCTGCTAGCTTTGGATGTGCATGGTGGCAATGCAATGTTTTTTGATTCATGTGGAGCACCGATTCGGGAACACCTAATGGAAATTATAAACAAGTAAGTCTTTATTATTCCTTTTATTATAATATAACTACTTACCTGGCTGGCAACATCATAATATTCATCATCTAATGCTTTTCAATTATATGTGTGTAGAGTATGGTATAAATGGTCTGAGAGGGAAGGCATTCACCATCCACCAAAACTCAATTGGAAGAAGGCCAAGGTATGGTTTACTAATTACCGATCTTTAGACTCTTTGATATAATTTTAAATCTGAACTTATTGGAAATTATATTTTGAACCTTTTCTATTGTCTTTGGTGGCATTGTTCTGCAGTGTCCTAAACAAAAATCAGATTGGGAGTGTGGATATTATGTTCTTAGATACATGAGAACCCTCATTCGCAATGGAGTTACAGTCTCACAATTGAGAAAGGTAACACTTGGACAGTTAGACTTACTGACTGACCAATGTTATTACACTTTTGATTTGTATATTTCCTGACTGAATCCAAGATTACATGTCTGATCTCTAAACTAAGTTATTATATGTTTCTTGCAGGCGGATTTGGGACCCAAGAGTTACTCCCAGTTGGATCTAGATGATATTAGAATGGAATGGACAAATCATATTATGAATTTTAATTTGTAGTTCAGTGATGCAAATGAATGTATATTATCATTCATGTATATACATTTTACTCAAATATGATACAAAGATCAGTTCAATTCAATAGATATGTTTTGTTTTTCTTTTGATTGAAGTACATTGTTTGAGTTTCAATGTATGTGCTATCTTTGTTTCAATACCGATCTACTTGTCAGGACCACTAGGCACCAGATCATTGGTCTAAAGTTATCAACCGTACGATTTGCTTACTAAATATCAAGTGGGCCATAGTGCTTCCCATGTTCCCTATGGCATTAAGTCTACGTTTAGGTACACTTCAACTGTTAAAGCAAAAGATTTTACTTGATATGCAGTGGAGAGTCTGGAGACATGTTTGGGATCAATTTTCTCATCCACCCAGTGAGACCACGTCTTTAGAACCCTTTCGTATACAATCAGCCGCTCGATCTCTTCGTAATCTGTATCTCCATTATCGAACGATCATCGTCTACCAACACAAAAAAGTAACCAAATTCATTAAAATATTAGAACAAACCAAATTGCGATTTTAATTATTATTAAGATAGTTCTAATACTTACAAGACTTTCATCTTAGGAGTATTCATCCACCAAATGTATGTGTTAAAGATCAAGTAATTGACGCCCATCCAGTTGACCCCATGCTTTGCAATTGATTCAGGCATGATAACACTTAACACGATCCAAAATGTTGTGCATCGTCGGATCATTCGAGTTTGATTGTACCAAGAAAGGTGCCCACTGCCCAATAGAACTCTACTGTAGCATTATAATCCTTCGGGACCTTCGGGTTGATATAGGACGGTTCGGCTAGAACCGTCTGTCCTATATTCACTAGTAGCAATATAGGACTAGGACGAACTGGCTGGAACCGTCCTATATTCAGTGCAAGATCTATAAAATTGAACGGCGGTACCCAAAAGCTGGCATTTTGTTTTCCTTCTACTGTTTCTTTGCATACCTCTGGGAGAAGGATTTTACTCTCTGAAGACCATCTTCAAGAGAAGATGGTTCTATAGCGAAAGTGATGATTCACTAGAAATATAGGACGGTTCTGCTGGAACCGTCCTATATAGTCATTAGTGTCTTTATGAATATAGGACGGTTCTTCCGGAACCGTCCTATATTGATGTGAATATAGGACGGTTCGAGAAGAACCGTCCTATATTGTTGTCATGTTGTGAATATAGGATGGTTCGCGAGGAACCGTCCTATATTGTTGTCATGTTGTGAATATAGGATGGTTCGAGAGGAACCGTCCTATATTGTTGTCATGTTGTGAATATAGGACGGTTCGAGAGGAACCGTCCTATATTACTTGTGAAGACTTGAATATAGGACGGTTCAAGAATAACCGTCCTATATTAACCGTCCTATATTACTTGTTAAAGAATATAGGACAGTTCCAGATGAACCGTCCTATATTGCATTTGGTATATGATGGTTACACATGAACCGGAAGTTCGGAACCGTCCTATTTTGTATTTTCAACCGTAGGTTAGACCTTGGACGGATCAAGCATCAAGGTGATGAAGATGAATAAATAGGTCGCGTGTCAAACAGGTCGACACGACAGGTCACATTGATTGACCCGAACACGACACGATTTTTGCCGTGTCAATTTCTGGTTGACCCGAAAATGACACGAACAAGATAAGACTCAACCCGAACCCGCTAAATTCGTGTCGGGTTCGAGTCGTGTTATCGTGTCGTGTCATATTTTGCCACCCCTACATGGAATCAAGAGATCACTTCTTACCAGTAACCATGCCCTGTGATCTCATTCTCTTTCAGGTCTTTTTGGCGAGTTCCTGTACTTTGTTGTTGGCCTTCATATCACGCGATGTTTTGTCAAACATTTACTTTACGTATTGATCTTTTTATTGTCACACTGGGACTGGTCATAGTTTAATCGCAAACATTAAATGACGCAGACAGACTGATACTGGGGATGGAGTGCTCTCTGGTTGGAAGGCATTAAAGTAATTAGCTGGATTTTAATCGGGTTGCACTGTCGAAGGTTATAGATAATCAGAGGATCCGATTATATTACAGTACCTTTGCAATATTTATGTTACAATAATGAATAAAAAGGTGCACATATGTGGAGTCTCAAGGGGTGAAATCACGAGGATCTATAGTATACAACCTTATCTTGTATTTTTGCAAGATATTGTTTTCATACTTCGAACCTGTAACTTTAGAATTACACGACAACAGCTCTACTGTTACAATAATGAATAACTTTTCTAATAATGCTTTTTACATTCGCTCTTTAGTTCTTTTGGGGTAACGTTAGGTTATGAGGGGGAAGACTCTATTGGCAACCTACGACTGTGATATGCCTATACTATGACCTAATTAGTAGCTTATTGTTCTTATGTCTCGAACCTATGATCTCATAATTACACGATCACAACTCTTACTGTTACGCTGTTTGATCAGAGGCCTGATGTAGACACTTGTTTCGGTATTGGTAGTCCTGTTGTAGTTTTGCGTTCGGTCTTTAGTACTTTTCATAATTTGGTGGTAACCTTCGGCCGTTTGGGAGAAGACCCTCTTCGGCAACCTACGACTGCGAAATGCTTGTACTGTGACCCAACTAGTGGCCCCTCGTGCGTGATAGGCTGGTACCCGAGGTTCCTATAACCGTAGCTTTAGGGGAAGGATTAGATGCAATTTTGCGAGCATCAATTGTTGCTAGATATAATCTGACGTCCGTACTCTGAAATCTAATATTGGAAGTCTATGGCGTGGCTCTCATCATCTTTAAGACCTTATCCCGGTTAGCAGTCTGTCACGAAAATCTTGTTCCTCCATTGCATTTATTAGGTATTATGGTTTCATTTAGTTTTAAATAATTTTATTATTATTGATATCTACATTAATTTAGATCTTTTACTTGACAATTGAATCCTTGAGTCTGCCCTTTTTCCGGGCCCTGCATAGGTGAGAGCTTCATGCTTCAGGGCTGCCCTTTCTACTTGACAATTGAATTCTGTTTATTAAATTTTTTTAAATTTATTCTATTATCTTTTTAATTGATAAAAAGAAATATCACGATTTAAACCTGGAACTTGCACGACTTTTTCCTTTTTAATCCTGAAATTTTAGGACTTCGTTTTCATCCTGAAATTGAACTTAATTTTGAATGAAGTCGAAACCATTAAAGCTGAAGGGTCAAGTGCCAGCTAACGTGGCCTTTGTTGCTCAATACAAACCGCTAGATTTGGTGGACGGTTCTGATCTTGTACAGCTGCTGCAAACGATTTAAAAACATCATTCAAATGACCAAAAATGGCCTTTTCTTTGTATCAAAATTGCTAGTTTATACCCATCTACTTAATAAAAATAATAATCTCTACTGATTTTGAAATCTTTTTATCTAGGCTTCACCTTTGAATGATCTGAGCCATTTATCTTGTTGGGCCTCCTCTGCTTAGTCTACCTTAAAAACTCTTGACAGTTGACTGCTTTTAGCTACCGATTTATTTTGCCGAAAAATTCAAAGGTCATGGTTTAAAATCTCACAACGATTTTTACAACAATTTTGTGAACCGGGTTTAGAAAGGTGATTTTTATTAATTGTCAAGGATTAAAGTTCCAGAATTATGTTTCACCTCTGGTTGGAAGGCATTAAAGAATTTCGCTGGATTTTTATTAATTGGCGCTAGGGTAAAAGTGGTCGCTGTGTGACCTTGAGATGATGGGTTCAAGGCATGAAAATAGCCTCTTGCAAAACAATGTAAGACTGCATACTATACACCCTTTTAGTCTGCTACTTTCCGGGACCCGCATAGGCGGGAGCTTCGCGCACTGGGCTGCCACCTGTTCTAGTTGGGGTTAGAGAAAAAGTCCATGGGATTAGACAATCCAAACCGGGTAAACCAATGCTGAAATGACTCAAATTGCACATTATTGATATTGATCAAACAACGAAGCAAGTGGAAGCATCCGGAAGTTTGTTTGGCCAATCAGGACAACCAGTAATTTTCTTCATTTTTGTTTGTTTATCACTGATGGGGCCAAAGACATGCAGTTGCATGTTCTGATTTTGGATTCTTCCTTTCGTTACCCTAGTTTTTCTCCTCCTCACCACAATGCTATCAGAGGTGGTTCTTGTTTCCATTCAGGCTACTGTTTGGAAGGAAAAAGACAAGGGAGGTGTTTCTCTTCCATGATTGCTCCTCTTTTCTGCTACCATTGCCTTCTGCTTTCGGTCCCCACTGTTGTTTTAATCAAAAGCTAGCGTGTTGATCCATCATGGAAGCTATGGCTCCACTTGTCATAGAAATGGAAAATGGTTTATTTGGTTCAATGAAGTGCCGTGTTTGTTATCTAGTTCATTATATAAAAGGAAAGTTGAAGATCTTAGAGCCCAAATTGATAGATTAATGAAGAAGAGAGATGAAATGCTGGTATCTGTAGATGCTGCACGTTGTAAAGGAGAAGACATGACTAACGAAGTGCAAGGATGGCTGCAGGAAGTGACTGCCATTGAAGCAAACAAAATGCTGTTGGATGATGAGTAAATGAGAATAAGAGGTGTTGGTGCTGTTCTGATTTGCAGTTGCTGCATCGACTGGGCAAGGAGCAACGAGAAGGATAGGTGATGTTGGCAATCTCCAGGAGGGGATGATCTCACTGTTAATAAAATATCTCTTATGCCACCTTCCAACATATTCATCCTTGCCTTCGACTGATTCTCAGGCTTTAAAGTCAACGGAAGAATCAATGGAGCAGATCATGAACGCATTGAAGGACGACAATATGAACATCATTGGGTTATATGATATGGGAGGTGTTGGAAAGACAACCTTGGTGGAAGAAATCAGATAACAAGCTGAAAGGAAAGGCGTTTCAATGCAATTATCAAGGTAACAGTGTCTCAGAACCCAAACTTGAAAAAAATCCAAGGAGAACTTTCTGAGAAATTAGGCATGCAGCTCAGAGAAGGAAACGAAGAAGTAAGAGCAGGACGTTTGTTAGAGAGGATGAATCAAGACGGAAATGCACTCATAATCCTGCATGATATATGGGAAATATTGGAGTTGGCTCAAGTAGGAATTCCAGTCCCAAAAGACCAAAATGGATGCAAAATCATGATGTATGTAAGATGATGAATTGCTAAACAACGACAGAAGCTAGAGTCTTGTCTGAATGGGAGAATATCATATCTAGATTGTCCAAGTTAGAAGAATTGTATACGGAAAATAGCTTTTCTGAGTGGGGATGAGAGGTAGCAATGGGGATGGTAGTAAAGCTAGCTTCGATGAGGTTGCATCCTTGGCATGCTTGACTGTGTTCAATGTTCATTTGCAAGAAATTAGATATTTGTCCATAGACATCCCTGGCTCCTGGGAGAAACTGAAGTTTTGCATCAGCATGTGGAAGGAAGGCAACACAACTAGTAAGTGTAACAAGTGCTAAAAGGGCAGCCCCGGTGCACGAAGCTCCTGCCTATGTGGGGTTCTGGAAAGGGTGGACCACAAGGGTATATAGTATACAGTCTTATCTTGCATTTTTGCAAGAGACTTTCTATGCCTTGAACCCAGATGACAACTTTACCGTTGCGCCAAGGTTCCCCTTCAAATGTAACAAGTGCTCGTCTGTGGAAATTTGGGGGTACCCTATGCTTCAGTGGGTCAAGGTGTTGTAGAAAGGAGTGATGAGATAGACTTGGCATGCTGGGAAAGTGTCAAGAACGTCAGCTGGTTAGGGAGTAGCGGGAAATGCATTAATCTTCACGACTGCAATGAAATAGAACATTTCAACGACACAGCGCAGGGAGCTTCTCAGTTTTCATCAAATGCCCAGAAACTACAAATACTGGAGGTGCTTTCCATTGTCTAAAAAAGGCAGCTCCAGTGCACGAAGCTCCTGCCTGTACAGGGTCTAGGGAAGAGCCAGGCCACAATGGCCTTAAATCGGAGAATAATCTCATATGAAAATACTCCGAAGAATTACAAGCGAAGGTCTTCTCCGAAGAATTAAATGAAATATTTCCAAAATACTCTGCTAGGTCTGCTCCCAATAATCCATTCTCTTGACTGTGAAACTTTTCAATTAATCGTTTGCTAGCCCATTTTTTTTTTGTACAAGCCAAGAATTACAAACCAGATAGCTCCCACACACCTAAATCTACTTAATTTGTGGCTAAAGGGCAAACTAGCGACTCACACCTACAACAAGGGTATTTAATGGAGGTGTGGAGCTGTCTGTGACTAACTATGCCACACATTTGTTTGCTAACTTGCTACATAATTTTACACGTAAAATTAGCAGTTTATTCCTAAATGTGGATTTTGCTAGTATTTCTTAACAAAAGGAAAACGAATGGTCATACTGATTATTCAAACAATATCGAATCTGTTTTCCAGATCATTGGATGGATGGACAGGAGAAATGGATACTATTCCAAGTTTACACAAACAATAAGTAGATATGGGGCCTAGATGCTTGGAGATCCAAACTGTTCATCTTCGAGGTTATGGCTGCCACCGGTGATTGCCCAACAATCTGCTTAACTGGATAGAATCTTAACACTTGAGCGTGCTTGAACTCTGACCGGCAGGATTCAGACAAACTCTCCACTGCGTCACACCCCCCAAAAAGAATGGCAGCAAGTAAACGTTAATTCTAACCCCGCATGAGCCACCTTGAACTAGTTGTCCTACCGCAGCAGATATTCCTTCCTGAGCCAATGCGGAAGGCCTTTGGAGGGATAGGAAGCAAGTTTATCAGCTGCATACACCATTACACTTGAAGGTGTAATTCAATTAGCATTTGATGGATCGGCCCTCAGAAAACTTTGGTCCATCAGGTGCTGGGGGACTTCTAAGAGATCAGAAAGGCAAATTCAGTGGCATGTTAGTATTACTAGCAACAGTTACATAATGCGTCTGGGCACCTAAGTTTGACAATGGAAGTTGCAGTTTCTTCTACCATTAACACCTTTTCAGGAGGAGTTGCACTCTTTCTTATATACCAGAGTTTGAGACTCAGGCTAAAAGATTCTTACTCTCATCTCTTAGGATTGTCAGAGTATTACATTAACCTTTGGGTTCGTTTTGCCTTCTACTCTATATCCAATCTTTTTCTGCTACAGTCCTTAGTACAGCATTAGTTTCTAGCAGGTAACAAAAAAAGGGCAGTCCCAGTGCATGAAGCTCCTGCAGTGGTGAGGTCCAGGGAAGGAGCGGATTACAAGGGTAAATAATATGCAGCCTTACCTTGCATTTTGCAAGAGCCTATTTCTAAGCCTCGAACCTGTAACCTCTAGATCACACAACGACAACTCTACCATTGCGGTTCCCCTTCTAGTTTCTAGCAGGTCACTCGCCTTATTTCCTTCCTATGAGAAGGGAATATACAGACAGTAACCAGTTTCTTCAACAGTGAAAAATACACGTTGTGAAGCCATAACCCGAGTAACAACAAGGGAATCCTCAGAAACTTGCGAGTGGGGTAGATGCAAGTTAGTAGCTAATTGTAAGCCCAATTTCAAAACTGCCCACACTGCATAATTGTTCCATCTCTCGCCCAACTAAGCACATGCCAGTCGATCAGTAAGTTTTAGGGTCCTTTGGTAGCATGCTCTACTGTGTGAATGGGTCTGCCTCAAAAGGGCAATTCCGATGCACGAAGCTCCTGCCTATGCAAGGTCTGAGGAAGAGGCGGACTACAAAGGTTTATAGTACGAGACTAATTTCTACGCTCAAGGCTCGTGAATTTGTCTGCCTATGGCACAGAAATATTAAGAATTTTGACAGAGCTATCCATGGATGGTTGCTTCAGCCTTCCCTGTTGCCACTCCCAGAACACAAATATGAATAATATATGGGATAAAACAGCAAGTCCATGAATGACTTGGTCCACCGTATGCCTTTCCTGAGCCAACTTTAAGTTTCCTAGTCCTTCATAAAGCACGTTGCATGTGAAAATTTTAGCAACTTTTATATCTGCTTAAAGGAATATTTTAACAATCCGACATTTTGATAATTGATTGCAAAGGGATTAAAAATAATTTCTTTTCCCTTCACTTCAACTTCTGCTACATAATTTTGCGTGTAAATTTTGGCTATATTGTTAGACACGTGGGTATAGTTAAAAAAACTCTGAATAATACTCCCTTTTGTTGAATAATCTATAAGTTCTTAAATATTTCCTATTTTAGGGAGATCTGCCAAATTAAACATGAACTAATGAAATTACACCCAAATTTCAAAAATAGTTGATCAAATTCTCAAATAATATTTTCAACCTAATAAAAATGTAAATTAAAAGATTAAATTAATATTCTTATAATTCTTTTTTCTTTAACTTTTTTTTCTCTCCATATATTCCCCCAATTTTATGCTTTTTTTACCTCCCGACTTATTCTCGAATCTGAACTTTGTAACCATGCACGTGGGTTTTGTTAGTATTTCTCCAGAAAAAACTATATTCGTTCCTCATCGATGCAAACATACTCTAGTGTCTTTAGCTGTCTGGCTTCCATCGACAGTATATGACCATGACATTGATATTATCAGCATTATCTCATTATTTACATCAAATTGAAGATGTGTGTATGATTTAAGTTAACTTCTTAGATAATAATATTTATTTATTTGCCTTATCTGATATATGGGAAATAAATTTTAAGAATAAATCTTTAAAAATTGTTGCTGTGATTTTCTCCATCATAACATTTTTCGTTTGGTTTTATAACTAAAAGCAAATGGACCTCAATGGAACTGGTTGATCATTGAACCTTTTTTTTTTTTGGTGATTTCTAGGAGGGAAGTGATATAATGAGGCCTCCTATTTTTAATAAATTAGCCCTGCCAACAAATTTTTGGATGCTATAATTTTACCAAGCTTAGGTTTGTGAAGATTCAAGTCGTTTAGAATATTTCACTTGACTTAGATGGGTTATGGATTTATGGTCCAAAATTCTTACCCATGGGATGATCCTAGTCATTCATGTTTTCAGTTATAAAATACATCGTGAAACTTTTGATCATCTCATTTTACAACTCAAAAAATCAAGGTATAAGATTATTCAACGGATGAGAATTTTGGACCATAATAAATCTGAAGTCAAGGGCAATATTTTGAATGACTTTGATTTTTACACAAGTAAACCCACATAGAGTTATAGCTATCTAAAATATTATTAGGACGATTATATCACTTTTCCCTTGTCCAAAATGGAAAAAAAATAAAAATAAAAATAATATTATTATTTGATGAAAGCAACAGTTGTAGGATAAAAAACGTTGGCCATTTAGACGGTTTGATTTGTGAAGGCCAATGAAAAGCTACCATCTTTCATCTCCGGACCACCATTTAGAAACCAGAGGGCTAGAAGGTTGTAAGCTTTAAATGGAGCTGACTATTGTTGCAGAGCTTATCTGTATAATTGCCTATAAGATAACCGGCTTAGATCATTCAAAAAGTAGGCCCCACTCATACTACACCATGCTCATATTCCAGAGCAAAAATATGTGTCTGCATCCATGGTATAAAACGGTTTAGATAATTTTCACTGAAAAATGGACGGCTGGAAACGGGAATTTTAAATCTTGAGAAACTATGTTGTAGAGATCATCCAATGGTCAAGAACTTCCAATTTCATTGATTATCAAAACATGGACCAGAAGTTGAAGCGTTTGGATCACCAACCAACTGGGCCCAACGTAGCTAATGCACTGTTTCTCTCTCTCTCTCTCTCTCTCTCTCTCTCTCTCTCTCTCTCTCTCTCTCTCTCTCTTACGTGCAAATTCAAATTCTCCAATTTTCTCTCTCGGAGGAACACTAAAACATAGATCTTTGATGAATCCTACTGTACGAGTTGATTCATCAAACCTCTTAAAATCGTAACAAAGATCCGATCGATTGGCCATCCTCTTCACCATTCATCATATCGCACAATCATTTATAAGTTTGCTGCGAGCAAACCTTCATTTTGCTGCAAAATTTTCCAATTACTACAAAAAAAGAGGATCATTTTCTCCATCCATTCTCTTAATTTGTTGAAAACATGGAAAAAAAGAAAAAAACTCGAATTCTCTATAAATCTTTCATTTTCACAGTCAGATCTCACAAATCTCTCTAGAACTCGGTCTCCAAACGGCAATTCCATTTTTTTCCTGTCGACGATGAAAGATTTTGGAAAGGTGCATCGAGCAAAGAATTCCAGCAAGGATATCCTCCTTCAACCTCGTAAATGAAATCGCAGATTCGCAGGTTTTCTGGCCGTCAATCCATACAAAAAACTGTCAATCAAGTTCTCTTCGGTTTCGCCGTCATACAAAATGTGCCGTGACTGGAAGAGCATATCTCGCTTGCGAAAAGCTGTGGTTTGTCAGATCCTGCAATTCCTATCGCTTTTGCCATTATTATATTGCACAGATACCTGTGCTTTGTTATAATCACTATGATAGACGGACTTTTCAACTGTAGAATAAGCCGAATATCTGGTTTCGTGGAGTATAATTCGCCTATAACTTAACTGAATGAACAGTAGAAATTGTCCTGGTTCACTTGGACCGACAGCGAATCTCTTCTGTTTAAATTCCAATGTGAGATCAGCTGAAATGCGAGCATGGAGAAACGGCAGTGACGAAAGCCCCGTTTCCCGCCATTTGGCACTAGGAAAGTTCCTGGAGGAAATAATCAAACTTGCAGCCAGGAGTTGTATCAGGAGCAGAAAAGATTGGAAAAAATACTGGATAGTTGAAATTTGTGGATACTTGGAGGTATGTCTTGTTTGTTCGATCTTTGATTCTAGTTTATATCATCTTTGAAGAAACTCAATTGCTGAGATTTTGTTTGAATTTTGTCAAGTTTGAGCTTTTGTAGTAAAAAGTTTTGATTAGTAACTTATCTGAATTGGCTTGAATCCTACAATGTTTCTGTCTTTAAAATTTTTGTTACAAATGCTGGTACAGGCATTATTTCATGTTTAAAGATTTATCTTGAATGCTAGTACATGCATCTTTTCATGACTAAAGATTTCATCTTAAATCCTCTGACTTGTTTGATGCTCCCGTTGTTTGAGTTTTTTCACTTGAGAAGGTTGCTCGGAAAGGAAAGTTGTTTGGTTTGAATTAAGGATTTTGTCTTTCAAGTTGCTTGCTCTGACTTATATAACTGGGCAGAAAGTTTTGGTTTATAAACTGAAATATTTGCGAATTCATCTTTAATACTGCAAATCTGCACTTTGAAAATCTTATTGGAAATGCAAGTATTGGTTTGTTTACTGTTTAAAGCTTTTATCTTTCATGACTATCCTTCTTTGATGTTCATGTTGATTGTCAGTGAAATTCTAATGTTTCTAAATTTGGTTTGAGTTCCCGAGTCTTCTCTTTGGAGTCGCTGTTGGAAATATCAGTAATTTACTTTCCTTTGCGTTTAGAAGTTTTATCACAGAAGGAAGCAAAGAGTTTGATCTTTCATCCCCATGCTTCTTGTTGTTTCTGTTGTTTGTAAGTGGATTTCTTATAAACCTATAATGGCTTTGACGTAGTTAAAGAGAAGGGACCAAGAAAATATGTTTGTTATATGGATTAAATAGGGTTTGAATGATTAAACATAGGCCTTTTTCTTTTTGGCGTCACCTCATGATTTGTATTGTACATATAATATTCCTGGTCTAGTTTTCTCGTTATCTGAACAACATTTGACACTCAGTGGTTTAACTCAGTTGATTTCCAAGCCGAGTCACTGAGTTGGAGAATGGACTTTGGTTTAAATGTAGAGATATGCCTTACGTGGCTTTTGCTTTTGATGTGCCTGCCGTTTCGAGTGCAATTTGGGATCATTTAGAACAAGAAGAGGATAAGAAGCTTAATCTGCTGAAATTTCCTTAAGCTAAATTGTTTTGTGTTAGGCACTTATCTGATTCAAGTACTTGTGATATTCCATGGTGTCTATTTCTTTTACCTGGTCTGATCAGTGCAACGGAAATTCTTGCACAGGATTTGGAGTTAGAAATCCATGGATAAGAAAATGGAGTTTCTCATCCTGTATTGATTTTCTTTATTTCAGTAGATTAAGTGACTGAGGCTTGAACTGCAGAAAAATGGACAGCAAAAAATCTCTAGAGGATCAGTTCTCCAACTTGCATCCATGCTTGCCTGTGAGCACAAGAATTGGAATAGTTGGAGGCGGACCCAGCGGTTTATCTGCTGCCTATGCATTGGCTAAGCTGGGTTACAGTAATGTCACTGTGCTGGAGAAGGATCACAGTGTAGGAGGATTGTGTGAATCAGTTGACATTGAAGGTAGGGAGCTCAGAGTGGATCTAGTTTATCTTGCTTTGGATTAATAATTTTCTGATTCCTTGGTTTCTCATGGTTTTAACAGGAAAAGTCTATGACCTGGGTGGCCAAGTTCTTGCTGCCAATAGTGCCCCCGTAGTCTTTCACTTGGCAAGGGAGATAAGATGTGAGCTTGAAGAAATGGACTCTCATAAGTTTGCGCTCATTGATGCTACTAATGGTAATTATCTGGACATCCAAGTGGCAGATGACTACTTATCCGTTATCTCTCTAACCTTAAAACTCCAGGTTAGTTTCGGTTACTACATATATTCACAGTTTTCCTGGTGAGATTGCTTGTTTTTATGGATGGTTACTTACCTGGATGAAATATTGTTCGCTCTTAGGATGAAGCAAAGAACTCTGGGCGAATTGGAGTTCATGCTATGAGTGAAATTGCTTCAGACACTACTCCTGATTTTCTGCAGCTTCATGGTTTTAAATCTGTTCCAAAATCAGTGGCGTATGGATATACAGCTTCTGGGTATGGGTTTGTTCAAGACATGCCATATGCTTATATTCATGAATTCACCAGAACATCCATGGCTGGAAAAATTCGACGTTTCAAGGGAGGATATATGAACTTCTGGAAGAAGCTCAGCCAGTCTCTACCAGTGGAAGTCCTCTGCAATACTGAAGTTTTAGCGATCCAAAGGAACTCAGATAGCATTACAGTAAATGTCAAGAACACTAGTGGAGAAAGCCAAATCTTAGAGTTTGACAAGATCATCATATCAGGTGCTCTTCCATTCAAGAATGGAAGAACTTACAGATCTACAACTTCAGTGGGTGAGTTTTAAATTTGAAGGTTAATGACTTGTGCTCTGTGCTTGAAATATTCCAAGAGAAACTGAAATGGTTATATATTTGACAGCCACAGAAGCTGAGGTAATCAATACGAATGAAATTGAAAAGGAGTTGTTCTTGAAGGTTCAGGTTGTGGACTACTATACCACGGTTTTGAAGATCAAGGGCCTCGAACATATGCCAATGGGATTTTATTATTTCGGTGATTTTATGGAGGACCCTGCTACTATTGGGTATCCAGTGGCAATGCAGAGGTTCTATGCAGACACAAATATTTTCCTGTTCTGGTCTTATGGTAATTCTGAGGATATTAGGGGGCCAAAAGTGACAAAGCTCGCAATTGATGTGGTGAAAAATATGGGTGGAGAAGTTGAGAAGGTAGTTCTACAGCGGCGATTCAAGTACTTTCCTCATATTGGCAGTGAAGGTCTGGTCAATGAATTATTTTGTAGGCTTGCTTGCTGTTGTTTCTCTTTGTTTAGTTACCGAATCCATATTAAGTTCTGATATGTTGAGTTTAAATTTCAACACAGATATGAAGAATGGCTTCTATGAGAAGCTGGAAAATGAGCTTCAAGGATTTCAGAACACTTACTATGTAGGAGGGCTTATGGCATTTGAGCTAACAGAGAGAAATTCTTGTTATGCCATCGATCTGGTCCACAAGCACTTTGCTAATGACAGTGCATTACCAATGTTTCCATATGTTAAGGTAATTCTAGATAACCATCTTTGAGATTATCGACTAGATAATGGCATAATTTCTTTTGTAAAATACCATAGCATCATGTCCTACGCCCACCAACTAGATGATGACATGATCCTTTTCAAAAGATATTCTAGCTTCTTATCCTTAGCTGTAGCTACTTACCTATTGAAGTATATTTTTCTGCAGAGATTGTTACCGCTGTTCTCCAGCCATGGAGACTGTAATCCCAGAGAATTGGATGAATTACCAGGAATTGAGTTTCCCGATCTTTCCTCCCTAGATGCCTATCTGAAGTTCTGGGGGACTCACACAATTACCGCTGACAAAACACTGTATACATGGATCAATGATGAAGGCAAAGTTGTTAACCAGAGGACCTATAATGAACTTCACACCAATGCATCTCAGATCGCTCATAAGCTTTTAACAAGCAAGAAACCAGTTATCAAACCCGGTGACCGAGTGCTTCTGGTCCATGTTCCAGGCCTGGACTTTGCTGATGCCTTCTATGGGTGTCTAAGAGCCAGGGTTCTACCAGTTCCAGTTTTGCCTCCCGATCCATTACAAAAAGGGGGCCAAGCACTTCTCAAGATAGAAAACATCTCCCAATCATGCCGTGCTGTAGCAATTCTATCTACTGCGTCATACCATGCAGCTGTTCGAGCAGGCTTTGTGAAAAATATGATGACCTTAATAAAGAAAAATGGAAAATCAGGTTCCTGGCCCAACCTACCATGGCTACACACTAACTCTTGGATCAAGAACTCAAAGAAAAGTCATATGGAATCCAAGACAAATTATACCTTCAAAGACATAGAATCCGAGCCCCAACCAGATGATCTGTGTTTTCTGCAGTTCACTTCTGGATCAACTGGTGATGCAAAGGGAGTGATGATTACTCATGGTGGCCTCATTCACAATGTGAAGTTGATGCGAAGAAGATACAAGAGCACCTCAAAGACTGTACTAGTTAGTTGGCTTCCTCAGTACCATGATATGGGGCTAATAGGAGGTCTTTTTACAGCTTTAGTCAGTGGTGGCTCAGCAGTTCTCTTCTCCCCGATGACATTCGTCAAGAATCCACTCTTATGGCTTCAGACGATGACCAGCTACCGCGCTACGCACAGTGCAGGACCCAACTTTGCTTTTGAGCTCGTGGTTAGAAGATTAGAGTCTGATAGGAGCCAGAGTTTTGATCTCTCCTCCATGGTTTTTCTCATGGTCGCTGCAGAACCAGTGAGGCAGAAGACCGTGAAAAAGTTTCTTGAGCTCTCTCTTCCTTTCGGTCTTTCTCAGGGTGTAATGGCTCCTGGTTATGGTTTGGCAGAGAATTGTGTGTTTGTAAGCTGTGCATTCGGAGATGGAAAGCCAATTTTGATAGATTGGCAAGGCAGGGTATGTTGTGGGTATGTCAGTTCAAATGATTCTGATGTAGATATCAGAATAGTAGATCCAGATACTGGTAAGGAGCATGAAGAATATGGAAAAGAGGGGGAGATTTGGATCAGCAGTCCAAGTGCTGGAATTGGGTACTGGGGAAAGCAAGAACTGAGCCAGAAGACATTTGGTAATATTCTTTTGAATCATCCTGGCAAGAAATTCACAAGAACGGGAGATCTTGGCAGAATTCTCTATAGGAATCTATTTATTACTGGAAGAATTAAGGACCTCATAATCATTGCTGGAAGGAACATTTACTCGGCAGATGTAGAAAAGACAGTTGAAAGCTCGTCGGAGTTTTTACGGCCAGGTGGCTGTGCTGTAATTGGTGTCCCAGAAGAAATTTTAATGGAAAAAGGAATTACAGTCCCAGAAACTAGCGATCAGGTTGGTCTGGTTGTAGTCGCAGAGGTAAGAGAAGGTAAACCTATCAATAAGGAGATCACTGAACAAATTCAAACCCGTGTTGCAGAAGAACATGGTGTCTCAATAGCTTCTATCAATCTAATTAAGCCCAGAACCATTTCCAAAACAACATCTGGGAAGATAAAGAGGTTCGAAACCCTTCAACAATTTAAAGATGGGACACTCAATTTTGCGACAGATTCTCCTCCAAGAAAGAAGTCCCTGCTTCGGTCTTTCACTACGGGTACTTGTAGGGAAGGAAAAACCCCTCTGACACCTAGATCTGAACCTGGAAAAACTTCAGTTCTTCCTCAGAAAGCTCACAAGAGCATGGAAGAAATTACTGAATACTTGAAGCGACTAATTGCGGAGCTAACAGGGATTCCAATTCAGAAGATCTGTGCCACTGACAGCCTGGTTTCATATGGGATCGATTCAATAGGTGTGGTTAGGGCATCTCAAAAACTTTCTGATTTCCTTGGAGTTCCAGTGGGAGCAGTAGATATTTTCACAGCAACCTCCATTTCGGACTTGGCAAGCTTCGCTGAGAAGCTTCTTATGACTTCTGATCCTCAACTCACAGCAACCCAATCATATCTGGAATCAGAGACAGAATTCATCAACCCACTGACAGAAGTTTCAAGATTGAGACAATTGGGTATTGGGTTTCTCCAATTTCTAGCTCTTTTCTATGCTTCTTTCTTGCTGCTTCTTCCCGCCTATCTCTCGAGCTCAGTTTTTTCAAGCTTGCTTTCTTGTAACCAGACTCTAATTGACAATATTCATTTGTTGACCTTTTTGATTCCTCTGCTCTTGGCTCCTTTAATTTGGATCCTTTATATGTTCTTTACCTGCATTTGCATCTCCCTTTTTGGGAATTCATTTTTGCAACCAAATTATGTTCTGACACCGGAGATATCCATATGGTCAACTGATTTCGTGAAGTGGTGGGTGCTTTACAAGGCCCAAGAAGTTGCCGGGAAAGTTCTCGCAGTCCATCTCAGAGGAACTGTGTTCTTAAACTATTGGTTTGAGATGCTCGGTGCTCGTGTTGGATCATCTGTTTTGCTTGACACGGTAGATATTACCGACCCATCTCTGGTGTTGATTGGGGAAAGAGCTGTGATTGCAGAAGGAGCTTTAGTTCAAAGCCATGAGGTGAAGGATGGAGTGTTAAGATTCCATCCTGTGAAGATTGGTAGAAACGCGTCTGTTGGTCCTTATGCAGTGATTGAGAAAGGAAGTGTTTTGGTGGATAATGCTGAAGTTTTGGCTTTGCAAAAGACAGAGCGTGGAAAACCAGTGCTTAGAAATCAGAAGGCTAAGAAATTTCAGAAGGTATGTCTCCGAACCTTCAAAACTCACCAATTCAGTTTCTACTGTTACTAGTTTCTGCCATTGCAAAATTTGAAGCTCAGTGGCAAAATCACTAATAATTGTTGCAGATGTTAACAATTACCATCACCTCTGGCCATAGTTACAAGACTCTCCAAATGGTTGAAATTCTTGTTTCTTGCTTATTTATAATTAAATACTAGTTTACTGAAGTAAATGTGAGAACTGAACTCATATTGTGATTATCTAGCTTTTCCAAAACTTAGACGAACTCTTCCCAAATATTTTCCCAAAGTTCCAAACACTTGACTTTGCAGAATTACTC
The DNA here is from genome assembly GCA_035236585.1 of Warburgia ugandensis. NCBI lineage: Eukaryota > Viridiplantae > Streptophyta > Magnoliopsida > Canellales > Canellaceae > Warburgia > Warburgia ugandensis. Next base: position 5,435,110 of record CP141133.1, read on the forward strand.
AAAGAATCCTAACTTTTGTAACTATGGTTCTAATGGTCTTTTACCATGTTGCAGGGTGAAATTCTGTCAGAATCCTCAGAAATATCACTAAGACTGCTGTACCACCTAATGGGCGTTTATTCAGTCGGTTTCCTCAGCTCCCTCTCTGCTGCTATTCTTTACTTCATCTACATCTGGTTAACTCAAACTTCTCCGTCCAGTAAAGATTTTGCCTTTCTCTGCATTGCCGGAGCCTTCCACTGGTTCCCAGCCACCATCATAGCATATGCTACCATTATATCCTCAATCCCCACTAATCCAGCAACATTTGCCTTCTCCGTTGCCGTAGCTTATGTATCCCATGGCTTCATCCTCATCCTCCTCACCTCTATGTCCACCCAATTCCTTGCCGGGAAACAAGATTCCGAGCAGACCCACCTGAAAACATGGCTGCGTCACCGGATCATCACTTCTTGCCATCTCAGATTTTCTCATCTCCTCTCTGGAACGGAAGCTTTCTGTGTGTATTTACGCCTCTTGGGCGCAAAAATAGGCCGCCATTGTTCCATCAGAGCCATCAATCCAGTCACAGACCCGAAACTGATTTCAATTGGAAATGGTGTTCATCTTGGTGATTTCAGCCGGATTATTTCTGGGTTCTATTCCCCGGATGGATATACCGGCCAGGAAATAGAAATAAACGACAATTCAGTTGTTGGGAGCCAGAGCTTAATTCTCCCTGGCTGTGTTATTAAAAAAGACGTTATTCTTGGAGCGCTTTCTGTTGCTCCAATGAATTCAATTCTCCAAGCTGGCGGGGTCTACGTGGGGTCCAAAACTCCAGTCATGGTCAAAAACACATTACAAGCGTTGGATGACAGGATTGAAGAAATGGATGGGAAATACAAGAAGATCGTCGGAAATCTTGCAGCAAACCTAGCCATCACTACCATGAAAGTAAAATCAAGATACTTCCATCGGATTGGTGTTAGTGGAAAGGGTGTTCTAAAGATGTTTGATGACTTACATGGGCTGCCGTCCCACAAGATTTTCGGTGCCGGAAAAAGTTTTCCCATCATAATCCGGCATAGTAACAGCCTGAGCGCCGACGATGATGCAAGAATTGATGCCCGAGGTGCTGCAATACGAATTCTCTCAGATGAAAATGACGAGAATCCACTTCTTGATCTAACGTTGAAAACAGGCAATGCATTTTATGCACGGACGATTTCGGATTTTGCCACGTGGCTGGTTTGTGGGCTCCCTGCAAGAGAAGAGCAAGTGAAACGAGCCCCACATATTCGCGATGCTGTTTGGGCTTCGCTTCGGAGGGCCCACTCTTATGCCGAGCTGCATTATTACTCCAATATCTGCCGCCTGTTTCGGGGTTCAGATGGGCAGGAGATGTATGTCAAGTTCAAAATCCGGCCGTTGGATTGCTCTATGGGTGAGGATTCTGGCAAAGTTGAACCGATGGGGATTCTTCCACCGGAAACTGGAGCAATCCCAAGAGATGAGAATGATGACCGTCCAATGCTCTTCCTTGCTGATGACTTCCAACGCCGTGTTAATTCTGCTGGTGGGGTCCGCTACGTATTCCAGATGCAAATCCGGCCAGTACCAGTTGAAGAATCAGAGCGTGAAGTAGCACTTGATGTTACCAAGCCATGGGATGCCAGGGATTATCCGTTCAACGATGTGGGTCTGATTACACTTGATCAGAATCTCACTGCAGAACAATCTGAACGGCTGGAATTCAATCCGTTCCTCCGATCCCATGAGTTGGATATAATTCGAGCAACATCAAGCTCACAGAGTGCATCAATTGATCACGGCCGTTCATTGGTGTACGAGATATGCCAGCATTTACGCAATGGGATCCCACTTCCAGCTGCATGGAGAACATTCTTAGATCAATCAGACGTGAAAGTTAATCTCTCCGGCTGTCCAATGGCAGCAGCATTGACGGAAAACGCCGCCGGAAAAGTGACACTAGAAAGGAAGTGGCATCAGACAATATGGGCCGCTGTATTCCAGCCAATGCTGCAAACTTTCCTGCCTTACTTTCTACTAGGTATGGCAGTTTTTACACCTTTGAATTGGCTCCTTCTCATGAAGGACATGAAGAAGCTGCCGTTGCATTTGTTATTCCCTTTGTTTTGGGTCTCATCAGGGATTTTGGCTGGACTTGTTTGTGTCTTGGGGAAGTGGGTTTTGGTTGGGAGAAAGAAAGAAGGTGAAACCATACAGATATGGGGAAAACAAGTTTTCATGGACACAATATGGCAGGCTTTGAGAACTGTAGTGGGAGAGTTCTTCATGGAGATGACTTGTGGATCTGTACTTTTTGGGATTTTTATGAGGCTTATGGGTTCAGAATTGGACGAGGTTTATGTTGATAGTATGGGGGCTGTTTTGAACCCTGAAATGGTGGAAATTGAGAGGGGTGGATGTGTGGGAAGGGAAGCGGTGCTCTTTGGACATATATATGAAGGTGAAGGAGGGAGAGTGAAGTTTGGAAAGATAAGAATTGGAGAGGGAGGGTTTGTGGGCAGTAGGGCAGTAGTAATGCCTGGGGTGAGAGTGGAAAGCGGTGGTACTCTGAGTTCTTTGGCACTTGGGATGAAGGAAGAGACTGTTAGGTCAAGGCGAGAGGACCCATCGGCTTATACATCATAAGAAATATGTAACCGTCTTTATGATTAATTATTACTTATGAAATAAAGGCAATAATACGTACGTTATGGAGAAAACTCTCTCTCTCTCTCTGATTTTGCTAGTAAAAAGATTGAAATAGACGTGCCTGCATGATATGATGAGCTACACTTTGTCTATATCCGTACTTGTGAGAAGTTTGTTGAGTTCATAAAAAGAGACTTGCTGGTTCACTTGAAAAATAGTAGCATATGGACATGCGCCACAAATGGTAATTCTTAAAGATAATTGATGCCTTCCAAATGTGCAAGGGTTTTTACCAATTATATATATAGGATTCAACTAAGTCAAACTCAATCTATTGTACTAGTAGACTTAGGCTAGTATTTAGTATCAAAATTACAAATGCTCATAGGAAAATAAAATCCCTCTTTTTCTGTCTATAATTCCTTTAGATCTCAAGTATTACGATAATCTGAAAAACATAATGAGTGTTTCTCTCTAACGTCTGGTGACAAATTTCTTCAGAAATAAAGTCATAACTCAAATCACTAAATAAAGTCACATATCAAGGATTTAAAGTTTCAATGAGAAATTGAATACATGAGCATATCAGAATTATGTAAACTCGTATATGCAATTAGAACTTTACAAGATTAATAACTCTAGAGAGTGCTAGAAAGAGATACTCTCAACTCTAGTTTTTCTCAGCTTGAACTCTAGAGAGAGAGAGAGAGAGTGTGTGTGTGTGTGTGTGTGCAGTGTCTCTAAATGGACAAACTTTAGAAGAATGAATAGAAAATAGAGATAAGGGATATCGTATGATTTTAGGGTGGCAGGCCTCTTAAAGCCAAAAAACCATCATATCTGTAACCTAACGAAATAAAATTCATTAAATTAAAACAGTAATAAAAACTAAAGAAATTTCAAACTAAAAAATCGTTACAAATGCAAAATTGGTTAGTGACATGCATGACACTTCAAAACATAAATGTTTTAAAATTTTTAATTTTTAGCTTAAAACAAAATTCAAGAGTGGTTATAACAAGATGCATTCATGCCTGGTCCAATTCAACCGACTATCTAAACTCATCAACTTGGTGTTTAACTTGGCCAAGTCAATGCGGTTTCAGAATCTTTTCTTGGGCTCTTTAAGTTTGCCGAATCCAAGGATGGGGCTGCCTGTTGTCTACATCAGGTGTGGCTTCCCCCCAGTGACGCCTCTTTGGAGAAGTCCGACCCTGGCATTGTGTCTGCATTTTGAGTGTTAACTCAAGCAATCATAAACTTTTTGCACCTCGTCTAAGGTGGTTTCTCAGTCGGTCTTCTCCTTGTCCTCCTAGTCACAAGTCACAAATAAAGTCTTGATCTTATATAACCTAATAAGTCTTCACTTAGAAATCACTTGCAACGTTGTAGCCCATAATACATACCACATACCTTGCAAATGTCCTCTTGCGAGTGCGGTAGAAGTAGCCTCTATCTTGGGTGGTCAAGAGTCAAGACTTCCCATGGTCTACAATCTTAATAGAAAACTAAATAAAAATCAACTCCATCTTCTGTGACTCCTTTCTGCAATCACAACAGAATAAAGGGAGGCTTTTTTCAGGATTTTTTATTATCAGTTTGCAAATCCTAGTTTATCGAAGATGGTGGTGGAATAACAAGGCGTTAGAGAATTTAATATTGGGTCCCTTTCTTTTTGTGATTCTGTTGATTTTATGGATTTGGGTATGTTAGAAAGTTCTAGGAATTTAATGTGATTCTCTTTGTTTTTCTGGGTTTATGTTGTTTGGATGAATGGATATTATGGTTTTGAATCGCTTTGAATGGTCAGAGAAGTGGTAGAGAAATTGGGTTTTGGAGATTAGTGAGTTTTCTTTGATTTTTTATGAAGAAAGCTGTTGCAGGAATTCTCTGAAGTGAGCTACTTTAGTGTGTGAGCCATTTGAAATTCTTAGCCAGTGTCATTACAGTAAGCAAATAGGCAATCTTGCCTGGCTTCGGGCTGCCAAGCTGGGTTAGGCCCTGGTTCACTTGCTGTTATAGTAGAACTTGAACCCATTATAGAATTCAATTCTACCAGGACATATGCCCCCTTTATTGTCAAATTTTGGAGAGAAATGGATCGTACGATTTAACACTAATCAAATGTTTTATATAAGCATGCTATTAGTTGTGTAATGGCCCCTATAGCTCAGTGGTAGAGCGTCAGTCTTGTAAACTGAAGGTCTGTAGTTCGATCCTGCATGGGGGCAATTTTTTAAACCATGAGAATTTTGGGATCTAGTCTAAATCTAAGATCTAAGCCATTCATTTATTGGGCCCTAACTTGAAGAGCCCCAGCATTAAACCGATCATTTTTCTTTTTCCGTTCGTTGAAGAATTCCTCTTGTGCTTGAAGCCTGAAGGGTAGAAATAAATTTGGGATCGTTGGATCTGCTAAGATTTCAGTCGTCTGAATGGTTTAGATCATGTAACAGGTGCTCCTCCCTAATCACTTAGAAAGCAAAGAAGCAAGGTCTAGCCAACAGAGCCTCAGTAATGAACAACTGAGAATTGCCATCTGGTGCATGGCCCACTTGGTTAATTGGCTAGGGTACATGATAATGATATCATAAGATGCCCTTGATACAAGAATTTAGAAATGTTCAAGAAAACCTCAATGGGGTCTCCCCACCAAAATGTCGTATGATCTCCACCATTGATCAATCACAATGTCATCACGAGAATTGTAACCCTTCCCCTTTCAAGCAAATTAAAACGTGAACATTTGCTACTCTTTTCCCTCTAATTACCCATTTTCTAAGCTTTGATTCGATAGTATAAATAACGCAAGATGAAGGGCCATGATCAAACAGGATTCACTTACATATAGGACAAATAGGACTTTGTAATAAGATTGAAATAATTATCGGTAGCTCTTGTATGTATCTGCCTTTCTTTATACTATTTTTCTTCTGTTTTTCCTTGGGAGTTTGATTCATGAAAAATGCATTTTTTATCTGAAATTTTCTATTTTTATGTGATTCATGAAATAATATAGAAAGCTTCCAGAATGCTTGCTAGGCAGTCTGCAGGAGAATGTTGAGAATTTCGGTTTTCAGTGATTTGGATTACGGAATATACGGCTGTGATTTACTTTATAGGCTGGTCCACGTATCTCTAAAATTGGTGGATGCCTGATTCATCACAGTCAACTGGTATTCTCCTATGATCATGTTCCACATATATAGTATGTGCTGAATATCTAACGTATGCAGCGTGCATGCAGAATACGAAGCAATCGAGAGCAAGATTGGTAGGAGTGTCATTATCAAAAGTCATCTTCATCATCAAGACCTTATTCCAATTAAGGGTCAACCACATAATTCTTGTTCCTCCATTCTACTCTATTAAGTAAAATAACTTCATTTAGTTCCAAAGTTTTTAAATCTCTTCTCACCATTTTCATCCATTTTCTTTGGGGCCTTCCCCTTATCCATTTAGGACTTTTTACTTGCATTGCCTTACTCCTTCTAACTGGTATCATTTTCGGTCTTCGTTAGACATGTCCAAGCTATCTAAATCTAATATCCCTCATTTGTTACCTATTGGTGCTACCGTTAAGTTTCCTCTAATGTTTTCATTCTTAATTTTATCATTTCTTGTCTTGTAACTCTTCCATCTTAACATTTTCATTACTGCTATGCACATCCTATGAACATGATGTATTTAACTGTCCACACATTGATTCATAGAGCATGGCCGACATTATAGCCATCTTATAGCATTTTTCTTTTAGTTTGAGTGGCACTCGCCAACACACAAAACAACAGATGCATATCTCTATTTGTTCGAAGCTGCTTGGATTCTTTGGGTAACCTTCATCTTAATCTTTACACTCTCAGGAATCATAGGTTCTAGGTATTGAAAGTGGTCTTTTATAGGAACTTCTTGGTTATTAACCTTTAATGCTGCTCCACTCCTACTCCTCCCTTTGCTAAAATTGCATTTCATGTACTGTCTTAGTTCAGCTAATTTTAAATCATTTAGGTTCTAATGCTTCTTTCCATAACTCCAGCTTTGTGTTTACGCCTCCCTTGTCTCATCAATTAAAACTATATTATCTACAAATAGCATGCACTATGGAATCTCCTCATGCAGATATTTTATTAACTCATCTATAACCAATGTAAAAAGGTATTGGCTCAATGCTGATCCTATAGCGATAGGAAAATTACCAGTTTCTCCACTAGTGGACTTAACATTCAATAACTCTTCCTCATACGTATCTTTAATTATATCTATATACCCCGTGAAACCCCTTTCTCACCCAACACCCTCTACATTAACTCCTTAAGGGTCCTATAATAAGCTTTTTCTAAGTAAATAAAGATTGTGAAGGTCCTTTCTCCTCTCCCTATATTTTTTTTTTTTTATCAATTGACTTAATATGAAAATAGCTTCTATGGTAGACCTCACAGGCATAAAACTAAAATGGTTCTTTGATACACTTGTCTTATGTTGTAACATCTTCTCAATTATTCTTTCAAAAAGTTTCAATGTGGCTCATAAGTTTGATCCCTTGATAATTAGTGCATCTCTATATTGTCTCCATTATTCTTATAAATTAGTATAATATATCTCTTCCTCCATTCATGAGGCATTTTCTTTGATTTTATAATCTTGTTAAACAACTTGGTCAACTAAACTACTCAAGTATCTCCTATATGTTTCCAAACCTCTATTGGTATAACCATCGGGCCCAAGGGCCTTTTTTTTATTTTATCTTGTTCAAGGCCTCTTTCACTTCAAGTATTGTAATCCTACGGCCATATCTATACTATCTAATGTTATTTAGGTTTGCAGTACTTTAAAAAAATAGGGAGTCTAATTCTTAAGTAGATGCTTGAAATCTAATTCTTAGGTAAGAAACAAATTCCAGGAATTTTATACTGTAGATTTCCTTCCGTTTGGAATTTAATTCTAGTGGTTGTGCCGAAGTGAAAATGGGTGAGAGATCAAGTCAATCACCAAAGTGAAACACACCTTAGTAAGTGAGAACTCAACTTCACCCGCTAGGCCTGCCTTTAATCATGAGATGAGAATTGAATTCAATCTCAAATGACCACCAAGCGTAATCACTGGAATCATACCTCGAATTGAATTCGTCCCATCAGAAGTAGATTCTAAATGCATCCCAACTAAAACAATAAGTAGCGGAAAGTAGATTCTTCAAGAGCATTATAACGTTAAGATTCAAATTAATGAAGTGGAGACAATTTTAACATTTTAAACTTCATAGTTATTGGTGAAATTTGAAAGGGGACTTTGGCGCTACTGTAAGGATTGCTGTCATGTGACTTTGAGGTAACAGGTTCAAGATGTGGAAACAACCTCTTGCAAAAAATGCAAGGTAAAAATGTGTATTATAGACCCTTGTAGTCTGCCCTTTACCGAATCCTGCATATGCGAGAGCTTTGGGTGCGCCCTTTCTAGTTATCGGTGATATTTGAGAAATATCGAGGTCGATTTTACTCCTCTCTTAAACTTGCTGCTAGAAATGGGACTCTCTCGCGATCTCCTTAGCTTCACGGGGAGCTTAAGGTAAAGCTGTTACTATATAATGGCAATCACACTTTCTCGTAAAAGTGTTTTCATATATTTATTTTTCAATGAGAAAGGAGGAAAAAAGGAAGAAAAGAAAAGAAATTTTCCCTAGTAAAAGCACGGAATAATGCAGATACTGGATCAACAGTTGGCAAATGTTGGATGTCATGAATATTACTTGCACTGTGTCCCTAATGTAAAAGGGCAGACTCAGTGTACGAAGCTCCCACCTATGCTGGGTCTAGGGAAGGAGTGGACCACAAGGGTCTATAGTAGGCAGCCTTACCTTGCATTTTTTTGCAAGAGGCTGTTTCCACGCCTTAAACCCCTGACCTCAAGGTCACATAACGACAACTTTTACTATTGCACCAAGGCTCCCCTTCACTATGTCCCTAACGTGCCAAGCACAAATTTTATCTTGTTCACAGATGCGCTACACATGATCATTTACTCCATTTTGGCTTGAAGATGGGAATGTGTCTGATAGAGTTTGCGGATGGCACCGCAGCGGAGGACATAAAAGAGGCGCACTCCATGATGCCAACGACGACAAATATATGCAGGGTGAACTTGCTTAAGGGCTTCATTAACGAGAGCTCAATAACAAGGGCTTCATTAATTAGGGTTCAATCTAACATTATGCTTGTTGGTACCAATTTGGAAGAGCAAAACTTCATGAACTGAAGAATCAATTGCTTGAGTAATTTGCAGCAGGTAATTCATGGAGCAATGATACAGTTGTTGTCGTGTGATCTTGAGGCCATGGATTTGAAGCACGGACACAGCCTCTTACAAAAATGCAAGGTAAAGCTGCATACTATATATCCTTGTGATCAGTCCCTTCCTTAGACCCTGTATAAGTGGGAGCTTAGTGCAGCAGATCTCTTGGGCAAAAGTTTTTGCCCGTAGAGATACTTGGGAGTTAGCTAGTTATCTAATATTATGCACAAGATTTCTGATGTTTCTACTCTAGATGTTGCTTTCTTCACTTCTATCGGTCTGTGAACTTTCTGGCAAGAAGTGTCTATAGATCTTCTCGATCCATTAATAAAGCTTACTTTTATCTTTCAAAAGAAAAAAAAGGAAAATAGTAGTCTAGGCATTTCATCTAATAGGATTAACCTCCCTTGATATGAAACCTTTCTTTCTCAGGCACAATCCTCTGCATTTGGCATCCAAAACCCTCAGGATTAAAGCTTGAATATGGAATAGTAGAATGACTTATCTTCCCCTCTTACACACTCCAGGTTTCCTCTTTTGCGTGGCAAAAGCCTTTCTTTTAAAGCCTTTCTTTTCTTTACTTTGAAGGGCTTTTACACTCTTTGGAATCAAGGGTAAGCTTGTCTTTATTAATACTGGCTCTTTATGAAATAGATTCCTTCTATTTTTTCTTCCTTTTTAGGAACTACGCTCTAACTCCTGAAGTCAAGTATCTGATAAGACTTTCGCTACGGAACCAGATGATATCTCCTAATCCTAAGATTTTGGGGCCGCTGAGTCTGTTGTAGAGGAGACAACTCTTCAGCCGAAATTGAGATAGTGCAATACGAATGACTACTTATGAAGTACCATGGAATTGGGAGCATGGCACTAACAATGAACTCAAACAAACAATTCAAGACCAGATCAACAAAGAAAACATACATGTTGAAAACAATGAAGAACGGTTAAGCAAGACTACCTTGGCATTTCTAATCCAAAACTACCATCGCAAGTGAAAGGGTTTAGAACAAAGAGAAATCAGATGAAAAGAAAAACAAAAAACACGGGCACAAATAAAAAGACAAGTTTAACGTGACGCAGCTATAATTTACGGTTTTGCCAAAAAACTCTAAATTTATCAAATTTTAACATCTATACTCTGAATTATTTTTAATTTTCTACACATTTTGAATTTATATAGTAACAATTGCACCGAACCGTCTAACAGTCAGTAACTCCGTTAGAGATGTGCTGAATTGGATGCACATATGGCATGCCAAATTTTCTGAGTTAGCTTAGACACGTCTATACAGAAATGAAAAGCTAGCTCTGGAATATTGCTCCCGGAGTAGCTTTTGATCATAGCGTTACACAGTGAGACGTTGGGTTTTTTAATTTGTTTGAATATTTGGCGGAAGTAGTTCATGTCTTAAGGCAGGAAGAATGTTGGGATTCTGAACGAGAGATGTACTGACGAGAAGATTTGAAGGAAATGGGTCTTGTTTTTGTCCAAGTTTGCAATGGCTCTTAGCTCTCTTCTGCTTTAGCAAATCCGTCAAAAAGCACAAATTACTAAGATGGAGCACAAACCCATTTGCGCTCCGACCAAATGAAAGGGTGGCGCCACCACCACAGCGATGGCAGCGGTAGCATCCACGCTGGAGGAAGAAGATGCGGTAAAAATAAATAAATAAATAAATAAAAAGAAAAGAAGGCTTTTTGGGCAACTTAGCAAGTCCGACTTGCCAATTATGCAACCAACTCAGTAGAATTGCTAACCATCAGATGGCTTGGTACAATTGTTACTACTATAAATTCGAGATATGTAGAAATTAAAAATAATTCAGGGTGCAATATTAAAACATGATAAATTCAAGGTTCTTTTGCTAAAAACCCATAATTTTATGTCCATAGGGAAAAATTTAGGTGATTCAATTATAAGTTTATGCCTTGGGCAAGACAATTAGAGAACCTTTATTGTGACAAGATCGATAGAGTGGAACAAAATAGCATCGATATGTCTGTTATATTAGATGATATATCAGGATTTACTAAAGAACAATGCGATATGTGGTGGATTTTATCGAGCAAATGAATTTCTTCTAAATATCAGTAGCAAATGGCTGATATATTAGATGTGGCTGACATATTGGTCAAAATATTAGTTATATTGGTAGATATATTTGGTTTTCTAAATCCTTGAATTTCAATTTCAATTTGTCTAAGAAATTGAAATTAAAAACTATACTATTTGACAAACAAAATTCACACCAATATTGCCATTACAACTATTATAACTCCTAAATGATCCTTTGGTTCCCACCAAATGCGATAGCCAGAGTTTTTAAATGCCTTTTTGAGAATTATTTTCGAAAGGCGGGATCCCTATTTGAAAATTTGCTTTAGAAAACAACACCCCCCCCGCGCCCCCCCCTCCTCGCAAAAAAAAACACTTCCAAAAAATCTAAAGTGTCATAAGACCAATCAAAACACATTCATGAGTTCAAAATTCAAGAATTTTTTACGCTAAAATATGACAAGTCAAGAACTTATCATTTTTCAGAAATCTGTCAAGTTACAACCCACAGTCGAATATGTACTAAACATATTTATACATGTCTAAACTGTTTATAATAGTTACATAACTACTCAATCATCTCATAACATTTATATAATGTACAGATCATGCATACACTGTCTATATTCTCTTTGACTATTTTGCACGCTTGGTCTCAACATTCTTGTCTTCTCCTTCTTCATGTTTATCTGCAGAATTGGTGGGTAAGGATAGGCGAATATACTCAGCAGGTAAAACGAAGATCATAAATATAAATCAATGCAAACTCATTCCTATGCACTCACTCATGCACACAATAAAATGTCCTTAGGTATTGTTCTTAAGGCTTATTAGTAATATAACATCTGCATGCTTTTCAAACATTTCATTTAAGGTTTTAGGTCATCTGAGTACAGTACAAGTGAAAGAATAAAATAATATATCGATATCAAAAGAGTATTCAGTAAACAAGTGTACAAAATTGAGGATAAAGTAGTTAAGCATTAAAATCTCAATTTAACCAACATATAAGAAAGTCCTTGTTAATTTATTTCAAACATATCAGTTCTCAGGATATAAATATGAATATATCAAATTTCAAATCATACAAGGCATTGTCATGCCTAATGGCCAGGGTATCTATGACCCTATCACATGTGTGTTGCCAAAAATCAACATGCGACAAACTGCCATATAATGGGACACTGCAACACTACAGCAATTGCCCAATCATGGGACACTATAGCAAAAGAATACATGGATCATTATGTTGCGGCAACTGCCCAATAGTGGGACACTGCATGCTCAAACGTTGGCACTAACCACATGAGACTTATCACCATCTCGCATGGGTGGAGAACGGATCACGCAGTGTAGCCTTCCCATGATGTCATGCTAGAAATCTAGCCACTTGGGCTTGGTGTTGAAATATCAATTGTCGAGAGGTGGGTAGCCATCCTTATAACCCTCCTATCATAGTGTCCACCAGGTGAAAGTGCCATTTAAAATAAATCCTCGGTAATCAATGCATGAAAAATCTAGGTACCATTATACCTTCAGTGACATATTAATCACTGCTACATATTTCTATTTAATGTCATTGGATGTCAAATATAAATGATGCATGATAATTAATTAGAAAATTAACCAATAAGATGCTTTTTATGTTTTCTAATATAATAATAAATCCTTATATTTTTAATACAAATCTGATAGAGTTTTCCTCGTTTATAGAACAATGCACATTTAACACATGTGATGTGCATCACCCGATAATCATGATTTCACATTTATGTGAAAATGAAGACTTTGTCTCTTGAAATTTCATCCACAACTATTTCAAAAGTTTTCATATAATTCAAGTCATGAGGATGCTATTTTCTGAATCTCAAAGACAATCATCAACAACAATTATGTGTAGCAATAATATGTACATAACAAATGGCACTCTTAGAATCAACCCACATCAATTTGGTGATTCAAATTTACCAAAATTGATTACCAATTAGTTTGGATGTTTCTTGACAAATCAGAAAACAAGGATCGAGGATTTTATCATCAATTACAGATCAATATGAGAAATATGAAATAAGGATCATTATTCATACATTAATAACCATTCAGATTGTTCTTGATTTGTCATTTGACCTTAGTTCAGATATCTTTGAGTGTTGGGAAGTTAATTTCACACATCAATTAATCAAATATGATGTTCATGACTAAATTACACACATTTAAGCGATGGAATGATTAGATCTATAAAGCCATGGTCCAGTATTTAATAGGCTTTTCATTCATTGTTTTCAATTCACATTGTCCTCCACATGTAATTCACATAATCAAATTCATAGATCTACTATATGATCGTGTTTTCAAAGTTTAGATTTGTAGATCTAGCGTTGCTCATGCATTGTGTTTAGATAAAAAATTCAATGGTCAGATGATCTTCAATCGAACTTTCGTTGAGTGGGTGAGAAGCTCACTCAGTCAGGATTCCATTCACATGTTTTCTATTGATTTCAACAAGATCTCTAAGTTTTTCCATTGTTTGTTACTGTGCGCACAAGAAATACAATCACCAAGAGTGGAAATGAAGGGGAAGAGGGAAGGGAAATGTAGTGTGTGAGAGGGGAGATGCTGTGATGGAGAGAATGGAGGGAGAGAGAGATGGAAGGAGAAATCGAGGGAGAAGGGAGGTGGTGGGCTTCCCTGGCTTCTTCCCTGCGTGACAAGTAGCCTGGGTAGAGTTCCACATGCTGAGCTGTCCTTGGTTCGCCATCGGGTGGGGTCCATCCATGGTGAGGGGGTGCCATTATCAATTTGGCCTCCACTATAATTTAGTAAAATCTTTGATTCTCTCACCTTTGAACTTCGTTTCGCGTAGAATTAATGTTGTTGGAAATCTGTCCTTGTGTACATTTTCATTATTAATGTTTCAAAGTCTAGTTCATAGCAAAAAATTCAATTTTTGCACTCAAACTCTTCTTTTTAATTATAAAAAAATGTTGAGTTGTTACACCAGATGTGATAATTAAAAAAAGGACAACGAGGTGCATGTAGTTCCCATGTATGTATGGCGTGGGGAAGGGGTGAACTACAAAGGGTCTAATAGTATGCAACCTTAACTTGCATTGTAACAACTCCACCATTACGCAATATATGATAACTAATGCCACTATTTCGTTTCTTGATTCATATTATGAAAAAGTCCCAAAACCAAATCCAATGTGGAAGATAAGTTATACCAATCCTAAACTATAGGTAGATAAGAGTTAAAACATAAAGAAAAACGTATAAAATATGAGCTTTCATTTATAGTTCATAAAAAATTCTAAACACTAAGAACCCTTGTCATTGTTAAAGTCTTGCTAAGGCTGTAGTTATGGTAAATTAGAAGTCAAGATAGCTTAACAAAACCTAACCATCCTTAGAATGAAAAGGTGAGTATGATATCTATCAAATACTAAGACTCACTAAAATAAATATAAAATAAAATAAAATTTTAATATTTATAACCAACATTGAACGTGAAGGTAGTCCATCCACACTCCTTCCAATGAATAAAATAATTTTTTTCAACAAAAAAGAAGAATTAAACATAATTTTAGAAACTATATTCCTCTTCATATATGTTTTTCCCACAAACATGCAAGCTTTCTTGTTTTCCATACTTTCCTATTTTTCATCTAATAACTACTCAAATTCTCTCTCTCTCTCTCTCTCTCTCTCTCTCTCTCTCTCTCTCTCTCTCTCTCTCTCTCTCTCTCTCTCTCTCTTTGTTGCATGCATTTACCTAGGCATTTAGTCAATTTTGAGTGCTCTTTATGGGAACAAAAGATAAAGTGCCAAGTTTTTCAGTCTTCATATCATTATTTAAAAGAAAAGGATAAATAGGATAATTTGAGTAAAAGTAATACTCCTTTTTTATAAACCATGAAAAAACCTTAAATAAAAAAGACCAAGTTACATAGTTCTCTGATATAAAGTAACTCGGGCATCATTCAACAAAACAAAACCTAGATGTTATGCACAACATCATTTCAAAAAACACTATTACATAGGAAACTTTTAAAGTCGGTTAAAAATACTAATAGAAGTCTATTAATAAACCAACTTCTATTGAGCCGACTTGAAAAATAGGTAAGAAAAGAAGTCAAAAGAAAATTGACTTTAGAAGTCAAAAGAAAATTGACTTTAAAAGTCAAGAATTTTTGAAGAATTTTGAATTTTTAAAGTTCATATTTTTGAAAAAGTCGATTTCTGGAATTCCAACTTTAAAGTAACTTTTAAAGTCGGTTTCTAGAATTCTTACTTTAAAACTAACTTTAAAAGTTCCATAAACAGAGTTTAAAAGTTTCTGTTTTTTCTTTTATACACTGCATTCACCACTTGTATTTATGCATACATTCAATGTACCACCTATTACATTGTTCTTGCAATCTTTAAATACATGAAAAAGAAATGTAAATTTACTTCCACATTGGGTATAAAACATTCAAATTCATCCATTCACATATATCTTGAAGGGACTTGGTAAAAGAAGCCATAATACGTTCACTACAATCTCCAAAATTTATTTTATTTACAAGTATAAGTCCATACACACATGCCCATTTATTTTCATACTCCAAGTTTGCTACACTCATCCCATAAAATATATATACTTCAATAAAAAATAATAAAATCTAGAAGAAAATATGCATATTAATCAAAAGAAAACCTCCACATTCACTTAATTTACAAGTACAAGTCTACATACTCATTTACTTCCACACTCCAAGTTTTCCTCATTCATCCCATAAAAAATATATACTTTAATGAAACTAATGAAAACTTGAAAAATACATGTATATGAATGAAAAGAGAACCTTCACATTTGCTTCATTTACAAGCATACATCTATGCACACATAATCATTTCCTTCCACATTTCAATTTTTGAGCATCCATTGCATAAAATATATATCCTGCAATGAGAACAATTAAAGCTAGAAGAACATAGGCATATTAATGAAAAGAATATTGTATCAGTGGATATGGTAATTTACATTGATATATTTACTTCAAATGTTCTAATTGAAACTTATTACATACGCAGCCCATTTGCTTTCTATTTCATTAATGTTTGCTTTAAAGTAACTATTTTTATTTGCCCACCTAAAAAACACAGCAACTTGCAATACAACACAACTAATTTAGTTGACACATTCTTTTGAGTTGGAACTCATAAAAAAATTATGAGTAAAAATGTAAGATTGAGATAGTAAAATTCTATAAAAAAAATCCATGCTTCAATCGCAAGCTCTGATAGTAAAAATTGAGAAAGGTAATTATCAAGATTAATAAAAAAATGGTTTTTTATTTCAATAGTGAGCTTTAGGATTTTCAAGAATGACATAAATTCAATTATAAGCAAATCCATACAAATAAGAATACTGTACAAGGAAAGAAATAGTAAAAATGACAAGGATGGAGACAAAACGATAGACAAAAGAACTTATAGTAGATTGACACTAAAACTTTCTCCTCAAAATTAGATGAATACTTCTTCCGATAGCCCCTAAATTCCACAATAATTGAAAAAAAAAAAAATCCTTTTCAAGACCCAGCAAATAATAAATCAAAACTATAGGCTAACTATAATAATCCCAAATTCAATAGAATAGAATAAGAGCAAGCTTTAGAGATCCAAATGGAGAGAAAACTTCCTCATTGCATCCAAAAAGAAAACTTAAATATAGTCTTATCGATGCATATAATTGAAGAATCAACACAAAACCATAAACCATAAGTCTATAACCTCACTCGAATAATTGAAAATTCTAATCTTCTATAGATATCTAAATTGATAAAAACCATCAAGCTAAATCATCACAAGATGATCATGGAATTGAAAAGAACACATGAAATGAAGGAAAAATTAGAACATGTGAGGATAAGATTGTAAGCCCCTAAAACAGTAATCAACAAACTAAATACCAAAACTGCATATATTAAAAATCTTAATCAAAATGATAAGCTTAGTTGGAAAATGAAAACAAAAATACATCAATAATAGAAACTAAAGGATCCATATGATGGGATACTTCCCCCTCGAATCAGAAAAGAAGAGCAGAATATAGAGTTACAAATGCAGATACAAAACAAAAATAAAGAATTAAGATACAAAACCCTAAACATACAAAGAGAGAGAGAGAGAGAGAGAGAGAGAGAGAGAGAGAGAGAGAGAGAGAGAGAGAGAGAGAGAGAGAGAGAGAGAGAGAGAGAGAGACTTCCTACAAATGTGTATACAAAATAAAAATGAAGAATCAATGAAATCCAACGATAGCCAAAATAGTAATTTCAAAGATTTTATGTACTAGTTTGTGAGATTTAATGAAATTAGAAGTTAATTCAATGGTACAAAATATATAGACTTAAGATTTTAAGAATTTGATCCTGAAACATATACTAATAGATAGACTATGAAAATATAAAATCCAATGACTATATGATCATCAAAATTTGACATCTAGAGAGAAAGTTATGACCAAAATAAGTTTCAAAATTGATAAAGGTAATCCTTTTTTTTTAAATGAAAAATGCAAATTTTGATAAACACCCATTTAGATGTTAAATTAATTTAAAAATAAGATGAGCAATGACATGACAAACCTTACCAAGGAACTAGTATGACTAGGATGGTTTTCAATAGACAATGTCTAGATGCTTTGAATCTAAGAGGGAGAGACCACTAAAGATAAGGATAGAATCCAAAGTGATAGGAAGAAAAAAAATCACATTAAAGTGGGAAACCCAACCAAGATATCAACCATAAGGGACAACTTAGGCATGGAATAGAGGGTATTCGCTTAGAGAATAAAGAAAGGAAGGAGAGAGAAGAAAGAAGAAAAGAGAGGAAAAGAGAAAGGGAGAGAGAGTGAGAGTGATAAGCACTCCCACATTTGACTGTTGAAAAACATACCTAAGGCCTTGATTGTGTTCAAAGAGAGACATGAGGGAAAAGATAGCAAGGAGATCATGTTATACATCAAACAAGTAGGTGAATTTGGTCATTCATCCTTAGTTTTTAAAACAAGAGAACATGGTTTTTTTTAGCATTTTTTATATATAGAGATTTCTTTGTTGTTTGTGTTTTACTTAGCTTGATTTTTATTCTTCTAAATGGATGTCAATGAGGGGTATCTATGATATGTTGTTTTACTTAGAAATCATCATTATACATGCATGTTTGAAGCATGGTTTTAGACCTTAATGACCATATGAGTTTATGCCATGCAATCTATGTTTCATGGCTCATTTGATTTGAGAATTGTAATTGGTATACCAATATATTGATGGGTTATAAAA
Source organism: Warburgia ugandensis (assembly GCA_035236585.1). NCBI lineage: Eukaryota > Viridiplantae > Streptophyta > Magnoliopsida > Canellales > Canellaceae > Warburgia > Warburgia ugandensis. Next base: position 5,453,443 of record CP141133.1, read on the forward strand.
TTCAATTCTAATATAAGCTTTCGTAAAAGAAAAATAATATGGATTGACTAGATAGATTGGATCATTCATCGGCGACGATCAATGGCTTGGTCAAATCGGCCATTGATGGGCACCAATCTATGACTGATCATGGTTAGATCAAAATATGGGGAACCATGGTTTGACTTGATCCAAGATGGTTTGGATTCTTATAATACGCAGATGAAATTTCATGGCTTGGATTCATCTCAATTGGATGATCCAAATAGCTTATTATTGGAGATTTATCGAACCATGATTGATCGAATTTTGGATGATTTGATCGATCCTCTACTCATTAAACCTTTTTGGATGTAATGATCACTAATTTAAAAACTTTGGGACTAAATGAAACCATGGTATTTAATAGAGTGGAATGGAGGAATAAGATTCATGTGGTCGACCCCTAATTGGGATAAGGTCTTGATGATGATGATGATGATGTAATGATCACTAAACCTACACGTAGAAAATTACTAAAATCATGGTTAGATCTAAGAGGATATAATCTAAAGGTTCAATGGCTAGGATCGGTCTATGCTTATCAAGTGGATGGATCAATCATGAATTTGCACATCTTAATCAATCCAAGGTGAAATTAGTATTAAATGCCAAAAATAAGGTGTGAAGGGAATTGGTGCCATTTAATCTCAACCGGCCATTCAATAGATGGTGTGGTCACACCAAATCAGTCGATCAACTGATGACCTAATCACAAGTGGATTGATAGGCCCTTTGACCATACTCTTCTACAATAATTATACTATGAGACAAATGTTCCAATTTCTAGAAATTAATGAAAAATCTAGGGTTTTTAGAGGCCCTATTAATTCTTGGTGATCTAAAGCGATCAACAAAAATCCAAAGGTTGGATCGCATATGATCTTTGGTTAGATTAGAGGAATTGACTATAATTTGACAATGTAAAATATAAGAAATGTGTTAGATACTTAGATTGGTAGTATGGTCAATGATCAAATTGAGAAGCAATCTTAACTGTTGAATCATGCAGCATATAGAAAGATCTTGATTCTTGAAATCTGATTGTTAGAGTTATACTGAAACCTAATAAGATCGATTGTAAAGTCATGGATTGATGTGGATCAAGATCAGGTGTGAAATTAACATCTAGATCAAGATCGCTTGAGAATAAAATATGTTGATTTGACTGAAAAATAAGATGTAATTATACTTTGATTTGATTTTGATCTATTTGAGCATGAAACCCTAAAGAGGGTAGTACTTATGACTTTGAGAGTATCGTTTGATCATTTTGAGATGAGATATTACTATTTTGATATATGTATAAGCATACTTTTGATATGGGATATCATTATGATTATGATGAGGGGTGAGTGCCTTGAGTATTGAGATAGGCTAAAGGTCTAGGGTAGCTAGGGCTAGGGAATCATACAAGTTTGTGGTAAGTGTTTAATTTTGTATAAAAAGCACCCAATTGGTAGCCTACGTGTTATAAAATGTAGCATTATCTTTAAGGATTTTTCTAAAAATTCATAACACATGCATTTCTAACCTAATAATTACAAATTTAAATATTTTGCAGGTGCACAAGTTAATCCAGAGTAAGTTTGTAAATCATCATAATTTTTTAGGATTTAATTAGTTTTTTTACTCTTTTAAACGAAGTGAGAAGATGATATCACGACCTATATTGAGCTTCTTAGAGGTTTTTGTGGGTTGAGTCGAGGGTGTAGGGGCGATATGCCTTTGCCCAGGGGTGTGAGAGGCAGAGCCCCAGGAAGAAATTGAAAGAAAGCAAAGGTGAGTCAAATGATCAATGCCAAAAAGTAATGTATTTTCATTACCTTTGGATGGGAGTCATTCAAGCTACCTTAGCTATTAAAGCCATAAAAAGGGGTGATAAGTTATACAAGCTACTCTAGCCTTTATGTAATATTCTCAAAATTTAAATAATAAATTAGTAATAAATTAAATTAAATTAATTAAAATTTTATGCATAGAATTTGGTTATGAAAACCTAAAAACTAAAAACTACACATCAAGAAGAATTGAACGGTATAAAGAATGTAGAAAACGGAGCTCAAATGAAGAAGTTATGAGCCGTTGAAGTTGAAGGGAAATTTGAAATTTTGAAGAAGTTCGAAATACAGAGGGCAGTTTTTGATAACGGCACCCACTTCCACCCTTCTACACGCCTCTATCAGATCTGACGATTTTGCAGAAAAAATCTTCAATAGGTGATGTTGAAAAAGGAGAAACACCCCTATGATCACAAGCCCTTTCTTTACTCTCCATCTTCTCCATTCCCTCTAACCCTGCCGCTGCTGTATCGATTTCTGGCAACTAGGGTTTTGGAAAATTTTCACTCAAAAAAGCCCTTCGGCAGTGTCAACCACTGCCAGTTGATCAAGGTAAGTCCTCACCCCCGTATCCCCTTTGCATGTATAGCGTATAAGTCACATGCAGTAGGAAAAACGACGAGGGTTTTCGTTTTTCCCAGGGATCTGTGTACCCTACTGTTGGTGTGATAATATGTTGACAAAACAATGTCAAAACAAAGATTGGACAGTCCATCTAATGCATAAGGAACCTAAGAAAAAACCCTTTAAGTTTGAGGAAAATCCGATAGTGGACAACGCCGAAAATCGTGAAGAATAGTATGTAGCAAAATTTTAGAAACATGAGAAAAATTGAGTAAAAAATCAAAATTTTGGCAAAATCAATAAAAAAGAGTGGTAAAAATGAAAAATACAAGAAATTTTGAGCAAAATAATGCAAAAATCACAAAATTTGGCCACCTGTAGGGTCACCGGCGACAACCAAACTCCAATTGTCTTCCTCGGTGCCGACTCATGCGTCGCACCGTTGTAACCCGGTGTAAATCGGTGCAAACGCACTGCCCAACCCCCTATAAATGTAACGCCCCATGTGGGCCTACATAGTTAGAATATTGTTCGCTTTGGGCCAGGCCTGCACGGCTTTAAAATGCCTTCTCCTTATTAAGGTTTACATGGACCCTTATCAATCGTCTAGGAACTGTCCCCCTTCCGATGTGGACTAACTCTTAATGCATCCCCCGCCTTTATCCCTCAGATTATGTTGGGGACCTCCCCCTTAAACCATCTTGGCGACGGTAACGGTAGCCCTCTCGCCTCCTTAGGGGCCACATGACCTCGCGTGGGGTTAGTTTGCCACCCTCGGGGTCGGGATCTGGCTCTGATACCACTGTAACGCCTCAGGTCTGGGCTCCCTCAGTAATGATATTGTCCGCTTTGGGCCACAGGCTCACACGATTTTAAAAGGCCTTGTTACTAGTAAAGCCCACTCAGACTCTTATCAGCCGCTCAGGAACTTTCCTCTTGGTGATGTGGGACTAACTCTTGGCGCATCCCACCTTCATCCCCTCAGATTATGTTGGGGACCTCCCCCTCAAACCATCTTAGCAGATGGCAAAGGTGGCATAGTGAAGCCTTGGCCAATGAGGGCGGGCTGATGAGGGCAGGCCAAGAGGGCTAGCAGGCTTCTAAGCAAGGTGAGGGATTGAGAGTTAGTCCCACATCAATAGGGGGAGGAGTTCTAGGCTGTTGATAAAGGGATGGTGGTCTCTCATGATAACAACGTGTTTTCCCCTACGGGGGAAGAACAAAGCCGTGACTATTGGTGGTGTATGTGCGCCATTAGTGGAAAGCGGACAATATTGTTTCTGTGGCAGACCCCGGTAGTTATAGTGGTATCAGAGCCAACCCCTGACCTAGTGTGGGTGGCTAACGGACGTGAGCGAAAGCGTGGGAGTCCACACGTGGATGCATGTCCCCTAAGGGGGAGAGGGATACAGTTGCCATCTGCTAAGATGGTTTGAGGGGGAGGTCCCCAACATAATCTGAGGGGATGAAGGCGGGATGCGTTGAGAGTTAATCCCACATCGCTAGGAGGAAAGTTCTTGGGCGATTGATAAGGGTCTAGGTGGGCTTTACCAGTAACGAGGCCTTTTAAAACTGTGGGGGCCCATGGCCCAAAGCGGATAATATCGTTACTGAGGGAGTCCAGACCCGGGCTGTTACAATAAATTAATAATATTAATTTATGAAGTATTTTCACAAAAAACTTGATTTTGAGAGCTATAAAGGTCCAAATCACGATCGAAAACATCCGTTGCGATCGTCTTAACAACGTGGACCTAGATTTAGCTTAAAAACCTACATTTGACTACTTTTAAATTTGTTAAATTATAAGATATTAATTAATAACTTAGAACCGACTGATCAAAGTGTGATCAGGCCTTAAGACTTGAACAACTAGATAGAGTATGATAATAAATAAGGGTTATAAGGGGCATATTAGTGTGACTACTCTAAAAATTGATTTGGACCATTTGTCTAACTAGATCTTGAAAAATTATTGATCTAAGGATTATCTGACCGTTAGATTAATGTATAAACCTTAGATACACACAAAACAAACAAATGAACATGAGATGAGACTAAATTAAGAACCAAATTATAATTAGAGATCATAGAGGATGATCCAACGGTTGGATCACTATAAATTCCCTTATGATGAAATAAATAACATCAAATAGTATTATGGTATTGATAGGTAAATCTGAACGTACAAGATAAGGGGATTATACGCTTGAGTTGAGTGATCTCACATCGAGGTAGGTGACGACATTTAATGTTATGTTTTGATTTTAAAAACCTTGCATTATCATATCATCATAATTGATTGTGATTTAACTGCACTTATTATTAGTCTGTGATTTTGTGAGATTTAGAGTTTTATCCTATGATCGATATTCGATTTTGATAATGTATTAAATAAATTTATGATCGATGATATCTTAAAATTGATACTTCGTATTTATGTATAATTAGAAAATTTCTTTCTTTATTGTATCACAGAAATTGATGGGTTTTCATGAGAAAAGAAAGTGGAGGCTTGGCGGTTGGTCCTTTGAGAGGCTAACCTCGGGATGAGGGGCGTGCCTTAGGGATTGCGAGCCACAAGTGCTCTTGGGTTTTTGAGATATGTGATTTTCATGTTCTGTGTTTTATGACGGGTGCTCTCACTGGGTGGATGTCATGTTAGGAGGGAGTAGGGCTGGCCACCCACCCTCTGAGATTTGTGATGTGATTGTGATATGATAGACACCTGCCTACATATGGCTTTCAGTAGGGGTTTGATAACATGGATAGTCCACACTACCAGTCCAGGCTTTTCCATGGGGACGGACGTTAAGTCTCTCATTATGGTGTCGACAAGGAGCGGCAGTGGTTGAGACCCTTGAGGCTTGCCACTGTGGCATGATGATCCATACTCTTATTCTGTGTACTTGCACGATGAGCATGGAGATGTATTATATGCTTGGGTGTAACTGTAATGACTCCAATTTTGTAATATTGAAATTCCAAGTTAAGCATTGAAAAGATCAGTTTTTGAAGATAAGGGCATTTTAGTCATTTCACTATTCACCTTGACTGAACCCAGGTCCTAAAAATGATACCAGTAGGTGCGTCTTGGAAAAAGGAATCCAACGAGACCAAAATCACCTAAAACAGAGTTAAAATGAGTAAGTTATGGCTCTTTGAAATTTAGGGGCAAAAATGTAATTTTATTAAAAAACGGATTTAGCCTGCAAAACACAGGAGCCCGTTTTGATACGGGCACCCTTCATCTTCAACCTTTTAGAGGGTTCTAGAACAGTGGTGATTGGAGGAGAAATCACCGCCATTCTGGAGGTTTCTCTACTGCCATTCAAAGGTGGTGAGAGCCCCCTCTAGAACCCTCTCATAGCTCTATAAATAGAGCTCTTGGGCGCCTCTAATGGCAGCCCAAAAGGTTGAAGAAAACCCGTTGTGGAGGAGTGACCTAGAGGGGAAGCAAGGAGAAAAACCCAGCAACGAGCTAGGTATGCCCAAGATCCCTCACAACCCATCTTCATAGTAGTTCTAGGATCAATTTCCCTAGGTTTTTGCTTGAAAAACCATGCAAAATGGAGCCCTGGAGAGCCACCAAGGACCCAGGGACATTCCTTGGGCAGCACTGGTTCGACAGGGTGTCTTGAGGATGCCCCGGTTCCCCAATGAATAGGACGTTCTAGTCGGAACGTCACACATCGATCTCGTTTGGAAAAAGCCAAACGAGCACGTCCGAGGACGCTCCTGCAAAAGAGAGAGACAGCGAAAAAACCCAGCGTGTCTGCAGATGGGCTAGCAAGCCGGGATTTTTTATTTTCTTAAGAAAGCCGGGGCGCATGACGATGACGCGTAGCGCCCTAGCATTTCGCCTTTCACTCTTAAGACCCCTATGTATGTGCGACACTAAAATGCTTATAACTTAAGATCTAGAGCTCCGATTGAGGCACCGTAAAAGGCATTGTGTCCATGTTGACGACGCGGACAAATCCAAGCTATAAAATCCTTGATCAAGGTCCAATCAAAGGTGGGCATGACCCTTAGAATAGGATGATGGCGCGTGGCAGCTAGACCTTTGGAAAATTGATAATACTAAGGCCCAATTAGGACCTTAGGACACCCATAGGTATAGGTGTAATGACCCTGAATTTTTGTAAATTATTAAGAAAAATTAATAAAGTTTGAATTTTTAGAAATTCTGGGCTGGAATATTAGGTTATTGAAAATTCTCTTTTTATAGAGATTATATTATAAATTAAAAAATATAAATTATGGATGTACTTGGAAAACTGATCGAAACAACATTAAGTACGTTCAATTCTGAGTTAAAATGAAAATTCCTTAATTTTTCCATTTGGGAGTAAAATGGTAATTTTACCCATATCCCATATCCAAGAAATAAGACCTCAATATTCATGAAGTACTTAGAAATACGATTCCAACGCCACTAAGTACGCTCGATTCTGAGTTCGGACAAATATTGCCTATTATTCTCCAATTTTAGAGTTAAAAAGGGCAAAACGGTCTTTTCACATAAAAGTGGGGCCCACAAAGTGGGCCAAGGTTCTAGAAGCACCAATAATTGCTCAGTGCATTATTGCTGGTAGTGGAGATTGTAGTGGAGATTGTAGTGGGAATGGAGAATGCATTAGTAATTAAAAATTCTAAAGTAATAAAATATCTTATCAAAAGAAATGATAAAAAATTCAAATTTGGCTATAAATATTTCCCAAAAATTTCCAAAAATTTTCACAACCTTAACCACGAAATTTCCAAACCTTCCCTGGAATTTCAGCCCCAAATTCCCCTTCATCCCTCCCCAAACTCTTTTTTCCTTATTTCTCTCTCCTCTTTCTAATTGGAACAAGAGACCTAAATTCAATTAGGCACTCCGTTCCAGGAAGAATCTCATCAATTCCACCGTCCATAACATCCTATACTACAGTATATACAAAATCCCAAAATCAATTTCAAGATCCAACGGTTCCAACAACAGAAAATCACAAAAAGGTGGATAATCGGGCTATATTATCATCAACCGGTAATTCTCTCATATTGGGCATCAATTATATTTTTTTTCTCCAATCAGGTAGGTGGAATTACTTCCCATTCATATTTATTATGTTTTAGTGTAATTTTTATTTTTCTGTAATTTAATTTGAATGAAAAATGGTAAAAATAAACTAAATACCAGCCCCTTCAATTTATGGTGATAGGGAGCTCAGATGGAAATTCTGAGCTTTCCAATCAATCCAGAAGGGTCAAAAACCCCTAGGTTACAATTTTCAAGAAAATCTAACAAGGTTTGGACCCTCAATTGAGAGAGATTAATTCTGGTGGGCCCAGATCAAATCTAGACCCTAGGAATGGCTGAAAACTTCAATTTAAGATTGTGGAGTCATATGAACTCCAAATTGAGATCAGAAAGAAGCTATAGAAAGCTTGTAATTTCTAGTTTCTAATGAAGTCATAAAATTTCTAAAATTTATTTCTGTATTTTTCTGTATTTTTCTATATTTTGGAAATAAGTGTCCAATTTCTAAGATCTTCAAGTCTGAGGTGATCAGATCTTGGAAATTTATTTTAGTGATGATATAATAATATAATAAAGTAATATCTATGGTTAATTTGGACAGATCTTGGATAAAATAGGGGATCTACCCTTTATGGTAGAAAAACCCTAAAAAAAAAATAAAAAAAAATACAAAGGGACCCACTTGATCAATGAGATCAAGTATGATCAGATCCTTGGGATGGATTAAAGGGATGATATTATGATGGAATCCAGTTAGATCTTGGATGAAATGTGACAAAATCAAGTGGATATGATTTTTGGATCTTAATGGATTAAAAGCCCTAAAGGTAATTAAAACCCTTAATCTAAAGGAAAACACCTAAGATCTAATGGTTGGATCATATTTAAAGATTTATAATAATCTTAATAAAATTAGTTTAATTGTCTTTTATTGGATATAGAAGTGTAAATGTGATTTATGTTAGAACATAAAAAGATAGCAAATTATCTAACCCTAATAAAAATAGTAAGTGAGATAAGGATCATCAAACAAGATGAGATCTTGTATGATAAAAAACAATAAGGAAAAAAAAACATCTATGTAAATTAGATTGTTATGTATGATATAGATAGTATTTGTATAGATGATATTAAACCCATGGATATAGGATATTCAAGGAAGAAAGATTCAGATCATCCTACATAAGGATGATCAAAAGACCATGTAGTATGTACCCTTGATTACAAAAATGACATTATACATATGATTTGACAGATATATGTTGATCGAGACTATGGAAGATTTCAAGGAGTAAGAATACCTTATTGAGGTAGGTGGATTATTAAGAATGCCTTTACATGAAGATACATGTCTAATACATGATCTTATGTTTTGAAGTATTGACATGTATGATACCAATAGATTAAGGTAAATACCTCAAATTGAAATATGATCCAACCAAATGATGAGGAAAATAAGTATTAAATGGTTAAGTTGAGAATTGAGAACAACCCTAAGTGAATAGGAAAGTAGAAAATATTCCAAATTTCTAGTTAAATGCATGATAGTCTGATATTTATAAGTATTATTTTACATACAAGCTTGGAGGCTTGTGATTTTGTTTTAAACAAGCATAAGCCTGGGGATGCTATGCTAGGAGAGTTAAGAGGGTTTGGCCACCCACTCTCTGAAACTTGATGATATTGAATACCAAGCCTAAGAAAGGCTAAAAGTCGGGTGGGGCATTTATGGGAAGGCCACCACTGTGACAGCCATGGTCCTCCCATATGGACATGGATATTGTAATTTCCACTGAGAATGGTATAAGTGGATTATTGAACAGTTATCCGGGCGCACTGTACGGATCGATCGCAAGCATAGTAGTCCTTGATTATTTTGCACTATGATGCATATGAAATTGGCATAGTGAAATGCCTTAAGGGATGACATGATGAAATGTCAGGTAATCGTATATTACCAATATTTTTCCCAAGAAGGGAAATTCCCTGTATAGTAACTGGCTGAAATACAAATCTCTTATAATAAAAAGAGTTGATCAGCTTTGTATAGAAATGATGCTTGATTATTTTTACATTTTTAATGGATTTGTCCTTCTACAATATGTATGTATAAAGGTGAACACAAATGACAAGGAAATGAGATGTCCTTATAACTAATATTTATTAATGAATGTGTTTATGATAGAACGAATTATGGGATACTTGAATATTGAGATTATACTGTCAATAACTTACATTCTTATCCCCTACCAAGCATAGCTTGCTGAGATATTGTAAATGTTTGAATGTTTACAATATCTCAGATACAGAGAAGGAGACTTAGGAGCTTAAGATTTGAAGAATAAGTAATCAGGGTATATCCCTTGAAACATTGTATTAGAACATGTATTGAATTTTGAACTTTGTAATTTGGATTGTATATTTGGACAAGTATTGTAAGGATACAATGGGCTGTGTACTGTGAACCACTGGATGGATCTTGAAGTTTAATAAAAGTATATTCCTTCAATGGAATTTTATCTTATACAAAATTCTACTTATGTTATGTATGAAGTGGTGACTTAGGTTTTACAAAACAAATTCTAAAGAAAAGAATTTCCGCTGCTTTGGTTTGCGAAAATTTTTTACTCTAAGGGCCCTATCTTTACAAAATGTATTATAAAATGTGTTATAAAAACCTGGGTCGCCACAATAGGGATGGACCCTTAATACCTAAGTAATAAGACCAACCACTCTAAAACCCATAAAAGATAGGCCAAACTAACCTTGATTCCCCAAACCATGTTCAGGAGCGTCCGAGGACAAAGGGGTTAGCGCAACCTAGTTAGGTAGGTGTTCTATCGCTACTAGATTCTTTTAAAAGAACTATTATTGTTTTGAGAACACATGTTTTAAGTACATGACTTGTTTAGCATGACTTAATTCAGCATGCATGTGATAAATGCTTTATGCATAGACATGTTTTGTAAATAATTGCATATACATTATGCATAGATATGTTTTGCAAACTATTGCATACATTGCATGATTTATGAGCATTAAGTTCTTGTAAAGATTGCATGTCCTTGAGGGTTGCCAAAAGACGCTGCAGTGCTGAGGGTGCTATGTCGAGGGGTGTGGGTTGGCCACCCAGCCTCTACCACTATTAGGTCGATGGGTACCACGCCCAAAAAGGGCATGTCCCTGCTTCGACTGCATGTGGTACAGGGGGCTACCATTGGTGTCACGGCACTGGGTCGAAGTGTCATATGCCTCATGGAGGTATATGATCCTGTATCCCTAGGTACCCGGGGATCACACGACGGTGAGGTCGTGGGCATAGTGGGACCCTATCGTTTCATGGATTTATGTGCATTGCATATGGCATGATATAAGGTTGGTTGACCATACCATACTAGATATCTATGAGTTGGATTCAATGAAGCATCTTATGCATATCATAATGTTATGATATATGTATATGATACTTTCGATTTTGGATTATGTGATCCTTTAAATCGTTAGTATTTCAGTTTGATAACGGATTCTTATATCGATATTGAACTTGAGTATTCAGACATGCACATGTTTTGAAAAAGCATATGATTTTAATACATCTCATGCATTATAAAACTAGTAGTGATAGGCTCATACTGAGTATAGTATATACTCACCCAATCCTCAACATTTTTTAGACACAAAGTAAATACTTAAGGGCAAGGAACGCTTGTGCTAGGAGACACCCAGACTAAGGGCAAGTAAGTAAACCCCCACCTTATCTTTCAATGTTACTTGATTGTAGTTACTCTCTAATAGTTGGGGCTGTGACTAACACTTTCTTGGGAACAATATTGATTTAAACTTTGCCATGGCTAGATAATTTGAGAATTTGTTTTGACACTCGGGGTTTTTATGAAAGATTGTTTTCCAAACCAAAAGGATTTTCATGCATTTCATACTTATAAAACAAGAGATCTCGCCTTTTTATCAAAATTGCATCATATAAAAAAACCCAGGTCGTCACAGTAACGACACTCAAAGGAGTGATATGAGTACTTATGATATATTATACAAGTGTATAAGACACTCGTGGGACCCACGTACCTTAGGGTGCCCTGTTGTTATTGTATGCTCATTTACATTAGATTATATCATGTTTTAAAATCCATGAGATGCATGTTTTATTGTATATGATGTTTTGAGACTTTACTAACATTGCTTAAAATAATTATATTCTGGTAGAAAATTGCTTTACTCGTTGTATCAATACGATTATTCGATTGTGTTACATTGCTATTACATTAAATGTCTATGTACCTACCAAGAATTACTTGCTTAGGTATTGCGTTATTATTGCAATGCCTTAGATATTAAAGAAAGGCAGGACTAATGAAGAGTTAGACGAATAGTGATCAAGATGTCTCATTTAGAGGTACGTTTTGATTCCACATGGACTGTGTATGTATATCTATCTTATTGGACTTGATTATATTATTGCGGGAATGTGACTTTTAATTGGATGAGTCCTAGAATAGTAAATTTATTTTAAACATGGTTGCTTGAAATTTTTTTATTTTTTTATTTATTTTTTTAGTATGAGTCAATGGTTAACCCTCAGGATTTTTCTAGAAATGAAATTTGTTTAAAATTATTTCTCGCTGTTTTGGTTTTTATAAAATCTGGGGCCCCACCTTTCTAAAAGTTTTAATTAAAAGTGTTGAAAACCTGGGACGTCACACTTTAAGACAAGCATTTAAGCCACTTAAGCCACCAAGGAATAAGCCATCCAAGTGAGCCATTGAGTGAAAAATAAGTGTCATGTGGAGTCACACCATTGGAGCATCAATTCAAGCAACTATCTTATATTTAAAGTGTAATTTTTTAAGGAATTTTTGAGAGATAATTGTAAAAGGTAAGATGATCATGTATTAAGGGACTAATAAAGAGAAAAATCTACTTTCCTAACCCATTTCCTATACTTAATCTACCATTCATCCTAGGGTTCTATGTTTTAAAGTCAAGGAAGAAGCCGCCATCCGAGAGGAGGATGCCCCTTGCTTAATTTGCAAAATCAAGTGCTTTCCTAATTAGGAAATCTTAGATCTAAGTCCATCCAAACATGTAAAAATCCTAGGTTTTCTTCTAGATTTTTCTCTTTATTCTTTTCTTTTTTCCCACTCTTCCCACCAACCAATCATCATTCAATTAGTTGGGAGGGAGGCCAGCCACTTTCTTTCCATGGAAAATGACACCTCCCCCTTCCAAAATTAACCAACCAGGCATGCGTACTCATCTCTCTTATGTTATCTTTAAGACATCATTCCTACCTAAATTTCCTCCTCCAAAACTCCTAGCCTTCCTTATTCAATATCCTAATCCTAGAGCCACTCTCCTCTTGGATTCACTTTTTCCTTAGTTAGGAACCCACTTATCTCTATATTACCCATGGTTCATATGAATTTTCCAAGTAGAGGTGGGTGAGACACCTTGAAATCAAGCTATCTTTTGGTGCTTTATTACTGTTTGACTTTGGACTTCTTTGATGCTTTTCTTTCCTTGGTTTTCTCTTTATCTCTTCATTACTTGTTCTCCAATTCCATGTTAGTAGTTTATTTTCATAGCTTTAATTTCATAGTTGCTTCATGTTGTTTTGCTCCCTTGAATTCCATGCAATTTTTCAGCCCTCAATTTCTTTCTTTCTTGCTTCCATTCTCTAATTTTCTTTGCTTATTCAATCAAAATTTAAGTTAACTTTTTCTGATAGTGGCAACCAATAGAGGCTATAGCTTAGAGTCTTGAGTTTTCACATACTTTTACACATTTTTCTCCTTGTTACTCACCTTACTTTTAGGTCTACTTTTCACATCATCATAATTTAGTTTGTGATTGCATTGTTGATGTTGTTTAAATAGGATTTTATGCTTAGGAATTGGATGTAATTTCCAGAAATAGAACATGTATTATGTGTCCATTTTTTAATGTAATTTGGAGATGATTCAATACAGTTCTTTGAGGTTTCTTGTTATGGAATGTTTCTTGTATCAAAGTACATTAGATCTTGGGTTTTTTTTAATTTTTATTTTACATAAAATTTGTGATTTTAATTGCTTCCTTATGCTTCATTTGTTTGATGTTCTTAAGTAGTTGAAATATGAAAATCTTCTCCTCTTAACTTTGAGCTTTGTTTTTAGCCATTTAAACAGCTTATTTGCTTGAATAAACCCATTTAGCTTTTCATGTTATTTATTACATCGGTCAATTAGTTTGTGTGATAATTCAACTTAGATTCATCAATTTTAGTCACTTTTGTACCATAGAATCATGCGTATAATCCATGGATCAATTGCATAATACTAGGTTACTTTCCTTTTTTAGTTTTTGCTTAGTGTAGTTGCATAATCTTGTTTTGGCAGTAGTTAATTCATTGTTTAAATCTTAGTTTAGGTTTAGAAAGTTTCATTTTTAAGAAGTTTTAGTTTATGCAAGTGTTAGATTAGGAAAGTTTCCTTTTTAGTAGTTTCTTTAAGTTAAGTTGCTTAGTTTAATTCATTCTAAATTAATGCTAATTTCCTTTAGTTGATTTTATGTTAGTTAGATAAGTTTTTATTTTAATTGCTTAGCTTTAATTTTAGAAAGTTTCTTTTAATTCATGTTTTCTTCATAGCTTGTTATAATTTCTTAGTTTAATCACATCTCTATCTCTTTGGCTGAAGTTAATTAATATAAGTAAGATCCAATCCATTGCAAATATATGAGATTCCTCGTGGGAACGACCTTGTTTGCATGAAAATACTACATTGATTCATGTGCTTGTAAGTAATTTTAAAGCTACATCAAGTTTTTGGTGTTGTTGTGGAGAAATCACAATGGATTTGTGGTTGGATTCTTATTTGGATTGTTTATGTTTAGTCAGAGTTGTAGGTTGCATTATCTTGGGATTTTTACATCATATCTACATATTTTGCTAATTCCTTATAAATTGATCCATCTTACTTGTTTTGTGCAAAGGGAATTTGGTAAAGGAGTAGCACCGATCCTATGGGCCAAAGATGCATCAAATTTGATTGCTTGCTTTTTTTTATTATTATTAGGTTTTTCATTTTAGTGAAGTTGCAGTGAGGCCCCATTATAATTTGCACTTTGTTTATTTCAATTTTAAATGGGTTGCATTAATACAAGGCAAGTGATGGGTATGGAGACCAACACTTGATCTTCATAAAAAACCCGACTATAAGTATCCCTTATTTTGATTTTATTTTCCTAATGTAGTTGCATTTAGTACAATTTGCATTTGGTTGGTAGAATAATTTGTATAGTTAGGGTCATTTATGTTAATTATTGCATCTTATTTAGGCTTGTTGCATTATGTTGCACCTATCTAACCCTTAGTTGGATAACATATAAGTGACATTAGTTTGCTCACTTGTAATTGTATTGCTCTTTTATTGCTTTATGGTGGATGAAACATAATAACGGTAAGGGTACCGTGGGAACCCTCTTAAGATAAGGATTGGATTTCATTACTGGATTCTTCGCCACCTAAGAAATCAAATCAATTTCTTGTATGCTTGTGATCTCATCAGTTAATATTAAGTTAAAATTAAGTTGTAAGAGACCTAGTGTTTTGAGCTTATAGGACTCTTTTTGAAAGAGGCAATCTTCAGTGGCTCTTAAACTTTTTAGTGGGTATCTAAAATTCAAGTGATTTTCCCCCGCCCTTTGTTGATGGTTGTTGAGGTCTAAGCACCTCCTTACATGAGAATTGTATTAACCACCTTAGGTAGGACGTAATTGGTAAGTAATAACTAAATTTGGATTAGAGGAGCCGTCCAACTTTAAGTTAAAAGCTACAACCTCAAAGATTAACAAAGATCAATAATACATCTTAATAGCATTCGGAATTGTTTACTTATGTAGTATATAGAGTTATGAGTAGCCTTTAGTTAGGTTGCATCATATAGTTAGGGCTTCTCATTAGTTTCACATTAAAAAAAAAGTACTCATTCATTGTATACATCAATTTGTTTAGTTGTATATAAAGTTGAGTGCACTAACCTATCAAACAAGGGATGAAAAACCACCATTTTCATACTCTTTCACTCCTAAGCTATTACCTGATATGCATGAGATAGAGACAAGCTATACTCCATATTTGTCCAATGTAATGGATAATCGAATGGATAGTAAAGTATAATGAATAGGTAATTGCTTCTAGGCAAGATATTAAGTCATAGGCCATATCAACAATCTTAGTACGAGAATTCCTTTACCTATTCTGACCACACATATCCCACAATTTCATGGTCATCATGCTCCACCTATAATGGATATTATTAGGAGCTAGTGGATGCACACACTGCATTCCTTGAACCTAGCAATCATTATTATATTGAGACAGACTATTAAGACCATAATGAATGGGCTAGGCATCATAAACAACCATGGTCTCAAGAATATCAACCATATCAGGGAAACAATTTTTTAAAGAAACATTAGAATATATACGGAATCAACTCAAAAATCCATTAAGGAAATGAAACAAATGAGGAAGGTGAGTGAAAAAACCCTTGAAAAAAGAATTTCAAGGTGGGAATTACCATCTATTCCCATTGAGACTCAAAGTTTTTAACCATCCCTACCCATTATTATCGATATTAGGATGGACATATCTTATGATCATTTTGAGCACAAAGTCCACAACCATCCTTGCAAACCTCCAACTTATATCCACTCGAAGCATGTCCTGATCCTTTTTATGATTATGATGAAGAGAATAAATATTTAGACACTGAGCCTTTAGTAGACACTTCTCAATGACGAGACTGTGTAGAACCCCTTATAGAGCTTAAAATTCAATTTGAGTCATGCGGTGTAGAAGACGTACCCAATTGGGACCTAGAGATCTTATTTGATCAAACTCTAGATCGCAATATTAATTCACTTGAAATCTTATCTATGTTTGAAGAACAAGAAGAAGAAGAGTCCATTGATGTACATACCCTACATCATACAACTCTAGTGTACACATCAGAAGACACTAAGGTTTTAAACCCCAACTTGCCTCCATTAGATCAAGAACAACTTTTTAGGGAAGTGCAGAGTCAACCTATACCCCAGATTTAGGAAAGTGTAAGAGAAAAGAAGGAAAAACATGTATTAATTGTTATGGGGCTCATTATCCCTTAATTTCTTAGAATATAGTGTCATTCATTTCAATATAATCCAACAAACTTTACGGCGATCTTTTATGCTATCAAGTTACTGCCGCCTCATATTTTAAGGTGGAGGATATTTATTGACTATTATGAAATTCTAAAAATAGCAGATCATCAAATTCATCATGGTCTTACTAAATTCAAAATTATGGTGGTATATTGTGTCCTAATGTTGTGACCACTAAAATTTTCAAGCTGGAGAATACTTATAGACAATCGTGAGATTCTGAAGTAGTGTGAATTTTTTTCACTTTCATTGTTAGAGCTAGGAAAAATTAGGTTAACTAGTTAGATCTAAGACTAGGGTAGAGTAGAGTACTTATATGATATGTTTGGCTAGAGATATTAAACTTAGCGCTCACTAGGACGTAACCTGGGCTTTTTAAATTGTGTCATTGTTCTACATTACCTATTTATTAAATAAGTGTCATATGTTTCAAAACATTGAGGACAATCTTTAATTCAGGTCGGGAAGTGTAGACATAAGTGAGATTTTTGAGTTTTTCTTGAGTTCTTGTTAAAACAAAAACTTTGAATTTTTCTAAGTTTTTAAGGTTAAAGTTCCTTTACTATGATGAGAATTGGATTGTCTAAAGTTTAGTATTTCTTCTACTTCAATTTCTTAATAGAAATGCATATGGTTGATTCTATATTTTATTCGTGTCATAAAGTATTTTATT
Source organism: Warburgia ugandensis (assembly GCA_035236585.1). Lineage (NCBI taxonomy): Eukaryota > Viridiplantae > Streptophyta > Magnoliopsida > Canellales > Canellaceae > Warburgia > Warburgia ugandensis. The sequence continues at coordinate 5,470,766 of CP141133.1, forward strand.
AAAGTTAAATCTCAAAAAATAATTACACACCATGCATAAGTCTAGACTAATAGATAGTTATGACTTAAATATCCTAAGGAAAATCAGTGGAGATATATATACCAAGTGACTATTAGAGATTATCATCCTTTTAAGGTTATATATATATATATATTTCATATTTTCTTTAACAAACATTACTTTGAAAGATCCCAGTATTCTTTATCTTGGTGAAAATGCCAAGAATTGAGTACTCACTTTGTTTCTTGAATATTTATCAACTTAGATAGGTTTTAAGAAATCTAGGAAATGATATAGCCCATCCTTGTTACAGCCCAGAGACCTAAAGCCTACCTAGTATATTATACCACTAGTTGGACTTTTGAGCATTTTTGAAAAGCCTTTTATTTCTTAAACCCCATTTACTTTAACCAAAAAACCTAGTAATAATATCCATTATCTATCTTTTAAAAATGAGTAGAGATGGAAGAAAAAGGTCAAAAATCGAAGAAGTGAAAAGTATCAAAAGTACAAAGAAAATTGTTTCTTCTCAAAACTACAAGAAAAAGTGGAAAAAGAAAAGTATCTAAAAAAGAAAAGAGAAGAAAAGTTGAAATGAAGAGAAAGAAAAAGTAAGAAAAGATATTTATTTAGTGCAATTAGAAGGAAAAGTTGTCCAACCAATTATTTAAGACTTCTACTCATATTTGGATCTTTGAATCCTTATACCCCTTCTTTTCAAAACTTATCAAAAGCCTATATTTTATCCTATCTAAAGACCCATTAATCTTAGATAGAATATAGCTTTGATGAGAATATAAATAAGAAGGAATTAAGGTGAACTACCCCAATTGGTCTTGGTAATGGTATCCATTACTAAGGGATCATCACAAATCTTTATCTCATTTGTGCTTAAAAGAAATTATGTAAACCATCAGTTATTAGATTTGGTCACATGGTGAGAGAAATTTGTTTGACCCTATTTCTCTGAGGTCTTTGTTTTTTAGTGTATACCAGTGAGAATTTAAAGCTAAGGCATTTTCCAAAGGAGTAAATAAACATATGTATTTGGAAATCCTAAATTATGTAGCTATACACACACTGCACTATGAGATGAAAATGGAATAAATATATGGGTAACTAGAAGAATTTTTCATTCATCTTTATTAATTTATTAAAGGCAATAGAGTATTAATGGATAATAATTCTTTAAGATAAAATAAAAGACAACCTTATGAATTTTGTAAGTATATTTACTACAAACTGTCACAAGCAAAACTCATCCACTATGGGTAATTTAGGGGATTGAGGGCTTATTGTATATGCTAAATGCAATCGTAAGTAACTACAAAAATGACAACCATTTTGTTTTTATGACTTTTAGCATATTTTGCTCTAGAGTGGCAAAATACTAGTTGGGGGTGTGATGAATGTTCAATTTTATATAAAAAGTACCTAATTACTAGTCTATATGTTATAAAATAGTATTATTTCTAGGGTTTTTTTTTTTTTTTAAATACATAACACATGCATTTCTAACCTAATAATTAAAAAGTTTGATATTTTGCAAGTTTAGAAGCTAACCTAGAGTAACCTAATAATTGAAAAGTTTGATACTTTGCAAGTTCAGAAACTAATTCTGAGTAAGTATGTGAATTATCATAATTTTTTAGAATTTAATTAGGTTGTTTTTACTCTTTTGTAGGAAGCGAGAAGATGATCCCATGGCCTATATTGGGCTTCGTATAGTTTTTTATGGGTCAAGCTATGCAGTTAGCTTGCCAAGGGTGCAGGGGGTGGCGCCCCTGCCCAGGCATGAGGGGGGCGAAGCCCCAAGAATAAATTAGAAGAAAGCAAAGGTGCATCAAATGATCCATTACAAAAGTTTATGCATTTCCACTACCTTGACATGAGAGCCATTCAAGCTGCCTTAGCCATTAAAGCCATAAAAAAGGGTAATAAGCCATACAAGCTACTCAAGCCTTTAAGCTAAGCATTGAAGCTACTTAAGTCACCAAGGAATAAGCAATCTAAGGAAGAGTGCCACATGAAGCCACATGATTGGAGCATCAATTCAAGTCACTGTCCCATCTTAACAATGTGAATTTTAAGAGATTTTTGAGAGATAATTGTAAAAGATAAGATGATCATGCACTAGGGGACCTATCAAGAGAGAAAATTCCACTTTCCTAACCCATTTCCCCTACCTAATCCACTATTCATCTTAGGTTTCCATATTTTTAAGTCAAGGAAGGAGCTATCATTACAAGAGGAGGATGTCTTCTCTTGCTTAGTTGGCAAAATCAAGTTATTTCCTAATTAGGAAACCTTAGATCTAAGTCTATGTAAAGAAGTAAAAATCCTAGGTTTTCTTCTACATTTTTCTCTTTATTTCTCCCCTCCAACCAACAACCCCCCCCCCCCCCTCTTTTCTCACTCTTCCCAGCGACTAATCACCATTCAATTAGGAAGGTGGAGGGACACTTTTCTTCTATGGATATGCCTCCCCCTTCCAAAATCAGTAACTACCTAGCCCATGCTTAGTCATCTCTCTTATGACATCTTCATGGCATCATTTTTACCTCAATTTCCTACTCCAAAACTCCTCCTAACCTTCTTCATTCAATACCCTAACCTTAGAGCTACTCTCCTCATAGATTCACACTTTCTTAAGTTAGAAACCCACTCATCTATATATAGCCCATGGTTCATACGAATTTTTCAAGTAGAGGTGGGTGAGATACCTTGAAATCAAGCTCTCCTTTGGTGCTTTGTTGCTACTGGATTTTGGGATTTCTTTTATGCTTTTCTTTCCTTGGTTTTTTAGTTATTCTCTTTGTTATTTGTTCTCCAATTCCAAGTTAGTAGTTTACTTTTCTAGCTTTAATTTCATAGTTGTTTCATGTTGTTTTGCTCCCATGAATTCCATGCAATTTTTCAGCCCTCAATTCTTTCTTTCTTGCTTCTATTCTCTAATTTTCTTAGCTTATTCAATCAAGTTATAAGTTAATTTCTCTTTAGTAGTGGCAGCCAAGAGAGGGATAGCTTAGAGCCTTGAGTTTTCACTTAGTTTTACACGTTTCGTTCCTTGTCTCTTACATTAGTTTTAGGTCCAATTTTCATAGTTAGTTCATCCCTTTAGTCTTCTTTTCTTAAATTCCTTTCTAGATTTTCTTTATGTATCATCATACTTTAGTTTGTGAGCTCTAGATTACATTGTTGACCTTGTTTAGATAGGATTTTCTGCTTAGGAATTACTTGCAATTTCCAGTAGTAGAACATATATTATTTATCTAATTTTGGGTGTAATTTGAAGATGATTCAATAAAGTTCTTTGAGCTTTCTTGTTATAAAATATTTTTCATCAAATTACTTTAGATCTAGATTATTTTCTTGCATAAAAGTTGTTGTTTCAATTGCTTCCTTATGCTTGATTTGTTTGATGTTCTTAAGTTGTTGAATTCTGAAAATTTTCTCCCCTTAACTTTGTGCTTTGATTTCAACCATTTAAATACTTTATTTTCTTGAATCCTTAGGGACCCATTTAGATTTTTATGTTTTTTATTAAATTCATTAATTACTTTGCTTAATAGTTCACCTTAAATTCATCAATTCAGGTCTTCTTTACAGCCTAGAACCATGCATGCAATCAATGGATCAAGTGCATTGTACTAGGTCACTTTCTTTTTTTGGGTTTTGCTTAGTTTAGTTCCAGAATCTTGTTTTGGAAATATCTAATTCATTGTTTGCATCTTAGTTTAGGTTTATAAATTTTTATTTTTGAATTTTAGAAAGTTTTATTTTTAAAAAGTCTTAGTTTAGGAAAGTGTTAGATTAGGAAAGTTTCCTTTTTAGTTTAGTTTTCTTTAGTTGATGTATGTTAGTTAGGTAAGTTTCTATTTTAATTGCTTAGCTTTAATTTTAAAAATATCTTTTAATTCTAGTTTCTAATTCAATGAATGTTTCCTTTTTAGTTTTTTTTTTATTATTTAAATTTTCTAGTTTAATAACATCTCTCTCTCTCTCTCTGGACAAAGTTAATTGATCTAAATAGAATTAAAAACATTACACATGTGTGAGATTCCTCGTGGGATCGACCTCACTTGTGTGAAAAATACTACATTGATTTGTGTATTTGAAAGTAATTTAAAACTAAATCAGTTTGGACACTCGGCCTCCAACCACCTAAGGTTGGTATGATATTGTTGATTGTCTAACCGCAAGTGCACAGGCTATCGTTGTATAGCTTATGCAAGTATGGGTCAATTCTACGAGGACTTGATTTAAAATGATGGAGTTTTCAATAAAATTTAATTAATAAAAGAATATAAACTAATAATAAACTAAAATCTAAATTTATTCAATTTCTGCAGTTTGCACAATTATTTATTCAAAAGACAACAAAAAATAAAACTAAAAGGCGTCCTAGATAAATTTGTCCTTGGATTGCACTGTTCCTAGATTGCACTGTCCTTGAATAGTCTGTCCTGAATTGCACTGTCCCTGAATTGCACTGTCTCTGGATAGTTAGAATGAAGATAAGGTAAAACCAGAATAGCACAGGGACACAGTTGGAATTAAAAAAGGGACTCAGTTGGAATTAAACTGGGGACACAGACGGTATTTCTGAAAAAGGACAGAGTTGGTATTAAAATGGGGACTTGTTGGTAATTCCTGAGATCTGCCAGGGGCAGAACCGAAATTTCTTTAGGGGTTCTGGTTTTTCACGAAAAAACTAGGAAAACACGGTGGGAACCAGAGAAGGGGGAAAGAAAGGAAGAGTGAAAGAGGGAGGAAGGAGGAAGGAGGAAGGAGAAGAAGATGATGCCAGCCAGCCCAAGTGTGTCATGCACCTATGACCGGCCTGGCAGTAGATCTGATGGGAAGCAAAGGAGAGAAAAAGAGAGAACAATGGAGATGGAGAGGAGGAGAGAAAAGGGAAGAAGAAGAGGGGGAAAGTTGGCCAGCCCAGCCTCCCTAGGGAGGAAAAAACGTCCTTTGGAGAGAGAGAGAGAGAGAGAGAGAGAGAGAGAGAGAGAGAGAGAGAGAGAGAGAAAAGAAAGGAGAGGGATAGTGAAAAAGAGAGAGAGAGAGAGAGAGAGAGAGAGAGAGAGAGAGAGAGAGAGAGAGAGAGAGAGAGAGAGAGAGAGAGAAAAGAAAGGAGAGGGATAAGTGAAAAAGAGAGAAAAGAGAGGAGAAAGAGAAGGAAGAGGAGATAGGTGGGGTCCACTAGCTTTCATGGTCTTGCTAGAACTCTGAAAGAAGAAAGTCTTCAACTTTGTCCTGTACTAGTATTCTTCAAATTCTATCTTATTTCCATGAAACTTCATCTGATCTCCATCTAATATCCTTGATTCGATCTAGAGCATCCACGTCTAAGTTGACTGATTTGCAATACACAGGACCCAATTAGAATCATCTAAACCGTTCAATATTCATCTAATTAGCTTTAATGATCATCTGACCACTAAATCTTTCAATTCAATGGTTGATGGCCAATTAAAGCTAAAATAAAATATTTTATGTAAAATCTTGAAATTAATGGCCTAGATACTCTAATCGAACCTAAATTAGGGGTATTTTGACCAAAATTGAACACTTAACAGATATCCATCTCCTCAAAAGGGGGTATATTCTTGATTGGCAGTTGGATTGCAGTTGGCGACTCAATGCTCCCTTTAGAGACTGGCTGTAAGCTCTATGAGGATGTTGTTGAAGTCATTCCAAGATATTAGAAAGTACACAATGTAGTGATCTGGTCATGAGCATGCATGTCCCATATTTATGACAATAAAGTTGATATTATAGACCCAATGTATGATTCAGTGATTCTACTATATGAGTTATGGTATGATTTAGATCCATATATATGTGTATATGAATCATTAGTTATTGTTATGAGTACTACCATAGTACACATGAGTGCATGTTTATTGGATTTGATATATTGATTTAATGTTATGAGATATTCATATGCTAATGATATAATAGTTCTTATGCTGATGATATGATTGATTTATATGATGTTGAGATGACATTTTGATATATGTCCTGTTATATGCATGATTGCATACAGTAAGAAAATGACTCATGTAAGGAGTCACAGTTTCAGATTGATATTATGAGTTAAAATCATATGTGTAATGGTTGCTACATTTTGTATTCAGGTTTGTCTACTAGGTTTTTGTAGAAATACTCAACCTACAAAAAATTTTAGATATTCAAGGGAAAGTCAAGGTCGAGGAGTGAGCCAACATGCTTATGATGAGAAGTTGGAGAAAGTGAGAAGGTGTCTCACTTAGATTTTCTTTTAAATTTCAAACTCTTATGTACTTCTGAATGCATGATAAAAAATAGGCATCTGAGGCAAATAATTAAGTTTGAGTTATGATACATGGATTGTAACAAACAAACCTTGGGATATGTTTTTGACATTATTATTATATTTGTTGGCTTCAGACATGGGCCAAGTTTTCTTATTTATGTTTATTAAATGAGATCAGTATTTATGGCACCCAGCATTATTTTGAATGAATGATTAATTGTTATTATTGACATAATTATTATTTAAAAAATTTCACTTACATTTTATCGATGTTTTTATCTGGGATCCTAGACTTTGTAGTTAAGAGAGAGAGAGAGAGAGAGAGAGAGAGAGAGAGAGAGAGAGAGAGAGAGAGAGAGAGAGAGAGTTCCTCGTATCCAAAAAGAAAAGCTGAATACAAGGTTACAAATGAATATACAAAAAAATGAAAAAATCAAAATACAAAACCCTAACCATCCATCTAAACCCTCACTTAAATAATAATAAAAAACCTAAGAATCAACCAAATTCAAACAATGATAGCCAGGGAGAGAGAGATAGGGGGGAAGGGTTACGTCGTCAACAGTGAACACTTAGGAGCTCTCCAAGGAGGTGTGGAACTAATTCACAGAGAGACCTCCTGTAGAAGATAAAGGCGGATGACATATATATATATATATATATATATATATATATATATATATAAACATTAGAGCAAACAAATCAAGAATTTTTTGGATAACTCTTATTTATCATCTTTTTATTACATATATCAAACATTACATGGGTGCCTCTTTTTCAAATTGGTGACTTAGTTGGAACTAACCAGGCTGAAAATGTACCTAAATGAGCTTCAATTTATGTGTAGATGAAGATAGAAAACTAAAAAGTTGTAAAAATTCATATAAGGGAGTTATACCTTTAAAGTTGGTTTCAAAAAATAACTTTAAAAGTCCTCACTTTTCAAAATTTTGGGTTTCTCACCACACTAAGGTAGGGCTTTTGGAAAACTAACTTGAAAAGTCCCCACTTTTTCAAGTCATTTTCCAAAATCGACTTTAAATGCCCAACCTTAAGTGTGGCGAGAAACCCAAATATTTGAAAAGTGAGGACTTTTAAGGTCATTTTCCAAAATTGACTTTAAAAGTCTTCATTTTAAAGTCATTTTTCACAACCATCTTCTAAAGCTATTGGCGCAAAAAGAAAAGAAAAAAAGAAAAAGAAAAAGTGTTTCTCACTACACTAAGGTAGGGCTTTTCAAGTCAATTTTACAAATTGATTTCTAAAGCTATCTTCACCCAAAAAATGTGTTTTCCACCACACTTAAAAATGTTGGTTTATGAAAAACTGTCTTCTTGTTGTTTTTCTAAAACTGACTTGTATTATTTTTACGAAGATAGTTGACTAATAACCAACATCTTTATGTTGACTTTAAAAGCCCCAATTTTAGTAGTGAACATGCAAAATTTGAGATGACATAATCAACAGGATGATCCACAACTTGATTCCCTTCTCATTAAGAATGATCAACACCTAGCATGGAAACGAAGGGTAGAATCCTTATTGCCACACTTAGCATCCCCCTAGTCTCCCATTGCAGCATCATTTTCTCCTCCCAAGTCAAAGTCATCATGAGAGAGATTTGAATAATCTGATGACCAGCATTGGGTCTCTTTCCACCTAAACATTGCACAGACTCACCTCATAGATAATTTTAAGGCCATAAGTAATGTCAAATTATTCAACAAAGTTGTCAGTTTTACATCTCAAAGTGATACTAAAAGCAGCAATTATTTCCCTGAATAGTTATGAATAATGCCATCGACACCAGCAAGAGCTAGTAGTCAAGACATTACCTTTACTTTGGTTGCCTCCAGTATCTCATATTCACCACTAAGAAGTGGAATTATGCAAGGCTTCCATTTTGGCAATTTAGATTGAGACAATCTAAATGTCTTTGTCCAACTTAGAACTTGAAGATAAGTTATACACTTTTTGTATAGGCCTCTGTCTGCAAAGAATGCTAAATGAATGTCTACAAACTTTTTTTGTGACTGAAAATAAAATATGCATGAATTAGTCATTTAAGATACATGGTAGCATGTTTATATTACTAAAAGAAGAATGCTTCAAGTCAAGTTGTGTGATGATGCATATTGCACTAGGAAAATATAATGCAGCAGAAATACAAGTGGGGACTATTTAAGAGTGACTCAAAGGCATTCACGTGATAGAGTATGCAATTGAAGAGCCACAATCCTTAGAGTGACCCAAATAACGAATTCATGTGATAGACTATGCAATTGAAGAGCATTACTCCTTAAGAGTGACTAAACGAATTCGTGTAGCAGACTGTGGAATGTTTGAAGAGCCATGGACCAAAACTTGAAGCCGTATTGCAATTAGAATAAACAATACTACGTGCACATTTGTCAAACTAAACTACCACACTCTTTGCATAACTTTTATATATGCCAAATCCGAAGCATGACTTAGTAGATAAGATGTTTGGATCCTTCAAAGAGGAGACATTACTACTTTTATATGCTCATAGTTTTCATAAAGTATTTTGTCATTTTAAATGGAATTAATAAAGGATTTCACTTGTACATTTGCATGCTCATAGTTTATATATGTAGTGTACTTTGACATTTTCTCACCATAATAAATTAGCAATAACCCCTGCAAGGGATGGGATTATAAAAGAGACCTGATTTGAAAACATCAATAGAAAACAAACCGTGGGACGAAAAAGCCAAGTGGGAACTTCAAATTTACTCCAGTCAGTGTGCACTACGGTCCATGTCAACCTGAAATTCAGCATTATAACAGTATGTGTTGAATAAAATGACGTGGATACGTAGTATGCACTTGCAAAGGTAAATTGCAAGTACGTACTTGAATTTGTTATTCCTCAAACAACAAGAACAACAATAATAAGCAAAACTATGTAGTAATTAGAATTTAGAAAACTATAGTTGGCCCATTGTTGCCCCAAAAATATAAGGAATTTATAAATATTTTATATACGTATGACAAAAAGAAATGATTCCCACAATAAATAAAGAGAAATTTTCTAGAATGAAACTGCAAGAATACCTGCGTGATTATTTTGGAGCATATAGAATATATAAATGTATTTTTGTAATTTTATGGATTCTAAACAAATTCTTAGCACGTCCGCAAATCTTGTTCTCATCTCTGGATTGGATCCAAGAAAGATCTTGATCCCAATATTTGGATCCATTCAGATCTATTCGATCATAACTTGATCCGTGTCCTATTAATTTTAATCAGATTGGAATTAAGATCCATAGAGTTTTACGGATCCATTGACAGCCCTATATTTTAGAGATCAAAACACGGAAGTCACTGACCAAGGGCCTGAAAATGTAGTATTTTTACAGCCCCGATTAAAATCTAGCCCATAGACTAACCCTATTTTGCATGGTTTTAATCTTAGCAAATGTACAGCTTGAAAGTTGTTGTATAAACAACGTTCTTAAGTTCAACTCTCAAAAATGCGCTTTTTAGGATGTTAGACTTGTTCCATAAAAATTTTGACATTTTTGTACAAGACATCAGAAGAGATGCAATCAGTTGAATGGTTCAGATTGTCCAAAAAGTTAGGCTCCTTCATGCAAAACTGTAGCCGTCATCAGAGATAAATTTTACATAAAAAAGTATTTTTACTTGGGAAATATAAGGGAGCTAAAATTAGGTCGCCCACATCCAGAATCTAACATGGAATAGGCTTTGATTGCTCACAGTTAATATTAAATGAATTGAGTCTACATTTATTGACAAACCTCCATAAATCAAAGGCTTAAATTGTTGAAAGGCCGACAAGCTTTATATACCACTCATCTGCAGGATACCCTACCAGATAAAAGGTTTGGGGGATAGGAAAGGCTGGGGACCCACTTGTACGTTTGCCTGCTCATGTTTTCCAAGCAAAAACTATAGGCACCCGTGATAATCTACGAGGCCTCGATCAAGGAAACAAGTCTAAACTATTGAGTAATGCCCACAACGACGAGACATTAGGGTAGATTTCGAAAGATCTTCCTCGAAGCCTTGTAAGCTTCTTGCTAATATTACAACAGAATAAATGGAATCAGATTTATTAGCTGCGCATGCATAAGAATTCATTCTTCCCATGCTTTTTTTTGTCAAAGAGCCGATTGTTGTTAGGGACGGTTTATAAATCATCAAATTCTCACAAATGAAATGAGAGGCATGTGTGAGTTCTAATCTGAGCTAACCCTATCATGGTTGGAGTGCCCTTTAGGCAACAAGAGTTCTTAAGGTGATTATACCAAGAAGGGTGCATCATGGGGTACATGCAGATGAGGGCCTAAGGTGACCATATCCTAACAGCACCTTAATGGGACATAAGAATTCATTCTTCCCATGCTTTTTTTTGTAAAGAGCCGATTGTTGTTAGGGACGGTTTATAAATCATCAAATTCTCACAAATGAAATGAGAAGCATGTGTGAGTTCTAATCTGAGCTAACCCTATCATGGTTGGAGTGCCCTTTAGGCAACAAGAGTTCTTAAGGTGATTATACCAAGAAGGGTGCATCATGGGGTACATGCAGATGAGGGCCTAAGGTGACCATATCCTAACAGCACCTTAATGGGACAGAATGGTTCTCTCTTCTTAAACAATCTATATCCTCCGCACTTAACCAATATTTGATAGATTATCCTGGCCTTCTTATGCTGATAATGTCTCATTTCTCTTCTTTTAAGTCTACAACAAGTGAGAGAGCCAGGATTGGAACCTACGTATCTCGAGCATAGGTTTGGATTTGGCCTCAATAGAAAAATAGAGCACGTAACAACGTATCTTCACAAACCAAAAACTACGAGATTTTACAACAGTAGACTTGGTTTGTGATTGATTTAAACCGTTCATCTTCACATTGGATCTAGTGTAGCCAAGGATCATGACAATTGGGCAATTTCAGCACAAACGTGTGTTTAGTCTATAATTAAACAGGTGCCCTTGGATTGATATCATTGTCCAATCGGGGTGATTTTTGGGTTGCTAGATTTTTTATGTGGAACAAATGCGATGAACGGTTCGGATCAACACAGTGGGGCCCAGTTATTTGAATTGCATTATAATGCGCCATTCCTGAAGCATTCCTCTTCATAATTCACCACTCCAATTAGTGCACTAGTGGGGACTAAGGTCAATAAAATCAGAATCCATAAGACCCCATCTGCACCCACCAATTGCTGCATGATCTTCTGCCTACCCTCATCTCTTTAACTTAAAAAAAAGGAAAAAAAAAAAAGAGAGAGAAAAAATCTACACACGATTATGACACAAACATGCATGCCATAAGCCACAGGCCAAACCCAAAACCAACCAAGCCTCAATAAGTGGGCCTCATGAATGAATAGAACCATTGTTTTCAACAACCACAAGAAATCCCACCAGATGGGGCTGAAAGTGGCAACAGAAACCCCCAGAAACAGCTGCCCTAGCAGATGAAGATTTCCTATTTTTAGCAACTGGAATGGGATTTCTATAAAAAAACCCTTTGCAATTATGAATGCCCATGTCTCCTCCTTTCCTAAAACATATCCTTCTTTGATGAAGACCCTTCCAACTGCAAGCTCCAAACTTTCTATTTATAGTAACATCCCCATACCCCTACTGGGCCCACTCCCAACACTCAAATATCTCAAAGGCCCTTGAGATTCCCTGCCCAAACCCAACTTCCCTTTTCAGCTACAGAACCCGGATTCCTTGCCCTTGATTTAGGGGAAGGGTGTCTTTATCCATTTAATGCCTACAACCTCCTTTTTCCCATGCTCTCACTGCAGAAGACAAGACTTTCCTTTTATAGTAAAAAGGATGCCCTAACTTGACAGATACTTGTGACATGGTTTTTAGTGTTTAGCATGGATGTTATGCCGTGGGAGATTAAAATGGGCTCTTTGGAACGGCTTATTCATTTTGGGTATGGTAGGAATGGAGATTTAGACAAGCTCCTAACCTTCTCCCTCATTGATGATAATCAAACATGAAAAATAATGGTTATATTGTTGTTTTCAACAGGCTTTTAGCTGATCTCACAAGTGAAGACATTAATTTCAACTTGTTGATGGTGATTTTACTTTGATCGGATGATCGTGGACCCTTGATCCATGGAACTTGCAGGCCCTGGATGTTTTGTGTCACAGCTAGATTACGACGTGTTTGGATCAAACGGAGGCGATGAGTGGCTTGCTTTGATTGGACCCCATTCATGGCTGTTGTTTGATCACGATCAGATGATAGCGATTGGGAGATGGTTTGTCGCTGTTAATGGATGATGGACCCTCGCAACAGGAAATTTAGACATGAAGTTGGAGAGACAGATGATATCACAGTTTGAAAAGACGAGCCAACTCTTCCTCTTTGCTAGGTCTTGTTTGTCAAGGCTGTTACATAATATCTTCTTGTTAGGTTACTGTAACATTGATGTTTCTACTTTGTTGGTGAGTGCAACAGTAAAGTTGTCTTCGTATGATCTTAAGGCCACGGATTCAAAGCGAGAAAACAGCTTCTTGTAAAAATACAAACTTTGTGAACTTCATCAGAGAGAGTGCTACCTGTCTAACCAGAAAACTTGAACGTAGACTCATTTTTCCTTTATTATTTAGCCCTTCATTTGCTTGCCTTCAATTACACATTTCATAGTGAAGGGGAGCCTTGAAGCATAAAAACTGCCTCTTGCAAAAAAGCAAAATAAAACTGCATACTATAGAGACCCTTGTGGTCCGCCCATTCTTCGAATCTCACATATGTGAGAGCTTTGTACATCCGAGCTGCCCATTTAATTATACACTTCATATTTCGTAGTGCGATCTTAGCTTATGTCACCTTGCAGGATCCCCTCGATGAGCCATTTTGATCATGATGATGTCGGAGAGAATGACCGAAGCTAGCAGATCATGAATTACAGTGAATGTGAATGTAACAACTGGTCGTTGATCCGTACATTAGCTGACGACTTTCACTCCTGATCTGACGATTGTTTTCTTCGCATACAATGAAGTTCAATTCAAGTTACACCAGATCTTTACTCTTTATTATTTATTCTTCAGCCTTTGTGGTTTTATTAAATGTCATTTTAAAATGATTTTAGTGGGATTTATTATGATATTTTTACTCAGAATGCACCAGTTTGAACCATCTAAAGCTATGCAGGTGTGCTTAGTTTGAGTTACTGATTGATGCCCATTCATAGAAAGGTAACTTGTATGTAATAGATGGGCATATCTTGGGAGGAAGAAATATGATTGGTCAAAAAATAGTAGTAGGGTCCACTTGTTCAATGATTATAACCATTGGCGTCCGTACATCTTGCTATGAATGTGTTGTACGTGCACTTCACCTCCCTTCAGATGATACCAGGATTTTGATCATTGGATGCTGTATAGGATAAAATCCATTTTATTTGTTTGAAGAAAAGTTAGAAATATATAGAATAGAATACAAACCAATGCCTGAGTGGCATAAATTGTATTTCTACATGTTCATATTTTTCCACTTTGGAAATAAGGGCATGCAAAATGGGAATTTTATTTAATCCAGCGTTAATTTTTGGTTTTTAGTTTTTTGAGAAATGCTATTCGGATTAAGTTTCGTGACTGACTTTGAAACCCTGCCTAGTTAAACATCACCTTTGAATGATTTGACCTAATCTTGTTCCATTCTATTTAAGATATCTACAAAATTTCATGCCCGTTGAATGCTTCTAGCTACTAGTTTTTTCTCTTAAAAAAGGATAATGTTTATGGTTAAACACCACAAACGCACAGGGAACATTATCAAACAGACATGAATTTGGTATTTAGGCAACTTAAGGTAGTCTGAATAATATGAACCAGTCAGATCATCCAAACATGGGGCTTAGCTAGGTGGAATTTTGGAGGCAGTCCCGAAAGTCAGTCCGGATAGCATTTCTCTTGTTTTTTTGTACAAGCAAAGAATTATAGAGCAAATCACTCACACTTCTACTTGATCTAATTCCTGGTTAAAGTTCTAAAGCGACAACTCAAACATATGACCAAGCGTATTACATTGGAGATGGTGGCAACGTGATTGTTTGGTTGATCTCTTTCCTCGTTTGTCTTCTCCTTTTACATCCCTACTGTTATCGAGAGTTAAAAAGACTAGAGTTTGTACTGCATGAAACTCCAATATGGCATGGTTCTTGTAAGCATCTCTTGCTTTTAATTTTAAAAGGGTGGCAAACGGATTTGGTGGCCTAATTCAAGCTTTGTAATCTGACCATATCCTAGAAAATAAGATAATGAAAATGATAAATAAGTAACTAAAATAATAATGATAGTAATAGTTGGATTAAATATTCCAATTTTCAATAAAGAACCAACCAAATCTATGAATTATTATCCTTCAAGAAAGCTATAAATTCCATTAAAAAAACTAAAAAAATATTAAATATTGTTTAACCTTATTTTAATGTAGTGTAGTGTATGTTAGTGAAAAATTCCTACTTGGGTACTCGCAGCGTTCAAAACATTGTGTACATTGTATGCTTACTTTAATTAGTAACGAATTAATACGGATGCATTGAATTAGACCAAGAACTACTGAATTGTGTAGTTTCTATTGTATATTAGAGACAATTAATGTATGACATTATCAAAGTCTACCCAAGATTATATTTATTATATTCGAACCATTTTTTTAATACTAAAATTATATTTGAGGATATTGTAGACTGTTAATATGGCAATTTGGTATATAAAATTATCGAATGGATAAAGACATATTAAGCACGCCTGCCATATGTTACAATTATACGGTCTTCTACTTGTAGATCTGTAAATTTATCTTCTTAATTAATATGCATTTTTTACCCTTTCAAGGGAAATACAATGTCAAACTGATCTACGATTCAACACAACATTTCCTGTCTTTTTCGGGTAGGAAATGGTGATTAAGACTGAGAGGAGTAGGTGGTAGCCATGGCCACCCCAGTCAATGTAAGTAGAGGACCTTTACATCTTGTTTTTCTTTATACATTGTTTAATTTGCAGAGGCGATTGGATATACCTAATCCTGTTAACTCTCTCTCTCTCTCTCTCTCTCTCTCTCTCTAACACATATGAAATATGTAATGTTGTATCACAACAGCTATGAAAGCAACATGATATCATATGTGGAGGAACTGGGATGTTTCGGCCAAAGAGGAAGTTAGGGAGGAGAAATATAATAAAATTTGAGAAAGAAAGTAAAAATATAAAATAAATAATTATCAATATAAAGATTGTTTGTAGGCCAAGCAAGATGAATAAAAAATTATCTTTCTTTTTTTCTAAATAAAGCCAACGCTAAAACGTCAATGATGTTGACAGTAGAATTTAAAAAGGAAAATTTGAGAAGTGTTTATTTTGCTTTTAAACTCTGGATTATCTTCACTTTATTTAGAATTTATTATTAAAGCAGGAAAAATAGAAAATTTTAAAGTATATGCTCTACACATAGTTATAGAATTTTTGAGAAATTAGGGTTTGAATTTATTTTTCAAAGATTTGTAAATAGGTTTACATTAATATTTAAGAACTTGACAATTTACACAGGAAAATTGAGTTTAATTTGGTAAATTCATGCTTAATTTGAAAATTTTGTATTAAATGAAAATAAAGTGAGAAAATTTGAATGATTCTTGATTAAATTGGGGAGTTAAATTTTGGGTTTTTTTCAAGGAAAAAATCAATTATACAAATAATTTAATAAATGTAGTTATATAGCTTTTGAGTTTGAACTAATATGCCTTTGTTTGGAAAAATAATATGGCCTTGTTCGCTTTTTCTTTTTCTTTTCTTTTTTTGGGTAAGAAAATATGTCCTTGTTCCTTTGCATCTTATTCCTATGATCCAATTTCCAGTTTGTGAAAGTAATAATAATAATAATAAACTTCTCCTAAGTGCAGCTATGTAGATTGGTTTTTCCCATGGAAAATTTATACCCATTGACACAAGCTTCTTCACACCCATTTAATTTCTTCAAAATTTGAAGAGAAACAATCCCTTATATCAGCGCTGCACTCAAACTTTGTGTGTTTTGGGGTTGGTTGTGGCCATGGATTTAGTTAATTACAAGTAATTAATGTCTTCTATTTTCTTTATGCAAAACGGTAAAAGTTGTCGTCATGTGACCTTGAGGTCACGGGTTCAAGACGTGGAAACAGTCTCTTGCAAAATGCAAGATAAGTCTGTGTACTTTAAGCCCTTGTGGTCTACCCCTTCCCTAGACCCCCGCATAGGCAGAGCTTGGTGCACCAGGGCTGCTCTTTATTTTCTTTACGCATAACCTCTCAAACTAATTACAGTTACATGTATTAGTTACGTAATAGGTGTAACCTGTGACTGACACAGTGCACAAAACCCGATTAGTGTCTGGCCCACTACCATTTCATCCTGACCGTTTAATGGAGGCCCCTTTTTTAAAAACGTACTCGATGAGTGATCTCAACTGTCGGATCGTCTTTTCTTGTATATGATTCTCTACCTTGTTGAAATGAAAAGTAAGAAGTTGACAACAATACTTTGTTCTTTCAATCAGTTGACCTAATCAATCTTGATTCGCATGATTAGAGAGTCCAGATTCTTTTAACATTGTCTCACTGCATACTTAGTACAAAAGGATTGTCAACCTTCCACTATATCTCTTTCATTATTAACAAAAATATATACATATATATACACACACACACACACATATCTTTCATTTTAATTTATTAATTTAGTGATGATATCTTTTAGTTCTTAAAATAATAAGTTAAATTATCCAATTTACATCCCTGGCTATTTTAAAGAAAATGATGGAAATAATATCAATGGTGCAACGTGGCAAATTCACATCATATTGTGGTGACACTTCTGTTACACATTTGATCGGTCCAATTTACATGCACCTTTCATTTTATCATGGGCTAAACGTGATTAAAGGAGTAATCATAACACAGTATGGGATGTACTCTTTGGTCACTAAAGATGAAACATAAAATCCCCTTTACTTTTAGGTTGCTGATTGGGTGGCTAGGATTTACTAGAAAGTGTAGACGAGAGACGTCAGATATCCGAGGTAAGGGCTAATCATCTGATAGATGCCTTTCAAGTCGATGCCCAAGCACAAATAGTCATTGGATCTGTCCTTTTCGTTGACCATACGTCCAATTGTAGCTTTCGATTGGATGGCTTGGATTATCTGATTACATGGGCTTTCGTTGTCTGATTATCTTAGACGTCCATGTTGATAGAATGTTGCTACGGTACGGTGTCGATGGATCGTCTGATTGGGGCGAACGCTGTCCTTCTCTTCCACGCGTACGGTTGTTATGTTACATGGAGCAAGATGGCCTACATATTGCGAGTGATTACATAAGTCTAAACTTGGAAAACTGAATTTCCAAGGCAGCCCTTATTTTTGAGAAGTGGCTGGATAACTCCAAGTGAAAATCAGCAAGAAATAAGGGATGCTGATCGGGTGGGTCCCACAGTCAGATGTTTGACGAGTTTGAGGCCATTCAAGCTCGCAGCAGTCCGTGTCAAAAATCGCTCGGCTGGTGGGACCCATTTTTTAACGCCCTGGACTTTCCTACAGAGAGCACACAGGCTGCCAAGACACGTGTCAAACTTTGGTCTGCGATACGAAAAGCCATTACTTCTGGGTATTAGGGAAGTGAATAGACTAAAATGCCCCACAAGTGTTAACTTCTTATTTATCCACCCACAGGCATCCAAATGTCCAGCAACGTTTATCATTAGCCACGGCCAGAAATGGACGTGGATTATCGGTGACAGGAACGACACACAGTGCCCATCTAGGTCACATTATTTGATCTAACCCTTCATTTTGAAGGGCCCATCCAAGAAATGAGGCAGCTAGGAATCAAATTTTGCTTACGATACCAATTATTTGTTCAAGGACTCGCAAAATATGGGTGAAGAACAAAGGTCTCGGAGACTTTCCTAAGAATTTTATGCTGTCCCATGTGTACAAATTGTATATCAATGACTACATACATTAGCATGACAAGAACACGCTCATCCCTTGTTAGATGACATGTACACTATTTATTTAATAAATGTGAAATGGTGAGGGTTGATACTGTATACCAGGGGATAAACCAACAAGCAATGGATTGGCAACAGATTGGCTAACAGTCATTGCTAAACAGCTAATGCTGTCTGGAATGAGGGTTCCTCCATGTGGATAGGAAAGTCACCAGACTTTTTAATAAGTTCAATTATGGATGACCGTATTTGCACAAATGTGCCTAGACTTATGCAGTTAACTCTTATTAATAGATTAGGACTTTAACAAGAAAGAGAGCACTGATGCAATGGTTGGGTGGTTGTAGTGTGACCTTAAGGTCACGTATTTGACGCGTGAAAACAACTTTTTGCAAAAATACAAGATAAGGCTACATACTATAGATTCTTTATGGTCTGCTTCTTCCATAGTATCTTATAGTTAAACCAAAACTTGAGAATTATGTATGTATGTATCTTACTTTTTTATAAGTTTTATTATTATTATTATTATATCTTTTTCTATTCTATTATGGTTAGTAGAAAGGACGCGCAGTTGTAAACACGCGCACCAGAGGAAAAGGGAGAGGTAGAGAGACAGGTGCAAGGGAGATGTGATGGAGTAGGTAAGTAGAGAAAAACAGGAAGGAAGGACCTTTGTTTTTTTTTTGCAGAACAAGGGACAGCATGAGAGACACGAGGACACAAAGTTTGGAGCAGGCAGTGCACGAGTTAGCTATTGATAATCAACTTACATAAACCCTAATAGTTCTCCAAAGAGAGGGAAAAGAAAGAAAGAAAGAAGAAGATGAAGAAGGTGGTGATGACGTACCCTAAAATAGAGTTACTAACAAGACACTGCCTATCGAGACGCTTGGCGAACGGTCCATGCCATGTCTTTTAATCATACAACCAGCAATACCGTAAGCCTTTGCCTTCAAAGTCTCTGTAAGTAGCGTCTCCATGTCATGTTCTAATATAAACGGGTTTTTGGCTGTAAGGTTGGATCGAACCATACGCATTTGCACGTGTGCGTGTTTTTGTGCGGCCCAGGCTCACGTACATGTCCATGTGCTTGTATGCATGAAATGCAACTTCAATGTGTGCATGCCTCAAAGCCCTACACATAAAAGAGCTTTGATATGGTGCCTACCCGTCCCTTACCTATTGTTACTTTGGAAAGTCTTTCTCAACATACATCTCCTTCCCTATTTCCCATCTATTTTCTACTCATATCCTTGCTTCTAGTAACTGTTAACATTACAAAGGGAATAGGAAACTTCGAATGGAAAGAACTCCACTGATTTGAGCAAAGATGCTTGTAGATTGAAGACAAATGAGCATTTGAACAGCCGAGCCCATGACCGCTTAGCGGGACTTTTCATTTAAGGGCAGATTGACTTACCAATATGCTTGGGAAACTCATTTTCACCCATTTATCAAGTCTTAACCACATTATTCTGGAGAAAAAATGGCCACATGTAAAGAGTTCAATAGTAGAATCATCTTTCAAAAATAATTGTAAAATAACATATAAATCTCTTCAAGAAAAAAAACCAATAAAATTGAAGGTAAATGACATCACTGAATCACGTAGTGCCAAGATGTGGTTCAAAAGATGAACATTTCAGATCACCAACCATAATGACCCACGCGTACTTTTTTCTGCACGTATACTACACGCATGTAGGTTCTAAGTATATATAGGATTATCTTTACATACGCAAATTCAAGGGTTCGTGTGTGTATGTGTATGGCGTGGACTTGTGCATGAATAGGTAAGTGTTGTCTGTAGAAAAGACTTTTTCTTAGAAAAACAAGGTCAATCTAGTAATTTGATCAAACCAAGGATTCCCAGGCCGAAACTGATATCTAGCGGTTTTCTTGAGTCTACGGTGGTTTTATTCCATGTGGATCAGTTAGAGCATTACAACCTTCAACACCGCTTATCTGAAAAATTATTTGGGCATTAGAAAGTCGCCAAGTGAGAGAGAGAGAGTCGTAGGAAGGCACAAAGGAAGTTGTCTTTTGTTTCTTGGCATTGAATTCCATCTCTCTATCTCTCTACTGTTTTCCTTTTTTTTACTATTTCTCTTTAGTTATCTTTTCATTGATTCCATTCATAGAAAACCGACTATCTTTCGCAGAAAATCAACCATGGCGGTATCATCTTATCCCATGGAAAGCAAAACAGAAAGTTGTTTTTCCATCAATGGGGTTTTTCTCAGGGGAACTTGAAGAAGAAGAAGAAAAGAAGAAAATTCAGCTTCTTACAAGTTCATTCATGGCCAATAAAGGGAGTCAACACCAGACCCAACAGCAAGATCAGCATCAGATCTCTTTCGGGATGATGCAGTCGTCTTCTATCCCTGCAAATTTCATGTAAATCAAATACAAGTGAAAGGGAGAGAGATCCGTTGTCTTGAATCTCAGTTTGATCTCATCAGAAAGAATAAAAATCCTATCTTTGTTGCAAAAGTATAGCTTACAGTCTCTCCTTTTTCTTCATGTTTTTCTTGTGAGCAGAAGTAAGGAGACCGGAGCTTATGATTTGGGTGAATTGGATCAGGCTCTTTTCCTCTATCTAGAAGGACAGGATCCTTCATCAGCACAGGAACAAAGACGTAAGTTTGATTTTATAGGTTCTACTTAATTCTTGTTCTACTTATTTCATCTTCTTTTTCTGTTTGTGTTTTAGAGACACACACAGTGAGCTCTTCAGAAACCTTGCAGAGGGCTTTTTGTGTCACGGATAAAGCCTGCTCAACTGCTATTGTACTCTCTTTGACCGGATTGAGCAAAAAAGTTGCAGAAATTTGCAGATTTGAATATAAAAAATCCAAAAGGAAATTGAATATCAGGAAATGTGTATTGGGTTGATTTTAAGACTGTGACATGTAACAAACTCCTCACGAATTTCTTGCAAATTTCCTGTACTGAAAAGTGTACGGTGGATTTTCTAATTTTCACTTTTTCTTGCCTCTTTTGCCTTCGGATGGAAGGGGCTACAAATGCATGAGTTATACATCTCTTGCCTTGTCTTTGCTCCTTCTGTCATGATTATGTCTGTGGCGAAAGGAAAAGCTCCAGATTCCTTCCTCTCTTCATCCATCTGTTTTTTCTGTGTCTTATTGCCTGTTCGAATTGCACCTTTAGGAGATTTTAATGCTTGCAGGAATTTGTGTGTGCAGAGAACTCAGGAATCAGACCTCCTACTTTGAATATTTTTCCTTCTCGGCCCATGCATGTGGAGCCTTCGTCCAAGGTATGATCCTGAAAACAAGGATTTTTCTTCTGTTTCCTTGTTGGGTCTCTCAGCAGATGATGCTACAAATATAGCTACCTTTATTTTTCGTTTTTTCTTATAGGGTGGTGTAGGTTTAGTTTCTCCAACTAGTAGTGCTACTAAGAGACCAATAGAGCCAGCCATGGAGTTGGCCAATCCAAGAAACGATCCAGCATCTGGGCCTGAACCTGGCAGGGATGTCAAGGTGGGAGTAAAGGTATAGATAAAAACTAGCTTTTTCGTTGATTTTCTTTGACTTCGGATCATGGACTTGCAGATGTTGCAGGATCCATGTAAACAGCGAAGAGTAGTTTCACTCGAGTCTTTTTTGTGTCTATTTTAGCAGAAAGAAGGGAACAGAAAGGGACCAACATCCAGTTCGGAGCATGAGGGACCAAAAACACCAGATCCCAAGGTTAACAAAAGATATTCTTTTTGTCTCCATTGTATATTTATTTGTGCTTCCGTTCTTGTGGAAGGAGGTTGAATGTCTGGTGGTGATTTATTTGTGGGCAGACATTGAGAAGGCTTGCTCAGAATAGAGAAGCAGCCAGAAAAAGCAGGCTCAGGAAAAAGGTCAGTAGAATAAACAAGGATCAAAGTCCTTTTTGGAGTAATTCTTGAAGCCCAAAAACATGCTTTTATTGTTCTTCAATTCAAGAAACCAGAATCTGAACAAGGGTTCTGATTTTCATATTCCTTTTCCCTTCATCTTTGACAGGCTTATGTTCAGCAGCTAGAATCAAGTAGGATTAAGCTAACTCAACTTGAACAAGAATTACAAAGGGCAAGGTCTCAGGTAAAGCTATTGATTGTCATAACTATGATTTTCAGTTTATGTAATAGATTATGATATCTGGGTGCGCTTGGAAATGCATACTTGATGATCAACAATACTCTCAAGAGTCACGAACATTGATAAATAGTATATGCATATGATAATGAGTGTCCTCATAAGTCTTAAATCACGGGTTAGGTTGTTTTAATTTTAAGCTCTATCATATGATTTTATATTTTCAAATTCATACTGAAAATGTTGGGATTTTTCTATGATTTCAGGGTATTTATTTGGGTGGAGGAGGCATTCTGGGGGAACAAGGTGGTCTAGCCGGTGGAATAGGTGGAGGTATGAGCCAAGGTATAAATCTAACCTCAATTTCTTCATTTATTTCTCATATTTTTGTTTACTTTTTATTTATGAAATTTTTCTGAGGATAATGTTTGATCCAGATGCTGCAGTTTTCGACATGGAATATGCAAGGTGGCTAGAGGAGCACCATCGACTGATGTGCGAGCTACGAGCAGCAGTGCAGGAACACCTTCCGGAAACTGAACTAAGGCTCTTCGTGGATAACTGTCTCGCGCACTATGATGAATTCATGAACCTCAAGAGTATGTTAGTCAAATCCGACGTATTTCATATCGTCTCCGGCATGTGGAAGACTCCGGCCGAGCGCTGTTTCATGTGGATGGGCGGATTCCGGCCATCCGAACTTATCAAGGTATGAAAATACAAGAAGTGTTCGCATTTCACTTATTTCATCCTTTTTTGTCTCCTTCTTCATCAGTAAAAGTATAGACTGTTTCGCTTCACGTACAATATTTGTTTGGCAACTGTTGGTCACGTGCCAAACTGTGGATAAAATTATCCGTGGACAGAAATTGTAGCTCTAACTAATGGTATTTCCTGTTCCAAGACATAACAAAATTTGATTTGGAGATAAATACAACAGCCCTAAGATCACGGGATTTTTGTCCTTAGACATTTTAGGCAAGTATTATGGCTTCCAAGGACAAAAGATAAGAACACGATGTGTGGATAATTTTGTCCACGGTTTATTATCCCGTACAGAACAGCCTATTTATGTTTTTACACCAGTTCAAGAAAGAAATTTAATCATGAGAATTGAGAAGAGCCCAATATGTTTCTTCCAATCAGTACCCCTGATTCAACTTTGCCTCACAACTACCGTGAGACAAAGATCACGACCGTCCATCGACAGTCTCCCTCCCGATTGCTTTTGGGCTGTTGATCATGTTTGTTTCCTGCCATCTCGTGTGGAGATGATTACAATCATTTTATAGGTGTGAATCTTATTGTGGAGAATCCTTAGTGGATCTCACACTAGCCTGATCCTCCTAGCTAAATATACTATATGTACAGTTGTGATAACTAAAGAAACCATTTCAGTTTACCTCGATGGGCCAAAATTAACCAAACCATGACTATAGTGGAACTGGTTTTTCAGCTTTATTAGTGGCCGGAAAAGCATAGAGTCTAGTCGGTTAACTTCAACCTTTTTAACTTGTTAACTCTAAAAATGCCTCAGAAAAATGGTAGTAAAGAGGACAAAACGTTTTATTGATTACTATAAACACAGGTTATTGCTGTTTACGATTAAAAGCTTCTCAATGTTGAGAGACAGCATGGGTGTGTTTATCAAAACAAGGTGTAAATTTGTAATAAATATGGGGTATCTTGAAGTAGCAGATAGGGAGAGAAGAGGAGAATAGCGCATGCGTAGCCACATATAGAAAATGGAATGGCAAGGATTTCTGTTAATGGAGTAAAATGTTATTTCTTGAGATAAAGAGGATACCAGTTATCACAAGTTTGGTGGGTGGTGAAAGAACGTAAAGAGCAAATAAATCACTCCAGATAACGATTCAACGATTTTAATTACCTTTTTTTATGTATAGATATACTCTCAACACAGTGCCTGTTTCATTGGCAGGAAACAGACGAAAATGGATTTCCAAGAAAAAAGAAAGAAAGAAGTTCTCCATGGAAATATTTTATGCCTTGAAATTGAACTATACCAAGACCCTTGGATAATATTTTCGTTTACAGCAGAATTCAATTTCCATCCACTTCTTGCACCCAAACAGGCACATGGAAAAGAAAATAGAGATTGTGAATAATGTATGAAGGCACTGTCTTGATAAACATGCAGGAGTGAAATTTGTATATTATTTTTGTTATACATTTTTACTAGACTAATAATCAGTGTAGGTTCTAGTGAATGCTTAAGAAAAGCTCTATCTCAATAAAATCATCTAACATTTCCAAAAAAAAAAACTTCAGAAAAGAACAGAGAAAGTTAACATATAGCATTACAAAGAGTTATTAACGGCTTAATTAATCTTTCATCTCTGTTGTTTTGGTTGTCCTAGATTCTTCTTAGTCATATTGAGCCATTGACGGAGCAACAGATCTTGGGAATATGCAGTCTACAACAATCAACACAGGAGGCAGAAGAAGCCCTCAGTCAAGGACTGGAAGCTCTCCACCAGTCACTTTCCGACACCATCGCTTCCGATGCCTTGAGTTGCCCGTCGAACATGGCTAACTACATGGGCCAGATGGCTATCGCCATCAACAAGCTCTCCACCCTCGAGGGTTTTGTTAGACAGGTGAGTAGTACATCTTTGTCTTCCTCTTCTTCTTCAGGCTGCTAATAATAATAATAATAATAATTGGCAGAATAATCAAGTCTAAACTATACACTGTAACTATTCAGTGTACGTTAGGCCTTGGAGCTGCACCTCGACATGATTATATTGAATGATGGTGTATGGTTAATATATTTGCTAAAGTAAGAGAGAATAATCTTATCTAGTGTGGTAATCTATACTAGAGTGTTGGTACATATGAATTAATATCCTAATAATAGTCAGCTTGTTTAATAATGCTGCTTCTCACTTTATTAATCAACTTTTCAATAAGTTATTGATAATTTTAAGGGATCTTAGAAGTCTTTAGCAACTAAATGAAAAATGTCTAAGGCAAGATAAAGATACAAGAGCATAAAAAGGGGGAAAGGAAGATCATGTAAGCCCTTCATCGGGCATTCAATGTGGCGCTCATAAATGCGACCCCTAAATTAATGGGAGCATGAATTCGGATGCTTTCATATGGTAGCTCCAGCTCTCTGTCAAGATGGACGAAGGACAAAAGAGACAGTATGTGTTGCTAAACCTCAAGCACAAAACATGAGAAAACAGAACTTCGTGAATATTCCATTCTTTTCCTTTTTCCATACGGTAAATCTCAAACCTGTTGAAACTCCTTCCTTGGCAAGAGCATCACTTTGCTGGTTTGCTTCTCTAAACTTTGCCATTAGAACACTGCAAAGTGAGCAAAGGCCTTCTAGCGAACAGTGGCACAAGATCAAGTCTTTGAGGCGGCACATACAGTCCAACATTCAGTGGGAAAAATGAGAAAGAGAGCACCGAGCAAAGTGCTTGACAATATCTCATAATACCATGTCTTTCTGATCATAACCTGGGGGGTAACAATTCATGGAAAGTGACCTTGTCATCTACCATTTGCAGGCTTAAGAAAAGAACAAAATTATTCAAGAAGAATCAGTTCAAGGTTTTAACGCTGTTTTATCAATGTTCAAATACTTTTATCCTTGTTTTAGATATCTCCTAGAAGGTGATAAAAACAAAAAACGTTTATCCATTTTTTGTTATCCGGCAGCCAATGGACAAAATTATCTTTGGGTACTAATATTATGTCCTACTCTCTGCAGGCATAAAACGTAAATTATCTTTGGGCCACAATAACAGGAAATAAGATGACTATCCTTGAATAATTTTATGCGTGTTTAATTATCCCCTTGATAAGCGTTTAAGAGACATCATAGAAGACTTTTGTCATACAATCTGGTGCACCCAAAAGTCAAATACGTAGATTCCTACTGCAACAGCCAGTATGGTCAATGTTGTGGTTGAGTTTCTTATAATTAAATTTCAAATATCATATTATGGAGATGAGACAAGTATTGCTCTAAAAGGATTAGTTTCTTAGCCAAAGACCTACAGATTTCTTTATTATTATTTGTTTCATTTTTACAATTGTTTTCTTGAAACACTACGTGAAGCCCATAATTTTCGAAAATCATGAACTACCATGCATGTTCTGGTTAGAAGGCAAATATTCCCAGTCTCCTCCTTTACAACAACTTTTCAGTGATCTCCTTTCTTAACAAGAGGAACCTACCTTTTCGTTCAGGAAAAAAAGAAGTTATTGCCAAGATGGAATTGAATTCTATGGTGGATTCAACAATTTCCATCCTTTAGTGGAATTCACTCTTACCTGTATTATATAGGTAGAGCCAGCTTGACACGGTGGATTTGATTGCATCAGTAGAGCCAGAATTGAATTCCACAGGGAATTCCATCTTGACTAACATCTGTGTGTGTTTGTCTTTTTCCATGTTTTTTCTTCTTTACAAGGGTAGAAAAAGGAGAAATATTGTGAAAAAGTCAAAATAACCGGAGCAAATTACCTTATTTTTCTTCTTTGCAAGAGTAAACTGTAGAAAAAAGAAGAAGAAAATGCTGTCAAAAGTCAAATTAAAGGATTTAAATATCAACCTCTTTCTTGTTTCTTCTTTATAACAGTTTTTACACGATGGATGCCTATGACTCCCATGAAATGCTTCATCTTTTGTCCCCACAAATTCAAAGCTTTTCTGAGATATTTTTAGTGGAAAGCAAAATGTACTGCCATGATAGATGACTGAAATGACCCTATTCTCCTTTTAGCAATGTAGGACATGAAGGGTCATATTTGACAATTCCCAAGAACTGACTAAAGACCTAATTTTCTCTCTAAGGGGTTATTCATAGTTACACATTTCATTTTCATTCATTCCTGTCTTTGTTTTACAGGAAAGTATTATCGCTATCACAGGTAAAAAGACAAAACTACCCCTACTACCCCTTGCAACAATGTAGGAAATGCAAGGGCATTATTGTCAATTCAGGAGAATTGACCAAACGCACAGTTAACTCGGCGTTGGTGGATCATAGTTACTGCATCTTTCTTCTCCATTCATTCTGCTTTTATTTTTGAGCCCTCCTTGGGAACTACAGCCCCATGAAGAGGGTTCTAAAGGAAAATATTCAAAAAAAAGAAAAAAGAAGAGGTTCCTAAATGAAGAAAATGAATAGAAGAGGGTGTCCCTATCAAAATAAAACACCCTCTGTATTTTTGTAAAAGTCATGGTAACCTCTAATCAGTCAATATTCTAAGGACTAGTTTGTCTTCTTACAGGCTGATAATCTGAGGCACCAAACCCTTCACCGGCTACAGCAGATCCTTACAACTCGCCAGGCTGCAAGATGCTTCCTCGGCATCGCTGAATATTTTCACAGACTCCGTGCCCTCAGTTCTCTCTGGTTGGCTCGCCCAAGACAGGAACAGTAGTCCCCAGAATGATCAGCAAAGAAAAATGCCAAAAAAAAGAAAATAGAGAGAGAAACAAGAGAGAGAACTACTTTACCAGCATGATCTTTTATCTGCTTTTTCCTTATATTGTGAGGGCTCTTAAGAAATCCCTTTGACTCTTTGCAGAAAGAGAGAGATGTATAGATGGATAGACGGATAGAAGATTACATGCATTTCATTGCTGAAAATTACCCAACTATCTCTCTGTGTGCTCTTCTTCTCCTCCTTAGAGAGAATATTTGCAGAAGGGCAATGATTTCAAGAGTCCTTTCTGACTATAAGACTAAGAAGAACATGGAGAAGATGAAGAAGAAACCCCTTTTCTGGTGCACATTTTTTCTTCTTTCTTGTGGGTGTATTTCTTTGGTTCAGGAGAGGGACGAGTGGTACAGTCAAACGCCCATGTGGCTTTTGGAGCCATGCATGCTTTTGGCCCATTTCATGATGGCGACAAAGAGGACTTTAGATGGGATAATCTTTTGGTTTCGATTTTCCTTTATCCTTCCTCCTTTTCTTCTATTTACGCTACGTTGAATTTCTAGGGTTTTAATTACTTGTTAGGCTGTAATGTGGACTATGATGCTTATAATCTTCCAATTTTAACTGGTTAGTTTCATTAGAAGTTGTATATGATGAATCCCATACTTTTTGTGGAAAAAATGTGTCTAGATGCACTAGTGGGTCCACCTTTTGACAGTGATCCAGACCACGTATCTGTTAGGTTATCTTTTAATGACTCTAGCACTAACAGTTGACATCATCAGGCAATTCGAATTAAGCCTCTTTAATTTGTTTGGGATTTGTATCATCTGTGATTCGTGTGTAGCAAATTTAAATGGACTGGATCATTGAACAAGTAGGACCCACTTGTACATCCACCTTCTCATATTTTTACTTCAAAAAGTATGCATATGCATCATATAACAGCCTTTAGTACTTTAGGTAGGGTTTGTGATACACTCGAGCAAAATGCCAACTTTTATAATTGTATGTATTTGGTAGGTGGCGATGGTGACCTTGTTTGTTAACAATACTGTTTTACCTAATCAAAATCCTTTTCATTGAAACGGAGATTGATTTTAATGTCAGTTGATGAAAACCAAAATTATAACCATAGGATCTTTGATTTGATAAAGATCTAGAATTTTAATACCTACATTAATCATTTGGCTTAGATGGCAGCCCCATATTAGATCGAGGGAACTGTAACATCACATCAAATTGAAATTCAATGTCATCAACTCAAACTGCATTCATAAGGTTTGAAATAAAATTCTTCCTCACTGTTGGGGATTTGACGCCTTAATGTGAGACTGGTTGATTGCATATTTTATTTAGACTAGATCCGATTAGTCTTAAATTGAACTTTCTGTCGCTTGATTGGACATTTTAGAAGATAGAATGAATGCAAATGTCAATATAATTAGACAAATCTTTCTTTTCTTTACTTGTTGCAGCAGTTCAAAAGCCTTGAATTTGGCTTGCCTGCTAAGATAACTGATGTTGACTTCAACGTATGGGTGGAAAAATGTAGGAAGATGAAGACATATGGCTTGAAAGGGATGGCACGGAAAGGTTTAGCCTTCGAAGCTTCCAATTAATTCTTCTATTAGTAAACCATTTTAGCAATCTGATTGGTTCTCATTTTCTTCGAATAGATATACATGTTACCAGCCAACTTGCCGATGGGATGAAAACTAGTTAGCGAAATGCACGTGAAGCAACCATAGAAGGTATTACTGTTTATTCGCAGACACACAGTTAGGTCATGCTTAAATTACTTAAAAATGGCTTCATTTTCTAATGTTCTCGTTGTTCGAATTGACTTGCTGGAGACATGCCCATGTCAAGCCAGTAACCGGCAGCCCTCCTTTCAGGGACGTTCGGTAGGCATGGGGATAACGAAGAATGGATGTGTTTGTCTAATGGGTAGTGATCTTGTCTCCTGCTGTGTATGTTTCTGTTTCGAAGTTGAAAGTTCAGCAGACCTGAACCGGCAACCATTGATTGTGATAAGTGCACCTAACCAGTAGCTGCTCTGAAGTGTTAATCCCTGCTGTTGGAAGCTCTGAAACATGGGAGTGAAATAACCTAAAATGTTCTGCTCTTTGTCGTTCAATAACCTAAACTATGTTTTGGGGCTGCCAAGTGATAGGAGAGGACGAGAGCACTATCCATGGATAAGTTAGTCCATCGGTACTATTCCCCCTTCCAAAAGTCCCCTATTGCGTGCAAACAGGCATATATTTATGAAAAAGGTCAGCGTGAGTATCTCCGGCAATCATGAAACACAAGCAGTTCTTCAAAGTTATAACCGGTGACTATCTCAGACAATCATCACACAAGCATCTCTTCACGTGATTACCCAATTGGGATGTCGCACAACAAAATGCCTTTATAAATGTGTTCTTTCCCGAAAGTTGATGATGATAATAATAAAAAATGCTTAGTCATTTGTGTATTCACGCGGAGAACTCGCATCTCCCAGGTTTGAGCCGTAACTGTGGGTGAAGGAATTTAATTTGTAATTATTAGCTTGTATAAAATAAATGAAACAAGAAATAATAATATTAATTTTACTATCAACATCTAGAGCAGTTGGTCAAAGACATGTCGACATTTTACCTAGAATAAGCTTGCTGCATTTCCCTTGGTTGAGGTTTAGTTTTTCCATTTCATATCTGGAAACCCATCTTAGATAGGTTGCTTTCAACTTAATTACATCAAGAATCTTTGCACCCTTTATTGCTCTGAGTTTTCATATCGTTGTGTAGAATTATTTCGGGGAGTCCGTCAACAATGAAGGCGAAGACCATCCTCTGTCCACTGAATTGAGGCACAGCTTATCTGGGACAACACTAAGCAAATAACTAATTTGCACAAAAATCTGATCCCTGCCTGTACTTCTAGCCATAAATGGAATGCTGCCAATAATCATCACTGTCAATTGCCAGTTTCTTTCTCCATTTGTCTTGTATATTTTGTAATTACTACACTAACGTATTTATTCTTTTTTTTTTTATGGCGATGTATTATTCATTAAGTAAGATGCTAAGCAAAGTGAATAGAGAAGTAATAAACCATTCATATCACGTCTTTTTCCTGCTTACTCTTCCAAGGGGTGATAATGCTATGCATCATCTGACGGCACGAGTACATGATCCTACCATTATTTCCTAGGTGTCTATAGCAACAATTCGCTCTTGGTGAAGATGTTGGTTCCTTAATTCAAGATCTCGACACCTCTCAGTCCTTGCCAAAATCTTAAATGTGCGAGAGTCAAACTATTATGAATGAGTGGAATAGATGGAAGTTTGCTGATTCAGGCATCAACAGCAACAACAAGAACCTAATCACATGTATTTGGCACCCTTCTGTCAAGTTTCTTAATGCCATGGTGGTTGTAAGGTTGAAATCATGGGTTGACTCCCAAACCACCTACTACTATGACTAAATGTGACTGTTTCCTTGACCTTGTGATCGTAGCCTGCCTGGTTTCAACTAAACAATTATCGTCTCATGGATGGGAGTCAAATCTAGTAGATTGGGGTGTTTGGCACGGGATAGCAAAACAGCTACAATTGTTCAAAAATGGTGGAAAAGAAGAGCTGGCAATCTTAAATTATCCATGGGATTCTAAGCGATCCTTGTAGAATGATGCATTTGGAGGCAGTCCCTGAATTCTCTATGCTAGTCTCTTTTGTACCAACCGAAGGGATCAAGAAGATAACCTTCTATTTGTTTGGTTTGTAAAAGAAAGAACCGAGATCACTGTCCTTGAATAATTATGTCTGTGGTTTGATATTGCATGCTAGACCGACCATTTGCTATATCCCCTTGGGCTTTTGCAACCATGGGTGTTAATGGATGATCAGAAAGACTGTAATTCATTTTTATGATTGATAACTCCAGCAAGAGGCGTGTATTTCTTCTATCTTTGATTCAACAGATAATATGATGTTAGACATGGTACAACCGTAGAGCCAACAGCCCCATTTTGGTATTGGCAATATCTCTGTCTCAAGTTTCATTAATTGGCTAGCCAATGTGTAACACCCCGGATTTTTAAGACATTTTTTTTTTCTTTTATAATAATAATAATAATAATGGCATTTTAAATAAGAGCATTTGGGATCTCATAAGAAAAGTTTTATTTATCCTTTTACTAAAACATATCTTAAAAACTCCGAGTGTTATTTTTCCTTTCTCAAAATGACATACCTAACATTTAAAACATAATTAGATTTAAAGCAATATGCGTATCAATCAACATCAAATAAATTGACGCCTTTATTTTAAATCACATAAATGTCCAAAACAAAATAATAATATGGCCCAGGGTCTATCCATCATAACATCCCATATAAATGTCCAACATATGTGTGGCGACCTAGGTTTTTATAACACATTTTATAATACATTTTGTAAAGATAGGGCCCTTAGAGTAATTTTTTTTTTTTTTCCAAACTAAAGCAGCGAAAATTCTTTTCTTTAGAATTTGTTTTGTAAAACCTAAGTCACCACCTTATACATAACAAAAGTACAATTTTGTATAAGATAAAATTCCATTGAAGGAATATTCTTTTATTAAACTTTAGGATCCATCCAGTGGTTCACAAGATACCATGACCCATTGTATCCTTACAATATTTGTCCAAATATACAATCCAAATTACAAAGTTCAAAATTCAATACATGTTCTAATACAATGTTTCAAGAGATATACCCTGATTACTTATTCTTCAATTGTTCTTCAAGTCTTGAGCTCCTAAGTCTCCTTCTCTGTATCTGAGATATTGTAAACATTCGAACATTTACAATATCTCAGCAAGCTATGCTTGGTAGGGGATAAGAATGTAAGTTATTGACAGTATAATCTCAATATTCAAGTATCCCATAATTCGTTTTATCATAAACACATTCATTAATAACTATTAATTATAAGGACATCTCATTTCCTTGTCATTTGTGTTCACCTTTATACATACATATTGTATAAGGACAAATCCGTTAAAAATGTAAAAATAATCAAGAATCATTTCTATACAAAGTTGATCAACTCCTTTCATTATAAGAGATTTGTATCTCAGCCAATTACTATACAGGGAATTTCCCTTCTTGGAAAAAATATTGGTAATATACAATTACCTGACATGTCATCATGCCATCCCTTAAGGCATTTCACTATGCCAATTTTATATGCATCATAATGTAAAATAATCAAGGACTACTATACTTGCAGTCTGATCTGTACAGCGCGCCCGGATAACTGTTTGTAATATCCTTAATTTTTAGGATAAAATAGGAAATTTTTAAATAAATAAAAATAAAAATTTATAAATAGAAATTTTTTCTAAAAACATAAGAATTAGAAAGTGCTCGTCGATACGAATCCAACGCCACCAAGAACGCAAAAAACGGAGCTCAAACAAGGGAGTTATGAGCCGTCAAAGTTGTAAGGGCAAATTGGTCATTTGATAGAGATGTGTTAGACAGGGGTCCAAATTGATAATGGCACCCCCGTCTTCCACACGTCTCTACCAATGCCGAAAAAATCACCGGAGAGACGTGGAAAGAGACGTGTGGGGAAGAGTTTCTCTTCCCCAAGACTCTAAAACCTTATATCTATGCTCCTCTAGGAGCCAAAATGCTCCACTTTGAGCGTTTTCTCTGAGTTTTTACGCAAAACCCTAGCCCTACAAAACTTGAATTTTCCGGCGAGTGGAACCCCGGCGACACGAGCAACACCAGCCAGGAGCAAAGTAAGCCTCAAATCCATGGTTTTCTGTATTTATTAATTAGAAAATTAATTAGGAAAGTATTAAAAAAAGAGAGGAAAAAATCAGATTTTTAGGAACCTGTGTGCACGCTACTGTTGGAGCGTGATTTCACGGATCAAACCTCGTCCGTTTGAAAATTGCACCGTCCAACTAGTGCACAAGAGATCCAAGAGCAAACCCTTTAAATTTGGGAGTAATCCAACGGTGGATTTCTCCAGAAAACGCAAAAAACAGTACCTAGGGATGATTTTAGGAACTTGGAAAAAATCATTTAAAAATCATGGTTTTTGGAAAAATCAGTGCAAAAGGAGGGCATAAATGGATTCTAGAGAGAATTTTGAAGAAAATGGCACAAAAATAGCGCAAAAATAGAAATGACCACTTTTTATTTAGAAAAATATTAAAATAGTGATGTGACATGTACAGGTGCACATGAATATACCAATTAAAGGGAGTTATTAGCAAGCTACTAGTCTCACACTGAGGTAGGTGACGACAACTAATGTTTTGCCTTGATTTTTAAACCATGTTTAAACATAGCATCATGTGTGATTGTGTTTTAAAATGCAATTATTATTTACCGTGGATTTCATGCGACATTGCGTACAGGATGGTTATTCCAAATTGAACTCTTTTACTGAATAAACTTATTTAAAATGCTTTTACAAGCATGATGTTAATTAGTTATGCTTAATTAGAGACTTATTTCTTATTATATATATAGAAAATGCATAGATTTACATGGAAATGAGAATAGAGGCTTATTAGTTGGTCCTTTTATAGGCTAACCCCAGGATGAGGGGCATGTCTTGGGGATTGCAAGCTATAAGTGCTCTTGAGTTTTAGCATATACATATGATTTCCGTGTTTTATATTTGATGACGGGTGCTCTCGCCCGGTGGGCGTCATGCTAGGAGGGATAGGGCCGGCCACCCACCTTCCGAGATTATGATGTGATGAGTTTGTGATATGATAGACACCTGCCCATAGATGGCATTCGGTAGGGGTTTGGTAACATGGATAGTCCACACTACCGGTCTAAGCCTTTCCATGGGGACAGATGCTAAGTCTCCTGTTATGGTGTTGACGGGGAGCGGAGGTGGTTGATACCCATGGAGGGTTGCCACTGCAGCATGATGGCCCATATTCTTATTATGTGTACATGTATGATGAGCATGGTTATGGATGATATGCCTGAGTGTGACGACACTCAGAGGTTGACTACGTGTACCCTTGATCAGGGATGTTAGTGCGATGTGGTGGGACCCATTACCTTAGAGTGCCCTTATTCTTGTTGTATGCTCCATGTTATTGATTCATGTCATTCATGTTTTAACTCAGTGAATTTCATGTTTTAGCATATGGAATAAATTGGCATTTATTTGAACATGGCATTATGATATCACTATTTTCATAAATGTTAGACTTTTCATCAATGTTGTTCATTATTTCTTTCATTTATTACATTAATTGTCTATGTACCTACACAAGCGATAGCTTGCTGAGGCATTGCTTTGTTTTGCAATGCCTTAGATCTCGAGCGCGACACCAGGAAAGGAAAAGCGGTTGATAAACCTTGAGAGCTGCTAAAGACTAGTTTTCCCTATAGTTTAGACAGT
This sequence comes from Warburgia ugandensis, assembly GCA_035236585.1. Lineage (NCBI taxonomy): Eukaryota > Viridiplantae > Streptophyta > Magnoliopsida > Canellales > Canellaceae > Warburgia > Warburgia ugandensis. The sequence continues at coordinate 5,506,045 of CP141133.1, forward strand.
AATGTGAGTCATTAGAGTGGATTATCATTTGAATTTTATTATGGACTGCATACTTTATATTTGGATGTGATTTAGATCTTGGACATATGTTGGACATTTATATGGGATGTTATGATGGATAGACCCTGGGCCATATTATTATTGTCTTTTGGACGTTTATTTGATTTAAAATAAAGGCGCCTATTTATTTGACGTTGATTTATACGCGGATTATTTATTTATATTTAAATTACATGTACGCCATTTTGAGAAAGGAAAACTAACACCCGGAGTTTTTAAGATAAGTTTTAGTAAAATGTTAAATAAATCTTTTCTCATGGGATCCCAAATGCTCTTATTTAAAATACCATTATTATTCCTCAAAAAAAAAAAGTGTCTTAAAAACCCGGGGTGTTACACTGTTCAATAATCCACTTATACCATTCTCAGTGGAAATTACAATATCCATGTCCATATGGGAGGACCATGGCTGTCACAGTGATGGCCTTCCCATAAATGCCCCACCCGACTTTTAGCCTTTCTTAGGCTTGGTATTCAATATCATCAAGTTTCAGAGAGTGGGTGGTCAAACCCTCTTAACTCTCCTAGCATAGCATCCTCAAGCCTATGCCTGTTTAAAATAAAACCACAGGCCTCCAAGCTTGTATGTAAAATAATACTTATACATATCAGACTATCTGTCTGATTATCTAGAACTGGAATATTTTCTACTTTCCTATTCACTTAGGGTTGTTCTCAATTCTCAACTTGACCATTTAATACTTATTTTCCTCATCATTTAGTTGGATCATATTTCAATTTGAGGTATTTACCTTAATATATTGGTATCATACATGTCAATACTTCAAAACATAAGATCATGTATTAGACATGTATCTTCATGTAAAGGCATTCTTAATAATCCACCTACCTCAATAAGGTATTCTTACTCCTTGAAATCTGCCATAGTCTCGATCAACATATATTTGTCAAATCATATGTATAATGTCATTTTTCTAATCAAGGGTACATATTATATGGTCTTTTGATCATCCTTATGTAGGATGATTTGAATCTTTCTTCCTTGAATATCTTATATCCATGAGTTTAATATCATCTATACAAATACTATCTATATCATACATAACAATCTAATTTACATTGATGTTTCTTTTTCCTTATTGTTTTTGATCATACAAGATCTCATCTTGTTTGATCATCCTTATCTCACTTACTATTTTTATTAGGGTTAGATAATTTGCTATCTTTTTATGTTGTTATTATTATTCAACCAGTTAGTGTCTTACTTGGTTAAAGATAATTTATTTCTTCCTATCACTAGACAACTCCTCCTTATTTTAGGATGACTAGTACTTACCAGTTAAAGTCTGCTCAAAAAGTGGTTAATACAACCCTCATGTAAGGAGGCTTTTAGACCTCTTTTATGTCAACAGGAGGTGAGGGAAAAGCACTTGGCTCTTGTATACCCCCTATAACCACAATGTTCAGAGTCCACTAGAGTAGTACTAGCTCAACCTTTGACAAGGTTCCTATGAGCTCTTTACCTTAAGTCCCTTTTCTAATTGATTTTAATTAATTTCCATGGATATGCATAATGTCATCAATGTATGTTCATTATTTTCCTACTTTGGGCTAAGGAATTGGTAAACCATTCCTTATATTGTCCTACTAACTATAGCCCTTATTAAGTCAAATCATTTATTCATCTTAGTTGTCCATGAATCTCTATATTTCATTAGTTTACATTTTTGGTGATTTATGCTCCTTATATCTTAACAACTACTTAACAATTGAATAAAATTTCACAATAAGTAAATCATAAACTTGAAAGCATAAATCAAATATAAGTTTAACAACTATATACTAACATTCTTCCTATGAATGTAACTTAAGCTAGTGAAATAAAACTAACATGATCCTAAGTTATAAAATACATAAAATTGTACTTCTATCTTAATGGAATCATGTTTAAATATCTAATTTACACTATCATGATCCTAAGATAATCAAATCTACTAACAAATTACTCATTTAGGGCATATCATACCAAAATTTAAAGATTACACTATCATGCTTTCTAACTTAGAACATAAATCACATTTACACCTTTATATCCAATAAAAGACAATTAAAACATAAATCACATTTACACTTCCATATCCAATAAAAGACAATTAAACTAATTTTATTAAGATTATTATAAACCTTTAAATATGATCCAACCATTAGATCTTAGGTGTTTTCCTTTAGATTAAGGGTTTTAATTACCTTTAGGGCTTTTAATCCATTAAGATCCAAAAATCATATCCACTTGATTTTGTCAAATTTCATCCATGATCTAACTAGATTCCATCATAATATCATCCATTTAATCCATCCCAAGCATCTGATCATACTTGATCTCATTGATCAAGTGGGTTCCTTTGTATTTTTTTATTTTTATTTTAGGATTTTTCTACCATAAAGGGCAGATCCTCTAATTTATCCAAGATCTGTCCAAATTAACCATAGATATTACTTTATTACATTATTATAACATCATTAAAATAAATTTTCAAGATCTAATCACCTGAGATCTTGAAGATCTTAGAAATTGGACACTTATTTCCAAAATACAGAAAAATACAGAAATAATTTTTAAAAATATTATGGTTTCATTAGAAACTAGACATTACAAGCTTTTCATAACTTCTTTTTTATATCAATTTGGAGTTCATATGACTCCACAATCTTAAATTGAAGTTTACAGCCGTTCCTAGGGTCCAGATTTGATCTGGGCCCAGCAGAATTAATCTCTCTCAATTGAGGGTCCAAACCTTGTTAGATTTTCTTGAAAATTGTACCCTAGGGTTTTTTTGACCCTTATGGATCGATTGGAAAGCTCAGAATTTCCATCTGAGCTCTCTATCACCATAAATTGAAGGGTTTGGTATTTACTTTATTTTTACCATTTTTCATTCAAATTAAATTATAGAAAAATAAAAATTACACTAAAACATAATAAATATGTATGGTAAGTAGTTTCACCTACCTGATTGGAGAAAAACAATATAATTGATGCCCAATTTGAGAGAATTACCAGTTGAAGATAATATAGCCCGATTATTCACCTTTTTGTGATTTTCTGTTGTTGGAACCGTTGGATCTTGAAATTGATTTGGGGATTTTGTATATACTGTAGTATAGGATGTTATAGACGGTGAAATTGATTAGATTCTTCTTGGAACGGAGTACCTAATTGAATTTAGGTCTCTTGTTCCAATTAGAAAGAGGAGAGAGAAATAAGGAAAAGAGAGTTTGGGGAGAGATGAAGGGTAATTTGGGGCTGAAATTCCAGGGAAGATTTGAAAATTTTGTGGTTAAGGTTGTGAAAAATTTTGGGACATATTTGTAGCCAAATTTGAATTTTTTATCATTTCTTTTGATAAGATATTTTATCACTTTAGAATTTTTAATTATTAATGCATTCTCCATTCCCACTACAATCTCCACTACCAGCAATAATGCACTAAGTAATTATTGGTGCTTCTAGAATGTTGGCCCACTTTGTGGGCCCCATTTTTTTTATGTGAAAAGACTTTTTTGCCCTTTTAACTCCAAAATTGGAGAATAATAGGCAATATTTGTCCAAACTCGGAATCGAGCGTACTTAGTGGCGTTGGAATCGTATTTCTAAGTAATTCATGAATATTGAGGTCTTATTTCTTGGATATGGGATATGGGTAAAATTACCATTTTACTCCAAAATGGAAAAATTAAGGAATTTTCATTTTAACTCAGAATTGAACGTACTTAATGTTGTTTCAATCAGTTTTCCAAGTACATTCATAATTTCTATTTTTTAATTTATAATATAATCCCTATAAAAAGAGAATTTTCAATAACCTAATATTCCAGCCCAGAATTTCTAAAAATTCAAACTTTATTAATTTTTCTTAATAATTTACAAAAATTCAGGGCCATTACAATTTGTCTAAACATCTAAATCAAATCCATAAAATAAAGTATTCAGTCCAAACTTAAATTCAAATGACAATCGTGTTTATTGACTCACATCACTATCTAAAATTTTAGGAAAAGAAATCTTCAGCTGCTCTCACGGTTTTTCAACAGCTTTTCCTTTCCTGATGTCATGCTCAAGATCTAAGACATTGTAAAATAAAGCAATGCCTCAACAAGCTATCGCTTGTGTAGGTGCATAGACAATTAATGTAATAAATGAAATAAATGATTAACAATATTGATGAAAAGTCTATCATTTATGAAAATAGCAGTATCATAAGTCATGTCCAAATAAATGTCAATTTATTTCATATGCTAAAACATGCATTTTATGGAGTCAAAACATGACATGAAACAATGTAAATGAGCATACAACAGAATAAGGGCACCCTAAGGTAATGGGTTCCACAACATCACACTAACATCGCGGATCATGAGTACTCATAGTCAACCTCTGAGTGTCGTCACACCCAGGCATACCATCCATAACCATGCTCTTCACACATGCACACATAATAAGAATATGGGCCATCGTGCCGCAGTGGCAACCCTCCATGGATATCAACCACCGCCGCTCTCTGTCGACACCATAACGGGAAACTTAGCGTCTGTCCCCATGGAAAGGCTCAGACCGGTAGTGTGGACTATCCATGTTACCAAACTCCTACTGAATGCCATCTATGGGCAGGTGTCTATCATATCACAGTATCATCATATCACAATCTCGGAGGGTGGGTGGCCGGCCCTATCCCTCCTAGCATGACGCCCATCGAGCAAGAGCACCTGTCATCAAATATAAAACACGAAAATCATATGTATATGCTAAAACTCAAGAGCACTCATAGCTCAAAATCCCCAAGACATGCCCCTCATCCTGGGGTTAGTCTATAAAAGGACCAGCTAATAATCCTCTGTTCTTATTTCCATGTAAATCCATGCATTTTCTATATATAATAAGAAATAAGTCTCTATTTAAGTATAACTAATTAACATCATGTTTATATAAACATTTGAAATAAGTTTATTCAATAAAAGATTTCAATTTGGAATAATCATAATGTACTCAAAGTCGCATGAAATCTACGATAAATGATAATTGCAATTTAAAACACAATCACACATGATGCTATTTTTAAACATGGTTTAAAAATCAAAGCAAAGCATTAATTATCACCACCTACCGCAATGTGAGACAATTAGCTTACTAATAACTCCCTTTAATTGGTATATTCAAGTGCACCTGTACATGTCACACCACTATTTTAAAATTTTTCTAAAGAAAAAGTAGTCATTTATAAGTTGTGAAGTTAAAACTAGGTCTGCGTCGTCAATACGGTTACAACGCCTCTTTCGGATCGTGATTTGGACTCCTCTAGCTCCCAAAAATCAATTTTTAAGTTCAAGTATACGTAAATGGGACCTGCCGGACCACCATAAGGCGGTCTATACCGGCGGTTCCATTTTTCGCCGGTTTAAACCAGCGAATTTTGGCATCATGAAGACGCCCGCAACTAAGATGCCTAGCTGGGATGCGCCGCGTGCGTCACGGTTGCTAGGACGCAACGCATCCTGACCCCACCGAGACCGCGAATCGTGGCTCTTTCGCGCTTGTGCGACGTCAAGCACGTGTGTGAGGCTGACTTCGTTCAACGTCTTTTGTTGTGCGTCACAGCATCAGTGCTAGGGCGTCAACGCCGTTGCAGATGCCGGAGAAGATGACCGGATTTCGGCCGTCTCTGGCGGAGCTACAGAGCTCCGTTTTGTGCGATTTTTGCGCCGTTTTTCTCAGAATTTCCTCTAGAATCCATTTATGCCCTCCTTTTTCACTAATTTTTTCAAAAATCATGGTTTTTAAATGATTTTTTCCAAGTTCCTAAAAACATCCATAGGTACTGGTTTTTGCGTTTTCTAGAGAAACTCATTGTTGGATCTCTCCCAAATTTAAAGGGTTTGATCTTGGGTCTCTTGTGCACTAGTTGGATGGTGCGATTTTCAAACAAAGGTGGTTTCATCCATGAAATCACGCTCCAACAGTAGCGTGCACAAAGTTCCTAGGAAAATATGATTTTCTTGATTTTTAAATGCGTTTCTAATTAATTTTTTCTATTTAATAAATACTAAAATTAGGGTTTAAGGCTTACCTTGCGTCTGGCTGGGGTTGCTAGTGTTGTCGGGGTTCCATTCATCGGAAAAATGCGAACTTTCCAGGGCTAGGGTTCTGAGTAAAAACTCAGAGAAACACTCAAGGTAGAGTGTTTTGGCTCTTGGGGAAAGGTAGATATAGGGTTTAGAGTCCTAGGGGAAGAGTTTCTCTTCCCCTCACGTCTCTTTCCATGTCTCTCCAGTGATTTTGCCGGAACTGGTAGAAACGTGTGGAAGATGGGGGTGCCATTATCAATTTGGACCCCTGTGTAACACGTCTCTGTCAAATGACCAAAATGCCCTTACAACTTCAACAGCTCCTAACTCCCTCTTTTGAGCTCCATTTTTTGCGTTGTTGGTGGTGTTGGAATTGTATCGACGAGCACTTTCAAATTCTTAAGTTTTTGGAAAAATTTTCCATCTTAAAATTTTAATTTGATTTATTTAGTAATTTATTAATTTGTACTGAAAATTAAGGATATTACATCCTTCCCTCCTTATAAAAATTTCATCCTCAAAATTTTGCTACATACCTCTATGTAAATAACTCTGGATGGATCTTTCGCATCTCCTCTTCAGTCTCCCAGGTAGCCTCTTGTAATGAATGATGCTGCCAAAGGACTTTGACCAAGGCAATGGTCTTAGTCCTTAACTCCTTGACTTTTGTATCCAGGATGCACACTAGTCTCTCCTCAAACGTCATGTCAGACTGTAGCTCTCCTGGGATCTGCTCCAATACGTGTGAGGGATCTGGCACGTATTTCCTCAACATAGACACGTGAAATATATCATGTACATTTGCTAGCTGTGGTGGTAAGGCTAGCTGGTATGCTACTGACCCAACTCTGCGTAAGATCTCGAAAGGTCCAATATACCTGGGGCTAAGCTTCCCTTTATTTCCAAACCTCAACACTCCTTTCATAGGAGAAACTTCAAGAATACATGCTCACCTTCAAAGAACTCTAAGTCTTTTCGCCTCTTGTCTGCATAACTTTTTTGTCGACTATGAGCTGTGAGTAACCTCTTCCGGATGAGTTGGACTTTCTCTGCACACTCTTCCACTAACTCAGATTTCACCACGCGTCTTCCATACGAGGCACTTTATGGCAGACCTTGTCGGTCACAGCGTGATGACTATTATTATAGGCAAATTCCAGCAAAGGTAAATGATCTTCCCAGCTACCCTTCCAGTCCATAACACAAGCTCGTAGCATATCCTCAATAGTCTGGATGGTCCTCTCACTCTGTCTGTCTGTCTGAGGATGGAATGCTGTGCTAAATTTCAGTCTCAATCCTAATGCCTCTTGCATGCTCTTTCAATATTTTGAGATAAATCGTGTATCTCGATATGAGATAATCGTCAAGGGAATGCCATGTAGACTGACGATCTCCTTAACATATAATTTCGCTAAACTATCCACGGTTTGATTCTGTCTGATAGGAAGGAAATGAACGGACTTAGTCAAGCTGTCCACAACAACCCATATCATGTCGTGGCCGCTAACAGTCCTTGGAAGACCCAGAATAAAGTCCATGGTAATATGGTCCCACTTCCACTCAGGAAGGTCCAGTGTCTGAAGTAATCCTGATAGACGCTGATGCTCATCCATAACCTGCTGACAGGTCAAACATCGTGCAACACACTCTCTAACATCCTTCTTCATACCATTCCACCAAAAATGCCTCTTGAGATCCTGATACATCTTCATACCCCCACGATGAATTGTATACGGGGACTGATGCGCTTCTTGAAGTAACTCACGCCTCAATTCGTCATCTGCCAGTACTACCAACCTTCCCTTAAATCTGACTCCTCCATCTGGTCCCCTTGAAAAATCTGCCTTATCTGTCAATTCCTGTGTTTCTTTATCTTTGACCTGTACCTCTAAGATCTTGTCAAAGAACTTAGACCGAGTCGACAAATTGGTAATCATCACTCTAGACTTCCTACTTAGGGCATCTGCAACGACGTTAGCCTTCCCAGGATGGTACTGTATGGCGAAGTCGAAGTCCTTGAGATACTCCATCCATCTTCGTTGCCTCATGTTCAAATCACTCTGAGTAAAGAAGTACTTGAGGCTCTTATGATCAGTGAATACCTCAAATCTCTCACCATAAAGATAATGTCTCCAGGACTTCAACGCAAATACCACTCCTGCTAATTCCAAATCATGTGTTGGGTAATTTACGTCATGTGTCTTCAGCTGTCTAGACGCATAGCCAATTACCCTCCCATGTTGCATCAACACTACTCATAATCCCTTGCAAGAGGCGTCACAATAAACTCCATAACCGCATGCACCTGATGGTAAGGTCAATACCGGAGCAGTAGTAAGTCTCATCTTGAGCTCTTAGAAGCTCTCCTTGCAAGCCTCGGTCCATAGAAATTGAGTGTCTTTCCTAGTCAGGGTGGTCAATGGTAACTCGATCTTAGAGAATCCCTCTATGAAACGACGATAATATCCTGGCAAACCGAGAAAACTGCGTATCTCAATCACTGTCTTGGGCCTCTCCCAGTGTAGTACTGCCTCTACCTTTGCTGAATCCACGGCCACTCCATCTTTATATATGACATGGCCTAAGAAATGCACCTGGTCTAGCCAAAAATCACACTTACTAAACTTGGCATACAACTGATGTTGACGAAGTGTGTCCAATACCATGTGGAGATGCTCTCTATGTGCCTCATGACTAGGCGAATAAATCAAGATGTCATCCACGAATACAATCATGAACTTATCCAAATAGGCTCAAAAAACACGGTTCATTAGATCCATGAACACTGCAGGTGCGTTTGTCAATCCAAACGACATTACTAGGAACTCATAATGACCATAACGACTCCTAAAAGCAGTCTTCGAGATATCCTCTTCTTTGACCCTTAGCTGATGATATCCTAACCTCAGATCTATCTTAGAGAACACTTGTGCTAATTGGAGCTAATCAAATAGATCATCTATGTGTGGCAAAGGGTATCAGTTCTTTATAGTAATAGTGTTTAGCAACTGATAGTCGATGCATAGTCTCAGTGATCCATCCTTTTTCCTCATGAAAAGGACTGGTGCTCCCCATGGTGATCCACTCGGCCTAATGAAGCCCTTATCTAATAACTCTTGCAATTGTACCTTAAGCTCTCTCAACTCTGCTGGAGCCATCCTGTATGGTGCCTCAGAGATAGGCGATGTACTTGTCACCAAGTCAATGGTAAAGTCAATCTCCCTACTTGGCGGCAATCCTGGTAATTCCTTAGGAAAGACATCAGCAAAATCACGGACAACATCAATCTCGTCAAGCCGTGGTTGTTCCTTGTCCTCGACAGTCACATATGCGAGGAATGCATTACACCCACGTGCATAAAATCGTGCCGCTCTCATAGCAGAAATGATGCATGTACCTGACTGATCTTTCCTACCCTGGAACACTATTTCTGGTTGCCCAGGTATAAGGAAAATGACTCGCTTCTTTCGACAGTCTACCATAGTCCAATTGTTGGCTAACCAATCCATCCCAAGAATAACATCGTAGTCTACCATGTCTAGTAAGATGAAGTCGGTGTCCATACTCACGCTTGATATCTTTACAGGTATTTCTCTAAGATATTCTGTAGTCTCTACTGTCTCTCCCACATGTGTCATAATATCTAATCCAAATGCTAGTTTGTGTACACATACATCAAGGCAAGATGCAAAAATACATGATATAAAAGAATGTGTAGACCTTGTGTCAAAAAGAACTTTGGCATGTCGATCTGAGACTAGAAGAGTACCTTTCTACGACCTGGTGTGATGCCTGCGCCTGTCCTGAAGTGATGGCAAAAACTCATCCCTGGCTACGTGGTGCGTTAGCTGTCTCTGCACCCATCTCGGTTTGCCTCTCTCTCTGCCCCTTAGGACAGTCCTTAATGAAGTGGCTGACGTCTCCACAGTTGAAACACCTATATGGCTGTCTCTGGTAAGGTGTATAGGGCTGTCGCTGTGGTTGGGGCTGCTTCTGCTGTTGTGGCCTGTCAAATCTATTGCACCCTCTCCCAAGGTGCCAACCCTTGCACCTATCACATCTCTTCCTCTCAGTATCTCTGTTAAATTTAGCATGTGGTGGATGCCCTAATGCTCCATGTGTCTGCATAGCATCAAATGGTCTCTTGCCCTTAAAGGGCTGGAATGCACTCCCTCTAGTTCTAAGAGAGTTCTTTTCATGCATAGACGCCATATCAGCAGCATCTCGCACAGAAGTGGGTCGCAAAGAAATCACCCGATCTCTCAGCCAAGGTGTCAACCCATCCACAAATCTATCGGTTGCCTCTGTGTCTGAGGCCAACGCGTGAGGTGCAAATCTCCTCAGTTGTGTAAATCGGTTCAGGTACTACTAAATCGTCATATCTCTCTACTCTAGGGTGGTAAACTCCTTCTTCATGGACTGCAATGCATGAGGTGGAAAATACTGAGTATCGAAAGCCTGTTTAAAGGCTGCCCATGTCATCGTCTTGGTCGGATCTGGTCGAGTGAGTGTGAAAGTCTGCCACCAGAAGCCTACCTCACCCTTTAGTACGTAGGAGGCTACTCTGACTTGATCCTCTGGTGAGATCTTCATAGTGTCAAATGTTCTCTCTGCCTCAAATAACCATCTTTTAGCTTCCTCCGTGTTGCCATTGCCATAAAAGGTTTCACCATCTTTTGAAACCTCTCTAATAATTTGTCAGTCTTCTTAGAGTCACTCGCAGCATCGCCCTCCGTGGCTCTAGGTATGAGTGGTTCCTGTACTGGTTGTGAGGACTGGACTGAAGAAACCATGGGTGCCACTTGAGGTGGTGGAATAAGTCTAGGGTTAGTAGCGTCAACAGCTGTCCTAACCTGCTACTGTATAAGTGGTACTAGTCCTGACATTAAACGATTGAATAACTCTGCATCACAATCCCTTTGATCAGAGGACTCAATAGGTGGGGCCACGGGAGTAGCAGGGGTAGACCTTGTCCTTCTTCGAGGAGCCATCTGTCAAAAGTTTTAAATATCACTAAGTGTAAGTTCCTCTCTCTACAACAATTATGAACTGTTACTCACATATAAATGGACATTTACAAGGATTATGATGGACTAGACTGGGCTCCGATACCAACTTTGTAACACCCCGGATTTTTAAGACATTTTTTTCTTTTATAATAATAATAATGACATTTTAAATAAGAGCATTTGGGATCCCATGAGAAAATTTTTATTTATGTTTTTGCTAAAACATATCTTAAAAACTCCGGGTGTTATTTTTCCTTTCTCAAAATGGCATACCTAAAATTTAAAACATAATTAGATTTAAAGCAATACGCGTATCAATCAACGTCAAATAAATCGGCGCCTTTATTTTAAATCACATAAATGTCCAAAACAAAAGAATAATATGGCCCAGGGCCTATCCATCATAACATCCCATATAAATGTCCAACATATGTCTAAACATCTAAATCAAATCCATAAATAAAGTATTCAGTCCAAACTTAAATTCAAATGACAATTCTGTTTATTGATTCACATGACTGTCTAAAATTTTAGGAAAAGAAATCATCAGCACAACAGCTTTTCCTTTCTTGATGTCCCGCTCGAGATCTAAGGCATTGCAAAACAAAGCAATGCTTTAGCAAGCTATCACTTGTGTAGGTACATAGACAATTAATGTAATAAATAAAATAAATGATTAACAATACTGATGAAAAGTCTATCATTTATGAAAATAGCAGTATCATAAGTCATGTCCAAATAAATGTCAATTTATTCCATATGCTAAAACATGCATTTCACGGAGTCAAAACATGACATGAAACAATGTAAATGAGCATACAACAGAATAAGGGCACCTTAAGGTAATGGGTCCCACAACATCACACTAACATCACGGATCATGAGTACTCATAGTCAACCTCTGAGTGTTGTCACACCCAGGCATACCATCCATAACCATGCTCTTCACACATGCACACATAATAAGAATATGGGCCATCGTGCCACAGTGGCAACCCTCCATGGGTATCAACCACTGCCGCTCTCTGTCGACACCATAACGGGAGACTTAGCGTCTGTCTCCATGGAAAGGCTCAGACCGGTAGTGTGGCCTATCCATGTTACCAAACTCCTACCGAATGCCATCTATGGGCAGGTGTCTATCATATCACAATATCATCACATCACAATCTTGGAGGGTGGGTGGTTGGCCCTATCCCTCCTAGCATGACGCCCACCGAGCGAGAGCACCCGTCATCAAATATAAAACACGAAAATCATATGTATATGCTAAAACTCAAGAGCACTCATAGCTCGAAATCCCCAAGACATGCCCCTCATCCTGGGGTTAGCCTATAAAAGGACAAGCTAATAAGCCTCTGTTCTTATTTCCATGTAAATCCATGCATTTTCTATATATAATAAGAAATAAGTCTCTATTTAAGCATAACTAATTAACATCATGCTTATAAAAACATTTGAAATAAGTTTATTCAATAAAAGATTTCAATTTGGAATAATCATAATGTACTCAAAGTCGCATGAAATCCACAATAAATGATAATTGCAATTTAAAACACAATCACACATGATGCTATATTTAAACATGGTTTAAAAATCAAAGCAAAGCATTAATTGTTGTCACCTTCCTCATTGTGAGACCACTAGCTTGCTAATAACTCCTTTTAACTGGTATATTCAAGTGCACCATTACATGTCACACCACTATTTTAAATCTTTTCTAAAGAAAAAGTAGTCATTTATAAGTTTTGAAGTTAAAACTAGGTCCACGTCATCAATACGGTCACAACGCCTCTTTCATATCGTGATTTATACTCCTCTAGCTCCCAAAAATCAAGTTTTAAGTTCAAGTATACATAAATGGGGCCTGTCGGACCACCATAAGGTGGTCTATACTGGCGGTTCTATTTTTTGCTGGTTTAAACCAACGAATTTCGGTGTCACAAAGACGCCCACAGCAGAGACGCCCAGCTGAGATGTGCCGTGTGTGTCTTCGGCACCGTGACGCACCGTCGCATGCGTCACGGTTGCCAGGATGCAGCGCATCCTGACCCCACCGAGACCACGAATCGCAGCTCTTCTGCGCGCGCAACATCGTGCACTTGTGCGAGGATGACGTCGTTCGACGTGTTCTGTTGTGCGTCACGGAGTGTGTCCCAGCATCGTTTTGCGCCGCTTTTCTCAGAATTTCCTCTAGAATCCATTTATGCCCTCCTTTTGCACTTATTTTTCCAAAAACCATGGTTTTTAAACAATTTTTTCCAAGTTCCTAAAAACATCCATAGGTACTGGTTTTTGCGTTTTCTGGGTAAACCCACCGTTAGATCTCTCCCAAATTTAAAGGGTTTGATCTTGGGTCTCTTGTGCACTAGTTGGACGGTGCGATTTTCAAATGGTTGTGGTTTCATCCGTGAAATCTCGCTCCAACAGTAGCGTGCACAGAGTTCCTAAGAAAATCTAATTTTTCTGATTTTTAAATGCGTTTCTAATTAATTTTTCCTATTTAATAAATACGAAAATTAGGGTTTAAGCCTTACCTTGCATCTGGCTGGGGTTGCTAGTGTTACCAAGGTTTCACTCTCCGGAAAAATGCGAACTTTGCAGGGCTAGGGTTCTGAGTAAAAACTCAAATAAACGCTCAAGGTGGAGTGTTTTGGCTCCTAGGGAAGGGCAGATATAAAGTTTAGAGTCCTAGGGGAAGAGAAACTCTTCCGCTCACGTCTCTTTCTATGTCTCTCCGGGGATTTCACCGGAATTGGTAGAGACGTGTGGAAGACGGGGGTGTCATTATCAATTTGGACCCCTGTGTAACACTTTTCTGTCAAATGACCAAAATGCCCTTACAACTTCAATGACTCCTAACTCCCTCGTTTGAGCTCCGTTTTTTACGTTCTTAGTGGCGTTGGAATCGTATCGATGAGAACTTTCAAATTCTTAAGTTTTTAGGAAAAATTTCCATCTCTAAATTTTTAATTTGATTTATTTAGTAATTTCTTAATTTGTACTGAAAATTAAGGATATTACACAATGAGAGGATTTAAATTAAAGAAAAAGGAGCCACGGTGTATATATGGACCCATCTGTCAGGGAGTGACAAGCATGCATGACGCTTTCTTCTCTGCTCCCAAAGTTTAAAGGTTCAGGGCTAAGGAATTGGCCCAGGAAGGTTGAAGGCCCATGGAGCTTCGAGGAATTGGAGCGATGTGTTAGGACCCGTGATGACTTGGCTGCTATTGAAAGCCCACTTCTCATTGTAGAAAAGTTCTAGACCAGTCCTTCGATAGATATTTTCTAGAGACATTCTGTAAAGAAGTATGCAGAAAGTCTGCCAAAAGATCCAGGCTAGGTTCTGCATTTGGTCCTTAACCCCTGCATTATATATATGTGGCATGATCCAGACCAGCCTCCCCTTGAGGAGGTGGATGCCTATAAATAGGGTAAAAGCCATTATTTGTAAACCATAGTTCAGAGATTTAACATTTACTGATGAGCTCAGTAAAAGAGAGAGTAAGAGAGAGAGCTTGTGCATAGAACAAGCCCCATTTCTCCACTATGAGTTTTTTCTTTTCTTTTTTTTTGAATTAGTAAAAATTTATTTAGCAGTAAAAGATACAAGGTTCTCTCATTAGTCAAGATGATCATGACCAAAAGACGGGTTCATCCAGCAAGAGATCCAATGAACCGAAACTAAGTCGCCGCTAGAACGGCTAATGAACAATATGAAACTTCAAGACATCCATCATAAGGCAATTGTCTACCGTTTTTGCTTCTCATACAAACAAACTATAAGAAAAAATCAATCACTTTCTGCACCAACCACTTGCTACCTCAAGGAATGTCGACTCATTGGGTCTCAAATGTCAACACCATTCAAGGAACACAAATAGTTCTCCCAGCTAGTACGCCAGACAAACGTTGATTATCAGTGACAGGTGTGAGCCCATGATGTATACGTCCAGCCAATGATTGGTGGGAACGAATTCAGAGACTGGGAAAGCTCAGCTATAAAGTCCAACCCTGTCACAAGGCAAGAAGATATGAGAGCAAGAGCAGAGAACCATTAAGCTAGATTGTGAGCGCAGTTACGCAGTTATGCACTACTTTGAGAGAAAGTTGGACCAAAAACATTGCCATTGAGCCGATGCATTCGGGCCTCCATACGTTCCAGATGGGAGTTGTTTTTTAGATCCACCTCTGAACAAACCTTCGCGGAATTTCTTGAAAAAAGAAAAGAAAAAAAAGAATAGATTGAATTTAAATCTTATCTCTTTTCGAAGCAATTCCTTTCTTCCCTATTTACTCACCTGCCAGATCTAAGCTCAAGCAAAGGCTTGTGTACTCATGTTTTCTTATATGAATCTCTTGTCTCCAGCTATTGGGGATTCCATTTCCGAATTCAAGTTGATTATGTTTCGCTGAGGAAGACGATCGAAGAATTCTCGCTCATGGTCCTTGCGGATTGGATCATCCTGCTTGTGATTAATCCATAAATACCAAAAGAAAATAAATAAGCCCTCAAAACAAGTACATGCTTGAGCATCATCGACTAACTCCTCGTCAATCTCGATTCCCATTCGTCCTGCGAATTTTGGGCGAGGTGGAATACATTTGTCTCTCACCAGTGTTTCATTAGTAAGTGAGGAAATTGTACTCCTGAACGTCACAGCTGCTATCTTAGCCTCTAGCAGTAGCAGTAGATATGGCTTTTCAACTATCTATGGTCCATTCGCTCCAACTTTCTAGACGTCCTTCGGTTTGTCGAACGTGAAGGCAAAGACTCGCTCATCCACATCCTTCACTTGCATGTGGCCATTGGATATTCTACACTTTTAACACAATATCTTGGTGTTTTCAATCTATTCTTCTCCATTCATAATTTTCCCAATCAGTGCGTATTTCCATATGGAGATGCTTCTACCAATTTTTTCTCATTGAATTCCACAAAATTTGTG
Source organism: Warburgia ugandensis (assembly GCA_035236585.1). Lineage (NCBI taxonomy): Eukaryota > Viridiplantae > Streptophyta > Magnoliopsida > Canellales > Canellaceae > Warburgia > Warburgia ugandensis. The sequence goes on from CP141133.1 coordinate 5,522,147, forward strand.
TGGATTCTCTCTACTGTGGATTAAATAGCTGCTAAGCTCTTCGTCCTCCACAGCATCTATTTCCTCCATTAGGTAGCTCAAGGACATTCGCGTTACTGTTTGGTGGTGGTCTTTCTGTTTGCTCTTCGCCCTCCATTCACGCTTCTGAATTGCAAACTTTTTCTTCACCACGATCTCTAGCTTCTGATATTTACAGTTTCGGCCCAATAATTTACTCGATGAATCTCACATCAAAAATTGGAATGGACTGAGTGTGTGAATCTAGCATGTCTAACTTTCATAATTTATCCAGTTTTCCAATAAATACATCTTTTACCTTACACTGTTAAACGTGGCATGTGGACTCATCTGCAGTTTCTAGCTTCACATACGGTCAATTTCTTGAGCTGCTTTGTTTGACATATTCATATTGATGGTTCTGTGATCTTTTCTCTGTGTTAGCATTTTTTTGGTACTGCTGCTCTATAACATTTGCCAGATCACTTTTGCGTACTTTCATGCTGATCTATTTCCAGTAAGTCTTTGTTCAATTTTGAGCTTGTAATGTGTATGGTCAGATACAAATTTGTTCTTTTTTCATCTCCCATAATGTGATCATTGTCGGTGTTTATGTTCCATAAAGAACAAGTGATTGTACTTCTTGGTATCCTTCATGAGTTCTTCTTCACAATTTTGTCGTTTATCTATGATGGTTTTGTCTTGGCCTGTTGCTGCAGGGCCATTTCAGGTTAATGGTGTTCCTTTACCACGAGTAAACCAATCCTATGTTATAGCAATGACTACCAAGGTCGCCATTTCTGGAATTGATGTTCAAAAATTTGATGACATGTAATTTTCAAAGAAACTAAGATGAAGAAGAAGAAAGCAGAAGGCAAGTTTTTTGAGGTGGATAAAAGGTCTGTCCTTCCTCTTCTATTCAGCACTTGGTGTTTACATATTTGTTTCGTGCTTTTGTTGGGGCTTCTGGTTTTATGTTCTTTGATTTTTTCTATTTAGGAAGCGAAGACCTTGCCATAGGATAAAGAGGATGCGCATAAAGCTGTGGACACAGTCAACAAAGTTGATTGAGGCAATTCTTTGAAGGGGAACCTTGGTGCAATGGTAAAGTTATCGTCTTGTGACCTTCAAGTCACAGGTTCGAGGCATGGAAACAGCCTCTTATGGTGAAAGGTAAGGCTGAGTACTATTGACCTATTGTACTCTTGGTGCACCATGCTACCCTTGAGGCAGTTCTTGACTAATCTTAGTTTGCTGCCAGATTTCTCTTAGCTCAGGCATGAAACACCACGAGCTTGTGTTCTAGGAAAATCCTAGGATGTGTTTGGAATCTGTCCCTTTCGGGGTTTGGTTGATTTTAGTCTAGGGCTATTAAACTGTTCTGACAGGCGCCCTTCACCTGTTTATTATTATTATTTTCATGTCAACCTTACTTTGTCCATCAAACGTTCTGGAATCTATTACTATACATGCGGTATATGAAGATCCTGAGCTATGTTTTGCAAAATGAGTTTAACTTCTTGTTTACACACTGTGATTCAAGGTGAATTTACTGCTAAGATGAGCCTATTTATCAATTGCATAACCTTTCAAGTTTCAGCATCCCTTCTTTTACTGGTGCCTTTAGATTGATCTTGTTACTGCTTTGGTTCGGTGTGTTTCATTGCCCTTGCGCATAGTTTTGGAAATATGTAAAGGCCTTGCTGTACAAATATTTTATTAAGTCAAAATTCTTGGTTGTATCTCCAGACGCAAAGAAAATGATGTGCATAAATGATTTCACCACTTTTTGGATGCTCCGGCACATGCTGATCCTTTCATGAACCTGTAGGTATCTTTCTGTAAAAGTCGGTCTCTTTTCGTTTGGGATCCTTTTATCAGCATGTATTTATGATACTCTTCAGAGATCTTCATTGTTAGAGATTGTTAGATGTGTTGCTTGTTACATAAATTTCCAGGATCCAAAGACAACTCTCCATATTCTGGCATTTGCACTAGTTACTGATTCCATGTGCTTCCAAACAGGAATTATGTTTGTATTTCTTGTGGGGTTTGTCTGTAAATGATACAGAGATTATCTTTATGTTGTTGAAATTGGCTTTCATGGTGTCAAACTTGGTTATGTCTTGAAAAATGAGACCCTTTTATCTGTGATTTTGTCAACAAGGTTGTAAGTTACCATGCACAATTCCACATCTGTGAGCTACTTCTAGAGGATGCTATGAAGATGGCAACTAAGCTTCAGTATTCTAATGCATATTGTTAAGAGGAACGCTGTGAGTAAAGCCTTTGGGCATAAAGCAAGTATTCTCTTGGAGCATAAGGTGAGGTTTAGCACTTCCACAATCAGAAATCACTTATCATGCTTGTGCGGATTAGATTATGGACTTATTATCTTTATTACAATATTCACTGGAGAAATGCAAACCAAGTTGCTGGTTTACATCATCTAGGCTCAAGTTGGTAAAAGGAGATTACAGTAAGTAAAGATAAGTATTGGGAGATAGCTAATCAGCACCAAAGACTGCAAGTATTCAATGAAGGAGCTTATGCCACAATTCTGTAAGGACCTACTACGAACCCAAAGAAAGTAAAGGTTGTCCCTTTTCATTTTCCAATGGACTAATAATAATTGTCACGAAGCGAACCAACCAGTAGGATTTGATATATCTCCAACATCCAGTTTTACTTGTTGCTCAAGTTTTAAGAAGACGCGTCAAATGCAATCAGGCGATTGAGATGCCAACATCCGTTTCCCAAGAGGCCTGTTGGAGATAATTGCGATTGCTTTATGAAAGATTACATGTCCAAGTGTCAACCACATGCTGCTACCTTGCTAATAAGTGAAAAGAGTGTCATCTACGAATAAAATGGTTATCAAAACGAGCTACAGAAGAAATAATTGATTTTTTTGAAGAAATTGGCAGTGACGACTCAAGAATTAGTTCTTCAATTGGAGACTTGTATGCCTGTGAAAATTGTACTGGCCGGAAGAATGGCAAGGTATTGAGTGTTCAATTTTAACCAAAATTTCTTCAATTTAGCATCTAATTAGATCATCTAATCCATCAATTTTGAAAGTTTAGATTAAATCTGCATTTTAGTCCAATTGATTGTTGAATCATTGATTTGCAAAATTTTAATGGCTAGATAATTGTCAGAGCTGATCAAATGATTAAAGCATGATTAAATGATTCTAATTTAGTTTTATATGTTGAAAATCAACCAAAAGAAATTGAACAGCTCAAATCAAATTAAATGGATCAGATCATGTAAGATATAATCCAGAAGGAAAACTGCTTAGAAAAAGGAGATTGGAAGACATTCAGGAAACAATTTTTAAATTTGGATAAAGTAAAAGAGAGGTTGGTTTGGACTCAAAAACAAATTCAAAAGAAAAAAAAATCTATATAAGAAAGGCGGTTGGACTATGGAAAAGAATACAAAAAAGATGGAACACTTTAAGGAGGAAGGGAGAAGTGAAGAGGGAACACTGCTAAGAGTTCCATTGTTGAAGACCAAAGAGAAAGGATGACAAATCTTTTGTTTCCTATTCTCTGATCATCATCATTCCTAGCCTCCCTCCATTATTCCTATTTCCCCTCTCACTTTTTATTTACAATAATTCTTCTGACAATCTCAGCTCCATCCTTGTTCACTGTTTTTCTTCACCATTCCCTATTTTAGTTGTTTTAATCTTCAATTCTTCCCCAAAATTTCCCAAATTCCTCTTGGTTTTACAATTTTCAAGTGTTTAGGCTAAAACCCAAATCATCCTTCACCCAAAATCCCCTCCTTTCCCTTTGTTTTCTTCTTCCCTCTCACCATCTTCCCTATTGCGTCGTTTTTCTCCTCCTCTCAAGTAAAACCAGAATAAAAAATCCAAGAATTTTAGTTTTACCCTTGTTCTTCTATTTTAATTCAATTGAGTTTATGTTTCATCCTTTTTTGTGTTTTTTTTCCTTATTTTGTTTTTTCCTTATTCAAGTTTTGTGCTATTTATATTTTGTTCTATTCTAAAACAAAACCAGGAAAATACCAATTAAGTTCATATGTGGATTTGACTAACTAAATCAACAGTTGAGCTTTAACTGATAGGACCAATTTAGTTCTTCATCTTTCTTCCCTCAGATTTTTAATCAATTTTTAGATATTTATCTAAACACAAGTCCTAGATAATCTATTGGACTTGTTCTTTCATCTGCAATCCAAAAAGTCAATCTAAGTCAACCAATCTTTATTTTTTCAAATTGATTTAGCTAGTTAGATTTTTGAAGATCTACATAATCCAACCATTGAATCAATAATTAGAGACCTAAGGGATGGATTGATTAAAGGTTGATCGACTCGGATGTGGCCATAATTAAATAATCTTACTATATTCAAGCTACAAAGTGGATTTTAATTTATATTTTGTTTAATTTTCTATCTTTTGAACTTGAATTTGTTAAGTATTCAATTTCAGCCAAAATACCCTTAATCTAACATTTAATTAGATCATCTAATTAATTAATTTAAAATTTTTGTATTTTATCTCCAATTAACCATCCAACCATTGATTTACTAAATTTAACTATTAGATGATCATCAGAGCTAATAACATATGTAATGTACAGTTATATTATTCTAATTTATAGATCAACTAAATTAAAATTAGATGGACCAGATCAAAAAGGAGAAAATTAATTAGAAAGAAAAGAAATTAGAAATAATCAGGAAATAAAGTATAAAAGATGGAAAAGAAAGAAAAAAAAGAGTTTGAATCAAAATCAAACTCCTTTGGAAGATCTATAAAAAGAGGTAGAAGGTTGAAGAAACAAAGTTAAAGGCAATGGATCTATCCTGTAATGGCCTGCATTATTAAGAAATAAAGAAATTACGTTTTTTTTATGTTAGTTTTTTTTATTAATTAATTTGTTATGAATTTGTTTGCCATGTGGAGAAAATAGTTACAAATGGCTAAACATGATGATTTGACAGTTATAGAAAAAGGGAGTAAATACACCATTAAAAATTTGAAGAGTTACAAATATGTAATAAATTGGAAAAACCGTTACAAGGAAAGTACCTATAAAAGAAACAAAGAAAATGGAAAGAAAAGGTTAGGAATGTGAAATAGTTGGAGAGGAAGAAGGGGAGTGCGTGAGACAAAAAGGAAAGAAAAAAAGGAAAGAAAAAAAAGAAAAGAAAAGGGAAAGAAAAAAAGGAAAAGAAGATCAAGAGGAAAAGCAGAGATTTGAAATTTGCGTCAAATCGATTAGAAGCAGAGAAGTTTGCGTTGGAGGAAATCACATTTTGAGGTAGGGAATCTAGATCTAGACCGCTGTTTTCTTTTAAAAGAAAAAAAAGAAATATATATATATATATATATATTGAGCTTTATCGATTGTTTTTGGAATGAAGTTGCATTGAAAGTTCATTAGAATGTAAATGCATGTATGCTCGATAAATTTCTAGATGTTAATCACATGGTAAATGTTTAGATTAGATATTTGGCTTTGAATAGTTGTGCAAGATTCATGGGTATATGTTTAGAATTGAAAATTTTTATTTTGATTTTTTCAATTTGGTAAATGATGCATAATTATGCTATGCAGTGAATCAAATCAGATGTTGATTTTATTAAATATAGTTAGATAGAGCAGCCATGCTTGTTAATGAATGTACTGGATTATACTAGTCACACCCAGCACCAAGTTAAAAATTTGGTGCATGGTCATTGGATGGTGATTATGTGCAAGTGTTTCAGAAATGAAGGTCATAACTATGATTAGACCATTTAGATTTTGATTGTTTGAATTTAAAATTTAGTTTGCACAAAGAGTTCACGGATTGGATCTGATGTGATGAATGTTAATCTAATGGGGACTTTGAGCTGATAGTATCATATTGTACTGGATTACACCTTACACCAAGTAAAATTTAGATGCATGACTCCTTAGAAATGAAATTTCATAATACAACAAATAAGATAAAATTTCTTATACCTTACATAGGATGATTGTGCCATTCATTTAATCATGCGCTTAACAACCTGTAAGTGTGTGTGGCGCATTGATCATGGCAGCTACACCATATGCCCAACAACCTGTAAGAACATGACAAAACCAAAACAAACAGTAGCGACATGCACTTAATGCTGTGTGGCGCACTAAGACTCATAGGCTGCACGACACACTGGACTTGATTGTCATAATTCACACCACTTGATCTGTTATTGTGTGACGCATAAATTTTGATTAGGTGCAAGGCACCCAAAGATCTAACACTGACCAAGCACAAGCCACTGATAAATCTAATAGAGATCAGATGCAACAAACTCAGCAACCCAATATTGATCATAAGTTTATAATATCTAATCATTTGATAGTAATCATGCACATTCCTCAAACGATTTATCCAGCAACTAAACGCATAAAACTAAATAGCCTAGAAATCTTTATAATTTATGTCACTTTATACATTTCATAGACAGAGTACCTACTTAATATTTAGACACATGACGCACTGAACAAAATAGATTGTCATGTGTCAAATATTGCTAAAGTTTTTATTATGCTGGAAATGCTCACATATAGAAGCGTGTGAACTTTGTTTAAGCATTAAGCAGGCATTGTTTGGAGGCCATTTATACATATCAAGGAAAAGCTTGTTAACTAATGGTGGGCCCTTGAGTACACTTGAAACTTGTATATTCACTTTGAAAATATGTTGCGGTTGTGCAAAATGGGTTTGTGATGTTAAATATGGGCTTGTGAGTTGTGTTGTGGACCACTAAAAAGCTGCGTTTTTTGGTGCAGTGGGCTCCATATATGAATTATGAACCGTCTAGATCTCTATTTTGCAGAAATTTCTGCCGCATTGAAGAAATTCTGAAATTCTAGCCGCACCATATACTGTGTGAAGTTGAAACAAAAAGGGCATATGGGACAGGTGCAGTGAGTTGGACTAGACTTAGGTGCATACATGTTCTGAGCATTGTATAGAAAACACGTGTATGGATATGAGCAGAGATTTGCAACTAGGCCCACGCACTAAACAGAAAATCAGTACACATATAATTAGCGTTAACAGATGCATAGGTATTAAATTGATAGAAAACATATTGTAACACCCAAATGCATGAGTAGTGGGTACTGACCAGCCTATGGATACCTAGTTGTATTTAGCACATGATGCCTTGGACAATAAAATTCCATGGTAAACCAAACAAAGTCAAGAGCATATCGTATTTCATATGATAGTCACACATTACACTAATCAAAGATTGCGCTAGGCTTAGGCTTGTGAGCATAAATCAGTGATTGGTGATTAGATGCGTGAAGTCGTGTTTTGGGTATACTTTGCACGATTAGCATATTATTAGATGTATAGTATAATACTTAGAAATGTTAAATTGGTATCTTAATGTATGAAATTGGTAGTTGGTGGTTGGATTAGATTCCAGTTTTAAAGTATAATAGCTAATATTATATTCTTGGAAGATTGTGGAATTATTTTTAGTGGAACTTATGTATAGTTTGAAAATGTGTCTTGCTTAAGGTACACAACTAATATAATGCCCTTGGACTTTATTGTCATTCCTAGTTTAGTCAACCATTGAAGTGTTATGTATGATATTAAATTGATTTCCAAGAAAATTTCACATACTTATGTTTTAAGTTGATTTGGGAATAAATATGAATGAAATTGATTAGTATAATGAAACTTCATAAATTGATCTTCAAGAATATGTATATGCTTGAAATCAACAATAGTAAATTCACAAATTATTGAGGTATATATTATTTGATATTTTCGTACTCTTGTGCAATGGAACCTAATAATAATAATAATAATAATAAGAAGAAGAAGAAGAAGAAGAAGAAGAAGAAGAAGAAGAAGAAGAAGAAGAAGAAGAAGAAGAAGAAGAAAAATCAGGAGACTCTTAAGAGTTGATCCTGGCTCAAGGATGTTATGTCACATCCCATGGTTGCTATACTAGGGAGTCAGTTGGCCATTGACTTCTAAACAGGTACCAGCCTATAATAGGCATGTTTGGCGAGGGTATGTTACATGGGAGGACTACCCTTGTATTGGATTGATCCGACTATCCCATGTAGTCGGTGTAGTTAGTGTGGTACCCACTAACGAACGCAGTTTGAAACCTTGGTTTTTGCTGCGCGTATAGTCAACCTTATATTTTGTTTGGATATGCCGATGCTTGTGACATGATGCTAAGTTCCATCCAGATATATATTTATTATTAATTGGATTTACTTATGAATTAATCATTCAATAAATATGGATTGAATTTAACTCAGATCTTTATATGCATGGATATTACTTGTATTATCCAATATGATGTCATTATGATTATTACATAACTGGTTAATATGAATTGAGAGTTTACGATGTGACAATGACATGCTTGATAGTACATGCATGCGAGAAAAAAAACTTGCATAGCAAGATTTTCAGAGTTTTTGGCTAGGTTTAGATTTTCTACTGGGTAATTCAAATTACTCACCAAACCACCCTACAGGTGAAGAGCAAAAGGAAAAGCTTGAAATTGACGCGAAGGAGATTGAGTAAACTCGAAGTTGCAAAGTATGAGAAGCTAGAAATAGTGTTTATTTATTTGAAGACTTTAGTCAATTTGTAATAAATTAAATATTTGAACTTTATATTGTGATTTAACTTAGTAGCGTTTGGGCTGTGACTAGTAGGTCTTGACTAGCTGGAAAAGATGAACTGTTATTTTGAATATATTGTGGAGATTTATTTGACGTACTTGGGTTAGAAGAAGTAATTTCAAATATATTATTATATGTAGAGTTGAAAAGAAAAAAATATAATAATTTTAAGGATTGATCCTGACAAGATTCTCAAAAATATTTAGAAAATCTCTTTATAAGACCCAGGACGTCACATATCCCCCTCTTACCCTATCTCTCTCATTCCCCCTCTCTCCCCCACTTCTCGCTCTTCTCTCTTCCTCTCACTTTCTCTCTCTTCCCCCTCTTTTGCTCCTTCTCTCTCGTTCACCTTCTCTTTCTTCTCTCTCCCTCTAGTTCACTATTCTTCTCTCTTGCTCACTTCTCTTTCCCCCTCTCTATTTCTCTCTTTCTCTATCACTCTCCCTCTATTTCTTACTTGCACCCCTCTTTCCTTCCTTGACCACCTGACAATCCTAGCTAGCCTGCCCTCCATCTTTCTTTCTCCTTCTCTCTCTCTCTCAGCTTGTCATCATCCTGTTCCTCTCCACAACCTACCGCACCACGCTAATCTCTTTCCTCACTACTCTCTATTCCTCTATCTGCGTCGATCAGCTCCTCCTCATATCCCTTGTTCATCAGCAAGACTGTGACACCCCGAGTTTTCACAACAATAAAATAATGGTTTTTAAAATGTGTGGGGATCCCTATTTTAAAAATTTTTACTTTTAAATTGACAAAAAACAAAAACTTAAATAAAAATATTTATTTCAAAATCCAAGGAGTGATACAACCACAAAATCACGGATTTAATGGTGAAATGAGATCTCATTTCTACCAAAAATTCGATAGTCTCCTTTGTATTTTGGACAATTGTATATCACACCTGCGATACAAAAACCACCTAATAAAACAATAAAATGACATGACCCTTAGGAGACTCAGTCTCCATGCCTATCCATACTGTTGATTATTTAACCGCAAGTGCACGGGCTATTGTAGTATAGCTATGCAAATACGAGTCGATCCCACGAGGACTTGATTTAAAATTATGGAGTTTTAAATAAAATTCAACTAAAAGAATAAAAACTAACAAAAAATAAAATCCAGATTTATTCAATTGTTCCAATGTTCACAAATATTTATTCCAAGGAAAACAGAAAATAAAAATAAAATGCGTCCTGGATAAGCTTGTCCTTGGATTGCACTGTCTTTGGATTAGTCTGTCCTTGAATAGTCTGTCCTGGATTGCACTGTCCCTAAATAGTCAAAATGAAGATAAGTTAAAACCAGAATAGCAAAGGGACACAGTTGTAATTAAATAGGGGACCCAATTGGTATTTCTGAAATCTGCCAGGGGACACAGATGTAATTCTTTTGGGGACACAGATGGAATTTCTGAAATAGGACAGAATTGTAATTTCTAAGATCTGCAGGTGCAGATTTGTAATTTCTTCAGGGTTCTGGTTTTTCACGAAAAAAACCAGAAAAACACGTTTTGGGAGAAATCTGGAAGAGGGAGAAGAATAGAGGAAGGAGGAGAAGAGGAAAGGGAGAGAAGAAAGATGGGGAGAAAACCCGAGTTGGGTTTTCTCTTCCGGGGCGTCCGGTGAAGAGAAGAAGAGGGATTGAGAAGAAGGTGTGGAGAAAATGGGAGAAAACCCAACTCCCAGGACCGTCCAGATGAGTCTGGGCTGTGCAAATTTTCAAACTGACCGGAGAAGATGGTGATGAAGGGAGAAGAAGGAAGGAGAGGATGGGAGAAAACCCAGCTCCCTGAGTTGTGCGGACAGAGTAAAGGGAAGGGGAAGAGAGGAAGGAGAATGCGGGAGTGGAAACCCGATTTGGGTTTCCTTCCCCAGACTGTGCGGCAGTCTGGATCGAGCAGATTGGGAAAAACGACGCCTGGGTATTGGCTGGAAGAAGCCGGCTGGCAGAGGAGATGGAGAAGGGGATGATGCTGGCCTGAGCGGTGGAGGTTTCTGGCTTGCTGGAGAAGGGAGCAGAGGAGGAACTGGGCAAAGGAATGCCAGTCTGAGAAAGAGAGAGCCGGAGAGAAGGATCTGGGCTTGCCGGCTAGTTAGGTGTGGTGCTGGGCGGTGAAGCGTGGAGGGTGATAGAGAAGCGGGAGTAACAGAGAGAGAGAGAGAGAGAGAGAGAGAGAGAGAGAGAGAGAGAGAGAGAGAGAGAGAGAGAGAGAGAGAGAGAGAGAGAGAGAGAGAGAGAGCCAGCCCAGCCTCCCAAAGAAGGAAAAAAAATGTCCTTTTGAGAAGGAAGAATGGTGTTTTTAAAAGAGAGATGGGGAGAGACGTACATGAGAAAAGGATAAGAGAGAAAAGGATAAGAGGAGAAAGAGAAGGAAGAGGAGATAGGTAAGAGAGATAAGAAAGAGAGTGGGGTCCACTGGAATTCTAGTATGGCTAGAACTCTGCAAGTCTTCAACTTTGTCCTGTACTAAGATTCTTCAAATTCCATCTTATTTCCATGATTCAATATGGAGCGTCCATGCCTGAGTTGACCGATTTGCAATGCACAGGACTCAATTAGCGAAATCTAAACCGTCCATTAGCTTTAATAGTCATTTAACCACTAAATTTTACAATTCAACGGTTGGATGGCCAATTAAAGCTAAAATGAAATATTTGATTTAAAATCTTAAAATTAATGGTCTAGATGCTCTAATCAAATACTAAATTAGGGGTATTTTGACCAAAATTGAACACTTAACACACCCCCCAACCAGCATTTTGCTAGTCCCTAGCAAAAGATGCGAAGAAATCAACTCAATTTTTTTATTATTTTTCAGGTCATCTCCATTTTTTTCTCAGAGAATTATCTTCAATAAATCTATCAACTTTAGCAAACTAATAAAGATGACTGAATAATTCCAAAAAACCCTACCCATATGCTAAAAATATTCCACTTAAGCTCAGATCTCAGATTGAGTATGTGCATATGCAGTCTACACATAGAATAATCTTTATCTCTAAGTAGACTTCTAACTTTTGAACTCCATCTGAAATATGTTTTGACCTCAATCCTTACTAATGGCATACGCTCAGAAATAAAGTCTCTCAGATAGAGGGTTTAAATCATATCTCTCTTTTAATTATGTGAGAAGAGTCAATGAAAACAAATATATCTCACATATACTCATGAAGAACGGGAGTTACTAAGGAATTTCTTTTGATCCCTTTGGAATAGATGTCATTACCTTTGCATATTTAGAAATACCACTCTTTTAATCCTATCCATTCATTTCCTCATTAAGACTATATTCATCCTAGAATCAATAGGTCTTTAATTGGGACGAAACATAAGCTTAGGATAGGGTACCAAAGAAAGGGTATAAAGGTATTCAAAGTTTCTTCAAAAAAATAAGTAGAGGTCTTCTACTAAAGTTGACAATTCTTCTTTTCTTTGGTTTTTTCTAAAGTGAATATTTTTGTTTCCATTTCTTTGCATTCTTCAAACTCTTTTTCTTTTTCTTTTCTTTTCACTTTTCTTTCTTTTCATATTTTTGACTCACTTTGAAGAATATTTCTTTTCTTGATATCCACTTTTCTACTTTCGTTGCAACTAAAAGATATTTTTTTCCTTCTTCTCTAACTTATTTTTCAAAGAAAAATGGGTAATAGATAATTTATACTGGGTTAATATGGGTAAATGGTAATTTGGGTGACAAAAGAAAATGGCTTTATATTCAAGGCTCAACTTGGCTAACTAGTGGTAAAAATACTTTTGGGTAGGCTTTATGTCTTTAGGTTAATAACAAGGATGGCCTAAATTATTTTCTAGGTTTCATATAATCTATCAAATTCAATGAACTTTCAGAATTTTAAAGGTAGTATTCTAATTATTCAGGTAATTAGCCAAATTTAAGAGTTTGGGATCAATTTTCTTTAAGCACGCTGAAGAAAATTTTGAACATTTATAACCTCTCAAAAAGGATGAATGGCTCTAAAACTCACTTGTGTTATAGGTCTCCACTGAATTTCTTTAGAATTTCTAAGTTATAGCCACTTATCAATCTAGATTATCTATATGCAACTGCGTGTACAAATGTGATATGAGACTTTGCTTTTATGGAATACTTTAGAAAATGAGTAAAATGATGAATTAATCATATTCAATTCTATTAATAAGATAAAGTTATCTAGATTATACTTCAGAAAATCCAATTCTCATCATGGTATAGGAAATGACCTAAAATTTTTCATTTTTTTTTTTTTGAAAAAAACCAAGGAAAACACCTAAAAACTAAAAGAAAACTAGAATTTGCTAGAATTCTACACCCCCCAACCTGACAGAAACATTGTCCTCAAGGTTTAAAAAGTAGGACCTAAAATGAATATGGGTGATATAGAAAACAACAAAATACAAAATATGGTACAAAGAGATCAAATTCACTCAATCCTGATAAACAGGATCCTCCAGAGTTGTGGACTCAACTTTTGGATTCTCATAATCTAGGAAAGGCTTTAAACGTTGACCATTCACTTTAAAAGAATGACTAGTCCTAGTATTCTCAATCTCGACAGTCCCATATGGAAAAACTTCTTTTACTATGTATGGACCGGTCCATCGAGATCTAAGCTTACCTGGAAATAGGTGGAGCTTAGAATTGTAAAGTAGAACCTTCTGGCTTGGAGTAAAGGATTTTCTCATTATGTTCTTATCATGAAAAACTTTCATCTTTTCTTTATATATCCTATTACTCTCATAAGCTTCTTGCCTGATCTCTTCCAACTCATTAAGTTGGAGCTTGCGATGTGTGCCTGCTTTATCCATATTGAAATTGAATGTCTTTATTGCCCAATAGGCTCTATGTTCCAATTCCACAGGCAAATGACAAGCCTTACCGTATACAATACGATAGGGAGACATACCAATCGGGGTGCGATGTGCAGTCCTGTAAGCCTAGAGCGCATCAGTCAGTCTAAGAGACCAATCTTTACGATCTGGATTAACAGTCTTTTGAAGGATTTGTTTGATGGCCCGATTTGATACTTCTACTTGTCCACTTGTTTGTGGGTGATACGGTGTTGCAACTTTATGTGTAATATTATATTTTTTTATTAGTGCTTCAAATGGTTTGTTGCAAAAATGTGTACCGTTATCACTTATAATGGCTCGAGGAGTCCCAAATCTAGAAAAAATGTTTTCTTTTAAAAATTTAAGAACTATTTTGTGATCATTATGCCTACATGGGATAGCCTCAATTCATTTTGAAACATAGTCTACGGCCAATAAGATATAAATGTAGCCAAAAGAAGGTGGAAATGGACCCATGAAATCTATACCCTAACAATCAAAAATTTCTATGATAAGAATAGGGTTTAGAGGCATCATATTCCTACGGGTTATTCCTCCTAACTTTTGACATTGCTCACATAATTTACAAAACACATGTGTGTCTTTGAACAACGACGGCCAATAAAAACCGCACTGCAAAATCTTTGCCGCTGTTTTTTGGGTAGAAAAATGTCCACCACATGCTTCTGAATGACAAAAGGAGATAACACTATGTTGTTCTAAGTCAGGGACACATCTCCTAATAATTTGATCTGGGCAGTATTTAAACAGGTATGGATCATCCCAGAAATAATGCTTAACATTGGAAAAGAATTTTTTCTTTTCTTGTTTAGTCCAATGTTGAGGAATTTTCCCCGTGACTAAATAATTTGCAATATCAGCAAACCAAGGAAGATGGGAAACATGAAAAAGTTGCTCATCAGGGAAAGTGTCTTTAATTGGCAACTCATTTAAAGGCTCTGTTAGGACTAAGTGAGACAAATGGTCAGCTACCACATTCTCTACTCCCTTTTTATCTTTTATTTCAATGTCAAACTCTTGGAGTAGGAGAATCCATCTAATTAGTCTAGGCTTAGCATCTTTCTTAGAAAGAAGATACTTGAGGGCCGAATGGTTAGTGAATATGACTATTTTAGATCCAACCAAGTAAGATCTGAATTTATTCAATGTGAAGACAACTGCTAAGAGTTCTTTCTCCATAGTAGAATAGTTCATTTGGGTGCTATTTAAGGTCCTACTGGCATAGATGACGTATGGCTTCTTTTCTTTTCTCTGTCCTAGTACAGCTCCTACAGCATAGTCACTAGCATCACACATGATTTCAAAGGGTAGACTCCAATCAGGCGGCTGCATGATAGGTGCAGTGGTCAACTTGTCTTTCAACTTTATAAATACTTCTTGACAATCCTTAGTCCACTCAAAAGGAGTATCCTTTGTGAGGAGATGACATAGTGGTCTAGATATTGCACTAAAATCCTTAATGAACCTCCGATAGAATCCTGCATGACCTAGGAAAGATCGAATATCCCTTATAGATTTTGGAATGGGTAGATTGGAAATTAGATCAACTTTAGCTCTATCCACCTCTATACCTTTAGATGACACAATGTGACCTAAGACAATTCCCTTAGGAACCATGAAATGACATTTTTCCCAATTAAGCACTAGGTTCTTTTCTTTACAACGAGTTAAGACTTTTCTTAGATTTTCAAGACATGTTTCAAATGAATTACCGAAAACAGAAAAGTTGTCCATGAAAACCTCTAAAATTCTCTCCACCATGTCACTGAAAATGCTTAACATGCAACGTTGAAATGTGGCGGGAGCATTACAGAATCCAAATGACATTCTTTTGTAAGCAAAAGTGCCAAAAGGACATGTAAATGTGGTCTTTTCCTGATCCTCGAGTGCAATTTCTATTTGGTTATACCTTGAATAACCATCTAAGAAACAATAGTACTCTGTAACCCTTTCTAACATTTGATCAACGAAGGGCAAAGGAAAATGGTCCTTCCTTGTAACAGCATTCAACTTTCGATAGTCGATACACATACGCCAACCAGTAGTAACCCTGGTAGGGATCAATTCATTGTTGGCATTAGTTATTACTATCACTCCAGACTTCTTTGGAACCACCTGAGTAGGACTTACCCATTTGCTATCACTTATGGGATAGATGATTCCCACATCAAGCAACTTTAGGACTTCTGCTCTAACCACATCTTTCATATTAGGATTTAACCTTCTTTGCATTTGACGACATGGTTTAGCTTCATCCTCTAGATATATCCTATGGGTGCAAATTAAAGGGTTAATGCCCTTTATATCAGCTATGGTCCATCCTATAGCACCTTTGTGTTCTTTTAAAGTGTCTATTAATTTGTCCTCCTGAGATGTTTCTAATTGGGAGGAAATTATTACAGGAAAAGTCTCTTTGTCTCCTAAAAAGGCATATTTTAAATCTGATGGTAGAGATTTCAATTCAAGCTTAGGAGGTTGTATGAATGATGGAAGGGGAGTGGACTCCCTCAGTGGAAGGTCCTCGAAAGGAGGTTTCCATTTTTCTGTTTCCATGATAGGAACAGAATCAAGGAGGGCATTAACTTCCTCTATTAATGCATCCTCATTAAACTCATTAAAATGGGCCAAACAGGCCTCAAGTGGGTCCGACAAGGAAGATGACTGAAACTGATCTTGCACAACTGAATTGATCATGTTAACACAGTGCAAATCATCAGTAGTTTCACCAGGTTGCTTACAGATATTGAAAATGTTAAGCTCTATTGTCATATTGCCAAAGGACAATTTCATTACACCATTTCTACAATTGATTAAGGCATTGGACGTAGCCAAAAATGGTCGTCCCAGGATGACTAGTATTTCATTCTTCTCATTCACCACCGGTTGTGTATCTAGAACCAGAAAATTGACAGGGAAGCAAAATTGTTCTACCTGGACTAACACATCTTCTATTACCCCTCTCGGTATTTTTACAGAACGATCAGCTAGCTGGAGCGTAGTAGATGTAGGTTTCAATTCACCCAGACCTAACTGTTTGTATACTAAGTATGGTAATAAGTTTACACTAGATCCTAAATCAAGAAGAGCTTGGTTAATTTTGTAGTTGCCAATAATGCAAGTAAGAGTGGGGCAACCAAGATCCTTGTACTTTGGTGGTGTATGATGTTGAAGAATAGAATTAACCTGTTCAGTCAAAAATGCCTTCTTTTGGACATTTAATTTTCTCTTGATGGTGCATAAGTCTTTTAAGAATTTGGCATATGATGGGATTTGTTTTATAGCATCTAAGATCGGTATGTTGATCTTGACTTGCTTGAAAATTTCTAAAATCTCATCATTAGATGCAGACTTTGGGGCTTAGCGCAACCTTTGAGGGAATGGAGCAGGGACTAGACATGGCTCAAAAGGTGAAACATGGTCCTTTTCTTTAGATTTTTCTTTAGGTTTTTCTACCTTTTCAATCTTTTTAGGCTCATCTTTCTCAATTATTTTACCACTCCTAAGAATAGTAACATCTTTAGTCTGTTCCATGGTAGAGCTAGATGTTTCATCAGATGCATTAATGCTAACCGCATGCACTCCCTTAGGGTTTGCTTGAGGTTGAGCTGGGAATTTTCCTTTTTCCATATTTTGCATCATTTGACTCATCATGTTTTTTAGTTCATTCACAGACTTTTCTAATTGAGAAATTTTCCTTTCCTGATTTTGATTAACTTGATTATCCTCTACATGCCTTTTAGGTGGAGGCAAGTAAAGTCCAGGAGAATGAGGTTGATGAGTTTGGTATGGTGGTGGAGCAAGTAGTCCTTGGTTTGGTTGTTGATGACTCGGTTATGGGCCTGGTTGTGAGACATTTGCATTAGGTCCATTTCTCCAATTGAAATTTGGATGGTTTCTCCAGCTTGGGATTATATGTCTCTGAATATGGGGAGAAAGGTCTTTTATAATTATTGAGTGCATTAGCCTGATCATGAAGTACATCTTGAAATGCAGGGATGGTAGGACATTCCTGAGTAAGATGTGATGTACTTTCACAAATGCTACACACTTGTTCATCATTAGTTAAGGTTTTCGTTCCCATTTCCATGGCTTCTACTTTTCTAGCTAGGGTTGCTACTTTGGCACTGATTTCATTTTTTTCAGTCATGGCATACATGCCTCCCCTAGTAGATGTGGTAGTGGGCTTAGGTTTATCTGAATGTTCTACTCTTTCTGAGTCAGCCCAGGTCTGTGCACTTTCAGCTAGCCATTCCAAATACTCCTCCGCCTCATCTGGTTGTTTATTCAAAAAGTTACCATTGCACATCATCTCTACAAACTGGCGCATGTCAGAATTAAGTCCTTCATAAAAGAAGCTGATAATGCACCATGGTTCATAGCCATGATGTGGGCAAGTAAGCAATAGATCTTTGAACCTTTCCCAGCATTGGTAGAATGATTCTTTATCTTTTTGGGTAAAGTTCATTATCTTACGACGGAGTGTATTTGTTTTATGTGTAGGGAAAAACTTATTCAAGAATTCCCTAGTCATTTCATTCCAAGTCCTTATGGAACCTGGTGGTAGTGCATTAAACCACATTTTTGCTTTTTCCTTTAAAGAGAAAGGAAATAGCTTAAGCCTGACAGTATCTAGACCTATATTTTGGGTTCTTTGGGTACTACATACCTCATCAAATTCTTTAAGGTGCAAATAAGGACTCTCACTATCTAGCCCATGAAATTTGGGAAGTAATTGAATTACTCCCGTTTTTAATTCTAACGCACCAGCATTTTGAGGAAGAATGACACAAGAGGGTGTACTGGTGCGTGTAGGTTGAAGGTAGTCTCTTAAGGTTCGTCCATGAGGATTCTGATAAACATCATTTTCTCCATGGTCACTCTGTTGGTCCCATTCCCTGTTTTCATTCCTTCTCCAATTTCTTTGTTGATGATTATTCCTCCTTGGTGGAGGTTGATATTCATCATCAATTAGAGGTGGTGGGTCCTCATTCATGATGAGTGGAGCTTGATCACCTCTAACATTACCATGGGGTGAGTTACCCCTTGATCGTTGATCAGCCATTGTTGGTCTGTCTTTTTGGTCGTACGAGACTAACCTACCGGTTTCGTCGCGTATCCAAAAGGGCATACAATGAAAGATCCTTTTGGTTTTTTATGTTTTTATTTTTTCCTATCCTAAATGATGCAACCTAAATGCCTAAAATGATGCACAAAATAGGACACAATCAAGCAATCCCCTAAGGCTAGCAAGCATAGATATTTTGATTTTCTGTGGGGACAACGCTTTTAATTAGCCTACTCTAACGCTCCTACTCTCTTTAGGAGTTGACTACTGCTTACCAGTTAGGTTCTAACCAAAGCGGTTAATACAACCCTCGTGTAAGGAGGCGTTTAGACCTCAACAAACGTCGACAAGAGGTAGGGGAAGAGCGAGGCTCTATTAGACAACCCACAATAACCACAGTGATCAAAAGCAACTAGAGTAACAGTAATTCATGTCCTATTAAGAGGGTCCTACGAGCATATGATAACCCTATAGGTCTCTTCTGATTGATTTTAAATTAATGTGAAAGGAGAGGTTGCGCGCTTGAGATGATTATCCTAGGTGGGCCAAGGAGTGGTGATGAAATCCACCCTTGATCTTGTGGGGTAGGGTGCCCTTACTAATTAAATTTCACACACCATGGCAATTCGATCAACATATAATCCACCTTAAAGCGTTAGACGTGTCCTAAAATGCAATTAAAAGCAATAAACTAATGCAAAACCCTAAGATGCAACAATTATAACATATGCTTTCTATATGCAATTAAGTACCAAACAATGCAAATTATTCTAAATGCAAACCCTAATCTAGAAAATAAATGAGTGAGAAGACTTACAGTGAGGTTTCTGATGAAGATCAAGTGTGGGCCACCTTGTCCCACACTTGCCTTGTATTATTACAACCCTTTAAAATTGAAATTGAAAATGCAAATTACAAGGGGCCTCACTACAAGATTCACTCAAAAATAAAATTTCTAATCTAAGAAAGCAAGACAAATCTATCAATTGATGAAGCTCCACTCCAATTTCCTGAAAAAGAAAAATAACAATTAGTACCAAATTCAGAAAATAAAGTGATTATGCACTAAAAATGCCTAAAGATGCACCTAAAAATGCCTAAAATGCAATTCCTAATTTTTTTGTATTTTTTTTGAAAATTTTTGGATTTTTAATTAAATTTTATAAAAACTCCATTTCAAGTCCCCGGCAACGGTGCCAAAAACTTGTTGATTATTTAACCGCAAGTGCACGGGCTATTGTAGTATAGCTATTCAAATACGGGTCGATCCCACGAGGACTTGATTTAAAATTATGGAGTTTTAAATAAAATTCAACTAAAAGAATAAAAACTAACAAAAAATAAAATCCAAATTTATTCAATTGTTCCAATGTTCACAAATATTTATTCCAAGAAAAACAGAAAATAAAAATAAAATGCGTCCTGGATAAGCTTGTCCTTGGATTGCACTGTCTTTGGATTAGTCTATCCTTGAATAGTCTGTCCTGGATTGCACTGTCCCTGAATAGTCAGAATGAAGATAAGTTAAAACCAGAATAGCACAGGGACACAATTGTAATTAAACAGGGGACCCAATTGGTATTTCTGAAATCTGCCAGGGGACACAGATGTAATTCTTTTGAGGACACAGATGGAATTTCTGAAATAGGACAGAATTGTAATTTCTGAGATCTGCATGTGCAGATTTGTAATTTCTTCAGGGTTCTGGTTTTTCATGGAAAAAACCAGAAAAACACGTTTTGGGAGAAATCTGGAAGAGGGAGAAGAATAGAGGAAGGAGGAGAAGAGGAAACGGAGAGAAGAAAGATGGGGAGAAAACCCGAGTTGGGTTTTCTCTCCCGGGGCATTCGGTGAAGAGAAGAAGAGGGATTGAGAAGAAGGTGTGGAGAAAATGGGAGAAAACCCAATTCGGGTTTTCTCTCCCAGGACCGTCCAGATGAGTCTGGGCTGTGTGAATTTTCAAACTGACTGGAGAAGATGGTGATGAAGGGAGAAGAAGGGAGGATGGGAGAAAACCCAGCTCCCTGAGTTGTGCGGACAGAGTAAAGGGAAGGGGAAGAGAGGAAGGAGAATGCGGGAGTGGAAACCCGATTTGGGTTTCCTTCCCCAGACTGTGCGGCAGTCTGGATCGAGCAGATTGGGAAAAACGACGCCTGGATATTGGCTGGAAGAAGCCGGCTGGCAGAGGAGATGGAGAAGGGGATGATGCTGGCCTGAGCGGTGGAGGTTTCTGGCTTGCTGGAGAAGGGAGCAGAGGAGGAACTGGGCAAAGGAATGCCAGTCTGAGAAAGAGAGAGCCGGAGAGAAGGATCTGGGCTTGCCGGCTAGTTAGGTGTGGTGCTGGGCGGTGAAGCGTGGAGGGTGATAGAGAAGCGGGAGTAACAGAGACAGAGAGAGAGAGAGAGAGAGAGAGAGAGAGAGAGAGAGAGAGAGAGAGAGAGAGAGAGAGAGAGAGAGAGAGAGAGAGAGAGAGAGAGAGAGAGAGAGAGAGCCAGCCCAGCCTCCCAAAGAAGGAAAAAAACGTCCTTTTGAGAAGGAAGAATGGTGTTTTTAAAAGAGAGATGGGGAGAGACGTACATGAGAAAAGGATAAGAGGAGAAAGAGAAGGAAGAGGAGATAGGTAAGAGAGATAAGAAAGAGAGTGGGGTCCACTGGAATTCTAGTATGGCTAGAACTCTGCAAGTCTTCAACTTTGTCCTGTACTAAGATTCTTCAAATTCCATCTTATTTCCATGATTCAATATGGAGCGTCCATGCCTGAGTTGACCGATTTGCAATGCACAGGACTCAATTAGCGAAATCTAAACCGTCCATTAGCTTTAATAGTCATTTAACCACTAAATTTTACAATTTAACGGTTGGATGGCCAATTAAAGCTAAAATGAAATATTTGATTTAAAATCTTAAAATTAATGGTCTAGATGCTCTAATCAAATACTAAATTAGGGGTATTTTGACCAAAATTGAACACTTAACACATACAAAGCAAATACCATACTCAATAAAACATATAATCCAACAATGGATAATAAAATCAAGACATGACAACATTTTCTAGGTTGTGTCCACACACAACCATCACATCCAATTTGAATACATATGCTTACATCCAGGTCACAAAATAAATCATACTAAAGTATAGTCCATAACCGAAGTAAGGTTTAAACAAACCTTATAGTTTTTGAAATATCTTCAATATTTTATTGAAAATTGCTATCACTTTTTCCTACTCCGTTAGCATGCCAAACCTGCTATTAATCTTTAATCTAAGGCATTGCAAACCACAGTAGTGCCTCAGCAAACTATTGCTTGTGTAGGTGATCACGTTTAATAAGAAATGCAAAGTATAGTGTGGTGTAAAGGTATCGATGTCATGGTAAATCTCATAGAGTAAAACATTTATAAAGTACATCAAGTCATTGGCATCCAAGGTAAAATAGCGTATGAAAGATCATGAGTCTTAAACAAACAATAACGATCAAAGGATGATTTATGCCTGCATACAAAAATATCATATCCAATCACCATGGCATGCAAGGCATGAGTAATGCATGATTATGCATATATCAGAATCAAGTGAAATCAATTTATCATCTAAACACATGGATGCATGTTATGATAACAGGGCGCCCATACATAGTCGTGCCTTAAGAGTGTTCCAATACACTCATATCACTGGTAATGAGTACTCATTCCAAAACCCTAGATCCCTTGCCTGTAGCTCGCACACCAAGTATTTCACTCAGCCCGTAGGCCCGCCCATATAGGCTTCACGCAATGTATCCATACCACACTGATTCCTCACATGTAGCTCACATACCAGGTAGCCTCGCCCACATCTGGCTACCCACATAGGCTTCACCCAATGTATCCATGCCAAATGAGCATACAGAATAAGAGTATAAACTGTTATGCTACAATGGCAACCACTCTAGGGTATCAACCACTGCCACTCACCATCAACATTGAAATAGGAGACTACAGTCTGTTATGCATGGGAAATGGTCAGACATGCGTCGTGGCCTACGCATGATTACCACATACCGCATGCGGTGCCATCATCAGGGCGGTGTCTATAATATGTAAACTCAGAGGACGGGTGGCCAACCCTACGACCCTCCTAGCATAGCATCCATCGGGCAAAAATACCCGTTATAAAACTGTGAAAACATGATATAAAGCATAGAAACTCCCATGTGTAAACAATCTCAATATGATAGGGCATAAAACATATGCTTTAAGGTTTTCAAATAATATGTCATGATCCATGAAATTAGGAAAATTACTAAACATAATCACTTATCTCACACGATGTACGACTCATCTGTACTTCCCAATACATCATGTTTACGACTATCCAATGTTTTCTAGTCATAAAATCTCAAGGCGGGGTCTGCCTAAATAGCTAATAATTCAAATCGTACTCAATCAGCCCCCACTCATAATCATCTAGTCCTTCTTCTTAATTACACCAATGCCTATTTTAAAGCTACTAGGCTCAAATCTCATCAATCTAAGGTAATTTATAATTTGAATCCATTTATCGGTCATTATTATATGAATTTCATGTTCAATCATATTTAATTATTGTCAAATCAACTCATCAAATGATTAAGATAGTAAACTTATCTCGGATCAGTCAATTTGAATGACACTCATCGTTTGCTTGGTCAGATTGTTAATCGATCGCCTCAATTGTGCCCGATCTTGATTATCCATGCTGATCTCATCAAAATTCCTTACCTGATAGCCCCAGAACACATAATAATTTAGTAATTATAACTTAATCCAATTAAGAATTCTAAATTGTTTGGATCATCAAATTGGATCTAATTTCATACCTAAATCTTCACTTGATCTCAGCTGTTGATCAAGATCAACCAAATCATCTCCATAGATATTTCAGATCCAAAATATCTTGCATAGATCTTAATATGCACTTCATGAGGATTA
Source organism: Warburgia ugandensis (assembly GCA_035236585.1). Classification (NCBI taxonomy): domain Eukaryota; kingdom Viridiplantae; phylum Streptophyta; class Magnoliopsida; order Canellales; family Canellaceae; genus Warburgia; species Warburgia ugandensis. The sequence goes on from CP141133.1 coordinate 5,545,694, forward strand.
TAATAGACTATTTAGATAGAAAAAATAAAGTCAAATTATCACAGATCAGACGATCTAACCTTTAATCAAATGTCTGGTCAAATCGACAATTAGATCTTCCCTGATCAATAAATGGAAAGATGTGTTTTGTTCCTCGCATTATAAGGATGTGAGGGTACTCTTGGATCTCCAAGATTCTTCTTGAATTGGCCAGAATCACAGATCAAGTTCAAGGGTTTACTATTGTCAACTGAGTCCACTCGCCTCCCCCAACACGAGTCAGGAGCAGGTTGACTCAGCCCCAACTCATCAGAACAGGTGAGATAGTGGAGGAAGGTGGAAGATGGTGGTGATCGGGTGTCCTCTAGTCCCGATCACTACTCGATCCAAGTCGGAATGGACAAAGGGAGATGGGAAATCCAATGCATGACTAGAGGAGGAATTTTGGGTGCCTGGCCGGTGATGGATTGAGGAGGGGAAAGGAGTAAAGGTGTGGTCGGCCTGTGCTCACCAATGTCATAAGCTGGCTAAGACGAGAAAAACCCCGATCGAGAAGAGAAAGAGGGGAAAGTGATGGGGAATCAGGTGCCAGTGTCGGGTGACCGGTCTCTGCTGATGGCTAATGAACAGAGGGGAAACAGGAACAGGTGGCCGGCCTGGGTTCTGTGCGACATCAGAAAAAAAAAAACTGACTTACTCTGATGGGTGTGCATGGCTAGGAAAAAAGAAGAAGAAAAGAAGCTACTCCCGACGTGGTTGGTGAAAGGGGAGGGGGTCATTCGCAGGTGAAAACCCAATCTTGGGTTTCAATGAGCTCTAGAAAGAGGGAACAACACCAGGAAAAAGGCAAACCTATCGAGGAAAAGGGTTTTACTTGCCAGCAAAAGGTATCCATGGAGGGAAACAAAAAGGGGGGTTTCCCATGTGTTAGTGATGGCGATTCCCCATGGCACGAGCTGCATGCCGGAGCCAAGAAGAAGAAATCAAGCAAAAGGAGGGCAAGGTTCGGCCGGGGTTTCTCCCCTTCTGCTTCGGCGTCCCCCTGTAAAACCTCTCCACCTACTGCAGCCCATCACCGAAGAGATGGGCTGACACATGGCAACTGATAGTCCACGTATCACGCCCACTCTTAGTGTGGCATTACACGTGCAATCCGCAAAAAGACAAAAGCAGGGGGTGCTATTATCAATTTTAACCTCCTAAATTTGTAAAACTTTTGGATTTTTCCACCCCAATCTCTGTTTCACCCAAAATTAATGTCGTTGGACTCATATCAATGAGTGTATTCCAATTTTTTATTGTCCCAAGTCCAAATTTTGATCCTATGAGAAGGTCATTTTCATGGAATTAAATTCAAATTTCTTATCCCTATTAGAATTATAATCCAATACATAGAAAATAACCTAAATTTGAGGGCTGTTACAAGAATCCCCTCACTGCCATCTCCCTCCTTTCATCTCTCCCTTTTCCCTCTCTATTCTTTTCCTCTGCTCCCTCATCACTGGTTCACGCTCTTTTCTCTCTCTAGGTTTCCAATAAGAAACCAGATTGCATCAGCATCTCCATCACCACTACAACACTCCTTAGCCTCGTCGCACCTCTCCTTTCTCCTTCCTCTGCCCCCACACTAACCCCCATCTCTCTCTCTCTCTCTACACATATTAGCCACATCGGCATCACTGCCCAACACACACTGGCTGGTAGCCCTTTGTAAGCGGCTGGTGAGTCCTCCTTTCTCTGTTACCCCGTCAACCAGCACTGCGCAACACCTAAGCTAGTCACCGATTGGCAACAACCTCCCTATTCACCACAATCACCACCTGGTCTTAGTGCTCTTTCCCTCTCTGCTGCATGATACAAGCGCAACACCTCTTTCCTCACCTCTCTTTCCTTCACTAGCTCCAATGTGTTTCTCTATTTTCCCCTCTTCCCTTTTCCCCTATCCCCTGCACCATTGTCATTTTTTCGATTACAGGTAAAAGAAGGAATTTTTAGTAAAAATTCCAAATTTACCCATAGCCTTATTTTTTAATTCCTTCCATGTCCTCTATTTAATTCCATTAGTATCATTTTCTTATCCTAGTTCTGCTTTATCCCAGTTCTATCTATCCATGAACTATGTAATCTAACGCCGTTTTATTAAAGCTTAAACCTAATCAACAGTTTAACTTTAACAAATAGAATCACTTCAATTCATGATCTGTTTCCTATCAAATTTTTAGTTAATCTTCAGATCTTGTTGTTACAACATCTTCTAGTTTATTCAATAGTTTTGATCTTTAATCTAAAATCCAAAAATTAGATCTAAGCTGTCCAAAACCCAAAATCATTCTTTAATCCAGATCATCAAAATTTTGGAGAATCCAGCCATTTGTTCTTTAATTGAAAGTACAAGCGAGAGATTGATGAAGGCCGATCGATGTTAATGATCTCAGATTTGAAGAATTTTGTCATAATGAAGCTAGGAAGTAGAATTTATTTTTTTAGTTAATTTTCTGTATTTTTGAACTTGAATTTATGTAATTTTTATTAGTTAAATAGGTCTGAATTTTTAGTTCATTGTTATTTAATTTTTGTTATTTTTTAAATTCTTAGATAATTAAATCTCATTTAAACTCCATATTTTTAAGTCGAGTCTCCATAGGATCAACCCATACTTGCATCAGCTACACTACAATAGTCCATGAACTTGTGGTAAAACAATCAACAGAATTGTATACTTTTCATTAATTCAATAGATTTGAGTTTATATTTCACTATTATTTAATTTTTACTATTTCTATTAATTGGTGACAATTTAAATTTTATTTAAACTTCATCTTTCTTAAGTCGAGTCTTTATGGGATCGTCTCATCCTTGCACAAGCTATATTACAGTAGCTTATGTACTTGTAAAAATAATTAACAAGTTTTTTGTGCTGTTGATGAGAACTTGCAATGGAGTTTTCATAAAATTTAATAAAAAATAATTTTAATTTTAAAAATTGAGGAATTGCATTTATGTAGCATTCTAAGTACTTTTAGGTTTATTTTTTATTTTTCTTATTGCATAATTACTCAATTTCCTTATATTTGATACTTATTGTTTTTTTTATTTTGTAAGAAATTGGAGAAGGAATTTAAGGAGAACTTCAATTAGTATAGGGAAAATTTTATTTTGAGTGAATTGTAGTGAAGATGCATTGTATTATTTATTAATCATAATTCATTTAAAAAGGATTGTATAATAGAGGTCAAGGGTGGACTATCATAACCTGGTGGAGGTGGAATGTAAATGGTCCTACCCTTATACAAGAAGATTTTATCTAGAACCCTATTGTGATAATTCTAAGCTTCTTATAGTTCCTAGATTAGGGTTTGCATTATTAGAATAACTTTGCATTGTTTGGTAATATAATTACATATATATCATACTTGATAACTATTGCATGTGAGGGTTTTATTAGTTTATTATTTTTAATTGCATTTATAGGACATGTTTATTGCTTTAATGTGATTTATATATTGATCGAACTGGCATGAAGTATAAAAATTAATTAGTAAGAGCACCTGATCCTGCAAGATTAAGGGTAGATTTACTCACCGCAAGTGCATAACCCAGCCTTTCAAATTAATTAGAAGAGACATATAGAGGCCATCACATGCTCGTAAGATCCTCTTAGAAGGAGGTGATCTATTGCCACTCTAGCGGCTCCTATCTAACTGATTGTGTTGGTATTTAAACGATTAGCTCTACCAACACATTATATGACTCAAACTACCTACAACTAGCTGAGGAGGGGTGATAAGTGGTTAGTTAGGTTAGAATCTAACTGGTAAGTGATGGGATAAGTCTAAAAGAGAAGAGGAGCGTCATATTAGGATAATCTAAAAGTTTCTCCACAACACAAATTTAAGAAAATCAAAATATTTTAGGTTGTTCACCTTAAGAATTGTTTGATTATGTCCTTTGTTTGTGCATCATTCTAGACATTAGGTTGCATCATTTAATTTAGTTTTCTTTAAAAAAAATAAAATAAATAAACAATATGATTGGTTGCATTCATTAACTAATCTACACACTGATCAAAGGGGTAATACACACCTTAGCATTAATAAAGATGATATTTTTCCATTGAGGAACAATTCCCTCTTTAATGACAATAAACCACCTCTCATCCTGGATAACAATGATGTTTTCTCATGGACAAACAATCCTCTCTTAGATGCTTAAGATCCTTTACCTCTCTTTAGTGATAACAATCATCCACGGAGGAATCATTCTCCAGCACCTAAAAATTGGAGAAGCAATTATAAGAGGAAATGAGACCAACATGGAGGACATTTCTTGTAGGAGAACTTAAGAGACTACTTACAGTCTAATTATAGCAGTATATCTTCATGTATAAATTTACCTTCAAATGTGGGTATGATTAAACTAAAGATAGGAGTAATTCAATTACTTTCCAAATTTTATGGGTTAGATAGTGAGAGTCCTTACATGCATTTAAAAGAACGCTATGAAGTGTGAATGACCTAACATATACAAAACATCAAATTAGGCCTGACTCAAACTATTTACTTTTTCATTAAAAGAAAAAGCTAAGATAGGGTTTCAATTACTGCCAGCAGGTTCTATACTACCATGGCAAGAAATGACTAGGAAGTTCTTGAAAAAGTTCTTTTTACACATAAGATAAATACGCTCCATTTTGAAATATAATAAATTTTACCCAAAAGGATAAAGAAACTTTTTTTTAATGTTAGGAAAGGTTCAAAGAATTATTATCAACTTGTCCACATCATAAATACAAATTTTGGTGTATCATTAGCTTTTTTTATGAAGGACTTAGTTCTGATATTCTCTAGTTTGTTGAAATGACCTGTAATGGAAATTTTCTAAATAAACAAACTAAAGAGGAGAATGAGTATTTGGAATTGCTAGCTAAAAGTGCATAGACATAAGCTAATTAAAAAAGAGTAAAACACCTAGATAAACCTAAGGCCACCACTACATCTACTAAGGGGAGCCTATATGCTATGTCTAAAAAAGCTAATATGAATAACAAAATAACATCCCTAGCTAGAAAAGTATAGGCCAAGGAAATATGGATCACTACCTTTTAGAAGGTTAATCAGGTGTGCAGTATTTGTGAAAGTAACATGCACCTAACTCAGGAATGTCCCATCATTCTTACATTTTAGGATGCACTTCATGAAGAGGAACATTCTTATAAGCAAACTTTTTCCCCATCTTCAGAGATATATAATCCCAACTAGAGCAATCATCTTACTTTCAATTGGAGAAATAGATATTAATGTTAATGTCTTCCATAAGGTCCAATACCACCCTTACAAACCACCACAAGGACCGGTTACTCCTAGACCCTATGTACCTCTACCCAAGAGGCAAGTAGAGGATCACTTTCATTGATTTATCCAAAATATCCAAAATCAGGAGAAGAAAAATGGTCAAATTGAAGGTCACTTGAAAGAGAATACATAATCTATGATTGAATTAAAGGACATGATGTCTCAAATGTTGTAGATAGTTGAAAAATGGTATTTTCCTACCCCACTATATGTAAACCTTGATTATGTGCATATGATAGGTGAGATTAATTCTTCAATTTTAAACATGGAATAAACAAGACAATTACTATTCTTTATAGTGGTAAAATAATTGAGAAATCTGGTTCTAAAAAGGCAGAAATGGTAATGAAACCTATTAGAGAAAAATATAAATTTGTTAATAAGAAAACATGCCACTCACTAAACCATATCATACTCTTATCATGTTTCCACAAAGGCTGCATCAAGCTCCTAAGATTGTCTCTAATTATGATGAGCAGCCTAGAGATATATTTAATACCTTGCCAAGTGTTAAAATGAAAAATTCAAACTTGTAAGATAAATTTATTCACCTTCCTTCTTAGAGGCCTATCCATCCCATTTTGTATGGGACCCAAGGGAGTTTTGAACTCTATAAAAAATTTCATCTGTAATAATTACGTGCCATTATTTTTCAGAACTTTCCTTTTCTATATCTCTCATTTTTCATTTCTCAATGCACTATCATTATCTTACTTTTTAAACATTAAAGACAATGTTTCACTTAGGATGGGGGTGCATTAAGGTCCATTGTTGCATAAATTACCCTTATTTAGCATGACATTTGGAATATTTTAAGATATTATTTAGAAATTTATATGAAAAATATATCACTTGAAATTTTTACAATCTAATCATAATTTGGTAAATTTTCAAGGTTAGATGATGACTCGAGATAAGGATGCATAAAATCAAATGTCGTATAATACTAATTAGGTTGTTTTCTTTGTCTTTGTAGGTGGTAGATCAAGATCCATGTGGTTAGATCAAGCTGATCAACATCTTAGATCTTCTATTAAGCTTAGATTGAAATAAACAGCTTAGATCAATCCAGATTATCTAGATCAAGGTCAAGAAGCAGGGACTCCAGCCCAATCCTCAACATCAAGTCTAAATCACAAGCACAAGAGAATTGAGAATGCTAAGGGATTTGTAATGTGGTGTTGGCAATGTTTAATGATGGAAAGAGAAAAGGATAAAGAGGGAGGAAATAGTTTCCTAATAGGATACTAAGTTAAAATGTGGTGTTGGCAATGTTTAATGATGAAAGTGTGTCGCTCGTCTGTTCTGGGCATGCGACCATTGATGAAGATGAGCGGTGAAGTGGGTTTGTGCCTGTAGAGGTGTAGATTGGTCGGTGGAAACGATGGGGGGCAGAGGAGGAGTTGCCGAAGATAGGAGAGAGATAGAGTTGAGAAGGTGGAAGCAGTGCAAGTAAACTAGTTAATCTGGTTTGGTGTGCGATGGAGGCTGGAAACGTAAGGAGAACCAAGGGGTGGGGTGTAAGACAATAGCAGATGGATGGGTGCGATGAGTGAAAGAGATGGAGAAATAGAAAGGGGAAAAAAATGGTGCTTGAACTACAACAAGAGAAGAAAGGGGAAGGTGAGAATGTGAAGAGGAAGGAAAGGTGGTGTTGTGAGGTGGTGCATAAGAAAGAAGGAAGCAAACGTTGTGATTGAAAAAGGAAAACTAAAGAAAGAAAAGACAAAGAAGCAATGGGGAAGCAAGACAAACTAAAACTCTCCCCAACTCTATACGGCTCCCTTCTTTATAAATTTTTTTTCATTATTTTTCTCCAACAAACTCCTCCTATCCCTATATAGAACTCTTCTTCCTCTTCTATTTCAATTGGGACTCTTCCTTTTGATCTCTACTTGATCTGCATCGTTGAAATTAGATTTGATCCATCCAACCCTCCTTTAGTTGATTTACAAAATAAAAGACTAAATTAGAATCATCAAAACTGTACATCAATCCTCTAATAAGCTCTAATGATCATCTAACTGTTGATTTTGAGAAAATTAAGGTTTGGATGGCCAATCAAGCTAAATTTTACAATTTGGATGGTTAGATGATCTAATTGAATGCTAAACTATGGGTCTTTTAACCAAAATTAAACACTTAACATACCCCCAACTAGCATTTTGCTAGTCCCTAGCAAAACATGCATACAACTATTTTACACAAAACTAGTACAAGGAGCCACTTTCGTAGGTACTCACGATTACATTTAGCACATGCAACAAGCCCTTAAACCGCTAGGTTACCCCTAGTGGACGAGTTAGGCCTCGTGACAGTTTTACTGTGAATATACCCACAAAATTTAGTAAAGTCAAGTCCCCTATTTTATCTTAGAGAATCCTCATTCATTAGAAAATTGACTAGTTTTTCACAACTTAATGAAGAGGATTTGACAATTTTACACACCATACACATATTAAAGACATTTTATTTGAGTTATTTCTCAAAGTGCATATGTGGGTGTACAGCCACATAAATCTTGATTTCTAATTGGATATGCTTACATTCCATTGGAAATATGTATTGACCTCAAATCCTCACAGGTATACGCTCAGAAATAAAACTCTCAAATAAGGGTTAAACATATTTCTCTCATTATGTGACCGAATCCAATAAGCTAATGGTTCACATAATTCTTTTTAACGCTCACGAGACAAAGGAAAGTGATCCCTAAGAGTGGATATTAACACCAAGAATATTATGGGTCTTTTACCTTAATTATTTCTTTTTATCTCCTCTTTAAGGCTATGTCCACCTAAGATCAATAGGTCTTTAACTAGGACGAAATGTAGGCTTTGGACAAGTTTAGAAAGGAAAGGTATAAAGATTTCAAAGGTTCAAAATTGAGTAGATGTTTTCAATGAATATCTGATAGGACAATTTTCTTTTTGATTTATATTTGAAGTGAATTTCTCTTTCAAATTTTGGTCTTTCATTTTCATCATTTTTTTTTCACTTTTCTTTTTCTTCTTTGGAAGACAGATAACTAATTTTTCTCACTTCTTTGACTTTTTGTCCTATTTTTGAACTTTTTCTACTCTACTCATTTTGAAGATGGGTAGTGGTTATTTATTTTTCTAGGTTATTCTGGGTTAAGGTGAATGGGGTTAAGAAAGAAAAGGCTTAATAACATGCTCAAAAGGCTAACTAGTGATATAATATATTGGGTAGGCTTTATGTCTCTAGGCTGAGCAAGGATGACCTATATCATTTCCTAGGTTTGCTAAAGCCTATCAAATTGAATAAATTTCTGGAATTAAAGCTATTACTCCTCTTTATTCTTGATGTTTAACCAAAACAAGGATAATAGGATCACAATAATATATGTACGCTGAAGAAAGTGTGAAATTACTTATAACTCTCTAAAAGAAGATAGTCTTAAACTCTCGCTAGGTTATAGGTCTCCACTGATTTTCCTCAGGGTCTCTAAGGCATACCTCTATATTAGTCTTGATTATGTGTTGTGTGTAAATGGTTTATGAGAATTAACTTTCCTAAAATGCTTCAACATATGAATGATATGCAAAACTAATCATATGCATTCCTATTAAGAGGTGAAAATATTATATTTACTAAATTCTGAACATCCAGTTCTCATCACAGTAAGGGAACTCTACTTTAAAAACTTTTCTTTTCTTTTTTCAAAAATTTTAATATATAAATATATATTTTTTAACTCAAGAAAACTCAAAATCTCTAGTGCATCTACACCCCCAACCTGAATGAAACATTGTCCCTAATGTTTGAAAACATAGGATTCTATATGAAAGTTGACGGATGTATACTTTAAACCTTTGGGTTGCCTCCCAATAAGTGATAAGTTTAACGTCTTCAGCCAAACATAATGATGAGTGCAATGATGATATGTTGCAAGGCTCCTGGAGTGGAAATCTAAGGTGGATCATGATACTCAGGTGTCTTTAAAAATGTCTCATCAATTTCAAGGTCAGGCATTTCTAGGAAAGGTTGTAACCTTTGACCATTGACCTATTGGATTTCTCCATGCTTTTCAATCTCGATGGCCCCATGAGGATAGATTGTGTGTACTATATAGGGTTCGGTCCATCTATATCTAAGTTTTTCTTGGGAATATATGCAATCTAGAATTATACAGTAAGACCTTTTGACCTGGTGTGAAGGATTTTCTTAGAATATGTCGATCATGTACAACCTTCATTCTGTCTTTGTACAATCGTGTAGACTCATATGCATTGTTCCACAATTCCTCCAACTCATTGAGTTGGAGTTTTCTATGGGTTCCAGCAGAATCTACGTCAAATTTTAGCTTTTTGATAGCCCAATATGCATTGTGCTGTAACTCTACTAGTAAGTGACATGCCTTTCCATAGACCAAGCGGTAGGGTGACATTCCTATAGGGGTTTTATATGCTGTACGATAAGCCCATAAAGGGTCAATAAGTCTCAGAGACCAGTCTTTCCTATTTGGATTGACTGTCTTTTCTAGAATCCACTTTATTTCCCTATTGGATACCTCTACTTGACCACTAGTCAGAGGGTGGTATGGGGTAGCTATCCTATGGTTGACACCATACTTTTTCATTAAATTCTCAAACACCTTATTACAAAAGTGTTTCCCCCCATCACTTATTATGGCTGTTGGAGTATCAAACCGTGCAAAAATATTTTCCTTTAAAATTTTTACCACAACCTTGTGGTCATTGGTTTTGCAGGGTATAGCCTCCACCCACTTGGACACGTAGTTCACTCCCACGAGGATGTATAGATTTCCAAAAGAATTAGGAAAAGGTCCCATAAAATCTATGCCCCAAACATCAAAAGGTTCTATGACAATGATTAGGTTTAAGGGCATCATATGTCTTCTGCCTAAACTTCCTAACCTTTGACACATTACACATGCTTTACAATAAGCATGTGCATCCTTAAATATGGTAGGTCAATACAATTCACACTGCAATATCTAACCTTTGAATAAATACGGGTCATCCTAAGTAAAATATCTAACCTTAGTTAAAAATCTCTTTTTATCTTGTTTGGTCCAATGATTAGGCATTTGTCCTGTAACAAGATAATTAACAATATCTCCATACCAAGGTAATTGGGAAATATGCAATAACTGTTCATCTGGGAATGACTCAGTTATAGGCCCTTGATCGCTAGTGTGCTCCACCACTAATCTGGATAAGTGATCTGCTACTACATTTTCTGAACCTTTCTTGTCCCTAATTTCTACGTCAAACTCTTGTAGCAGTAGTATCCAACAGATCAACCTAGGTTTTACATCCTTCTTAGAAAGGAGATACTTTAAAGCCGCATGATTTGAGTATATTATAACTTTAGAACCTAATAGGTAAGATCTAAACTTATCCAGAGCAAACATTATAGCTAACAACTCTTTCTCAGTAGTGGAATAGTTGAGTTGGCATCATTTAGTGTTTTACTAGCGTAATATATCACATGGGGAAGTTTATCAATGCGCTGCCCCAAAATAGCTCCAATGGCATAATCCGACGTATCACACATTATTTTGAATGGTGTGTTCCAATATGGTGGTCTAATAATAGGTGCAGAAGTCAATTCAGCCTTGAGTCACTCAAATGCCTTCTTAGAATCCTCATCAAAGTCAAAAGTGGCCTTCTTTGTAAGTAAATTACATAGGGGCTTGGCAATTTTGCTAAAATCTCTGATAAATCGTCTGTAAAAGCCAGCATGTCCTAAAAAGGAGTGAATTTTTTTTATCGTCCTTGGTGGAGGAAGGTTGGCTATTAAGTCAACTTTTGCCTTATCGACTTCTATCCCATTAGGTGATATTATGTGGCCTAATACTATCCCACTCCGTACTATAAAATGACACTTTTCCCAATTTAAGACTAGATTCTTCTCCTGACACCTTACAAGGACTAACTTCAAGTAGTGCAGGCACTCATCAAATGATGACCCAAATACTGAGAAGTCATCCATAAACACCTCAAGGAATCTTTCTACCATGTTTGAGAAAATTCCCAACATACACCTTTGAAATGTAGCTAGAGTGTTACACAGCCCAAAAGGCATACGTCTATAGGCGAAAGTTCCAAAAGGGCAGGTGAACATGGTCTTCTCCTGATCCTCTGGTGCTATAGGAGTTTGGTTATAATCAGAATATCCATCCAGAAAACAGTAATAGCTATGTTTGACTAACCTCTCTAGCATTTGGTCAATGAAAGGTAGAGGAAAATGATCTTTCCTCGTGACCACATTCAATTTTCGATAGTCAATACAAACTCTCCACCCAGTGGTCATGCGGGTGGGAACTAGCTTGTTATCCTCATTGTTGATTACCGTAACCCTAGATTTCTTAGGTACAACCTGAACAGGGCTGACCCAAGTACTATCAGAGACAGGATATATGACACCAACATCTAAGAGCTTGAGGACTTCATCTCTAACTAAGTCCTTCATGTGGGGGTTTAGTCGCCTTTGAGTCTCTCCAGAAGGTTTTGCATTTTCTTCTAAATGTATCATGTGCATGCATAAGGCTGGACTTATCCCTTTTATGTCTGCTATTGTCCCCCCTAGAGCAGTTTTATGTTCCTTAAGAACATCTAATAGCTTACCCTCCTGTTCTTTATCTAAGTTTGATGCTATTATTACAAGTAAGGTTTCATCTGGGCCTAAATATGAATATTTCAAGTTATCAGGCAAGGGTTTTAGGTCCAGAGACGGTGGTTGCTCTATTGAGGGTATGGGGACAGATTTAGATGATGGGAGTGGTTCCACATAAGGACCCAACTTAGAGGTATCCATGAGTGATGCAGCATCTAAAAGATTGTTTACCTCCTTAATGGACTTGTTTATATCCAATTCTCCATTAAAGTGCATCAGACAAGCTTCTAGTAGGTCTGAGATGGACAATGGTGAATGAATCTCATTAATTAGACTCTTTATCAAGTTGACATCAAAGTGATTGTTAAGTGTTCAATTTTGGTCAAAATACCCCTAATTTAGCATTCAATTAGATCATCTAACCGTTCAATTTTACAAAACTTAGCTTGATTTTGAATTTAAATCCAATTGACCATCTAAACCTTAATTTGTCAAAATCAACGGTCAAATGATCATTAGAGATCATTAGATGACTAATGTATGGTTTAGATTATTCTAATTTAGTCTTTTCTTTTGCAGATCAACTAAAGGATGCACGGACGACTATGATTAAAAGATAACGATGCAGATCATCTTAAAGATGAATGGATATACCAGATCACCCATGAAGATGGATGTGGTAGTTTCCTAGAAGACAATGGAGCTAAATTTGGAATCATGGAGAAAAAGGCAACCCTTTCCCCCACTTCTTTCTTTCCTTTTCTTTTCTTTTCTTTTCTTTTTTTTTTTTTCTTTTCTTTTTCCTTTCCTCACTCTCACATACCCACTTTCCTTACTTTTCTTCTCCTTCTCTCAACGTCTTTATCACATCATCCTATTCTCTCCTCTAAGGATCTTCCTCTCTTTCCCAACCTCTTCTTCTCCTCTCTTCCACCACCCTTCTCTCCTAACGTCTCTCTCTCTCTCTCTTCTCCTCTCCAGCTTTATTCTAACCCGCCTTGGGTGAATCATAGAAGGCAGGCACAACCACACCACCCCCTCTTTTCTCCTCCTGCCAGTCTTCTCATCCCAAGCTCTCTTTTCTCTCTCTCACGTTCTTCACCCCCTTGGCTGAACCGTAGGAGGGCAGCCTTCATCCAATCTTCTTCTTCCCATCTGCTTCCAGCACCACCACTTTCTCTTCTCCTTCTCCATTCTCCATTCTCCCTTGTTCTCTCTTCTCTACTGCACCACCCCACCCCACTACGCACCCATCTTCCAGCACCACACACGCACAAAGCCCACTACTTTCCTCTCCCCCTCCTCCTCTTCTCTCTTCTCCTCTACTCCTTTCTACATATCTCGCCTCCCTCTAGTCTTCAGTCCCAACATCACATTTGGCCTTCCATCCATACCTTCATAGCTCAGACCAAAGCCGGGTAATTTTGCTACTGCCCGGTCCTGACCCTCTGTTCCTCCTCTGTTTACCGTCCCTGTTCTAGCACCGCACTCCATCTCTGTTGCCCAATTTTCCAACCACACAATCCAACAGCCTCCATCGTCATATGTATTCACCAGCTAGCCCAATCTCTATTGCCCAGGCTACCCAACTTCTCTCCCAAGCACACCTGAAGCCCGTGTTCTCCACTCCGGCGTTGCAAGACCCAGGTAGTGTCTTCTTCCACCTATCTTCCAGCCTCCTAGTCCCTCTCTTTTCTCCTCTTCCTTCTTCCCTATCTCCTCCGGTCAAGCTTTACCAGTGTTCTTCATCTACCCTCTTCTGCTGCCATCCTCTCCGGTGTGTTTGCGTTGTCGGACTGCAAGGAGACTAGAAACCCAATTCGGGTTTCCCTCTTTTTCTTCTTTCCTCCTTCCTCCTCTTCTTCCTTCTCTTTCCGTTTCTCCTCCTTCTTCCCCATCTCCCTTCTTCATTGGGTTTCCTGGTTTTTGCTTAAAAACTAGATTTTCACAAAATTCCAAGTTTGCCCTCTCTCTTTAAACGAAATTACTAATCTGTTCTTTTCCGGTAATTTCATCTGTGTCCCCTTTTTAATTCCATCTGTGTCCCAGTTTATCTCAGTTCTGTTTTATCCATCTTTTTCTTATCTAGGAACTGTCCAATATGAATCAGCTCAATTAAGGCTTAACCCAATCAACGGGTTAGCCTTAATCAAAACCAAATCCTCAATTTCTCCTTTGTTTCTCAACAGAATTCAAATTAATTTTACAGATTCATTCTTAGGACATCCCTAGACATAACCAATGCATTTGATCTTCTATCTGAAATCCAGAAATCAATCTGAGCCTTCCAAATATTGAAATCACAATTTAGACCAGATCTTGACCATTTTGAAGAATCTGTCAAATCCGACCGGTGGATCACTAATCAAGAACGTGTTGAAAATATCTGTAAAGGCGGATCAGATTTTAGAAGACCAGAAGTGAATATTTTGATAAAGATTGATCTACGGAAGTAGTTTTTTTTCATTATTTGATTTTATTTGTTTTATTTTAGAACTGAAAATTCTGTATTTTTTAGAAGTTTATTAGATCTGAACATTGATTCTCATTTTAATAATTCCAGTAATTTTGAGTGATTTCTTTTTAATTTTACATAATTAAATTTTATTGAAACTTCATCATTTTAAATCAAGTCCTCGTGGGATCGACCCGTACTTGCATAAGCTACACTACAATAGCCCGTGCACTTGAGGTAAAACAATCAACAGTGATCATCGAGGTCTAAATGTTGTTGATCGACATTAAAGATATTAAACTTAACCTTCATGTTGCCAAATGAGAGTTTCATTACACCATTCCTACAGTTAATAATGGTATTGGACGTTGCCAAGAATGGACGCCCAAGGATGACTGAGATTTGACTCTCAGGGTCTGATACAGGTTGGGTGTCTAGCACAATGAAATCAACAAGCAATAAAACTTATCCTCCTGTATCAAGATATCTTTGACCAAACCACGAGGTATCTTGATAGATCTATCAGCTAAATGCAGCGTAGTAGTGGTTGGTTTCAACTCACCGAGTTTTAGTTGCTCATAGACAGAATACGGCAACAAGTTAACACTAGCCCCTAAGTCAAGAAGTGCCCTATCTATGACATGATGTCCAATGACACAAGTGATTGTAGGACATCCTGGGTCTCTAAACTTTAGTATGGTCTTGTGTTGAATCAAAGAGCTCACTTGTTCGGTGACAAAGGCTTTCTTTTGCACATTAAGCTTTCGCTTTATTGTGCAAAGCTCTTTTAAGAATTTGGCATAAGCAGGGATATCTTTAATTGCATTGAGCAATGGTATATTGATTTGTACATGTTTAAACACTTCTATTAACTCATTGAAGTTGGATCCCTTCCTAGCCGTATTCAGTAATTGGGGAAAAGGAGCTTTAGGCATATAGGGTGCCTTCACTATAGGTTCTACATGATTATTATGTCTTTTCTCTTTTTCCTGTATTTTTGTTGCCTCTTTTTCCTTTATAGTTTCTTTAGCCTACCCTTCTTTGTTATCGATTTGACGACCATTTTAAGGGTGATTATGGACTTGGCATGCTCATGAGGGTTATGGTTTTGAGAACTTAACCCTATCTCAAATTGACCCTTAGGGTTAGGGATGGGGTGACAAGTAAATTGACCCTTTCCTCTATTATGTAATTCAGCACACAATTGACTTATTTTGCACCTCTAGCTTAGCTATGGCTTGAGAGTTGACATTGGCTAAATGTCTACTATCATTTTGCAATTGGTACAAGGCCTTTTTAGTGTAATCATTATCTTTTGCAAATTGTTCTATCATGGTGTGGATGTTTTTCTCTGAATACGGTTTCTTTTGTTGTAGAGGTTGTTGAAAGCCAGGTGGCTGATGGGGAACTGTAGGTCTAAGAGGAAAGTTTTGGACAGGGGGATTTATAGATGGTCCCCCTTTGTGGTTATTCTTTGACAAAGACAAATTGGGATGCCTAGCCCACCTAGGGTTGTAGGTCTCAGAATATGGGTTGTCGCTAGGTTGGCGATATGCATTCAATGCATTCGCTTGGTCTACAAGATATTCAAAGAATACTTTATTAGATGGACACGCTTACGTTGAATGAGCTGAATTAGAACAAGTAGTGCATACCTGTTGTGGAGGTTTTTGGGATAGTGTAACTGCCATGAAAGATTGAAACATAGTTTCAAGCTTGTCCATTCTTCCATCTAATTTTTTAGAGACAGAGTCGAGCTTATCAGATAGATCAGTATGTGCTCTTATCTCATAGACACCTCCTTTCTTAGTGAGCTGGTTAGTTCTTTCTCTTCTATTTGAATAATACCATTGCTGAGAATTATCGATTACAGTTTGAAAGAATTCCCAAGCTTCACTTTCATCTTTTAACATAAGGGTCCCTCCACTTGCTGCATCTATCATTTGTCTATTTTGAGATGTCAATGCCTCATAGAAATATTGAACTTGCTGCCATTTCTCAAATCCATAGTGAGAGCATTTTTGCAGCAGTTCAATCCACCGTTCCCAACATTCATAATATTGTTCATCATCCCTTTATTGGAAATTTATAATTTCACGACACAGGGAATTTGTTTTGTGAACGGGGAAGAACTTGTTCAAAAACTTTCCAGAAAATTGGTCCCATGTATGTATGGAACCTACCTCCAAGGAATTAAGCCATGACTTGGCTTTGTCCTTAAGTGAGAACGGGAATAACCTTAGCCGAATCGAATCATCTGAAACATTTCGGAACCTAAATGTGACACAAATATCAAGGAACTCCTTGATATGTAGGTATGGGTCTTCTCGGTCTCAACCATAAAAATTAGGAAGTAACTGAATTACTCCTGGCTTTAACTCAAAGTGGTCGGCATTAGTGGGAGGTAAAGCTATGCAGGAGGGGGTATTAAGTTGGAGTAGCGCATAAAAATCTCTAATAGTCTTGATCTCAATCTCTATTGGTGGTTTAGCCATAGGGATATGAACTATGTTTCTTTCTCCTTGGTTTTGGAGGCATTGAATCTCTAGATTTAAAGGTAGTAGCTCAAGGTTCTGAGATCAATGCCCTTGCATGAACTATTCATAATCTAAAATATCCTACTCTAAATGCTAACTCTAACTCTATGTGATGCAAGCAAAAAGGCACAGTCAAACACCTTAGGCTAATAAGCAATATATTGATTTTCTTGAATATGTATGGGGCAATGCTTTTAATGAGCCTAATCTAGCGCTCACCCTCTCCTTTAGACTTGATTATTGCTTACCAATTAGGTTCTTCACAAGGTGGTTAATACAACCCTCATGTAAGGAGGCGTTTAGACCTCATAAATGTCAACAGGAGGTGAGGGAAGAGCGAGGCTCTATGAGACAACCCCCAATAACCATAGTGCTCAAAAGCCACTGGAGTGACAATAAATCGAGTCTTAATAAGATGGTCCCACGAGCATGTGATAGCCCTATAGGTCTCTTCTGATTGATTTTAATTTAAATTGAAGGCTAGGGTAGCGCGCTTGAGGTGATTATCTTAGGTGGGCCAAGGAGTGGTGATGTCCACCCTTGATCTTATGAGGGTAGGGTGCCCTTACTAATTAATTCCATACTCCATGGCAATTCAATCAGCATATATATCACCTTAAAGCATTAACCGTGTCCTAAGATGCAAATAAAAGCAATAAACTAATGCAAAACCTAAAAATGCAACAATTATAAAAGGATGCTTTCTATATAATTTATCCTACAAAACAATGCAAATTTACTCTAAATGCAAACCCTAATCTAGGAATTTAAATGAGTGAGGAGACTTAAGTGGGGTTTCTTATGAAGATCAAGTGTGGGTTACCTTATCCCACACTTGCCCTGTATTATTACAACTCTTTAAAATGAAAATAGAAATTGCAATTTACAAAGATCCTCACTACAAGCTTCACTCAAAAGGAAAAAAAAATCCTAATCTTAGGAAAGGAGGAAAATTTCCATGTTGATGAAGATTTTCTTGCCAATTTTCTCCACTTTCCTATTTTTCTGAAAAAGAAAATTAGAAATAAGTACCAGTTTCAGGAAGTTAGGTGGTTATGCACTAAAAAAAAATTAAATTAAGTATGCACCTCCTAAAATGCAATTCCTAATTTTTTTTATTTTTTGGATTTTTTAATTAAAATTTATAAAAACTCCTTTGCAAGTCCCCGACAACGGCGCCAAAAACTTGTTGATGTTTTTCACAAGTGCATGGGCTATTATAGTATAGTAATGCAAATACGGGTCGATCTCAAAGGGATTCACTTTAGAATTTTGAAGTTTTTAATAAAATTTAATTATTTGAAATTCTATCAATTGACAATTTTCACGGGAAATTTTTAGATTCCATATTTAGTTTACCAATGAATTTTCAGAACTCAACTTCTAGGAAGAACAGAAAAAGAAATAATAATTTTCTAATTAAAACTAAAACTAGAAAAATTAAGAAATCTAATTCCGTAGAATAATACTGTCCAATTTCTTCACTTCGGGTTTCCAAAACTTTGATCAACCTATATCAATATGTTTAACATGCCCTAGATTAGTTATCTGACGAAGGAATTTGTCAGATTTTTCAATTTCTTAGAGATCTAATTAAATTAAATAATTTCATGATTAACAGCTTAAATCTGTTTTCAATACCCAAAATGAAGATCAAGAGCAGTAATTACACTAGAATCTATGCTAAGAGCATGCCCTAAAATTTACTTGAAATTAAGAATTAAAATAACAAAGAAAGCAAAGATTTTCCATCGTTAATCCAGAATCATTAATTACATTAAACAGTAATGAAATAAGACAGAACATGGATTGCTCAGATAGAGTAATATAAAACGTGGATAAAAATAGTACAGGGCATGGAATGTAATTCAAAATAATCCAGGAGGGCAAATTTGGAATTTTATCTGAAACTTCCCAAAAAGTCATGTAATACAGAGTTTTCCCGGAGAAGGAGATGGAGATGCCAGGCTGGAGAGGTTGCTGTAGGAGAAGGTGCCTGGCTTGGGTGGAGGGTTCTGGCGTCCCACGGTCGAATATCGCCTGGTCATCGCATGGTGGAGATGGGCGTTCGGTGATGGGCTGGGCGGCTTGGCTGTGCAATGATGAAGAAAAATGACGCCTTTTTGGGCATCATCTGGAGCAGAGGAGAACGACCAGTGCTGGGTGCTGGCCCGGTGTTGAAAGTGTGTCGCTCGTCTGTTCTGGGCATGCGACCGATGATGAAGATGAGCGGTGAAGTGGGTTCGTGCCTGTAGAGGTGCAGATTGGTCGGTGGAAACGATGGGGGGTAGAGGAGGAGTTGCCGAAGATAGGAGAGAGACAGAGTTGAGAAGGTGAAAGCAGTGCAAGTAAACTGGTTAATCTGGTTTGATGTGTGATGGAGGCTGGAAACGTAAGGAGAACTAAGAGGTGGGTGTGCGACAATAGCAGATGGATGGGTGCGATGAGGGAAAGAGATGGAGAAATAGAAAGGGGGAAAAAAATGGTGCTTGAACTACAACAAGAGAAGAAAGGGGAAAGTGAGAACGTGAAGAGGAAGGAAAGTTGGTGTTGTGAGGTAGTGCATAAGAAAGAAGGAAGCAAACGTTGTGATTGAAAAGGAAAACCAAAGAAAGAAAAGACAAAGAAGCAATGGGGAAGCAAGACAAACTAAAACTCTCCCCAACTCTATACGGCTCCCTTCTTTATAAATTTTTTTTCATTATTTTTCTCCAACAAACTCCTCCTATCCCTATATAGAACTCTTCTTCCTCTTCTATTTCAATTAGGACTCTTCCTCTTGATCTCTACTTGATCTGCACCGTTGAAATTAGATCTAATCCATCCAACCCTCCTTTAGTTGATCTGCAAAATAAAGGACTAAATTAGAATCATTAAAACCATACATTAATCCTCTAATAAGCTCTAATGATCATCTAATCGTTGATTTTGAAAAAATTAAGGTTTGGATGGCCAATCAAGCTAAATTTTGCAATTTGGACAGTTAGATGATCTAATTGAATGCTAAACTAGGGGTCTTTTAGCCAAAATTAAACACTTAACAATATCATTGTATGAGGAAAGGTCATTATACTGGGTTAATTACCTGAAGGTTAGTTCTGTGTTTTTAACGAGAGGTCAGTTTTGTAGGGCTTGTAATTAGGGGTGGCAATTCGGGTTGGCAGGTCGTGTTTGCGGCAACACGAACACGACACGATTAGAGTTATGGGTCGACACGATTAATAATCGTGTCAAAAACCTATGACTCGTACACGGCCCGGTTCTTAAAAAAATAACACAGCACGACCTGTGTAACACGATTAATTGACTTAGTTGTATTGGATACATGGCACGACATGAAACGACTCGATTTTCCTATTACAACTTAGTAAAAAAATTGCTCCCAAGTGAATGGAGCCAAACCAACCACAAAACATAGGATGGTTATTTTACAACCGTCCTATTTGTTATGTTTTATAGGACGGTTATATCATAACCGTCCTATATGTTATGTTTTATAGGTCGATTGTGAAATAACCATCCTATATGCTATGTTTTATAGGACGGTTGTGAAATAACCGTCTTATATGCTATGTTTTATAGGACGGTTAAAGACTAACCGTCCTATTTTACACACATGGATATAGTTTATTAGTACTTTACCAATCTGTGAGTGTGACTGTAATGTGTCAGACTTCCAGTGACTGGGTCTGCTGTCTTAGGCAAATGGCCTAGCCTTGGCGCCGGCCTGCCTGACAGGGACAGATAGTTTTCTTTTTTCCAATTCCAAACTGGCAAGTGGCAACTGGAGTTAATAAAACTTACACTTCAATCATTTGTCAAATATTTTGAGTCCTTGATGTTAGATCCGACGTGTGGGCCCCCCTTGCAGTGGCGGAAAAACAAAATGAAAATTGAAAACATAAAGGTTTAACTAATTAATAATTATCTAGGTCTACTAAGTCAATCTGGTCTAAGGCAATTATTTTGTCTTTTTGTATGTAAGTAAGCCCAATTCCCATATCCAATTGTCCAATTAAATTTGAAGTCTTATGCTAAAGCGCCCTAGCCTAGCTGGTGGTTGTTTGCTATAAGCCTATAACTATAAGTTATAACCTAAGACTTAGTTAATGTACACACTGTCTCTAATTTTCTTATCAAACATTTTAAGATTAGCTACACATTGTCAGTTACAAACTTACAAGTTACACTTAGTAGAAAATTAATTAACCAAGTTTTGTAACTTGTACAAGTACAAGTGAAGTGAAAGACTAACTATTATATATTGTATAAAATTATAAATACTAATGATTTTCTTATGTTAATTTTACATGTCATCACCAATTGATCTAATATATCTCTTTTTCATCAAATTCATGAATATCATGTATCTAACTTATATAACTCAATATTTGTTTCTCTTTTCTAACTCCTAATTGATGATAATAGATTAGGAATAACTCATTCATCCATGATCCATCATTCATGCAGAGTAAAATTTAGTAACTCCCTTAGTAATATCATTCAACGTGTGTTTTCTCTCTCATGATTATTATTCATTTTACCATCAATGACACTTCTTTTCAGTTTTCACTATAGAGTATAAACCACAATCCATAATTAATTTTAGTTTCACCAAAGTTATCATATCAATATCCTTCTAATTCTCTCTTGATAAGCTTTTGTGTTAATTCAATACATAACTCATATTCTCGGATCTCATTCTCACCTCACATAATGAATTAATTACATAGCTAATAACTATTCCCTTCATATACTCATTATCCACCAATGAGATAATTACATAACTCTTTATATACTAATTCTCAAGGCAATTGTTTTGTCTTTTTGTATGTAAGTAAGTAAGCCCAAATCCAATTATCCAATTGAATTAGAAGTCTTAAGCTAAAGCCCCTGCCCTGGTCAGTTGTTTGTTATAACTATAAGTTATAACCTAAGACTTAGCTACACCTATACATTGTCTCTAATTTTCTTATCAAACATTTTAAGATTAGCTACACATTATCAGTTACAAACTTACAAATCACACTTAGTACAAAATTAGTTAACCAAGTTTTGTAACTTGTACAAGTACAAGTGAAGTGAGAGACTAACTAACTGTCAAATATTGTATAAAATTATAAATGCTAATGATTTTCTTATATTAATTTCACATGTCATCACCAATTGATCTAATATATCTCTTTTTAATCAAATTCATGAATATCATGTATCCAACTCATATAAGTCAATATTTGTTTCTCATTTCTAACTCCCAATTGATGATAATATATTAGGAATAACTCATTCATCTATAATCCATTGATCCATCATTCATGTAGAGTAAAATTTAGTAACTCCCTTAGTAATATCATTCAATATTTGTGTTAATTCAACACATAACTCCTATTCTCTGATCTCATTCTTACCTCACCTAATGAGTTAATTACATAACTAATAACTATTCCCTTCGGACCCTTCCTATACTCATTATCCACTAATGAGATAATTACATAACTCTTTCTATACTCATTCTCAACTCTCAAGCTACTAAGTTAATTACATAATTGTTTCTATTCTCATTCAATCATTCTTACCTAATGAGTTAATTACATGACTCTTTCTTTACTTATCCTCAACAACTTTTGAATTGAGTATGAGTTACTTACATAACTTTGCTTTTTTAAGATGATCCTCAACTGAGATCAGATGAGTTAAATGCATAACACTTACTTTACTCATCCTCAACCTTAACAACTATTGAATTGAGTATGACAGTATGAGTTACTTACATAACTTTGTTTTTAAGTTGATACTCAACTGAGATGAGTTAATTACATATATGCTCTATCTTTTGAAGCTCATCCTTAAGGAAATTAAGATGAGTTAATTACATAACTCTTTCTTTACTCTATACTTAATAACTATTTTTATTTAAACACATCCTCAACTAAGATTAATTAAATACATAACTCTTACAGCTTATATGACGGTTATGCAACAACATGTTAACAACCGTCCTATAACTTTCTAATAAATAAAATAACCATCCTATATAACTTATAGGACGGTTATAAAAAAATCGTCATATATTTCATTATATATATTATAGGACAGTTATTTAAAAACCATCCTATACGGTTATTTAAAAATCGTCCTATATTGTTCTATATATCATTTTTCACCTTGATCAGCCCTAATTTCAAATTTTCAATCTTCCAACGGTCCAAACTACTAAGAAAGTGAAAATGACCATTCCTCTTCAATGTTTCACAGATCTAAGCAAAATAAGGTATGTATTTACGAATTTTACAATCAGATACGCTCTATAAAAAACATAAAAGCCAGTACCCTTTTTTTCAATTTTTTTGTTTTTTGTTAACTATTTTCCATAGATCTTGATGAGTTTTAGTCTGAGAAGGTGAAAACGACCATTCCTCTTCGATCTTTCACAGATTTAAGCAAAAAAAGGTATGTATTTACAAATTTTATAATATGTATTTATTTTTTTCAATTTTTTTGTTTTTCGTTAACTATTTTTCATAGATCTTGATGGGTTTTAGTTCTCTGTGTATAAGAAACATTCCATTTGAGTTTTATATTTCTTTGCTCTATATTTGAGTTTGTTTTTAGGTTTTTTTACTGTTTTTTCGAAAAAATCAGTTACAAAATTTTTTTAAAAAAAGTCGTTGTTTTTTCGTATTTCTTCATTGAAAAGTATTTCTATCCACATATAGAGCTTTCCCATGTTGTGTATTCATGTGTGATAATGTTTTCATCTCTCTTTTTTTTGTAATTTAGTTTTTTTTTTAATTTTTCAAAAAAAATAAGTTACGAAAATTAGGAAAATTTTGTTATTTTTTATATTTATTAGTTAATACCTATTCTTATCCACATATATAGCTTACTCATGCTTGAATCTTCATGTATTAATGATTTTTAGCTAATTTTTAGCATTTACTCTAATTTTTAGTAATATAGGACGGTTCTTGAAGAACCGTTTAATACCTATTCTTATCCACATATATAACTTACTCATGCTTGAATCTTCATGTATTAATGATTTTTAGCTAATTTTTAGCATTTACTCTAATTTTTAGTAATATAGGACGGTTCTTGAAGAACCGTCATATATAACTTAGTAATATAGGACGGTTCGTCAGGAACCGTCCTATATAACTAGCAATATAGGACGGTTATTCAAGAACCGTCCTATATTAGATGAGTAATATAAGACAGTTCCTCAAGAACCGTCCTATATTACATGAGTAATATAAGACGCTTCCTCAAGAACCGTCCTATATTTTCAACCATTCCATAGGTTAGAATCATGTCAAGGTAACGAGTAAATAGGTTGCGTGTCAAACAGGTCGACAGGACGGGTCAAATTGATTGACTCGAACACCACACGATTTTTGGTGTGTCACACGAACACGATAAGACTCGACCCAAACTCGTTAAATTCGTGTCGGGTTCGTGTCGTGTCATATTTTGCCGCCCCTACCTGTAATCACTCCCTCACTTATCAATCTAGTAAACTGGTTTGCTTCACTGAATGAGACTCGCATATAATATATGTGTAGCATGAACATGTCTTTTCTCACGAAAAGATTTACAGTAATCAGAGAGACCACTGGAGTTAAAACAAGAGAAATCACAAGTCAGAAACTGTATCTCGTCCAGCATCTGACGGCAGGAGATCTAAGCTAGGTCTTCTTTCTGTTCCTCTAATCAAAGCATGCTGTCCACACGAGCCGGTAATCTCTTGAAGAAGTTGCTGGGAACAGAAGGCATCTTGCTACGGAATCTTGGGTGGCGGAGCATATAGAGGCCTGCAAGCAGGGCCACCATTCTGAACGGAGTCACATACAGTGTCACAGCTGTACATAGACAAAAGATTATGAAGAGGCTTGTAGCTCTTGGATCTCTCCAGCTGAGCAAGGATTGGAATCTCTCTCCCTGTGTTGCCATGTCTCCAACCACGGTCTGTATCCTTCCAGCAACGCTTCTAAGCCTATCATACCTCATCCGAACTATGTCGTGAGGCTTGGATGTTGGAAAAGTGTCAAACTCCTCATCAAGCTCATCTGGGTGGACTGCCTCTGCCCAAGAAAGTTTGATATCCATATGTGGTGGGTTTCTTGGCCGGAACCTGTAGTTCCATATTCCTATAAGGAACATGTACAAGAAGACTGTTGGAAGTATGAGTTCTGGATACCAGATCAAGATCAGGAACAGGACGTGAACCAGAACAGTGGTGATTGGGTTCTTCCAATGGCGAACATCGTCAAACCATTTACCAATAGCAATTATCCCTGACAACAGGGACATGATTCTGAAGAAGTTAGCTTTGCTTCTTCTCATGCTCCACATATGAGAGTCTACATCCAGCATATACTCCACCACCTCTTTCCTTAGTGGGGGTTCAGCTCGTCCAAGCCTCACTGCCACTATGTTCATTGCCTGATATCTCAGAGTGTCCAATTGGTTCACTGTGAATGGATGGAGATAATGCATTTTTGGCAGTAGCGGATGGCCATATAGATAGATTATGCTAGCCAGCGACAGGGAAGTAAAGCGCACTGCCAACTGAAGCTCCCCTAACTTCTTCAACCCAGATGGTTGTAGAGCTAAAAGTGGGTAAGAATGTGTGTAAATGCGATCTGCTTCGAGGGTTGATAGACGGATTCGTACCTTTCCAATCCTTGAGTCTTTAGCAGGACCACCGCCTATAGGTTTCTCATTGCCCCCCAAGTGACAGTTATCAAAAACTCCAAGTGTGATTACTGTGCAGGGGTCGTACACCTCCCATGTGTATTGCTCATTCCATTTGGGACTGAAGCTACCAATTATGGTTCGGGTTCGTACCCACTTCTGTCCATACCTGGCAACACAATAAGCATCAGTGGTAGCTCCTGCTTTCATTGGCAGAAGCCCTTGTGCACTTAGTATGCCTACCTCCAGTATGCCAACTGGCTGCTTCCAGAGCTGCCGAGCAGTGGGACGTGTGTCACTTACATACATAGTTGATTCATCCAGTACATGGTAAGCACCCTCAAGACAGACTCTGAGGTGAATCCGGCTTGAAAATTTGAGCTCTTTCCTTTTGTCCCCTTCCAAAAAACCAAATCCAAATTTCTCTAGGTTGAACCAACGGGAATGAACTGGTCTGTAATCCAGTCGCTTCTCGAAAATGGTCAGTGGCAGTGAAATCCTTCCAAGCACTTCATCTTTGGTCAGGTTCACCCGATCCTCAACTGTAAGAACCAACTGCTCTTCAAAAGGTTCGGCTGCGACAAAGACTAAATCCTCATTCCATAGTGGGTTTGTAGTTGGAGTAGGGCAAAGCTTGGTCCTGAGCACCTGATTGCCAACTTGAGCTTTCGCAAAAACTGATGGCGCTCGCCCTTTCTCATTTGGCTGGACATCCTGAGCTTCAATTACGTTAACTCTGAGGTACCAGAGCTTTGGTGAGACATAAACTTTTGAACGGATATTGAACACACCTTCCCCATGAACGGAGGCAGCATCAGAGTGCCAGGCCTCTGGAAAGGCTTCATCAGCCTGTGTCCCCATCCAAACTGCAAGCATGACCTCCCCTTTAACCTTGCCTAATCCCGATTGATCCTCCAATCTGTACCATTGAGGTGCCAAGGGGCTATCTGGTGGAACTCTAGTTGGCACCTCATTCAAGTCGAACTCCACCTTCCCCAGGTAGTCATCTCTTGCTACCATCTCTCTGTCCTTGACAAATACCTCAAGTACCGAAGACTGAATTCTGTCCTTTGAGAATGCAAAAACCTGGTTCCATTCAGGATTTGGCTTCTTCTCAAAGTGCTTTGTTTTTCCTTTATAGTTTCCCAGCTTCACCTCTACGTATGGATCACAGCTTGCTGTGATGGCATTGGTGGGTAGGTCTTTGGCTTTTACCACCCGCACATACAGATAGTACGTCTGTTCGACAAGATCGTACGTGCTGCTGAACTTTTCTCCACTCATCCAACCTCCTCCCACATGCCTTCCTTCCATTGGCCACCTCTCCCCAAGATGGGGCTTTGCGTCCTTCAATCCGTAGTCATTTTGTTGGTTAGGCTGGTTTTGTGGGTTAATCTGTTCCATGGTTACTGGAATGCCTTCCGGCTGTCTCTCCTCCACAGATTTTCCTGGTTGTTGGAAAGCTTGTTGTTTGTATATGTATTGTGTTGTCTTGACAATTTTCACTTCTACAGGCTCCTCAATTTCTAGTTCTTTAGCAGAACCTTTAGTGGAGGTATCTGCCACCACACCAGAGGCAGAAGTATCAGCAGCAAAAGCAGTTTCAGTAGCAGGTGAAGCAAGGGTATTAATGGCAACAGCACCGGTGGTTGCCTTATCTACAGCAGCAGGGGCACCAGTGGCAGTCTTGTTATCTGGAGTAGTTTTGGTATCAGTATTATCAGAGGCAGGGGGTGGAGGAGATGCAGATTCAGTTGAAATAAAAAATTTCAGGCCAATCTCACCTTTAACAGACGAAAAAAACCAGTTTTTTTCTAATGGAAATCTTTGCAAAGCTTCCTCGCCTTGTCTAACTATATTGGAGCCATGGATTCTTACCTTCCCAAGAAAATTGCGCCCAGATGGCCTCCTCTCATTATAGACACAAACCTCAATGCTGTGGTCGTGCAGTTTCTTGGGGTCATCAAGGTGGAAGATGAGCTTCTGGTTCCAGATGGGATTGAGATTTTTGTTAACAGTTTTGGTTCTGGTACGCTGGTTGTCAAAATCAGCTTCTACAAATGGGCTTGCTGATCCTTCACCGTCTTTGGGCATAAGATCATGAGCGTCCACAACATCTAGCACCAGCTTCATCGTACATCCCTTTTGCTTCCTTGCTGCAAGAAGATGCAACGAAGCAGCCACCAGGTCGATTCTGAAGCAAAGGTGCTCTGATTTCGGAAAGTAAAAGAGAAAAAAGAAAGGAATAGTTGGGGTTTTGAGTCTCTTTCTTTAATTAGATAGCAGGCTTTGCTTGATGGGAAGAAAAAGAATGCTTTGAAGGTGAAGCTGCATGTAACTTGGGATCGATCTTAGAGGTTGGCATTAAGGTGCATCATCAATGCTAGTGGTGCAGACGCCCTAAGGTGGGCTGGGGAGAGTCTGAATTGCCTCTACTATGCTTAAAAGGAAAAGAATCAAGGAATCAAAGAAATTAGGGTGTAGGCAGGGGAAGGTGACATTTGGTTGCGTTGATTGAGAGCTACTTGTGTTGGCTTTGGTTAGAATGGGCTTGTTATGCTGTTTGTTCCAAAGTCTGTAGGTGTCTGTTTTCAAGGGGATTAAGCTGCCTTTGTTCTTGTTGGTAACTTCTCCAAATCTGCTCAGCTATTTGATTCATTGGTCAGTTTCTTTATGGGGCGCTACAAAGGTTATTTGGCCATATGTTTGGTGCAGTTTTTCCTGGTTATACAGATTTTAGCTATATCCTTTCCTTCTTTCGGCAGGAATGTCAATAGGAAAGCAAGCGAATGTAAAGACTAAAGCAGTGGCTTAGAAAAAATGCAAAAGCAAAATCAAAAGCTTAGGCTTTTCTCATCTTGCAAAAGATGCTTACTTTGTGCTTTATTCCCTGCGCTTATATTTTAATACCCTCATATCCACCAATTTCTTAATTTCACTGGGAAGTTCCAGAAACACCCATATGTTCTTACTTCCCTGACTGTATCAGGGTGTTAAATTCGCTAAAATACCCCCACATTTCTTCTCCTGTAAGGAAAAAGGATTGAAGGAATGATATATAATGTAACTGAATTTAGTCGTGCTCCTTGATGCCACGCTTATATAATCCAGTTGATTGGATTATGCCAGTTTAACCCATGTTTTGAGGATTACATGGAATAATCTGCCATGATCCAATAACCGGATCTAATTAGGCTTTCCGCTTGATATAAACGTTCTGTTGATTAGATCCTTCTCATTGAATATTTATACCATGATATCAATATTTTCCAAGATAAAATGCATCCCATATGAATCAGCCTTTCATTGCCTAAGCGTCTAAACAGTTGGAAATTTCATGATTGTTATTAGGGGATACAGTTTAGATCATTAAACAAGTAGATTCAACTTGTGCCTCTGCTAGTTCATATCCCTTCCACACAATATATGCATCCATCAAATAGACCACCTTTTCAGTAGCTTTATGATGAGATTTGGAGGAAAACAAGCCTTTGGAGGAAACCTGGATAGGACTATAAAATGCTGGAAAACAGAGGGTATATCTTGAACTCTTTTTCATGGACTGATCCTCCTTTGCCAATGTAATACAATAGTAAAATTTTGTGACAACTCTTTCCATAATGGGGTCTTATTCTGATCCTCCTTTCTCATATTGTAATGGATTCATTAAAAGCAGGGTTGTCTTTATTCGTTGCTGCCAAAGCTTATATGCTGTGTTCTACTTGGGCCTTTTATTCTCGGCAGTCTTAAAGCTTCTTCATTGGAATGCTGATATATACCCGCCTGTTACATCATGATTGATATGTTTGGGGACCAAGGTTGTGACAGTGCAGAGAGTGAGTTAAATTGCCTCAGAGTTGAGCTATCGGGCAGGATTTACCAATGTAGTTGTATTAGCATTTGATATTAAGATGGCCACTGACTCCTAATGCGGAGCAATTAGAATAGTAAGCCACTGGACGCACACCCAAATTGTGATTTCAGTCCTTTGCAGTTGAAAAGCCGAAGTTGCATCCAAAATGTATTTCTGCCGGTACTCTTATTTGCAGGCGTGACGTTGTGTTACTTTGGCGAAGTGAGCCAGGTAGGCCACAACTTAATGAACAATCAAAGCTTCAGCCCTTGCAAATAGAATAACAAATTTTGGTAAACCAGCAATATATGTTGAAAAATGCTTTGGGAACATTAAAAGGCTGTACTCAGTCTTGCTCGGGTTCACTTTCAGATGATCGTGTGGAAGCCATACCAATAAGGCCTTTGTGTTTGGTTCAGAAGGCATGGTTTTCTACGGTCAGGCCTCCTCCCACTAGTCCGGCTAGCTAGTGAGTGGTTCTTTCAAAGGGGAAGCAGGCTGGGTCCTATGGGCCGGTATTTCCCTCAACACACGCTGCATTGTTAATCACCACCCAAGAACTAAAAGATTCAAGAGTCAAGGTTCACAAGAACACTGGGAGGAAGACAATCAAGATCTCACTCGTGACAGCTGTTGGAACAAAGTTCTCTAGAGAAAAAGGAAACTCAGCACTCACCGGTAAAAGAGGAGAGAAAAGTGGGGGAAAAGCAAAGCCCCGCTGATCCATTCAGCATGTTTGGCTTGTTTTAGATTTGCTAGTTATCAAAATTTATGATGATTGAATGATTTGATATATACCGTTTTGGTCTTTAAATTTTAGGCTGTTGGAATTTTTCACTAAGCAAAACAAAAGTATCCATAAGTACGAATTTTCGCAAGTAACCTGAACGTGTCACATCATCCAAAGGTGAAACCTAGCTAAGTTGGCATAAATGTACAACTGGATTAAAATAGCCTTGCCACTGTGGCTCATTAGAGTATCATAAATTGAGAAGGGCTTCATTTCACATCTCGAATGAACCATTTGCAGAGGGATTAGCTCTGTACAAAAATTACTTTGATTGGGCGATCATAACCATGTAATTAGGAGTCCCTTTCCACTTTAAAGGAGATAACTGATATCTGCACTCCACCTTTTTAAAAGATGCATTATCGTCTCACTGTTAGGCAAGCTGTAATTCTATCTAAGACCATTTTTTTTTAAAGATCTGAACCATGCAAGATCTTGTTCATATCCTACATGAGCGCATCAAAATGTCATCCATTGAATAGTATTTTAAAGAGACACGATTGAACCGTTTACAATGAAAAATAGAAGACTGAGCTCTATGAATGACTCCAAAACCTTACCTAACTAAAACTCACTTGTGAATAATCTAACCTAATCATCTTGTTTGAC
Source organism: Warburgia ugandensis (assembly GCA_035236585.1). Classification (NCBI taxonomy): domain Eukaryota; kingdom Viridiplantae; phylum Streptophyta; class Magnoliopsida; order Canellales; family Canellaceae; genus Warburgia; species Warburgia ugandensis. Next base: position 5,576,568 of record CP141133.1, read on the forward strand.
GTCTTTTATGTAGAGTATTGGCTAAAAAAATTGTGTATGTTGGGTACTTCAAACTACTAGTTTTTTACCTGGAAAAATCTAATAGCTTTGGTTTAAACTCCAAAAATGCAAAACTAAAATCATCTAATAAGCATGAATTTTTGTATCTAGCATATCTAAGAAAGGCCGAACATGATGAACAAATTACATCATCCAAACTTAAGATTCATCTAGGCGAGAACCCACCAAGCCCAATATAAAATGGGCCGCATGAAATAAAAGACTAGTAGGCTATATTTTTTCTGGCAAGACAAGGGTCAGTCTCTCCTCAACTGAGTATTTTGGAGCCAATCCTACAACTCACTGGAAAAGCATTTCCCATTTAAAAACTCAAGAAAACACTAAATAGGATCCTCCCATGGATGTGATTTCTGGTGCATATCCCATCTAGGATTAAGACAAAGTGCAGGTGCAAATTACATATATTGCTATTGCTTTTTCGCGTTCTATAATTAACGAGATAGGAAAGTCAGTGTTCAAATCGATTAAAAAATATGATTTTTGACTCGCTTAAGAGGAACGGTCTCATAACTTAAAAATGTAGACTACATGTGTACTTTTACCACATAACACCCAAAAGAGAGTGTTGCATTAGTACCAAAGGAATGCGGGTATATCAGCTCCTACAATTTATGATCCTAAAAGGGTCAGAAAGTTGGTAATTACATAGTAAACGATTGGAAGGCCTGAATTTTCCCCAGTCAGATGATTTCTGGCAATTTACCTGTCTAGTATGTTGTTTTAAAGATGAACGATTAGGATCACCGACCGATCCATTGTCGTTAAGTTTTTTAAAGATTTAAAACTAGTGACTAGATTGTCCAAATGCATTATTTTCTTTGGGCTGCTTAATTTTGGTATTTTAAACAAGATGAACGGCTTCGATTTATAGAAAATGGTGCATAAAGTGTGAAAAAAAGGCGCATACTCCTTCCTCTCCTTTTGAGCGTGTACTCTTACGGGCACTCTCTAATTAACGTAGATCTTAAAAAGGTGTATAATACATCACTCTTGAGATTGAGATTCCCAAAAAGCAGTGTTAAGTCGATCGTGTTTGTGTTTGGTCTACATGGGATTCATTACTGATTAATGGCCAACAATATGAAAAGTTCCATCCAAGCAAGAGGGAAAAAGAAGGGCAATTCTTTGCTTGTAAATGGACAAAGCATCACCTCTGTAACTATTATCCTCCTTCTCCTCCTCTTGTTGTTATAGTTAGAGTCAATCTTTGAATCTCCTTCTTTAATGTTAAATGATTTGGGATGCCTCCTAACACCTTTACCTGAACCTATAGTGATAATGCCATACTGAACTAGGTTGTCTTCTATCTTCTTATCCACAAATTGCTAGAGCAAATCATCAGCTGCGTCACTTTCCTCAAAACTGATCACTGATTTGTCACTTGTTTTACCCTTTGAATCTCCTCATCCTCATTGAGATTCAGCTGCAATTTCATCTTGCTCTCCTGCCTCATCTTGATGCACTCCCACCCTTGTTTGAACTCCTTCCTCACCTGATTCACTGGGACCTCTCCTTCAACTCTTCCCTAACTTCGGCTCACTTCTTGACCTTGACTCACTCCCACCATTGATTGAACCCCTTTCTCACCAGCTAGTTTATTACTGGCTTTCTCATTTGTGACCTTACCTCTAGGTTTTATTGCAGAGAGAAGTTGGCTGTACTCTTTTTCATCCTCAATTTCATGCTCAACATATATATATCGTCCAAGTCCTTCACTTGGACTACATACATGGCAAGTCAATGGAAATGTTGTTGGTCATGGGAACCATATCATCTTCACATGTCAACATTGCCAAGCCTTCATCCATTGTCGTATATATAGTCCAAGTCCTTCACTTTGTAGTGTAGAGCTACCCCTTCCACCTGCCCCTCTTTAAATCTATCAGTAACATCTTATTTATATCTTCTTCAACAGGCTTACTGCTGAAGCCACCTATATAGTACAATCTACCAATGTCTCCAAATACACCGCCATAGCAAAAAGAGGTTAAGATATCCCCGCAGAATATCAAATCAATAAAAAACATGCTAATAAAGTGGACTGAAAAGTTCAATAAAACAGTAACCCAAAAACATGTCTATACATGGTTATAGACTTGAATATAATAAAAAATGATGCTCGAACCAAAAATTTTGCTAAAAAGGTGATGAAAACAAGAATGTTGCTCAAGATGCTTGAATACAGTCATAAATGAAAGAGAGAAACAGAGATGGAAATATACCTAGCTCAGATACCATCCTAAACTATAGACTTATATAATACCAATAATGCAAGAGAGAAAGAGTGATGGAAATGTATGAAGCTCAGATCAGGAAACTCATAAACCTACATTTCTGGGGCGTCAATATCCGTGGTTCTATACCAGAATTTCTCGGCGAACTCCGAAACCTTGAGCTCGTCTCGTTTGCCTTGACAAACTTTTCAAGATTCCGGCATCACTAGGCAACCTCACGCGCTTCTACGTTCTCTCACTTGAATGGAACCGGCTACCCGGACAGACACCGGAATCTTACAGAAACTATAAACCAAAACCGTCCGAAGGACGTTTCCTTCTCGTACTTAGTGGAAACGAAGTCTTCGGAAAGATACCCGAATCTTTTAAGCAAGTTGATTTCCGAGACTTAAATCTGTTGTATAATAAGCTGACAGGCGACGCTTCGATGTATCTTGATCTGTCGGCGGTGACTTTTCCGGACAAGATTGTAGAGGTGGATATATCATGCAACAAAATCACCGGAAAGATTCCGGCGCAAGTGACCAAGTTGACGGATCTCACGTATTTTAATGCAACCCATAATTTGCTTTGCTGAGAGATTCAGTAGGGTGGGAAAATAGAGCGTGCTGGCCGTTACTCTCACTATCGGTGTCTCTGTGGAGGGCCACTCGCCGTGAAATGTAAACCCGGCGAGTCGCATTCCTGCACCGACGAAACCCTGGCCATGATTGCCCCTGCTTTGGATGAAAACACGCCGATTAGATGACTCTAGCAACTGGAAATTATAGTATTGATCACGTTTCATGCATGTCTAAAATCTTTACTAGAAGAAATTAATGACTGAATTAGGCCACCAAAATAATAGCCTCGTTAAGATAGGTTATACAATCCCATCGGAGTTTCAAGTAGATGATATCTAAACCTGGACAATCGTGCATGCTAAAAATGCCCTCGTTTTAGCTATCCTTCATGAAAATTTTGGTCTTCTCACTTCTGTACCCTGCAGGTCAGACCAATATGCAACATCCCAGACCTAAAAAGTTAAACAAACTGGGTTAATTGACATTGATTGGCAATTACCTAACAGACTGCAGGAATCAAGCGGCTAGGATCTGAGTAAGTCTCTGCAGATCAAAATCACGAAACCCAATCATTATGGACTACCAGACATCCAAAACAGGGCTAACTAGGTGAACGGGTCAGATCATCGAACGGTGGCCCTTCATGCATAAGTGAAGGAGTCCTCTTGTAAAGTTTGACTATGCAGTCAACTAATTAACCTTAGCCCTTGTACCAAATCACGAAGCGAGCCTTGGTGGTAGAGTTGACGTCATGTGAACTTCAGGGTTTAAGGTATGAAAACAACCTCTTGCAAAATGTAAGGTAAGACTGCATACTAGGTTCGCTTCTTCCCCGAATTCTATGTATTCACTGGAGCAGCGCTTCTTTTTTTTACTTGTGCCAAATCACCACTAGCAAAATTGATATCTCCACCCCTGTTTGATACTATCATCCATTATTCATCCTTAATGATTCTTCACCCTTTGCTTCTCAATCACCAATATCTTCTTCACTATAAATGGGATTTGGATGGTTAGAAGACATTGGGAGGCATCGGCTTCTACTCTACCGTCCGGAAACTAATTCTCATCCTAAGTCCCAATTGATATTTACACCCATCTCCACGTCCACACTGTATAACAGAAAACCCCACTTCTTCAACAGCCCTAAAGAAAGCTGAAAATCATCACATGGTGTCTAAAATCACCACGGTCGGAATTGATATATCCAGCCTATATCCGTTATCCAACTCTTATATATAAACACCACAGCCTCACTCTTTCTAGCACACATCGTAATTCCCCACTCTGGCCATGGAAACCATCGGTCTCTCCTTCCTCTTCCTCGTACTCTCTTCCTTCTTCCATTCTCGTTCTCCGGCCGCTGCATCCAAATGACCAAAAAGCCCTCCTTCAAATAAAAAAGCCCTAAGCAACCCTCCTGCCTTTTCCACCTGGACCCCCAACTCCGACTGCTGCGACTGGACCTTCGTCGCCTGCAACGCCAAAACAAACCGCGGTACACGACTAGGAGCCAACCACGAAAAGATCTCCGGCCAGATTCCGGCGACCGTCGGAGACCTCCCCTACCTCGAAACCCTTGACTTTTAGGGTCTCAACCTCACCGGCAAAATCCCACCGTCCATTGCAAAACTCAAGAAACTGAGAAACCTACTCCTTACTGAAGTCGATATCTCCGGAACCATACCAGAGTTTCTCGGCCAAATGCAAAGTCTAGAAACAATCCATTTCGTCAAAACAAAACTTTCCGGCACGATTCCAGCGTCTCTCGGCAACCTCAGAAACCTCTTCTTTCTCTCTCTGGATCAGAACCAGCTCACCGGAGAAATACCAGAATCTTTCGGGAGGTTCAATCCGCCAGCGCCTTATGGTCCATTCGGTCTCACACTTTCAAGAAATAGACTTTCCGGCAAGATACCGAAATCTCTACAGAAAGTGGATTTTGACTTCCTAGATCTGTCTCATAACAAGCTGACAGGCGACGCTTCGATGTTTTTCAAGGCTTCCAAACCGGCCCTGGAAATAGATCTGTCGTGGAATATGCTCGAATTTGATCTGTAGACGGTGACATTTCCGTTCAAGGTTGAAAAGGTGAATTTGTCAACGAACAAGATCAAAGGGACGATTCCGGCGCAGGCGGCGAAATTGACGAATTTGGTAGTGTTCGATTTAAGCCATAATCTACTCTGTGGAAAGATTCCACACGGAGGGGAAATTCAGAGTGTTGGTGAATTTTCTCATAATCGCTGTCTTTGTGGAGCGCCGCTGGAGGTGAAATGTAAGTCCGGCGAGTAGTATTCCCGCATCTCCGGTGTAGGATGAGGTCGGAGAGTCAACCTCCTTCGCGTTTTCTCCTAGCTTCTAGTTAAAGTTCGAGAATATGATGTTTGTTTTGCCGCATTGTATGTTTTGCAGGAAAGATTTTCTGCTTTTGGGAAGCGGAAATCTGTGAACTCGAGTGCTTCCCTCCCGTCTAATCCACATCCTTGGATTTTATGTTGGTTTTAGTTAAACATGTGGGCCCAATATCTTTAAACTCACTGTTTGACGAGTGCTGTTAGCATGTAGCCTGGTTGGCTTTATCCTGTTGCGCTCATATCAAATTATATTGCACTTTAATACTATAGTCTAAAGAAAAGAGTTCTATGCATTAATTTCACCTATTTGGTGCAAGTGTAAGGAGCAGGTGATATTTGATTGGTAAAAGAAAAGAAAAAAATAAAAAAAAGTTTAAAAAGGGCAATTAGAAATTTTTTCTCAACCAATCAAATGTCACTTGTTCTTTACCCTTGTATCTCCTTGCTGAAATATATATCCTAAAATACTATAAGAGTGGATAAATTGTCTATATCTTGTGACAACTATTTTTTTTTGGCGGAGATAATGTATGTCAATTTAAAACAAATGAAGTGAATATGTGTGCTCATGTTTCTTGCTTTTCATCCTTTTTTTTGTCATCTTCGTAGCAACATGCAGCAGTCTAGTTTTTATTCAAAAAGTGGCTGTGGTGTGGACCTTGTAATCAAGATTGCTCGTGGTTGGTTGTTTTGGACACCGCAGAAAAGATTAGTGGCTTAGATAACCCAACAGCTAGCCATACATAAACTTCAACTACACATGCAGAGCATTGAACATTCACAGGAGCAAATGCCCATCCAGGATCGTCAGATTTATTCCCTAGGCAAGCAAGTTGCATATTGACTTAGTCTCCATTGACAGAAATAGCCACATCAAGGGTAGCCTTGTGCACAAAGCTTTGGCATATGAGGTGTTTGGAGAAGGAGTAGACTGCAAGAGTCTATAGTGGATAGCTTTATTTTGCATTTTTGCAAGAGGCTGTTTTTATGCCTCAAACCCACGACCTCAAGGTTACATGAAGACAACTTTACCGTTGCACCGTTGCACTAAAGCTTCCCTTCACAGAGACAACCCTGTCAAAGAGGAAATTAAGCAGGACACACCTACAGTGGACTTTCTCATTTGAGATCATATCGCTGTATGACCAACTATGCAGATGACTTTGTACAGATCAAATAGTTTCGACTTAGAGTAATTTTCCTATCGCTTTGCCACAAGTGATTGTACAATTCTTCTAGCCTTTTAACCTTTACTGTACTCGTTTCTCGCAACAAGCACATGAAAAGTCGGAGCAAAGGGCCACCCACATTAATGACCCACGTTCTCATCCTCTTAACCGCAGCGGCACAATTGGGAGACTTAATTGAATCTATGCATAAGCATTGGGCGTCCATCTAATTGAATCTTTCCTTCTCCAGTCCATGTAAACATTCTGGAGTCTTGAAAGGATAGAGTTCAGCCGCTGTGGTTCTAGCAACTTTCATTCTCTCTTTGACCAGAGTAGTCTCTTCAAGATATTAAAAGAGCATACCGTTTGATTTGTCAGTCTAGCAAACGATCACATAAGCCTGAATGCCAATGGAAAAAGCCTCCGGATGGGCGGACCAAACTCAATTAAAGTTTCTGGCATTGGAGGAGTCACTCGAGATGATCACGAAAGTAACACCCTTGTTGAATTTTGAGGCCTGTAAGGAAAAACAGCCATTGAAGCTGAAAAAATTATGGCTGCAAAAACAGACACTCCCAGACAAAAATTGCTTATTCTTGCCTTCATTTGTCAATGGGGATTCTAAAGTGGTAATTGGATGGATTAAAGGGTAGTCTCCTGCACAGCTCCCGCATATATAGAGTTTAGGGAAGGGGCAGACTACCCGTGACCTCTAAATCACTCGGAATAATTCAACCATTACGCCAAGATCTTGTTCAGTAATTGGATGGATTCGAGAGCTAAACTCAATTGCATAAATCCAAGTTTCTCTTGCGAAAAGACAATCCTGTATCCATTATATGCCTGGATCCGCTAACGAGGAAGTTGATAATTTGGCCAACGTGGGTGCAGAAGTTGGAGGGATTAAAAGAAAATTTTCCGAAGCAGGAAGAGCTAACATTCAATCTCTAGCTGTCGAGCCATAAACTGGTATGGTGGTGAATTGACTCTGGCTGAATGTCTGAATCTGATGGTATGGTGGTGAATCTACAGGTAAGCCATTCTTCCCTTTTCCCTCTCCGTTTTGCTTTCCCCAGGCTAGATCCACACCGGATCTGGTCCTTCCTCAGCCGTTTCCAGCCAAGTTTCCTGGCCGGGAAACACTCCAAGCCGGCTTGGGCTGACCTTGCACGAACCAGGCATCCCAAGGATGCCAAGCACCACGTGCACCTAGGGACTGGGTCCCTGGGACAGGTTCTAGGTGTACGACAGTGTGTACACTGTCCCAGGTGCGGCCTTCAGCTATGCGCGCGACATGGGGAAGCTTTTGTTGGACTTTATACGTCTCTGCTCTGCTGGGCACGTAAAACTGAAAATTGTCGAATGAGATTTGGTGTTTGTAATTGCCGCTCTCATAGGATTTTGGATGTTGAAGCCTTGATAGCCTCTCCAGAAACAGTTTCTTGTTAAAATGTAAGATAAGATTATATACTATTGATTTTGTGGTCTGCTTCTTTCTTTGTATGTACAGGAACTTCGTGCACCAGGCTGTTCCTTTTATAGCCTCTGCCGGCCATATATACATACCTACAGGGAAAGTAAAAATGCTTATTTAAATAAATAAAAACATAGATGCGCATCCAGGGAATCGAACCCTGGTCAGTACCGTGGGAGGGTACTATGATACCACTACACCAGATGCGCTTTAGTGTTACTTTCCCTTAAATAATTAATGATTCTAATAGTGAGTTTGTGGCGCTTTGGGACGTTCGTCTTGGAAGCATTGCTTCTAAATATGTGAGTAGTTACCGCTCCTACGTATATCATTTGCCTAGGTTTACCTTAGCCATGTTTACTAATAATTTCTACTTGCGCGAGTAATGAATCTTTTCCTGGAAGCTTTTCGAGTTCCTCTAATACATATTTGACTACTAATTCCGTCGCTAACTTTTAGTTTGAGGTTTATTGATCATAGATTAAAGTGATTATTTCTTCCAATTATGACTTAAATCAAAGAACATTCATTTATTAGCTGTTGCCAGATGATCCATCTTAGGTTTGAGCATGGATGGCATGGGACAAGTATTGGAAAAATCTTGTCTTATTTTGAAAAAGCGAGGACATGAATTATGTCCCATCCCGTCGCAAACAAGGTCATTATCCCATCTCATTCCAAACACACCAAGTCCATGATAAGTAGCATCCTAAATAGTTGCTAGTTTCTTTGAAAAAATAAAAAATTTCAACTTAAAAAACATATAAGGGTATCTAAAACTCAAGGAAACCCACCTTTCATGTAAATTTTAACAACTAATATCCAAACATTTATATAAATTCATATAAAAATAAACAATACTTTTAAAAAAAATAACATTTAGGGATACAATATTTCCTACCCATTGTAATGACCCTACTTTACCTTATTTATACTTATAAAAATGTTGACTTTAATGTTACATAGTCATAAAACTAAGTGTAAATAACCAAAAATCCTGTAATGGAGTGGGAGTAACCTGTAATGGAGTGGGAGTAAGAACACTACAAGAGATAAGAACACTATAAGATATAGATATATCATTTTTTAACATTTAGGAGGGTTTATTTAACAATGTATGTTTGGCATTTCTGTTGGCACATCTCCTGCGATATCTCCGATTATATCTTCTATGATATGTGAGATATGTGTCATATATTCTATGATATCTTGTGTGATATCTAAAATACATCATGAGAAATATTTTATTATTTTTTAATAAAAATTAATGCACCAACCTATCAGGTAGCAATGATCCTCAAAGTATGGAACTTTCAACCAAATAGGATCATTTGATTACATGTTTCTCGTTAGAGATTGTGGTCAACAGCATGGTAATTTTCAAGCATGCAGGAGTAAGGTGGTATTTGTCATTTAGGCCAACTAGTTGATGAGGAGGATCATTGTTGTACATCAATTACATATAGTCTAAAAATAACTCAAACGGGTGAGCTCATGTGTATTTAATTGGACAAATTGCATTTGTTATACATCAGGAACAAAATCAAGAAGCAAGGAAATCCACAAACAACCTGGCAGCTGCAAGACATTTATTATCTATATGCATTATATACTCATTTGTTACCTTGTTGCACTTGTAACAGAAACAAGCTCCCTTACTAGCATCAAGTTTTTTCTGCATCTCCTTTTGGATTTGATTGCTTCTCTGTAAATTCAAGAGGTGTCCCATTGAAAAGGGCATGTACATATGCACCTCCCTTCTTAGGACAACTACAAGCATGGTTTTTTAGGGTTTGTAGCCGTGCTAATAGAATCTCAGGCAAAGTTAATTGCTGATGTGTTTATGATTGCTATTTTGTGCTATAATAATAGTTTCTTGACAGTGTGGAGAGCAGAAGCTAACAAAAGTTTTTCAGGCGAAGCTAAATATTCACACTTTAGTCATTTGTTGCATACTTCATCTTTGTACTAAAATCACTTGAACAAAATTCTAAATTTGAGAATTTACAATTGCACTCGCTTCTGTTGATAGAATTTCCTTCACATTGAGTGGAAGATAAATAATAAGAGGCAAAGTAAAAATCAAATGCTAAGAACAGCAAAAAGGGTATGTCACAAACAGAGGATTCAATTGAGAAAGCTTATAAACATCACATGATAGCATAGGACAGCAGGCAAACAGCAAATGTAAACTCCATGAAGGTTTACAAGAAAATAAGCTTATCAGACATCTAGGCATCACCGAAAAAGAAGAGAAAAGGGACGAGAAAAAGAACGAAGAGAAGCATCACCATTTTCACATACTAGGACTCCTAGTGGCATCCCATGGTTGCTGAGGGTTGGGAAGCATAGAGTAGGCCTGGCAAAATACAACACGACATGATAACACAACTCGAACACAACATGCATTTAGGGGGTTAGGGTCTAGTCCTATCATGTTCGTGTCATTGATTGTGTCAACCCGGAAAATACACGCTCAAAATCATGTCGTGTTCATGTCAACCGTTAGGACCTGTCATGTTGACCCGTCTGACACGCGACCTGGTAAAACTTCGAGTTGACCCGAATGACACGTGACCTTACACTAAATAGGATGGTTTTTGAGTAACAGTCTTGTATTTGAATTGATATAAGACAGTTAATAAATAGTTGTGCTGCTATACGTTATATAAGACGGTTAATAAGTAACCGTCCTATATAATTAAAGGTTTTACAGTCATATATTTATATAGGTTCCTATAGGCTATAGGATGGTTAATACAAAACCGTCCTATATTTTTATATATTCTATAAGACGGTTGATAAGTAGGCGTCTTATATTTGTATGTTATATAGGACGGTTATTAAATAACCGTCCTATATTTTAGGGTTCTATAGGACAATTATTAAGTAACCGTCCTATATTTTAAGATTTTATAGGACGGTTATTTGTTAACCTTCATATATTTAATTAGTTATATATGACTGATACTAAATACCCATCTTATATTAGTTAAAATGTATAACCTATATTACTATCCAAGTGTCCAGTCTAGTGTGGTGACTCCACACACAATTCTCTCTCTCCATTAAATACAACCTCACATATCAAAACCTTGTCTTGACTCTTAAAGCCTTGAACACACCAACCTCCCATCAATAAAAATTTGAAATAAAGCAAGCACACACATTGACACATACTTTAATCAAAACAAAAAATGAAATACATCCATAGTAATGGACTGATGTGTCAAAATAACACATTCACATTCAACTTGCTATATTTATAATCATTATACACATTCACTTCCAACATTCTATAACTTCTCCATACAATTGACATTGAATTGAACAAATAAAAGCACACCCAATCACCCATACTATACATGATACATTCACTCTTCTTCATGGACTGCCACATCCCACATATCATATGTCTGGTTCAAGACACCAACTTCCCAATCCCATCATTGAAAGTTTGAAACAAAGAAAGTACATACATTGAAACAATGTACTTCAATTAAAAGAAAAATAGAACACGTCTATAGAAATGAAATGATCTTTGTATTATATTTGACTAAAATATATATACATGATTGATACATTCACTTACATCACTGAACTACAAATTAAAATTCATAATATGATCTGTCCATTCCATTCTAATATCGTCTAGATCCAACTAAGAGTAACTCTTCTTGCTTCCCAAATCCACCTGCAAGAAACATATAATAACTTAGTTCAGACATATAATCTTATATTTAGTCAGGAAATATGCAAAATAAAAATGTAACATTGGTCAGTAAGTCTTACCTTTCTCAATTGTGAGATTGTAACTCCATCACGAATGAGGGTTCTCATGTATCTGAGAACATAATACCCACACTCCCAATCAAATTTTTGTTTAGGGCACTGCAGACCAATCTCACCAATGACAACAGAAAAGGTTCAAATATCATGTCAAATAAGTTTAAGTTTAAAATTATAGTAAAGAGTCTAAAGAGCAGTAATTAGTAAATCGCCTTCTTTCAATTGAGTTTTACTGGGTGGTTAATACCTTCCCACTCAGCCCATTTATGCCATGCACTACACACATATAATTGAAAAGCATTGGATTATGAATATTATGATAGTTGCTACTTATCAGGTGAGTAATTATATTATAATGAAAGGAATAATAAAGACTTACTTATTTATAATTTTCAACAAGTATTCCTAAATGTGCACTCCACACAAATCGAAAAAAATTGCATGGCTACCATGCACATCCAAAGCTAGCAGCATCCAATGGAACCTATAAAAATAATAATTCAATTGTATGTTCTCAAATCTTAACCGATATAGATATTCACATGTATGAATTATGAAATTGAAATGACATAATTTAGCAACATATGTTACAACGTACCCACTATTGTAGGGAATCAGTAAGGCTTGCCCCTTCGCACAACCCATGAGCCCAGGAATGATATCTTCACTTTATTTGTCCATGGGCAAATAGTCCAATTGAAAGACAAGAGAAGGGTCAAGGAACTTGTAAATGTCCTTGACCTCTAATCTTTGCAACTTATCATGCAAATACTTGCATTAAGAATTTGGGTTAATGTCAAATAATTATCAAGTGTTATTAAAAAAGCAAGTAATGTTACTTTGATTTGTAATACTCTAACTCTGATAGAGCAGTTACACCACAACATATCCCATATAGACTACGATGTGCATGTATTCTAATTAAGCCATATTACATAGGGCTAAGAGGTCTTCCTTGAAGAGTGGAACCTCAACCACATCATCTGCAATCAAACCTGCCTCTATTCTTACAGGGCTTATTTTCTTATCTTCATTGGCCAATCTACACAGTACCCTTAGTAATGGAGGCGTGTTAGGTGGAACCTCTCCTTGATCCCTACACTGTAGATGTAATATTTCAGAAATTAGTAATGAATATATACTGGTATACTAGTATATATAAAAGAAGAGAGATAGTGAGATCAAATTTTAATATTTTATCATATATTGGGATAAGGTCTTGATGATCATGATAATGAAAGTTAAAAGAAACACATGAATTCTATAAAACACTTCTAATCATTACTTCAAGTAAGATTACAAGTTCTAACCTAGGATAAGATAATAAAACTTTTTGATCTCTAAACATTACTTCAAGTAAAAATCTAAGATCACAAATTCTAACTTAGGATAAAACAATAAAACCTTTTGAGCTTGTGGGCACCTAACAAGTGCTTTGAACTTGTTAGTTGTTGCATTATTCAAGTCCACACATAACATGATACAACTATGCAAATATATAGAACTACCTGGGAAGGCTGGGATGAGGCTACACTTACCTCTATGCTAGAATTTGTTGGTGGGGAGGTTCGCTTCAATTGCACCTTGTGTTGCTTCTGGTGATCCGACATGTTGCAGACAACATTAATCAATTAACAATTTAGGATGACTTTTAAAAGGTAGCAGAAAATGATGCCATGACTACAGTTAGAATATATGTACCTTGAAATTAGATATCATTGGTTTGATAAGTTCCTCTGGCCAACTCACATGATATCCAATTGCATCCCCAATAGTTTCAATATCATCCCCTTGTATTGGAAATCGAAGGGGAGCATCTGGTTGAATGGCAGCAGTAATGCACACGCACTTAGTGTGTGGAGGCATCAACTTGCCATGCAAGGTGGCGAAAGTCATGGACCGAACCTCGTACAGTGTTGCCACAGCCACATAGTTCTCAGATGTATGTAGCTGCAACATGCACTGACCCACCTACATTTGAGAAATAACATATATATAATGATTAGTGATGTAAACTGAAAAGGTTACTAAATAATTAAACATTGTAAAAGTAAACATGTCAATATACATACCTCACTGATCAGGATATCACCTTCAAGTACTTGCTCTGCCACCTCTTCATCTAATGGAGGACTAGGAGTGCAACTATTATCAGATTGGGGTTCTGGTTGAACTTGAACTTGAACTTGAAGTTGAGCTTGAGGGCCAACATCATCCTGACATGAGGTTCTTTTGTCACCCTGGAATTCCTTCAACAATTGATCTTTCACCTTACTATATATCTCCACAGCAATTTGCTTCTTCCAATTCTTGTAGTATAGGAGCCTTTTGTTTAGAGAAAAATTTGGAAGGAACAACAATGCAACTTTGGCCCCTTACCCTGCCAGGGTGCTCATCCTTGTTGTCCATTGCCCTATATAGGATGTCCCCCTTTGCAGCAGTGCTACTAAGAGTCTTTGTAGTTGCACTTTCTTGGGTCAACTCTTCCTACACATGTAAATATCATAACATGATCAAATCCTTATTATATATGTAATATTTACATAATACAAGAGTATAAAAGTATAAAAATAGTTAACTAAGCAGTAGGCACATAAAGTAAAAGTATAAAAATTAAAGTATTAAATCACTTATAATTCTTGATGCAATTGCTGCAGTTGTCTCGTTAGTAAAGGCCTGGGAGTTATGTCCTTTCGAATGTGCCATTTTTCATAGAAGAGCATAGTCGATGGGCTCCGTTGTCCAAGGCTTCTTTTGCTGTTAAGAGAGATACTAAGTCAGAGTTAATAAAATAAAAAAATCTACTATGATTAGACAAATGAAATGTCACATGACATACTTACTTCATCTGCCTCTAATCGTGGGTAGCCAACCCTTGAAAGGTGGTGCTGCATATGATTCTGTGCACGTGCCTTTTGTCCTTTTATACGCTTTGCCTGAACATCAAAGTAATGTAATTAAAATACAATCAAATATAATAATTACAAGAATCAAAATTTAGCTTGGCTTGTTCAAGTTGTGATTACCTGAAAATCAGGAGATAGCCTATAATGTACAATTGATTCCATGCTTCTTGGTCAATGAAGTAGGAATACAACTGAGGGACCATGTTAAGCCTAGAAGGATCATTGGAATTTGAAAGTATGTACTTTCTTACAAGCTCACTCTTCCATTTCCTCCATTGTTCACCAGCTCCTCGCAATACTTGCTTCTTGCACTCATCAAATACGGTAAAGGCAGACTACAAAACAAAAAAAGAAGCAGGTAAGTGACTACTGATTAGTGAGTAGTGACTTAGTGCATTATATGCAAACAAAAACAAAATATATAAGGGACATACTATGTTATATGTAGGAACAATTTATATACCTTGATAATTTCCCATATTGCATCTTTGACTCCTGGCGATACAAGTCTCTAATCAGTCTCTGAGACTGGCATAAGTCTTTTAACAGTGCAACATATGAAGCTAGTATAAGCATATGCAGTACCACCCATCGGTTGGCCGCTACTGTTGAATTGTATAGTTTCTTTTATTCCCTTTAATGATCTCTTATTTATATGATCCATTTGTATTGGACCCTTGGCCTTTTTCTTGACACTGATAGGTAGTGTTACTAGTGGACATGTGCTTGATAGCCTGGATTGTGCTTCCTCTATGTGTTGTAAGTGTTGTTCTTGTTTTACTTCCACCTCTTCTAAGTGTTCTTGTACTACTTCTTCATGTTCTTGTTCTTATTCTACTTCTTCACGTTCCATGTTTTCTTCACAAATGAAAATTGAAATGACTACAGTTGGAAAAGTGAAAACTAGAAAGTGTAAGTGAAATAACTCGTGTCAGATGCAATCATGAATCATGTAGATAAAGATCGAAGTTATATAAGCTTGCAGCCATGCAGATTGCAGATGAAAAATATTGTTAACCTTAACGGTTTAACCCTATCTTGTGAGATGTACTGTAATAAAAGTGTTACATAACAAAAATAGGGCAAAAAATGGCAACATAGAGTTTCTAAGAGCAAAACCAATACCTGATGAACCTCCTTCCTCCATTGCGGTCGATTTTTGAGTTTCTCCCTTGCTCTCTCACTCTTTAGTTCTCCTCTCCCCTTGATCTGCTAGCACACTTTCTCTCTCCCTCTCTCCTTCTTCTTATCATTGACACTCTTCTAGTTTTTGCCCCGGTTCTAGTTGAAGAGGGTTTGGTTGGCTTGGGAGCTTGGACTTCGAAGGAATTTCCTTAAGTTAGGGCACAAATGTGAAATGTGAAGTGAAAAAAGAAAGGTTCATAATGTATAACGGAAAGATAAATATATGACGGTTGTAACATAACAGTCCTCTATCATCAAAACAATACAGGATCGTTCTAAGAAAACCGTCCTATATTATGATAACTATAAGAAGGTTATTAATTAATAGTCCTTTATTTAGTAATAATCATAGGATGATTTATAAATAGCCATCTATAAGCACAAGCGGTAATACAAAATATAGGACAGTTATTACATAACCGTCTTATATCATTATGTTATAAAGGACGGTTTTGTATTAACCATCCTGTAGTTCCTAAATGTAGCAAATTAAATAATTAATATAGTAGGAGACTATAAGCTACTCGGCAGGCTGTAGCCAGTTGTGCATAATTAAATTGAATAATTGATATTGCTTAAGCCTTAAAGCATAAAGAATCTTAATTGAGGATGAGCTTAAAAATAGTTATGTAAGTAACTCATTAGTTATTGAGGTTGAGGATGATTAAAGAAAGAGTTATGTAATGAACTCATCCTAGTTGAGGAAGAGCTTAAAAAGAGTTATGTAAGCAATTCATTAGTTGTTGAGGACCTTGAGGTTGAGGATGAATAAAGAGAGTTATGTAATTAACTCATCTTAGTTGAGGATGAGCATAAAAAGAGTTATGTAAGTAACTCATTAGTTGTTAAGGTTGATGATGAGTAAAGAAAGAGTTATGTAATTAACTTATCTTAGTTGAGGATAAGCTTAAAAAGAGTTATGTAAGTAACTCATTAGCTGTTGAGGTTGAGGATGAGTAAAGAAAGAGTTGTGTAATTAACTCATTGTTGAAGATGACCTAGATGAGTATGTAATTCATTAGTTGAGGATAAATAAAGAAAGAGTCATGTAATTAACTCATTAGGTGAGAATGAAAATAGAAGGAGTTATGTAATTAACTCATTAGTTGAGAATGAGTATAGAAAGAGTTATGTAATTAACTCATTAGTTGATAATGAGTATAGAAAGAGAAGAGTTATATAATTAACTCATTAGTTGATAATGAGTATAGAAAGAGAAGAGTTATGTAATTAACTCATTAGGTGAGAATGAGAATAAAGAGGGTTATGTAATTAACTCATTAGTTGAGAATGAGTATAGAAAGAGTTATGTAATTAACTCATTAGTTGATAATGAGTATAGAAAGAGAAGAGTTATGTAATAAACTCATTAGGTTAGAATGAGAATAGAAGGAGTTATGTAATTAACTCATTAGTTGATTATAAAATATAAGATGGTTATGAACTAACTGTCTTGTATGTTTAAAATTATAGGACGGTTTGTATATAACAGTCCTATATTAGATAAATTATACAATAGTTAAATACATAATATAGGACATGTTTCAAATAACTATTCTATATTGTTTATATATATAGGACGGCATTGTGTGGAAGCCGTCCTATATTACAACTATCATATTTAAAGGATGGTTACGAAATAACGGTCCTATATTTTTTAACATATATAGGATTGTTCATTGCTATCTGTCCTTTATGTTTGTATAATTATAAGACTGTTATTCCTTAACTATCCTCTATTTCTAAGTAAAATAGGATCGTTATTTGTTAACCGTCTTATTTGTTTTACCAAATATAGGACTGTTATGTTTTAACCATCCTGTACTATCCAATAATATAGGACGTTTATTGTAACGATCTTTTATTTTGTCATATTATAGGACTGTTGTTATCGAACCATCTTGTATTAGGTTTTTAATTTACCTTTTATTTACTAACTCGATGCAAGAGAGAGGAATAATACATTTACACTTAATCTTTTGCATGAATTAGTGAAAGCCCTAGCTGGTTTTACATCACTTTCAGATTTTTCTTCCTATATATCTTCAACCATTCTCACACAATGAGCAACACACCTATAGCACCATAGGCATGTGTTTGTTTTCTGTTATTTCTTTATCATTCTATTTTTCTTTTCATTCCTCACTCCCTTATTAGTAATTGGTGTTTACTATGAACTAAATTTTGCTTATCAATTGCAATATAGGCACAAGTTGAGAGCACTGATATTTCTGATAATTTGAATTTGCTGCATGACAACAATGATGATGAGCTTGCTGATTTGGAGAACGTGGAGTTAATTTTAAAATCCAACAGAGGTAAAAAGCATAGGAAGCTAATGTCTCCAGTTTGGAATTTTTTTTAACACCTTCCGGTATTAGAAGATGAAAGGCAAAGGTGTAAATGCAAAAAGTGCTCTGCGATATATATTTACAACAGCAAATTTGGTACATGTAACTTAAAACGTCATATAAAGACTTATCAACGGAGCTCTTCTTGTGATATAAGCCAGTTGCTTTTATCTCAAAGTAAGGGGAGTATGTCACTAAGTTCAGATAATAGGTTTGATCCCAAAGTTTTTCATGAGTTAGTAGCAACTATAGTTGTTATGCATGATTTGCCTTTCCAATTTATTGAGTATGATGGAATTAGAGCTCTACTAAAATATTTGCATATAGATTTACATTTGATTAGTAGAAATATAGTAAAAGTAGATGTTCTGAGAATGTATAAAAGAGAAAAACAAAAGATAAAAGAGATGTTAAAGTTGGCACCTCATAAGATAAGTTTGACATCTAATTTGTGGACTTCTTGTATTACTGATGGTTATATAAGTCTCATAGCACATTTTCTAGATAATGAGTGGGTCTTACATAAGAGGATATTAAATTTTTGTTTCCTACCACCTCCACATAATGGAAGATCATTAGCAGAAAAGGTATACTCATTATTGGTAGAATGGGGGATTAAGAAAAAGATTTATTCAATCACTTTAGACAGTGCTTCTACTAATGATTCTTTGGTTGAGCTATTAAGGCATCAATTAAGCATCAAAAACACTCTTGTTTGTGGTGGAGTTCCTTCATCTTCATTGTTGTTGTCATGTTTTGAATTTGATTGTGCAAGATAGTTTGAAAGAAATAGATGATGCTATTCAAAAAATTCAATAGAGTATCAAGTATGTCAAAGCATAGCAAAATAGAAAACAAAATTTTTTAGAGTGTGTGAATCACATGTCAATTGAAACAAAAAAGGGCTTAAGACAAGATTGTCCTACAAGATGGAATTCAACCTATATGATGCTTGAAAGTGCTCTTTGTTACCAATGTGCATTTTGTCACTTAGAACTAAGTGACTCAAATTATAAGTGTTGTCCTTCTTTTGATGAATGGGAAAAGGCTATGAAAATTTTGAAGTTTTTGGCAATTTTTTATGATACTACCTGCATGTTTTCTGGATCCAAGTATCCCACTGCAAATCTCTACTTTCGTGCAGCATTTGTAATTTATTTGAGTTAAACACAATACATGAGAAGTTATGATGACTATATGAAGCGTATATCCACCCAAATGTTTGCCAAGTTTTCAAAGTACTGGTCTAAATTCAGCACCATTTTGGCAATTGCATGTGTGTTGGATCCTCGATATAAGCTCTCTTTTGTAAAATTCTCATACAAGAAATTGTTTGGTAATGGTTGCTTGGAGTTTGCTCAAGTTTTGGAAAAGTTATTCTCTCTTCAATAAATATATGGTTAAGAGTTCCTCTAATCCTTTCTCATCTTCCCCAATGGCTAGAGGTAGTGCTCTTGATGTTGATGATAGATAGAACTTGTCATATAGTCAAGAGGTTTTAGATGTCATGAAGGTAATTATATTTATAATTATATCTTTCATTATATGTCGCGTAACATATTAAAATTTACTATGAATTGTCTTACATTAAGTTGAATAATATAATTGCATTTGCATTAAGAATTTGATTCATTTGAAAGTGAAGGAGGTTCTTTGGCTATGCAAAAATCACAATTAGAGCTTTGGATGAACCAAGATTACAAGAGTCAAAGTTAGACACTCTTACATTCTAGAAAGGCAATCAATACAGGTTAGTTGATTAATAATCTCTTATCTCATAAAAACAATAATTTTTATAATCTTATTTACATTTATATTTGATTCAAATGTTGATTTTAGGTATCTTGAACTTGCTACCATGGCTCGTGATGTCTTGAGCATTCCCATATCTACAGTTGCATCAGAGTTTGCTTTTAGTGTTGGTGGTCGGGTTCTTGACCAATATAGATTTGCTTTAAAGCCAGATACAATGTAAGCATGATTTGTGTAAGAGATTGGCTATATGGATTGAAAGGTAATAATTTGTATTTCTATATTTAAACTATATTTTATGTGAGCTTAGAAATGACTAATGCATGCTTATTCTATATGATTGTAGACTATACTATTACAGTTGCCATGGATGAGCTTGTTAAGGGCATTGTAAGCATAAGTAGCAGTGCAGGACTACCTCAACCAACTGAAGACTCTAGAACAATTCATTTTGATTAATTTGTTTAATTTTCATAACTTATGAGGAGGAGCAGACAACATTGAGAGCTCCAATAACCTAATCAATGAAGCATTTGCATCAAGGCATCATCCCCTTCAGAAGATTAGAAGTATTCATTTTGGGCCAACTTTTCAAGTGATAAGAGATTCAATTCAGAATCAGAAGACGTTATATATGACGGTTAATAAGTAACCGTCCTATATAATTAAAGGTTTTACAATCATATATTTTTATAGGTTCATATAGGCTATAGGACGGTTAATACAAAACCGTCCTATATTTTTATACGTTCTATAAGACGGTTGATAAGTAGGCGTCTTATATTTGTATGTTATATAGGACGATTATTAAATAACCGTCTTATATTTTAGGGTTCTATAGGACAATTATTAAGTAACTCATGTTAACGAATCGTATCATATAGTGTCATGTCGTGTCGTGTCAGCCAAACATGACTCAATCACTTAATCGTGTTATACGGGTCGTGTCGTGTTAATTTTTTAAGAATTGGGTCGTGTTCGAATCATAGGTTTTTGACACGACTATTAATAGTGTCGTGTTCGTTTTAGTGTCGACCCATAACTCTAATCGTGTTGTGTTCGTGTCGACACAAACACGACCTGCCGACCCAAATTGCCAGGCCTAGCACAGAGGAGGTCCTTGGTGTTTTTCTGGGGCCAACCGATTGGGACTGTCGCTACTTATGACCATGCAGCAGAGGAAGTTCTTAATTATGACCAAGTATGTGCAAGACTTCTATTCTTTTGGATATTTTATTATTAAGCATGCTTGTTTCCTAAGGGAGCTTATTTATACTAGCGCTTTCACCTTGGGATTATATGTAGTTTTGGATTAACATTGTCATCCATGTTGCTGATAGTGCTTTCACTGGTTTCAATGACCTTGTTATCAGATGATTATGCTAAGAGATGTTGGGTTATACTAGATAAAGATGGTTCTAATTTATGATTTCTTATTTATGCAGGTCTTTATCTGTTATTTTGTACCAAGTGCTCTAGCTTTTCTAATGAATGGTGAGCCAAATATAGTTAATAAAAAATAAAATAAAATTATTTTGAAGACTCTCCACCTACAAGGATGGGAGAAAAGAGTAGAGATCGTTTTAAGCTTGGAGAAGGAGCAATGCATGCCAGTTTCAAAGTGCTTCATGATCCTATTCGGAAAACTGATACTTTAATTGCATATTTCGGTGAGGGTAAAATTAAACGTGTTGCTTCTGTTGACTCTGAATTCTGGTGGATTATTCTGCTTCGTGCCTACACCAAATCCACTAGAGATTTATCTCTGGCTGAAACACTTGAATGTCAAAAGGGAATGAGGCTTTATACTAACTTTATTTCTCTCAAAGGGATATGACACATTCCCAACCTTGCTCTATGCTGATGGATGCTCAATGATTGACCGAAGAATGGTGCAAAGAATGCTAATGGTTTGGGTTTCCTTCCCTGTTCACCATCATTATTTATTTATTTTTTATTCACAAACTGAAGTCCTCGGCTGGTTGGTGGATGACAGAGCGACAGAGAGAAGAACTGATAGGGCTAGGTGGCAAAGCCGGTGTGGTTCTGCCAGCTTGACAAGGCTGTCCGACGTTTGGTAGATAGAGGAGGTGAGGTGTATAGAGGAGAACACAACACCTTGTTTTTCTCTCTAAAAAAATATGTTCTTAATTTGATTTTTCTCTCTCTAGAAAAGAGCACATTTTACACTATAAACAAGATTTGGCATATCTCCAATAACACCAAATATATCACGGATGATAAAGTTAAATAAACCTAGTATCTCATATATGCCGAAGATATAGCAATTAAATAAACCTAATATCTCACATATGCCGAAGATATTACAGTTAAATAAACCTGATATCTTCAGATATCTCACATATGCTGAAGATATTGCGGTTAAATAATTTGCATTTCTAAGATATGCTATGATATCTCAAAAACATTAAACATATGCCGTTAAATAAACCCCCTTATTCATTTACTCTTTAACTTTATGGTAGCAATAATGCATTTTATAAAGACTAAAATAACCTTTTTCTCTCTCTTATAATGAAGATATTAATTAATGATTTTTTTAAAAATGAAAACCCACCAAATATTACTAGTAAAGATTAAAGAAAAGAATAAGAAGAAAGAACATAAATAAAGAAGAAATTTTAGAAAGATAAGATTTTCTAAAATTATATATATATAATAGAATAAATAATCTCGAGATGAGAATAGATATCCAAATAGTTAAAGAGTCTCATACTTGTTAAGGACAAGATTCTCATCCTATTCATAAAACTTACTTAAGAAAAGTACGACAAAAAAAAAATCCAAATAAATAGGACTAATATACAAATTGCAAAACAACCCAAATCGGGTGACTAAAATACAAATTGCAAATTAAAGTTCAAATGGAACAAAATAATTCTGTACAGGGATAAAAAACTGGAATTGAGTTATACCTAGACAAATAACCTACGGCTGCAATTGAAAGGGAGTCAGATCCCTACCCATGGGTAAGCTTACCCACTGTTTGTTTCTGACGTGCCAAACAGTCCGATTCTCAAGCTAAGCCATTGGATATAGTAAATAATAGGATCTTACAATCGGCATAGCTGATTGATTATGATGTATCATCTTGTGGGGTCTCATAATGCCAATCTTACTACCATCAAACCATCCGATCTATTTCATCTAGTAGTTCCAAATACCAGCTCTTGGTAGACACTCGGAGGTTGGAGCCACTAATCAGCGGCTAAGATTCAAAGAATTGGTTGAAAATCAAACAGTGGGCTCATCCATTTTAAACTTGTAGCACGACAACCCGGCATATCCATGTAGGTTTGAGTTGCACTTATATATTCGGTGCCTTTATTTATATACATTAATATCAACTAATTTAGCTGGTCCAAATTGAGAGTCCCACAAAGGAGTGGTGCATTAAAAGCGCAGGGACGGCCAAGATCCTAGTGATCTGAACTATTCATCTTCTTGTCCTGTGATGCCCAGTAAATCTCATCCGATAGTTTGGTTTGAAAATTGGATGTCTTCTGTTTCCGAATATTTTTGACAAAGCATTAATACAGTCAACGGCAAGGATCGTCTGATCACTTTCAATAAATGGCAACTAGTGGACATTAAAGTTCGTCCCCTAGATCGATATTATCAATCCTGGTAATCTGAACCATTCATCTTCTTGACCTGTTAAGCCAAGTAAATCCCATCCGCCAGTTTGGATTTGCAAATTGGATGATCCGCGGTTTACAAATTAAGCAGAATAACTACATCTTAAGAAATCAGACGATTGTCATCGAACGGATGAGTTTTTGGGCAGATCGAGTTCTTTTTGGAATCTCCTTAATTCGGGTGCCACTTTCACCCAACCTAGGATTCTATCGGACTGTTAGGATAGTTTGATGGCTAAAGATTTGAGAAATCCTGGCACGTAATTGAGAGATGATCAAAGTAAAAAGGATTTTAGAAGAAGAAACAGCCGAACCTTGATCTTGCGATCTCGGGATTTTTTCTTTTCATCGCAATCTTCAGCCGTTGGATTCTGCGTGGAAGATGAAGACGGGTCAGTCTTGCTCCGTCAAATTGCCGCTACCCAAAGAAGAAACGGTTATCATCACGGGAACAATCTTTTCTGAAATCGAACGGCCCGAAGAACACTGAAACGGCGATGTCGTATAATTAAGTAGACGTGGCATCATTGTTCATGTTGATCTTTTCCGGGGTCCTTGTAACACTGATGGCAGCCGACATCGACGGGGAACGGCGAAAAGCCCCCTGGCGGTGGTGAACGGGGAGGAGTTGCAGTTAAAGGTTGGTCGTAGTTGGGGGGACTGGGAGAGTGGAATTGGGTTGGGAGAATTTGCACTTCTTGCTGCCACAGCACCGGCAGGGTTCCCGAAGAAGAAGTGATTCCCCCACCTGACTTTCAACACTTTTGGACGCTGCAAGAGACCTCTTTTCGGCTTTTTTTTATCATGATGGCGAGGAAGAAGGAGACTTGGAAGTCGTCGGAGACGTTTTCTCTTGCAACATTCGCATGAGATATACGTGAAAGAGAGTACTTTTAGGACTAAACCGGCACAACAATGATCTGAAGACCTAAAATAATCCGATGATATTGAGGTTTGGTGTGCAAGCCAAGCATGATCAATAGTTCTGATCATCTAAAAGTAGAGTAGATCATGAGGGACTAGGTTTTTCTCCTGTTTGTGATATACGCACTCCTTGTTTGCCTCCTGAGCCCTTCTATATTGCTCAAAGTGTTTTCTTTGTTTGATCAGCCATAATCCACAATTCTTATCCATTAGATTTATTCCAGCATTTCATGTCTTTAGTTGTAAAATGGACTGAAATATTTTACACTTTATATTTCAACTCATAAAAGATAGCAATTAGGGTTATTAGGTAGATGAGAATTTCAAAGTCTTCTAGGCAAAGGAAAATATTGTAAATAGTTCTGATCTTCAAAACTTTAAGCCTAACCTGAAGTTGTAGCCATTCATATTATTTATTAAGGGGCTCATGAGAAAAGCATGGGACATAATATTTGAGTATGGTAGCCTACTGTGAATCTTATGATTCGCATGCATGTCGAAGGCAGTTGCTTGTGAGCCCACATGTTAGCTACTCATAGTATTGAAGTAGGAAGAATTGAAAATTTTGGTGCCGACGCAGGAGAATATTGATAAATGTAGACCTTAAAAGGAGTCTAGCATTAGACTCTTAGCTTTTCTTGCTTCTAGGCAATATGTTCAGAAGATCTAATCCATACAACTCGTTTAGCTTCTTTTAGATTACAGGCACACCGGAAATCACTTTGATTGGATTGTCTTACCATATGTTTCTTTCTGACTTAAATAATAACCTTTTATATTTATTTGAAGAAAAAAATATTGGCCAGAATTTTTAGATGAACATGACTATGTATAAATAGCCTAAACATTGGAGCTCAAACAATATAATCGACTTGTATCTAGGAAAACAAAAAAACAAAAAAAGGCTAGAGTCTATACCTTATCAAAAATCAATGTAGGAAATCATTATATATGCATTTGTTGAGGACTAGTTAAGTGCAAAGTCTCTTTATTTTTTATCACGACATTTCACCAAAGTAAAAGATTGGGTAGAGAAATAGAGTGGACCACATGTTGTGAGATAATTGAGGCTCATTGAAGGTTATTTTAAAATAAATAATTGAATCTTACCTCTAGCTGTTTGCAAGTGGTAGGCTGTCTGCTACTTTAACACACGGTCTATATTTTTGAATCAGGATGTTGTAATATCTTATCTAATCAAACATCTTTGTGAATGAGGATATCAATTTTGGAGATCCTTTGTCTACATTTGTGAACTTTTTGCATGAAAATTAGGAAATTTGTGTTATGGATGTCCAACTAATAAAATTTACTAAAAACTTTGAGAAATTGGGCATGATCATGGACAACCCATTATCCATATGAACAGATGGATTATTGGATGTCCACAGAATTCAACCTGGTTCCGCAGGTGACCTTTACTTTGCCGAACAAAGATCTCTCTCTCTCTCTCTCTCTCTCTCTCTCTCTCTCTCTCTCTCTCTCTCTCTCTCTCTCTCTCTCTCTCTCTCTCTCTCTCTCTCTCTCTCTCTCTCTCTCTCTCTCTCTCTCAAAGAAAATCCAAGTGGGATATCTCTTCAGCATCCATCACTCTCTATTTCTAATGATTATCTATCTCTATGTTTTCTCTATTTTTCCAACATTTGTAGACTAATCTCTCTAGGAAAACAACATTATCTCTAATACTGATGTATTTTTATTTTTTTATAGTGAGAAAGTTTTCTTAATATTGGTTATGATTTCCTACTGATATTAGCTATTCGTTTATTAGTAAAGGTGATTGCCATCGACCTTCTTAAGTCAATTATGTTTAGAAGAAGTTCAAGAATCAATTTACCGAAGGGATATTTTTAGCTGAGGAATCATTAGAACATTGTTTGTCTGTGTTCATTTGAACCACTTAACTTGATCACAAAGTTGACATCATGAGTCCATTATTATTTTTCATGAGGATGTGTTGTATTCTTCCAGTTCTTCTTGTATGCAAACTGTAGTTTCTACTACTTTCTCTATCATCATTAGCGACTTTATATAATCCAGAGTACAAATTATGCTAGATTGTTCCTTACTAGTTATGCAAATAATCAGGTATAATTTTTATGAGCTTGAAAATCAAGCCCATCATGTAGTAAGGTAGCATTTAGTTAGCAACTACATCTAAAATTGGTTACAAACCTTCCATTTCATTAACATCAAAAAATTAATAGTTGAGTTATTGATTGGTCTTTCATTGACTTTGCTTCCCATATTGGTTGTTTTGCTTGAAACATCTTGTTTCAGGAATTGATTTGTTAAATACAGGCTTAGTCTATTAATTTCCTACTTTATCAAGTAACCTTCTGTTGTTTACCCCAAGATAGGATGGGTCATACATGGACTATTGGTAGAAATGATAGAGCATGGGAAGAAACCTCTTTCTTTATTTCTTGGAAATTGAATTTATCTTTGAAAATTTTAATATGAAAAGTTAGTATAAAGATACAAAACTAATAGAAATGCACCTGATAATGTCTTTATTATTCACAAATCAAATGATTTCTTACAGGTTGTAGCTTCAATAGTTTAATACGCATGCTAGATGGTCCTCTTCTTTGTAGTAGGTATAGTCAATACACAAATGATTTCTTATTTGGTTTTCCATAAGCTTTGTTATTTGATTTTATATTTTGGGAATATTAAGACTTAATTTAGTTGAAAGTGATTGAATTTGATGTAAATGGTACTTGGTATTCCTTTATCTATGTCTTCCTAAGTTTATGACTATTTGGATTCATGTATTCCTAAGTTTATAACCAATATAATAAGGATGGTAGTTGAATGATTGCTTGTGATTCCTTACTCTCAAATGTCAAGAAGACCCAGAGGGAAATGCATAGCCTTATCCAACGAATATGAAGGTTGAGAAGGGTAATGACTCAAGAGAGAAGTGATCAATCAAGGGGAAGCAATGCTCCAAGAAAACATTGGATTGATGCCAAAGAATGTTATAATCTTGAACTACTATATGATTACATGAAGGATTGTGCACAAGCTATCCACCCACTTTAAGCTACAACATTTGTCAATCTAGGTAGACAGTTTTTCTTGCGTCCTCTATAATTGAAGCACTATAACACCTTCTTATGGGTTGATGAATATATCTCCTATGAGCATTTTTGCATTGGTGTGGCTAAGCCTAGAGTAAGAGGGAATCTGCAATTTGTTGATAGTGACTCCTTCATCTATGTTAGGAGCTCAAAGTGTCCCACTATTGTCTATTACATGTTGTGTCATCCTTAGTTATGGGTGTAATTGGAATATTTACAACTACGTTGTAGGATTTCTTATATTTATGCCACACTAGTCTTTGGATTTAGATCTACTAACTTTAAATGGACTATATCTTATTCTAGTTGAAATAGATTTATATGTATTGAAAATTTTAGATCTTTCAACTTAAAATGGACTATAATTTATTCTAATTGAAACAAGTTTATATGCATTAACAAGGTTACATATGCATTGATAGGTTTAATCTATCAATTTTACATGGACTGTAGTTTATTCTAATTGAGACAAGTCTATATGCATTAATAAGTTTATATCTATCAACTTCAAATGAACTTTAATTTATTCTAGTTGAAACATTGACAGGTTTAATCTATCAACTTTAAATAACCTATAATTTATTCCAGATGAAACAGGTTTATATATATATATATATATATATATTGATAGGTTATGCATACATTGACAGAATATATATAGACATATTTATATAATAAATTAAGAAATTATTATACATGCGTAATAATTTATTAATTTATTGTGTAGTCCATGCTTATATCATTGGTTGAAATATTACTTTACTATAAAAATATTATAGTTTAATTCAAATTGTATTAAGTTATATTTTATTATGTGTGTCATGCTTGTATCATTGGTAGACATATTACTTTACTATTAAAAATATATTGTTTATTCTAAAATATGGACAATTAAATGTCACAAAATGCCAAAGTAGAGACCCGGATGTCTACATAAAGATAAAACTAGATATCGATTGTCTATGGACATAAGCTTGGACAAAGCAATCTCCTCCTCCACACACCCTACATGATGTTGACTATGTGGACAATATAAATCTAGACTGAGACTCATTTATCTTTCCTACCATGTTGGCTAACGTATACATGAACCAAACATTCAACTTTTAGAACAACAAAGGGAAATATAGAGGGTTTCGATCTCATGTCAAATGGATATATATCTCTTCAAGAAGATATAATCCAAGGAAACTCCGCTGTTCATATGTTGCTACTAGGACCCTAAAACAATACTTCATGGATCAAGGGTCTACAATAATTGTGAAAGGTAAAATATTAGTGCAGATGAAATGAACTTTTATTTGTCCTTGTAGTAGCAGCAACACACTTTCTTAAATCTAATTCTTGATAAAAAAGAATGAGGTGACTCAAACTTGTGACTAAGCATATTTAAAAAGAGATATTATCTGCAACTAATTGTATTAGACATTTGTTGGCTGGATG
Source organism: Warburgia ugandensis (assembly GCA_035236585.1). Taxonomy (NCBI): domain Eukaryota; kingdom Viridiplantae; phylum Streptophyta; class Magnoliopsida; order Canellales; family Canellaceae; genus Warburgia; species Warburgia ugandensis. Next base: position 5,605,520 of record CP141133.1, read on the forward strand.
AACTAACAAATACCATTACAATGATAGATATTTGATTGCTATTAAGTGTTCAATTTTGGTCAAAATGCCTCTAATTTAGCATTCAATTAGATAATCTAACTGTTCAAATTTGTAAAATTTAGCTCGATTTTAAATTTAGCTCCAATTGACCATCTAAACCTTAATTTTTTAAAATTAATGGTCAGATGATCATTAGAGCTCGATGATTAATGTACTGTTCAAATGATTCTAATTTGGTTTTTTCTTTTACAGATTAACCAAAAGATGCATGGATGGCTAAGATTAAAAGTTAAAGGTGCAGATCATCTCAAAGCGCATTGGATGGGCCAGATCACTCACAATGATGGATGGGATAGTTTCCTAAAAGACAATGGAGCTTAATTGGGAATCATAGAAAAAAGGAAAAACATGGAGAAGGCAAGTTACAATTGTAAAGAAGTGTCAAAAGAGGGGAGAACCAAATTAGTAAAGGGAGAGCTTCAAAGAGGCACGCAACCGTAGCCCACTTCCTACCCACTCTCTATTCCCTTACTCCCTCTTTCTCAACTTTTCTCTTTCCCTCCTTATTCTTCTCTCTTTCCTTTTCCACTCTCTCGCGTTCTTTTTTTTTTTTTTCTTATTCCCTCTTTCACTTTCCCACCTTCCTCTTCTCCTCTATTCTCTATTTCCTTCATACCCCAACCTCTCTCCACCACCTTCATCTTCTCCCCTTATTCTCTTCTCTTCTAAACCCCTTCCTAAAACCGTAGGAGGGCATCCACAAGGCCAACCACCCCTCCTCTTGCTCTCTCTCTTCTCTCCCACAGTCTCTCCTTCCCATCTCACACACAACTCTCCTCACATCCTACTTCCTCTTCTCACCACCTTTTCCCCCACTCTCTCCTCTCCCTTTCCCTCTACTCCCACCTCCTTTCTTCTCTTCTTCACCCCCTCTTTCTCTGCTTAGCTTCTCCTATCTCCCTCTCATTTTTTTTTTCTTCAACATCCCACCATCTCCCATTCTCAACTCTCTCTCTCTCTCTCTCTCTCTCTCTCTCTCTCTCCCTCTCTCTCTCTCTCTCTCTCTCTCTATATATATATATATATATATATATATATATATATATATATATATATATATATATATATAGACACACACACACACACACACACACACACACACACACACACCGATCCAACATCATCCATCACCGGTTCTGCCTTGTTCTCTTCAACGCCTAAACTCCAACCCTCCTCTAATTAAACCAACACATCTCCACCGGTCACCCCTCTCCTTCTCCTTCGTTCCCCAATATCTCTTGGGGGTCCTTCCTTTTCCGGTGACAACATCTGTTGCTCGCCAACCCCACCTTGGTTTTCCTCCTATCTCTCTTTCTCCAGCCCTCTATTCTGTTTGCACAACCTGGCACCGGTCAGATTGCTCATCTCTGCTACCTTTTCTCTCTGTGTATGCCAGCATCAACGCCCCAGGCTTCTTTATGTTACTTGCATCACCAGCTTTGCCCCCTCAGCTAGGATGCTCCACTGCTTCTCCCAGACACGCCCAGATCAATCTGGGTGGCTTGAACCAACTTCTTCAGCCTAGCCAGACTTCCTCAGATTGCCCAACTGGCAAACCCCTCTGCTCTCTCCCGTCTCCAATTCTCCCTCACCTTCGTCTACAACCCAGGCACAACACCTCTCCAATCTACTAGGCCAGCACAGCCCCATCTTCTCTTCCACAAACCGCGCCCTCCTAACCTCTCTCCTTCTCTCTACAGCTCATCTTTCTTTTCTGTTTTTCGGCGAGCCAGGGTTCCAACAAAACCCATCTCTATTTGCTCTCTACCCTCTCCTCCGGCAAGATCATTGGAGAAAACCAAACACCGCATCTTTCCCCCCTCCTTTCTTCTTCCTTCTCCCTCTCCTCTTCCTCTTCCTCCTCCTTGGGCTCCTCTTTCTTCTTCGTCAATTATCTCGTAATTTTTGTTTTCTGATTTTTTTTCAGAAATCCCAATTCTACCCTTAGCAGATCTGATTAATTCCATCTCTGTCATCTTTTTATTTCTGTCTGTGTCCTCAATGTGAATGGCATATGTGTTCCCGTTCTATTCAATTTTATCTTATCCATATTCTGATAGTGTTATTCGGGGACAATGCTATCCAGGAACAGTGTAATTCAGGGATGTTTAATTAGTTTTATTTTATATTTTCTAGACTTGAAATTTATGTAAATTGCATTATTTGAATAAAGCTGAATATTTACTTTATTGTTAGTTTAATTTTGTTATTTTCTTTAAGTTTTAGATATTTAAATTTTGTTTAAACTCATTTTTAAAGCGAGTCCATGTGGGATCGACTCGTATTTGCATAGCTATACTACAATAGCCCATGCACTTGTGGTTAAACATCAACAAGTTTTTGGCACCGTTGTCGAGGACTTGCAAAAGAGTTTTCATAAAATTTAATTAAAATTAAAAATTAAAAAAATAGGAATTGCCATTTTTAGCATTTTAGGCAATTTTAGGTGCAATTTTTATAGGGTATAATCACATTGTTTCTTGAATTTGGTACTCATTTCTTATTTAATTTTTCAAGAAATTGGAAAGAGGAAGAATTTGGCAAGTGGATATTCACCAAAATAGAAATTTCCCTGCTTTCCTAGAATAAGACTTTCTTTTTTCTTTTGAGTGCATTTTGTAGTGAGGATCCTTGTAAATTGTAATTTCTATTTTAAATTTTAAAGGATTGTATAATACATGGCAAGTGTGGGATAAGGTGGCCCACACTTGATCTTCATAAAAAACCCCACTGTAAGTTTCCTCACTCATTTATTTCTTAGATTGGGGTTTGCATTTAGAATAATTTGCATTGTTTGGTAGTGTAACCCATATAGACAGCATCTTTTATAATTGTTGCATTTTAGTATTTTGCATTAATTTATTACTTTTAATTGCATTCTTAGGGTATAGTTAATGCTTTAAGGTGATTTATATATTGATTGAATTGTCATGGTATGTGAAAATTAATTAGTAAGGAGACCTTACCCCCATAAGATCAAGGGTGGATTTCATCACCACCTCATTGCCCATTTAGGATAATCACCTCAAGTGTGCAACCATGCCTTACATATTAATTTAAAATCAATCAAAAGAGACCTATAGGGCCATCACATGCTTGTAGGACCCCCTTAATAGGACGTGATCTATTGTCACTCCAGTAGCTTTTGATCATTGTGGGTATAGTAGGTGTCTTAAAATCCAAGTGATTTTCCCACGCCTTCCATTGACATTTGTGAGGTCTAAACGCCTCCTTACATGAGGATTGTATTAACCACCTTGTACAAAACCTAACTGGTAAGCAGTAGTTGAATTTGAAAGAGAGGAGGAGCACTAGTCTAGGCTAATAAAAAAATGTCTTCCTCACACAAATTCAAGAGAGTTAAATATATTGTTGTTTGTTAGCCTTAGGATTATTTGAGTATGCCCTTTTGTTTATGCATCATTCTAGAAGTTAGGTTGCATCATTTAGGTTAGTTTTCCCAACAACAAAAAATAATAAAAGAAAAAGAAAAAAGGAAACTTTTCTTGTATGCACTTTTGGAGACGTGACAAAACTAGAAGGTTGTCAAGTATGACCAAAAAGACATACAACAAGATCAAGCCACATCAATGACTGATCAATGTTCAATGGGTAATTCACCCCATGGTAGTCAAGGGCCTCCACTCATCATGAATGAGGACCCACCACCTTTGATGGACGATGAATATCAACCTCCACCAAGGAGGAATAATCATCAACCAAATAGAGATTGGAGAAGAAATAACAATAGGGAGTGGGACCAACAAAGTGAACATGGAGATAATAATATTGAGGGTTATCAAAACTTTCATGGTAGAACTTTAAAAAGACTACCTTTAGCCTACATGCACCAGCACACCATTCTGTGTAATTCTTCCTCAAAATGCTGGTATGTTAGAATTAAAAACAGGAGTAATCCAATTACTTTCCAAATTCCATGGTTTAGACAGCGAGAGTCCTTACTTGCACATTAAAGAATTTGATGAGGTATGTAGTGCTCAAAGAACACAAAATATAGGTCTTGACACTGTTAGGCTTAAAAAAATTTCCTCTCTCTTTAAAGCAAAAGGCAAAAATGTGATTTAATGCACTGCCATCATGTTTAATAAGAACCTGGAATGAAATGACTATGGAATTCTTAAAAAAGTTTTTCCCTACCTATAAAACAAATACGCTTCATCGCAAGATAATGAACTTTATCTAGAAGGATAAAGAATCATTCTATCAATGCTGAGAAAGGTTCAAAGAACTATAACTCACTTGCCCACAACATGGCTATGAACTATAGCGCATCATCAGCTTCTTTTATGAAGGACTAAATTCTAACATACGCCAGTTTGTAGAGATGATGTGTAATGATAACAACAAACAACCATATGAGGAAGAGGAGTATTTGGAATGACTAGCTGAAAGTGCACAGACCTGGGCTGACTCAGAAAGAATAGAACATATAGATAGACCTAAGCCCAATAACACCCATGCTAGGGGAGGCATGTATACTATGTCTGAAAAAGATGATATCAATGCCAGAGTAGCATCCTTAGCGAGAAAAGTAGAGCCTTAGAAATAGGAAAGAAAAACTCAAATAAAGAGGAAAAAGTATGTAGCATTTGTGAGAGTACCACCCATCTTACTCAAGAATGTCCTACCATTCCAGCATTCCAAGAGATACTTCATGATCAGGCCAATGCACTTAACACATATAAAAGACCTTTCTCCCCGTATTTAAAGACTTATAATCCTAACTGGAAAAGCATCCAAACTTCAACTGGAAAAAAGGACCTACGACTAATGTTCCACAACCAGGATCGTATTAACCTCATCAACAAAAACAAGGACTTCTTACCTTACCTTATCAAACTCATCAACCTCCTTCTTCTAGACCTTACTTGCCCTCACTTAAAAGGCATGTTGAGGATAATTAGCACGTTCAAAACCAAGAAATGCAAATTTCTCAATCAGAAAGTCAAATAAAACAAACCAACCAGTCCATGAATGAATTAAAAATATGATGAGTTAAATGATGCGCAGTATGGAAAAAGAAAAGTTCCCAGCTCAACTATAAGCAAATCCTAAGGGAGTGCATGTGGTTAACACTAATGCATCTTATGAAACATCTAGCTCTACCATGGAACAGATTAAGGCAGTTACCATTCTTAGGAGTCGTAAAAGAATTGAGAAAGATGAACCTCAAAAGACTGAAAAGGTAAAAAAAATTCACCAAAGTTAAAGAAAACTCTAAACAAAAGGATCCTGTTTTACCTATTGACCCATGTCCTATACCTGCTCCATTTTCTCAAAGGTTGCATCAAGCCCTCAAGTCTGCCTTTAATGATGAGATTTTAGAGATTTTCAAGCAAGTCAAGATCAACATACGAATCTTAGATGCTATAAAACAAATCCCATCATATGCCAAATTCTTAAAAGACTTATGCACTATAAAGAGAAAACTAAATGTCCAAAAGAAGGCATTTTTTACTAAACAGGTTAGTTCTATTCTTCAATATCATACACCACCAAAGTACAAAGATCTTGGTTGCCCAACTCTTACTTGCATTATTAGCAACCATAAGATTAACCAAGCTCTTCTTGATTTAGGATCTAGTGTGAACCTATTACTATACTCGGTATATGAAACCTACATCTACTACACTCTAGCTAGCTGATCGTTCTATAATAATACCGAGAGGGCTAATAGAGGATGTGTTAGTCCAGGTAAAACAATTTTGCTTCCCTGTAGATTTTCTAGTTCTAGATACACAACTGGTCGTAAATGAGAAGAATGAAATACCAGTCATCCTGAGACGACCGTTTTTGGCTACGTCCATTGCCTTAATCAACTATAAAAATGGTGTCATGAAACTGTCCTTTGGCAACATGACATTAGAGCTAAACATCTTTAACATTTGTAAGCAACCTGGTGAAACTACTGATGATTTGCACAGTGTTAACATGATCAATTCAGTTGTGCAAGATCAGTTTTAGTCATCTTCCTTGTTGGACCCACTAGAGACCTGTTTGGCCCATGTTAATGAGTTTAATGAGAATGCATTAATAAAGGAAGTTAATGCCCTCCTTGATTCTGTTCCTATCATAGATACAGAAAAATGAAAACCTCATTTCAAGGACCTTCCACCGAGGGAGTCCACTCCCCTCCCATCATCAGTAGAACCCCTTATAGAGCTTGAAATTTCAAATAAGCTTTTAATGCAGAATATGTACCTAATTGGGACATACAAACCTTAACTGAACGATCATTACATAAGAAATTAGGCCCACAAGAAATCTAAACTATGCCAACAGTACATGAAGAGAAAGAGTCCATTAATATACTATTCACACATCAACCAACTCTAAGGTACACACTAGAAAATAATCAAGATTTAAGCAAAACCATGCTCCCTCCTACATTAATACAAGAATAATCTTTTAAGGAAGGGCAAAGTCAACTTATACCTCAATTTCAAGAAAATATAAGGGAAAAGGAGGACCATACACATCCATATGGTCTAAAAGAATTTAAATTCACAGTAGTTCACATTGTTGTAGAGATTCCACCACCCAAATTTTCAAGGTGGAGTTATATTGATTACCGTGAAAATTTGAAGATAGGAGATCATTAGAGTGGTCCCACTCAATTTACATTCGTGGTAGTTTACTGTGTCATAATGTTACCATCACAAAAAATTTCATGGTGGAGGAAAAATATTGACTATCGCGAGATTTTGAAGTGGCTAAGAAATCTTGCCATTTCATTGTTAGGATTAGGAAAATTCAATACCAATTAGGTGTAGATTAGGGTAAATTAGGATATGTCTGACTGAAGACGTTAAACTTAGCGCTCACTAGGAGGCAACCAAGAGTTTTTCATTTTTTTTGTTTTCTACATCACTCATATTCATTTTAGGTCCTATTTTTAAACATTGAGGACAATGTTTCTATCAGGTTGGGGGTATAGAATTCTAACAAATTCTAGTTTTTTAGGTGATTTCAAAAAAAAAACTGGGGAGAAATTTTTTGACAAATTATTAGATTAATTCCTACACTATGATGAGAATTGAATTTTCTGAAGTATAATCTAGATAACTTTAGCTTATTAATAGAACTGAACATGATTAATTCACCATTTTACTCATTTTGTAAAGTATTTTATGAAAGCAAAGTCTCAGATCACATATGTACACACAGTTGCATATATATCGTCTACATTGATAAGTGGTTATAACTTAGAGATTCTAAAGAAATTCAGTGGAGACCTATAGCCTAGGTGAGTTTTAGAGTCATTCATTCTTTTTGAGAGGTTATAAATATTTCTAATTTTCTTCAATATGCTTAAAGAAAATTGATCCCACCAATTCTTAATTTTGACTAATTACCTAGATAATTAGAGTATTATCTTTAAAATTCTAAAAGGTCATTGAATTTGATAGATTATAGGAAATCTAGAAACTAATTTAGGTCATCCTTGTTGTTAACCTAGAGACATAAAGCTTATCCATAAAGTATGTTTACCACTAGTTACCTAACTTGAGCCTTTTTATGAGCCATTTCTTTTGCCACCCATATTAACCCAGTATAAATTATCCATTACCCAATTTTCTTTAAAAAATAAGTTAGAGAGGAATGAAGAAATAACTTTTAGTTACAATAAAAGTAGAAAAAGGGATAATCAAGAAAAAATAAATATATTTTTCAAAGTGATTCAAAAGTACTGAAATATAAAGGAAAGAGTCTAGAAAAAAAAAGAAAAAAGAAGAAGTTTGAAGAATACAAAGAAAAGTGGAAAAGAAATATTCACTTTAGCAAAGGAAAGAAAGAGTTGTCAGCTTTAATAGAAGACCTCTACTTATTTTTTTAAAGAAATTTTGAATACCCTTATACCCTTTCTTTGGTACCTTGTCCTAAGCCTACATTTCCTCCCAGTTAAAGACCTATTGATTCTAGGAGAAATATATTTTTGTTGAGGAAATGAACGGATAGGATCTAAAAGAATGGTATTTCTAAATATTCAAAGGTAATGGCATCTATTCTAAAGGGATCAAAACAATTAAATTCCTTAGTAACTCCCGTTTTTCATGAGAATATGTGAGATAAATTTGCTTTTATTGACTCAACTCACATAATTAAAAGAGAGATATGATTTGACCCCTCTATCTAAGAGATGTTGTTTCTGAGCGTATGTCTATTAGTGAAGATTGAGGTCAAAACATATTTCGGATGAAGTTCAAAAGTTAGAAGTTTACTTAGAAATCAAGATAATTCTATATGTAGACTGTACATGCACACACTCACTCTGAGATCTGAGCTTAAGTGGAATGACTTTGGCATATGGGTAGGGTTTTGAATTCTTTAGTCATTTTTATTAGTATGCTAAAGTTGATTTGATTTATTAAATATAATTCTCTGAGGAAAAAGAGGAGTTGACTAAAAAATAATTTTTGAAATCTTGAAATTTGGTTTTTTACATGTTTTGCTCGGGACTAGCAAAATACTGGTTGGAGGTATGTTAAGTGTTTAATTTTGGTCAAAATGCCCCTAATTTAGCATTCAATTAGATCATCTAACCTTTCAAATTTGAAAATTTTAGCTCAAATTTAATTTTAGCTCTAATTGACCATGCAAACCTTAATTTTTCAAAATCAATGGTCTGATGATCATTAGAGCTTAGTAGATGATTAATGTATGGTTCAGCTGATTCTAATTTGGTCTTTTCTTTTACAAATTAACCAAAAGATGCATAGATGGTTAAGATTAAAAGTTAACGGTGCAGATCATCTTAATGTGCATTGGATGGGTCAAATCACTCAAAATGATGGATGGGATAGTTTCCTAAAAGACAATGGAGCTTAATTAGGGATCATAGAAAAAGGGAAAAATATGGAGAAGGCAAGTTGCAATTGTAGAGAAGTTTCAAAAGGGGGGAGAACCACGTTAGTAAAGGGAGAGCTTCAAAGAGGCATGCAACTATAGCCCACTTCCTACCCACTCTCTATTCCCTTACTCTCTCTTTCCCAACTTTTCTCTTTCCCTCCTTATTCTTCTCTCTTTCCTTTCCCACTCTCTCACGTTCTTTTTTTTTTTTATTCCCTCTTTCACTTTCCCACCTTCCTCTTCTCCTCTATTCTCTATTTCCTTCAAGCCCCAACCTCTCTCCACCACCTTCATCTTCTCCCCTTATTCTCTTCTTCCCTTATTCTCTTCTCTTCTAAACCCTTCCTAAAACCATAGGAGGGCATCCACAAGGCCGTCCACCCCTCCTCTTGCTCTCTCTCCTCTCCCACGATCTCTCCTTCCCATCTCACACACAACTCTCCTCACGTCCTACTTCCTCTTCTCACCACCTTTTCCCCCACTCTCTCCTCTCCCTTTCCCTCTACTCCCACCTCCTTTCTTCTCTTCTTCACTCCCTCTTTCTCTGCTTAGCTTCTCTTATCTCCCTCTCATTTTTTTTCTTCAACATCCCACCATCTCTCTCTCTCTCTCTCTCTCTCTCTCTCTCTCTCTCTCTCTCTCTCTCTCTCTCTCTCTCTCTCTCTCTCTCTCTCTCTCTACCGATCCAACACCATCCATCATCGGTTCTACCTTGTTCTCTTCAATGCCCGAACTCCAACCCTCCTTTGATCAGACCGACACATCTCCACCAGTCACCCCTCTCCTTCTCCTTCGTTCCCCAATATCTTTTGGGGGTCCTTCCTTTTCCAGTGACAACATATGTTGCTCACCAACCCCACCTTGGCTTTCCTCCTCTCTCTCTTTCTCCAGCCCTTTATTCTATACACACAACCTGGCACCGGTCAAACTGCTCGTCTTTGCTGCCTTTTCTCTCTATGTACACCGGCATCAACATCCTAGGCTTCTTTGCGTTCCTCGCATCACCGGCTCTGCCCCCTCAGGCAGGCTGCGCCACCACTTCTCCCAGACTTGCCCAAATCGCCCAACCAGCAAACCCCTCTGCTCTCTTCGGTCTCCAATTCTCCCTCACCTCCGTCTACAACCCAGGCATGGCACCTCTCCAATCCACCAGGCCGGCATAACCCCATCTTCTCTTTCACAGACTACACCCTCCGAACCTCTCTCCTCCTCTCTATGGCTCCTCTTTTTTTTTTTTCTGTTTTTCGGTGAGCCAGGGTTCCGACAAAACCCATCTCTCTTTGTTCTCTACCCTCTCCTCTAGCGAGATCGCCAGAGAAAACCAAACACCGCATCTTTCTCCCCTCCTTTCTTCTCCCTTCTCCCTCTCCTCTTCCTCTTCCTCCTCCTCTGGCTCCTCTTTCTTCTTCGTCGATTATCTCCCAATTTTCGTTTTCTAATTTTCTTTTAGAAATCCCAATTCTGCCCTTGGCAGATCTGATTAATTCCATCTCTGTCATCTTTTTATTTTCGCCTGTGTCCTCAATGTGAATGACATCTATGTACTCGTTCTATTTAAGTTTTATCTTATCTATATTCTGACAGTGTTATTCATGGACAATGCTCTCCACGGATAGTGTAATTCATGGATGTTTAATTAGTTTTATTTTATATTTTCTGGACGTGAAATTTAGGTAAATTGCATCATTTGAATAAAGCTGAATATTTACTTTACTGTTAGTTTAATTCTATTATTTTTTAAGTTTTAAATAATTAAATTTTGTTAAAACTCCTTATTTTTAAATGAGCCCCTGTGGAATCGACCCGTATTTGCATAGCTATACTACAATAGCCCGTGCACTTGCAGTTAAACATCAATAATTGTTTCTACGATATCTGTGGTCTCCATATCACATGGAAACTAATTATGTTACAAAATAGACAGTTCTTGCATCATGTTTTAAATGTGGACAAAACTATTCATTGATATGTGGAGACTCGGATTGCACGCGGTAACAATGAAGATAGCAACGAAGACAGACACAAGAAATTGTTACTGACCAGAAACTCTTGCAGAGACAGTAGCGATGCCATTTGAGATTAGATGGGTACCACAACAGCTAATTACCTAACTACATGGGCAGTTGCGATTCTATGAAGGCTGTCTAGAATGAGTTTTGATGCACTTCTTTGTAATGCCCCAGCAATTTACACTATTTTTAACAAAAATTGAATATTCTATAGGAAATAAACAGAGTTAAATGTTTCACTTTATTTAAAATAGTAAATGAAGAAATTTGTGAGGTAACTTAGTACCATTAGATTCTACTCGAAAAATGAAGAAGTTACAGCCATTAAAAGATAGAGGTATTTCTGGAAATTAAACAGAAAAAGGACGAAAAATGCAGGGGGCCATTTTGATAACGGCACCCCTTGTCGTCTTCAACCTCAAGAACCCTGCAGAAACCCACGATCCTGATTTTTCTAGAGGATTCTGCCACCACCAAGGGCTGCACCGCCATTGGTAGCACCGCCATAGCAGGGCTATAAAAAGCCCCATCTTCCCCCTCCAAAAACACGAGTTTTCCGACAACTTTTGGATTGGGGTTTTCAGCAAAAACCGAAAACCTGTCCCTCTGTGTTTTTCGACAACGGCCAGGCCCAAGTCAAGCCGGCCACTGCCATTTTCCCCATGACCCTCTCTTTTTCTGGCATTGCACGACATGGGGTTTTGCTCTTCACAATTTCCAGAACCAGAATAGAGGTCCACCACCGGCAATAAGGCGTCCCCAGGCTGCCCAGGTAAGACGTCCTTACCTCCTTCTCTGGTTCCTCCACCTTTCAGGCTAGATCCATGTTAGATCCAGTGTTTCCCAGCCGTTTCCAACAGGCACCTGGGACAGGGTCCCAGGGAGGGGCTCCAGGCATACGACAGTGCGTACACTGTCCCAGGTGCAGCCCTCGGGTGCGTGTGCGACATGGGGCACGGTTCCTGGCTCTACCAGGGTGCACGGGGTGCCTGGGAGCTGAGACGCGCCATGTTACAAGGTGCGTCCTTGCGATGATGCGTGTCATAACGTGTCACTTGAGCATGCATGTGCGTGTGCAAAACGCAGTCCCTGGCACGGCCTTTGGGCACGCACACACGTGAGGTGGTCGCGGTCCAACCAGGATGCACGAGTGTCCTGGGAACTGGGACACGCAGACCCAATGAGACTTTAAAAATTAGGATTAAAGGATAAATTGCAGAGTTTAACTACTGGAAAGTAGATCCATATAATAGGATCTAGCCTGACAATAAATTAAGCAAGGACCATTGACCCTAAACAGCAGATTTAGCGGTCTAATGTCTAAATAGATTAAAATTAATAAGGACTCCTTGTACCCATGAGTTTATAAATGAGACCTAGGGACGAGTTGAGTGCTAAAGGACGCGACTCCAGGAGACTTTGAGGTAGGTGCTCTATCGCTGCTAGACTTTTTAAAAGAGCCATGATTGTTTTATGCATGTTTTAAGTATAAGTTATATAACTTGTTTAGCATGACTTAATTCAGCATACATATGATAAATGCTTTATGCATAGATATGTTTTGAAAATAATTGCATATACATTATGCATAGATATGTTTTGCAAACAAATGCATATATTGCATGATTTGTGAGCATTGAGTTTTTGAAAGATTGCATGTCCTTGAGAGTTACCAAAAGACGCTGGAGTACCTAAAAGACGCTGGGTAGGCAGTTGTGAGGGACCCAAAGAGGACAGGTTTTGAAAAAGGGGTTTTCGCTTGTTTGATCTGATATGATTTGGGCTGATAAGCTCGTGGGCGCTATGCCAAGAGGTTTGGGTTGGCCTCCAGCCTCTACCACTATTAGGTGGATGGGTACTACGCCCAAAAAGGGCATGTCCCTACGTCGACTGCATGTGGTATAGGGGGCCACCACTGGTGTCACGGCATTGGGTCGATGTGTCATATGCCCCGTGGAGGCTATGACGCTATGTCCTCAGGTACCCGGGGACCACACAGCAGCGAGGTCGTGGGCATAGTTGGACCTTATGGTTTGATGATTTACTTGCATTGCATATGGCATGACATAAGGTTGGTCGACCATACCATACTAGATATCCATGAGTTGGATTTAGTGGAGCATTTTATGCATATCATTATGTTTATGATATATAATACTTTAGACTTGAATTATGCTATTAAGTCGTCAGTATTCCGATTTGACAGTAGTTTTTAATATCGATATTGAACGTGATTGTTCGAACAAGCACATGTTTTTAAGGGCATATGATTTTAAACATAGCATGCATTGCAAAAATAGTAGTGATAGACTCCTACTGAGTATATTATATACTCACCCTATCCTTAACATTTTTTAGGATAGTTCCACTTACAAATAGAAGACACCTCAGGAGATATTAGTACTACAAGCAAGTAAATAAACAAAGGAGACAACTATACAAGTGAGTAAACTCTCTACCCTTTGAACATGTATTTGTATTTATTTACAATTGGACTGTGTGCTGTGACTGGATAGACTTAAGGAAAAATATTTATGATTTCTGAAGTTTTTCAACAACTACTTTGATTGTTGTGAAAGCAAATGACACTCGGGGTTTTCAAAATGAGTTTAAAACCAAAGATTTTCCACTGCATTTCATGGGTTTTTATAAAATGGTTTTCAAATAGGGATGCATCCCGCCTTAGGAATTAGACATTGCATTTAAAAATGCATGAGAAAACTTCAGTCGTCACATTCTTAGAAGTGCAAAATGTGCATTTGCTTCTGCATGGAATAAAAATTGCTTACGTAGAGAGAGCAGGAAAACAAGGGCTTCCAGAATAAGGATAAATATATAAATTCTGTGCAGGTGCAAGGAGATAGAAAATTTTTTCTGACCAATCAAACTAACTTTCCAGTACTTATGTCATGAGTTCAAGTATGCTCATTAGTTTAGAATTATCCATAAAAATCCAATCGCCAACCAAAAAACTAAAAAGACGAAGACGAAGAAGAAGCCATGCATTAACAAAATCATCTATGAATATTCTAAATATAGATAACGCAAACTCTAAAAACAATGTGTATTTATTCTCGAACAAGTTTATGCATGTTTGCGGGATACTAACAGCATGCCTTAAGTTCATTATCCATAGATTAGTTTTGAGTGTTTGCTTTATCCTCTTTAGCGTAGAGGCCAGGTTGCAGATATATATCATAGATGGTTACGCGTACGGTTTTGGTATTCCCTCTGTAGATCATGAGCTGCCTCATTGTGTTCTCTATCTCGTCTCGTCAACTGCTCTAAATAACAATATTCACATTTTTTATACCCCCATTTGGATGATTTCCTCGAAATTAAAAGGACAGCCCCCGGTGCACAAAATTTTCATGTATGCGGGTTCGGGAAAAAAGCAGACCACGTGGGTCTATGTTATTCAGTCACATATGGCCTCAAAGTCACATGACAACAACTTTACCTTCATAATTTCTTCGAAATTGTGATTTGAAAGTCCTCTCTCTCTCTGCCGGCCACCCACACAACACTTAAATCTTTAGAACACTGTTTACCTGTGCCGAAAGTATGATGGTACCAAACGGGTTGGCAGTAAAACACCTATGTTTACATGCGCGTTTTAGACAAGGCAAATTCCAAATTGTCTACTCTCACCATTGACGGAAGATGCTGAAGTTTTCAGATGAGGCAAACCCCTCACTCGAAGTACATTGAGACTCTATCGATTTGGCCTCCAAAGAAAATGACACAAAAATGGATACAGTGCAACGTATGTGCCATGCAATACGAACCAATTGATGGTGGACTGGTCGGGAAAAGATAATAACCAAAACAAAGAAGTAAAAAGTCTCACTGGGACCATTAGTCAATATATTTGATTCTTCAAACAGTAAAACTATAACTTGAAGCCCAATCCCAATCTTCCCTGAAATATGCTTGTCCTAAGTTCGAGTTGCCGGGGCTTAGTTGTATAAGTATACAAGGGTGATTTGCTTTGTAATTCTTCATTTGTATTATAACAAAAAATAATAATAATTTTAAGTGTAAGTATTAATCCTAGACATGTTTTAAGTTTAACTGAATCTTACCAAACAGTGCAATTAATTATGCATTAAACAGTTTTCCAAAATGGCAGCCCTCTGAAGGGCTTTCTATTCCATGTGGCAAGAAGGCAACTTCCCCATTGTATAATAGGTGGGTTTGAGCCACCATTTTCGTCCAATTAGGGGTTCAGATATAGATTATGTGTAAGTTTGAATCTAGATAAAATTGCAAGTTTAAGTAAATACTATCAAGCAATTTAATAAGAGCCAAAAAAGCCTAGTAGCCGACTGGTTTGGTGAAAAGAGATATCTCTCCCTTTGACACTGGTTATGGGCCTAAGGTAGGTGCCCTTGCATGTTAGTGTTTTTATTTTTATTAGTTTTTTGCTTATATCAAAGAAGAAAAAAAAGAAAGAAAATAGAGCAATAAGAGTCCCAACAAGAGTTGACCCACTCCGTCTCTGAAGAGATATAGACATTCACTCTTTTCATGAATGGTGACAGCCATTCATCATGTTTATAATGGTTTAGATGGACTATATATTAATTTTCATCGTGATAATCATTCATCATGTTTATAATGGCTTAGATAGACCATATATCAATTTTCATCTGGTCCATGCTTTTAGCCAATATTTTTTTATTGAGTCTTATTGATTTTTTTAAAGAGCCCAGATAAGTGGTTACAGTTGCAGTTTTTTTTATTTTTTATGCCAAACATAATAAATTCTTAGATCTTGGAAAAAAAGAAAAGAAAAAAAGATCTACTTTTACAAGAACCCATGCAATTGAAACATAGCATCTTTGTGAAGGGCCTTCTAGTCTAATGGTCTGCATCTCCATTCATTAGGATTTTTTTTTATTATACCCAAAAATTACAAAGCTAACTATATAATAATCTATTATCTTAACAAGGAAAAATACCAGCTCAAACCTAATTTTCTCTTTATCATTCTAATTTTATTAGATGTCTCCAAAGAGACTGGACCTTACTTTCTTGCAGGAAATGGGTTCACTTTTGAATGATCTAACTTGTTCATCTGTTAGCATTAGATTGTGATCTCGAAACAAAAACATCACCAAGCTGATGTTTCATGGAACTTTATAATTATGGGCTTTGATTAGCATACCTTGAATAGAGTAGCAGCGTCTTCAAACACTCTAAGTGCCTGTTTGATTAGCATAAAATAAACGGGAATTAATTTTCATAGAGAAAATAATTTTCTAAAAAAGTGTTTTACAACTTCAAATTAAATTATTCCAATGACTCAAAAATCTTATAAGGCATAAAATTGTTGAATCCACGGCTGAATTGAATTTGAAGGCCGTGAATCGACAGCCTAAAATCATCGGATGATTACCTACTATTTCTAATAACCAATATTGATCCAGTGGGTCCTGATATGGATGCTGATATGTAAATTTTCTCAATCGCTGGATGATTGCCATCTAACCTTAGGTTCTGAAGGATGGTTGTGTTTTGATAATTCTGGGCCGTGAATCATCGGATGGATTGTAATATTGGTCATGGTTCATCCATGGCATCCTGACGCCCCTATTTCCTACTGGCATACATACAAACTCTCTACCGTTGGATCACTCTAAGCCTTTTCAATTGTCAAAATCACATCGTGGCGGTTCGATTGTCTAATCGAATGATCAAAGGCCAAAATTCACAAACATAAGTGGATCCATAGGATGATTAGCGAGATAAACGATTGGGATCAATTGTGCCCCATTTATCGGCCTTTAGGCGTTTTCCAAATGGATCCGCACCCTACCATTGTACTACTCCAGCATCCAATAACGGACAAATGGAGTTAAGTGCCGCGCCTAAATTTGGGAGTGTCTTTATCAACTTCTGCCCTATAAAAGCCCGCAACTCCCCTCCATCCTTTCTCAGCGAAAGCCGCCACAAGAGACTTCTCTTCCTACCCCTACAATGGAGACACTTCGTCTACAAACCGTCCCTCTGCAACTTCCTGCATGCTCCGGTGCCAAATCCGCCACCATAGGGAAAGTCTACGTCAATTCCAGGAAGCTTTTCGTCCCCCTTGCTGCCGCGGAAATCTCTCAGAAAACTTCATCTTCTTCTTCCTCCCCTCCTTCCACTGTTTCGCCCAATGCAACCACCATTTCCAACCGCAATATCCTCCAAGATTCACCATCAATTCCCCTGAAAAAAATTTCTTCTGAATCCTTGCAATATGACTCCGGTTATCTTGGGGGAATATCGGAGAAGACCGCCGGAACAGATTCTGATGGAGTTCCGGCTGCAATGGCGTATCTCACCAATATCCTCTCTTCGAGGGTTTACGATGTGGCAATTGAATCGCCATTGCAGTTCGCCCCCAAGCTTTCGGAGAGATTTGGAAATGATGTCTGGCTCAAAAGGGAGGATCTGCAACCGGTAACAATTGATGAAAAAAAGAAATGATTTTGGGTGCTTTTTTGGTTTTTTCTGGGGTTTTCAGTAATTGAGTTGGGTTTTGCTTGGGCATTTGTGATAGTTTGAATCGAGCTGAAAAAATGAGATTTTATTTCATTATGATAAGTGTTATAGCAATTTCACAACAGAAGCTTCTCTGCTTTCTGATAACTATTGGAGTAACCAGAATGGAATGGAATCTGGTTCATTCACTATTCATGTTTGTTTTTTGTTTTCCAGGAACTAAGTTGGGTTTTACTTTGATTTTTCTGATAATTCCCAATTTTGAGAAAAGAAAGTCATTTTCTGCTTTTTGGTTTACTATTATTATTATTATTATTATTATTATTATTATTATTTGTTACAGTAGAGGCTTATTTGGGTTCAACTTAGCTTCAGTAGATAGACTATGGAATCAAATGTCATATGTTCTGTGCTCATAAACAACTACTTTTCCATTCTTGTGGTTGGTGGAGTGTCTAGTATGTCACTTTTTCTTTTCACTGCTCCTTTATTGGATGTTAGGTACCTTAGTATGGTGTGCCTGGCACAGGTACATTTGTGCATAGCTTTTGTCTGGATAGCTTCAATATGAATGAAGCTTAGTGTGAAAAACAAAGCCGTTAGGAAATCCTGAACGTCTAGTTGGTGGCTTTTGAGGGTTATGGATGGATAGTCAGGGAAAATCTGTATATTCCCTTGTAGAAATCCATTTATGAGTTACAACTTGGTTGCTAGGCTGATATGGTCTTTCCTTATCAACAATTGAATCACGAGACCTGCTCAATGTACCATTGTACCAACAGGATCACATGATGTGAGCCTTCTGAATGGAATTAGAGTGCTGATGACTGACCAAAGAAAGGTTAAAAGATCAATAACATTAAGTGAAGATATGTAAAAGAAAATTTAGTTGATCTTGTTTATTTTGTAAATGAAAATCTTTTCCAGTGTTATTTCTGGCATTTCCTGTTCAGGTCATGCTAGAAAGTCTTCACTAATTTTTATCAAAAAAATTGCAAAGGGGGAGGAGAATGTAAAAGGTTTTAAGAAAGCTTATGTTTATCATGCTGGAATGTTTTGTTCTGTTGAATTATATAATGTATACATATGTTAGATGGAAAGTTACTCAAAAGATTTTGCCTCAGAAGAGTGAAGTTAGATTCCATTTCCATTAGATATTTTCTTCTTATCTTGATTGAAGCGCATATAATAAGACCTGCTATTGTAGGTACATGAGTGAGTAAATTGCTAATTGGTTCTTTGTGATATCTCATTTCCACTTTAAAGGAATAAAGCTTTGTTGTGATTGTGTTGGTTTTGGATATACAGGTCTTCTCATTTAAGTTAAGAGGAGCATATAATATGATGGCCAAGCTTTCTAGAGAGCAGTTGGACAAGGGAGTTATCTGCTCGTCTGCTGGCAACCATGCTCAAGGAGTAGCATTGGCAGCAAAAAAATTGAATTGTGATGCTGTGATTGTTATGCCTGTTACCACACCAGAAATCAAGGTTAGATGGTCCATAAATGTTATTTCTTAGTTAACAGTGGTTCCTTTTTATATATACAGTTATACTTTGTCTCTCTCTCTTTCTATTTCATTTGAAATGTTTTTTTTTTTTGTTTCCCAGTGGAAGTCTGTTGAGAGATTAGGAGCAACAGTCGTTCTTGTGGGTGATTCCTATGATGAAGCACAGTTGTATGCAAAACAGAGGGCTGAGCAGGATGGCCGCACTTTTATTCCTCCTTTTGATCATCCAGATGTCATTGTTGGGCAAGGAACTATAGGGATGGAAATCATTCGGCAACTTCAAGGTCCTCTTCATGCAATCTTTGTACCAGTAGGTGGTGGTGGACTAATAGCTGGCATTGCCGCTTATGTTAAGCGAGTTCGTCCAGAGGTCTGTATGTCACTGTGGATTTTTGGTTCTTGTTTTCTTTTAGGTGTGGAATTTATAATTGATAAATAACCTTCATTTGAAGAATATGTTGGTTAGGACTGTGTAATTGTCTAAAAGTTAGATTACAACTCCTGTTATATGCTAGAAATTAGAAGCTTCTTGAGTTGGTATCTTGTTTATTTGATCGTGTTCTTCACTTACTAGTTGTATAGAAGTGGATTGTTGGAAGATGAGAAAAAGACAGGTTTAGGAAACTGAAAACAATATCTAGGTTTTTCTTCAGGCTCCATCTGTAGAATTCAAGTGAGACTCTTAAAATTGTTGATATCTCTGGAAGGATAATCATAGACTTCCATATTCATAAATTTCTTGAACCATGTAAAGATTAAAAATGTTTTCAAACTTGAAAAGGTTAAGACTTCGGACTGCACCACTGTTGAGTTTCCTTATTACAATGATGAACATGACTAGGTCCTAGTCATGGGACTTTGTCAAACCGAGGGTGAATTTAGGAAATAATGTAGCATAAGTTTGACAAATATACTGTTTGTAGTTAAGACATAAGATATGGTGATATGATGATCCCTTGATTCTGAATTTGCTTCTTCAATTGATAGTTTGTTATTGTGGTTTCCCCATGCTATTCATGCTCAATTTGACTTGATTTTGTTTCACCAGCCAATAAAGAAATTACTCACTGGAGTAGACTCAGTTTTACCCTCGACAAGTGTTTGTTTAAGTTAATAAACATCCAATCTTTAACTCGTGTTTCTGCCTATGTTTTTAATTGCAGTAGTCATGCAAGTCTATGGGTCCTTGGTGGTCCGACCCTTCCCTGGAGCCTGCATACACGGGAGCTTTGTGCACCGGGCTGCCCTTTTTTTAGGCAAATCTTTAGAATTCGATAATTCTCTATACATTATACATTTGCTCATAGATTTGTAATGGAATTTGTTGCACAGTATTTTTTTGTTTCTTGTAGCATATGCACTTAACTGACATTCCATTTTGTTTTAGTTGTTACTTATCCTGATGTTTCCTTCATAAGTTAACTAGGCATTTTGAGTGCCAAACATGTACTTCATGTGGAAACTTACTGTTGAATCTAATGATGTTTGAATTTTCTTGCTTCAATTTGTAACAAGAGGAATTATGCTTCTACTGAAATGTTGATTAGAAATGAATCTGGTGAATTTTGAATATAAAATACTGAGTTCCTTATCCCTCTTATTTAGGTAAAAATTATTGGAGTGGAGCCCTTTGATGCAAATGCTATGGCGTTGTCTTTATATCATGGGGAAAGAGTAATGCTGGAGCAGGTGGGAGGCTTTGCCGATGGTGTAGCTGTGAAAGTGGTCGGAGAAGAAACTTTCCGCTTATGCAGGGAACTGGTGGATGGAGTGGTTCTTGTTAGTCGTGATGCCATTTGTGCATCAATAAAGGTAAAGCACTTTTCATACACAGACTGTGTTTTGATAATCTTTTAGATTTTCTTATGCAATGTTTGGATTGGAAATGTTTGGTCTAAGTAGTGATCTCACGGTGCTTCCCATTTCTAAAGTGCCATTTGTGTGATAAGGCATGCTATTTATCTCAGGATGCCTAGAGACTTTAAGGCATAAAGGCTATTAACCAAGAAAAAATAATCTTGCTTTTTTTTCGGCAAAATTAAAGAATCCATCTGTTGCCTGAGTTCTTCTTTTCTTGAACTGTGTGAAGACACTGTTTTCAGTTGCCGATTACTAATCGGGATAAGTTCTTGATGATAATGATGATGACACTGTTTTCAGTTAAACTTTGACTATTTTGTTCACCTGGAGCACAGTCAGGTTATTGGTTTCCCACTGTAGTTAGTGCTTGTCTTTTAAGAAAGCCTTCTGGGAAGTAAACGTAATCTAAGCTGGGTTTCTGAAGCTCTTGAACAGATTTGGAAAACAACTTTCTACTATTTGTAAAGAGTGAATGATGGTTGTTGCACTTGTTGGTGCATGCTCTCTCAATAATCAGCGACCGCAATCTATAGAGTATTGCTTTTTATATACTCAAACTAAACAATTGGTTATGGTTAGATTTCTGAAGAGATGTTGCTGATCTTCTCTTCTCTCTTGTAACAATTATAGTGTTAATATTGGATATAGTTCAAAATAGAAGGGTTAGCATTGGCATTTCTTAATGCTCCGTTCCATGTTGTGATAAAATATGTTGAACACAGCCATATCTTCAAGGCCATTCTGCTTCATACTTTTTGAGACTATGTTAGTTGTATTATTATGAGCATGCTAAAAGGATCTATAAGGGTATTTTGAAAGTATTATGATAATTAGAAGTTACAGAATTTGTGTTCGTACTGCAGGACATGTTTGAAGAGAAAAGGAATATTCTAGAACCAGCAGGTGCTCTTGCCCTAGCTGGTGCTGAAGCTTACTGTAAATATTATGGTCTGAAGGGTGAAGCAGTTGTGGCAATTACGAGTGGCGCGAATATGAACTTTGACAGGCTGAGGTTGGTAACTGAACTTGCTGATGTTGGTAGGAAAAGAGAGGCAGTCTTGGCAACAGTATTACCAGAGGAGAACGGAAGCTTTAAGCAATTTGCCGAACTGGTATGCTAGAAATAACCCTTTTATCATCTTCTCAGCTTGCAGTTGATATTAATCATATGAACTGGACATCATCTTTGTCATGGCAGGTTGGTCCAATTAATATCACTGAGTTCAAATACAGATATGATGCTAATAAAGATGAAGCTCTTGTACTGTACAGGTGAATAGCGATTTTTCCCAATGGTTAATTTGGTGAATTGTTTTTCTTATTCTTCATTCACCCTAAATAAATTGCATTTTTCATCTAGCATACAATTGTTCCCGTGCATGGTACATCTCTACATCCATTTTTCTTCATTTTGCATTTTGTGTGCTATCTTCATGCTTTTCATTTGCAAATTCTTTGCAGTGTTGGTGTTCATACGGATCTTGAGCTCAAAGCAATGGTGGAGCGGATGGAATCTTCCCAACTCCGGACAATTGATCTCACAAATAATGACTTGGCCAAAGATCATCTGCGACATCTTGTGGTAACTATCTTGATTGAAAAATCCTCTTTTGTTCCTTTTGGTCACTCGTTTGTTTTTACTTGCTTTACTACTCCAGGAAATATTTGCTTGTATGTACTCTTCCAAGGAAAACTACTGGCAGGAAAGATGATGGTGCACTTCAGCCGTTTCTTGGAGTTCCAAACTCATCAGATTGGTTTAAAATGGATGAGCCATAAAGCAAAACTCTTATTGCATTGGAGAATCCTAATTTCCAATTTGTTAAGTTCTTTATACCATTGTATATAATTTTTTTAGCTGCCATTTTGCAGCCCACAATGTTTATGAATGGGGAAGCCCCACAAAACTTTCTTCTGCATGGAATATCTATAGCAGGCAACATGAAATGGAAAATGGTAGGATTTGATAATAGCAGTGCTAATCATTCTCTGTAGAAATAAGGTTGGACAACGTATAATTACTCTGACAGGAACCTTCCGGCTTAGTACATTGAAGCCATTGGCAATAGGTCAGGTCACCATAATTTCAATTTGTTTGAATAACTATAAAATGATTTTATCCTGATAGTTGCATAGTAAAATGAATTTGTCACAAGAGATGCACTATTACTGCAATGATGTCATTTCATATATATACAGTAATTACTTGTAAACTTTTGTGTTAATGATTTTATGTTGAAACTTATCTTGTTTCTTTTCTTTTTTACAATTTTTATTTATTCAATAATTCCCTGACATACTATAAAATGTTGACATTATTTAGAAAAATACCCTGGCAAATATATTGTCGAGAAAAATATTGCTATGATTGGAGATGATCACTTTGAGTGAGTCCTATTGTTTGTAATGATAAATTATGTATCTCTTGGGATATTTCACATTTGCCGTTGAAGCTAGGGGAAGTCCATGATAGTCTTGTGATTGTATGTTCTAGAAATGTGATCCAGCCCAACACATATAGTTGCTTATATGACGAATACTAGCTGCACACAGGCCTCCCACGCTGACGTATCAAACATGGTCTATTGGCAAATCCTTAATTTTAGGTTAACCATCAGAATTCAGTGGAATGCTTGTGAGGGCCATTTGATGTGTCCACATGTGAGGGATGTGTGTAGAGGCTACCTAGCATTCCTATACTGATAATAGATATTTTATATATGTGTGTGTTGTATAGGAGTACCAGAAAGTGTACTCTGTCTAGGAGAGAGCATGCAGTAAGGACCTCTCATGTAGACATATGGGAGGCATAGCTTTTGGGAGATCTAAGCCATTCATCATTTAGGTCCCGTGTTAGGCTACCCACTAAAAATCAAGATCATTATTGATCTTAGCCTATGCTTCTTTAACTTTTAATATCGTGACCATTCAACTGAAAAAACCAGTGATTGTAATGGTCTTCAATATGGCATGTCGTTTATCTAAGACATGACTAAATGATGAATAGCTTAGATTACCCAAAAAAATGCCCCCTAAGTAGGAGTCTACTCCTTACACTCTCCTTGGGAGACACACACAAAGACATGTTTGTGTGTGTCTGCACTTGCATGTAGAGAGATTATGTCACAACTTATTGGTCATGACAAAAGCATTCCTCATGACTTTGCATCCATAAATGCAGTAGTCATCATCATCATCAAGACCTTGTACCAAAAATGTAGCTTAAATGCAGTCTTAACTTTAAATACTTTTTAATTCTGCTTATCAATATAAAAGTGATGTGTCTTCTTGTTTTTATGCCCATTTTGGGCTACTTGTACAAGACCTTAGCCCAAAAATGCGGCATAAATGCAGTCTTAACTTTAAATACTTTTTAATTCTGTCTTATCAATGTAAAAGTGATGTGTCTTCTGGTCTTTATGCTGCATTTTGGGGCTACTTGTTGGAGAAGTAATAGGTAGGGATGAAAGGATTTGAACCCATAACATTTTGCACCAAAAACAAACATACTACCGAGCAGCGCTACATCCCTTTCAATTGTTGTACAGTTTCATTGTAGAGAAGATATTCAAAGGAGTTCAGATCCATTAGTTTACAGTTTTCGAAGTAATTCTTTGAGTGCAGGTTTCAAGAATGTTTAACAAAATATGCATATTATTTTGGGGGGTGGATAGGGACACTCAACTCAAATAGCTGGACCAAACTTAAGTTGATAAATAAACATCATTCCCCGAAATGCGGATGTTGAGATGGATGAGTAGCAAGATAAAAAACAATAGAATTAGAAATGAAAACATTAGAAAAAACTCAGGAGTAGCACCAATAGGTAACAAGATGAGGGAGGTTAGACTTAGATGGTTTGGAGATGTCCAACAGAGATCGAAAACAGCACCGCTTAGAAGGATTGAAACGATCTAAGTCCAAGGGTGTCAAAGGGCAAGGTGAAGGCCCAAAAGATTGTGGATAGAATTGGTGAGAAAAGATTTAAAAATGAGGCCACGACACTTAATAGAGTGGAATGGAGTAACAAGATTCATGTGACCGACCCCTAATCACGATAAGGTCTTGATGATGATGATGCTTTTTGAGTGTTCCTATCATTTTCCTTATTTTGGTCATAATTATTAATATGTTTTCTATTATTTACTGGTGATAAAAGTTAATATGCTACCTGGCTATGTGAAGTTCGGTGTTACTAAAGAATAGAATTATTCCATGGAAATCTAATGGAGCTTCACAAATAATTCTGAAGTGGGATAAATGGCGACAGATTTAGATCATGACCAAGTAGAATATAAGGCTCCGGTCCACAATAATCCTCCCAACTTTTTGCATATTGCCCTACACTTTATTTTTTTCATAAATAACCCCAGACTTTATAAGCCATATGTCTCATGCCATTTTGCTGGAACTCAACGCTTGAGGCTTAGGAGTTGGGTGTATTTACGGGATTTTAAGCTTCTTGTATTATTTAAAAGAAAAATGACTGTTGTAAGGGGCAAAAACCACAAGATTTCACTTAATATGTTTCTACTTATGTTGAAATGATAAATATGAGAAAGATTACTCAAACCAACAAGAATTTCACCTCTAAGCTGTTGCTGCTCATGGCCGGAAAGACCAAGAGTCTCTGGTTTTCTAGGCTATCTGGAAGGTTGAAAAAGAAAACAGATTGAATGTATGGAAGGTTTAAGATGTAGTGGGGCGAAACCATTTAAGGAGAATGATGGGTAACCAGAGTGCAGTTTCTGGTGATTCAGAATCTGTTATTGTACAGAGAATTCGCTATTGCTTTCTGCTTGTGTTCAGGATGGAAGTAGTTTCTGGCCATTCAGGATCATTTATGTTCTGGATCATTTATGTTCTGTTGTGATGAGACTGGGATAGCTCTGATATTTTGGGTGCTATGAGTTTTATCTATCCATCTGCAGGTATAAAGCAAAGCAAGATGTATTTATTGATTGCTACTGCACCCCTTTCTTCATTCTATCTATGTTACATAATTTGTGGGTTTGGTTGCTCTAATTTTCAACTTCTGAGAGTAATCTAGCTCAAATATATTCATATCATCTCACTTCAATGATCTGTACAGCATTGGAAGCTTAAGCCTCATCTTATTTTCTTACTTGGAGTCATCAGATTTTTCTTTCCCTTTTCTTGTTTGAGTCTTGTTTAGTTTACCACTTCTGACCATAATTTTGTTCAACTATCTTCATGGAAATGTGGCTGCTTTCTTACAAATTGGATTGGATGCAGTACCAAAATCAAGCTTTGAAATATTTGTAAGTGGTGAGTCAAGGAACTGGGACTTTACGGATTTGAAATGGAATGTGAGTTTCTTAAGCTGTTGGAGTCGTGATGGGAAGTGTTCTTGAATGAGATCTGTAGCCTGTGATAGGTGAGCTTGAAGGAGAGATGGGAGATTGGGAAAGGAATGCTGGAGTTGTGGAGGTCTGCATATTCTTTTACATGTTCTTCTTTTTCACCTACCCTTCTTTAGTCCAGAGATGTGTAGCTCTTGGTTGCTACTTATCTGAATGGCTTTCTGCAGTGTGGAGTAGCTGCTTACTATTCTAGTGAATGCTAAGAATTGAATATTGTCTTCATCTAGTGAGAGCCAAGTGGATCTCATTCTGCTACTGCAAATCAGTTTCAAGTGTTGGTCATGTTTGTAACATTCAACTCTGTGATGCTGGAACTCAAGTACTTGCTAATTGCTTCTGTTTATTTACAATCGCAAAAATCTGCAGAAAGAGAGGATAGATCCGTTGAAGCTTTAGAAGTGTAAGGTTTAGAATAATTCAGTGGAGGGAGTGCTTGCTGCAAAAAGCTGATCTAGCATTATGCCTAAAATATCAGTAATTTGTTCATGAGCCTCTCTGTTTTCTGAAAGCATAGTGATACTTATGCAATTAGAACTTAGAACCATAGAATGACTGTTTAAATATGCCAAAAATCAGTGACTTCCAGCCACATTCTTGGAGTGAATCTTGGGACTGTTTAGTTCTGGGAAAAACCATGGGCAATCTTGGGCCTGCCAACCTTGCTCTCGGCAGCCACCAAAGTGGATAAATTCATTCAGATTGGACAAAGTATCCACTAAAAGCTTTGTCTTCCTGGTCTCAAATAGTTCTCTTTTATGTTTTAAGGTTACAAGTATTTGGGAAGCAAATCACTGTACATGGACTACTATCCATGGATTGCTATTCCCATGCCAAACAAACTCTTGTTCATCCTTGGCACAGCACACCATTTCTCAGAATTTCAGTATTGAGGTCTGAGTTCTTATGTAGTGGTACTCAATTTCTTTGCTGCTTGATGTATTACTAATTTCGTGCTCTCAGACGGGTTGAACTTGCAGTTCCAAGACCAGTGATGCCACTTGCTTGATAGCTTTTTGCCATGATCCAGATCATCTATCTGTGGGATTAATAAAAACAGTTACATGCAGTTGATTGAATCCTTAAATGCCACCATCTGTCTTTTCTCTCTCTAATCTCTTGGTTTGCTGGAATTCTCACCTTTATTAATCATCATCTGAAGTTTTATCAGCCATTAGTTCAGTTCACATGAGTTGTTCTCTGATAGGAATCTTCAATGGTATTCCATTACAACACTGATTTACTAGTACACTCAGAAAGGAAAAAAAAAACAGAACTCTGTAGGTTCTGCTATGAATACAAAGTAAGGACTGATACAATACTGGAATGTTTCTCTAACTTTCATAAATTCTAGCTTTCCAGGAGCAATAGCCTCCACTTCAGTTCTTCCAAAATTTCCCCATGCCTTTCCCTACCTCTCCCTTTTATCTTCCCTATCTTCCTAAATCTGTAACAGATTGGATACTAACTGCATATTTTCCTAACCAACTGATTATACCTGTATGTGCTAACCAACTGATTACATCACTATTGCATATTCGGTATATCCTAACCAACAGATTGCATCTCTTTCCTAGCTGAATTGTAACCACCTGATTCTCCTTCAACTGACTGGAAATTCATCCCTCAACAGGCCTGTGTAACAACTCTGCATCCCATGTAACTGCCTGGTCTGAAGACCACTTCTCTTGGCATATATCCGCCCAATATGTCCCCATCCTTGTTGCCTTCTATGCCCAATACTGTCCCTATCATTCTCATTCAAAAACAACACCCCGGAGTATCTAATCCTGTTTCATCTGCTATAATCTGCCAGCCATTTTGTAACATTGTAGCAGGGCTCACACATTTGATCACAAGGAGAAAGATGGCAATCACCTGAAACATCAAACTAAATCCAATAGAAATTACTCCTATGAGTTTGTTTGAAGGAAGAGTTCTTATATGGTTGTACAGTCAAAAGTACTCACATTTAACCAGACCACCATAGTGTATGCTTTAGGTCTGAAATTGGGGATTTTTGGGTGTTCAAATGTTCCTGTTCTTTTAATAAGAAGAGGACATTGAATTCTCCCATTTGCCCTCAAGTCAGCCTGCTCTGCGTCCAGTACCGGAAAAAAGGGCTTAAGACATATGGGTTATAAAGTCTGGGGGATATTTATGAACAAAATAAAGTGTAGGAGAACATACAATTTTTTTGAAAGGAAAAGCTTGTAACTTTTTGTTCATCTCTTGAAGAGTATACCTAAACTTTGTAGTGTATAAAGTTATATCTGTACATATTCACCTTTGAACCATATTTTGTGAGAAATCGAACTTCATAAGGATCAGTGTTGATGTTAATATGATGATATGAGTGCTTTTGGTCCTACTGTTTTGGATCTCGATAAATCTCATCCTCCCTCAAGTACTGTTTACTGAACAATAGGTTTGTTCATCATCTTTGTTTGCATCAAGTGGGAATTCTTATTTAGTTTGAGCACTTAGCTGAGTTGGTTAAATATCTGCATTAAAATGGCAAGGTTGCGGGTTCCAATCCTTTCAGCATTCTGAAAAAGAAAAACTAGTGGGAATTCTTATTCTCAGTTATAAATGCGACATTTCTAGTATGAAGCTACAATCATTGTGGTTTGATTTCACAAGTGGACAGTGTAATGTGCCCTTTCTTTTACATGACTTGTGCCCTTTCTTTTCATGTAATCATTCTTGATATATCTCAATTTTTCTTTGCTGATCGGAATTTGTTTTGCTTTTTCTTATTTAAATGTTACAGTGATCTTATAACCCATAGAGTAAGACGATTGAAGCCTTAGGAAATTGTTAGCAAATGGGTTAGTGCACACAAGTCCAGAAACATCTGATGGAATATTCAACTAAAAAATCCATGTTACTATGGATTAAAAAAGAAGTTTATGCATTATAGAGAAGCGGAAGATGCTGAAGTCTAGAAGCAATTGCAGAATCTAGATGAACTGCTCCTCATGTGTCCAATTCTGCCGTTTCTCATATTTCAGTATAGTTGTTTATGTTACCAAGCAAAAAGAAAAGCTCCATTAGTATAAATGTTATAAACGAGCTACAGTTTCTAATAGCATTGGTCGAAAGATGAATAGTGTGAATCTGATCTAGCTCATTAGGATGCCATATTTGAAGATGAAATATATTAAGAATGACTGTCACTTTTCAAGAAAAAGTGGACTTAAATCAGGTCCAAGTATTTCGTCTTCCATCTTATCATGCACATGTTCTTGTGGATCCTCCTGTGTCATGGTTCTGATTCTGTTTGTTTTGGTTTCTGTAAGATGGGAGGTCGATCAAATGTTAAGAATGAACTTCTTTGCCGATTTATCTTCCCTGAGCGACCTGGTGCTCTGATGGAGTTCTTGCATACATTCAGCCCTCGTTGGAACATTAGCTTGTTCCATTACCGGTCACAGGTAAAACCATCTCATTTATCACTTCCCTAGTCATTCTTTCATCTTCTTATTTGTTTTCTCTTCTGTTTGTACCTTGTAAATGGGTTTATACCATATGAAGAACAAGACCTTGATTGATCTAGTGATGATGCACCTTTCTTGAACAGGGTGAAGTAGGTGCAAATGTATTAGTGGGTATCCAGGTCCCAAGCCATGACATGGCTGAATTCCAAGATCGTGCAAACAATCTTGGGTATGAGTATGCGCTTGAGATGGAGAATAAAGCCTTCCAGCTTTTGATGCACTGATGAGTTACCGACATAATTTCAGCTTTTACTTACTAGATTCTTCAACAATAGAGTGCAAGAGGCTTCTCTATCATTTGCAAGGCCACTGCAGAAGAGAAAGCAACAACCTAGTAGCAGTAACGAGACGGATGTATTTTCTTGAGCTACTTTTAACATATGGCTCTGTTTTTGCTTTTTTTCTTTATTTATAAAATTATTGTAAATTGGGTGCACTGCCCACAGTTGGATCTGACTGTTGATTCAGTCTTTAATACTATGAAGGCAATTATGGGTTATATACTCTCTTGTTTATGAAAATTATGGTTTTTCATGTATTAGATAAAGGCTAAGGGTTGAAGTACATGAACACCAAACTCATAAGGGAAACCAAATCTGTCTGAAAAGTTGAATTTCTTGAAGCACTTTGCCAAAGCAAAAGTGGGTCTGGATTCGGCCACTCAAATTGACTTTTTGGCTGACCGACTTGGGTCCAAGACAATTCAAGCAGGTCAGAAAGGCCTGTGTTTTCAAATATTGGTTTCGTGTAACTTATAGGTCTCCCAAACTCTGAGGCCTTCACAGAAATAGAAAGGCCAGGAAGACTCATGAAATGGATTGAGATTAACATTTTGAGGAATGGATTTTAGATTTATTATATCTGAAGGCAGTGCAGTTATATGATGATTGAAATTGTTGATCTTGCAGCCACAGCGGGATCATAAGATGTTTGACCGCCTGTGTCTAACAGGTACAATTTTTGTCTTGCTCTTTCTTACTTTCATAAAAGGGCTGCTTTAGAACACTAAAAAGTTGTTGATTTATCGGTCATGTTAGGTAGTACTTCACAGTTAGCAGTATATTTAAGAGCAAGTAAATATTTACCATAATGCCTAGCCTAGAAATGATTAAACTACAGAAATAAGACAAGCACTTGGCCGAGTTGGTTAAATGCCTTGTCTCCCAGCCAAGATGTTGAAGTTTCAAGTCACTTATCAACCGAAAGTAAAGTACGAGTAATATCCTCATGCTGCTGATTTTATAACGGAAATCCTCTCTTTATGCTGTATTTCAGTTTTTTGTGATTCT
This sequence comes from Warburgia ugandensis, assembly GCA_035236585.1. Classification (NCBI taxonomy): domain Eukaryota; kingdom Viridiplantae; phylum Streptophyta; class Magnoliopsida; order Canellales; family Canellaceae; genus Warburgia; species Warburgia ugandensis. The sequence continues at coordinate 5,636,490 of CP141133.1, forward strand.
GAGAATCAGAACGTACAGATTAGGAAAGAGAATATATATATTGAATCAAAGGGATCAGGCCTTTGAGCCTTCCCCCTTATTTTTTCCATATGGCAGGTTGTTTTTTCAGTACTATTTGATTAATTTAAATATTTCTATCTTGATTGGTTAATCACCTCCGTCTGCCTCTAGATGTCCTCTCTCACACAGGTTTATTTTCTTACCCGTCTTCTTGGACTTCCAGACCTTCCTCTTTCCGCTTCTTTATGTTTTCCCTTCAAACTACTCTCCATTCCTCTTTCTATTTCCTTCCAGCTTCTCTCAGTTTTCTTCTCACAGGTTTTGGCGTTACATTGCATGTCGTCTTAGATTCTATAAATCAATATTCCTCTCAAGTTACTTTCTTCTTCCTTTTAAATCTGCGCTTCTAAAGGAAGAAGGAGAAGAACAAGAAACATCAGGCATGTTCTTCTCTCTTTGGATTCTTTTGGACTAATTCACTCTGAAAATAGCTTTGTTTTTCGGTTTCTGTTTCTGTCACCTCCCTCTAGATTTTTTGCTTAGCACAACAATGAGAACTCATAAATAACAAGGAGCATTCGGGCATCTCTCATCAGTAATCTGAGAATTTGGTATTTATTATCACAGGCCTCTTGAATTACTATTCACTATAATATATTTGCTATAGTAGGTGGAATTTAGACACATGGGAGTGTCCTTTGTATAAGAATGTGGGTTTCTTTGGTAATGCAACAAATAAGCAGATGTGTAGTGAATTTCATATCAAGTTGTAATGACGTGAGATGCCCCACAAATCTTTCTTTCTTTCAACCAATGAGAAAAGAAAAGTTGATTATATGTTGGTGAATGGAGCACATATGGTGTGCATGCATAAAGACAAGAAGCGAGATGCCCCACAAATCTTTCTTTCAACCAATGAGAAAAGGAAAGTTGATTATATGTTGGTGAATGGAGCACCTATGGTGTGCATGCATAAAAACAAGAAGAGCTTTAATTCAAAATGCCGTGTCTATTTGAGAATCAAGCTTGCATGCATTCAATTATACAGTTTATCAACAAATAGTGCTGCCCAAATTTGCTTTCTTGTGATGCTAGCCCACTCAGACCACAAAGAGTCTCAGTATGCAGCCCTTTCTTACACTTTGCAAGATGTTGTTTCTATGCCTCGAACTTGTGACCTCTAGGTCACACAACAACAGCTCAAACCATTACACCAAGTCTCCCCTTCTATATTAATATAATTTAAAAATAAAAAAAATTATGCAGCCTTACCTTGCGGTTTTGCAAGTGGCTGTTTCCATGCCCCTAACCCATGACCTCAAGGTCACACGACAATAGCTCTACCATTGTGCTAAGGCTCTCCTTCTTCTATCTTAATAGAATCTCATTGCTAAATATAAATAGGAGAAAGACAATGGAAGCACCTCAAGAGGTGCTCTCCTTTCTCAACTGCCTAGATACGCAGTGGAGTCTCTGGCTACTTCATATACACTACTAGAGGGCAGTATCCACAAGAGGTTGATATCCAAAAACTCTACAAACGTCTCATTCGGAAGCCATTGTTCAAAACAACCAGCCAGCAACATAATAGAAAGGCTACCAACCTGCTACAAGTTAAACCTGAAACAAGGTAATTATAACATGCGCGTGAATCTGACTTATAGTAGGACTCCAGGATAATTATATGTAGGTTAGTTTAATCAGAAAGACTGAAGGCTCTCTTCCAATAAGATCAAAACTTGGAACTTGGTCCCTTGCAGTCTGGATATCAAGTTCCATAATCTGGAATCATTCATTCAGACGAATATTATTGGCTAGACAACCAAAAACAGAAGTTCTAGATCCTAAACTTGGTGATGAGGTAAGGATGAAGAGGACAAGATTTCAAGCTTTAATCAGACAGATGAAAAGCAAGATGCTATTAACTGATTTGTAGTATATATAGAGGTGCCTCAATTATCTGTAAAAGTTTTCTTCAGATCTTTACTAACTACAAGTATAATTATTTAGTGAACAAAGTAGCCGGCTGTACAGAGAAGGTTTGAGCTCTTTTGGTTGCACCTTGTTGTAGTTAATACAAATGGTTGCTTGCCTTGAGTAAATTTAGAAGGAAACGTAGGAAAATGAAAAATATGAAACAGACTAGGAGAAAGCAAAAAAATATATGGATTTCAAAACTGGACAAATCTTTGGCCATATCAATGTTCATTTTGAAGATTCCATCTCAGAAAGCAAAATCCAAAAAATAAATAAAAATTCTCTGCAGTATCTCATGTCATAGTGTCCGCATTTGAAGGAAATTTGTAAGGATTATAAAGTGAAAACACAATTCAGAAAAATGATGCTCTATTATCTATATCTAAGGGAATTTCTATTACCATGAAGAATAAAGACAATAGGGAAAAGAGGTTAGCACCAACCTGCAGATTTAAGCATTGAACCCATATAACTCTGTATTCACGAGAAAGATGTCAGTGGGGATCAGAAGATCATCTTTGCTGACATGGGTACTCAAAGTACTATGGTATCTTCATCACTTGGATCTGTGTGTGTTTCCCATGATACCTGAACTTCTTTTTCGCTAATCAAACTAACCTGAATCCCTAGAACTAGGATATTACAAGCAGAGAGCTGGACAGAAAAAACAGATTAATAAATAGAATATGTTTGGAGCAAGCTCTCCGTTTCAACAAAAGGCTTGTTGGAGACTTCAGACTTTTATTCAGCATACTGATTTACTGATGTTTGTAACTCTGAACCGAAAAGTTGGCCTAATTTCTTATTTCGAATAAATAGAGCGCTTGTTGATGCTTCATCAATTGGGCAATAAGACTGCTTGGCAATGGTTCCTTCTATTTCTATTTCTAGAGCCCAAAAGCACAAATTAGAGCACTACTTCCTATTTCTATAGAAACAGGCATCTCCTGATTTGTTTCTAGTTTTAGTGTTTTTTCGGATCATTCTTTGAAGTGTTTCTCAACGGAATATGGAGATGGAAGCCCCCCAAACTCACTTCTCCCGTTTCTGTAGAAACAGAAATGCGGGAAGCAGCAGAAGTCCCTTTCCAAAACACAGACTAAGCAACATGCATCACTTACAATTCAAGGAATGATTAAGCTCCATGTGAAAAGCGATCGATCAGCAGTTCTTCCATTCAGCGGTAAAAAATCTTCAGAACAGTTGGAACAATAAAATTGGTCACAAAGAACAAACCAAACTGTCACTAATGCCTTCTAACGCAGTGGCACAAGGAGTCTTTCATCTTGGGTGACGAGTTATTGGATTATTGCCATTAGAGGCCATTAATCAGCTTGCTTGTGATATAATTGGATTATTATGTTCCAATAAATGCATGCTTAAATTTACAACTCCAGCATCATTCTAGGCGTGCATATTACTGGATAATATTCATTTCATCTATTTCAAGTTTCCAATATTTATTTCTGCAATTCAGTACTAGATATACAGTCCATTTGCTGTTCGCTTCCCTCCGGAAATTGATCGACGGTCGGTACGCCGACGACATCCGAATCCGCCTCAAAATTTGGAAGATTAGCAAGTCACATTAAGCGGGGCTCAGCATAGGCAACGGTTGAAAATAAGAGAAAGAATCACAATCCTGCAGTTTCCCGCCTTGTGGTATTGCCCTGCAAAGCTGGCCATAACTACATTAAAAAACTGCAGATTCTCCAAGGCTGTTATCCGGTCCGGTGGGCTGATTCCGGTCGATCCAGATAGCATTGAGTTTGGTGAGATTTGCGAGACATGCCAGAATCTGACCGGAGAATTAGTTGACGGAGAGTTGGAGAAGATCGAGACCTTGTAGCGATGCAAGAAATTGAGGAATTGATCAGGAGAGATTGTTCCAGGTTAAGCGCAGTTCTTTCAAGTTGTGGAATTTTGCACTGGCTGGAGGGATTCCGCCGGTGAGATTGGGAAGGTGGTGGAGCATGAGAATCTGCGAGACGACTCCGAAATCTTGGAAGATGCTGAGTCCGGTGACTCGGGTTGAGGTTGAGTCGCAGGTGACGCGGCACCAAGAGTTTTCAGAGCAAAAGTCGGTGTCGTTTGTCCATGAAACGAAGTGGTAAGCATTGTTGAAGGAATTTTTTATCTGTACGAGGGCATTTTTGTCATTTACGTTAGGGAGAGAAAGTAGGGAGAAGAGGACGAGAGAAAAGACGAAAACCGGCGACCGGAACTTATAAGGTTCCTGTGCTTCATTTGAATATTATTTGCACTCGACTGATTTAATATTGGCACCCCCTTTTTGTTATTCATTTCTATTTGTACCCTGCCCATGCAGGGTTTGGGGAAGGGGCGGACCAGAAGGGCTTAAAGTATGCAGCTTTATCTTGCATTTTGCAAGAGGCTGTTTCCACAGCCTTAAATCCATGACCTTAAAGTCACACAACAACAACTTTTACCGTTGTGCCAAGCTCCTTCTATCTGCCTATACGACTGACAAAGAAAATTGTATTACAATATCGGTGTGCATTGCCAATTGCAGTTCACATTTTTGACACAGACTGCACTTACAAGTTGTAAGCAAATGAGATGTGAAAGCACTTGGGTCCCACAAGTAGATTCGACCATTAATGGAGTAGATTATTGGGCAAATTAAATTATAAATAAAAAACAGTTATGTGATTAACCTATGCCTTTTAGCAGTGAGATACATTATGATTGGCTTGGTAACATAAAAAATACATACTACACTAAATTCGATTATGAATTATTCATAGTTCATTTGGTATTCTTCCTTCTCCTAAAAAAAGGCAGCCCAGTGTATAAAGTTTCTGCATATGAGGATTCGAAAAGGGGCAGATCATGAGGGCCCATAGTACCTAATCTTATCCTCCATTTTTGCATGAACCCATAACTTCAAGGTCACACGACAACAACTCTACTGTTATCCCAAGAGGGAACATGCATGAAAATCCCATTTTTCCACGGAGGTAAATAAGTTGTCCATTGAGATGGAGTTCACCGTAGAATTCATTTATGTCTTAACAGACCTCAGAGAAAATTCGTGCTGGACAGCTACCTAAGAAAGACTCCCGATTTTCTTGTAGAATTCTTTCCAGGTGGAATTGGGAATGAAAAAGGGCAGCCCAATGCATGAAGCCCCTGTTATGAGAGGTCCATGGAAGGGGCGGACTACAAGGGTTTATACTAACAGCCTTACCTTGCATTTTTGTAAAAGACTGTTTCCATGCCTTGAACCCATACCTCAGGACAGAATCGGGAATGGATTCGACGAAAAGATGAAAACCATGGAACCCAGCATAGAATTCAATTCCATCTTTACTAAGGGCTGGAACGATACTGCCACCAGTGTTTAGGCACCCTTTGTCTTATCATTTCCTTGATCATCTTGGCTTTCGACATAACTGTTCATTCTTCTTTTGACGTGGAAACTTGGAGATTCAAAGCATCATCCGACTGCCTCTTCATGTTCATTTTTTCAAGCTTTGAACAATCTTCATTGATAGATGAAAAGGAGGAAACTGATAAACGTAGAGACCAAATCTGTTCAAAGAAGACCAAGACCATGTCCATTTACTTTTGAATAGCCGTGGACAGCCTAACAACTAACTGATCAATAGAACGAGAGCAAAACATGCAAGAGAGCCGAGACATCAATCATGTGATTAAGGTTTTCTATTCAATTGGATAGGTTGAATTACTCATCAAGAAGTATGTGCTTAGTGCAATATCGTAACTGAGCTGAGGACTTGGATCCAAATATCAGTCTTTACCACACCAGGATTGATTGGGTAGGGACCAAAGTATGAAAAATCGGTAAGGAGCTACACAGGATACTCTTTGCAAAGAGCTATCCATAATGAAGAACTAGAGAGAACTAAATGTGCAATCTCCTGCATATTGGTTTGGGATGACAGAGACGTCAATCCATGGCCGTCCTGACTGTCCTCCCCACCCAATTTGCTATATCACCGTAAATCAACATCATCAAAACATTTGCCATGAATCGCTGATTAACGATTCTTTTCTTTTTGCGGTACTGGCGAAGATTCACAGAGCAAATCACCCTCACACTCTCCTAAATATAATCCTCTGCCAAAGGAAAAATAGCTACTCCAACCTTGGCCAAGCTTGTACCAGGAGATGCGTATTAGTCTGCCACTAGTTGTGCTAGACATTGTAGGCCAAGATGATTTACAAGGAGCAGATGACATTTGATTAGCTGAAAAAAAGTAGAAAACAGAAAAAGTTTGAGAAAATGGTAGTTAGAAACTTTTTCCGGGGCAATCAAACATCACCTGCACTTTACACCTGCAACTAAACCCATTTGCATATAGATTGGGTTCACATAAAATTATGAAGATAAAAACCCATTCAGTGGGGCCTATATCGCAGATAGATCTTAATATTCATCATTTTTGTGACCGATTTTACTTTTAATCTATGTGTTACTTACACAAAGATCTCATGTACAGGTTTAAAATACACACAACCATCCAAAAAGATTGTACAAGGAGGGGTCCAAGACACATATATGAATGATTAACATTGTTGAAATAATGTGTAAATATAGTTAGACAAATTTATTCAAATGTACTTAATTATTAACAATTTCAATTATAAACCAATATTTATTTCACTAAATACCACAGATCCTCTGTGTTACTAAAAGTTAAAACGACTAACTTAGAGGTCAAACCTCCTAAAAACCATCAATAACCAGCCAACAACTTGTACACGGATCACCAACCAACAACGTAGCTTTCTCCTAAAAGCCATCAAAAGACCTGAAAAACTATAGAAAAACGAAAACACTGCCCCTTTTGTTCCGGTTTAGGGGGAGCCCCGATGCACAAAGCTCCCGCATATGCAGTATCCGGAGAAAGGGGCGGACCACAAGAGCTACGTAGCCTTACCTTGTATTTTGCAAGAGGCTGTTTCCATGTAAATCACCAACCAATAACATAGTTTTCTACTAAAAGCCATCAAAACACCTGGAAAACTACAGGAAAACGAAAACACTACCCCCTTTTGTTCCGGGTTGGGACTGACAGAAGAAATCTCTAAAGCTCGAATAACTAATATTGTTTCGTTTTCCTTTTTCCTATGATGGTACTTCGACTTCAAGATCTGAAATTTGATCCTGACGGGCTAACAAATTTTTACTGGGAGTTTGACTACAGTAACAGAAATCAGTCATTTGCATCTAAACAACTGTTCCACAGAGAACAAGTAACTCAGATCCAAGACTGGTAAACTTCACTTCGCATGCCAACAAAAGAAGAAAACAATACTTGAGCAGCTGGCTCATGTGCAGAATGGTACAAGCTTAGTTGCTACTCGGCACGAAACAGGTCAAAAAGAAATAATAACTCAGATATCTTGGATTTTAAAGAGCTATCTGTAATTGGTCAGCATATTAGACCATAAATGATTTATCACCAATTCATCCCACCATGACAGGAACTTTTGTGGTTACATGAACAATAACTGTAACAGAAACAAAGAAATGAGTATCCTAATTGAAAATGCAGCCCCTTTCAAGTCAATCTCGTCAGCCCGATACCCACAGGAACAAGACTAAATACTCAGCACATTAGCTGATTATGTTTAAATTACAATCAAAGGCTGTAAATCCCTCTCCGGATACTTGGATGAAATTTTCTTCGGACCCAAAAGCATATCTATGAGCATCATCATGGAAAAACGACAGAGGTCAAACGGAGGAAGGGGAGGCTGCTTTTGCCCGTCAAAACTTATGCATCTGTCGATGGCTTAAATTCAAGAATTATAAGATGGCTAATCACTCCATGCAACCCAAATTTCTCTCAAAATTCTTGGCGGTTGCCAATGAAAGAATCTGCAGCAGTCCTAAACTCCACTTGAGGACCAAAACTCAGGCTAAAATTGTTCACAACCTCAGTGGATACATCATTCAAGTCGTGCCTTTGGATTTTGCTTTCTGCTTCTTAGACTCCAATGAACCTAAGCCAGTGCCAAGTCCAACAGGAGCCTGGTCTTCGTGGCTCCCAACAGCACCATTTTCCTTGGCATGATCTGTGACATTAGTAGTGGGGCTGTTATTCTCTTTCTTTAATTCATTTGCTTCTGTGTTGTTCGGAGGTTCTGTTTCCACCCCCGAGTTGATGACATTGAGAAGTTGTGTCAGTGGAGGCAAAGCTTGAACAGGCACACCATGTGGACGTACAAGGAGACCCCTGGCAGCCGCTTTCTTTCTGACTTCTGCAGCTGCTCTGGCTGCTCGTTCATCAACTCCCCGTCCTCGGGGAAGGTTTTCACCAATTATTGCCGCATTAATGGATTTGTTAGTTGATGATCCAGCACCACCAGATCCTCCAGCTGCAGCCTGAAATGCCTGTATGAAGTCAGGATGTGCCTGTTGTGCAAACCATTAGACAAGTTGAATCAGGTAAATAATGGTTGATACAAGTAGGCAAATAAATGGTTCAGTACAAAAAAACACACTTAAATATAGTAATCTCTCCAGTTACACTCATTCAATGATTCAAAAACAATAGCAGTGAAACTGAATTTAAAGCCTACACACTGAAGCAGTCAGACATAGGCTTGCAGGTTACTTGGCCCATCCAAACAATGTAAAACTACCAAGATAATTTGATCCAAAGGTACCTTCAAGAAATCAATGGCCTTCTGGGCAGAAGCCGCATCCCCTGCTTGTCCTTTCTGCTTCTGAGCATTTACCTGCCACAGGGAGAAACCGTCATGTCAGAAATGCACATTTACTTGTAGTAGGCCAAATGTCCTGTTGGAACTCCAGGAGATTTTTTGTATCACTTGAAACAATCAAAACTAATCAGAAAACAAATAAGTGAGTTGGTGAACTAGACCACAGAACAAACCAATACGATGCAGTATTAACCAACAAGAAAACAAGTTACTGCAGTTCCTTAGCTTCTTCTACCATATGGTGCATATTTCATTGGAGATATGAAAATATACCAAGGTGAAAGAAGGAATTCTACAGTAGGGAGCTTAAACCAAGCATTCAGAGCCATTTGTTTGTTATTTATCAAAATGAAATCTAACTTCCAGCTACTTGCAAATATTTTTTATAATATACTCTCAGTAAGCAGTATGGTTAGAAAATGGAAACATCGAATGATGCATCAGCCAAACAGCTTTCATATCAGACAAGTAACATCACATAATCACTCTTACCAAACTACTTGATTACTCCACACAACATCCATGAACTGGGTTGACGTGCATTTACCTGAACATCTCGCATTTTGAATGTCTTTATCCAATTCTCAGAGTCACGCGTCCTTGAATCCTCCTTCCCAAGTTGCTTGACCAGTATATCATATGTTTTCTTTTCATGCTGCCCAACACAAGTTTGATTGCATTATGATGAATCCCTGGAGAAACCTATAACAGAGGTTTCCCATATTAGGATACATACCTGCAAAGAAAGCTTGTATGCTCCCATACAGTTAAAGGCAATTGCCAGGGCATGGTAACATACTGCAGTTTGAATGTGCTCCTGACCAAGAAGAAACTCATTCTTCTTCAAGGCTTCTTGCAAATAACGCAAAGCAGTATTCATCTTTCCTATATCCTGATACATCATAGCTACATTTATAAAGGTTGCAGCAACATCAGGATGCTCTGGCCCACATGATAAACCTAGTAGGAGCAATGTTCGGGACATATTCCGTAGTGCAAGTTCTGTTTGATTCAGACCATGATAGAAAAGAGCCATATTTCCGTAGCTGCAAACAGCATAGCTCCAGAGTTGGTTAACCATGAAGTAGAATGCATCTGTTCATTGATGAGTATGACATAAAGCAAGAAAATAAGGAAAGATATACTGCCTGTGAGCAGTATCTGGGTGATCCAAACCAAGGCACCGCTCATTTATAATCAGCTCTTTATGCTGCTGCTGTATGGCTCCTGCCATGTCTCCTGCATGATATAGAACCATGGCAAGATACCTGAAAATTGGGAATAATGGACCATGATAAGATTGGATGCTGAAATCTTGTTGAAGCAAATAGTACAAAGAATGCTTTAAGTCATGATAATCACCGACAACAGTTAGCAACTTCTCGATGCATGGGACCAGTAACCTGCAAAATCCATGATTGACCAGTTCATAACTGCTTAAAATGTAAAATGCAAGGCCAACAACAAAAGGAAAAAATCCTACCTGTTGCAGTATAGAAAATGCTTCAGAAAATAAACTATATGCTTCATTGAGCATTCCCTGGAATACAAGAACATGAGCGTTTAGTGCATTTAAACAGCTGGAAACAGCATTCAAACAATTAAAATTTTCGACCGAACATTTTAGAGATGATGAACAACTGAAGCAAACGGCAGCATTACATACCTCAGCCAAGCGGACCTTCCCTGTTTCTACAAGATCCCTAGCCTCCAAACATACTGGAACTGAATGCTTCACCACTGGTTGGAGATCCAAAATATCTGAAGTTTGGAAGGGGCCTGCAGCATCAAGATCATACTTCCGTGCTGCGATTGCTATACCTACCTGTTAACACATCAAATGCAACATTAGATAGGTTGTAAGATGGCCAAACTGCTCTAGATAATAAAAGGAACATGATCTTAGAAACCACATGAAGAAAAGTCTTCCCGTTACCTTGACCACAGAAATATAAAATATATAATGGCATAAGGGAATACTCAGACCAAACTGAGATGTACTTATGCAAACAAGACTATCAAGTTATCACTTGGACGGCTCTGCCAGGATAATGATATGCTAGACAGTTATTAAATAAATAAAGACACTCTATATCTCAGACCTACATATCTCAAGGAACAGTTATTCACCAAACAAGACTAAGACGCAGTTTCCCCAGCTGTTAAGACTTCCAGTTTGTATGGGGTTTGTAACAGTTCTTTTGTTGATCAATAAAATCTTCTTCCTTCTCAGCAAGACATAAAATGACTGTTATCTTATGCTAGGGGTCAGAAGTAATCATGTACAGATTTTCTTTGTTAGTATGTTCTTACTCTAAGAGGAAGCAAAATTCAATTGGAAGTATGAAAGGAAAACTAGAAACGGCAAAGAGAATTCTGCATGAATAAATATAGATGATGATTTCATGAGCAAGTATGCTGATTTTTTAGCACTTTTAGGTGTCCGGGAAAGAGAGAACTCATTGATCCCTTTCACAAGTATGGGAAAATGGAGAATATCTTCCTGAGTTGGTGTTCAGGCCACTGCTTAAAATCTGCCGAAATCAACCATTGATGTGGCTGAACTGACTACGTTCTTACTTTGGTCATGTTCTCACCAAAGCCAAGCTTTGCTTTTTTGGAGCATCTAAAAACAACTCTGATTGGTGAGTTGGTGAAGAGTTGACTGTGCCAATTACTAACTCGCTTGAGCCAACTCGGTTTAACACTAGCCAGTTTATCACCCTATTCTGTGTTCTCAATCGTTGACTTGGGGCAAAATGTGCTGCAAATGAAGAACATAAAGGCTCTTATTACTTCAGTACATAGGCCTGATGCACCCATGCCATGCCCTATGGGAGATATGAGCAATAAGCAGCAGGCTATGAGGTCAACCTAGATAAAGACGCTTTCATGATTTTACAGTTCCATAATGTAGCACCAAAATACAGATGAGATCGGCATTATGAATAGGCTTCACTAACTTCAGCCACAGCAGCTGGATCAAAGGTTACCTTTTGGCACAGATTACGAATAGCTGAAACTTTTTGCATGCGCAATCTTGCATCCTGTGGCAATTCAAACTACACCAACCAAAGAATTTATTCAAATAAATCATCGAAGAAAACTCCAGAAGAAATATTGTAGCAACTTTAACCTGGTAGAGTTATACCTGATATTTGAATTTGGCAAATTCTTGAATGTCAGACCATAGTCCATCAGAGGTTACAGGCATATGTGCTGACTGATTCTTTCTTGCATATGCTCCATGACTCGACCTTGTTTGTCCTCTATGAGACTTGCCTCCAGACTCTTCCTGGGAAGTTTAAAGGTTATAACCTCAGGCACTTGTTGGCTAAGGCATAATTCAGCAAGAAAAAAGAGATTGCAAGTAGATCCAACTATTACTATTTCAAGTGATAAAATCTAACAGAATCTCGTGTCTGGAAAAAGAATAAGCAGCAAGCACAGGGATGATGGATCATTCACAAAGATGGCATAGTAATAGTTGTGGATCCCTAAAAACGAGAGAAAAAATTATTATAGTAGGAATAAAAGTGAAGAAACATTACTGTTGAAAGGAAGAACTCTAACTAGTGAATAGAACAGCTAAATAACCAAAATGTTAAGGGAAGTACAATCACAGTAGCAATGCTTCAGTTCATGGAGAACCATATGGCTGGCCTATTAGTGTCTCCCAAAATGGGCTATTCCAGCTTCTACGCAATCAACAAAATACAAAAGATAGTCATCAACTTCATCGTCGGCATCATCATCAAGACCTTATCCCAATTAGGGGTTGGCCACATGAATCTTATTCCTCCATTCCACTCTATTAAATACCATGGCTTCATTTATTCCCAAAGTTTTTAAATCTTTCCTCACCACTTCTAACCACGTTCTTTTGGGCCTTCCCCTTGCCCTTTTAGAACCTTCTACTTGCATTGCCTCACTCCTTCTAACTGGTGCTGTTATTGGTCTCCTTTGAACATGTCCAAACCATATAAGTCTAATCTCCCTCAGCTTGTTACCTATTGGTGCTACCCCTAAATTTCACCTAATATTTTCATTTCTAATTCTATCCTTTCTTGTCTAACCACTCATCCATCTCAACATCCTCATTTCTGCGACGCTCATCTTATGAGTATGATGTTCCTTAACTGCTCAACACTCTAATCCATAAAGCATGGCCGGCCTTATAGCCATCCTATAGAATTTTCTCTTTAGTTTGAGTGGCACCCGCCGATCACATAAAACACCAGATGCACATCTCCATTCGTTCCAACCCACTTGGATTCTCTGGGTAACCTCCCTCTCAATCTCTCCACTCTCATGGATCAATGATCCTAAGTATCGAAAGTGGTCTTTCACAAAGACCTCTTGGTTATCAATCTTGACTGGTGTTCCACTCCTACTCTCCTCGCTAAAATTACATTCCATATATTCTGTCTTAGTTCAGCTAATTTTAAATCCTTCAGATTCTAATGCTTCTCTTCATAACTTTAGCTTTATGTTTACACCCTCCCTTGTCTCATCAAGTAGGACTATATCGTCTGCAAATAGCATGCAACAGGGAATCTCCTCATACAAATGTTTTGTTAACTCATCCATAACTAATGTGAAAAGGTATGGACTCAATGCCAATCCTTGGTACAATCCGACAGTGACAGGGAAATCACCAGTCACGCCACTAGTGGTCTTAACATTTGTTACCGCTCCCTCATACATATCTTTAATTATGTCTATATACCCCTGAAAAACCCTTTTAACACCCAGCACCCTCCATATTAACTCTCTAGGAACTCTATCATAAGCTTTCTACAAGTCGATAAAGACCATGTGGAGGTCTTTTCTCCTCTCCCTATATTTCTCTACTAATTGTCTTAGTAAGAAAATAGCTTCCATGGTAGACCTCCCAGGCATGAAACCAAACTAATTCTCCGATACACTTGTTTCATGTCATAGCCTCTTCTCAATCACTCTTTCAAAAAGTTTCATGGTGTGACTCATAAGTTTGATCCCTCAATAATTAGTGCAGCTCTGAATGTCTCTTTTATTCTTATAGATTAGTACAATAGAGCTTTTTCTCTACTCATCAGGCATTTTCTTTGATTTTATAATCTTGTTAAACAACTTGGTCAACCAAACTATCCCAATATCTCTCATATGCTTCCAAACCTCTATTAGTATACCATTAGGCGTCATGGCCTTTCCTGATTTCATCTTTCTCAAGGCCTCTTTTACTTTAGGTATTATAATCCTACGTTCATGTCTATAATATCCAATGTTATTTAGATTTATAGTATTTTCAATCCCTATATTCTCAGGGCTATTGTCATTTAACAATTTGTGAAGGTATATTTCCCACCTTTGTTTGATCTCATCATCTTTGACTAATACCCTTTGATCATCTCTTCTAATGCACCTAACATGCTCTGAGTCCTTACCTTTCTGTTCTCTTACTTTTGCAAGTTTAAACACATCTTTCTCACCTTCTCTTGTTCCTAATCTATTATAGAGCTCATCATATGCTTTAAGTTTAGCCTCACTTACTATTCTCTTAGCAACATTTTTAGCATGCTTATATTGTTCATAGTTTTCATTATTTATAATCTTCTATCATGCTTTAAAACACACTCGTTTTTCTTTAATAGCTTTTTGCACTGTTTCATTCCACCACCATGTTTCCTTTGTTAATAGCCTTTCACCTTTAGATACTCCTAAGACATCTTTTGCCACTTTCTTAATGGACTCAACCATATTAGTTCACATAGTATTTACTTCTGTTTCATATATCCAATTTCCTTCTACCATCAACTTATTTTTTAATGAGGTTATTTTCTTTCCTTTTAAGTTCCACCACTTAGTTTTTGGATGTATTAAGTTTAGTTCTTTTACTCCATCTTTTGATATGAATATCCATAACCATTGACCTATATTGTGAGGTTAAACTCTCACCAGGTATCACCTTACAATCCTTATATATAGATCGTTCATTATTCCTAAGTAGAAAAAAGTCTATTTGGCTTTTATGAAGTCCACTTTTAAAAGTTATTAAGTGTTTATCCCTCTTCTTAAAGAGTGTATTTGTAATGGCTAGGTTATATGACAAAGCAAAATCAAAGATATTCTCCCCCATCTCATTTCGTTCACCTATACCATACCCTCCGTGTATTCTATCATATCCTTCCTTATCTTTTCCTACATGGCCATTTAAGTCTACTCCTATAAATATCTCCTAAATGTTGGGAATTTCTTATATGACTCCCTCCACATCTTCCCAAAAATGTCTCTTGATTATATCTTGTAACCCTACTTGTGGTGATATGCACTTATAATATTTATAATCTGCTCTCCTAAAATAATTTTTATTATTATTATTCAATCACTGATTCTTTTAGCGTCCACAACTTTATCCTTTAATTCCTTATCCACTATTATTCCTACGCCATTTCTGTTATTTTCCTTTTCTACGTATCATAATTTATACCCATCTATTTCTCTAACTTTAGCACCTTTCCACTTGGTTTCTTGGATACAAGCGATGTTGACTCTCCTACGTTTCATCATGTCTACTAACTCCAAACTCTTACCTGTCAGTGTCCCTATATTCCATGTAGCGATGCGAATCTTATATTCTAAAGATACCCTATTTACTATCGCCTTTCTCAACCTCTATGGTATGAATCCATATCCACTTTTCACTGCACATGGGTTCTAATGCAACGCGTCGCTTCCGAGGGGACGCTCTAGCAGCCCTTGCCCATTTTTCACTACACCCAGGATCCGATGTAGCGCGTTGCTTCTGGGAGAACGCCCTAGCAACCCTTGCCTATTTTTCACCACCCGGGATCTGATGCAGCCCCAGCAAATGTCAGTTTTTTATTCATGTCATGTTGGGGTTGCCATAGTTTTAAAAAGCTGAAGATGATTTTCATTAAAATCATCTTCAGCTGCAACTTCTGAATCCAAATGTCATCCTTTTATTTAGGTGCATATTGCAGACACAGACTAGGCCAAAGCACAAGGTAAACTTCCAGATCCAGCTGCCAATCCAATGGTCCATTGACACCATTCTTGGTAAAATTCATATAAAGAGAAAATCAAGCTTTGATGATGGATATCATTGTGCTTTCCAAACTACTTGACAAAGGCCTCTTAGAGCTGCTTCCACATAAAATGTGGTTCAACAAGAGCATGATCAACATTGATTGGTAGGCAAAAACTTGGGATAGCAAACTATTACTAATGCAATGGACACAGGTATCATCCATTTGAACTAACTATTACTAATGCAGTGGAAACAGGCTATCTATTAATTCTTATTAATTGTGTAACGGCATTCACACTTACAATAATGACATACTTTAGGATAGCGAACCTAATGAAGCATATTTAAATATCAACAGAGAACCTCATAATCGCTGAACGGTGAAAAAATAAAGATGATAAACAGTCTTAGCAATGAGGTAAATGGTCCAAAACAATGTGACGATGGTGGTGGGATCAAGAACAAACAGACAACATTTGCACCGAAAGATCACAAGGAATTGGTGACATAATTGATGCAGATGTTTCAGAAAATACTATTTGTTGTTGATTTAATGCTATGAAGGCATGGAAACTGGAGATATAGAAAATGAAATTGGTGGCGTGCAGCATGCAGTATGCAGCATAAAAAGACAGATGCGAACTTACAACAACATACTAGCACAGAATAACTGAGGAGAGGGAAATATGAAATACGGAATATACCTTCTTTAGATTTCTCAGTTGCGTATTGTTAGCACTGCCCTTTGTACTTGAAGGTACATTTCCGATAAGACAATTGAAACAATGCGAGACTGCAGGCCCAAGATCATGATCCTGGGACTCTCTCAAAACATCCTGCATAGCCCCAACAAATGACATACTTACAACATGACTTCATAAATTACGTTGAATCACTACCACAGGACCACACATTCCACAAAAACAAATTGGCAAGGAAATGCTGATGCAAGCCACAATTTAGTAACTCACCTCTGTTGCTTTTCAGAAGACTACTACCGGTTATGAAATGATATGCCTAAAATGCAGAATTTCAACTCACAACCTTTGAAATAATGGGAGTCACATGATATAAAGTGGTAACAGATTGATAGCATGGATAAGAACAGAAAAAGTCCAGAGATGTTAACTGCTTGGAATAGAAAATAAAGATATAATTAATGGAAATAACAGCTCTAAGAAAATGAACACCAACTCAGCTCAACAGCAAACATGTAGCATGTTTTGCAGTCAACTGCCAAAGAGGGCTAAGGAGAGAGCAGTATATCTCACCACAACTGCTAAAAAGATCCTATGCTTGCAGCGCTGTTGCCATTGTTTAACCTATCAGTGAAACTGAAGTGGCCCCAATAATGTCCAAGCATGAAAAGCACAGATTATCGTATATTTCTCTTCCTTAAATAATTACACAGCAATTTCAAACCCAGCAGGTTGCAATACAAGTTGCCTCCCCATTCAATCCTAAGCAACAGGTCCATCAAATCAATCTACATAATCAGAGACTTGTATTTAACCCAAGCAACACTTGATGCATGCCAGTATATCAGCAGCACCCAGCATCTGCTAATAAAGGAGTCAAGTACAGCAGCTCAGAAAGGTGTTTGCACATAGTCACCATTTCTTGGCATGCCCAAGTCACCTATGTTGAGAAGATATTTATTGCTGAGAAACATTTTATAATAGTGCCCCTAGTGATTCATTCCTAGCGAGAAGTTGTAAGTAATACAAGATGGGGATGATCAACATCTCCATAACACGAGGTTGTGTAAAAATTGCAATTGAATATTTGTAGTGTTTATTTAAGAGAATGACATTGAGGAACCCAGATCCTGACCTCCTCAGGTTTCTGCTTCCAATTTAAATATTCCAGATACAGTAAAAGTATTTTAGTCTAAGGTATCCATCTTAAGAGGAATGTTAAGTACATATTTATTCCAATGTAGGGAAGACAGTCACCTTAAGGATATGCTTAGCAGACCTGACAACAATCTCAATGACACAGAGATCCCATATGTGTGGTAAATGTTGGGTCATCTCAGCCACCTGGAGAACAGAACAGGACACATCAAACAAGATCATGATGAAGGTTGAATAAAGACAATCCTCAGATTTTTTAGTCAAGATATGCTTACTTTTCCTATATAACGGACATTTATTCCATAAGCATGAAGTGCTTCAGTTAATGTCTGACCATCCATGGGTGATATCTCAAGCGTACAAAGATCTTGGACAAACTTGGGAAGGACAACATCTACAAGATACTTTCCTGCCTTACTCACAGTTGCTTCATCTGCTGCTATCTCCTGATAAATTAAGGGAGCAAATATGAAGAAATTAGCCCCAATTTGAAATACAAGAAATATACAAAAGAGAGTTTAATGTTAAGCATGAAAACTTGCCTCCTGATTCCCAGCCAGCTTAAACTCCGTAAAGATATTAGGATTCAAGAGTATCTCCCCACATAATTTACCACTTCCAGGAGTACCACATTCTTTAATGGCATTAACGTGCTCAGATGTTGTTGCATCCTACATAAGAAAACAATATATGAAATGTTTCCTTTCTTCGTCAATGTGAAATGACTAAAAGAAATTACTATTTAGCAGCATTTAATACAATAAAGCACTTAGTTAATGCCAGCAATGAAGGCACCATATCTCAACAGTAAAAAAATCTAAAAGGTTTATCTTTTAATCCTCAAAAAACTTTTCAGAAAGGATCCATAGCTCATATAAGATCATACCATACTCCATTAGACATGGCACATAAAGCATGCTTTACCATTTTATTCTTCAGCAAATATCTTGTCCATTGTTACTTGACTCAGGTTTGAGCAGTAGTGTGTCACAGCACAGCGTTTCAAAAGGATATTCATATGGGTTACCGTGCTGCTAAAAGTCCCTCCGAAAGAGCAGGTCATACAAGATTTTGTTTCAGAAGTACCTCTAAGGAAGCTATTAAGTGTGTGCAAAATAAAATGAACTCATATTACATTGCAAATGCACCTAAGATATATATACAGACAACTGTACAACTTAACCAGTCTTCTGGATGCCTAGATGACTATATATACTGTATCACACAGACTTCTTGTGCTACAATCAAACTAGACCTGCTACCTGGCAGCTGGAAGGTGCAGCTGTCATCTCAGAACTGACTTCAGGATCAACGCTATGAACACCTTGGGCATCAGGCATAACCGAGGATTCTGCTTCAGTTTTTGACATAGAATTGGATCTCTCTGTGACTTCAGCCTGCTCAGACTACGCCATTTTAGTTAGAAAGTGACCATAATTTCATAAAAGTGGGAATGGCTAGCATTACAGACTAAAAACATTACCTGGCAAAAGGAAGCAACAAGTTCAGGCCTCAGAACACAAAATCGGGATCTGGGGCCAGTATAGTTTGAGTCTCTGGGAGTCACCCTCATCAAGTCCAAAAGATAATGTCTGAAAACAGATAGTATAGAAGTTTCTGAGTCCAGTAAGAGTACTTTCCTAAAGGAAGGTTCAATGTAGCTACCAATACATTTGAGATGTAACAATAATACTACTGCATCAGCATATTTCTTCAGTCAACATGTATTTGCCCTTTCCTCTAATCTTCTAAGTTTCTAAAAATCTCTCTCTCTCTCTCTCTCTCTCTCTCTCTCTCTCTCAAAAATTTTGAAAATGTATTATATTATAAATTTGCTGAGACTATTAATTTAACATGTTAGCCCATATTGTATTATCTTAGCGCAATTATCAATAACATATCTCTCAACAAGCATTAAGCCAACAGCAAAGATAGCAAATCAGGAAGGAAGACAAGAAAGTACTGATCACCTGTCATCACTGCCAACTATACCCTTGCATTCCACAGGTGCAGCTAACTTTACGACATTTCCAGATCCATCTAAAACCATGTGTTCCTTTAAGTGGAGCCGTTTCGCAGCCTCCACCACCTGAGCAAACATGAAAGTGATACTCACTTCAACGTTTTTGAGCAATACTGGTGTCTACTAATAAAAACATTTAAAGGAAAAGAAAACTCAAAAAGATATAAAAGAGATAAGGTCAGGCAGTACATATAGCAGGACTATTGGAACACTTTTCATGAAACATCAGAACTGGTATTATATAATACACAAAGGACAAATTTGGATAAGAAGTTTGCATGTTAACCTTTCTGGTTGAAACAAATAGAACTGCATCCAAAAACTTATAGCCTAATAAGTAGAAGAACCTAATATAAACATAACTTTACATTAACAAAAGCTCAAAACACCTAAGCAATAAGCATGTTGTATGTGGCAAACTAGCACTTAATGTAAGCAACCTTGTAAGTCAGTGATGTTAAAATAGCACAGGACTGAAGTGATGAAAAACAGTATAGTTTAGCAGACCCTTCGGATTACACCAGAAGTCTTAATAGGTAATCTCACATCACTAAAGATAACTTGTTTTTCAGCAATACTCAGATGTAACCTGGACGATGATAACATCCTGACTACTGAGCCCAAGAAATACTGGTAGCGCAAACTAAATATTTTAAGATGATTTACTTTCCTTCAAATATAGGCAATTGATAATTGTTTCTGGATAAGTAACCGATGCTTTTTAGCAACTATTTCCACATTAAAACTAGTAAAATAATGGAATTTGATAAGTTTAGACAATTAAAATTGTTTCTGGAGAATTCGGAGTGAGATGCTTTTTAGCAATGTTTTCCAAATTAAAAACATAGAAATAGACTTGGAATAGAAAAATAACCAAAAAAAAAAAAGACCAACTCCAAAGGCACTCACTCACCTTTGAATGAAATGTTTCATTCCAGCAAATTTTCTTGCCATTGTCAACAGAACCATAGAGAAGCGATTCAGATTTATCTCCTTGAAGGATACCAGGTATAATACTCTGCACATAGAAAGCAGAGGAACAGAATGAATCAATGATGAGTCTGAGGTGCTTCCAAGCCTAGATATGAAGCTGTCAGAACCCGTTAATAGACATAAATGCCAACAAAGATTTTAAAAAATCACAAGACAAGATGAAACATGAAAAGGCATTCCAAAAAAATGGGTCCAACCAGTTGATTAACATACAGGGACCTTGGAAAATAGTGCCCAGCATTTTGCAATTACCACCATCATTCAGCAAGGACATATCCAGCACATTTACTACCAATGATTATAGTGTCTAGACTCCTCGATAGACAAAATGGTGGGGGTCTATCAATCCCCCAAATGCCATGTTATACTTCCTGGATATCAGCTGATGTAGCCATTATCTTTATTGTTCTTTCTAGTTGTATTGAAATACCAGATGCATGACTATTAAGAACGTTCCATAAGGTTGTGGGCGGTCCTCATAGCCTTTGCATAAAATGCCATGAGAGATCTTTGCTTTAGCCCTTTGGGATAAGGCAACTATACTCTCCACTCAGTCTCAATCTTATGTGAGACATCAGAAACGCCTATGGGCTATGTTATTGCACATATAGGCTGATATTTTAAATCCCATGATGTTTATTAACCAAGTCACAAGTACAATAAAAACAGGAAGGGGAGAGAATAAACAATCACCATTCAATTCGAATCAAATCAAATAACTAACTATTATTAATCTGCATATTTTGAGTGATTCTCAGTATATCACGAGCACAAGAGAACACATGAAGTAACCTTCAAAGCAGTAACAGCAAATGATACTAAAAGCAACCAAGGTGAGGACCTGAGAGACACTATCTTCAGAAATAGAAGATAAGAAACCAATATGCACCTGTGCTACTACTCTGTGACCCCTGTAGTCAATTATTGCCATAGCAAGATTATACAGTCCAGGAACATCAGCTTCCTGGTAAGACTTGGTACCCTTCAAGTCATTATTTGCAGATGCATATGTTGCCTGTTCACTGTCAACCATCTGTGTTTCAGAAGATATGTCAGATGCCACTTCTGCAACACTGGGAAGTTCCTCTGCATACGAGGAGCCAGATTTATCTTTAGATTTACCACCATTTCCAGCACACAAGCTACTTGGAGGATTTTCTCGTGCTTCATGTGAATGCTGTACATTCTCACAACGTCCAGCACCCCGCTCAAGTTTGAACTTAACACTTGATGCATCATGCGTGGACATCTGTCCAAGATCAGCATCCACAGCAAAACTGAAAAATATATTGTTGTGTACATACCTGAAACAAAAATAAAGTTGTGATGTTATCTTTTCCAAAACAGAAGAAAAACTGACATTTTATACAAGGGGTCCATTTGGAAGTGCAGGTGACAGCTAATATGCACCAGAGCTTTATCATCATGAACAGGAAATACAGCACATAGAACTCAGAGACATTTCTAAGATCTAATCATTCAAAAAAGAAAAAAGAAAAAAATAGATCTAGCAGGCAATCTAGAACGAAGCATATATTAGAGAGAGAAAATAATTAACTGGTTTAGATGTTCACAAGTTCAACATAGACAAGAATGCTCAAAAGATCAGTGCATATTGAGGCATAGTGGATCCTTTGTAGGAAAAGAGGAAAGATCATTCAAACAACCAGTAAGTAAGAAGTGAAAGAAACTTCAAGCATTTTGAAAACCAAGAAAATTGGTAGTGAAATATTTGTCTTTGGCTTTTGACAGATCATGCAAGGCCTAATTGTTCTCTTAAAGTTATTCACGCAAGTTGAATAAATTCTGAACAACTAAAGCACCCTCAGAGGCGTAGTCAAAATAGCAATAACCTGTGCTCAAATAAATGACTTGTGCTGCTATCCTTGCATGCAGATTAATCTTCTACTAAGTTCATAGTGCACAAAGAACTCATTTACAAATTCAAGAGAAGTAAAAGGAATTCTTTTTGAACAAAATATGAGAACTAAAGAGGTAGAAGAAAAAAGCATTCACTCTCACATGTGGAAACACTCTGGATCAGTTGGATTAATGGGAGGTACGCATCTGCTAATGACTCCAACGGCACCACTAATTGCTGCATCAACAAAGTCACAGGTCACTTTATACAGAGCCCGGTCACGCAAGATCCTGCAAGAAGAATCTCAACATAAACCATACAGAAGACTATGCTGTGACTACCTAGTGTTCCACAATATAACAAAATCCATTCTATTTCAGAGCAGATAATCTCATTCCAGTTGTTGTAATAATGGTACTCCTCTCTTTATTTTGCTCTTTTTACTTTGACATTCCTTGTATTTCTATATACTGTAAAGTATAAGGTAGATGGTTTGCTATAAAGTATGAGATAAACAGTTGCCATTATCAAGAAAAGGGAGTGGAGTATCATATCAATTCATTAATAATAAAGAATAATTACAAAGGAAAAAGGAAGTAAATATACCTTTCCTGAAGAGTCTTATGAGGAAACTCCCGGCAGGACTGCAATTCCTCATTCCAATCTCTCTGCATGCCAACTAGCTCACTACCAAATGAAAGGACAAGTGAATCCTCAGCTCTAGCAGCATCTCTTTTATGATCTGAGAATATTGATATCACATAAGTCTCTTTGAGTTTGCCAAAACTTTAAACTGGACAAGAAGGTCAGCATTATGGAAAGAGACACCAACAAATACTCAATTTTGACACATTATGAGAATAAAACCATACTTATGAGAGAAGCTTGAGACAGAATTTTATCATAAAATGGAGGCATCATTGTCAAATTCATTCCAGAAAAAACAAATAATATTATATAGTCCAAATTGCTGTTTCAGCATTATGTTCACAAATATGCTTGCTCACATTAGCAAGTTGACCCATAATGTCAAGAGTCAACAACAATCCTGCTCAGTTTGGATGGAGAATAGTTTGGACAATTTAAGAAATTTAGAGCTAAGTTTTATCAATTCAGAAACTTGCATGCGTAAGATCAATCATGGATTTAGCTTTCTATATAAAAATGGATATGGGAGCTAAAAGTGGCTTTTTCTAAATCATCTTGCAGTATTGCTATTTTTGGCACTTCGCACATCACTACTGCTGATTTCATCTCACGATCAAAGCTACTTTGTTTCCTTTACATTGCATCTTCTTTTCTTCCATGAGTTAAGATCTACATGTGAAACAGTTTCCTCCCTGCAAGAAAACACTACTTTTTCTTTTTGGCTGGAAATTTCTTTCTTATATTCAGATCTGATATTTGTCTTTGAGTTTGGATTCTTTTGCCTTTTAAAGAGTTTTGAGAATAGCAAGCTGAAGATGCCTGTTAGGGTGGGAAGAAATCTTCCACGCAAGCACGCCTGAAAGCTGAATGGTTCTTCTTTCCAAAATTTTGCAGAAATCAGATACAGAATCCAACAGAAGAGTATTAGAAGCCACAGCATACATGCATCCTATATGAAAGAAATTAAAGATAGCTACTGCAACTTCATGAGTCCTGTCTCTTGATGGAAGCTTCATTTGCTTGGACCAGCAGAGAATGTTGAAGATTATGAACTCCACCACCGAAGGGGTTATCAGACTAGGAGTCATTATGATTAAGCCACCATATTGTTTTCATAAAGCAAACCTCTATGGTTTGCATTCAGATTAGCAGGCACTGTTGTGAATTATTTGACTCTTTATTTTTGGCAGCACTTAAGTAGAGGTCCCTCTGCAGTACATGATTATGTAATCCTATGAATGCCAAGCATGACCCAAAATTAAGAACCCAAAAAAGTAGCATCTCAAGATCTGGAAATTAGATGCTTCTGCTCATGTAGCAGACATATATAATCCATAGTTCTAAGACTGCAGGAAGCTGGGAATGGAAAAAGCTGCTTCTAAGAGAAGTAACATGCTGAAATGCAGGATTTAGATAAAGAGTATACCAGGAATTGGATATAGTCCCAGCCATGAATTTGCCGGCAAGAGAGACTGAACATTCTCAAAAGGGTGCGCAGAGGCCTTCCTTTCCAGAATCTCACTAAAACCTTCAGAAGAAATTAACATGGGCAATCAATGACTCCACATAGGAAAATAAGTTATGTTCACTTCATGAAATGTTTCTACAAGTGTGCAGTACCTTTCTTGAACTTGGAGCTAAGCTTTTGGAGAAGACCAACAAGTGTACTAGCCTCACTAGCAGACTTTGCTGGCCTTGGATCCAGTACATTTCCTGTGCTTGAATTCACATAGAACGTCTTTGTGGTTCCAGTAATGCAGTACTTGTGTCCCTCCAAAGTAACTACATCCAAATAAATCAGATCTCCAACAAGCCTGGAGAAAATCAAAACAGCACATAGTAAAGTAGCAATCGCTCTTCTACAAGAAGCTTGTGGAAAAAGTAATTATTTTGTGCAAATGATGAGACGTCTCAAGCTGAATCACAGAGGGAAAGATGTTCAGTGGCCCAAAAAGAAGCTGACAGCCATTAATGCAGGTAGCAACAGACTCAAGTACAGGAGCAGTAAAAGTATGTAATGGCTGGCACGGTTACATTGGACGAACAGACTCATGAAGAAAGGAAGATATAAAACAGAAGTCTGAACCAGATACAGTAAGAAACTAAATAGTGACCGTCGAGTTCTATGGAACATATTATAACAGGAATAATAATAATTAATCAAAGTTGCTAAATCTTAGAGACAGTCCATTACGAGCATAATCCAGAAGAAGGAGATAAAAAAACAATCAAAACCAAGAACTGTTGAAAACTGTGGAGAAGATAAGGTCAAACACAAAGCTAGAGTTATGGAGAGATGCATTAGAATCTAAAGGATTTAAAAATTAGCCAAACTAAGACAAAGTATATAGAATGCAATTTTAGCAAGGAGAGGAGCAAGAGTGAAACACTAGTAAAAATTGATAACCAAGACGTCCCCCTAAAAGAATACTTCTGATACTTGGGATTAATAATTCATGAGAGCAGAGAGATTAAGAGGGAGGTTATCCAAAAAATCTAAGCGGGCTGGAAGATAAGACAACAAAAGGCTACTTCAATCTAGGAAAGAGCCGAAAACTCGAGAGGGTTGCCTTTGGAAGTGTTTGCCGGTAAAGAAAGCATCACTACATAATCAAAAGGAAGGAGTGACGCTGATTGAATCCAATCCAAAAAACTGGAAACAAAAGGAAGTTTGTTTCCTTTCGTCACAAATGGATACGTGCCTCTAGAGTTTTTTGTGATCGGCAGGTGCCACTCAAACTAAAAGGAAAATTCTATAGGATAGCTGTAAGGTCGGCCATGCTCTATGGATCAGAGTTTTTGGCAGTTAAGGGACAACATGTACATAGGATGAGAATTGCCAAAATCCAGATATTGATATGGATAAGTGGAAAGAAAAGAAAGGATAGAATTAAAAATGAAAACATTAGAGGAAACTTAGAAGTAGTACCAATAGGTAACAAGATGAGGGAGCTTAGACGTAGATGGTTTGGATAGGTCCAACGGAGACTGAAAACGACATTGATTAGGAGTGAGATGATCCAAGTCCAAGGTTGTAAAAGGGCAAGGGGAAGGCCGAAAAGAACATGGATAGAAGTAGTGAGAAAAGATTTAAAAAGTTTGGGACTAAATGAAGCCATGACACTTAATAGAGGGTAATGGAGGAACAAGATTCATATGACCGACTCCTAATCGAGATAAGATCTTGATGATGATGACGAACAACATCAAACAAAAGAAAGAAAATAAATAAAATGATTAATGAACGTCCAGAGGTCTAACAAAGAGAACTACCTCCTATAGCTCGGAGGAGGATTGAATGAAGAGAAGACAATGCTCTCCACACATTTGAACTCTTTCAAAGAAGATGAGATCAAGCTACCAAGAGAACCAGTAACATCATCCATGAAACCCAACCCATCAAGCTCTGGGGCTTCACCTTTCCCTGCATCTGGTAACACAAAAATCAACCAAAGTCAATATATACCTACAAATACACAGCAAAAGAATAACAATATTTACTCCCACCTGAATGAAGTGGATAATCTGCTAGGAATAAAAACAATGGATGAAGATCGTGGATTTCAAATATACCAATTAATCTCACAACATGCAGGTGTGTATGCAGTATGTACAAAGAAACAACGAACGTAAGGAAAATCAGTGACATTACACAAGAATAATTCAGGAAGGTGGCAAGCATATTAAACCTGCAGTTGTTTGCTGCTTTGTCTCATGTTGCAATGCAAGTGATGTCGATAAAGAGGCATGGAGAGTGGAGAGGGAAAGCAATTCTCTTGCACGGCGAACATGAGACCTAATAGATCTGTCATCATATGATGCTGCATACAAACACCGCTTCCGAAGTCATAAGTACCAAAAGGGGAAACCAGCAAAACTACACCATTTGAGTTTAAACCATACCAGTAACCATCTCCAAGAAGCAACCACCAGTAGTAATATCTGCAACTTCAGAAATTTCATTATAGTCCTCTAAATGATGAACTGAACCATCCTTTGTGTGTAGTATCAAATCATAGCAAGTAAAGAAACTGGTATCCGGAGCATCAAGAAGGAACTGTCTCAAATCCATAACAGAATCTCCCGGACTTAACTGCAAACCAAAATCCATTTCAATATATCTTAGTGAAAGCAAGCATAATAGGCAGACGGGAAAAAAGGCACCAACAAAGAAGTTTCAACCATCACGATGAACCAAACAGTGACAAAAGAGATATTGAGGATCAATTCTGTACCATAAAGTAACTACAACAGCGGATGAGAAATGAAGTATTGTCAACAGTATATAGGTAGCGGTTAAAATACTTAATCTTGAAGTGCTTGAACAATTTAAATTTCCAAACACTTTTTATACCCTGCCTCTTCATAGGTTGTTGTTTCCTCCATATTAGTCAATTACCAGCTTATCTTGCAACTATATGTTGGGGAATGTCTCTATATCTTGGAAAAGACTGGGTGTAGACCAAGTATTAAAAACTGCAATTCACATACCTACAAGCACAGGATCCAACACTACAGGTAGGGGTGCACCTACTTAATCTTGAAGTGATTGAACAACTTGAATTTTCAAATACTTTGTAGACCCTGCCTCCTTATAGCTTGTTGTTTCTCCATATTAGTGAATAACCAATTTCAGCTTGCAATTACATATTAGGACATGTCTCTATATCTTACAAAAGACTGGATTTAGACCAGGTAATTAAAACTGTAATTCACATAATTACATGCACAGGATAGGATGCACCTATATACATGGAAATCCATATGCTAGCACAGAAAAGTATGTGTCGATGGAAAACAAATGTAATTACACTTTGCTACAAATAGCTCTTTTCTAAAGAACAAAAGTGAAAATGCCAAATAATAACATTGATTCGTAAATCAACTCACCTGCAACTCTAGCTTTTCGCCTGATTGTGCTTTGATAGAAACAGGATAGAGGTGAAGATCATCTGTTCCCAAGTTTCCACAAAATTACCATAGTTAGTTATAATATTCCAAGCCATAGATTTTGTAACTCTGGGAGTTTTGCAATGGTAGAGCATTTCATGTTAAAGCCCTCCAAGCACAAAAGGAAAGAAAAAGACATAGCAAGATGACACTAGGTCACTGAGACTAAATGATGCAAATTAATCAAAGCCAATGAAAAAACATTGTCAATGCAGCTAGGATCCCAAATTTTCAATTGGTACTACCCCAAAATGCAACAAAGTTGTAAGAAAAATGTGAAGGCCTAACAATTTCCCTTCTTGGAGTGTCTACAGCTTGTCAAGATTGCATCTATTTTGATACAAATAAAATTAATCGAATATTTGCTTCATTGCATACAGAGGACTGTAAATAGATTTGCTATATAGCAACATTGCATTTTAAATAGCATTCACATGTTGTAAAAGAGGACAATATATTGAAGAAATAGACAAGATAATAGACTGACAACCTGGAAACTAATGTCTAAGTTACTTAATATGCTCGAAGTAAAAATTCACTTATTTTCAAGCTTGGGATACTGCTCTCATACTGGACAACGATATTTTTCGAGAGATCCAAAGAAGAGGATGGTACAAAGATGAAGAACTGGCATATACTTTTGACAGCAAACTTTGGCCAAACTAAAAAGGAAAAAGAAAAGGAGAAGGTGCATTGATGATAGAGCTTTGACAAGATTGATGTATGCTGCATCAAATGACAATAGACTTCAAGAAACACAAATACTTTTCCAGCAAAGGACAAGATTACTTTAGGTCAGTGCATCTTAATGAACCAAATGCTATTCAATGAGCCGTTATGGAATCAATCCACCTTGTAAAACTACTGTTCTTGTTTATATTGAATCTGACATCACATTGCCAAGGTAAATACATTTTAAATGCTTCAGTCAAACAAACCACCACAATTAAATAAGAAAAAACTGGAGCAGAAGCATCAAAACATCTGCTACCTTCAGCCTGCTTAGTTTGGTTAGCCGAAGTCGTGGAAGGTGCCTCGGTGGCATCTGACTTTGCAATTGACTCATCCGTTGCCAAAGGCTTATCACCTGAATTAGAATTCGGTACTCCATTTACGTCAACACTAAAAGATTCTACACTACCAGCTTCATCCTTCGGGGTTGACGAAGAATTAGTAGCATTTGCGATGGATGAAGCAACCTTTCCCAAAGAATTCGAAGCATGTGATCCCTTTCCTTTGTTTCTGGATTTGTTAGACTTCCCAGCCATCTAGCCTCCTCCTGATATTTTTTTCCAAAAAAAAGAAAACCATCAGAGTCCAAATAATTGGGGAAACCAACTAAAAGGTACAAGATTGACACAAATGAAATCAACTACCAATAGCCTTAGCAATGACAAACGAATCATCTTCCAAAGCCAATAATAAAAAAGAAAATCATAAACATTTTATCAAAGAAATTGTTTAATTCACATTCTTTCGTGCTAACAGATGGAAGGGGTTTAATGAACCCATCAAAGAAAATAAAATTACAATATATTCATAGAATTACACACAGATGAACTAACTCTATTTCCAAAACAGAACCAGCTTACAAAGGCATGCCCAGAAATGCCAAACCCGCCATTAAAATCCTCACAAAGATAAGAACTGGAATCCAATTGAATATCATGCAAAAGAAAATAAGATAAATGGAGCTAGGAGCAATTACGAACTAGTACGAATTGCAGACAGTAAAACTAAACTTACAGCTAGAAACTTCAAGACTGAATGCTTGATTTGCAGAGAAATGGATATAATTAGAAAAGGGAAAGCAAGCAATCCCAGCAGAAGCAGAAACAGTGGTGGAAGAGCAGAAACGAATTTCCATTTCCAGTACCTGGAAGCTGCGGAAGCTGAGGAAAGCAAGGAAAAGGCCAGGGGCCTGGCGGCGGAGGAAAATAAATAAATAAATAAATAAAAATGATTAGCAGCGGCGAGAAGAGGAGGGCTCTTGGGGAAGCACTGGGTACATGAATGCCTCTCCTCTTTTTCTCTTCCAATATCCTGGTGCGTACAAATTGAAATTAAAATTATTATTGTTGTTGTTTTATTTTTAAAAAACAGAAAATGGTAAATGATCCGCCCCCAAGCCACTATCATAGGTATTTTCACGCTTCCTCTAATCTGAACCGTTCATCTTAACTGTCACGCTGAAACCAAAGCGTGATCAGTACATAAGATAAACGGTTTAGATCATATTGCAAAGGTGGACTAAAGTAGTACTTTTTAGCATAAAGCATCAAATGAGGGATGAGGAGAGGCCTTATTTGGCGTCTGGCCTTGTAGATCAGTTCATGCAAACTCAGGCACATGGGGGTCCAGATTAGGGGGTAATCGGAATCGTATATCCTTGGAGTCATATCTTAAATACACCATATCTTGAAATTATTCTCCATCAAGTAGCCGCATATATTCCGGTATGGAGTAATGGTAGCTTTTGAAAATCCAATTGAAATTTCTCTTGAGATGGCCCACATAAACATTTTAGGTAGGTCTAGCGACCATGTTTTGCGGAGTCCACCTATGAATGATCTAGTTCGTTCATCTTATTGCTGTAGATGTTAGATGTCTTATATAAAAAAAAGCACGCAATTTGGATAATTCTAGTATGGGAAAAGCTACGCTTAGAAAGCAAAATAGAAATTTTATAAGCAATACACAGTTTGTTACAAGCTAGAATCATCCAAAGCATATGATTTTTTACCTATAAAAATCCTACAGCTCAAGCCATGAGATTAACGATCCAGATTGTATAATAGTGACCTTCTAAAAATGTATCCGCTGAACCACACCTTATGAGTTGCCGTCAATGTAGCATTTGTGTACCCCACTTTGTCATGACAGACCCCACATTTGGGTAATCAGAAATCGTTTCTTCTGAATTCTCTAAAATTAGACATCTTAAATGTTAAATATCACCGAGATTGAAGGACTCCTTACTGTCCAAATTTGCATGAATAAAAGTACAGGTTTCAGTTTCCAGATTTATCTAAATCAGCACTGTCTTAGGATTGTTAGTCATCTACAATTAGATCAATAAGATGAACGGTTCGGATTACTCAAAGGTGGGGCCCACCGTGATAAAGTGGGCGCATCCGACAATTCCTCTCCCTTCTTGTATTTTAGTGCTTGCAAATCAATACATTGATCTACACGTCCAATCACCGGATAAGAACTTCGAGAAACTGTCATAAACTTGACGTGGGCCCAGTAAATGTGATTGCCCGACAAAAGGGTTACGTCGTCTGGATGGGCTCCATCGGGCATGTCACATCTCAGATCAAGGCCTCTTGTAGGACAAATTCTCGAAAAAATATTTGACCGATAAGGGAAACATAAAGGTCAAAATGGCTTTTGAAAGACACCGGCTTCGCATGACATCACGGGCAAAAGTGTCTTTACCTCACATGGCCGCCCGGATTTAGGGTTTTTGGTTTATGGGCTTGGCTTAGGGTTTCTCTTCTACGCCTTTGTTCGTTCGTTTTTTGCCCTCTCGATAGATTGGCTCCTTTCTATGTTATTAAAGGACAGGCGAAATTTAGATGTGGGGGCATCTTGGGAATCAATCGTACTCAGTTTGTAGGGTGGCTTTTGAACAAGAGGTAATTTGGGAACTAAAAAGTATAAGTTTTTTAAGGAAGGTAAATTTATTATATGGAAAAAAACTTTAAAAAAAATCTCTTTCATGGCAGTACAAGAGTGGAGGAGGAGGTTGAGGAGACAGTAAATCAATTGAAGCTCTAAGTATACATTGTTCCAAATCAAGACTCTTGCAAATACAAGCTTAGATAGAATCTTATTCTAGTTTCATCCAGGAGCACACCATGTCTAGCAAGTTCATTTATAGAGCTATTTGCAGACCCTTGGACATGAACCATAGAGAAGGTGCCAACCTCAAGAGGTAGATCAATTTTGTCAAATTGTTCCCAGAATTTTCATGATCTTTTCTCTGTGTGTTTTAGCCATCTAATATAATTTAGAGCGTCACCTTCAATAATCATCGGATGAAGCTTTAAATGAGACCCAAGTTTCAAGTTGTGTAGCCAGAGAGATATTATAGAGTCTCAAGAATTTAAAATTAGCCAAACTAAAATAGACTACACGAAATATAATTTCAGTAAGAAGATGAGTGGGAGCGAAGCACCAGTAAAGATTAATAACAAAGAAGTTCTAAAAAGACTATTTTTGATACTTGGGATCCATACGTCATAAGAGCATAGAGATTGAGAGGGATATTACTCAGAGAATTCAATTGGGTTAGAATAGAGGCAAGTGCCTTTGGAGTTTTTTGTGATTGGGGAGTGCCACAATTAAAGTGAAAGAAAATTTTCATAAAATAATTGTAAGGCTAGTCATGCTTTATAGATCATAGTATTTGACAAGTTAAGGAACAACATATATAGGACAAGCATAGCCAAAAGAAGGATATAGAGACATATGAATAGCAAGATAAGAAAAGATATAATTAGAAATAAAAAATATTATAGAAAACTTAGGAGTAGTACTAATAAGTAACAAGATGTGGGAAGGTAGACTTAGATGGTTTGGACACATGTCTAACAGAGATAAAAAATAACACCGGTTAGAAAGAGTGAGTCAATCTAAGTCAAATGCTTTAAAAGCACAAGGGAAAAGCCCAAAAGAAAGTGAACAGAAGCAATGAGAAAATATTTAAATGCTTTTCAACTAAATAAAGTCATAACACTTAATAGAGAGGTATAAGGTGTAGATGATAATGATCTCAAAAGTACAAGTTTGTATGCCGTTTCATGCATAGCACACCCAATCAATTGAATGGTTGGGATCATCGGAATAGTGGGTCCCACTTGTATGGCTTAATATAATGCATATGGACACATTAAAGAAACTTACTAATGCATCAGTATAAACTCATACCTTTAGCGCATGGTCAAGTGGCAAGAAATAGAGGGAAATTGATTTTTTGCAAAAAAAACCAAAACAGAAACATCTATAAAAAGTGTTTTAGGCCTTACAA
Organism: Warburgia ugandensis; assembly: GCA_035236585.1. Taxonomy (NCBI): domain Eukaryota; kingdom Viridiplantae; phylum Streptophyta; class Magnoliopsida; order Canellales; family Canellaceae; genus Warburgia; species Warburgia ugandensis. The sequence continues at coordinate 5,669,583 of CP141133.1, forward strand.
CACAAAAAAAATTTACATCTCGAAAGATTATGGCTCTTTAGCTTCAAAGTCTAAAACATTTTCCAAGGATAATTTTTTTTTAAAAAAAAATCAATTTTTGTCCATTTCCAGCAAACCAAATAGGCACCATATACTATCTCTAATATATTAATAATCATCAACAAAGAAAATTTTAAAATTTCCCATACTTGTGATGTGACCTACAAGATGAATATGCATTAGATTCTATGAAAAATACATCACATTTTACGTTTATATCATATACCGACAAAATTTACCTCCCTATTTTATAGTGGGTTGGCGAGTCCTCCCATTTTCTTATTTTTGTAATAATTTGAGAAATATAGAGTTACTTGTTAAACACTTCACCTCTTTGAGATTTCAAACAAAATGAACTCTAACCATCAAATCACTCCTCTTCACCCCACTCTCTCTCCACGCCACTTCTTAATCAATCTCCCTCTGTCTTGTTGTTTCTTGTTCTTGTGGAAAGAATACCGGCACTCGTTTGTGCAAATTAAAGATGAAGAATCTTTGCAGTGACACCAATGCCTTCTAGTGCAATTGCGCAAAGAGTCTCTCGCTAAGATATATCAGGTTTCTTCGGAAAGAAACAAGAGTAGAAGAAGAGCAAAGGCTTTTTAGTGCAGTGGCTCAAGAAGAAGCCTCTCCTCTGGCCGGTCACTGGTCCGAGGCTGCTCATGGGCGCATGTGTTTAACATTCAGAAGAAGAAAAAAAGAGTAGCTAAAAAAGGTGCCCTGAGCCGGTTTAGCAATTACAGCAAAGGTAGATGTTGTATTTGCAGGTCTTGGTGGTGTTTGAAGCTCTCATTTCCTGTTATTTTATGTTGATTACATCATCTACTTCTAGCACTACATTAGGACCGATGGCTGCTGCTCACCAAATAGATTTTATTGTTTTGGGGAAGAATAGCCCTCCGCGTGACTAAAGACTAAAGAAAATTAGAAATAAAGACTGTTTGGCCGTCTAACTTTGGGGGCAGCGCTGGTGCATGAAGCTACCACCTATGTGAGATTCATGGAAGGGGCGGACCACAACTGTCTATGGTACCCAATTTTATCTTACAAGGCTGTCTCTATGCCTTGAACCCATGACTTCAAGGTCAAATGATGACAACTTTAACGTTGCACCAAGGCTCCTCTTCAGCCATCTAAATCTATGATTTGTAAATAACACTCCCTCTTTGGCTAAAGTATCAGCGAGTTCATTTGCTGATCAAATTTGATCTCACTGGAGGCCACAATATTCTTGATTCGGTTCGTAAGTGACCAGAATCTCAAGGTGGTACTGAATCCTTGCTGAGCATCACCTCCCACTGAGTAGAGAAAGTGTTGTGAATGTCCAGACCTCTATCCCAGCAAGAGCCGATTTGATTTCAACCTTATTGGAGCCTCCAATCCAATGGGGTTCTCTAAATCAAAAATAATTTCACGGACCTCGTCTCTAAGAACACAGCCAAAGCTGGATAATCATGGATTCCCCATGCATGCTGCTTCAAAATTCATCTTGAAGAAGTGTGCTGGGAGGACGACCATCCTGGTTTGGGTTTTCCCTTAGTAAGTCTTGCCGCAGAAACCTTCTCCCAGCTCCTGCTGATTTTGTTGGCTTTGATTCCCTTGAAGTTTTTTGATGCTGCAGCCCATTGTGCCACCATTCTGACCATCCGTTCCTCGATATTAGAAGGCCTCCCTCTCTCCCCAAAGAAGATTATGTTCAGTTCAGTGCAGAGCCCTCCGTATTACAGCCATGGATGCAAGCTCCCAAATGTCTTTACCCCTTGCTCACAGATTTAGGATAGACCATCGTAACATTAATTCCTCAAAATGTTGACGGCAGCACCAGCTTGATTCCACATTTACTGATCATAGCATTCCAAAAACTCTGTGCGTCTTTGGCATTTGAGAAAAAGATGAGATCTCTATCTTCCTCGGTTTACGATAAAGAAAACATATAGATGGTCATCTTGATTTCAGATTATCATAGGTTAAGACTCTATCAAGGGCACCAGCCTAGGCGAAAATGCTGTTTTGGGTGGGACTATCGGTTTACAGATAAGCTTCTCGTAGGGCAAGAGAGCAGGGCAGTCCCGGTGCATGAAACTCCAGCCTATGAGGGGTTCAGGGAAGGGTGGACCACAATGGCCTATAGTGTGCAGTCTTGTCTTGTATTTTTATAAGAGGCTGTTTCCACACCTTGAACCCATAACCTCAAGGTCACACGAGGACAACTTTTACAGTGGACAAGGGTGCTAAGATGAATTAGAGTGTAATAGGACGATGAGTGTAAACTGCCCATCTGTTGCAGGAGTCCATGTAATTCGATCCTTGTCATTGAGCTACATAAGAGTTGAGTTAGGCCATGAATATGGGGATACTCTGGCAACCAATACTGAGTTACCTTTACAAGTTGTCAAAAACTCAATGGGCAAACTTTTCAAAAACGGTGTGCTTTCAGGGCAGGCTTTGATCATTGAAGGAGGTTTATAGTTGTCGACAGTCGCTGAAAATTTTAAAGTCGGCAACTATAAATCATATAAAATAAAAAGGGTATTGCCTATATCGTGCTCCAATCTATGCTCCTTGCAAAACAACAAACATGTAGCATCCATTATTATCAAGGAACGTTAGCAAATAAATCTAGCATAAATGAAAATCACTAAAATCAATGAAGACATAACTTACCTTCATCGACCGACAGAGTTTCTCCAAACATTATGCATCTAATCACAATCTACAGGAACAAGAGAAAACACAAGATGATGAACATATAAGTAATATAGAAACCTTATTAGGCCTTCTCGTTGATTTATCTTCAACTTAACTAGATCACACCTACAAAAATGGAAGCCAATGGAAAAAATGCTTAGGAGTGAAAGAACCTGATTTTCTTTCTTTTCTACTTTTCTTACAAAGTTAAAACATTAGAAGGGGAGCCTTGGCACAATGGTAAAAGTTGTTGTCATGTGACCTTGAGGTCATGAGTTCAAGGCATGGAATCAGCCTTTGGCAAAATGCAAGGCAAGGCTGCCTACTATAGGCCCTTGTGGTCCGCCCCTTCCCCGAACCCCACATAGGTGGGAGCTTTGTGCACCAGGGCCGCCCCTTTCATAAAGTTAAAACATTACTAGGAGAGAATTAGAAAATTTGTCCATAGTATATAAAGAGTATCCTTAAAACCCATCTCCAAAATGAGCCCTTAGTTGACTTAACCCTAAATCCAAAGGTTCCTAGCAGTGTGTGACAGAGATTTACCTATAATATTTGGTAAACTTAAGTGACCAAGGCCCACTAATAAGCTCCATTGTAGCTTTAAGTATAAACCCAAATAGATCATATGATCTAAACAATCCAAATTAATAATAGAGGTGAATAGTCTAGACAAGTGATTTCATGACTAATAATTAATCCCATGGTTTGGTCAACCACTAAAACTATCATCTCTCATTTAGTCGATTATACCTAGGATTACAAGAAACTTGTCAATCTCTCCTCAATCCTAATGAATATCTATGAGTCAAGGATAGATTTGTCATTAAGGCCTTGGTTAACTGATCCACCAACATCTTAGAAGTAGAAGTACAACTCAAAATCAATATCCTCTTTGTTGGTATGTCAAACACATAGATAAATAATTCCTATATGTTTGCCTTTGAACTTACTTTGCCATTCATAAGCATGTATACTATAGTTAAGTTATTACACCTTAGCTCAATAGGATGGTCAAGGCAAGCTTCTAGTTTCAAATCTACTAGAAAACCTTTGATCCACACAACTTCAAAATTGACTAAACTATAAGCTGTAAATTGAACTCCATGTTGGACTTGAGAATGGACTTTTGCCTTTTGCTTCTTCATGACAATGTAACACCACTAAATATAAACACACAACTAGTTGTAGATGTAATAACCCCAATTTTTGTAAATCGATTGAGAAAAATCAATAAAGTTTGAGTTTCAGATATTTTGGGCTGAAATATTAGGGTTATTTAAAATATACTTTTTATAAAAGTATAATCAAATCATAAGATATGTAAAATTGAAATTAAACTTAGCAAACCCTTCAAAATGATTGTAAGCACAACAAATTTCGAATTCGGATGAGAAATCCTGAAGTTTTTCATTTTTTTGAACAAAAGGGGTAAAATAGTAATTTTACCCAAAAATCAAAATATGAAACATCAAAATTTAGAATGTACTAAGAAATACGAATCCAACGCCACTAAGTACACTCAAATCCGAGATCATGGGAATAAAATCCAAAAATTTTATGTATAAAGAGCAAAACGGACTTTTTACACCATGTGGGGCCCACATGGGGACCACCACATCTCTAACAACCAATTTAATCAGCAGCCCATGTGAAACATGGGTCAACAAAGATCAGCTAGTCATGGGTAAGAAAAATTAGGCATGGGAGCATTGAAGACTTTCATGCCATTTTATATTTAAAAAATAACATATTATAATCATGAAAAAAGACCCAAAATTCCTATAAATACAACCCCAAAAATCCTCATAAAATCCCCATGAAATTATCTTCAATCTCCTTGAAAAATTAGATCTAGATCCCTCCCCAAAAACCCAAAATTTCCAAGAGTTAGATCTCTTTTCAACTTGTTTTTCTTTTTAGATTGGAACAAGAGACCTAAAATCAATTAAGCACTCTGTTCCAGATCTAATTTGATCAATTTCACCATCCAAAACTTCTCAACATATCTATTCTACAAAACCCCTAAAGAAATTTCAAGATCCAACGGTTCAAACAACGGTATTTGCAAGAAAGATGGATTTTAGGCTATATCTTCATCAACAAGGTATTTTTTTAAAATTGGGCATATAATTGAGGTTTTCTCTCCAATCAAGTAAGTGGAAATCCTTTTCATAGATTTTTAGTATTGTTTTATGAAAATTTTATTTTACTGTAATTAATTTTGGTAATAAAAAGATAAAAATAAAGTAAACAACAGAACCCTTAATTCTGGCTGATGGAGTGCTCAGATGAGAAATTTGACTATACCAATCGATCCAGAAGGGTCCAAAACCCCTAGGCTAGAATTTTCATCAAAATCAGAGACCTTTTAGGCCCTCAATTGTAAGAGGATTGATTGGACGGTCTAGAATAGACTGTCCAATCTCCAGATCAGATGATGCCCAAGACGCACGCGTGACACACCGTCGAAATGGCGCGTGCGATATGCATGGGGCGTCTTCTCAAGCACAACGAAGGCGCGTCCGTCAAAAGGACGAGCAGACGCGCCCAGCGACAGCCCAATTTGCGAGCGCGCGGACGACGGGCGTTCCGCTTGCCCCGTCCGCGTCTGTGGACGCCCCGCAGTCGCGCTTCATTGTTTCCTCCCAGCGCACGCACTCGACGACGCCTAGTTCATTCCGCTCAGTTCATTCCGCTTGTCGTTCTGCCCGACTAATCTGGGCCGTCCATTCCTTGGGCCCAGATCAAATCTAGGCCCTAGGAAGGACTGTGAACTTCCAGATTCAATTCTAGAGTCATTTGAACTCCAAATTGAGATCTGAAAGAAGCTATGAAAAGCTTGAAACCTCTATTTTCTTATGAAATGATAAAATAGACATGTTATTCAGTAAAAACTTTCTGTATTAAAGAATTAAGTTTCCAATTACATAGATTTTCAAGATCTGAGATGATCAGATCTTAGAAACATGTTTTAATAATGATCTAATACTTAAATAAAGTAATATCTATGTTTAAATTGGATAGATATGAGATATATTAAGGGATCTACCCTTTATGATAGAAAAACCCTAAAAATACAAAGGAACCCACTTGATCAAGGAGATCAAGTGTGATCAGACCCTTGGGATGGAAAAAATAAATGTTTATATGATGAAATCCAAGGAAATCATGAATAGATTATGACAAAAATAGATCAATATGATCTTTTGATCTTAATAGAGAAAATTCCCAAAATACAACTAAAATCCTTAATCAAAGGAAAAGATCTAAGATCAAATGGTTGGATCATAAGTGAAGGTTTCTCAAAATGTAAATATAATTAGTTTCACTTTATATTAGTATGTTATAAAGCATACTAATATAACATTTAGAGTTTAACATGATATGTGTTTCATTGTTATCATAAGGTGCTAGATTTATTTAAGTACCTTGCCTCATTTTCATTGAATGTTAGATTATGTAGTTTTATGCTTTAAATGTATAATTCCTTTATGGTTGAATGTTAGAAGTAGATTTACTTGTTATGATATAAAGCGCATAAAACATCAAAAATGTATTCTAATGAGAAAGTAGAGTTTCATTACACAAATAAGAATGAAATACTTTGGACTTAATTAGTAAGGGCTATAGTTAGTAGGACAATATAAGGATTATCAAATCCTTTGCCCAAATTAGGAAAAGAATAATAAACCCCATGAATGACATTATAAATATTCATGGACTTAATTAAAATCCATTAGAAAGAGTACTTGGGGTAATCATGCTTATAGGAACCTTATGAAAGGTTGAGCTATGGTCATTCTAATGAATGATGAACATAGTGGTTAAAGGGGTTATCTAATAGAGCCTCGCTCTTCTCCTACCTTTTGTTGATGTTTGTAAGGTCTAAACGCCTCCTTACATGAGGATTGAAGTAACCACTTTGTGTTCACCCATTCAGCTAGTAAGCCTTAGCCAATTGGAAATAAGAGGAGCAGTCTAGATTTAGGCTTGAATAAGCTACCTTCAACCAGCACATTAACTGGTTGAATAATAATAATAAGAGCATAAAAGGTTAGTAAATTACCTAACCCTAATAAAAACAATAAGTAAGATAAGGATAATCAAACAAGATCCATTAGATTTTGGATGATCAAGAACAATAAGAATAAGAACACTATATTGCACTTAGTATGTATGTTTAGTAGTATACTTGTTATAGTTCATTAGATTAGATAATCCAAACCCTTGATCAAAGGTGATTCAAGGAAGAAAACCAAGATCATCCTCCATAGGGATGATCCAAGAACTGAGCTTAGATCAAAGAAGAACTAGATGATAGAAGATCTAGGACCTTAATCTTTATCAATAGGTGTAGATTGTCAATCAAAGGATCTATGAAAGATCAAGATCAAGGAGATGAAGATACAAAAACTTAGAGATAGAAAAATACTTAGATATGAATGATCTAAAAATCATTCTAAACATTAGATCTAGTGATCAATAGGATTATTCATAATTTATATATTGACAATATGTATGGATGTACAGATTACATACATCAATCAGGATCATGGAAGATTGGGCAAAAGAGATCAATCCTTAAAGGTAGGAGGATTTGATGAATACATACATGATTTTACTCGTGATCTTATATTGACAAGAGTAATGATAATACTTGTACTAAATCTCTTGAAAACCTTATGATTCAACCAAACACCTATAAGATGGTTAAGGACTAAACTATAAGTGAATAGGGAACTAGAAAATATTTCAGCCCTAAGTAAATAGACATATGGTCTGATATATATGAAATCTATTTTACATACAAGCTTGGAGGCTTGTGAGTTTGTTTCAATAGGCATGAGCCTAGGGGATGCTATTGCTAGAGGAGTCATGAGGGTTTGGCCACCCGCTCCTTGAAATTTGATGATATGATGATACCTTGCCCAATGAGAGGCTAAAAGTCAGGTGGTGGCAATTATGGGAAGGCCACCACTGTGAAAGTCTTGCCCCCCCATACGGGCAGTGACATAATATTTTCCACCGTGGTATCAGTGGTGAACAGGGCAGTTATCCGAGCGCACTAGTACGGATCGATCACAAAGATAAAGCAACCTTTCTGATTATTTTGCACTATGATGCATATGGGAATAGGCATAGTGAAATGCCTTATGTTATAGCATTATGAAATGTTAGGTAATTGTATATTATCAATGTTTCCTAAGAAGGGAAATTCCCAGTATGAGATTAGCTGTAATACTAAATTCTCAAAATGAAGAGTATTGATCAGCTTAGTTTGGAGTGATATTTGACTATTTTCACGAATTTAACTAGTTTACCCATGAAGGGTATGTATGTATATAGATATACATAACTTACAAAGTACAGAATATGTTTAAGGATAATGAGATTATGAAGTATTGGAATTACATTGTCAATTATTATGTTTCTTGAATCCCCTACCAAGCATTGCTTGTTGAGATATTGTACTTATTGCAATATCTCAGATCCAGAGAAGGAGAGTTAGGAGCTAAAGACTATAGAAGACTTGAAGAGAATAATCTTCAAGGTATACCCTTGAAGACATGTATTTTTCTTTGTTGAGAGTTTTATTGTATGGTGAGCTTGAGTTTTGGATTATATAATTTGGACAAGTATTGTACTAGATTTGGCTGTACTGTGAACCACTGGATGGATCCTGGAGTTGAATAAAAGTATATTCCTTCAATGAAATTTTATTTTGTACACAATTTGTACTTATGTTATGTATGAAGTGGTGACTTGGGTTTTCAAAACAAGTTCTAAAGAAAAGAATTTTCGCTGCTTTGTTTTGCAAAAAAAAATTACACTCTTAAGGGCCCTGCCTTTCAAAATACTTTACAAATCATGTTTTCAAAAACCCGGGTCGTCACAGTAGATCTCCTCATCTAAGTCGCCCATAAAGTCTAAATCTGTAAGCCTGAGAGTTGCAAACTCACTTGCTTGAAAGGCGAGCTTTAAGTCTTTTGCAACCACTAGATAGTGAAACATCCACTTAACAACACTCCAACGAGGAATAACAAGGTCACTCTAATTTTTGCTTAGAAGTCCCATGACAAAGCCCATATCCAATATGGTGTAAGTCATGACATCAATAAGACTTACAACTGCCTAAGCATATGGCTTGTACTCCATTACTAGTCTATCCTCGTCACTTGAGGGTATCATCTTCTTATTATATTGAGTGCCCTTATGGATAAGTGAGTCCATCAGTTTCCAACCAACAGTACAAAATCGTTTTAACACACAAATTGATGTATGATTCTTGAGACAAGCTGAGTTTCCTAGCTTTCTCTCTTTTAATTGTAATTCTTAGGATGAAATAGGCTTCACCCAAATCCTTGACTTCAAACTAGGCCTTAAGCCACTCTTTTGTTTTGAAAATTAAAGTCATATCTTTTTCTGTTAATAGCATGTCATCGACATACAATAAAAATAACGTGAACATACTCTCACTTACCAAGGAGTACACACATTAGTCATACTGGTTGTGTACAAAATCATATTCCAAGATAACTTTATGGAATGTGTAGTGCCAATGTCTTCGCAATTGTTTTAACCTGTACAAAGCCTTAACTTGCATACTCTACCTTCCAAAGCCTCTTTCTCAAAGCCTTAGGGGTTTTCATGCAAATTTCATTTTTTTAATCATCATTAAGAAAGACAATTTTTACATTCATATGGTGTAACTCTAGATCTAAATATGCAGCTATCAACATAAGAATCATAATAGAGGCAAACTTGGATAGAGAAGAGAAGGTTTCGATATAATTAATCCCCTCAACCTAAGTAAAGCCTTTGCCTACAATCCTATCCTTGTGCTTTTCATTGGATCCATTAGCTTTCAGTTTCTTTGTGACGGTGCATATAAAATTTATGGCAACTCTGCCATCACATAGGTTATCATATAACTAGTCCTAATTCTTTTTAATTTAATCATTTTTGTCTTGAATGGCACCAAGCAATTTGTCGGCTCCTTAATATTACATTTTTGAAATAAAATTGGAGATCATCATCTTGAAAAAGTTTGTCTACCACAACATCCTCTTATATCTCTTGTAACATCACAAAATGATCTTTTAAATAAGTAGGTCTTCTCTCTCTTAAAAGTCTAGTAACAAAAGCAATATTAGGACTTGAATATATGATCTTAACTACATTATTAGATTTCTCCCTAAGTTTCATAACCTTGAATAGCTCAATACTTTTAACTGGAACTCTAAGGTCTAAGTCAATTTTTAGAAAGTAAGAATTGCTACTTTCAATGACTCCAATTGACCCATCAGAGTAGTGAAAAACAAACTTATATACCTCGAAGTGATTACATTACCCTATAAAAGTTGCACTTTATATTCTTAGGTTCCAACTTGGACCTATTTCGGTCTAGTAGTCTTCCATAAGCACCAGCATCTCATGCTCTAAGATTATTTATTTATGGTTTTGTTAAGTGTTCAATTTTGGTCAAAATACCCCTAATTTAGCATTCAATTAGATCATCTAACCATTTAATTTTGCAAAATTCAACTTGATTTTGAATTTAAATCCAATTGGCCATCCAAACCGTAATTTGTCAAAATCAATGGCCAAATGATCATTAGAGCTCATTAGATGACTAATGTACGGTTCAGATGATTCTAATTTAGTCTTTTCTTTTGCAGATCAACCAAAGGACGCACGGATGACTAAGATCATAAGTTAACGGTGCAGATCATCTTAAAGGGCAATTGATGGGCCAAATTACCCATGAAGATGGATGTAATAGTTTCCTAGAAGACAATGGAGCTAAATTTGGAATCATGGACAAAAAGGAAACCCCTTCCCCACTTTTCCTTTCTTTTCTTTTTCCTTCTTTCCTCCTTTTTCTTTTTTTCTTTTTTCCTTCTTTCTTTCCTTTGCTTTTTCCTTCCTCATTTCTTCTCTTTCCTTTCCTTCTCTCCCACGTCCTAAACTTCCGTTTCTCCTCCTCTCTTTCTTTCTCCTTTTTCTCCTTCTCTTTCCCCCTCTCTCCATTCTCTCTTGCACTTCTCTTCATCCTTCTCCTTCTTTCTCCTCTCTTCCTCTTAGGCTGGGTTGAAAGGAGGAACAGTGTTCCCCCCTTCTCCCACTTCTCTCTTCTCCTCTCTCTTTCTCAACTGCACCACCCTCATCTCACACCTTCCTCTTCTCTCAATCTTTCTCTCCACCCTCTTGCTCTTCTCTCTTAGGTTGAAAACCGTAGGAGGGCAGCTTCCTCTCCGGACTCCCATTCTCTCTCACGGTTACCTCCCCACCTCTACCTCCAATCAGACCCAATGCCAGGCCGGCCATAGGTGCGTGACACACCAAGCAGGCCTGACTCTCTCTCTCTCTCTATTGCTTTATCTCCAACCCCCAATTCCCTCCTCCATCACCAGCGTCTGCCCCAGTCCGAACCAGCCCAGGCGTCCTCCATCTTCATCGTCCAGGTCAGTGTTCTCTCCTCTACTCCGGCGTACTTCCACCGCCGTCAACTTTTTTTCTCACCTCCAGACGTCCTGGAGACGGAAACCCAAGTTGGGTTTTCCTTCATTTCTTCTTCCCTCTCCTCCTTCCTCTTTCCTTCTTCTCCTTTTCTCCTCCTTCTTCCCCATCTCCCTTCTTCGTCAGGTTTCGTGGTTTTTCTCTTAAAAACGAGATTTTAACCAAAATTTCGATTTTGCCCACTCTCTTTAAAAGCAATTACAAATATGTTCTTTCTCGTTAATTCCATCTGTGTCCCGTACTATTCCGGTTTTATTTTATCTGTGTTTTTCTTATCCAGGAACAGACAAATTCCAGACAAATCAATTAAGGCCTAACCCATCAACGGGTTAGCCTTAATTAAACCAAATATTCAATTTCTCCTTTGTTTCTTCTCAAATTTCAAATTAATTTTACAAGTTCATTCTTAGGACATCCCTAGACATAATCAAAGCATCCGATCTTCGATCTGAAATTTATCAATCAATCTGAACCGTCCATATCTTGAAATTACAATTTAGCCCAGATCTCTTTGATTTTGAAGAATCTGTCAAATCCAACTAGTGGATCACTAATCAAAATGTGTTGAAGATATCTGTAAAGGTAGATCAGTTTCTAGAAGACCAGAAGTGAAGATTTTGATAAAGATTGATCTAGGGAAGTAGTTTTTTCTTGTTATTTGATTTGATTTGATTTATTTCGAAACTGAAAATTATGTATTTTTAAGAAGTTGATTAAATATGAACATTGATTCTTATTTCAATAATTCCAGTAATTTTGCATGATTTCTTTTTAATTTTACATAATTAAATTTTATTGAAATTCCTACTTTTTAAATCAAGTTCTCGTAGGATTGACCCGTACTTGGATAAGCTGCACTACAATAGCCCGTGCACTTGTGGTTAAACAATCAATAGGTTTCCTACTAGTCAATAACTCATAAAGTGTCACCTTGATAGCCTTCAAAGGTATCCCGTTCAGAATATACATTACTATGGAGAGAGCCTCTTCTCACAACTAAGTTTGTAACTTAGAATAGTTCAACATATTAAGAACCATATCTAATAGCGTTTGATTTTGCCTATAGCAACTCCATTTTGCGGAGGCATATAGGATAGGATAAATTGATGTATTATATACTAACTTTTACAGAATTGATTTAATACATCACTTGTGCATTCTTCACCTTGGTCGGAGCTTAGAACTATGATAATTCTACAAAGCTAATTTTTCAACCTCGACTTTAAAGTCTTTGAACATTTCTAGAACCTTGGATTTCTTACTTAGTAAAAACATATCCAAACCTAGAATAGTCATTAGTGAATGTGACGAAAGACATCATTCCTCTGTGGGCTTTAACAATTGATCGGCCATACATGTCAAAATGAACAGCCTCTACCAACATGATGGATCTTTTCCCTTTACCAAAGAGAGTTTTGAATATTTTTCTAGACAAAGAATGTTCAAATAATTTCAGTTTGTTCTTTAACCTAGGTATTAAATCATACCTGTACATCCTTGTTAGCTTTTCTTTATTAACATGCCTTAACTTTAGATGCCATAGTAGACGGTCACCTTCAAAGAGCAAACAATCATAAACAAAAGGAATCAATCAATTATTATTAGAAGTGAAAATCAAGTCTGTATTAAGTTTCTACGGCTCATCAATTAAAGAAGTAGAGAATAACGCATTCTTATGGTTACTAATTGTAACCTAGTTTCCTCTGAAACAAACCTCAAAACCTTTTGAGGCTAACTTGGGAACACAAATAAAATTATACATCTGTTAGCATAAAATGTTTGGCACTGAGGAGCTTAATATGAATAGTTCCAATGTTGAGGACTTCATGTAAATTGTTGTTTCCCATATACACCTTGTGCTCTACCACTCTTTCTCTTTAAAATAAAAAAGATTTATCTAGACTTGTGATGCCACGCATAGTAGTAAAATCCAACAACCAGGATTCTTCATCTCCCATGTAATTAGCACTTTTGTGATCATGTAGATGATGTCTCCACCTTTGTTCCTACCATTACTGTTGGGACCTTTTCCCTTGGCCTTTCCTTTCTTAGAGCAGTTGGCCTTCACATTGTCCATTAGACCATAAACCAAGCATGGCCTGATCTTCTTAAAGGTTTCATTACCTTTATTTTTAAATAACTTATTCTTCTTGGGGAATTGGTTGGGCTTAGAGGATCCTTGCCTTTGGACTTAGCTACATTCACATGCGAGATACTATCGAAATCTTCTCTCTCTCTCTCTCTCTCTCTCTCTCTCTCTCTCTCTCTCTCTCTCTCTCTCTCTCTCTCTCTCTCTCTCTCTCTCTCTCTCTCTCTCTCTCTCTCTCTCTCTCAGCCCTATAGTAGACTAGCCAACTCTTTGGCCACAAATATACATGACTTTACATGCTCTATAATAGTATTAGACTCTTGCACCCAACATGATGTTGTAATTCTCTACTAAGAGAAAGATATAAGATTTCTAGTCTTCACAGGACTTGATGGCCACTGCATTATACGAGGCAAGGCCAATGGCTCGGTGCTCAAATAAAATTTTCATGTCCAATTTCATGAAGATTAACATGATGGATGTTACCTTCTTGTCATCTTGTGCATTGCTAGGTTGCAATAGCATTAGAGTGCATTTCCTCAACCACCACCAAGGGTATAAGCAATAAAGTCTTGGAGGAAGATGTAGCGAATATGCTTATTCACATCAAATAGTTATTGTTAGAAAGCTTCTTAGTCTCACTGAGTTTCAAGGAAATAAACTTAGAGGCCATTGTTATCCTAAAGGAGAGAGAGAGAGAGAGAGAGAGAGAGAGAGAGAGAGAGAGAGACTAAAATTAGAAAACTCTGTACAATATGTAAAATTGAGATATGCGACAAGTATGTTTAATATGTAAAGAAAAATTAACATTTAATTCTTACTCAATGCTAAGACTAGGGAAAGAAAATAACAACCCCCACTCAAGTTTTTGAAATACAAGCTCAAGAACACTTGCTTAATGTAAATTTAAAATGCTAGCAAAAAATACATATAGCTAATAGTGCAATTATATATCATTGTCTAATATGTTATAAAGTACATAGAACATGGTTTTAGTTCCTAACTATTCAAATCCTAACTACTCTGATACACAACTCATCATCTACAATTTTAGTAAGTACAATTGAAATCTTTTAAACATTTTGGTAGGCTCTCAAAACATAAATTTTAATATTTTTAACGTTCTTTTATCTCTGACACTTAATAAAAATAGCTCATTAAAGCTCATAACACCAGTATAAAATACATAGACTAGAAGCAAATTTAATGAGAGTTAAATTTTAGTGTTAGATAATGTATACATAACTAAATGAAATAGGAGTCTTTTATAATCTAAAAACATACTTTAAAATAATTAAATAGCTAGGTAGCATTTAAATCCACTTTTCCATACATCTGAAATATAGGACTTAAACATTCATATAAAATAGCCTTATAAAGAAGTAGAGAGCCATTATGTTTAAATTTAAGATTTAAACATCATAAATGACATGTGAAATATAGTTTAACAAGCTCTAGAACAATCCCTAATACACTTATTACTAAGCTAAACAATAGGAAGATATAATTAGCTAGTTAAGGGTCCAACAAATAGTCCAAACTAGTCTAATTAATCATGCATGTTGTTGATCACAAATACTAAGTAACCTCTAATACATTGATGAGAAGTCAAATCATGAAAAAATAATATGGAAACAACCCTATTAGCACATACGTAAATTTGTCTCGAAGTTAGATTTTACAATGACCCATATATAGGCTTAGAAAAATTGCCATCTAAGCACATAATTTAGTGTAAATACTTGGGACATGCATAAGAGCAATTAAGTCTTAGGAAATTAATGGTCCCAAAGTTAGATGGCACGAGATGGGCTTAGAAAAATCACCATCTAAGCACATAGATTAGTATAAATATTTAGGATAGGCGTTAGAGCAATTAAGTCTTAGGAAGTTAACTCTAGAATTAGATATGAACCATTGTATAGTAGCATTAAAAGCATCCCTAAAGTCAGTAATAAAAATCAGCCAAAAATCATATAAATAGTACCTATATTTAGGATTTTTGGAGCTCAATACATACTTTAATGAAAACCTATTTCCATATTCTCATGGATGCTATTACATAAAGATTTAATACCTTAGAATCAGTAACAAGATCAAGCAAGGATAATGATCTGATATTGTTCTAACAATGGTAACTAGGCATGTAAAGAAATGTGTAGATTTGAGCAACATATGGAAATACATACTTTGTTTAGCAAATCAATCTTAAGCAAGTAAAAAAGACATGGATCAAGGATGATCATTAAAGCCTAGATCAAGGGCCATGAGTGCATGACCATCAAGCCTAAAGATAATCAAGATCTATGATGTAATTGGGCAAAAGTTTTAGATCATGCGCCCAGATAATCCTCCAATGTTGGCCTATATAATCTGATGCCAATGTTGGCCTAGATATTCCTCCAATCTCCCTTCATATGCAAAACAAACATGTAACATTCATTATTATCAAGGAACATTAGCAAATAAATACAACATGAATGAAAATCATTGATATCAACGGAGAAATAATTTAACTTCATCAACCAACAGAGTTCCTCCAAGCACCATGCATTCAACTATAATCTCTAGAACAAGAAAAAACACAATATGTTGAACTTACAAGAATAGAGAAACCTTGCTAGGCCTTTTAATTGATATATCTTTATATTCAACATAGCCAGACCAAATCTATAGAGATGAAAGTTGATAGAGAAAACAAATAAGAGAGGAAGAATCTTCATTTTCTTTCTTTTTTGCTTTCCTTGGGAGTTAAAGCAATTACTTGGAGAGAATTAGAAGATCATATCTTATCCTAATTCTCTCCATGGAACATAAAGAACATATCTAAGAGTCATTTCCAATTTAAGCCCTTAGTTGACTTAAACTTAAATCCAACAGTTTCTAGCATTACTTGGGAGATGTTTACAAATAATATTAGGTAAGCTTAAGTGACTAAAGCCTACTAATAAGCGCTATGGTAGCTTTTCAATATAACTCTACCAAATCATGTGATTTGGACAATCCAAATCAAACATCGAGGCAGTCAATCTAAATAAGTGATCTGGCGAATGATAATTAATCCTTTGGTTTAGTCGACCACTAGGACTGTGAGATTTAAAGAAGGGGATTCTGAACCATGGTAGGATTTCTGAATCATTAATAAAAATAAAAAAAGAAAAGATAATATAAACCTTGTTGCATTTTATTAAAAACTCCAAAAAGAAAAGAAAAACTTGTTTGATGTTTTCCGCAAGTGTACGGGCTATTGTAATATGGCTATGCAAGTACTGGTCAATCCCACAGGGACTCGCTTTAGAATTTTAGAGTTTTTAATAAAATTTAATTATTTAAAATTCAATCAAATGACCAAAAATTTAATAGAAAAAATTTGAACTTCAGATTTAGCTTTCCAATGAAATTTCCGAAGTTTAATTTCAGGAATAACTGAAAAAGAGCCACTAAAATCCTAATTAAAACTAAAACTAGAAGAAATTAAGAAAATCTAATTCCCTAGCTTAAGTGCTGTTCAATTTCTTACTTTGGATTCCAAAAACCTTGATCAACATATATCACTATGTTCAAAATTCCCTGGATTAAGGATCTGACAGAGGAATTTATCAGATTCTTCAAATATTTAGAGATGTAATCAAATTAGTGAAATTAAGATTCAATGGCTTAAATCTCTTCTCAGGATCCAAAATAAAGATCAAAAACCGTAATTACACTAGAATATATCCTCATAACATTTCATAAAATTTAATTTAAATTCAGAATTAAAATAAGTAATAAATAAAATATTTTCCCTAGTTAATCCAGAACCGTTAATTGCTTTAAACAGTAATGAAACAAGACAGAACGTGGATTGCCCAGATAGAGTAATATAAAACGCGGATAAAAACAGTACATGACATGGAATGTAATTCAAATTAATCCGGAAGGGCAAATTCGGAATTTTATCTTAAACTTCCCGAAAAGTCCCGTAAAACCCAATGAGATCTCTGGAGAAGAAGGCTGTGCTGGCTTGGATGGGGGGTTCTGGCATCCCATGGTCGGACGTCGTCTGGTCATCGCACGGTGGAGATGGTCATCCGGTGATGTGTGTCCTGGCTGGTGGGTACTGGAAGCAACCGATCTGGGTGGCTTGGCCGGTGGAAACGATGAAGAACGGGACTGAGTGGAGACGACGCCTGCTTAGGATGGGGAGTCGCACGCCTGGAGATGAGAAGAAGGGACAGACAAAATGGGAACAGGGGAGATCGTGTTCTACGGTTGAGGTTGAAACTTGTTTCCTGTTGGAAATCGACAATGGAAAAGAAATTGGACTGGGGTGGCCTGGGTTGTAGCGAAGAAGCAGAGCAAGCAAGGTGCTGTCTGGGAAGACCAGTGATGAGGGAGCTCCTTGTCTAGGCGAGACAACAGATGAGAAAAAAAAACGATGAGATGAAGAAGGGAGCTGATGAGTGCGCGGTTGTGCGGTAAACAAGGAGACGAGGTAGATGAAAGAGAGATGGGTTTTGTGATGGAGAGGTGCGGTGAACTAATGGGGTTATGGAGAAGGTGTAAGCAGAGGGATCTGGGATGGAAAGAAAAGAACGAAAAAGATGAAAAAATAAAATAAAATTGGTCCGGTAATGGTTGGAGGAAGATCTGGTCTGTGGGGTGTGAACGTGAAAGAGATGATGGTTGCACTATTACTTGTGCGGTGAATCAAAAAGGAACTGGCAAGTGGTGTGGTGGATGAGTGGTAAAACAACTGGAAATAGAAAACTAAAATAAATGAACAAGGTAAGTGCAGCTGAATGAAAACAAAAGTGAAACAAGTAACTCAATTAGACTGCAACGAAACAAGGAAAAACACAGCCCCCTCGCCCATACCTTCTTTATAGCCTTTCACTTCCTTGTTTTTCTTTACCTCCTTCCTTATCTTCCTCCAACCCCTTCCTTGAAGAGATAATTTCCTATAAGGAAACTTTATCTTCTCCCAACTTAGGACTCTTCTCATTAGGAATACTCTTTGATTAGGAAACGTGGAAACCTTCAACTAATCTGCAACATTGAGACTAAATCTAAGCCGTCCAATCTCTTTTAGTTGATCTGCAAAATAAAAAAAGAGTAAATTAGAATCATCTAAACCACACATTAGTCATCTAATAAACTCTACTAATCATTTAACTGTTAATTTTGAAAAATTAAAGTTTGGATGGTCAATTTGAGTTAAATTAAAAATTAAGCTAGATTTTACACTTTTGAATGATTAGATGATCTAATTGAATGCTAAACTATGGGTCTTTTAGCAAAAAATGAACACTTAACAAATCTTCTTGAAAACCTACATTTAAAACAAAGAAGAAGAGGAGAACAGCTACTTCAGAAGAATTAGGAGAGGAAAACAACTACTGTAGAAGAACAAGAAGAGGAGAACATAGAGAGAGAGAGAGAGAGAGTATCCTTGTGAAGATGCCAAAGGTGCCTTTTGGTTTTTCATTCCTCTACGGGCCAAGAATGATATGAATGACAACTATTTGGGGATAAATCTAAGAGGTTTTACAACCATGGATTTACACTAAATCCAGAATTTCTACCTTTTTGCACTCATGAGTGCAAAGATTTGGAACTTTTCTCTATTAGGTTTGACATTCCTTCCGTTCTAGAGTTTCATCATCATCATCGCCATCATCAAGATCGGATCTTGATTAGAGGTCGAACATATGAATTTTGTTCCTACATTTTCCTTTATTAAGTGTACATCTTCATTTATTCTCATAGTTTTTAAATCTTTTCTCACCATTTCTATCTACATTCTTTTAGGCTTTCTCCTTGCCCTTTTAAAACCTTTAAATGAAATTGCCTCACTCCTAGTTGGTGTCTTTTTCTATCTTCATTGAGCGTATCAAACTATCCAAGTTTAATATCCCTCATCTTGTTACCTATTAATGCTATACATAAGTTTCCTCTAATGTTTTTAGTACTAATTTTATTTTTTATTGTCTTGCCACTCATCTATCTCAATATCCTCGTTTTGACTATGCTTATCTATGCATGTTGTTTGTTAATTGTCCAACACTTTGATCTACAGATCATGATTGACATTACAGCCATTCTATATAATTTTCCTTTTAGTTTTCTTGAGGTGGCACTCGTCAATCATACAAAACTCTAGAGGTGCATCTTCATTTTTTTTAACTTGCTTAGATTTTCTGGGCAACCTCCACTCTTGCTCCTCTCTTTGCTAAAATTAAATTCCATATACTCTATCTTAGTTTAGCTAATCTTAAATTCTTTTAGATTCTAATGCATCCCTCATCACATCAATCAAAACTACATCATCTGCAAATAACACACACCATTGAATCTCTTTGTGTAAATGTTTTGTTAACTTATCTATAATCAATGTAAATTATGAATGCTAAAGCCCAAAATTAGTTAGCTCTAAAATTCTACATATACCTTAGTGAAGATTTTAGATTATATCAATTAGTAGCTAACAACTTATCAATAGACCCAGGGGTCCGATTCTTCAAATATAACCTAACGTTTTATAGTTTGTGCCTCTCTGAGAATTTTTTTTCTTGAATTTTTTCTATATCACAGTAGAATTTGCCTCAATCTAATGAGCATCTTAACATGATTTCGCATCAACGGCTTAGGATCATTCAATTACGATATGTGCTAGGGTCCCACGATCAACATATGGTTGTCAATATCATTGACCGGATCACATGACGAACCTCATCCGCGTTAATTTGGCGTGACAAGGCCCAAACTTTTCCTAAAAGATTTCTAATCCGCCAAGAATTTGGTCGCGATGTTCAATCAGATGTACGGCTTGGATCATTCAAAGATAATGCCTCTTCGAGCAGTCTGCTTCGCATTTTCCGATCCAATTAGAAACCAAGCACAAGTCGTTAACCAGCAACGCAGGTTAGCCAAAAACCAACTGCCACGTCAGCCACGCTTCTCCTTCCTTCGGAATCCACTTTTTCCTCTTTCAAATCCAGCCTTTTCCTACCCAAAAATATCCTCTCCCTCTCTCTCATGCTCTAGGTAGGCTAGCGTCACTCGCGATGCCCGCAGAGACGGACTTCCTCCTTCCAACTCCAACCTTAGACGCCGAAAGATCGAACCTTCTGCAGAGGATCTCCGAAGAAGGCGGATTTGCTTACGTCAGCGTCGCAACTCTCGCGGCCAGCGGCGATTTTCGTGCTGCGGAGGCGGCGAGAGAAATGGCGTGGGAACAATTACACTCAGGGCCATGGCATTCGGTTCTTCCAGTGTGGAGAGATGCTTATTCGATGGCGTGCTTGCATTTAGCAGCTTTTCACCACGGGAATGGAGACTACAGGGAAGCACTTAGGGTTCTCGATATGGGTCTGATTATGGGAGGAAGGTTACTTCGTCAGGATTTGGATTCTGCTATTCAGAAGATTCTTCTCAGATCGACGGCTGCTGGTGCGGAATTGGGAATAGAAATGGACGATTTTGAGAAGAGGAGAAGTTTGGGATTGGATTCTGGGGATTCAGAGCGTTCGGATGAGGACGAGGTGAGTTGCATCTAACCTTGTGCTACTGAGTTTATTTTCCTTTTTTCGCTGTCTTTTTGGAAAATGGAAGTTTTTTCAGAACTGGTTTGCTTGGATTGAGACATAGTTGAGTCAATTCTGTTTGAGTTGTCTGGAGAACTTAATGAACTCATACTTTTTATGGACAACTTGCTCAGACCTCTTCCCTCTCTTTCCCCAAAAATGTCCTTTTTATATTTATTTTATGAAATAGCCAGGAAAACATCGAACTGTAAGCTCATCGGTTTCTCAAAATTCCAGTAAGATGGTAGTTTACTTATAGTTATGAGGTTCACTCGAGATTCTTCACATGAACTTACCTTACGGAAATTGTCTGACTGAGCCCCTCAAGAGTGGAATCAGATCCTCAAAATTGTGGATCATTATGCCATGAAAATAAGTAATACTTGAAATTCTAGAAGGAAACTGCGGTCACGGTCGCCATTCACCAAAAATGTATATGGAAACCATTAAAAAAAAGTGGTCATGTAAAATATCATGAATTCATCGACAACATAAAGGGTGCAGCCCTGGTGAACAAAGCTCCTGCATATGCGGGGTCCGGAGAAGGGGCGGACTGCAAGGGTCTATAGTATGCAGCCTCACCTTGCAATTTTGCAAGAGGCTGTTTCCACACCTTGAACCTGTGACCTCAAGGTCACACGACGACAACTTTACCATTGCGCCAAGACTCCCCTTCAATTCACCGACAACATGTTAGCATAAATTAATTAGTCGGCTATATATAATGGTCATATACTCTTTTTGTTTGAAAGTTGGTATAAATGAGTGGACTTGGACATGCAGCCTATGCTGTTAATATTTAGTTAAGATACCAGCTCAAGATTATGAAGAAATAATGAGTACATTACCAACATAGCACATAAAAGTTATCTACAGAATATTCTGGAGAGCGAGAATAAATCACGATAAATTGTTAAAAGGAAGAATCTCTTTGTACCTTGGAATTGGGAACACAATAAATATGGCTGTAAATTAACCATTTATTGATTGGAATTACATTGGCATGCAGTCTTTTAAGTCTATATTTTAGTTCCTAATACATTGGCTTAAGCCTTGACCTTGGGTGAAAAACAGATAGATAAAACACCCATTTGTAAAGGTAGTGATTTGATTTACTATTGGCTATAAAAAGACATCCATTCGTCCCTGAAACCTTAAAGGGATTGCTCTTTTTCATCCAAAAGTGGAAATATTTCTGATCATGGATTTGATGTTGGTTCATGGTGGCTAAGTCCTGACTTCTGTGCTTTAATCTTGTATTCATTTCCTATTTGAGACTTCTTATGGTCCACCTAGTTAAGGCTTGCTTGCAAAGAATATGAGCTCTCAAATCTTTTGAATTTATCTTTTAATCACTTATTATGCTATTACATTCAAATGCATAATACCTTGTATGCGCATCTATCTACTGCACACAGGTCAACATCAGCAATGCCCAAGTAACTAATTCTTCCTAGAAGCCTTCAAATCAATGACATACAGGCGTTACAAACAAAGCTAGAAGGTTAATAAGATACAAGTTTCATCTGTTTCCATTTTTATTCATTAATTCACATTCAGCATGCAGAAGGGTTATTTAATAAATGCACTTGGGTGTCCCCTTGTTCATCTTTCCAACTGGAACGGTAATTAGGTTGGATATATGTTTGTTACCATGCACAGTTCTTCCTAGAGAATCGGCTAAAACTCTTGTAACTCCTCTATGGCATTTTGTTTTGTAGGTGCTCTGTGTTCTGCCAAAGAGGTCACTATCTTGTAAGATTGTTGAGAGGAGATCTTCTATGTCTTTGGAGGGTTTTCTGCGCGATTATTTTATGTCAGGATCTCCGGTTATAATATGTGACTACATCTCTCACTGGCCAGCATCGGCAAAGTGGAAAGACACGGAATATCTGAAAAGGGTTGCGGGTGACCGCACAATACCAGTTGAGGTAATTCATCTTTCCCGAATTGTGGTTTAGTGAAGTCAAACACAATTCCCATCCAGTTGTCCTTTATGAATCCTTTTACTATACTTAAAGAGTTGAACATGAAATATTATGATATCATGAATTGAATCATGATCTTATTCTGGTTGCATCACCTGTAATATGTTATGAATAATGTGATTCCACAAGGTTGGGCTTTTCATTTTTGCTTCTCAGCATCATTTCCTTTTTTACATGTCCTTCTTTAGTAGGCAGGAGAATCAACCTGACAATGGTTCTTCATCAGCATTGGCATCTCATTTTAGTGGTTCTTAGGTTATGATCTTTAATATCGTTTCCACTCAAGTAGAAGAAGAAACCCTGGAATTTAAGCTCCATGTAATTCCACTGCAAAAGATGTCTAAGCTCTAAAATTTATAGATCCCAACTTCATGGTCCAGGACTTAATGACCCGTTCATCTTCCTTCCCGGCCATATCCTAGGAACGGTTTCAATCGCAGATCAATCTCCATTTTTCCTTTTCTGAAAGAGTATTCCCATGATACTCCTTTTATGGTGCACATGCAGGTTGTTGATTGTCTCTTGGTCAATACCATCTCTTAGTTTGTCAATGTTGACTCCAAGTCATAAGTCATCTTGTCTGTAATTTGTTCACTAGACAACTTTGTGGCTTTCTTCAAGATTACCTAGAGCCATGACATCTGCTTCCTGCATGTTTGTATTTCCTTTTAGATGATGATGCATTGGCCTTTTTGAGGAGAATCAAGAGCAAAATGCTCGCACTAGTCAGTGGCTGGTCAGTTATGTATTCTTTATTTGGTGTAGAGTAACTCTTAAAGGGCTGGTCACCTCAGTTTATCTCATTGTTGAATATTTACTTTAGTTTCTATTCAGTGTTCATTTGAAATGTGCAAATTCAAGAAGAAGATTGATACTTGTATCTTGAAGGTCTGCAAAGACAATGATTTTTCTTTTTCTTTTTCTCCTATTTGTGACTGGTAATGTAATGGATTTATTGGTCAGAAAAGAGATATACACAAGCTTGGAGAAGATTATCAACATGAAAAGATACAGAAGGATGACCACATAGTAGCCACTGGCAATCATATAGTAACACAGAACATATCATGTCTCTTCAAACATAAACCCTGACTACTGGTTTGCCATCTAATTGCCTCAAAGGATATTGCATAAAGACATGGCATGCCTGGAAATCTTATTCTCGACCTCCTTCTTTTCATCTTACTAGACTCTACACAGACAACTTCACATGATGTAAGGCTTTAAGGGGAATGAACCTCTCCTTCATTAGGGTTTTTAATCCTGATAGAACCAGGAAAGACACTCTAACCAGGTATCGCAATGTCACTACCCAATCCAGTACTACTGAGGCACCATACAAATATGTAGTTAATCTTCTAAACTGAATTGCAGAGACACCAGTGAAGTGTTTGGATGTCCTTTTGTTCTGGCAGTTGAAAGTGGTAAAAATCCCATGATCTCCTCAGCTTAGTGACAACAATTTCAGGAAATAACCTGGTTTTGAGCTCCAGCATTTCAGACAAGAATAAATGCCTGGCTTGTCAAAGCCTTGATCAACTTCACCTCCCCTTGAAAGACTCTTCAGTTCTGCCTCTTCTGTATTCTCCCTAGTGGCCACTATTTCCCTTGTCAATCCTGGAAGAAGCCTGCAAAACTAGAAACTCGGCACTGACTTGGGCATCACCTGGCTCCCATTAAAGAGAGATTGAATAGAAGTCCGAAGCTTCTCATCAATCTGAGACTGGATCTAAATGTGATTGACTGACTCATTTACAGGAAATATTGTATCTTGTCAATTATACAGCTCTTGAGGTGAATAAGTGGTCCGCCACCAGGATTTTGTCAAATCAGGCTATCCAAACATTTGGATGGGTGGATAGTTCAAAACCTGGTCCAAGGCCAATGAGATCACTACCATGATAAAGAAATAGAAGAGTCTCAGACTGAATGACTGGAGAAAGGTTTCACTTCCACGGGATATGTCAAACCTCTCCAAGAAACTCACTATCACTCTATCTTCTGCTGCAAAAGCTTCATTCAAAATGTTTCAGACTACCCGTACTAGTCACTTAGAGTTGACAAGGGAAATTGTTAAGGTTAGTAGTCATCTTCATTTAAGTGCTGTTAGCAGATAGGGTAATTGTTAAGGTTAGTAGTCATCTTCTTTTCAATGCTATTAGCAGATAAACACAATCTGTTGTCATGTAGAGCAAAGAAGCTTCTGTTGTAATTGTCCTATGAAGTGTGCCTCTTGTAGCTTCAATGATTTTGCCTTATCTTTGAGTAACTTTAACCTCTAAATTGTTTAGAGAGAAGTACGAGGTCCATGTTCTGATCATTGTTCTGGTATAACTTCATGCATTAATAACTCCTTTTAAAGGCAAACAAAGTGAAACTCTAGTTTCTGAATGACTTGTGCTCATCTCTGATGCTTGGTTGAAGGCTGACAAAGTGAAACTGTTTCTGAATGCTTGTTTTCACCTCTGATGCTTGGGATCAAGGAGGAAACAAGGTTACACGTGGATAGGAATGCCTTCTAACAATTTAGAGGACAATACCATAGTCTTCTAACCTGAAGTCATCCTATGTAACCAAGTCAACTTTCTAGTGTTGGCTATAAATGTTAGGAAAAGGAAAACAGGTTGTCATCCTTGACGGCTATGTAATATCAGTTCCCCCTCCTGGTGAACTAAGATTTTGAGAATCCTATGTTTCAAGTCCTTACAAATACTCTGAATATGCACATAGGCTTCTGAGAATTTTGGTTTAATGGACCCTGTGTACCCAAACTTGCAGTATCAGATACCTCTGTAGTATCCAGGTAAGGAAAGTGCTCATTTCTGATGTGTTACCTTCTGATGTTGAAGCTGTCATGCTCATTTATATACAGAGATTCTTGATGCTTAAAATGGTTACTTTGAGATTATATTCATTTGTATTAGCTTGCAGGTTGGGAAAAACTATCTATGCCCTGCATGGAAGCAAGAGCTGATCACCTTCTCTGAGTTTCTTGAGAGGATTAATTCCACTGATTGTAGCTCTGGCAATCCAACATATCTTGCTCAGCATCCATTGTTCGATCAGGTCTATCAACTTTTTCTCTAATGGTTATTTAACACTATACTCTTATAGGTTTGTGATCCAGTGTTTCATTTGTCAATCATATTTTTCTAGCAGATACAAGAGCTCCGTAATGATATTTTTGTTCCTGACTACTGTTTTTCTGGTGGTGGGGAGCTTCGGTCTCTCAATGCATGGTTTGGTCCTGCTGGAACAGTGACACCTTTGCACCATGATCCACACCATAATCTTTTCGCTCAGGTATTCCAGATTTCAGCATGGTATACTGTGATAAATCATGATATTATGCTTGACATTCTGAGCATATATTGACTATTTCCAGCACAGTCTGAGTCTTTTCGAAAGATTAATCATGATCATTCTAAGTTCTTTATGGAAAATTTTTTCATTCAGCTTCTTGCTGCTATTGAGAATATTATATGACTAATGTTGCTTTTGAACTTCTGGTGGTAACCATTATGCTGATTTATGCCATCTTTAATAGCCTCCGCAGCGTAGCAAATTGGTAGTGGATGTGATGCTCATTTTGTTGCAGCTCTAAAACTGTCATTTAGGAATTGATCCTTGCTCTAAAGATGCCCCATATACAGTTGCTGCTCTAATAAATTATCCACCATAACTTTTTTATATTAAATATTTAAAAAATAGAAGTTGGGATATTTCAAGTAACTCATGTTTTTAACATGAGTTAAATATAGTTCCATTATCTTTTAGATTATGCTAATAAAGAAAGAAGACTTCAGTATTTCCTAATGTCTGAAATGTTTCCAGAAGTCATCTGTACCTTCCACAGATAAACTATATCATCATCATCATCATCAAGACTTTATCCCAATTAGGGGTCAGTCACATGAATTTTGCTCCTCCATTCCCCACTATATAAGAAATTTAATTAATAAGTTCTACAAGCCAAAAGGAAAAGTATAGTATCTATGAGGTCTGTAAGCATTTGGGGGGCAATTTGTGTTAACTCCATCTTTTTAGTGTTTGGAAGCAACTTTTAGTCTATGTGAATGGTACATTTTGACAAACGCCATTCTTTCCATTATTTCACTGGGTAAATAATGGATGAGAGGCATGTGCAATTCTGTAAATTGGATAAGTAACTATGAGCATAGGCAATAGGTGCTTTCACCCATTAAAGAATGGTGATGTGTTACTTTTTTCGAAACCTGCAGTGGAGTTACTAATATTTGTTATAAAGAGTTTTGATATTTGGCTTGCATTTTGATGTTCAATGTATGCAGTTGGCGAGGCAGTAAGTTAATTGAAGGTTGTTCCTTGCCACAAATTTCATTTAACATCCAAGTGGATACTAACAGAATGTTCTAATTAGTCAAATTACTGACAATGTGCCCATACTTAGCAATTGAACTTCCTTGACTGCTAAAATGCACACACTTAAAGCTGATTAGACCATACTTGGAAAAATGCGGCCAATAGATTCTTGAGTATGCAAGGTTCAAAGAAAAATGAATTCTTGTTTATGGCCCTGGTGTTTTGCAATATTTATTGATGACATTCATGAGATCTATAGGTGTAATACATTTGTATTCCTTGGAATGCTAATAATGTAACGGGACATCCTTTCCATTAAAAAGAGATATGGCCTTGGTACCCTTGCTAAGAGGGGAGGTAAGTGTTACAATTTGTATCTGGAGCAATGTATAAGGCAAGAAACAGTGCTTTTCTTGTATGTGAGCTTACTGGTCTTGTAAATTCTATTATTCTGAACACCTTTCTTCTATTCTGCAAAAGAAAGTAAGTTGCTAAAGATTTGTTCAAGTTGTCTGAGGTCATAAACATGCTGCTCTTTTTTGCTTTAGTCTAAATTCGTGAAAACTAGGGGTTTGCCTCCTAAGGTCAAACTGGATGCGAGCTTTGTTCCCACCACTTAAAATTGACTGTTCAAAGTGATTCCAACCTTGTTATGTTTTAAACACTGGAAAAAAGTGTGAAAAAGATGTGGGTTCCATTGAATCCTGAGAAAGGAGAGCGTGTGAATAATGTTTGCTACTGGAGTAACTTAAACGTGATTTGATGGAACCCCAAGAAGGAGAGCATGTGAATAATCTTTGCTACTGGAATAACTTAAGGTGATTTGTCAAATTTTATACTAATATTTGAAGCTGATATTTTGGAAGTTTTGAAAGTACCCTCTAGTCCGGCACCCTCTGCTCATGTTAAATGGTAAATAATGAACTTCATATGAACTTGTAAGGTAGCACTATGTTAGCATCTTACAAACAGATCTAGTTGGCTAAGAGCTGGTCTTGCTAAACTAAGTGTATCTTGGCATGATAAATGCTGCTTGCCAAGGGAGCTCTAGTATGTTGCAGGAAATAAATAACATGTTGCCTTTAAAAAATGCCCCATGAGCACCAACAGCCTTGCAAGTTGGCAGGGATCTGACTTGAACATGTATGTGATTGATATGCTCATCTGTGTCCGCCATTTGACCCTAGGAAAGTGATTCTTCAAGGACTTCAAAAAAGAATTGAGCTTGTCTGAGGAGATTTATTGTTTCCTGTTATGTAAAAGCCATCTACATGGACTGGTTATTTCTTGAATAGTAGAGCGAGAAAATGCTGAAAATATTTGTATGCTTTCTTAGTTCATTTGCTAAGATTTTTTGGCATATTGGTATGGATATTGTGTTCATTGAATCCCTACCGCATTTGTCTTCTAAACATGCTTGATGGATGGTTGCAAGAATATTTTGTATTTTTGTCGTCAGTCCTGCACATTTCTTCACATTCTTAACCTTATGCTTGTGGTGAAGGTAAATTTGCACATATACTCAACTAATACAGAAATTTCCTCTTTTCCTTAATTTTCAGGTTGTTGGCAGAAAGTACATCAGGCTTTATCCTGCTTCTGTATCAATGGACCTGCACCCTTACAGTGAGTCCATGCTAAGCAATTCAAGTCAGGTACCCGACCTCTTGAAATAATAGAAAGAGTTAGATGTTACTGAATAACGTTTGCACCAAGGAAACTTTTGCAATTCATCTGAAATATCCACCGGTTAAGAGATACTAAATCAATGTATAACTATCGTAAGTCTACTTCTTTTGGCACAACTACTCTTTGAGCTCGTACCCGAGTTTCATACACCAAATTCCTTAGAATTGTGCACGAATTGCATGAATCTGCTTAACTATCTGAGTACTCAGTGGAGCCAGTGCGAGTCCACGCTTTTTGTCCTGTACTGGTTTTCTGGTTCAGTCCTGCTCTTTGGGACATGGGAATAACAATGGAGGTCTTCAGGTTTCATTCTGAAAAGTACATGTGTTACATGGTTCCTGGTTGTTGAATACTTGAAAAAGAAAAGTTTTATATTCTTTTGAGAACAAATTTCAGGGAGTTCTGGTAATTGTGTTTTAGGGATTCTCTTTTCATCCAAATCTTGCCTCCCACAGGAAAAAAAATTAAAAAGCTGAAAATTAAAGGATTGCTGAAGTTGATGTGAGTCCTTAAACCAGTATTTTCTTTTGCACTGCTACTGTCACCAAGTTTTCTCCTTTCATCTTTGGGTGCTTGTCCTGATGCTACATCCAAGTATGTTAAGCAAACCATTTAAACCATAATTCCGTAGCAGTCTAATCTAAGTTGTTGCAATAATTTATTTTGTAGGTGGATCTGGACAATTTGGATGAGAAACAGTTCCCTTTGGTGCAAGACCTGGATTTTATCGACTGTATCTTAGAGGAAGGTGAAATGCTGTACATTCCTCCCAAATGGTGGCATTATGTGAGATCTCTTACAAAAAGTTTCTCTGTTAGTTTTTGGTGGAGTGACGCCGGCATACCTGATTCCTGATAGCATGTTATACCGATTTAATATATAGTTATAGTTCTATTGCTCCATTGGTTGCAGAAGAGCAGAAAGCGATGAAAACATTTGGCTGGCCATTTGAGCCAAACCCGCAATAGCCTAGTCTTGGGATCGGATGAACCTGATCATATTCTGTATATAATACATCACCTCCTAATTGGACATGTATAGAAATATACTACAGAATTACGCAACCTGTTTGTATTGCTAAAATTTTAAGATGCGGGAATGACTTGCAGAAATGTTAACAGGACCATCTGATAATTCCTTGGTTAATGTTTCGGCATTCCAAAGTCTATCTATCGAGCATATTGTCTTAAATCCAACGATTGGTTTTGAGGGGCATTTCTGTGTCTTGCATTAGCAAATGAGGCGAAGCTGTTCTTTCATAGCTTGATTTTCAATCAGAGTTTCAGTAGGATTAGGACACAAAGTGTTTGAAGAAGTAAACGCCCCTTTTGCAACGCATGGTGAGATTTTATTCAAGATCTAAGACGTTCATCATCCTGGAAATGTCTTACATAGGCCAGTTGAAAAATAAGTTGCCTTTTAGCCTATGTTTCTTTGAGTTGGAGATCTAGACGATCCAACTTTGTTAACTTTCAAAGACCTAAAGCAAGTGATTAAGATCATCTCAATGCATTGCTTGTTTGCAAAATACCCACTTTTTGATGCGCCCAACGTGGCGAGCAGATTGGATCTTAAACAGATAATAACCATGTATGTCAAAACTTTGAGTGTCTCTGATGCCCATCAAGATTCTTTGCAAATATTCAAGTCTAATCTCCAAACATTAACATATAGTGCCACTTAGGTGGGTCGCTACCTATCGGTGGGATATGTAGGATCTGCCATTAGCAAAGAGTGCTTGTAGCAACTGCCACTGTAGCTTCCTATGCCAATGACTTCAAGAGCTCGAGAGATGCGAAAAACATCTGTAGAAACTGCTGAAATCAGTCCGAATAAAAAATGATAACATTTGAAGGTCGTTCTGGTTGCAATGACAGATGAGGCAACCAAGCACCATCATTCCGGTGACCTTTCTGCTCTTTTTCATGGAACAAGAAAAACAGAGAGCTACTACCAAGTGCCCAATCATCGGGAACAATTAGATACGGCAGTGAATTTGATTAATTTGTGGAGATCAGTTTTGACACCAAAAAATCAAACCTGGTTGGCCAACAAGTCTAGCTAGCTAGTCACAGACAACTTGGTGTCTCCCCTGGAATGTGCTTATTGCAGGTCCAAGTGGCTGCTTTCCCCTTTGGCCGGTGATTAGATCTAGGAGAGTTGAATAATTTCCTTTGTAATTCTTTGCTTGTAACTCAAATAAAAATAAAAATAAATTGTTTGAGCCATCTTAGAAATGAATGCCAATCGACATATATATTAGGGGGCAAATGTGATAGATGGATAAACTAAGAAGTCAAAAATTTTCAACCGTAGCCTGTGCCAGCTCACGATCCAATCTATGGCTTGCAAAATGGACAGTTGAAGGAAAAGGAACAAGAATATGAATAAATGTAATTTTATTAATTCTCAGATGAAGTCCTCATGCTCTCTTTTGTTACATCAGAAAGTTTGTTCTTGAAAATACAAGATACAGTTAAAATTCCTGAACCTCCCCCTCTCTTTTCTAGTATAATGGGGGTTGTGTAGAGATCAGCTGCAGTCCATGTTACAGGTATTGAATTGGATCAGAAAACAGTACTTACATTGGAGAATGAAGAATGGTGCTTGGAGAATGAATAAGTACTAGAAGGTGCTAGAACGAAGATACCTTCCACTGTAATCTGTTCAATGCATCTGCAATTGCCCTGCGGAACTCATCATTGTGGAGAAGAAAAGATGAGACATGCCCGCCCCTTACCCATCTCACTTCTGAACCCGGCCAAGCTCTTTGAAGTTCCAACACTGAGTGCTTTGGAATGTATCCATCATCCTGACATTGACATATAATTATAACTCATGAGATATACGTGTAACACAACTGGTTGAGCTGAAGGAGCTATAAAACCTCATTGTTATATCCTTTTGCAGAATTAATAATCTGAACAGTCAAATCTTGATCCTGTTGACCAACAGTTTCAAAATAAAAGACCATGAATCTCCATTTTTCCCAAGTGGTGTTACTTGAACCTACAATGTAGTGGTTGTAAAGAAGCACCATCTGACTAGGATAGGTGATGAACCCAAGATCCGGAAATAGTCTTTTCCACTTATAAAAGCAAAACCAAGAAAGAACACAATCTCTATTCTAGAAATTAAAACAGCAAAAGCACAAATGGTATAATCAACAAGATTCAGAAGTGGCTTTTAGAACCAGTTGTTTAGGATTATGTGAAATCAATGACAACATGTTACATGGATCTACCAACAAGAACACCAACTCTTGGAATTGAGAAACCACAAATGAAATCTTAATTGTGCCCGGATCAGATACATGGCAGACGAACTCATAGCAGAAGCATATACAAACTATACAGGCAAACGCAAAACACAGCTCTATAGGGGAAGTGGAAAGTAGAGAATAGGCCATTTTAGGAATGGAATGTTCAGTAAATAAAGATCTGCAAGCAGAATCTACACATGCAACCATCCAGCAGTAGATGGATCATTTCACAATTGCAAAAGAGAATATTTTGTCCAATGAGCTGGTGATCAACCAGAAAGGGGTCCAGGACTTACAGTAGCAGCTACAAATATAACAGCCTCAGGATTCTTGGGAATTGGAAAACGTGTGACATCCGTCAGTGAGAGTACAGACCGCATACGTTCCCTCACTTCCTCAAGTGTCATTGCAGCCTTCTGAGCTGCATCTTCTCTCAGTGCCTCCCAAGCCGTGGCATGCTTCAAGATCCCTTCACAGAATGCCACAACTGCAGAATGTGGAGAGAGGAATGGTAGTGTGGCCACTGGAGTTGGATGTAAAGATCCAACCATTGCTGCATGTACTCCTCCTAGAATACATCAAAGTACCATAGGGAAGCAAAAAACATGTAATTCGCAGTTAAAATCCTAATATATCAAACTGTATCAGTCTGAGGAAGAAAAAAGTTAAATATGTTTTGTGACTGGTACCATATATCATACTAAATTTGCTGCTAGTCAAAATTCTACATTTTATGAAGAGTTTGAATATGCTATATATGTCAAAAATGTACAACATAATTCCTATAAGTTTCACTTCATCAGGAGGATGATTTGTCCTAAATCCCAGCTGAAGTTTTAGAAAAGCTTTCACCGTCAATCTGACAAGCAGCATATCAACAAAAAGCAAGGTATATTTCATTTTTCCGCCAAAGTAATGGTCATGTAAGCAATCTCTTCACAGAATCAAGAAAATTCTGCTCTGAACATGTTGCGTTTCCGCTAATAATGTCAAAGGAAACTGAAGCAAAGCATTACAAGTTTTGAAATTCTCTTACCCATACTAAGCCCACATATACCCATTTTGCCAAAACCAGCCTCAGTATCCAACCAATATAACAGACTCCGAGCTTCCTCAATTGTGACTCTTCCTAATAATAGCAAGTCACTAACACAAAGGAGCTTTGCACCATGCTGCAGTCTAGGACGTCGTTGTCCATAGAAAGGGCTGCAGCACATACATCTTGAATCAACATGCATGTTTTTATTTATTACCCGCACATAATTTTGAATCCAATAAGAGGTAATCAATGTCATAGCAAGACGATCTTGTAGTTCTAGAGTAGCTATTAATTGATGACTCACCTCTCAAGTACCATTGTTGCTATATTTTCCTTCAGTAGTGGCCCACCAAGACGCAACCTTCTCTCAAATGTGTGGTCTCCAGTGCCTATAAAATTTCAAACATGTCACTTAAGCACACGTGTAATGGTTTTAAAGTCCTACCACACAAAGCAAGACAGAAGCCATGAAAGGAAGAGCTGATATTAGCTGAAATGAAACATTTAGTGCCCAAGGCACTAACAGAGGCCCCACTGCAGTTGAGACAGGCGGTTGTCCCAAATGTTTGGACTTTGGAGAAATTTGAATAGAGCTGAGAACAGATACAGAAAAATTCCAAAAGACTAATGCATTGTGCAAATTAAACAGCGGATTTTAACATGTAGATCTCTCTCTAATATGCACACACCACAGATACTTTCGGCACTAGCAAGTTTCACACCTTATTGTTGGTTAAATAAATCCTTGATCTTAATAAAGGCAACTTCTCCTATGCTACTCTCCAAGAACTATTGAATTCCAGCTATGTATTTGAAAAAATAGTGGATTATTCTAATGAATCAAATATGAATTTCCATATCTTCTCAAATTTTGGTTAGTGTGCTACAGGCACCATTTAATTGCTTCTGCAAAACAGTTTTATCAGGATCATGATCAAGACCCAAGCAACCCAATGGGTTTTGTCTCCACTTCTTTTCAGTTTTGTAGATCTTCAATACCTATATTTGGAAATTGCACTGCAGCAAGGACTTTTGGTGGTGTTTGCATGTGCTGACCAGCAAAAGGATTTACACCTATGAGTGTCTTTACCCATTTTGTGGACTTAGACTTCAGTTATCGTATTTTACAACACTTCCTTTGTGGAAGTGGTATTACCAAGATAAGAATTTATCATTCTTTAGGGCTACATCACAGATGTGACATGATATGCTGACATTTCAAATTTCAGTTACTAGGCAATCCACAGTTAGCTTTATCAGTAAATCAAGTTCATGTTTTTGCATTCAAAGAATTTCAGGTATTGGCACATCTTACCCCAAAGTTCCTAGGCAACAAACCTGGAAGTTGCAGAATTATGTCTAAAGACAGCAAAGTAGACAATATGTAGTTCAGAGTCTGCATTGATGGAAGAGTTTGTACTTTGTACCAGAGGAACGATGGAGTAAAAGTATGAATAAGTACATAGTTTCATGGAGGGAGAGTGACCAAATGCTCAAATTTTAGTTTAACTGATTCTCTTAAGCATCATATGAAGAACAGCCAATTAAATAACTTCACCAAATACTCAAATTTCTAGTCTATTTTTTGTGTTAAGCATCACATGAAGAACAACCAATTAGACAATATTCTGCCTTTCACTGGTTCAAACAAACAAGACCAGCTTAATCAGATACTATGAATTTGGGTATATGTAGTGAAGGGGAGCCTAGAATTGTTGCCATGGGACCTAGAGGTCACGGATTCGAGGTGTGGAAACAGCCTCCTGCAAAAATGCAAGGTAAGGCTGCATACTATAGACCCTTGGTGGTCCGCCTCTCCCCCAGTCAAGTTATTAAACACTAAGATCTGCATATAGATAGTGTTTTCAGACTTTCAAGTGGTTAACTTATATTTGATATCACATACTTGTTAGGTGATGTGTTAGATAAACTTGAAAAACATATAAGGAAATGTTATGTTTATACTCAAATTTTATTAAAGCACATACAAAAAATTTATATCAGCTACTGCAATAAAAAAAGAAAGGAAAAAGACTATTTACATTGTGTAGTGAACGAAGAGAAGTTGACTTTCCATCTCAAACCAATCTCAGAAACAATTCAATCAACTTCACCAGAAAAACCAATTCATACAATTAACCAAATAACCAAATAACATCAATTACCAGCAAGATGAACCACACAGGCCATCTTCTGCGGCGAAACAAACTTTGGCGTAAGAAAAGCAACCCTTGCATAATGACTTTCAGGAGGCAATGCATCCATCAACTGCTCATCACAAGGAGTCCTGAAACCACCTTCTCTCAAGCAAGCAGTCTTTGTCTCCCAAACAGTTCGCCAAAGTGGTTGAACCAAAGTGGGTGGCCAGTTCTGGCCTGCAACATCAGGGAATAGCTGCTTAATCATGCTTTCCAAAAGATCAAGCTTGCTGCCACCCCATCCCCTTGAGAAAAATGGTGGGCTTATTTTAGTTCTGTGGACGAATGTCCCGTAGATATGATCTAAAACGTAATGAAGCATGCCTAGATTTACAGTAACCATAGCTGGATTGAAAACCCAGAAATCCAAACACATAAAACTACAGAAGTAATGTCACCACAAAGCAATCCACAGCAGCAGGACGCTAAACCGCAGTCCCAATCTCTGCGACGACACACATATAGATCAAAACTTTGTAACTAACCATAAAAGAACAAAATTTTCAGATCACTCAACAACTAGAACC
Source organism: Warburgia ugandensis (assembly GCA_035236585.1). Lineage (NCBI taxonomy): Eukaryota > Viridiplantae > Streptophyta > Magnoliopsida > Canellales > Canellaceae > Warburgia > Warburgia ugandensis. Next base: position 5,705,531 of record CP141133.1, read on the forward strand.
CCCAAATACCTAGAATCTGGAAATTCCCACATCCATAAACGCCCAAAATCACAGGAAAAAGGCAATCTTGATCCAGTATCCATCTTCAGAAGCCGGAACATAGCCTGAAAACATATCTAGGAGATACACCCAAAGTCCAAACCTCCCCAATTCAGACGAAGAAACCCCAATTTAATGCCCTGACATAAACCGCTCAACCTGAAATCAAGCATCCTTGAAACAAAATCCACATTTCCAAAACCTCCAAAATTACAGAAATTTGGTAGAACTTGACATGATCTAAGCAAGTAGCAACCAAACCAGGAAAAAGACCTGCAATTTCTACAGATCAAGGCGACAGAATCCAGGGAAAAGGGTGCTGGAAGGCAGGGAATCGGACGAAGATGAAAACGGACACCGCAAACAGAACCAGTTGGCCGGCAATGGGCCCACAATGATTCCAACTCAGAAATTGATTTTGCTGTTGTTCTCTATGATCTATGGACCATAGCTTTTGGATAAGAAAGAATTACGGTGGGTAGAGGAATACTTTTCGGCGATAACTCAATCTCTACCAACTGATGGCAATCTCTGAATTCATCTCCACCGTTGGATCCGGGCCGGTTTCTACGCCGGGCCAATCTATTGACTCGTGGTCCAAAAGGAACACTGTCGGAAACCGTGGGCTATGCCCAGCCGTTGCTTTTCCACTTTTCTTGCACCTGAAAACCGCTTTCTGATTGGTTGGCACTTGTTACGTCTCTCTACGATGGGGGGATTGTATTGGTGGTCGGCCGCACCGATAGAGTACAAGCGCAGCCGGGATGATGCAGCCATTCATGTCCTGATCCCTATCTTTTTGGGAAATTCCAAGCCCTTATTTCTCTAAGATGTAGAATGGACGGTTCAGAAAGTTGTAAAAAAGATGGCTGTAAATCTTTACGTTGTCCCTACATTTTACCGGAAGTTAAATATTGAATTTTTTTAATTAAGCCCCCAATCTTTAAAATCAGTGTGTAAGTGATCCTTAAGCCGGAATTGTGTTGCAAGAGGTATTCTGAAGAGGGGTAGTCTTGAAATTTTCTCCTTTTTTCTCTTCTTGAAATGAAATGAAGGATAACGGGGAGATGAAGCAAGGCGAGACAGAGGTGGGTTGGGCTCGTATCTGCTTGCCTTTTCATTTGAGCCCATGGAGCATTTCAGTAGGTAGACGAAGCTATTGGGGTCTATGGTTGAAGGGAAGTCTTGGTGCAGTGATTGAGTTGTTGCTGTATGACTTGGAAGTTATAGGTTCAGCGCATAAACTTCTTGCAGAAATGTAATGAAAGGCTGCGTACCATCAACCCTTTGCCCAGACTGTATATGTGAGAGCTTCCTGCACAAAAATGACATGGGAAATTGGAGTAGGCGAAAGCTCATCTTGGGCTGGAAAAGAGTCATTACGAAGGAGAGTTTGAACAATAAAATTTTCATAAACATGTACTTGTGTTTGCTATCGTTTTCAATCTCCTATCTGGTGTGCTTGTGTTTGTAATGAAAACGTAATTGGCTAATTGGAAAGCTTGCAATGGGTGGATAACATAACGGCAGTCTTGGTGAGCCAAGCTCCTGCATATGCAGGGTCTGGAGAAGGGGTAGACCACAAGAATAAATACTACGCAGTCATACCTTGCATTTTGCTAGTGACTGTTTTCACACCTTAACCCCGTGACCTCAAGGTCACACAACGTCAACTCTACTGTTGTGAAATGGCCTTATAAGAGAAGGGGTGGAAGAAGAGAGGCAAGAGCATGAAAAAAAGAAAAAGGTTTTAGACGGGTTTAAAGTGGGGCACCTTATATAAATACAGAGTAGCCAAGAATACCCACCTATACCATGATGGTCAAGGATATCCCAGGACAAACAAATTGACAGTCTTGGGCTGTGATAGATGATGCTCCTACAAACCCTTAGGACATGTGGAGGAGACCTGCAAACACTAGTGGTTCCTTATTTGGATGACCGTACAAGTGATACATTGGGCAAGAGATCCTAATTTTGGCGTTTGAATGTAAATCCAAGAGATGATTAATCGGATATTGGAAAATTTATTAAAGTTTCTTTTTTAAGGGTGTCAAATATCTAGAAACATGATTAATCTTCTGAAATTGTCTATTTGAATAGAGAAAGTATAGAAAACCCTTCTCTGATGCCATTTTCATCAAATGTGGTTGCCCACAAAAATTAACGCAGAAATCAGCTGTGAAGAACCCTTCTTTAGTGCTGTTTCTCCTCTTGTTTTCTTTCCAAATTACTTCCCCGTCCAGAATTCCTTTGGCGTCTCATTTCCAGCCTAAGGGTCCAGTAAAATATTGATTTCAAAGGTTGAGGAATCAATACAGAAACTTTAAAAGTTGGGGCCACTTAAAAACTCCCCATAAAATGTAGGGGCTATATAAAGATTAGAGAAAACTATAATTTACTATCCTTAACTATCGTTTTGTTCCACTTTAGTCCATTAACTTTTACTTTTGAAAGTTATTCCTTTAATTATTGTGAAATTCTTCACCTAAGTCCACATGTACAACTTGCATTGATGGCTGATGTGGTCCCCACAAGGTACAGTATAATATTTTTATAATAAATTTTTACTAGATTTGCCTATGAGCTAAAGTGAAAAATTAATGGTTTGGGGACTAAACTGTTAGTTGCATATAGTTCTGTATCTCTCCAAAGAAGATGATTTTAGTAATGATTTTTTCAAAAAATATAAACCCATTTCTCATGAAATCATTTTTTAAAATATGGGTTTCATAGATTGGATCAACTACGACCTATATCTAAAATTTATTTATTTTTAAAAATCAAGGTTTTCAAGGTTGTTGATCATGAAATCTGACAACCTTTTCTTAGTGAAGCATCAAATGCATGCCTTGTTGAAAATCTTCCAAAGCTTAAGGGTTTGTAGTTCAAGACCTCTAAATCCTAAATACGAAAACCATTTTCCAAAACTATAAGAAAAATGTATGATATAGAGATTTTAAATCTTGCTAATGTAAAGCTGTGGTCAACTTCTCTAATAAGATTTGAATTTTTCAATGAAAATCATCCAAATTTTATGGGATGAGTTAACAAAATATCTGCATGAGGAGATTCCATAGTACATGCTAATTACAAATGATATAATCTTAATTGATTAGACAAGAGAGGGTGTAAACACAAAGCTCAAGTTATGAAGAGTAGCATTAGAATTTAAAAGATTTAAAAATCAGGCAAACTAAAGTAGAATATATTGAATGCAAATTTAGCAAGAAGAGGAGTATCAGTTAAGATTGATAATTAAGAAGTCCTCATAAAAGACCACTTTAGGTATTTAAGATCAATGATTCATGAGAGTGGAGAAATTCAGAAGAAGGTTATCAAGAGAATCCAAGCGGGTTGAAACAAATGAAGATGTACATCTGGAGTTTTGTGTAACTAATGGGTGTCACTCAAACTAAAAGAAAAATTCTATAGGATGGCCATAAGGCTGACCATGCTCTATGGATCAAAGTGTTGGGCAGTTAAGGAACATCATATTCCTAGGATAAGCATCGCAGAATGAGGATATTGAGATAGATGAGTGACAAGACAAAAAAGGATAAAATTAGAAATGAAAACATTAGAAAAAACTTAGGGTGGTACAAATAGGTAACAAGATGAAGGAGATTAGACTTAAATGGTTTTGACATGTCTAAAGGAGACCTAAAACCGCACTAGTTAAAAGGAATGAGACAATACAAGTAAAAGGTTCTAAAAGAGTAAGGGGAAGACAAAAAAGTACGTAGATAAAAATGGTGAGAAAAGATTTACAAACTTTGTGACTAAATAAAGCCATGGTATTTAATAGAAGAGAATGGAGCAACAAGATTCATGTAGCCGACCCCTAATTGGGATAGTCTTCATGATGATGATTATGATGATAAATCATGACCTCTACATTCTAGATCTCAAAACCATTTCCAAAACTTTAGAGTATCATATGGATAGTTTAAATCTCATAGATGAAAGGGTCCTATCATTTTCTCTAATGAGATACATAACTATATGCAACTAATAGTTTAGTTTCTAAACTTTTTTTTTTTTTTTTCACTTTAGTCTTTGAGCAAATTTTGTAAAAAATTTAAAACAACTATAAGTGAGCTCCACATCAAACATCTACAAACTTTCATTGAAGGCAACCATATGGAAGGACTTAGGTGAAATTTTTTTTAATAGTTGAAGGACTAATTTGCAAAAATAAAAGTTAAAGCACTAAAGTGTGAGAAAATCATAGTCAAAGATAATGGATTGTAGTTTGCTCTAAAGATTTCGACCAAATAAGAGTTTCAAGAATCATGGGCATGGCCCATCCAAGGTAAAATGGTTGTAGAAAACTGCAATTATTGCCCCATTAGGCTTCACTAATGATGTCCACTCCTTTTTTCATAATTGCACCCCTTCTTATATTAAAGATTTTGCTATGATAAGATCCACTCATTTAATTTTCCTAACTCTCAATATGTTGGTATGTAAGAGTCAAATTTGCTCTTGGAAGAAATCAATACTTTATGTATTTTAAATAGAAAACTTTTGTCAATATATCAAGTAAATTATGAAATATAAAGAAAGGAAGTCCATATTTATCCCGTAATCTAAAGAAGAGGAACTCTAAATGAAAGTACTTGTAAGCACTTTTTGTCAAAGCTCTTCTACTTTTTGCATGATGAGGTTTACCTATAAATGATCTATCTAGTTCATTTAATTGTTTTGGTTTTAGATGCCTCCTAGTCCAAAAATTATATACATTGGCATAATATAAGATCATGTTTTTCATTTTTGAATATTGACCATTGTTTAAATAAATTCTAGCCATCAATTAAAAGAAGATTTCCTTAGATGTTAGAATCATCTAATCTACTTGATTTTAGGACTAAGAGACATCTAAAGTAGAATTAGATGAATTAAGCAAATCATCATGAATCAAGTCAATGAATATCGCTATTTCTCTGGTGTGCCCTATCTGAGCGGTCCTTACCTACACAAGCAAGCAAATCAACTCTCACATTCTCTTATTGACAAAGATTTTGTAACAATTGTTACAATAAAGGCAGGCACTAGATGGAAAAGACAGAGAAGGGAAGAACCCCTTCATGACTATGAGAAAGGCATACCTTAAGAAGCACCGATCTCTCTCAACCAAACTTCTCTTCAAGAGGATAAACAAGGCAATTTAGGTAAGATCCAATGTAAATCTAACTTTCTATTCACTTGTAAGATTTGGGCAATCCAGAGGAAGCTACACAGCTCCTCTTTTCTCAAAAATCAATGCTCGATGGTCCAAAGTTTGCATCCTCCGATCCTAGTAGAACAGATAGCTGCGAGCTCCCCAACCCACAACCTAGAAAATGGTGGCTAGGATCAGCTAATAAAAATGGAAGAACATTGGGAAAGGGGGCCGCTCCCCTACCCAAAGCCAGATGTAAGTTCCCTTACAGTGTCTGCAAAGAGTTTCGGGTTTGAGTTCAGCATGATCAAAAGGCAAACAACATACAGGCAGATTAGGATACGATGTCTGTTGGCAAAGAAAGAACTGTTCACCTATGAATTTGCAGGGCATTAAAACTTGCTCCCAGAACCACTACTGGAAACTAAAGAAAGTCTGACTTCAAAAGAACACAAACAAGCAGATCAAGGAGTTTAGAAGATAAAAATCAATGACATTGACAATCTATTTCCCATCATTTAGATCGTTATACCCCTTTCATTAAGTGACAGGGTTGTTGTTGATCAAGGATTCCAGAGACTACAAACATCCAGGACAATCAGAACCAGTTTAGATCTAAACTTGATCAAAGAAATTCATATATTGATAACCATCGTACAACAAGATAGAACCCAGATATAAGCTTGAATTCCCAAACAGCACCAACCAACCATTAGAAACCCAAACATTTACACCCGCCTAAGAACAAACAAAAAAGTATCCCACAGAACAGAGAAAAACAGAGATGGGTTCTAATCTTCATTGGTGCGAGGCACCTAAGCCCTCTCGCCTCTGATCCTCCTTGCAAGCTGAATATCCTTCGGCATGATCGTAACCCTCTTGGCGTGAATGGCGCACAGATTGGTGTCTTCAAAGAGACCTACCAAGTAAGCCTCAGCGGCCTCCTGCAGGGCAGCAACAGCACTGCTCTGAAACCTCAGATCCGTCTTGAAGTCCTGAGCAATTTCACGAACCAGCCTCTGAAATGGAAGCTTGCGGATAAGAAGTTCAGTGCTCTTCTGATACTTTCGGATTTCCCTGAGAGCAACGGTTCCAGGCCTGAAACGGTGAGGTTTCTTCACTCCTCCGGTCGCCGGGGCAGATTTCCTGGCCGCTTTCGTGGCCAGTTGCTTACGAGGAGCTTTTCCTCCCGTCGATTTCCTTGCTGTCTGCTTGGTACGAGCCATCGATCCAAACTTCTAGCTGTAACAGATCAAAGAAGAAGAAAAGAAGGTGCTTGCTTGCGTGATCACAAAGCACTGGATTTGGGAGGTATTTATCGGAAGGAAAGAGGCGGGAGAACAAAAATTTTCGGTTTGAAGTTCATAGGCAGGTCACGTTCCAACCGTTGATTAAAAGAGTTATCGACGGTGATGAATCGTTAAAGGTAACTGACACGGATTCGGATCCGAGCTCCACGCTTTTGCTCGAGTAACGCCCGATCTCTGTGCTGGGTAATCAAAATCGCATATTTAAGGGTCCATCTTAGTAAGGCCATGCACGGAAGAACATCTTCCTTGAAACTTCAAAAACCATACCCTCAACCTATCAATTTTTTGGTACAAGCAGAAAAAAGGAAATAAAAGAAAAAGAAAATAGGACGGGGTGAAAACCTGAAATGTTGAGTGTAGGGCATGATTGAGGGCAATGAGTTACAAAGACCTCAAAATTGATAAAAAGGTAGTCGATTTTCTATTTTGTAATACAGGGTTCAATTGTGTCTTTTGCCGAGATGTATATGTGTTTGCATAACCTAGAGTTGTTTAGAGAAGAAAGATCTTTTGTATCTTCTGACAGTTATTTTTTTACCATGGAAATAGTAAAATTAATGTGAGTTTATCGAGGTGCCTTAATTTAGAAGAAACCACATTATTTTATTTTATTTTTATTTTTATCTTTTTGTATCTTCATAATATGAAAGGGTGCAAAGGGTAAAATTGGAGAGTCATGTTGGACTAGTGATCAAAAAGATAGTATGATATCACCTTGAATATTGTTCCAGTCAAATACTTGAGTACTGCCTGGTATCTCTTTTCCGGCTAAGATTGGCATACTGCCCAACAAATAAATTGCAATTGTTTTCTCTAATAAAAACTCATTCCATAATCATTTTCCTTTCTTTGAAGCTCTATTTAATATATAAATTAAAGGCTAAATTTTTCTCTCTTCTACTTTCTTCTTCTTTTGCTCCTCCCAATTTCTCTTTTTTCTTATTTTTGTTCACTTCAACCTAGTCAACAAACAAATGACAATCCAGTGATGGTATTTTTCCCTCCTTTTATTCTTTTTGCTAACCTTGCTTTTTCCTTGTCCCCACATTAGGGTGGAATTCTTCTTTGTTCACCTCTCTCGCTCCTCCTCCCCATCCTCCTTCTCTTCTACAGTGGTAAACTATTGATAGAAGGAGGCATGGTTACAGCCAAACTTTGCTTATAGACTATAGTTTCACTTTTCATTTTCTCATATTTTAATTAATTTATTTCTAAAGTCTTTTATCGAAAATTTCAACTGGTACTAGTTTGTACTACCGATATGTCTTGGTTTCATTCGTAACTACCATGTTTAGCATGGTATTGACAACTTAGACTAAAAAGTAGGGTGGGACGTTTCTTACTGAGTTAGAACCAATCAATTTTTGCTATCACTATTTAGGTATCATATCATGAAATTATCCTGTCGAGAATTTCATTAGATGATCATAATAAATACTATTTCAAGGTAATCGAAAGGAATTTAAAAATTCAAAAGATCAAGTCTAACTATGTCAATCAAATGAAGGGTTTGGATTTTTATATGTATGAGATTTTCCATGGCAAGACTGCGTTTCCTCTTATAGAATAATTGGTGGAAATAATTTTTCTTTATTAATTGTCTTTTACTTTTAGATACTCCTAGGACAACCATTAGCACGTTGTTAATGGACTCAGCCATATTAATCTACATGATGTTTACTTTAATTTCATTGTTCTAGTTTCCTTTTACCATCAACTTATGAGTGAGGTTACTTTCTCCCCTTTTTAAGTTCTTCAATTTAGTTTTTGGATACATATTAAATTCTTTTCTTTTCTTTCATCTTTAAATGTAAATATCCATAATCATTTGTGAAAACCATAATTTTTCTGAAATTATTTCAAATTAATTGGAATTTTTACAAAAATTGAGGTAGAATATTATATTCAATATAATATTATTTTTTAGAAAAAGAATGAGGTCTTAATCCAATTAACCATTTCATTTCACCGATTGGATTTCAATCTCCATCGTTGGATGGATTCAAGCTGACCTAATCTATAAAAGACGTGAGATTTCAGATTGATCGGAGCTGTATTCACCAATGAAATCATCGAAAAACATTAACTCCAACAACCCACAATGGTTATCCTCCATTTTTTTACTTTCTCCGGCAACGGCACTAGTCTAGGTTCCCAGAATCTAATTCCCCGCACTCCTCTCTTCAATTCCCCTCTCCCTATTTTTTCTCCAGCTCCAGCAAACACCCCGATGGCAAGAATTACAGAAACCCTAGCCATTCAGTTAGGGCTTCAATATCTAATGGGATTATATTTTTCTAACGACTATTCTCTGCTCCAAACGGGATTTAGGTAGGTTCCCTTCTTTCTCCCCTTCATTACTAGTCTGCCAAGGGAGATCTTCGACCTCCCAAGGATCACCCCGGTTGTAGATCCGTCGGAGTTGACGGATCCAGCATGTAAGGTTGACATCCCATCTTACCCGGCTTAGATGAAAACTCTGAGCCGTTGCATGAGATGCTGGAGCCCAAAAACCATGGGGGATGAAATATGGGCCCTTAACATGGTCAGAACAAGGAGGATTGGGGAATGGGTGATTCAAAGGTCCAGATCTGGACAGTCTCGCCTATCCTAGGTCACTCCTCCTCGTACACCAACAATCACCGGTAACCGGGGTGGGCCACTAATCGACCCGTCTATCTATATAACCCAAATTGAATCTAGGCCCTTGTTTTGACTATAAATTTCAAATTTTAATTCAGAGCTCATTTTAACACCAAATTAAGATCAGAAAGAAGCTATGGATTTTTGGTGAAGAGTAGAATCTAATGAAAATATAAAACTTAGGTTTTATTCACTGTAAAATTTTATAAATCAGTAAAAGTGGTACTAAATCCCAAGATCAGTCAAATATGGCATGATCAAACCTTGAATTTCTAATCCATTAGTGATATAATGGTATAATAACTTGAATAAATGGATTAGATGTAATTGATTTAGCAGATCTTGACTATTAAAAGTAACAAAATCCTTGAAAATATATAATAATCTCCTTGATCAGATTGATCGAGGATGATCAGAAACTACGAATTAGTATGGATGATGATCCATTAATAGATCATGAGAAATAAATGGCATGATGTGGCTAATTTGGGATAGATTGAGATCTATGCCCTTGATTTTGATAAAATGACTAAAGATCTTCTTGATCGGTTGGATCAAGAATGATCTGATCATATAATGAGATGCATAAATGATCTAGTGATGATATCACATTAAGATAATGTGATATATCTGAATAAAAATGAAATATCAGGATCTAAACTCTTAATGGAATGAAAAATGAATAGAAATCAAAATATGATTATTGATCAAAATGAACAAATATGATATATTAAAATGAGCATGTGAATTATTATATTCTATTGTAAATGTTCTTTTAATTGCTTAGTAAGTTTAATTATTAAATTTATTTATTTACGCTTTAATATTCATGTGATGTAAATTACATGAAAAATGTAATTAAATAAAAATAGATATTGATGGACATTTACAATAAATAGAGAACATGGAATTAATGATAATAAGAGCTATAATTAGTAGGATAATATAAGAAACATTATTTTCTTAGCCCAATTTAGGAGAATAATAAACCCCATAAATGAGATTTTAAATGTTCATGGACATTAATTAAAATCAAATAGCCAGAGTACTTAGGGTATGCGAGCTTATATGAACCTTATAAAAGGTTGAGCTAAGGTCACTCCAGTAAATGCTAAACATGGTGGTTAAGAAGGTTCTCTAATAGAGCATCGCTCTTCCCCCACCTTCTATCAATGTTTGTAAGGTCTAAATGCTTCCTTACCTAAGGATTGAATTAACCATTCTATAAGTAGCTTTTAGCTGGTAAGTTTTAGTCAATTGAAAATAAGTGGAGCTTTCTAGAATTAGGAGTGTATAAATTATTTTCAACTAGTAAAACATTAACTGGTTGAATAATAATAATATCATAAAAGGATAGTAAAATATCTAATCCTAATAAAAATGGTAATTAAGATAATCAAAATCAAACAAGATCCATAAGGAGATCTTGAATGAATAAGAATAATAAGAATCATAATATTGTATTAGTATGTATGTCTTTGAATTAGTATAAATGTTATATTTAAATATAGAACAACCCTTGATCAATACGATCCAAGGGAAAAGATCTAAATCATCTTATGTTAGGATGATCAAAAGAACAACTATAAAGTATAAATGAGTTGAGGAATGACTGTATACATATGATTTGACAGATACTATATAGGATATGATAATCAAGATTGAAGGGAAGTTAAATTGTTGAAAGTAAAGGTAGGTGGACCTTAAGAATATATTCAACATAGAAGATACATGTATTTTACACATGATCTTATCCTAATAACTATAAATTTATTATAATTGCCTTAGAATTGTTTATGAATCAACAAATGGTATTGAAATGAATACAAAGTGATTGATTAAGTAATTATGAAATTACATAATGAATAGAATGAGAAGATTTGAACTACATAAGTTGGACCACCAAATCTTAAGAAAAAAAGTTATAGGCATGTCCTATTATAACCAGACACATAATATGTAAGTATTAAAATATTATTTTCCATACAAGCATGAAGGCTTGTGATTTTGTTTTAAGACAGGCTTATGCCTGGGATGCCAATGCTAGGAGAGTTATAAGGGTTTGTCCACCTACTCTTTGAAACTAATTATGTGATGATACTGTGCCCAAAGAGAGGCAAAATGTCGGGTAGGGCAATTATGGGAAGGCTGTTACTGTGACAGTCATGATTCCCCCCATACGAACATGGATTTGTTTTCCACCGTGGTATCAGTGGAGTATTGAGCAGTTATCAGGCGTTGTACGAATTCAGACTATAAGCATGGCAGTCCTTGATTATTTTGTATTATGATGCAATTGATTATGGCATGATGAGATACTTTATGTTATGTCACCATGCCTTATGTTGTGGCATGATGAGATTCTCGATAAAAGTTATTACCAATGTTGTATTGGAGGATAATTCCCAATACGGTATGATTATATATTAACACTTAGTGTTAATATTGAAATCAGTTTGGAAATAATTAAATGGTTTTATTTATATGTAATATATACATATAATTCATATGAAGAGTGAAGGATAAAATTGTTATCCAATATATAAATTGATTTATATCATGGATATAAAGAATTGTTGCTTTTAAGATATATTCATTATATTTTTTAAATCCCTTACCAAGCATAGCTTGCTGAGACATTATAAATATTTGAATGTTTACAATATCTCAAATATAGTTAAGGAATATTGAAAGCTCGAGACTTGAGGATAATCATCACCTAACTACTGCTCAGGATATTTACTTTGAAGAAGACTGGAGTGATTATTTTGTAATTTGTATTGTAATATCTGGACAATGTATGTAATGACTACCGCAGCTATGTATGTGAACCACTGGATTGATCCTAATTTTAATAAAAGTATTTCTATTGTTATTCAATGGAAATTTTATTTTATACAAAAATCTATGTATGATAAGTAATTTGAGGTAGCACTCGAGTTTTTGACAAATCGATTTCGAAGAAAATATGTTTCCATTGTTTATATTTTTAAAATTTTCAAAATCAAGGCCCTACCTTTGCAAATATTTATGAAAATGTGTTTTAAAAACCTGAGTCATCACACCATTAATCTATCTTATGATGTTAAACTCTTACTAGGTATCACCTTACAATTCTTATGCATTGATATTTTGGTATTTCTAAGTAAAAAAAAAGTTTATTTTGCTTTTATGGAATGCACTTTTAAAGGTTATTAAGTGTTCATCTTTCTTCTTAAAGAATGTGTTTGCAAAGGTCAGGTTATAAGCCAAAGCAAAATCAAGGATAGCTTCTCCTATCTTATTTTGTTTTTAGATACTATACCCTCAATGTAACTTACCATATCCTTACTTTTCTTTTCCTACATAACCATTTAAGTTTGCTCCAATAAATATCCCTTAATGTTGGAAATTTTTTGCATAACTCCCTCTATATTTTCTCAAAACTATCTTTGATTATATTTTCTAAACTTACTTGTGGTGCATATGTACTTATAATATTTATGATCATCTCTCTTAAAATAAGTTTTATTATTATAATTACATCATTAGTTCTTTTGACCCTATGACGTTTCTGTTATTATCCTTTCTTATGTACCAGAGCTTATACCCATCAATTTCTCTAGTTTTAGCCCCTTTCTACTTAGTTTATTTGATACAAGTGATTTTGACTTTCTTACATTTTAGTGTATCTACTAACTCAAGACTCTTACCTGTCAATGTCCATATATTCTATGTGGCGATAGCTAGCCTATTTACTCACGCACTTTTCTACCACATTACATGAACACATGCTTACTTTTCACTGCAGCTAGGTTTAGATGTAGTGCGTCACTTCTGAGGGAACGCTCTAGCAGCCCTTGCCCATTTTCTACTACACCGGCGATCTGATGTAGCGTGTTGCCTTTAGGGGATCACCTTAGCAACCTTTGCCCATTTTCCACCATATCCTAGATCCAATGTAGTGCATATATCACTTAGGAGAATGGGCTAGCTTGAGGGAATGTCCACAATCGATTCTTGCCATGTTAGGGTTGCTATACTTTGAACAATTTGAAAATAATTTTCATTATTTTCTCTTCTTGCTTACAAGCTGGTATACATATGCATATTCATTTATAATAAAAGAATAGAAAATAACAAAATTATTTCCAATTCCTTTAAAGAGGGTTTACTTGCTGACTGGCACCTAACACAGAACTCTTCTTATTTTTATCCGGGCTTCAGACTGGCATTGGTGGAGTTAGAGTTTACTTAAAAGCGCGAGGAACAATAGATTGTCAGACTCAAATGGAAATAATCCCAAAAACCAAAGGTCCACATAGGCTGATTTGGAAAGGAAAAGCTGTTCTTGGAGGAGACCGAGGACAATGGCGTTTTTGACAATAAGCAGCACTCAAACTTCCAGATGCTCCCTGATCAGTGGCCAAACATGCATAAAATAGTCTTTGGACGCAAAAATCCATTGAGAGTGACAAAACGTGGATCCATATCGCGGAGCAGAAGTCCTACATTTTATGGATTGCGTACGAGTAGCTTGGAAACTCATGGATGAACCACCTCGGTTTTAAGTGGCAATCCACTTAAGAATGCAAATTCTTCTAAGGTTGGGCTCAATTCATATTTGTTGAATTGGAACACACACACACACACACTCGAGGATCCTAACATAATTTTGCCTCGATCAAGTTGGGGGGTAAAATCCCGAGTGAAGTGGCTGCTATATTGGTGAATCACATAAGCCCTCGTCAAAGTTGACATGGTAGGATATGAGTTTGTTACTAGTGCTAGGATCAAAATAGAGATAGTCCTCGTGACTTAGACTACATCCAACAAATATGCACTCAACATCCTCAAAGTATTGTCTTATCACAACGAAAATATATTCTAGATCTTCTTGATCTCACCAAGAAGAATGGTGCCAAGCCTATTAGCATGCCCATGGCCTCTTCAACCTGAGTTTCCAAGTTCAGCGGTTCAATGTTTGAAAATCCACTATTATATTGCAAATGTTCTTTCCATTGCAGGCATAAGCCCTACATACCGTTATGCACACAACACCCACAGAACACAAAAATTTATGTGGTTCGACTTAGTCTGGCTTGCGTCTACAAGAGGAGGGAAAACAATCCACTATTGAAGAGGGTTTTACAACTGATGCCTTTAGCTCTGCCTCTAGATCCTATTTATAGATATTAGAGGAAGGCTAGATGTGTTCTACGTAAATACAAAATTTACCTTGGCATATAATCCTAATCCTTATTTGATTAGCACTCCTAATCAGATCAAATTATCTACTTCTAACATACTTCTTCTCTTTGTAGGAGTCTTCGGGTGGATTTATGGGGACGAACATCATCACAAACATGGCTACTTCTAGGATTAAGGGAGTTCCCCCAGAGAAAGAGACAGTCAATAGGGGCATGGGCCCAATATTTTTCACTCATAATGGAATTTCATAAAGGTGGAAAGGAACTGTAAATTCAAAGAAGCTAGGGCTTAAAAGTCAATAGGGATTTAGTCATCCATTATATTGAACTATCTATGGAGATCCATAACATGGATATTCCATGGTTCTTTTAGCTTAAAACGTGGCTGTTCCATGGTTGTTTCATAGATATTGGGACCATGTACATTTTTTCTTGTTGTGATATTGGATGAATATTTAGGTAGCTACGGTTATTCGATAGAGCTTTTTAAATAATAAAAGATAAAAAAAAGTTACCAATCACATCAGAGATGGTCTACCTAAATCATCATCATCATCATCATCATCATCATCAAGATCTTATTGCAATTAATAAATGATGATGCTATTAAACAATTGATATTGATAAGAACCTCGGTGGATTCAAGCCACCATCCTCGTGAAAACAATTCCAAAGTGCTCTACCAACTTGAGCTAAAGATCTACTAAGTGTGTTTTATGTCAAGCTATAAAATAAACTTGGCATCTACTACACGATTACATGGGAGTTCATGTTTGAAGTGCCTCTAAATAGCATTAGACGACATACTAGGTATGTTCTATGTCAAGCTATGAAACAAACTTAGCATTGACTACATGATTACATGAGAGTTCATCCTTATTAAAATGTTTCAATTTCACATAAATTAGTTTGACCTAAATTAGTTTGACCATTTTAAGTAACTTTTAGTTCATAGCCTGAAGAAATTCACTTAATTTCCGTAACTAAAAAAAGGCAGCCGGTGCACGAAGCTCCCTTGTATGTGGGGCCTGGGGAAGGGGCAGACTATAAGAGTCTACAGTATGCATCCTTGCATTTTGCAAGAAGCTGTTTCTATGCCTCGAACCCGTGACTTCAATAACCACTCTATTGTTGCAGCAAGGCTCCCCTTCTACTTAACTTTCATAAATGCAACCAGATATTAGCTTCTTATAAGAACCCAATGTAACACCCCAGATTTTTAAGACATTTTTTTTTATTTTATTTTTTTATAATAATGGCATTTTAAATAAGAGCATTTGGGATCCCATGAGAAAAGCTTTATTTAACATTTTACTAAAACCTATCTTAATGTAAAGCCTTGGCCGATGAGGGCGGGCCAAGAGGGCTGGCAGGCTTCTAGGCAAGGTGAAAGACTGAGAGTTAGTCCCACATCGCTAGGGGGAAAGTTACTGGGCTCTTGATAAGAGTGATGAGGACTTTCCTTGCAACGAGGCCTTTTCCCTGGGCAACTGGGGAAGAACAAAATCGTGCGGGGTGTATGGGCACTCCGGCACGGACAATATCGTTGCAGGGTGTGGGCCCTCGAGCTGTTACAAGTGGTATCGAGCCGGACCGACCCGGTGTGGGTGGCTAGCCGCACGTGGGCGCTCGTGTGTGGTAAGACACGCGGGGACGCGTGTCCCCTAAGGGGGAGAGGTTGTAAAGCCTTGGCCGATGAGGGCGGGCCAAGAGGGCCGCAGTTTCTGTGCAAGGTGAAAGACTGAGAGTTAGTCCCACATCGCTAGGGGGAAAGTTACTGGGCTCTTGATAAGAGTGATGAGGACTTTCCTTGCAACGAGGCCTTTTCCCTGGGCAACTGGGGAAGAACAAAATCGTGCGGGGTGTATGGGCACTCCGGCACGGACAATATCGTTGCAGGGTGTGGGCCCTCGAGCTGTTACACTTAAAAACTCCGGGTGTTAGTTTTCCTTTCTCAAAATGGCATACATGTAAATTAAACATAAATAAAACAATCAGCGTATAAATCAACGTCAAATAAATCGGCGCTTTTATTTTAAATCAAATAAATATCCAAAACACAATAATAATATGGCCCAGGGTCTATCCATCATAACATCCCATATAAATGTCCAACATATGTCCAAACATCTAAATCACATCCAAATATAAAGTATGTAGTCCATAATAAAATTCAAATGATAATCCTCTCTAATAACTCACATCACTGTCTAAAACTATAGGGAAAACTAGTCTTCAGCAGCTCTCAAGGTTTATCAACAGCTTTTCCTTTCTTGGTGTCGCGCTCGAGATCTAAGGCATTGCAAAACAAAGCAATGCCTCAGCAAGCTATCGCTTGTGTAGGTACATAGACAGTTAATGTAATAAATGAAAGAAATAATGAACAGCACTGATGAAAAGTCTAACATTTATGAAAATAGTGATATCATAATGCCATGTTCAAATAAATGCCAATTTATTCCATATGCTGAAACATGAAATTTACGGAGTTAAAACATGACATGAATCAATATAATTGAGCATACAATAAGAATAAGGGCACCCTAAGGTAATGGGTCCCACCACATCGCACTAACATCCTTGATCAGGAGTACTCGTAGTCAACCTCTGAGTGTTGTCACACCCAGGCATACAATCCATAACCATGCTTATCATACATGCACACATAATAAGAATATGGGCCATCATGCTGCAGTGGCAACCCTCCATGGGTATAAACCACCGCCGCTCTCCGTTGACACCATAATGGGAGGCTTAGTGTCTGTCCCCATGGAAAGGCTCAGACCGGTAGTGTGGACTATCCATGTTACCAAACCCCTACCGAATGCCATCTATGGGCAGGTGTCTATCGTATCACAAAATCATCACATCATAATCTCGGAAGGTGGGTGGCCGGCCCTATCCCTCCTAGCATGACGCCCACCGGGCGAGAGCACCCGTCATCAAATATAAAACACGGAAATCATATGTATATGCTAAAACACAAGAGCACTTACAGATTGCAATCCCCAAGACATACCCCTCATCCTGGGGTTAGCCTATAAAAGGACCAGCTAATAAGCCTCTATTCTCATTTCCATGTAAATCCATGCATTTTCTATATATATAATAAGAAATAAGTCTTTAATTAAGCATAACTGATTTACATCATGCTTGTAAAAGCATTTGAAATAAGTTTATTCAGTAAAAGATTTCAATTTGGAATAACCATCCTGTACTCAATGTCGCATGAAATCCACGGTAAATAATAATTGCAATTTAAAACACAATCACACATGATGCTATGTTTAAACATGGTTTAAAAATCAAGGCAAAACATTAGTTGTCGTCACCTACCTCAGTGTGAGACCACTAGCTTGCTAATAACTCCCTTTAACTGGTATATTCAAGTGCATCTGTACATGTCACATCACTATTTTAATATTTTTTAAAGAAAAAGTGGTCATTTCTAAGTTTTTAAGTTAAAACTAGGTTCGCGTCGTCAATACGGTCACAATGCCTCTTTCGGATCGTGATTTGGACCTCTCTAACTCCTAGAAATCAAGTTTTTGTGAAAACTACGCTCAAATGGGGCCTGCCGGACCACCATAAGGTAGTTTATACCGGCGGCACCCTTTTCCACCGGTTTACACCAGCTTATACTATCGCCACGAAGACGCACCAACAAGCAGACGCCACACGGGACGCGCGTCGTGCGTCTTCAGCGCGCGTGCGTCACGGTCGCTAGGACGCGCAGCATCCCGGCCCAACCGTGACCGCCTATCGGCGTCTTTCCCCACGCGCGCGGCGCCGTGGACGCGTGCGACGACAACGTCGTTTGACGTCGTCCCCCATGCGTCCCCGAGTGCGTCCTGGCGTCAGCGCCAGGGCGCCGACGTTGGAGAAGACGAGCGGATTCCGGTCGTCTCCGGCGGAGCTACAGAGCTCCGTTTTGCATGATTTTTGGACCATTTTCTTCAGAATTATCTCTAGAATCCATTTATGCCCTCCTTTTGAACTGATTTTGCCAAAAACTATGGTTTTTAAATGATTTTTTCCAAGTTCTTAAAATCATCCCTATGTACTGATTTTTGTGTTTTCTGGAGAAATCCACCGTTGGATCACTCCCAAATTTAAAGGGTTTGCTCTTGGGTCTCTTGTGCACTAGTTGGACGGTGCGATTTCCAAACGGATGAGGTTTGATCTATGAAATCACGCTCCAACAATAGCGTGCACATAGGTTCTCAGGGAATCCGATTTTTCCTAAATTTTTTCATGCTTTTCTAATTAGTTTTCCTATTTAATAAATACGGAAAAATAGAGTTTAAGGCCTACCTTGCGCCTGGCTAGGTTTGCTCGTGTTACCGGGGTTCCACTCGCCAGAAAAGTGAAATCTTTTCAGGCTAGGGTTCTGAGTAAAAACTCAGAGGAAACGCTCAAAGTGGAGCGTTTTGGCTCCTGAGGATGATCAGATATAGGGTTTAGAGTCTTGGGGAAGAGAAACTCTTCCCCACAAGTCTCTTCCCACGTCTTTCCGGTGATTTTGCCGGCACTGGTAGAGACGTGTGGAAGACGGGGGTGCCATTATCAATTTGGACCCCTGTCTAACACGTCTCTATCAAATGACCAATTTGCCCCTTTCCACTTTGACGGCTCATAACTCCCTCGTTTGATCTCCGTTTTTCGCGTTCTTAGTGGCGTTGGACTCGTATTGACGAGCACTTTCTAATTCTTATGTTTTCAGGAAAAATTTCCATCTATAAATTTTTATTTTTATTTATTTAAAAATATCCTATTTTATCCTAAAAATTAAGGATATTACAACCAATAACAAAATAAAAAAGATAAGAAACATCTGAAAACGACCACTAAACTGAAATTCCAGATATGAGAAATGCAGCCACTAACTTCATAACCATGAACTTTTAATGAAACCAAACATCCACCATGCCATCTAATTCACCCAAACAGCACACAAATGCAAACAAATATCCACCAGTCCACTACCAATCACCAGTCCAGTCAGCAGCCTGATTCACCTGAACTCCACAAAGTGAAACAAACCATCAAACTGTCTGGTGAACTGGTAGCCAAAAGCAAACATGCACCAGTCTACTACAATGCCGAGTACATTGCTTAGGTGTCTCATTTCCCAGTGAACTTGTAGAGGCATCTCCTGATTTAAGCAAAGAGCTATTTAGAATCACATTTTGACTAGTTTGGGAGAATGTGCAATACTTTGACTATTTGTACTCATCCTTTAACTTTCTCAAATGTGCATGCTTATGTTTCACTTTGATTTGTAACTCATGCAGCTATATTTTACAAGGAAAAAAAATAATAGCTAGGATTATTTAATAGGCATGTTTTTTGTAAATTACCTACTCAATGTTGGGTGAATTCGCTTATGGTCTATATCCATATGAGTGAGAATCCTATATGCATGTAATGTTAGGCTTAGTGTGTGTGTTAGTGAGTGAGAAACTAAATGTAGAAAGGGTTGGAGGCGGCCTCCTCACCCATGTAATCTGATAAAATAATAGTGGAATCCTCTTATCTTGTGAACGTAGGCTGAGTTTTGGCCAAACCATGTATTTCTCCTTGTCTTTTATTGTGTGTGTGTTTGTCTTTTACACATATGTCGATCTTGATTATCAAATCTGCCAATCCATGGCAGATCTGGCACAACACTTAGGAGACACTGAACACGATAATTGGGTTAGACAATTCGAAGGTAGGTTGGAGAGTTAGTCCGGGAACTAGCAAGAGTAGCATTTCTCATAAGAAATAGGTGAAGCTTTACCCAACAAGATTCGCTGCACAAGTCTGTGTCCTTATCCATGTCCTCTAAAGAACAAGCAAACACTTAATCCTCTTTTTGTTAGAAATTTTTTCTGGGGCCAGCAAAAGCTCGGGTTCTCAACTACTGCGACTTTAGGCTCTTCCTAATAGCCATTTCGTGTGCCCCCATTGTCTCATGTAGACGTGTTCCAGTTAGTGGCCATTAGTCCCTTTCTTGTGGGTTTTCACCTTAAGAACAAGCAGCAGCAATCCTGTCGACATACTGATTGCAGGTGGAACTAAAGATGTGATTCATAATGAAGTCACATTTCTCTACTCTTTGCTAGTGAAAACGGCCATTTGAGAGAGAGAGAGTAGGGGATTCACCTGTGAAAATCAAAACCATTCATCAAATACATCTCTTAATTGCTGTATCTCCAATATTCAAAAAGTCATGCAAATCAATCAAATTCAACCCCACATAATGCATCTACCACCATAAATTTCTCCTCCTCGATCAAGACTTGTGAACCCTATAAGACCACATGTAGAAGGCACGATGTCCTATCTATGTGCAGTTTGCCACCCAAAGAAAAAGGTCCTCGCTACGTGTACCGTTTATTGTGGTTCTTCTCTGAAAGTTCCATTTCTATTGGATTTCTGTGCGCTTGGCGACGGAAACTCAATTATGGGTCTGCAGTAACAGCAGGTAGGATTGACAATAGAAGCTGCTCTGCGATGGTTTAGTAGGTAGGCTTATTTTTTATTTTATGATACAGTGTTTATCTTTTGGCGTTGTTGTTACGTGACCTTGAGATCATAGGTTCAAGACGTGAAAATAATCTCTTACAAAAAATAAGATAAAGTTGTATACTATTAACCTTTGTGGTTTGTTCCTTCTCAAAATCCTGCATGCGCTAGAGCTTGGTGTAACTAGGCTGCCCTTTTTTAGACCATTTATCTTTTCGGTATTGCCATTGACGAACCCTCTATGCTCCAAACTGGTCCACAAAATTATAAGCCTTAGAAGTCTAATCTCATCCAAAGAGAAAAAAATTAGTCTTTCCTTGTCAATTCTTGTCAACAAAGCCTTGATTATCAAAGACTTTGCATCGTCTAATAAGTATCAGTTTCTTTGCCATGGTTATGGAATTTCATTAGTGAGAAAGAGAAGAAACATCATGCAGATGGATATTGCCTTGTGCCTAAACTGCAGCCTCCCCTTTACTTTTTTTCGTGCTAAGATGGAAATCATTTAGATAATACAGGGAGTTATCTATGTCTTTGCACTAATGTCCCTACAAAATCACCTTGAAGTATTTGACATCAAAATGTGAATCTATTATGCCACATATTTGGGCTCAAGCCCAAGCAGTCCCGTTGGATCTTATCTAGTTCCCATCCTAAGTTAATTGTGAGTATTCCTGCATTGCTTGCACCACCAACGCAGAATCACCCTGCACAATTAAGAGGATATAGGCAAATCTTTACCACGAAGTAAACCTTTTCCTCAAGGCCTGCAACTGCGGCCTATTTAACTCAATGATAATGACTTCTTTACAGTATGCGTCCTTGGTTTCTTCTACTAAGATGAAATGGTGAGTTCGACACATGAACTCGTGAGGCAGCGTAGTTACATTGCGACAGAAATTTATCATTATACATATGCATTTGGAGGTCATGTATACGTTTAAGGCGTGAAAATAACTTCTTACAAAAATATAAGGTCCCTTCTCCAGACCTACCTAGTTGAAAGCTTCGTACACCGCACCTGCCCTTTGTATGCATTTGGGTCACAAGGTCATATCAAGTTCTGATAAGTATTAAATTAATGTAGGCCTTGGGACTATGATATGCATTCAAAGCTCACGGGTTTTTAATTTATATTAGTGAAAGTCCTAAAAGTCTGTTTCGAGCCTCAAGAGATCTTAACCAAGGCGTCCTCTCTCTCCTTCCCTGTTCACTGAGAATGCCTGTGATTACAAAAGCAGTGGAATTGGAATGATTATCCGGTACTAAACTTAGGTCACGAACTAGTACACGATAATAGTCTCATGCTTGCTGATGATGTTTAGGCCCATAATCACAAGCTCATAATCTTAAGACCCATACGAGGCCCTTTCAAACTGTGTTCAGGGCAAAAGGTGAACCCATCACAGTCAACAGCAACGTGTTTCAATCTTTTCTACCAGGAAGTTTGAGTTATTTGCAAAATATAGTTGGTTGTAAGTTGGAGAAGGAGAGCCTTGACGCAATGATAGAGTTGTCCTTGCGTGACCTTAAGATCACGGGTTCAAAGCGTGAAAACAAACTCTTACAAAAATACAAAGTAAAGTTATATACTATTGACCCTTGCAATCTTCCTCTTTCCCAGACCCGGAGTAACATGTATTTGAATATAAGTTGGAACCATTGCTCTCTCTTTCATTTTGGGCTCCCTTTTTTGAATGATTTGCCAAAGAAAGATCAATGGTCCAAACTTGTAGAAAAAATTGATAGTAAGTTGTAAAGCAAAAATGCCACTCAATAGATAGTCGATTTACTCTAATGAAAGCTCTCATATGTTCTTGTAAAGCAAGAGGAGAGAGACTTCATTATTTTTTACTTTATTCTATTTTATAAAATATTATTCTTTTTTTTGAATCTACAATATTAATTGTCATAATTGCCTAGATTTATTTATTTATTTAACTACTGACACGTTACCTTGACACTGAACATTACAGCAAAAAGGTCTGAGCCTAACCACTAGATTGTATTGGCTTTGTTCGACACCCTCAGCAGCCAACAACCACTTCTCCTTTCTAGCAGTCAATGGCGAGAATGGAACAAGAACAAGACGATGCCGAGACTCTGTCGACCATTTATGAGCGACCCATACTGCATGACTTTGGGTCCCGTTCCCAATGAATTTGCTAACCCCCAAGACAGAGTCCAAGCAAACAGAAAATTTACGTTTTGTTGGATCAAGGATCTACCATCATCAAAAGATAAAATCAGCAGAGCGGAGTCGGCCCAAAAAATGTTGGCTTCAATCAAAGTTTAGGAGTTTAAATTTTCTTCTATCAAATTTTTGCCCATTAATTGTCCTTGGCATTGGGTGGGTGGAACGACCATTGCTTCTATTAATTGCCTTTGTCTTATGAACATACGTTACAAGGTTCGTAACTAAGGTTTATAGATTATAAGGAAGGCTTACTTTGCTCATAGTCATAGTCCGAAAGACTTAAGCCAGTTGTTGAAGATCCATAGAGAAAGAGCCTGATTCTAGAAGCCCTGATTTTTAGAAGTCTCTTTATAAATATTTAAAAAGAGAAAAACATAAAAATTTATACAGAAAGTTCTAGAATAGTCCTCAACCATTAAATGATTGACACATGTAATAATTTCTACCATTCATCGATGAAGTGAAAAGAGGGTGAACTCCTATAAATAGAAGATCTCCCTCATTTATAAAACATCTTGTAAAAAATAGAGAATTCTTTTCTGATGTTATGCTCTCTTCTCATATTTTCTTGTAATTTTTAAGTTTATTACAAGATAAAGTGCCGAGAGTGTGAGCCCGTGGCACTTGGCATGTCAACCGAGCTGCTTCTTATCTTCGTATAAAAGGACAAAGGGGCGAGAAAAGCAAACCTGTACTCTTCACAAAATGGTACTCACATTTGAATATGCTAAATAAAGGAAAGTCCCAAAGTTCTGCTTCCACCAAACTGTATGTTCGGTGGGCAGACTACAAGTGGGTCCGGATCTATTATGAGCCTGCAGACAATTTAAATCCATCAGACGATCATAAGTGTCTGATTAGGATTCTCTCTCGTGTGTGGTCCCGGGCCGTGTTTTCAACAGTCATAAAAAATGGAAGTCTTTTTTATCTACCAACGAAGGCAAATCAAAGGCAGTGAAATTGTGTCAAAGACTTCTTACAATTTGGATGAAGGGCTACCAAGATCATCTAATTCCCCTGGTTTGGTGGGTGGGGTCTATTCTCTCGTTTTGAATACATTCACCTCTTTCATTAAAAAATAATAATTAATTTGCCCAATTTTTAGACTATAAAAGGCAGCCAGGTGCATCAAGCTTCCATGTATATCCGAGGTCCATGATGGGGCAGACTACAAAGAGTCTATAGGTCATGGCCTTACCTTGCATCATTGCAACAAGAGATTGAAACCATGCCTTGAACTCGTAAACTCTAAGTTACACAGCGACAACTCAACCGTTGTCCCAAAGCTCCCCTTCAATTTTTGGACTATAAGACATGCAAAACTAATGAAATTAGATGAACTAGGTAAATCATCTATAAGTAAAAACCATTATGCAAAAAGAAAGAGCACTTTGACACAAGTAACTTGTGAGCGCTTTGATTTAGCATTCCTCCAAATAAAATGCTTGAATTATTGGACGAGTGGGTCTCACCAGTTGTGCTTTCAACTCTTCCACTAATCAAATAATTAATGAAAAGATTTCGAAAGATTTAAAAATTAGGATAATAGGTTAGTAGTTGCTTTCCTGCTTGTTCTTTCCCGTACCTACCCCGCCCACACCATCCGCATAGAAAATATCCTTGTTAAGGTGAAAATATTAAAGCCGTCTCCATCCACTTGCGCAATTTTTGTTCACTACTCATCCGTGGCAAGTTCCACCAGATAAACGGTTTGGATTGCCCAATCTAACGTAGGGCCATTTCTACTTTTGTGTGCCGTTATTTTCCAAGTGAAAATATTGCACGTCCAAAATCTCCTAATTTTTTTTTGGGAATAAATCAAAAGTTTTTTCGTATTTTCAATTCTTTACAGATATTTGAACAAATATTGTATCAAATTTTCAAATATTATTCGTACATCTACGGAAAAAAAAAATGCAAATTACAAGATGAACTTCCTCTTCGTAAACTTCGTTGAAAGCAGATCTCAACCATTTGTCGAGGCATTTAAGGGATGATATTGCCTGCATGCCTATCTCGACCATTTTAGATCTTAGACATGTGCTTCACCTTCTACCAAATTGGAGAAACCCTGAACAAACAAAAACCAGAAGCCAACGGGGACTATCCAAGCCGATCTAAGAAAAGGAGCAATCCCCTTCATCCAAAATCTAGGCCCCAGTTCCAAACGTGAACCCTCCAGATATAGTTCACGTATACGTACTTGACGAGGGTGCAGTTACCAATTGGAAGGGGGGTCGTACCAACCCGGCTATGCATTTCACAACGTCGTCAACCCAATGCCAACGTTTCACTCCACCAATTCCGTTCTAGAACCTGATCCAATGGCAGTCTCGTTATTCCGTGCTTAAACAGGGTACTTTGGGGGGTAGTTACACACCTTTCGTTTAGTATAAATGCACCCGTTTGCTCTCGGGTTCCGTCACCCTCCGCACGCCATGGCCGACTTTCTCTCCGTCTCCTTCCTCCTCCTTACACTCCTTATCACATTAACCTTCCTGTTCAAAACCAT
The DNA here is from genome assembly GCA_035236585.1 of Warburgia ugandensis. NCBI lineage: Eukaryota > Viridiplantae > Streptophyta > Magnoliopsida > Canellales > Canellaceae > Warburgia > Warburgia ugandensis. The sequence continues at coordinate 5,731,095 of CP141133.1, forward strand.
CTTCTCCAAACAATCAACCAAAGTTCGACTCCCACCAAGCCCAAAGGGCGCCCTCCCAATAATCGGCCACCTCCACCTGCTAGAGCCAATCGCCCACCAAGCCTTCTACAAACTCTCGAAACTCTACGGTCCTTTGCTCTCCCTCAAATTAGGCTCCGTCACATGCATACTAGCATCCACACCCGAAACAGCAAAGGAGTTCCTCAAAACACATGAACTGGCGTTCTCCTCCCGCCCTAAAGGAATCGCCGTTGGCCACCTAACCTACGGCACGTACGGGTTTGCATTCGCATCCTACGGCCCATATTGGAAGTTCATCAAGAAGCTATGCGTCTCGGAGCTTCTCGGCGGACGAACCATCGATACGTTCTCCCCGGTTCGGCGCGAGGAGATAAGGAGGTTCTTGACTTTGTTAAAAGAAAAGTCTGATAAAAATGAGGCTGTCAATATCAGCCGAGAGCTCGTCAAAATAACAAGTAACATTGTCTCCAGAATGGCCATGAGTATGCGGTGCAGTGATAACGATGATGAGGCGGAGGAGGTTCGAACCGTGGTGCAGGCGGTGGCTAACCTGGTTGGGACGTTTAATTTGGCTGATTATCTCGGGTTTTTACGCAAGTTTGATTTGCAAGGGATTAACAGGCGGCTTAAGGATGTTCATGAGAGATATGATGTCATGATGGAGAGGATTATTAAGGAACATGAGGAGGCCAGGAAGATTAAGGATGATCAACGGATGAGAGATCTTCTGGATATTTTGCTTGATATATCGGAGGACGAGAAGGCGGAGATGAAGCTGACGAGGGAGGATATTAAGGCTTTTATATTGGTAAGTGCACCCCCTCTTCTTTTGTCTTTGATCTTTTCTGTCTGTTTTTCAAGCCGTTAGTCAAGAAGTGGTGGGCTCCCTTGCTGTGGTCAGAACCGTTCATGTTCTGGGCCCAGTATATTGTCTGAAAATCTAACCGATTGAATGATTCTTACCTTTGTACAGAGCTAGTGCCACCCAATACACGAGAAGATGAACGGTTTTGATTGCCTAAACACAGGCCACTGTAGTTTAGCCGTCCATTAATTACCGTAACATGTCTTCTCGTAAACTGTTACTCCTGAATGAAGGTTATTTAGTAGTTCCGGTGTCATGCTCGTCACCAGAGATAACAAATGACAAACAAGCGGTGCACATGTCAAAGCATGATGCATGTGTTTGATGATCACGACCGTTGATCTAATCCTCAGGCAACGGGTTAATTAAGTATGGTTGAGACGATTGGCATGAAACTGGGGATTGCTTTCGAAGTTTTTGTTGAATTCGGTAGAAATCAGGGCCGGCAAAGCCAATCAAAGTCTGCTTTGCCCATTTAGAATCCGCTGATGTGGGTCGGATAAATTCAATCCATAGATAACAATGGATTGAAACAATCCCATCCGCTACTAAATTCACAAACTGCATGAATATATCTATATATATTCATTTAAAAGGATATTTTAAAAAATTAAATTAAAAGATGATAAAATTGTAAATACAACTTTATTTTGAATGATAAAATTGTAATGAACATTTTGAAGCGTACAAAATACAGATTTTAATGGTGAAAAATTACCGCTGCCAATAATAAAAGTTCCTGTTTCACTGCAAAAAATATATAATCTAACGAATTTTACCGGTTTGTGGCTCTAAAAATAAAAAATTACCGTTGGGTATAATTTTTTTTTTCCTGATATCTTACTGACTAGTATATATTAATAAAAATACTATGGCTACAGTGTATTCAAGTTGATGAACTGACCAAATTATGAAATAAATATTTGATTATAGGTGGAATAGTGTAGTCTGAGAATAGGCAGGAGGGTATTTTCGAAATAGAGAGATGGATATTTTGGAAATTAATAAAATGCAGTGGCTGTGGCAGCACTTACAAATTATGAAATTTGGAAGAGTATTTTAAAAGCAGGTGCTGCATGTAAATTTACCACTGCTAGAGGTGAATTATACGCCAATACATATATATATATATATATTTCTATTAATCTCGTATGTGCATGTGCACGTACTGGTTAAGTGCATGCTAAACCAAAATGCCATACTTTGGCATTGCAAGGGATCCACCATTAGATGACTCGACTTGTGGGTCAAGGGAAAGTAGATTAACGGATTGGATGATCCAAAGGATGGGTTCTTCCATGCAAAATTGGCGCTTGGTTTAGCATTCCCCATAGTTTACGTCACTTAGGGTTAGTGGTTTATTTGCAGGCTGTATAGATATGATATTAAGAATGAGGTGTTGGGTGCATAGTTACAAAAGATATGGTTTTTTCATTTCTTGTTTAAAAAATTGCATTTTATGCCGTATTAAATATTAAAAAGATTCACGTTTTTCAATCCTAAGTTATACGTCTCTACACTGTAATATAATTCTTGTTTACGATAACAATTCTTCACTTTGTCTGCAATAATATAACTTAGTTTTATTAAGTGGTTGCTATTAGTTTTTTCTTTAATTTTTTTTTTATAATATTTAAAAATTTCCACTCCTTTATCGACTTTTTCATAAGTTTTCCCACTTCAAACTTCGGGATTTTGGTTGGTGGAATGAATGGTGGGATTTAATCGACACAAACACGTGTTAATCAGTTTGGAGCTTTCCCTTCCAGATAGTCAAAGGATCGACGTGGTATTCAGCCTCCCAAACACGTCCTTACGGACTCTTAATTATTCAACAGATAATTGAATGCATTCAAATACACGCTTTGCAATTAATTACAGCGCGACAATGCACTCCCCCACTACTGTCTTTATCGGGGGCTCCACATACCATTAATCTGTGCTGTCCATCTAAGTCCCCTAGCTGTGGATGTCCGTTGATGCAAAAGTGATAACAAAAGGGCACTCCACGTCCAAAAATTGATGTTTCATAAAAATGGAGTTGCACGGCACAGCCATTGGGTGATAGATATAGCGAGCTTACCTACTCATATTTTGCAGGATATCTTTGTAGCAGGCACTGATACGTCCAGCATTACACCCCAGTGGGCCCTTGCAGAACTGATCAACAATCCAACGGTATTAGAGAAAGCAAGGGAGGAGATTGATTCAGTGGTTGGTAGAGATAGAATAGTGGAGGAAACAGATGTTCCAAATCTTCCCTACGTCCAGGCGATCATCAAAGAAACTCTAAGACTTCATCCAGCCAGCCCAATTAGTCTAAGAGAATGTACCGAAGATTGCAAAGTAGGAGGATATGATATTCCTGCCAAGTCCAGATTATTCATCAACGTGTGGGCCATAGGAAAAGACCCCAAAACTTGGGACAATCCGCTCGAATTCCGGCCGGAGAGATTTATGCCGTCGGATGCGAATCCTAATCCGTTGGATTTGCGGGGTCAGCACTATCAATTGATCCCCTTTGGGAGTGGAAGGAGAGGGTGCCCCGGAGCTACTCTTGCGTTACAGGTGGTGCACGCTATACTGGCGGCCATGATTCAATGCTTTAGTTGGAAGGTCGAAAATGGTAAGGTTGATATGTCTGAGGGAGCGGGCTTGACTTTGCCTAGATCTGAGCCGTTGGTTTGTGTTCCTGTTGCTCGATTACATCCGTTTCCTTCGATTGACTAAACGGCTGGGAATTTAAGGTGCCAGCTTGAGTTTCCAAGTTCATTCTGTGAAGGAACTTTTCCAGATTTAGCTGAGTTACAACGTTTTTTATTGTGAGATGATAATATTAATTTGAATTAGCTGAGTTACAACGTTTTTTATTGAGATGATAATATTAATTTGAATTAGCTGAGTTCTCATGTGACGGGTGGCAGATGGATTAGGGGTCCTACGCGTCTAAACCATTTATCTTTGTGGGCACACCATTGATGAGCACCAATCACACTAGAAAACCGGGTCTTTAAATTATGAGTCTCTGTACATGTACACGCTCAAGAGGAGAGGAATGAGTACACGCTGGTAACACTATTTTCCTATACCATTAGTCATGTTCACGTTGAGAAAACTAAAAATGGGTAGCCGACGAGAAATCAATGCATTTAAATTGAAGTTAGAGTTAAGTACACACTCATAATGAGTAGAAGGATTATATATTCTTTTTATAGGCATATTTTAATTTCAATTATTTAATGCAAGTACAAGGGGTAGGTGACATTTGATTGGTTAAAAAACATGTAGAAAACAGAAAAAGTTATAAAAAATGGCAGTTAGAAAATTTTCTCCACCAATCAAATGTCACGTGTACTTAAGAAGAATGTTTATTTCAGCTATTTAATGTAGGTACAAAGTAAAGATGATATGTGATTGGTTGAAAAAAGGTCAAAAGAAAAAAAAGTTAGAGGAAATAACCGATTTTAACTTTTTTCCACCAAATTATATGTTACCTGCACTTTACATTGCATTAAATAGCTAAAATTACCACTCATATGTGTGTGTGTGTGTGTGTGTGTGTGTGTGTGTGTGTGTGTTTAAAAAAATGTGGACCAAAAATATAAGATGGGCTTGAACTTTAACATCTAGATTCTAGCCTATCAAGTCCATTCATAACATGATGAATGGATTAGATCTAACAAAAACTACTTCACCATGCATAAAAATTAGAGCATGTTCTCCTTTCCATCCTATTGAGCATTTACATCTCCCGCGACTCTTAAAGCTAAATCATATATTGACTAATGGGCCTTAGCATCGTAGCCTTTATTAAGCAAATTTCATGTCTTACTTTTAAGGGTAAATAAAAAACTAAACTTGCTATAGTTTTGATAAATATTTTGATGTGGAGATCTACCCAGAGTATATATTTTTACTAAAATTATCTAATCTTTTAAACCTTCTCTAACTTACTATCATAACCTTAAAATTTGCTTTATCTTCTCCTATTTTTTATTATCATACTTTTAATTTATCTTTAAATCTAAACTCTCTCTCTCTCTCTCTCTCCTATTTTAACTTCTAAAATAAGATATTATAATTTCATTTTTACAAATCCTAGGTTAAATTGGGAGTTATTTTGTGTGTACCTTCTAGAATCATGCAAGATTGGAAGGAAATGTGACGACCCGAGTTTTTGAAATACATTTTATAATATATTTTTCAAAGGCAAGGGCGTCCCCTCAGTAAATTTTTTTCGCAAAACAAAGCAGCGGAAATTCTTTTATTTTAAAACTTGTTTTGAAAACCAAAGTCACCACTTTATACATAACATAAGTACAATTTGTGTACAAAATAAAATTCCATTGAAGGAATATAATTTTCTTAAACTTCCAAGATCCATCTAGTAGTTCACAGTACACAACCTATTGTATCCTTACAATACTTGTCCGAATACACAATTCAAATTACAAAGTTCTAAATACAATACATGCTCTCTATACAATGTTTCAAGGGATATACCCTTATTACTTATTCTTCACTAGTTCTTCAAGTCTTGAGCTCCTAAGTCTACTTCTCTGTATCTGAGATATTGTAAACATTCAAACATTTACAATATCTCAGCAAGCTATGCTTGGTAGGGGATAAGAATGTAAGTTATTAACAGTAAAATCTCAATATTCACTTGTTCCATAATTCATTCTATCATAAACACATTCATAGACCACTATTATTGATATGAACATCTCATTTCCTTGTCATTTGTGTTCACCTTTATACATACATAGTATATAAGAACAAATCCATTAAAATTGTAAAAATAATTAATAATCATTTCCATACAAAACTGATCAACTCCTTTCATTATAGGAGATTTGTATCTCAGCCAGTTACTATACTGGGATTTTTCCTTCTTGGGAAAAATATTGGTAATATACAATTACCTGGCATTTCATCATGTCATCCCTTAAGGCATTTCACTATGCCAATTTCATATGCATCATAATGCAAAATAATCAAGGACTACTATGCTTACAGTCTGATTCGTATAGCGCGCCCGGATAACTGTTCAATAATCCACTTATGCCATTCTCAGTGGAAATTACAATATCCATGTCCATATGGGAGGACCATGGCTGTCACAGTGGTGGCCTTCCCATAAATGCCCTACTCTACTTTTAGCCTTTCTTAGGCTTGGTATTCAATATCATTAAGTTTTAAAGAGTGGGTGATCAAACCCTCTTAACTCTCCTAGCATAGCATCCCCAGGCCTATGCCTGTTTAAAACAAAACCACAAGCCTCCAAGCTTGTATGTAAAATAATACTTATATATATCAGACTATCTGTCTGTTTATCTAGGGCTGGAATATTTTCTACTTTCCTATTCACTTAAGGTTGTTCTCAATTCTCAATTAACCATTTAATACTTATTTTCCTCATCATTTGGTTGGATCATATTTCAATTTGAGGTATTTACCTTAATATATTGGTATCATACATGTCAATACTTCAAAACATAAGATCATGTATCTTCATGTAAAGGCATTCTTAATAATCCACCTACCTCAATAAGGTATTCTTACTCCTTGAAATCTGTCATAGTCTCGATCAACATATATCTGTCAAATCATATGTATAATGTCATTTTTCTAATCAATGGTACATACTACATGGTCTTTTAATCATCCTTATGTAGGATGATCTGAATCTTTCTTCCTTGAATATCATATATCAATGGGTTTAATATCATCTATACAAATACTATCTATATCATATATAACAATCTAATTTACATTGATGTTTCTTTTTCCTTTTTTTTTTTTTTTATCATACAAGAACTCATCTTGTTTGATCATCCTTATCTTACTTACTATTTTTATTAGGGTTAGATAATTTGCTATCTTTTGATGTTCTTATTATTATTCAACCAGTTAGTGTCTTGTTTGGTTGAAGATAATTTATTTCTTTCTGTTACTAGACAATTCCTCCTTATTTCAGGATGACTAGTACTTACCAGTTAAAGTCTGCTCAAAAAGTGGTTAATATAACCCTCATGTAAGGAGGCGTTTAGACCTCTATTACGTCAACAGGAGGTGAGGGAAAAGCACTTGGCTCTTGTATACCCCTTATAACCACAATGGTTGAAGATAATTTATTTCTTCCTATTACTAGACAACTCCTCCTTATTTCAGGATGACTAGTACTTACCAGTTAAAGTTTGCTCAAAAAGTGGTTAATACAACCCTCATGTAAGGAGGCGTTTAGATCTCTCTTATGTCAACAGGAGGTGAGGGAAAAGCACTTGGCTCTTGTATACCCCCTATAACCACAATGTTCAGAGTCCACTGGAGTGGTACTAGCTCAACCTTTGACAAGGTTCCTATGAGCTCTTTACCTTAAGTCCCTTCTCTAATTGATTTTAATTAATTTCTATGGATATGCATAATGTCATCCATGGATGTTCATTATTTTCCTACTTTGGGTCAAGGAATTGGTAAACCATTCCTTATATTGTCCTACTAATTATAGCCCTTATTAAGTCAAAATCATTCATTCATCTTAGTTGTCCATGAATCTCTATATTTCATTAGTTTATATTTTTGGTGATTTATGCTCTTTATATCTTAAAAACTACTTAACAATTAAATAAAATTTGACAATAAGTAAATCATAAACTTGAAAGCATAAATCAAATATAAGTTTAACAACTATATACTAACATTCTTCCTATGAATGTAACTTAAGCTAGTAAAATAAAACTAACATGATCCTAAGTTATGAAATACATAAAATTGTACTTCTATCTTAATGGAATCATGTTTAAATATCTAATTTACACTAACATGATCCTAAGATAATCAAATCTACTAACAAATTACTCATTTAGGGCATAGCATACTAAAATTTAAAGATTATACTATCATGCTTTCTAACTTATAACATAAATCACATTTACACCTTTATGCGCAATAAAAGACAATTAAAACTTAGAACATAAATCACATTTACACTTCTATATCCAATAAAAGACAATTAAAGTAATTATATTAAGATTATTATAAGCTTTTAAATATGATCCAACCATTAGATCTTAGGTGTTTTCGTTTAGATCAAGGGTTTTAATTACCTTTAAGGCTTTTAATTCATTAAGATCCAAAAATCATATCCACTTGATTTTGTCACATTTCATCCATAATCTAACTTGATTTCATCATAATATCATCCATTTAATCCATCATAAGGATCTGATCATACTTGATCTCATTGATCAAGTGGGACCCTTTGTATTTTTTATTTTTATTTTAGGCCTTTTCTACCATAAAGGGCAGATCCCCTAATTTATCCAAGATCTGTCCAAATTAATCATAGATATTACTTTATTATATTATTATATCATCATTAAAATAAATTTCCAAGATCTGATCACCTCAGATCTTGAAGATCTTAGAAATTGGATACTTATTTCCAAAATACAGAAATAATTTTTAAATATATTATGACTTCATTAGAAACTAAATATTACAAGCTTTCCATAGCTTCTTTTTTATCTCAATTTGGAGTTCATATGACTCCACAATCTTAAATTGAAGTTTTCAGCTGTTCCTAAGGTCCATATTTGATCTGGGCCTAGCAGAATTAATCTCTCTCAATTGAGGGTCCAAACCTTGTTAAATTTTCTTGAAAATTATATCCTAGGGGTTTTTGACCCTTCTGGATCGATTGGAAAGCTCAGAATTTTCATTTGAGCTCTCTATCACCATGAATAGAAGGCTCTAGTATTTACTTTATTTTTACCATTTTTCATTCAAATTAAATTACAAAAAATAAAAATCATACTAAACCATAATAAATATGTATGGGAAATAGTTCCACCAACCTAATTAGAGAAAAACAATATAATTGATGCCCAATTTGAGAGAATTACCGGTTGATGATAACATAGCCCGATTGTCTACCTTTTTGTGATTTTCTGTTGTTGGAACCGTTGGATCTTGAAATTGATTTGGGGCTTTTGTATATACTGTTGTATAGGAGGTTATGGACGGTGAAATTTATCAGATTCTACTTGGAATGGAGTGCCTAATTGAATTTAGGTCTCTTGTTCCACTTAGAAAGATGAGAGAGAAATAAGAAAAATAGAGATTGGGGAGGGATGAATGAGAATTTGGAGCTGAAACTTCAGGAAAGATTTGAAAATTTCGTGGTTAAGGTTGTGAAAATTTTTGAAAATTTTTGGGACATATTTATAACCAAATTTGAATTTTTTATCATTTCTTTTGATAGGATATTTTATTACTTTATAATTTTTTATTACAAGTGCATTCTCCATTCTCCACTACCAGCAATAATGCACTAGTAAATTATTGTTAATTCCAGAACGTTGGCCCACTTTTAAGTGAAAAGACATTTTTGCCCTTTGAACTCCAAAATTGGAGAATAATACACAATATTTGTCCGAACTCGGAATCGAGTGTACTTAGTGGCGTTGGAATCGTATTTCTAAGTACTTCATGAATATTGAGGTCTTATTTCTTGGATATGGAATATGGGTAAAATTACCATTTTACCCCCAAATGGAGAAAATTAAGGAATTTTCATTTTAACTCAGAATTGAACGTACTTAATGTTGTTTCGATTAGTTTTCTAAGTACATCCATAATTTCTATGTTTTAATTCATGATATAATCTCCATAAAAAGAGAAATTTCAATAACCTAATATTCCAACCCAGAATTTCTAAAAATTCAAACTTTATTAATTTGCCTTAATAAGTTAAAAAAAATTCAGGGTCATTACAGGAAAGGGGGGACTAGATGGAGAAGAAGAAGAAGGCATCTCAAGTAAGATGTGCCAAAGACGTATGTATTTTATGGAAATGATGGGGACACTTATTTCAAATATCAGGACTATTCATGTTTGATGCTCTTTAAATGTCTAATGGGTGTTTATGATATTTGAAATGGGTGTTCTTATCAATACCCAATATCTATAAAAGGCATAAAGCAAGTAACTCTATGTTTGTGTTTGACAATTTGATTAAAATTGCACCTTTGCCATTGAAAATAAATTTACATTATTGTCCTTTTAGTATTAAAATATGTTACTATTTTATTTTCTTTTTTTCAATTTACACAAAGAGTTATGAAGCAAACTATGTAGAAGCATGCCATGTTTCTTACTTTAAGACATGCTTCTCTCAATGGACAACAGCGAAAAAGAGGATTTTGCGCATGATTTCATGCTTCGTTAATCAACTGAAATCTTTGAAATTGATTGTAATAGATCTAAATCGAGAATAAGAAAACCCAAGTATTAAATTTTTAATTTTCATTAAAAAAGGCATTGAAAGAAGAGCTTAAATTTTGCCATTTATAGTTGTTCGTGTAAACAGTAATAATATTTTGCTTGTGTTTTAAATTTATATATTTCTTTAATTTATTAAATTTTTATTGATAAAAAACATTTATTATGTTTTGATTTGTGTTAGGAAGATTTTCTTATCAAATTTTAGTGAGAAATTGAAGTTTAAGTTATTGAATTTCATGGAAGAAACTTAACAGGCACTGTTACGTAGGTTGGTGATCATTGCATATTTGCAATTGATTATCTAACTATTGGTTAGTTTTTCTAGAAATATAAATGTATCCTTGTTGTTGAATTGTGTTAGATACCAAGTTTCACTAAAAGTTTCTATGAGAAAGTCATTCAACTTAGTGCCAAAGTCAATAACTTAATCACATCTGCGACTTGAGATAACAATATATTAAAGAAGGGTAATATTGAAATTTTGTAAAAACTGACAAGGAAGAAGGATGTAAAATTAATAGAATGATAATTTTGCAAAGCACGTGAAAACTTGACAGCAAATTTGCAAAACTCAAAAAGCATGTACTGTTTTGCAAATATGCCAAAATGTAAAGGCAGTTTTGCAAGAAACCAAAAAAAAAAAACTGAAGAAGTGTTCTACAGGGTGCTTATGTGGAAGAAAAGCAAACTGACTTGATGGCTCCCCTAGATCTTTCATTAAGATTAGGTGTGCTTAGTTGAGGCAGAGATGATTTCTCCCCTGGATCTTGGCAGCTACAGCATAAAACTAAAAAAGAGAGGTGAAAAGCTGCCACTGTAAGCAAAACAAATGAGTGGTTTAAGATATCAAAACTCCCTCAAATGATTTCACCTGAAAGAAAGAATGACTTGGATCAGAAACAAAAATTTATTCTTCTCCTCTAAAGTTTAATGAAGAAGCTTGTTAGTGAGAGATTTTAAACCAATTTCAATGGTTCTGTTGAAGTCAATCATACTTAGAATGGATTAGAATGCTCTGAAGATCAAGCCCGTGCCGTGGCTCTGAACTTGTCAGATTGTGGATTGTCTGGTTCAATATCACCTGAAATCGGTCACCTCAATTCTCTTTAAGTGCTGGATTTCTCATTGAACTCTTCATTGAATCAATTCCTTACGAGCTCGAGAAGCTTGAAAATCTGAAAGAATTTCTTCTGCATTCTAATTTTCTCTGGTAAGGTTCCTCCTGAGATTGGTCTTCGGCAGAAACCTCGAGTTCTATGGATAGGGATAACATGCTATCTGGAGAAATTCCTCCATATCTTGGAAACTGCACTGATTTAGAGATATTGGGTCTCGCTTATTGTCAACTAAACGGAAGTATTCTAATTGAAATTGGCCATTTGAGCATCTTAAATCAGTTAACATGCAGATGAACATTCAGTGATCATCAATAACAGCAAAGATATTCAAATTCTGAGTGCAGCCAACAACAAGCTACATGGTGAAATTCCTACTGCCGTAGGGAACTTGGCGACACTGTAAACTCTTGAACTTGGCAAACAACAACTTCTCTGGACCAAGTCCTGCCAAGTTTGGTGGTATGGTCAATCTGAAGTATCTGAACTTGATTGGGAACAGATCGATTGGAAGTATTCCTTTTTAGCTGAATCACTTGGGCTTGTTGGAAATCCTTGATTTATCCAAGAACAATCTTTGTGGGACAATCAATATCTCTACTTCCCTTCTACAGAATCTTGAGTATCTACCACTGTAGGAGAATTATCTATCAGGCAGCATTCCAGTTGACCTCTGCTTTGGGAATTTAGATCTTTCGAACTTATTTCTTGCGTGGAATGAGTTATGGGGGTTGACCCCACCAGAACCACTGAAATGTTCTTCACCTCAAGTTTCGGATCTTACAGACAATGGTCTCAACGGAGATACAGTCAGGAATTAACATTCTATATCTACACACTACTCTTGGACTTCATAACTACAGCTTTACGGGAAGCATTCCTGATGATATTGGAAACCATACCAATTTGGAAATTTCATTTCTGTTTCATAACAGTCTCAGGTAGTATTTCCTCAGAAATTGGAAAATTGCAGAGATTGCAGGTGTTACTGAATCATACTATATAAGAAAGACAAAGAAGTAGATGTTGATATTTGATGACATTTTTGTTATGCCAGATCTGCCATGATTTGGAGATTTGATGTTCAGGATTGTTCTGATTCATATGCACATATGAGATCGAATCTGGAGTAAGACATGCACGTGCAGAGACAAAAGGATTTTACATGTTTCAGTCATCATGCCTGAAGGGGAGCTTTGGTGCAATGGTAAAGTTGTCGTTGTATGACCTTGAGGTCACGGGTTCAAGGCGTGAAAATAGCCTCTTGCAAAAATGCAAGGTAAGGCTGCGTACTATAGACTCTTGTGGTCTGCATCTTCCCCAGACTCCCATAGGCGGGAGCTTCGTGCACTGAGGCTGCTCTTTAAGCTATCATGCTAGCGTTTACTGGAGAGGTGAAAGTGCATTGTTTGATCAGATTACCTAGTGAGGAGGCTCAAAGCCTCCATCTCTCTCTACTAGACATTATGTTTGTACTTATCTTACACTTTCACACGCTTACAAATCTTGATGTGTCATATTTATAGGAATTTCTTTCTCGCATAGTATGAACCACATGCAAGCCCACCGCAACAATTTTTGTCTTATTTAAGTGTAGCAGGTGAAAATCACATGGCTAGTTCATCCAATGTTGTGAATTACCTGCATTGAGAAATTCAACAGTATGAATAGTTAGAAATGAAAGACTAAAAACATATGAACAGGTTTGGAAAGCACAAAGTTTAAGCTATAAAAACATTTTGTTATGTATTGCTTTTATACATAAAGGATATCAACAAGAACCATATATACAAAAATCAGTACAATGAAAGCTAATAAAGAGTTCAATCCCCTTCCAGGATCACAAATATTTCACCCATTTTTATTTTTTTTAAATTTTAGTAGTTTATAAATTTAACAAAACTAACCACGAGTTAAAGCGAGAATAAAAGGAAGTAATTCATGTATAACTTGATTCCTTCCTAAATAACTATGCAATAAAGTGAATTTCCATCCACATATATGACAGGAAATAGACAAGTGATGTATAGACAAGAAGGTGGGCATGGATTTCATTGTACAAAGACTTGGTTATCAAAAAACACAAAGTGGTGCAGACTTGGTTAGATCCTAAGAGGATTGATTCCTTATTCTCAAATAGTTAACTACAAAACTAAAAAGTTGTCGTCATGTAACCTTGAGATCATAAGTTCAAGATGTGGAAACAGCCTCTTGCATATGTAGGAGTAACATGTACGGGGATTGCTCTGTTGATTATAAGTTGTAACCATTGCTCTCTCTTCATTTTGGGCTCCCTTTTTCTGAATGATTTGCCAAAGAAAGATCAACGGTCCAAACTTGTAGAAAAAATTGATAGTAAGTTGTAAAGCAAAATTGCCACTCACTGATGAAAGCTCTCTCATATGTTCTTGTAAAGCAAGAGGAGAGAGACTTCATTATTTTTTACTTTATTCTATTTCATAAAATATTATTCTATTTTTTTGAATCTACAATATTAATTGTCATAATTGCCTAGATTTTTTTATTTATTTAACTACTGTTACATTACCTTGAAACTGCAACTTTACAGCAAAAAGGTCTGAGCCTAACCACTAAATTGTATTGGCTTTGTTTGACACCCTCAGCAACCAACAGCCACTTCTCCTTTCTAGCAGTCAATGGCGAGAATGGAACAAGAACAAGACGATGCCGAGACTCTGTCGACCATTTATGAGCGACCCATACTGCAAGACTCTTGGGTCCCGTTCCCAATGAATTTGCTAACCCCCAAGACAGAGTCCAAGCAAATAGAAAATTTACATTTTGTTGGATCAAGGATCTACCATCATCAAAAGATAAAATCAGCAGAGCGGAATGGGCTCGTGGTCACGTCGTATCTTAGCATATTAGGTCGTGGGCCCAAAATGTGTATGTGAAAGGAAGAGCGTCTCAGCTAGTATTATCCTAGAAGAATCAGTGGTTCACTTTCTGATGGAACCCCAGTGGATCAACGATCTATGACCATCTGATGGGCACTTGTCAAATTAACGGACTCGATCATACATACGTAATACATGTGGGCCCAAAAAATGTTGGCTTCAATCAAAGTTTAGGAGTTTACATTTCTTCTATCAAATTTTTATCTATTAATTGTCTCTGGCATTGGGTGGGTCGAACGACCATTGCTTCTATTAATTGGCCTTGTGTTACGGATATACGTTGTAAGGTTTGTTACCAAGGCCTGCAAGTTCTAAGGAAGGCTTACTTTGCTTATGGACATAGCCTGAAGGACTTAAGCCGGTTGTTGAAGATTCATAGAGAAGAGCCTGATTCTAGAAGGCCTGGTTTTTTAAAGTCTCCTTGTAAATATTTAAAAAGAGGAAAGTATAGAGATTTATGTAGAGAATTCTAGAGTATTCTTCAACCATTAGATGGTTGACACATGTAAAAATCTCTACCATTTATCGAAGAGGTGGAAAGAGGGTGAACTCCTATAAATAGAAGAGCTCCCTCATTTGCAAGGCATTTTATAAGGAATGAACCAATCAATGAATTAGTGTGCAAGTTAGTGGTTCTTTTCTAGTTTTATGCTTTCTTTTCATATTTTCTTATAAGTTTCCGCAATTTAGGCTGAACATAGCCTTGGTGTCTTAAGTGTATTACAAGACTAAGTACCACACGGGAGTCTGAAAGTCTGAGCCCATGACAAATGGTATCATAGCAAGTTTGACAAGGTTGGTAGCTGAGTGAAATTGAGCAAAGTTAGTTTCAAAGTAAGGTTAGCAGTAAAGGTTTACAAAGATGGAGGCAATGCATGTGGCATCTCCACTCGCTTAGAAGAAGTGCACCCAAGGTCTAGGTTCCTTGAAGCTGTGACGAAAGAGATTAAGGGTGAGGGAGAGGATGAATTGCGCTCCATAAGGAAGGTAAGCCTTCATAGAACGCCTGAGATTACCGTTTTGAGTCCAAAGAACTATGCTAGCAGATGGAAGGTTACTGCTCCATCAAGGCCATGCTACTTTTGTGATGGACCTCACCTTATGCGAGATTGTCCAACGAGAAAGACCTTACACGACACGATATTAAACAAAGAAGAACAAGAAGAAGAGCCAAAAGATGTAGCTCAATAAGGTATACCACTTAATTGCACAACAATAATTGAAACAACCGCCGACAACAATTGTGTTACCGCACAAGAGAGCACAGAGAAAGATGTGCCACAGTGGAAAGAAGTTGCATCAAGTGGAGAGACCGCACCAGCTCTCTCTTACCCAGCTGGGAACCCATCATCTCCTCTAGCCCACCTCCATTCACCATTCCATTCTCTGCCCCGTCCTGATTAGACACCCTGGCATCTCCTGCATCCCGGTTCCCCTCGGTATACGCTCCCTTCTTAGTCACGCCTCCACCAGCCACTCACCATTCCACAGCCCACTTGCCCCGCCAGTCTTCACTGCTGAGGTCGTTTGCCCATATTTTCTTCAACACCCGAAGCAGCCCAGCCCAGCGTCGCATGTTCCATTACTCGTGTAGTTGTTGGGCTGAGTACACCTCACCGACTTCCCTGTTTCTCCTCATGGCACCACTCGCCAGGCCGAGCAAAACCCAAATCTGGGTTTCCGTGGATCGCCTCATTTCCCCTATCTTCTTCCTCTCCTCTTCTTTGTGTTCTCCGTCACAGATGGGTTTGGTGTCGTCGGTTAAAGAAATAAAAAACGGAGAAATTCTATTTATGTCCTTTGGTCTTTATTCTTAATGACATTTGTATCCCCTTTTAATTGCCACTGCATCCCTTGTCATTTTAGGTTTATGCTATCCCTAGTTTGATTATCGGATGACTGTTTTATCTCCAGCAGTTATTTAGCTTATTTTGCGTTGTAATTAATTAGAACCTGTTGTGACTAGCTGCATGACACCGCAGTCAAACAAGAAAGTTCTCTTTATTTGCCATTTACTTTTATTTTTTGCTTACTTAAATTTAGAATTTTGTTTATTTATGGAATGCTTAATGAACTTGAATTTTATTTCTATCAAATTGCAATTAAAATTTGTGTAAACTCCATCCTTTCAAGTCGAGTTCCCGTGAAATTGATCCGGACTTGCACTATATATTCTATAATAGTCGTGCACTTGTGAAAAACTCAACAATTCACTGCAAACTCTCATAAAATCTAACTCGTCCACTAGGGATAACTTAGAGGTTTAAGGGCTTGTTGCATACACTAAATGCAAATGCAAATACCTATGAAAATGACGATCATTTTGTTTTCAATAATTTTTCTCATGTTTTGTTAGGGACTAGCAAAATCCTAGTTGGAGTTGTGTTGAGTGCTTAATTTTTTCTAAAATAACCTCAGATTAATATTTTAGTATATCATTTAATTAGATAATTAGATAATTTTTAATTAATTTTAACTTTAATAAATCATCCAACTATTAATTTAAAAATTAATGATCAAATGATCTTTACAATTAATTAGATACATAATTTAGACGATTCTAATTTGATATTTTATTTTAAAGATAAAACAAAATAACTTAGACGACTTAGATTGGCTTAAGTGTCGTAGATCATCATAGGGGTGGATGTACCCACCTCACAAAAGACTATTGCATATTTGAAGCATTTGAAGTGGGCTGCCAACATGAAGAGGAAAGCATGAAAGAGTAAACACGCATGAAGAAAAAAGGAAGAAAACAAGGAGCGCTGCCCACGATGGGTTGCTCTTCATACGGAGGGGGATTTGGCCAAGCATGTTTCTCTTCTCCGAGGAGGAAGGATCATTCCTCTCGTCTCTCAATCCATTACTCTCCCTCTTGTTCCTTGTCTCTCTCTCACAGACAACTCGCCTTCTCGTTCTCTTTTTCTATGCTCACCATCACTAGCTCCTGCTTCATCTCACTATTGTTCCCACCGCACTTGCCTAGGCTGACAAACGCCACGCTCATTGCGTCTTCACTCCAGCCCGATCGAAGTAGGCCCAGTTCCCCCTTTTGTTGAACAAGCGTCAGCCCAGACCGTATCATCTCTGCCGCTGCCCAGCCACCAGCTCCTCTCTGTCCACACTGGCATCAACCAGACGCACCGCACCGAACCGGAAATCTGCTCCTTCCGCTTTTGTCTGCTGAAATCGCACTCCAGTCAGTGGCACGCAGCCCTCTCAGCCTCTCTTCTCTGCATCTCGTCTCTCCGATCACCAACTCGCCAGCACCACCACGCTCCCTTGTTTCACCTCCTCTGCTCGGCACGGTAGATCCCAGCTCTCCCTCGCCGTCCCTTCTCCCTTGCTCTTTCACTACCCAGGTCTCCTTCAGTTTCCCTCTCCGGCAACTCTCTCTTTCTCTCTCATTTCTCCCGATCTACCTCACCAGCTTGGAGAAGGAAACCCGATCTGGGTTTTCCTTCTTTCCCCTCGCCTCACTCTCTCCTCTTTTCCCTCGCTCCACTTTTCTCTCCGTGCGCATCTCCATTCCTGGTTTTTCCCCCTTCCGCGTGAAGAAAACGAAGAAGAAGATGAAATGGGAATTTTTGTAACAAAATTCCAAAACTGCCTTTTAGACTTTAATTTAAATTCAAGAATAATAAGAGCTTAATCCACAGCTATTTCTTAAGCCTATTTTGTCACCAGTTAAATAGGAAAGTTTTTGTTAGCTGCTATTTACTTTCATTTATTGCTTAACTTAATTTTGGAATTGTTTACTCATTGACTGCTTAAGGAACTCGAATTTTATTTCTACCGAATTGCAATTAAAATTTGTGTAAACTCCATCTTTTTAAGTCGAGTTCCCATGAAATCGACTTGGACTTTCAGTAGCTAGACTACAACAGTCGTGTACTTGCGAAAAACTCGACAACTGGTGTTGTTAGCCATTCATAAACTCCATCTTTATTCACCCCTTCTACCAGAGGTGCCCCCATACAAAGATCCTTCACCACAAAAGAAAAGGGTAAGAATTCAATAGAGACATTATTGGATAAGCAAAATTTAGAAACTGAAATAAGATTCTTTTTCATATTGGGTACACAAAGAATATCAGAAAGTAAAAATGGTTTAGTAGGAGAGGAGACACTTGTAGAGCTAGTGTGAGGGATTTGAAGACCTTTACCATCACCTATCATAATATCGTCTGAACCATCATAATCAGAATGAACAGATAAGTTATTCAGATCAAATGTGATATGATGCACCAGAATCCACTAGCCATTTTTGGGAAAAATTGTGAAGATTGAGCAGCAAAATGAGCTCTTGGCAGTAGCATGGTGGGTTGTGATCCAAATGATGAGAATAGTTGTTAAAGCATCAATAGCATGGCAGCTTGCAAGCGACGAAATCTCATGGCAACATGACCAGGAATATTGCAAATTTGACAGATAACCTTGTTGGATTGTTGGCCAGATTTATTGCTGTTGAGATTAGTGTTGAAATTCTGACTTTGACGATGTTGTTGATGACTGCCTGATTTACCGCCTGGTTTGCCTTTGTTTTGATTGCTGATATACTTATAATTTTGACTAGATTTATTTGCAAAGTTGGCTGTGATTGGAGAGGTTTCAACTTGTGTATTACCCTGGAGGTAGACTTCATAATCAGCCAATTTGTCGTGTAGCTCCTCAAAAGAAACAACACTATCACAGGCACGAATAGCTCCATCAATCTTCTTGTACTCATTGCCAAGACCATCGAGGACATGGAATACCACTTCATCATCGTCAAGTGAGGCTCCAGCAATAGCCATTGAATCAACCAATTTATTTTCTGCATATATGTTGATATGCTGTCTGTTCCTTTGACAACTTTGCTTAAGGCTTCTCGAATACCCATGATACGCCCACGAGTTGGCTTGGCGTAAATAGTTTCAAGTTTAGACCACACTTCTCGGGAGTTCTTTTGTTCTTACAATAAAAGAGATAAGTGATGGTGAAATAAAGGCGATAAGAGCACTGCGTAAGAGATTATCTTGGCAAACCCAAAAAGAGTATTGGGGATTAGCTGTTTCAATATTATTTTCCTTGATTGTTTCAAGAGGACATGCAAAGGTACCATCAATGTAACCATAAAGATTATATCCAATGAGAAGTGAAAACCATTGTGTGTGTGCCAGTTAATGTAATTATTGGAACTAAGTTTAAGAGGAGCCTGAGCGGTGACATTGATAAATATGAGATTGTTTTCAAGAGAGAGAGGGTCGGTAATGGTAAAGGTTTGGTTACTACTGGAAACATTTTCTTTTGGGTGACTGGTAGAAGAGTTTTCTTCGGCCATTAAGGAAAAAAAAAATGCAGTGGAGAGAAATAACACAAAAGAACATAAAAGAAAAGGGGGAAACACACGTTTATGCTGTAGGGAGACGATTGGAATGACAGAGCTTCTGTCACTGATGACTGCACTGGAGATCAGCAACTAGTAAAAAAAAAAAAAAAAAAAACAGAATGAAGAAGACGAGAACTGCGTAGATCAGCAGTGATTGAATGGAGCAATGAACGACAGATTGAAGATTCAACAATAGAGAAGAGATCAGCAATGTTGCAATCCACAAGATCAAGGATCAAATCTGCTTTGATACCATGATAACGTTTGGTAAAAGAATGGAGTTGACGAAGAAACTCTTATCTATTCTCACTGATACAGTATGAATGCAGACATGAAAAATGGATCTTCTCCGTGAGTACACGATCCATAATTATAGCCTGACAATCAGCCAGTCAACTATACAAATATGAATAATGAAATCAAAGATATATACTAAATATTTTCTTTCCTAATAACCCACCGTGTTAATGCATATTAACATATCTAACGTGCTTACTAAACATAAAAGTGGGGAAATCGATTGGTGACATGTGTAAACTCCATAATAGAGATATTGCTTAGAGTCTACGGATACTCTTTGCCATCCCAATGGTCTAAGCCCCATTATAGATAGCCGGGGCCCAACTATCTCGCATATCAGGTAAGTTTAATCCTTTGATTGCTCAACACTCTTGTACTGTTATTTTTGGAATTTATGAACCATCTTGCACTTCAGAAAATTGATACTTCTCGATTGCCATGTCGAATAGATTGTAGAGCAGGACTTATCGGCCACAGGACTCAAGAAGATCAACGGCTTGGATCACCAGAAACATCTGCTCTATTGTACATTTATAGACGTGCATCAAGCCACCGATGTATAAGAGGGTTCTTATACGATATCTGTCATCTGCACATGCCTTGGTCAGCCTTAGTGCATGAAGCTCCTGCATATGCGGGGTTCAGGGAAGGGGCAGATCACAAGAGTTAATAATACGCAGTCTTACCTTGTATTTTGTAAGAAACTATTTCTACGCGTTAAACCGAAGATCTCAAGGTCATACGACGACAACTCTACCGTTGCGCCAAGGCTGCTCTTCTGCATCTGCACATGTAGATCATACATGAATTATTTAATACACGACTGAATCATGTTAATCATTCAATCAGCCAATATTCTAACTTTTCCTGCGGAAGTCCTTTCTACTGTTCGTTTCTTCCGACAAATAGATGTGGTTGAGAGCATCCGTTTGAGATCTACCTTGAGAGCCCAATAGATGAGCGGTTTGGGTCACCAACTGCATGGCAAAATGTGGCTTTAGCCCCTGTCTAATCCGTGACTGAGCTACAGGCTAACAATCACCATATAAGAGCACAACTTTTATGGATATTCTTGTGCAGAATTTGTGGATATCACATGGTTAAGAACGTGGTTTTGCGAGGTTATTTTCATTAAAAATATGGGGCAACTTCCCACTCGTCCTTGCCAACCGTCACCTTTGTCTGCTTCGCTCGGCAGAACTCAGTCGACAGCGACCAAACCTTGCGTAAAGTTTAAAGAATAGCAAGGCCCCCTGTGACAAGCTAGCTGGCGAAACGAGTTCACAAGCCCTGTGCCATGCAAAGCCGTGGTCCATCATTCAATCTAATCCCGCCTCTCATTGATTAGTTACATGGAAAGGATGTTTAAGGGAAAGATTGAGGCAAAAATAACACTGGTTTTCCAATTTGCCAGTTATGTCCCAATCAATGTGGCCATTGGATCAGTGGAAAGCTTGTATAAAGATTTGGATTATCTATTTGGTGGTCCCGTTAAATCTGGCTGCTGTGGAAGGTTACATCGGCTAAATGTTTTAGCTGTCTAATAGATGGCCTACAAATGGATTGTTCATGGGAGAGAATAAGTTGGTGGCTCCACTAACATAGGATGCTGTTCACTAGATGATCATATTGAGAGAGAAAGAGAGAGAGAGAGTGACACATGTGTTTTCTTATTTAAGTTTCAGCAATACAAATCACATGACCTTAATCATCGTTATCATCGTCAAGACCTTATCCTGATTAGGGGTCGACCACATGAATCTTGTTCCTCCATTCCATTCTATTGAGTGTCGTGGCTTCATTTAGTTCCAAAGTTTTTAAATTTTTTCTCATCACTTCTATTCATATTCTTTTAGGCCTTTTTCTTGCCCTTTTAAAAATTTCAACTTGAATGCCTCGCTCCTTCCAACCGTTGTTGTATTCGGTTTAAGTTGGACATGTTCAGACCTTGTGAGTTTAATCTCTTTTATCTTGTTACCTATTGGTATTATTCCTAAGTTTACTCTAATGTTTTAAATTTTAATTCTAGCCTTTTTTGTCTTTCCACTCATAAATCTCAACATTTGCAGTTTTACGATTCTCATCTTAATACACGTTATTTCTTAACTATCTAACACTCTTATCCATAGAGCATGGCTGGTTTTATAGCCATCCTATAACAATTTTCTTTTAGTTTAAGTGGCACTCACCAATCACACAAAATTCTAGAGACGCATTTTTATTTGTTTCAACCTTCTTGAATTCTGTAGGCAATCACCCTTTCAATCTCTTCACTCTTGTAAATTATTAATTCCGAGTATTGAAAATAATCTTTTAGAAAGACTTCTTAGTTATCAATCTTGTCTCGCTCATCTCCTCCTTAAAATTGTAATTTGACGTTAATTATTTGAATATTAATTGAAGGAGGTCACTGTAATCAATAGAAAAAGATACACTCATTTCATCCACGATCTAGGAATATTTCTATTTCTAGGCAATCTTGATGAAAGCATTAATATGTTGGCTCTTACCTAACTACCCTAAAGTGGGAGGGTCATTTCAGTCTTTTCACATCGATTTTTTTTTTTTTTTTTTTAATGTAAAGCAAAAAGCAGCTTTTCCGGCATGTGGAGGTTGACAACATTAAAACAATAAACAACTGAAAAGAGGAGGTTTGGGGACTACAAATGCATCTAAGTAATTCTTCCATCAGAATTCCATTCAAAGGAATAGGGCAAAACAGCCACCTGGAATTCTTTATAGAACTGTTTACCCAAAATGCCCCTCATATCTTGAGAATTTTCTTGAAAGATCCCCTCGCAGAAAGGAAATGCAATGCTTCGCTTGAAGCAAGGGGCTTTTTTGGGATTTTGAATTTTCCTGGGTTTGTCTTTGGTCCCCCACCACCATTTGACAAGATTCATAGCTTTTTAGAGAAGCACTGTTTGGAAGCTCTTGGATTCTTCCGTGTCATTTCGCCACCTTTCGGCAAAGAATCAATACAGTAGGTATGGTTTCTTCTCAAGTGACCAAAATGCCCCTATCATGGTAAATTACTAAAAAGACCTCTCATTTAAGGTACTTGATATAGGAAAGGAATAAACACGATTAACAGAATTCGAAGACACAGTACATTATCTGTACATGTCATTATATTTCTAAACGAGAGCCTCTAATGGTAAAGTTGTCGTCATGTGATCTCAAAGTCATAAGTTCAAAGTGTAAAAATAGTTTCTTGCAAAAATATAAAATAAGGCCCGCATACCCTTGTAGACCACCCCTTCTCTAAATCATACATAGGTGAGAGGTTTGTGCACTGGGGCTGTCCTTTTTTTAGACAAGATAAAAACATGCAACGCCGGTTAAGAATATATGTCCACTGGAATTCCATTCAGCTCCAAGATAAATATGCAAGAACTTGATTGAGTTAGCATTCGTTTCTTAGTGCTTAATAAGCAACAGCAGAGGGTGGAGAGTTCTGCAAATTTTCAAATTACTTTGAGGAATTTATAACTATGAATTGCAAAAAATAGTAAGAAAGGAAGATCTAGTGTGTTAAATAGTTTATTTGGTGTATAATTTTGTCTACGAAGCAATGGTTTTTTAGTTAGTTAATTTTCTTTAGTTACAAGTACCAAAGCCTTTTCGGATAGCGGCACAAAAAATCTCGCACCTGGTTAACTAAGATTCAAGATTGTGTATGAATGCAAGTCTAACACCTTAAAAACATGAAAAATAAAAATAAAATTTATCTTTTGTTACTAGTTATTTATCTAAATTAAAAATAAATAATCGAATTGATCTAATATTAATAGTGATGACCTGTTTAAAGATCAATAGTACATAATTTTACCTTTCATTTATATTAGATTATTCGACGATAAATTGACCGTTGCCTTGCTTTTAAGTAGAGTGAAATTAATAAAGTAAGGAATGGAGGGCATTTTTTAAAGTTGCAGGCCACTCATGCCAGCTGAGTAGAAACCATTGCTGGTGCCTCTTTCCAAGTGTTTTCGATTTTTCGGCTGCAAGCAAAGAAAAAGAAAAACCAAAAGGAGAAAGAAAAAGAAGTCGCTGGCAGTCTGGCACATAAACCCCATCTTAGAATTACAGATTCCTGTACTTTTTCCTTTTTTCTGGCGCCCGAAATTCTCTTCTGGATATGATAGAAACATCCACAATCCAACCGTTAGATTCCCACCTCTGCCTTTCAAACTCATGGTTCTTCTTCCAAATTTGTTGAAATTCAGCTGCTTCTCTTTTCTGGGTTCAGTTTTGTTCATCCAATGGCTGGTCAAATCTTTGAGAATAACCATGACATTAGCAGACAAGAAATACAAGCTGCCATTGCGAAAGCTGTTGAGTTGAGGGCTCTTCATGCTGCTTTGCGGCAAGGAAACAGCCCTGCAAATGTGAAACTTCCTACTTGTGCCTCTCCATCTGTTCAGAGCATCCCTAATCAGTTCTCTGCTCAAGACTACCCTGTTTTCACTCCGGTGGGTTAGTCCTCTTTCTGGGTCTTCATGTTTCATAATTGAAAGTGTTTTTCTCTGCTTACTAATGAAGTTGGTTATTGGGTTTATGCAATAAAGTAGCTAAATTTCTTCCGCAATGAAATTTTCTGAATTTTCTGGACTTTAGATATTTCTATTTGTTAACGGAGATTTCATATATTATGGCTCAAAGAGGAAAACATTTCATTATAGCCATGGGTTTTAGTGATTCTTGTTGAGAAACAATGGCAACTTCTCTCATTTATGATGAACATAAAACTTAGATATAAATCTCTGCTAAAAGATAGAAACTTTATTAGGCTCAGAGCTTCTCACTAAGAAATCCTAGCAATTTCTTCTTATCTACCAGACAACTGTTGTGAAAAAGAGAAATTCTGAAAGAAATCTTGCTGAGCTTACTAATATGGGAAATTTGGCAGAGTTATGAAGAGGAACCCTTACCTGGGTATCATCATATTCGACCGGACAATCGGAGGTTATCCCAAATTTGGGATGGGGTTCAACTAGAAAGCGGAGAAGAGGAAGAAGATGGAGATCTGTCAGAAAATAGGAAAGCAAGTTTATCTTCGAGGAAGGGGCTGTCTTCTGGTTTGTTTGGTAGAGAACAGCACGCCAGTGCAGGAGAAGATCAGAAATCCAGCGCAAGTACATGCCTAAATCATACTTCTGTTCCGCAAACATCTCCAGGAACGGAATTTTTTAAATCAGGTAGGAGAACCTGTTCAGAAGAATTCAAAACTGTCACAACTTGCAATGCCTGCAAACCCGCAACTATCAGTAGGGAAAAAGATAACGATTATACAAAAAGCAAGAATATCAATTCAGTGGTGCCGTTGAGCGAGTCCCGTTCATCGTTGCATTCACAATCAAAAAGCAAGGCGTCAACGTTTTCATGGCTTTTTCCAAGATTGAAGAAGAAACACAAGACTGAAGCATCACCCAACAGAGTAGAATCTGAAGACGCGTCTCATTTTTCCAAGGAATGGGGAATTTTGTCTCTTGAGTCATTGAAGAAAGAGCTTCTTGAGGCTAATGAGAATCGAGATGCAGCTTTAATGGAGGTTACTGAAATGAGATCTTCCTTAGGAGAGCTGCAGCAGAAGTTAGTGCATTTGGAAACTTATTGTGATGAATTGAAGAAAGCTCTGAAACAAACGGTGCCGGGAAAAGACACCCAAGTTCCAGAGAGGACTAATCTTTCAAAGAGAGGTAAATCAATCGATGGAGGAAGAGAAGCAGTGATGCCCGTTAGTCATGAGGTGATGGTGGAAGGTTTCTTACAGATAGTATCAGAGGCAAGGTTATCAGTAAAACAATTCTGTAAGACTCTAATCGGCCATATTGAAGAAACTGATGATAATTTAATGGAGAAGCTTAGTTCGCTTCTTCTGCCACACAGCCTGACACTCAGTTCCAAGTACTCAAAGGGGGTGTTGCATCACTTGGAAGCACTTATTAATCATTCTCTTCACCAGGACTTCGAGAACTGCGTATTTCAGAAGAACGGGTCTCCAAAGGTTTTAGACCCCCACCAAGACCGCCAGGCAAAATTCTCAGCATTTGTAGCACTGAGAAACTTAAGCTGGAACGAGGTTTTGAGAAAAGGAACCAAATACTACAGCGAAGAATTCAGTAAATTCTGTGACCAGAAAATGAATAGTATAGTTACGGTATTGAATTGGTCAAGACCGTGGCCAGAACAGCTTCTTCAGTCATTCTTTGTTGCTGCTAAATGTATCTGGTTGCTCCATTTGCTGGCTTTCTCCTTCAGCCCACCATTATCAATCTTGAGGGTAGAAGAGAATAGAAGTTTTGATCCTCAATATATGGAGGATATTCTCATAGAGAGACAGAGATTGCAGGGTCCAGCCAAGGTTAAGATCATGGTAATGCCAGGATTTTATGTCGAGGACAAGGTTTTAAAATGTAAGGTTCTGTGCAGGTATAAAACTATGACATAAACAATTTAATTCCATGCCAGTGTATTTGGATTTTAGATTAAGTAGCCGCAATGTTGTGTGTTCTTGACTAGTCTGATTAGATAAGTTTGTAACCTTGATTTTAGTCGATGTCAAAACATTGGCTTCTTCCAATTGCATAATTGGGTTAGGCTCTTAAGATTTCACCCATTGGTTGAGGTGTTTCTCTAGAACAAGAGCCAAGACTGTTGGGTATTAGATGATTGAGTGAAATCCTCTTATTTTTGCTCCGAGAAATCAATTCCAGTTGCTTTTGGTCCTTCCATGGCGGTCTATACCATAAAGAAAGCTTCTTATGCTGATCTTTTCACTTTCCAACTTGATATAGTGACATGCTCTGCTCAAAACTATCAATTTGTTGAAGAAAATACGGGAAGACGGTTTTTGGTGATGTTCTGAATAGCAGCCATGCTTTATATTATCTTGTAGAGGATTATTTGATCACTAGTTTACTCTTGTTATTAAAGCATATGATTCCGAGGAATCTTCCAAGTATTGGGCTGAATCAGGCCAAGATTCCCTCTGTCCACAGCCACTTTCATTCAGCCTCTGCGTTTGAAACATCCATTCTACCACTTCTTTGAGTTGGTTAAAACTCCAACAACTGGAGCATATTCCCATCATACATCTCATTTGTTACAGAGATTGAATGTACTTTCTACCCAGGTCCACCTCATTGATTTCTCTACTGAATCCTACAGAGCCGTCTTTGCAGACAGCCTTTCTGAACCTCTTTCACAAGAGCAGAAGGTGACTAGTTCTATCTGCTCTTCTTTATGAAACAACTCAAGTCTTCTGTTCACTTCTTACATTAATCCATCTGTTGGTGTCATTAAACATGGTTCTGCCCTCGTCGAGCTAAGATCTTCTAGTATAATGGCGCAAGAAGGAGCCTCTCTGGTGGGTAGTTCACGAGATAGAGGATCTAGAAACACAATGCAATTCAATCGCTTAATATCTAGTTAATAGATGGTCCAGGCTTATTTAGAGGATAATCAATAGCTAAAGCAAATCTCATAATCAAATCTATGTATCGAACCAACTCTTCTGCTTATTTGCTGTGTCAGAGTTCAGAGCTCCAATATGTTTCATGCAAACCGTCCAATCTATATCTAATACTACCTGATCTTAATCCGTTTCCGGTTTTTGCTGTAAATATACCAAGCTCTGTTTCAACAGTCTTCTTCACAGGAAGTCTTCGAAGTACGTACTAACCAGTTTGTTGAGTGTCGCACAGTTGCTCAAGAGTTGGTCTCAATCGTGATTTCGAGACTCAAGGATGTGTGTGAGTGTGAAAGCTACGAGTTTGAGAATCAAGGGTGCGCGTGAGTTGTTAGGGTGGACTTGCATATAGTCCATATTCACGTGAGAAAGAACCTTGTGATGTTAAGGCTTGTAAGCGTGAACGAGAGAGATTGAGACAGAGAGAAGTAGAGGAACCACGTGAATCCCTGTCTCTCCTTGTCTGTATGCTTGTCCGATTACAGATCTACAATCATGACCGTCAGATTTTCAAAGCATGGGAGATCTGACCATAACATGAGTGTGAGTGTGGTGTCCACCATTCAGAATAAATAAATAAATACACACTGTAGCCAGCTGATTGTTAAGTTGGTAAAACTTTCTTGGTCCCTATCATCCCCAATGAGACAAATCAAATTGCAGCATTATTAACCAAATCTTTTCGATGAGGAAATCAGTCCCCTAACCATCAAAATCTCAAGATGGATGACTAGCTACCTCCCATTTTCTGAGATCGGCATGTCAATCGATATCTATGTCATGTTCAACGCTCGTGCTGCAGCTGCATTGGGTAACACTATCCATCCTGGCATTCTTTCCGGAATCTGCATGCAAGCTGTTTTAATCCCTCACTATGAAAGAATTGATTCTATGATCCACCATTTGGTTGCCAATCTTTCAGCATATGACACGGACCTCCTCGTCTTTCAGTGCTCGGTTGGTCCCTCCATTAATGTAGTATCACTGTAGAGCCATCGTTGTCTCACTTTCAGTCCAGCCACCACTTCTCTCTAGATATCCAAAACCCAGGTAAATTGACCGGGGAAATTTATGTGACATTTGTAGCTCGCACCTGCGCGCCATGGAAATCCGGCAAAGAGGACGATAGAATTTATGTGATGCTAATCATTGGCATGTATGAAAGGTGCATCGTGATTGATGGCCAGGTTAATGGTCGTTTGGTACAAGACAGCTTACCATGGATAAGTTTTTCCGTATATTTTTTACCTACAGCCTTACCTTTAGGCCACACAACAACAACTCAACCGTTGCGCCAAAACAAAACTATCTCTCAAAAATTCTAAAAACCAACTGCTAAAAGCCGTGTAGTATAATTGGTCATAAACAACATAGTGCCTGTTCTCATTATTCTTCCTTGGAGGTTCAAGGTGACACTTTTTCTTTGTTGGGAAGATTTCAGAGTTAAAATAATATGTTATAAGTAATTTGTGTCGTAATTCTTTGTAAATAAAAAACTAGAAACAATAACCATGTGCCTCGTTCCTCGTTGAGAGAGATGATAACTAGGACGAAAAGTTCAAAAAGCAAATTAAGCATGCCAGGTGATGAGATAGTGGCAATTTTTGGGCAATTCCAATATGATTGTTGTTGCTGCCTTTCTAAGGCTTATCAACTTTTTCTGTTCCTCTCTAAGGCTTTAGACTTGCCTTCCAAGCGATAGCTTAAGCAATTGTACATTCGATCCAGAAACGAAATCATGGGCCGTTTGCAAGGCGATAATAAACGGGGGACAAGATCATTGATGAACAGTAAGCTTATCAGCTCACATTGGCATCCATAGTTTGTTTTCTCTAAAAAGAAAAAAAAATGTCAATGTCAGGCATACGCGTACACACCACCCTGGTTCCCCAGACGAGAGACTGCTTGTGTGACGGCACCGGCAAAATTATTTGAGAAATACAGCCTGTGATTCTACGGCTGTTTCACCGGTGCTTAAACGATTTTTTCTTACAGCCTGTTGTTCTGATCTATAATATGATATTAGCGGTTCTTAAGATGAAATGAGCTGACGTGAGAATAGATGATATGAGATCTAGCTTGAGATGACGTAATTTGGTAGGAGATACTGAAATTCAACTTAATTAATTATGAGTTACTAATTGTGAGACGAGGAGATACTATTTCCTCTCATCTTGTCTCAAGCAAAACTAACAGTGAGATGAGGAGATACTACTTCATCTCATCTCAGCTCAAGAGCCAGTTACAATAATATGGTTCATGTGATGTTGGGTAATCTCATCTCTAGCACCACTAACTCCTATAAGATATATATATGATGAGCTGTAATCTCAGCCAGGAGTTTCAGGTGTAAAGTGCAGGTGATATATGATATATAATTGGCTGAGAAAAATTTTCTAACTACTATTTCTTCTAACTTTTTTTATTTTCTGTTTTTTTTCAGCCAATCAAATGTCACCTGCTCCTTGCACTTGCATGAAATGATTAAAATTGACACACACGCTTGTGTGTATATGAATGTATGTATGCATAGAGAGGGAGAGAGGAAAAAAGTCATTTGTTTTAAAATGAAGACCATAAGAGGGAGAAGGGTGTTTTGTAGCTCTAATACATGTCTAGAATTTCTCATAAAGATGATTAAACCAGCACAAGCAACGCACATGGTCCTGCAGGACCCTTTCACAACATACATGACCAACTCCAACCCATTTACATCAAAGGAAGTGGATCTAATCGAGCAACAGGAACACACACCAAAGGTTTTGCCCTGGGAAGTGTCAGCCCTATTCCCTCGGCCATATCAACTTTGGCATTCTCTTCGCCATTGCCAACCTTCCAATCAAAACAGTGGATCATGGCTGCTAGTGTTGTTTGCACCAGTTGTAGGGCTAGTGAAGTACCTGGACAACTCCTCCTTCCACTTCCAAATGGTAACAAATGAAAATGTTGCCCACGAACGTCGATGTTAGTTTCAGTCATGAATCTCTCTGGACGGAATTCCAGAGGGTTTTCCCAGTGATCGGGGTCTCTTCCGATAGCCCATACATTCACAAACAGCGTGGTTTTTGCAGGGATGAAATATCCTCCGATCATGCAGTCTTCGGTCGATTCTCTTAATATTAAGGGACCCGTTGGGTGTAGTCGTAGTGTCTCCTTTACGATGGCTTGGAGGTAGGGGAGATTGGCGATGTCGGATTCTTCCACCAATCGAGCCTTTCCAACTACTGAATCAATCTCTTCTCTTGCTCTTTCGAACATTGTAGGGTGGTTGATGAGCTCGGCTAATGCCCACTCTGTTGTAATGGCAGATGTATCGGTGCCCGCTGAGAAGATATCCTGTAAAAGATTCAAAAATGATATATACATATATGTGTGTATAGGAGTGTGTTAATTTTAGCTATTGTTTCATGCAGGTACAAGGAGCAAGCGACATTTGATTAACTAAAAATAAATAAATAAACAGAAAAAGTTAAAAGAAATGGCAATGAGAAGCTTTTTCATGACCAAACAAAATTTTACCTGCAACTCCTTAGTGTTGGGGTTCAGGGTTCCGGACTATCAGAAGAAACTCCAATCATATGCGGAGCAGTAATTTTAGCAAGGAGTTGCAGGTGTAAAGTGCAAAATATATACAAGGAGCGATAATTTCAGTAAGGAGTTGTGGGTGTAAAGTGCAGGTGACATTTGATTATATATATGAATTAAGAACGTTTGTTCCTGATTTTCTATCATTTGTGACCTCTCAAACATCCTTATTCCCGCTTCAGTACGATCCAGTCATCCAGACTCGCCTCAAATTAACTCGAACTTTTAAGCGGAGACGAGTTATTGAACTATGAAACCTGAAACTTCTAAATCATCAGCAAAGAGTTCTTCTTTCCAAAGCTGGAAAGGGACGATGAAATGGGGACCAATATATTCCTTTAGATAGGTGTGAATGGATCCAAAGGAGAACTCTAAATAAATAGCATCCTTTTTATACTTCCTTTTCCATGTTCGGAAATCATTTTCCATCGACAAAAGTGACCTATATTACTATAAAATTAATTATAAATTTTTGCTTTCACTATACAAACTATAATGTATGATTTTTTTCTACAAATTTTAAATTGTCTATATATGGTTTTGATATTTTGTGCACATTGTACAGATATGTACGTGAATGCTATTTTAATACCTCATTGTGTTCAAATAAAAAAAAAAAATAGATGTATTTATATATTGAGTCCTGGTATTTTTAAATGATCAAAGAGTGTCTTATTTCCTATCACTTTAGGCACAATATTGGAAGATCTAATCCATTCATGCTACTTAAAATCTCTATTAGATTACATACATATAAAAAATTAACCTTACTACATGCTACTAGTTTTACTTTCTGTCGTGATTTAAATCGCAATCATTGAAATATAAAAATAAAAATGCAGCTACGATCATCATATTTACATAATTTTTCATAGAAAGACTACATACAGTGGGTTGAATGGT
Organism: Warburgia ugandensis; assembly: GCA_035236585.1. NCBI lineage: Eukaryota > Viridiplantae > Streptophyta > Magnoliopsida > Canellales > Canellaceae > Warburgia > Warburgia ugandensis. The sequence continues at coordinate 5,762,937 of CP141133.1, forward strand.
TTATAACTAAGAGAAAACAATGAAGGGCAGCCACAGTGCACAAAGCTCCCACCTATGCAGGGTCTTGAAAAGGGGCAGACCACAAGAGCCTAAAGTACACAACCTTACCTTGTATTTGCAAGAGGCTATTTCCACGCCTTGGATCCGTAACCTCAAGGTCACACGACGACAAGTAAGAGAAAACAATGTAAAAGAAATATATGACAATGAGGGCCTGCCTTGTGCATTTGAAAATACATGAATATATGTATTTGTGGTTAGAGTTCCCTTAAGAACTCATGCGAGCAAAGAAATTGACTCTCCAGTTTTTCATGAATGCTAAATTCTTTTGAAAGATTTAAACTATTTATCTTGGTCTGTATCCTTAAAATAAGTGACTCATGAAAAATTATTTTATTTAAATAATCCTAGTCACTTTTTTTTTTTATGAAAAAGTTAAAAATATCAATAGTTTTAGTTTTCAACTTAATTATATAACTTATGCTGTAGCAGGCATCTACTTCTTTGCATGCCTATGAGCTCCAACTTATGAGTGACTCTTATAGTTACTATAAGAACTTCATTGACTTAAATTCATGGCTCGGTCACTGCCAAAAGCAGTCTTCCATGGAAAGGCTTATTAAACTTAACCCTATAAATATTGTTCCCCTACTTCCTGTGTGATAATTCATGCTTGATCTATCAGATCATATGATCGTGTCCATGTAGTCCCAACAAGGGCAAGGACAAGTCGCTTAGGTAGTTCGCGTATGGACGCCTAAGACTTTGAGAAAGGACAAACTGCCGGAAATCCACAGAAAGGCCGGCAAATATCATCCTTTGAGCTTCAGAAAGACGAAGCCCATTTCCCAGGCCACCACCGTGACGATTTCGACGAGAAAAACAGCCAGTTCGCAATTTCTACTTGCAGTAAACAAAATGAAAACGACTTACCAGGACAAAAGCTTTGATATTCTCCCTCGTCAACTTTATCTCTGCATTCTCATCTTCCATGATATCCAGCAAAATGTGCAAAACGTCCTTCACTCCACCCTCAAATTTCTTCTCCCTCCTTGCTTCTTCATGTTCTCTCAAAATCCTCTCCATCATAACATCAAATCTCCTACCAACATCCACAAACCTCTTCTTTAGACCCTGCAAATCCAAGTTCTTGCAGAAACCAATAAAATCAGACAAATTGAAGATCCCAGTGAGTTCCACCACTTCCAGTACCAGCTTCCTCACTTCCTCTTCTCCTTCCTTCTCTGAACATCGCTCACTCATTATCATCCTGCAAATAACGTTGTTAGTAAACCTAAGAAACTCTCCACGAATGTCCATACTTTGACTTTGGGCCCCCTTTTCTGATAAGGATACCACCAGTCTTCGTATCTCTTCTTGTCTGATGGGTAGGAACTGATCGAGAATCCTCCCTCCGAGAAGCTCAGTCATGCAGAGCTTCTTCATGAATTTCCAGTAGAGCCCATATGGGGCGAAGGAGAAATCTGCTGAGCCGTAGGATAGGTGATGGACGGCTGAGGATATAGGGCGAGATGCAAAGGACATCTCGTGGTTTTTGAGGAATTCTTTTGCAAATGTAGCATTGGAAGCGAGTACGCAGAGGACTGAGCCGAGGTAGAGGTGGATCAAGGGACCGTAACGGGTGGAGAGCTTGTGGAAGGCTTGGTGGGGGATGGGGCCGATGAGATGAAGGTGGCCGATAATTGGAAGAGAGAGTGGGCCTGGAGGAAGGTGCGGTCTGGATCGGTGTTTGGAGAACAGAATTCGGAGGACGACTGTGGAGATGAGCCAGATTAAGAAGAGAAAGGCGTAGTATTGCAGGTCTGTCATGGCGCAAGGCAGAGGAATGGAAACGAGGAGTTACACTTACAGGGGCTGTATTTATCAAACATTTTTGAATAGGAGAGGTGGTAACAGCCAACGAGGAAATTTAGCCGGCTTGACAAAGAAACGCGAAAATGACATGCTACAAACTCCTTTTGTCATATGGTGCCTGCGCGTGTAGATTAGTACATCCATTACACTGGGAACAAGGACATGTGGGGTCAGAATTTGGTCATCTAATAATCTCGTCTCTTAGACAGTCCATGCAGAAAAAATCCTCACCGTTGGATGATTAATGTAACCACAATTATATTCTCTCATGAAACCTTCCCTCGTAAAATCAAGTCATGGGCTCGCCAACAAGGGTGACTTGGTTAGATTGTCGGGAAGTTATATGATGCCTGCTCGTGCTTATAAACATGAACAGAAAAAGAGTACAAAGTTCCCCATGGAGTTACAGAACATCTCAACCATTGGATGATACTTAGTCATGTATTTGTGATAAGTTTGCCGATGATGTTCATCGGCTTAGATCTGTCGGATGGATATTGAATTTTGATGAATTGCTCATCCATTGGGCGAGCTATTATATATATGGTTTGGATCAACGAGAAAGTTGGCCCCACAAAGATAGTGGCAGTTGGTAAGTTCCTCTCCGGGAAGGCCTGGAATCCGCTGTCCGGCAGAGGAATATTGGCCAAGTCAAGGGTACGGCCGGCCCGGTGACGGAGGGGCTGCTTTCAAACGCACATGAACGAGAAAGAAAGTTAAAACCCGTAGTCTAGCGTTTACGTTTTGTGCACGTTTGTTTCCTTCTTGTTAAGACTCTCCGTCGGCCTCTCCATGATTGGAAAATGAACGGTTCTGATCACTGAAAATAATCTGACAATCAACCATTGATACCAGATAAATACTCTCCAAAATTCTTGTACATCTTATTGACAGATTCAATCTATAATATTCCGATCTTATTCATCTGAGAATAGAAAACTAATAATACAGAAAATTAGGAAACTAATTATCAGGAAATTTGGTTTAAATCTGGTAATTCAATAGGCAATCCTAACTGTACAATTGCTAAACTGGATTAAATGAAAAAATCTCAACACATCTAAACTCAAAGGGGTTGGAGTGGTAATTCATGTGATAAATATCTAATGTCTAAAGCCAACGGTAATGTACCGGCAAATGTCTAGCATAGTTGATCGCAGACAACTAGACATTTTTTATGAAATATGTTTGGTCATAAGTTTGAATTGTTGTCTTCTCCATCAACTGAAGATTATATTTAGAAAAACTGATCTGCTCCGTGATTCCTCGCTTATAACCCAAAAAAAAGAAGAAGGAAAAAATAACCCATGACAACTTGGATTATGACAATCTAATTAACGTGATTTTCATGCCACTTGATGTATTATATAAGACAGCTCAAAGTTCATATCAATCACCTAGCGGCCTACTACGTCCATCTAATAGCAAACACTGATATAATTTTATTCTTTTGTTAGGCATATTATTATAATCAAATTGCAGAAAAATGATTCATAGAAGTAGGTCCCACAATATGATCGGCCCAGATCATTCAGAAGTAGGACCACTATGTTAACCAAGATTGCTTCTCATTACTAGTGTCAGTCTCGTGTTGCCGAGAACATTAACGGATAGTATTTACCTAGATTAAAATGTATATATTGACCTTGAGTTCATGAGTTCAAAGCGTAAAAACAGCCTCTTGCAAAAATGCAAGATAAGGCCAAGTACTATAGACCTTTATGGTCCATTCCTTCTCTGGACTCCATATATGCAAGAGCTTCGTACATCGAGATTGCCCTTTTCTAGAATATATAAATTCACAGAAATGATATGATTTTCAACCAAGCTACCTTGAAAGCTTGCAAATGCAAATGAGGAGCTGATGTTATTAGGCAATCCTGGTGCACTAAGCTCCCCCCTCTACAGGATTTGGTAAAGGGGCAGACCACAGGGCCTGTAGTACACAGCGTTACCTTGTATTTTTTGCAACATGCTATTTCCACGCCTTGAACCCATGACCTTAAGGTCAAACGACGATAACTTTTACCGTTACACCAATGCTCACTTTCAAGAGCTGATGTTATTGATAAGTCCAATTTTGATGACATCAAGGTGGGTTTCTCAAAACATATCGAACAAAAATTAGAAAAATGGCATCAAACAGAAATAAGAAGACATATGGTAAAATCATATGAATTATATAGTAAGGGGAGAGCCTTGGCACAGCAGTAAAAGTTGTTGCCGTGTGATCTTAAGGTCACAGGTTTAAGGTGTGTAGACAGCCTCTTGCAAATGTAAGGTAAGACTATGTTCTTTAGGCCTCTGAGAGCTGCCCTTTCCTTTGACCCATGGGCCGGAGCTTCATGCACATACTGACTTTTTGATGCCCCGTCTTTTGCTCTAACGAATCATAAGTTTTAATATTTTTTTCAACTTCAAAACAATTTTCAAGAAGTTTATATGAGTTACTTAATGAAATTTAAATTTCACAAATAATTAGTCAAATCTCAAATAATATTTATAAATTTAGTTAAAATTCAAGAAAAAAAAAACCTAAATTCATATATGAAAATTAATTTTTTTTTTGAATTTTTCGTGAACAGTTTGTCTGGCCGATTTATTCACGAATCCGAACTTTGTGATATCATCGGATACTACGGAGCAAAGTGCGTTACTTGTCATGCGAAGTATGGTGTAGTAGCGTGTACCAGCAGCGCACGTTAGATTCTCCGTAAGGCAAAAGCAAAGAATACTATCTCCGGCGGGTGTAAAAACCCACTGCCTATTGCGGAAAGTCCACACCTTCCTTACTGTTCACGTTCTCCCGCCCATTTGTCGATTATTCTATGATTTCCTCCCGCATTTGATCTTCAAAATTTCCGCTCAGAAATGGAGATTCCCGTCATCGATCTAGCTCCCTACCTCAACTGCGCCGCCGAATTCCCCGACGATCCTGGAAGTGTAGATTCAAAACTCGACCCTGAGCTGCAAAAACTCTGTTCGGAGGTGAGCCGAATACTGAGAGAAACGGGTGCACTTCTGGTGAAGGATCCGAGATGCTCTGCAACTGATAACGATCGGTTTCTCGATATGATGGAGAGTTACTTTGAGAAGTCTTACGAATTCAAGCGCTTGCAGGAGCGTCCACATTTGCATTATCAGGTTTAGACTTATTTCAGATCTCTTTACTTCGATGGTAGTTGTGTTGGTAATGCAAGTGCAGTGAGGGAGGATGAAATTGATTGGTGGGCAATTGATAGAATTTATGTTTTGTGGTTTTGGAGTAGTGGGTCTTCTCTGTTTTTGATATTAGGGTTTCCTTTTTCCAATTTCAGAATCTAATTTGTGTAATCTATGTACGTTTGTTGCAATGATATGGTCGTGTATTTCTTCAGTTGACATGAATCATATATTTGTGATTGCAATGATATATCAATTGAATGAATTCATGTACTGGCTACCACATTGCTTACTTGGATCTCTGATTGAGTTAATTGCTCATCAGAATACATCCTTTTTTTGCTGAAAGTGAAATTGGCCATCGATTGCTAGTTTGATATACAACAAAACAGATTAAAAAGAACAAGAACTATATGGCGTGCCGTATACTGCTAGTGTTTACATAATCAGTTCTTTTGCCTTATGTTGTGGAATACTAATAGAAATGCTAAGGCGGAGGAAGTATGTGTGGGTAAAAACTTACTGGTGAATGGAGATAACAGGTTGGGGTAACACCAGAAGGGGTTGAGATTCCACGCAGTTTGGTGGATGAGGAAATGCAAGAGAGAATAAGGAAGATGCCAAAGGAGTTTCAACCAGCCACTCCAGCAGGACCTGACCCAAAGTGGAGATACATGTGGAGAGTCGGGCCACGACCATCAAATACTCGTTTTCAGGTCTCATTTCATCACTTTGTCAGCACATCATAAATTGCAAGCTATGTTTGCTTGTGTTTGTTTTATCCCCCCTGATGGACTACTTCGTATGTTTCGTAAAGGAACTGAATTCTGAACCAGTTATACCAGAGGGTTTTCTTGAATGGAAAGGAAACATGGATTCGTGGGGCTCTAAAATGATTTCTGCAATTGAGGTGAAATGCTTGCATGTCTTTGGTTGTCTTTCCCTTTTGTCTTCTTGTTTACCTCTAGTTTGGTGTTCCAGCTGTTTTGTGTATATCTTGGCTATATATTCTTCTGCAGGCTGTTGCTGAAATGGCTGCTATTGGTTTCGGATTGACAAAAGATGCATTTACTTCTCTTATGAAACAGGTAAGGATGATAGTCTAATTCAAAAACTTTTTATTGGATGCCTTGATCTTCCCCACATTGTTTACAGTTCATGTCCTGATTCTGTGGAGAAGTCTAACATTAGTCAAAATCTATTAAGACCAAGTGCTTTTTTATCATGTCTAATAACTATACATGCATAAGGTTGTAGTGGTTTATGCTTCCATCAATTCAGGTATTTGCATCTGATTGAGATGGGCAAAAGAGGCCAGGCATCATTAATAGTTGATTTGTGCACCTTATGGGAATGCAGTCCTATCAATTCCATTGGATAACAGCGATACTGGATTGAATGTGGCCCTTTAAACATGATTTCCTAGCCTTTTTCTTTTTGTTTTGGGTGCATTATCTACACCTCTCTTTGTTAACTTTTAGGCTTTACTTCTCTAGATTAAGCTTCTACAGTTCATATATATGTAGGAGGAGAGTCAACTCTTACGTGTACCACTTGTTTCACCTTATGAGGCTTTCTTACACAGACATGTAACAAACACGCACATCCTGATTGTATATTTTGTAAAATGAGTGATGACTGATGCTGAGATCCAGGAAAGAAGATCATTTTATTGTTAGCAAATCTAGTCCTGCTATCTACTGGCGCTGTTTGTCTTTTCAGTTTATAATGTTAATCTTCATCTAATGTCTAATGTTTCTTCGCCTCTGCATTTTTCTATCAATGGGCCGGCTCATGGACAAAATTTGCAAAGAAGCAACAGAAAGGCAACACGAAGCTGCAAGATGTCACTCAAGTGCCAAATAGAATATGAGATGCTTTTTGTAATTTGTAAGTGGTCATGGAAGAGCTTTCGAGGAGAATAATGTTGATGGACATCATAATCCACTCTCAAGATGATTGATCCTACCCTGGTATCACATTTGCACTTCCTGTGGAAACTGGAAAGGCATGTTTTTAGAGTGGACTTGTGGTATTGCCTACTTTCCTAAAAGATTGTTCTTCTTTGCCCAAGTATGTGAAGCAGTGTTCTGGAAACATGTAAATAATGTTTGAATGCTCTACTGGACAAATTGACCTAGTTTTGGCTCCAAATAAGATGTCTGAAACTCCAGTCAAGGAATACAGTAATGCTTGTCAACTAAAAACTTGTTTTACTTGATAGAGTCAATGTTTGACATAGGTAAGTCTAGATGCCCAGGCCACTAGCAGAGTTCATACTCTAACACGGTGCAATGAAGTTATGAAGCAGCTGCTCATGTAGTTGGGCATTGCCTGAATTTTGGGAGGATCTGTAATTTGGAAGGGCCCATCCTTCTACTCATTTAATGGAACCTATAAGTATTGTCCATCAACGTATTGCCAGAACTGACAAATTTCCTTTCTCAAATTCCAGGGACCTCATCTGCTTGCTCCAACAGGAAGTGACCTTCAACGTTATGGCCACAATGGAACAGTATTTGCAGGATATCACTATGACCTTAACTTTTTAACAATTCATGGCAGGAGTAGGTTCCCTGGTCTGAACATTTGGTTGAGAAATGGACAAAAGGTAGAAGTGAAAGTACCTGTTGGGTGTCTTCTCATCCAGACAGGAAAACAGGTATATCGTATTATTTGTTCCCGGTTCTGTTTGATGAATATGTGCGAGTCTGGTGTTTAATTCTTTGTAACGAGTGGAGGGCACAGAGTGACACACTGTTCTCTGTTTGTAACAAGCAAAAGAAGCACCGTGCTACAGACTGTTCTCTGTTTGTTTTACACTTTCCATCTTGCCATGGCACGTTGGTTCTGATAAGTTACTTTAAATGCCACTTTGAAACCATTGACCATGATTCCATATTTGCTTTCCTTTGTTCTTCTCATTGTCATGCTCTTATTTTCTTTGCTTGCACAGCTAGAATGGCTCACTGGAGGAGAATGTTTAGCTGGCATGCACGAGGTTGTTGTGACAAATAGAACACTTGAGGCGATAGAACAGACGCGACAGCAAAATCGTAGCCTCTGGAGAGTTTCTTCAACAGTTAGTCAAGCATCAACCTTTAAATACTTGTATTTTCACAAATTTTGACTTTTCTAATTTCTCTATCGATTTTGTATTTGAGATGTAACTTGGTTGTTTCGGCATGGTCAGTTGTTCGCACATATTGCTTCAGATGCTGTGTTAAAGCCCTTGGGCCACTTTGCAGAGTCACCTCTTGCAGACAAGTACCCGCCCATTTGTGCAGGAGAGTATGTCGAGCAAGAGCTTGGAGTAATCAATCTCAAAGGGAAGAAAGAGAAATGACCATTTAGGATGAGAGGTTCTGGTCACATTTGCCTGCTTTCGTGGTTACTGTTTGAATCATTCCTCATGTCCTGGTCGTTGCGCCTATGTTAGTATGGCTACAATACCAATATGAAGCCCACTTGACATTGTTTAGTGACTAAACTAGATTTTATCAATGAAATTAATAAGAGGCCCATAGAAGTTGTTTATAGGAAATGGCCATGAATGATTGTTCTTGGGTACTTGCAGACTGCCTCCATACTGTCAACCTTGCTAGTAATTGTTGGAAATATACATTGGATTTGGGCCAAACTTAATTGGGTAATAGAAGACTCATGCTAAATAGATAAAAGCTCATCTTCTAGCCCATATTTTAGAAAGCCTATTTTTTAGAAAGTGATGCTACAAAAGTCAATTATAATTATCTACATGCTTTGAAAATAGAATTAGATATTTTTGAAGAGTCATCTAGATAACAAATTATAACCACAAGATTAAAAGGTATGTTGGTGGTTAAAGAGGTGTTGCTAGTATAAATAAGAGTGGTGAGTCATAAGTTGTATCAAGCAAATTTTTTAAAATCAATATAAGCTCTCTCTGTTCTTTCAAGCCTTCAAGTCTCTTCTTCATTTGTAAATCTTTTTGTAGCCTCTAAAGCTTTTCACGTACCTTTGTAAAATAGCATCCTCTTCCAACAGTAATATGACTCCTGTTGAACCAGGTTTTTACTGCTGGAGACCATGTGGCTTTATCATTGCATACAGTTATCTCCCTGTATTAGACAGCATGTATGTTTATAATATAGACCAATGTAAGGTATTTTCCATAAATGCTACAAAAATTATGCCCAAAATATTGCTCTCATGTTAAAAATCCCCACTAGAACAAAAGCTTCACGAGACTAATCAGAGTAGGACAGGAGATGCTTGCAGGCATGAAACCTCTCTTATCCTAAGTAATTAAATCATTTGATCAATATGGAAAATATTATCAAACGATTTTCCTTATAATCTTGATAAAACGTGTATATATGTAATGACACCACCCAGGTGCCCTCGAGTGACATTGGTTCAATTCGATCGTTATAGCGTGACTGACTTGAAATATACGAAGGTACCAATCTCACTGAAGTGGTTAATACGAACCACAAAATATCCACGAGAGTGATGCAAAATAAAATTAACAGAAGTATATATGTGCAGCAATTACACGATTAATAACTTGGATTAAGATCCCATTTTACTGTTCTTAAACTAAGATCAACATGGACAACATCAAGAAAATCATATCAGAAATCTTTCTGGCAGAAGAGGTTTATGGACTGAGAGCTACTATAAAAGCCCTCCACATGGAGATGATCACGGAGAGGGGACAGCCCATGGATAGCTGCTTAAGTCACTTGCACATGAGAGATAGAGATGGGTATTTTCCATCGATCAATGCTAAATAAGTCTTGGGTCATGGCATTTTAATTCAGAAACTGTTTTAGATACATGCCCATTGTATTGCTTTCAAACTCGCCTTGCTGCCACAAGAACTGCATGAGAGAGACTGATCAGAGTTAGGATAGAAATGCATCCAGGCATGAACCCTCTCTTGTATAGTGCATTTTACAGAGAAGCAGCCACCAGTATAATATCTTCAGGTAAATTCTCAGGGGAGAGGCTAAGAGTTTCAAGCATGAAAATCGGTGCTAGAGGAATGGTGGTGTGGTTGATATTCCTTGTTTCTGTAGCCAGCATGGTGGAGCAAGGAGCGAGTCAGGTGTGCACAAGCACCTTCTTCGCTGCCCTCGTTCAACTCATACCATGCCGTCCAGCGGTTGCATCTTTTAGTCCTATTCCACCTAGCGAGGCTTGTTGCAGTGCCGTAAGGGCACTCGGCCAGCCCTGCCTCTGCACACTCATCAACGGCCCTCCAATCAATGGCGTCGACCGTGGAATGGCCAACCAACTCCCAGGGAAATGCTCCATCGACTTCGCACCTTGTAATTCATCTCTCATACTAACACCCAAACTATATTGGTGTTGAGAACATACGGTAAAGCCAGCTAAAAGGGTATAATGGGGCCTACATTTCGGTGACCAGAACCGTTCATCATCTGGCCCTTTCATATCTCCGAGAATCTAATCCATCAGATCATCCGAGCCTAGGTTGTTCTGAGCTTTCGAATGGACTGCTTCCTTCCATTTTAAAACTCAGAATAACAAAGGCTATGGTATCATGCAATGGACTAGGTTTTGGGTATGTGGGCTTATGACTCATGAAACAGTTACTCGGATCATCTACAAACGATTGGCATGGGTTGAATCCACCACATACTCACATAAGCATCCACCTCTGCAGCATGTAGATGCTTCAACTAATGAACACTCCTCACGGCCTTGTGATGTGTAAGGGCAACCCCAGTGAACGAAGCTCCCGGGTATGCAGGGTCTGGGGAAGCGGCAGACCACATGGGTCTATAGTATGCAGCCTTACCTTGCATTTTACAAGAGGCTGTTTCCACACCTTGAACTCGTGACCTCAAAGTCGCAAAGTCATAGATGGCCTTGCGATGTGTATATATTCTAAATGTTGCACTGTTTTACTCTATAATTTGCCCACTTTCTTGGTGGATGTTAACCACATGGCTGTTACGTGTACTAATGATATATAATTTTGTGCCTTGTGCAGGTGATTCTGGATATTGATGGATAAAGGCAAGGGGATGCTTAGTATTAGCAAAATAAAGTGCGGTTAGATTAGTGTTAGGCAAGGTTTTATGCAGTATGTCTACTCCTACTATAATAAAAATGGATGAAAAAATTCCAGCCGCTATATAATTTGGGTAGTCTATCTTTCTGCTGCTTTTTCTTTTTTCTTTGTATTATGGATGAAATAAGGTGGAAATTTTCAGAACCATGGTTTTATAACTGTTTGCTGGATTGTTTCTGTTCCCTTTCCTTTTCCACTGTTAATCCAAGGCAGTCATATTCTACTGGTGAATTAATGTCTTAAACACGAAAATGTTGACAATGGGGAACGATCCATATGATATACTGGTGAAAGAGATGAGTGCGGGGAAGGCGGCCGGAAAAGCTGCTTCCACATTAATTGTACATTAGATCTGGTTCTTGGTAAAAGGGGAGCCTTGGTGCAACAGTAAAGTTGTCGTCATGTGACCTTGAGGTTAAGAGTTTAAGGCATTGAAATAACCTCTTACAAAGATGCAAGATAAGGTTGCGTATTATAAACCCTTATGGTCTGTCATTTTCCCAGACCCTGCATAGGCGGGAGCTTTGTGCCCTGTGGCTGCCCTTTTTATCTGGTTCAGGATTACAATCAATCTTCACTACGAGTGTTAAAGTCTATGCGAAAGTTTGTTTGTTGCCATTGCTGATCACAAATTCTTCATCCGCAACATACATGCAAAACAAAGACAGAGATAAACACATGTTAGAATTTAAATCACATAATAATCAGCCAATAAACATGATATAAATTGAGATTTAAGTATATATAGATCTTACCTCTTTCGACTGACATAGTTTCGTCGAGGATTCTTTAGGGCAATTACCAATCTCTAACATGAACCTAAAGATCCAAGCATAAGAAAAAACATAGAAAAATTATAAATTAATTGAGAAAACCTTCACAGAACTTCTTCTGATCAACTCTTCAAATTATACATTGGGATCACTTAGTTAGCCATCAGCATTTGGACCACTATGACTTTCCAAGCCTCTCATGCATGGCTAATGTGCTTGGTAGCAATTTGAGTTGCCATTTCCTTTGGCTGCAATTATATTGAGGAGCATGCGTGAACAATAACGTCAAGTAATTTGCTTTTTTTAATTCTTTACTTGTAACCCAAGAGAGAGAGAAGCTATTATATATATATATATATGAGTATTAATTGTAGTTATAAGAAGTAGCTAATATTTGATTGGTTGAGAAAAAGTAAAAGCTATTATTTCCTTTGTATTTTTCTACTTTTTACTTTTTCTTAGAGCAGTAGCTACTACTCATGGCTGTGCTAATTTTTTGTTATTGTTGCTCTCTCTCTCTCTCTCTCTCTCTCTCTCTCTATATTTATATATAGATATAGATAAAACACATATATTCATAACCAAACGCTCTACAAAATCAAAGGACTTGATCTTATTGAATGATATTCCTCGTCCATCGGGCTGTCAATGGGTACTGATCATTCGAAATTCCGTAGACCCCAAAATTATAAATATATGGATATTAAATGAATGTTTTTCAGATATTATTAAGTATCCAAAAAAAGTTGCTTAGGACATGGTTTTAAGCATTGAATACCCGAATATGAAAAATATCCAAAAATATTATATATTTTTGACAGGCAAACTAGTTGCTATTTCATTGCCCTTTCATCATATCCTGAATTTGTTGAAATAAAGAAAAAGGGTGATTCGTTCATTTTTAATTTTCTAGTTATTCTTTAATTTCTTTTTCTACTTTCTTTTTTCATTTACTTTTGTCTTTAAAAAATCTAACCTTTTTCCACATTCCTGTCTCTCCTTTTATTTTGTACTTCTGATACGATGAAATCACTTTAGCTCAAGATTATTAATAGCTAATAATTAAACAACTTATTGTTTTAGATATTTTGTAGTTATATATATTATTTAAATTAAAAAAATATCACAGGTTTTGGATACTAAAAGTAAGATCCAAATTAAAATTCGAAATGAACCCAAAACTATCGGAAATCTTAATAGTTTGAGTATGGATATGATAAATTTTGACCAAACCCAGCCGATTGACAGCCCTAATAGCAGGCCGTTGGATCATTGAAATAGTGGTCCCGCTTGCACAAAATCGCCCCCAGATTAGCATGGATAGTATAGAGACCCCAGAAGGACATTTTACAATCTCAGTGGCGGAGCGCGGGAAATCGGTAACCTTCCCAACAACACAAGCTCCGCTTCCCGCCGTGAAAATCTGCACATCGAAACCCCTAACTGTGATTGCAGATTTTCCTTTCTTCAACAGTATATGGAAACCGTGGTCCTGATAATGGACCAATACGTAGTTCCTCGCACATCTTCTCCTGATCCTCCCAAAGCCCTCCGGAGGTAATCCTCATTTTTTTGGAATTTTCCTTCCAGATTTCTGTCTCCTTCCTTTTCTCCTTCTTTGAATGCTATAGCTTCTGAATTCGAGAGAATCACTGATGTTGGAGTTTGTCTGCAATTAAAGGCCGAGATGGAGAAGGAGCTTCGCGGAATTGAATGGCAGGATTTCGCCTAAACAACAGCATGAAGTTTCTAGTTTATTGCTCGAGTCTTACTCCGAGGTTGGTGCTTCTCTTATTTTGATTTTTTTCCTTCTCTTTCGGTGTAATTTTGGAATCAGATACATTTTGCTCTGCTGGTCGTGAATTTTGGTAAAAATTTTGATACTCACAATGTTTTGCTGCGGAAAGATAGGAGCTTTTGGGCACTCTTACAATATCAATGGGGAAAGCTGTCCAACACATGTATGGGATTTTGGTACCTGGTTTTTTATCACTGATTGCTCATATTTAGTTGCTCAAACTTCAATTCACATAATGAAAGTTGATAATTCCTCTGTAGCTGAGTCGTACTGTTAACGATGCGAATCTGGATCTCCAACTACCTCTTAGAGGGTAAGTGGTTTCTTTATTTGCTCGTTTCTCTATGCTCTCACATGCACTTCATGAATATGTTGTATCTTTCACATCTGTCATTCACTTACATGGGTATTTCGAAGTTGGAACTCCTCACTTCAATTTTTAGCTAGGTTGTTTCTGCTTTATGTTTTCTTGTTTTCCCGAACGTCATCACCTTCCTTTATCGATGGATATAAAAGAAATCTTCAAATGGCTGTGGCTATAAAGTATATCATTTGCATGAACATTGTCATGAAGAGACTGTTTAGAGAAGGATATCATGAAATTTAGATATTTTCATGAGTCCTCGTATATGCCTTAAAAATTTCTCTTTTACACAACTTTCTCAGTTAATCTTGCTGTTACACCAACCCTTTTAGCCATTCCATGAATGTTGGATTTGGAGATAGGATGTAGATGAAGGCAATATCATCACTTTATGTTGATCTTATATTATCCATCCTGGTTATAACTTGCTTTTGTAGCTTAGATTCTTGGAGCTCAGTATCCTTCAGTAACCTTTCTTTCTGATATGGCATTCTATACCGAATCAACATGTGTGTGTCTCTGTTATTTCAATGTTGAATGATGCATATCGGACAAGAATTGTGGAGCATTTACCTTTTGATTGGGTACTGAGTAGGTTCTCCATCAGATCAATGAAGAAGGAAGAATAAGATTGTGTGGAGATGGATGCTTCGACACTTGAAAGGATCTTCTATGTTACTTATACTGTGAAGATAGGAAGTTGTGGTTGATTGGATTGATATCACACATTGATTCATAATTATTTAAGTTGCCCATTAAGAGACTTGGACCGGACAAAGAAACGATATTTATTCAATTGATGTGATAGAGAAAAATCTTGAAGTTATGGAGAGATCCTAACCTTAAGGCATCTACCAGGAAACAAATTGTACTTGCTCCTAATGGGTATCTGCATGTTTAAGCCATCAAAAGCAGTCTAGGCTGTATGTTTGTGTTTCTCTTAGCTTGTATATATTTACTATCTGTAATATCGAATGCCAAAGTAAGAAGCAACATCTTATCAGAGCCAGTTGAAGCTAATACAAAATTTAACCAATAACATTTGTTGAAGGTGTTGGTGAAAGAGGTAAAAGGAGCACATATCACATTAGTTAAAATGCATTCTGATAGTTCCGCAACTGTTTCCTTTTCTCAAAGGTCATCAGAAATTGGTATTTGATTACATGCAGTTGAAAGAAGATTTCATCTGATTTGAAGGAATATTGTGCTAAAGGCATCTGGGATTCTACTCAATTTGTGAAGGCCGAAGTTTAGATGGTTGACAAAGTTTATATGGTTGAACACCCATGACAAGGATGCCATTGCGTAATACAATCCCTTATTCCTTTTTCTGTTTTAATCCTAATTTCACAAAAGAGGAGTCCATCATAGTGCTGCATTAATTTTGCTATATGAAAGATATCAATGGAGCAACTTTTTCCCCTCCAAGAAAGATTTCTGTAAATTTATCTGTTAATGTGTGAGTTAATCTTTTGTCTATATTATTGTGCTGCCTCACACATTGAGCATCATATTTGTTTCTAACATTTTGATTGCTTTTTTTTTTCCCCCTCAAAGTGGTCTTCCAATTTAGAATCATTTGTTTTTTCAGGGAAGGTATATCGGGACTGGAGTTTGACAAGAAGGTAGGTGCTGGATCCTTGTCTGTATTATGGGTTTTCATTTTCCTTCTACAGGTTGTTAAACAAAGAAGGGGAGCCTTGGCACAACGGTAAAAGTTGTCATCATGTGACCTTGAGGTCATGGGTTCAAGGCGTGGAATCAGCCTCTTGCAAAAATGCAAGGTAAGGCTGCCTACTTTAGGCCATTGTGGCCCGCACCTTCCCCAGACCCTGCATAGGCGGGAGCTTCGTGCACTGGGGCTGCCCTTTAGGTTGTTAAACAAGATATTTCAATATCATCTTGATTCAGTCATATTGATGACTTGTCCGGGGGTTGAGCCAGTTAAAGATCTTCTAGTCTTCTTGGTCGTGCTCTGCACATTAGAACTGTCGAACTTGTTCATGTGCGAGTACAGAGCATATGTCTGCAACTCAAGAAGGATCAATTGAAAAAAAAAAGAAAAGAAAGAAGAATGGTTGCATCATGATAATTCTGTAAGAAGTATTGCATCAGGTTGTCTTGCAGTTCTTAAACTGTAATACCATTCAACATGCTGATTATTTTATAGTCCAAGTTCTCCTTCTTTTCAAGCTTCCATAAATGATGCCAGCTTTTCATCCCTTTCTTTATCTTTCGTTTTTTGTTTGGAATTTTTTTTTTTCACGAATAATTCTTGAGTTTGGATTTCTTAGGGCATTTATCTAGCTTCGGTAACAAAGTCAGGATGTTTAACAGTACATGACTTTGAGACCCTCTTCTGCCTCAGCAATGGTCTATCATCAAGTAAGTGTCTATTGTTGTTGGACTTGTACGAACCTATATATAATTTTGACACTTTCCAACTTGAAACTTGCTTTAAGGTTAGCTGCTTAACTGAAGCTGTTTTACAGCCATATTTTATAATTTGAGAAAATGTTTTCTGGTGATGCCTTTCTCTCTCTTTTCTCTGTTATATCAGTTATTGAGGAGAAACCTAGAAGTTACTTTTGCTGTTAGCAGCATGGTTCTTCTAAATAGAATGCTCTACGCTGATTCATATATTGGTGTATTTTGAAACATATAAAGCTGAAGTAAAAAAACACTAGGATTTATTAATATCCAGACTGAGTAGAAAATAATGATGATTGCACACCGAAAAAGAAGAAATTGCTTCAATGTTATGTCAAAAAGGCTGTTTAGAACATTACTCTGATGCCTTTATAGATCGTTGTTCTTCATTAATACCGATGTATAGGACTGTTCTTACAGAAACATTTCCACAGAAGCAAATATTCTAATATGGACATTCCAAACTAAGAACATTTTCAAGGTAGAGAATTCTTAAAAGTAGAAAACAGAAGATCTCATTGCCTAAACTGGAGACCTTTAGAAATAAAAACCAGAAGATCTTTTCCTAGGTAAGAGGTGCTAAACTATCTAAAGGTCATTGCCTGAACCAGAGATGCTCAAAGTAGTTTATAAATTAGTGTTCTCAAAAAGACGAAACAAAGATCTATCTGAACTGGCATCCAGAAAATCAATTACTGTAGCTTGTGGCAATCATTCAAAGATCTACAAAAGAGAGAAACTATATAGTGTCTATGTTGCTAAAGATGCGGTCTCACATAGTTCTTAAACCTGAACTTTTCATTGTCTTGTCTTAGATAGTTGATACCCCAACAATCTTGTCCATCAGATTACCTCAACTGTCTGATTGTAGGATTTTACTACCATTGTTTTTTGAACTCTCTGATCTGTCCATGTTCACTCCAAAGCAGTACTCATTATGATTTCCAAAAGAAACAATTTTTGGTGCATGGCCTATCAAATATGTGACCTGAAGATGAAATAAGTAGTTTGGACTATGAAAATTTTCTGGTGCATGGCATAACAAGGTGTAATTATCGAATGATATGTACTTATAAGAACATTGACAACATCTTCCTTTACACTTTGCATATTTTAATAGTATGAGTAATTCTTTTTACTTATTTTTCTTCCTTCATGTAAGTTTGCAAACTACATATTTCACAAGGTTGGATCAATTTAACATTTTGTAGGTTCGTGTGAAGATGAAACAAAACATTTGCTGCACCTTGCTACTCATATGCAACTTGATGTGGTTCGGTGGAATGTAACTAACCAAGATGAGGTTTGGATTTGATGTGAAGTTGGCATGCTCTTCCCTTACATTTACTCATGCATACCTGTAGTCTGTTCTGTTTGCTGCCCTGGCCAGGATATGTACAGCTAGTTATTAGCACCTTCATAGTTTCTGTGTTCAGTTTGAGAATTATGTTGTTGCCTCTTGAACCCTCCCCTATAGCTTAGCTTATTGGGGAAAAAATTAATTCGATGTTTGCACCTAAGCGTGCAATGTGCATTATGAGGAGATCTCAAACCACGAGAAACACGTGCATCTGTGTGTGACAATTGTGTTTACCAGTGAATGCATGTTTCCATTCCTTATGTACAGGAGACATGCTTCACACAAATGAGCAGGTCACTGGGAAAAACAAATTCATACATGCCTATTCCATACCCAAAGTATCTCGTCTATTTCCAAATTTTACATACATACACTTTTTTTTTTAGTGTTATACATGTGATTGAAAATTAACCCATACCCATTTTGTGCATGAAAATTAACCTATACGATCTAATATCAACGACCATGTAAGGAAATTTTCTCTTTTGAACTGGCATGACCCTGGCCAAAGTGCACGTTCCAACCACCTTTTTACATAGAGGTGATCAATATAAATATTTGTCTGCATAAAGATTAGTGCTAATCAAAGCCAGGTATTATATTATGCATACTTTTGTTTTTCTTTATGTGTATGTGTATCCATGTAACAATTGCATACTTGAATATTTGCAGTGAGATATTTTTCTACAGTTGCATTCATCTATGTCCACATGTGTGCATGCATTTATTTATGTTGCTAGTGTCTACATTTTCTTCTGTTTGTCTGATCCTCACGTCCTTCTATTTTGACAGTGGCCTTACAAATGTTTCAGATAATATGCTGTATAACTCAGTCTATATCTTGGGAGTCATGTAAACTGTTTTTTGCTTTACTTAGTTGCTTAATTGTGCAGGTTGCTTGCACCTCAAAGCGGAATAATAAAGTTCTTCTGTTTGACATTGGTTATGTATCTTGTGAAGCGGTTGAAGTAAGATTCATCCCTGCTTACAGTTATAAGCTATCTAGTTGTTTTGAAATTTCAAATTTTATGCAACAAATCTAGCCCATGACGAAAGTAGGGCTTTTAGAGGGAGGGAGAGGATTCCCTCCTCCACCCTTTCTCATTCCATTACTTGGGGAAAAGGCTGGGAGGTCTGGGGAAGAGAGAGAGAGAATGTCATGACAAGAGGGAGAGAGAGAGAGAGAGAGAGAGAGAGAGAGAGAGAGAGAGAGAGAGAGAGAGAGAATGTCACGACAAGTTTTAGTATGCCAATTAATTGAGTCTGATATTACAACTTTAGTTATGTTGATTAATAATTAGTTTTATTGATTAATGAATCTATAGGCTGGCTTTATTTCAGTTTAAGATTTAGAGGTATATCTCAAATAGACTCGATATTTATCTATAGTATGCTTGTGGGGGAAATGTTTTCCTATTAATACTAACTTTAGAATGTTATTAAGTAACTGTTCTAGACGTTACAATTTATACTAAATAATACCACCAGAATTTTCATGATAATAATATTTATACTTCGGAGGAGGCTGAGCAAAGGCCTTCTAGCATTGTGGTGCAAGAAGGGCTTCTCATGTGGTAGGTTTATGTTTGAGGTGCTTATGGGTGTGTGTTCAACATTCAAAAAATAAAAATAAATATAGAAATTACTTCAGATGACATCTCTTGTTCATGTCCTATTCTCAAATTCTTTACATAGAAGCTACATTGTAGTGTACTGGCATTCTCTTCATTTTGAAATTCACATGTATTATGATATCCACCGTTGGAGGAAAGCAACATGTATCACTATAGCCTTTTGATTAATCGTTGCCCAGGTGCTAGAGATGAAGCCTACCTCTATGTATCGATTTGAGCGTAACAACGGTTTATCAGATATTGCTTTTACTTCAAATGATGATTCCAGGTCAGTATGCATCCTTAGATTAGTTTTATTTCCAAAATATTCCACCTTTATTCATAGGATGAACGTAGAGCTGTTCTCTACTTACTATATTTAGTATGGTATGCTTGAATTTTGTATATTCTGTTTATCAGATATGTACTTGTAATTGAAACATTTTGGGTAATTAAAAGGCAGTCACATGATCCCACTTAAAATATCTGTGAAGTGTAGCATTGTGATCTTTTACTATTGAAGAATAGTGATTGGAAAAGATGCTTGAGTAGAACTTTCAGAGTTCTCCATAGATCATTCCTTGAGATTCATCTAACACCATAAAAACTAGTAATTCCATTCTTCAGTGCACTTGAGATGGAAGATAACCCAGGCATTCTTTGTTTTCTTGTCAAAAAGTGATGCAATTCCAAAGATTACATGTATAATGCAAACCTACTTCATATTGTGGAAGATAATCATAAGAATCACTACTGAGATAAATAGAAGAGCATGATATGTCAACTTTTATTGTTATTGTGTCAATAATAATGTGTTTCTATATTAGACGTTGTAATATTCTAGCTACCATAATCACTTCATTTTCCTTTGTGTTATGTCTATTTTCATGCTGGTTTTTCTGTTTTCCCTTTTGTTAATGGAGGCTTCCTTTCTTATTCCTATTTCAGGTTGCTTGCATCTGATTTATATGGTGTTATTTACATATGGGACAGGCGGTTGAGTAATCATCCTTGTCTTCATCTTACTTCTAATTCACGAAGTGCACTTAATAGTATCCAATTAAATGTGGAGAATCAGGTTAGTAGCAGGTATCTTAGTGTTCTATCGATGTGTATCTACTATGTCTAATTTAGAGAAGTAATTTACATTTTTTATCTCTGTGGTTAGTAATTAATTCAAAGTTCTCAGTGAGGCACTTAAGTTTCAACCATATGTTTCTTTTCATAATTGTCACTGTGGATTTGCAAGTTGTTGCCTAAAGTTGAATTAGTCGAGTTTGACCAAGCAATTTTTGACCCAGAAAGAAATTGAAATCTTAGCAACTCCTTTCTGTTAAAAATTGCAAAAGCTCCATCCTATATTGCTGATACAGTTCATAACTGAAAGTGTACAAGCAGTATGATAGTAACAACCTGCAGAAGTGTCTTTGACTAAATATCATGGCTTGCATGGTTGCCAAATTGAAATCCTGTGGTTATAAAAAGAACACGTTTCTTATTTATCTGTGTCAAAGAACTATATGTCCAAGAATAAGTTTGATAGAGACCAAGGCTTTTTAATTTATGGAAGGTTCCAAGTATGTGGTCATTGTGGGAAATTCCTCTTTCTGCCTCCTGTAGGATCTTGGACCATATTGAGTACTTGGTGCAAGGTATAGAGTAGATTTTCCAAATAACATATGTGCTTTTGGATTTTGTTCTTAGGCCTCTGATATCTTGACTTTGCGCTAGGTAATTGGATAGTATCTTGACATAAAATGTTTTAATGACTCTTGTTAGCAATGTTTGTTTGATTTATGGATCTTGATATTATTGTACAGAATTTCTACATTGTGCCTTTTTCTTGATTCCTTGATTTGATCTTTTAGAGGATATCTTGAAAGAAATATCAGTTCTTTTACTTAGCTGTACTTGGTATATCCCTAAACATTAAATACTTTACTTCTTCGAGGATAGATACCTCAATTGCAACATTTCAAAGCTTATGTACGTCCAATTCTGTCCGGATTACACATGTTAGCATATATAATATATACCTAGATCATCATCATCATCATCATCATCAAGACCTTATCCCAATTAGGAGTCAGCCACATGAATCTTGTTCTTCCATTCCCCTCTATTAAGTACCATGGCTTCATTTATTCCCAAAGTTTTTAAATCTTTTTTCACCACTTCTATCCACGTTCTTTTGGGCCTTTCCCTTGCCCTTTTAGAACCTTCTACTTGCATTGCCTCACTCCTAACTGGTGCCGTTTTCTTTTTTCATTGGACATGTCCAAACCATCTAAGTCTAATATCTCTCATCTTGTTACCTATTGGTGCAACCCTAAGTTTCCTCTAATGTTTTCATTCCTAATTTTATCCTTTCTTGTCTTGCCACTCATAAATCTCAACATCCTCATTTCTGCTACGCTCATCCTATGAACATGATGTTCTTTAATTGCCCAACACTCTAATCCATAATGCATGGCGGCCTTATAACCATCCTATAGAATTTTCCTTTTACTTGGAGTGACACCCGCCAATCATACAAAACTCCAAATGGGAATCTCCATTTGTTCTAGCCGGCATGGATTCTCTATGTAACATCTCTCTCAATCTCTCCACTCTCATGAATCATTGATCCTAAGTACCAAAAGTGGTCTTTTATGGGAACTCCTTGGTTATCAATCTTTACTGCTGCTCCACTCCCTCTCCTGTCCTTATTAAAATTGCATTCCATATACTCTATCTTAGTTTGGCTGATTTTAAATCCTTTAGGTTCTAATGCTTTTCTCCATAACTCTAGCTTTGTGTTTATGCCTTTTCTTGTCTCATCAATTAAAACTATATCATCTACAAATAGCATGCACTATAGAATCTCTTCGTGTAGATGTTTTGTTAACTCATCTATAACTAACGTGAAAAGGTATAGGCTCAATGTCGATCCTTGGTGCAATTCTACAGTGATAGGAAAATCACCGGTCTCTTCGCTAATGGTCTTAACATTTGTTACCTCTCCCTCATACATATATTTAATTATGTCTATATAACCCCACGAAATTCCTTTCTTGCCCAACACCCTCTATATTAAGTCTCTAGGGTTCCTATCATAAGCTTTCTTTAAGTTAATAAAGACCATGTGGAGGTCCTACCTCCTCTCCCTATATTTCTCTATCAATAGTCTTAGTAAGAAAATAGTTTCCATGATAGATCTCCCAGGCATGAAACCAAACTGGTTCTCCGATACACCTGTCTCATGTCATTGCCTCTTTTCAATCACTCTTTCAAAATATTTCATAGTGTGGCTCATAAGTTTGATCCCCCAATAATTAGTGTAGCTCTATATATATCCTTTATTCTTATAAATTGATACAATAGAGCTCTTCCTCCATTCATCTGGTATTGTCTTTGATTTCATAGTCTTATTAAACAACTTGATCAACCAAACTACTCCAATATCTCCCATATACTTTCAAACCTCTATTGGTATACCATCGAGCCCTATGGCCTTTCCTGATTTCATCTTTTTCAAGGCCTCTTTCATTTTAGGTATTCTAATCTTATGGTCGTATCTATAATGTCCAATGCTATTTAGGTTTACAGTACTTTCAATCCCTATATTTTCAGGGCAGTTGTCATTTAACAATTTTTTAAAGTAACTTTCCCATCTTTATTTGATCTCGTCATCTTTGAGTAGTACCCTTTGATCATCACTTCTAATGCACTTAATGTGGTCTAAGTCCTTACCCTTATGTTGTCTTATTTTTGCAAGTTTAAACACATCTTTCTCACCTTCTCTTGATCCTAGTCTATTTTAAAGATTATCATATGCCTTAAGTTTAGCCTCACTTATTATTCTCTTGGCATGCTTTTTAGCATTCTAATACTATTCATAGTTTTCATTTTTAGTCTTCTACCATGCTTTAAAACGTACTCGTTTTTCTTTAATAACTTTTTACACCACATGGTGTTTACTTCTCTTTCATTGTTCCAATTTCCTTCTAACATCTAACTTATTTGTGAGTGAGGTTATTTTCTCCCCTTTTAAGTTCTACCACTTAGTTTTTGAATGCCTATTAAGTTCATTTCCTTTTTTTCCATCTTTTAATGTAGATATCCATAACCATTAACCTATATTGTGAGGTTAAACCCTCACCATGTATCACCTTATAATCTGTACACATGGATTTTTCAGTATTCCTAAATAAAAAGTCTACTTGGCTTTTATGGGGTCCACTATTAAAGGTTATTAAGTGTTCATCCCTTTTCTTAAAGAATGTGTTTGTAAGGGCCAGGTTATATGTCAAAGCAAAATTGAGGATAGCTTCCCTCATCTTATTTCGTTTTCCGATACCATACCTTTTATGTACCCTATCATATCATTTTTTCTCTTTTCCTACATGACCATTTTAATGTTCTCCTATAAATATCCCCAAGTGTTGGGAATTTCTTGCTTGACTCCCTCCATATCTTCCCAAAATTTTCTCTTGATTATATCTTCTAACCTTACTTGTGGTGCATATGCACTTATAAGATTTATGATCTGCTCTCTTAGAAGAAGTTTTATTATTATAATTCTATCACTGGTTCTTTTAACGTGTACAACTTTATCCTTTAATTCTTTATCCACCACTATTTCTATGCTATTTCTGTTATTATCCTTTCCTATGTACCAGAGCTTATACGCATGGATTTCTCTAGTTTTAGCCCCTTTTCACTTGGTTTCTTGGATACAAGTGATGTTGAATCTCTTACGTTTGATCTTATCTACTAACTCCAGACTCTTACCTATTAGTGTCCCTATATTCCATGTGGCGATATGAATTTTATGCTCTTGAGATAGCCTATTTTCTCACGCACTTCTCTAACCCCATGACATGAACCGATGTCTACTTTCTATTGCACCTAGGTTCTGATGCAGCCTGCCGCTTTCGAGGGGAAGCTTTAGCAGCCCTTGCCCATTTTCTACTACACCTAGGATTCGATGTATCGCATCACTTCTGTGGGAACACCCTAGCAACCCTTGCTTATTTTCACTGTACCTGGGAACCGATGTAGCGTCGCTTACGGGGGACACCCTAGCTTGAGGGAATGTCAGTGATTGATTCATGTCATACACACACATTCATTTGCAAGTAAGAAGAGAAAATAACAAAATCATCTTCAACTTCTTCAAAAAGGTTTTACTTGCTAGTTGGCACCTGATGCAGAACCCTTCTTTTTTATCTGAGCTTATGGTCCCTTATTAATTGAATGCATATGTAATAGAATTCCCTAATTCATTGGAATGCACTTTGTGGATGGTTTTTCATGTTATTATTTATTTTGTTGTTCAAAATATGCCCCTAGTTCAACTTATAATGTAGCATTTACTCATTGTTATGAATTGTACACATTCTTTTTCTTCTTCCCTAAGGGGCTTCATTTTATTCGTCTCTTTGAATTCAAGCTGTGAATATTTAGGACATATCTACCTCTTGTATTTTTTTCCCTATATTTATATCATGCTGGTTATAAATTTTAAGAATCGTCTCTTGCCTTCTCTATTTTGTAGATTGTGTTTGGGGCAAGTAAACAAGGGATCATATATGCGTGGGATCTTCGTGGAGGAAGGACTTCTGTCGCCTTTCAAAGTCACAAAGAGGTAAGGCAGGGCATGTATCTTTCATTCAGTTTTTTTTTTACTTGGTTGTAAATATTCCATTTTCGTTTCTCTTTAGGAATGCCAAATAGTGGCATAACTGTTTTAGCATGGATGCTGATCATGCATGTCACTAGTTGCATATGGAGACTTCTCTTTCTTATTAAGAGCTAAAAGCATTAAAATATTCCCAAAAATTGCTAAGACTTTTAGTTCCACATAGTGGATGCACTTGTAATTTTGATGAACTTAATCACATTTAATGTCTTGATATTAGTATAACACAAACTAAACTATTTCAATATTAATGATTGGAAACCAAGCTCTATTTGATGATTTTTTATGAGTTATTATTAGCTTCCATTTTTTTTTTAGCTTGTTTGTTTTTCTCGCTAAAGTATTTGGAGCAGCTTTTTGTTTCTCTTAATCATGTGTTTTGTGCTTCATATACGTAAAATGGGTGTGTGGGTTAAGTTGACTGCAGAAGGTGTAAACATGCCATGAGCAAAAAGTGTCAAGATTCCATATTCGTGTGTCGCTATTTATATGTACCCATAGAGAAGTTACAAATTTTAGATGCTAGTGTCCTGCAGCTCAAAAAGGAAGAATTGCAAATTTGCTTTCCTGTATGCTATTTGCTCATTTCCTTTTAAATGTCTTTAAGTTTGGGTTATTATTCTGTGTTCTTAATTTCTTTGGTTCTTAAATTCATCTCCTTTCCTACCCAAAGAAGTGACTTCTCGATAAAAAAGATTCATGCCCTTGCAGCATGATCCAATCATTTACAATAACTAAACTCATTTACATTTGACCAGGTATATCATCCTCCTTTGACATCAACAAAAGTAGCAAACATGCTAGACAAAATAACATCCTTGAAGGTACGCAACAGTAATCTTACTGCTTTTATCTGTCATTTCAACTAGGACTTTGCATTTTCTTTCAAAATTTTTTGGCATATTCACCTTTACACAAGTAACTGAAGATCCTAATGGTTGCATAGAAAGAGAAAAGTTATCTTGCATCAATGATTTAAAGAATTTCAATTATGTGAATCTCGTAGAGAACTCTTTTTTTGGATTATCTTTTCTATTACAATTTTTACAGCAGTTAGAATACTTTTTAGACCTTAATGAAAAATTGACATGATTGTCCTAGTTACTCCATGATTAAGACATACACTGGGTGTTACATATTGGTACAGGATAATTACTAAATCCATGATTAAGAGAAACACATGATTACAATAATAAATGAAAGTCTTCCATTTTAAACTGGTACCTCACTTGAAACTAGTTTGGTTTGTCATTATTTTGCAGGCACAATCAAATATTTCCTCTAGGGAAATTCACTCAATTGACCTTGATCCATCCTGTCCCTATCAGTTGGCATTCCATCTTGACGATGGTTGGTGGGTTGAGGAAATAATTTGATTTTCTTACTTTTACATGATAATTTTTGTCTTCATTGTTTTCTACTATGTTATCATTGTGTTTTGCAGCCTGGCATAGTCATTATGCTTTAATTGACAATGTTAGCATTTTGTAGTGCTCTGTTATCGCATTCTTTTGTACCCATTGACTGACTGGAGCAAATTCTGACTGTGTGAAGGTGACAGGACACTGCTCTAAGAAAGATAACAAATTTTCTTCTGATGGGATTCATTGTTTTTCAATTCTTTATTGCATATCTCCCACCACTTGGACTGATATTTACATCTCTATTTCAATCAGAGAGAACTTCTATAATTAATCGTTATGAAGTTTTCTAGGAAGGGAAGAGGTGGTATCTTTTATAGTTAGAAGCTCTCCCCTGATTGACCAGGCGATGAAAGGGAACCAGATTGGTAATCTGGATTTTAGCAATTTGGGCACTGATCTGGTAAGGAAGGGGTGATATACCTGCAGCAGGCTTTAGACTGAGACCAGCAATCCTGCTTCCTCTAAAATTCAGGAACTTTCTCCAAATATGTTTCAATAAATTATTGTGCTTATCTGGGCGTGCATGTTTGCATGACTAAAAGTTTCTCCTCTCAAGAGAAAATATTTCCCAATTTTATTGCCAAGTCTCAAGGAATTGGTTTTTGGAAGAGGGGGATTTTGTTTATTTGCAGCCTCATTGAGATAAAGGGGCAGCCCAATGCATGAAGCTCCCACGTGTGTGGGGTCTGGCAAATGGGCAGACCATAAAGGGTTTATAGTATGCAGCCTTACCTTACATTTTTGCTAGAGGCTGTTTCCATGCCTCAATCCCGTAACCTCCAGGTCAGATGGCAACAACTCAGCTTCATTGAGATAGTCTGCAATATTTTATACAATAAGTAGCTTGACAGATTCATCGGATCCTTATCTTGCATCGCTTTTACTTGTCTGCCAAAGTCGACCATTCTGGCAAAGTACTGAAGCATTTGGTGAGAGTGGTTGAATCCAGTGGCATTGTCAACCTCTATGGTGGATGTTTGTGTGATTAAGGAAGCGGGTGATACATGGATCTATCTGGAGCCATGACAACACCAGCTAACTTCCCTCAGTAGTTTCATTTATGCATGTTATATAGGCACTTCTTCCTAGAATAACTGAGCACACATTTCAGTTTTAAGTGTTTCAATACATGGAAACCAAAACTTGTGGCCGTCGTTTGTGAATATCTTCAATTTCTTTCTTGGGTTTGAACTTGCATCAGTCATGAATATTTGACGTACCTCTCATTAATCAGGTTTTCTGAGTTCCTGAACCTCAAAAGGATTACCTTCGGAAATGTTTTTGCATAGGGTGTTGTCTTCTATAGCTAATTTCTACAAGAAAAGCATTCTTCATGTTTGTTGTTACATAAATAGTATCTCATCCTTGTTGCAGCTAACTTCATGGAAGCATAATATTCTACTTTAGATGATGAAAGGTCTGTAACTTCCTGAAGTGCTAAGTGCAATAGAACATAAAATATCCAAATTCAATTTGTGCAGTTGAAGATTTGCCCCTTGCTAAGCTCAAGTTTGAGGTTATATTGCCACTTCTGAAGTACCATACTCCCTAGCTATCTTCTTCTACAAATTTGAAAGTTTAAATATTTCTGGTGTGGATAAAATCAATACTCCTTTAGTATTCTGCTTTATGTGTGAATGACTTGATTTATCTGTAATTGTCGTTTATGCAGGTCTGGTGTTTTAAATACTCATAATTTTCAAGTAACGCATATCCATTGCCCTCCACCTGCTTGGTTGTAAGTGACATTGAAGCATGTAGTTTGATACAAAAGGATATTCCGGACAAGACTTTATAATATCAGTGCATCCAAATCCTACATACTCCGGTTTACCTTTACCTAGCCCTCTTGAGAAAATAGATGATCCTAACCAATAACTAGGAAAAGGTTGTTCTCCTTGATGTTGGCAAGCACCATTTTCAGACTTGTATTGATCATTTAGGATCATCTGTTTCAATATGACTTTATATTTGGTAGATAGCCAGAAGAACAGCAAATCATTCTTAACTGCTTGTCTCTCTCCAACAAACCATGATATTATTCTTTTGATTTTTTGGTGTCTAGGAACGACAAAGTCATGTCAACCTTTTGCTCAATTTTGCGAAAACCCTCATGGTTGCCTACATGTTCGGTAAGATTCTAATAATACATTTAGTTTTGTTTCTAATTATATTTTGAGCTATAGTAAAAGAATTTCATATAATAGTGTTTTAGTTCTAAAATACATCAACTGGATGCTTGTGTTGAAGAATGCTTAGATCTGGCAGGGAGACATAGGAGCGCAGTAGTTATGGTAGAGAAGTTTTTGAGCTGTCTCTCTTGGGCACACATGTGGACATGCAACCAGGTCCTTTCTTTGTGTGTTGGAATACGAAAATAGGACACCCATCAACCTTATCTTGATCGTAGAGTGGATTACAAGATAAGAAAATGAATTAGGAAACCATAAATTGAGGTTAGTTTAAGCAAAAAAACAAGCCTGCAGATCTTTATTCACCCCCTCAGAAACAATGCAACTTTATTTGTTATCTATAGACTCAAAACATCTTAAATTTCTAGTTTGATCAATGTCCAATCAATTTCAATCCTTGAGGTCAACCTAAACAAACCTACTTATTTTCAGGCAGCCAAATATTGAAACATTAAGAGTTTTATATTTAGGTGTTGCTTTCCAAAAGTTCTCAACGTTTTCTGTTTGCAGGCCCAAAGGACCCACTTAGGTTCCCCAGAAATTTAATAAGAATCACTAGAACTCAAACTGATGATTTTATTAATGACAAAGGTCTGTAATGGGCATTTATTGGTATCAACATGATTTTTTAGACAATTTATGTAGACTTCTTTAATCTGTGCAATTCATCTTCTTTTGTCTAATAATCTAAGTTAGAGGCTCACTCATTAAAATTGTTGTATGAGCAGTATGACATGACCAATGATCTCTGGTATCTTCCTCTCTGCAGATCTATGCAGTTGGATCTTCATTTGATGATGGGATTTATCTGCTTGATTTCTACCCAGACAATACCTCGCCTTGCCATGTAGACTTCGAGTGAGTAATATCAAAATCTTCAAATATCCAACTAGCTTTCAGTTTCAGGTCCAGTACCTGCTCCATTCAGAATAAGGTGCCTGCTTATACTTTAGTGAAGTCCATTACTTTAGAATTTTGATCAATTGGAAGTTATTTATTGATCAGCTAGATATTTTAGACAAGAAAGAAGCACATGGCATGTTTTGAGGGGACATTGTTACTGGTTAATGTCTATGCAAGAAAATAGAATCCATGCAACACAGATTCATACGTCTCTTCCCTCCTCTATTTTATTCCAACGCTTTTTCTTAGTTGCTTCTAAAACACTTTGTTCTCCTATTTATCTGTTTCTCTCCAGTGAGGAAGTGGAAAGCTTTTCAGAGGAAAAGAATCGAAGGATGTCCAATAGATTCATTCCATTCTCAAAAAGTGTTACTACTTGTGCTGCTCATCCCCTCAATGGAACCATCATAGCTGGAACCAAGGTTTGTGTTTCATCAAAGTTCAGATTGTCTGAACTGAAAATTTCTAACAAATTTAACGGCATCTCATGCTAGGCAATTGCCTAAATAGATGAATGCCTATTATCTGATCCTGCTTCACTCTCTGCTACCAAAAGCTTTTGTAATATTCTAGATAATGTAAGTTAATGCAGTATATAACTAGTGATATATGATTGGTTTCAGCAATCTTCTTTGCTGGTGGTTTCACAAAGGCGACAGTCCCTTGAAAATGGAAGTTGTGATACTAGCAGTTAAAGAACTGACCAACTGACAGTGTTGTTTAAAATCCGGGCATTCAAGTGATATAAAGTGCTGTTGAAGCTGAAGAAGCAACCGCTGATCCTGCGAGAAAGCCCTGCACTTGGCCAAATTGGAGCAGTTCTATAAAGCTTTTCAGCTCTGGATAAATGCTGTTGGAGATGGTGTGGTAAATGGTCCGTAAGACTTGAAGCTTGTCAACTTGGCTTGAGCTGAAAGACCCTGGTACAAATCGAGGGAACTTTGTTCTTTGCGAAGCTCTATTTACAGGCTGTCTTCTCTGCATTATTTTAGTTAGGAGTCAATGAAAGATGAGTAAGCTTAGGTTTGACGTGGTGATGGAAAGACTTGTGGTTATTCATGGTTGTCATTGGTTTTGGACTTTTGATGTTATGCAAAAAAACAGCTTTGTTAATTAAAAGAAAATGAGCTCAATTTTTATTATTATTTACCTTTCATCTTTCCACTTATCTTGACTTGTTTCACCTCATTGTCAAAAGGGAAATTACAATATCAAAGTTTATCAGGAAGTCTTTACCAAGGAGTCAAATAATGATTGTTTTTTACATTTGTGTGACTTGGATCATCAACTCAATTTGGATTGTGGATTTAGGCCTTTCAGGGTCAATGTAGAACGTGCCTGTTGATTCAGTCAAATTATGAACATGTTGAACAAAGTTGTATGAGGATGTCATACAAGCTCATCATGAGCTATATGGTGCTCCTGTTGCCAATTGCTCTCATACTGATCTCGTCGAATATTGCACCCATTGTTCTTACACATCAAAATCCTACCGCCAGCTACACCATAGAATAATCACATGGAGCACATATACTTTATGTTGGAATCAGTATAGTATTTTTGTCCAATGAGGTTCCGTTGGGCAGTAACAAATGCATACAGCTGCGAATAGCAAGAGAAAATCTCACTATCCATACAATCAGACTCAGTGAGTTCCTCTTCCAGCCACCTAAAAAAAGAGGCAGCCTGGTGCACAAAGCTCCCACAAATGCTGGATCCAGGTAAGGAGCAGACCACAAGGGGTCTATAGCAGGCTCCCCTTCTTCCTACTACCTACACCATAAAATAATCCTCTTCCAGTACCTGAGCAATGGATTTGAGTCCACAGCCACAGAAAATCGACTTATAAAACATAGTGCTTGAATGTAAGTCATTTCAGCAACGACCTAGATTATGGCAGTGGCACTATCCAGCTGCCAGAGCTGGCTATAAAACTGAAGTTTATCAGTTACAGCTGCTTCCTACACTTGAAACTATCACTTGCATTACAGAGATTGATCCCCATGTTGAAGTATTTTCAAGAGGGGGGAGATGTACTTAAAATGGGTTTTTGTGCAAAATCTAGAAGAATTATTTGTTGCCTTCTGGTGCTCTGTATCCTCTACATCTGAATACCTCTCTCCTCATAATCTTGTTATGCAACGATGCTCTGTGCATAACAAACAAGCGCACTTGCTATTCTTTTATGCCGAGTTCAATGTGGCCAAAAAAAGGGCCTTCTTATTTGCAGTACCTCACTTCAATAGCAGAAGTGGATTAGATCTCTCAATCATTTCTACTGACGCATCCGACTCATTTCTCGAAGAAGCAAACAGTATTGCCAACATATGGCAGCTTTCGATCGAACCGATTAGAAGAACAGAAACGATGGGTATATTTGAGTGGGGAGTGGAATTGAACCAGAGCATCAATAACCATAGAGAAGAACCCAACAACCATACCATGTATTGAAGAGCAAAAATTGCATTGATAGCCCAAGATTTACATCACCATCCAAAGAACCCACAAAACAGACCCCAAATAGAAAAGAGAAATGATACAGATGATAATAGGACATTCCCTTTCTGATAATCTAAGCCCTCTCGCCACGGATCCTCCTTGCAAGCTGGATATCTTTGGGCATAATAGTGACCCTCTTCGCATGAATAGCGCACAGATTTGTGTCTTCAAAGAGACCCACCAAGTATGCTTCCGCAGCCTCCTGAAGAGCTGAAACAGCACTACTCTGAAACCTAAGATCCGTCTTGAAATCCTGCGCAATTTCACGAACCAATCTCTGGAACGGAAGCTTGCGGATCAGTAACTCAGTGCTCTTCTGGTACTTTCGGATTTCCCTGAGAGCAACTGTTCCTGGCCTGAACCGGTGAGGCTTCTTCACTCCTCCGGTTGCTGGGGCAGATTTCCTGGCTGCCTTGGTTGCCAGTTGCTTGCGCGGAGCTTTCCCTCCCGTTGATTTCCTTGCGGTTTGCTTCGTGCGAGCCATTGATCTTCTGAAACCGAAGAGAAAGTTGAAGGAAATATGGGTGTGGATGTGGAAGAAGACTGTTTGTATGCAAAGAATGATAGAAAGGGTTTTTAGAGGGTTGTATATGTAGCCACGACAAGTGGCGGGAATGAAAGTTTTAGTTTTTGAATTTGGTTTCGAAGTGGAATTGGAACCGTTTGATTATAACGAAGTTGACGGCCGAGATCTGTTGGCGTGTGGTGTCACGGATAGGTATCTCCCAGTCTCGAGAAATTGTTTATTATATTCGCATTCTCAAGCGCAACTACTCCTTTTTCCCGGGAGCAGAAGTGGGACCCCTGCTTCGGGTAACCAAAACCATTCAGAGATCTTCTAGACGAGCAAAAATGATCCAGCGGCTCAATCTTCCTTCACAGATGGGCCATTGCCCACAGGCATCTCTATTGGAAGATTATTTAGCTAATAAGATCATCAAAGGAGAACAAAAAGGGGGGGGAAAAGAAGAAAAAAAAAATATTTATTTATATTTTGAGGGTTTGGCAAGAAAACATGAACCCTTGGTTTTTGGTGAATTTATAATGTGCAAATGAAATATCAGTTTGGCATGAGACCAAAGCCATGCAATGTAGCTACTGACAATGGTGCAAATTTAAAAGTATAGACTTGCACATAAAATTTTCATATAAGCTTAAAAAGTGTACTTCTGACTTAATCTAGAAAGTGCCTTTCATAGTAGTCCAATTCTGCAAGATATCCATGCACGAGCAAATTGAGAAGTTGGATCTTTTGGAAAAGTGGGGCTTTGGATCAACATTCTTCTTATAATTAGCCGATACAAAGGTATATGATAGCACCTAATTTCTCTGATTTAGTAATTTAATTTATAATTTCTCATTCATAGATGTTGATAAGATCCTTCTATTAATAGTACCTTGGGATAACATAGCTTTAATGTTAATAGCTAAGTTCAAACGAGAAAAAGCTTATGAGGGATACCTAGGCACCCAAAGATGAGGACAGGCATAGTAAGCAATAAAATGCTTTGGGAAATTAAAAATGTACAAATCTACAAATTCTCAAATAAGACACCACAAGAAGTGTGCTCAGATATTAATGGTTTGGATCATCAACCTTTTAAGACTTCCTACTAAAGTCAACTGACACATCTTTTTCTTTAAAAGTGCAAGAAGCTATTTTTACACCTTAAATCTGTAACCTCAAAATTACATGAGTACTAAGCTTTAGGCATTGGGATTCATGAACCACCGTGCTATCTAACTACTTAGGCCAGGGTAGAAAAGTACTGTGCAACTTTACCGTTGCACCAAGGCTCCCCTTCTAAAATCATACAGACAAAAGCCTCGCACACTAGAACTGCCCTTTTTTATCTTCTTCTTTGAATTGCCACATTTTGCTAGGTGAAGAAAAAAGACTTTAAACGACAAATACATCTCACCTCCGGATGGCAATGGGGTGGGTTGATTAGCTATTCAACATTCTCTCCATTACCAAATTCCCCACAACGCACATTTGCCATCTTTTGGAGATCAATTCAGTTGGGCGCAAGAAAACACAAGGGAAGACAGCAAGACAGAAAGAAGAAGAACGACGAACAATAGCAGCAATGGAATGTAACATCTTTTTTAAATAAAAAACAATCAAATAATTCAAAGCCAAAAACCAGAAAAAATGCTCCCAAAAAGTTTTGCCTCAGAGAGAGGAATACTTCATTGATTACCATAGATTTACATCACAATTTAACAAGACCCACTACACATGCTGGCAAAACAAAGCCTGAGAATCGTATTTTTTTTATCCTAATGATCTAAGCCCTCTCGCCTCTAATCCTCCTCGCAAGCTGGATATCTTTAGGCATGATGGTAACCCTCTTGCCGTGAATAGCGCACAGATTTGTGTCTTCAAAGAGACCCACCAAGTAAGCCTCTGTAGCCTCCTGAAGAGCAGCAACGGCACTGCTCTGGAACCTCAAATCCGTCTTAAAATCCTGAGCGATTTCACGAACTAACCTCTGAAATGGAAGCTTTCGAATCAGAAGCTCTGTGCTCTTCTGGTACTTTCGGATTTCCCTAAGAGCAACAGTTCCCGGCCTAAAACGGTGAGGCTTTTTAACTCCTCCGGTTGCCGGAGCAGATTTCCTGGCCGCCTTGGTGGCCAATTGCTTACGTGGGGCTTTCCCTCCCGTCGATTTCCTTGCTGTCTGCTTAGTCCGAGCCATTGACTCCTTCAAAGAGAAGCAAACGTATAACAGTGGAACAAATGGAAGATCTTCTGGGCTGCAATGAGCGGAAATGAGATTTGGAGGTTTGTATTTGTCGGCGGCTTCAGTGGCGAGAGCCGGGAGGGAAGGTTTTAGTTTCGAATTTTGTCTTGTAAGTGGTCTTGTAGCCGTTTCATTATTACACATTCAACGGTTCAGATTTGTTTAACTTTGGTGACACGGATTAGAATCCAGTGTCAAGAAGACTGTTATATTCTTGAGGAATGCTAAACTATTGTCCAGCATAGCACATAAAATGGGGCTGAACTCTAAATGATCTGACACGTTCATCTCGTTGTACTGAACTGTATTTAGATATCTGATAAATAAAAGAACTATGTGCCTTAAATCTATGACTCCAAGATCACATGATAATTCTACCGTTGCATCAAAGCTCCCCTTCAAATTATATAAGACATGTAAAGAAACAAGATGAATGAATTGAATTGACACAAGTGAGCCCATAAAATGTGGTTGACACACTGTTTTGCATTCCCCCGTATTCTTTGCCTTACACGACTATTAGTCCGGTGACTAGAATGCTAAGACAGAGTTTGATCATATTAACTAACTAGAATGTATTATATAGTGGTTAATTTTTTAAAAAAATTTATAATAACACCATTGGCTAATAAAACTATTTTTTAGGTGACCTAAACTTGGAGTTTTCATACTAGACTTTCGGTTTTTAGCAAGAACATATCATTTTAAAATTTTAGAGCTTTGAAAATCAAAGAAATACCCATGGCATTTGAGTTTTTAAAATTTTGTTTTTATATTTAGGACTGAAAGGTTGACTTTTTTTCCTCTTAAAATTGGATCTTAAGACAACTTTTATTTAATTCAAAGGGAAGGTTTAATAATAAACCATTTACTTAAATAAGATTATAATGTTCATAAGGTACTTCTTTATCATACATTGTCCAGTGCAATGCAGTCGTACTATTTCAATAGTATTTTTCACAAAGTACTTTCTTGTGGTTTGCCCCTTCCCTGAACCCCGCATAGGCAGGTTCTTCATGCATTGGACCCATTCTCATCAAAAGAAAAGTCTTGTGCAAAATAGTTTATCGGATTCAAATGTAAGATGCAAGTTTGATACGCATTTTCAGAGAAAAAGAAAACGCTCCCATAGGATGTCTCACAGATAGAAAATATTTAGGACTCTCCTAAGAGAGAGAAAGTCTTGTGTTTGTCAGAAGGTAGGATCCACCATTACATTCTTAGGAAACCTTAGCACGGGACCCATAGTATACATCGGATCTCTTATGCTGCAAAATCATGCTAAACATCTAATTCCAATGGGCCAACATCCAATAACCAAAATACACTACTTTGGATGTTAGGATTACATAGTTGGCTCTTGTTGTGCTATAAGAAATACAAAGCTAGGCCTATCAAATGGGCAGTTGGGATCATCACTGGGAAAGCCTACTTGCTACAGCAGGCACCCTTCATTCCTACACATTAGCACTTCAGCAATTTTCACAGAAACCAAATTTCCCAAGACATCGCTCTTTCTGCACCTATGATAAGTGCAGGAAGTGGGGTTTAGAGACGGATGGGGCAACAGTAGTCCCATATTTTAATGCTCAATTCACTTCTCGTTAGTCTCATGAATGAATTTAAAATCTTGTTTGCCTGGAGAGAATGTAATTGTAGATTTGGCTCTTGTTTTTGCAATGTAGAGGGGAAATCAGATAGCATCTTCCCTGTGCTAGGTCAATGCTTTAGGACTGCTCTTTGTGAGCATCTGCTTATAGATAACGTGACTGAACCAATCCTTAATTGCCTTGTTGCACAATCTCATATAAAGGGCAGTCCAGGTACACAAAGCTCCTGCATATGCAGAGTTTGGGGAAGGGGCAGACCACAATGGTCAATAGTATACAGCATTACAATGTATTTTATAAGAGGCTATTTTCACTCCTTAAACTCGTGACCTCAAAGTCACACAATGACAACTCTACTGTTATGCCAAGACTCCTTTCTTACACAATCTCATATAACATCATAATTTCCAGCATAACAAAGAGTGGAGTTCAATACTGGCCGTCTTCTTCCTGCTAATTGGAACAGTAACAGCAATCCCTTTCAGAGGGGGGAGTCGTAAGCGAACAAGAATTATTCAAAACCATTGATGATCTACTTGATGAAGGATGATTACCCAAGTTTAAAGACTTCATTCTAATGAATGGTCTTGAGAAATTACCCAAGTTGGTTGCTTGTTTCACAGCCAAGAGGCTGTGATTTCTAGTGCATTCACCTGTTACAAGAACAAAAGACAGACTTGGCCCCCAATCAAAGTATGTAACTTTAGCAAGGTAGATCCTAACACAGGCCGTCAGTCTCTGAGATATGTTGGCCAACTGAGGAACACCTCAATGGGGCGAGAACTCATGGTAACACAAAAAGGGTTAAGTCACTTCAATCATGCTAACCAACTAATTCAATCCCCAGCATGCAATGACCAAAAATCAGAATACTGGATGTCCAAACTACAAAATTGGCTTGTGTTTGTGGAATTTCATCAAACCATCAAGATTGCATTAAGTCCAACAGATTTACAGCATCACAAATAGATACATTCAAAAAAGATGTCTGCAGAAAGAAAAACAGAGTATTGGGTCTTTACTTCCTAATCATCTAAGCCCTCTCGCCACGAATCCTGCGTGCCAACTGAATATCCTTGGGCATAATAGTGACCCTCTTAGCATGAATGGCGCACAGATTTGTGTCTTCAAAGAGACCCACTAAGTATGCTTCAGCAGCCTCCTGAAGAGCTGCTACAGCACTGCTCTGGAACCTAAGATCCGTCTTGAAATCCTGAGCGATTTCACGAACCAATCTCTGGAATGGAAGTTTTCGGATCAGAAGCTCAGTACTCTTCTGGTACTTTCGAATTTCCCTGAGAGCAACGGTTCCTGGCCTGAAACGGTGAGGCTTCTTCACCCCTCCGGTTGCCGGAGCAGACTTCCTGGCTGCCTTGGTTGCCAGCTGCTTACGTGGGGCTTTCCCACCCGTCGATTTCCTTGCAGTCTGCTTAGTACGAGCCATTGATCTTGTTATATAAGGAGTTTCAGCGGAACCTTTGTGATTTTGGGCGAATGAGGTTGATGAGTTTTGTGGGTGTATTTGAAGGCGGGAGGATGAAAGTTTTGCTTTGAATTATGTTACGAGATGGTTTTGGGCCATTCGATTAGAAATTATTAGACGGCTGTGATTTGTTAAGATGTTGGGACACAGATAGCTATCCGCTTTTGGTGAATA
This sequence comes from Warburgia ugandensis, assembly GCA_035236585.1. Lineage (NCBI taxonomy): Eukaryota > Viridiplantae > Streptophyta > Magnoliopsida > Canellales > Canellaceae > Warburgia > Warburgia ugandensis. The sequence goes on from CP141133.1 coordinate 5,801,112, forward strand.
AGCCATTTTGGTGAATAAGCCATTGAGGCCTGGTTAAAGAGCCTAGTTGATCATTTCCCGTTCTCTTAATATATGGTTTAAGATAATATCCCAAGTTTATACACTGCTTTGGTGATCCAAAAGGTCCATATTTGGTAACTTATTAGGCCCATATGGTTCTTGAAGCGAATAGAACTATTATCCTGGTATTTCGAAGAATCCAGATTGAGAGAGAGAGAGAGAGAGAGAGAGAGAGAGAGAGAGAGAGTAGCAAAACCTCATGTTATCATATATTTATGTACATCGGTACTAGCCAGGAATAGGAGGAAGATCTCACACCCAGTTACTACCAAGTGAAAAATCATGGAATCTGAAAGATAATTCCCCTGCCGTATCTCTATCTAGCCTAGGCCCGGACACATCCGGCGAAACTCTAGCACTCGGCACCCGAGGCAACTGAAACTCGGGTGGTGGAGACATGGGCGGTGGATGCGTGGGTGGTAAGGGGGCCCTAATCCTGGGCACACTTTCATTCTGAGCTGCTACACCACGGTCCCACATGAACACATGGATGAGGATTGGCCGTAGAGCATGTCGATGCAAAGAAAGCTTCTGGCTGAGGGAGATTGTGTCGAAGCATCGCAGGGCCCCAGTCGAAGAAACCATCCAAGGGAGAACCTTTTCATTAGACAATCTTGAAATCACTAGGAGCTTGGATGCACTTACTGCTTCGCCGTACAGTTCCCTTAGTCCTGATCTCGTGGAGGCAACTTCATTATCCTCATCGTCAACAGATGATATGTAAATGAAACCCTGTAATATGACAAGACAAAGCAAACCGAACCAAAAATGAGAAAAAATGAAGGTAAAATTCATCTTGTCGTCCAAACTCTTTACCTGTGAATGAATTAAAACAGACCTCTTCAGTGCGACTAATTGCAAACCCAAGCCTTGAATCTCCTTCCTGTAGTTTGATCTCCACGGGAATTTCGCCTGCGATTGGAGCATACCACAGCCGAACGGCTCTCACCACTCCAATGTCAACTCCATGGTAATCTTCAAAACCATAAAGGCTTACATTTGCAAGGTTGGCAAGGTCAGACAAGGATCCTGTGTTGACTGTTGATGAAGCCGTCTCTCCGGAGATCTGTCGCAATAACAAGTGTATCCTAAAACACGTGGAAGAAACTAAACCAAATTCTGAAAATAATGAGGAATTTCCCCCTCGAAAAATGTTCAGCACCTATGAAGAACAATTGAATCTGCCTATAACATTTCAAATTCAAATAAAGTATTCTAGCAAGCGAAGGAAGATAAACTACGTAGAAGAGCTATCTAATGTAGACAATTAATTCCTACAACTCGCGAGCTTACCTTGGTAAGTAGGGCTTCGGTTTGCACGTTCAAGCACACAATAGGGACCCCAGAGGCCTGAGAGGAAATAAGCCAAGCATTAGCCCTGGCTAGTGTGTCTTCAAGATCATTGTAGCGAGACCCAACACGATCAGACCCCTTTGGAAGGAGGAGGATCGAGAGGAAGCAACTTGAGTTTGGAACGGGCAATGATTCCCTCATCTTCTTCTCCCATGGATAGGAAACATATCCGTCTTGAAGCTGAGCCCTACTAAGCGCACTCACCACCCGTGTGCTCCTAGAACCTGTACATGGAGAAATTACACTTCATTACAGAAACAGGGGAAAGCCCAATCGTTTTGATGGTTAGGATATATTAAAAAATCCTCTCTGTTTGATAGTTGAGACTGTTTGGCTATACGATTTTGGCCATGGTTCATCAATTACAGAGATGATGTACGCCTCTACGCTAACGTATCAGTGACAGCCACGCACTGGCTTGTAGTTTTTCTAAGCTTGTCACCCAAGTAAGAAAAAGACAGTCTGGTGCACAAAGCTCTTTTATATGAATTTTTACTTAAAAAAACTATTTTCACACCTCCAACAGTCCAATTAGTTACTTTTAGATCGTATAATGACAATTTTACTGTTGCGTCAAAGAGGCTCTCCTTCACACGTCACTCAGGTTACGCTAGAAAATTAAACATACGGAAACGCAGTAGTACTTGACCTTTCCGATCACGTTGAACACAAAAAGACCCGTACGCATTATTGCAGTAGGCTCGTTCTAAGAGGACTTCACGGCTCATTCTTAACCTTGCAGCACTTTCTAACCTTCCATGTGAAAAGCCAACGGAACCAAAACAAATAAAGAAGAAGAATGAACAAAAGACATCGACTAATTGGGGCCGGCAGAAATTAAGGATAGCATGCTTTGACGGAAATTATGAAGAATTGTCAATTCTTAGGCCCACCATCCACCAGGCGCTATTCAATTAACATCAACAATTGTCTGCATTCAGATTGCAAGAGAGGCACATGTTGGGCGCAGATAGATGGCATTTATGGGATGCGAGAAAAGTCTAGATGTGCACGTCTATACAACTAAACGACTTCCGAAGGGTGAATCTTATAATGTACTGGGGAACCCATCCACATCAACTGATGAAACTAACATTTCATCGGGGCCCCAGAAAACAAGCTCCGGCTTTGATCGTATTGTCTATCAAATTGATAGGAGTAATATACAAAATGCAAGCCACTGCTTTCTACTGATTTAAAATCCAAAATAAAGGATAATATAAACATTTCCAATTAAGTTGTAAAACTTTGACAGAAATATCTTAAAGGCTAAGAAGGGAAGAGTCAACGAGAAACCCTTTTTTAATTATGACACTCGTGAAATTGAGGTAAATTATTGACAACTTTTCCGGCTTGCCGTGATGTATGATGGCTCTTAAATGGATGTTCATGTTCTCACTTGGATAGCGAGAAAAAACACAGGTCGATCCACTATATTAATGATCCAAACTGTTCGTCTTAGGGGAAAGTGGCAAAACTCCAACCCACTACCAATGATACTTGAGAGGAGATCCACTAGACAAAATATTGGCCCAAAAGTGCACAATTAACAAATAAGAATTTCTTTCTGGAACGGCACAAACAATCATTTCTAAAGAGAAAAGAACTCCATTAAGAACAAATCTGATGATGGATTGCCATATCTTCTGTGGACGGATATGAGTTACATAAAAAGTATATTTTGGGTACTTGTTCATTGATTCAAGCCAAATCCTCGAAGCTTGGTGTGGAAAACTAGTTTCTTGCTTTGTACATGGACAATTAGAGAACAAGAAGGAAGCTTCATTGTTATCCTCCACAAATCAAAGGCCTAAAAATTATGGGTTAGCACCCATCTATGGCAAGACCTAAACATAAATGGTTTGGATAATTGAAAAATAGGTAGCTAAGAGTAGTTTCAGCTTGGACCCTTGAATTTTTTTTGGCTCATCGAGCATGTTAGAAGTCCACCAATCCGAACCTTTTTAACACGAGAAGCACATGGAAGTAACACTTGATCAAGGTTCTTTCCGATAAGAAATGGAGTGGCAGGGCATAATCAAGACCCCATCGTTGGGTAGGTAAACCAGAAACCGCCCTTACTGGATTTGTAGTCGATGCCTTGCAAATTCAGCGTTTTAAGGAATTTTTAAAGAAGAAAACAATGGAAAAAAGGGAGACGTACCTTGGAGAGCCAAGCATTCCGTCTCTGTCCGATCAACGAATCCAACGGCGTAGTTTGGATCACTTGATCTCAGCATGTACTGCTTCTTCCCAGCCGTCTCGTTGGGCACAACGCAGGCCTGAAGCTCCACGAATTCCTCGCGACCCCGCCGGACGCGGACCTTAATCGAAGTTTCATTCCTCTTGAAGAATGTGCGAAGAAGTTTCTGAACTCCGTTCTTTCCGCCTTTGAAGGGAGCTCTGACCGGGGAAGAACTCCCGATCTTGAGCTCCTCGACGATGTCGCCGGTTTGAAGCATATCGCCGTTCCACTCGTCGGCTTTCGAACTTCCCGTTAAGCATTGAATTGCCAGCACCGGAGCTCCTTTTCCTTCTTGAATTTCAGCGGATGACTGAGTGCGATCCATTGGCATTTTCTTCTTTGCAGAAGAGCTCAATGATCTCGAAAACAAGAACTTGCGGCCCTCAATGATGCCGAAATGAAGTAAATTCTTCTGTGGAGAAATACCAGTGACTCGTAAGGGAGAGAGCCGTCGCTGTTGAAATTTCAAGGCGGATTTGCAGAGACGTCGATTTTTCGACGGATTCAGACGAAACGCATACCGACGAACGAAAAGCACCAAAATCAACTACGAATATCTACAAAAACCGATGTCTTGATCACATAAATGAGAAAACCACAGTTGTACGGAGCTGGACATGTCTCCATGTAAGATGCTGCTGGAATTCGAATTCAAGCGCGGAATTGAATTCCTCGACTCCTACCGAAGAATTTCCGCTGATCTTCCCAGAAAACTCATCAACGCCTCTAACTCCGCCAAATTAGGGAAGATATACAATCGGTGTTCGGGAGACAAAGCCGAGAGAAAAGTCGAATCTCTAGCAGAAAGCGATTGTTAATGCGATCGGATAAATAAGAAAGCAGACCAGCTAGAAACTGAGCGGCCCGTGAATTCGTCGAATTCCGTGGGATAAGAAATGACGAGATTCTGGAGGAGTTCCTTCTTGCTGAGATTCTGCCGTGGTTGGTCGGAACTCAGAAATGGAGAATTTCTATGAGAATCGCCCAATTTCGGGGACTAAATGAAAGAAATCTAGCCGACCCCGTACTCAAGAAAAGATAAATAAATAACGAATTGATGAGACTAAGAAAAAGAAAAGCTCGGGTAGGGCTGCGGGTTACTAGAAGCTTCAGAGTAGGAAACCGAGGAACGGTCAAACGAGGGAAGGGTACATGCCAGTGACGCCAAGTAACTTCGCGTATTCCTTTCCCGTTGACGTTGAGAATTGTTAACAATCCACGAGGCAGGGACGGCCACCGCTTAGGGATGGGAAGGATTAGGGTTTTCTTGTGAGACTACCGGAAGTGATGCGTACGAGTCAGTGTTAGAGTTGGGAAATTTTTTATTGTGACCCTCAGGGTTGAAGGCAAGTTTGGCAGAAAAATCTGCCCAATCCGCCCCCACTATCATCCTTGTTGATGGATGAAGGCTTTGGAGAAAAAAATACGGGAAAAGCCTTCTTTCATCACCTCATGAAGTCTATTAGCTCCAAAAGTCAGGCCCCTTGACTCAGATCGTTAAGATTCTCCAAAAACATAATGGTCCCTTACCCGAATTGTTGATAAAATTTTATGTGTATATAGTTCTTATAACGCATTGGTGAAGTTGTCGTAAGGGCAGCTCCACTGCACAAAGCTCTCGCCTATATGGGGTTTGAGGAAAGGGCGGACTACAAGGGCTTACAGTAGGTAATCTTACCTTGTATTTTTGTAAGAAGTTGTTTCCATGCCTTGAACCCGTGACCTCAAAGTCACACGATGACAACTTTTACTTAATGGAATTTTTTTAGGAGTCACAGTTGTAAGAGGATAGTGCTTTTTGTTTGCAAGTAATTAGGATCATTGTAATGATTTGATTTATAGATAGGTTAGAGATCAAATTTCATATCCATTAGATACTTTAAGCTATGCATCATGAGTAGAAAATAGTAACCATCCATTTTTGTTGATGTTTTGAAAGGCCGGAAACAAGTAGTTAGGATCATTCAAATGCATTGATTTATATAGGGTTATCTATTACAGTATAGATAACACAATGAAAGTCTTAAATATAGAAGAAAAATTATCACATATGAGAAAATGAGGGTGTAAACTTCTTCTCACGCTCAAGAGCATGTACGCCTACTTAGCTCAATGACGTAGAAAGAAGTTTCTCACCTAGGTGACAAGGTTCGAGATAATGCAAATGTATGTGTGTGTGTGTGTGTGTGTGTGTGTGTGTGTGTGTCTATAACCTTAAAACAGAAGAAGAAAAAGAACAGGCATGTACTCTTACTAGGACTCTTCAAACACAAAGCATGTACAAATTATTTGGATTGTATCTAAAAGTGTAGCAGCATTGCAAGAGCGAGTCTCAACGATGAAGGTCACATGTTTGAGACTCCTAAAGTTGTGCGTGGTATATGTGTTCCTGTTCAAAAGTCAGGCCCCTTCACTCAGATCGTTAAGATATATATATAGACACACACACATCCATAACTAACTGTACGGGTCCAAAAGATACTACGGTATTACCCCAAATATCATTTCAGTCAAATAATAGTAAAATACTGGTGTACCTACTAGTATTTGAATACTAGCCTAAAGAGTCTACAGTTTTTTTTTGTTTTTTGTTTTTTTTTCTGGTTTGGTGTTTTAGAGAGCTTCCTATGGACAGCTAGTGTACTGTTGATTGCATATATTAATTGCATTAAATATATGCTTATGTCAAGTGAGAAGTGGCATTTTAATGTCAAATGAACAATCCATAATAACAGGCTGGTTACTCATTTGTTTTTTCTTTGGTGACCCTAATTGCTTTACTATGAGCCCATGTGGTCCGCCCTGTCCCCAGATCCTGTATAGGTGGGAGCTTCATGCACCGGAGCTACTCTTTAATTGCTTTCATATTCATTTTATTTCAGATTTGTTACTTCACTTGGGATGATTCAACTTTTCAAGTTACAGGGAAAGCTTTCAACTTCCAACTCATATTCACAACAAAGGTAAAGACTCCACCACAACTCAATCACCAAAGAGATATAGCAATGGCCATGTCGTTGTCTTTGTGTTTCTGAGTTTCAAATCATGAAACTTATAGTGTTATTAGCAGTAATGAACACTAAACAGAGTAATTTGTACTTAGAATTATTAGATATAAAAGTTTATAATTTAGTCATTTTCTATACTTTCTAAGAAATTTTAGAATATTTACTTAATTTTTAGTTTTTAATATTTTTTCACTTAGAAAATTCAAATACCACGTGATATAATATATTGCCATAGGTATGGTACCATTCTGAACCAAGGCTAGTGTGATAGCTGGTACAATATTGACAAAATTGGTGTAGATGCTCTCAAATACCTCGAGGAATAGACATTAATTGTTTTTCCTTGATCATGCTGATAATGTTATATAGATCTAATCCATTCATCATATTTGGAAAGAGTTAGACATGCTACAAATAAAATATCATAACAATTAAATGCTTTTATTCCATGTTCTTTGAGTTAGAAATCAAGATAATTTATTTCTGTTCTATTTTTCAAAGACCAAAACACAAGTACCTAGGATTATCCAAATGCAATGACTTATTGTGAGCCACTTAATTTTTGCATGTTGTACAAGATGAATGGCCTAGATATTTTTGAAGTCCCCTTGACCCCACATTGTCTCCGTCGATGATTATATGATTCAAAGTTGGGTTTCAATAATGGAATGCTTCGGTCTTAAGGATTGCCTGTTCGTCCCAACTTTATAAAGGATTCCAAATTCCTAATGTGAAACGATGAAACAGCCAAAATAATTGAGGTAATATTTCTTCAATGAAGACTTCACTACCAGAGTAGCTTGCATGATATTATTGGCCTTGTGTGACACGTTTAGTACTTTATTTAACATACTTCCACCACCTTATGTTTTTTATTTTCAGTATATAATTTTGATAGTTGTAACTCAGTACCGGTTAAAGAAAAATAAAAAGTAAATCTTAAATGTTTAGCCAATAAATATTCTATGCAGTTGATTGGGGATTACTCAACATCTCCTCTGAAATAATTATACAGCAAAACAATCCCTAAATGTCTAAGAAACCACAAAGAGAACGGGGCTATGTGTGAAGCCTTAAGGGATAAATCCCAAGATTAGTGAGGTGCTGAGAGTTAGTCAACATCGCCTGGGGAGAGGGAACTAGGTTATTTATAAGAGTTTGGGAAACTTTTCTAGCAACGAAGCTTTTTCTGGTAAGGGAGTAACAAAACTATGAGGCTGTATGAGCAGCCAAAGTGGACAATATTGTTGTTGTGGGACTCTGGCCATTACAAATGGTATCAGTAGCCGCATGTGAGTGCATGCATGTTCCTCTGTATAGCCAGCCACTGGCTCTGTGTATGTAGGATCTAGGAAAAGGTACTACTTCTATCAACAAAATTACCTATTCCTCAAAGAAAACGATGACAGCACACATTAAGTTGGGGTGGGAATATCATCTCCTTGAGGAATATTTTACTATCTAATCTTAATAAAGTAGTAGTATCCAACTATGGTTTTAAACTTCTTTTAATGATTAAATTCATATGGTAATCCTTATGAACCATTGGACATACAAATGCGAGTCTTTGATTTATGGTCTGGATTGCAGTCGGGTTAATCTTGGAAACTGGATCTGTATTTAGCATAGGACCGGAGAAATGTAGGTAGGCTCCATGTAACCCACTAGATCAAAGGTGTGGATTGCATCCATCTGGGCCAAATTGCACTGTATTGATGTGACCCTTCTTGTCACAATAATTGTACTCTAAATTCTTGTATCTGGACTTAGATTTACTCTTGCCCCTGTTATTCTTCTCCTAACTTTTGATCTTGCTTCTCCCATTGTTTTCTGAGATCAAAATCTTAAACTGTGATGTGATGGCAACTTGAGCTCATCGCCTTATTTCTTCATTTAGAACTGCGCTTTTTATAGATTCTCATGTCACAGCACCACCTGGAGTAGAATTGGCTAGAGAAACACGAAAAAAATTTCATGAGTCAGGTAAGTATTTAAAAGCCATAAAATAATGATATCATCGTCAAACTTGACACCAACATCAGATAGTTACTGAAAGCATCTGATCAACTCGTTCAAGTAGTCAAAAATAGAACTCCCTTGTATCTCGGGTGCATTACTTGATTAAGTATAAATAACTTATTATTCCCAATTCTCAACGCATACAAGTTTTCTAATTTGATCCATGGAGTTCTAGTATGTGTTTTATTTTGAATATGATTCAAAACATTATCTTATACTCACTGTCGAATGAAACCACATACCTATTCATGTTCAAAAGCCCACTCATCTTCGGACTTATCCTCCGATTTTTTTATAGCAAAGATAGGTAGATGTAATTTCTTCACAAAAAGAAAATCTTTTATCTTTCTCTTCTACTTGTGATAATTAGTACCATTTAAGTAAATCATTTTGCTCATATTTGCCTCCATAGCTAAAGATAGAATACTTATACCAATTTCAGGAGAGAATCTCACAAATTTGAGAATACCACTGCATCCAGAACACTGGATTTATCCAAGAACTAGTCTATCCCCTTTGAAAACTACTAAAAAATAAACCTACTCCAATCTGATTACTGTTGCAACTCTGCTACTATTGAACTCGAACTGTTGCAACTCTGCTACTGCTGTGATGCTTTTAACTTTATACTGTTGCAACTCTGTTACTATGTAACGCTACTGTTTGCACTCTTATTATTACAACTCTGCACTATTGTAACTCGTACCTATTAAAACTTGGACTGTTGAAACCCGCCTCTGGGCACTGTGACAACTCAGTACTGTAGTAGTACTGTAGTTATCACTGTAGTCGACAATAATGATGATGTTTTTACTGTAACATAACGATGATATTCTTACTGTAGCTGACTATAGCAGAAATAGTTTTTTCTTTCTCTTGCCTGCCGGTGTTACAACTCTATTTTCTACCTTTGTTTTACAGAAGACCCGTGCTCTCATATCATTTGTTAATCGATCTTCAGCTTTTCCCTATTTATAGGGTTTTTAGAGCTTAATTTTTAACATATTGTTCATAAAAGTTTTAGGTGGTAGCCGGCAACGGTAGCCGTCACAGTTGACATCGGCGGAGCTGCATTTGAAAGCTTCTGTCAGTGTGGCAAAGTTTGATAGTGGCGGCTGAAAAAAATGGGACTGGACCAATAGTTTTTGTGATGGCTCTTTTTTCATTTTTTTCAGCCATTCCTCATATTCTCTATAGTAGAAGAAGAAGAGCAAAATGAGTTTGAAGATCAAAGAGAACGGCTTGAAGATTCTTCCCTTTGGCTATCCAATACCATGATATGTGGCAGCATTTCTTCATCTAATTCTGGGTTTTTCTTCTCTCCCCACAATATGTAGAGCTTTCTCACTATTTTTTCATACACATATGCAAAAGGATGTCACCCCTCACTCAGAAGTTATCATATCACTGCCTATGCCTAAACAATCAAAGAGAGAATCTATGAATCATCATCATCATCATCAAGACCTTATCCCAATTAGGGGTCGGCCACATGAATCTTATTCCTCCATTCCACTCTATTAAATACCATGGCTTCATTTAGTCCCAAAGTTTTTAAATCTTTCCTCACCACTTCTATCCACGTTCTTTTGGGCCTTCCCCTTGCCCTTTTAGAACCTTCAACTTGTATTGCCTCACTCCTTCTAACTGGTGCCGTTGTTGGTCTCCTTTGAACATGTCCAAACCATCTAAGTCTAATCTCCCTCATCTTGTTACCTATTGGTGCTATCCCTAAATTTCTTCTAATATTTTCATTTCTAATTCTATCCTTTCTTGTCTTACCACTCATCCATCTCAATAGTACATCTAAATACTAGACAGAGAGCACACGTGGCTCTTCTACATCGAAAGCTACCCATTAAAGCTCTCAAGGAAGAAAACGAAGAAGTCATCGTGGATCAAGGGTTTGCAGAGGTTCTTCTCAACCTAATTTTTTTGCTTGTTTTTTTGGTTCACTCAGTAAAAAATCTGCAGTTTTTCTTCGTTTTTCTGGCATGGTGTTGCAAAGAGCTTCCTATGGAAAGCTACTTTATACCATATACCGTTGGTTGCATTGATAGTAGTTGGCTGGTTACTCTGGAGACATGGTTTCAGTTCAGTAAACAAAACTCAGCATTTTTTCTTTCTTTTTTCTAGTGTGGTATTGCAGAGAGCTTCCTATGGACAGCTACTCCATAAGTTCATTGCATTGATTGGAGGGGGTTACTCTATATCTCTATGGTTTAGGTTCAGTCAGTACAAATCTACAGCTTTTTTTTTTTTTTCCTGGTTTGGTGTTTTAGAGAGCTTCCTATGGACAGCTACTCTACTATTGATTGCATCAAATATATGCTTATGTCAAGTGAGAAGCAGCATGTTAATGTCAAATGAACAATCCACGATAACAGGCTGGTTACTCATTTGTTTTTTCTTTGATGACCCAAATTGCTTTACTATAGGCCCATGTGGTCCACTCTGTTCCCCGACCCCGTATAGGCTGGAGCTTCGTGCACCGGAACTGTCCTTTAATTGCTTTCATATTCATTTTTTTTCAGATCTGTTACATCACTTGAGAATGATTCAACTTTTCAACTTACAGTGAAAGCTTTCAACTTCCAACTCATATTCACAACAAAGGTAAGATTCTACCACAACTCAATCACCAAAGAGATACAGCAATGGCCATGTCGTTGTCTTTGTGTTTCTGAGTTTCAAATCATGAAACTTAGTGTTATTAGCAGTAATGAACACTAAACATATAATTTCTTGAGTCCAAACTCTTAGACTCTGTTAAGAGTTAGAAATTAGCCAAGACTCGATAGTAATTTGTACTTAGAATTATTAGATATAAAAGTTTATAATTTAGTCATTTTCTATACTTGACCCCACATTGTCTCCGCCCATGTTTATATGATTCAAAGTTGGGTTTCAATAATGGAATGCTTCGATCTTAAGGATTGCCTGTTCGTCCCAACTTTATGAAGGATTCCAAATTCCTAATGTGAAACGATGAAACAGCCAAAATAATTGAGGTAATATTTCTTCAATGAAGACTTCACTACCAGAGTAGCTTGCCATGATATTATTGGCCTCGTCTGACACGTTTACTACTTTATCTAACATACTTCCACCACCTTATGTTTTTTATTTTCAGTATATAATTTTGATAGTTGTAGCTCATTGCCTGTTAAAGAAAAATAAAAAGTAAATCTTAAATGTTTAGCCAATAAATATTCAATGCAGTTGATTGCGGACAACTCGACATCTCCTTTGAAATAATTATACAGCAAAGCAATCCCTGAATGTCTAAGAAACCACAAGGAGAACAGGGCTATGTGTGAAGACTTAAGGAATGAATCCCAAGATGGGTGAGATACTGAGAGTTAGTCCACATCGCTTGGGGAGAGTGAACTGGGTAATTTATAAGAGTTTGAAAAAGTTGTATGAGCAGCCAAAGCGGATAATATTGTTAGTAGAACCCTTAGCTGTTACTCTGTAGAGTTACTTGGGGTAATGTTAGGAATATTTTACTATCTAATCTTAATAAAAGTAGTAGTATCCAACCATGGTTTTAAACTTCTTTTAATAACTGAATTCTTATGGTAATCCTTATGAACCATTTGACATACAAATGCAAGTCTCTGATTTATGGTCTGGATTGCAGATGGGTTAATCTTAGAAACTGGATCTGTATTTAGCGTAGGACCGGAGAAATGCAGGTAGGCTTCATGTGGTAGATCAAGGGTGTGGATTGCATCCATCTGGGCCAAATTGCACTGTGTTGATTGTTATTTTATGAACTGTCCTGATTGATCGCCACCATTTATGAGGTAAAATTCAGCAGAATTCTCCATCTGGTGTGCTCAATGGGCCTATCCGCAGTTCTAAGTTGTATTTTCGGCATTCTTCCTCCAAGGGCTCCACTGGCAATCATCAAGTAGACGGTTTTGATCAATCCATTCATAGATCCTGAAACTTCTGTTATATGGAAATTAGGAAACCGGAAAGTCTGGTGGTTCGCGTGCCACCGAAACAGTCATGGTCTATTCTTTCCTGTACTCTCATTCCCGATCAGTTTGGGCAAACGGAGGTAAGACAGATAGAGAAAGGCGGGCCCACTATTATTTGGTGGCTTGGACCACATGGTAAGAAGTCAAAGATTATTACGTAACAAGCTTGGAGCCGCGTGGACGAATGACGTTTTCCGTTTACTTATCTGGATAATTTTATCCCAGAAACATATTTTTCCAGTCCTCGCCTTCTTCTAGAAGCAGAATATGGTAATTGATCTTTCACTGTCCTACAATCCAACAGTGACAAAAGTATGCTGGGACTGTTTGGAACGGGGACAACAAAAACGGTGACGAGGTTATCTGCGGGTAATGTTATTAGCACAGCAGCAACTCTTGAGCATCCCACGTTGCTGAGCAGTTTTTGGATACAATAATCTTAATGTGGCCGACTTATCCTCTTTTAAAATTAGTTTCACTACGCCATCTGCTGCTCTGGCTAATTGTCTATCCTTTAACCCTTGAACTTGGATAAAATTATTTAAGAATGACAGTACAATGTTATAGAAAGTTGCCGTTTTAGGTTGTTTTCCCCTTGTTCTCACAAGCATATGTACAGGTTTTGGTGCAATGTGGTAGGGAAACTTTGCCGACCGAGTTTTCTGAGTTAACTCGTGTGCATATATTAGAATTATGGCTCTAGAGCAATCAACCAAACACGGTTAAGTTCATTAGAAATTGAATGGCTTGCCATTTCCTTAAAAATTCATATGAGCAGAGAACCGAGTGAAGAATTCAATTCTGTAATCCCTAAAATTTAGTCATGCTGGTTGGATTTTAAATTCTCATCTTACCAAAAATTCCCCCAATTGCTAGAATTGAATTCCTCGCCCATTTTTCATACTGGGTCTTGAAAGAGGTCACCTTAATTTTGGGATTCTTCGTTGGGTGATGTTAACTTCCGAGTTGACTTGTTGAGACTTAACTGCTGATGTTTGCCATCTTAGCCATCGATTTTCCTCCCTTAAGAATGATAGTGGTTAGGATCACTCCGTTGAGAAGTCTTGTGGCCCGTAGCCCATACAAGATGAGCAATTTGATCATTAAGCTGAAATTGGTGGCCACAGTTATCCACATGGCTAGGACTAACTAGCAGATCTTTTGCCTCATGTCCACCGTACTATCAATAAAGATCTACCGTCAACGTTTGTTCTTGATCTTATGTGTCGCCGATCAACGGACAGTAGCCGAAAGCTTTGTCAAAACCAGCACAACAGAGTGGGAGTAGGCGGCTTACGACCTTTATGTGCGCATTGATGCAAACACACGCCCACTTTCTGCCTCGTGGATGGATTTTCGGTCACGAAATAAGGACGGTGGCTAGACACATTCCGAACTCCCACTTTAGGGGCCCACCAGAGATGACCACAAATCCGTGATTGGCTCAATTGTGGCAGATGTAAAGGTTACGTGATACACGAGGGCGCACAAAATTCTCTTGAAAGTAAGAGTGAGGCACCCGTACAAGCGGGCTCTGCCCATTTCAATGGCAGGTCCGCCAATAAGGTAGGCCGTCCAGTGGTCGAGCCATTGGAAGCTAGAAATTGACTCGACTGGTTCAATGAATCTGAAATACAGCTTATGCTTTGATGACTCGGTGTATCTTTAACATGGGACCGTAATCATGTGGCTCGAGGAGTCCGCCCAGATGGCCCACAACGATTAAGGTTTCGATCACATAGCCCGATGTTGATTATATAATTCAAATCGTAGCAGTGATTGCTATCTAGCGCAGATAAACCCCAAAATATTTTGAATGGACGAAAAGAAAAAGAAAAGACAAACCGGAATACTTAATTATTGCCTTTGACCCAAAAAAGGAAAAAGGACGGCTCTTTCAATGGATGATGTTTTAAGGTACAAGCCATCTAAATTGTGCTCAATGTTGTTGTGAACGGTTTGGATTTTCCAAAACACAGCCCCCCCTGGAATTTTAGACTTCCACTGCATACGAAAAAGGATGGAGATTATCATTATCATCAAGACCTTATTTCAGTTGGGGTTTGGCCGCGAAAAAGGAAAAGGACGGGGATAAGAAGAATAAAAGATGGGATGTGTTCTACTTGGGAATAAAATACGGTCGGTGTCCTTAAGTTTCATCTTGCTTTGACATAGAAAGGATGGGTGTCCATCCCAGTGCACGAAGTTCTTTGTAGTTCTTTGTATGCACAGTTAGTAAAAGGGGCGGATCACAAAGGACTTATAGTATAAGGCCTTGTTTTGTATTTTTGCAAGAAGCTATTTTAATGTCTTTAAAGTCATACAATTTAAGAATCTCAACAACCTTGATGAGTCATTCCATCTCTCGTGGTCGTAGATTAGTTCACATCTACCCTTTGGAATGCAAATATATCACATTTTGGGACTCTAGAATCATAAATCCCTTTTAGTCACCGTCAATATGTTGCGATTGTAAACTTTGTTGATAAATACAGGTCACTAGAGGCCAACAAGAAGGGAAACCTTGGCTTAACAGTAAAGTTGTCATAGTGTGACTTTGAGATCATAGGTTTAAGGGTTTGGAAACAGATTTTTAAAAAAATGCAAGATAAGACTGTATACTATAAACCCTTATAATTTACCTTTTTCAAACTCTATATACACTAGAGCTTTGTGAACGAGGGCTGCCCTAGTCACTGTCAATGTGTTAGACGATTGTGAACTTAGCCATATTATGAGCCAACAAGAGGGTGTCATTGCCTCTGGTTGACTACACTTTCCCCTTATACATGGTACATGGATCTAAGGGTAGGACGTGGGGTCATTTCTTTATAAATAGCAGAGTTGAGATAACGTTCACACAGACAAGTCTTGTTGGCATCATCCAGGAAGTCATTGTCTCTGCCATTCCCATAATAACATCAAGGTAGCTAAATCATGTCATCAAGACCTTATTTCAATTAGAGGCCAGCAATAAAGGGCAGCCCTAGTGCACAAAGTTTCTATCTATGCGGGGTACGGAGGAGGGGCGGATTATAAGAGTCTATAGTATACAATTATACCTTACATCTTTGCAAGAAGCTGTTTTCACACCTTGAACCCATGACCTTAAAGTCACATGATGACAACTTTACTGTTGCACCTAGAAATGAAAAAAAATCAAGGTAGCTAAATCAGCCAGATTAAACCAGTGGAATGCTTGTAAAGCCTTAAGATAACCATTGTTACGTCACGATACAGGTTGGTTAAGTTGCTTTATAAATAATGCACAGCATTTCCGTCTAATGGGAATTCATCTTGATTAAATACATACAACTTGGTTACATATCAAATGATGTTGGTAGAAAATATTATTTATGAAGGAGAGCCTTAACGCAATGGTAAAAGTTGTCGTCGTGTGACCTTGAGGTCACAAGTTTAAGGTGTGAAAACAGCCTCTTGCAAAAATATATGATAAGGCTGTGTACTTTAGACCCTTGTGGTCTACCCCTTTCCCGGACCCCACATAGGCAGGTTCTTTGAGCACTGGAGTTGCCCTTTAGAAAATATTATTTGTGACAATAATAACAAATTATGGTTGCATGACTCTGATAATTTAATGTTTTTGACTCCGGATCTTTGTTATTAAACGACTAAGCACACGTACATGACAATGGACTCGGATATTCAATAAAATGTTTCGAATCTATCATCGTCACAAAGAACTATCCCTTCATTCCATGTTCAAAAACAAATCTTATGTTATTAAGCTAGCTTATTTACTCACGCACTTCTCGGCTCCCATGACATGGACCCATGCCTATTTTTTATTGCATTTGCTTTTGAGGAGATGCTTTAGCAGCCTTTACCGATTTTCCAATACATCCAAAATTCGATTTAGTATGTCGCTTTCGAGTAAATGCCCTAACAACCCTTGCATATTTTCTACTGCACCCAAAATCTGATGCAGTGTGTCACTTATGGAAGATGTACTAGCATGAGGAGATGTCATTGATAGATTCATGTCATAGGGTTTTCATACTTTGAAGAAATTAAAGATGATTTTCATTATTTCTTCTTCTTACTTACAAACTAATATAAATATGCATATTCATTGGTAAATAACAAAAGAAAATAACGAAATCATTCAATTTCTTCAAAAAGGTTTTACTTGTCGGTTGACAGCTAACGTAAAACCCTCTTCCTTTTTTATCCTGGCTCAGGACTAGCATTATATATATATTATTTCATCATCCTTGAGCTATTGATACTATTAATCTAAGCTTTCATTTTTGGATGCTGAAAGTTATGAGACCCAATTAAAGTGCTTATTAAAAAAGTGGCATGGTGCACCAAGCTGGGTGAACCACAAGAGTCTGTAACACACAAACTTATCTTACATTTTTGCAAGATGCTTCCAAGCTTCAAACTCATGACCTCAAAGTACCTACTACGGTTAGTAAGGCTCTAGGCCTAGAGAGTGGTGTCAGAATGACTGGCCATGTGTCTGGTCCAGCCTGCCAATGGATGAGTCTTACTCGTATGTAAGGACTCCACTGATTATCGGCCTTGGATTAGATAAATCCAGAGTTTTATGTTTAGCTGTAGCCGTACATCTCACCTCTTCCATGATTCTAGATCATTACCGTTCATTTTACAACTCATGATCAGACTCACAGACAGAAGGATCATCCAGTAGAAGGGACTTTTGGGGCATGCTTTATCTAAGACGAGTCCTACAGCGTAGAAAAATAAACAAGACTTGCATGACCCATTTACTCGGGCCGTTTTCAGCCTTTTAAGCAAAACGGACGGCAAATCGGTTAGCTTATGAACCGTAATTAGCATCAAACGCGCCTTATTTTGAGATATTGGAAGGGTCAAATCGTATTTACGCCCCATATGTTGGGCATTTTTGGGAGCGCCAATTAACTTTTATATAAGCAGTTGTTCCAGCTACAGGCCCTGCTTCAGTTCTGAATCCAAACCGGCCCCAGCTCTACTCACCCCGGCCACGGCTCCATGGCCTTCTGGTTCCGTAACCTCCTCGTGGCTTTCTGCGTCTCATGTAATTACCATTTTCTCATTCATAATTCGATGGATGTGCACATATTCACTTGATCTGATGATCCAAACCGTTTATCTTGGTAGATGTGCTGGGGATAAGATCAACATTAAAAGGTTTTCCCTAGTTGGATGGCTTGGAGAAATTGATCATTTGTGGAGGGTTATTGGCGAATACAAACTGTTGCTTTTACTTCTAGCCAATCCTCTTGAGGGCCAGAAATCTGTGGCTTAAATTGTCCGATGGATTCGAATTTTAGTGCACAGCTCATCCACAGCACCATCTATTTAGGTGTGTCATGGATGAGTGAGAATTAGAAGATTAGATTAGTAAAGAGTTCGATCAGAGCCAGGAATCAGTGCTCAGAATTTTCATATGAGTGCGATAGCTCATCCATAGTGCCACCTTCTAATTAGACGGCTGGGATCACTGAAAAAATGGCCCTGCTTGTGCTTTCATGTAATATTTGCATTCTATTTATTAAATTATTTTTTGCTCGTCATGTAGGTACTGGTGCAACTGTGTTCACTCTTCATAACAACTGCAAGAACCCGATCTGGCCCGGTATCCAACCCAGTGCCGGAAAAATGATCTTAGCAAACGGCGGTTTCCTACTAAAACCAGGCCAAAAGGTCAAAATATCAGCCCCAACAGGGTGGTCCGGCCGGTTCTGGGGTCGATACGGCTGCTTCTTCAACAGCAATGGACAGGGCACCTGTCTAACCGGCGATTGCTCTGGATCTCTAAAATGTGCCGGCATGGGTGGTGCGCCACCAGCAACCCTAGCCGAGTTCACACTCAACAGCACTGTTGACTACTACGATGTCAGTCTTGTAGATGGTTACAACATGCCCGTATCGATTTTTAGTTCCAGAGGATCCGGCACTTGTCCGGCTGCGAGGTGCTCGTCGGACTTGAACCGGAACTGTCCGAAGGAGCTGCAAGTCAGGAGAAATGGCAAGGTTGTGGCATGTATGAGCGCTTGCATGGCTTTTAACGAACCTCAATATTGCTGTACGGGTGCTCATGCAGGTCCGGTTAGGTGTCAGCCCACGAATTACTCGAACATGTTTAAGAAGGCTTGCCCGAGTGCTTACAGTTACGCTTATGATGATCGGTCTAGTCTTCTCACCTGCAATGGAGCTGATTACTTGATAAGGTTTTGTTGAATTATTATCAGAGAGCTAATATTCCCTTCTCTCTTTCGAAGTTTTTTTTTTTGGGTACTTTTCTCTACGGGGTCTACTTTTATGATAATTTTAATTGTTCATCTTAACTATTTTGCAGTGATTAAGGTCTGATCCAAATATCACATATATTGGAAGATTGATTGTACAATTGCTTTTTTTAGTACTAAAATCAATGGCAAAAAACTAATTTTATTAAAAAAGGCTAAAAAAATTAATGTTCAGATGTTTAAAGTTGTCGTTATGTGACCTTAAGGTCACGGGTTCAAGGCGTGGAATCAGCCTCTTGCAAAAATGCAAGGGAAGGCTGCCTACTTTAGGCCATTGTGGCCCACCCTTTCCTTGGAACCGGCATAGGCAGGAGCTTCGTGCACCGGGGCTGCCCTTTATATTTAAAGTATGTGTTATTGCACGCATATAGCAAGATGCTTGAGACAAATGGTTTTTTAACATAAAAGAAGTGGGCCACACGTGTACTTTTACCATAAAATCTGAAAAGAGAATGTGACATTAGTACCAAAAGTGCGCGAAAATATTCTTTTTTTCTTCTTTTATTTTAAAATTTGAACCCTAATATTATTACGTAAATACGCATACACCCTATGAGTATACTCAAACTCGTGACTTGCATGATTGTGACCACTCTTGCCCCGTTACCCCAGACTTATACACCAAGGTTGTTGAATTTGGACCTGTTTAGTAGATACGAAGTTTGAAGGTAATCTAAATGTGAAGTTACTTGTAGGTAGTTGGGTGTTATAAGATGGTTATTGACCATCTACTCTCCATGAAAATGATGGGTCCATTGGTTTTGATCCAGCATTAATATGCTAATTGTTGTAATTCAATTCATGGTCTTAATGATTCTTGAGAAGAAGTGAGCTGCCTTGAGATGACATGATATCAACCATATAACTGTTAGTGGTGCTTGAGTTGAGATCTCTTCATCTCACTTCAGCCGTGTTTGGGAGGAAATTTATTCATTATAGCTCACTGTATGCAGTGCTTGAGATGAAAATATCTCATCCCAGCTCATTGTTAATGATCCTTGAGATGAGATGAGAAATCCTTATCTCAACCCAGCTTACCATAGTAGGATTATATCACTTCAGTTCAAAACTTCATTATTAATATGGAGATTGTTCCTAGTGTAAATGAAAGTCATTTCTTCACATCCCAAAGTTCTGCTCCACTGTTTTTGCTTGAGATGGAAATAAATTATTACAACAAAACTAGGATCTATATCATTTATATCATGTCATCTCAATTGATCTCCTCCAACTCATCTCAATCCAGCTCCACACGTCTCTAGTGATATTTTCAATCATCTCGCTTGATCTCCAATTGGGACGAGAACTGTGACTCCATTGACATATGCATCTGCTTAAATTATCTCAAGTTAGATCTCAGGTCATCTCATGCTCATCCATTTCAAGCACCATAACACCAAGTATAGTGGGGAATGGCGAAAGGATAATCCATCAAGTACTCTTCCATGCAGCTATGCCTTGGTCCCACACCAAGTAGATATCTCATCCTTGATACTCAAGGAAAATGATACACATATTTTAATACCAATGGTTGTTTTCAGAAATATATTATGGAGGGTTGCCATTTAGGCCTGCTAGTCCTCAGCAGTCTCTAAGATCAGAGGCTATAGGCATCAATTGTAAAATGCTTTATTTTATTTATTTATTTTTATCTTTGAATGTTGGTTAATGATTTATGATTGATCGAGACCAGAGAGTCTTAATCACAATTGGAGCAATAACAATTGCTCGCATCATGGTTGTCCACCAGGGTCAATACTGCCTCTCATTGGCAAGGTCTAAAACAAGGAGAAAAGTGCCTGCAATCTCTATTTTCAATATTTTCTTTTATGTGGAATCTCTATCACCAATTGTCTTAGCCCAATTTCATGTCTTGGATAGACGTATTATACAGGACTTGTAAAAGGTAAGCCCTAATCTCATGTACAAGAGAAAGAGGAAGGACAGAAATTAAAGAGAAGATGGGTAGGGCAACAGAGACTAATAGAGAAGAAGATGATCTCAAGGAATGAACCAGTGGATGTAACGGATCTACTAAATATGAACAGGAGAAATGACCAATAAGTAGTAAATCGGCAGTTTCAGGTAAACCGGATTCTAGACGGCAACACCATCCGGACTGAGCCTGCTGTATTGACTCTCTCACTCCTCTGTCTGATCTCTCCTTAATTTGGATTATGATCTGACCCATTAGCGTAGATAGGTTACCTGCAAAAAGAGCTCATACCGTTTGCTTGCTTCTACCTAGTTATGATCTGACCCATTAGCGTAGCTAGGCTACCTGCAAAAAGTTTCAACTGAGAAAACTAATAGCTAGCTAGAAGAATCTAATGAGCACGAGCTTTTACAGGTATCTCAAGATAGCAGTAGACAAAGAAGATGAATGGGTGAGATCATTCAAAGGTGGGGTCAGATGTTATCCCCAGTCAGTCCCCGAAGGTCAGTCTGACAGCATTTCTTGACTCCACAAGCTTAATTATCATCTCCATAAGCATGCTGCACTTCTCTAAACACTTTGTCATGCCAATACTGCTCTTCATGAGATAAGGCATGTTCCCTAAATCATTTCGGAGAACTGAATACCAACCTGGACAAGCATATGGACTAGCATAGAAAGGGACAGCCCCTGTGCACGAAGCTCTTGCGTATGCAGAGTCCAGAGAAGGGGCAGATCACAAGGGTCAATAGTATGCAGCCTTAACTTACACTTTGCAAGAGGCTGTTTCCACGTCTTGAACCCGTGATCTCAAGATCACACAACGACAACTCTACCGTTGTACCAAGGCTCCCCTTTCAAGTATATGTACTAGCATACACCTCTAAAATCAGAGAAATATTATTGTGGAGCACGACAACATTAGCTGCCATGCAGTGCCCACTTTAGCATAAAGGAGCCCCTTGGGATGATCTCACCAGTTCATCTGGTTTCTCTATCTTTGAATGTAAGATAACCCCAAAACCAAGCAGACTGGATGACTCTAATTGGTGTCATGCTCAAATAGCATTCTTCCTTAAATTATGATGTTGCCAATATAGTAAGGGCAATTATATTTAAGGCGTATTTCCATGGGTCACCATCAATCCCGGTGGCCACCTAATCCAGCGGCAGAAGCACCAAAAATAAAGAAGCAGATTTTATAGGCAAACTTTCTTTACAACTGAAATATGTAAGGCCATAAAAAGGCACCCAAACCAGGATGAACTATATCTTTACAGCGGAGATCTGTGAAGAGTAAGCAATTATAAAGGAAAATGCTGCTGAAGGACTACCTAAACAAACCATAATATGTTTGATAACATCTGCGCATGTAAAGTCCTATGACTTGCACTCACAGCTAGAAGTACAGAGAATTTAAGAGTCCGTCCACTTAAAATTCATCATCACCGTATCCATCTACAATCATTCACGTATATCCCCATGGTCTCTCATTTACTTGCACAAGCAAAGATATGATTTTGTCATATATCAATGGAGATAATTTTCTTTATCTCCTCAAGAAACGATATCCTTGTAAGCCGACAATCAAAATTACAGAAAGACAAGATCAGGAGCACTACGATATGGCAAGAAAAGAGTACCTAAATGGATGAGCAGCACCTGGCCCTACTTGGAGAGGGGTCCTGCTGTTGTCCAGGGACTAAAATCTTGGTTCCCTTGAGAAGTGAGGCATTCCCTGCAGATTCATGTTCGTCGTTGGCAATCAGGGACTTCTTACTGACGATGCGGTAGATCTCTGTTAGGACTGTCAAGAAGGCTGTCTCAACATTGGTGGCCTCGAGAGCAGATGTCTCCATGAAGAAAAGGTTCTCCCTCTCAGCAAACTCCTTGGCGTCCTCAGTAGGGACTGCCCGGAGGGTCCCCAAGTCAGACTTGTTGCCAATGAGCATAATCACAATGTTCTTATCGGCATGACCACGAAGCTCCTCTAACCATCTTGCTACATGGTCGAAAGACTGACGTTTTGTCATGTCATATACCAGCATCGCCCCGACTGCTCCTCTGTAGTAAGCACTTGTTACTGCCCGGTACCTGTGGGTTCCAATTTCGGTTTAGAAGAAATAATCATTGTGAATGCAACAGATGAATATTGAATCTGTATTTATCATGTAATGGTCTATGGAAAGTGAAAATTTTCTTAACGAGCATGAGCATGCATGATCAATAAAACAGAAAGCATTGAAGAAATACATAAAGCAAACAATTGCAGCCTGAACGGGAGACTCTGTGCTTTCAGTCATTCCTCTTATTCCATCTAGCGTGATGAATACTTTGGGTAGTCTTTATCAATCAATTTTTCATCAACCCAACAAGTTACATGAGACCGAATAGCTGCATCCATTATTTTCAAAAGTATGGTTTCTGTTCATCTTATAGCTTCCATAGGCAGCAGAAATTTCGTGAAAGTTTAGTTCTGATAGATTTAATGTTGTCTTAATCAGTTCAATGTGAAAATAATCAATGTTACAGATTGAATAACTGATAAAGAAACAAGTCCAGATTTAGCCTTTACTCCACAATATTATTTTGGAAAAATGTTACATGCTACTTACATTTTGAAAGTATTTACAGAGACCTGAAAAATCATTTATCTTAGAATAAAGACTTTATCTTTTGATTTTTCACATTTTATCTCCATTCTGCGAGCAAAAATGAGGGTAGGCATTGTTTATTTGAAAAATATCACATGTAACTGCACCTATAAAGACTCCTACAGGGATAAGTCGTGGCCTACATCACAAGGTAAGGGACTAATAATATAAAATTCTTTGTAAATTATAGGTTTCTACATGTATTTTTTCCCTCCAGAAACACACTCAGATGTATTTAAGGATAAAACTGTCCCATGTGAAGGCAGTTAATTTAAGAATCATCATCATCATCAAGACCTTATCCCAATTAGGGGTCGGCCAAAGGCAGTTAATTTAAGCACAGGTCACTAAATGCTTCAGGAAGTAAGTTGGTTTTATATACATGTAATTTCTTGATAGGTCTTAGATTTTACTTTATCAAGTCTTTCTTGCTTTCCCCAGCATTTCTCAAAATAGGGAGCCAATGTTGGTGGTCTTTCTTTTCAACAATGCCAATATACATGTAATTTCTTGATAGGTCTTAGATTTTACTTTATCAAGTCTTTCTTGCTTTCCCCAGCATTTCTCAAAATAGGGAGCCAATGTTGGTGGTCTTTCTTTTCAACAATGCCACATCTCCTACTGCAACTTGACTAGATTATTTATTGAAGGAAACAATATACTCTCTTGTCAAATAGCAGAGATGCAACAGTGAATATGGAGGCAGATTAAAGCAGAGAATACGCACATTAAAACAAGAGAGAAGGTGGGGTGGAGGGAGGGAGGGGTGCGCAGTAACTCATTCATCCTTCTCTACTTCCTCTTTCTGTTAATCATCCAAATCGTAGCTTTCTTTTTCATCTGAAAACTGGTGAGATGCAAAGAAAGCACATATCCATCTGCATACATCCTATTCAATTATTTTCTTTAGGTGAAATTCTTGAGAAAATAGTGCATCCAAGTCAACTCTAGAAGTTTGGAAAACAAAAATTTGGCTGCAAATATTTGAACTCCAACCATGCACTTGGTTCACAAATCAACATCTCAGGTGAATAAAGGCAGAGGACTCATAACCTAGTTTACAAGGCAGCTTACTAAATCACTTTTTATGAAGCTTGCTGAAGATAGTTTAGTACTTGCTTTTGATAAACAAATGAAATAAGAGGTAGCCTCATTAAAATAGAGTGGGAACATCTAGCAGCATGACCTGTTCTTCCTCTAGCGCATTGGATAGCATGGAATTAGAAAATAAAAATAATAGACCCCTTGATATTGGTTTAGAGGGAATGCAACATAAGTATGCAGGAGCCTACCTGCTGAACTGCGTCAATGCAAGCTTCACTAAGTTTCTGCCAACATGGCTTGTGATAATTAGTCGTGGACAATGGTAACACCAGAATTTGGTTTTGAACATTATAACATGTATTTGCAATTCCTTATACAGGTATTTTTGTGTAAAATGTTTCTTCTTTTACTTTTAGTTATTAAACTACAGTATCTTCAAGAGCAACTGTGGGCATTGAGATATGGGACTGTCTGGTGATTTCTAGCTGTTGTTGATAATGGGGTATCAGTTGAGGAATTTGCATTGAATTCCACATCCTCTCAGCTAGAGATATCCAACAGAACTAACCACTCTATTTATGGATAAAGATGTTGCATGAGAAGAAAAGGGTTAGTAATTCCACAGGTTTACAGGATATCAATTTGAATTGAATTCAACATCCTCTCAGTTAGAGAAATCCAATAGAACTAACCATTCTCTTTGCAGGTAAAGGTGTTGCATGAGAAGAAAAAGGTTAGAAGTTCTTCAGGTTACCAAGATATCAATCATAGCTTCCAGGTGAAATCAACACCCAGGTGTGTGGTTCTATTATTTGTTGCTATTTTGCTCACATTTAATCTGCAGAATTCCTCTAACCAAATGAATTGGAGACGTGGTTACTTGCGATAATGAAACATTGCTGTTCCATCTACTTCTATTATTAAGAAAAAAGGCAATGAAACATTTTTACTTTCTCCGTGTTAGTGCACACTAACTTTAAAGACTTGTTAGAGTTCTCACATTTGATCAGTGGGCAGCAGAAAATAGCTACAACAGATAACATTCAAAATCAGATCTGACCAGATTGCTTAAAAGAGATTAACAGCTAGGGCATATTGGTTTTATTTGTATGAGAAAAACAACTCCAGTATACTCACAACCACTTAATCTCCTCCAGAGTTAACCTATCCAAAGAAAACACACTTTAATAATTCCCTCAAACTCTTGCTGTTATCTATCATTCTCTTTAAAACCTTTTCATGCTTATATCATCTCCACCAAAAATCAACCAACTAGAAATGCATGGACAATAAAAAAATGTCATGCAGTTGCTCTTTAATCCAAACTTTTTATTCTCTAAAGCAAAGACATTTATAACTAAACCAAGACAGCTCCTACCTCTTTTAAACTTTTAAATCCCTCCTCTCCTCTTTTAAATAGAAAGAGTTATCCTGTAAAATGTATATACTCTTTGAGCTTCCAGAAGACCACAGTCATGATGAATTGACGATTTTTTGGCAACTCCAACATTAGTGTGCTAATCAGCTGGAGCTTTTGATACTTACGGAATCCAGAGATAGAGATGATAGATCGGAAAACTAGTGTTAGAATGTTTAACCCGTTCAGAGACACTCATGCATTGATGGAGTTCAAATAATAGTTAGACCCATCTTTTACAGGTGCTTGCCATTTCCAGTTAGGAATCGAAATAAAGAACCAAGAAGAAGATCAAACTAGGAATTTGGATTTCCTATTATATGGTGAGAAAATTGGACACACAGATACTAAAAGGAGCTCTAAGGACTCTTAGATTCATGTCTGGTGGCAGAAAAGGCAAAATTTCCCTAGTAAGTAAAATATCCTTCAATGGATGGTTGAACGTAAATCCCCAGAATAGTCACCAAAATTCTTTGACTCAGTAAACTGAGTGAAAGTACAAAATCAACAGTTAAAAGTACACCACATTTAACCCCTAGAAAACTGAGTAGAAAAGCGCTCCACAGTAACTGGTAAATCCTGCCAAAACCAGTCTTCATATATAATTAGAGCCAAGAAAAGAAAACAATAGAAGAGAGGAGAAGTTGTCATGAAAGTGTTAAACCATTTTTCAATGATCTGAGAATAAAGGTACACCTGTTCCTGAACTTGCAAGAAATTTGAAATGTGGAAATATGAGTTTTTTCATCTTTCTTTTTCTCGCTTTTATATTCAGTAACCTACGTTACACTAAATCTGGGCCATTCAGGATTCTTAAAGAGATCTTAAAGTTAAAATTCATTAGGGAGACAACCATAACATAAATTGCTGTTTAACCGGGCACATTATTTTGAGTCCATGGCTGTCATCAGTGGCTAAGGTAACTAAATCTTAGCCATTTAATCACTTATATAAGCACCAATCCAGCTCTGTTGATACACAATGAACCACGTGCAATTCTAAGCATAACTATAAAAATCCATATGTGCAAATTGAATCAACATATTTGAGCGATTAAATTATCTGCATTTCAACAACAGAACCAATCCAAGTCCCTGATTTTGTCAACCACTTAAACTAACACTACATGACACACTCACTAGCACTTCAAAAGGTTAAAATGGCAACATCCAACTATCAGATATAACCAGCATTTATTACCTTCCAATGATTTTACATAAGGCACCTCAAAAAGAGGAGTTGCAAGCATCACTAGGTTAAAGAGAAAGATAAAATTCCAAACTAACCAACATCCAAATTGAAGACAAGTAATCTTTGGCAAATCCAGCTAAAGCATGAATAACAAAGATCACTTGAGCCGATCAGAAAGCTAGTGACTTGATACCTTACGACACAAATTACAACTAATGTTTCACTTCAAGTAAATAGTTTTCATACATTTCGATTGCTTGCCACACAAAAGCACCCAATTTTATAGTTCAAGAACAAATAACAAAGGCCCACCTACAAAGCCCAACCTCATTTCAGTCGTAAAACAATCGTTGTAAACTGCACCTCATTTCTACAACCTGGAGAAATGACTAATCCAATTTAAGATTGTAGCACTTTTGAAGCTCAATTTTCATTCTCAAATGTCAAATCCTTATCAATTTTCCACAATTCTAAATATAAAAACCCAAAGCCTCAACAGTCTATAAAGAAGATATCCGAAAACCAAAACAGACCCAAATCAGTTAAACAAACAGATAAAGGCATTACCTTTCTTGTCCAGCCGTATCCCATATTTGCGCCTTCACCGTCTTGTGATCAATAACCAAAGTCCTCGTCTGGAATTCAACTCCAATCGTAGCTTTAGAATCCAAAGTGAATTCATTTCTCGCAAACCGCGCCAGAAGTTGAGATTTCCCGACCGCCGAATCCCCAATCAACACAACTTTAAAAACATAATCGATCTTCTGATTGAAATCTCCATACAAATTCGTCATCTCTCCACAAAAAATCCAATTTTTGTTCTTTATCTATCTATTTTGCTTCCGCTTCTCAATCTCCAAATCAAACGGAGAGAAAAAGGAGAAGCTCAGAGACTCCAGACGAGCTGGATTCGACCATGATCTGGAACTCGGATTCTTTCGGTGAAAAACAAATTCAGAGATGCAAAATTCTCTGGTTGTTTTTTTCCAACTTTTACTTTCGCAGATCTTCCAAACGACGAAAGCAAAAACGAATTTCTTTTTTGCTTTATGGCTTTGCGAACAAACCCTAGATTGAAGAAACCAAAAGTCTAGAGAGAGAGAGAGAGAGACAGGAAAAACGGAAATGAGAAAGGCCTGCCGTTCCACATCTCTCGTCGAAGGGCGGTGCCACGTCAGCAAAGGACCAACGGCTTGTGCGGATGGGCCATCAACTGTTTAATTTCCGGGTCGGGGATCCTAACGTCCGAATTGGTGGGCCCACACAAGTCTCTGTCGGACATGGCAAGATTAGCCTCACAGTTGATGTAACAGCCTACACCTTGCCATGATATTGTCTGTGTCAGCAGATTGGGGCCCATATCACCCAGCCCTCTTAGCCCACCCTCATCGGCCAAGGCTTCACAACCTCTCCCCCTTAGGGGACACGCGTCCCTGAGTGTCTTACTACACGCGAGCGCCCGTGTGTGACTAGCCACCCACACCGGGTCAGGGTCTAGCTCTGATACCACTTATAACAGTCCAAAGGCTCACACCTTACAATGATATTGTTCGTGTCAGCAGACTGGGGCTCATATCACCCAGCCCACCTACAGTTTTGTTCTTCTCCCTATAGGAGAAAAGGCCTCGTTGTGAGGGAAGTCCTCAGCACTCTTATCAAGAGCCCAGTAACTTTTCCCTTAGTGATGTGGGACTAACTCTCAGTTCCTTACCTTGCCTAGAAGCCTGCTAATCCTCTTGCTAAGGCTTCACAGTTGAGGGAGAAACGATCAACTGATCCATTTGTCAATTAAGCCATTAGGATCATTTTTTGGTGTGATTGGCCTGAAACCTACTTTGGTAGCCATGTACTCATGAAAGATAGGGAAGGTAGCCTTTACTCAACAATTGAGTTTTTCCATGTGCCTTGAAAGTCACACGTTCAAGGCATTAAAACAGCCTCAAAGTGTTGGGTGCCTTAAAGTCACAGCCTCAAGGCATTAAAATAGCCTCAAGTCTTGGGCAGTTAAATAATATCATGTTCATACCATGAATATTGGATAAATGAAGATATTAAAATAGATGAGTGACAAGACAAGAAAAGATAGAATTAGAAACGAAAATATTAGAAAAAACTTATGAGTAGCACAAATAGGTAATAAGATGAGGGAGATTAGACTTAGATAATTTGGACATGTCAAAAAGAGACTCAAAACAGCACAGTTAAGAGTAAAGCATGCAAATAGAAGGTTTTAAAAGGATAAGGAGAAGAATAGAAATGGGAAAAAAAGATTTAAAAACTTTGACATTAAATGAAGCCACAGTACTTAATAGAGGAAAATAGAACAACATGATTCATGTGCCAACCCCTAATTAGAATAAGGTCTTGATGGTGACGACGATGATGTCATTGTTAATGACTTTACTCACTTAATGCAGTTAGTTTTAGTCCTCTTGCAAATGACGCTATCATTTTAATACTATAAGTTTACTTAGAGACGGATAAGCAACAGTTAATCCTGATTATGTAGTAATTCGGCACAATTGCATAAACCGGATTGTATAAGCCTTGGCAACAAATCAGGCCTTAAGTACTTTGTTAAAGACGTGCTGATTAGATGTTTTCTGATTGCATGCTGACGTCTCTAATGAAGGTTAGTCCCTCTTACGTTGTCCCCGATGTGAATCCTTGGCTCATGGTAGAGGGTGAAAACAGCCTCTTATAAAAAATTTAAGATAAGACTACGCAGTATACTAGGCCCTTACCCCTTTCACAGACTCAGCATAGGCCCAAGCTTCGTGTACTGGGGCTGCCCCTTTTACATTTGTGGATCAACAAACCAGATTGTTTCGGCAATTCTCTGCTCAGATTGCAATTAGCGAGAAGGGGCCACAGAAAATTGTTTGGTAGACTTTCACTTCCTAGAACAATTTGTTGACTCTTAATTCAAGGAACTTTGATAGTGATATAAACCAACCCCATGTAATTAACATGATCTGGACCTGGCAGGCTCCTCCAAGGAGGTTCCTTGACCTGAAAATGACACTTAGTAGATGCTAATCCTCACCGTTTGTTCCAAAGACTTCCAGGTGCAAAGAGTCACAAAAGCCAGCTCCGCGTAGAGACGGAATCAACTCATACCAAAGCTGGCCGAATTCCCAAAACATTAGAGCAAACTTAGCCACTGCTCAATGAGTTCTCAGACATGGGGTGTCATTCAGGCAACAAGTTTTCCTGACCCATTCAAGTTAACTGGACTTCTGCTCGACTTGCTGTTTGTTTCAAGTAGAGGAAAATGGTGACAGAATTCACTAATATATCAGAACTAAAATGTCGATACAAGGTTCTCGAATACTACATTATGAGATATCATGTAAGAAAATAACAGCTAGCATCTATTACTATATCGACTGATATACATAGAATCTGTGCTGCAGCTCTATTGATTACTTGCAAGCCATGTGCATCCTCTGGTCTGAACTGGAGCAAACCGGACCCTTCTGAACTACATGAATTTACATTGATATTGAACTCTTGATATCTGGTAACTGACGGGAGAAACAAAAGGCAAGAACATGAGACATGAACAGAAAGACATGTATATAATCATCTACAACTAGAAATGCACTACTGAAGTGATTATATATCATATTACTTGTTACTATTAAATCTGGTCTGACAGCAAAAATGATCAACAAACAAAAGCTTGAGGACTTATACTGTTTTGCTAATTTGATAAGAAATCAGAACAGAAACGTATATAGTTTCAACAGGGCAAATTCCTCTAGGGCTGGGAAGAGAATAATCCAAGTGGCTAGATAGTGATAAACAAGTTGATCCCCAGTGAAAACTATAACAAATATTGCAGTTATACTACAAGTATAGTTTTGCTTCATTTAAAAACAATAAAGAAATATCTCCAAGATGATACAAGCCAGGTGACGGTAGAAGGAGATTTACCGAGATGACCGTAGGAGTCTATCTAAACCCATCTTTTATGTGGCGCTGTATCCTTTGAACCTGGTGGAATATGTCTCCTGTTCCTTTTAGAATCTGCTGAAGAAACTGTTTGTCTCGGTCTCAGTGGCACGCTTGAATCAGCTCTTTGGTTCAGAGATTTTTCTTTAAGAGGGCTGAGAGACCGCTGCTTTGGATGGCCATCTTTTGATTTTGATGAGGAGACAGAAACGTTTGCTGGAGATAGTTTCTGATTTTTCCTTTCGGAAATCTCTTCCTTACAATGAATATCCTGATCTTCATGAGAAACAAGGACGTCTTGATGTTTGCGAAAAGCTGAACCTTTTGGCCGGGGTTCTCTATGCTTAATGGGGCAATCAGAATCAGAGGATGACAGGCTGGTGCTACTGTCCATGTCATAGAGAAGATTAGTTGCCATGACTGGGGGCGACATACCAATAGAGTTCATGGCAGAGAATGATGGTCTCCGTTGCCTTGTTAGTTGCAGTACCTGTAACCAGAATTTGATACTCAATCTTTGTCCAACGAGAAAAAATATATATAAACTGAAAATTGATGTTAACTAAGCAAATTTTATTTTCTAGATAAGCATCAGTGTAATCATGCTCACCTTCTGTTCTAGAATCATCATATCCTTTTTCAGTTTTGTAATTACCATGTTTTTCCTTCTGATTATGTCTTCTAGTTCTGCAGTTCTCTGTGATCCAGAGGAAAAAAGATATCATGTTAAGCAATAAACACTCCATCATCATGCGCATTAACAAGTAGAGCAGGAACCTTAGAACCAGCAATATCTGATGCTTTGGCAAGGGAAGCTAGCTCCTTTATGGTGGCATCCTTCTCTTCACACTCCTTCTGTAGATTGTAGATATCTTGTTCTATTGCTAATGCATTCAGCTGCATGAATTTCACAATAATAAGGTTATAACGGATCAACAAATATAGCAATATTTCCTTTTAAAAATAAACAAATATAGCAATATTCAAATGCTTGACAATAGGAATTTTGAGTCTTTGCAAGGACAGGACTATGGTGTGTGCTAAGGTATTTTGTGCCATAGTGAAACATCATTGTCCTTGGTGTCCACAGTAGATGGAGGTTCTTCTCATTCGCCGGGTAACATGGGATTAAGCATTAGGTCATAACTGGTAACCTCTATCTACTGTGGCATATGACACAACCCAACTTGAAAATCAGCTTGATTACAAAGAGAACTATTCCTCTTTAGGTGCAAAGAATCAAACACGCAAATTGCAAAACCCCAGGATAGTTCAGCTGGATATGAATCTAACTCAACAAAAAAGATAGCAGCAGATGAAACTTTTGAGCATTCATAAATTGTTATTACAATTTCACCATTAAGCATCACTTTTTCTGAATCCAACCCAGCAACTAAGATGGCAGCAGTATCAATTTAATACCTAAAAGTTAAAAATCATGCCCATTAAGCACCTGTGACTTCTAAGTGGCACAAGGAGTCTCTCACATGAGTGAGCAGGGTTCAAAGCTGTACATGAGTGAGTGCATATCCATGTATTAAAAAAAGAAAGAAAGAACGCCAATCTGCAACTCGATGCAGCCAAAACACAATTCCATAACTTCTCACTGCTTTTATAACCCACAGTTGCATCTAGAATTGCTAAGACAATGAAAATTTTGCAGCAACATGCATGGATAGCGCTACGTCTAAACAATGCAAGAATAACAGCAAAAGGATTCAACTATGAAAACCCAACCTACTGCCTGGTTCCAAATTTTGCATTTCTTTTACAAATTGAGACTGAATTGAGAAGTAAGTTTTCTTATGACATGGCAGAATTTCAGCAGAGATTAAGAAGATATGATAATTCAATCAGCCCATTGCCTAATTTAGTAATTGGAAGAACCTGCCTTACCACGAAAGCATTGGTAAAGCACCTCTGTATTTCCTTCATATGGTAATTAAATTCATTCAGCTTCAAATATAACAAGATCTCGGAACCTCAAGCTTGCTTAAGAGATTTCATTACCTGGATATCTGTGCCGGATGCAACACTGGAACACCAATCAGATAAATCAGACATCCGACGCTCCTCTTGATATGCCACATTCATGTTTGTCTGAGACAGCATCTTGAAGTTCTCATCACTACTGCTTTCTTTCTCCATTGCATCTCTCTGATATGAAATTCAACATTTCATTAAAGTTTCAGAAGATAAAACAAACACATAATGATTTTCACCCCTGCTGGTTATGGTTACTTTTACCACTAACCATTTTTACACCCGACAAAACCAAAAACAAATAAGTTCCTCTTCCAGGCTACAAGATCATCACAATGAACAGAACTCTAACCTTAAAGTTGGAAATGACACTTTCACAAATCTGACAACCGCAACTACAGAATTTACTTTCGCCAGAGACCTTGTCAACGTCAGTTTCTGGTCGATCCTTCACGGAGTTCATCTGCTCACATAAATCGTCCAGTTTCTGCTGCATGCTTGACAGCACCTGATCCTACAAAAGCAAACACATAAAATCCATAAAAATCTTTCCAAAAAAAAAAGGAAAACAGGGGTAGCTAAAAATAAATCCTTTTAACAAACCATGCTTATTTTAGCAACTCCCACAATGAAAAGTTGGCAAAAGAAGGTAGGATACTGCCAACCTATTGATGAAAGAAAAGGGAAATTTGAACGATTAAACTTATTTGAATAAGGCTCGTTTTAGCTGATTCTGTCAAAACCCCATGAAAAGGAATAGCCGAAAGTGCAAAAGAACGTGTGAGAAAACATTAACGAAGCTGCCATATTACCACCAAATTAAGAAAAGAGAAGGAAAAAATAAAATAAAATTCAGAGAGGAACTGTTTGAGAAGGCCTGTCTGAACCTAATCTCCCAAAAACCCCGAGAAGATGTAAGAAAACATTAACGAAGCTGCTATATTACCAACCAATTTACAGAAAGAATGAAAAAGAAAGAAATTTAAGAAAAATTCAGCTCATTTAGGCCGAATCTCCTAAAACTCCCAAGAGCAGAAAGAAAAAAAATGGCAAAAAAGAACCAGATAACTAATAGCGTATGAAAAAACAAAAACAAACAGTAGCGAACATGTAATAAAGAATCAAAAGTTCAAATCAATGAACAAAATCAACCAGGAAACAATTCCACCCGAAAACACAAACCAATTACCAAAAAAGGAAACCAGGAAAATCAATTCCACCGAAAATCCAAAACAATTGCCAAAAAGAGGAATGCATTAATAGCAAAACTTCGAAAAAATCCAACAAAATCAAAGGTCAGATGACGAAAACTGTATTAAAAGAACTTCATTTACTAACCCTAATTGCAACGGACCGTCGTAACTGAGAAATCTGCCCGTTTTTCCTCGATTCCGCAGCGGCTGCGGCAACAACGGCCACAATGAGGACTCTGTGGATCGGCTTAAACAGCTCCCAAGCCACGGCTTCTTCCTTTCCCATTCCGCCTCCAATCGCTTTGGCTGACGTGGCTTCTTGCGCGCCAATGAGCCGGCCTTCGAGAGACAGCCATGACAGGCGCCTCGATGCCATTACCGGGCGGCTCGGTTGGATGAAATTGCTGGAAAGCCGGCGGGGAGAAGGGGAGCTGGAAGGAGTAAATGCGGCGAGGGAGACTAGAGCCGGTCGAGCCGGCTTGAAGGCGAGATCTTCGTCTTCCATGGGAGAGAGAGAGAGAGAGAGAGAGAGAGAGAGAAGGATTTTGGCTGTTTATACGGCGGAGAGTTTCAAATTTTGGGATTCGGAGGGAAGGGAAGAAACGTGGAAGGAAATAAATAAGAGCCAATAGGAAAGTGACACGAGCCAATTGCTTATTCAACGAAGCTACTCCTAGCCGTTTGGTCTCCGATTTGAATGGAATTTTGTACTAAGATGAACGAGATTAGAATCTTATGAGAAGGAAAGGGCCTGGATTTGTAGATGAAAATAACGGGACCCACTGTATGATCTGTAGGTCCTACATTGTAAACGGCTCACGTTGAAATTTGCTCATTCAAATATTTACAACGGTCGATTATGGACCTTGATTGTGATCGGAAATGGCTTTGTAACTTGCAAGGAAGGAACGAAGTAGAATCTTAAGAAGGGGATGTACATCTGTCCATAACATGGAGGGACCCACATGCATGATCTGTAATGTGCAAACGGCATACCTTGAAAATAACCCTTCTAAATATTTTTAACGGTCAATTATACACTTGATTGTAATTTTAGAAAAGACAAATATTTGTTTGTGGATTGGTACTAATTTGCGTTGACTTATAAAGTTAATAAAGATGGAGGCGGACTATAAACGGTTTATAGTATGTATTTCTATGCCTCAAACTCGTCACCACTAGGTCACACAGCAACAACTCAACCATTGAATCAAGGCTCCCTTTCAGCAAACAAAATAGGTAACAGATGAAATCCAATTTGTTTGTAAACGGATCTATGTTAAATGGATTCTACATGTTCCAATCCATTTATATACATATTCAAAAATTATAATCCAAATTCAATTCAAATGGATTTACAGACAACCCATTATAATAAATTTAATAATATGTAAAAAAATTATTAATTATTTTTGTCATTGAATTTCACATCTATTTCATAGATACAAAATACCAGAATAATATTGCTATTTATGGGTAAAATTACCCTAAAATTTTTAGATCATAAAGCTTCATAATTTTGCTAATTTATTAAACAATAAAAAATAAAACTAGGCAAGAATCCTTATTAAAGAATAAAAAATTTCTTATACCAGAGCATATTTTTACATACCCAAGCTCTTTTTTACATAGCCATTACACACAACCGTTTCCTAGAATAAAGATATTGCACAAGTAAATTGGACCGCAGAACTGCCTCTTTCAATTGATCCCAGTCGTCCAGCCAGCCTAGCTTTTCTCACACTGAAATTAAACTATTAAAAATTGGTAAATCAATTACACACCTTTGCTGGCAAGTTCAGGAAAATCAAACCCCACATGCAGTACATGGAAACAAATAAAATAAATAATTCCTGAAAAATTCAACCATAATCTGAATGACCAAAAACAAGGCTAGCCTTCGTTCAAGACCAGAAACCATGATTTCTAAGTGTGTAGTCCAGCAGTTGAAAAACCCATATGATGTAACCCAAAACCAGAAACCACAGAAAAAGAAATGGGTCCTAACACCAGCCTTATAACATCACTGATGCACTAAATCTAAAAACCATAGAGGCAAAAGGTAGCTATTAAACAACAAAAATGAGTCCATCCAAGTAAAGAGAATAACACAATCCTCAAAAACAGACATATTTATGAACAAATTACCTTTAAATAGACAGTCACTAGGAGAAAAACAAACAATCAACAGAGAAAACACAAACCCAATAACTAGAAAATGGCACCCAAAAATCTAAAATTGAGCTGAACTCCTTTTTTCAAGTGAGTATTAGATGGTTGTTCATGATTTTATTTGTTTTGATTCATTGGAAGTTAGAATTGGTTTCAATGAATTTGTCTTGCAAGATCAATAGATGCCAAAATAACAAAACCCAAATCCAACAGATGGGTTTCATCAATGAAATACCAAGTTAGAGAAGGATTACATTGAAACCAACGATTGAAGGTGGTATTAAAATAAGTGGGTGGTAATTGAGGGGGTGCAGTAATACTTTTCCCCAAATACGAATATCATATCACTAAGCAGAAACACCATGGTAAAAAAGGGAGACATAAAATAACATTACATCAGCTCTTATATAATATTGCCACCGAATCTCTTAGCATGTGCTACAAATAATGTCAGATTTATATCTAGGTAAATTATTAAAAAAAAGTTCTGAACGCTGCAAAATATGTTCTTCCTTTAGCAAAGATTTCATAGGTTGAACTAGCTATGTCTCTTCAAGAATTTGAGTGCTGAAACGAGATTCCAAAATTTCTCTTCCAAGAACTCCAAAAAAGCCCAAGATTCTTCAACGGCCTTTGCATCCATGACACTCCGGAGCATAGGAGGAAGAAATAGCCAGAAGCCAGTCAGAACCACAAAAAGGATAGTCACCGCCCTGGAAACCAACACCGGCAACCTCCACTTTTCAGGCCAGATCCTCTTCAAACTGAACTCAATCGTCAAACAAATCCCATGCAAGATGAAGAACCACATCATCTCCCAGGTGGGTCTCGCCTTAGTCAGATAGTACATTATGATCTCATGCATGATTCCTGAGACGAAAAATGTAGCCACTACTGCTGGGACCTGGGCTCCATTTTTGCCTAGTTTAAGGTTACAGATCCGACGGATAGGATTGTAGACGGTGGGTCGGAGGATGCTTGTGACCATTAAATTCCACCTACGGCCCCAAAAGTCTTGTAGCGAGGTGGAGAGGTAGGGCTTGTTGAACTGGGGCTCCAGCTCGAACCCTACCACGGTTCGAGCCAGGGCCGCACCCACAGCTAGAACAAGCTCCAGAGCTACGTACAAGTGGAAGCAGTAGATGACCATAAGGAATTGCCG
Organism: Warburgia ugandensis; assembly: GCA_035236585.1. Classification (NCBI taxonomy): domain Eukaryota; kingdom Viridiplantae; phylum Streptophyta; class Magnoliopsida; order Canellales; family Canellaceae; genus Warburgia; species Warburgia ugandensis. The sequence continues at coordinate 5,838,776 of CP141133.1, forward strand.
GTGGAAACGTTGCTTATAAGAATAGAGTTGGAGTATAGAAGCAAGGAGGAGGACTTTAATAGCTATGCCGAGGGAGAATCTCTTCAGGGAAGTTGACTTTTTCTGGGTGTTTTTGGAAGATGGGTTTTCTTTGGATTTGATGGGAAGAGAAGCAACGGAGATGAAATTGAGGAAAGAGGCTTCCTGGGTAGAAAGAGGTCCCGCATTGAAAGAGAAGAGAATGAGCTTGAAATTTGCAAGCCAAGTGAGAAAAAATGCCGAGGTTCCTCTTAGAGTTATGGAGGAGAAGTAGCAAGGGAGGATGAAGAAGAGGTAGAAGATTGGGAGGAGAGAGATTAGCCTTATTCTGCCTTTGGGGATCTTGCTTGCAACGAAATAGCAGTAACTCAATGATGCAGTGACTGAAATCCATACCTTGATTAGGTTGCTCATGTCTTCCTCCATTTTCGCCTTGTTCATCTTCTTTCCCCTTTCTTGGTCTTCTCTAATCTGTACTGCTTTTCCCGTTTCGTTGCTCAGACTTGACGAAGAGAGCTTAAAATATTAGAAATTGGTCAATGGTGAATTGGCATCCGGCATCGCCGTATGAAACATGAGAGAGAGAATAGGAAGTTCTCCCGGAAGCGGTCTCTCCGAGTCTCCTAGGTTTTTTTATTTTGGCACCACAGGGTCTATATTAAGTGGTTTTATATTTATTTTTGTGAGCAGTTATTTTCATGTTTTGAAGTCAGTAACTTTAAAGTCCCGCGATAACAATTTTTACTGCTGTGCCAAAGTTCTCTTTGAATGCCACAGGTGCCCTTATTTTATTATAGAAAGCTGGAGACCAAAAATATACTTCCAAAATATTTTAGTAACAAGGCAGGGGTTATTAATCCATTTACGAAGTTTAGTAACTTTAACTGCTGCTTCCTTTGCCAGTGCATCGCCAACAGTATTACCCTCATTATAGATTATACCTGGCCTTTGAATAGCTTGCTCTGACGCCGTCTTTAATCAAAGTCTAGTTATCTTAGAGAGGAAGTACCACCGTCCGAACCCTAAACTTGGCTGTCTCTTAATCAAACTTTAGGAATTTTCAGTTTTATATATGCCTTCCCAAGGGAGATTTCTCTTCTAATGTAGTGCAATTTTATAGCCTCAATGTAATGTGGAATGGAGAGTTCTCTTTACAATGCACACGCTCAAGACGAGAAAAAGGTGCAGACTCCCATTTTTTCATGCAAGGTAGAATTTTTTTTGGTATATCTGGAACCTAGTTATAATTATGTCTACAAATACATACTCAATTAATGTTGTGTACAGTGAGGGGCAGTCCTGGTGCACGAAGCTCTAGTCTATGGGGGTGTCCGAGAAAGGGGCGGAATACAAGGGGCCTAAAGTACACAGCCTTATCTTGTATTTTACAAGAGGTTATTTCCACGCCTTGAACCCATAACCTCAAGGTCACACGATGACAACTTTTACCGTTGTGCAAAGGCTTCCCTTCCCCATGACCTCATTATTATGTCTACAAAATATAAAGTAAGGCTGTGTAATATAAATCCTTGTGATCTGCTCTTTCTTTAGATCTTGCATATGAGAGAGCTTCATGCACTAGGTTATCCATTAATGCTGACCCTTTGTCCCAATAAAGTCTCGATAATGATGATGTAAGGCAGCCATACTAAGAAATATCCGATGAATGGAATGAATCAATGGGCCTCTTCGAGCACAGGTAGCCCACCTCACATGTTATGATGGCATTTAATAGAAATCAAAACAAACATCATCATGATTTTCCGAAAGTCTCAATCACGTGTGGGAGTTACTTTCACTTGATAATATTTCTTTCCACCTTCAAAATTGAATAATATTTCTTTCTCGTTACTTCCCCACATCTCCACTATTGATCGTAGATCTAATGGCCGTGTAGACTGGAAAATATAGGGTGTAATTTTGAACAATGAACCTAGCACTGGTTTTGAAGAAGAGGCTTGCACAATGGTAGAGTTGTCATCATGTGACCTTAAAGTCACGGGTTTAAGCCATGGAAACATTCTGTTGCAAAATGCAAAGTAAGACTGCGTACTATTGACCCTTATGGTCCGCCCTTTCCTAAACTCTACGTGCACCGAAGATTCGTGCACCGTGGCTGCCCTTTTTTACACTAGCACTGTTTTGATTCATCGACTAGCAAACCACTAGAGAAAGTATGATAAAGACATCAATAACTCTCTCTCATTTGAAGGTAGATTGTTCATTCAATTCCTAACTTAAGAGTGTTTAACGACAAAGCCAAACCACAGAATACGAAAATTTAGGAAGTTCAAGATTGCAGTACCTGTAGTTTTTATGAAAGTGGCAAAAAGTAATATGGCAATTTTAGAAGGAAAATTTGTGTGCAGTGTAATTTTTATGTAGAATCACATATGGAAGGAAAAATCCATAGAAGATGCAGTGACTACGGAAGAATCAGGACGAGTGCCCCTCGAAAAACACAGTACAGGAAGGGGATACAGAGGTTGAGTAAAAGAGAATCCATGATTTAGCAGGAGGAGAATCTGCAGTTCCCATATCATGGAGAGAGGAAGGGCTGGAAAACCTGCAGATGTAACAAAGGATGGCTAATTATTAGGAGCTACACAGTTACATGCTATCTCCATTTTTAGCAACCACAGCAAGCAACGGGATAGCTATGCATGGAACATCCTACTCTTGCTAATAGCTATTCCCGTGGCTACGACAGCCCCAATATCTGTAAATGTAGAAGAAGCCTAGGGGTGGGTTTGGCAATTGCTTTTTCAATTTTGTTTCTAGAGCCTAGAGGCAGAAAGAAGGGGAACCTTGGCGCAATGGTAAAAGTTGTTGTCGTGTGACCTCGAGGTCATGGGTTCAAGGCGTGAAAACAGCCTCTTGCAAATGCAAGGTAAGGCTGTGTACTTTAGATCCTTGTGGTCCGCCCCTTCCCTGGACCCTGCATAGACGGGAGCTTCGTGCATGGGGGCTTCCCTTTTTAGCCTAGAGGCAGAAACCATGAAGAGATTCTCTATATTTTGGGGTGATATATAGATGTAATTCTCTTATAAAAAAAATAAAGAAAAAAATTATCAAACACGAATTTTTTGTTGCTTTGGAGTAATACCAATAGGTAATAAGACGAGGAAGATCAAACTTAGATGGTTTAGACATGTCGTACGAAGACAAAAAACAGTACCAATTAAAAGGACTGAGGCAATGCAAGTTGAATGTTCTAAAATGGCAAGGGAAAGGTCTAGAAGAATGTAGATAGATGTAGTGTGAAAAGATTAAAAACTCTGGGACTAAATGAAGTTGTAATACTTAATAGAGGAGAATAGAGGAACAAGATTATGTGACTGACCCCTAACGGGGATAAAGTCTTGATGACGACGACAATGATGATGAAATTTCTAGTGCTTATTCAAAAGCCACAAGGAGAGACTCCAAAAATAGGGTTCCAGAACACACCCTAAGCGAACTTGAAAATGAATTAAATTATTCTTCACAAGTACAAAAACAAGTAGAAGGGGAGCCTTGGTACAACAGTAAAGTTGTCACCGTGTGACGTTGAGGTGATAGGTTCAAAGTGTGGAACATAGACTCTTGTTAAAATGCAAATTAAGGCTGCATAATATAAACTTTTGTGGTGCGCCCCTTCCTTAGGCCCTGCATAGACGGAAGCTTCATGCATCGGGGCTGTCATTTTAAGTACAAGAAAAAGTATATAATATGCTGAAGTTCTTACGCTAATGATCAGTTACATGGAGGCAAATTTAGGAACAAACATAAGATTAGAAAAAGAAAAGTAACACCTATAAAAAACTAGCTGATTCATATATTATACATGGGAGCACCATATATATAATTTCAAGATTAAAATTAACAATTGTCATAATCTATGCAAATAAGCTAGCCACTCCAATCTGGTGTAATTTCCCTGCATCTCCATTATAGTGGCCATTCCAAAAAATAATAAAAATGATCCAATAGCATTTTAGTTAGATTAACTAAATTCCTGCTCTCTTTTCCTTTTATGTGAAATCTCTAAAGAACTAGAAGGAATATAACTGATTTTCTTATTGTGTAAGAGAGCATGTAAAAAATAGGCAATGGAAGTGTTTAATGCTCTGAACTCCTTGAGGTCACAGGTTCAAGGCGTGGAAACAGGCTCTTGCAAATGGAAGGTAAGACTGTGTACTTTAGGCCCTTGTGATCCGCCCCTTCCCAAACCCTGTATAGGCAGGAGCTTCATGCATTGGGGCTGCCCCTTTACTCCTTGAAAGATTACCAGAAAAGATAAAAGCTTTTTATTTTGTGTCACTTGTTCAAATTCTTTTCCTAAGAAGGGCAATCATCTGGTGCATCATACTTTCATCTTCATATTCACACATAGAAATAATAGTGTAATAAGAATTAAAAAGAATAAAGAAGGGACAATAGAGAGATGTAGCTTATTGTTTACCTTAGTGAGAGTTGTAGAAGCACAAAAATTATAAGGGGGTTCTATTTTTTTTGTTTTTGTTTTTTCTGTTTACCTTCTTTATTAACAAACCTCTCTTTTAGTGTGAGTTATCTAAGGTGTCATACAAGGGTTTTTTGGGCAAAAATGCCAAAATATATTGGATATTTTCTCAAAAATACCAAAATATAATAGCATTTTTTTGCAAATTTGACATTAAGTTTTCATGAACTTTGCAAATTTGATATTCAATTAGGTTTCCATCCTCTATCCCTATTAGCTTTTACAAAATTTCAATATTACCTTTGCGTAACAGACATCAGATAGACATGTGATCACTGGAGAAGGTGTCACAAAATAGGGACTACGACTGGAGAAGCAAAGTGGCTATCGGAAATCAGGGGCAAGGGAGAGGATGGAGATAGCAGTGCCAAGGGGTGGGCGACATGGCAACAACGCTGCGAGTGAATAGGGCAGTGGCACCGATGATCGGTGGAGGGAGGGACTACGACATTGTTGGGTGGGGGGATCTAGTTGCTGTTGATCAATAGCCGGCAGGGGTATTTGTTGATGTTTTCCACAAGTGCACGGCTGTTGTAGTTTAGCTAGTGTAAGTCCAGGTCAATTCCATGAGGACTCAACTTAAATGTTGGAGTTTACACAAATTTTAATTAGAAATTAATAGAGATAAAATACAATTTCATTAACCAACTTATAAGTACATTGTTCTAAATTTAAATAAAATTAAATACAATAATTTTCAAATGCAGCTTCTGTCTTAATTGTTGTGTCACGAAACAACAGGGCTTGAAATTACATATCAAAGGGGTTAACTGAGAATAAGATAAAATAAGAATAAAGTAAAACATAAATTAAGAATAAGATAGAATAAGCTAAAGGACAAAAGGGATACATCTAGAATTAAAATAGAGAGACAATGGGCAGAAATGGAATTTAATGAAAAAAAACTAAAGTTTCAATAGTAAAATCACTATTATTTAAATAGTAAAAATATTGTTCATGAATAGTAACAGCCGGAAAAGATGCCAACGAAGAAATCGATGGAGAGAAGAAGATGGGGAAGAAGAAGAAAGATGGGGAAAAAGAAGCCAGTGGGGAAAACCGAATCTAGGTTTTCTCCTCTAGGCCGACCGGTGATGGGATCTAGCCACTGGAGTTTTGGTGGTTGAGATTAGTGGTGCTGGGTGTGATGATGGAGGACACCTGGGGTGCTGATTTGGGCAGGGGTGATGATGTGCGCTGCTGGAGAAAAAAGCTACCTGGGCAAAGAATCAGAGTTACTGATGGGGCAGGCGACGGAGAAAGCAGAGGAGGGATAAGGCGATGACTATGCTGATGAACAGAGAGAGAGAGAGAGAAGAAGAAGAAGGGGGAACGTGTTGTCTGGGTTGCCGTGAGAAACAAGGAGGAAGAGAGGGAAGATGGTGAGAGAGATAGTAGAGGAGGAAGTAGCGGGGTGAAGAGAGGGAAGACCGAGAGAGATAGGGAAAGTGAGAGACGCAGAAAGAAGGACCGTGGAGGAGGAGTTGGTTGCTTGCCTCCCACATTCCAGCCCAAGAGGAGAGGTGGTTGAAGAGAGAGGTGGGGGGAAGAGGAGCCTAGAGGTGAAGTGCGTTGGTGGGCAGAGAGGGTGCGTGAGACGAAGTAGAAAAGGGTGATAGAAGGGAGGTGAGAAGTAGGTGCGGTCTTGCCTATGGTGCTAGGGAAATAGAGAGAGACGGTGAACATGAGAGAGATGGGAGAGGAAGAGTCCTTCCCCTCTCTTCATGAGGAGAAAAGTGTCGAAAAGGCTAAGAAGAAGCCCAGCCTGTTGGAGGTAAATGCCATCTTATAAGAGGGGTCCGATTTGCTTCTTTCTTTATTAGGTTTCCCATGACTGCCCATGCTGGTGTGCAGTCTACCCATGCTATACTGTCTCCCATGCACCTGGTGGGCATGCGGCAATATAGTGGTTGGCATGCTTGATGCTGTCTGCGTATTGGCATGCAGTGTCTGCAATGATTTCTCTCAATGAGAGCCTTGCGCTGGCAGCATGCAACCTCCTCATATCAAGTGTGTAATGACCCCAATTTTTGTAATATTGAAATCCCATGAAAAGTTCAGTTTTGAAGATAAGGGCATTTTGGTCATTTAACTAGTCACCTTGACTGAACCCAGGAATTTGGTCCTAAAAATGGTTCCATTAGATGCATCTCAGAAAAAAAGAATCCAACGAGACCAAAATCACCCAAAACGGAGTTCAAATGAGCAAGTTATGGCCCTTTGAAGTTTAGGGGCAAAACTGTAATTTTTACAAAACGGATTAACTGCAAAAACACAGGGGCCCGTTTTGATACGGGCACCCCTTCATCTTCAACCTCTAGAGGGTTCTAGAACGGCGGTGATTGGAGGTTTCTCCCACGCCATTCAAAGGCAGTGAGAGCCCCCTCCAAAACCCTCTCTTAGCTCTATAAATAGAGCTCTTAGGTGCCTCTAATGGCAGCTCAAAATGTTAGAGAAAACCCATCGTTGAGCAGTAACCTAGAGGAGAAAACGTAGAGAGAAAACCAGCCACGAAGCAGGTACACCCAAAAACTCCCCAAACCCATCTCACTCATAGTCCTAGGCTCAGTTTCCTTAGGTTTTTACATGAAAATCCATGGGGAATAGGCCTCTAGGGAGTCACCAAGGACCCTGAGACGTCCCCAGGGCCGCACTGGTTCGACAGGGTCAAACCAAGGTGACCTGAGGACGACCTGGGTCCCTAATGAGCAGGACGATCCAATAGGAACGTCCCACGTCGACCTGCGTCGACCCCTGTTTGAAAAACCAAACGGGCGCGTCCAGGGATGCGCCCTACAAAAGAGAGAAAAGGCGGAAAAATTCGACGCGTCTGCAGGCGCGCACGCCGCAAACGCGCAGCGCTAGCAACGCGTCATTTTTTTGGTTCCTTAAGGAAGCCGGGGCGCACGTCGCAGACGCGTAGCGCCCTAGCATTTCGTCTTTTTATTTTTATGACTCCTATGTACGTACAACACTAAAATGCTTATAACTTGAGATCTAGAGCTCCGATTGAGGCGCCGCAAAAGGCGTTGTGTCCGTGTCGACGACGCGGACACATTCAAACTATAAAATTCCTGATCAAGGCCTAATCAAAGGTGGGCATGACCCTTAGAATAGGATGGTGGCGCGTGGCCACTAGAACGTTGGAAAACTGAGGATACCAAGTCCCAATTAGGACCTTAGGACACCCATAGGCATAGGGATGAACCCCTAATGCCTAAGTAATAAGACCAATTACTTTAAAACTCATAAAAGATAGGTCAAACTAACCGTGATTCTCCAAACCATGATCAGGAGCGTCCGAGGACAAAAGGGTTAGTGCGACTTAGCCAGGTAGGTGCTCTATCACTATTAGATTCTTTTAAAAGAACTATTATTGTTTTGAGGACATATGTTTTAAATATATGACTTATTTAGCATGACTTATTTCAGCATGCATATGATAAATGCTTTGTACATAGACATGTTTTGTAAAGGATTGCATATACATTATGCACATATATGTTTTGCAAACAAGTGCATACATTGCATGATTTAAGTACTTGCAAAGATTTCATGTCCTTGAGGGTTGCCAAAAGACACTTGAGTGCTAAGGGCCAGGCAGTTGTGAGGGACCTAAAGAGGACAGGTTTTGAAAAAAGGTTTTAGCTTATTTGATCTTATGAGATTTGGGCTAGTTGTTAAGTGTTCAATTTTGGTCAAAATACCCTTAATTTAGTATTTGATTAGGACATCTAGACCATTAAGTTTAAGATTTTAAATCAAATATTTCATTAATTGGCCATCCAACTATTGAATTGTAAAATTTAGTGGTTAACTGACTATTAAAGCTAATGGACGGTTTAGATTTCGCTAATTGAGTCCTGTGCATTGCAGATCGGTCAACTTAGGCATGGACGCTCCAGATTGAATCATGGAAATAAGATGGAATTTGAAGAATCTTAGTACAGGACAAAGTTGAAGACTTGCAGAGGTCTAGCCAGACTAGAATTCCAGTGGACCCCACTATCTTTCTTATCTCTCTTACCTATCTCCTCTTCCTTCTCTTTCTCCTCTTATCCCTCTCTCCTATACGTCTCTCCCTATCTCTCTTTTAAAAGACCCTTCTTTCTTCTCCAAAAAGGATGTTTTTTTTTAGGAAGGTGCAGGCTGGGCTCTCTCTCTCTCTCTCTCTCTCTCTCTCTCTCTCTCTCTCTCTCTCTCTCTCTCTCTCTCTCTCTCTCTCTCTCTCTCTCTCTCTCGTCCCCTTCATTTCTTCTCCCTTCCCCTGTTGTTCTCCCTCACTGGCCAACACTGGTGCGTGACACACCTTCGTTGGCCAGCGCTCTTCTCCAAACCCCGGGTAGGACCTAGTTGTGCTAGCAGATCAACCCCCTTTCCTCTCCAATCTACCCATCTACCCAGCTCGGTAGGGCGTACTGTGCGTCTGTTTCACTCTGCGTGCGACGCCCCATCTGCTCCAGCTTTTCCGCCAGACGCTTGCCCAAATAGGCGTCATCTTCCCCCTCTCCATCGCTGCCTGCACCCTCCATCTCCGGCCAAAGGCCCTCCTTCCAGCCAATACCCAGACAACCCCGACTTCCCCAGCTTCACTGGCATCATATATCCCCAGCTCCGGCGATCCCCTTTGTTTCACTTCCAACACATCACCGCGCAGCACCGCCTTTCTCCCGTGTCGTCATTGCCGTCGGACTGATCAGAGGAAGAAAACCCATATTCTGGTTTTCCTCCTTTTCCTTCCATTTCACTCCCGCGTTTCCATCTCCTTCACCGGTCGGCCCAAGAAGAGAAAACCCAGATCGGGTTTTCTCCCCTCTTCCTTCTCTCCTTCTCTTCTTCCTCTTCTCTCCTTCTCTCCGTCCTTCTTCTCCTCCTTCCTCTATTCTTCTTCCTCTTCTCCCTCTTCCAGATTTCTCCCAAAACGTGTTTTCCTGGTTTTTTCGTGAAAAACCGAACCCCCCGAAGAAATTCCAAGTATGCCCCTATTAAAACCCGAAATTCCATCCGTGTCCCCGATTTCAGGAAATTCCATCTGTGTCCCCAAAAGAATTACATCTGTGTCCCTAAAAGAATTCCATCTGTGTCCCCCGTCAGATTTCGAAAATTCCATCTGTGTCCCCAAAAGAATTCCATCTGTGTCCCTTGGCAGATTTCAGAAATACCAATTGGGTCCCCTCTTTAATTACAATTGTGTCCCTGTGCTATTCTGGTTTTAACTTATCTTCATTCTGACTATTCAGGGATAGTGTAATCCAGGACAGACTATTCAAGACGTACTAATCCGAGACAAAGGTAATCCAAGGACAAGCTTATCCAAGACGCATTTTATTTTTATTTTCTGTTTTCCTTGAAATAAATATTTGTGAACATTGGAACAATTGAATAAATCTAGATTTTATTTTTTGTTAGTTTTTATTCTTTTAGTTGAATTTTATTTAAAACTCCATAATTTTAAATCAAGTCCTCGTGGGATCGACCCGTATTTGCATAGCTATACTACAATAGCCCGTGCACTTGCGGTTAAACAATCAACACTAGTAAGCCGTGGGTGCTATGCCGAGGGGTCTGGGTTGGCCACCCGGTCTCTACCACTAATAGGTGGATAGGTACCACGCCCAAAAAGAGGCAAGTCCCTACGTCGACTGCATGTGGTACAAGGGGCTACCACTGGTGTCATGGCACTGGGTCGACGTGTCATAGGCCCCGTAGAGGCTATGACTGAGTGTCCTCAGGTACCCGGGGACCACACGGCGAGGAGGTCGTGGGCATAGTGGACCATATGGTTTGATGATTTATGTGCATTGCGTATGGCATGATATGAGGTTGGTCGACCATACCATATTAGAGATCCATGAGTTGGATTCCATGAAGCATTTTATGCATATCATAATGCTATGATATATATGTATATGATACTTTCGATTTTGGATTATATGATCCTTTAAGTCGTTAGTATTTTAATTTGACAATGGATTTTGATGTCGATATTGAGCTTAAGAATTCAGACATGACCATGTTTTGGAAAGAGCATATGATTTTAAAACATCGCATGCATTATAAAACTAGTAGTGATAGACTCCTACTGAGTATAGTATATACTCACCCTATCCTTAACATTTTTCAGGATAGTTCCACTCATAAATAAAAGACGTCTCAGAAAATACTAATGCTACGAGCAAGTGAATAAAAAAGAAGAAAGTTATACATGTAATTAAACTCTCAACCCTTTGGACATAAAGTTGTATTTAATTACAGTTGGCCGTGTGTCTTTGTATTTGGAAAGACTTGGGGAAAAATATTTATGATTTTTTGAAGTTTTTCAAAAACCACTTTAGTTGTTGTGAAGGCAAATGACACTCGGGGTTTTCAAAAATGAGTTTAAAACTAAAGGTTTTCCGCTGCATTGCATGGTTTTTATAGAATGGTTTTCAAATAGGGATGCATCCCGCCTTAGGAAATTAGGTATTGCATTTAAAAATGCATGAGAAAACCCAGGTCGTCACAAAGTGGGACCCATCATATCTTTTCCAAATTTTACACTTATAAGGTCAATCCGAGTAATCCAAAGCTTATTTTGATCAATCTGCAAAATAGAAAACTAACTTAGAATCATCCATACCATTAATCACTCATTTAATTAGCTTAATGATCATCTAACCGTTAAATTTTCAAATAACGGTTGGATGATCAATTAGAGCTAAAGTTGATTTAAAATTATAAAATTAGTTAATTGGATGATCTAATCAAATGCTAATTTAAGGTTATTTTAGGAAAAATTGAACACTTAACACACCCCCTAACCTGCATTTTGCTCGTCCATAGCAAAACATGCGAAAAATCATTTATTGAATGTGACGTAAATTGCCATTTTCATAGGTACTCACGGTTGCATTTAGCATATGCAACAAGCCCTTAAAACCCTAGGTTACCCTAATGAACAAGTTAGGCCTCTTGAGAGTTTATAATGAATATACCCACAAAATTTCAAAATATCATTTCAAGTCAATTACCACTTTTTTCTCAAATAAATATATGACTTTAGCATGTGAATGAAAAATTCACAACTCTACCCAAATGCTAAAGACATTCTGATTTAGCTTAGGTCTCAGAGTGTGTGTGTGGGTATAGTCTACATATATAATAATCTTTATTTCTGAATAAACTACAGCTTTCGACTCCATTTGAAACATGTTTTGACCTCAAACCTCAATAATGACATACACTCAGAAATAACATCTCTCAAATAAGGTTACAAATCACATCTCTCTCAAATATGTGAGCAGAGACAATAAAAACAAATTTATCTCACATATACTCATAAATGAAATGGAGTTATTACAGAATGTAGTTTTGATCCCCTTAGAAAGAATAAGATGTCATTACCTTTGAACTTTTAGAAGTACTATTCTCTAAATCCTATATTTTCATATCCTCATCAAGACTATATTCACCCACCCTAAAATCATTAGGTCTTTAACCAAGACTACAAGAAGGCTTAGGACGGGGTACAAAAGAAGAGATATAAGGGTATTCAAAGTTTCTTTAAAAATAAGTAGAGGTCTTCTGAAGTTGATAATTCTTTCTTTACTTTGCTTGTACTGAAGTGAATATTTCTTTTTCCACTTTTCTTTGCATTCTTCAAACTGTTCTTTTATTCTCTTTTTTTTCGACACTTGAATCTCTTTTGAAGAAAATTTCTTTTCTCAATATTCACTTTTCTGTTTTGATTGCAACTAAAAAGTATATTTTCATTCATTTCTAACTTATCTTTTGAAGAAATAGGTAATGGATATATTATAGTGGGTTAATATGGGTTGAGGTTAGTTGGGCAAGAAAAGAAAAAGCTTATATGAAAGGCTCAAATTGGTTGACTAGTAGTAAAAATATTTTTAGGTAGGCTTTATGTCTCTAGGTTAACAAAGATGACCTAAATCATTTTCTAAGTTTTCTATAATCTATCAGATTCAATGAACTTTCAGAATTTCAAAGTTAATACTCTAATAATTCAAGTAATTAGCCAAATTTAAAAATTAATGGGATCAATTATTTTAAGCACACTAAAGAAAATTAAAAATATTTATAACCTCTCAGAAAGAATGAATGGCTTTAAAGCTCACTGAGGTTATAGGTCTCCACTGAATTTCTTTAGGATTTCTAAGTTATTGTCACTTGTCAATTTAGACTATCTATATGCAATTGCGTGTACTTGATGTGATCTAAGACCTAGCTTTAATGGAATACATTAAAAAATGAGTAAAATGATGAATTAGTCATTTTCAGGTCCATTAATAAGCCAAAGTTATTATAGTGTATGAATTGACCAGAAATTTTATTTATTTATTTTTTTGAAAAATTAAGGAAATCACCTAAAACCCTAAAAAAAAAAAAATTAGAACTTACAATAATTTTAGACCCCCAACCTAAAAGAAACATTTCCCTCAATGTTTAAAAAGTAGGATGATAATAGTGCATTGAAAATTTTGAAATTAATTAGGAGACGTAGAAAAAGAAAAGAAAGAAGAAAGGAAAAAATAAGGTACACAATTGTTACAGAAGAAAAATTTTCAGAGGAAAAAAATATTACTAAGTTCAAAACTTTCATGGGTCCCATACAAAGTGAGATGGACATGCCTCTGAGAAGGACTAATTAGTGAATTTATCTTGCATTTAAATTTTTTTTTTATTTTATCACCATGCAATATAAATTTATCTTTAGGCTACTTTTCATAACTAAAGAAACTTGTAGGAGCTCGATGCAGCCTCTTTGGAAATGGAGCAAGGATGTCATATTTCTCAATGGGTGTGACAAATTTGTCTATTTTTCTAACAAGTTTGAGCACTGTTGAGTGTTTTTCGCAAGTGCATGGCTGTTGTAGTCTAGCTAGTGCAAGTCCGGGTTGATTTCCACAGAGACTTGACTTAAATGTGGAGTTTACATAAATTTCAATTAATAACAATACAAATAACAGAAATAAACCAACAATAAAAGAAAATATCAGATTTATTTAATTGCTGGAATGTACAGACTTATTTATTCTAAGAGAAAAATAGAAAATAAAGCTAAATAACAGTCCTGGACAACACTGTCCCTGAATAGGCATAACAAGGATAAAGTAAAAACCAGATTTGTCAGGGATATAAATGGAATTAGACTAGGGGCCCAAACGGAATTAAAACGAGGACACAAATGATATTAAAATGAGGACATGGTTGGTATTAATGAGATATGAAGAGGGCATGATGCTAAGTTTACTGGATTCCTGGTTTTAAACAAAAAAACCAGAAACCGGTGAAGAGGAAAATCGAAGAAGAAGGTGGGAGAGAAGGGAGAAGAAGAAGGAGGAGGGAAAAGAGGGAAGGAGAAAGAGGATCGCGGGAGGAAACCTTGGGTTTCCTTCCCCAGGACGTCCGGTGATGCAGAGAAAGACCGGATGACGCAGAGGAGGAAGAGGGAAAGAGGAGAAAGGAAGCTGAACGGAGGGAATAGGGAGAAAACCCAGATTGGGTTCTCTCTCCCTGAGCCGTGTAGCGAAGATGGGAACGCTGCTGGAGAAAGCCGACTGGTTCAAGTGAGCTGGCTCGGTGAAGAAAAGAGAAGAGGACAAGGAGAAATAGTGCGATGTGGGAGAGAGAGAGAGAGAGAGAGAGAGAGAGAGAGAGAGAGAGCTGGAAAGAGGTGACGGTGATGAAGGAGAGGTGAAGGTAGAGGGTGGCATAGACTGAGGTGTGCCAGTGCGATGGAAGATCTGGGAGTCCGTGTGGTCTGGTTTTGCTGAGGATCAGAGAACGACATAGGTAGAGGAAAAAAAACAACACCTAGCACTGGATGGTGAACAGAGCTGGGCTTTGTCTGAGCAGGGCAGTGTTGAAGCAAAACCGCACAGAGAGGAGAGCAAGCGTTGTCTGATGCGATGGAGGTAGGGGCTAGTGATGATGAACTGGAACAACTGGATTGGGTAGAAGAGGGTGCGATCTGGGCTTGATGTGATGTCAAGGACGAGAGAGAGAGAGAGAGAGAGAGAGAGAGAGAGAGAGAGAGAGAGAGAGAGAGAGAGAGAGAGAGAGAGAGAGAGAGAGAGAGAGAGAGAGAGAGAGAGAAAGGAATCTGGGAAAATACTTGTTGGAGAGGAGAAAATGGTAAGAGGGAAGGTAGCCATGGGAAAGGAAATAGAAAAGGAGAGGCAGGTGCGACGGGGTTCTAAGTGACGGTGAAAAGGGTGACGAAGGCAGGCTATGAGGAGGAGAAGATGGTCTTCGGGATAGTGGAGAAGGGAAGTGAGAATAGGGAGAGTAGGAGAGGGAGGTGCAGAGAGAGTGGGGATCGGAAGAGACGGAGAGCAACAATCCTTCCGTCTCTCTCCATGCAAGGGGCAGAAGCCGATGGAGAAGAGGGGAGCCCTTGAGAAAAAATCTGTCTGGGCTGAGCTGTTTGCTCCTCCCCTTTAAGGAAGCAAAGCCAGCCAAATATATATATATATATATATATATATATATATATATATATATATATATATTTTATAAAACGTGCAGCCTGCCCATGCTTTGCCCATGATATCTTGCAGCATGTCCATGTGGTGTTGCCATATGCATCGTGGGTCAACTTTGCCCAGATTTGTAGCATGGACCCATTAAGCAAATCTGAACCGTCCAATGTATTCTAGATCACCTGCACAGCAAAATATAAAATTAAAATTAATTTATATAGGTAATTAACTATAATGATCATCTAATCATTTAATTTTTCAAATTAACGGTTAGATGGTCCATTATAGCTAAAATTGATTCAAAATCACAAAAATACCTTCATAATTAATCTAATAACATAGTAATCTACGGTTATTTTTGACAAAATTAATGACTCAACAAGCACTATTTCAACCTTTTTAGGACCAAATTTCTCAATTGTGTTACCACTATGAATAATGGTAATTGGCTTCATTTGTTCTGTGCTTGTAAGTGAAGAATTAGTCTCACCTATGACATCCGTATCATTAAGGTTTTCATTGGGTGGATTAGGACATTGACCTTGATCGGTGGTATGTAGCATTTGAGACATCATATCCTTCAATTCAATCATGGAATCTGTGTTCTCTTTTAATTGGGCTTGAATTTGAGCAATTTTCTTCTCCTGGCATTGTATGTGTTGATAGAAATTGTCCTCGACTTTCTTCTTATGTGGAGGAAGGTAAGGTCTAGGAGCAATTGGTCCTTGTTTTTGGTGATAGGATTGGTATTGGGCCTTGTGTGAGACATTAACATTATATTCATTTCTCTAACTAACAGTAGGATAATTACTCGAGTTGGGATTATATGTCTCTGAAGATGGGGAAAAATGTTTCTTGCAAGAATGTGTTGGTTCAAAAAGTGCATCTTAAAATGTAGGAGCGATAGGAAATTCCTGAGTTGAGTGCGTAATACTTTCACAAGTATTACACACCTGTTCGACTTTCTTAAAGGAAAAACTTCTCATTTCCATGGCCTCTTTTCTAGCTACCAATTTCATATCATCCTTTTTAGTCGTAACATATATTTCTCTCCTAGTGGATGTGATGATGAACTTAGGCTTGTTTGGGTAACCTACTATTTCTGAATGAGCCCAAGTTTGTGCACTCTCTGCCAGTCATTCCAAATACTCTTCTGCCTCTATCGGTTGTTTATTTAAGAAATTGCCATTACACATCATTTCAACAAACTGGCGCATATTAGAATGGAGTCCTTCATAAAAGAAGCTAATGATACACCAAAGTTTGTATCCATGATGGGGACAAGTTAATAACAATTCATTGAATCTTTCCCAGCATTGATAAAAAGTTTCATTATCCTTCTAGGTAAAATTCATTATATTTCGGCGGAGAGGATGTAATAACCCAAAATATTAATAATTTTATAATAATAATAGGAGGGGTAAAATTGTAAATATACATGGGCCTACAGGGCGTGGGACCCACAATGAGGCTATAAAAGCCTGCCCTGTCTCGTGTGCGGCCAAACCATTCACTTCTGATTCCGGGTTGGCGACGCAAGGCAGGGACGAGGAATTCCCCGAGCAGGCACATGCAGTGGCGATCTAACCACTGTAGGCCACCCTTCACCATTTCCTGTGTTTTCCTATAGTTTCTGTTGTTTTTAATGCTAGAAAACGGTGTGGATTGCCGTTTTCCGATGAACAAGTAGGCAGTAGTGTTTTGTTGAAATAAACTGATGAAACGACATCAGATTGTGATCTGAACCTTCCATCATAGGCATTGTAACATGAAGAACAATCCCATGAATTTTCATGGTGATTGGATGGCTAGATGTGTCGAAAAACTCATAAAACAGTAGATGAAAAAATTTTAGAGACGTGACAAAAATCGTGTAAAAACACTAGATAATTGCATAGATGGTTGAAAAGGAGCTTATAAATGGAATCTACACGAAAAACTGAAAGAAATGGTGCAAAGATCACACCGTTTGGATACCTGTGCGTGGCTGGCGGCGACCAAAGTTCGGCCGTCTTCTCCAGCAACGGCGACCCGCCGCGACACATGTCACCCCCTATCGCACGCCATGTAGGCGCCACGCACACAGACGGCACGCACACGACATGTGACACCACGCGCGCATCACCCGCACGGCATGCGCCCCATACAGGCGACACGTGGCGCCATGCACCACGCGCCACACTGACGGCAGGGCACTAACGCACCGACAACACGACGCATGCCTGCACGGAAATCAACGCACTGTCGCATCGACAAAACGACGCACATCGCGTCTGTGCACGCGCCGCACAAAGACGCAGTGCAGACGCATTCAACGCGTTTGTGCACACACCCACCGGAAAAAGCGACGCACAGCGTGTCTATGCACGCGCTCACACGAAGACAGGCGTATGCCTATTCAGTGCATCTGTGGACGCACCTGCACGTGCAAGCACATGCGACGCACGAGTTTTAGGATATTTTTTTCGGTCTTTTGGCCGTCTATTTATAAAAACTTGATTTTTAGGAGCTACAGAGGTCTAAATCGCGATCCGAAAGAGGCGTTGCGACCGTATCGACGGCGCGGACCTAGATTTGACTTGAAAAGCTAGATATAAATTCTTTTTTAAGAGTTAAACCATAGAATATTGTAAGATAGTCTCAATCAGGCCGATCAATAAATGATCAGGCCTTAGATGTTGATGATATACATCAAATATAAGATAATATAGGGGATTAAAGGGTTAAACAGTATTGAATTACCAAATGATGGAAGATTTATGATATAACAGGTACGTCAGAGCGCGTAACGTGATATTTTCACGCGCTTGATTTGAGCACTGCATTTACTGAGGTAGGTGATTTTATTCAATTATTTCATGATTTTAATAACCATGAATGGATTTTAAAGCTTCGAGACATGTGTTTTACATCGTCTCATGTACATATTTAGATCCCTATTTTCGTGTTATAGCATGACTTTTCTATTTGATAATGACAATGTTTGTCGGGCCTTTAATTGTGTTATTGAGATTATTTATAACGTATTTACAAGGTTTATAAGATTTATACCTTGCCGGTGATTTATGACAAGTGCTTTCACCCGATAAGTACTATGCTAGGAGGGTTGTAGGGTTGGCCACCCGCTCTCTGATTTTGTGATGAGAATGATGATAGACACCGCCCTAGAGTGATACAGGGCTAGGTACGTAGGGGTGATATCATGGGTAGTCCCCCCTACAGGTCCGTTCCTTCCCATGGGGACGGAGAAAGTCTCTCGTTTGGAGTCGACATGGAGCAGTAGTGGTTTAGACCCTGATGGGGTTGCCACTATAGCATAGTAACCCATATAGTTTGTGCATGTTTATATGATGTTATATTTATGGTGAACCGGGGTAAGTCGGGCCTAGGCCGTGAGAGATTCTGAGGGCTGATGTTGACTGCACGGGAGGGACCAAAGTTAGTATGGGTACACATCACCGGTGATTGAGTATATTGGAGAAATTTTGGTATAGTTTTGATACAGTGTTTTGGTATCAATGATAGTATGCATATTATTCCATGGGTATATATACTAGTATGGTTTTGATGTACTTACTTTGTATTTTGATCATGCCTTGCATGCTATACTGATTTACCTCGGCATCTGATTTGTGAAAGTTGTAATTGTAAGCATTTTAGTTATTTGACATGTTTTGAGTGTGCTTCCTTTATAAGAATTCTATTGTAAATTTTGTTAAACTTTATTTGAGTGTAATCACCTACATAAGCATAGCTTGCTGAGGCATTGCCTTGTTTTGCAATGCCTCAGATTTGGAACGCGATAACAACAAGGAAAAGCAAGCAGAGTAGCGAGGATCTGGAAGGAGACTTGAAGACATTCCATTTTATTTTCTCCTTTGGACATATATTAAAGTATGTCACTTGGATTAGACTTTTGAGACTTTCTTAGATGTGGATACATATTATAGATTGGACTCATATTATGGTATGGAGGATTGTGAAAGTTAGATGGAAATATTGTAGTGATTATGGATGGAACCTGGTGACGTTTGAATTGATTTATTTTCATCTTTAAGTAGCTGTGTATTTATTGTGGTTTTTAATAGAGCATGCTCAGAGTACCAATGTTTTAATGTTGTTTATGATCACAGTTTTGAATGTAGTTGACCCCCGAAGTTTACGCTTTTAGGCAATTCTTTTTAAAGCTACGTTAAAGGTTCTATAATATAAAATTTTAAATTTTAGGGATCCCGTCTATTTTCTTAAAATGTATTGTTATTTTTATTTTAATGAGGAAAAAGTTTTGGTAAAACCCGGGGTGTCACAACATTCATCTTATGTATAGGAAGAACTTATTTAAGAACTTCTTAGTCATTTCTTGCCATGCTCATATAGAATCTGCTGGCGGTGAATGAAACTACATCTTACCTTTTTCCTTTAAAGACAAAGGAAATAGTTTGAGTCTTACAATATCTAATTTAATGTTTTGTGTATGTTGGAACATGCACACTTCATCGAATTCTTGTAAATGCATGTAAGGACTTTCACTGTCCAACCCATAAAATTTTGGAAGTAATTGAATTACTCCAACCTTTATTTTAGTCATACCAACATTTGGAGGTAAATTTATACATGAAGGTATGTTGGTATAGTTAGGCTGTAAATAGTCTCTTAATGTTTTTCTAAGAGAATTTTGGTTATGCCAATTATCATCCTGTGATCTATGTTGGTCTCATTGCCTATTATAATTCCTTCTCTTATTTTCATGTGGTTGAGAATGATTCCTCCATTGATATATATTATCATTGAATAGAGGTGGAGGATCATCGGCATTAAATAGAGGATTATTCGTCCATGAAGCAACATCATCGTTATTCATGACGTGAAGTGGTTCATCATCATTAAAGAGGGGATTATTTCTCCATAGGGAAATATCTTCTTTATTAATGCTGGGGCACCACTTATCATTTTGGTTAGTGTGCAAATTTCAAATGAAATTAACCATGTCTCCTTCTTTTTTTTTTTTTTAACTAACTAACTAACTAATGCAACCTAAATGCTAATAATAGGGCACAAAAAATCCAAACACCCTTAAGGCTAGTAAGCAGAAATTTTGTTTGTCTTGAAATTATGTGGGGGAGAAGCTTTTAGATTAACCTAATCAAACGCTCTTCCTCTCTTTCAAACTTGTCCCACTGCTTACCAGTTGGATTCAATCTAACCAACCACTTCACACCCTCCTCAACTAGCCGTAGGTAGTCTAAGTCATAGAATGTGCTGGCAGAGCAAGTCGTTTAAATACTAGTACAGTCAGTTAAATAAGAGCCACTAGAGTGGCAAGAGGTCGCCTCCTTCCAAGAGGGTCCTATGAGCATGTAGTGGACCCTATAGGTCTCTTCTAATTAATTTTAATTAGTTTTGAAGGTCAGGTTACGTGCTGTGGTGATTATCCTAAATAGGCCAAGAGGTGGCAATAATATCCACCCTTGATCTTGTGGGATTTGGTGGCCTTACTAATTAAATTTTCCATTTTGTGGCAAATCGGTCAACATATAATCACCTTAAAGCAGTTAAACGTGCCCTAAAAATGCAATAAAAAATAACAAACTAATGCAAACCCTAAAAATGCAACATATATAAAATGTATTCTATATGATTTTTATTCTAACAACCAATGCAATTTTAATCTATAATGCATAACCTAAACTAGAACTTTTAAGGAGTTTAAGACTTTCTCTCATTGGGGTCATGGAAAATGTCTTCTCGTACAAGGGTGTGACCATTTACATTTGTAATATCCACCCACTGGCGACGATTCTCTGGCGACAGGCACTCTCAGCAACTAGACCAACGCGGTGGGCCCTCACCTACCTCCGACTAACAAGACCAAGGTAAGCTTGCCCCACTCTTTCTTATACATTTGTTTTCCAAGTTTATCATCCGGAAAAAAAAAATTAGGCGTTACCGTTGCCCTAGGAAAAAAGTCGAGGTAACGATGTTAGATGAGGATCTGGACCTTTCATCTTGAGCATGATGATGTAAGGAACACACCTATGAAAGTACGTAGCGATTGGACGACTAGGGAAGTCAGAAAACCCAAAAATAATATGCTGGGAGTTTTTGAAAACATGATACAAATCATGAAAAAATGATAGATTTAGGTGGGATTTGTGAAAAGCAAAGGTGGAAATGGAGTGTAGGTGAAAAACTGGACTCAGAGGTGTAAAAATCACAAAAAATAGAGCACCTGGGGTCGCCAGCGACGGCGAACTAGTCTAGTCATCGTCTCCGGCAACGACAATTGGAATGGGAGGAAATGCACGAACGAGGGCGCACCATGCACAGGGCACGTGGTGCGACTCGTGCGCGCCACGTGCGCTATTTCGGCCCTCACGCGCAAAGCACGTCTACAGACATGCCCGCTACCCTGCACGGGTTCTGACGCAAAGCGCATCCACAGACGCGCCCGCCACGCGCAGTGCGCGCGTGCGGCGAGCCCATTTTCTGGATTTTGGTCTTTTTCTACCCTTTATTCCTTTAAACCTTGATTTTATGAGCTACAGAGGTCCAAATCACGATCCGAAAGAGGCGTTGTGATCGTCTCAATAAGGCGAGCTTAGATTTAAGATAAAAATCTAGTTTGGAGTAACTTTTTAATAGCAAAACTACTAAATGCTATTAGATTATTCAGATCAAGCTGATCAATAGATGATCAAGCTTTAGGTTTTAGTTATATGCGTTAATCATGACATGATTTATGACATGACAGGTACATCAGGGCATACACATTGATATTGGTTACGCGTTTGTTTGGGGATATTGTAATACTAAGGTAGGTGATTTCATTCACAATTTTTTCATGATTCTGAAATGTTGATTTGGTGATTTGAGTTTTGAGGGACGAGTATTTGCCATCTCATCAGGACAGGCACAGGCATCACACCAGGTCGTAGAAGGTACTCTTCTAGTCTCGGATAGACATGCCAAAGTTCTTTTGACACGAGGGGGTCTACACATTCTTTTATATCATGTATTTTTACATCTTGCCTTGATGTATGTGTACACAAACTAGCATTTGGATTAGATATTATGACACACTGGGGAGAGGACGGTAGAGACTTGAGGAATATATTAGAGATATACTGTAGAGATATCGAGACGTGAGTATGGACACGAGACTTCATCTTACTAGACATGGTAGACTATGATGTTATTCTTGGGATGGATTGGTTAGCCAAACTATGGTGCTACGGTAGAGCTAGAAAGAAGTGAGTCACTTTTCTTATGCACAGGCAACGGCAGAAATAGTGTTCCGGGGTAGGAAAGATCGGCGGTACATGCATCATTTACTGTATGAAGGCGGCACGATTTTATGCATGAGGGTGTAACGCATTCCTCGCATGTGGTATTGAGGAAAAGAAGGAGCAGCCACGGCTTGACGAGATTGATGTTATCAGTGATTTTGTTTGACGTATTTCTGCGAGGAATTACCGGGATTGCCGCCCAAGTAGGAGATCGACTTCACCATTGACTTGGTGCGGGTACATCGCCTATCTCTAAGGCACCATATAGGATGGCTCGGCGAGTTGAGAGAACTTCGGTACAATTGCAAGAGTTATTGGATAAGGGCTTTATCGAGTAGGAGTGGATCACCATGGGGAGCACCGGTCCTTTCGTGAAGAAAAAGGATGGATCAGAGACTATGCATTGATTATCGGTTGTTGAATGGTGTTACTTATAAAAGAACCGATACCCTTTGCCACGCATAGATGATTTATTTGATCAACTCCAATCGGCACAAAGTGTTCTCCAAGATAGATGCGAGGTCGAGGGTATCATCGAGGGGTTAGAGAAGAGGATATCTCGAAGGCGCGCCTTTAGGAGTCGTTATGGTCATTATGAGTTCCTAGTAATGCCGTTTGGATTGACGAATGCACTGCGGTGTTCATGGATCTAATGAACCGTGTCTTTCGAGCTTATGCGGATAGGAGTTCGTGATTGTATTCGTGGATGACATCTTGATTTATTCGCCTAGTCATGATACACATAGGGAGCATCTCCACACGGTATTAGACACACTTACGTCGACATCGGTTGTATGCAAGTTCGGTAAGTGTGATTTTTGGCTAGACCGGGTGCATTTCTTAGGCCACGTCATATCTAAGGATGGAGTGGCCGTGGATTCCAACAAAGGTAGAGCGGTACTACCTTGGGAGAGGCCCAGGACGATGGTGAGATACGCGAGTTTTCTCGGTTTGGCAGTGTATTATCGTCGTTTTATGAGGGATTCTCTAAGATCGCATTACCATTGACCACCACGACTAGGAAAGACACTCAATTTGTATGGGCCAGAGGCTTGCGAGGAGAGCTTCCAAGAGCTCAGAGGAGACTTACTACCTGCTCGGTATTGACCTTACCATCTGGGGCAGGCGGTTATGTAGTTTATTGTGACGCCTCGCAAGGGATTAGGAGCGGTGTTGATGCAACATGGGAAGGTAATTGCTGTGCGTACAGACATTAAAGACACATGAGGTAAATTACCCACACATGACATGGAATTAGCAGCCATGGTATTTGCGTTGAAGTCTGGAGACATTATCTTTATGGTGAGAGATTTGAGGTATTCATCGATCATAAGAGCCTCGAAGTACTTCTTTACTCGAGTGAATTGAATATGAGGCGGCGCAGATGGATGGAGTATCTCAAGGACTTCGACTTCACCATACGGTACCATCACTGGGAAGTAACGTCGTTACGGATGCCTGAGCGGGAAGGCGGGTGTGATGATTGCCAATTTGACAACTCGGTCTAAGTTCTTTGAGATCTTAGAGGCACGGGGCAAAGACAGGAAACATAGGATCGACGGATAAAATGATTTTTCGAGGGGACCAGATGGAGGAGTTAGATTTAAAGGAAGGTTGGTAGTACCAGCAGATGACGAATTGAAGCGCGAGTTACTTCAAGAAGCACATCAATCCCCTTATACAATTCATCCTGGGGGTACGAAGATGTATCAGGATCTCAAGAGGCATTTACGGTGGAATGGTATGAAAAGGATGTTGGAGAGTGCGTTGCACGATGTTTGACTGTCGGCGAGGTCAAGAGCATCGGCGTCCATCGAGGACTACTTTGTAGACCTTGGACCTTCCAGTGGAAGTGGGACCATATTACCATGGACTTCGTTCTGGGTCTTCCGAGGACCGCTAGCGGCCACGACATGATATGGGTCGTCGTGGACAGGTTGACCAAGTCTGCTCATTTCCTTCCTATCAAACAAAATCAAACCGTGGATAGCTTAGCGAAATTATATGTTAAGGAGATCGTCAGTCTACATGGCGTTCCCTTGACAATTATATTGGACCTTTCGAGATCTTACAACGAGTTGGGTCAGTGGCATACCAGCTAGCCTTACCACCACAGCTAGCAAATGTGCATGACGTCTTTCACGTGTCATCTTTGAGGAAATACGTGCGGATCCCTCACATGTATTGGAGCAGATCCCGAGAGTCAGGCTGACATGACATTTGAGGAGAGACCAGTGTGCGTCTTAGATACAAGAGTCAAGGAGTTAAGGAATAAGACCATTGCCTTGGTCAAAGTCCTTTGGCAGCATCATTCACTACAGGAGACTACGGGAGGCGGAGGAGATGCGAAAGATCCATCCAGAGTTATTTACATAGAGGTATGTAGCTAAATTTCGAGGACGAAATTTTTATAAGGAGGGAAGAATGTAATATCCTTAATTTTTAAGATAAAAATAGGAAATTATTAAATAAATTAAAATAAAAATTTATGGATGAAATTATTTCCTGAAAACATAATAATTAGAAAGTGCTCGTACGTCTGAATCCAACGCCACCAAGAACGCGAAAAACGGAGCTCAAACGAGGGAGATATGAGCCGTCAAAGTTGGAAGGGCAATTTGGTCATTTGGTAGAGACGTATTAGACAGGGGTCCAAATTGATACTGGCACCCCCGTCTTCCACACGTCTCTACCAGTGCCGGAAAAATCGCAGGAGAAACGTGGAAAGAGGCGTGTGGGGAAGAGTTTCTCTTCTCCAAGACTCTAAAACCCTATATCTATGCTCCTCTAGGAGCCAAAACGCTCCACTTTGAGCGTTTTCCACACATCTTTATGCAAAACCCTAGCCACAAAAACTTAGATTTTCCGGCGAGTGGAGCCCCGGCAACACGAGCAACTCCGGCCAGGTGCAAGGTAAGCCTCAAAACCTATGTTTTTCGTATTTATTAAATAGAAAAAAACAATTAGGAAAACATTTAAAAATTAGGAAAAAATCACATTTTTTTAGGAACTTTGTGCATGCTACTGTTGGAGCGTGATTTCATAGACCAAACATTGTCCGTTTGGAAATCGCACCGTCCAACTAGTGCACAAGAGACCCAAGAGCAAACCCTTTAAATTTGGGAGTGATCCAACGGTGGATTTCTCCAGAAAATCCAAAAACCAGTACCTAGGGATGTTTTTATGAACTTGGGAAAAACCGTTTAAAAAACATGGTTTTTGGAGAAATCAATGCAAAAAGATGATAGAAATGGAAACTAGACAAAATTTGGAACAAAATGGTTCAAAAACCAAGTGATTTGGACACCTGTAGGGTCACCGGTGATGGCCAGGAAGCCGGTCGTCTTCTCGAGCGCCGGTTTCCGCATCGCCGGTGTAAAGCCAGCTGCCGTGTAACCCGGTGTACCGGGTGCCGGTGTAACCGGTGTAAACCGAACGCCGGTGTAACCCAGTGTACACTGGTCGCCAGGTGTAACCCGGTGTAGCGAGCGTGGTGTAAACCGGTGCACATGAGCCACACTTTATAAATTAATAAATATTAATTTATGAAGTATTTTCACTTAAAATTGATTTTGGGAGCTAGAGGAGTCCAAATCACGATCCGAAAGATGCGTTGTGACCGTATTGACGACACGGACCTAGTTTTAACTTAAAAACTTATAAATGACCACTTTTTATTTAGAAAAATTTTAAAATAGTGATGTGACATGTACATGTGCACTTGAATATACCAATTAAAGGGAGTTATTAGCAAGCTAGTGATCTCACCTGTGAGGTAGGTGGACGACAACTAATGTTTTTGCCTTGATTTTTAAACCATGTTTAAACATAGCATCATGTGTGATTGTGTTTTAAAATGCAATTATTATTCTGAAGTGGATTTCATGCTACATTGCGTACAGGGATGGTTATTCCAAATTGAAATCTTTTCTTGAATAAACTTATTTCAAATGCTTTTTACAAGTATGATGTTAATTTGTTATGCTTACTTAGAGACTTATTTCTTATTATATATATAGAAAATGCATTGATTTACATGGAAATGAGAATAGAGGCTTATTATTTGGTCCTTTGATAAGGTAACCCGGGATGAGGGGCATGTCTTGGGGATTGCAAGCTATAAGTGCTCTTGAGTTTTAGCATATACATATGATTTTCGTGTTTATATTTGATGACGGGTGCTCTCGCCGGTGGGCGTCATCTTTAGGAGGGATAGAGGTAGGCCACCCACCTTAGAAGATTATGATGTGATGAGTTTGTGATATGATAGACACCTTCCCATAGATGGCATTCGGTAGGGGTTTGGTAACATGGATAGTCCACACTACCGGTCGAGCCTTTCCATGGGGACGGTGACTAAGACTCCGTTATGGTGTCGACGGGGAGCGGCGGTGGTTGATACCCATGGAGGGTTGCCACGCTGCGGCATGGTGGCCCATATTCTTGTTATGTGTGCATGTATGATGAGCATGGTTATGGATGGTATATTTTATTTATTCATGTCATATTTGGACTCTGTGAATGTCATTTAGCATATGGAATAAATTGGCATTTATTGAACATGGCATTATGATATCACTATCTTCATAAATGTTACATTTTTCATGTGATTTGTTCGTTATTGCATTTATTACATTAATTGTATATCACCTACACAAGATAGCTTCTTTGAGGCATTGCTTTGATTTGCAATGCCTTAGATCTCTGCGATAACGGAAAGGCAAAGTTGACGAAGCCGATAGAGCAAGTAAAAGTAATGACCATTTTTCTATAGTATTAGACAAATGATGTGAGTCATTAAACGGTTTGCTCATTATCACTTTGGATTTTTATTATGGGTCGTACTTTAGTTTATAATGGGATGTGATTTAGATCTGTCGACATATGGACATTTATGTTGGATATGATGATGGAGGGACCCCTGGGTATTATTGTGTTTTGGACATTTATTTTCTTATCCATTGTTTGAGTGTATTTTATTGAAAACAACATTTGGTTGTGGATGGGTGTGGAGACTGAGTTTCTCTTATGATATATATTATACATTGTTTACCAAATGCTCTTATTTAAAATGCCATTATAAAAAATTGTGCTAATGGTCCAAATTACAGAGGAAACTCTGTCGGATTTTTGGTGGAAATGGTATTTCATTTCACTATTAAATTCGTAGTTTTGTGATTGTATGACTCCCCGGAGTTTGGCAGTAATGCTTTTATTTAAGTTTTTATTTTTCGTCACTTTAGAAATTAAAGTATTTTTGTTCAAGGATCCCGACTACTATTTTTATAAATTATTAGCATATTGATGTGGAAAACCCAGGGTGTCACAACATTTCACCTCCACTTCTAGGTTACGATGGCTTACCTTTGACCTGTATTATTACAACCTTTTAAATGAATTGCCAGAATAAAAAAAATTGCATTAAATCCTCATTACAATTCACTAAAAATAAACTGCAATTATCCTAATTAAACTCCTTGAATTTCTCATTTCTTTTCCAATTTTCTTGCAAAATAAGAAATTATCATTAAGTACCAAAAATTAGGAGAAATTGAATTTATAGACTAACAAAATTTTAAAATGCACTTAAAATGCCTAAAATGTTAAAACAATGCAACTCCTATAATTTTTTATTTTTATAATTTTATAATTTTTTTAAAATTTTAATTAAAATTTATGAAAGCACCATTGCGGGTCCCCGGCTATTGTAGTTTAGCTAGTGCAAGTCTAGGTCGATTCCATAGGGACTCGACTTAAATGTTGGAGTTTACACAAATTTTAATTAGAAATTAATAGAGATAAAATACAATTTCATTAACCAACTTATGAGTACATTGTTCTAAATTTAAATAAAATTAAATACAACAATAATTTAAATGCGGCTTCTGTCTTAATTATTGTGTCACGCAACAAAAGGGCGTGAAATTGCATAATAAAGGGGTTAACTGAGAATAAGATAAAACATGAATAAAGTAAAACATGAATTAAAAATGATGTTCATGAATAATAACCAAAGTTACTGTTCGTGAACATTAACAGACGAAAAAGATGCCAACGGAGAAATCGATGCAAAGAAGAAGAAGAAGAAAGATGGGGAAAAAGAAGCCAGTGGGGAAAACTAGATATGGGTTTTCTCCTCTCGGGCGACCGGTGATGGGATTTGGTTGGTGGAGTTCTGGTGGTTGAGATTGGTGGGGCTGGGCGTGATGATGGAGGATGCATGGGGTGATGATCTAGGCAGGGGCAATGATGTGCACTGCCAGAGAAAAAAGCTACATGGGCAGAGGAGTAGAGCTGGTGATGGGGTAGGCGACAGAG
Organism: Warburgia ugandensis; assembly: GCA_035236585.1. Lineage (NCBI taxonomy): Eukaryota > Viridiplantae > Streptophyta > Magnoliopsida > Canellales > Canellaceae > Warburgia > Warburgia ugandensis. Next base: position 5,867,386 of record CP141133.1, read on the forward strand.
AAAGCAGAGGTGGGATAAGGCAATGACTGTGTTGATGAACAGAGAGAGAGAGAGAGAGAGAGAGAGAGAGAGAGAGAGAGAGAGAGAGAGAGAGAGAGAGCCACGTTCCAGCCCAAGAGGAGATGTGGTTGAAGAGAGAGGTAGGGGGAAGAGGAGTCTAGAGGTGAAGTGCGTTGGTGGGCAGAGCAGGTGCGTAAGACGAATTAGAAAAGGGCAGACAGAGGGAGTGAGAGAAGGGCGACAGAAGGGAGGTGAGAAGTAGGTGCAGTCTTGCCTGTGGTGCTAGGGAAATAGAGAGAGACGGTGAACACGAGAGAGATGGGAGAGGAAGAGTCCTTCCCCTCTCTTTGTGAGAAGAAAAGTGTCGAGAAGGCTAGAAGAAGCCCGACTTGCTGCTGGTAAATGCCATCTTATAAGAGGGGCTTGATTTGCTTCTTTCTTTATTGGGTTTCCCATGACTGCCCATGATGTGTTGTCTCCCATTCACCCGGTGGGCATGCAGCCATATGGTAGTTGGCATGCTTGATGCTATCTGCATATTGGCATGCAATGTCTACCATGATTTCTCGCGATGTGAGCTTTGTGCTGGCAGCATGCAACCTCCTCATATCAAATGTGACCCATCATATCTTTTCCAAATCTAACACTTATAAGGTCGATCCGAGTCGTCCAAAGTTTATTTTGATCAATCTGCAAAATAGAAAACTAACTTAGAATCATCCATACCATTAATTACCCATTTAATTAGCTTAATGATTGGCTAATCGTTAAAATTTTCAAATAACGGTTGAATGATCAATTAGTACTAAAATTGATTTAAAATTATAAAATTAGTTAGTTTGATGATCTAATCAAATGCTAATTTAAGGTTATTTTAGGCAAAATTGAACACTTAACAGTATCTATTCACTGACGATCTGGTAGACTCGACAAGGGGTACATGGGAGTTGAAAAATGTGCCAAAATAGGAACTGCCGAAAGGGACAAGGGTAATATTAGCATTTAGTAAAAACTAATAGGGAAAAAAGATGCAAAACTAATAGAATGACAATTTTATAAAAATTTTAAAAACTTGATGGCAAATTTGCAAAATTGATAAAATATTGTATTTTTTTTGCAAAAATGCCAAAATGTAATGACATTTTTGCAAAAATCTTGGTAAATATTCAAATTTATAAATGTAGAGCGATATTAAATTAAACCAGAGAATTCTTTTCCAACTGAGCATTGGGATTGAATACAAAATGTTGCCTAGCTAAGCTTTATCTTTAGATGATCTAACTCAATCATTTTGTTTGCAGTTCCTATTTAGGTTCTATAGAATCATGACCACCGGATGATTCTAGCTACTAGGTTTTTCAGTTAAATACCCATGGTCATAGTTTAAAACTCAAATTACAGAGCTAAAATCATCTAATAGTCATGAATTTTGGTTTCTTAGTAATTTAAGAGATGCCAAACAAGATAGAAAAATTAGATCATTAAAAGATGGAGCTTAGCATTTTGGAGTGAGTCTCAAAACTCAGTCCCGATAGCATTTCTCATTAAATGAGAGAAATATGGTAATAGGGAAGCATTTGATAAATTTAGATTGGAGAATCAAATGGCTGAAGAGAGAATAATTGAAAACATTTGATCATCCAACGATGAGATATGGGGTGGTTATTCTTCTCTGCTTCCATCCTCACCTTTGAGCTCTAAAAAACGGCAGCCGTAGTGCACAAATCTCCCGCCTATGAGGAGTCTAGAAAAGAGGCGGACCACAAAGGCTTAAAGTACACAACTTTACTTTACATTTTGCAAGAGGCTATTTCCACATTTTGAACCCGTAATCTCAAGTCACGTTACAACAACTTAATCAAAATGCTTCTAGATTTGTTTATACCAACATCCCATACCGTCCGTTTCCTAAGATCAAGATTGATTCCTCGTCCACTGAGCACGATTTTTTGTACTAATAGACATGCGAAGTGGAAAGATCATATATAGGGTTAGGATCAACGAAAAGTGGGGCCGACTACACTTGTAGATTCTGAAAGTCGGACGATCACCACATTACTAATATTTCTCTCCACAGAAACCAGATCTTACCTTCCATATTTCCATCAACAATGCAGCACGAAGCAAACCCAGAAGGAGCTTTTCCCGTTCGAAGACTCCAACTCTCGGACAAAACCAAGGGTTTTATTGAACTTCTTGGGCAGTTAACCCACTGTAACTCCGTTTCCGACGAGGAATTCCAGGCTAGATTCGAAGAACTCAATTCCTACGGTGATGATCACGTCATCTGCGTAATTGAAGATGATCAATCTGGCAAGATAATCGCCTCTGGAAGCGTTTTCATAGAGAAGAAATTCCTCAAGAACTGCGGAAAAGTTGGCCATATAGAAGATGTTGTAGTTGATTCAAGCGCCCGAGGGAAATCATTGGGGAAGAAGATCGTTAATTTCCTCTCAAAACATGCCAAATCACTGGGTTGCTACAAGGTGATTCTGGATTGCAGTGCCGAGAATAAGGGTTTCTATGAGAAGTGCGGATTCAAGGAGAAATGCATTCAGATGGCCATATATTTCGATTGATGGAAATGTAAGTAAGGGGATGTGTTTGATTTGTAATTGGCAATAGCTGGTTTTTGTTTTTCTTCTGGATTTTTGAGTTGGGAATATTGTTGGGACCCTGAAATTTGGTATTTCCGCCCATTTGGAGATTTTTTTTTTGTTCTTGATGAGTGGAAGCATTTTGAACTGAACAAAGTAGAGACGAAAGTGCCCAAATTTGTAGGTGCAATATTAGTCACTCGTCAGCAATAATTTGGCGTTGCTTTTTAACTTTAATTTGGTTTCTTTTGGCATTTGAGAGAAATTTAGGAGTCTCTCTAGCTAAGCTGCTTCAGTTGCTTTTATTTGTTTACTTGTCTTCTGTTCTATTGGGACAGTTGTAGTTCTTTTCTGTGCATTTTTATTGTGGGTAGATGAACGATAGCAGTTGAATGCCACGTTTTACAGTTGGGGGTATTCGGGCATGGATGATGTAGATGCTAGCAAATATGTTCGAATTCTGAGAGTATGTCTGAATGCTCTTATGGGTTGCAGAATTGCAAACCAACTGGTGGTGACAAAGAGTAAATGGTGAAGACTACTTAAATGAGTGTAGCAAAATTGCAATGTAATATGTGGAGATCTCCAAGATATTAATTGTAGCTTGTGCGTGAACAGGGATGACAGATTCACTATTCAATGATGGTTTTGAAATTACATACTACGAACGCTGTATGTAACTAGATAAATTATCTAGATGGCATACATATATGTAATAGCTTCTTATAGAATTTATACCTAACTGGGTTACAATGTGTGGTAGTCGAATGTGGTCAGCAAACTCTAATGCTTACTGTCAAGGGAAAACTTCTGGGTTCAGTGTATTGACAGTAAGCATTAGAGCTTTCTGATCACATTCGACTAGCCACACATTGTAACCTGGTTAGATCTAAATTCTCTAAGAAGCTATTTACATATATGCATGCCATCTATAATATATCTATAATTAGAAGGGGAGCCTTGGCTCAACGGTAGAGTTCTTATCCTGTGACCTTGAGGTCATGAGTTTAAGGTGTGAAAACAGCCTCTTGCAAAATGTAAGGTAAGGCTGCATACTATTGACCCTTGTAGTCTGCCCCTTCCCTGGACCCTGCATACGCTGGAGCTTCGTGCACCGGGGCTGCCTCTCTATCTGTAGTATGTAATTCAAAACCATCATTGAATAGAAATTCATCAGCAGAGAGTGCTTCCATGTGTAATAGACTTCTCTCCTGAAAAATGGTAGAAAGAAGCCTTAGCAAACATTTTGTTAAATCAGTGAATGCAGACAACTAAATTTCCTCTGCTTCAATACTGAGAATAGACAAGCATTCCAGCATAACCTGTATTAGAAAATAAACAAGGTGAGTAGTCAATTATAGATAGCATCAGTGTCCAATGTAAGTACTCACAGATCAAGCCAGCAATAGTACTGAAAACATCAAATGCATGCCAGAGGACCCTGTGAGGTACCTGATGCTTCTTTGGGCAATCTAGTGATTATGCATCAATATTCAAATTTTAATTGATTATTGTGAAGCAAGTATTGTATTTGAGGTGGATATATGTAGTTTCCTCTACATGAGAAGCCTTAGTTTCATTTAATTCTAATCCTCTTTTTGAGTTCTATAATCACTGTTAGTCTGTTTTCCGCTTGTACCTTGGTTGTCTCTTCCGCTACTAGCAGGTTTTACCTGAAACACTATGACTGACTTCCATACTCCCATCCATGATACTTCTCTATGTTTCATGAATTTATAAGTATTATCTTCTATGTGCCTCTGTTTAGCTTTCCAGTTTTCATGTGCTTCTATAGTGTTTGGAGGTCTGGACACATTTGCATCCTTGCACAGAGAAATCAAGATCTTCCATAATCAAAGGAATACATAGCTACAAGATAAATAGCTTTGAAGATTTCAGGAGATACTAACCATATCATGCATAAAAAGGGCAGCCCCGGTGCACGAAGCTCCCGATGCAGGGTCCAGGGAAGGGTGGTCAATAGTATGCAGCCTTATCTTGCATTTTGCAAGAGGCTGTCTCCATGCCTTGAACTCGTGATCTCAAGGTCATACGACGACAACTCTACTGTTGCCCCAAGGCTTTCCTTCTACTACCCATATCATACATCTTTTGTAAAAATTCCTTGAATGACTTGATTAGTAGCAACTTTGGTGGTCTGATTTCATGAGGTGTCAGGAGATACTAAACATATCATGCAGCTTTTGTAAAAATTCCTTGAATGAATTGATTAGTAGTGACTTTGGTGGTTGCATTTCATGTGGGAGAAAAGGAAACACTTTGTGGAAGGATATAAAAGAATATGGCATGTTAGTTGGAGCTCCTAGTGTTTATCTACTTCGAGTGTAGCATTTTGAGGAAGCTGGTTAAGGGTACTTTACTTGCTTATGTCAAGACTGGTTTTATAGTGCTGCCAAAATAGGTTCTTCTTGGCTACGATGGGTGTTCTAGAGACTTGATGCAAAGATATCCACATATGATGCGTAAATCTCATTTGAATATTTGCAATGAAAATGAAGGATAAGGGTGGGTACCCACACTCACTGAGAAAAGTTAGTCATCGGTGTTGAGACAATCAACTTACTTATGCTATTTCTCAGTTTTCTCTTATGCTGTTTCTACTTGAAGCGTGGAGTTCGAGGAAGGTGGTTAAAATGGAGTTTCCCTCTTATCTATAACCACCTTTGCAAACGTGCCAAACAAGTTATCCTAGGTTGTTCTGCGGATTCCAGAATTGAGGCTAACATCATCATCATCAAGACCTTATCCCAAGAATTGAGGCTAACAGGTTCACGTAAATTGGACGGGAATCAATTTTCATTTTTTTCCTTTTTCATTTCTTGAAAGTTAGACCCACAGATGCACAAGTCTCATCTCTCAGGTGAGAGACTCCTCCTAGCATCATTGTGACAGAAAGATAAGAATCACTTAAGCTTTTTGCAGGGGAAAAAGGGATAAGCATGGGATACCAGGAGAGAATGACCAAAATAAAGCATTACCTTTGAGATAATCTATTTATTTATGACGATTCTAAAATTTTCAGGCTAGGATGGGAAGTGCCCCCTGTGCTTCAGAATTCCACACTGCTGAATGTTGGCTGAAACAGGAAATTCTAGACATCAACTTCTCCTTGCTTGTTCTACCCAAACTCCTTGACGACGTTAATAATGAGCATTCTTTCTATTCTATCATAAACCAGATATACCCAATTTGATGGAAACACCAATGTCTTATTCAGTTGCTTCAAGTCCTGAAATTAGTTTTTTGCTGGTCTCTTTTTGAAGATGATGATTTGGCCTCTATCTAATATTGGTTCTGCTGATAAAAATGGGTAGGTTATTTTTCATGTGTTTAAAATACAGCTTGGAGGAGGTTTCCATCATGAAAATTGCATTAGCTGATCGATCTAAAATCCTTGGAACTGGATGGAGAGTCTTTCCCTAGAAAGCTGATAATAGTAGACTTAAGTGCTCTAACCATGACGCCATCCTCCACATCGTTATACTTCATGATCTTTGGCATTCTTTCTGAGTGTTTGAGTAAAGAGCCTTCAACAAATCTTTGGAAAAGGTGAAAGTAGGGACTTGTGAGCGGAGTTCAGGAGATAGAATGAAGCTGATCGAAAGCATAATTATCTGATCAGTGGAATATCAGGTGTCACATTTGGCATTCTGAACCCACTAAGAAGCAATGAAGTCTCCAATGATCCTTGGCTTTTCCTTAAGCTTTCACAAGTTCACTGGGCGAGATAACAAATTACTTGTGTCAATGAAGGATTGGATGAGGGGAAGAGTTGACTCTCAGTTGAGCTGATCTTGCATAGAATAAGTTATCATTTGAAAGCCCAAGGGAAATGATGGCGAGTAGGAATTTGTCCTTGTGTCAGTGAAGGATTGGATGAGGGGAAGAGTTGACTCTCAGTTGGGCTGATCTTGCATAGAATTAAGTTATCATTTGAAAGCCCAAGGGAAATGATGAAGAGTAGGAAGGATACAAAATAGAAGGTTAAGAAGACACTGGAAGAAGAATGAGAAGTGCACAGCAGATAGAAGCTGCTAAGCCTAGGAAAGAACCCGAGGCCTATGCTTGATAAAGTATCTGATTTTAGATTAGAAATGAAGCCTAGAGATGATTCCCCATGGTCTAAAGGTATCAAACCTTGGGAAGAGAACCATAGGCTTGTGCAAGGTCAGGGGCCTGGTTTTCTTATGGGTTCAAAACTATGATTAGGATTTTTGTAACTTCAGAACCAATGTCACAAAACTCCCAAGGCAATGCTCAACTTCCTTATGTCAAACCTCTTTTGCCCGCGTTTTCCTTTTGGCCATTGGAGTCTTCTCTACCGAACTCTCTGCAATTAATTAGAAAAATGTAAGAACTCCGACATTATTCCCAAAAAAAATATAAATGGGAAGATGAAAATGTCCGGACTTTTCCAAATTCATTAGCTTTAGGTATATCTAATAAAAAAGGGCAGTCTTGGTGCACAAAGCTTCCGCCTATGAGGGTCCAAGGAAGGGGCGGGCCACAATGGCTTAAAGTAGGCAGCCTTACCTTACATTTTGCAAGAGGCTGATTCCACGTCTTGAACCCGTGACCTCAAGGTCACATGACGACAACTTTTACTGTTGCCCCAAGCTCCCCTTCATTTAGGTACATCTAATACACAATTAATGAAGCAGAGCCCTCTTCCTAATTCTTGGAGCTCATCAAAAAGAGTAGCCAAAGTTTTGGATTGGAAATATTAAATGCAACCTGAGTCGCCAATATAATAATTCAGTTAAGATTACTTTTGAAATCTAAGCTTTGAAGACGACACCTTGTCTTTTGTTTGCCATTTAAAAGCAGAAAAATTGACTCTCTCCGTCCATGAAGAACAAGCCAAGCCTGGGGGCCGGGTTAGATGGTAGGCTATTTAAGTTCATTGAACCAGCCCTTTATGGCTGACAATATTGGTCGAGTAATCGGTTGTATGTAGACAGGAAAAGAAAATGAAGAATGTCTACCAAATGAATAAAAAGGGCAGACCCAGTGCACAGAGCTCCTGCATATGTGGGGTCAGGGGAAGCGGCAGATCACAAGAGTTAATAGTATGCAGTCTTACCTTACACATTTTGCAAGTGGCTTTTTTCACACTTTGAACCAGTGACCTCAAGGTCACACAAAGACAACTCTATCATTATGCCAAGGTTCCCTTTAAGAGTAGAGCCTCATACCATAAGGCTTTGATCCACCGTAACATACAACCCTTTGCATGCCCTACAGCTTTAGCCCCCTTCTTTTGCCTCTGTTTCATACTTCAACTTCAACTTTTAGTTTAAGTTTGTTGTTTTCGTGGAGAGCGACACACTTGGCCTGGATTTTCTTACGGGTAGTTGTTTGGCCAGTTGCCACTGAATATTGGAGACAGAGAGGTGTTTAACAAGGATTTTATCTATGTCCCAGTGGAGGGGACTAACAATTGAGAGTATGGGACCACTGTTATGAAAAGTCTCTAAATAAGATTTTTTTCAAAAAAGATTTGACTTTTTATATGTAGCAAATTAAGCCAACAATGTCTAAGTGCAGTTGGCAGTGGACAACAAAACATCTCTACTAGAATATGCCTGTTTTAGAGGTTTGAGTTGCCCACTTTCATTTTTGGCCAGAGATCAGACTCAAAAGTCATGAATAGTTAAATTTTCTTTAAAAATTTCAAACTTAAGCAAACTTTGCCGGTACTTTATAAACTTCTTATTTGCAAGCAAACATTGTTTAGCTTTGTAAGTCGCAGACAATTTGGCATCTCTTCGCGAATATATTTGGTCATAGGTTCAAGTCGTTGCTTTTCTTCGATTTAGGAGCGTGTACGCGAGTGATTTGTTATGTAACTCTTTTTATATATATATATATATATAATAAATAAATAAATAAATAAATAAATAAATAAGACTAATAACAATTTGTAAATCTAGTTACTTACCAGTTTCTTGGACTCTTTACAGGTGCTCCCAAATTCAATGAACAGGCTTGTACCTTGGAGCTGCGTCAGAATAATTGAGTGCAAACGAACAGGCTTGTACCCAACAGCATCGTTTTGACTTGACCTAAACCTTCTCCAATTGATGCTCCCAACGAGAACTACTATTCCACTGTGTGGCACAAGAAAGCTGACCGTGGAACGGACTTATCCGTGGCCTTGATGCCATGTATTGGCAGCCCAGCAGCAAGAACACGGCAGCCAAACCATGGCTGCTTGTTATTATATTTTCCATCCTCGTGTTAGGCTGCCGGTACAGAGAATAAGATGACTTACTTTAGTTCTTATTTTACAAGAGGTAGAAGTTAGGCAGATAATATGGCATAGAAGTCGATTCAAAAGAAGTATGATACAGAAGCCGAAGCCCATGTAAGTTCTTCTGGAGGACAATTCAGGAAATATATATTTGGACTGACTCCTTCTTGAATAATCTGATCCATTCATCTTGTTCGGCCTTCTATAGATTATCTAGACACCAAAATTAATAACGGTTGCATGATTTTCAGTTATTGCCATTTGAGTTTCTTGATTATTAGATTTTTCAACTAAAAAAATTAGTAGCTAGAAGCATGCAATGAGCAATTATATTTTACAGATGGTTTATATAGGGCACAAGGAGATCCTTTCTTTAGTTCGTTTTCTGGTAGAAGCAGGAGATCATTTCATCTGAACCGTTGCTTTGATGCAGATAGGTTTCGTTGACAGAAAACTGACAAAAAATTGAGTCAATTAATCTAAGTACTAAAAGGCCGACCTACAACAGCAATCTGTACAGGACAGTTATTCAACTCCATCCAGATGTCCAGGTCAAATTTGAAGTACTTGGGGGAGGTCTTGCCGACGTTGGATTACGGACGATGTTGAACATCTGGGGCCGATCTCTTGTAAGTCGTGGATCAGGTGTCTACCAATTTAGTAAGGGAGTGGAGTAAATGGACGGTTGAGCTCTCTTCTCATGCAAATTAAAAATATCAAAACTAAAATAAATAAATAAAAAACAAAATTATCTTCTCTTTTCGGCCACAAATGTCCCTCCACCCCTTCCTCTTTGTGTTTGGTGCTCCTTAGCCCAACGTAGCCTGAAAAGACACCTACCTATCCCTTTCATCAACAATTCGTCACCGTCCTATCCTCAATTTCATGGGCCCTACCAGCTCTATCTCCATTTTGTGGGCCCAGTCTCTCCCTTACTTTATCTTATTTATGTGGGGCCCGCTCTGACGTTTATATTGCGGGCCCCTCTCGCTCTCTCTATCTCCGTGGAAAGAGAGTTTATACCACACTCTGCCCCTTTTGCCAATTTGGTCAGGTGCCGGCAGAGAGAGGGAGCTGACGTCGCCGATGACGTGGCGGGCACTTCTCCTCACGGCCAGACGTTTCAGAAAGAGAGGGGCAGGAATCAGGATCGTGATCCGTGAGTTGGATACAGCTGCTCCCAGCATGAGAAAATGTAGCCACATTTCCCGAAATGACCGATTTTCTTTCTTTATTCCCTTGTCTGTTTTGTCATAAAAAAGGGGTGAAACTGGGACAGGGTACCGGGGCAATTTCGGCATGGGAGAGACACGTTTGGTCATTCCAGGAATGGCTGTTGGGGTTTACCGGTTTCAACTTAACCGCATTCATTACCCTTGCCCTTTCGCTGTCGCACTTCTTACTTCCGTCCTCCGTGAAGTGTTCCGGAGAAAGGGACTGCTATTTTTGGACTCATCAACCCCGCTGAAATCGTATAATTACCTACGTGTCTCTCGCGCGTGTACTTGGCTTCGCTTATCAGTGCTTGGCGCTAAACTAGTACTCAAATCCAAGAAAACTCACAAAGTTGAGCCCACGCACGGTACCCTGGCTGTAACCTGGGCATTGGCTTAACGGGCTTCAGCCAGCCTCTTGGTCACGTAAGAGATACCAATGCCAAAAGTACATTAACACGTGAGAAGGCAAGTCATCTAGTATCGTTATTATGGTTAGATGTAACCTCTCAAGTGGGAATTTTTTAGGTAATTACGTTGATTTTTTTTATTTCTTTTACGAGTGCGGAGTCTGATTGACCTGGTCTTATTGTGTTCTTTTTAATTATATTATGCCACAAAACAGGAGTCTAAGGGTAGAGCCTCTGACGCAGGTAGAGATAGTGGAGGCATGTTGCCTTGCAAAGAAAAAAGAGACGATTTCTTATTTTGTAATATAAGGGGCAATTATCTTTTGCTAGTGTCTGCCCATTTCGTCACACGATCCTAGAGTCCTGTAGAGTGAAAAAATTCTTCTGTATCTTGCGGTGACTATTTTCTTGTCAGGGAGATTGTAAAACTGGTATGAACTCGTAGATGCACTTAGTTCACAGAGAACCACGTATATCTATATGTTTTTTATTTTTTACATATTGAAAATATTTTTACTATTAATCTCAGCGGTTCGGTCAAGTGATTGAATAATCATAATGCAGATCACCCGGGTGAAGGTCAGCAAGAACTCTGATGATTTGATCGGAGCACACCCATATGACCAGCTATCATACCCTAAGACTGAAAGCACTTTTGGATAGCGTCTCATGGAGAACACTTATAATGAAAATCTAACCGTGCCGTCACAAAACGAAATAAATATTCAAGTTGTCGTGGCCATTGATGGGTAAGCTGCTGATATCATTTAAGGTGTATTGTTTCTGCCCAAGGTCATACTCCGTGCAGGGCCACCAAAACAACGGCCCAGATCATATATATTTATAACGCGGGTAGCCTGAAGCTAGAAACCCTAGCGAGGCGCTTCGCATTTAAGCTCGCTCGCTGTGTATGTGTGTGTAGGGAACCGAAATGTTCTGCATGTTTAAGAACTAAATTAAGCAAGTAAATTACATATAACAAGGTGTATGATTTGAACATATGCCATACACTTTTGTGGGCGTCAACGGATACCCCGTGGTTAGCCTACTGAATCTTCTTCCTTTCTTATCTGTTTTCTTCCGTCCAGACCCTTTTTTTGGCCTGGGCCAGCTTCTCTTTTCTCTCGCCTTTTCCCCAGGAAAATCTAGTCTCTTTGGCACTAAAAGAGAAGTCAGCTTTTCCCACTCTCCTACTTTTCCTCGTCATTTTTATTTTTTCTGTACAGCAGCGAGTCACACTGCAGGAGAAGGATTTGGGAATGGCTTTGGCTTGCTCGAACAGGTGCAGCTCGCTCGACTATCGGAAAGCGTCTGCAGAGAAAAATCAAGCTATGTATGAAAAGATGTGAAAGGAGGTAGATGCAACAGTTGGAAGGGGGGTTAAGTGTGTTTCCTTTCAATACCTTCACCTGTTTTTGAAGATCTTTAATGTACTCCACGGCCAAATCTAACATGTCCGCCGTGTTGGTTTGCTGTAAAGCATCAGATATTTTGAGTTAAAACTAAAGCAGTTTTCCTTGATGGAAAGAATCATCAAATATATGTGGCCCAGATAAGAAGTTTGTGTTTTGGCCGAGTGTTTGTGAAGACTTGCTAGTTATGCTTAACCAGTGCTAACAAGTGTAATCACCTTGTCCATGTTAGGCACAAGTTCCTGCAACTTTCTCATTCTTTCACTAATCCGGGTTCTTCTTACCTGAAATGATTCATAAGATAGAAGAAAGGTCAGGTTTGTTCCATTCTTGAAAGACCGAATTTCAAGTGAAGTAAAGCCATTTTTCTTCTGCTATATCCTGTTATGGAAATAGTAGTATTTTACTCTAATAACCGAGCTGCTCCTTTCCTGTTTTATGCGTTCCTACTTGCTCAAAGAAGGTTCTGAACAGCCAATGAGAGAGGAAACAAAGGACTAAGGATATCATCATGTTTTCCGAGTTTAATCCAGATTTAACGTAAGAGACTTGGAGAATATGACCAGGAGAATCCCAATACTTGAAATAATCTCTTGAACCAAGACCTGTAAACTGCCTCAGACACCAAGAAAATGGCGATGAGAAGTGTAAGAGGTAGCTAGCTTACCCTTTCGGCTATGCTCCTTGGGTGAGTAGCACAACCCCGTTTTGCACGTATCTTGCAAGGAACAGAATCCTGAAACTGCAGGAACTTTTCCACAGTGTCCATCTTCGAGGAAGCCTTCGGTAGACTAAACTGATGGCCTAAACTAGAACCATGGTTTAAGGGATCTCCAACCTTTTAAGAAGAGAAGAAAATCAGAATAAAATAGAAATAAAAAGGCCAAGAAAATCAAATAGCAGCACATATATGCCAAAAGTACCTGGTTCTCTGAGGGGTTCAAACCAGAGAGCATCTTGCTGTTGACATCTCTAGCTCTTTTCAAACCACTTAAATTCTCTGAAAGAAGAGAAGAATCGTCCCAAGATGAAATGGGGAAGCCAGGGATGTAGCCACGATTTCCACTATTACTATTTCCCATACTACTCTCCTCAGGGCTACTTGGTTCCATGGTTTCGCTCCCCATTTCTGAGATCTGGGACATTAAACCGGAAGAAGAGTTTTGCCTCGATGAATAGCTTAACTGGCTCTTCAACCTAGCAGGAGTGGGTTCTCCGTTGGAACCATTTCCACCTCTGTAATTGCCCATGCCTCTCATCACAGCGTAGCCTGCCAAGACCGAAATGTTTCCATAATTTGTTCTACGTCAATACAAACAGGACATTTCGGAACATTTTGGACATGTAACTTAGATTTTCTTGTTCTTTTTTGAAGAAAAATACAAAAAGAAGAAGAAGAAGAGTAATTTGTGAACAATTCGCTGATTTTTTCTGCTTTGATGGGAATTTTCCTGCAATCGCTAAGAAAGATGTCACAATCCCCATCCAAAACACATTAAAGGTGAAGAGGATTTCCAGCAGAACTGTCTCTATGTTCTTTTGACAGCACTCTGTTTACTTTTCTGAGAAAGGAAACTCATTAATTTCTTCTGAACTCCAACAATATGTTTTGCCTCTAGAAGGAAATTTTTCAAGCAAGGTCTATAACTGCAAGAAACGAAATTTTTCAGAGATTTCTTCTACTTCAAACAGCAGAATTAATTCCAGAACTGCAGTTGAAAAAATCCTCACCAAAATCCATTCCAAACGTAGAAATCAAACTGCTAGAGAGAGAGAGAGATTCCCTACCGTTTTCAACGCTGATATGTGAAAAAAGCCCCGCAGGAGAGCTACTGTGCCTGATAAGGTTAGAGCAATTGTTACTACTCTTCACTTGCGAATCCATGGCCATCGAATTCCCGACCCTGTAAGAATTATCAATTGCAGATGCAGCGGCGGAACTGCGAGGGGGCAGAGGCGGCGGCTGTCGCTGCTGCTGCTGCTGCTGATAAATCATCTGCGACGCTGAAGAAAATTCGTTGGGAACAACATCTGATTCGTGCTCAACCAGAAACTGAGAATTTCTTTGATTTGAAGCAGCACTTAAAGGTTTCTCTCCTATATCATGCAGATCAGTAGCTGCAGACTCGTTCATCAATCTTGCGAACATGTTTTCGTCGTCAGGAGAGGAAGATCGAGGGAGAAAATCTTTGCAATCACCACCGTCGATGAAATTGGCGAGAAGAGAACTCGGAGCAGAGCGGTATCGCATCAAGCCGGAATTCAGCTGCTGATGATGGAGACCAGAAGCCATCGCGTCTCCGCTTTTCTGCAAATCGTCTTTCGAGTGCTTGAAAGCGGCCGGATATAACAGATTTAGATCATTTGACGGATTGTACATCGCCAGATAATCTTTTTAGCCGGATTTCTTCCACTCCAAAGCAGATCCAACGAATCTATCTAAAACAAGATCAGCTAGCTACAGAGAAATCCAAAAACTAGCGAATTTCAGTTGCTTCTTACTCAATCTCCACTATTTCGCCGCAAACGAACTACAATCTAACTAGAACAGCTTCAACAACGGAAAATTCAAAGCTTTCACTGTTTCCTTCCGATTCAGCTGTTTCTGATGATATCTAGCACCAGAAAATTGGGATCTCAGCTCAGTAAGAAGCTTCAAGACGAATCAGAAACTTCACTTCACCAGGAGATACACGTTTCCGTCGTTTAGCCATTTACCACCAGAAACTTTCCTGAAACGAAACCACCCCACTGTCTCTCTTCCTTACACCAGGGATCTCCAATCGGAAGCCCTAGCTCCCCGATTTCAAGCTCCAATCATTCAGAACAGTCTACACGCCACAAATTTCACCGAACAACAAAAATCTGTCAGAAAATCTCAACCAAAACACTAGAAAACACAAGAAATCTTCACTATTTTCCCTACCTGGCCTCTCTTATCTGCAAAGCAATTCTCTGCAGCAAAGATAACAGAAACTAGTAGAGAGAAAGAAAGAGAGAGATCCGCTTTTCTTCTTTTTCTTGATTTGGTCTGTGTTTTCTAGCAAAAGCACCGAAATCAAGGGGAGCGGTTTCGCTTTTATTGATAGCGTCTTTCTCTCTCTAGCCCTCGCTCTGTTGATGAGAAAAGGATAAAATTGTATTTCATCTCTCCTCTGTTCAGGGAGAAGAAATTTTTGTAGCGGAAAATTGTTTCTGCTCGGGAGAGACGTTCCACTGGCCAGCAATCTTCTCCTTCGTCTCTCGTATTTAATTTACAGGGGTATGGAAATGCCCCTGGAAGAGTTCGATACTTGCGTAAATGCCACTCCCTTGGAAATATGCCAGAGGCGACGTGGGATGGTTGATTTACGGAATTGCCCTTGGAGTGTACGCTTCGTTTAGGAGAGCGGGTATAGCCACCGGTCCTTATCTTGTTTGGCCGTGTAAATCGGTGCACAGGTTTGAAAGTTAGCTAGCAGATGTGCGGTCGACACTTGGGGGATCCAATCCGTTCATCTAATATAGTTGAAGCTCCTAAAGGAATTTCAATTGAATGATTCTAAATCCCGATACTCTTCTAACATCATCGAGGGTGAATCGTTCGGACTACGGATCAACCAGGTCCCACATGCTTGAAGCTACGCATTAATGTGCATGCGCAGGCAAATATCGACTGTCCTTTTTTTATTTCTACGGGAAAAACTTATATTTATCTGTAGCTTATTTTTCTTCCAGTGTAATATATATTAACTTAGTTTTGTCTTATTTCATTGCATTAGCCCAGCGACGGAGAGTTTTGGTGCGACGGCAAAGTTTTGTGTGACCTTGAGGTCACGTGTTTAAGGTTTAGAAATAGTCTCTTGTAAAATATACAATAAGATCACTTTATGCAATGACATTATCGTCAAAGCTTTATTGCAATAGAAGTCGGCTACATCGGTCATAGTTTCATTTAGCCTAAAAAAATTTAAACTTTTTCTTACCATTTGTGTCCACATTCTATTGGGCCTTTTTCTTGTCCTTTTAGAACCTTCAACTCAAATTGACTAACTCATTTTAACAATATAAGTGACTTCAGCATACACTCCGTTTGCCCATAACTTGGACGTTTTGATCCAGGCTCTCTCGAGTTCAAACCGTCCCCTAGACTATCCTGTATCTAAACAGAAAAACCAAATTGTCTGAAAAGGGCAGTCCCGGTGCACGAAGCTCCCACCTATATAGGGTCCATGGAAGGGGCAGACCATAAGGGCCTAAAGTACACAACCTTACCTTGCATTTTGCAAGAGGTTATTTCCTCGCCTTGAACCTATATGACCTCAAGGTCATATGATGAGAACTTTTACCGTTGCGCCAAGGCTCCCCTTTTGCTGCTATAATACTATTTAAAACATGAAATCATGTAAAAATGCAAAAAGTAATATAAGAAACAGGAAGCAAACGTACGAGGTTCCAATGTATATTAAGAAGAAGGTTTTAAGGATTCTGTGTTTGAATAAAACTCAAAAAACCAAACATGTTGTTTCTACTCACCATTCTTTGGATAATCCGTGAAGACCCAGTGGCTAAAAAAGGATAGCCTGGTGCATGAAGCTCTCTCCTATGTGAGGTATAGTACGCAGCCTGACGTTGCATTTTGGCAAGAGGCTGTTTTAACGCTTTGAATCTGTGACCTCAAGCTCATGTGATGCCAACTTTTACGTTTGTGCCAAGGCTTTCCTTCTAAAAGACCCATTGGCTGCTTTTGGTATTCCCAACCCTCCAATGGTGATGCATGCTTCATCCACTGGACTCTGGAACTAAACAAATGGTTAGTTAGATGATTAGATGAGTGGATTTCACTTGTACTTTTCGTCCACCCAAATTCTTGCAAAGTAAATTATAAGCATATCAACCATATAAAAAACTGCCACATGATAAATTGGAGCGATCTCTGCAACCCACTTGTTTCAGTGACCTAACCATTCGTGTGGGAGGAAGTTGCCGCTGGATACGCGGTGCGCTGAAATCTCCCAAAAGGCAAATCCATATTTAATTAAGGAGAAGAAGATGAAACACAATCGGTGGGCAGAGATTTTTGGTGCACGCCGTGATGGATGACCGGTTCGGATCATTGAACAAGTAGCCCGACTTGCACTTTGGGTCGGTAAGATATGGGCTTCTTTGTAGGCCCATTATTATACATTGAGTTCTACCCTTGCAGAGTTCTTCTAAGCTTTTGATTTTTGTTAGTGTAATCTAGCTTATAAATGCTCTGAATCAGTAGATAAGTATGGCCCACTTGACAGTACTTGTTCGTCTACAAGTGTGACGTTCACATGATCCAATCCGTTAATCTGGCAAAGTTCATCCCATCGAGACGAGTTTGGCTTGATTGGGCATTCCTAGACTCTTGGCTCGAAAGACTTGTTCAGGAAAACAAGAGGAAGAAGAAGTGGAAGCGAGGCCAACTTATTCAATGATCAATTATTGAGGGACTGCGCTGCAAAGTGCAACCTCATCGGACAATTATAGGCCTCCAATTAATTATAATTACATAGAAGATTAGAAAATAAACAAAGGCATTCGTTCCAATTGGTCCAAAACTCTGCCGCCTACAAAAGGTTACAATCATCCAACGAATGAGAAACTATTCAAGTGCCGGTGGTCCTGGCAAATTAATGGCTTAGATTATTCGAGGTGGTCCTAACTTGTAACCTTTTCAAATTTTCATTGCAGAATGCGCGAATGCATCATCGAGCGACTCCACTTATTGCCGTACGGCGACCAAACAACTTAAATTATATACAAAGACGTTAATGTCGATGGAAAGGGGGTGCCCGTATCAACTCCTCGATCTTGTTAATTGCTCCCTTGTGTTTTCCTTTGGGTAGTAGGAAGCGAGGTTTGACGTTGTCCGAAGTTTCAACAAGTTAGATGTTTCCCTTGACGGTCGAGCATTAATAAAGGGCAGTTATGGTTGATAATTTTACATTATATTTTATAAGAGGTTGATTCCACACTTTGAATCTATGACTTCAAGGTCACGTGATGACAAATTTTACCTTTGCGCCAAGGCTCCCCTTCTCGTGACCTCAAAGTTAAGCATTAATATGTTTCTAAAATAAGAAACAGAGCATTTTCTATTTTTAGCTTGCATGTTTTTGTGGACAGGCGAGTAGAAAGATAATAAATAATAGCATTAATAGTAAGAAGAGGTGGGAGATTAGACTTAGATTATAAGAACATGTTCAACGTATATAAAAAACAGCACCAATTAAAAGGAGTGAGGCTATCTAAGTCTAAATTTATAAAAGGAGAAGAAAAAGGCCAAAAGACCATAGATATAAAAAAAATATATATATATATATATATTTAAAAACTTTGAAACTAAATATCTTATTAATTTAATCAGCCATCTTACCATAGAAGAGAGCCGGGATTCGAACTCTGGACTAAATGTGCTAGACATTGTTTGGGTTAGAGATGGACACAGTTAGACTTTCGGCCTTATCCATTTTTTCCAACTGAGCCAATCTATTGGGTCCTTATCCAACGACTCTTAAGCTTTTGATTCTTGGAAGCCTTGTTATGAACATAGATCATAGATTCATTATTTTCCGTTGTTTTAAGTAATATCAAATGCAGGGTTGGAATTGTCTACTAAATTTGGACAGTTTTGTATTTTTGTGAGAGCTCGAACTTATGACCTCAAGGTCCCAAGACTACAAATCTATGAATGCACAAGTCTCTCCTTCTTTCTAATTTTTGTTGTACATGCGGACATCCATCTCATAGAAACCCATACACGTCTCTTTTGAATGTCAACCACGGCATTTAAAGACTAAATATAATTTCTTTGAATTGTATAATTTACATGGTGTGAACAGAATCTATTTTGTCTTCCATTGATTATTAGGCCGAAATTTGTTTCAGCACAATTAGCTATCTTCAGAGTGGACCCCGTAATCCGGAAGTCAAATTCAACGAGCTGTAATGCAGATTATTATCCTAATTAAAATCCTAATTAAGAAGAAATGTAAGGTCCCTGGTAATTAAGACCTTTTGGGGCCCAGTTCTGGCACGATCACGTACGTCCATTTGACAGCCGACTCCCACCACCACCGCCTCTAATTTATTCTTGATCAACTAAATGGGAACTCCCCATTTTTGTTGGACTAAACCTTGCAGATTGAACATCCATTTCAGGGTCAGATTGTCCTGATCGGCATAAATCCCGATGTCGGCACAGAAGTCGTTGATCTTGACACCGACTTTTTCCACGGTCGGTCTGATTTTCACTTCTAATCCAATCCGGTCAATAAAGTAAAATCCCAGGCTTTCTCAGCACCCTTTAGAGTACGACTCAAACAATTTCGAAGAACTGTGGGCCACCGAACAATCTTAGTTGTCGATTGACACTCGAACTGTTTCCAGTGACGAGTGGAGAAGATCCCAGCTGTCCAATTGAATCTCATCTGTTTTCCACTTGTTGGTTTTCTCATTATCCTTCTTTGCAATTAACTAGTTTATTGATAGCATTCTTAATAAGAAAGTAAATGATCAAGGCACGGCTGCTCGATAATCCGAACCGTTCATCTGCCAAGACACTTTGAGCTTTGGAAACAAACAAAGTTACTTTGGTATTGGACAATCCAAGGGCTAGGATTGATTTATAAAGTTCCACCACTGTGGTTGATATCATATGTGGGGACCAGATGGGAGGAAGAAATGGTCCATCTACAATGTAGGTAGGCAAGATTCAAAACTGTGCACCGGTATGATCTGAATCCAAAACCATCCACTCATTTTCTACCAGATCCAACGTAAATTCCGTGACCGTCCGATTGCATTAGGGCAATTGGGTAACTCCAAGCACGGGAAAACACATTCCCAGCCAACAACAAGAGGAGAGGCATTTACGTAATTTACGTCAGAACAAGGGGTAAAATCGCTGCCCAGATGCTCTCGAGAGTTCCGTTTCGGTTTCACCTTTTCGCTCTCTACCCGCATGTGACCACACGATAACGGATAGCATTAAGTATCATTCAGACGGCGAATCGGTTCCATATAACGGCGTTAGCCTCGAAAGCCGTGTCCGTATGGATAAGGTGTATAAACGGATGGGGATACGCCAAGCCACACGAATGCCCAGCAGGATCGACCGACGGAGTATCGGATTCCGTCTTTGCCCGGCCGATTGACTTCGTCGTTAACACGAGATCGTATCTCATATAAAAGGAACGGGGGGAGAACCGGAATAATATCCATCCTCCGCTTGCACTTAAATTTGCAATATTGCCACTGCTCCATAGATGAGCTGCAAAAGTTACGATGGGGCTTACTCCTTTAATCGACACGATCCAAACCGTCAATCTGGTAGGTCATGAGATGGGTGAGCCGGGAACGAGTATTGATGCTAATCTAATAAATCGCTGACTCCTATTCGTGGCATATAAAGTGATGGTTATGGAAGTACAAAAGCAATTGTCTCCGTCCATCAATAAATCTATATATAAATCAAAAGCCCCCCATAATCATCCACCATTAAGAGAAATATTAAATATAACCTATCCACAGCACTCTCCATTAGATAATCTAATGGCGTAGATCCCTAGAAGTAGTGGGCCCCAGTGTACATCTGCTAGCTCATATGTTCGAAGCTAAAATATGCACATCCATCGCATAAGAGTTAAGAACACATCACTGATAAGCAAAGACGACATAACGCGAGTACTGATTTGAGCTACCCATTTGCCGGTGGCATGATCTACACCCTTCGTTTTAAGTAGGCCCTAGCCAATATGCTTTGCCAATGTATAATGAAGAAAAGATTGTCGATAATTTGCGTTTAAGTTTTGAAATCAACGGTTGACAATGCTCCAACATACTGATTTTGTTATAGTGATCAACTACAAGTGAAGGATCAGAATCATGCTAACATCAGATGGGAGGGGTCACAAGTCAAGAGTTTCTCACGTGCCGCTGACAGGAAGCATCTCGATCGAAGAAACATTTCCATTTCGGGAAATGGTACTAAGGATTCCCAACCCAGTTTAATAGTCTTTTGCTTTAAAATGTTTCACATTCCAGGAATATATATATATATATATATATATATATATATATATAAACCATAATAAAAAAATTGGAGGAAGTCACATGATAAATCATAAAAAAAACAAGGGACAAAATGTCACGAGATAAAAAAAATAATTTAAAATTGAGGAAGTCACATGATATCATAAGAAAGAGAAATGCTGGCGAGCAAACTAGTAAAGAAAAAGAGAAAAAGGGAGAAGGAATGTTAGATTAGGTTGCCAACTTTGTCCAAGTTAGTCCGAGATAACTCGGTTCTTGATTGGTGGAGGTTCGAGTAGTCATTTTTTCCTTTATTCGATAATTAGATTAAGAATATGCGTAAATAAAAATACAGAATTATTTAATTTTGTAAAATTATTACTTGTAAAAAGAAAAAGTAGAAGAAGACAATTTTCATATAAAATAGAAGGAGATCTATATGCCTAATTCCCAACACATGTATCAGCCGCGTCTTCATATTATTATTAATATATTTTGCGTTTCGTACACGTTCATAGTTGAAGGTTAGAAACTTTGTGGAAGTACAACAACTAGAAGGACCATTTGGCGAAATTATCCCATCAGCATGGTTTTGGGCTACCAAGATCCAATGTCGGAGAAAGAAATGAGATGAATGGTTTGGATTAAGCGCAGAAGAGTTGCAGTATGCAAAAGTACGGTGCCTATTGCATGAGATGCACCACCTAGTGTATTTTAATGTAGGGCATTTGCGTATCATAGAAGTCAATTTGACTTCTCATGAAAAAAGCCCCTTTCTACATTGAGTTGTAGCTTATGATGTCCATCCTCATAATCATGTCCGAAGAATCCTGCAAAAATAAGACAAGTCAGTTAAATGTAATCTTAAACCTGATTAAGAGTCCTAATTAGAGAAGAAAAAGGAAAGTAGGATTAGAATCCTATTAGGAAACTTGTACACCGCCTCTGGCCTCTATAAATAGGACCAGAGATAGAGCCAAAATCAACAGAATAGAAATGGGTGTAATCTTTCTAGTGGAAATATTTTCCTCCTCCTCTCGTGGACGTAGGTTATACATAGCTGAACCACGTAAATCTCTGTGTGTCTGTGTGTGATTGCGTTTCTATGTGATTTTGATCCTAACTGCTGCACTAACAGTAGCCAAGCATGAATATAATCTTGCTAGCCAGAACCATAGTTTAAGAACTCAAAAATTTATCATCTAGCATAGTTGGTCATAGACAAGACACCTCTCTTGCATCTAATTAAGAAAGTGACAAAAGATGTTTTACGAGTATCTAAAAGTAAAAGAAAATTAATAAAGGAATCATGGTGATGGAGTGAAATAGAGATTATTAAAAAAAAAGAGGTTGGGGGGGTTTAAAGTATGATAAAAAATATTAGAAATAATGAAAACTATAAATAGCATTAAAATATAAAAAATGTTGCTAAGAGAATAATAAGCAAGGATAACCTTAAGGCATATGATGACTTTTATATTAGACTACAATCAAGATAATGTGAGAAAAATGTGTTTAAACTTGCAAAAATAAAAGAACAAATGGGTAAATACTTAGACCTTGTTGGGTGCATTAGAAATGATGATCAAAGCTAGAGTTATAGAAAGAAGCATTAGAATCTAAGAATTTAAAATTAGTCGAACTAAGGTAGAATATATGGAATGAAATTTTAGCAACGAGAGGAATAGGAGTAGAATGCTTAATAACTAGGAAGTACTTGTAAAAGACTACTTTTGATATTTAAGATCAATGATTCATGAGAGTAGAGAGATTGAGAGGGAGGTTGCTCAGAGAATCCAAGTGAGTTGGAACAAATCGAGATGTGCATATTCAGTTTTGTGTGACAGGCAGGTGCCATTTAAACTAGAAAAAAAATTCTATAAGATAGCTATAAGGCCGACTATGCTTTATGGATAGAAGTGTTGGGCAGTTAAGGAACATCATATTCATATGATGAGCGTTGTTGGAAATGAGGATATTGAAATAGACAAGTGACAAGAAAAGAAATGATAGAATTATGAATGAAAATATTAGATGAAACTCAAGGATGACACAAATAAGTAACAAGATGAGGGAAATTAGACTTAGGTAATTTTGACATATCCAAAGGAGACCCAAAATGACACCAATTAGAAGGAGTGAGTCAATACAATTAGAAGATTCTAAAAGGACAAGTGGAAGGCACAAAAGAACGTGGATAAAAGTTGTGAGAAAATATTTAAAAACTTTGAGACTAAGTGAAGCCATAATACTTAATAGAGGAAAATGCAAGAACAAGATTCATGTGATCGACCCTTAATTGGGATAAGGTCTTCACGACGATAATGATTTAGCACCACAGTTTAAGAACTTGAATAAAACTTTGTTCATTTCTACTATATTTGACATTTTCACTTTGCAAAGAGATAACTTCAATTCAAGTTGGCTATGACATGCTATTGTTGCTTATGAGGTCTCGTGCTCAAAAGTCAAAATCCCTACAAAGATAAAACTATTTTACTAGGTAGCAAGTCATTCAACGAGTCAATTCAATTTGACAAATTTTCCAAGCTAGACTTAGCGAGTCTTAGAACCATGAATTTAAGCTTATCATAATGGGGAGCCAAAATTCTGAGAGGAGGCAAGCATTAAATGGGAGTATATGAGAGTATTTCATTTTTGCTGTTTATTTCTTTAGGTAATTACATTTAGTACATTATTATTATTATTATTATTATTATTATTATTATTATTATTATTATTATTATTACACAGTGGGCAGCTCCAACACATGAAGCTCCCACCTATGCAGGGTCTAAGAAAGGGACGGACCATGAGGGCCTATAGTATACGGCTTTACATTGTATTTTTACAAGAGGCTGTTTTTACGCCTTGAACCCGTGACCTTAAAGAAGGGGAGCCTTGGCGTAACGGTAAAAGTTGTCGTGTGACTTTGAAGTCACGGGTTCAAGGTGTATAAACAGCCTCTTGTAAAATTGCAAGGTAAGGCTGTGTAATTTAGGCCCTTATAGTCTGCCCCTTCCTTGAACCCCGCATAGGTAGGAACTTTGTGCACCGAAAATTGAGAATTTCAAACATTTTAGCATTATTTTCTAAGTTGGGATTTGAGTTTCGAAGTTTCTATAACTCTGATGGTGAATATAATACCAAATCAAATGACATCAAATGGTGCATCCAACGAGGCCATTTTAAAGCATAACGTCAAAAGCTCCTTCTCATCTTTGTAGTTTTTCTTTTGAAGTTTGACGAATTTTGTCTATAGATGTCAACCAAAGGAAAACCGTTTTGAACTCGTGATCATAAAGGCACACGATGACAACTTTTACCGTTGCACAAGATTCCCTTCTATTATTATTACATAGTAAATCTTCTTAACAAAAGAAGCGCCGTAATGTCTGGGCTAATTACGCTAGACAGAAGTAGAACACAAAAAAACACCATTAACCATTTTGAGGTGGGCCATAATTTGCACTATAATATGTTTGGTGGCGCGTTGCAATCTTTTTAAGCATTGATGGACCCCCCGTTATAAATTTGGCATAGAACATCACGACAGCAATTAGAGGATCCAAACCGTCGACTTGATTAATTTTGCTTATTGAATCTAAGCACGATTACTTTATATTTGAACACGGGTCTGAAAGCGAGAGCTCTAAAAGCACTCACTTTGTGATGTATGACTAATCCTATGACCGACCCACCAGGTCATTAGGTATGCAACATATCCATTTAACCTACTCAATGAACGGGGATAGAAGTGGATTTGCAGGGCCCACCAAACCCTATCTTTTGCGACTTTTGCTCAGTGAAATTGGTGCCACTTTTCCCCATCCGCGGTGGGGCCAACTTCTAACTGATCTGAGTCGCCGCAGAACGCAAATCTACGGTGAAGATCGGAGAAAGAATACTTCGGTTTTCTCAGAAAGTTATTTCGGTGGTTTTAAACAGTAGAAGATGGTGTTCCAGCAATTTCAGCTTCTGCGATCCGGATTCTCTCTTCTTCTCTTTGTTGATAATAATTTTCAGGGAAAAACGAATATTCGCAGATTCTTAATAAATAGACGAGAACGATTTATTGGGAATTTAATTATTCTATGCATGGGATCTGATGGCCATCTAACCAACTACTTTAGCATCTAGATTCTATATCCGGTATCTACAATCACAACCGCAGGTGCAGTGGGGGCCACCCTTACTGGTCAGCACGATTTGGGTCGTCATCAACGTGGGCCCTACTGCATCGATGCTGTGTACTAAAGTCATCTCTTTTGAGAATCCTAACCATTCTCTGAGAGTCCGCAGATCGGAATAATGATCGGATCTGGCATCGGGTTCTTTGTCGCATAATGAACCATTGCTTTAGGCGGCCCCACTTCAATCCCGATAGAGTCAAAGCATCCAATTGGATGCGTTGACCGTAGCGAGAATGATCTGGACCGTTTGATTCTAGGAACTCGCGATCAACCGATCACCATCTAGATATGGATTCTCATACCGGAAAGAGGTCAAGTTTTAACTGCCGTCATCCACCATAATTGTCGAGGGAAAAGTGAGCAATAAAGTCTAAATTCTGACCCTCTGATTGGACGGAGGGATCTGTTGGACCTCATGATGGAGGGTTGGGATCTTGTCTATGATTTGTGGTTGGTTAGCATGACACGAATCGTATCTTATGGGCACTTGTCTTTGGTTAGTGCCCAATCCACGCCATGTGGGCCCAGTTTAGGACTTTTCTTTTCACTGTGTAGTGCATTTCCAAGGCAGCATCTATTGAGTATTGTTCCTTATATGCAAAGCTGCTGATTTCTCAGAAGAGGAACAATTCTTTGTAAATCAAAACTCTGCGTATAAAGCCATGTCTGCTTGTAAATGAAGCACTTGTTACGTCTATAACCAACCTTGTACACGAAGCTATACTTATTCGTCGCATCAGTTCTTATTACTGAAGGAGAACCTTGGTGCAACGGTAAAAATTGTCGTCATGTGACCTGGAGGTTATGATTCAAGACATGAAATCAGCCTCTTGCAAAATATAAGGTAAGACTGCCTATTATAAGCCCTTGTGGTCTGTCTCTTTTGTGGACCCTGCATAGGTGGGAACTTAGTGCACCGGGACTGCCCTTTTCTTTATCCGTACTTATTACGGAAAGAAAAAAGGAAAACTCCTACTTTGGGATTTCATCGAAAATAACAGTGGAGTAATGGATTGATAAGATCCAAGGAAACAACAATTAAGGATTGAGATTTTATTTGACCTAAGTGAGGTTAATTAGGTCAATCAAGGAGCTAATTAAGAAACAAGCATAGTTTAAGAACTTGGACAATTCAACTCGCCTCGACGACGCAAAAGGTCAGCAAGGCAAGGTACTTGAAGTGACTCGTTGGTGACTGAAAAGTACTCGAAAAAAATTTCTCCTAGAACTTCGTCAATTTCACGAGTATATCTAAAACTTATTTTTATGCTATCTAGGATATAATATTATTATGTTAGAGGATTTTAGGACAGCAGTAGAATTGTCGTCTTGTGACTTTAAAGTTATGGGTTTGAGACGTGAAAACAACCTCTTCCAAAATACATGATAAGACTGCATACTATAAACCCTTGTGGTCTGTTCCTCCTCGAACCTATATACAAGGGGAGTTTTGTGTAGTGAGCTGCCCCTTTTTATATTAGAGGTTTTGTATTGAAATAATACTCCAACTAAACTGATTTGCTATGTAGACGATCCATGTGGTCATCTTCTGAGCCTACATGAGTAAGACAATGAACAAAAATTCATCAAAATGGATGGCTTAGAATGGTTTATAAGCAACTCTAGTGAATTCTTTCTCAACATGGAGGGACATGATTAGAAGACGAAGTTTCCGGGGTCCAGAATCGGAACCGGAGGATGAAATGATTAATCACCAACCACTAGGCTATAAAAGTATTTTAGCCTACTTTTTCTGCACGCGAACGCCATACTGGGTGGGTCTGTGTAGATGGTTTGTACATACAGTTTTAGAGTATAACATACACAATGTAGAGACATGAATTGGGATGTTGGGAAACTACTGCACACATAATTAATGGTATTGACCCCCCATTATTAAGATTTCTCAATAATAAATAGGCAGCTCCAGTGCACAAAGCTCTTTATACATAGGGTTTAGGGAAGAGACAGATCACAAGGGTCAATAGTACTCAACCTTAACTTGCATTATGCAAGAGACTATTTTCATGCCTTGAACCCGTGAACTTAATATCATACAATGCGAACTCTACTAAGGCAACACTAATATAAGCCGTAAAACCAATTCGCCTTGTCTGGCACGTGAATATCACATTTTTTACTACCAATACTCACCATTGATTGCTGCTGTTATGGGCTCTTGCTTGCCGAAGACAGAAATATAGTAAACACATGAAATGATTCTATATATCTGGAAACTCTAGAACCGAAGCAAACGAAAAAAATTTGGGTCAACAAAATTCAACATCAACTACGATAACATGGAAATTTATCTATTGCCAAGAGGTGTTTGGGCATGCAGACCGGCACACAGATTGATGCATCAAGAGTCTGTCCGGGAGAGTGGGATGGGAGACTTCTCTTGGTGACCGAAACTGCTCGTCCTTCCTGTGGCATCTTGGTTAAACCATGAACCAATGATTTAAAGTGGGTTGAGATGACAAGATATGGCTCATTTGGGTTTAAAGCAAAATACAGGAGTTGGGCTGAGAAGAATTGGCTCTCTTCTCCGAAAAGGATGAATGGCTTGAGATGAAATTAATTTGCAAACTACTAACAATGAGCTGGGTTGAGACGGGAATTTCTCATATCATCTCAAGCACCACTAATGCACTAATACAATGTACGCAACAGTTTTGAGGATTAACATGGAGTGGATAAAATCTTTCAGATATAACTAACTAAACACTGTGGCCAAGAAGGCCAAGGGCCCAGTTTTC
This sequence comes from Warburgia ugandensis, assembly GCA_035236585.1. Lineage (NCBI taxonomy): Eukaryota > Viridiplantae > Streptophyta > Magnoliopsida > Canellales > Canellaceae > Warburgia > Warburgia ugandensis. Next base: position 5,895,287 of record CP141133.1, read on the forward strand.
TTTTTTCTTTTTCTTTTTTAATTTTCAGCAGCTCCGGTGTACAAAGTTCTTATGGACCATAAGAGTTAATGGTACGCAGTTTTACTTTATATTTTACAAGAGACTTTCTACGTCTTGAATTTGTGACCTCAGAATCACATTATGACAACTCTACCATTATGCTAAGGGCCTAGTATTTGCAAAAATTCACTACTCTTGGCTGATCGTAGAGAGTTTGATCAGTTGTTCTTTGGTCGTTGCTTTCAGAAATGGAGTTAGTTCCTATCTAATGTCAGTTTTGCGCTGGAAAATGCAGTCTGATTGGAGCTCCAACTGAGCCTAGTCTGAAAGAGCTGGGTTCACGCCTCGAAGGTTCACAGTAAGACGGTCCGATAAGACACGTCCAGTCACCACTAAAGCGGCTCGTAGTTGTACACACCTGGTCTTAAATGGTTGGACAAACCAAAGCCATCCATGAGTCCTTGAAAGTTTGTTCCCATAATTAACCACAAAACAACCGTACGATTATCTGATCATGGAGGGTCCAAAGATAATGCTCTCCAATGTGGCCCGTCATATCATTGTGACAAAACACGCCCATCGTGGTCCCTAGTGCTCATCCTCCATCCTAGATAATCCTGACCGTTGTTACAGGGTTACAGTGGAACCTGATAAGGCATTATACATCGGGCTAGTGGGCCTAGAGAATTTTCTAGGCTGTTCTTGACAAGAAGGGTCCCCATCGTTGATGAGCCCTACACTTGTGCTGCGTCCGGCGTAGACAAGATGCCCACCAAACCTCTTGTCTATTATTTATTTGGAAAGACTAAGGATACCTTCAAACATACATTTATTCTGCCCCGAGGCCGAAAACATGGACTCCCATACAAGGGCAATTTGATCATTTCATATGATGACCGTCCTTAAATGGAAAGGAGATCCAGATAGCTAGGCAACCAGACGCAGTGCCCAAGACAACGTGGTGGCCAGCTGGGGTTGTCTTCGGTCCGGGAAAAGCTAAAGGCTCGAGCATTGATGAGGGTGCAGAAATGCTGGGGAAGTCATGTCAGTGACTTAGCGGTTCCACTCATGCAACGTGTGGTTTTAGCTTTTGGAGCTCCGCCCGATATTTTATGTGCCAAATCGAGCTTGTCACAGGTGACTGTTCATCTCCTTCTTCTCGCCGGGGTCCTGCAAAGGATAAGAATTATTCCCGAATAAGTTATTTATTTTAGTCATTTATTTAGTATTAGCTAACGTAAGTATCTTTTAAGGGTGTCCATGGCAAGTGATAATGTAACCATCAATGGTGGTCGGTGATATTTTGTCTGGCAAATCAGCTCCATCCAATTCTTCTTTTGAGGCTCTTCAAATTTTCCCACTTGGTTTTGGATGATTTAAGACGTGACGCTGCTGGTGTATGCGTCCCGAGGCACATGTAATTAGTTCTTCTTTTCAATAAAATATTGTTTCATTAACAATAAAAAAAGACTGTCCATGGATAACTTTGTCCGAGTATTTTATCCTAATATCAATGTATTTGTCAATGTAGGAGCATAGTTACAAAGTTGGAAGTAAGAAAAAAGTAGGGTAGGGGAAAAGTCAATAAAATTTTGAACATTTTGAAAAGAATGAAAGAAAAAAGACGACTAATTTAAAGATTATAAGAACTAATAAAAATAGGAAAAATTAGTATCAAATTAAATAACTTTTTAAGCATAAGATGAAATCATTATAGACAAATAAAATATCATGTCTAAGATAATAATCATATTATTATATACATATTTGAATCCTAGAAATGTTACAAAATTTGAGATCATAAAAATCATGAGAAAGAAAAAGTTGCAAAGATCCTTACCTATTAATATGGGTTTAAAAAGAAAAACTCCAAAAAAACTAGTTTTTTCAACAACAACAACAAAAAGGAAGGGATAGGTCTTTCAAAGTCTAATATAACAAGCAAAGAAGACATAACTTTTAAACAAAATTTAGAAAAAAAGTAAAATCTTGTAACTATATGTAGCACAGCAATAGCCTTCGAGATGAAGGGGAACTTTGGCACAACGGTAAAATTTGTTGTCGTGCGATCTTGAAATTAAAGATTCAAGATGTGTAAACAGCCTCTTGCAAAAATATAAGGTAAGACTGCGTATTATAGACACTTGTGATCCGTCTTTTTCTAAGACCCCACATGTAGGTATTTTGTGAACCAGGACTACCGTCTTTTGAGTAGCCTCCAAGATAGAGACCCCTCGTTGCAGTACTGTACTAGAAGACCTTTGCTCATCTTATCAAAAGTTTGATGTGGATTCATTCGGGATCTCTCCTAGCGTCTCGAAAAAACGCGCATCTATGTTGCCTAGATTAAGTTGAAAATTTCTAGTTTCATTTCCCATGATGCGACATCCATTCCATTCCTTTTCCCTCTTTTATCATCGTGCAGTGACCCTGCTGGCTGGAAAACCTGAAAGACACACCAGACACCTCAGCTGGACATGCCAGAAAGCTCTGCTAGAGACATTCAGCTTTATCAGCTGCAATTTTCCTAGGATTTCTTTTGCTGGAAAACCCTGTAATTCAGTCCCTTTCAATCAATTTTAGCCATTGCAAGTTCTAAAGTTTAGAACAGGAAGGTGAGGTATGCTCTATCTTTTGCTTTAAATCGTTGTCAGCAACTCGTTTCGTGCCTCTGATTGCTTCAATGATATGTATAAACGCACTGGCTTTCGCTATTTCAATCCTAAACGTTGAGAACTTGGGATCTAGAAGCAATGGTAATGCCCTCATGAACCATAATGAAGGGTCTTCTGGTGCAAGGTTCACATCTTCCACCACTCCCATATCACGCCACCATCTAGAATCCAAAGAAATATACTTAAACTGATGACGTGAGAAGCACAAACTTACCCAGACAAGTCATCCCTGACAGCAGCTCCATGGCTTCTGTACAGGCCCGGGAGAGATGCCTCGATTTCTTTTTTCGAAGTTATGGAGCAGTTCCCAAACGTTGAAGGGTGTCCTTTAGATTTCGTGATACTTCTGCCTTTAAATATTTCATCTAACTCATGCACGACCCTTAAGACCACTTGTAGTTTTGTGACGGAAGAAAGCTTATGATAGTCCTAGAAAGTTAACACAAGGGTGTTGGGCTAGAAAGGGGTTTCTGAGTCATATAAACATAATTAAAGATATATATATATATATATATATAAGGGAACGATAACAAATGTTAAGATGACTAGTAGCAAGGCCAGTGATTTTTCTGTCACTGTAGGAATGCACCAAGGATAGACATTGAGTCCATACCTTTTCATTTTGGTTATAGACGAGTTAGCAAAACATATGCGCGAGAAGATTACATGTTGCATGCTATTTGTAGATGATAGAGTCTTAATTAATTATATAAGAGAGAGTGCAAACACAAAGGTAGAGTTACAGAGAGAATCATTAGAATCTAAAGGCTTTCAAATCAGCTGACCTAAGATATAATATATAAAATGCAATTTTAACAAGGAAAGGTGTAGAAGAGGAAAACAAGTTAAGATTCATAACTAATAAGTCCTCGTAAAAGACTACTTTGGGTACTTATGATTAATGATTCATGAGAGTGAAAAAATTTAGAGAGAAGCTACCAAGAGAATCTAAGCGAGTTGGAACAAATAGAAAAGTGCATTTGGAGTTTTGTGTCATCTACATGTGCAACTCAAACTAAAAAAAAAAAATTCTATAGGATGGTTATAAGGCCTTCCATGCACTCTGGATCAAAGTATTGGGCAGTTAACGAACATCATGTTCATAGGATGAGTGTTGTGAAAATGAGAATATTGAGATGGATGAGTGGCAAGACAAGACAGGATGGAATTAGAAATGAAAACATTAGAGAAAACTTAAGGAAAACACAAATAGGAAACAAAATTAGAGAAATTAGACTTAGATAATTTGGAGATATCTAAAGGAGACCCAAAATGGCACCGGTTAGAAAGATTGAGGTAATGTAAGTAACAAGTACAAGGTTCTAAAAGAGTGAGGAGAAGGCTCAAAAGAATGTGGATAGAAGTGGTGAAAAAAGATCTAAAAACTTTAGGACTAAATAAAATCATAGTACTTAATAGAGGGGAATAGCATAACAAGATTCATGTGCCCAACCCTAATTGGATTAAGGTCTTGATGATGATAACGACTCATGCATGAATTAACCTACATGTGTAGACTACAAGCATAATGTGAACGAGTCTTTGTAAAACCAAGTAACAAACAGATATGACAGTGAAACAGTATCTTGCAAATGCAAGATAAGGCTACATACTGTTAGCCCAATATAATCCACCCCTTGCCTAGAACCTACATGTGTGGGAGCTTCATGCATTGAGCTTCCTTTCTTTATCTCTCTCCTATTTTACTTACATTTCTTTTAAGTTTTTCAAACGTTTTCTTAGCTGTTTTTGCAATTTTTGTTTCACAAAAAGAAATTATGCGATTTCAAACTTTTTCACATACCGTTTGATCCACCTATAGTAACCATTATCTAACTAGAACACCCTATATCTCATCACCAACATATTCCCGCTAATGATGTCGAAATAACTTCTAACCAGTAGATTCATTCTTTATCGATCAAACAGGTAAAATTCTCTAAAAAACGGACATATTCCCACTATTTCATTTCCCTATTGATGGGTTCTTGGCATATACAAGAATAACCATATGTCAAGGAAGCAAACTACGTTTAGTGCTACATGTTTAGGAGTCGCAGTTTTACCTTTGCTAACAATGAAGTCAATAACATACACATCTCTACACTTGCTTTGGCATGAGAACTAGATTTAGAAGAACCAATGAGCAATTTGCTTGTACTCAAAATTTTAAAGTAAAATAAAATAAATGTCAAGGAAATTACAAGGGATTGCACAAAATAAAAAATCACTCCCTTTCAGATATTTCTCCCATAGCTCCTGGTGATCACTGAGCAATCAATTGTCATTTGAGGTGATATCGACCACCAAGGTAAGTATTAAAATACACGGAAGATTATCAATTCATCATCATCACATCATCAAGACCTTATCCTAATAAGGTGTCAGCGACATGAAGTTTATTCCTCCATTCTTTTTAAATATTATAATTTTATTTAGTTCTAAAAATTTTAAATTTTTTCTCATTATTTTTATTTTCATTTTTTTGATAAATAAAAAAATAAAAAATAAATTTCGAAGACACTTTGGTCATTATAAATAGTCCTAGTATGTAACAGGCTGCCCGTACATAGTCAAAATAACACCACACATCTTAACCGTACATTTTGCCACGTAGCGTGATAATCAAGGAGAATATTGGACCACGTTTGCACCTTGTCTTCGTCTCCGCAGAGAAACTACAAATGTAGATGGATGCTTTTCCTTTGTCAATGAAGGACAACAGAGAGTATCTTCGGCACTAAAATTACGTAAGTACCCTTACTTCTGAAAAAGAAAGTAATCGTACACTGTGTCCGTGATAAAGCCGTACGATACAACGACCTTGTTGGCACGTTTTTTTTTATGGCTTAGATTAGACGTGTAAACGGTCCGGTTTCACCTCGGTTCAATGAAAAATTAGAAATATGATATTCAAATTTTACTATAGTTTTGGTATCTATAATTTCGAGTTCAGTTTCTAGTATAAAAATTGCGGCCATACTAACAATCTTGGTTATATTATAAAATATTTAGCAAGTCCATTACATATCTAATGGAGAAAAATACAAAAAACAAACAATTAATATATTTAAAGTTAGATTATGAGTTATTTTATTTCTTTAGTTATTTATATAACAGGCAAACATGTATCTATTATTTAACTGCGATATAAAAAAAGGGTAGTCCTGATACACGAAGCTCCCGCCTATGCAGGGTTCGAGAAAGGGCAGATCACAAGGACTTGTAGTAGACAGCCTTATCTTGCATTTTGCAAGAGGCTGATTTCACGCCTTGAACCCATAATCTCAAGGTTACATGATGACAATTTTTACTGTTGCACCAAGGCTCCCCTTCGATAAACTGCGATATAGGTAAATAATGATACAATATAAGAAATAACATAAAAAGTTAAAAATATATATCACATTAGCACCTATAGTATATAAAAGTTTTCTAAAACATGTATTCAAAATGGGTATGCAAGTATGCTTGAGTCAACATAAAAAAAATAAAAATAAATAAAAGACTAAGCTGTTTGTTGAATATTTCAACCTATTAACTATGTTTTGTATAGATAAAGAATTAGAGTTATCTGTTTGAGAGAGAGAGAAGCGGGAGAAGAAGGAGAGAGATACACTAAAGGGGAGAGCTAATTCCAAGAGAGACTTAGTGAGGGAAGAAGGAAAGTGTTTTATAATTTATTTTTAATTTCCTAAGAAAGAAAGATTTCAAACTTTAAGTGGTTTTTAGCTCTTTTGCCAGAAATAGAATGATTTTAGACTTTAATTCATCCATTTTACAATAGTCACAATGCTTGATTAAAGTTCATGTTTACAGATGAACCACAGTTAGCCATCCATTAATAATCTCCATAGTAAATGCTAACCTAAAATTAAAATAAAATAAATATAAAAATAGCATTAAAGAACTAGTTGATAATAAAATATGTTAAATTAAAATTACTATATTAGCCTATAATACACTAAAGTTTAAAATAACATTATAAGAGTATTTTTGTATACTAATTAATATTCTTTGATTGTTGGTCTGGGCCTAGTTTTGCAGTCGGATTACCATTTACACCTATAAGGGTGATATTTATTTCTCAAAGTTGTAGTGCAAAAATTGATAAAGAGAAAGTCATCGATCATATTGGGGCTCATAATTGCAGCTATTGGGCTAATAAACGGCCAAGAGCCCGTTTCATTGCCATTGATTTTGTTTCCACTGGATGCTTCTAATCCCTTGATCCACAAATATTCTTTATAGTTTCGCCAGCAAAATGTAAACCAATGAGTTTGCCATGAGATCAGAACCATGTTGTTGGCATGTGATCTACCTGTTTAACACTTGTACTTCAATATATATATGTGTGTGTGTGTGTGAGGAGCGGTAGTTTTAGCAAAAAACTTGTAGGTGACATTTCATTGGCCGAGAAAAAGTTTCTAACTACCATTTCTTATAACTTTTTTTGCTTTTTGCCTTTTTTTAGTCAATCAAATGTTATTTGCTTCTTGCACTTACATGAAACAACTAAAAATTAAAATACATACATACATACATATATATATATATATTTGCAGATTAAAAAGTCAATAATTCATCACCATTCGACCAACCGGAGCTGAGTTCTGTTTGTCGGCAGTGAAATTAATCTTGTCCGTAATTTTAGTCAAGTGAAGAAGAAAAGCTATCAATTTTCTTCAGCATAAAGTGTATTGTTTTATTGACGAAGTTAAAATTCATTACGTTGTGCTCAGTTACATTTATTTTTGTTGGAAGATGATAGCAACATATTGACTATTTTGGAAGGAGATTATCAGCCTTTTGCTTGGTGAAGTGTGGGACCAAAATCTCTATATTTTGTCATGGGTCATATCAAATCCCACTAAACAAGGGTCCAAAATTTGCCTTCACATGGAAAATTGAACCATTCTTGTGATTAGGTAATGAATTTAATTCCATGGTCTTATAATCAGGCTTGGGTTTGTAAGAAATTTCTGTTTTTTTTTTTTATACAGAAAATAGAAAATATTAGTGTCTTTGGTGAAATTAAGCGGGATGTCAACATGATTAAATAGCGTTTTGATGAATATGTATGTAATATTTCTATACCCATCATGTTGACAAAAGAAATCAAGACAAGCTGAGAAAGCATAAGATGCATTTACATGGGATGAGAAATGGCACTTTTTAATACTAAGGATATGGACCATTGCATTTGGGGGTCCCATTAGAGCCTAAGGTTACAATTGGGATGAGATTTTAGGTGGTCTAAACTACTTATCTGCTAGACGCCGTCTTTCATAGGCTATGGCCTAAGATGATCCTAAGCTTTATTGTTAAAGGCTGTACAATTGAAGGTCAGGATGGTTCCATTTAAGATGGGTCCCAGAAAATGAAAGGTTGAGGGTAACCAGGAAGCTGGACCTGCTGGTGCTTGATAGTGATGGCTGCCATTGCAAGCCACACTAAGCTGATAGTTAACCGGCCATCACATAAATATATGTCGTCTTTGGGTGGTTAAGGAACATCATGCTCATGGGATGAGAGTCGCAGAAATGAGGATGTTGAGATGGATAAGTGGTAAAACAAGAAAGGATAGAATTAGAAATGAAAATATTAGAGAAAATTTAGGGATAGTACCAATAGGTAACAAGATGAGGGAGATTAGACTTAGATGATTTGGACATGTTCAAAGGAGACCAACAACGGCACCAGTCAAAAGGAGTGAGGCAATACAAGTAGAAGGTTCTAAAAGGATAAGGGGAAGGCCCAAAATAACGTGAATAGAAGTGGTGAGGAAAGATTTAAAAACTTTAGAACTAAATGAAGCCACAGTATTTAATGCATAGAAATAGAGGAATAAGATTCATGTGAGCAACCCCTAATTGGGATAAGGTCTTTTTTATGATGATGATGATGGGTCCGGCAGAGGAATAAGATTCATGTGAGCAACCCCTAATTGGGATAAGGTCTTTGTTTGATCCGGAACGTTCAACTGATTTCTAATGAGACAAGGATTATCTCTGTGCCACAAAGCAACATGGCATGCGACACACAAAACATAAGATTCACTGATCTGCATGAGTTTATGGGCAGGTCTAAACAATAGTGCCGTAACAAATTAATCTTAAGTCTTCTCTACAGGCCCAGGCTGAAAATCTTCTCTATGGGATGATCTTAAGTCTCAACCATAGTATCCGACGTTAAAAATGGACGGCTCAGAAAAAAAAAAAGATCAATAGTACTTAAATCTCAACATATGAAAAGTATAAAGATGATCTAATGGAAAAAGTTTTAGGCATCAGCTAGCTGGATTTCCTGTCTAGAATGTGGTGCACAAGCTGATGTTCTCTCTACCAACCATAGGGTCCCACATTTGCCTCTTAATATTCACGTACAGATTAAGCATAAGATTATGGCATTTTTAATCACTTTTTATACCACGTAGTGTACAACAAAGATCTAATTCTTGGGTACCAAGAGGATCTAATGAGATTTCAAATGCTAGCAATGCTGAAGATCAATCTTTGTTAGTAGTTTGATTATTCCATTTAAATGTATTGCATAATCATCTAGCTATTAGCATTAAAACTTTTACACTTTTCATAGACAATGAAATATAGTCTTAATTATGCTGTTAATGTGAGCAATTATGCAATAATATCTACTTAGAGTTTTTAAAATTATAGCTTAAAATCCAAAGTAATTTAACACAATATTAGAAAGTTTGAAAAAAGAAGAAGAAGAAGAAGAAGAAGAAGAAGAAGAAGACAATCTGCCATGCTGCCTTGTGGTCAAACAAAATTTTCTAAAATGTATAAAAATGCCACTAAATGATACAATTATTTTCTAGATGACCTAAATTTGGGTTAGCTTACTGAACTTTTTGGTTTTTTTAATAGTAATATATTATTTAAAAAAATTTAAGCATGTCTTAGTATTTGGTTTTTAGAAGTTTGATTCAAACTCTAAAAATTCAAATTTGTATGAAGAACTAAAAGTTAACTTTTTCTCCATTGGAATTAAGTCTTAAGACCATTTTTATTGAACCTAAATGGAGGTGTTTTCTTATTTACATTGTAATATCTTAAGTGTATATATGGGTGTGAGCATATCCTTTTCAGTGCTCTATGTGCAGCCATGCTATCTCAATGTATTTTTGACAAAATATTTTTTCCTTGAATTTAAAAAATATATCCAAAAGGGCCCACATATACTCTTGGATGTTGGACTCTTTATGACTATTTTTTTTTAGTTTTAAGTTCAACACAGGGCATGAAAAGTGGGACCCGCTACTACTAGAAGACCCACTTTCTTTCTAACTATCCTTTGACTAACCTTAAGGGAATGCCCCATCTCCCATAAAAACCATAAGTTGTTTAAAGAAAGCAAGGAGGTAAGAGAGTAGCCCCACCTTGGAGTCCCACCTCTTCTTATTTTTCACAAGATAATAAAATCAAAAGAAATTCCAGATGAATGGAGAACAAGCGCTATTATACCAACTTATAAGAATAAATGAGACATACAAAGCTGCACGGATTATTAGGAGATCAAATTTATGAGCTAAACTATGAAAAAAATTTAGAGAGTGATTGAAAATAGGTTACAACATGAGACAAGTACATTGAAGAACTAGTTTGGTTTTATGCCTTGGAGGTCTACCATTGAAGCTATTTTTTTATTAAGACAATTGATAGAGAAATATAGGGAGAGGAAATACCTTCACATGATTTTTATCGATTTAGAGAAAGCTTATGATAACGTCCCTAGAGAGTTAATATGAAAAGCATTGGGTGAGAAAAGGGTTTTGCACTGGTATAAAAACATAATTAAATATATGTATGAAGAAGCGGTAATAAATGTTAAGACCGCTAGTGGTGAGACTAGTGATTTTTCTATTATTGTAGGATTCCATCAATGGACTACATTGAGTCCATATCTTTTCATAGTAGTTATAGATGAGTTAACAAAATATCTACATGAGGAGATTCTATAGTGCATGTTATTTGCAGATAATATAGTCTTACTTGATGAGAATAAGGGAGGGTGTAAACACAAAACTAGAATTATGGAGAGAAACACTAGAATATAAAGGATTTGAAATCAACCGAACTAAGACAGAATATATAGAATGCAATTTTAGCAATGAGTGGAACACTAGTTAAGATTGATAATCAAAAAGTCTCGGTAAAAGATTACTTTCGGTACTTAAGATCAATGATTCATGAGAGTAGAGAGATTGAGAAGGAGGTTACTCAAAGAATCCAAGCGGTTGGAATAAATGGAGATGTATATCTGGAGTTTTGTGTGGTTGGTGAGTAATACTCAAACTAAATGAAAAATTTTATAGGATGGCTATAAAGCCAATCATGCTCTATGGATTAGAGTGCTGTACAACTAAGGAACATCATACTCATAGGATGAGCGTTACAGAAATGAGGATGTTGAGATAGATGAATAGCAAGACAAGAAAGGATAGAATTATGAATGAAAATATTAAAGGAAACTTAGGGATAGCACCAATAGGTAACAAGATGCTAGAGATTAGACATAGATGATTTGGACATATCCAAAGGAGACAAAAAAGGGGACTGATTAGAAGGAGTGAGACAATGCAAGTAAAAGGTTTAAAAGGGCAAGGGGAAGGACTAAAAGAACGTGGAAAGAAGTGATGAGAAAAGATTTAAAACTTTAGGACTAAATGAAGCCATGGTACTTAATAGAGAGGAATGAAGGAATAAGATTGATGTAACCGACCCCTAATTGGGGTAAGGTCTTGATAATGATGATGATGATCTTGCCATTCCCAAGAGAGATTTTGCTAAACCTAAAACCCAACAAACTTTCAATTGGAAGTTTATTCAATTGGCAAATCCATTTACAGACAATACTAACCATGCCTAAAGAATCAACTTTAATAAACACTGTTTTTTTCTTTTGGACAAGAGTTTTTCCCATTCTCAAAATTCTCCTAAAAAATATGGAGTGTGCCTCATTTCCTAACAAAATTCGGCTCTCATCTTTTGTATTTCATTGAGATCCCAAGTGGGCCCATTACAATAAGGAGGTGCCCACTTTCACTTTTCTGTAAATCGTCCTATGGCCATGGGACTTCTTGCTTAATTCAAAGACTCCAGCACCCATAAGACCCCTGCAATAACTCAAAAGTCCTAGAGTTATCAGACTTATGAAACAAGTCAGAGTCCTATAGCCATTAGACTCCTAAAACAACTCATGGTCCTACTGTCATAAGATCTAAAACAACTCAACAATATAAAGTTCTACAGCCACAAGACTTTTGAACCTAATCAAAGTCTCACAGCTTAAGACTTGCCATACAAACCAAATTCCTATGGTCTAAGACTCCTCGTCTAAACAAAAGAATGATAGCTTCAGACTTTTTAATCAATTAAAATTCTAGAGATTTTAGAGTTCTTAGACGACTAAAAGTCCTAAGACCTAAGATTCCTTAAATGATGAAAATTCTAAAGATATTAGAGTTTTCATATGACTAAAAGCCTTTAAACCTAAGAGGCATTGGATGACAGAAATTCTAGAGACATTAGAGTTTTTAGATGACTAAAAGTTCTAAGCGTCCTTAGAAGAATTAGAGTTCTAAAATTCAATGAGTCACAATAATTAAGGATTCTAGAAAAATGGGTTCTACTAACTTGAAGACTCTCAAAATATTAGGATAATAATCAAATGGGTCTCATAGACCTAAAAAGCCCTACACAATGGAAGTTCTAGCAGAACAATTTCATCAACTTAAAGAGCCCTAAATAGTATCAATTCCACTAGACCAAGTTAGTAAGACATGCTATGACTCTTACAAAGTCAAGCCTCACACCATCTTGAAGTTAATTGGTCAATGGTAATACATGCTTTCTCTAATATCGAATAGTTAAAGGAACATAAGATTTGCGCTTGATACCACTACACGTCTCTTAAAATTATATCATCATCATCATCATCGAGACCTTATCCCAATTAGGGGTCGGCCACATGAATCTTATTCCTCCATTCCACTTTATTAAATACCATGTCTTCATTTAGTCCCAAAGTTTTTAAATCTTTCTTCACCACTTCTATCTACATCTTTTAAAATTATATACAAAATAGATATTGCCATGCGCTTAAGGTTAGAATAAAGCTATATATGTCTAGACGATAAAAGAAACAAAATATGTTAATGCTACGCACTTATTACTAAACAAAGAGACTTAGGTGGCCATATACTTTTATCGAGTCAACACAACACTTTAAAATACATATATGTATAAAACTAAGCCAACAACCAAATCACATAGTCAAACTAATTTAAGCAAATTTAGTTCAAAATTAGAACTAATGGAAACTACATAACCATCTCTAATTAAGGGTCTTCTTTATTTAAAATATATTTATTTAGTATTCAAAGCAATTTAATTAGCGGCTTAATTCGTTAGTGTCGAAAAAATATAATCACATCACTTGATATAATAAAATACAAATATAAACCTCCCTTTCTCTAGAGAAAATTTGATTGTATCTTTTTTTTTTGTGATTGTTTATATCCGTCATGCACAATGAAAAATTTAACGCCAACGTCAGCATAATCCAATAAACTAGATTATATAAAACTTGCCGATCAGGCCTGTAGTGCATAACAATAATCTAATTCTTGGATTGCGAAGAGGAACTAATAAGACCTTGAGTGACGGTAGCGCTGAATATCAATCTATTTATTTGTTGGCATTGCTCATTTAACGTTTCAATAAAAAGGATAGCCTCAATGCACAAAGCTCCCGCTTATACCGGGTCTGGGAAGGGGCGGACCATAAGGGCCTAAAGTACACAGCCTTATCTTGCATTTGCAAGAGGCTATTTTCACACCTTGAACCGGTGACCTCGAGGTCACATGATGACAACTTTTACCGTTACGCCAAGGCTCCCCTTCTATGCATGACTCATCTGCCGCTTGAATCGCATTGACTCCCCGACGCGGTTTTAGGAATACAAAGAATCGTTAACTTGAAAATGTCGATGGATTACCCGTGAGACTACTCCGATCGAAATCATCACTGGTCGATTGAGGTGGGTCCCAAATCTAAAACATGGTTGAAATCCTTAAACGGCCTGCGCCATGTGAGATAACATTGGAAAGCAAGATAAAGAAATCCGGGATTTCAAGTGCTCCAGCATAAACTATAAAAACTAGAGACATGAAATAGATGTGGACACAGAGGGAAACACGCTCACGTGAAGGCGCCTTTTCTTCAATGGTTTTTGTGCCCAAAGTCCTTTTTTTAAAGCAAAATGAGTGCCGTTTTCAGTCTTTGGCTCGTATATTTTCCTTCTAATTGGTCTTTTTGTTGCTTGGGATTTTATGTCTCAACGTTATAACAACCCTTGTCATGCATGTTCGAGGCATTTCTTTGTTTTGCCTGTTTTGGAGAGAGGAAGGATATGGGTCTGGGGCCCACAGTTACAAGTTTTGCGTCATAAAGACTAGTCATGATCTTAAATTGCCTACCTAGACACATGGGCGGCGCTTGCCTCAAACAGGGACCGATATGGACCCATATCTCGAATTGGTGGTGGGACGGACTGGGGCTCGCAGTGGACCCCTTGAGTATTAATATAGATTGAGCTGTACCCTCTTGTTGGATTGAAGCAAGGAACAGTTGCTTGCATGATGGTGCACGGTTTTGTACTCATTTTGGATGGACTACGACTTTGCATTACTGTAGATTATGAGATTGGTATGATTTTTCAGTGTGTTTGCTTCTAAAGTAGCTTTGAATGCTAAAGGACAGTTTAACCTCATTCCGCATATTATTTTTGTCTAAAAATAAGATTCTATAAAACATCGGGAAGATAATGTTTCTGTGAACCTAATTTTACTTTCCTGAAAAATTACAAGAAGTCGGCCTCAGTTAGGGAGCTTGTCTGGCCCTCTATTACCCGGTATTCAAGTAGCAAGGCTTGGTCTTCTGTGAGTGAAAGAACCCGGCACAATATCCTTAGGGATGAATTGCCTTCTTCATATTGAAATTCTCTCTGGGAATCATAGCCGCTACCTCAAATTCTCATTAATGTAGTTTGTTTCTTTAATTTTTATAATGAAATGCGGAAAATTCATTAAAGAAACAAAAGAAATATAGAGTTCATACATATATGATATAACTATCCCCCAATAAGCAAAACAACCCAAGAATACCTACAAGTATCTAGCTACCTAATGAAAACAGGCCCAACCCCACCAGCATCCTTCCTTTGGTGGTTCAAAAATTGAACTAGGTTGGCATCCAATACAAACCACCCTTGTCCGAGATCGAGATGCTTGATCCACAAGTATATCGGCATGCAATTCACCTCCGTGTAAGCATGCTTCTGAAACTGAAGAATCAAACTCAGTTATGAAAAGCCTCCACTGCAACATTCCTGCTCGACCATTCTGTCCTTGTCGTCATCCAGTAGTCATCCAAAGCCTTGCCCTTAATGTTTCCACCAAGGTGAGTCTCCGACCATATTAGGATTTGTTGGGTACGGTGAGAATCTCCGACTACTTGAAGATTTGATATGATAAGATCAGCAGCTAACATAGCATATATATTGAAACCAGAAGAGAATGTGTCTACGAGCTTAAGGGACTATTAGCGACACATTTAAGTACTTTATTAAATGCAAACATCGGAAGTGCCATAATTATAAATGTGCTGTGGACCGTCTTCCTAAAGCCAATTGAAATCTATACCCAAACTATCTACTAATCTATTATCCTAATTCTAAATCTACTTAAAACACTAAACGGGAAACATGTAGGTCATCACTAATTGATCAAGAAGACCCAAACGACTCAAGAACCGGAATAATTACGCCAGATCTGCCAAGTAGGTCCACGAAACAACTGCTTCTGAGCAAAAGAATCTGATAATCACGCTATATCCAAAACATCCCCTGCAATGGATCTCTCCATAGCGCAAGCAGATAAACTAGGTTCAGCCCTTCAATCCCACCACTGGCGGGTTCGAGGCCCACACAAATTTTAAGACAGCAGGAAAAAGGATGCCGTTAAGAATTCGCCTACGCGCTATGGAGTAACACTTGAATTGTTGAACAACGTGAACTATCGTTCCCGCCGTTCAGCCTCGTAATAGAGGTGCACGCTTGACAGAATTCTAAAAGAGAGGTTTGTGGTCTTGAACTAATGCATGAGATGTTTGGTACCTAAGCCACCACGTGAGGCAGGCCAAATCCGATGAACAGATTGGATCACTCAAAAAAGGAAAAAAGGAAGTGGAGCAAACATGCATAATTATTCAATGCAAAGCTTTGCATGATAGCAGTTCTAGAGGGAGAGAAAAAGAGTCAACCTTTACAGCAAATAAACCTAAATCCACGAAGTCCCAAACATTAAACTTCACAACTAGACATAATTTTTCTGCATAGGAGATCAGCAATAGCAGAAGAAAAAAATAATAAAAAAGTCCAATTGCAGCACATCTATTCTTACTTTGTGTTCTTACAAGACATCAGCCCGTTCTTTCCTCTTCTTCTCTAGGACAGGATAGAATATCAAATCTTCAGGGAAGGAGGCAAGCAGAAGATGACTCGCGTCTCAATAATATGCTTTTCTTGGATTGTTCTGCATAACAGAAAAAATGGGAAATATAGTAAGATCTCGAGGCGACCAAGAACCATCCAGGAGCATATAACATAAGCAGCCTTCTAGGCTTTACACCACATTTAATGACCGCAGGGAGATGAAGAGGGCAATTGGAAAGATCTGCTTTTAAATGGGACCTCACACACCCCCGGCTCAACAACAGCGAACATCACAGAATAGCAAGGAACAACAAGCACATTCACCACGAGAATCACTGACTGAAAACCAATAGTAAAAGGAAAGTTGCGGTGTGTCCTTACTAGGGGATTAGGCCTGTGACGATAGCCAAGCATCATCCGCTTCTTATACTGCTCATAAATATCATCATCCGGGTTGACCTCACCAGGATGTTCGGCTCCAACTCCCAAATTATTCAATTTTACACTTCCTGCCGTTACCGGGTCTGCACGCCCACTTCTGGAACTGCCAAGTCCCTCACCTGCCATGACATACTTTGGTTAAAGTTGTTTGGAACAGGAAAAATGACAATGAAAAGTGCACTTGCTTGCTTGAGCAAGAAGTGCAAATCAAACAGTGCCATGTGGCTCTTGTTCTTGGGAGTTTTGTTTTTAATGGCATTTTTATTCAAGTTGGTTGAAGAAAAACACAGAGAGTGCCACACAGCACTCGATGATTTGTATCTCTTGCTCATGCGAGAAAGTGCTTGCTTGCTGGTCACATTCTTGGAACATAACACTTGCAATAACAGGAAACTTAATAAATAAAAATTTGCAAGCAAATGCCATGTAACAGCAGAAACCATTGCACCACCACTACCCACACAGGAAAAAATGGAGAAGGATGATAAGATTTATGCAGGAAATTTCGCACCATAACCATTCAACTAATATGAGAAAAGCAGCAGTATAACAGGGTGGGTATTCTCATACACGACTAAATCCTTGCTTTCTTAGCATCCAGATGTACAAAGTAACCACAGTAGACATTCAGAAAATCAAATAGATTTGACTCTGATCTCATGACTACAGATTTGACTCTGATCTCATGACTATCTATTTGAAACCGAGAGAGGTTAACCAGAGTCGTATATCCACAAGAATGATACCAAAAGATGTGTGAAATTACCTTCTTTCCAACCCATTTTTGATAGAAGCTTATGGCCAACATTGTCAGCTTGGATTTTAGCTTTTTCTGCAGCCTCTCTAGCAGCTTTCTGTGCAGCAGCATCATTGCAAGAAGCCAAGAACTTCTCTAGCTCCTCTGGAGGTATATAATCACCCATATGGTGGCCCTTCTTTCCTGGACCTGCAATGTTAAACTAGAAAATGCCTTAAGAGACATAAGATAATACAATAGAAAGATCCTGCATAACTAATTAAATAATTTTCTCCGCTCTACCTAAAGCTTATCCAACAAAAAGAAAAGAATCAAAACTAAAAACAAGTAGATGAACCTTGTAGGCAAGCAGGTGGTGGCATTTCATCTTTTGATTGTTTAGGTGGCCGTCTCCGTTCTTCCTGAGCAGCTTTCTTCATGTAGAATTCCATCATTGCAATAGGATCTGCAGTTGGAGGCGCATTTGATTCACCTGCAAAACAAAACTATCAGATCTAATTTTGTCTACCTTCCAATATCTCTGGAGCATAATTACAAGATAAAATGTCAAAAGCCAACTTTCACATTGATTCTCAAACTTTAGATTAATATTGGCAGTCATGAGCTCATACAACAAAAAGTTCTAATGTTTGTAAGCCCACTAAGTTCCATTGTTCAAATAGTGAAACAGTTCCCTATTAGACGTGCAAGAAGAGGCCCTGATTACCAGGAACATTTACACAGAAAGAAAAATATAAGCTTTTCAAGGGAGCAAATAACAGAAGAGGTTTGAAATGAAAGGAGAACCATTTCCAACTGCTAATGAACAGAAAGATTCTTCACAGGAAGAATGGTGGTCATTCCTTAATAGCCACCCAACTCCTTACGGGACTTCAGGCTAGAAACATCAGCATGCTCACCAAGGATGGATTGGAAAAAGCTCTTTTCTCTAGGCAATAGAGATTAAGAATAATAAATGTATACATACGTAATCATCTTCACTATCTATCAACTCAGAAAGATGCACCTACCACAACTGCAGTTCCACATAGAAATAGACCAACTATTGCTTCAATCAGCCTGTACGGGTTAATTGAGAACCCATGGTTGAACAGGTTGAGAACTGATAAGCTTCATGTTAATGAAGTTCTTTTGGGAAAAAACAATAATTAAATTAGGCAGCAAGAAAAATCAATCTAGTTAAGGATAGAATTTTTGAACTGACAATGAATCCATACATAGCTTTTCTTCAACAAGGGTGACAACCTATGTAATTAAAGGCACGCCTAGGTGCTAGTCGACGGTTAAGCGCCTGGGAGGGGGCCAGGCGCAGAGCAAATGAGGCATGTGCCTGGGTGCGCCTAGGTGCGCCTGGGCTCCCCTTTCAGGCGCATCTCCAACTCCAGGCGCAGACGACTTAACCCTGTAACTATAAAACTCATTTTTTTTCTCGTTTTTCACCTTCTAACCCTAATTTCAGTCTTCCAACCTCCCGAGAACGTGAAAACGACCATTCCTCTTTGATCTTTCACAGATCTAAGCAGAAAAAGGTATGGATTTATGAATTTTACAATGTGTACACAGTTTCTGTAAAAAAACATAAAAACCAGTACCATTTTTTCAAATTTTTTGTTTTTTTGTTAACTATTTTCCATAGATCTTGATGGGTTTTAGTTCTATATGTATAAGAAAACATTCCATTTGAGTTTTATACTTCTTTGCTCTAGATTTGAGTTTGTTTTTAGGTTTTTTTTTACTGTTTTTCCAAAAAATTCAGTTACGGAAATAAAAAAAGTTGTCGTTTTTTTGTATTTCTTCATTGAAACATATTTCTATCCACATATATAGCTTTCTCATGCTTGCGTCTTTGTGTGTGATAATTATTCATTTTTTTTTGTAATTTAGGTTTATTTTTTTTAATTTTTCCGAAAAAAAAAGTTATGAAAATTAGGAAAAAATTGTTCTTTTTTATATTTATTAGTTAATACCTATTCTTATCCACATATATAGCTTACTCATGCTTGTATCTTCATGTATGATGTACTTTTCATGCTTTTTTTGTATTGTAGTGTTATTTTGTTCAAATTTTCCGAAAATAAAACTTAAGAAAATTAGAAAAAAATTGTTTTATTTATATTTATTAGTTAATGCCTATTCTTATATACATATATAGCTTTCCCATGCTTGTGTCTTCATGTATGCTGTATTTTTCATCTTTTTTTTGTATTTTAAGCTAATTTTTAATATTTTTAGCTAATTTTTAATTATGAAAAATATAATTTTGCGCCTCAGGCTCCAGGCGCACCCCTTTGCCCCTCGGTGCTCCCCGCGCCTTTAACTACATAGGTGACAACTTGTTCGTTAACACCTCCTCAATTAAACAAATGGCCCTGCTCATGAATATGCAGAACTTCACTTTTAGAACACAAGCAAGTACATTAGCCAATGCTCCTCATAGCCCATCTGATATAAGTTTTTCCACTTAAAAACTGATCTGTCAATATGTGTCTGTGTGTCCAACACGGTGAGGTCTCAAAAATTCAACATGGAGATGCAGCAAATAAATGAATGAGTAAATAAATAAATAATTAATGCAAATAATTAATAAATTTGCAAATAGTCCCAAAAGAAAACTTTGTAATTTGCTCTAGTGGAATATGCCAAATTGACTTGGAAATATTTCTCCTTCAAAATTGCTCTAGAATATATCTTTCGAGGAGCACCTAGAGAAAATACAGGAAAGATACTTATGTGGTCTATCAATTCAATGAAAGCTAAAGAACAGAACCACCAACTCATTTCATCAAATTCCCACAAATCAGAAGCTCAGATTTATTCATAAGTATAACTGAAAACATTAGAGGAAACTTTGGAGTGGCACCAATAGGTCACAAGATGAGGAAGATTAGACTTAGATGGTTTGGACATGTCCAACAGAGACAAAAAATGGTACCAGTTAGAAGAAGTAAAGTGATCCAAGTTGAAGGTTTTAAAAGTGCAAGGACTAAATGAAAAGATTAAAAGCTTTAGGACTAAATGAAGCCATGCTACAAGATTGATGTGACCAACCCCTAATCGGGTTGAGATCTTGATGATGATGATGACTATCTAACCCACCAAAATCCCCACAAATCAGCAACTACTATCTAAACCGTTGATGGTCTAGATAATTAACAATTGAGCCACAAAAGTAAAAGGGCAGCCCCGGTGCACCAAGCTCCCGCCTATGCGGGGTCCGGGGAAGGGGCGGGCCACAATGGCCTAAAGTAGGCAGCCTTACCTTACATTTTTGCAAGATGCTGATTCTACGCCTTGAACCCGTGACCTCAAGGTCACATGACGACAACTTTTACCATTGCGCCAAGGCTCCCCTTCAATTGATCCACAAAAGTAAACCCATACAATCTGATCAACATAAATCATAAGAGAACAAAACAAATCCCAGGAACTGTTTCTCCAGCAAAAAACAGATTTCTGGTGAGGTTTTCAGAGGACTCGCAGAGGGGGATATAGCCGTTGGAAGGTGGGGTTGGAGAGAAAAAATAGAATTTGTTTTGGTTGAAAAGAAACCCCTTTTGAAAAGGTAAAATAAAATTAATAACAAAAACAATTTAAAAAAACCATCCGTGTCGTACCATGCTGACAAGCACATCCATGTCGATATGCGTCAAGATGTGTGGCATGTCCCCAAATCATAGCTTAAAAGCAAAGGATGTGAAGATTACCTTAAATACTTACAGTAAAACAAGTCTAACATGACAAAATCACATAATTACAGTCACTGTTTAAAGGAAGAGAATGACATGAAGATTAAGGATAACTCTTGAGGAGTAGCCAATAAAAGTCTCGAAAATCAAAATCTGGACTCGGGAAAGTGCAAAAGAATTATAGTTACACTTCCACCTAAAACTTAATGAAAAATCAATATGCTCAATAGACGTGCAAACTATAAACAGTCCTGTTTTTGCACAAAGCCACTTCAATAGAAAATCACAAGATAATGGGTGATAAAAAAATGCAAACCAGAAGTTCTTCCTACTGATGCTCCTTCAACTGAATTTGCCCAAGACCTCATATCCTCATTAGCCTCATACAAAGCGGAAGCAGGAATTTGGAAATCTGAATGCTGCTGAAGGGGACTCCTCTGAGAACCGTCAGGTGGTCTAGAAGTACTGGCTGAAGTAAAAGATTTTAAGCTGAAGGTCAATAAGTTTACTCAAAAGAGCATAACAAAGCATGTAAGCATCTGAATTCAGATCAAACAAGGGATCAGAGTAGAACTGTGCAATATTTGCCCTTAACAGAATATTATAACTAAACTTATATTGCTAGCATGGTTCAAAATACTGGACGGTAAGGGGACCTACTGACCTACTCATCAAACATAAAATAATGCAGATAGTTTATTGCAACCCATGCTTTGAGGCTGATGTCCATCTGTACCAACAGCATCAAACACCACACAAACCCAGAATTGGGTGTATAGAATTCCCAAGCTTATCAGCCTATATTAGCCAATATGGTCACTAAGTTATTGACAAATAAAAGGGGCAGCCCCAGTGCACGTAGCTCCTGCCTATGCGGGGTCTGGGGAAGGGGCAGACCACAAAGGCCTATAGTATGAGTCATATAAAATCTACACCAAGATTGATACAGAACTGTTTATTCAATTTAGTGTCGTGCCACCTGGATCCATATAAAGATATAACCTTCAAAATCATGTATACTTTTGATAAATTACAATGACACTTGATCAAACAATACTGTTTCAATCAAACAAACCACATTGACGACATCAGTGAATCGTTGAAAAGGATGAAGATTGCACTGAGGATCGAGTCCCATCATCAATGTTGCGGGTTACAATTTCAAAAGATAAACATTGCAACAAGAAAAGCCACTGGCCAGATTTCTAAAAGAAGATGAGGTCTTCAACTAATTGTTCACAGTGATCATGTGAACTTCTGTGAAGAAGACGATGGGTCTTCCAGAAAATATATTGTCAATGAGAATTTTCTGAGTAAATATAGTTGTAAGGCAAGGGGATTCCTCTACTGCAGATACCTTATTTCTGGTAGTGGTTCCTCGAATATCTTGGTTTGAAATGTAATGGTCTCTGAGAACCAGGGCTGAATTTTCTCCAATAGAGATGGAATAATTTAGTACAGATAGCAGATCTTTCAAACCAAGGTTGGAGAAATGATGCATCAGAAGGAAAAAATTGCATGAAATGCTGGTGACTTTATTTGAAATGTTTGGAACACTTTCTTGGGTTTGAAAAATGTAAGATTATTGGAAACCTTTAGGCTTCTATTTTGAATAGAAGAGGTTGAACAGGTAGCAAGGATGAGTTAAGAGTTACCTTGCAGCTAGACACAACTTTGTACGGAAAAGTTACACTCTGGAAATATGTGGGTCCATGCCTTCAGGATGTTTATGGGTCCTGATATATGCACCCCTTTCCATCCGTGGGCCACCCCTCACGTCATGCAAAACAGCATAAAATTGCTGAGCTGGTATTTTTTCTCTTACTTGGCAATAGTGGGTCCTAAATGTTTCATGTTTCTCTTCCTGGGAAAACTCACTCTTCTTCTTGGTTATTTTTGCTGGTCTATTGTGAATTTTGTTGGGGGGGGGGGGGGGGTTCTCCATTTTTGGAATATGCAGTACTTTATGCAGAAATTTGAGTCTATGGAAAAATCGATTACTGGATTGAATGAAGACAGACATGAAATGAGGGGCTTGAAATGGTAAGTCCATTTCAGGGGTGCCGTACTACAAACAGAATTGCTTCAATAAAGGGCAAGTGAAAGAATTTCTTGATAGGAGTTTTGCTTTTCAGCAAGTGTGTGAGAAATTATACAAGTATTCCCAAATTATTCACCTTGCAGGAATATATTACAGACACCATCTCATCCAGCAGTTGATCTTATCTTGTCATTGTTATTCACAATTCTAAAAATGGATGGCATATAATGTTAGATTACTTAAAGCATGCACATTTCCATGAAAATCTTTCTCCAAATCATGTCACAATGCCACAAAGGTATGATTTCCCCAGTTGACAGGGGGCATGGCTTGTATCACCAACCAACACCTGTTGGCCCACCCAACTGTACCATTTTCTTCCAAACATAACAAGCAAGATAGACCTAAGTGCATCCTTCAGGTGCTGGCAGACGGTAAGAAGTTTCATAGTTTTCAACACAAACAAAAAGAAAAAATGTAGAGCAAAAGAAGCAGTGAGGGAGTGTTCAGGTCCAGAGTGGAATACTCTCATTAAATGCCCCAGTGTCCTGTTATTAACATTGAGAGAGAGGTAGGGAGAGAAGGAAGCATCAAAGGGAAAGACAAGACACGTATAAGCCCTTGTTGCCTCGTAGGACACAAACAAGAAGATGGTTTGTAACAGCTGGCGTTACACAAGTTCTATACAGTGTTCACGACGTAGGGGGTGAATATATCAGAGCCCTATTAATATTATTTGGTACAATTACAATATTAGTTAAAATATAAGCTCGCTGGTGTCTATTAAAATAGCAAAACATTACAAAGATGAAGTTCATGGGAGGTCAACATTTTTGCTCTGTTGCTCCTCTTCTAACAACAGTGTATCCTTATATGATGTTGTCCTCCAATACCGCTACATGATTGGTTTTAAGCAGTTGATCTCTCTGTGCACCAAATTTGGAAATTGCTACAGCTAAAATTGAAAGATTCATAAGGTACGACTTTCTATAAGAAGTGTTGCTATGGAATTGCACGTCCTAGATTTCAGTAATTCTTGCAGCAACTGGAAAACCTTGAAGGTAAAAGAGCAAATAACATGTTTCTTTTGAACTGCAAAAGCGATAGTGGTGTTCACATAGGGGTTGTAGAAGTACTGTTGGTATAAGTCCCATTCCTTCCCACAAAGCACAGCTTCTTGAGACAGCAGCTCAAATTATTGCTAACGTTAAATTCAAACTACTGATATAAAGACTCCATATGAAAGAAATAATAAGGCTGTTTCAGGAAACCAGAGAGAAGCATGGGAAGCAACGAACCAGCATGTGATGCTTGACAATCCTTTGCTTGTCCAAGAACCCTTTTCTCTTCCCCAAGACGATACTCATAGTACTTGTAATCTGCACACTCAATATCGAATAGAAATCTGCAAAGTGTATGGCACACCATAAATAAGCAGAACAATAAAACCATGCTGAGAAATATGACAGTCTAGATTACTAATATAAGAGAAAAGTGTGTGATTAAGAACAAAAACGAAGACTGACATTAGTGCTGAATAAACTGTAGTCATCTAACAGGCTGAATAAACCATAAATGTGATATCTAGGTTACTGACATAGAAAGCATCTAAACTAGGCCTAGGTCATTACAAAGCCCTGGGCCACCAAGTACATTCAGCAAGTATGACTACCACTAGGCATCACAAAATGTGCTTCATCATTAGATGAGATGAGATGGACATAAATTTGGGTTATGCTCTGGATTATTCACAATGGTTCAGTGGCAATATTGGACAATGTATATGTGCCCTTGCAGTAGGTACTGATGCATAACAAAGTTTATAATAATTATACCAGTTTATATGCAAAAATTCTTTACTTCTTTTGAAAAGGTCCATTAAACTGCTTAAACAGCAAATTATAGAGCCTGACACTGGGAGATGACCAGTAAAGACTCCTAAGACTAAAAGAACTAACAGCTTGGGCCTCAAGGAAGACCCCAGTGGACTCTGCAAGCCACATTCAGATGAAACTTAAGATTCGACACAGGTTCAGCTGTTTTATTCACATTATGTGGAGAGTACTGATCTAGCAGATTCTTTAGCTTAGGAGAGTAGCTGTAGTGGTTTTATCTATTAGGTAACTTCTCTCAATTTATAAGTCTCCTTTCTTTTTAACATTTTGAGTCTTGTTACTATCCAAGGACTTCGGAGGGAAAAGAAGAAGAAGAAGATAACCTGCAAAGATATCTTAATTGGATACCAAAAAATAAATAAATAAAAATAAGGACCGTGTAGAGCTGAAATAGCTTTTAATTAAACCACTTGTAATGTAAAATTACATAAACATGAAAATTAACTCCAAGATGGAAACCATTGCAACAAAGAAACGTACTTAAAAGATGTATCTCCTTGATTTTTTTCGCGTGCAGTTTGCTCAAACTGCCTTCCATTTTTTGCCACAAAACTTGCTAATGTGTCTGCAACTTTCTTCACTGCTAGATCACTTGGTGGAGAAGGTGCTGCATGTCACTTAAAAAACTGATTAATACCAAGAGCATGAACAAGGGAATGTAAATTACTGTTGCAGCAGGGTGTGCCACAATTTCGAATCTTTCAACCAACATCTCTTATCACCAATGTTGATAGAGTGTTAAGGCATAAGCTGCATTCATGAGACAAGAAACTTTGAAGAATTTTTTGTTACCTCACTTACCCAATTTTGAGTAGGGAAGAGTTAAATCTCTATATACATGAACTGGAGAAAGAAACATTCTGTATAGGAAGCATACTCAAGAATATGACACAGTAGATATTTTGGTAAGAATGTAGGTTGCCCCACCAATTATTAGTCAGGACTTAACCTCCTTGAATTTTCCATATTAAATGCCTCCGAAGTGCACCCTTGGATTGGTGTAGACGTAAATTAGACATATTGGCTAAAAAACAAACATGAAAACAATAAGAAAACAGAAGGGCAGAAGATAAATGGATCTTGTTACTCCAAACCTAATGACATGGCACCAAGTATTGGCTCACTTTAACATTTGCAACCTCCAATTATGACTAAAGGTTATGGAAGAATATAACATTTTTAATGCTTTCACACCATAGTAAGATGTTTCAGAAGACGAATAAGAGAGTGATGTAGGCACCAAAATCTGCTGGTGAATTGCCACGGCCTCTTTGCGACATAAATATATTAGAAACTGGTAAAATGGAAGCTATGCATGTATATGGGTATCTTGATGTAACTCATGATCCATATTTAGCTGTAGTCAGCAATCAAAAGCCAGAAGTTAAGACATTCCTTTGTGCAAGTTTAAAATAACCATCTTTGCCTCTTTTCACTTTTGAAAATCAGTGCAAATTTGAATTTCTTAGCAGAAGTTAGAAAAGTTCGACAAACATTCAGAAGTCCAGAAAAGCTAGATGATAATATAAAAGAAAGCAGTGCAGAGTTTCAAATCAGCATTTTAGAATTTACAAAACCAGAACTCCAATCATATTCATAGAGATCAAAGCAATATGAAAGTTCCAGAAAGATGCCTGTAGCCAATTAAAGGATGCATAAACAAGCAGTCATTACCAACATCCCCTTGTTCTGATGATGATGTTTCCAGTTGGTCCAACTTCTGACGTTTTGCTGGTCCATCAGTGGGCATATTTCCAACATTCCCTTCATCCTCATCTTCATCTGCACCCAACTTAACAGGGGCTACTGCAAGTTTTGACTTTGGTCTCAGGCTGAACGCCAGTTTGCCACCAGATAAGGCAGGCTTTCGGCCTTCGCTGGTCTTAGAATCCATTGATGTTTTACTAATGGTAGCATTTGACCTTAAATTCCCCGAGGAATTGGATGGATTACCTGTTCTTGACTCCACTGCACCTGCTTCCTTCTCTCGCTTCTCTTGTTGAAGCTGTTTAAACCTTTTCATAAATGAGCCATCATTTACAAAAAGACTTTTATCCATGGATGAAGAGCCAATTTACAGCTACGCAAGCTTATAAATTTGTTGCTCAAATCCTTCCACTAAATCCACTGTTTCAAGAAGCTAATATTCCCAATATCAACGCCTTCAAATGAACTGCTCATGAATTGATCGTTGCAGTTGTGAAACCAGCTGCATTCTTTAAGCTTTGATTAGCAAAGTAGGAATATACAGACATCATCATGAAACATCAAGATCATAAGAATATTGGAAATGCGAACCGTTTGAGCTACAAACCCTAACTAAGCCACGAGCCATAACAAAAGATTGTCTGCACTTATCTAGATCACCAAGCTTCCTATATTTTCACATCAAAATTTGTTTTTATCATATGCAGAGAAAAAATTACAAAATGAAAGATATATTTCAAGAAGCTAGAGTACTGACAGATAGATTCTAAACTACAAGTCAATAACTTTTGAGGTGAGAAATTCAATTCCAGAATTCTAGCATATGTCCCTTCCATATCATACAGTTTGAAGGTACACGTTTACCGAGCAATACACTACCTACTGCATCGAGATCCTAACAAAACCAATCATGCTCCAAAAAATCGAGAAAAGGAAAACAAAATCTCTTCCGAAAATAAAATTCCTAATTCAGAGATGCCACGAACAAACTCATCTCAAAACGAATAATAGGACAAACAATCCTGCCTTAATTGTGAGAAAATACACAGATCTCATCGGTCTCTAGATAAATTAACCAGATTGAACCACGACAGTTCCTTCAATCTTGTCGATCCCAACCCCGCTTCTAATCCAAACAGAGAAAGAGAAACTAGTAAACCCTTCTAGAAACCCGAAATTACCTAGATCGCAAGGAAAAGAGTAACAAAAGAAAAAATTTCACTGAAAGCTTTGGATACCTCTTTGAGAAGCGCCAGAGGAAACAGCTAAATCTCAAATCGATGTCTTCTTTTCCTGACCGTCAAACGATTACGGGAGATTTTGAGGAAGATCGCCACCGGTATGATGAGAAAAAATGCAGATTTCTGTCTTACTATGTCAAATAATCGGGAGAAGGAAGAATCCTAGTTTTGTTTCTGGAAATACAGGGCGAGCGGACATCCAAAGAGGCATTGGGAAATTCGACAGCTTGGAAGACTCAATATAGCTGTAAAAATGTGAAGGCCCCGGGCTTCTACGGCCGCGGAACGTATTCGGCAAATCATACATAGAAGTTCTTATACGGTGTCGGAGGGTGTAGATCAGTGCACGGACTTCCACGTGCAAAAACTGCATGTACATCTGATCTTTATCGCAGTAATTGCATTATCGTAGCCACACGTTTTCTCTAGTGGGAAAAAGAGGGCGGTGCCGGTGTATGAAGATGTATCACCGAAGATGAACGCTTTGGATCTCCGGACTGGGCAATCATACACTGGTCTGCTACCACAAATACCATATAAGAATTTCCTTTGGGAAGTAGTACATCTGAATAGGGATTTTTTGCTAAAAGATCCTGAGATAAGTTAATATTACTTAATAAATCTTTAATTACTTCCTTATTTCTAATAAGGACTGATTTTAATATATAATTTCCAATAGATTCCTGTAATTCACATCCATTATCAGCTGGATAAAAAGTTTTTTAAATTCCAAGTTTACCCTTAATTTAATGGATTAACATAATATTTTCTTAAAAATATCATATTAAAAAATAATTGCTTAGATTAGTAAAAACCCAATTAAATCATGACTACTTAGTTTGTTTGAAGTCTCCTACTAAAACCCTTTATGCTTCTACCAATCTATGTTTTTCTACTTCCTCATTAGAGTTAGATATATCATTGTGAAGGCTCTTACATATTGAATAGTGCTTGATATATCTAACTGCTAATTTAAGAGGTGGAATTGGTGGTTCTTTGTATATTGCATGATCCTATACTTCTCATGTTTGCCAAAAGTCTTGAATCATAGATGCTTTTGAATCTTTTCTTGTAATGTCCTTTTGAAATGGAAAGAGATTACTCTTTGGAAGAAGTGGATTTCATCTCATGAGGAAGAATTTGGGTATTCTTGTCATTTCATGTTATGAATTATGTATTTTAGGAAGAGGCATACTTATGATAGATGAAGCTGCTAAAATTTGTTAGTTTTGAAGCTGTTTATGAATCCATTATTGATAAAAAAAAATTGAAGAATGCACAAATATCCCTCTAGAAATGAATTAGTCATGTTGGAAACTACTATAATAATACGATAAATTAGTGGGTTGGTTTTCATGTATTATAAACATGTTTTTTATCAAAAGAGATGATGAAGGTACTTCACTGCAAATTTATATATTATAGGCCATGCAAGCTCTTTCAAGACTTCAAATTTTCAAGCAAAGTAACTTTATATTCTAGCACCAATTTCTTCTACCTTTTCTCATTTTTCCTTGTAAATTGTGTTTAGCATTTTTCATCAAAAAAATGTTTATGGCTAGAAAATTATACAGATGCATATACCAATAGATACATACATGTAGGAGATGGAATCAATAGAAAAGGCACCTGTCATCATTTGCGGCTATGGTGGAGAGTTTGCCTTGATTAATGATGGCTCGTTGGGATATTGTTGGTTGATCTGCAAATCAAAAGACTAAATTAGAATCATCTATATCATACATTATCCATTTGATTAGCTTTGATGATCATCTGGCCATTAAATTTTTAGATCAACAATTGGATGATCAATTAAAGCTAAAATCAATATAAAATTGTCAAATTAATTAGTTAGATGATCTAATCAAATGCTAACCTAGGGTTATTTTAGCCAAAATTGACCACTTAATAGATACTCAAGCACACTTGCAAAAGCAATAAGCACATGTCATAATAAGTGCCTGGACATTATGAAAAATGAATTAGCACATGAGATGGGTTATGGCCCTAATATCATTTAATTCAAGTACTTCTTCTTATGTGAAACATAGACTCCTTTGAGCATAGCTTTTGACATGGACCTCAAGTCTATGATTGAAGTTTACGGGAATGTAATAATAATCCACGTTTATATCGACTTTCTTGAAGATATCATCAATCAAGGACCAATTATCAACATTAGGTAATCAAGGTTTCACTTTCTTGTCAAAGCATAGATGTGTTTGTGTGGGCAAAAAGCAAAACAATTACAGGAGAATCAGTTAGGTTTAAGAAAATATGCCTCCTATTATGAGCAATAGTCAGCCATTATTTACTATATTTTGGGAGAATGCCATTATAGGAGTGAGACAAGAGTTTCTTGATGTCAAGATATATGGTGAATTTTTGAGTAAAGTTTCTATTGTTGGATGTTATAAATTCAAGCATTTAAAGAATGATGCCACCCGAGTGATTGCAATATGTGAAGGTTCTAATTGTGCCTGACGGATACAAGCATCAAGTTTGCAGAAGACATCAACTTTCAAAATCAAAACCTATAATGATACACACACTTGCGAAGGCGGTATTCAAATGTCCAATAATCCACAAGCTATGAAACATTGGATAGCAAGGATAATAAAGATAAAATTGAAGGATTTCCCTAATATAGACTAGGAGAAATAGTCAAAGATAGCCATTGAGATTATGTACAAGCAAGAAATGGCAAATCCTTGGTCGCCCTTGCTATCATGCAATTGGTGTTTTAGATTGGCTCTATCAAAGTTCTTATGATTTTGTTCTCGTTATTTGATGATAAAACCTTATTAGTTGACATATTCAAATACCATCAACCCTATGCAAGATGATGGACTAATTCATACAGTGAAGGCTCAACGGTAAATGTTGCATCATCCTTTAGCAAAATGAAACATGGAAGTCCAAAACAGAAACAAATTGAATATGTAGAGATAGATAAGAGAGACATCCATTTAAGTAGGTTTGGGTCTGCAAGGCACCACAAGAAAACATGTAATGAACCCCTTCAAGATCCAATTTCAAAACTATGTCCTCTATAGTACTTGGCAATTTGACAAATCAAAGACAAAGGTGGATAATAGTAAGACAGCACTCTCGAACAACTTTCTTGTAGCTACAAAATTGGATAAGGTTGTTTTAGTTATCTCATATGTTAAGCAAATAATGCTCATTAATGGTAGGAAACTAGTTCTTAAAGTGATGCACTAAACTTAAATTCTTTGTCGCTTGTAGATTTGAGTTGCTAAGCTTCTTACTCAAGAGAATGAAGACAAAGTATTTTCATGGGATATCTACTTAATTGTGGAAATAATGCATAAGTGATCCTTTGGAATGATGATACAAAACTAAGGAATTGACGAAAAGCTGGGTCTCTAGGAGATTTTAGTAAGTTGCCACACCTTTCACAGGAAGTCCGGAAAGGTTGCCATCGTAGCTTAGAAGAAAACATCATCGTCGTCGTCGTCAGGAACTTATCCCAATTAGGAGTCAGCCACACGAATTTTACTCTTCCATTCTTCTTTATTAAGTACCATGGCTTTATTTAGTCCTAAAGTTTTTAAATCTTTTTTCACCACTTCTAACCACGTTCTTTTGGGCCTTCCTCTTGCCCTTTTAGAACCTTCTAATCGGTGCCGTTTTCAGTCTACTTTGGACATGTCCAAACCATCTAAGTCTAGTCTCTGTCATCTTGTTACCTATTGGTGCTACCGGCAGCTTAGAAGAAATGTCATTCTTTTTATTGAATAAAGGAAGAAAATATTAATCTTATATAAAAATTGTGTTTAGTAGATTGCATGTTTCTACTTATTCAATAAGAGTACAGTCTTTTGCAAGGCACTTTTATTGAATAATGTATTTAACAATGTGTTGTTATTTATTTGCAGCCCACCTATAGTATTTCTTCGTAGAAAAGTCACAAAGTATAATGGTCAAAGAATGCAGAACACTTATATAGTACTTGCCTATTATGACTCACAAAGCATGTTACTTGCAACATCAAGAAAAATAGTCCAAGAAGCAAATGAAATGCATCAAAAGAATAAGATTTCAGGAGCCTATAAAAGCCCCTCCAAGCATCAGCTTTTGGTATATGATTTTCGGAGTTTGAGAGAGCTTCAAACAATTGGTGGGTGCACACGTTCTATTGGTACTTGTAGATTTTAGCAAGTCCCTATCGATTCTAACATGCATAACAACAATATGCAGATTGCAGAAGTTGGAACTTGGCTTCAAAACGAGCAAACACAAGTTAGCTTTGTAACGTGCATGATATTGGTACTGGTTTGTGATGGTTTTTAGTATTGGTTTGTGATTTTGGCTATTACAATCTTCAATGTAGTGATTTACGCATACATGCAGAAGTTTGGAGTCAAAGAGCTTGAGACAACGTCATGACTTATCTACATGGTATGCTATCAGACTGCAGAACATATGAATCTAGAAATGTGAGAATTTTTGCACACTAAAGCTACACGTTCATAGGTTCTCTTAACAATCTATAGCTTGTTTCCTGTCACATGCTATTAAAATTTCCAAACCAACCAGATTGGAAATTGGACCTTTGATGCATTCTTGCAAGACAGTTACAGCTTTCACTTGTATAAAAGCTTTTCTACAAAACTCACATTTGCCCTGTTAACTACTTATATTTCTTAATATAGGTATTCTTGGCCTACCACTTTCCAGCTCAAAACCGGCCTTTGCCCTGGTAGCTAGCGTGTAAGATTTGGTAGATTTGAACCCCATCCTCTTCCTCTTGAGATGTATGAGTTTGACCCAATTGAGCTAAAGGTCCAAAGCAAAGAACTATACCATAAGTAAAAACTTGGAGCAACAATAAATGAAACCACTCCACTATTCTTTTCTAGTAAAGCCCTAAAAACAACTGGTAGCATAAGTGCAAGCTTACAAATGGCTTCATAACAGCACACACAAAAAGCTAGTAATCACACATCTATAAGAAGCAAGCAAAAATAGAAAACAGCTACATATATGAGGAGCAGTAATTTCAGCAAGGAATTGCAGGTGTAAAGTATAAGTTACATTTGATTGGGCAGGTAAAAGTTTTTAACTATCATTTCCTCTAACTTTTTTTATTTTCAATTTTGTTTCAGCCAATCAAATGTCACCCACTCCTTACACCTGCGTGAAATAGCTGAAATTAACACACACACACACACTACAAAATTGAAATATAATCAAATAAAACAATTTCTAGCAAAAAAACAAGCTGACAAAAACAAATAGCATAAAAGATGACAATTGGAGTTGTTGGATTAGTCAAGACATTGTGGAGCTTAAAGTTATAAAGAAGGCATCTTTCAAGTAGTTAAAGTGCAAAACATACACCATTAACAGAATTTCCACACTAGAAAATATGTGTCAAAAAAAGGTTCCAAGCTTAAAATAACAAATTTCAAAGTAATTGAAATTCTAGTGATTAAAGTGACATGGGTTATTTCTACGAACATTCAGAGGACGACATTTTTACCGCCTATGAGCATAGATTTACAGAAGAGAAGGCAAATGGAATGGACAAAGTAATAAATCTAAAACAAACATCCAAATTAGAACCAAAAAGTTTACCTTGAAATATTTAGTTTGTTAATTACTCCATAACATTGTTTCATGCTAAGATTCGTCCATGGAGGGTGGCCAGAGAGTTGGAGATTCACAAAATGGCAAGTGTGGCGAGGGATTTTGCTCCAACTTCATAAAAATCCTTAACATCCAAAACTAAGGTTTTAATCCTGAGAAGTAAGATAAATTCTTCATTATGTGATTACTTGCGGCTACAATTTTTGGCCAATAAAATTACCCCGAAGTTGTTTTAGATTAAGGGATTTTGGGAAGAGGTAAACCAGATTTAAATTCCATTCTTCCATCGGGAGAGGATATTTCTCAGAGACACAGAGAGAGTTTGTTTCCGATTTCTACTACGCATTAACCCACCAAGGGCGAGATACAAACGGGCACCATCCGCGTAAATTCAAAGCTTACCCTGTAACACAGCGCGAGAGAGAGTGGCTTGTGATGGATCCAAGAAGCTTACGCACCCTAAACATCAGTTGGACCGTCCGCCACTCCACACGGATTCCTCCCTTTCTCTTCCCAGATTTCAACAGAAAATCTACTCGCAAGCCTTACAAACCATCTCATATTTTCTTTCGTTCTTCTGCCACCAACGTCGGTCCTCAAAGCTGCTCGTGTAAGTGGAACTCGTAGCATATTGTTTTCTTAACCCACGTACAAAACAGCTGTGATTTCATTCTCATTCTTTCCTTGGCAGCTGAAAAAGGTCAAACGAATTCATGGTCCAATGGCGTGGGTGCGACTGTTACCGAAGGCCCTTCTGATAAGCTTCTCCAAGTTGTATTGGTTTCTCCTCAGGTAGACAATATGCCTGATAAAATGCCCCACCATTTCCCTTTTGCTAGTCCTCCAGTTCTACTTACTGCTCATAAGTTCAAATGCTATGTTTATTCCATGCAAGTTGAACGGTCCACAATTAAGAATTAGATGTACATCCATTGCCCACAAAATTACAATGGCTATGCAAGTATATTGATATCGTATATATTATTAATTTGGCCGGAAGGCATTGACTACATGTATAAATGAATGAAATATATACTGTAGCTGTTTGTTTGTTAGAATTGCAAATATAAAATTGTCACCTAATATTCTCCCTCGAGGACAAATCTATCGAAGCATGTCTAAATGCCAAATATTGTAATTCGAGAAGAGTTTCTTCATTTTGTTGTTGCTTTGCTATTACCTGATTTAGCTCAAGCTGGGTCTTGAATCTCCTTAGGTTTACATGGGGGGATATTAACAGCTTTGAACTGTTACAGAAAACTATTGAGACATCATTACATCTTTCTCAGGACAAACTTCATTCTGATGAACCTCAAAAATTTGCCAGTTTAGATTTATTTCTGAGTTGGCCAAATGTTCCATGGTTGTTTATTCATTTGTGGGAGATTATGGGGAAAAGTGGTTTGTGGAGGATAATTGATGCATTCGCTCCAGCTTGTTGGCCAACTGTAGGTTCTTTGTGGTTGATGGTTTACAGTAGTTTTGGATGACACGATTAGGAAATGACTAGCCTGTCCAACTAAAAGTGTGTGGCCAAGATGATCTAGTTCTTCTTAAACATTAAGGTTTCAAAACCTGTTATACTAGTAATCAAGTTGTTGAGATGCCGCCAAGATTGGTTGGACCTGAAAATGGAAAACTGAAGACTCAAGGATTGGAGGAGGCTAATTTCTCAGCGTGATTAGGATGCTTGTGTCACGAACCTTGTCGGCATCATTATCGACCATTCAAAGTATATTGTTTAATACCCCCTACACTCAGTTGAGCCAGATTTCTGGCTAAGCTATAATCACAGTTGAGCTTGAGAAGTCATTTGGAGGATGCTTCCAGGACTCAAGTTTTCATTTTGTATCTATTTTCATCTGCCAATCTTCAATTTCAGATCAAGTTTGTTTCATTGAAGTAAAACACCTCAGGCACCAACTTATGTTTGGCCCATTATATTAACAAGCCTCTTGCTAGTGGATGCAATTTTTGTGTTATATCTACATGAATATGAATCATATTTTGAATGAGTTGGAGCGATCCTTGTATAATTGGTCGAGGCGTCAAGCTGAGCAGGACTGTTATTCGAAGTAGCAGTAAGTTTTCTTTCTTCCACTTTGTTTGCTCTAAGATCATGTCATTATATTTGTTAAAGACACAAAGTTAGCCCTCATTCATGTTTATACATTGCTGTTGTTTTTATTTCTTATTTTTGAAAATTAAATGTTCAATCATAATACCTTCTTTCACCACTGGTACCAGATACCAGTGGTCTCTTTTCTTCACTGGGGGAATAACTCATTTTCACTTATGCAAAACAACACCAATACATCACAATAATCATTTAATCAGGTAAAAATGGACATTTGAACAGACTAGGATTCACATACCTGTATATCCTATGAACATGAAGCTAGGCAATGAAGTCTTTGTGGGAGCTGGTAGCCAGAATCCAGGATCTAAAGACTTACCACAACACATCGCGGTGAAAATAGCTATTTATAGAAGATGAGTCTTTGTTAGTCTGCATGAGAGATCTTGCACTTGCCTTGCGTTTCTTGTACTTGGACTTCTTGCAATCTTTAAACTTCCTTCAGCTTTAAAGCAGGGTCTAAGATCAAATGGTTTATATTGAAATGAATTGTTCCAAATAGAGGATTTCATGGCCATGCTTCTGTTACACTAAGGAATCATGTTGAATTGAAATCTTTGATGTTGGGTTGCAGGCAACCTCAATTAATGGTGGCTGGCACTGAGATTTCTGTTGTCCTTGGCAGATTCCTGGAAATACAGGATGCATTGCCAGAACATGTGCAGCATCGGCTGTTGGCCTTCATCTTGTGGAGGTATCTTACTTCTTACACATGCTGGTCCTTACCTTTAAGGAGTTAATGTCAAGGATTGACTTTTTATTGCATGTTATTACATTCTTCCTTTCTTGTAATCAGTATTTATTTATTTTTATCATTCTTTTTGTTTTTGCTAATGTTTGAACTTTTGGACTCTCAGCCTTTAGGTTTTCAGGTAGAAGATACAAAACTCAAGCGTGCTGGACTGGATTATTGGCCGTATCCATCTTGCAAGTTAACTTCTGTCATTATTTGGTTCCAGCTCGTATTTGCATAGGCATGCTTATTTGCATCTTAATATTCTAGTGTTGCTTGAGGAGAAATATAACACAATTTGAAGTTTTAGGTTATGAATCAAGCCCAAACAATTTTAAGCATAAGTGAAGATGTGAAGGGAAGAAGCATATGATTGTCCAAGGAGAGATCAAAGAAGTAGGAGCTCATGTTGTGGCTACAAAACCACTTCAAAGACCACGTATACAGGGCTATTTTATGACTCCAAGTTTTGGGTTACATCATTCTTTTATTGCCAAACGAGTTACTTCAGTTTATTACCTCATACTTGGGAAAACTCAATTCCATCGGGACTGTATAGATGGTCTTCAAGTTGAAAACAAAGATGAGCAAGCCTCTTCCACTGTAGAAGAGCCTTCAAGTAGAGCTTCTTTAAAAGGACTTTGACACATATTCTACAAGCTCTTGGTCAAGTATTTTCCAAGACAGGTTTCCATTATTTCAAAGAAATTCATAGGATCATTATGAACAACGTGTTTAAAGGCCTGTCCTTTTCAAGAAAAATTCAAGCAGAAGCTCCAAGCAAAAAACATGGAAAACAAAGTGATGATATAAGTCCCCTATATTCTTCTTCCTTCATGGATACTTTCATGTGTTTTAGAGTTTTCTTGTAAATCCTCATGTTCATCACAATGTTTTGTGGATTAACAAGCGAATTTAGATATGTAGTTGTTAAGGTTCATGACTCATGGGAACAATTCAGAGATTACTTCAAGCAGCAGGTATTCAATTTTACTTGGCAATGGTCTTACTTCTCTCCTCTAATTCTTTTATCTGTTTATCACAGCCAGGGGAGAAACGACTGTTGGCACTTACCAAGAGAGGAACAGTAATTCATTCTGTGAGTTTTCATCCTTCAAAGCAAACTACTGCTCCCTAGGAATTTGAAATACCACCCATGTGGGAAATGAACAGATTCTATAATTAATTTGCTTAGAAACTCAAGTTATTCTAAACATAGATTGAAATGAAAACAGAAAGGGGTAACTGCTACAATGCCAATATTGATGTGAACTTAAAGATGATCTTGATGGGGCTAATAAGTTTGGTTTCTACTTCCTTGAAAAATTAGTTATCCTGCTGGTCCTGTGAGAATTGGCACCACAGGCAATAATTACATTCATGAGAAACTCATGGGTAGGCTAATAAGGCAAAGGAAAATGAGTAAAGATCTAACTAGTGCAGTGGTGCAAGAACTACCTCTCTCATGGTAAGTCATGGGTTTGAGGAGCATGCACGCGCGCGTGTGAGAGAGAGAGAGAGAGAGAGAGAGAGAGAGAGAGAGAGAGAGAGAGAAATCTCCATGTATATCTAAGACAAGTCTGTTTACTTTTTCTTATGTCCAAGATCAATTGGGTTGCTTTTATTAACAGGCTAGTATTCTTGGTTGGCATAGTTTTTCATTGAGTTGTCTGAAGGTCGTAGGTAGACTCTTTTTCCATTACTCAAGGAGTGATGCTCAAGGCTTGTACGAGGTCGCAGGTTAAAGTCACTCATTGGTTTAGGGTTATCCAAAAAATCCCATTTGCCTACCAAAAAAAAGACAAAACATACTCAAGACTGGTGTTTAGCCAAAAGCTTAGGAACCAAACTATACCAGATAAATCTTTATGTATACGTTTGTAATGCTACGATTGAAGGGAGATCTTTGGATGCAAAGGCATCAATATGAGGTTCTCTCTTGGCAACAAAGATAAGAAAGAGATACAATTAAGAGTTGGAGCCCACATCCTAACTAAATCCCTCTCTGTGCAACCTGGTCTTCCCTTAACTATTTGATCTTACTAACAACATACTTTTCAATGCTATTGCCATTTTGCAGGATTTCTCCTATAAGCGTGGTGATTGGCTTGTTTTTGGTTCTGAGACTTCTGGGTTACCTCCTGAAGCTTTGGCAGACTGCAACAGTGAAGCTCTAGGCGGTGGAACTATCCGGATACCTATGGTTGATACTTATGTGCGATGCCTAAATCTCTCTGTAAGTGTTGGTATAGCACTGTATGAAGCAGCTAGGCAGCTAAACTATGAACAGCTTCAATGCCCACCTGAACCTTGTATTGGTGACCAGATGTCATTTATTTCTGAAGATATATTCGCCTAATTTATGGGTTAGTCTCATGCTTCCTTTAGCTGTCTTGCTTGTGTCTTCTATGTTAAGAAATTATACCTATGGAGCTTAGGGGTGGGCTGTCAGCTCATGGAGGTTACTGTTTGTAAACTGAAATATACTAAAGGCAGGTGACTTGCGACAATAAGGGCTTTACTGGTTATCACCAAAATTGGTTGCTATTTTGCAAAACTAGTTACTTAGGTTAATCTTATTAATGAATGTGACTTTAAGATCTCTATGAAAGCCTTTAGAACTAAACCACATGGTTTCGGATACAGTGTAATTTTTTAGAACAATAAGAAAGGCCGGTGATATGCACCCCTGAAAATAGGCAGGACATCATGCAACTCTCAATTTTAGGTCCCTTTTTTTTTTCCGAGCTGGTAAACTACTTAAAAGATCATTATAGCAGGTACTATTTTCTAATTATCAAATCCCATATAGTATGTGTGTGTGAGTGATTTGTTCCATAATTCTTCTTTTGTAAAAAAAAAGAAAAAAAAAGAAGGAGAAAACATATAGTAGATGTCGGCCCATTGGGTTCAAAGAATTTAAACAATAAAAGTATATGTGGATCTGATAATAAAAGTATAGGTGGATGTGATACTTAGTGATCCAAATTGTTAAATCTATCACCTAAAAATGGTAAATGATATGGTAGTACAAGTAATAACTTTAAATTGGCCTACAATTTAGAAGATCCAAACTGTTCACATTGACCATGGTTTTAATCACCTAAGAGCCATGAATCTAGTCCAAAATGAATGAAATTAGATGGACAATATTTTTTGGTCATAAGTCATGTAAGCCATGATCAAGGATTTGAACGGTTAAGATAGCCTAAAATGTGGGCCTGAGTCCTATACTATGCTTTCGATAGGTTAGATCTTTTAAAATGTAAGCCTAGTTCTTACATGGCTTATGATTTGAATGATTTAAATCTTTTAAAATGTGGTCACAACTGTTATAAAACCTCTGAATTGAGTGGTTTTAGATGATCTAAACTAATGACATAGTAGGCAACATGAGGGATTAAGCCCACATGTTAGAATATAAACCATTCAAATCATAGCCTTTATAAGAGCTATGCCCATATTTTAGCTCTTCTAAAATCATTTAAATCATAGGCCAAGAACTAAGTTCATATTTTAGCACTTTTAAATCATTCAAATCATAAACTAATTAAGAGTAAAGCCTACACTACAGAAGATATAAACAATCCAAATCATAAACAATGTAAGAGTAGGCCTACGTTTTAAAAGATCTAGACTCAGCTGTCTTCCTCGGACAATTCGTGGAGCTTGCGGACTCCGCTGTCTTCTTGGGACAATGCGTGGAGCATGCGGTGGGGCTCCTGCCCTGTTTTAGCAGGAGCTCAGGGGGAGTCTAACAAACTCCTCGGCTATCCAGGCATTAGACCGTCCTTATCTGGTTTTTATCCTTGCAATTATATTTAGAACAATCTTCATGATGTACTGTTGATTGCCGGAAATGGATGGTTTGAAACTTCGTATATAATGACAAAAATTCAGTTTAGGAGGAGAGTCTTGACGCAATGGTAGAGTTGTTGTGTGTGACCTTGAGGTCACCAGTTTAAGGCATGAAAATAACCTGTTACAAGACACTTGTGGTCCACCCCTTACCCGGGCCCTGCATAAGCACCGTTTATGTAAGTTGGAGATCAATTAAAGTGGTTAAAGCATAACATTCGGACGAATCATTACAGTCCCTAAATGGCCACCTCTGATCCATGCGTTGTTCCAATTTTATCAGATATCTCCGACTTTTTCTAACAACAAATATACCCTGCTATTCATCTTTTATTCCTAGCGAAAGGGGATTTTTTTTTTTTTTTTTAGGTCCCTTCTCACCCAAGTCATGCCCCTACCGTTAGATGGTAGATAGATGGTTTGGATCATTCATTCATGCACATCCGCTGCATCCTACATGAGTTACCCACTATAGGGATCCAAGGAGAATGAAATTTTATTTGTAGTGTTAGGGTGACCAAACAATAAGAATCCAGAAAATAGATTAGAAAATACAAGAACAATATGTAGTCAATGCTAACACGGTGGTGAAATCCAGTTATATTTTTAATCAACTATGCTCTATAATATCTTCCCAATGGCTAGATCATAGTTTGAGCCATTGATCCTTCACTGTAGACGTCGATCCATAGTGTGAAAATCATTAATCCATGTGGAATTGGTCTGCATGGTGGCCCATATATCGTAGCCTCACCTGATGGAGATTCTAGTTGGGCCATCCAACAGTTACCACAACTGGTGAAGAATATTCTTGCAATGGGGATGGCGATCAACTGATACTGATGCCTTCCCTCATCATCTCAGTAGTAGAACTTGGATAATTAAGAAACAGCCTAAGAATTTGAAGCTACTTTATCAATATATTGGCTTTTAAGGCTGCAAATAGCTTGGGAGAAAATACTTGTTCATGGATAATTAATTCATCATCGACTAGCATGCTCCTAATAAGTACAAAAGGATGAAATTAACTTGCACCAATAAGAATGAAGTTATTATTATTATTATACTGTTGGAATGCTCCTACAGAATATTGCACTATATATGCACTTCCGAGTGAGTCTAAAAATAGCAGGCCCAGCGAGGTTCTGTCAATGTGAGCTAGGAGTGATTGAAACAGTGGAGGTGGAACGTAAGAGTTGGGGAAATCAAATAGTTGATAGTCGGTGCAGTTCATCTCGTGATTTCACCGGTTTGTTCTCCTCCAATATCTTACCTCCAACCTTGACCCATTTTTGGCCTTCTCTTTGCTCAATACAAGGCATTTTGAGTTATCCCAATTTGAATGAATTCTATGAAAGCTGAACTCTCCTTCCCGTGGCAATGGTGGTAGTTGAATGAGAGAAATCGCACGACGAGGGTCACTTCATTTGGGTGATTTCTTAAGATATGACCATTGAAGGGGAGCCTTGGTGCAATGGTAGAGTTGTCGTCGTCTGACCTTGAGGTCATGTGTTCAAGGTGTCAAAACAGCCTCTTGCAAAATACAAAGTAAGGCTACGCACTATTGATCTGCATACACGAGAGCTCAGTGCATCAGGGTTGCCCCTTTTCTTAA
Source organism: Warburgia ugandensis (assembly GCA_035236585.1). Classification (NCBI taxonomy): domain Eukaryota; kingdom Viridiplantae; phylum Streptophyta; class Magnoliopsida; order Canellales; family Canellaceae; genus Warburgia; species Warburgia ugandensis. The sequence goes on from CP141133.1 coordinate 5,937,207, forward strand.
GATATGACCATTCGTATCAACTCACTCAATTAGCACTGCATAAACCATGTTAGTCTTTTTTGAAACGCGTTAAACTTGTGGGTTAGTTTCATGTTCCTATCAGTTGGACGTCTTGCCTACTTGTGCTAGAGATGCTAGATAAGTTACCTACGAGGCTCTAGCCAATCACCAGCCAGACGGGCCTCACCTCTTCTATTGTTAGATCCTCTGCTGTTCTCTGCAGTATGGTCATTTCAAAGATGTTACTGTTTGTAGACCGGATTATAATTTCGGCAGAATGTGGATTTAGCACATCTATTTAACCAAAAAAATGCAAAAGATTAGAAGCTGGTACATTTCTTGCAGAAAGCTCAAAAGCACAACTTCAATCGGATCAAGGCCGAAACCGTTTACTCTGATTCAAGTCTCTGACAATCATATGATGGTCTCGAGACCCCCACTGCAGGAGTATATCTTGTGCAAGTTATAACCCCCACTGGGCTCACCTGCTGAGAGATCCAAATCACACCTTAGATAGCTCTGCAACAAATCTCATCCATGCACAGATTCTAGCAGGAACCTTTCGAAATAAGGCTACATTCATTCACTGAGGCTGCTACATCTATTTAACCAAAAAAATGCAAAAGATTAGAAGCTGGTACATTTCTTGCAGAAAGCTCAAAAGTACAACTTCAATCTGATCAAGGCCGAAACCGTTTACTCTGATTCAAGTCTCTGACAATCATATGATGGTCTCGAGACCCCCACTGCAGGAGTATATCTTGTGCAAGTTATAACCCCCACTGGGCTCACCTGCTGAGAGATCCAAATCACACCTTAGATAGCTCTGCAACAAATCTCATCCATGCACAGATTCTAGCAGGAACCTTTCGAAATAAGGCTACATTCATTCACTGAGGCTGCTACTCTGTTTAACTAGGAGACTACCGCTTGCACTAACGTAGGCACCATATCAGACTCATTTAGCTCTAGTTTGTAACGCCAATTCAGAAAGTTCTCTCTCCCTCTGTGGACTGTAGGCATTCGGTGGTCCATAATTTCTGAAAATGACAAAAAAATTTGGACCATTTCTCGATTTGTGCGTGTCATCCTTGCGCAGGGGCCATGCTAATCTTCTCTGTATCGTTCCAATTTTATCGGATGTCTCCGAAGAGACAACTTTGGTGTTCCTAAGAGTAACATTTGAATTTATTATTTTCTACTAGATGGACAATGTGGGACTATCTTTGGACATTACTTTTTCTAGTAACAAACACGTCCTGCTTTTCTTCTTTAGAGAAATGATAATCCCACCCTCTTATATCCAGATTGCACCTGCCCCCTCATGGTTTGTCGAATGATACTTTAAAGGAAGAGAAACATCGTTGAAACAAGAAAATTTCCTAAAAATAGACTTGTTTATTGGTACTATATGTGTAGAGGGAGGAGAAATTTAAGGTACTCACATGGTTAGATTGGAGTATAAACTTGAACACCTAGCCCAGTTGATTAGGTGCCTTCTCTGACAACCAAGGGGCTGCAGGTTCAAGTCCTGCTTATCAATCCAAACCGTTCATCTTTTATTTCTGCAGAAGAAAATTAAAAATGAAAATCTTTTAGGTTCCATTTCATGTAGGCCATGCCCCAACAACTCAGAATGATAGTGCCTAGGATCATTCTATGGATGAGGTATTTATGTATCGCCTACAAAAGACAGTGCCCAGAAGATGGAAGGTTTGGATCATCCATTCCTGCACATTCGCTCCCATTCTCGAACTCCGAGAAGGATGATATACCCAAACCACGAAATTCTTATGATAGTATCATGTAGCTGAACTTAGTCAACTCATAGGATCAGGAGATATTGAGAACTAGCTACCAGCCTAGATTGCTTGAATGTTTACAATTGGGTTCAAACCGGTGACCTCCGTCCAAGCTCCTAAGTGTGATTAGAGTCATCATTTCTACCATGGATGTTTCGTTATTTTGGATATGCATTTTTTTTGGACAAGGAGATGGATTTTGCTCTCACTATGTGGTTCATAGTAGCAGTCAGTAAAAATTGACCTTACCGGCTAACACCTCCTAAACCATGATAGATCCCTTGATACTACTACTTAAGACTTAGCTCCATGGCATATGTTGGGCATTCAAGCAGTCTGACCCAACACCACCTTCTAAACCACGATGAATCCCTGGATACAAGTACTTAAGGCTTGGCTTCTTAAACATGTTAGGATTGCCAAAAAGGATTAGCCCAATTGCAGTAGTAGGAGAACAGAAAATAGACTGCAAAATGCATGAACTGTGGATCGATGATAATGTTCAGCCTAGACATGGTAAAGGTGGGATCAGCTTGTATTTTATATCGAGCTATGCCCGGCAGTGGGTTGCCAAGAGCATCGATCTGCTATTGATCATTTATAAACATCTGCTAGTAGTCTGAAAATTGATAATCCATGTTGGCCTGTGAATTGATGTTTAGGATCGTTTAATTGGTCTGCTTGATGGCCCGGACATAGTGGGCTCACCTGATGCATCCACTGGTAGTTCATCCACAGTTCCCCTGCTTTGTGAAGCAAATTCATGGGGAAGATAAACCATGGATACTGATTTTCCTATTCAGATTGCTGGAATAAACTAAATATCTGCAGTCAGGGTCAGACTGTCAGATGGAGTAGACTTGTGTATCTAGGGTAAGAGATCGCGCGTGGTTTTAGCCGCATCTGCTACATAAATGAGCCAATTAGGAGGATTTCTGTGTCTGTCAAGTCAATCGGCCTGCAAAGTCGGATCTGTTTTAACCTTCTATAATGCCAATTCAAATAGCTCTAAAGGCAATTCATTCCTAATCCCTATCTTCCTAAACAACGTGCCTCATGAGCCATCATTCTTCAACTAGTTGCTTGCTGGTGTTCCAAATTCAAGCCATCGAGGGCTCAGTTACTTTGGAACTTGGGAATTCCGATGATTACTTGGGGCCTGTGGAATAGAAGGAACAACAGACTATAGCCACGGCATCATAACGAGACATCCAAGCAGCGTTTTTAATGCCTCTCTTATGCCACAATTCAAAGTCACTCAGCTGTAGAAATTAACAGATCATGGACCTCAATCATCTCATACTCTCCGCCTAAGAAAAAGAAGATTTAATCTTGGAAACCACCCCTCTAGGCACCCTACAACTTAATTTCGATGAATCAAGCATGAAGAAGGAGGTGGGTGGGATATTCAGAGCCCATGAAGGTAATCTGAACAGATCTTTAAGGACCCAGAAGTATTTACTATTTAGCCTTCCGGTTGAACAGATACTTCTGTGCCCAATTAAGTCACCAAGGCCTCTGAAAATAAATAGTCAACTTGTAGACAAACTCTAATGAAAACAGAGTGATCTAATCAAATGTTTATTTGTTGTTGGCCAAACACAGAAAAGAAAATATAGATTATAAAGTGTAAGAACAATGTGAAGGTTGATGATAAAGATTAGCCTAGACATGGTGGTGGGTGAGATCCGATTATACTTTTGGGCCTATGATAGGTTAACTATGGCTAGAACATAGCTTTGTCTATTGATCCTTGGTCGTCTCTGAAAAATAATCACCCATGTGGCCCTATGAATAGATGTTTAGGATTCTTCAATTGGTCAGCTAACTTGATAAAGAGTTTAGGAGCATCCATAAGTTTTCATACCTGTTGATTCGTTGAAGAATATCCGTGCTATGATTTGGACGTTTGGCATGGGAATGACAATCTGATTTTCTCCTCTGCCTTACAGTCTTAAGACATGTATTATTAGCAACAAAGAACTCATGTTCTTAAAGCAAGTCTATTTATCTATGTTTCAAATTAGCTAAGTTACCATTCAAAAAAGAAAAAAAGAAAGAAAAAATGGTAAATTTTTACAGTTTTTCTTTAAGGCTGCAAATAGCTGGGGAGAAAATCCTTTTTCATGAGTAACTAATTTCTCGTTTGGATACACATGTTGCTAACAAACGAATTCACAGCAAATGAGAGCAAAATAATGCCATTGGCATGCTTCAAAGAATATCACCCTACATTCCCTTTCAAGATGATCTATAAATGGCGAGTATTTAAGCCTTTCATCTACCAATCCATTTCTCTACATTTTAAAGGTAGAAGTTGTAAGTAAGAATTGGAGTAAATCAAACCGTTGATAGCTAAGTACTATCCATTTTGCATCTTCACCGGTTTGGTTTCCTCCAATATCTTACCTCCAAAATTCACCTATTCCGGTGTGTCTTTGTTACAGAACTGGATATTCAATTGGTTGAATTTCATCCTGTGTCAATGGTGGAGGTTGAATGTGAGAAATCGCAGGAGGCCGAACTTCTAGTGGTGGAAATAACCCCATCTAAGTAGGAGAGAGAACATTACTAATAGTTCGGTTTCCTCCGATATCTCACCTTGGACATTCCCCCATCTCTTTCTGCTACTGATGGAGTGAAAACTTGTAGCAATGACAAAATCATGCAGATTATTCTTTTTCTTCATTAGAAATCAGAAATCCTCCTGGAATGGATGAATGTACTGACTTCTCCTTTCTCCACATGTTCTTTCCTCTGCACCTCTCGACTCTATGTTTCTCTGTTTTAGAAATTTAGTCCTATAACAGCCTCAATAGCTTTGTACTTTTGTGCAAATTGGCTTGGTTTTAAATTTTCTTTTGCAGGTCTTTGATTGAAGGGCTACGATAGCCTCATTTATGTGGATTTTGAGAGATGACCATCTATGTCAGCCTACTTACTGCTGAACAAATACGATTAGTGTTTTGTGAAACACGTTGAACTTACGGGCTACTCGCATGTTTCTATCATTTGTCTTGCCTGTGCTGGAGATGTTCGATAAGCTACCTACAGGGGCCATTCACAACCCCCAAGGCCCCAGAAGGGTTCTTATCTCGTGCATCGTTAATTATGTTGTTCCCTTGTCTTCTATCTGGGCTAGTAATATGGTCCGATGAAATGTTGCTGTTTGTAGACCAGAGTACAATAAAGTAGTGGTAAGTTGATATAGACTAAGGGCATAATTGGATGGCACCAAAATTGTACTCAATTCTGGGTATCCTTCAGATCAAACTGAAGGGCGGTAAGTTGATATAGACTTGCCTGATTAGATAGCACCAAAATTGGTCCTCAATTCTGCATAGTCTTGAGATCAAAGTGAAGTGGGGTAAGTTGCTATTGACCAAGGGCTTCACAAGAAAGCACCAAAGGAGGATTGACCTGTTCAGTAGTTTTATGAAGAAACACTGTTGGTAGCCGGTCAGGTAGAGACATTTCTGTGGCCCCCTTCAAAAGAAATGTGGGCAGGATAAAGCTCAGCAGAGGCAGAGGATTCCATAATAGGGTAGGGTCCTGTCCTTAAGATTCAAATAAAAAAATTGGCAGGTCCCTTTATGTTATGCATGCACCTCATACAATTGCTGAGCATAGCAAATGAAGTAAGGCCCTACTGATCTCTCATAAGTAGGTGTGACTCAAGTAGGTGACTAGGGAAGGAGAAGGTAAGGGAAAGGTACCGTAGGCGGCTGAGAATTGCAAATCAAGATCAGAATGAAGAAAGAGGAGAAGGGATATAAATAAGTAGAAGTGGAGCAAAATTGGACAGAGCGCATGCGCCTCATGCATGAAACCGGGCCGAACTTCTAAAAAGCAGTAACAATATCGTGGCAACATAGACCTAAATGGTAATATTAGATCTGGAGAACCATCACAAGTACGGCCAGCTTCTATTTGACCCTCAATTCTGCATTTTCTTGATATCAAGTATTTACTTAAAATTTGACTTGCAAGCCCAACGGCAGTGTCTAATGGGCTGCCCAATTTGGGAGTTTCAAAGACAAGACCGGTAACTATGTGTGTAGTACTCTACTCCATGATTACGATCGGGCCATAACATATCCAGTCATAGGTTAAACACTAAGAATTACCACCACAGACGCCCAAAACTAGGGAGATTGTTTTGGAGCTTCATATGGGCCTTTCATTTCTGCAAAATCAGGATTCAGCCCATTTACGTACATAAAGTTAGCGAGAAATGAACACAAACCGACGGAATTTCCATCTCAATACAACCATCTTCCCACTGCTGAAAAAACAATTCGGCACAAAACTTGGGAAGAACAAGCCCAAAACGGAGATACAGAAACAGCTCGAAAGCACCACTTCAATGACACCCAATCCGATCAAGACTCTCCGACACAGCTTTCATCCTTGGCCGCATTTCAGGATCCACTTCCGTACACCCAAGTGCGATGTGAAATGTTGCCAGCACTTGTTTCTTCGAATGAACCTCGTGTAGAAGTGATGGGTCCACAATCTCAGACATTGGCCTTTCCTCATCAAAAGCTTTCTTCACAAAATTATCCAACCCCAAATCTCTAGATTCAGATTGGAAATCCGGCAATCGACCAGTGAGGATTTCTAGAAGTACAATTCCAAAGGCATAAACATCGGATTTCTGCGTTAATTTGTTACCAGAGAATCGAGCTTCTGGAGCCAAGTAATTTGCGGATGGCAATGCAGGGACTTTCGGTACGAAGCCTGATGATACAAACTGGGTTGAGTTGTGCCTTTTGGAGATTGAATCGGAGGACTTACATCCTGAGACAAGTCGAGTAAGGCCAAAGCCGGAAATGTATGGCTGAAGGTCATCATCGAGAAGGATCTTCGATGATTTTATGTTCCCATGAACGTATTTACGGGGGCTGCATTCATGAATGTAAGTGAGACCTCTTGCAGCGCCTTGAGCTAACTTTAATCTAGTGGCCCAGGAGAGATGTGGTGGTGAATTTGAAGACCCACCTGCACATTTCAAGATAGAAACCAATTAAATGAGAAAGATGGAAAATCATGCAGTGTAAGATTAAAGGAGCACATTGCTAGGCATATCAGACCAGTTAAGTGATGCAAATCATTCATCTAAAGGCCCAATACAAACAATCCCAACCCACAGACTCGTGACACACTTTAAATTTTAATCAGGTAAAAGTCATGAAAAAGGCCTGATTGGGTGTACAAAATGAAGAGAAAGCTGAGAAGAGTACGCTGGCTGTGGACACAAGGAAAACAACAGCATCATAGAAACCAAAAGGATCAGCAATAGAAGAAATATTTGTAGGAAGGCCCACCAAATCCTCCCAAGGCAAATTAACAGTCCTGGAAAGTGACAGAAGGGCCAAAAGACTCGGAACTGGATGGTGCACGCGGACTACAGGTCAAAAGACAATTACACTGTCGAAGAATCATAGACTGCAACTACAAAACAGGAGCAAAATGTCAAAGAAAAGCCCTTTAGGTGACACAGAGGGATGATTGTCACCACTACAAAGAAGCCCACCATTCTGCAAAACTTGAACTGGGCGATGCTCCAAAGTTATTCATCTGAATACAACTAAGATTTCACTTATACCAAATGGGCTTACACTTCTCTAAATTGTAGTAAATACTATACCGAATTACATGAGAAATTTATTCGATTTGAACTATATACATGCAAGGAGATCTTCCATAGAAATCCCTCAGAGGCCTGTCTGTAAGACAAATCGACACAAAAAAATCGAACAGAATAAAGGTGTTATAATTGGCATATAGCGATAACATGGCGGTATCAGTTTAAATTCATTATATATCAGTCCTCGGCCAGAACTGGTGGTTTAAGAGCTGTTTAATCAAAGTCCACTAATTATATACCTATTGGGCGGACCACAACAGGGATAAAATGACTCGTGATTGATGATTCGACCCACGTTTGTTCTCCCCATCGCATTACCCTACAATTGGCAACCTAAAATGTAGATTGTCCCAATTTATTTCAGCCATTATTATGTTTCATCCGTTTTCTGAACTCATTGAAAATGGTAGCAGGCGAGCAACACAGTAGAATATTCTGAAAAGGATAGGGCCCGGAGTGGAAGAACCCAAAAACGAAGCCGTAGAAACCAGACTTTTTAATGCTCTTACCAGCCTTGAAACCTTTCATTTACAGTAACTAAACTACCAAATCTGGATTGCAACTTCGCACCCCGCCCGAAACAGAAACGCAAAACATGAAACCCGAAACAGCAAAAACAAAGCAAAGAATCCAAACCATACCGTGCAAAGCTGAATGCAGAGTTCCATTGGGGATAAAATCCGATACCAAAAGCTTCTCGTCACTGGCGAAGTAATAAGCTCTGAGTCGGACGATGTTCGGGTGTTTGACTCGGGCGATTTGTTCCACTTCCGATTCAAAATCCTTGAACTTCCAAAATCCAATTCCTTCGCTCAACCTTCTCACCGCCACCGATACGCCTCTCCCTGCAACAACCTTGTAAACGATACCGTTACGACTTTTCCCCACAACGTAAGCAGATGCCCTGAGCAACTCTTCCAGGTCCAACCCAAACCCTTCGTCAACCACAAAAAATTCCCCATTTTGCCCTTCGTCTTCTCCTTTGTTAGCGTTCTCTTTTCCCGCTTTTACCTCCCCGGCGTGCCATTTTTTCCGGACGTACCATACGGAGACGAAGACCGTTCCGATGACGAAGAAGATTCCGGAGACTATTGGAACTGATATTCCTCTGTCCTTTGCTTTGGGTGGGCTGCCGTTAACGAAACTGGGGTTTGATGTTTCAGGACTTTCAGGCGCGTTAGGAGTTCTAGGGTTTTCAGGATCTCTAGAGTTTTGGGGGTTTCTGGAGTCTGAACACGTTGTTTGTAATGGGAAGCCGCAGAGATTGGGATTTCCGGCGAAAGCTGTGGGCCCCTGGTTTAAAAGAGATCCCACCTGAGGAATCTTACCGGTAAGATTGTTATGCCGGAGATCTAGACTGACGGAAACCGGGAACTTTCCGTACGAATCTGGTATTGTGCCGGAGAAGTTGTTGTATGACAAATTTAGGGTTCCGGTAAGGGATGAGATTTCAGTAAGAACGGAAGGCAGAGATCCGTCGAGGAGATTTGCAGAGAGATCGAGGTGGGCCAAGTTTTTCAGGGTTTTGATATCTGGAGGAATGGACCCCGTGAGAGAGTTTTGAGAGAGGTCGAGATAAGTAAGCGAGGAAGCATTGACGAGGCGAGGAGGGATTATGTTGGAGAAATTGTTGTGGCGGAGAGAGAGTCGCCGGAGAAAACTAAGTGTGCCGATTTCCGACGGGATGTACCCGGTGAAGCCTTTATTTGGAAGGTAAATGCTAAAAACTCGGCCGGAGGAGCAAGTTATACCGACCCATTTGCAGGGCGTGGAATCAGACTCTTTCCATGAGGAGAGAGTGGAATGTGGGTCGGTTGTTATGGCTAGTTTGAGAGCTAGGAGAGAGAGACCGTCGGCATTCAAAGAACAGATGAGAGAGGGAAGGAGGAGGAAGAGAAAGAAAGAAAAGCCAAGTTGAGGAGTCCACATTCTTGTTACAAACTAATGGTCTCTCCTCTGTTCCTGTTATTCTGTTCTTAATGAACATGCAACTAGATGTTGAGGAAGAGTAAGGAAGACAATCAAAAGTTGAAAAACCTCTTTTAGAGAACTACCACTTCTTCTTCTGCTGCTGCTGCTATCTAATGAAGATTTCTTCAACTATATGTTGATGAGAGAGGAACATAACCTGGGCTCAAAATCTCCATTGTTGGGTACACCCGTTTCATTTTCTTCTGCTTGTACTCTATACAAAAAACATGCAGCAGCAGCTAGGTGTAGAGCAAGGGGAAATTGCTTCTTTGCGGGTTTTTCTACCTCTCTGTTTGTCTGTTACTGAGTTATCATTCCGTCGGAGTAAGGAATAAGACGGAAAAAGGGGAACAAAGTTTGATCTTTGTTGGGTGTTTGTGTTGTTGTTTTCTTGGTTATGGAAGTGGGCGCTTCGTTGGTGCCGCTGCTGCAACGAGAAGTTGCAGAGTAGCGAGGAAAAGGAAGAAACTTTGCTTGGACTTTAGCAGTCTCTCTCTGAGAAAAGGTTGAAAAGAAAATTTTCTGGGCTGGCTTTTTCGAGGTGGCGGACTTCAAACCAAGTCTTCTCCCTCCCATTATTTATTTCTTCATTTTGCTTTGGCCTCTGGGTTTTAGGATGCTGGTTTGTTCGCGAAATGCTTCCCTCCGGCAACTATCTTTGATCTGAGCCGTTAATCTTATAGCTTTCCGTGATAATTCTCTGCTGGATTTTACATCGTTGCAATAACAATAACAATATGTGAGCTTGAGATCATGGTTTTAGGGAGAAAAATAATCTCTTACAAAAATGCAAAGTAATGCCGTATATATAAACCCTCATAATTTACTCCTCCCAACCTATATAGGCAGACGGTTCGAAACTGCCCTTTTTAAGCCTCGATTTAAGATCTCATAATTGATTGTTTGTTAATGTAACACGGAGATCAACATGCATTAGGTGACCCAAATAACTTATCTTTCGTCTCGCATCATAGATGGGCCATACATCAAAAATCTACATGTATTAGGTGATTCCTACCGCCACTACTGTCTTTGACTTCGAGTGAAAACATTAGAAGATTTAATATTCTTTGAGATTTTAGTTAAAGTTTGAGGCTTACGTGAAGGAGAGTCTTCAAAATATAAAATAAGGCTGCATACTATAGACCTTATGTAATCAATTCCTTTTCAAAAAGTAAGAACTTTGTGCGCTAAACTGCCTTTTACCTAAGGATAGAAATGCTTGCAAAACTCGATAGTATTGAAGAATTATTCCAACTAACTGTTCCCTTAGTTAACGAGGATTGGATATGGACCTATATACCCATTACTATTGATCACACATTTAATCTCTCGATCCTTGTCCCATTTAGCCATTTTCTCAGGGCCCACCACTCAAGAAGGAATTGGATGAAATTGAATGCAGTCTTGATCTGAATCAGTTGGAGGTGAAATCGAGTGCAGTATAATACAGCAAGTAGCGGCCATTATCAAATTTCGTAAGCTTTTTCAAGAGGCCAACAAAGTAAACCACGTGCACATGCCTACTTTTCAGGTTACCAGCGTACAATTGGAAATCTGTAAAAGCAGGGTGCCATCATCAAATTCAGAAGCTTTCTCAAATTGATTCAAATCTCTCATCTTTTGGCCCACCATTCATCTGAATTGGCCCATGCATATATAGAAGATGCCATCCATGGACGGTGCCTGTGGGGTTCACCAGGAAAAGGAGTCGAAATAGACGAACTTTGGTTTTGAACTTTGTTTATTGGGTTTATGAGTGGGTCCACCAGATAAAATAACACTAAAATTCAAACGGATTGTCATTCACTTTCTGTAGGTTGTTGGTGATTAATTATTATTCATTTCTTCTCGATAGATGGATTTCTGCCTCTTTCTATGGATTCCTTCGTACCTCCTCCGCTTTTATCATAACCAAATCAGCGGCAACAAAGAAAAGCAATCAGAAGAGGCCAAAAGCATAAGTGGGGTCAGTATCAGATTGATCCGGACGGTCCATCTCCTGAGCTCCTGACATAATGGGCCCTGCCTGTCGCAGTCCTTTAGGTCACCTTGGACTCTGATTTGGAGAATCTCTGAGAATTGACTGCTGTATTTTAATTTTATAATCACCAATTTGAAAGACAGACGTCCGATTGTTTGACCTTTAGGTGCATAAGATGCTGTGGGTCAGTGGGTGCACCATTTTGAATCCTCAAACTGTTACAACTATAATAACTCGTACTTTACTTCCCTAATGTAGACTTCCAAGGAGGAATAAAAAGCCTATGAGAGAAGCATAGAACAATAGAATGGCTGTTACGTTACGATGGCAGCCAGCACCACGGTAACTAATGGGACTGCCATATGATGTGCCAATTATCTACTTGAAAAAATTTCACCTTTAATCTGGTCCCACAACAGACAACTCCAACTTCAAACGTCTCTTCCTATGGGGTGACCCTAGCCGTGTGATGGGGTGCATACTCTCTACATGACTTGCATCGAAATCCTCATCTACCCATAATCCTACTACTACAAAAACTACTTGATCAATGGTCTTAATAACACGTACGTCCCCACGCACCATCTCAGCAGTTGGTCGCCATGAAAAAGACCAGATTACTCAAATTTAACGATCAGATACCATGGTGTCTTCCTATCTATGCCTGTGGAGTTCCTACACGGTGGGTGCACATATTGTCACTTAAAAAACATCAGCGGGCTAAAATAAAAATCATATCCACTATTTCGATGATCACAACCATTGATCTGATTGAGAGATATATGAAAGCTACCACCACTGTGATTATAACCTTTGATATCTGATGATTTCGACAAACATGGAAGCGGTTGCATTTTTGTCTTTCTTAGAGTCATTCTGAAGGGAAAATATGTGCATCCACCAATTACATCAAATCAATAAGCGGCTGGCACTGCAATTGAGGCCAATTGCACTTGGAAAATCTTTGAAGCTTCGTTGATATATGGGCAGGCAGATGTACAAATAGGACTTAATTGTGTAGTGATCGAACCATTTATATGCTAAACGAGCCTTTGATAATCCCATTATTCTATATCCGACAAATCTAAGCCATTAAATGGATCGTTGAAAAACTTGCAACCAGTATTGTACACCCATCGACAACGTTTCAAACCGGCAGTTTGGGGGTGTCGCTCGTCTATTGTAAGGCCTGGCAAATTAATGGTGTTGATAATTGTAAAGCAGGGACCCATGTCAAGAAATATATGCACATATGCTCGTCACTCTCTCAGCAGCCTCATTAGTACTGACCTGTAAGTGTTTGAACTTGGAGGCAAATCTTTAATCCAAGGGACTCGGCATGCTCTGTACTCTGTCACTGAGAATATATATGGTTTGCAACGAATAATACGTACAGACTGTCAGGCCAAACCCGTAGCCTAATCATATGATGCTTGTATTGCACCATTCACTCTTTAAGCCTTGGTGCAACTGTAGAGTAGTTGTCGTGTGACCTTGAGGTCACAAGTTCAAGGCATTGAAACTGCCTCTTGCAAAATATAAGGTAAGGCTGCGTACTATTGACCCTTGTAGTCCGCCTCGGGAGCTTAGTGCACTGAGGCTGCCCTTTTTACTCTTTGAAATGTATAATTTTCAATTTCTGAGCCATTGACTGGTATTGCACCACTTACTTGAACCCAGCTTAACAGAAAGAACAACATGAGACTCTTTCCAATAATTATACACGCCTAAGTACTACAAATATTCAATGAATCAGTACTCATGAAATGCAGGCCTGGTAGTAGCCCCTATAGGCTCTGATTTTTTCGAATTATGGCGTTTCTACACCAAGTTCAGACATTGCTGATGGTGTCTCCTCATACATTGCGCCGTTCCATGGCTCTATTTCCAGATCCATCTTACACAAACTTGCTTGCTTGTTGACTTTTCAAGGGCATCTGGTCAAGAAAAGAATTCCCAGCTCTTGAGCTGTATCATACTGCACCTGCTCAACCAACATGGAAATGTTTCAATTTTTCCCTATAAAACAGCATGTAAACAAAACTATATGGCTAGCTATCTGCATATCTACTGTAGAAGATATTTCAAGATCCATGTTCAGAACAATAAGGAATCTAAGAGTTGCTAGTCATTAGAATCAGATCACTCTTGGCCAGCAAAAGAGAATTGAAGGGCTTTACAATGACAGGATTTTACTTAAATAAATTGACGAGGGTTTGAGGTAACAGCCCCGGTGCACTAAGCTCCCGCCTATGCAGGGTCTAGGGAAGGCGCGGACCACAAGGGTCTATAGTACGTAACCTTACCTTGCATTTTTACAAGAGGCTATTTCCACACCTTGAATCCATGACCTTAAGGTCACACAACGACAACTCTTACCATTGCGCCAAGGCTCTCCTTCCGATGAAGGTTTGAGGTATAAGATCTTAATGCAGCTATGCCCCTTCATCATCAAAAGTCCACCAAATGGACTTACATGACCCAATTCCACGAGGGTTTTCTCTTACATTATGACTCTTCAGCTTTCAGTTAATAAACTGTAGCTCATCTGAAATATCAGATAACCTAGCCACTATGCTTCATCTTCTTACTTGAGATGGTGTAAGAGACCAGCAAATTTAGGGCTAAAGTAAACACCACCAGTCTGTCAGAGGATACTTTATAAACAATAGTAGACATAACAATCGATTTTTGGCCCACGTCACTGGAAATTTACACTTCTGGTCTATAAAATATGTTCATTGGATCATACATGTTAGTGTTCTACCAAGACAGTTTACCTCGTTGCTCAATGCAGTCATGCGATCCTTGGTGAGAAACTGTAAGTTCTAAGGACTCCAACTCTGACATTGGTGTGGAAGGGTCGGCTGCCTACGCCATACATAGCAAATTGCTTATTACATGAACATCTAGATGATTTGAAACTCAATTAAGGGGGATTCATCGTGTATTAGTTTAACCAGCAATACCATGCAGTAATGTAAATAATATCATCATCAATCCATCTTACTATGTAATTTCCTTCAATGAAAAGAGATGCTGTTCTTCACAAATCAATTTTCACAGCCGAAAAGCAAGATCTTGTAGACTGTAGTACTGTGAAAGTTATGACAAGATTGTAGCATGGCCAGACATTAGAAACCAGAGTCACTCTATTATAACGGTATGAATTTAATGAAAAGCTATGTTAAATGCTCATTTGATAATGTTTGAGTTAAAACTAGAGGTTTTTTTCTGGCAAAGTATTCATTTTTTAAACTTCTTTCTCTGACTTTTGAACATGTCAAATTGGCCGAGTATACAATCCAGTCTCAGAAACTCAACGAAAGTTTTGATTCTTTAGTACTTCTGAGCAGAATTGTTTCCACCGGAAAATAATTATAATAATAACTGCTGCTCCTCCAGATTAACCACTGCTCTAGCATTGTCACATTATGTCTTCATAACCATTTTACAAAAATGATCATATTCTTATTTTTAGCTTATGGACTGGTCCCGAGAGAAAACAGACAATGTCATGATTCAAACTGTTAATCAGGACCTACAACTAATAATTACTAATTAACCAACAAATATAAGATGGAATAACAAAACATGTAATAACTCAACACAGGCATTTACTCACCATCTTACTGTTTCCCTTTGCTTGGAGCTAAAGTCTTGATTGGCAACGCTTCGTTCCAGGAATTTGTAATGCATCATAATGGCCAAAGCCATGATAAAGAACTCTGATTGGATTCTCCTTCCCATATTCTTGGCCATACTCGGCAATGGCTATCAGTCCATCCAAGTCCTCGTCATGCATATAGACTGTAATCGGCATCCTACAAAAATCAATATCTATAGGTTCATGGAAGCAAAAAACAAAAGAAATAGCAAAAATGAAACAGAACACAAACAACAGAGTATGTTATGAAGACTAGACACAAACTGAATGCCAGCCAAGTACAAGATAGCACTACCCAGGTACAATATATGCCTAATTGAATTTAACTTTTCAAGTCATTCACTATTTTCTTCCTACTGAAATAATAAATACACATCATGGGGCCAAACTGCTGAACTATTACCATATGCAGTGCATAAAGTCAAATAAACCTGTGCTCCATATGCAGTGCATAAAATCGAGATAAACCAGGGCTAAAAGTTGCACCAAATCCTTGTTGCACAAGGAGTCTCTCAAGTGGGTGACCAGGGTTCGGGACTGGTCAAATACCAATTACTGCTTTTCAATAGAACTCTTTAAGAATCAAGAGGAAACTATATGAACAAAAAGATATTTAGAAGTTTCGAGGAAAATGGTATCCCCATGCTGCTATGAAAGATATATAGAAGTTCTATCTTTGACATTCAATTATATTTAAAGAAAAAGCAAACCAGTTAGATCATTTGCAAGAATTGATGATCACTTCTAGGAGTTATTTTGTTGTTTGACTTTGATTTCTCCAAAGTTAAAAATCTAAATACTTCCACATTTGATCTCCCTGTATGAAAAGTTGACCAGTTCCCACCAACCTAGTATGTCTGAAGCACTAGGAAACTTAAAACAGGCCACACAATTATTTTTGAACAAGACTTTTACATGTCAATTCTGAGTAACTAGGAAAGCAAAACATTTTACAGAATTTACTTTCAAATAAGACTATGCATGGAATTTGCACCTAGCCATAACTGAGTTTCACTTCAGCAGATGATTTTAACCAGCAGAAAAATATTTGCAAACATGAAAAGGAAAAACATGAAGGATATAACTGTTAGATCAAACATGTTATGGATAAATGGTGACTGAAAAACAATCAGCTTTTGTGGCAAGTAAATGATCTTGAGATACATCTGAAGAAGCTAGAAAGATCTGTGGCAGAGACTAACTGGAGAATATGCGAGGCCATTAATAACTCTGGCTCACCCCCCCATACATGAGGCTTTCTGATGTGTTCAACATACATATCGAAATCACCTTCTATAAACCTGTCCAAAATGTAGAACTTATCAGGCATAAGCACCATAAAGAAGAGGCGAACAGGTAATTGACCAAATTAGTGTTACAAAGCCATCTTGAAAAATCCAAGTTTTCAGCCCATGGCAGAATATTTACTTAGAGTTAATAAATTGATTTCAACCCTCACACCCCGCCCTCCACCCCTTCTACCACCCCAACTCTCTTTTTCCTTTTTCTGAGAGAAAGTGGAGAAATGAAAGACCTGATGGTGCCTGCATTTTGTACAAACAATGAATATCATGAAGTATGGTCGGTTGGCTTTCTCAAACCCCAAGTTAGCTAGGCAGGCTCTATATCAACCCAAGTCACAGCATGAAAACCAGAAAACAAATCTGCAACTAATAACATGCAACTACATGAATAATGGGGGGTAATCAAGCATATGGAAAGGACAACTCACCATTCAGTCTCTTCACGCCTCTTAACAAATTCATCTGCGACCTGTAAAACATGGAATATGCATGGATACATCAAGAGAACTCTATCAATGTTGGAAACATCTGATTATATACACAAAGAAAAATCTGCAAAACATCATTATGCAGATGTTATAATCAAACTAATCACATCTTCATATCCAAGATGAATATTCAATGCGAAAAAAGAAGTGATAAAAGCAATCAGCCTAGAAATCATTATGGCATGGCAGTAGGGAATGGGGGATACAAAACCATTGACCGCAACTGATCCGCTAACTCCTTCTGAAGACTCTCATTTGGAGATGGTCTCCCAGATCGTAAGCAAGCACCATAAACAACAGAGCGAAACAAGCAACTCCCATCTCCTGGTATGCCTACAATATGTCGCAATTATATTGAATACGAAGTATACAATCAGTGGGAGTAAGTTGCTCATCTAGAACATAATTGAGTTCAAAGTACCAAAAGCTATGATGAATCATCAGTAACGAAGACTTAATGATGTCTATCTATTAGAAAACATGCGAAGCTTCTAGACATGCAGTCTTAATAAGGCCACAATAAATTTATAGTGGTGGAAAGACCAAGTTGCTTCATAGTATGGTAAGCCTCACCTGTTATAGAATAATCCGTATAAACTTTCTTCCCGTGTGAGGTGGTAACTGATGAGGAATCATGCTCATCTTTTCTGTCGTTCTTTGACATTGGAGCTTCAGCAGATGCTGGTCCAGAACTCAAAAGACAAACAAAGACTCCAAGAATGAGGCCTCTGGAAGCACCTCTTAGTAACCAATTTGCAGTTCTTACATTCCAGCTGATTTTTGAAGCTCTTTCATTGTGTGGCATCAAAAGCCTCAAGCTCATGCTTCTATGTTGTGAAGAAAGTCCTATATATGTCGTGTGATTTTCTGCAGAACTTTTGACCTTTACTGTTTGCCAGTTTGTACTCTGTTTGGGAAGACCTGACCCAGGACAGCTTTTACGAAATGCTTGGGAACCAACTGATGAGCAAGAAAAGGTCCTACAGATAGGGACAGCTGGATTTCTTGGGCAAAGCTGCCAGGATTGGTAAAATAAAGAGCATGAATTGGAAGATGATACTGTCACTGCACAGGCGTGGCCTAACGTTTGTTTCTCTATAGTCTGACCATGAGAAATTATGTGTTTTGCACCCATAGTTATTGGAGAACACGTAAACATGTTAACATAACCTCAAAAATGTGGAAGCTCTGCACAAAACACATAATTATGTTAACAGAGCCTTGACAGCGTGGAAGCTTTATAACTATTTACGACAGGTATCAATAAACCATGGTATCATAAACATTACAATGGGTGCTAATCCTTTTTCTTATAGAGTACTTAGAAAAATAAGTTTTTTAAAGTGATGCATGTAAGTCAACAAGTGATAAGACCTTATACTTGACAATAATTCCCTACAAGAGACTGCCTTCCAAAACTTAAAAGAACAAAATGGTAAGGTTATTGACAAATTGATCTGAAAAACTAAAAAAAGTTACTCGAATAGCCTTCTGTTAGTTGGCAGCAAACGATAGTTGAAATGAAGATGGTTACCAGTATACATTCAGCAGATCATGAGGAGATGGCTACTAGAGAGCACTGAATGTTAATTTTCATTGTTTAAAAATTTTGAATTGTGCCTCATCGTTATTATTTCCTTGATAAAGTAGATAAAATAAGAACAATCCACTGTATGCAATACAACATTTTGTTGAGGAATAATATTACAAAGAACAGCACTGAATTAAACAATATCATACTTATATGTCATGATAAAATAACAACAGCACTTTTGTCCAAAACTATTTTCTTATTCTGATCTTTCTTTTTGAAATATTCAGTGATAACATGTAGCATAGTTGCCATATTTACTGCAACAGAAGAATACGTGTTGCATGAAAACGTTGCATGAAAATATTTATTTTTTAGCTGTTTATGACAGATAAAATGCTTATAAGTTATAATCTCCCTGAAAATAATAATAACTGACTGAATCTACATCAAAGTTTTGCACATACACCATAAAATGAAGGAATGATGCTCAGAATGAATTTGTTATACAACGCAAAAATATCACATAACTGTAGGTAATTCCTCCTAGATCCAATTGAGGTGCATTCATCCAGCTACTGTACTATAAATTACATTATCGTTTGAAAATTGATATGCCCAACCCTTTGCAATAACAAGTCCATTTCACCATCTCTCCACATGATGAAAACCTACTCATATCACCTGAAAGCTAACATTTTCACTGACCTCTCGACTTGCTGAAAGCAAATTGACATTCAGGAGCTATAGAAGAAGAGAAACAACAAAATCCATACAAGGAAATAAAATGGCAAATGGAAAAAAATACACAAACAGGGAAAAGAGCAGAAAATCCTCTACCATCCACATCGACCCATAGAAACGAATAAAGCAAGGCCGACACTCTCGAAAAAGAATAATATTGACGGAACGAGCTACACATTCAGACCGAAAAACGAAATGTCACGGAAAGAATTACCAGCAATTGCCCTCTGATATCCGCAAATTGGATCAGAGAAGAAAGAGATGGATTTCTCCAACAGAATTCGTGGATTCTTTGGAAAGAAAGCAAGGGTTTTTCAGGTGTTCCTCGAGCAAAATTCTTGTGATTACAGATATATACCCGAGACAAGAGGCTTCATTTCCACGTAAAAGGAGATTTCTCGATTGTCTCCGTTGGCGGCCAGATCGCCAGAAATACAATGTGGTAAACAGAACATGTGGGCCCTGGTGATCTAACCGTCTTTTCTAGGCCACATCTTAGATAGGCCATGCACCTAAGACCTTCATCAGATACTCGCAATCGTTACTATCCTGTGGAGAAAGTTGATAGCTTAGCAAGTTTGTAATCAAGAATTGCTACCAATTTGATGGTTAAGATCATCCCGTCAGAACTTTATGGGTATCTCCTGTTGCAAATGTGGCCCAAAGATGAACGGCTAAGATCAGGAATTATAGGAGCCTCACGTGTAAATTCAAGGATTTGAACTCTTCTTTTCTCTAGATTGCTCTTAAAAGTCAAATATTGGCCTGGTAAAGCTACATGCTGTACGTGTTTTATTGTCCAAACCAAGCAGCTGTTGGGCCCCAATGCTAGCCCATATCCTATAGGCCTCCACCATAGCAGAATGTTGGGTGATTGGCCCTTAGATATAAATAATTTAGGAAGAAGGGGAGCCTTGACGCAACGGTAAAAGTTGTCGTCATGTGACCTTGAGGTCACGGGTTCAAGGTGTGGAATCAGCCTCTTGCAAAAATGCAAAGTAAGGCTGCCTACTTTAAGCCATTGTGGCCCACCCTTTCCCCAGACCCCACATAGGGGGGAGCTTTGTACACCGGGTCTGCCCTTTTATATAAACAATTTAGGAAGAAAGCTAAACTGACCAAAATACCAGGACCGATCAAATGATAACATTTTAGGGAGCCCACCTTTGTATGACCCGTTCATCTCATGGCTCCAGGTTTTGAATGTCTTGTAGATCAAGAAGCATGTGGTTTATATGATTTTAGCTTCTAAAAGCTGTGATTAGAAATCAATGGGCCCATATCTGCATGCATAAGACCGGGAATTTTTTGCAGTTAGACACCGCATTAACCTCCAATTTAACCAATTTGTCCAGAAACAAGACTCCTAGAGCAAAGGAAAAGTTGAATTTTGCAATGTATTCATGTGCATGCAGTAAGAGAGAGATTCTGATACCAACTGAAACAATCTTGGAGAGAAAAGATTAAAAGTACAGGGATATTTTCACTTTTGGGTGAATGCCTGAACTTTTCAGATCCGTCTTCTCTAGCTATATAACAGTGAATTTTTCAGATAAGATACAATTACTCAACCAATTTTGGCTACGTCCAAGTACCCATAACCAATTCCTAACAAATAGAACCTACAGGTAAATCAATCAATAATTCAGATCATTGTAGGTGGATCAGCACCTGATGAAGATCGTGTCGTTGGGTGATTCACAGATATGCAATCAGAAGATCCGACAGATGTTGTGGTTGGTAGAACTTTGATTTGGATTCGTTGAGCTTTCGTTAAAATTATGATACTAGTTTAAACAAACTCCCGAATGCTGGCCAGAGTGTCAAGAGATGATCCAACCCATAGTTCAATACAGTCAACTCACCAACTCACACTTCCTCTAAGTTTGCGTGGCCATTTAACTTTGCCAGTGGAACATCATTCCATACCTTAAAGAGTCACCCAATATTCCAAATATTTATCCATCTGTGACAAAGCAAGATTAACACGGGGAAATTTAGTTCATGTGCACTTGTAAAGAGTCACTCTCTGATTCAGCAATCAATTACAGTTTTGTAACCACTCCGGTTCAATAATCTTGCAATAGATAAAACTGATGCTCAATTTTGTACATCTATAGAATTTGAAAAGGCAATACTAAGTAAATCACCTTTATTTGGACCTTCAGATGACTTCATGAGGGGTGAAGCTGCAGCTCAGCTCAAGCAATAAACTAGCAAGTTGAAAAGGCTAGATCCTGAAAGAACTTACCCCGATGCTCAAAATTTATGAACTCATCAAAGCTTGCACATGCGGGACTTAATATGATGGAATCCCCTACATTCAAGGGGAAAATATGATGTGATTCAGATCTTAGTAGCTTCTGAATTTGAAACTGAAAATAATAGAACTGACATTTGAGAAAATATGAGACACCCTATAACAAAGGATTTGATTCACATTATACAAAACTAAGAGGAACAATACCCTACTCAAGGACCAGATTAAAGCAATTCTGTGATGCCATCAGAAACTACTTCAAACCATAGGAAATAAAATTCCACAAGAACATGTTCCCACTTCTTGGTATAAGTCAGAAGGTGCAGTCTATGCTAAAGCCCATTTGCCCAAAATTGCTTTAGCTGGTTTCACAGCACGCATCTCAACTTTTCTGCTGAACCAATTATATTTCTGTGATTTTGTTTCACAAATAATGACTCTTCTGTATTTTTCCATTTACTGGTCTCTGATGTTGGACTACTAATGCTTATGTATATAATTCCTCCTTAGATGAATATTTGAGTGGAGATAGATACACAAGGGTAAATAGGTACTCGCACCTGTCAACAAACTGTATAGGGTTCAAAATGATCTAGAAAACTTAAGTTACTGGAGTTGCATAAGAAAAAAATTATTCCAACAAGAACATCTCATGATAAACTAAGTAAACTGGGAGCACATTGCAGTGTTTAGGGAGCCTAGATGCTGAAACCCAATCACATGTTAATTAGCTTATACATCACATGGGTGACCCTGGAACACGAAAATAATCATCTTTTTGGCAGATAAATTTGGGATCAATAAATTTTTCTACATCTGCTTGAACTAATCTCAGAGGTGTTCTCCATTATTTTGATCATGAGCACTGGTCTTGAGTGCTGAATGACTACTCTTTACACATCAAACTTCCCATCAAACTGATTAGGGCAGCCCCAGTGCACTAAGCTCCTGTGTATGCGGGGTCCGGGGAAGGGTTGGACCACAAGGGTCAGTAGTACACAGCCTTACCTTGCATTTTGCAGAAGGCTGTTTCCACACCTTGAACCCGTGACCTCAAGGTCAAACAACAACTCAACCGTTGTGCCAAGGCACTCCATCAAACTGATTGTATAGATTAAATAGCAGGAGGGACCTATGAGTATGGTAGATATCATCCTCCTATGATCCCACCCATGATAGTTATGGTTCTGGGCTCCCCCGACAAAGCTTCAGGATTATCTAATTATCCTGATGAGTCATATAGTAGCACCAGTCTTAGCGGGTTCAGTTGACTGCCACTATTCAAATAATTCCCTCCTGAATCCGTACTATAGGACATTTGTGGTCTGCCCCTACCCCAGACCCTGCATACACGGGAGCTTCATGCACTGGGCGGCCCCTTTTCTAATCCATTCACCAGTTAGTCTGCCAGACAGCAGCCAAATATCTCCAAAGATGCCAAATGAAATCTAAGATGCAATAAGCCAATAAAAATATTTGATGTCTTAGTCTATGTATCCTGATAGAGTTTTGCAATTGGAGGGAACTAGGGAAGACAAACCATGGCTAGCCATGCTTCTTGCATAGTTCACTGCATCCTCCAGATTCGTAGCTCGTATGCAGGGAATGGTCAAACCAGCATCAAGCAATGACTTCTGAATCATTGTTCCTGAGGCGCCAAACTGAGAACATCCATCCCACTGATTTGGTTAGTTTGAAAAAATTGCCAGAGAAGGTCATGAAATAAGAAAATCCAAATGTCAATCACAGACAGAACTGTGACTGCATTATACAAATAAGTGTGCATCTTATATAGGTCTGTACACAAGTAAGCAAAAAGCTACCACTTACAGTAACGACAGCTCGGTGGCATCTTAGAGATTCTATTAGTTGTCCAAAACCACTATGTTCCTGTGTGTTCAAGACCTGCACGAGGAACAAAACAGAAGATATAAGAGGAACCGGTTATCTTAATCTCTATGTGACCAATAGACAATTTTCCCCATACATTAATTAAATTTGTTGTACTGGAACATCATCATCATCATCATCAAGACCTTATCCCAATTAGGGGTCAGCCACATGAATCTTATTCCTCCATTCCTCTCTATTAAGTACCATGGCTTTATTTAGTCCCAAAGTTTTTAAATCTTTCCTCACCACTTCTATCCACGTTCTTTTGGCCTTCCCCTCGCCCTTTTAGAACGTTCTACTTGCATTATCGTCATGTGACATTAAGGTCACGGGTACAAGGCATGGAAACAGCCTCTTGCAAAAAATGCAAGCTAAGGCTGCCTACTATAGGCCCTTGTGGTCTGCCCCTTCCCTAGACCCCGCATAGGTGGGAGCTTCGTGCATCAGGGCTGCCCTTTTTTTACTTACATTGCCTCACTCCTAGCTGGTGCCGTTTTCGATCTCCTTTGGACATATATCTAAACCATCTAAGTCTAATTTCCCTCATCTTGTTACCTATTAGTGCTACCCATAGATTTCCTCTGATATTTTCATTCCTAATTTTATCCTTTTTTTTCTTACCACTCATCCATCTCAACATCCTCATTTTTTTTGATGCTCATCCTATGAGCATGAAGTTCCTTAACTGCCCAACATTCTGAACCATAGAGCATGGCCAGCCTTATGGCCATCCTATAGAATTTTCCTTTTAGTTTGAGCGACACCCGCCGATCACACAAAACTCCAGATGCACATCTCCATTTGTTCCAACCCGCTTGGATTCTCTGGGTAACCTCCCTCTCAATCTCTCTACTCTCATGAATCATTGATCGTAAGTACTGAAAGTGGTCTTTTAAAGGGACTTCTTGGTTATCAATCTTGACTAGTGTTCCACTCCTACTCTCCTTGCTAAAATTGCATTCCATATATTCTGTCTTAGTTCTGCTGATTTTAAATCCTTTAGATTCTAATGCTTCTCTCCATAACTCTAGCTTTGTGTTTACACCCTCCATTGTCTCATCAATTAAGACTATATCATCTGCAAATAGTATGCACCAAAGAATCTCCTCATGCAGATGTTTTGTTAACTCATCTATAACCAATGTGAAAAGATATGGGCTCAATGCCGATCCTTGGTGCAATCCTACAGTGACAGGAAAATCACCGGTCTCACTACTAGCGGTTTTAACATTTGTTACCGCTCCCTCAAACATATCTTTAATTATGTCTATATACCCCCATGAAACCCCTTTCTCGCCCAACACCATGCATATTAACTCTCTAGGGACTCTATCATAAGCTTTCTCTAAGTTAATAAAGACTACGTGGAGGTCCTTTCTCCGCTTTCTATATTTCTCTACCAACTGTCTTAGTAAGAAAATAGCTTCCATGGTAGACCTCCCAGGCATGAAATCAAACTGATTCTCCAATACACTTGTCTCATGACGTAGCCTCTTCTCAATCACTCTTTCAAAAAGTTTCATAGTGTGGCTCATAAGTTTGATCCCTCGATAATTAGTGCAGCTCTGTATGTCTCCTTTATTCTCATAAATTGGTACAATAGAGCTTTTCCTCCACTCATCAGGCATTTTCTTTGATTTTATAATATTGTTAAACAACTTGGTCAGCCAAACTACCCCAATATCTCCCATATGCTTCCAAACCTCTATTGGTATACCATCGAGCTCCATGACCTTTCCTGATTTCATCTTTTTCAATGCCTCTTTTACTTCAGGTATTCTAATCCTACGTTCATATCTATAATATCCAATGTTATTCAGGTTTATAATATTTTCAATCCCTATATTTTCAAAGCCATTGTCATTTAACAATTTTTGAAAGTATATCTCCCACCTTTGTTTAATCTCATTATCTTTGACTAATACCATTTGATCATCACTTCTAATGAACTTAGTATGATCTAAGTCGTTACCCTTCTATTCTCTTACTCTTGCAATTTTAAACACATCTTTCTCACCTTTCCTTGTTCTTAGTCTATTATATAGCTCATCATATGCCTTAAGTTTAGCCTCACTTACTATTCTCTTAGCAACCTTTTTAGCATTCTTATATTGTTCATAGTTTTCTTTATTTCTAGTCTTTTGCCGTGCTTTAAAACATATGTTTTTCTTTAACAACTTTTTGCACTGTTTCACTCCACCATCATGCTTCCTTTACTAATAGCCTTTTACCTTTAGATACTCCTAAGACATCTTTTGCCACTTTCTTAATGGACTCAACCATATTAGTCAACATGGTATTTACTTATGTTTCATAGTTCTAATTTCCTTCTACCGTCAACTTATTTTTGAATGAAGTTATTTTCTCTCCTTTTAAGTTCTACCACTTAGTTTTTGGATACATATTAAGTTCATTTCTTTTCCTTCATCTTTTGATATGGATATCCATAACCATTAACCTATGTTGTGAGGTTAAACTCTCATCGAGTATCACCTTACAATCCTTGCACATTGATCGCTCAGTATTCCTAACTAGAAAGAAGTCTATTTGGCTTTAATGAAGTCTACTTTTAAAGGTTATTAAGTGTTCATCCCTCTTCTTAAAGAGTATATTTGCAATGGCTTGGTTATATGACAAAGCAAAATTAAGGATAGTTTCCCCCATCTCATTTCGTTCACCTATATAATACCCTCAATGTATTCTATCATATCCTTCATTTTCTTTTCCTACATGGCCATTTAAGTTTGCACTTATAACTATCCCCTCAGTGTTGGGAATTTCTTGTATGACCCTCTCTATATCTTCCCAAAACTGTCTCTTGATTATATCTTCTAACCCTACTTGTGGTGCGTATGCACTTATAACATTTATGATCTGCTCTCCTAGAACATATTTTATTATTATAATTCTATTACTAATTCTTTTAACGTCCACAACTTTATCCTTTAATTCTTTATCCACTATTATTCTTACGTCATTTCTATTATTATCCTTTTCTACATACCATAATTTATGCCCATGGATTTCTCTAGCTTTAGTCCATTTCCACTTGGTTTCTTGGATACAAGCGATGTTAACTATCCTACATTTCATCGTGTCTACTAACTCCAAACTCTTACCTATCATTGTCCCTATATTTCATGTGGCAATACAAATCTTATGCTCTGGAAATATCCTATTTACAAGCACCCTTCTCGATCTCTATGGCATAACCCACATCCACTTTTCATTGCACTTGGGTTCTAATGCAGCGCGTCACTTCTGATGGGACGCTCTAGCAGCCCTTGCCCATTTATCACTACACCCGGGATGTGATGTAGCGCGTCGCTTCTAGGAGGACCCCTAGCAACCCTTGCCCATTTTTCACCACACCCAGGAACTGATGCAGCGCGTCGCTTATGGGGAATGCTCTAGCTTGAGGGAATGTCAGTTTTCGATTCATGTCATATTAGGGTTGCCATAGTTTTAAGAAGCTGGAGATGATTTTCATTTCTTCCTTACAAGTAGGAAAGAAATAACTAAATCATCTTCAGCTTTTCCCTTGCTGTACTAGAGTTGCTATATGCTTAACCCATTGGCTATAGAATTTTGGAAAGTCAACAGTAAGGGAACAGTTGGAATCAGCTATAACTTTTGCATGCAAGACCATGAGACTATTCAATGCTGAGATGTGACCGTGGTAGGATGACTCTACGGTTAGGTCCAACATGATTGTCTGTGATGTGGATGTCATATGTCTAATTGCCAATACGTAGAAATCCTCTCGCTAAAAGTCATGAGAAACTTGTCACCTTGTATCTCCAACCTATGTGTCCCACAAGCTACTGTACCACAATTTGTGCCAGACCAAATTTCAAATATTGTCTTTGCTTCCAGTTAATTACTGTGCCTTTTTCTTTCTAGTATAAAATAGTTTGCAACAATATTTTTAAGTATGTGAGTATTAAATAAGCAGAACCATTTCATCTGTGGTACTGATTTCTCCGTTAAATTTAGTTGAGTCAAATAATATCTTCTTGGATGTGCTTTACATCTTCTTGTGCTCTGGGATATCCATATATATAATTCCAGTTCATTTTAAAGTTAGTTATATTTTGTAACCTTCTTATCACCTAATGCTTTGCATCTCATCTTATAGAATCAGATACCTGTATATATATCTGCATTCTAGATTTTGGAAAGACCTAGTCTTGCCTCCATTCCCGTGTTAGTGTCATACTTGTATCATTATCTGGTCACCATAGATGGAATTATACATGCGCTGTATATGTGACTGTCAAATAAGAAATAATGGGTTTTCAGATTATCAACATGTGATACCAAGAGTGTCTACTGTCACAACCACATATTTTATATAGCATTCTGCCATATCAACAGCTGTGCCATTTTCTCCAAGTGCTGTGTGCAAAATCACATCCTGTCATGTCATTATACAAGCATGGCCTTCCCACAACACCATGTATTTTCATTTTTCATTCATTAAAATGCTTTGGAAGGTCCCTCCTGGTTAACTTTCATTTTTCTTATGACTAAAATGTTTTCTTGAACATAAAGGGGCAGACCCGGTGCACAAAGCTCCCGCCTATGCAGGGTCCGGGGAAGGGGTGGACCACAAGGGCCTAAAATGTTTTCTTGAACATAACAAAAAAAAATCTATGTTTCGAGTTTGTTGCTTGGTTGCGTGCATGCATAATTATGGTATTCCAGTGTTTTATTCTGTTCTTAACTTTTGCTCAATTATTTATTAACTACACTTTATTGCTAACAAGTGCAGGGCAAGATTCTAAACCCAAATTATCCTACTATTTAATGGGATAGAATACCATTTTCATGGTAAAGTAACATCCGACATTGCTCTGCTGACAAACATGACATTGAATCACTGAACTCAGATGATTACTTGTGACTCTTGATATATTCTAGAATGAAGAGAAGTGCAGCCAACTACATATTAAAACGATTATTTGAACTTGATAGAAAATTCACCTTGGCAAGGCCACCGAGAAGAACCAAAGATTTCTTTTCTTTATAACCCATCAATCCAGCATATGTTGCTTCCACGTTTGTTGCCTTGCTGTCATCCACCCATGTTACTCCATACTTATCTGTGAAAACTGCTTTAACAATTCTGCATCTATCAATAATTGAATACATAGGAACAGAGAACATGTTGACACAAATGTAAATATAGTTCCTGAGATGAAAATGTCTATAGTTGATTATTCCAACTCAAAATAGCAAGAGTTAATCACATATAGCTGGCCAGGGATGTGAACAATAGGAGAACTAATCTGTTGGGTAAATAAGAGATGTTATTACTTACCAATCTGCATCCTGTGAGGTGGAGGAATCAATGATTCTATTGTTGCTGCAAGGGAATTGGAATCAATTCCAACATCAAGTCCAAGAACTGAAAATGCTGCTACTGCTGCATTGTGATAGTTGTGGCTTCCCATTGCCTTCATTGATCCGAGGGGAAGCTGGATGATATGTCCATCTGTGGGAATGGTTAAGTTTGCAACCTTTCTCTCCAAGTCGATCTTTCGCACAAAGGTCGTTACTGTCAATTGTGCTTGCCAACAAGTTGATGGAAAACAAGAACACAAAACATGTCAAGGAGAAGAGGCAATCCATCTATTCACCTTGACTCCTGGAAGATCTCCTATCCAAGCAACATTACATTTGCCGATATGGTGGCTAAAAGCTTCTCTTAGCAGTTGATTTCCTGAATGATTTACATGATTAGATGTTAATATCTCTAATTTGCAGTGCGTAATATGCAGCAGCAAAAGTTGAACTGTTAGAAAGGTGCAAAAATAAATTTAAACAGATCAATTGTTTTGGAAAGGAATGCAAGAGTTTGGTGAGCTTCAGAATAAATAGATCACAGGTGCATGGAAAGAATATACGAATTTTGCGAAAAGAAGAAACACAAGATACAGATATTAGACACTAAGGTCTAGTATCAAATTCAAATAACATTCGTGCCAGCATCACATTTATTATTATCATATCAACACTACAAAAGAAGGGGGCCTTTGGAGCAACGGTAGAGTTGTCGCCGTTGACCTAAAGGAAACAGGGTAGATGCAGGGAAACAGCCTCTTGCAAAAACACAAGTTAAGGCTGCATGCTATAGACCCTTTTTGGTCCACCCCATCCCTGTACGCCGCATAGGCCGGAGCTTCATGCACTGGGCTGCCCTGTAATATCACCACTACAAAAGCTATTGTAAACAACAGGCGAGAGAATGACATGGAAATCTTTTTCATTGAGCAAATCTGAACTTCAAATGTTGACATACTTTGTGTTGGGGAAAAGAACAAATCTAAGTCCATAAAATATGTAATCTGCTTAGTGTAAACTTATACCAGCTGGAAGAACTGCAAGCTTGCTGAAGTTCATATGTGAGAACAGGCGGCACTTTGCCACAGCATAATTCCACATGGTTTTGTGCCTCTCCAGATGATCAGAAGTAAGGTTTAAGACCACAGCAACCTGAAGTTTTATAAAAATTACTAAAGAATGACTAAGAATGCTGAAATATTCATAATCCAAACACCTAAGACCCACTTACAGAAGGAGAGAAGTATTGGTTTGGAATTTCCATTTGATAGCTGCTAACCTCCACCACAGCAACCTGAGGACATGAAACAGAAGACTTCAGAACTAGAAATATGCATAGCCAACACTATTGTATGGGCTAAGTAGATCTAGTAGCTCTAAACAAATTACTAAAGAGAATCAAGCAATATTTCAGAAATTATGGGGCTAATACAGGAAACAAGAGTAGATGTCACCAGTCCTAACTGAAACTTTTCATAAACTACCATGGTGAAGCATTAATTCCAGCCCCGTATCAATATGCCATCAAGGAATCCATAAGAAAAGGCAAATTTAACTTGCCTGAAATAATTCATTTCCCAAACATGATTCTGAGCATTGGAGAGCAGCCTTTGAAAGTGGAGTTCCAAAGTTACCCCCAATGAATGCGTTGACACCTAACTGATGAAGCATCTGCATCCAAAATAGTTCCAATAAGATAATCCATCTATCATTGAATAATTTAATGCTGATTCCTACTCTTGCAGAGGTTATCAATGATGCCAAATTGGAGTCATGTAAGCAATGACTAGCATACCCTATCAGTCAAGGTCCTAAAAAGTAATATATATTTCTGCCTCTTCGTCACCTGCTAAAAGTGTAAAGTATGTTTAAGAAAACCATTTAAAAAACAAGGGGAAATTTTCCTGAAATTCAACATATGCCGCTTGTCATGCTTGATCAGCAGTTCACTGAGCTGTCTCACTACTCTATTGGTCCATGCACATCCCTGGGTCTGCTAATATGAATCTCATTTTTCTTTCCGACTCCAAGTGAATTTGTTAGCCCCTTTAGTCTTTATCTAGCAAAAATGTAAGGCAAGGCTGGATACTATAGAGCCTTTGTGGCCCACCCTTCCCAGACCCAGCATGTGTGGAAGCTTCTTTGCATTGGGCTGCCCTTTAGTCTTTCATCTTGCAGCCTACATCATCATTTGATTCATTTTCAACTCCACTTGTTATCCAAGATTAATGTTGTTCCTTCGTTCATAGCACAATGGCTACTGTCGACATGCCTGTAACTTTAACATCAGAATCCTTATTAAAAATATTTTGGTTTTGGAAACATTTTGCATAGTTTCTGGTAAGATGGTAAGTACTTTCAGCAGTAAATTTGACTAGCCCACTCATTCGTCTGCTGGTTCTATGATAAAAAAGTCCAGTTAACATCCAACAGCAGGATGTCTACATATCAACTCCAGTTAGTCTACTAACTATCAAGATAGCAATTGATATCAGAAAACAGGAAAGTCCACCGCTCAAAGAAGAAAAGTAAACTGTAAGAAAGTACCTGTGCTGCAAATGTACAAACAGTAGATTTGCCGTTAGTTCCTGTCACTGCCAGAACCTTGATGCTACTGGGTAAGGTTTCAGCCGCAAAGTCCAGCTCAGACATCACTAGCCTTCCCTGATTTTTGAACATAATGTATCAATGTAATCATAACAAGAAATTGCATATAAGTATCAACAGTAAAAACATTACTTCCATAAATTGATACGGCAGATTAGTTTTTTGTTTAAACGTATAATTGTCTCACAATCATGCTATTGTGGAAACGCACCAAGTATATGGTTATTACTTACAGACTGCAGCAAAGCAAAAAGACCATGGTTCTTGAGAGGAACCCCAGGGGAAACAACAATCCTATCTGCATTGTCTAGGAGCTCTTTATCAAAGTCTCCGAGAAATGTTTTTAGATTGGTGAACTCCGTGAATTCACAGCCATGCTGCAATGTGAATGACTAAGCCAATAAATCATCTAACAAAACTAAAACTCCATAAAAACAGACACCAAAGCCAGCTTTCAATTTTCTGATTGAGATCAAAGCAAACCTCAAGTGGGACTAGCTGATCATTTTTGTCGATGGCAAGAACGGTTGCACCCCTTGCAAGGGCAAGCTTTACTGCTGCCCTCCCAGACACACCTAGGCCTACGACCTGAGAATTTCAACATAAATTGTAACGAAAATGAGGAAAATGAAAGCTTCCATGAAATTAGCAGAAGTTACTGAGTAGCAATGTCGCATCTGACAAATATCGTTCTGGGTTTGCTTAATATTCAAATAACTACGATTAGAGAGTTTCCATATTCGAGTTCACACCAAAACTACCACCAAAAATGCAAATGGGTTGAATCAACAAGCGTACACCAATAACATATTAACTTTACGCAGAGATATTTGCACCAGAAAGCTGTGATATTGACTTTCACATTCAGATATTTGAAGTAAAGAGAAATTTGAAGTAAATAATGGGTAGGGGCAACCATTTTCAATGGCGGGAAATTTAAAATCTGCAGTCAGGAAAAGAAAAATAAACTCACTGCGACAGTTTGGCCTCTCAGATCTTCTTTACAGGACTGAACTCCCTTCAAGCATGTTGTCCTTGATAGAGGAAAACTTTTTGGCGTTTGGATTTCAAGTCTGTGGGGAAGCAAATACTTTCCCATCTCATCTACGGATTCACACTAATTCGTGTTAAATTCTGGAACTTAAATGCCGTAAAGGGATGGAGAAAGTCTCCAAAATGGCTCCCCGGAAGCCTGTCGCCATCGGAGGGAGACCATAGTTTTGCCCTTCGTTTGGGTTCCGATTAACAATTGCGGAAATACTGCGGTCCCTGCTCCTCTCCAACCCTCAAGTCCAAGCTGCAGTGCAACCCAACTTTACTATGAAGGGCGGATGATCTGACCCGTTGATCTGATTTCTCTCGTTTTGGATATCTCCCATCAAGAAAAGCACGACTCATGAGCTTGGGTAATTCTACGTTTCTGACTTCTTATATTTATATTTTGGGTAATTTCTAAATTTCCACTCCAAGCAATTTCTTATAATCCTAACTCTTCACACACGGCTGAGCTTCGGTACATGGCTACTCCATAGTTTGGATTAACTTTGTATTTTTTCAGATCAACTCCCAAACTATTCAATAATTTTGACTTTAAGTCATCGTGTCTAATGTCAAATACGGATGATAATATTTGGCACAAAAGTTCAGGGAATGAAATAAAAAACAATGACAATTTATAGACAAATTTGTTATTCACAGATAGCTCTCACTCTCTCTCTCTTAAGGTTGGCCAGCCATAAACTCCTCCGATCAATTTTTTGACAAAAATATAAACTCATTTCTCACAAAATATTTTCCAAATATAAGAGTTTCACAAGTTAGATTAGTTAGAACCTATTAATTAGAACCTACATCAAAAATTTGCTTTTCATAATATCAAAGAAAAAAGTATAAAAATAAGATTTTGAAGGTTGTTCCCATGAAATCTAACAACCTCTCTTAATGAAGCCTCACATGCATTTCTCACTGAAAATCGTCCAATTTTTAAGAGTTTGTAGATTGGGACCTTTGAATTCTAAGCATGAAAATCACTTTCTAAAACTTAAAAAAGGGCAAACATAAGGAGATTTTAAATTTCTCGCGGTGAAAATTTTCGATCGTATTCTCTAACAAGATTTAAATTCATTTTTTATTGGAAATCACCCCAACTTTAATGGTTTGTAGTTCATGGTTTTGCTATTCTAGATCTAAAAACTAATTTTTAAAACTCCTAAAAGAATAACATTATGTGATATTTTAAATCTCACCTTCGTTCATCATCTCCATCAAGATTTTGCAAACAACACTTCAGTCCCAAATAATTTAGTACAAGTTTCCTTAAAAACATTATAGTGTAGATTGTGGGCCCATACCAGATGTCCATTAACATTCATCGACGTGGACATTGGATGGAAAGACTTAGGAAGCAAAATTATTAATAGTTTAGACACTAAAGTGTAATAAACCGATGATTTAGGTTACTAAACTATATTTTTCTCGTTCAAATTTACATTGTTTCTTAGAACCTATTGTTGAAGTACATTGTAAGAAAATCACATTATTTGATCTTTGATGATTCTCTTTATGATAAAGGGCAGGTCCAGTGCACAAAGCTCCCGCCTATGCAAGGTCTGGGAAGGGGCGGACCACAAAGGCCTAAAGTACGTAGCCTTACCTTGCATTTGCAAGAGCCTATTTCCACGCCTTGAACCTGTGACCTCAAGGTCACACAACGATGATTCTCTTTATGACGAAGAGTCTAAATCAAATGCTTGTGATAAGATTATTGGTTTTTTTATATGAAATGGATAGAGAACAAGTTTATTCAAGTATGATTAAAACCTACCCAATGAAGTGATTTTCATAGTATACATTATATATGTCATGCATTCCTGATTCAAGCATCGCATTGTTCTAATGATACTGATGTTTCATATTTTTGAGTGGCTTGACCCTGGTATGATTGTCTCGACTTTCATGTTACATAATTAGGGCTGCCAATGGATCACAGACAAGTCGTATACCATCATTCTATGATCGTTTCAATGAATTTAATTTGTTAATATATGGCTTTGAATAATACTTTGAATCTTCGTATGTCTTCAAAGGAGAGCCCCTGCACAACGATAAAAGTTGTCATCGTGCAATCTTGAGGTCACTGGTTCAAGGCGTGGAAACAGCCTCTTGCAAAATGCAAGTTAAGGCTGTGTACTTTAGGTTTAGGCCCTTGTAGTCCGCCCCTTCCCCCGACCCCGCATAGGTGGGAGCTTCGTGCATTGGGGCTGCTTTTTTAACTCAGTTTGGATTCGTATATTTCAAACTGCATTTGAAACTTAATACTGGATTTTAATATCTATTTTGTATTTGAATATGTGTGTGAAAATTAGCTATGCGATTTTATAGTTGAAAGTGTCTTAGACAATCAACTTCGTGTATGAAGTATTTGGATTTGTATTTAATGTTCGATTATGAATCAGATTTGTGATTTGGAGAACAAATTTCTCAATTAGTGTAATATCTTTAATTTTTATGATAAAATAGGAAATTTTTAAATAAATAAAAATAAAATTTTATAGATGGAAATTTTTCCTGAAAACATAAGAATTAGAAAGTGCTCGTCAATACGAGTCCAACGCCACTAAGAACGCGAAAAACGGAGCTCAAACGAGGGAGTTATGAGCCGTTGAAGTTGTAAGGGCAAATTGGTCATTTGATAGAGACGTGTTAGACAGGGATCCAAATTGATAATGGCACCCCCGTCTTCCACACGTCTCTACCAGTGCCGGCAAAATCGGCGAAGAGACGTGGGAAGAGACATGTGGGGAAGAGAAACTCTTCCCCAAGACTCTAAACCCTATATCTGATCATCCTCAGGAGCCAAAACGCTCCACTTTGAGCGTTCCTCTGGGATTTTTAGCTCAGAACCCTAGCTTTGCAAGGTCTGAATTTTCCGGCGAGTGGAACCTCGGCAACACGAGCAACCCCGTCCAGGCGCAAGGTAAGCCTCAAATCTATGTTTTTTTGTATTTATTAATTAGGAAATTAATTAGGAAAGCATGTAAAAAATTAGGAATTTTTTTTTTCGATTTTTAGGAAAAATTTTGCACGCTATTGTTGGAGCGTGATTTTATGGATTAAACCTAGTCTGTTTAGAAATCGCACCGTCCAACTAGTGTATAAGAGACCCAAGAGCAAACCCTTTAAATTTGGGAGTGATCCAACGGTGGATTTCTCCAGAAAATGCAAAAACCAGTACCTCTATGGATGATTTTAGGAACTTGAAAAATCATTTAAAAACTATAGTTTTTGGAAAAATCAGTGCAAAAGGAGGGCATAAACGGATTCTAGAGAGAATTCTGAAGAAAATGGCGTAAAAATCACGCAAAACGGAGCTTTGTAGCTCCGCTGGAGATGACCGGAATCCGGTCATCTTCTCCAGCGTCGGCGCCCTGGCACTGACGCCAGGACACACTCGGAGACGCACCCGGGACGACGTCACATGACGTCGTCGTTGCACGCGTGCGGGAAGGCGCCTGTTGGTGGTCGCAGTGGGGCCGGGACGTGGCACGTCCCGGCGACTGTGACGCACGCGCGCGTCCTATGCGGCGTCTGTGTCTTCGTGCACCAGTATACGCCGGTGTAAACCGACGTAAGGTGGTCCAACAGGCCTCATTTGCAAGTAGTTTTCACAAAAACTTGATTTCTGAGAGCTAGAGAGGTCCAAATCACGATCCGAAAGAGGCATTGTGACCGTATTGATGACGCGGACCTAGTTTTAACTTAAAAACTTAGAAATGACCAATTTTTCTTTAGAAAAATATTAAAATAGTGATGTGACATGTATAGGTGCACGTGAATATACCAGTTAAAGGAAGTTATTACCAAGCTAGTAGTCTCACACTGAGGTAGGTGATGACAACTAATGTTTTGCCTTGATTTTAAACCATGTTTAAACATAGCATCATGTGTGATCGTGTTTTAAATTGCAATTCTTATTTACCGTGTATTTCATGCGACATTGAGTACATGATGGTTATTCCAAAATGAAATCTTTTACTGAATAAACTTATTTAAAATGCTTTTACAAGCATGATGTTAATTAGTTATGCTTAATTAGAGACTTATTTCTTATTATATATATAGAAAATGCATGGATTTACATGGAAATGAGAATAGAGGCTTATTAGCTGGTCCTTTTATAGGTTAACCCCAGGATGAGGGGCATGTCTTGGGGATTGCAAGCTATAAGTGCTCTTGAGTTTTAGCATATAGATATGATTTCTGTGTTTTATATTTGATGACGGGTGCTCTCGCCCGGTGAGCGTCATGCTAGGAGGGATAGGGCCGGCCACCCACCTTCTGAGATTATAATGTGATGATTTTGTGATATGATAGACACCTGCCCATAGATGGCATTCGGTAGGGGTTTGGTAACATAGATAGTCCACACTACCAGTCTGAGCCTTTCCATGGGGACAGACGCTAAGTCTCCCGTTATGGTGTCGACGGAGAGCGGCGGTGGTTGATACCCATGGAGGGTTGCCACTGCAGCATGATGGCTCATATTCTTATTATGTGTGCATTTATGATGAGCATGGTTATGGATGGTATGCCTGGGTGTGACGACACTCAGAGGTTAACTACTTGTACTCCTGATTAGGGATGTTAGTGGGATGTGGTGGGACCCATTACCTTAGCGTGCCCTTATTTTTGTTGTATGCTCCATTTTATTGATTCATATCATGTTTTAACTCTATGATTGCATGTTTTAGCATATGGAATAAATTGGCATTTATTTGAACATGGCATTATGATATTACTATTTTCATAAATGTTAGACTTTTCATCAGTGCCGTTCATTATTTCTTTCATTTATTACATTAATTGTCTATGTACATATACAAGCGATAGCTTGCCGAGGCATTGCTTTGTTTTTCAATGCCTTAGATCTCGAGCGCGATAACAGGAAAGGAAAAGCTGTTGATAAACCTTGAGAGCTGCTGAAGACTAGTTTTCCCTATAATTTTAGACAGTAATGTGAGTCATTAGAGAGGATTATCTTTGGAATTTTATTATGAACTGCATACTTTATATTTGGATGTGAATTGGATGTTTGGACATATGTTGGACATTTACATGAGATGTGATGATGGATAGACCCTAGGCCATATTATTATTGTGTTTTGGACATTTATTTGATTTAAAATAAAGACGCCTATTTATTTGACGTTGATTTATACGCGGATTATTTATTTATGTTTGAATTACATGTATGCCATTTTGAGAAAGGAAAACTAATACCCGGAGTTTTTAAGATAGGTTTTAGTAAAATATTAAATAAAGCTTTTTTCATGGGATCTCAAATGCTCTTATTTAAAATGACATTATTATTATTATAAAAAAAAATGTCTTAAAAATCTGGGGTGTTACAATTAGTCATTTGATTACCAGTTTGGTAATTGGAGTTTGAATTGGTTTTGATGATTTATTCCATTGGTTTTTGGAATATAGCTAGTGGAGTTCTTATTTGAGATGGATTTGGACAGGTGTTTTATCAATGCTGTAGACATGAATTCTCCTAAAAAAGGAAATTTGTTTATACCTCCATAATTGGGTGATTTGAACCTCATATGATCAATGGGATAGTGTGCTTGCATGGACTATATGTCAACATATATCACTTATGAACCAAATATTATAATCTTTCGCCCAACAAGTGATCAACATTGGATGTTTGATATTTGGACTCTTTGGCTAGGAGCATTTGCGCAGCTACTGTGGTTTAATATTCCAAACCTCATTTGATCATTTGAAGTGGATGAACTCATTAGATTGTATGCCATTGGAGATCATTCCAACTATCTGCATTTGTATGCAATGATGAAAATGTTCCACTGTCAACATTTGAATGCATTTGTGATGAACTGGGTTTTTAAAACATATTTTTATAAATATTTGCAAAGGTAGAGTCCTAATTTCAAAAATATTTGCAAAGGTGAGAGAGAAAATCTCATTGAAGATTTATATTTATCGTACTCGATTAATGTGCTAATTTAATATATGTTTTTGCTAGGATAAATTACGTGGGTATGATGAGACAGACTCTAAATATATTATGTTATATAAATAAATTGTTTATTACGCGAATTCACATCGCATGCATTAGATGCTAATGTCAGAAAAATAGAAGAGACCGTGTTAAAAGTTCGTTAAAAAGTTCGACTATTGGAATTTTGAAATAAGTTCTATTGTTTTTAAAAAAATATTGGTTTGAAAAACCCGAAATGTCTCACTTAACATGAAAAGTTTTATCAACATCTAAGATCATTCCATGTGATAGATTCCAATTACATGGTGTTATTAGATCAATTTCTAATAACACCATGTAATGGACCTATACAATCCGCTCTCTAATTTTTAGCTATCACACCTATATAAATTGATGTATTTGCAATTCACTAATATTATAGTTTATTTACTGAATGTTTTAGATATATATATATATATATATATGGTGGATCAAATAATTTGAGAATAGTAGGCTTTATTTAGTATCTATTCTAAGTAAATGCAGATATTTAAAATAAAAAATTTAACCATCAACAATTAGAATTTTTCATTCCATATTCTATCCATCCAGACTAGTTCATTTTAGATATCGAATAATCAATTTTGATTAGCAGCTTTATACACACTCCAAAATATCAAGAAGGAAAAAATATTATAGCCTAATAAAATTTTTGGATGGTGGCACAAAAGGCATAGCCCAGCGGTTAGGTTGAGGCACTTGTTTAAGGTGATGCATCACATCCCTTTAAAAGATGTATAAAAGTATGTTTGCATGTTAATAGGGAGTGTCCCAAAAATATACTCAAGAAGAGTACGAACAGAGACCTATAAGGAGACCAGTTCAAGATATTTTTTTATGAATAGTGATATATATGCTCCTTGTTTTTGTTACAAAGCGCCTCGCTAAATGATAAGAATGACTATAACAGTAAACTGGCCAAGGTTTTCAAATATTCAAACTATTCAAGAGTCACCCTTGACTTAGATGGCTACGTTGACCGGTCTCGCTCATTTGTTGATCTCTTGCTTTTAGTTGTAAAGTGTACAAATAATTCCTTTACCACCTAATTTCTAGTATAAGAAAATAGTAGTTAAGGTCATCCAATGGACGAGAATTGCGAAACATGACTGTATAAAACAAGAGAAACATTGTGAACTAATCTTCCACAATCCACGTCCCCATAAAGAATCACCATTCTTACTAAATAGCTGTTGTTTCAGATTAATGGTATATGGGGCCCATTATATAAAAGTGGAGGAGTAACACATTCTTAAAGTTGTTGCCGCGTTGTCTACCAGCATTCTCCATTAAAAAAAAACCAATAATTTCAATAGAGAAAAACAAGAGAAAACATTTTATGCTTTTGGAACGCTAGATCAATTTGCTCTTGGTGGCAACGGTGGTTTCAATATTCTCAAACAATACAAGGGCTGACTCCCACTTTAGGTATTTCATCATCATAATCATCAACACCTTATCCCAATTAGGGGTCGATCACATGAATTTTATTCTTCTATTCATTTTTATTGAGTATCATAGCTTTATTTAGTTCTAAAATTTTTAAATATTTCTTCACCACTTTTATCGAAGTTTTTTTGGGCTTCCTCCTTGTCCTTTTAGAACCTTCTACTTGTATTACCTCACTCGTTATAACTCATGTTATTGTTGGTCTCCTTTAAATATGTCAAAGCCATCTAAGTCTAATCTTACTCGTCTTGTTACTTATATATAACTTCAGATATTTACTAGTGCAAAATTCGTGCCAAAATGGATCCTCTAAGATATGTGAAACAGTCCTTTCATCTTGCTGGACATGGACGGTCAGAATCTTTATCCAAAGTTCCAAACTTAAGAGAGTCAGGATGAACGGCTGGATCATTAGTACGGCGGGCGCCACATACAGAGTTCTACCTTGCACGGTTGTCAGTTCCAACTCTTACACTACTCAAAACCACTTAAACTACTGAAAACAGAAACAGGAAAGTGTTTAAGTTAAAAACCCTTACTTTGCCGAATTTGTTTTCTAGGAAACTTCATTGCGGAATCCCCTTAGCTGCTTCTCTTCGTTGCGCTCTCTCTCTCTCTCTCTCTCTCTCTCTCTCTCTCAGATCATCATCCATCCTCAATCTTCTTCTTCTTCTTCTTCTTCAATTTTACAGGGGATTCCATGCAATGTTGCAAGGATTTCTGGTTTTTGACTGCTTGAACAGAATTCAGTCTCCACTTTGACGGTCGGTCATGGCCTGGGAAGTGATGCTGTGGCTACTGTCGTTCTTCGTAATCATTGCTCTTCTCGCAATCGCCGTCTACCAGGTAATTTCCAAACCCTAGTCCTAGAAAATCGCGTTATTTCCATCCAGAACTCGTTAATTTTTGTCTGAAAGGTCTGTGTGAGTGTTAGTTGCCAAACATATGGAGACTTTTTTGGCAGATTGTTTTATCTTGGAAGGTTTTTAACTTATGTACAAGCTTTGATTCATAATCAACTTTTGGGTGCAACCTTTTTTATCGATCAAACTACAAAACATCACATATTGCGATAGGATGCATTTTTCTTGCTCCTTTCTTCTATGAGAGTGTTGTTTAGTTGCAGAGGTGCATATCAAATTCATTTATCCCTTGTTTTTTCATTCGTGTATTGTTGAGCTGGCTTGTAGTGGGCAATCTCATTGGAGAATGATAGTGGCGACTTCACTGAGCTGCTCATTCTCCATCGCAGTACTGCTAGAGCATAGTTGCCCGAATGGGAAGCGGAGGAGAGTAATTTTTTGGGTTGTAAGCTCAAATTGCAGACTGCAAAAAATTACAGAAAATTTTTAAAAAATGAAGAAAATTTAAAGAATTAGGAAATAAGCCAAAAAGAGTATTCTCTGCATTGAGGTTGCATTTTTCTGCCTTAGAAGGTTCATTTTGCCCAAAATTTCCCACTTCTGAAGTGCCTTTGGGAATCAGACTTCTGAAGCAAGCTTCCCTAGTTTCTCAAAGAGCTTCAGTAGTAAAGTGGATGTTTCACAAGTCAAACATATGTGAGGCAGCCGAATGGCTTCTTCTGCAGAAGAAACAAGCCGGATAAATGGCAATATGAAGCGCCTGCGCATTGCATCTTATTGCAACACATCCATGTATCAACAACCTAGCAATGATCAACACGCGAGAGATTGAACCTCTTTTTATTTGATTGTCGTGAAGCAATCCACAAAGTTCATAAATATAGACTCTGAAGGGAAGAGTTCAGTGCGGAAGTCTAGACATAAGAAGAAAGTCCACTCACACGTCCATCTTTTTGATAAGATACTGGTCTGAATGATATGTTTTGGAGACAAGAAAGAGAGTAATTGATGAAGAAAATGCTAAGTAAAGGTCTGATTCTTTCCTGCCTTTGGCCCACTTATTCTATTTTTCCCTACAATCATACTTGACTACCTTTCATGATTCTATTAATAGGACATTGGAGTACTTTCGGATTAACTAAGGAAGAAAAACAACTGATAGGAGCTTAGACAAGAGCTTATACAAATTTTGACATGTATCAATGGCATTGTTTAAGAAGGGGAGCTTTGATGCAATGGTGGAGTTGTCACCGTGTGACCTAGGTGTCACGGGTTCAAGGTGTGAAAACAGCCTCTTGCAAAGAAGCAATGTAAGGCTGCACACGATAGTCACTTTATGTTTTGCTCCTTGGACATTGCATACACAAGAACTTCATGCACTGGGCTGTCCCTTTTGCAATCAATGACATTGTTTCTTCTTTCACCAGGCTTGATGAAGAAGGGAAGTGATTAGAGTTGAAACGAAGGGACAGATTTAGGGAATTCATTTTTTATTTTTTTTCCCTTTCTAGATAGAATTTAAAAGATGAATAAAATCATTAGTTCTTTTCTTTTGAAGGGAATTTTCATAGATTTAAAGATTTATTTCTCATATTATTAGGCTTGGAAACAGTTGCTGGAAAAGAGGACAAAATGCAGCTATCAACATTTGAAAAATCGATCAGTAGGATGAAATAGATCAAATTTTACAAGATGCCGTGTGCCTCTGACTTTTGGATGAAGGAGCCCCTGTTGATTCATCCAACACAATTATCTGAACCCTCCAACTTTGGATATCTTGAAGACCAAAAAACCACAATGATTGGGTGGCTCTAGCATAAAAACTTGTGTCTGGTTCTTGGCAAAGTTGGAAACCAATTGAGCGGCTCTACCATCCATCTTTTAATCCAACAACCATCGTTGATGGAAGTCATAAACTATTAGAAGCAATTTCTTATGTTGATGTCAAATGGATAATTGTGTGACTTAGACCAACTAAGTTGAGGCAATCAGTTAGGTCAAATGCATCAAAGAACCTGTAAAGGTAGAAGATCTTCTGGATCTCCAGATTAAGTTCTTTTATGGCATTTGCCTGTTGGATTGATGCGTAGAGTTACACTCTTTAGAAGTATATGTGGACTCAGGAGCTCACAACATTTTGCACCATATTTCCCATGTAGGTCTGGCATGCAGCTAATATTACTCTCCTCTTCACAAACACAGCTTGTCCAACATGTGGGAATCTAGCATCCCAGGCCCAGCAATTGCCACTATATTTCTCTAAATTTGTCCCGTTGTTTCAATTCAACTTCTTTCCCTTGTTCATTAAGCATGGTGGAAGAGGAAACTATGTCAGTGGCTTATTTTAACATGTCAGTATAAGCTCTCGTTTGGGGTTGTTTACCCTTCATATCCTATCAGAGTACTCCAGCATTCGGTTAATGGAAGCAAGAGAGGTGCTCGAGTATAAATATAAGAAAAATAAGGTGGACTCA
Source organism: Warburgia ugandensis (assembly GCA_035236585.1). Taxonomy (NCBI): domain Eukaryota; kingdom Viridiplantae; phylum Streptophyta; class Magnoliopsida; order Canellales; family Canellaceae; genus Warburgia; species Warburgia ugandensis. The sequence goes on from CP141133.1 coordinate 5,980,306, forward strand.
GGCCAGGACATAATAAGAACTTTACATGGACATCTTCTTCATCAGATATTCTCTTTCTTGCTTAGAAAAGATGTTGTTCACATCAGCATCTTATCCAAAAGATGGAGGTGTAAGTGAGCTTTCTTCTTTCTTCTCATCTCTGGACTTCTGCTATGAATTCTTTCCTTCAAAGCATATATATATGAATTTTTGTTAGTAGTTTTTTATGTTTTGTGATGGATCAGATATAGAGAGATTCAGTCTCTATTATTTTGCTTATTGCTTTTATGTTGAGCATGGATACTTGTTGCAATAAAAAGCGATGTACAGGAGCTTCATATTGCCACTTTATCAATTATCACTGGCCTGTTTCTTCTAAAGAGTAAACCATTCAGCTGTCTGACATTCTTTTTACTTGTGGATCTTTTGTGGTGCTGTGATTGAGGATGAGCAGCTCTAGCATTGATCAGAGATTTGTGTACAAAATACCATCAGTTCAGTGAGATCTTTAGTATTCCACTCTCTAACAATGTTATTCAGGGAAAAATCTGCATTTTGATGCTGTATTTAGTTATTTCTTTTGAATGGCTTGACTCTTGTAATTCATCTTTGTTTCATTTCTTCAATTGTTATTGCAGCTTATTTGCTTATCAGATTTGGAGTTTGATTACATCAATCCATATGATTCGTCAGCCCGTATTAATGCTTTGGTCCTGCCAGAATATGTGATTCAAGGAGCACTGACTGCCATTTACTTGCTAACTTGGCATTGGTTTATGTTTCTGATGACAGTGCCTATTACATACTACCATGTAAAACTGTAAGTATCATTTGAGAATAACTGTTTAATGGTTTTTTTGATGTTTTACTTTGAAAAAGGATGTTAGCTTCCAGTATAATGATTTTGGCATTTTTCTCATTTTTCATTTTGTGTTCTTTGGATTCTTTCCTGTGTTAGCACCATTGTGGTTGGACAAAATTCATTTTATGCAGCTATGTTGATTGTGATTAAGGATAATATTGCTGTTTAACTTCACTGTTCATTTACTTGCTTCCAGACTTGGTTGTTTTGATGGACTGCACATCCTTGCTTTATTATATTTTCAGAAAAATTGCAGACTTAATCCTAAAGCATCAAGGGCATGAGATTTATATTTGACTTGTGGTATTAATCTGGAAACTTAAACAGGCATATAAGACTTAAAAAGAAAAAACGAGACATACAAGATGGGGCAGGCTTAGCAGTTTGATATCTGCCTTTCAGTTTGGCAACTAGGAATGACACCCTTAATCAAAGCAAATGACTTACAAACCACTGCACTTTGACTAAAACAAATTGCCAATCAACATTGATGGAAGAGATTTACCATGCACTCCTATCTATTAGATAGTGAAACTTTTCAGTTTACGTCGTAGTTGCCATAGTGCAAAACAGAAGCATTAGTGGGAAGTGATTTTTTGAAACATGAAAAGCTTGAAATGAGAAAATGATATATATAGAAAGTCCTAAAATGTTGAAGAAAAATTAGAGAAATATTAAGAAACAAGCCAAAAAGAATGTTTTGTATGTCTAGGTTGCACGTTGCAGTCTTGCTAGGTGAATTTTACCTTTCTACAGAAGAAAAAAGATTAATCAACAAAAATAACCAAAAAGGAGGATGCATTTTCCCTGCTTCCGACGTGAGCTTGCCTAGTTTCCCAGAAGCTTAGGCAACTATGCCATTAATTCTTCATCTAAAGCTGACTGCCACCATTGGAGCATAAAGGGGTTGCTGGAGAGTAATTGTCGCATAACCCTCAGCCATCTTGTGATCAATTTTCTCCTTTGGCAAAGCAGGATTGTTAAGGTGGCCTTAACATACATCAAGAGTCTTACTCTGATGATTCAATAGTTGACTTTGCTTTCTTTCTTGGCATACCTGATCTGAAAGTCATATCTAAGGGCTGTCACTTCGATATTTAGGCATGCCAAGGAGAATCTAATTCTGCTTTATTGTTTTAGCTGGTTCTTGGTACTCATTGGTCAGTATGATGGTTGCTGGTATAATTATGAGCACTTCACGTGCATATGGATCAGTTTAACACTTCATACTCTTTTGAATGGGTAGTGCAATTGGACCTCAGTCTCTTGGTTGTGTGACATGGTACTTCACCAATTAGGCTAAGTGCCCTAACCTTTCAGTGATTCATTAAGATCGTCTATTTTCAGTCTGTAGAATTGTTGGTATTACTTCACTTCTACTCCTCCCTTGTCTCATTCTAGCCCTTGTGGCAGGTAGTAATTGAAACTTGAAAAATAGTTCTCTGCCAATTTTGTTCATACTCAATCCCTGAGTGCTGCTAAAGCTCTTTAATGTTCTTTTGCACTTTGATCTCTCTAAAGTGTTTTTGTGTCTGCACTTAATGAATAGAAATTTTGTACAGTTAATAAACAAAATATGTACAGGATCTCATCATTTGGATATCTTTTCAAACAATAAGATCAAGAGATTGTAACATCCAGTTCATTCTTAATCCCACTTTGACTATGGAGCTGTCTGTAGTAGATTTCCTTTCCCATTTCCCTTTAAGATGAAGGAATTTGGTAAACAAAAACCACAGTGTGTATTGTCTATTGCTCCATAGAACTGTGCCCTCCCCCCTACTCGGGTGTCCACAATATTTCATTGCTGGATCTAGGGATACAGAAGAAGAACAGTTAAAGAATTAAATAAGTGCCATTATTAGGAAACTCCTGACTCAATGCTCAACTGTCTTGAGTGGTCTACTTTTACCCAGAATTGCTTCTTTGGTCTGTATTTGAGTTACTCTACAACCCGTCATTATTGTTTATGACTCATGTGAATTGGCCAACTCATGCTAGTATTTAGTTGAGATGAGTTACATATAAACTTATTGGTTATATCTGCTTTTGTGTCTTTATCCACTTTCCGAAACATGGATATGCACACAGGTGTTTATCCCTAATTTCTTTATACCTCCACGGGCCACAAGAGTTGCAATAAGCCAATGTATGGATGTTTGACGAATCCCTTTTTGGCATAGTACTGCAGTAATCATTAACTTTAAAGTCGTAAGCAATAAACACATGTATACATGAACACCTGATCTAAGGCTCCCTTGTTTCGGTGGGTCTGAATTGCCAAAGGGATCCTATCATAGTTTGATATTAGGTGACCCTAGGTCCTTAGAAGCCACTAGGCTTTTTCTTTTCCTTCTCAAATAAATTATTATGGCTTCAAAATTACTTGATCGTAGCTTTTTGTATATATAATAAACCTGAACTACATCAATTGTGAAATGGAAAGGGCAGCCCGGTGCACGAAGCTCCCGCCTATGCGGGGTTCGGAGAAGGGGCGGACCACAAGGGCCTATAGTAGGCAGCCTTACCTTGCATTTTGCAAGAGGCTGATTCCACGCCTTGAACCTGTGACCTCAAGGTCACGTGATGACAACTTTTATCGTTGCGCCAAGGCTCCCCTTCATCAATTGTGAAATGTATTATAGATAATGCACCCGAGTGATGACAACTATGAAATGTATTTTGAAACTCTACTAAAGTTTTGCAAGCTATACAAAGAAAAATGGGTACCATAAGATAAGGTTCAAAGGATGGGGCGAATTATCTATCTCCTATTTACGCAAATTAGATCATGGAATAGTAGTATGTTTTAGTTGCAGCTTTTTGTTAGCAACCTATCATGTTTTTTGAATCTTAACAAGGAGCAAGCTAAATAAACACTTTAGGGAAGGCTAAGTGCATTAAGAAAATCCTTGGAGGAGTGTGTGAAATCGAACTATGTAACTTCTGCCAACATGGTCAATATGTTGTCTCGACAAAGGGATATGTTAGATTTTATACTGATCTTCTCATTGCCCCTATTTTTTACTTGTACAAAAGGACCCACTTTTGTAGTAGTTAGGACTTCGGAGCATATAACACATGGATAGTCTCATGCTCGCTTGGGTAAGATACTGCTGCTGCAGCTCCCACACCTATTAAAGCTCATTTAACAGGCTGCCCCTTGTCCTCCATAAAGTCAGCAATAGAATGAAATCCTTATGTGCTTGCATCTCCATTTCTAGCACTTCCTCTCCTTGATGAGCTTAAACTAGAGTTGGTCCCTGGAAACTCATGACTAACAGAAAAATCCATTTAGTTGTTGGGAATTAGTACTTCTTCTAAATACCAAATCATGAACCATGTTATGCTCTCTCCTTAAAAGGTTCAATCAGTTCTCATCTCATATTTATTTGGCATCCAGTATGGTGTTTATTTGATGTAGGCAGCACTTGCACTCAAAGGTGTACTTTGTAATTCCTTAATTCTTGGTGGACTTAAAAGTTTGCGTCTATGTTAGCCTAGCATGTCTGACCTGCATACGTTCTTTGTAGTGATGCCATTTCAATTTTTATGTCAGCGTCTTTGCTATGCATAGATATTGCATTCAAAATCCCAACTTCTAAGGAATTTTGGCCTGTTATCTGTTTCAGGTACATGAAAAGGAAACATTTGATAGATGTTACTGAGATCTTTAGTTTACTTAATGGAGAGAAGAAGCTTCGACTGATCAAGCTTGTTTGCTATCTGATTCTCTTCTTCGTAGTTATATACAGGTCTATCTTTTCAGTGAACTTCATATAACTGCTATTCTTGTTTTCTCATTGGATGTTAATATCTTTATTGTAGATCCTACTCTGCACATGGGCACAAAACTCTGTCATATTTGCACTTAACATATAAAAGAACAAGATCTGTTGTGGAGCATTCATGATTTGAATATTTTGCTAAGTACATTTCATTAATTCTTGTTAATCTTACCTATTTTTCGGGTTGGACTTGTTCCATTCATCTTTTGATGATCTTTCAAGGAACACTTTGGACTTCTGGAATTTCTTGTTCTCTACTTGTTCTTGAACTTATAGTTATATCAATCCTTCTCAGGAACCTAGAGATTCAGACCTGAATTCTATATGCTATATCTTGCAGCATCATTTTTGGCCATTGCTATTCATGACCGTGTGCCAGAGTTTTAGTAATGAACTTGGCAAGTAGTTTTCAACACTGGTTATTCATGACTTCATGTCAAAGTTCTAGTAATTTGCTTTCACAATTTCATGTCTAAAGGGGCAGCCCCAATGCACAAAGCTCCCGTGTGTGCGGGGTCCGGTGAAGGGGCGGACCGCAAGGGTCAATAGTATGCAGCCTTACCTTGCATTTTGCAAGAGGCTGTTTCCATGCCTTGAAACCCATGACCTTAAGGTCACATGACGACAACTCTACCGTTGCCCCAAGGCTCCCCTTCACAATTGCATGTCTAGTATTCAAAAATCTGGATTGGAAATTCATCAACTTCCTTGCAAAATATTATATAATTATATAACTCTCATGGTGGTGAGAAAAACATGAGAAGGATGCAAGAAGGCACCAGTCATGTTTTACATGAACAAATTGGTTTCTGCTGGTGCTGTGCCTGATTAACTGAGTTTTCTGTAGAAAACCAACTTTTACAATATATATGCAGAAACCATCTGGAGAAACCAGAAAAAGTAATTCCAATAAGAATAAACAAAAACATGAGCTAACACAAATGAATAGAATGTAGCTTCGACCTAGAGATGTCGGCCCTTGCCAATTGGTAATAATATGTGGAAAGGAGTTCCTGCAATGTTAGTTAAATTTAACCTTCTGTCAGACTAACTCAAGTATACTGGAAAATAATTGGAAAGAAGCGAGGTGGATTTAGCACCGTGTCCTCAGTTTCCTTCAATGTGGCCTTTTGGAATTTGATTTTGTACTGATTGGTAACTCCACCTGTTGTGCAATCACATCACCACTTACTCTTGTAAGGGCTCTTGGGAAATATGTCAAGTACATTTAATGTTCTTTCTGCATTTTTGAAAGTGTTCCCCTTCTCTTATAAACCTGAAGATTTGATTTTATTATTTGATACATCAGATTCTCTTGGTTGCATGTCTTAAAGAGGTCTTAGCCCTTGGAATGTCTAAGGAAGAGGCAAGGCACAATGAATTACGATGCAGAATTTTCCAAGACTGTAGCAAGACCAAGAAATTATGGAAAGGTTAATATGTCCATTTTGAAGGCGCTACATTAAAAAGGAAAAAATTTCTTACAACAGATGAACAAAGAAGAAGAGAAATGTTTGTAAAATGTTTCAGCGAGTAGTTGGAAATCTGATGGAATGTGGCGACAAAAAAGAGGCTCATGCAAATGACAGTAAGGCCAGCAGGTGGGCCACTTTCCATGGATTGCCCAGGAGACACTACTGAGAGAGCAGCAGGAGTAAAAGAAAATATATTCAGTTTATGGGAATAGCGGAGAAGATGGCAGCAACGATGAGTTAATAGTAGGAAATGGTGGAAACTTTTATCTGAATTGAAGCAAAATGAGAGGGAGCAAAGTGTGTTGAGGAAATAGGGATGTTTTGGTACATATTCAAGCTAAAACAAGTTTTTGGGGCCAACTTTGAAGTTTAGAATAGAAGAGAAGCAATCCTTTTAAGATTCTATGTCATTACTCAAGATGATAATTAAAGATAGCATCTATTGGAGGGAAGAGAGGAAGAGAAAGGGAACAGAAATAAATAAATAAAGGGAAGGTTTGTTGCTTGACCCCGGTGAAAAAAATGAACAAGAAATTGATAAGAAGAAGAGCTTTGATACTTGCATGTTTGAAGTCTGCCAATGCCGGTCCTAAGCCCGGATAAAAAAGGAGGAGGGTCTTGCGTCAGGTGCCAGCCGGCAAGGGGGAAGTTAAAGATGATTCTATTATTTCTTTCTTACAAATGAATATGCATTTGTATATTAGTTTGTGAGGAAGAAATGAAAATCATCTCCAGCTTCTTAAAAGATGGCAACCCTTGTGTCAGGTAGCCAGCTGACAAGGGGGAAGTTGAAGATGATTCTATTATTTCTTTCTTACAAATAAATATGCATTTGTATATTAGTTTGTGAGGAAGAAATGAAAATCATCTTCAGCTTTTTAAAATATGGCCACCCTTGCGTCAAATAGCCAGCCGGCAAGGGTGAAGCTGAAGATGATTTTAATGATTTTAATGAAAATCATCTTCAGCTTTTTAAAAACTATGGCAACCCCAACATGACATGAATCGAAAAATGACATTCGCTTAAGCTAGGGCGTTCCCCATAAGCGACGCGCTGCATCGGATCCCGGATGCGGTGAAAAATAGGCAAGGGTTGCTAGGGCGTTCTCCCAAAAGTGAAGCGCTACATCTGATCCCGAGTGTAGTGAAAAATGGGCAAGGGCTGCTAGAGCGTCCCCTCGGAAGCGACGCGTTGCATTAGAACCCAGGTGCAGTGAAAAGTGGACATGGGTTCATACCATGGAGGTCAAGAAAGACGATAGTAAATAGGGTATCTCCAAAACATAAGATTAGCATTGCTACATGGAATATAGGGACATTGACAGGTAAGAGTTTGGACTTAGTAGACACGATGAAATGTAGAAGAGTCAACATCACTTGTATCCAAGAAACCAAGTGGAAAGGGGCTAAGGCTAGAGAAATAGATGGGTATAAATTATGGTACGTAGGAAAGGAAAATAATAGAAATGGTGTAGGAATAATAGTGGATAAGGAATTAAAGGATAAAGTTGTGGACGTTAAAAGACTCAGTGATAGAATTATAATAATAAAAATGATTCTAGGAGAGCAGATTATAAATATTATAAGTGCATAAGCAAGTAGGGTTGCAAGATATAATTAAGAGACAGTTTTGGGAAGATATGGAGGGAGTCATGCAAGAAATTCCCAACACTGAGGGGATATTTATAGGAGCAGACTTAAATGACTATGTAGGAAAAGATAATGAAGGATATGATAACATACACGGAGGGTATGGTATAGGTGAACGAAACGAGATGGGGGAGAATATCCTTGATTTTGCTTTGTCATATAACCTATCCATTGCAAATACACTCTTTAAGAAGAAGGATGAACACTTAATAACCTTTAAAGGTGGACTTCATAAAAGCCAAATAGATTTTTTTCTACTTAGGAATAATGAACGATCTATATGTAAGGATTGTAAGGTGATACCTGATGAGAGTTTAACCTCACAACATAGGTTAATGGTTATGGATATTCATATCAAAAGATGGAGTAAAAGAACTGAACTTAATACATATCCAAAAACTAAGTGGTGGAACTTAAAAGGAGAGAAAATAACCGCATTAAAAAATAAGTTGATGGTAGAAGGAAATTGGAACTATGAAACAGAAGTAAATACCATGTGGACTAATATGGCTGAGTCCATTAAGAAAGTGGCAAAAGATGTCTTAGGAGTATCTAAAGGTAAAAGGCTATTAACAAAGGAAACATGGTGGTGGAATGAAACAGTGCAAAAAGCTAGTAAAGAAAAACGAATGCGTTTTAAAGCATGACAGAAGATTAGAAATAATGAAAACTATGAACAATATAAGAATGCTAAAAATGTTGCTAAGAGAATAGTAAGTGAGGCTAAACTTAAAGCATATGATGAGCTCTATAATAGACTAGGAACAAGAGAAGGTGAGAAAGATGTGTTTAAACTTGCAAAAGTAAGAGAACAGAAGGGTAAGGACTTAGAGCATGTTAAGTGCATTAGAAGCGATGATCAAAGGGTATTAGTCAAAGATGATGAGATCAAACAAAGGTGGGAAATATACTTTCAAAAATTGTTAAATGACAATGACCCTGAGAATATAGGGATTGAAAATACTATAAATCTAAATAACACTGGATATTATAGATATGAATGTAGGATTAGAATACTTGAAGTAAAAGAGGCCTTGAGAAAGATGAAATCAGGAAAGGCCATGGGGCCTGATGGTATACCAATAGAGGTTTGGAAGCATATGGGAGATATTGGGGTAGTTTGGTTGACCAAGTTGTTTAACTAGATAATAAAATAAAAGAAAATGCCTAATGAGTGGAGGAAAAGCTCTATTGTACCAATCGATAAGAATAAAGGAGACATTCAGAGCTGCACTAATTATTGAGGGATCAAACTTATGAGCCACACCATGAAACTTTTTGAAAGAGTAATTGAGAAGAGGCTACTACATGAAACAAGTGTATTGGAGAATCAGTTTGGTTTTATGCCTGGGAGGTCTATCATGGAAGCTATTTTCTTACTAAGACAATCAGTAGAGAAATATAGGGAGAGGAGAAAAGACTTGCACATGGTCTTTATTGACTTAGAGAAAGCTTATGATAGAGTCCCTAGAGAGTTAATATAGATGGTGTTGGGTGGTAAAAGGGTTTCTCAGGGGTATATAGACATAATTAAAGATATGTATGAGGGAGTAGTAACAAATGTTAAGACCACTAGTGGCGTGACTGGTGATTTTCCTATCACTGTCGGATTGCACCAAGGATCGGCATTGAGTCCATACCTTTTCACATTAGTTATGGATGAGTTAACAAAACATCTGCATGAGGAGATTCCCTGGTGCATGTTATTTGCAGACGATATAGTCTTACTTGATGAGACAAGGGAGGGTGTAAACATTAAGATAGAGTTATAGAGAGAAGCATTAGAATCGGAAGGATTTAAAATTAGCCGAACTAAGACAGAATATATGAAATATAATTTTAGCAAGGAGAGTAGGAGTGGAACACCAGTTAAGATTGATAACCAAGAGGTCCCCATGAGAGACCACTTTCGATACTTAGGATCAGTGATCCATGAGAGTGGAACAAATGGAGATGTGCATCGGGTGTTTTATGTGATCGGTGGGTGCCACTCAAACTAAGGGAAAAATTCTATAGGATGGCTATAAGGCCAGCCATGCTCTATGGATCAGAGTGTTGGGCAGTTAAGGAACATCATGCTCATAGGATGAGTGTTGCAGAAATGAGGATGTTGAGATGGATGAGTGGTAAAACAAGAAAGGATAGAATTAGAAATAAAAATATTAGAGAAAATTTAGGGATAGCACCAATAGGTAACAAGATGAGGGAGATTAGACTTAGATGGTTTGGACATGTTCAAAGGAGACCAACAACGGCACCAGTTAGAAGGAGTGAGGCAATACAAGTTGAAGGTTCTAAAAGGGCAAGGGGAAGGCCCAAAAGAACGTGGATAGAAGTGGTGAGGAAAGACTTAAAAACTTTGGGACTAAATGAAACTGTGGTATTTAATAGAGTGGAATGGAGGAATAAGATTCATGTGGCCGACCCCTAATTGGGATAAGGTCTTGATGATGATGATGATGATGATGATGATGTTTGAAGCATGATTGAGCCACTACTAAAATCTGTAGGAAGAGGGACCTTTTCCTTATGATAATGCCAAAGAAATCAGCGTAAGGGTTTTGCATCAAATGGCTCTCAAACCTGTGGTGGATCCCAGGGGACAAAGTCAAAATGCTTGATCCTTTGCCTCATACTTTGAGATGCTCCTCCCCGCTGATCAAGCAGCGAAATAGCAAAAGAGTGTCAGCTCTCTACAGAGAAAAGAGAAATACAGTGGAAGGGTAGGAAAGCTGATCAATCTGCTTAATTCTGCTTTCACAAATCAAAAGGGGGGGGAGGGTGTGATTGATGCTTCTTTGACGAGTTTTGTGCCACTAGGGTATCACATTGTTGCTCCAACCCAGTAGGCAAACTCCGTTGAGTGGAGGCGTGCTCTTACTATACATATGGCACTGGCACATGCACATTGAGCAGGCTCCAGCCAACCTGGCAGCTTGCATGCATTAGCAGTATTGTGTGCATACTGTTGGTGCCAACATGTTTCTTCTGGTGGAAAACCCTATCATAAATTGGGATGTATTATGCAAAAATCAAGATCCGTGCCTCTTTATTGGCAGCCAATCGCTAAGTAACTCCCATTTAATCCATTTGACAGAGTGGAGAGATACCAGCTACCTCAAGTTGTTTTGGCTGCTAGAGAACCACTGGTGCAAAATCCAATAGTTGGCCTTTACATGTTGATGAATATAGAGAATATCTGGCTGCTTGTGAGCCACTGGTAATTGGCCTTCTGCATGTTCATATAAAGAGAGAATATCTGCTATTTTTAGACATTTGAAATCCCTATTCTTCTCTTCTTCTTTCATCTTCTCATCTCTATGTGTCTGTGGACCTATGGACAATTTATATAATAGTTGCACCGATTTTGGCAATGGTTGTCTAAACAAAATTTGACTTGTAGAAGAATAATAATATAACAGACTTTCTAGTTACTTTAATATTCACAACTGAAGTAAGATGTTTATATAATTTCTTTGTTCAAGGTCAAGGATTTCCCCAAGTCAGGAGTGGGATGAGTTGGGCAAGTGAATGATAGACTTGATGGGTTTTAAATATTGAGATAGAGGATCATGTGAGCCAATTTTTAGCAGCTCATCTTTTCTTTTGCTTCTCTTAAACCACATAGATTCTTCTCAATTAGAACATCTAGTTATTATCTAATATATGTTTAACATAGTGATTGAAGCAGCAAACAAACTTGTCTAACTATTATCTACCCTTGTCGCGATTTTGGGTGATTGTGTATAGCAATAGTTTTATGTATTTTACTTAATAAGAATCAAAGAAAATATTGCATTTTGCTGGAGCAATATACATATTGGAAAAAGCATGAAATAGTTGGCGTAGTGGTGTTATGGAGTAGGTCCTAGATATAAGGGTGTGCTAGAATGATGGTCGATTTGACCTGGTGTCATGAGACATCATTACCATGCCTATCCTAGCTGTTCTGCTTATTAAGAACAAGGGAAACACGGATGCAAAGCAAGAAGAGGGTTGGGCACTGATGGGAAGTTAATTTTAAGTTTTCTGTTGGTCATAATCCACAAGAGATATGGCTGGCTGCTAAGAAGTGTCCGTGTCTCCTTACGAGCTTGATAGGAGGATTTCGACAATGGACCCTAAGGTTTTCCATTATGGGCTCCTCTTTTCCACTTTGCCTGTCGAGAGTGATGGTATATTGTCAGTGATTGCATTATTGGGGGATGCATTAGTTCTACTTCTTTTCACAATGATCTGCAATTTTTTTTTTCTTTTGGATTGGTGAGCGGAATTGAACCCACAATCTAGTGGCTATGAACAAAGCACCTTCCTTCTAGTGATATAGCTATGTTGCTGAAAGGAGTTTATGATGGCTAGTTTTTGTGTTTTTAATAAATTTGAGTATCAGAACAGTTCCATCCTTGCAGGCTTTCGTGCAAATTTTAGTTAGCTTGGATTCTTTCAGAATTAGTTCTGGGCCTTTTCTTGGAGTGACTGCCGGTGATAAAGGAATGATATTGTGGAGATTAACTGTTACAACAATTTGGGTTATGGAATGAAGCCAATAGTGCTTGATTGTATAAAATTACAAATTAGCCAACTGGGAAGTTGTTACCTTGGAGATTGAACTCTACATAATTGGATGGTTTCTCTCTGGAAAAACACTGTGCTTCAGAATTGAATGATGATCTCTGTAGATAAAGTGGTGGCTACATATTCATGCCAAATTGAAAAACTGAAAAGAAAGAGTTGTGTGTGTTGATGGAACCTCTAGTTGGTATGAACATGAAGGATCCAAATGAGACTGAGTGGGGCCTCTTCTGACTGTCCTTATTTCTTAACACGAGTTGGCGTCGTCTCTTTGGTAGAGGGATATTCAAAAATGTAATTTCATGGCAAATAGATTGGGCCCTAGATGGGCAAAACATCATCATATGGGCTCTGGAACTTCATGGAGTGTTATCAACCATCGCACAACACATCCGGAGGTCTTTAAATGAGGTGGAGGTAAGACCACTATACAATGAGTGCAGTTCTTCAAAATGAATTGTTTGCTCAATGTGTAATTTCTGGTGTTCAATTATATGTGGTTTCTGGTTTTGTTTTTGTCTTTTGTTTTAGCTTTTCTGTTTTCTCTTCACTTTGGTGTGGAAACAGCTTCTTGCAAAAATGCAAGGTAAGGCTGCATACTATGGACCTTAGTGGTCTGTCCCTTGCCTGGACCCTACGTACTTGGGAGCTTAGTGCACCGGGCTGCCTTTTTTGTTCTCTTTTCACTTCCTGCTGGGGTCATTATATCATAAGGGACCTATCAGTATATTCGTCCTCCATGCAGGCTTATCTGTATCTTCATCCTATATTTCCTTTGCCATTTCAAGTTATTAACATTTTTTTTTTTTGAAAAAAGGAAAAGAAAAAAAGATGAACAGAAGACATTGGAATTTGTCTTTGACTTAGCACCAGGGAATAATACTAGTATTCTATTATACTTGACATAATCGTTTATAGTCCTGTTACTATGGGCTCCTCATCTTAAATTCTGAAAATAATGCCGGCTGTAAAAGGGAAAAGTTACCAATGGCTATTATATCTGATTCAGATGACGCCATGCAACTTGTAGCCCTCATTGTGCCATTTTTCATTTCTTTAGAAATGGGATTCTTTTCTAGAGATGAGAAATTATGGAATTATCAGTTGCAATGTCTTTGCGATATAAAGAGTCACTGGCCAGTTTCAGGTTCATTAAGTTTTGTTCAATGTGGTAGTTAGCATCCCTCCTGCTAGGGATCCTCAGGGCTCATGACTTCAATCTATATGAAATCTGGTTCATATTGTTTTCTTGTTATTCTGAATGCTAATCTTACTGTTCTGGATTCTACTCTCACCCTCTCTCCTTTCACGATCTTGTTTGTTGCAGGCTTGTGGCTACTGCTGTTGTCTCGCTTATTGATGAAGAGGATGGTCAATTTGAATCTGGGGTCTTTTGAAACCTTTGATGGTAAGTTCATCCTCAAAATTGATCTGCTGCCCCTTATTAAAGGAGCTCAACATGAACCAGAGAAATTTTAGATTTGTTCTATTTCCATCTTTCTTTGCTGTGGCTGCTCAACTACAGATCAATTTTAATGGAGATTAATAATTTCCAATGATGTTTGCATGCCGGGAGGGATTTTTTGCTTATCTTATGTTGCCCATTAACTTCTAAAGATGGAGAAACCTCTATAATGTCGAAAGTTAATTGAATTTAGAAAGTTGTCAGTACTTGCTGTAGTGGAGATGACCTTCAATCTTGTTTCAAGGGTACTCGTGAAGAGATGTATTGTCTTATGAGTTTGCTCTTGTTGCTGCTATTTTCCTCTCATACTTTGGTCATTATCATTTTTCTGATTGTTCAAAGCTAATCTGTGGATGGCCGTGCAGGATAACCTCTTGGACAATCAAATTATGCAGTCAACCCAGTCACTGAAATTTTATCTGACTGGAGCTGTCATGGGAGAATTGGCTAAGCAGTCAATGGTTGGAAGGGTGCTGGCTGGCGTCTGTTGAATACCGTATTTACTGGTTTCCCTTATGGATTGCATCTTCTGTCATTTAGTGGTTTCTGCACATAAATGAGAAGCATTTATTTCATAAATTTCTTTGTAGATGCCAGTTTTTCTACTCAAATGGAAAGCATTTGTTTCAGATGTTTCTGCGTAGGTGCTCTGTCTAACTATTCCATTTTTCATTCTATATGGATCTTGGAAAAGTTTGGATCTGCTTCGGACTGGTAAAATGATTGGAATTTTTGAATTTTTAGTTGAATTGTGTACAACTTTACCTTGAAGTGTTATTTTTGTAGATGATCTCTCCTTGGAAACTCCGTAAAGTCAGTGGTATATTGGTTAGCAACGAGAGACACACCGAGTGACCCTCCTTTAATTCATTAGCAAATTTTGCAATATTAACAAGTTTATTTCCCCAAATTAAATGTTGTAAATTACCTTGAGAAATTGATAGGTTCATGAAAAAAATGACAATGAACTGATGAAGCAATCACATGAATGACATTCGCGAATTCGTTTCTAGCCAGCAAGGGTAATTGTTTTGGAGGGTCTCCATGTTTCATATTCCGGTATAACATTGTTTATGTTAGTTCTGACTGTTTATTTAAGGTGCTGATAGTGGCACAAATGCTTTTCGTATACGCAAGAATGGTATGGGTAATTTGAGTAAATTTCATTTTATAGGTTCCAAGTGTGTTGTAGGTTCTCTTCTACGGCTGGAGAAAAAAGAAGGTGAAAAAACATAGCTACTTTTCCTCCATTTTAGAATGAGAGCCTTCCCCAAGCACACAAATAAGGTGGAGAAAGCCTAGTAATCTCAGCTACTTGCAGCCATCAAGCTTGAAATCAGAATTTTGAGAACCCATATTTCTAATCTCTCAAACCCCAAAAGCCCATCTTTTGTTGTTCTTACCTAATCAGTTGTGTAGATTATCACTACAATCAGATAGTTCAGCTGCCTAAACAACAGAAAACCAACATTCAGTTATCAAAAACTTTTTCAAAACTACAGATTCACTGGAACCGAGATCATAAATCTCATCAGAAACTTCCAAATCTCATTGAGGCCTAATTCAATACTCAAATTCCTCCAAAACCATTTATTCATTGAAACCCAGGTAATAAATCTTGTTAGAAACACCCAAATCCCATCATTATCTATGAACTCCTAACTTAAATACCCAGAAAAATCCAAGTAATTGGCGCAAGAGTCCTAGTAATTCCTTATAATAATAATACATGCCCAAAATCTTCAAACCACCATGCTCCTTCAGAAGGGATTCATCAAGAGTTGTCTTAACAGAAAACTACTACAAGTATGGCTGCTGCCATTTCTGTGAAAGCAATCATTTTGCATGTAAGTGGGCTAGAGATCAGCTTATGTGAGATCAATCTTCTTATTTTAGGGCTTTGGCTTTTAGTCTTCAAGCGAAGAATGAAAATGATAATTCAAATACTAAAAAGCTCTTTTGACGATGAAGATAGGTGCTTGATTTGTACTAGTACGCGAGATTTGGAAGCAAGCTTCAATTGGTTCATGTGAATGGAGGAGCAGTTTGCTTTCTAGTCCATGCACGGCTCTGGGCGGCAAACAAAACAAAATAAAATAGTAATAGATCCCACTTTCTCATTGTAATGTTGTATTTAAACATTAGAGAAACTACTGGATCTTTGCATTTTATCCATTTGCCCTCAATATTCTTGCCGTAATAGAAAACTTTGGTGCAAATATCACCGCCCTTTTTTTATCTTATAGATATGAAGGTAAAAATCATATACAACATCAAATTAATCTTCAGGTGAATATGTTATCGTTCCTTTAGTTTGAATGATTTAGGATGTAACAGAACAGCCAATTTCGGAATTATGTACTTGGATGCAATGACTTCAGTTCTTTGGCGTGGCGGCATGATTTAGTTTGTTCAGTGAATTATATTAACAAATTTAACTCAAATTTATTGGTTAGATCTACTAGTACATTACGAGGTCCCCATCAAGTGAACTGCTTCTACTTAGCACCCTAATATCATATTCAAACTTTGGCCAATGCTTTTCCGGTGTTCTTGGCGTCGCCTGAAGCATAATCACCTTGATTTTGGGTTTAAACGACAGATTCAACACATTTACAGGTGGAAATATAGTGCCCACGACTCGACTTTTTCGAGCAACTTATTCTGCTCTTCTCCAATGGCCATTGATCATGCTTTGATTGTAAAACTTACAATTCTCCACGAATATTAACAAGTAAAGCGCCATTTTGAGGGCGCATGCCTTTGTAGTAGTTTGGCCACGAACATTCCTACATCCATTTTGGGGGTACTGGCCATTGAATTTGGACAATCTGATAGGCCATGCTCTGAAAGCCCAAATCTCTTGACAGGATTGTTTCCTTGGGTATTAGTTGGAACAATTCTTTCTGAGGAAACAGCTGAAAGTAAGTGTGAGTTTTGGTTCTGTCCTAACTACCATTTTATAGGTCTACATGCCTACACTAAAGGTTCTGCTCGGTCAATTGGTCCTTGATTCATCAAAGGCCAAACCATTGATCGATTATCCCACTTTAGGAGTTGGATCGTTTGACTAGAGCCATTCAAATAGGCTATACAGCAGTCATACTTCCTTTGTAGTCTTTATTCTAACTCTAGAAAACACCATTGTTTCCTCGAGTAGTATTAAGATCTCTAGTCTGAGAATTATCAGACACCGAAAAGTGGTCTATTTGATCCTTTCTCAATGAACTGTTTACCATTTGTATGGGATATTGTATTTGGCCGAATGGGCAATGCAAAGGAAATGATCTTTGCATGGAAATGAAAGAATCCGGAGTTATTAATGAAGAAAATTCTGCAGAATCAAAAGTAGCTTTAGTCTATGGTTGGATGAATGAACCATGGGACTTCGTATGAGAGTTGGTTTGACTGCCCTAAACGCGGCAGAATGTTTCTTTAGCTGTCCACAGAAAAGCTTATTCGTTGATAGCTTTCCTTGTGTCAACAGCCCCTACAGGGAACTATTATTTTTACCAGGTTCGTATTTCAGCCACCTCCCTTAAGTTTAAGCTTTCACTGCTTCTTTTAACTCATTCCAATTAATACAAGTGTTTAGCACAGCTAGACGGAACTCAAAAGAAGGGGCTAGTCTTAGATCGAAGACAATGAAGTTTGCCACAATATTTACTCTTGAATTTCTCTTTGATTAGATGAAAGTTGGGCTTGATTAAAGCAATTTATTAAAAGATTACTGAATCCACGACATCCATTTCAATAGAAAGATTTGATAACACATTAAAAGGCCACGGAGAAAAAAAAAATTGCTAAGTTCCGAGTCTATTCATCATTGTAATTTAAGGAATGCTAAGCCAAAATCCCTCCATGTTCAGATGATCCGCCTCACATTCATTTCAGTTTTCCTGCTGTACATGTTGTATTGTGATAAAATCGCTCATCTTCTGCGCCAAAAATGTTTTCCATTACGTGATCCAAACATCAGAAAGTTAACATCCCTCAATGGAGAAGAATTTTAGAGTAACCCCATTTGTTTTGTGTCCCAGAAGAAGAACAGTTCTATGCCTTTTTAAATGTCTAGAGACAACAGATTTTTTATATTTTATTTTTGTAGTTAAGAGAAAGGTTAAAATTTTCTCATGTTTATTTGTATATGTGTATGTGTCTAGCAGAATTATAAAGGGATGCGCCCAATAGGTGCTTTCTTATGAAGCACCCCATTTTTGTATTGAGGGGCGCCATGTTTGGATGATCCAACATGTTCATCTGAATGCTATAACTTTGGATGGCTTTTAACATCCTAAAACGTTAAATTTAGACTTGGGTTTACACAAAGTTTATAGGCAGTTTGTTTACTGTGAGCAAAAGTACTACTTCGAAATGCTAGACCCATTCAATTCATACAATTTTTTGAACTAGTAGTCATTTAAAATTTTAGAAATCAGATGAACAAGTTGGATCATCCAAAGATGAGATCTGCTTTGAGAGGACACGGCTTATACATTCCTTTTCTTATGCACCTTACTCATAGTTTGTCAGACAGCTGAAGAAAAAGACAGCTATATTTATATTTTCCCACATGCAGAGTCGAGTTGGGGCAACGCGTGGCCAAAGTATAAAATGCTAGACATTTAAGCTTTCTTTACGTATCTAAACCTTTGCATGTGCAGAAACATACAATGAGGAATCACCATCCCACTATTACTTTGATTCTGGGCAGCTTTTCACGTGCAAAGAGAGACTGGTAGAGCCCAGAAGAAAAGGGAAGCTATATTAGTTTCCCCTGGTGGTTGCTAACCAGGTTTAGCTAGAAGTTCACTCTACTGGTTACAACCCTAGATAGATCATTTTCTATGACCCAGACCATTCATTTTCCGGGGCCTTCTTACATGCACCATTGCACAACCAATCTTTTGATTCCTCAGTTCGTGTATCAAACTTTGAACATGTCAACCATCATTTGTATGCACCAAACAATTAAGACAAGATCATACACTGAAGCAATTCTTCTTTTGGAGGACAGAAGTAGAAATTTTTATTGAAGGTCGATTGCAAGAAGTACAACTCTCTCCTCAGACCACAGATCCAAACTAGAAGGGTAAAACTCAGAGCCAGGAAGAGGCCACAGGATGTTACTAACCGCTAGAGAATCACCATACCAAAAGGCAACAATGTCGGAGGGAAGGGCATACAAACAAGTACAAAGAATACCCATGGCACCTTAGCCCGAAATAGAATGGCCCTGAATCTAAGAGATGAACAGTTAGACCGTCCAAATTTCCCTCTCTGTCTGACTTTTGGCTTTGTGTATGTAGAATCAGGAGCACACAAAATCTCTATTGATCTTGACTTGCATGGCAACTGTTTTCTCAGTTATTTTGAGTAATTTGATTACTTACTCCGAAGAGGAGCCTCGGCGCAATGGTAGAGTTGTTATTGTATCACCTTGAGGTCATGAATTGAAAGCGTAAAAATAACCTCTTGCATACTCTTGTAGTTCGCCTCTTTACCAAAATCCCAAATAAGGGGGTCTAACTATCACCACCGACCCGTTTTTCTTTTTATTTCCATCTCAACTATTTGAGTTCACGTCACGACGAAATACAGGGACCAACTCTCTATCATAAAACTCATCAGAACACACATCCCATGTTCTGTTGAAGATAAGGTTAAAAATACTGTCGGGCGTTGGATGGTCAAGCCTTCAGATCTTGACACGTTGCACTGTTGCATGTGGTTCGCACGTGATCCTCCCGTGGTTCGGCCGCTGTCTGATAGTTCACTTGGTCACAGTCATGCACCATTGTTCCTCCGCGTTCATCGTTTCCTGCCCACTAAATCTAGAAAATAAGCAAAAGAATGATTTTAGATCTACAATTTGATCCTAGCATTCCATGTATTTGTGTCATATAATGGCGACTCACTGCCCAAAAGTTGCATTCTAACTTACTAGGCCATCTTCAATTGTGGCTCCAAAGCAAGCGCCTTAAAATGAAAATGCCACTGATTTTTAAGATAATTAAGCTGCGGGGTCATCGGATAAGCATAATTTTCTCTGATTTTAGTTCACCAACAATAAAAAAGTCTCGTTGCAATGGTAGAGTTATCGTCGTGTCACCTTAAAGTCACGAATTCAAGACTTGGAAACAGTTTCTTGTAAAATGCAAGGTATTAACTCTTATGGTGTGTCCATTCCCTGGAAACCGCATACGTGGAAGCTGCCCTTTTTAGTCCACCAAAAATCTGAAATATCAAACGGGCGGTCATATTTTAGGTTCGAATCTTTGACAGTGCCAATTGACTGGCGTGGAAACAATCAGAACAAGCTTTGACACTCGCCTAGCATATCGGTTCCAGGAAGGTTCAGAATAATACAAAAACATTCTTTAACTGTAACACCCATGCAGTCTTAATAAACAAGAGAACAGAACACTGAAACTACTGCTCGAGAAGTGCCAACAAGGATGCCGTATCAACCAGATAAAACTGTTCGATTACTGATAAAAATGCCCAAGAAGTGTGGATTATTTGTTCTTGAGTGATTCTATCTATGTTTCAGGAGGCTGCTACAATATTATTTATGGGCTTGGCTATCTTATCACCTATTGTATTTCTTGGTAATCCTAAAACAAAGTTAAAAATAGTTGAACATATGTAAATGATAGTTTTAAAACTCATTTAAGTTACCTGATTCATCGGCAAATTGAGTCACTTGAGGAGTCGACACAAAAAATATTACTTTGGACTGAGATCTGAACCTCAGGAGAGAGCCAAAGCCACAGTATGACTCAGCTCGAGTTTTAATGAATATGAGTTTTTTTGAGTCACCAATGAGTGAACTGGAGTTAACTTGACTTTCCTCACTTTCTAGTTTAGCTTTTAAACAATTAACAAGCCCTAAAACTGCCATTAGGAGGAGGTCCGATTACCCTGTATGAGTAATTTTGTACAGAGTTTGCTATCTCTGTGTCACTAGGCCAAACAGCCCTACATGTCACTTTAAGTAAGGTCCCGCTGCATTATAGGATATGAAAGCGATGCCATGACTTCTGTAAAAGCCTACTGGTTGGACAGTTGAGCAAGGTCTTATCACAATTACATCTAAATCTGGCTAAAACAACACTTTCGAAGTGATTCTTTGCACATGGACCATTTGACCTTCTGATGAATCAACAGCATTACTTTAGAACATCATCTACCTTTTCAAGTAGTAGCTAAGCTCTAGGCCATCTAAGCTGTTTATTCACCAACTGAACGGTCGAGATCGGCCGCTTTCGCTTCCATAAGACAGCATCTTCCATAAATATTTACTTATTTAGATGTAAGTCTAGAATGAATGATATAATGGAGAAACTTTGATGAGTTGTCTTTGATCAATCATTCCTCGCAAAGGAAGGAAGAAGACCCGTAACGCGGTTCAAATCCTGAACATATCCGCATGAATTACGCGCGGAGAGACACTCCAACCTAAGTCCACATGGTTTGCTGCATGTTTCCTTCAAACGGTCTCTATCGCTTTAATAACAGCCAGATACCCGATTTCATATGAAACGATGCTTCGAAGAAGCTGTCACCTTGCTTAGACCTTGTAGGATCTTATATGGCATTTGCGCGTGTAGATCAGTGGATGTGACGTAGATTTCGTTGATCCAAACCGATCATCTTCGAGGTCGGATGTCGACTACGATTATCCCTCTCTCTGTACTCTTCTGCTCTTTTACTTTCCTCTTCTTTTCTTCATTCTTTGATGTCTGCCACTTGCTATGTAATATCCGAATCCTACCGGGTACTAACCTAGTCAGGGCCTATCTTTTATATTGGCCAGATACCAAAATTCATGACCATTGGATGATTTTAACTTTACCATTCTATGCTTTTAAGTCAGGATCATTAAAAATTTTCAACTAAAAAACTAGTACTAGAGGCATTCACTGACCTGAGTATTTGCATATAGCCTAAATAAGGGAACCAAACAATTGAAAAAGGTGATTGGATCAGATAATTCAAAGGTGAGGCTTAGCTGAGTGGGATCCTAGAGTCAATCCGGATAGCCTCTCTCTCAAGAAAAATAGTAGAGACAATGGGCCCACCATCTTGATCCACGTCAAGGCAGCCAAAAAACATATAGCAGATTAAGGGTGGCGACATCTGATATAAATCTATGGGTGCCTCAGATTTTGGTGGACGAACGGTCTGGATTACCAACCACGCTGGTCCTACACACAAATTCAAACACATCCAAAGGTACTAAACTACACGCGCAGACGCCAGATGAGGACACACTTAGGATCTTAATGACTAGATTAC
The DNA here is from genome assembly GCA_035236585.1 of Warburgia ugandensis. Lineage (NCBI taxonomy): Eukaryota > Viridiplantae > Streptophyta > Magnoliopsida > Canellales > Canellaceae > Warburgia > Warburgia ugandensis. Next base: position 6,002,398 of record CP141133.1, read on the forward strand.
AGTTTTATTTACTCCACCAATAAATAAAAGAAAAAGGAAAAAAAATCGTAGTTTTTTAAACGTTGGAGAACTGCTGCCTCAGATAAACTTACCGCCCGAAACCCGACAAAAATAAAAACGGATTTCCCATGATCCTTCCTCCAGTGAAGGTCATCATCGAAATTCAAAAGTAATAGAAGGGCATTTTCGTCCGAAAGCACTTATAAAACCGACGCCGTTCCCATCGCAAAAACCCGAACGCCAAGCTCCCAAAACGCGCACAGAAAAACAGAGGGAACACAAAAAAATGGCTGTCTTCCGCTTCTTCTTCTTCCTCGCCGCCGTGATCTCCGTCGCTACCGCCTGCCAGCCGTCAGACCGTGCGGCTCTCCTCGCCTTCAAAAACGCCCTCCATGAACCCTACTTGGGCATCTTCAACACATGGACGGGCAACGAATGTTGTAAAAACTGGTACGGGGTGAGTTGTGACCCTTCTGACGGCCGAGTCGTCGATATCAACTTACGCGGCGAGTCGGAAGACAAAATCTTCGAACGCGCTCACCGGACAGGTGTCATGACCGGCGTAATCTCGCCGGAAGTGTGCAAACTAGATCGCCTGACGAATTTCGTGCTCGCCGATTGGAAAAACATCTCCGGCCAGATCCCGACGTGCATCACCTCACTTCCTTCACTTAGGATCTTAGACCTCATTGGAAACAGACTCACCGGCCGTATTCCTGCAACAATCGGAAACCTAAAACACCTTACCGTTTTAAACGTCGCCTATAACCTGCTCGACGGCAGCATTCCGGATTCCTTAGTGAATCTCGGTTCGTTGATGCATCTCGATCTAAGTGACAACCGGCTCTCTGGCCCGATTCCTCAGAGCTTCGGGACACTAAGAATGCTCAGCAGAGCACTTCTTAGCAAAAACATGCTCTCCGGCCAGATTCCGAGCTCCATCGCTAATATTGACCGCCTTGCAGACTTAGATCTGTCAATGAATCAGATCTCGGGTTCGATTCCGGCATTCCTCGGGAAAATGCCTGTACTCTCGTCACTCTATCTCGACAGTAACCGGATCTCCGGCGGAATTCCGGCAACTCTGTTTCTAAGTCAGGGGATAAATAGCTTGAATCTGAGCAGAAACATGGTTGATGGAATCATCCCGGATTCTTTCACTTCAAGATCGTATTTCACTTCTCTTGATCTTTCTTACAACCGTTTGAAAGGTGCGATTCCAAAATCTCTTTCGTCGTCATCATACATCGGTCACCTGGATCTGAGTCACAACCTTCTTTGTGGCCAGATTCCGGCCGGATCTCCGTTTGATCATTTAGATGCTTCTTCTTTCGAGAGTAACGATTGTCTCTGTGGAATTCCACTACGTAAGTGCTGATATTGGGGACGACCGAAAAACTTGTTTCGGATTGAAGTTTCGGTTCTGTAGTTTCTGTGATATGTAGCAGAAAAATATGATTTTTTTTTTCTGTTTAATTTTCTTTTGCAAGTCGCTCTTATCGTATGGCAGAGTATAGAATATATGTTTGTATGTGCTTGAAAATGCACGAGGAAAAACGATATTAAGATTATGAAAATGGTATGCTTTTACATTTTTACCCCTAACTTTTTATACCGACACCCCTGATTTTCGTATCTCTGTGCTCTGACTGCAATTTGACCAAGTTGAGATACAATGTCACAGTCGAATGAAATAAAATGGTAAAAGGCTAGTGTGGTCAAAGTTGATGAGCCTTGGAGGAAAATTACAAAGACGCCATTTTCTACACCGCTTGTCATCCAACCGTCCATTTCGTGAACTGACAGTTAAAAGACGATCATGTGATTCATTTCTTGCCAAGTTGTCTTCTACCCGGAACATTAGTGCGGGGCCTCTCATTGGTTCTGACAGCCCCATTGGTGAGTGCTGTATCAGTGCCCTTCAAGTGGGCCTCACTAGATCCACCAAGCAATGGCGAGTAGGGCATGAATATACTGGCCAGCTCATTACAACTGTACCAATTTCTTGGTTTTATTACGGTTTTGAAATAGGGCAGTTAGATCATAAATGGCAACCACTTAGGGATAGTGGCTGAAACTGAGTGAAGTAAATGGGCCCAGCTAATGATGCACACCCTTCAGCCTGCTAGGACATATTAGACCAATACATTCTAGAGTAAAATGAAAGGCTCATTAAATTTGGGTCATTAGTGGAAGATTTGTAACCAATCAGTAGTCCAAATGGGCAGACATGGGCTGTAATTTGCAGTTCAAATCAATCATCATCGTCCAAGTCTTATCCCGATTGTGGATTAGCTACACTAATCTTATTCCTTGGTTTCCTCTATCAAATGTCATGGTTTCATTTAATCCCACTAAATAAAAAGGAGTAATCCCGGTGGACGAGCTCCTACATATGCCAGGTCTGGGGAAAGGGCAATTTTATCTATGGTTCATGCCTGCCAACAGCTTCGGGATAAAACAACTACAGACTTGGCTCTTACCATTCCTCTACCAATAATTCCCAGTGTTCTACTATTCAACGGTCAGGCATATGACTATTCTACATGTATGTGTTCTCTGTTGTGACCTCCAAGGAGAGATCACACGACGACAACTCTATAATCCTTCATTTACATCGTATGGACGCCAAACGCCCTTCTCAATTATCATCTACCCAGAAATCGACGGCAATAAATTACTCAAGGAGGTGGGTTTTCAACAGCAATTAGGGGCTGTTTGGCATGGGAATGGCAATCCGTGAATATGCTTTTCCAGCAACAGCTATCCCTTTACTTTTTCTTGTTTCTTGGAACAGTGAGGAAAAGGTTAATTACATCAGCGATATCTGAAAACGCTTATTCTTCCGTGCCAAACTGCCCCTTCGTCTCATGATAGGATGATAATGTAGATGATTCCACATATGTGATGAAGTCCATCTCATAATCACGCCTGAAGAATTTTACAAAAATAAGGCAAGTCAGTTAAATAAATTTTAAACCTAATTAAGAGTCCTAATCAGAGAATAAAAGGAAAAGTAAAATTAGAATCATACTAGAAAATTTTACACTGCCTCTGACCTCTATAAATAGGACCAGAGACAGAGCCAAAAGTATCAAGAGAACAGAAACGGGTGTAATCTCTCTTATACTAAAAATTTTCCATCCTCCTCTCGTGGACATATAGGCTATACATAGCTGAATCACGTAAATCTCTGTATTCTGTGTGTGATTGCATTTCTGTATAGTTTGGATCATAGTGGCTGCGCCTCACAATATGCTGGTTCCCCGTGTGATTTCCAGCCTGATTGGCCAGAAATTAATATATGTTTTCCGAAGGAAATATTACGTACCGACTGAGCCAATTATTTTAAGAGAATGACACAGCAGTGGCAAATGGTGGGTGTATTCATGAGCCATCAGTGGATCGATATAGGCTGTTTACTTTTGGTGGAAAGAAAATCATTTGGTGTGCTTAATTAATTTCCACTAACCCTGTCACTTCTTTCTGTCGCAGTGTCATACGGACCATATTTGCTAATGGCGCTATTTAATTTGTTAACCACTTTTCTATCAGTCTTTCGACAATCATATCGACCATTAAGAGTTGATAATCCTGCACATTGAAGATTTAAATGCTATTATGAAATATGGGAAGGAAATTACCGAAAGTCCATGCTGTATATTTACTGTTAGCGGCATATGAGATTTGGGAAATTCAAATGTTGTTGGACGTGCAACTCGTGTTTAGTCCACTTCTTACGAACTTAAGCTTTTAAGTTTAAAGGTAATCCAACATGGTACCAGAGCTTTAATGATCATCAAGGAATTTTGAGACTCTCCGTTTACGAAATCTAAGCATAAAAAAGGCCTTCTACTTGAGGGGATGTATTAGAGCTATAACTACTATTGCCCACTTCCTATCGAAATATGAGGCCTTTATTGATTGATGGTCAATCTTCTAATGGATCTACATCCTGCACCAAAGCCTTATAATGTAGTGGTGCAACAAGGAGTCTCTCACCTGAATGACCGTAGGCAGTGCACGCGGGTGTGCGTGTCTACCCTTGAAGAAAAAGGAAGGAGAAAGAAAATAGCCACGTTATAGATTAGTGATAAGCAAACAGATTGGGCATCTGATGACATTAACCTTCCTATTGCTTAAAATTAAACAACCACTTCCTAAACAATGTAAGGCTTAGGAAGTTGTCGTCGTATGACCTTGAGGTTATGGGTTCAAGGCATGAAAACAGCTTCTTGCAAATGTAAGGTAAGGCTGTGTACTTTAGGCTCTTGTGGTCTGCCCCTTTCCCAAACCCTGCATAGGCTGGAGCTTCATGCACTGGGGCTGCCTTTTTTTTGTCTTTTTTCTTTTTCTAAGCGATGTTTTGCATGCCGTAGATAATATAGATAATGCGGTAGTCTATCTAAGGTGTGATCCTCAAGATGAGCAGCGGTTTGAATTGGATCACCAAATAACAAGATCCCACATGTACTTTTAGTTGCCACGCGATTGAATGTGCATATAGTGATATACACGAGGCAAAACCATCTAAAACTCTGCTAAAATATTGTGGTGCAACAAAGACAGTTATAAGTTATGCATGTATTTGATGGGAAATAATTTAGCATGCAAAAATTCTCTCTCTCTCTCTCTCTCTCTCTCTCTCTCTCTCTCTCTCTCTCTTTTTTTTTTTGGTGAATGGCACCGGTGGTTACACCTAGTTAACAATCAATATTCCAAACCATTCAGCCCTAAGAAAAATACGATAGTTGAACCGTGTCTGTTGATTTGTACCGGTTTTCTTTCAAGTATTTTTTAGCATTTTTGAATTTTTTAAGAGGCAGTTTTTTTTTATTAAAATACTGATTATTACCTTTTTTTTTTGTAATTATTGTCCAATTACAGGGAACACAAGAAAAGGTTAGGTTCATTTTCACGTGCGAATAGGTGATCTACATTCCCTCACAATAAAATTAAAGAGTTTTAATTAGCAAAAAGGTAGCTTTATATTTGCAAAGTACCATATTTTGGCACCAATAAAAAGGGCTTCTGTAAATGTGCATACAAATAGATTAAAATAATAGGCATGAGGGTGTTTAGTTTAGCTAGTACTTAGTTTATGAAGAACAAGGAAAATGGCAAATTATAAAAATTTAAAAGACAAGAAAAATAACAGCAACCCATTCATCTGCATCTAACTAGCATTAAGTTATATTATTATAGACAAAAATAAAGGATCATTATCCTGGATAAGAATTATATTATTATAGGCACATTTCAAGATTAGAATTGAAACGTTGGAAAAAATTCAGAAATAGACATTTGTATAAAAATAAAAAGTCATTTTTTTAAATTAAAGGATAGGTTTTTAAACACAAAAAAAGCTCCAACAAGAGGGTCTTTTTAAAGTTTGATACGGCATAAAAGAAATACGAATTTTAAAATAAAAATGGAGTTTTTTTTTTATTTGTAAAAATATAACTACAATGAAGAATGTGGTGTGGATCTAGTAAGTAGCTTTCATGGCGCTTTAACTGCAAAGATCAGAGTATATTATTATCACGTTTTGCACCGTCCAGCCCCACCAAAAGCAACAACCATTTTTAGTCACTATTATCTTGTGATTTTTAGATGCGAAATTCAACGTCCGAAAATGACTGCAACTTCTGCATTTTTCCTTATAATTATGAGCTTAAAATGTCAAAGGAACAAAGCAAAAGTTGCAGTCATTTCCTTCGAACTTTAAAGCTTATAATTACGAGAGCCCTTTACTTTTTTAAACAATTCGTTAACAACCAAGTAGAAGAATTGAATGTGGCGATCAACAGGGAAGCTTGCTTTGGGACCCACATCGGTGAAACTACCGGTTGATCCATACCGTCAAACTTAGTAGACCAACAATGGATTTGGTCCCACGCAAGCCAAATGGACATCCTATCCACTCGTGTAGAGCAAAATCTTCATCTTTCACACCTTGACCGTGCAACCCTAAACAAGCTTCGTGGGTCAAGCGTCTAGGATCATTTGATCCACACAAACCAGCTCATGGAAGTGGGATGGATTTGTGGCCAGCTATCAAACCAACGAGATGTGGGTATCCTCTCTCTTTGTATCATCACAGACTCAGGATAGAGACAGCAGGAAGATGGCATTGATTTCAAAGGATCGGATTGGATCGGAAGTTCTCATTCCTCCATCATCATTTTCATCATTAACTTCAAATCCAATCATGGAGTGGTTGTGATGTGATCATGATACGCTTATGAACCTTAATATCTTTGTGATGCTGATCCTTGCCTGCAACTTTTTATTTCAAAACTAGCTCTCTCTTATTGTATTGAAATGAAAGAGAGAAAAAAGAAGAAGATTTGGATAGATTAGACGAATGGGTGGGATCATCCAAAGATGGGTCCACCCTGTTAAACTGGGGCCCTGCGGCCAACTGACCAGGTGATGGGACCCTCGGACTATAGCATTCCTTTAGAGGAGTTTGGACTAATGACAAGAACTCACAGAAGTTACAAAAGGGACTGGCTTGAATGGCCAACTTCAGAAGTTACCCATTGCATATTCCTTGTAAAGCCCTTCTTTTTTCCTACGAAGTATGAACAAGAGTTGAATTTAAACCCAGTACCCCTTCGGATGCTCTAGCTAGCATAAAATTGCAGTTATTCTGTGGTCCAATCATCTATCTATCTGATCCATGCAAATACTATGTCCCACTTCTTTATACGATCAGGACTGTTGATTTGTTAGGACTTGCGTCGAGATTGGCTGAATCTACAAATCTAAGCCTTCAGGTTCTTGGAGGCATGTAAGCCGTTATTTTAGTCACTTAAAAGCAATAACTAATGAAGATTATAATATTAAGATTGGGGTAGATGTTGGTTATGATTATGATCATGACATATCTGCCCCATTTGTGCTTTTGTCTTCAGCCATAACATGTTATAAGAGTTGAACAAGAAAAAATAAGCAAATTCATTGACTACTCTAGATCGAGAAGATATATAGGACAATAAGCGAATATTTTTAACATTCAAGTTCAATGATTAAAATGATTAGAAATAATTGACTAATGTCATGTTATGTCAAAAAATTTATTTTTTATTATTTTTTAAGAATTACAAAATAAATCACTCACTCAAGTTTCTAAATTTAGGCCTTTGATCAAAGAAAAAAGTGGAGACTCGAACCTGGACCAAGAGTATTCGAGGCGAGTTGAAAGAAAGAAAAAAACCCTTAGGCGACCAGGACTAATTAAGTCCAGCCTCCACTGCGTGAACTCCTTGAAATGGTGAAAGTTAACGAAGATCCTTAGAAATGATTAGGAAACAGCTGCAAATCTATAATTTTCAAGTCAGATTAGATAATTTGGAGTTTTCTTCTTTTGTAGCTGGTGGGGATTGAATTTTCATTATTATGCAAGCCAGACGGTGAAGACGAGTGCTTTCCTCAAGGCCCACTGGAAGGCCCTGAACTAATGGCGTTGGACCAACTACTAACGTCTGCATTAAACTGAACCCTTTCATTCACGGATTTATCTGGGCCACAATTTATTTGTGCTCCAGGCTATAAATGATCCTTAATTGGATTCTGACAATCTAGGGTCAGTACCTGCCCGCAAGTAGACAACGCTGCATAACTCTACAACACGGATTTGCGAGAAATTTGTAACAGTATGAGAGGCCGACCAAGAGCAAATGCTGGCCCCATATAGAGATAACATGGACTACGATCAAAGTTTGCGGATGATTCCACTTATCCAGTTAATACTTGCAAATGAGTAAAGTTGTCATAGTGTAATTTTGAGGTTATGGGTTCAAGGTGTAAAAACATCCTCTTATAATTATGAAAGGTGAGGCTGTGTACTATAAATTCTTGTGGTCCACCCCTTCTCCCAATCTTGTATATGCGTAAACTTTGTGCACCGAGGCTGCCTTTTTTTTATTAGGTTATCTTCTCGTCTCTCTTTCAGTAAGGAAATTTTGTCTTACAACTTTTAGAGACGGAGGGAAAAGTCATCGTTGGGATCCAGGGTGACACTCAACTTACATGTTTTGATCCATACTGTTCAACCCGGAGACCATGCCAAACGCACGATGTAGCTCAACAAAAACTACAGAGAGGGCTAATGCAATCTTAAACCAGGCTTAAAGACAGGGCTGGTTCCAGTACTAGCCACTGTCCCGCACACTTCTCTAAGATTAAATCAATTGACAGCCAGCAATGTGACATGTTGACGGGTTGGAGTCCAATGAGGATATATATCAATTTGGCTTGGGACAAAAACTGCGGGTTGCGTCTGGATCTCTACATGTCTAATCGTATGGATCAACACAGATATTTTCCAATCTGGGCACAGAAGTTATCCTTTACCGTGGATTGGGACAATGACTTTCTCTGTAATCTATCTGAAGAGGGAAATTGGAAAGAAGACTTTCTTACAAAGATAGAAGCCGCTGCGGGTGTTTCTATGTGAGGGATTCCTGTCACTTGCGTGATGTTCCTTTCTGCTATGCTTCTTCCCTTTGTAGTGGTACCATCTCTTTACCATTTGAAATGATGAAATGAAAAGACAAGGACTAATACCATTAGCTGGCAGAAGTCTATGATAGAATGGTTACAATAGTTCATTTTGGTACATGTTTGATCCATGCCCATCGAATTATTACGGCCAAATATAGGCTGTAGGGGATTGACAAGTAGCTAGTCTGTAGTGAGATGAAGTGCCAAAAGAGGGGCCATGCAATATACGGTGCACATGAAGTAGGCCACATTGGCACATGCAGGATGGGGTGCTTTCGTCATGCGAAATAGACCCACCCAATCCCCGCTTGTGCATATGCGTGCCCGTGGAGGCCTTCTACATGACTGCCCCACAGATGAGTTGCGTCTTGAAGTTAGATTAGTAGACTGGAACCAGAACTTCAATTCTCTATAGTCTGTTCGGCAGAGGTATCGGCATCAATTGATCATTGATGAGCTTCGTGGAGGCTCATCTAATTAAGGTAAAATCTGTCTGTTTTTATAAATAAAAGACCCAAAAACAAATAGCATATTTTCAGAAAATCTTTCCAAAGAAAAAATGTTCTATAAGATGAGAGTTCTTTCTCATTTGAAAACTTTATCAGCATCCATCTTTCAGCAACTGAACGCAAAGATCTTTTGTCAATTAAGATATTAGGTCTGCTTATGCTCTGTGCGTATGTGTGTAAGTTTGACAGACACAATCATGAGCAACCTCGCAGCCATGACCTACCACAGGCAGAAAAGCTTATCAATGGATATTAGTTACCTCATGGGCAAAAAATATACTGTGTTGCAGTTCTTATCATGGAAAAGGATTGTTTATTTTCCATGACTTCCATGACAACAACAAGCATGGGCAGTATCATCCTTATCTTTAGGAACTGATGTATACAGATGCCCATGTTTTTCAAACAGATACGAACAGCTAAAAGTAGAATCGGGTTATCTTTTAATATCCATATCATTTTATCTATACAGCCATTCTTTTTATTTTTATTTTAAATTTTTTATGGTGCTAGATTGTAGAATGACTCACCATTCAGCTTGACTGGCAGGTGAGAGGACTTAACCTGTAACCTTGTGTCGGTTGAGGAACCAATGAACCACACGGCACATCTGGGTTGATAAGGGATACTGGATCCCACCAATCTGCCCTGTATCTCATATTAGTAGTTTCATTAGAAATGCTCCACAAGCCCAAGATTTAGAATTGCTTGATAAGGAGATTAAGTCCCACTAATCTCCCTTATCAAGCATTTTTTATCAGGAAATTTTGTGTAGGTAAGGAGCTTATTCGGATATAACAAAGATGGGAATAAGGTGCAAGCGAGCAGGTCCCATGATGCCTGTACTTTCTTGTTCTATGTAGAGTTTTCCGAAAAGGCGCTTTACGAAGGCAATAACAAGGAAATGGACTTAAATAATAATAGAGGAAGCATGCCCCATCTTAAGACATTGATTCGCTGTAGTGATTGATGGGTTTTTTGACGTTTAGTTTCTATGATTGAATCTCGTTGACTATATCATTTTACTCACAAAAATTTACAAATGCAATGGTCCCGATCGTGACGTAGTTTCTCTTATAAAAGCCCTTAATTCAAGTTGATTCAACATGTTAAATCTCAGTTATTATAAGCATAATCTCTCTCAATAAAAGAAAATTACGTTAATTTCCCAAACTATTGGAAACAGAAGTCTTCAATGTCATCCTTTCATTGTCTGGTAGTCGCAGTCATGCATGAGTCGCATTCCATGGTTGATTGTATTTGGTACGAGTCTTCAATTAGTTGGAAACTACTTAAATGGTGGATTGAGGTGATGTGGCTGCGCGTCTCTTTTGTGGCAAGGCCTATCAGATAATTAATTTGGATCATTGAACAAATGCATCCACTCGTAAGTCTGCTCTTCCATTGAAGATACCAGCCCGTCACGATACGCAAGGGAAAAGGGAGCCTTGTCACATGCAGCAAAAGAGTTTGTATAATTAGGAGAACGTTTACGAGAGGAGGAATGTCATGGCAGTGACATTATGGTTGTTCCTGCCTTTGCACGAAGGAACACTCCTTTTGGATAATTTAACCCTTTCACCTCATTACTCTAGCTTAAATGTCTAGCAGTCCAAAACTTGCGGGGACTGAATGATCCCAGTATCTACGGAGTTGTTATCAAAGGAAATGGATGATCATAAAGTTTGTGCCTATGACAATCTCGTGATGCTGGAGATGGAGTGAGCTGACTTAACATGAAATTAGATGGGCCATATCACTGTCAGTGGTGCATGAGAACAAATGAAGTGATATCTCCTCATCTCACTCTTAGTTTTACTTGAGATGAGTTTGAGATAAGTCACTATTGAGTTGAATTTTCAGTCATCTCTTAGTCAATCTCATGCTTGAGATCGAGTGAGCTGACTTAAGATGAAATAAGATAGGCCATATCACTGTTAGTGGTGCTTGAGAACAAAAGAAGTGATATCTCTTCATCTCACTGTTAGTACAACTAGAGATGAGTTTGAGATAAGTCACTATTGAGTTGAATTTTCAGTCATCTCTTAGTCAATCTCATGCTTGAGATCGAGTGAGCTGACTTAAGATGAAATAAGATAGGCCATATCACTGTTAGTGGTGCTTGAGAACAAAAGAAGTGATATCTCTTCATCTCACTGTTAGTACAACTAGAGATGAGTTTGAGATAAGTCACTATTGAGTTGAATTTTCAGTCATCTCTTAGTCAATCTCATGCTTGAGATCGAGTGAGCTGACTTAACATGACATAAGATAGGTCACATCACTGTCAGTGGTGCTGGAGAACAAATGAAGTGATATCTCCTCATCTCACTGTTAGTGTTGCTAGAGATGAGTTTGAGACAAATCACTATTGAGTTGAATTTTCTGTAATCTCTTACGTCCTCTCATGCCATGTTATCTCAACCTACCTCAAGTCATCTCAAGCCCTAGCTCATCTCATTTCAAGCCAACTCATCTCAAGCACCACTAACACCATGTGAACCTACAATTTGATTCTACAATTTGATTCGAAAAGCCAAGAGGGCAGTCGTTCGGAGCATGGGAAAGTCGTTAACATGCTCAGTAGAGATATTCGTTTGCTATGGCAGCAAATGGACCCAAGTAAATTGGTCGTCCATTGCAAAACGGAAGCATGTTTTGCTGGAAGGTATTGCGTTACTAGAAATTGACCAAGAACTTACCCAATGGATTGCGATGGATGTGTCAGGCTTAAATAATGTTGGCCAGTGTAGTAAATGGCCTGGAATTGGGCCAAACCATTGACATAGAACTATTGACGCATCACTGGGGCTTCTTCTCAACGACGTCAATATCTTTCCGGGCACTTTGACCCTTCTTTTGAATTGTCTGGTAGGAAGAAACTTGCAACAGTGCTCAAGATTGTCTAGGTCCCACAAACATCGGGTTCTTATATCCTGGTCAGTATCAACTTCAACTCCAATCCCTTACACAAAGTATCTTTGTTTCTTATCTTACGTCTGGATTCTGAATTAAGTTTTGCTCATTCTGAATGCTTGAACAAGCTCATGTAAACGAAGAGGTTGTGAAGCTGACGAGCTTGCAGCAGGACTATGAGAATGCATCTGGTGAGAAGGCAAGTTTCTGACACAAATGGAAGTTTGTATCCTCAAGTTTCATTAATTAAGAAGTTGCAGAAATGCAACTGTTTCCTGTGACAAACTGAATACTGAAACAAAATAAACCACAGAAACATCAAAGATTTTCCGTAAGATTATTGTCCGTAACTCTTCCCTGGCCCAATGGTGGCATCCGTAGACTGGGCCTGAGGATTACCAGTTCTTTGGATGGATAATTGAACTGGACTTTCAAAGAATTTGGCAGGTGAAATTCATTAAGGCTCGAACTCGTTATCTTTTCGCTTTTCTTAGGCTGAGATTGTAAAAACATGAAAAAAAAAAATAATCCTAGTCCACTTTCGCCAGATACATTGTGCTCATAACTATATATTTGAGAACTCTGAACTCCATCAAGCAAGCTTTTCCATTATTATTTTTTCCCTTTCTTTTTTTGAGTGTCCAAGATTGTATTCAGAAGAAAGAGAATATAAAAGAATTACAAGATGGTCCGAGCTCGCCGTCTACACAATATCGAACGGATGAGAAAAATAATTGCCAAATAATGTCTCAACCACCATGGGTCAGGCTTTCACAAGCAAGTAATATTGGAATTGAAGTCCTTCCCGGGACCCAATAGAAATGCCAACCCTGCCCTGCCGAAGATAGGACCATCACTTGCAGGATGGGGCCACGACTGGGCTCATGGGTTAGGGCTTTCAAGGCAAGACTTATAGGGGAGTGCTAAACAAATGATCTTACCGTGACCCAGTCCGTTGACATCCTTTCAATTTCATATGTTCGGAAAGGAAAATCTCTCTGGAGTGCAGATTTCTATACTAAGCATTCTTTTTGTTTTTTCGTTTTTGATAACTTGTAACCGCAGCGGCCAAAGAGGAGGCCCTTCTGTTTATATTAGTTTGTGCATTCGAGGTCCGCAACCTCCATCTTATAAAGGGGATGTGTCAGATTTAGGAAAGCGCGTGAGTCCTTGGTTGCGTAGAATTCTGGGCATGTATCAGAGAACCGACAACCAAATGGTTGTGGAACGAAGCATTTAACCACTAAAGCGATTGTTTAAGTCAAAAGAATGAATTCTGATCCTTCACTACTCCAGACATTTTGCCAAAAGAATTGCCCAATGGGAGGTTGTTTGATTATAGTGTACAGCCTAGCTACAGATCAACTTATTGTGTCTTGGCAGATAGCTGGAACCGGCTACAATGCAGACTTCTTTTGCTTTCCCTTTCTTTAGAAAGTGGCTCCATCTAACCTAATATTCCACACCTCTCTCTCTCTCAAGTGTGCGTCGCCTTACGTGCCCTATCGCTAAGATTAGCTTAAAAGTAATTTGCTGTCCTACCAATGGATCGGAAGTGAGCCAGCTTTTGCGATGTAAAAAGAGGCCGAAGGGTCATGTATGGAGTGGAGTCCAAATCGAGAGTTGGGTGTTTTTGAACTTTTAATGTTGGAAAGCTTACTTAATTGTGAGTAGGGGTCTGCAACTAAATTGCATCTTTTTTACCATCTTCTATGTATTATGTAAACAAGTCTAAGCATCTTCAGACTCAAGTTCAGGCACAAAGTGCATCCGAATGCAATTGGGCTCACACTCAATCAAACTCAGAAAGAGCCCATTTTAACCTAATTTTATTTGACTACATATGATCTAAGCTCAGGTATATAGAGTGAGCTAATAATATTTACATGTCTAACGCACCTCCTTATCTCTCACATGGACAGTCCTTTTTGGGCTCTTACAAGTGGACCCAAGTGCAGTTTCAGCCACTTTGCAATGAAAATTAATAATGGGTCTTGGGATTCAAACTCATGACCTCTTGCTTACAATGTTAGATTGCCATAGGTCAAAAATATATGTTTAACAGAATCAATACAAAGAATTGAGAATTAGTTTTTTTTTTTTTTTAAAGCTAGGAACTGAGAATTAGTACTGCATAAACTTCTTAACATCTGTTGATATCTCATCATCGTTTATCTTCACCCCTTCCCGGGATCCACCCAGCAGGTTGAAAGAGTCCAAACACTGTACCTGGTAAGAAAGGGAACATAACTGTTATTATAGCCATAATTGTTGTTCTTGAAACTCTATCCATCCAAACGGATCCCATGAATAAGTTTCGGGAAAACACAGTCTCTCTCCCTCTCCATCGCCGTTACTAAAGCTTTAGGAATAAGTGGACTATGGCGACATAAAGAGCAAAACTGATATTCTACAGGAACAGCTATAAAGAAGTTGATAGCTTAGAGAAGGTCAGGATTCTTATCTTTTCAGCATACACAAGTAGCTGATAAAAGTGTAATGGCGACATGGATAGATTTCCAAGAGATTCTTGATCCCCCAAAGTAACTTACGATATAGACAGGATGTATCGATCACAGGCCTCAAGCCTCTCTTTCCTGCCACAATATGGATATATCCGTAAAAATATACTCTTTTTTTTCTAATGTTTGGAGATATATAGTTGATAAAGAGAAATACTTACTGAGACACCCTCAACAGTTATCCTCGTTGGTACACATGGAGAGAGAGAGAGAGAGAGAGAGAGAGAGAGAGAGGATATACATCACTCTCTATCAAGTTTTTATAGACATTTGTAAGAGCTCTTGTCCAATGGAAAAGCTTAAATTTGAGGTCATGATTTCTCTCTTGGTTTGTGATAAAAGCTCGTTGCTGTCTATTCCCTGTCAATCACTATCTCTTAGTTGCTAGGAATCTGAGGAGGGCTAGGTCGGGCTAAAGTCAGTCAAGAAAAAATTCTAGAATCTAAGCAACTTATATAGTTTATTTCAAATAATAATAATAAATAAATATTTTTTAAAATACAAATATGAGAACATTATGATAGTTATTACTATACAATAATAAGAAATGATCAAAACTCTAAGCTTTCGTGTAGAAGTACATTATGTTGCAGGTTTGAAAAATGTTTTTGAATGTTGTAGCAAGTTATGGTCAATTAGGAGACTCAAACCTAATGATTTGTAAGGGGCAGGGCTAGCACTAGACATATTTTCACCCAAACAGGGTTAGGATAAAAAATTAATTGACCTACGGAAGGGCTAGAGTTGGGTCAGGGCCAAAAGAAAAGAACTAAGTTCAGAGTCAGGATTAGCAAAAAATCTAGCCCAACCCAGCCCATTTCCATCTCTACATGTACCCATGAACAGCCCTGAAGCTGGTAATCCAAAAGAGAGGATCTTGTAGCAATGCACTAAATGCCTTTGCTTAAAATGATACCTCAATCTTACACATAAATCTGTAACTGCCAACATCAACAAAATTCAACTCCTGAATCTTAACTAACCTATGCAATTCCAGAAACACAGCAAATTCTCCAAATAATTTGAAAATTTTGTGAAAAATCTTAGACTTTAAATGTCTGGTGTCAAACTTCCTGAAATCCTTCACAATAAACGAGTTTCCACACTTTTTTAAACTAAGCAGATTTAGTGGCGGAAACAAGAAGTTTACAATATTAAACAAGAAATTCTCAACAAATTTTCATATTCTAAGTTTTTTTTTATTTGGAAACCTATTTATAAAGTTCGGTGTCCATGTTTGGTAGGAGAAATAGATTGAACCAGAACCTCAACGAACATGCGGTAGTACTCTCAACTTGAAAAATCATTTCACCTGAGCTTGATTTCCTTTGCTTGGTTTCAAACAGAAAACCAAATCAACCTAAAAATTTAGGTCTATATGCAAATCAATTACCATCCTCCTCTTTGTTAGGACAGCAATTCTCCTTAAGTCCTCCTAACAAACAGCTAAGTACTTTCCAGGAAAATGTCACAAAATGGAAATTGATTTCCACAAAAAGTGGCAGAACCCCTTTCTTACTGTCCAAACTGATCCTAAAAGGGTGACTTGCATCTCATTCATGCTTCGCTCCCTCATAATCAGTCATATTCATGCTATATCTCTTTATCAATGGCTACCTAAAGATCATCTCAATATGCTCCGCATGTCTAGATTTCATCTCAACTCTTACAAAAAAATATTGTATTTTTTTTTTCCCTAAAATCTAACAATTCAATTTAAAACTTGAATTTATCAGTGTAAAAAGGAGTGACAGTAGGCCTACACGCTCAGGAGAGTGAGAAGAAGTCAATACCCTTCTTTTTTCGCACATAATTTTATTTTGAATCTAAGCCGTTCTTCATATTCCCCCCCAAAAAATAGGTCTCTTAATACAAACCAATGCATTTGAGTGAAGTTACTGTTTGTGTAAACTTTTGAAAAAATTAATAAAAGATGAATTGTAAGTATTCTTTACTCATGAAAACATAAGCTAAAAACATCAATGAACACGACATTTGGTTTTTTACGGGAGTCATTTAAAAGATCTAAAGACCATGAAAAATAAAGCGTGAACAGAAATATATTTAGTGTATGACCAGTCACGACTTCAGACGTGGCTCTGAGTGCGATAGGGAAATGCTCCATCCTACAAAGGCAAAAGCCAGAAGGGTGGGATTATTGGCTACATCGAAGTACGGTTCTCCATTTTCCAAGTTGAGCCATCTTCCAAGGGTGAATAGACTGGTTGGCACATGTACGTCCGACGTGTCATTTTCTGGCCAATAGAAACGGTCCTGTCTAAGAGGGTTGCATGTGAACTGGCCTTTCTACGTCAGTCCCGATAAGTCACTTGATTGCTCTTCTACCCATCCAATAACGAAACAATGATAAATAGCAGGTTGTATAAGCCTGCCGGTTCACTTGTCGGATCACGTTAAATTATGTGTCATGTCTTAGCTGGGCTGTCCTTAATCATAACTTGCAATGATCAAATTGTCCTAATCTTCCAGACCTTTTTATTAGGTTGGTAATCATGTGACAATTGAAACCGCACTACGGGGTTCACATTTGATACGCCTCATTTATGAATTATCGGACTCGTTTCCCTTGGTTTTTTGTTCTTTTTCTAATGTATTTATATGTCTTATAAATACAAGGAGAGCCAATGGTAGAGTTGGTGTCGCATGACCTTGAAGTTATTGGTTCAAGATGTGAAATACAAGATAAGAATACATACTATTGTTCCTTGTAGTTCGCCCCTTTCCCATAGGAAGCAGAGCTTCATGCATCGGGGCTACCCTTTAGATGTCTTATAAATGAAAAAATCATGTCATTTAAATGAGCATCTCAAATGTTGTGCCTTGTGACAAACAATTTAAAAACTTTATAAAAAGACACAGTATTATAGTGACTAGAATAATCTAAACCATATATTTGTGTGTCTAAGGTATCTAAATCTTGAGCAATGAGATGATTGAGTTGGAAATATAAGTAGACCCCGTAATATATGGATGTTAGATCATACCTCATGGAAGAGGAGCCTTGCTGCAATGGTAAAGTTGTCGTCATGTGACCTTGAAGTCACAGGTTTAGGGCGTGGAAAAAGCCTCTTGCAAAAATGCAAGTTAAAGCTGCATGCTATAGACCCTTGCAGTCTGCCCCCTTCTCATACCCTACATATATGAGAGCTTCGAGCATCGGAGCTGCCCTTTTAGATCATACCTCATAGAGTAGTCAATTTGGCATTTCTTTTTAACACTTTGAGTACGGCTTCTACACTTGAAAATTAGAATTCTATTGATCATGTGCATCCATCAGGCGGTTTGTGAAGTTAATCAATGGTCACATTTGAAAAGAATCAATAGATGATCAAATGTAGATTTTGGTCATCTTAGATATAAACCCGGATCAATTACCTATCCGAATGCCTAGTGTCTGATTGGTGCCCTTGCATAGCCATTTGGTCGTTTGTTATGAGGCAAACTTATGCCTAAGTTTTCTCTCTTTCTGGGCTCATCGATGGCTGTACTAAGAAAAAAAAAAAAGGATTCTAGTGATCAAATTATCTTAATCTTGTGACAGTTGATTTTTCTTTGCCGCTGCATGTAAAACTTGTAGCATTTGTTAAAAATTGAAGTCTATGTTGTAGAAAGAGGGAAGTACAATTCCCCTGATTTTTCACATCAATTAGGCAGTTTGATCAATGAAGTCTTTGAAGTTAATGGGCGTAACTCCAATTTCTTGCCAAGTTAATGTTTCAAACAGAACTCCCGGCCCTTCCTGAACCCATATGCAGAAACTAATATGCATTCCAATTGGCATACAAGTGTGGAATTCTATAAACATGATTGCCTAATATCAAGTAGTGGATCTGTGCGTCTGGATTGTAAAGATCATTTAAAACCTCTTTTTTGGACGGTAG
The DNA here is from genome assembly GCA_035236585.1 of Warburgia ugandensis. NCBI lineage: Eukaryota > Viridiplantae > Streptophyta > Magnoliopsida > Canellales > Canellaceae > Warburgia > Warburgia ugandensis. The sequence goes on from CP141133.1 coordinate 6,020,758, forward strand.
AAATTTTACTACTAAAGCAATTGAGCTAATTATGAAAAAAGTACAAGCTAGTCAGTCCATCTATTACTATTCGACAGCCATGCACTAGAAACGGAGAACCATCAATAGGTACCTGGCCGTGGCTGATCGCCAGTGAGACTCAAAGCTGAGAAATCATGAAAGAAAGAGTGCGAAGTACTAGCCATAGCCAAAGACTTAAATCGATATCTCACCATCACTAGAATGTTACAGTGATGCTCCAGAACTTTGACCATTTATAATACGCCTAACTTGAAGGTCATCAAGTGAGATTTCTTCCCTTGCAAGTTCATCGGCTAGAACATTGGCTGACCGGTGAGTGTGATGAAAAGAAATTTCTTTATCCCCGACTCCCTGATTTTCTCAACTAGAGGCCAAACTATCGAATGGGTAAATTATCATTTGAACTGTTTGGTGATTGAAATTGCCCACCTAAAAAACGTCAGCCTCGTACACGAAGCTCACATCTGTGTGAGATTTGAAGAAGATGGGGACCACGCAGTCTTACTTTGCACTTTGCAAGAGGCTGTTTCCATGGTTTGAACTCGAGACCTTAAAGTCATATGACAAGAACTCTACCATTAAAACTGCTCACCTCAATCCCAAGAAAACAAAAGAAGGTAATGATCTAGACGCAGCACCGTAAAGGAAAATAAATTTTTGCATATCCATACCACTTATTATTCACCAACCTTCACCGGATTTAGATGATTAAGATCATAAAATGGAGAAGATTTCTAAGTTAAATCCCTTGATAGATATGGCCCGAAATACAAATGATTTCGACTTGACCTCCATTTGGGGGCCGGGGGCTTTTTGTTTGATTAGCCAAACTCACATCATATCAATCTCTTAACAAGGGATGATAGCTGGATACTCCTTACCAAGGTGCGCGACAGTTTGATGGTTTCACTCGTTTTCATTGCTCTCGCTTTGGGCCACTTGCAAATGAAAACTATACAATGCTTGCAGGATTCTAGCACCCTAAAAACCACAATTTTGAGTGCTCGAAGAGGAGCCTTGGAGTAACGGTAAATTACTCGTCGTGCAATTTTGAAGTCACGAATTTTAAATATGAAAATAGCTAGATAAATTTGTTTAATATTAACCCTCGTGATCTGTCGTTGTACGTTGAGAGCTTTGTGCACCAAATTTTAGTGTTTATTGTGCTCAAAAGGTAAAAATTTTCAAATGTTCGAATCAGTCAAAGGGACCGTGCCGTGTCCTACTTCTCATCCAAAGTCCGGGAGAAATCAGACGAACGAATCAGATTATCCAATGTTGTTCTCTTTGATGCAAAAAAGTGGGCTGCTCCGAACTCGGTCCCCCGCGGCTAAGGCGGGAACTCTCCTAGGACTGTGTGACAGCTAGCAGTTAATACCGTCGACGGTGACTCTTTAAATGCGAGGAACAAGAAACAGTTGCCATCAGAAGAACCGGCCCCGGTTAATTTGTTTTAAAGGAAAGAGATGCAAGGGAGGGCCAGGAACCAGCCGGCAGCGCATTAAATGCTGCTCCGATCAGGACTCTGACGAAGAGAAGGACATGTTTTCTAGGGTTTTAGATACTGGTGACCACTGTCCGGCTGCCCACCGTATGTCGGGCCGGCAGCTTTGTCGTGGGCCACGCCCATTTCTCGCCTATTATTTTGTGTTATTTTGTCATTCCCTGGATCAGTCCTAACAGAGAAGATGATGCAGCTTTTGATTATGAGTTACCGGTGTGTGGAAAACCTGGGATGGAACGAACTTCAAGTCCCCAGCATCGAACTGCGGGCTCAGATAGTGGGGTGATGAAGTGAGAGATGCTTTTTAGTTTGGTACTTGTTTAGATTGGAAGGTATACATTGTTTTCAGTAGGAAAATGAATGGCTGATAACACAAACGTAGACGACTTGCATAGCGATCACAACCATTGAATTTTTTAATCCTTGCTGTGGTAACCCGTTCTCAATTAACAATTATTATTGGAGTACAAAAATTGTAATCTGAGTAGAGATTGCCCTTTATAGAGGGAAGATCTACCAATCCCTGACTTGCTAATGAATCAGCTAAACAAGTAATAAATGCAAAAAAAGAGAAAAAAAAAACATGGTATACATCAAGATGAAACTTGCTAGGTATTATTAGTGGTGCTTGAAGCGGAGTAAGTTGAATTAAGTTGACACGAGATGGGTCATATCTCTGGTAGTGGCTGTGAGTCAATAATTTAGTCTACATTGACATCATATCTTTACGCCTTGAACCTGTGATTACGAGGTTACATGACGACAGCTTTACGATTACACCAAAAGTCCCCTTCATGTGATTCTTTTGTAAGAGATTTAAAATATATTTTCTTCAAAGACGATAGGAGACCACGCGATGAGCCAACACATTCAATTCCTAACAAGTACCGTAGGCTGCTCGTGTCACGTAAGGCGAGCTTTTCTATTGGAGACGTCCAATTGTTGGAGATGCCAACCATGGATATCGTCTGAATCGTGGTCGATTTGATTAGGGGACTAAACGCTTCAGCATATTCAGAACCTTCTTTCTCATGGAACCCTTTGGCGATGAGCAACGAGCCACGCCTTGAACCGTTCAATCGAACCATTAGGCTGCTGTTTGATCTTATGAACCCACTTGATACGGACAAGGACCCACGTAGCATTGTTGAGTAATGCGTTGATTTCCTCCAACCCGGCTCGACGCCATCCACAAATACTTTTTTGGCTTGAGAGTACGAAGTAATTCTGTGAGCAAAAGATAGTTGGCCTCTGCGGCTGCATTATAAGCCTGTTTCAAGTAACAGTCCATGCGCGCGCAAGATCATGACATGAATACGGGTGGATCCTGCTGGTAGTTGCGGCACAAAATTGACAGGTCGTTGAACTAGAACGGCCATTTAGGAGAATTGGGCTTAGGTACAGGTGACGATTGGGCGTCAAGATTAGAGCTTGACAGGATTAATAACGGGATGTATTGATGCGATTAGGTTAAAAATGGTATAGAAATCTATGATTGGCAGACTGTAGGCATCAAAATTTTCACACTTTTGATGACTAATAAATGCGGTACCAATAATATCTTAGATGTACATGAGTACACGACGGAGTGTCCAAACAAATTTTAAGATTATGTTTTAAAGTTTTAAAATACTTTAAACCCATATCGTAAAGTTTTAAAAGAAAATAGGCTAATTTGGACATATTATAACAATGCTACATGCTGACAAAACTATTTTTCAAATAAATTAAACGCGGAGTTTGATAATTAGTCTTTTGGTTTTTATCAATAATATAATGTTTAAAATTTTGAGCATTTAAAATATTAAAATGTCCCTAGTATTTCATTTTTCAAAAATTTGATCTTAGTTACAAAAATATGATTTTGCACTAGAAACCAAGGGTTGACTTTTTTCCTCTTGAAATTAGATCTTGACACTATTTTTATTTAAATCAAATTTGGGTATCTTCTTATTTGCATTATAATGTCTTAGGTAAATATAATAATAATAAGTTATTTGCCTAAGCTATTCTAATGTAAAATAATAATATCATTTACTTAAATGACTATATATTATATAAGTACCCTTTGCAATGATATGCATGTAGTCATGTTTTTTTGGGAATATTTTTGACAAAACACCCCACTATCTTCTTTCAAATAAAAACATCCAATGGGCACACTTTTATGTTCAAAATGATTAAGGAATCTTTTAAAAAGAGTTCCTATTGCTGCAGAACTCTAATTCTAGTGTCCTAAGACATTTCAGACTTTTGGTAGCACTTAATAAGACATCTCATCTAGTCTTCAATTCCCATCACAATTCAAAAAGGGAGAAAGAGATAAAGAAGTGCGACACACTCTTACTTGAATAGTCCACCTTTCCAAAAATCGGTCTCATCATTCTTTCTTAGAACGTAAGAGGTGTTGTCTAACACAAAGGGATGACCCATCTCCTTATAAATGGATATTTCCAAGTTGTTTAAGAAAAAAGGAAAATGTAGTATAGATATTAGGTCCACTAATTAGAGAGTCCCTACAAGTCCAATTACTTTCTAAGTCATGAGAAAGTCCTACCTAATTGGTTGCTTAAAAGATTCATCTCTAATATAATTCTTCTCAAGTTCCCTACAAAACCTAGAACTCTTATATGGACAATTCAAAGTTGGGTCCATTTTATCCATGAAAAAGTCCCCTTAAATTGAAGAAATTAAATGCCCACCACAGGGCTCAATTCAATTTAAAATTATTTGGGTCTCTCCTAGAGAATCACTCATATACAAATTCCTTTCTTGAGACTAACTTGTGAGTTAGGACTTTCTAAGTGTCTTGATATATTGGAAACTACGAAAACTAAGCTCCCTAAAGAGTTAGGAATTTGGGGATCCTACATGAGGCAACCATATGCTCTTTGACCCTTTTTATGACTTTAGGAAATGAAGAAAGAAAGGAAAGTCCAAACCAAGCTGGCTCAAGAGTCCTAATCTTTCCCCTGCCTATTGAGTTTTCCAAGAGAAATTTAATTTTCAATTCTTCTAAGAAACACAAATACATTAGGGACTCTCTTATGAGTTCCATGACTTTTCAAATCTTAGATATTCTACGAAGATTCTTTTTTTAATGCATGCCAAAGTCTTTTAGGAGATTTACAAACAAGTAGGATCCATGTAAGGGTCTTACCTTTTTCCAAACTATTGGGCACTTTATTTCAAAAGTTAAAACCATCTCTTAAATGAGGGCCACCTAAAGATCTAGGAGTCTTAACCATTTAGGAGTTTTGATGCTTTGAGAGTTCAAGCTTTTAAGACTTCCAAAGTGTTGTACATTTTTTTAGAAATTAGGGGCTGCCTAATCATCAAGATGGGGCATCCAAACTCCATTTAAAAGTTCAAATTCTTCTAGAAATTCAAAAGAATCCTAACCCATCTAGGATTATTCTCTCTCTCTCTCTCTCTCTCTCTCTCTCTCTCTCTCTCTCTCTCTCTTCCCCACATGTTTTTCTCTATTTTAGCCAATTCTTTTCACATAATTTTTTAGGTGTTAGAATCCTTCTACTTGCCAATTCCTTAGCCACAACTGACCAAGAGTTCACACATTTAATCTTGTTAGTGAATTCTTTTATCTATATACTATTGCACTTTTCCATTAGAAGAGAGATATAAGATCTGGAATACTACCCACACTTTATAGTCGCAGCATTCTACAAAGCATAAGAGATAGGGTGGTGTAAAGAAACGATCTTACACTAGAAACGTTTGAACACTAATCAAGAGGAAAGACAACATTGTTCAAATTTTCAATCTGATAATTTATTACAAATGATCGTCCCATCGTATGCTTTCTAACAAAGCTTCAATGGCTTCTGGACTAACAAAAAGAACTAACAGGAAAGTAGGATTACAAGTTAACAAAGAACTTCTGTGTCCTTGAGAGGCTTGTGGCATGGCTATTTATAGCTTTTGAGTCTTCACCAACTACCCTATTGAATTGGACTTTCAACACATCTTTTACATGGCTGTTGTAGAATGGGTCAAAAGAGTGGCTGCTAGAAGCTTCTTATGTTCACACAAAGGGTGGCTGCGGGAAGCTTCCTGCTTTCATACTTGATACCTTTTGAACTGCAGCTCAAGCTACAACCTTCAGATAATGCATACCATTGGGCTAGGGTCTATCGACAACCCCTGAACCTTGCCACCATAGGGCGTTGCCCCCTTGGACCCCCATTATTTCTTCTCATAACCATTGCGGTCTCAAATGACCTCGTCAATAACTAAGTTGGTCATACCACCATGGCACTTTTAGTGGTATTTTATTGAGGTATGCATTGTCATATACCAATAGGTGGGTCATATAAAATATTTTAATATTTGATTCTGTGAAAATCAGCATACTAGACCTTGCCTTCCTATCATTCTCACGACAATCACCTAAAGATGCTTAAATTTAGTAAAAAATTAGTGATTCAGTAAATCACTGTAGGTCCAAATAACCCAACCTAAATACTTTCAAATTTTATGCAAATCTCGGAAAAATATGCAGTTTAAGCTCATAAAATAGAGCATGAAATTAGAGTAAAACCCTCTAAATCAAATTGCACAAACATGCCTTAAATTGAAGCTAAAATTCTACCTAAGACATTGTCTATGCAGTCCCAGGGTCTAGGTATGTTTTAGGACAAAAAACAATACATCAATATAGTCCCAGTTTTTTAGATGTTTGTCCAAATAAAAATACTTAATAACTAACCTAACCAAAGGCTATGTCCCCCTAAAATAGGAAGCATAAGAGTCCCAAAATTGAGACTAAATCATGTCCTATGTAGAATGCCTAAACCCATGCCCAACATGGACGACATGGGACAGTCCTGTAGGTCATTAAAATCATGATTTTGGGTTAAGAAAACCTCAGCTCTGATACTAGTAATGATCTCAAGTTTCTGCAGCCACAAAGTATACGCAAAACAATAGGAAAATGAAAGCTCGTTATAGCCTAATTTTGCATGGTAATTAGCCAAAAAGTTGAAAAACAGATTTAGGTGTGTATAAATCTTACCTTTGTCAACCAACGAAGTTTCCTCTCGAACTCTTTCCTTCAAACAACAATTCCTGACCATAACCCTAGAGATTAAAACAGTAGAAAGAACCGTGACAACTTATAAGCTCACAGAGGAAAATCTTGCAGCATAACCAACTTTCCAATCAACCCACTTAAGTACACAGTAGGATCACCTTAATTTGCAACAAAGTTGGATCAATATAGGCTGATTGTCCAACTCTCTAAAAACCGCACAAAGAGAGGGAGTTCTTAGCTGCTAGCCGCTTATAGTTGAAGACAAGTACAGTAATGAAGGCATAGCGGTCGCATAAGTGGCTAGGAAGTCTGCAGGGTGAGATGAAGTCGTCAACCCAAATGATCAATCTAATCTGGAAAACGTCATTGTCATCTCTCAGGAAATAAGTAGAAGATATGAAGAAAGGTAGAGATATGTAGGTTTTGAAGGGAAGAACCTAAGATTGAGATTTGCATCCAGCAAGTTGTAGTTGTGTTCTACAATGTGGGAACTTCACCTTCTGAAATTTTCAGTCAGGACGAGCCTAGGTTTGCTGGTTTGGAGACTTTAGCCCAAGATAGGGTGGCTGGGATGGATCGAGTGACCTGACATCAAATGAGTACTGTTAGTGGAGCTTCAAATGAAGTATTATCTCCTAGTCACACTGTTACTGGTAGTTCAGACGAGTTTAGGCGAAAAGTAATAGTCTTATCTTTGCTCTTTGGTAAGTTTAATTTTCAGTCATCTCACATCATGCCAAATTTCTTCTCATCTCATCTCATCTCAGCTCACATCATCTCAAACACCGGTAACCAAAAAGTATGTGGCTATGCTAGTCCCTATAGTCCTTTTGGCTCGAAAAGGCCAAGATTGAGGCAACTACTTCTAAACATCCCAAGAATTTCGGTTTGGTGTTATTCGGCATACCGATGTGGTCTATGCTAACTTTTCGCGTGGGTCCCGCTGTAAAGATCACATGAAAATTGAGCTCATAGGATGAACCTAGACATTCTAACGGCATGCACGAAACTGACAAATTAAAAAATAAATAAATAAATAAAAATGGTGATTGACTACATTCCCCTAGACTGTTGAAAGGATTTAGATCATCCATTTTTCATGCTTAGGAATCTTCAGAAGGAGACCAATATAGGGTTTGATCATAATATCTAAGTGAATAGGTCCCACCTTAATGCGTTTCACTAGCATCTAACATCGACGATGATTGGCTATGAATGATCTCAAACTATGGATATCAAGGGTATCATAGGATGACAATTAACAATCACCTGTTTCACTGTCCATACATGTAGCTAGTTAAGGTTTTTATTTGTTTTTAGCGAGGTGATTGCTAGACCCAATGGTCTTAGTGTAGAATAATTTCAGGTGAACCTTAGCGTATAATTGTCAGTTGTGCAGATTTTATTTGTATCTACAGTTGTCACAGGTTCAAAATGTAAAAATAGCCTCCTGCAAAATGTAAAGTAAGGCTGTTTACTATTGACCCTTGTAGTCTGCCCCTTTTCTGGACCCTGTATACACACCACGCCTGCCCTTTCATCTAGGGGATTGACAAGCCCAAGTATCTTAACATAGGAGGCATCTAAACTTGATTCCGGGTGAAACTTTATCCTATAAACATTAATTGTTAGGTTTCATTTTGTTGGTAGTTAGCCGTTGACAAATCCAACAATCTTAGTGCAGACAGCTGACCCTAACTGCATGAGAAACTATATCCCACACTAGCTGTTGTTGCTAATAGAGATCATGATTGGGATAATAAACTACTCTCGAGTCTTGACGATCCATGACATGAGTCGTGTTTGAATGAACCCAGATTAAGACACCGAGGGCAGGATCCAAGGAATTCTTTAGCTAGGACCCAAAAAGATCAAGATCCGAGATTTCCACATGGGTGGATCCAAATTCCAATCCACCATGACTAGTCGATTCTTGACTGTCATCATGTGGAAATCAAACTTCACGTAGCCGAAGGTCAAAAATACAATTTTCCCGGGAACCGCGACGCCCGTCGTGTTACACACGCATGCTCCTGACTCGCATGCAACCATTCACATTTGCCATTCGCGTTGCAAGTGTACGTCTACTTAGCCATGTGAGATGGCAGTTTCATTCTCATGTATTGCAGAAGAGTTTCTTAATGCCGTGGCCCATATTGAGAGTCAGTGAAGGTTGTCGACATTAACCGTATTCTTCCGTCGCAAAGTGAAGGGCGAGAATGTAGATGTCACTTTCCTCCAAAGGTTTGAAGACTGTAATTTTAGCACGAGTAAAATTCGATCATAATAGCTAATCAAAGTCCAGCACAGTTGGTCGCTGACAGCTGACAACTCAACATCTCCCTTAGAACACGCTTGTTCGTAGGTTTGAGTTGCAATTTTCTTACTGACAAGGGATTGGGTGTAGCAGAATGATTTGAATTCATAAGTCTTCGCGTCTGAGGAAAAAACACAGAAAAAGAAAATTTGACTATAATACTTGATTAGTAGTTGCATGTTTATATCCCCATGTGACTATTTCCCAAGTGAACAGTGTTATTACGTTTAAACTTTGAGTCTCGTTGAACGTTGATGCTTTTGACATGCATGCATGGTAAGTTTTTTTTTTTTTTTTGAAACATACAAGCCCTTTATCCTGTTGCTAATGTTTTAGATATTCTAGATATAAAATTTCTTTGAGTTTGTAACTAATACATTTATTTGTCATGGGTTATCAACTTTTATATATCAACTATAATGAACGGCTTAGATCTTCCAAAAGAATTCTCAGCACAGCAAAAAGGAGAGTCCACATCTTCGGACACTGAGTGTCAGACTCTTATGGCAAAAAAGTTTTGTAATGAGTGTTCTTTTTATGCGCCAAACTCCCACGTATGTGGGATCCAAGAAAAAAGGGGACCACAAAGGTCAATAGTACAAGCAGTAAAAATACAAGAGAAGGTGCTTATTCAACCAAACCATTGTACTGCTCGTGTCTGAGAGGATGTGCATGGCCATTTATCAAATTCAATAAAATCTGAAAACTACTGGCCTCTAACGTTTTTCCACATTTAAAGTTGGTGAGGTGAATAAGAAAAAGGCAACAGCAAAGCTCGGTCAAAGGGCTAATATCCTAGTCCTACGAGGACAAATTTGGAGGATCATCAAGTCACGGCAAGGTCAGGCAATTCGATGTCTTGGATCATTGTTTCAGCTGAAAAAAAGCAGTGTCTCCATTTGGATATCTGGCAGAACTTGAATCTGATTCATAAGTGAGAAATGAATTCCACCAGTCAAAATAATGAATTTCTTTCGTCGGAAATGTTTATTCCAACGGTTGCGCCAAAATAGGAACGGGTCTGAATTGATAACGAGAATTAAATTCCTCGCCAATTGTATTCGAAGCACACAAAACTACTCTCTAGCTGTTTTCTAGATGCTCGGCTTGTTCTGTAGCGAAAATTGAATAGTTGGAATGAAGATTCATTTGGAATGACTCGGAGAAAACGCAGGAAATATCATTTGGCCCATTGGCGACGAGTTTGTAGACCGAAAATTGGAGGTTTGGAGAGGAGAGAAATTCCCTGTGGAGAGAGCTGATAGAAGCTTTGCATGGGCCATCTTGGGGTGGTAGGTGATCTTCAGCAGATAGGATTAGGGGCAAAATGGACTTTGGTTTGAACTTCAAAAATTATTCAGAAGTGGAAATGCAAGCAGATTGGGGAGGTACCACTTTGTGAGAAGTTTCCACTTTCATCTCATGGGTCCCCGGGGAAGCTCTTATGGACGCTTATTAGCCGCTAGCTTTAGCCTACATGGTACAAACACCTAGGCTGTAGCCTACATGTTCCTACGAGCCCATTCAAGGACTGAGTGTCCACAATTTTCTTCTGTAGCTTGACAACAAGTTTAGGATTACCGACATCAATACTGGGTATTGAAGATTCCACGCCAAAACACCTTGCTCATAGATCAAGGTACCACCAAGCCAACGTATCAACTAGGCACCATTGGGACCCTAATCAGACTAGTAAATGAGCCCACTCCTCCAATGGGGGGGGGACCAAATGTTTTCCTGTTCATGTCCGCCATTAAATAAGGGTTCCATCAAGTTGGTGCCACAGCGCCACAGTAAACAGAAATTCCTCTTCCCGACTCCCTTTAGGTATTTGGATACTCGTGTTACAGTGAGAAATTCAATGACGTTCCAACGCCAATTGGCCGGGGACAATGTCCGCCAGGGCCTTATTTAGATTTTTTGTGGTACTTTGACCTACCGGACCCACCCTTAATGATCTGAACTATTCATCTCAATGGTCCTGCTAAGTTGCCAGATGAGCAATCTACTGAGCTTGCTTGAGTTCCAATAAACTGATGGAATGCATTCTGAGCAGAAACAACATCAATATACTGAACGTTTTACATCTATGGCAAGATGATTAAGATGAACTGTTCAGATCATTCAAAAGCTCGACAACAAGTGTTCTTTTAACATCTGATAATCCAAATCCCGTTTGTTTGATCAAAACATTTATACTGCTGCTCTGGTCGTTTCAATCTGTCCATTTTACGTGGGAGAAAAAGAATTGATTTAAATCATCCAACCGCAAGCATTTCACAAGGCATGGGCCATCTAAGATCATAACAAATGTGTGGCTCACATCTACTTTCAAGGCATGTGTATTTCCTTGATTTTCCGAGGCCGATCATCACATTAAACTCGTGATCTATAGTCCAAAATCTCTTTCAACTTTTCACTCAGTCACATGCCCCTAAGAATCGGATTGCCTTTACACCCATTAAGGTAGTGTAATTTTCGGGTCACAGCCAGTGCCTTTTGTGGAAACTAAGGAAATAAAGCATACAAAACAAATATCTCCCTACCTTTAGGTTTACTTGCGTGACAAGTCTCTCAGTTGATTGACTAAAGAAAAATGTCCCTCTCGGGACGTTCGACAGGATGAAGTAGAATTTGCGGTGGAGAGATGCTCAGTGAAGCGTCTCTTTGGGAAGATCTAATCCATTCATCATGTTTTAACATCCTTAAATTACCTACACACAAAAATATGCACAGTCTTAGCTAATTCCTTCAGCAATTTGTTGATTCTCAAAACTGAAAACTGAAATTGCTTAATATCATATGATCGCTGTGATTTTTCACAAGTAACCTAAATAACATCTGCCAAACAAGATAAATTGATTATATCTAGAAAATATGTTCTAGGTAGCAGTAACATGGAGTCTCTTAACTGGGTAATCGGGCCTAATTAGTCAATTATAGTGTTGCAGGGTCAAATCCACCGGAAAGATATAATATGAATTTAAAATACTAAATTGTTCGACTATCATAATCCTAAGGGATTTACACAATAAATATTACAAGATAAAGTGAGAAACTAATCAAATGAATGAGATTGATTTTTAAAAAAATTTGTCTCATGGTCAAAAATCCTTTTTCAAATAAAAGAATCTGCCGATCAATGATCCTTTTTGGTCCGTAGATGACCAAAGTTGGAAAAACCATATGGATGGTCCCGATCAACGAAATGTACAGTTATTATCGTAAATAGAGTGCAAAGTGTACTTGCTTGTGCGATTGCACCTGTCACCGAAGCATTCCTCCCAAATTTAGAAGGGTATTTCAATTCCATTGTTGAACCTTGGGCAGAAATAAGGTCCTTTCCTTTCCTATGAGTCTGTATTGTCTGCTAGATGGATCGTACCTTAGAACATGCTCCCAGACCGTTAGATCCTATCCTGTTTATGTACAGGCAGCGAAAAGCCATTAAACAACAGGCTACGAAATTGTGGAAGCAAATGGTTAGGAATGTTAGTTTTCTGATATTTTCAGACATTGACTATCGCAGATTCGGCAAATTGATTGATCGGATCAATAAACTCGTGGACCAACTTTAATTGTCGAGATGGTTAATACACGGAACTCAGTTTTTTTCTGCATATCTATAGTGATCACGTTCGCAATGTGGGTACATACTCTCACTTCTAAGCAAGCGAGAGTGTGTGAGTGATTTAGTTTATAATTCTGTACGCTGAACATAATGAACGTCTTAGATCTTGCAATCGTGAGCATCTACTCTTACTGTGACTTTGATTTATGGACATGTTAGTGTGATTTAAAGGCTAGGAGATGAGTGAATTTTTTCCCTCGAAACTGCTGCTTGGCTATCCTAACTGATGCATTTGATCATCTCCATTCAGTGGCCATTATGATCTTGATTTCCCCTCTTTCTATAAATTGAATAGATTGAGTCGTTCGAATGTATGGTTAAGATGAAGGGTAACACAAATCAATGGCAGAATTGTTTATCCGGTCCCCAAAATTTGAACTTAGATTCGATCAACCTTGTTAAGGACTATCTGTTGCCTTGACTTCCATATGTCGCCGTAATACTTGCGTATTATATATATCAGTTAGCTTATGAGGTTATCCAGACCGATCATTTTGTGGGTCACATCTTGGACAAGTCATTCAGCAAATCTTCCGTTGGGTGATGCTGAATCACTCGTTAATTTCAGCTGTAGAACGGACAGCGGGGTACCGTCCAATACAACGGTTATAAAATCTCAATCAGTGAAAATCCTGTATGAATGGTCAAGTTCCGTTTTTCAGAATGTTTTGTATCAGCAAACATTTGGGGCCCACATGTAACATTAAGTATTGAATCACTTGATCCATGGCCGTTAGAGTAACTCCAATCTGTTCAACATTCTGATTGTCGATCTGTCAACTATGAGCTTCCCCGGATTGAAAAAGAAGGCGCCACGCGTCCTCGGGGACCAAACGGCCCTCCTAATTGTAACACGTACACAGGGGGACCATGAAACAGACAGAGACGTCCCATTTGTTACAATTCCAAACTCTAAAACTGCGTTGGGATTATCCTGACTTAAGCGTGTCTTCATTTGGTATATGGTGTTTGTGCGGAGAGACAACAGCGTATGGTCCTAGGCAGGCTAAGAGTGCGTGAAGGACACGGATAACTAATGTCCTTTCATCGTAGGGGAAATCTTAGCTACCGACACTGCACAATCTTCTGCACAGGAATGCTGACCGTTCGATCTATAATATTTTCTTGAACTAGCATTTTCCATGAACTCTTTTGTTTTTCATTTTTCCCATTGTAGAGAGTAGTACCATCTAGACGCAGATGTGGTGGGGGCATGGCCTTCCTAAGTTACAACACTGATGATGAACGGTTTGGATCGGTGAACATCTCGGCCATGTTTGTATTTCAAGGAGTGTTGCCCGTTGGCAAACACCGTACAGGAACTGTTGATTTAGTGACCCAATAACGCATCTGCAAGGTCCCAAGGTAATGAAATTTTTGGGATCCTGCAACATCAGCCGTCCAATTTGTAGCATCTAATTGATGCCTTGCACATTCCGAGTCATCCATTTCATAGGCCCAAAATGTTGACGTTGCCACATCCAGTATAAGAAAATGTTTGCGGTCGAGATTGTAATCAACAAAGGCAAGGGCCTTGAACAGATTATCACAACCAGTAGTTTTTGCGGTCCTCGAACGGATTATCACAACCATTACTTTTGCCTCAACTTGTCTAAAGTAATACAGGAATAGCACGAACTGCAAAAACTGGAGGAAGAACCCTTGTCGTGCACATCCAAACCATCCATCTTTAGGATCTCATCCTAGGTGGGCCGCTCCAGATGTATCATGCATTACTCGTAAAACATTTGCTTTTCTCGGTGTAGACATATGCAGGAGTAGAAGACTCACAGTTTTCAACGGCTTGGATCGAAGAGAGTCGGACCCCCCATGAACTCTGATTCAAGCAGACGGACCGGGAAGACCATGCAAGTCCGAGCCATAGTGTCTTACCTTACACGTGGTGAGACCACAAAATTTCACGTGTGAAGTAACTGACACGTGAGTAAACCAAAAGAACACACTGGCACGAGTCAAATGGCCGGCAGTGCCTTTTCATTTTCTCCGACTCGCTCATGACACAGGTAGCGTCAAATTGGACGCAACGGGGCGTCATAATTTCGACGCCTGATCTTTTATAAATGTAAGAAAGTGACGGATCGGCCCCTCTGCGATTAAAACATGCAGTCGGGTTTTATCGGGTTCGGTCCCCGCCCTGCGCGAACCCAAACGGTGAGAAAGAGAGGAGAGAAGAAAAGTATTGGAATACGGAGATTACTCGTATAAAGACGGAGACAAGTAACACGACATATGGTCCGCCTTGTCCGGGGCCCCAAAACTGGCATTTAAAGCGCTTGGGAACTCCTACAGGCCCTACCCTGCATTCCTTATTATTTTCTTTATTTTCTCTCTCTACGTCTTTCTCGGTTCCGTTTTCCTCTTCCTTCTCGTATAAACGGGTAAGGAAGGTCTCTTTCACTGGCCACTACGTCTGGTAAAAAATGAACAGAGAGACAGGGAGAAAGAGAGATTGACGGCCATGGAAGCATGATATAAGGCTACTCTCTATCTCTCTTCCTTGGAAAATTTTGTGCCTTAGATGACGCAGCTCCTGGCGAATCAAGTCTCTCGATGAGTGGACTCTTCTACATATTTCTAGTATGGTTTTTTGAGGCTGTTTTCGGTTTCGCAGCTGAATTTGAGCTACGAATCCGTGTTCCAGCTGTTTGAAAGATCTGAAGGTTGTTGCTGTCTTCATTTTGGTAATCCGAAGACCGATTCTTGTTTTTGCAGCGGAAATTGAGCTAGCATCCGTCTTTCTGCATTTCCAGAGACGAGATTTGCGTTTTGGAGGAGTTAAGTTTAGGACGTGGCGGAAAATGAATGATGTAGATGGCTTCATAAAGGAGGAAGCAGGATTTCGGCTTTCGCATGTTGTTACTGTTCTGGAGCCTAGATTAGTTAACGAAAGTGAGTGGAGGTAAAGTAGGTGAAAAACTGAGTTAGATTTGATAGTTTTCCAGTTGATCTAGTTTGTTACCGTGCGAATTCTGTCGTTAATGGAGCCAAAAAGAAGTTCCGGCACTGGATCTGGAAATTCCGGCAATTACTCTAGGGAAATTGCTGAATCCATCCAATTCGGAGAAGAAATCCAGAGCCTCATTACAGAAAACATCCTCCAACCAAATTTCGACTCACCAGCAGAGAACGGAAGCTCCTTCACTGCTCTCCTTGGCCTTCCAACGAACCAAGCCTTGGAACTCTTGCACCAGCCGTCATCCAGCAAACCTCCGGTGATCCCTGCAACGGAGATCTGGAGAGATCAAGAAAGAGATAAAAAGCCGGCAGGGTTTTCCTTCACCTGTTCCCCAACTTTTCCGTCTAACACGGCACTCGTCGAGCGAGCGGCGAGGTTTTCCATCTTCGCCTCGCCGGAAGAAGCTCCGGCGACGAGCTCCGACCCTTCGAATTACACCGAAACTTCGATGAAATTGAAGAACGAACCGGTTGATTCAGATTCGAACCTGAATTCCCCGCCGGTTATCACGAGTCCGGCGATTTCTGAGCAGAAGCGACGGCCAGGGAAAAGGAAAGATGGGGAGAAGAACAAGGTAATGGGAAAGTTAGGGTTTCTTTATGTGTTAAGTGGTTCTCAGACACTGAAAAGTTTCCTTTTTGGGATAGGGAAAGGCGCCTGCAAAAAGGAGCAAAAACGTCGAAGATGGGAGCCCCAAAGCAGTTAGTGAGAAGCTTCCTTACGTTCACGTTCGAGCCCGTCGAGGGCAAGCCACTGACAGTCACAGTTTAGCAGAAAGAGTAAGAAATCTTGCATTATTTATTACATAATCACGATTTTCTTATGAAGTCATTTTCTTATAAATAATATTTATAGGCGAGGAGGGAGAAAATTAATGATCGAATGAAACTCCTTCAAGGGCTCGTGCCTGGCTGCAACAAGGTCAGTCATTTTTCCTTCCCCTTTTGGTGAAATTATATCATCAATCCCTGCATTTGATAACGGCACCACTAATTTCGTTAAACATTACCATTATCCCCTTCAATAATCATATCGAGCTCTTTAATCTAATTTTAATACTGTACTTCAAAGGCCAGAGTGCAATTATCAAAACTGGAATGTGGATATGAAGATACCCGCAGTCCTCCTTTTTAGTCTTGGCACCCTTTTGATACGGTTACATGGTAGAGTTGTTCCCAGCTCAAACGATGCCATGGTTCAATTACCATATCTCACACCAAAGAGGTCCAAGGTTGGGACCCACTTACTAGTCGAAAAAGAAAGAAAATAGGAATACAAATGGAGGCCATCATTCATCAGAGCCATTTGTTTATTAGTGATTGCTTTGGATGAATTGCGTACCAAAACTCCCCTCTTTGCTCAATTTGTGCCCTTCGATTTGTTGAGGGTTTATGGAATTGATGAGTAAGTCCACTCTGTACCTTGCCGCTTCTAATGCGGGTCGCCATCCCGTAACAACCCAAAGTAAACTGGGGGGGTGCAACTAACAAAATGTAGAGATGGGGATATCATATGCCCTTTTTCTTACTGCGCAGCATGCTCTTTCGTACGTAAAGAGATCGGTAATAATGAAGGTTGGAGTGAAACAAAAACAAAAAGGTTGCTTGCCCGAGAAGGATTACTAACTTTAGTCAAAAATACGACTAATTTCTGTGTAAGCCCCACAACAACCCGCTTCGTCGTTTTCACCTTTCCAAACGTAATGCACTTGTTAATTAAAGCCGAACGTCGCCACATTTTTTGCCACGGGAAGTCCTGAGCTGCCACCGTACAAACGTCCGAAGAACACACAGCAGGTTACTTTTGTAATTTGCAAATCTTAAGGGCTGATTTTGCTTCTAGGGCGTTCATCTGATGTGGGGCCCGCATGTAATTATTTATTTCTGAAGCAATCATCGACGTCTTTCTAAGTGTATCTCAACCCTTCATTCTGGGAGAGACTCTGCTAGTCAATTATAGATGAACATACTGTTCTCTAGACGTCATTTATGGTAGACAGTCGCAGTGCCCCATTTTCTGCTGCAGTTTGAATTTCTATTTCTTTGTATTTAAGGAAATTTGGTAGCGGGAGCAGAGTGCCGGCAATTACTATTTTATCCCTGAAATTTTTTTGATCAAGTTTCTACCGGCTTTTAAATTTGGCTTCTGAGAGAGCTTATGTAACTGCCGTTAAACCAGACAGGATGGTATTTATCGCAGAGGAAAACTACAGACGGAGAACAATTTAGCGGTTGAGATGACTCTACATCGAATAATATTAATACCCTCATCGTGTGTAGTTCGTCTGCGGAATGATTTTCCTTAGAATTTGAGGAGGGTACGGCTTGTATCACAAAATCAGTGGGGACCAGAATGGGGCTTGAAGTGTTGTTTACATTAGGGTATTTTGGTCAGCAAAATTCTAACTTTTAAAAGGCTGCAGATTTCAGGTACGGCGTTGGTCTTGGACGAGATCATCAACCACGTACAGTCTCTGCAACGTCAAGTGGAGGTCAGACGCTCCACAATAATTTCCTCTTGAAATTCCCGAACTAACCTAAAAAGACGAGAAGGAATAGGCTAAATTGGTCATTGTGAATCTGTTCTTGTTTGCGCCTAATGCGGTTGTTGCGCTTCCGGTTTCAGTTATTGTCGATGAGGCTTGCGGCGGTTAACCCGAGAATCGACTCGTCCAGCCTCGACAGCTTTCTCTCCGCAGAAGTAAGCATTCCTTAATGGATGGAAATATCAATTTCGGCTTTGGCGATTTCGAGTCCTTCTCAAGATAATAGTTTTATTTATTTTATTTTGGTTTCTTTTTCTATACGGTCTGTACAGTGCGGGAGTCTTGCAACAGCCGGTAACGTTGCCGGAACGGAGGCATCCGTGTGGCACGAGCTTCAAGTAAACAGAGGGAGGCGGCAGCAGCCTCAGCAGCAGCTGGGGCACGTTAATCTCCCAACTTCGTTGTTGTGGGGAAAAGACGACACCGACGGATTTGTAAACCCCGATGCCTTGCTCTTCAGTTATGAATCCGCAAATTCAGGTACACTGCCCCAAAATAAATAAATTATGCTACCAAATAAATAAATAAATCCAGAATGAAGGAATTGCTGGTACTTGATTCCTTTTGTTTTTCTTTGGTTGGTCATCTACGTAGATCTTGTACCTGCATTGACTTAATCTTTCCGGGGTGCCTCTGCTTTGATATAATGGAGACACCTTTTTAATGTCCTTGCATATCATTCTCCCAAGTACTCTGTATTCATCGGCCCCTTGCTAAATGGAATGCGCGGCTAGGATTGTTTGACGGCCCAAATCTATAAGGATTCAAATCATCATAATATCGCCCTTTACTTGGATAGACTATGCATTAAAATTCTCATGGTGAAACTTTTGACTCTCTCTCTTACAATTCACTAAAATAGTGACTTACATCATTTGGTGGATGAAAAAGTTGGATCATGAAATATCTAAGTCAGTGGCATTGTAAACAAAATGGGTCTTCATAATCGAGCTAGCCTGGAGTTCTAGCTATGTATAGCATTAGAATGGGGCTAATAAATTAGAAGTAGGGGAATATGTCATCTCCCTTCTCTTTTATAAGTAGCTGGACGGAATAAAGCATCAACCATGATATAAATGTAGGTTGCTGGTACATGCCAACATAAATTTAGCACAGTTACTTGTAGACAGCTCAACATCTCTCTTGAAATACGCTGAGTAATGGCTTTTCCCTTTCACCGGAGATTAGGTGTAGGAGTGTGTGAAAGGATTTGCTTTGTAATTTTTGTCTTGAAAAAAAAAAAAAGGAAAAAAAAAAGTCCCCAATATATTAGTTTGGGAATTCAGAAATTCATTGTAATATTGCCTTGACAAAGTTTCTTGTTAAGAAATTTACAAAATAGGACAGAAACTAAAGCAAGAATATTCTTTAATTGTAGTTTGAAATGCTCAAACAATTAATCAAACTATGCCAAAAAGTTTAGAAGAGGATAAAAAATTAGTTAGAAGGAAATTGAAAACCTAAGCCTCTGTAATCAGACCTAAAAACGGAATGGATAGTCACAAAATTTTCAAAACTCATGGCTATTTAGAAAATCTTATAACTATGACAAAATAAATTAGCTACTTCCTCACTTGGGGTTCCCCAAGTGCTAACTACCTTGGACCTCTAAAAGTTGGGGAGAGCTGATTGAACAAGAGAGGTAACCATATGATAAGAAAGCAAGCTTACATTTTTACATTTTTTCAACAATCTAAAATATTCATCTAATTTATCCCACTCAAATGGCGTAGGTACCAACTGTCAGTTGAGCTTTGTTCTATTGTACCATCAAATGGCATAGGTTCCACTTATAAACAAGTTCTAACACAACAAAACCCAGTAATATTCTCATAGTTTGTTCAAGTAGGGTCCACGGTTGGGCCTACCAGGTTGAAGGCATTGATCTTAACCAGACCCAGTTCCTTTACTGAGTTTTTATGGTCCCCATTGGTTAGGCCATGCGGGATACGGTGAATGGTGATTGGCGGACTACAAGAGCAATAGAGACAATCTTATATTTGATTCCACGCCCTAAATTCGTGACCTTGAGGTTGACAACAACTTGTATTATTAATGTGGCTCAAGATAATCTCTACTGTCCATTTGTTGGAGGCCGATCATCAATGCAATGAAGCGGAATCCCATTGATATGAAGTTCCCGGCATCTCATCATTTGCATGGTTAAGAACGTCCAGTCACTGTCATTTCTGTACACCCACCCATCTGCTGTTGAGGGACCACGTACCGTGGAGTAATTACCACTTCAACCCATATACCGAATCAGTAAAGCCAAATCGATTATCCGGATCTAATTATTATGATTTTTGTATTGCATATCATTCATAATTTGATGCCCAAACGGTTCTGTTTCATGAGAGTGGTATAGTTTTTTCACTAACACACCTTCTTTTGGCTTGAAGGAGTTGAAAATGGAAGTTTGCAGAAGATGGGGATGAAGCTTCATTGGTAGATTTGGCAGTGTATATATGGGAGACAATATATTATCAGGGTAGTGGAGGGAAAGAGCTGCCGACATTCTTTAGGGCTGCCATTTCTTTGCAGTTTGGCAAGAATTTGAGGGGAGCCCTAATTTTTCTTAGGTAGATAAGTATACAAACATATTTGATATTATCATATATGTATCTAATCACTAACGTCATTGTGTCATTCCACTTTTGTTATGTGTACTGCTGTCTTACATGGTGTTATTAATTTGACAACTAGGAATTCATCTAATACATCTCTGCCATGTTATAAAAGTTTTAGATCTGCCTCTGCATCAATATCTCACAAAATGTTTGCAACAAGACGGGGGGCAAGCAATCTGGGAAGGACTGTGTGAAATTTGAGCCGCTTTGTAGTTGTAAAATAGAACAAGGAGGGAATTCTTCCGTCTATACCAATTCCCCTTTAGCATCCAAAAGGAAAAGTAATAAAGTCCTTGTGAACATATTCTCGTGCCACAACTATTGTATAGAAAGGAGCAAAGGACTTTACAAGGTGTAAGTAGTAATGACACTACCCTATAGCCCATGCTTTATAGCATGGCGTTGGGGAAGCTTGGGAAACTTTGGCTCTGCTTTTTGTTCAAGGTGATTGTGTGAACTCTGATTCTGGGTATTAATCCTGCCTCGATTTGGGTCAGTTGACTCCTTAACCTTGATAGGAAGATGGTTTATTCAAAAATTCACTTTGGATGAACTAATGCAAATGGGTGTGGCTTTCTGGGTCTATTAACCACATCCTTGCATTTGCCAATGTCACCTTTTTTTTAGTATCTAGAAATATATTCACTGGAAAAGAAAAAACAAATGACCTACACCCAAACAACAAAGGGCCATCAATGAGGAGAAGAATAATTTGATAAGTCTGGGATCTATTGATCATGTCAGACAATAATTGAAGGGGAGCTTTGGTGCAACAGTAGAGTTGTTATTCAATGGTTAAGAATTCATTTGAAAGGGAGTTTTGGTGAAACAGTAGAGTTGTTGTCGTGTGACCTTGAAGTCATGAGTTTGAGGCATGAAAACAGTCTTTTGCAAAATATGCAAGGTAAGGTTGTGTACTAGTGACCCTTGTGGTCCTCCTCTTCTTCGGACCTTGCAAACACAGGAGTTTCAGGCACCGGGGCTGCCCTTTTTTAGAATCCATCTAAAATTAGCAACTTTATCACCTTGGCACTGATACTAGTCCGTCTAAGCTTAGCAACTTCAACACCTTAGCACTGATACTAGTCCATCTAAGCTGAATAGCGATTGGAAAAAATACCACTATTTTGAATTGGAATCAGTTTCATGGTAAGGCAGCCGTTTCTTCCATAACTTAGATTTCAGCTATTCACCCTATCTTTTCCTTATGGCGCCCAAGTGGAAATGGTTTTTGTCGTAAGACCACAGGGTTCAAATTAGGAACCTTAGAACTTGCTTAGGAGGAAGAATTGATTGGCGACATTCGCATTTGTTGATCTGTCAGCGGCAGCAGTGCTAGGACGTCCTGATATTTACACTAAGCTCGGCGTTTTACTCCCGTACATTTTCACGCTAGCATGACGATGACAGCCAATATAGCTATCTAATAGTAGTACTCTTGGATGTCTGAGTTACATCAGGCCCATCTCATTTACTAGGAACTCTCTCTACGGCTGTTACAGGACAACTTCCTGAGGAAAATGCTTTCTACACAGAAAAGGACGCTACATGCTTGGCCCTCCTTTGGATGACCGGATTTATTCATCATCTTCACCCTACTGGCTGATTACCACACGTCATAACTTTGGATCATTCGAGCACAGTCTACATTTTATTGCAAAAGATCAACCTTTCTTTTTAGGATATCCAGCATCTAAGTGAACCCCATATTTCACAAGGCATAGCAAAAGCAGCAAGTCCACAAATCATCAGCAGGCAGCCGACTCATTTCGTCGAATCCAGGAGAACAAAGATGAGGGCTCACCACTGAAGAAATGCATTTCCATCCATGGACCGGTATCTGGCCTACGACTATGGCCCATCCCAAGCCCTTCAAAAAGTTAACTTGCAAAAACCAGCTACCAGTTCACAATTTCAAGTCCCCCACTTGGGCCCAGAGATCTAGCCCACTATATAACTTTACTAGCAGGGTATGCCTTGCACCCTTCTGCCGTTGATCTAATAATTCCCTCTACATTTTGTACAAAACAGCAGCAAAGTGAACAAACAGATAGTTGGAGACCATTTCTAGCATCTGCATTTCGTTAGTCCACAGCATAACCCATCTTTACTTTCCTATGCTTTCTTTTTACTACCACGATCTGTCTTTTAAAGTACCATGATCAAGATCCAGTGGAGACCGTTAAAAAACAAGCAGTTGCAGGGCCAATCAGCTCATTACGTTGCCGTTAATTCAAACTAGTAACCAAGCGAGACCCAAAACAAATTTCTGATTTGATCAGTTTATTTGCCTTCAGTCGTGTAGGATTTTTTCATTACGGTAGAACTGCATCGTTGGCGTAAGTTTTCATCATCAGTAGTATAGAGTTTTGTTTAGGTAACTTGGCTTGCATCGGGAGTTTTGCCTGCAAAGCTCTTTGCTTTATCAGTAGTTAGATCTTCTTAGATTTTCACTTTCTGTTTGTTTTCTAGTATAATCTATAGTACTAGTTCGTAAATAACGTTCTCTCTGAAATCTCGTGAGCCTGACTCCTAAAAAGGTCAAAAAAACACGGGTGATGATTCTGAGTCTTTTTTTTTTCCTCCAATTTTGCAACTTCCAGTATGTCGTGTGGCTGGCTAGAATCTGGGCATAAGGACAAATACCTTTTTTATTTTTAAATTATATCTATTAAATTTTTTAACTAAAAGCTAGTAGCTAAAAGCCATCAATAGACATGATTATTTTGTATACAGCCTAAATAGGGTAGTCAGAACATGATGAATAGTTCAAATAACCCCAAATCGGAGGCCTCCCTAAGTTGTCTTTTTCCAGCCAAATTCAAAGCTGGGTTCCATGGGGAATTGGAATTCATGACTCATTAAGTTACAGCTTTTACACAAAGTCTAAAAATTATTATAAGCCATATTAGCAAGAAGACTAAGTATTCTAATTGTGTTGCTCATTTATTAACCAAGTGAGCTGCCTCATCTAAGTCAGATGGTTTGTGGTTTGGTTTATTACATCGTATTATGGGTTTGGAGGAGTGCGATGGGGAGCCTTGGCGCAACGGTAAAAGTTGTCATCATGTGACCTTAAAGTTACGGGTTCAAGGTATGCAATCAGCTTCTTGCAAAAATGCAAGATAAGACTGCCTACTTTAGGAGTGCGATGGGTCGTAGGTGGATGTAGTGCCCGTATTTTGTATTGTCCTTGTGCTGTTTTCGGTTTGCTGTGTCTGTGATGTACGAAGTTTGCTTTATTTAGTGAATCTTCGCTGGCTTTTTCTTTTCTTTTCTTTCTATAAGAATCATGTCTAGTTATAAAAAATAAGCAAAAAAAGTATTCATATTTTCCTTACCTATGTTCTTTTTTCTTTTCTTTTTATAAGAATCACGTCTAGTTATAAAAAATAAGCAAACAAAGTATTCATATTTTCCTTACCTGTGTCAAAGATAAATCGGAGATTACTTGATCCCTTGGTTGCTGCTGTGCTACTGGACATTTTACATTTTGTATTTGGACTCGCTTAATTTGTTGAATCAAGGAAAATGCTTTTAGTGTCAGACATTTATCACTAGAATATTAAATTATATCTCTACATTTTTTATATTATTCAAGTTATCCACCTCACTGATACTAAGTCGACTCGTTTTTTGCAAAATTTGCATTTTTAGTTTATTCGACAGCAACAACGAATGGCGGTTAGTCCAACAAGAGTTAAGTCAATTTAGAAAGCGTGTGACTGATTTTTCTCTTATCTTGTTGAATCATTTTAGTCAATAGTTTATTCAATTTTTATGAAATTCTTGCCAACTCAACATTTGTCTAGCACTATTTTAGTCAATTATCTTGATAACTCAAGTTAGTTGTAATGACACGGGTTTTTTTATATACATTTTAAAATAAGTCAGAATCCTGTTATAAAAATTTCTTTTGAAAAACAAATAGCAAAATGTCTTCTTTTATGAAAAACTCCAGGTGTCATAACTTTTACAAAAACTTAGATTTAACAGTGAAATAGATATTTTATTTCTACAAAAAATCTGACAGAGTTTTCTTAGCTTTTCAGACATTCTCATTTAACGAATGTAATGCAACAATACCTGGTAATTACTGTCAATATACTTAGAGACTCTGTCTCTACACCCACAATCAGATTTTCAAAAGGTTTTAAAGAAACAAAAATTTTAACACAAGAAGACTTAAATTTCACCATTTATCCAAATCTCCTCCTGTCACAAGGATAGTCTATCATACATACTCCATATGTATTTAAGTCCAAGTCATAAAGATAGTTCAAAGTTCAACAATTATATAGTTCGAACATAACCAATAGTTCAAAGTGTGTTTAGAAATATACAACACTAAAGCTAGCTCGTATTACCTTAATCCTCGTCAAACTCTCTCCCCTATAAGCCTCGTCCGCCTCTTTTCAACTAAAAGTTGCTCCCAATTACTTGTTCGGATATGAGATATTGTAAACATTATAATATCTCAACAAGCTGTGGTTTGTAGGTGTCTATCATTACATTTTATATTTTACAAATCCTAATAAGCATGATGCTCCATATGAGAATATAGCCATAAAATTTGATGAATTTAAGTAACTATTACTGTGTAAGCAAGATGACTAATTCTAATCATGTGAGAATGCAATATTATTCAAATATAATTCAAGTACAAGATTTCAATAACATCATGCAATTGAAATTCATATTTTCTAGGACATCATTCTAGAAAGTATGATACACTAAAAAAGTCATAAACTCATAAAATACTTACAAAAGTATAAAGTTTCATCACTTGAAAATTACTCTATTTCGCGGGTTTTCAAGAGTATTTTAACAATCACACCTTAGTCATGAGTACTCGCATCAACATCTAGGCATTGTCATGTTATATCAATAAAAAGATTCATTACCCAATCACCCTCATAGCACCATGTCACATCCACAAACAAGAAAGAAACACATGAACCACTCTACATCTGTAACCCAGACCCAGTCTATCAGCGTGCTTAGCTGTCAATACCATAGTGGGGATACTACGATCCACACTACACGGGAATGTGGATCAACATCAATTGGGGCCTTCCCATGATACCCACATTGGAAAAAGCTAATCACGGCAATAATAGGTACTAAATTTCGTAGAGGAGGTGGCTGACCCTTCTACTCTCCTAACATAGTGTCCATATTGCGAAAGCGCCCATCTAAAATAAATCACCAAAAAATAATGCGATAAATTTGGTACCTCTATATTCAATGTGACTTATCAGTCATGTACTAATCATCTTTAAAATTAAAGCATGAAAATACTTAAATATATGCTTATAAAAAAATATTATTTATAATCATGCTAATTTACTAAGTTCATAATTAGAACATATATAATGGATTAAGCCAAAACTATAGCCATTTTAAAGTTAAATATTTTGATGAAGTTCTAAATATTTTGAACATAATTTGTCCAAAAATTAGTTTAAATAGAAACATCTAATGTCAAAATACCTACATCTTTTTTTGTTATTCTCAGCTCAACTATGTTCCTTCTTCAACTCAACTTATCGATCAATCTAACGATGTCAATATTCGACATATCTTATCAATGACAAATAATAGGTTAGCAATTACAATAGGAGTCTATTTTAAATCTAAATCTGATTGTCTAGATCATCTGTTAATTGTAGAATGGTTAGGTCTTAATAATTCATCACTAATCAAACACTAAGACTACACAATCTCAGCCGTTTAGGCTATTGATATGTGATGACTCGGGTTTTTATAACACATTTTACAATACATTTTGTAAAGACAGGGCCCTTAGAGTAAATTTTTTTTTGCAAACCAAAGAAATGGAAATTCTTTTCTTTATAATTTGTTTTGTAAATATAGGTTCTAAGAAAGCCCAACCTATTATAGTATTTTATTATATAATAATGGTCACATCATATGGGCTGGCTACGTATGTTATATTTTATAAAATTCTAGTCAAACCTCAGTTAAACTCTTTCTAACTCTGGTCAAAATAATCCACGCATCTAGCAAAATTGGTTGTTATAGCTTTTGAGCTCAAACTTTTGCTAAATTATGCCAAGCCTGGTGAACTAAAGATCTAGCAAGATCTACATAAATCAAGTGTCTTCCATTTTGACTAAGATGCCGATCCATATATATTTCCGTGATCCACCCCATTTGTTGTCTTGTCCCATCTAGGGTAGGCTGCGCCCAAAATTGTTATTGATCGGATAATACTAGCCACTTCATTGTTCAGCAGAATTGATGTTTGTTCTATTTATTTATTTTTACCTCTTGAACTGCCTCGTTAACAATTTATCGATAAAGGCAAGGATAATTCCATATATATTGAAGATCTCTTTTAAATACTAGCTAGCAAAGTTGTATGAAACCAACAATGGAATGCTTTCCATCGTCAGAAATGCCTACTTGTACTTACAGTCATCCAACTAAACATGCAACGTTTAGGTGGCCGGGAAAGTCCGTATAAGGCACTTGAGTGCAAAGCACTCTCACTTTTTCCATTAGCGCGCCCACCTTTGAATGATGTAGAGTTCATTTGATTTCTACGGCTCGGATGTGTAGTAATTGAAAAACCATAATCAATAGATGATTGCAGCATCTGAAATTTTTTCTTTCTATTTATAAAAAGTGCACGGTTTAGAAACCTTACATAAACGACTCTCAGTTTAAAGACCAAAATACGGTTTTAAAAATATAATTACAGTCTATCTTTTAAAGGGCAGTCTAGGTGCATGAAGCTTCCAGGTATGTGGAGTCCAAAGAAGAGGCGGGCCACAAGAGTTAATAGTACACGGGCTATCTCTTCATAAAATAAATCACTCATTGGTGAAAAGGATAAGCCTTTCTCTCTCTCATGTACATATATCTTTCAACTTAATCAACCAAGTTATCATGTGTTTCATAGGACTAATTAATGAATGCAATTCTCATCAAGAACTAGGAAAGTATAGACAGGCATATCTACAGCATGCAAGTCAAGTAAAAACTGCTTGCTCCTTGTCTATTTATGTTGACGGTTGACGTACCAGAGAAAAAAATAATTCTGCTATAATCTCATTGCATGAGTGAAACTGATATAATTGAGGTGTCCTGAATGTTACATTTTTATTATTATTTAAAAGCCAATAAAATGAGGAAAGAAGCCGGCAAATTTGGGAAATTGGAGAAAACTAAATTTGGGTGATCGAAGTAACTATCTTTTTTCCTTTTATCTAGAAGTTCCATGTGGACCAAAAGATATAATAAAAATAATTAGTTGTGCCATTTCAAGAACTCTAAAAACCCAAATTAGCAACTACAAGTCATGAGTTTTGGAAACATACTTATACTTAATGGAACAAGCTCACGATAGGACCGAAGCCTGTGAACCTTCAAAACTCGTTTCAAATTTCATGAAAAGTGTTTTGTATATTGAATCATATGGCAATCATAAAAAGCTAACTTTATCAGGTAATATTTTTGTAAACCGTAAACCTTTTTCTTGGTATTTTTTGCATATCAAATCATATGATTGCTCACGAATCAAATTATATAATTTATTGAATACCCTTTTCAAGCTAGGTTTGAGTTTATAGAAGTCAGCCCTTTCCCTAGTTTCATGCTTTACATCTCTCTCTCTCTCTCTCTCTCTCTCTCTCTCTCTCTCTCTCTCTCTCTCTCTCTCTCTCTCTCTCTCTCTCTCGTTTTTGTGGTCTGCCCCTTCCCCTAGCCTTGCATATGCTTTGTGGATTGGGTCCCATTTTTTAGTTTCTGACCGCAGATTTCTTATGTGAATGCAAGCCTTGGCACAACAGTAGAGTTGTCAACGTGTGACCTTAAGGTCACAGGTTCAAAGTGTAGAAACAGCCTCTTGTAAAATATAAGGTAACGCTGCGTATTACTGACCCTTGTGTCTACCCCTTCCCAGGACCCTGTAAATGGGCCAGCAGGAAAAAGTATTATAGAATTTGTAGTAATGATGTTTACTCTTTAGTCGTCTATTTGCATTTGAAGACTGAAGGACAATATTAGCGCTTATTTAAATCAACACCCGAGGTCTATCAGCTAAATAGTTAAGAATTGAAGGAACATCTGATCCTGTTAGCCCCATCACAAATTACAAGTCCAATGCGAAAAGATCAGAAATCAGATCAACGTGAAAATTATAAAGAACTTCTAATGACTGAAAAAAGTCTAAAGAAGCTTTCAACATCAAATTCATATTCAATAACCCAGACTTCTGTTAGCAAGTGGCCAGATCCTGCTTATTCAGAAATTTGTGCTAAATTTAGACACCAAAGAAACTAAAACAACTATAAAGAAGTCTCTGAAAATATAGTTTCCGTTTCATTGGTACCATGATAATTTAACACAAATAACAACCATAACAAAGTGGCAAATTCACGAGTGCTTCTAATTATAAGCAAAAACAATAAAAAGATGACAAAATGCTAGTGCTCTCAGTTTTCCACCATTATTTCTTCATGCTTAGGCTGGGACAGCAGAGAGATAACTCAAGAATGGGATTCTGCTAATTGATTCACATTCTCATCGTAGTTAATTACACCAGAAAACTGCAGCGCGAGAGCTCGTTCTCTGATTAGGAATCTTTTCTTGCACAGTTCATTCTCACTTTCACTATCTGCTAGCCGATTCCCCATGTCATCATATTGAATAACACCCGGAAAATTTGGCAGCCGGCATCGCTTGCCCATCAGAATCCTTTTCTTCCAAAGCACATTCTCACCTTCAGGATCAAACTCTGCTACCCGATTACCCATCTCATCATATTGAATTACACCTGGAAATTTAGGTAGCCGGCATCGAATACCCATTAGAATTCTCTTTCTCCACAACTCACTCTCACCTCTGTCTTCATCCCCGGTACTAATATCCTTGTTTCCTCCTGGAGGATTCACAGGTAACGTCATCATAGGTAACGGAGAAGGTTTTTGCCACCATCCTGCAATCTCTCCGAAGTTATGACATCTGTCGCTAATAAGTTTACAGGTGCAACTATCACTTCTGCTAACATTACTAGTTCTGGTAATACTATTCCTATCATCAATATCGGTAACATCATTAGTACTGCTTTTGTTTCTGGCCCAGTGCACAATGTATCCCTTATTCAAGAAATTTAGTGGAGAGAATAACACCTTAGACGGCACCTTAAACGGCATTCCATTCCCTCCGGTCTTTCTCCCTTTTGGGATGTTGATATCATCAGTGTCCTTCTTTATCTCCCCATCTTCAGTTTCCTCCGGCCCTAAATGTTGATCACAGCTATTAGACTTACCATTGTTTCCAACTCTCGTACTCGTGAAATATCCCATTATATCCTCTTCAATTCTGTTGATAATCTCTATCTTTTTCTTGATGAAAATATTGCAGCATTGCTTCCTACCCATGCCTCTATTCCTCATACTTGTAGAATGATCATTCCCATGAGAAACAAAACTAATCTCTTGTTTCCTAGAAGTAAATATATTATCTGAAGTTTCTTTGATCGTAATATTTCTTCTCATACCTGATAGTTCACTGTCTTCGTCGAGGCTGTGGGTGCTATGGATTCTTCTCTTGGATGATCTGATATCGACTTCGGACATCTTGGATCTGTTTGACATTGTTGAAGAAACTGATTCCTTATTGAGAAAATTACATAAAATTGGTAATAGGTTTGGATCTTTATTGGTGATTGATTTCTGAAAATTAGTGGAGGGGGTTGCCATTGAAGAAATGGAGAAGGGAAAGTGTGAAGGTAAGTTAAGAGTTCCGAAGATAATAGAAGAAGTTGAACCAGGTCGTACTACTTCACCGGATAAGTTTCAGCGTGACATTGACTTTGGTTAGCGTATCTGTGTAACTGTTTGTGTGCATATTCCTCTCACTTGTTTGGAACGAATTCCCGTGTTATACGCAGAGCCCCGCTAAAGAGTAGAAGTGGTAGAGGCAGATTACGGGGACACAAACCCTCGACACATTCCACACAGTAATACGCCAAAAATCTCATTCATGGGAAGTAACCTGAAGATTTAAGTCCTTGAATCTGAGGCTCATAATAACTAACGGTTAAGATAATCAAAAGATGAAATTCTTTAGGCCATGGCATATATGAAAAGTACAGTGCCCAGGTCATTAACGGATGGATAAATGCGTGTCACACTTGTTCTCTTGGGATAGAGAAATTTGGTACCAAAATGAAAGCAGTGACAACTAACAAGCGAGAATGACCTAGTCTGAAGCTGCTTCTTCATACATGAGCAATCTCTTCCTACAATTGTATTTTTTTCATATAAAATTATTTCTGCAAGTTGCAACATTTTGTTGTTTATGTATAACATTATTTTTTCGTTCTCTTTTTCTTATTAAGCTTTCAGTTTCCAAATCACGATAAAGGTGTCATAATTAAAGGGTTCTTGTATAAAGAAACCCCATACTTTTTTGGACTCTTAATGATTATGAACCAAAAATTTCAATCGATTTTAAAAACTCTTAAATTTAATTACCCTTATTAATTGAACCAATTTTTTAAATGCGGTAAAAAAAAAAAGTGACATTAAGGAGTAACGAAAACAATGAAAAATAATTGTGGCTATTGTTTGGATGATCTGATCCATTCATCATGTTTGACATCACTTATATTGGTTATCTACCAAAAATTTATAACCTTGGATAATTTTAGCCATGTCATTTCTACTTTAAAATCATATATTGTTTAATCAAATATTTAGTATATAGAAGCCTTTGCTAGGGGTGAATTTTAGTACATAGGACAAATAACATGAATGGTTCAGATCACCCAAAACTGGAATCTATCTGGATGCACCTAATCCTACATCATTTTTGCCTAAGAACAACATTGGATTAGATGCATCTAGAAAGATTCTAAATTTGGATAATTTGAATGAATGATCTTATTAATTTGGTTATGTGCCAAAATTCATGCCCATAAGAGGATCTACCTTTGTTGTGTGCTAAAATCATTAAAGCAGTCATAAATTTTGGCATATGACAAATCTAATACATGCCAAACATGATGAAAGAATCAGATCATCTAAACAATGGCCACAAGTATTTTGTGTCATTTTCCTTTCTCCTCAACATCACAATTGTTAAGGATAGTCAAATTTGAGGTTTCTAAAATCAACTGAAAATTTTGGTTATAATCTTTAAGAGTCAAAAAATGAGAATTTTTATGTACAAATTCATATTTAACTAAGCAAATTATGCACCTATTAAAGACAATGATGGTTCCTTTCCAAATTACCTAGAGTAGGATCTAAGTTTGTTTGAAGAAGTCTAAAGCTTATTTTTCTCATCCATGATGTGAGCTGCTGATCTTGTTTGGCATATAAGAATTAGAGAACCCACAAAAAATAATACAATTGGGATGATCCAAACAACTTATTTTGGGTCTGTCAAAAGATTAATAAAAATTCATAGGTGTGATTTTCAACTAAATGAAACATAAGCTAAAAGTACTAATGGTATGAAATTTGTTCTCCGCCCAATCTAAGCCATTCTAAACATGATGTTGGCTTAGATTTATCAAGAAAGCCATCATCCATCAAAAAAATTTGGGCATCAAATTCTTCACACCCACCCAGCTACCCACACACACACACAAAAGTGTCCTACCCAATAATTATGTTTTATTATAGATGAAGCCACTTAGAAATAATGGAAGACCAAAAGCTCTATAATTTTGTAGAAATTGAATATTTAGCCCAAAAGGCATGCAATGCCTCTCATGTAGTTCATTTTTAAATTCTTTTTTTAGATAGCTTAGAATGGATTCAATTATCATAGATAAGATACATTTAAAAGTGGTTATGATCATCTAAAAGAGAAAATGTTGGGACTTCATATATCTAAGAAATGGTTTTGACAAAGAATCAGAAAATAAAAAAGTGTATCACACTCAAATTTTGCATACAATAGAGATAGTTATATATCATTAATTTCTTCAACTTGAGACTTATGGGTGTTCATTCTGGATATGGAATTGGATTGTTACATTATGACTTATATTTTGTGAACATGTATAAGAAATGTATAAAATAATGAAAGTGATTGGATAAATTCTAGCTATAATAAAATTTATTTTTAAAATACTTCCTTAAAAGTAAATTTTATTTTATTTTTCAAACTAATGATGTACTTCAAAATTGGAAGGAGATGAAGTCTCCTTTATGGTCTATATGTATGATTAATATCTATTAGAGACATTGCTCCTCATGCAAAAACTGCATAATATCCAAGGAAGAGAGAAAATTCTGCAGGATTTTTAAAAAAATGAAATGATCATTTATTGGCAGATCCTTATTTGTAAAGTAGTAATGATACTCGAGGTTTTTTTAAAAATATTTTTGTTGAAAACTATTTTTGCTATCTGTTTTCTCAAGGATTTTTTTAATAGAAGACCTCGCTTTTCAAAAAGAACAGAGAAAAAGTCATTTAAAAACCGGGATAATCACAAATGATACGATTTTTTCAATTTAAATTATATGATCATGATCCTTGTAGAAGATAAATTTTCAACTAATACAATTCAAATTGTTGGGCATAGATTTAGACAATAGACTATACAAAACTTGAATTTCATAGAAGTACAAGGAATAATATGTAGTTTATATTTAAATTATAGTCTAAATTTGTATTAAATACAAAGCAGACTTGGTCATTGAATGGGTAGAGGGTGTTCATCATATAACATTGAATTTATAAAATGCACTTTAGAGTTTAGATTGTATCTTCAATAAGCCATGCTCCAAAGGCTTCATTTGAGATGCCTTCTTAAGTATGGAGAAAAAGCTGACTTTGCTTTATTGTGATAAATCTAAATTACTAAACCTTTTCCAATGCACTAGTTTATGATATATTGATTTTACTTTTTCTCTTCAACTTGTAAATTACAGTGAATGACTTTAAATTACCCAGTCTCATACAATATATGGAGAAAGCAAAGTTAATAAAGATAAGAACATTTAATGGAATTACAACCATGCATATATGCAATGAGTAAAATAATACAATTTTCCTATTAAACAACTTACTAACTGAAGACAAGAGTAGGGATTTGGTTGGAGAAGTGTATTTAGATTAATCTTGAAGAACAAATTGAGGAATAATAATAATAATAATAATAATAATAATAATAATAAGAGGAGGAGGAGGAGGAGGAGGGAGTACGGAAAGTGAATCATGGGGTTTGCTTTAGAGAGTTTACAAAACAAAAAATGATTTAGAGAAGTACACTTGCTGTTGAACAAGAAGTAAAAATCAATTGGTACCATGTGGCTCTTTTTATTGGAACTATGATTTTTCTCCAACACTTTTCTTGGAACTGGTTGAAGAAAACTTAAGTTCTAAGAAAAAGTACTTCCTCACACTCACTGATGTGTATTTCTTGGAAAACCAAGCAAGCAAATGCCTTCTTTGGTAGTGATGGTATGCGTAAAGGGGGATTTATGAGGAAACATAGGGATTTAAGAGATTTTTTTTTTGTTTTTTGGAATGGTAGATACTCCCACATACAAATACACTTTTATTAGAACTTGTGATTTTTCTCCAACTTTTTTTTTGGAATTGGTTGAAGAAAACTTAAGTTCTAAGAAAAAGTGGTGCCTAGCACTGATTGATGTGTACTTCTTGAAAAAGCAAGCCAGCAAATGCCTTTGTTTGGTAGTAATGATATGCTTAAAGGGAGGTCTATGAGGAAATAGAAGGATTTAAGTGGATTTTTTTATTTTTTATTTTGGAATGGCAAATACACACACAAACACTCTCATGTGTTAGAACCCTGGTTACTTTGATAGAGACTTCTTGTAATGACCCCAATTTTTGTAATATTAAAATCCCATGAAAAGTTCAGTTTTAAAGATAAGGGAATTTTAGTTATTTCACTAGTTTCCTTGACTAAACCCTGGAATTTGGTCCTAAAAGTAGTGTCATTAGATGCGTCTCGGAGAAAGGAATCCAACGAGACCAAAATCACCCAAAACGGAGTTAAAATGAGCAAGATATGGCCCTTTGAAGATCATGGGCAAAACTATAAATTTCACATAAATGACTTAACCTGAAAAACACAGGTGCCCGTTTTGATACAGGCACCCTTCATCTTCAACCTCCTAGAGGTTTCTAGAACGGCGGTGTTTCAAGAAGAAACCACCGCCATTCTGGAGGTTTCTCCACCGCCATTCAAAGGCAGTTAGAACCCCTCCAGAACCCTCTTTAAAAGCCCTATAAATAGAGCTCTTGGGTGCCTCTAATGGCAGCCCAAAACCTTGGAGAAAACCCATCGTGGAGCAGTAACTTAGAAGGGAAAACGAGGAAAAAAACCCAACAACGAGCCAGGTACATCCGAGATCGCTCAAAACCCATCTCCCCCATAGTTCCAAGGTCAATTTCCCTAAGTTTTTACATGAAAAACCATGCAAAATGGAGCCCAGGAGAGCCACCAAGGACCTAGGGACGTTCCTTAGGTCGCACTGGTTCGATAGGGGTCGAACCAGGGTGTCCTGAGGATGCCCCGGTGCCCCAACAAGCGGGGCGTTCCTGATAGGGGTCGAACCATGGTGTCCTGAGGACGCCCCGGTTCCCCAACAAGTGGGACGTTCCAGTTGGAACATCCCACGTCGACTCCCATTTGAAAAACCAACAGGCGCGTCCAGGGACACGCCCGCAAAAGAGAGAGAGAGAGAGAGAGAGAGAGAGAGAGAGAGAGAGAGAGAGAGAGAGAGAGAGAGAGAGAGAGAGGCGGAAGTCTGTCACACCGCGCCACCCGCTGAGGCAAATGTTGCAGGCGCGCAGTACGCTAGCGTTGCACTTTGTTTTGGTTCCTTAAGAAAGCCAGGGCGCACGTCGCAGAGGTGCAGCGCCCTGACATTCCATCTTTTTAATTTTTTAATTTTTAAGACTCTTATGTACGTGCGACACTAAAATACTTATAACTTGAGATCTAGAGCTCCGATTGAGGTGCCACAGAAGGCATTGTGTCCGTATCAACGACGCGGACACATCCAAACCATAAAATCCCTGATCAAGGCCCAATCAAAGGAGGGCATGACCCTTAGAATAGGATAGTGGCGTGTGACCACTAGAACTTTGGAAAACTGAGGATACCAAGGCCCAATTAGGACCTTAGGACACCCATAGGCATAGGGATGGACCCCTAATGCCTAAGTAATAAGAC
This sequence comes from Warburgia ugandensis, assembly GCA_035236585.1. Taxonomy (NCBI): domain Eukaryota; kingdom Viridiplantae; phylum Streptophyta; class Magnoliopsida; order Canellales; family Canellaceae; genus Warburgia; species Warburgia ugandensis. The sequence continues at coordinate 6,056,629 of CP141133.1, forward strand.
CCAACTACTCTAAACCCATAAAAGACAGGCTAAACTAACCTTGAGTCCCCAAACCATGTTCAGGAGCGTACGAGGACAAAAGGGTTAACGCGACCTAGTCAGGTAGGTGCTCTATCACTATTAGATTCTTTTAAAAGATCTATTATTGTTTTGAGAACATATGTTATAAGTATATGACTTGTTTAGCATGATTTGATTCAGCATGCATATGATAAACGTTTTGTACATAGACATGTTTCGTAAAAGATTGCATATATATTATACACATATATGTTTTGTAAACAAGTGCATACATTGCATAATTTAAGTACTTGCAAAGATTGCATGTCCTTGAGGGTTGCCAAAAGACGCTGAAGTGCCGAGGGCCAGGCAGTTGTGAGGGACCCAAAGAGGACTGGTTTTGAACAGTGGATTTTGGCTTATTTGATCGTACATGATTTGAGCTTGTAAGCTCGTGGGTGCTATGCCGAGGGATGTGGGTTGGCCACCCAGCCTCTACCACTATTAGGTGGATGGGTACCACGCCCAAAAAGGGCATGTCCCTGCTTCGACTACATGTGGTACAAGGGGCTACCACTGGTGTCACGCTAAGACCTTGGTCGAAGTGTCATATGCCCCGTGGAGGTATATGATCCCGTGTCCCTAGTACTCAGGACCACTACGGTGAGGTCGTGGGCATAGTAGGACCATATGGTTTCGTGGATTTATGTGCACTGCATGTGGCATGATATGAGGTTGGTCAACAATATCATGATAGATATCCATGAGTTGGATTCCATGAAGCATTTGATGCATATCATGATGTTATGACATATTTTTATGATTATGATATATGATACTTTCGACTTGGATTATGATATTTCTTTAAGTCGTCAGTATTTCGGTTTGACAGTGGCTTTTAATATCGATATTGAACGTGATTATTCGTACAACATGCATATGTTTTTATGAGCACATGATTTTAACGATCGCATGCATTATAAAACTAATAGTGATAGACTCCTACTAAGTATAGTATATACTCACCCTATCCTTAACATTTTTCAGGATGATTCCATCTATGAGTAGAGGACATCTATGTTAGTGTTACAAGCAAGTGAATCAAAAAGAAAACACTTATATATGTAAGTAAATTCTCAACCCTTTGGACATGTGTTTATATTTAATTACAAATGGCCGTAGGTCATGGACTGGACAGACCTAGGGAAAAGCATTTGTGATTTCTAAAGCTGTTCAAAAACTACCTTAGTTGTTGTGAAAGCAAATGACACTCGAGTTTTTCAAAATGAATTCCAAATAAAAGATTTTTCCGCTGCATTGCATTATTTCTCAAATAGGGATCCCGCCTTAGGAATTTAGATTTTTCATTTAAAAATGCATGAGAAAACCCGGGTCGTCACACTTCTTTAGCCATTGCACTTAGAAGGTTTCTATATAACATTTAAAAGGATTTTAAGAAATATATCATGAATAGAGAGGGATTTAAGGAGGTAGAAAGTATAATTTAGGAGGAGATTTAAGAGAGCACCTTTATAGAAATTCTAAGCAAAAAAGAGAAATAGAAAGAGGGATTATGAGGAGATAGTGATTTAAGAGGATTTATTTTTTTGGAATGCTACACTCGCACACATGCACCTGTGCATAATTTAGAAACTTGGTTACTCAGATCAAAGACCCTTTAAGCCATTACACGTAGAAGGTTTTTTATTTAAGATTTAAGAGAATTTTAAAAGTTATATCATAAATAGAGGGATTTATGGAGGTAAAAGTATAATTTAGGAGGAGAATTAAGGGAGCACTATATAGAAACTCTAAGCAAAAAAGAGAAATAGAAAATGGTGACTTATAAGGAGACAGAGGGATTTTAGAGGATTAATTTTTTTGGAATGGTAGACACACAAGCAAGCATGCGCGCACTCGCACATGCACACACACTTATGTACAATTTGAAACCCTGGTTATCCAAGTCAGAGACCCTTTAAGCCATTGCACTTAAAAAGTTTTTATGTAAGATTTAAGAGGATTTTAAGAAATATATCATGAATAGAGACAGATTGAAGGAGGTAAAAAGTATAATTTATGAGGAGACATAAGAGAGCACTACATAGAAACTCTTAAGTATAAGTAGAAAAGACAAATAGAAAAGGGAGATTTATAAGGAGAAAAAGGATTTAAGATGATTTATTTTTTTGGAACGATAGACACACACACACATGTAACAATTCGAAATCTAGGTTAGAGACTCCTCGAGTCATTGCCCTTAGAAGGGTTTTATGTAAGATTTAAGAGAATTAAAGTTTTTATGTAAGACTTAAGAGAATTTTAAGAAATATATCATGAAAAGAGAGAGATTTAAGGAGGTAGAAAGTATAATTTAGGAGAATATTTAATAGAGCACTTATATAGAAATTCTAAGCAAATATGTGAAATAGAAAAGAGGGATTTATGAGGAGATAAAGGGATTTAAGATGATTTATTTTTTTGGAATGGTACACATATATACATACATACATACATACATACATACATACATACATACATACATACATACAAACACTTGTGCACAATTTGGAACCCTAGTTACCTAGGTTAAAAACTCCTTGAGCCATTGCTCTTAGAAGTTTTTATGCAAGATTTAAGAGGATTTTAAGAAATATTTCATGAATAGAGAAGGATTTAAGCAAGTAAAAAGTATAATTTAGGATGAGATTTAAGAGAGCACTACAGAGAAACTATAAGCTCAAAAGAGAAACAAATAAGGAAATTTTATGAGAATATAGAGAGATTTAAGACAAACTTTTTTTTTTGAATAGTAGACATGCATACACACACACACACATGTCTGTGCACAATTTGGAACCTTGGTGACTTAAGTTAGAGACTCCTTAAGCCATTGCACTTTGAATATTTTTATGTCAGATTTAAGATAATTTTAAGAAATATATCTAAAATATAGGACTACTTTAAGAGGAGATTTAAAGAGAGTCTAAATAGAAATTCTAATCGAAGAAGAAAAACATAAAAGGGAGATTTACAAGGAGACAGGGATCTAAGGAGATTTATTTTTTTGAAATGCTACACACACACACACACACACCTGTCACAATTTGGAAACTTGGTTACCCAGGTTAGAGACTCCTTGATTGATTGCACTTAAAAGGGTTTTATGTAAGATTTTAAAATTTTTTAAGAAAGTTATCTTTAATAGAGAGAGATTTAAGGAGGTGGAAAGTATAATTTAGGAGGAGATTTAAAGAGCACTTATATATAAACTCTAAGATCAAAAGACAAACAAAAAGGGGGATTTATGAGGAGACAAACGGATTTAAGAGGATATATTCTTTTGGAATGGTAGACACACACACACACCACATGTGTGCATAATTTGGAAACCTGATTACCCAAGTCAGAGACTTCTTGAGCCATTGCACATAGAAAGTTTTTAGGTAAGATTTAAGATAATTTTAAGAAATATGTTGTGAATAAAGAGGGATTTAAGGAGGTAGAAAGTATAACTTAGGAAGAGATTTAAGAGAGTCCTTATATAGAAACTCTAAGTGAAAAAGAGAAACAAAAATATACTAATTGTAAGAAAAAAATGCATTAAACAACTTTCAAAATCCTACAAAGAAAATATTTAAAAAATATGTATAGTTAAAAAAATCCAAATCCTAAATTCTTATGCATAGTAAAAATAAAAATAAAAATAAAAATAATTGTCAATGGATACTAAAAATTACCAAATCATAATTTTAAGTGCTTATTTGGTCCCCACATGTATCCTATACCCAATACAAATGTATGATAAAAAGGTAAAAATATCTAATTTGCATAGAATGTCACTTTCTTCATTATTTTTTAGGTAAAGAAAGGAATTGATGCTAATGTATAAGAAGATAATGTTTTATAAAACTATGATTCATGTATTTCAAGGAAATGTTGCTAGGAAACTATATTTTTTGTCTCTTAAGGAATTGATCAATATGAAAAATGAATGGTTGTGATGAGAGGCTTAGTTGAATCATGTTTACAATATATAAAAATAAATAATAATAAAGGACTCTCAATCCATTGGAACTTAGCTGTAATATAGTTAAAAATTTATTTTAAGGAAAAAACCCAATTATATATGCCTAAATCCAATTGCATTATTATGGTAAGAGGCATAGCTAAACCATGTTTATAATATAGATATCAAGTAAAAGATAATGTATCAATTTTGAAAGATATATCAACCAAACTCAAATCTTGGAGAAAACAAAAAAAAAGTTAGAAATTCTTATAAACAAAAAAAAAAATTCATCTTAGAAAATATTGCCTAATATATTCAAAAATTCAATAGAGAGAGTAGGAAAAATACAAAATTTCATTTACTATTATATAGAAAATAAAAGAAGGTAGGTCGGTGCTCGAAGCTCCTACCTATGTTGGGTCTAGGGTATGGGTGGATGACAAAGGGTTTATAGTATGCAGTCTTATCTTGTATTTTTGCAAGAAGCTATTTTCACACCTTGAACCTATGACACAGTGACAATAAAATACTTTCGAGAGGTAAATGTCAAAATATAACTATAATCCAGATATATGAGTAGTAAATTCATATATGCATATTGGATGCCACTTTTAATATATTTTTAAAAAATTCTAAGAAAAAGTTTCAACTAGGCATTAGTAAAGATTTTATTTTTTAAGAAAAACCTATAAATCCTAATCTCTAGGCGTTTATTAATTTCATCCATAATCATAAAGTTTGGATTTGGGAATAAATAGATGAGGCAAATATTCATAAAATTTGGCAACTATTCATGAAAAATTTAAGGGAAAATCATTTCTTAGTGGGTCTAATAAGAACCTAGAAATTCCAATTTAAAAAAGTTCCTAGAAATTTGGATTTGTTAATTTTATTTGATCCCAATAAGATAGGGACTTTCTTTTCCTAATCTTAACAATTTGGAGTTTAAGATATTTTCATTTTGTAACTAAAAAATAAGATGGAAAAATAATCATAGAAATCTCTAAATAATTAAAAAAAATTCAAAAGGTCTTGACTTTTTTATGCCTTGACTTTTTTCCAAAGGAATAATAAGTTATTACATTTTTCAAATTCAAAGCAAATTTTAAGAAATTAAGACAAGCTTACTTTATAAAACTCAAATTTCACAAATAATTTGCCCAATTCTCAAGTATTATTTCTATAATTTAGTTAAAATTCAAACAAAAAGCTTAAATTAATATATACTTCTCCATCTATTAGTTGAATAATCTTTATAGAAAAAACTAATAAAATACTTTTGGAAGATACACGTCAATATAGAATATATATTTATGAGTTGTAAATATATCATTTAGTATATATAAATAATTTTTTTAAAAAGAAGAGAAAAAGGAGGAAGTGACACATGGCATTCTCCTATGAAAAAGAGCATTAGCTTATACATGTGCATATTAGACCTTGCTTCTGATATGATTATAAAATAAAAAAAAAAAAAAAATCTTTATAGGAAAAAATCTCAATTTGGCATTAGGAAACTTTTTATTTCTTTTAGGACAAAATTAGAAAATCCTAATCTTTAGGTGTTTATGGGTTCTCATACCATTTTTTAGGCATAATTTTTTTTTGAAACTCCAAATTATTATGAGTAATCAAAAGCAGTTTAACACAATTAGTCTCATACAATAAGATGTCTCTCCTCATTACACTTGGTCAAAAGTTCAAGGTGGCAATTTCCCCTTATTGGTTAGATTCAAGTAGATTTAGAAATCAGGATATAGCATCTAGGTAATTTGATTAGTAATTCTTTAATGTGAAAATAAATAAATAAATAAAACTTATTATTTGTAGACAAAGAAAATCCCAATATTATTAGATAAAAGTCAGCAAATCCTGATTACTAGGCATTTATTCGATTCATCACTCTTCTCTATTGATAATATAGTTGTAAAATTATTTTAGAAAAATAATACAATACTTTAAGATAATATATGTTAATACGTCAGCAGAATATATATTTATGAATAGTAAATGTTGGGTTATTATATATGAAAGTAAAAAGAAAAAAAATAGAGAAAGTAAATGTCGCTGTTACTCTAGCCCTCTTCCAGGGATACGTTAATCGTAACCATTCCGGACGCTTGAGGTATCCAACGGACAAGATTTTCTGGGTACTGCCTATGTGAAATATGGCCCCGAAGGTGACGGTTTGGATCACACGGCATCTAAAACTTACAACCTGTATTTGTGACCCACCTCAAATCAACCACAGACAGTGTGCTTCAGCCCACGTGTATGGTCCAGATAAAAGAATGAAGTGGGTAAGAAATACACGATACTGAATTTTAGGGAAGAAAACTAAAAAATGTAAGTAAATAAAGAAATAATTGGATAACTTAGGGAGCTGATATTTGTACGCCCTATTTTGATAGGAGCACGGATGATTCTGTCGATAGCTACATTCATCCCGACTTAAACTCCCTTGGCCAAAACAAGTAGTAAAAGGAAGAGACCAAAACAATGCCGTCCTTCCTCTTCCTCTTCCTCTTCCTGCTCCCCACTTCTCTCTTCCTCCTACTCCTCTCTACCCAATCATCTTCCGCCACGTCATCTCCCTCCTCACCCACCACCATCCAAATCCGCCGATCAAATCCAGCCGAACCCCTCACATTCTCCGTCATCGATTACGGTGCCGCCGGCGACGGCAGAACCCATGACACCCCTTGTATCCAGGCCGCCATCGATGCCTGTTCGGCCGGCGGTGGCGGCCGCGTCAAGTTTCCGGCAGGTTCCTACCTGACTGGAACTGTCTTTCTGAAGTCCGGCGTAGTTTTGGAGGTAGAGAAGGGAGCGAAAATACTAGGAGCCACGCTGGAAGAGAAGTACCCGTGGGAGCAGAAGAGATGGTACGTTTTGTTGGCAGAGAATGCGACGGATGTTGGGATCACTGGGCCCGGGGAGATCAACGGTCAGGGATCGGCTTTCGTGGATCGGATCGATCCGAAGAAGAATGTGATGAAGAGCTGGAATCGGACGGGAGCGTGTTACGGGGATGAGTGCCGGCCGAGGCTTGTTGGGTTCGTGGATTGCCGGAATGTCAGAGTTTGGGACGTTCTTTTGAAGGATCCCGCTTACTGGTGGTGCGCTTTTCAAATCCATACCCTCTAATTTTCTTCTTAGAATCAGAATTAAGGTTTTGTTTCTCAGTGGATCTAAGTCCAGTGACTGTCTAATCTAGCGTTGGCTTGTCAGACGAACCCAAACGATCCTTGTTTAGATACTGAACGTAGAAACGAGGTCTGTAAAAGGAGTTCTTCTACGCGTGTAGATCAGAGCAATAGTGCATCTGGAGACTGATAGGTTAATAATCTAAGCCGTCCGAAGTTTGGGCCACGCCATAGATTTGGCAAGCCCCAGAAAGCTTCTCCGCTGGGATGGGATCATCCAAACGCGTTTTGGCTCATGGAAAAACAGAATTTTTATAATTTATCACTGTAAATGTTTTATCTGATAAATATATCTCGCTTGTTCACAGTTTGCACGTTGTGAGGAGCAATAACATATTAATCCATGACGTATCGATTAAAGGGGACTTCGACACACCGAACAATGATGGGATTGATATTGAGGATTCAAACAATACGATCATCACGAGATGCAATATCGATACCGGAGACGATGCTATATGTCCAAAGACATACACAGGACCTTTATACAACTTAACAGCGACAAACTGCACCATTAGGACTAAATCGTCGGCGATCAAGCTTGGTAGTGCTACTCGCTTCGAATTTAAGGGTTTGGTTTTTGATAACATCACAATTATCGATTCACACAGAGGACTCGGACTTCAGATACGAGATGGAGGTATGAAATTCTCTCTTCTTCTTGAGTTTCCTTGAAGTTTACCATTTCCCTGAAGTAATATTCATGACGAAGTGATTTTCTGTGTGATTTTTCTTGCTAAGGAATTTCCCTTTGTGCAGGAAATGTAAGTGGAGTCACATTCTCAAACATAAAAATCAGCACAAGGTACTATGATCCTTCATGGTGGGGACGAGCAGAGCCCATCTACGTGACCACCTGCCCGCGAGACTCGAAATCGAAGTCGGGTTTGGTTTCCGACCTTACATTTGTTAATATCTCGGCAGTGTCCGAGAACGGCGTGTTCTTGTCGGGCTCAGTCGAAAGTCCTCTCACTAGCTTGAGATTTATCAATGTGAACTTGACTTACAGAAGATGGACAAATTACTCGGATGGGTTGGTTGATTACAGGCCAGGATGCAGAGGACTTGTTAATCATAGCACCGCTGGGATTATAATGGAACACGTATCTGGTCTGGAAATGGAAAATGTACATATGAAATGGTCGCATGACAGCTCAAAGAGTTGGAATAATCCCTTGGATTTTAGACCTTCTACTGTGAACAAGATATCTTTGCTCGACTTCCATTCAGATGTGTGCAATCAGCAGAAAGAGTTCGCTGCAAGAGTTGCCTGAAATCATCGTCGTTTCAGGTTCTAGCTGAGGGAGATCACCACATCCCCACATCCTTTTTTCTTTGATGAAATAATACATTGGAATTGAATTTGCAGGAAGCACTTGTAAGAGGAAATTAGTGTCATAAACTGATTCTATTCCTCACTGAATCGTGTTTAGTGGGATGAAAAAATGTTGCCCTGTGGTAATTCACGTGTATAGCGTTTGGCGCCAAGTGATGGTCTATTCTGTTATGGGATTGAATTCCACATCTCCTGGAGACCAGTCTGGGTGCTCGATTCAGTTCATTTCTTCCAATATAAAACAGTCTTTTTTCCCTAAATCATCCATTTTCAAGCCATTTTGAACATTTGGTCATAGACAGTGTAGATTTGCCAGCTTTATAATAGTTCTAACAGGAATGAAGGTCGAGAGAACTCAGATAGCCCTAATCAGGCAACTCCTGCACTTTCTCCTATTAAGGCTGTGTAGTCATTGAATGGTGTCCCTTCGGGAATTTTAGGGTGCATTTAGGAACGTTTCTGGTGTCTCCCATTTCTATTTTTGAAGAAACACCAGAAACATGTTGGGAAATTTTTTGTTTCCATTTCTCTTAGGGAGAATCACTCCCCCTACTAAATCCAAAATGTAGAGAAATGAGAATTACTTCTTGATTTGTGCTCCTACGCTCTAGAAATAGAAATGAAAAATCAGTTGCCGGACTCAACCTAATAGTAGTGTGGGGTAGAGAAGAGTTTTTGCTACTTTTGTTCCATTGGCAGAAATTAGAGAATTCAAGTAAGTTACTGGGTCTGACACTTCCACCCTGCTTTATAACCATGTTATGGTATGCTGATGGATGACTCCTAAGAGAAAAAGGCCAAGAAAGACTGGCTGTGGGATATGAAGTATTCATTGTCACTAACATCATTCTTGATCAGATGGTTGTAGGCTTTAAGCTACTTAACCCATCGAGACAGCTAAACTGCTTTTTCCCTCAAGTCTTATAAATTAGATTCACGCTGCATATGGGAGTATGACCATGTGGTTCATCTCAGGATCAGGGAAAGGACATCAAATCCAGCATGAACACCCTTTAGAAGAGGACATCAAATGCAGTTTTAACTGTTAATCAAAGATGATAAGGACGAGCAGAATATCTTTCTGCTCCATAGCTTATCAAATGAGGGAAAAGACATCAAATGCAGTTTGAATACTCTTTGCAAAGAATAAAAAACAATTACAACTCGGATTCAAATCCAATATTCCAAAATCCTTCAGGAGTCATAGGAGGAACGTACTTATACCTATGCCTTGATACCCCATCAAGATGCTCACATCGAAAATTGTTAGTATCATTTTTTTCCCCGCATCCAACTGCATCGTAGAATTTCTTGCATTGTTTACATTCTACTCCTTTCAGTTTCTCCCGATCCGCTTTCTTCCTTACAGGTCCCACATACTTAAAACCTCTGCTCTCTGGCCTCAGAATTGAGCATTGCGGCATCTGTGGTACTGGACCAGCATCTATATCCTGGGTCTCATCATCTGAATTGTTAAAGTTCATGTCCTCAGGTGCCTGAACAGGAAAATCTTGGATTTCTTCCTTCAGGGCCTTGTTCATTTCCCTCTTAACATTCTCCAAGGGAGTGTCGAGAAAATCATCATGTAAATCTGCACCCCCTGGTTCTTGGCATGACCTTGTATCTCTCCAACGGGGAATCGGTCGCTTCAAGCCAGCTAACTGACCAGGTTTGACGTCAACAAAGTCTTTCTTTTCATGGAAAGAACTGGAATTTGAGGGGAGCTTAATATTGGATGGGGAGCTTGAGTGCTGAATTGATTTCACACCTCTGTTGTCCTCAAATTTTTCCTCAGAATTGGTTTTGTTTGAATCAGTGCCGGTCTTGGGAGCAAGCTGAGTAGCATCTGTTTCTCCATTCTTGGATCCCATGGGGCCAGGTTTTGCATCAAAAACACATTTCTTTTCATGGAACAGACTGGACTTCAATGGGAGCTTGATATCGATAGGAGATTTTGAGTTCTGAATTGATTTAACTCCACCGTTATCCTCTAGTTTTTCTTGGAAGTTGGTTTTGTTTGTATCATTGCTGGGCTTGGGAGCAAGCTGGGTAGCATCTGCGTCTCTATTCTTAGAACCTACAGGTAGCAAGCAGTAACATGAAATTGCAAATACCGTTAGTCTGAACAGAATGTCACTAAAGAAACTTTGGAACACAGACAAATTTCTAAAGCCCTTTTAAGGAAAGATAAACAGCCACTATCACCAAACTGGGCAGCTTCATGACAAAGAATCCTGATAAAACTACCAAGAGGTCCAAAGACACATGCCATTTTCATGAATTGCTCTCCTAGAACACATGGAATCATTTTGATAAATCATGTATAAGAAAAACAGCAGAAGTAAGTCTTGCCTGAAGAGCTTCCCGGACTTAGATGATGATTCAATGGGCTCATTTCCAACCCCATCCTGCTAACTGGGAACTTATTCTCTGATATAAGTCCATACCTCTGAAGGAGATATTCATATTGAGATTTTGTTTCTTTGAGTTGCCTCTTCATCTTCAAGAAACCATCTTTTGTTTCTTTTCTTTTCTCTTTCTCAATTGACAGCTCAAAGTTCATCAAATCAATCTGCTGCAATAACTTATCTTGTAGATCTTTTCCTTTAGAAACCTCCTCAGTTTTGTGTCTGAGTTCTTCTTGAAGATGAGCTCCATTGTTCTCTAAACTTTCTAATTTGGCCAGCAGCAGTTTCTTCTCAGTTTCACATGCATGCAACAATTGTTCGTTATTCATTGAGTTTATCTTCTGTTCCAGAGAAGTAACAATATTCCGGTTTTGTTCTTGGGCACGACAGTTCTCAAGTTGGAGCTCTTCTATTTTGTGTAAGAGAGCTTTCTCCTTCTCTTTCCAGTCATCTTCTGCAGCTTTCCTGGCCTCAGCAAGCCTTTTCTGCAAGCTTCTAGATCTTGACTGGAAGCTAGGAAAGAGCTGGCTGCAGAAAATAAATTCTATTTGAGAAATCCTGTCTTTCACTTCCTGAAGTGTGGCCACCAATATGGTGCTGAGCCCAGCAAAGTATTTTGAATCATCATTGTCAGTGGAGCATTCTGAATATGTGATGTGGTCCGCTTCCATTACTGTGTAACAAGGCCAATGAGGATATCAAACAGTTTGTAGGAAAACCGGTATCAGTCATGACATATGTCATGTAACTATATGGAAACTATTAAAGAACACTTACAACTTATGGAAAAACACCACCATACCACTTCTTGTTTTCTTTCTATAATTTGTGAAATGATAGTAAAAGTCTTATATAGACATGCCGATAACATAGAATTTAGTGATCAATAGAAATATTAATGTGCTGCATCAGTCAGAGCATGAGCCAGTGAACATTGTTAATAATAAAGAATCTAGCAACACTCTCCAAAGTGATCAACTTTAAGAAATTCCAAGGAATTGAAAGAAGAATGAATAGTTTAAACTAGAAACTGCTATGCTTTTTCTTCATATGGGAATCATGACTGCACAGTTCTTGGGATAAACCTCCAAGCAGCACAACCTATTTTTTCCTATCTCCTATCATGTGTGAAATCACTAAATCCTGATCTAGTCCAATCAAAATGATGGAATTAGTTCATAAAGTGTCATAATTGTTGCTTCAGAAAGCTTCGGGAGAGAAAAGTAATTCCTTCAGAATTTGCAGGATACTATCAAACCAGCTTTAAATGCAACAATTGATAACTAGTTTCCCATTTAGACAGAGAAGCATATTCCACAGCTTTACCCGCTATCTCTTCCAGCATTACCAGAGATAGGACCTAATCAATCCCCTCAATCCATGCCAGATGCTTCCACAGGTGCATTTCAAAACTTTTAACCAAGTCAAAAATTGATTCTTCAGAGCTTAAATGGGATCTTACAGAGACAAGGTCTTCCTGCACAATGATCCAAGAAGCAGCATCTCCCTAGGTAGGTCACTGGTTCAAAACTGCTCCTTGGTGTGTATGAGTCCAATGTTCCAAGAAAAGAAAAGAAAAGAAAGGAAAAAGAAAGAAGAAAGAAGGAAATTTCTCTCTTACATCACAATGTTCATGAATTTGGATATTACTTTATATGGCCAGAATCTCATATTAGTATTTTCCTTGCAGAGATTTTACCCTTTTACTTTGTGTCGTAACCAGAAGAATTAAAAAACTAGACAAACTTTGCCTTTCTTCCACCACAGCCTCACCATGAAAGAATTGTGAGGTTCCTTTTCGGAACAAAACAAATTTGTTCTTGCAGTGTGCATAGAAACTTAAACAATGATTTGACACATCTGATAAAACTCAAAGAAGAACATGACTTTGTGGATTATTTCTTTTTGCAATGGACCTCTTGCACCTACATTACTCTTATTATCACACAAGAAGATCCACACAAGGGCTGAAAGCTAACAGAATAGCAAACCATTAGTTCTAGAATGTTGTTCTAAAGTCCGATAGTAAAAATTGAGCTTCAGCTCAACGAGAATATCACGAGGAACTTTCTTGGACACTAGATGTCAACATCCCTACAAATGCTACGTAGGCCCTAGCTTTCAAGGTTCAAGAAAAATGGTATCCTCTTAATTTATCCGCTTAATTTTCAATTGAGATTGAGTTCTGAAAAGGAATAAAAAGAAGATGATTGGTAATTTTCGTCGGGACCATTTTGTGGAATCAAAGTATCAGAAGAGTAATAATCCCTTGTTCTCCACAACCAATGTCAGGCAATTTTCTCCTATGAAGCATTACAAATCACTAGCCCTCTTTCCCCATAAGTGATTTTAAAGACAAATATAAGGCCTCTTTATCTCATCATATTGGGGATATTTAATGCACAAAATTGTGAACCGGAATGATGCAAAGACAGAAAGGGTTACGAACAAATCACAGAGAAACTATAGAAAGAACCTCTTTATCTGCAAATAACCCTGAAAATCTAAACAATTTTCAGAAAACAAAGCAGCATTGCAAAATCAAGCCAAATGAAGAACCGTAAGGAGGAAAAAATGGAAGCAAACAGAAGGTAACAAAAGAAAATCAGACACTTAATCATTCTCATTTAAACTTATATCAGGTTCGTCTTCCAGTGAAGCAGCTTTCAGATCAATGAAGAGGCCTTTTCCAGTACCAAAATCGCTCAAAAACCAAACACAGAAGCTTTCCTAATTGTTATCGTTCATACTAGTTAAGAGAGCACAAAAAAAAGGAAGGGAAGATTACCTGTTGCGGAAATCTGTAAATGAAGACAGATTTGAAATGTTGAAGTGATTTGAATGAGCAAAAATGGAACTTGAGCAAGTAAAAGAATTTCGAAGACGAAATTTCCTCGGAATCGCGTTTTGCGCAGATGAAAATAGAGATCCTGCAAAATGAAAACTCGATCAGGTGGAAGAGTGAGAGAGGAGAATTTGGTATATGAGATTTGCAGATTACAGAATTTTTGGGGGGATTTGAATTGTTCTTCTCCTGTCTTCTCCGCCTCGCTCACGGAGCTTGCATTTAGATTTGAAAGCTCTTATATCTTCCCATGGAAGCTTCCCTCCCGCCTCAAACCCTGCGCGGGCGAACAAAATTTAACAGAACCGTGGATTTCACACGTGAGAAACGGAGTTACCGCCAGCTGCCTTTCTTCGGGCATTCATTCTCACGCGATATTGTTTAGCTGGACTGAGAAAATCTGGGTTCGCCACGTCACATGAGCCATCGGATCATATGAACGGTTGAGATTAAGACTTGGGAGATAGATTCTCTATTTGATTGGGCAGCGAAGAAGGCAGTCCCTGGAGCTTCTCCTGTTGAACACGCAAGAATAGATGACTTGCTGTATGGACTAAGTTCTGGGACTCACCCTTAAAGCCTGCCTGGCTATCCAGGCCCATCTTTACACCCTTTCTTATTTATGCTGCATGCAAAAAATTATATTCATTTAAATGCTTCTAGTAGGGGAGCTTTGGGGTAACAGTAGAGTTGTCCTTCTTTGACCTTGAGGTCATGGGTTTGAGGTATAAAAATAGCCTTTTGCAAAATGTATTAAACAGCTACATATTGTAAATTATAAAACCTTGTGGTCTACCCTCTCCTCAGACTCCACAAATGTGAGAGGTTAGTGCACCGGACTGCTCTTTTTTTATTAAATGCTTTTAGTCATTAGTTTTTCAATTGAAAATTTCAATAATTATGATTTAAACACTTAAAAAGAAAAGCAGCCCGATGTACAAAGCTTATGCAGGGTCTAGAAAAGGAGTGGACTACAATATGTAATCTTATTTTACATTTTGTAAGAGGCTGTTTTTATACCTCAAACCCATGATTCCAAGATCGGTTGCAACAACTCTACTGTTGTGCTAAGGCTTCTGTTCTATTTGAGCGCTCAAAATGCGTCTATCGGAATGAATTTTGATTTCTAATTAACCTATGTGAGGGCGAATCAAAGTTGGGGCCTAGCTGGGTAGGATTTTGTAGTCAATCCGGAACTCAGTCCCCATAGCATTTCTATAGGAAAATGCATTTCGGAACCTGAGAAAGACGTTTTTACTGCACGCCACGTATCCGGGAAGGACGGCAAAGCTTGTCATTTCTTCGAATCCATGACATGGATGTGCATCTACTTAAGAGTTGAATCCATGATATGGATGTGCATCTACGTAAGGATCATGTGCTGAACGTCGAATTCCCACATACAAACTAACAAACAAGAAGCATGTAAGTTACATCGAGGCAAGCTATATATTTGAATGGTAGGCATGGTTTAGGAAGACAGGTTATTGAACTTTTCAAAGCAATGGAATCAGAAGAAGTCAAGCATGAGAGTGTCGCTTTCATGGCTGTCCCATCTGGTTGTGGTCGTGGAGGATTGGTTGTTGAAGGTTTGCATATTTTCAATTCAATGGCTCATGCATAGGATGTAGAACCAGAAACTGAACATTATGGATGCATCGTCGATCTTCTTGGCCTGCAGGAAAAGTAGATGATGCTTTGGCTTTCATTAAACAGATGCCATTTCGACCAACTCCAGCTATTTGGGGTTCTCTATTAGGTGCTTGCCGGGTTATTGGTAATGTTCCTGTTGGGTAATATGTTGCTCAACAGCTTTTCCAGACTGAGCCACAAAATGCGGGGAACTATGTGATTCTTTCCAATATTTACGCTGCAGCAGGAGGATGGGAAGATGCGATCAGGCAGCAGATGAAGGAGAAGGCAATGAAGGAACCAGGGCTTAGCTGGATCAAGATGGACAGAACGGTGTACACATTTTATGTTGGTTCCAGGTTTAATCCTAGAAGAAAGGGAAGAGATCTTCTAAGTTACAGGAATTGTCCGTGAAGATCTAGGAGGCAGGTTATGTGCCTGATCTGAGTTGTGTTTTACATGGTGTGGATGATGGACGGAAGGAAAGAATACTATTAAGTCACAGAGAGAAGATGGCCATTGCATTTGGGCTGATAGGCATATCTCAGGGTTCACTCATTCGGGTTGTGAAGAACCTCCATGTTTGTATTGATTACCACGACCTCGCCAAGTTTGTCTCTAAGCTTTGTGTACGAGAAATATCTCCGAGGGACAGTAACCGTTTTCTTCACATTGCTGGAGGAGTTTGCTCTTGTGGTGATTACTGGTGACTGGAAAAGTTTGTGTGGGGATTTGTTGCTTTGGTTATAGGCAGGACTAACTGGGATTGGTTAGAATATTAAGAAACTTGACAAATTGACTGTTGGTTCCTCACTGATATGTGTTTTATGCTGAACCATTTCCTGGTTTCACGAAAGTAGCCAGGACTGGGACAGCAATGTTGGATGGATTAACAAGAGAATATAATGGGATCAATTCTCAAGAATAGATCTGAATGAGAGTAAATCTTACTCCGAGACCGGTCTCTACTGCACGCATGGGACAGAAGAAATTTATTGGCAAGAGAGCAATGCAACTTAGTCAAAACAGTGAATGATCCTCTTACGTGGTTTTGTTTTCAAGCTAACGAGTATGATCCCAGCGGTATGACACAAGGATGTAAAGAAGCAGCAGAATAATGCCGGGCATTAAGGAATTATACCCATAAAAAATACACTATTTTCTGGGTGTACAGATTTGATCTTGTCCTCTGAGTGGCAGGAAGAAGGATCAGATAGTTAGATGCCTGTTTCTGTTTACCAGAGTAACTCAGGTTGGTATCATTTAAGTTTCCAGAAAGAGGCTGATAATCATTTTTGGAAATGGCAGAGCTGCAAGCTGCAGTTGCATGTTGCATACAGTAGTGACGCGGAACTTGGTGATCAGTTGGCTGGAACTTTGCTTATTTGCTTCTCATAGTTTTGACAGGGGGTAAATCATTTTATTTCATCATTGTTTCACGCTAGAAATAAAATTTGAAGTTAGAAGTGTACTCACTTTCTACATAGAGACTCACTGTACAGAAAGAAGATATGACTGCACAGAATCTATTTGATATGATCTCAAAAAGTTGAAAGCAATGATTAAAAATCGAAAGAAGAAACCACAAATTTTCAGCATGAAAGTTATAATCTTCTGTTGCTTCTTCTAAGTTGAATATTTGCGACATCCATCCAGTAATTCTCAGTTAGGACAGCTATGTAATGCAGAATCTTTTTATTGCCCCTTCATCAACATCAGGGAGTAGGAAGCTGGCTGCTTTAGCAGGTGAATGCTTACTCAAAACAAAGAGCATTCAAATTCCTTGGAGTGCCAGCATGTATTACCTGTAATGAATGAACAAACTAAGATCAGAAGTGCATTGTAGTAGTTCAAAAATCAATAAACAGAACTTTGCTCCCTGTCAAGATGATGACCACCTACATCTGCTTTATCTTGCATGGGATACTTATTTAGTTAGAAGTACAAAAGAAGAGTGATCCTTCTATGTAGTTTAGTATTCAAACGGCCTCCAAAGTATTTCCATCTATTATTTTGGGTCCTCTCATCTCAGCATCCTGCATGCTTTGCACTTTGCCGGATAATTGTTTGATGCTCCCAGTTTTACTAATTATCAGCTATATTTCTACTGTCTTGTTGTTAACTGATAGTTGCCAGTTAGAGCCCACAGAATAGACTAATAAGTCATGTGATAAGGGATCATCAAGTCCTAAATTAACCTTGGCTTTCTAAGTTGTTATCTTCCCCGCCTTTAGCTCATATTATTTTAATTTTTTCTTTTTACAGCAAAGAGTTATGAAGCAAACTACCTAGGAAAAAGGGTAGTCCCAGTGCACTAAGCTCCCGTGAATGTGGGGTCCAGGGGAGGAGTAGACTACAAGGGTCAATAGTACATAGCCTTACCTTGCATTTTGCAAGAGGCTGTTTCTACGCCTTAAACCCATGACCTCAATCTACCTAGAAGCATATCCTAAGTCCTAAATCTATTTAAAATTTCCCAAATAATAAAAAAGTGCCACCTTCAACCTTAGAACAAGCTTAACAAGAAAAAGATGCCACAATGTCTAAGACCAATTGCCCTAGATGGCTTTCGGCTTCCCTGCCTTTACTCACTCAAGATGAACTTTCAAGAAACAAAAAGAGGCAATAAGAATTTCTGACCCAGTGGTTGATGAGTCCGCACAGTCCTATTTTCCTGTATGAGTCTGTACTCATCTTCATCATCTTGATCAGTTCTTCACTTCTTGCAAAATGCAAGATAAAGCTATGTATTATCGGCTTTTTGTGGTCCGCCCTTTCTCCAGTTCCTGCATATATAAGTGCTTCGTGCACTAGGTGCCTTTTTTAATATTCAAAAATAAAAAAATCTGAGCGAAGAAAGGTTTGAAAATACCATACCATGCTGTGGAAAATGTCAGTTCCCCCTGGAAAAATGGATGTCATATTCAGAATCTGTCGTTAACATCCTAATTACAAGCTTGGTTTGTAAACCAAAACCAGACTGGACCTATCTGTTACTGGGTCCAGTTGATCCAGTGGCTAAACTGGTCAAGCAAATGGGAAGTCTGCATAATTTAGGACTGTTACTGACTATTTTTGAAAAAGAACCTGCACATGCACACAGACTCGTGCAGATATACTTGTCTCTCCTTTCCTGAAGCAAGGTAAACATTAGATAAAAAGGGAGGGGGGGAGGGACAGCTCTGGTGCACCAAGCTCTTGCATATGCAGGGTTCAGGGAAGAGGCAGATGATATCTTGCATTTTGCAAGAGGGTGTTTCTGCACCTTGAACTCATGACCTGAAGGTCACATGACAGCAACTCCCTAAAACTAGAGCATTGATATAATCCATACTCAATATTGGCAGTGAGCAATATATGTTTCCCCTACACGTAGAAACTAACTATTGCAGGCACCGATAGCGTCTGTGTTTAGACTATACCTAAGAGAACAAATGCTGCTGTGGTATAAGTCACTGTCAACTTGCTATGCCGGCGCTTGATTTCCACGGAGGACTATTTTTGGATGATCTGATCCGTACATCTCAAATTATATATACTTGTCCCCACAGTTGGACAATTCTAGCGTCATAAAAATTGTGGCCTTGGTTGTTAAAAAGAAGCGTAGTTTCTAACCGTCCATTTGTGCGATCAAGAGAGCAATTTCCAGACAGTGCAGTCGTCCAATACACTTTATATTTGCATAACAGGACATCTAAAAGTTGCGGAAATCAGATGAACGGGTCGGATGGGCCAAAGGTTGAGTTCCTTCATGAAGATGAAGGGCGCTGCAAGGCAAGTTGTCGTGGCGCACTACAGTAGCATTCCTCATTCACAAAGCTCAAAATGACCTCAATACCCCCCCACTCCCCAAAACGAGCCTCTGGCCCAGTTCAGTCCACAAAATTCTCTCTCTCTCTCTCTCTCTCTCTCTCTGCAACAATGTCTTCCAAACCATTTGCAGCCGCTGCCGGAATGCTTCGAAACCGCCTGAGAGGTTCAATCCGCACCAGAGGAGGCGGTGAGGGTCCCAGCCGGTGGACTACACCCGGGCACCAGGAAAGGCCCAACGGCTACCTCTTCAACACAACTCCACCACCTCCTGGTCAATCCAGAAAATGGGAAGATTGGGAACTTCCTTACTACATCACCGCTTTCCTCACCGTTGTAATCCTAGGTGTTGGACTCAATGCCAAGCCCGATTTCACCATCGAGACCTGGGCCCATAAGAAGGCCCTTGAACGCCTCGAGAATCAGAAGATCACGGCACTTGAAGATTCGGAGTGATTGAACGTTTTTTCGGGTGGTGGTATGGTTGATTTCTCGACCTTTCGTTGTTTTAGGTTTGTGTTCATGGGCTTTGGGTTGGGGATTGGGAGTTGAGGGGTTTGCGTCGAAAAGGTGGTTTTGTTATTTGGGTTAATAAAATATCACTGTTGAATTGGATGACTTTTGAACCAGACTTTGTGAAAATACACCTATTTCTCTTTTATGTTATCATTTATTATGTTAGGGTTATGAAATTCTCTGCAAAGATTACTCCGTGAATTATTTAGTGTAAGGCAACTGCTTCTAACTCTTATAAATGAATGACCCATGAGAATTTCGGTAATGGTAAAGGACGATCTGCTGCTTGTTGAGTTCTTTAAACAAATTTAGGATTATTTTTCTGTGATGTATGATACTGTTGTCATTTAGCATCCTGGACCTATGCTGTCTCCTTATAGTAAAACCTTAGTGATTGAACTCATATGATGTGGAAGATGGCTTTCCCTTGCAGTAATTTCTCCTTGATGATCGTTATATAGCATACTTACATAGGCTATGGTGTTTGCCAAGCTCTTTGGGTTTTCTTCCTCAAACATTTGGGATCACTTTTAGAAAAAATTTCTTCACTGTATTTGGTGATTGCATATAATGTCACAATCTAACTCGTGTACCTTCTGAATCTTGTAAGGCTGTCTGGAGAGAGAGGTCCTTAACTTAGCCTTTCCTTCATTCTATTTAGAATGGTCATTTAAGAAGGGAACAATCGTGCCATAGAATGTGAATCTACCAGTTTTTTCTGAGATTCTAAGAACATTAGTTAACCTGGCCACTTTGGTCATTCTGAAAGGAACAGCTCAATTCAAGCTGTAATCTCGTTTTTCTGCAGCTACTCAGCTCCCATAGCTTGTCAACAAAGCACCATCCAGTCTTTGTAGGTTGAAAATTTTCAAAACCTCATTTTGGTGATGAAAATATGTGGAAGTTTGAAATTGGTATGGTGCTCTCATTAAGTCTTCCTCAATTGGCTTGAAGTATCTAATTGACGTTAAAACTTTTGTCAAAGAATCTGCAAGTTGGTCATAATTTCAGGTTTTTGCAACAATCAAGGCACGCATGTTCCAGCAGTTTTGCTTTCTTTAATTTACTTAATCTTCCTCACAGCTTCTTGGGTTTTGCGACCATTAATTTTTTATTATATATACTTTGTGTTCGTGGAAGAAGAACCTTGGTGCAACAATAGAGTTGTCGCTGTGTGACCTGGAGGTCATGGGTTCAAGGCGTGGAAACAGCCTCTTGCAAAAATGCAAGGTAAGGCTGCGTACTATAGATGCTTTGTGGTCTGCCTCTTCCCCGGACCTCGCATTCGTGGGAGCTTCGGGCTGCCCTTTATATTGTGTGTTTGTATATCTTTGTTTGACCTCTGTCTTATCAAAGATCAGGTCATCCTACTAATCAAATCCCCATTCTTGTTTCAGCGAGCCCAATTATCCTTCCTGAAAGATGTTTTTCCTTAAATGAAGTTGTAAAGCTACTTGTGAACTCAAAGGCCCAAAAACTGTGAAATGAAAACAAAAATAACTATGAAGTGCTTCCTTATAACTTGTTCGTCATTATATGAACTTATGTCTATAAACATATGGTGTTTGATTTGCATTCGTTGTTTGATATAAATACTGCAAAATGTACCTAAAAAGTGGTACTGTGGAGATTCCACTTGGCATCTGCAAGATTTCTCTGCAGCCGACCCCTAATTGGAATAAGGTCTTGATGATGATGATGATTTGCAAGATTTCTCTGCATGAAGATGGTATCCAGAACTCCGTGCATATGTTAATGCATTCATCAATTGGCTGATAAGTTTTGCAATGTTAGCCAAATATATATGATAAAAGTTAAGTATTTTAACCAACATAGCAATCTAGATTACATGTGTGTGTAAAACTTGTTAATTATCAGTCTGTCTTGCTTCTTGGTGTGTCCACTGGCTCCCTTCACAGTTGCCTGATTCCATACAGAGGTTAGTAAACATTTTTGTTGAGAACAAATATCTCCTCAAATCGGTTAGAGCAAGTTTGACAGTTTAATTTGCACATACACATCCGTTATGCATAGATTACATTCTAATTTTATCAAATGCATGATTGGTTATGAAAAGAAAGGTGGAAGATGCTAATATTGAACTTCCACAAGGGTCTCTCTCTCTCCCTCTCCCCCCCCCCCCCCCTCTCTCTCTCTCTCTCTATGTGCATGCATGTGTGGGTGTGGGTGTGTGCATGTGTATGTGTTTGTGTGTACGCCTAGGATAAGCTGATTGACATTTCTTTCTCCTCTATCTGGGAAGTGTGTGCTCATGGAAAGCAAGATTAGTTCCAAACACAGTTTCAAAAGCTCCAAATTGGTTGTATCTAAGGTAAGCGATGGTAAACATGTTTTTAGATTTAACATAGTTTGCTCCCTTGTGGAGAGGAAGGGAGTCCTCTTTGTAACTGGGTCTCTTCTTTGTCCTCATAAGTTTCTATCCTTACCTCAATATGCTAACTTTTTCTCAAAAAATATATGAAAGATTGACGGTTGGTATAGTATGTATAGAGAACAAAGGTGTGTTAATAAAGGTTTATCCATATGGAGATTAGGAGGAGATGGTTCTCTATGGAGAACCGTTATTATGGAAAATTTATAGGGAAACATGGGTGATCAGCAGAGAGGAGGGAGTTAGAAAGAGAAAAGGGGTTAGGCTGAATGGTGGTTGTTTTATAGTATTAGAGAGGATCTTATCTCATTTTGTTATGTATACGGCAGTTGGTTGGCTCATGTTTCTTACAAGATACTTATTGGGTCTCAATCATGTTTCTTTTGAAATACTCATTGGGTCTTTGTAGGCTAGCTTATGAAAAGGGCATTTGTTTTCTCATTTTTTATGAAATAGTGGGGAATGGGTAATCCTTGTAATTTGGAGGAGCGTTGCTTGATTTATGGGATCTTGCTATTAACTTTAATGCATAGTAAGATATCATGATTTTGTAGGAGACTTAGCATAATGTAGCTGACTCCTATTAGCAGTGTCCAAAGATACGTATCCAGAGCCCCTGTTTCCCTTGCAACACTCGGGAATAAAAGCTAGAAAAATAAAAAAAGTTCTAGAGATGGCTGTTCTTGTAGGTGAGATAAAGGTGCCAAATGGAAGGCAAACCAAAGTGGAAGATACATCAAACCTGAACTTGAAGGATATGTAACTTTGGAACCTCAGCATAGTAGGTTTGCCTGTGAATAGATGTGGTGAATAGGATGTAGTCAGTGCCAAGTGTGTATTGCACCTTGCGTTTCTCATCGAGAGGCTTCTGAACCATAACAAACTTAGGAGTATGCTTGATCAGATGCTTTGAAATCCAAGCAACTAGGGTTCCTAATCCAAGTAAGAATTTGATTAGCTTCTAAAAAATAGGAAACAGGGTTTTGTTGAATGTCATGGGATCTGGAAGAAAGAAGAAAGAAAGGAGCAAATTTTGAGAGATTTAGATGACAGAAAGAGAGAAGTTGAGAGTTTGAATTTCATTTCAGCTTAAAGAGGGGCACAAGTGGAACATGAGGACTAGAAGAAAAAGTCCTTGCATATCTTGAGGCAGTTAAACAAGAAGGGAAAGAGTTCAAGGAAGAGAGTACAAAAGAAAGATAAAAAGAGAGTATCTCTAAAAGGAAAAAGTTCTTGAAGTTAGACCTGCTTTCATACATTTAATTCTGAGTTTTGAATGTAAGAGCTTGAAGGAAGAAGACAGGAGACCATATTTGAGAAGGAAAATCAATTTCTATCTCACTGGAACTGGTGTTGTTTGGTTACAGCTTTTATAAGACCAGAAGACTGCAGAAAGACCATCAGAAACAAGTTGTTCCTGATGTATATTGGTGAGATTTGAGTAGTCTATACTAGCTTATCTACCATATTTGCATCAATGTCATCATCCTCTGCATTCTAATGTGGCTGCTCATGCCATATAGTAAGCATTATATGCCAATATGGACCTCTGCAACATCTCAGACATTGGTAAGGGTTGCTCATAGACAGAAGGTGCGTGTTGGATAACCTTTCTTTGCCATGTTACTACTACATTTCAATTGTACTATTTTAAGCACCTGAAGGAAAAGATTGATTAAGAGTTTTAAACTGACAGATACTTTTCATCTCCTTCTATCTTTTGTTTTCTGAGACCACCAAGGAAATGCTTTTCATGTCTGATGGTGCTGATTACCAGCATGTCAGAGAAACAAATAATTGTTTTGAGAAATTGCTACGAGTTGTTCCTTGTTCTGTAACATATGCAAAACTTGGCAGTTGTCAATCAACCCTCAAGTTCCTTAACAACAGTGTAAACCTTGCATCTCTTACTCAACACCATTTATGTTGACTCGTTCTCTGAAAATCTTGACACTGACATGGGTAGAATGGTTTATATGATTGGTGGCTTATAGCATTTCTCCACGTAGTCGCTTCTTGACCTCCATTGTTGAACACTATCTCTGCATTCTTTTGCTTTCGTTCTGTCATGAGGCTCTTTTCCTTATTGATAAAATTCTTCAAATTTTGTTAGTGTTCAAGTTTATAAATGTTGTGTGGTTCCAAGCGTGATGTTGAATTCATGGCGGGCCCATGATATCCTGACTACCAAATTTATCCATACCCACTTAAGAAGTATGGACGCTGTGACCTTCATGTATGAGACTCCTTCCTGCACCACTGCTCCACACAGACCATTGGCGATTACGTCATTACAATTATCAAATGACTATTGAGACAAACTGATGGGAAGTCGAAGGATAAAAGCTGATGCAACCCCTTAAACACTGCGTTTCTAATGCTGGAAATGTTTGCAGAGGCCAAAAGTGGCATCCATTTTCGAAATTGAAGGAGATTGTTCTGTACATCCAAGTAATGGCTCATCTCAATGGGGCTGTTTTGCTAGTTTTGTTTCCTTGTCGAACTGCTTCCGTTGCTGATCCTTGTTATTTTGAATTGCTTGGAGCCTTGGTGCAACGGTAAAAGTTGTTGTCATGTGACCTTGAGGTCACAGGTTTAAGGCATGGAATCAGCTTCTTACAAAAATGCAAGGTAAGGCTGCCTACTTTAGGCTATTGGGGCCTGCCCCTTCTCCGGACCCTGCATAGGTGGGAGCTTTGTGCACCGAGGCTGCCCTTTTTTATTTTTTAACTACTAATGGCTAGTTAGTACGTGAAATTTCAGGCTTTTTATGGGAGACTATCGATCATTTGGTAGATGGGCGGGATCCAAGCTAACAGGGCTGCATGAATAGTAAACACCCATGAACAACCTTGAAACCTGAACTTCCAAGGGGAGAGACTACCAGCTTACAACTTGTATCGTCATCGTCATCATCATATTGACCTCATTTTAATTAGGGGTAATCATTATCAAGACCTTGTTATTATACTTTTAGAACTTTTGACTTGCATTGCCTCACTCCTTTTAATTTGTGTCATTTTTACTTTTATTGGACATGTCCAAGCCATCTAAGTCTAATTGCCATCATCTTGTTTATGCTATGCATATTCACATACCTCTTTAATTAATAAACATGGGTCATACACCAACTCATTGGTGGCAATAGGGGATTAACGTAATTCAAGGCGCATCCTTTTGTCTTGTCGTGTGTTCCGTTGTTAAGATCACCGTCTATAACACTATAGGTTCCAACAGTATATATATTGTCCGATTTGGCCAAAGTCTCACTGTTTTACTCATTCCCACTGTTTTACTCATTCCCATAAAATGCGTATGTGAAGAGAGAGATACCTAGGTCTTAGAACTAGCCCAGCTCCCTCTCTGCGGGTAATTTGAGACTAACTCTCAAGGTTCTCCTCATCTAAAATTAGTTTACCAGAGTTGCCTCCAGTACCTGACCGCATATTCCTTTTTAGGGAACAGGCATCCTCGCATGATCACTCTAGCTAGCAGCATGCAGCTAGCCCACACAACCGTGAGACTGGGCCAAAGTGAATAATATATATACTGTTAGAGCCCGGGGTTATTACGCAGGTAGGCTTACCCACCAACTCCACACGGATAGCAAAGAAAGAGACAACGGATTAACTTAGAATGTGGACTTGAAAATACATTTTGGTTTCATATATTGAGGGCTCTCTGTCGCTCGGCCAAGCAGCAAGAATGGCTTTCATTAGAGACGAGAGGCCACTTCATGCAAGTGGGTCTCTGCTAAAAGGTGCCACAAACAACCTCATTTTTCTATAATCTAGGGTAGTGGGACCATCTTTGACCCGATAACCAATTAGTTAGGGTCGGTGCAGGCAGTGGGACCATCTTTCAAAAGTTTGAGAAAATATATACCTGCAACGTTTTCTTTCCTCATTGATGACTCCAATGTGCTAAATGGTGCCCGGCTCATGCACTATCTAGCATGTTTGAAGGTTTCAGTGAAAGATTCAATTTCTACGGTTGTGATATAATCCATGTAGGATGAGGCTCAAGCATTTCGACGGTGGACATGCTTCCCAAAGCTGGGTCCCGTTTAGTTAGCTAGTACCTTTTGATCCTCCACATGACAGGACCGATGTTGATCTGTAACAAAATGCTTTTGATCCACAGTCAACAATCAAAATCGCACCTAATTAAAAATTACGGCTGCCCATTTCACGTGATTCTGGGGCCATTAGAGATCCAACAAAAGGTTCCAATCAGACAGATGGTCCAGATCAATCACTAATGGGCTCCTTGACATCTCAAACTTACGTTGCACCTAATCGTCCTCTAAGCCCTTTTTGGTTGGTCGCAAGTCACACACGCTTCCACGTACTCCTAATCTTACGACTTACCGGGCCTTTACTAACCGTCAGATTAAGACTTCCTAACATTCATATTTTGAGAAATATTATTTGTAAGCGTCAGAGGACAAGGTGCTTTAACGCGTTTCTGGTTGGTGCAGGCGGTGGAACCGTCTTTGACACGCTAACCAATTAGATACGGTCCCACTGTCTGCACCAACCAGGATAGCATGTCTGTACTTGCCCTTTCCGATCCGCTAGTCAAGTGTCTGATTCTCATGTCAAAGATACACTCTCTACCGTTGGATTAGCGACATTGAGGTGCTTTATAGAAAGGACTACTGTGGGCCACATCCAATGTTAAAATTTGAGTTGTGGCTGATTCACAGCATGGCCTAGCCCAGAATTATTCAAGTAAATTTAACAACCTCTATTTATAATTTACCATTTGCCTGACGACGAGGAAATGATAATCTTATTTGTAAGATGGGGTCAGTGATGCTTGAGATGAGTTGAGTTGGGTTGAGACGACTAAAGATTTGGCATGAGATGACTGAAGGAGAGTCTTAGTGCAATGGTAAAAGTTGTCGTCATGTGACCTTAAGGTCACGGGTTTAAGACATGGAATCAGCTTCTTATAAAATGCAAGGTAAGACTGCCTACTATAGGCCCTTGTGATCTCCCCTTCACCAGACCCCGCATAGGCGGGAGCTTTGTGCACCGAGACTGCCTTCATGACTGAAAATTTATCTTAACAGTGAGCTAATATGAGATGATTTTCATCTCGACTCATTTCGAGCACCACCTGACACTTCACTTCATCTCATCTCATCTCATCTCAGGTAACTTTAATCAATATAGCTCATCTCATCTCAAGTCAGCTTACTATATCTCAGTCACCCGTCACCCCGTCACACCCTACATTTGCTTGCTTCTTATGCTTGCGTAAAGCATGGTGATTAATTAAAATGAGCAACTAGGCGAATCTCGATTAGCTGTTTTGCACATGAAATGAACCGGCTGTACATGTGACTCATGCTATTGATGATTTACGACCGTTGATTTGACGGGTCACCACCATCTCTTACGAAGTCAAGGCCCACACAAAAGAAAAATGCTTCGAAGACGGCAAAAGGACGCTTTTCTTTCATGCAACCTAGTTCGCCCCCAGCTCCAGATTATCTTATCCTTTCATCACATTTGGCCTACTTTAGATTGGTTAGACCCCAAAATCCATGCCGTTGGATGATTCGAGTTATGCCGGTTTAGTTTTTAAAAATAAAACCATTGAAATTTCAACTATAAGCAAATTGATGGGTGTAAATTTTTGAAAGTAGCTTAAATAGGACAGGCCGAGCAAGATAAAATGGACCAGATCATTAAAAGGTGAAGCTTAACTAACTTGTGTTGATAAAATGCATCCTTTTCAGTGTCCCGCTAGAAGAACTCCACGTAAAATGCTCATCTTATTTGCATGGTTGTATATGCATTGATTAAGGCTTTAACCATAAAAAAGAAAAGAAAAAAAACAAACCTTTAACCATCGGCAAAGTGTTAGTTCGGTGATCGACTAGATTAACAGTCCGATCACCTGCAATATAGTCATGCCATCACCGTTGAAATTCCTTGGATTATCTATTCATAGTTATAAATTTATAATAGCCTAAATAATAGAATTAGATGGTTAAATCTCGCATATCACTTGGTTAAGTCAAAATGGAAAGTAAAGAAATTTAGTTTGAAATTCACATCGTTGATTTTGGTGCGTGCGTTTATCTTCAAAATTTTGTCCCACTTAGGGTTCCACTAAAACGGCAGCTCGGTGCATGAAGCTACATGTATGCCAAATTTAAGGAAGAATTGGACCATAAAGAGCATATAATACACAACATTATCTTATATTTTGCAAGATGCTATTTTCATGCCTTAAATTAGTAACTTTCAAATCACACGATGACAACTCAACCATTGTGCCAAGACTCTTTTTAATAATCTGTCTTCAAAATTTCAAAAAAAGAATTAAGTTTTATGTGGTTCGAAATGCTGAGACGACGAGTGGTAGGGGTCGCTCAGATTCACCAATTTTTGCAAGGGAATAGCGTTTCCTATTTTGTGGATGAGGATAGTCATAAACTGGGATAATAAATGAGGATAAGATTGTGTAAAACAATTACGATAATCATAAAGTGGAATAATGACTGATGGTGATTAGACGGTCATTACTTGATCTTGTTGCCATAAACCTCAATTAATTGGTGGGCTCACCCGAAAATGCTACTAACAAGGACCCGACTTTGCATATTTGAGCTTTGGATTCTCCTGTAGAACAATCTTTCTTTAAGATAAGAGCCTGGCCAACAGTTATGACTTTCCTTTGAGAAAGGACGAGGAAAAAAGAAAGACGGATGAGAGGCCGATGTTCACTTAGTGAGACCTTTAATTGGACGGTTAACAACAAATTAATGCAATTTTGGGCTCCTATGGCCGATCCACACCGTTGCTCATCTATCGGAACCTACAATACGTACGTCCAGATTAACGACACGAAACACTTCAAAAAGAATGTTCCTAACGATGTCAACTTTCACAAAATCCAAGGAGAAACAGATTAAAGTGGCGATAATCTCGATTACTGCACTCTAATCACTAGTAATTAACTTGGATCATACCACCACTTAAAATGAGATGACGTCAATTTTCCTAATATTAACATGACATGAATTGGCCAAAAATCTATTCAATTATTTAATTCGTTATCTTCCCCAGAGCCCTCATTGATGGCTTCAATTAATGCTTCCTGCAACCGCACCGGCAGGTGCACTCTAGCTGCTGGGAAAGCAAGTGGAATGAAAACCTTGTTCACTGATCCAGACCATTCATCTATTAGACCCAGTTATGGATGTCCCTTGTCGATGCGTTTTGTCCATTTTTTAACAAGTCCAAGCCGTTGATTCCTGCAAGTGATGATACTACTAAGCCATCGTAAACTCTCCAAATTTATAACTAGCCTTTCCTTCATCTTAGGCCGACCAGAGGTTTTCCATCGTAAATTCGCACTGAACCAACAACAAAATTTTGCAAGTTTCGGAGAATTAGCAGGTAAGAAGGGCAGCTGTAGTTGGATGAAGCTCTTTGTATGTGGGGTTGGAGAAAAGGATGAATCACAAGAGTCAATAGTATGCAGCCTTACTTTGCATTTTACAAGAAACTACTTTTACCCTTGAATCCAATGATAACTCTACTGTTGTAGCAAGGCTCCTCTCAGGAGAATTAGCAAGTCTAAGAGCCTAATTTTATTTTTTATTTTTTTCTTCTTCATTACATATAGGAATGTATTTTCTATTTTTTCTTTTAAATATTGAAGACATGTACCAGCAACTCAAACTTGTGACCTACTAGATACCACTGGAGATGTGGATGCATGTATTGCCTTTTTTTAAAAACTTTGGTGCAATATTAAAATTATTGTTGTATGATCTTAAGGTCACAGGTTCAAGGTGTGAAAATAACTTCTTCAAAAAATACAATGTAATATTACAAAATATAAGGGAATGTAGATTTTATAGATTTGGAAAGCCATGCCCCCACTTTTTTCTTTTTTATTTTTTAAACACAAGTAAAGAAATACAAAGCAAATCACTTTACATGCTCTCATAAATCTAATTTCTAGTAAAAAAGGAAAAAAAAGTGACACAACGTACAACAATCACTTGCATAGTTTTCAATATTTAATATTCAAAGCAAAAAGTGCAACTCGAACCTACAATCAAGTGTGTGTGTATATATATACTCAAAAAGATATAGAGCTCTAGATGCTTTCAGCTTACAATTGATTTGTAGACGAGGAATGCTAAATTAGCTACAGCACAGGTGCGGTCCAACGACTATATTTTTTGGAGGTTAGCTTTTAATGATTTGACTCGTTCGTCTCATTGCATGAGATATAAATACTATATAAACTAAAAAGCTTGTGATTCGGATGATTCTAGCATTTAAAAGTTACACGACAAGTAGCGCGCTAAGAGATAAATAGTCTAGAAACTATATAAATAATACGAGCTATTTTTTGTAAGCCATAATTTTTTGTATCCTATGATTTTTGATTTATGAAAAATGTAAAATTAAAATGCGTGGTTGCTAGACAGCACTTTCCCATACCTCTCTTTAGACGGGATGTGTAAATATTCCTGCTTGTTTGCCTCCCAAAATATTGTTAAAATGTCTGGGTTAATTTTTTTTGCGTATAAGCCTTTGTAGTTCATTCTTTTTCGTCCTGCATAGACGAGAGTTTCGTGCACTAGAGCTGTCCTCGTCGTTTTGAAAAGAGAGGACTTTTCGAATGCACCAATTATTTTGTAAAGTTTCTACCCTGCCATAAATTGCATGACGAATGGAACCGACAGAATGAATTGGTCCACGGAAGCCCAATACATTGGCCACTCAAAACCATGGATAACGTTGTGAAAGAGGGTAAATTAGTCTTTTAGAGCATGCTAATCTCACTTTCTGTAGCGGACTAAATGGGCTTATGAGTTTTTCACCCCAAAAAAACGAAAAAAATGGGATTAGGAGTTCGGCGATCTCATTATTTTTGGCCCGGTTTGAAGATGACGGCAAAAGTGGATTCCACTTTCCGCGACCAAAAGCGACCTCAAATCAATCAACCAAACGAGCTCACGTCGGTGCGGAAAAAGACGGCCCCCAGTTCACAATGCAGTGAATTTATTTTTATGACCAAACTGCCCCTCGATTTAGTGAAAGTTCATATGCCGCTCCATTCCAAATGATTTCATCGCCAACAGTTGCACATTTATCTAGTGGTCCATCATATAGGATACGGGCAAATAGTCCAAAAAAGGTACGGTAGTAGATAATGTCGGCCATCCGATCGACGGGGTCCACAAGGAGCGCCCATCATGTTGCCATTGTATTTAGATCCGAAATGGTGGCCCACAATTTCCTCTAGCATCTCATGATTACTTACTTTCCTTATCTTTCAGAATTCTAATCGACATTGGAGGAAACAGTATTGGTTATTATACAACTTGTAATCTTGAAGTGTGAAAATAATCTCTCACAGATACAAGATAAAGCTGTATATTTAAGTGCATGTAGTCTGTCCGTCTTTAAATCCAGCATAGGTGGGAGCTTTCGTGCACTGGGGCTGCCCTGCCGTTTTACAAATTACTTATTAAAAAATCATCAACTTAATGAGTTACCTAAAGCATTTAATTTGATATTTTTAAGCCCCTGATCCTACGTCTAATCAGACAGCTATCATTTGGGCCCACCATTATCTAAAGATGGCCCACCCTAATTTCTTTCCAGGGAGAGTTTTCATGTCAGTGGCTTGCAGTCGACGGTGTCCTTATCATTGATGGGGTGGTTGGTCTTTTTGGAACCTTGTAGTGAAATAATATTATAGTCACCCGATGACGACGTACGATCGTCAGATTTTGCAGAGTCCGGGCCTGTTCAGGTCAAATTAAGTTTCTCTCTCCCCTGCTTCAGAGCACATCGCCCATTTGTAAGATATCCTCACCGTTGATATAGTGGGCCCAAATAATATGAGTTCACATCTGTCGATCAGAGCTACAATTTTCGACTTCTATGGACAACACTTGAGAGTTCTCCCTGCAGTCTTTGGACCTGTGGTTTGGAATTGCGAAAATTAAATGGGCCAGGGTGGCTGTAGATGTATGGATAAGGGCAAAGTGGGACCTATCGTGTATTGTTGTCCATTGATGATGCCAGCTTTCTTGTTCTGAGGTACGAAATGGATGGTCCAAAATTTAAAGAATAATCATTGAAAAAAAACTTCATCAATTAGAGGGTTAGGATTGTGCAATGGGTGAGATCTTTAGATCATTGGCCTATCACAGAAGCAGCCCTGAAAATGAATGGTTTTGATCACTGAAAGAGGGTCCGGCTTTATCATTTAACTTCTACCAATTAAACGGATCTGAAGTGGCCGTTTAGCGTTGGCATGCAAACAGTAGATTACTTGGCCATGAAACTGGCTTATCCCCGGCTACTGACAGCCTTAAACATAGATACTATCCACGGATTAATCTGTCATCCCTGTCAAACAGCATATTTGTGCAAACGCGGATATCTACTTGATGTTGGATATTGACTGCTGGTCAACTACAAGTATCAGACTGATCTAACCGTTCATCGGAATGTCAGCGAAATTTAAAATCATTGACAATTCCATGGCCTGATCGGACAAAGGATCTCCACTTCATTAGATAATCTAGCGGTCCCCTGTATGAACGGTTCCCTAGCCCCTCATAGAAAATCTGCCTCGAGACATTGTGGGGGCCATTGCTGAAGTCAACGACTCCGCAAAATCCTTGTGTTGGATCGAAACGGGATTATTTTGTAATTTGGGGCAAATCCCGGTGTAATTCCGTAAAATCCATCGTCCTAAAAACTCCCGGTCATTTCCCGCCACCGACAGCGTTTCCCGGTCACCAGAAACCGGCAATTGTACAGCTGGGTCCTTTTAAAAGGACGCTCCCGCACTTGGCAGTAACTCCAAAGAAAGAAGAAACGCTTCCACAGAGTTGACAGCGGAAGATATTCTCCTGTGACTGGTAGGATTTCTCGACTGCAAGCAAATCCGTTCAAGAGACTCTGGTAATCTCCATTTCCGTCCGCATTTTTCAGATTAAAATGGGGGAAAATTGAAGCTCGCTCTGGAAGCTTTGGAGATCGGACGAGCTTAGAAAGAGCTCTGGTAAGTTGAAAAGCGCTTTTACCAGCTTTCTGTCAGCAGGCTTTTGCCGTGGCCTTTCTTATTCCTTCTCTGTAAATGACACAAAAAACTGTAGCTTTTTTCTCTGAAAATCGCAAAATCCTCTGATCTAGAGCTCTTTAGCTCGTTCATAGAGTTTCTGAAGAACTTTTGGTAATTTTGCAGATTTTTTGTGCATTGCTGGTAGTTTAGTGATTTTCCTGCTGCTATGTTGCTCTGTTTTGATGTTTGGTAGGAGGAAGTCGTAAGGTTTTGGTTTGCATTGTTTGGAGTTCGATTTTACTGTATTTGAAGAGTTTGAGCATTCACGTTCCTTTTTCTATAAGATTACTATCAATTGCTGTTGTTTATCTAGCGAGTAGTAGTGATGTAGACTGCAAATCCACAACTGAGTTAGATTTTATCATTAATTTCCTTAGATGATTTTCTGGAATTTGTTTTGGGTTTAGATATCCAAATTTGGTGGCCTTCAGAGGTTTCGAGGAGATCTCTTCTACTGTTTACAGGATCTAAGGGCATTCCAGGGAGATTAAGTTTTCATTGCAGTTCTGTTTAACGAAAGGCCTTGGAAACTGTAAATATTGAACAGTCACATTAATCGTAACTGCATTAATTAGTATTACCGGATGTCCACTTATTGCTTAGATCATGGAACTCGTACTAGATTTCTTTCGGATTCAATTGAATCTGAGTGCTACTGGAATGCTTTTTTTTAAATGTCCAATGATTCCATCTTTAAGTTGATCTGTTTCCATTAGTCTGAGACAATTCGGTCTCTACTGATCGTTTCTTTCCTGTCAGCTGTGGCTTTATATGGATGGTGGATCTGGAATAAGGAATTTGTGGGGAATTTTGCTTATCTGTTTTTTACGCTTGAGTGATCTATTATCTGTTTTTGGGCTTTAGTGATCTTTAAGTTTCTGATGGAGTCCTAAGGAGCACACGTTTGATCTTCTTCTGCTAGATGAAGTTGGTGCTGCTTGCATTGTATTTGTACTTTTAGCTTTTGTACCAGTTAGATCTTGAAAAGCTATATACATTCATGAATCTTTTGTTGCATGTGCTGGTCTCTCTGAATTACAGTTTATGAATTCAATCTCCCTGCAAGTTACAGCATAACTGTTTGCTGTCTTTTTGTTCTAAGCATTGGATGGAGCTCTAGTTCTCCAGGAACTGCATATACTGCATAATTGTACTTTCTGAACTGAAGCATCACCACTGGCAAGTCATAGAGGAGCATTAAAATTTCAAAAGGATGCCTCCTGCTCTATCTGAGTAGCAGTCTTATTAGGAAACTCTGAATTAACAATTATATGGTAGTGATTAAGCAATTATGTTCTGCATTCTGTATCACACGATTGGTGAACTTCCCCCTCATTCAGATATGCAGTATCCTCTGATATCCTAATTCTGATCAGTTTCTTATGACCTGGGACAATTGTTGCTAGATCTTGATGAAGTGCGAGCTCCAACAATGATTCCGAAATAATCTGCAGTGTGATATGGGTTTACCAATCATTGAGCTTGCACTAAGTTACTAAGTTTATTCTCTAGAACACACACCTCAAGTGAGTCAAGTGAGCAATCTTGTGTAGGCTAGACACCTCTTGGTTATGTTGCAAATTAATCTTGTTTTAGTGCCAAATGCTGAAGGCATTTTCCTAGGTCTGTTTTTGAGGTGCTAAATCTGCAGGTCTTTTGTGTTCTTCAAGCCCCCAACGATTTGGTGGATGCGGCCAAAGCTGGGACTTGGTGGTTAAGGGGTGATCCCTGCCTTCGGTGTAACTGTTTCCCTTGCTCTGACATGCTATAAACAGTTCCATTTATTTTTCCAAAGACATTTGTCCATTATGTGTTATTTCTTGTGGTTTAAGTCTTATGTGCTAAAGTTTAGTGACTAGCTCCATTGGGTTCTCCACCTCGGAAAGGTTTAGAAAAAGATCTCATATGCTTCTGTTGTGTTTTATTTTCTCGAGTGCTGCTTTCTAGCTTAAAGAAACTTGCCCAATCCTACTCATTTTGCATAAATGTTCATTGTTTAAGCTATAGTTTATAGGCGCCTGATTATTTAAATGCATGTCATGGGATAACCTCCAAACTCCAGATTGGCAAGCTTTTCTGTACCATCAATGAGGTCTTGATTCGTTTAGAGGTAGCAACATCTTCTCGTTTTCCACCAGTTGTTAGCAAAGCTAGTGAGGTAGCAGGTTTATTAGCTAGTCATCATGAATGGGATTCTCCATGGAAGGGCAATCACTGGCCATTTTTGTAAAGTGGCATACTTGACAGCAGATTTTAGTGTTGGTCAAAGCATAAAAAGCATTAGCATTCGAAGAAGAAGCAAACTGAGAGTATGTGAAATGCCATCTGCCATTGTTGAGCATTTTGATGCTTTCAGCCCTTTAGCTTGCATGAAAGAGTATATCTATGCTGCAACCCTTTGCTTTTCTGCATCTGCAGAGGATTTTTCTCTGCTGGTTGAGTTTGTTTCTTGCTTAATTTTTAGTCTCATAAGCTTTTCTTTCTCTTACAAGATAAAGCTTTACAAGGTGATAACCAGTCCTCCACTTATAATGGGCTTTATCATGTTAACTTTATTATTTCTGTTTCCCCTGATCTTATTTTGAGATTAATCGTCTCACGAAGTCATCATTTGCTTTTGATTGCAGAAAACTTCTAAGCATCTTGAGGCAGCTGAGGAAGAAATCTGAAGTTTGCTTCCACATTAGCTTCGAAAGTGTTCAACCAAGACTTACTTAATACTTAGGTGTGAACATTCCTGCTATTTGTCTAGGTAGACATCTTTGGGTGACTCAGTTCCTAGGAAGTAAGATACTTGTGTGAACTTATTAATTCCTCCTCCTCAAATTTGCCACCATCAATACTCTATTTTTTATTACATAGCTTGAGGAGTAATGAAAACATGAGGGAGATTGAAAAGAAGACCTCATTGCTAAAGAACAACCAAGCAACACGTTCTGGCACAGACGAGAAAAGAGAAAGAGAGCCTCATTCAGAGAATGATCTTAAAATTTTGAACACGAAGGAAACCAGATTGAAAAAATCTAACAGAAAGCTAAATCCCAGTGTCATAGTAAGTGATTTAAACACAGGCACAGATTCTTCTGAAGTTTATGAAGATATGGTTATGCATTATGTGGATTACATTGACAGGTCTGAGGAGGCAGTGACAGATGCAAAGGTGCATGAAATGGTTGCCAAAGAAAATGGGGAGGAGAGAGAAGAACATTCAAGTGATTGTGAAACAGCACAGGTAAAGGAAGAAGAATCTGACAACGAGGCTTTAACAGACTCTATATCATCTCAAGGGGAGACATTGGACGCAAAAAGTGATATGGTAGAACACTCTTCAAAAGCACAAAAAAATTCAATGAAAAAGCACTTTGGAGAAAGCTATACACGTCCAACGAAAGCAAGTTCCGAAAAGACTAATAAACCAGAATCAAAGAAATTGTACAATACTCCAAAAAAGACTTCAAAATCGAAGAAGGTGGCTTCAGAGGCAGGTTCTAGAAGCTTTGAGAATAAATCCAAGAATATGAATGGTCATCCCAACCCTCCTTCAGAATCATCTGAAGGAGGTGATGACAAGCCTATTGAAGAGGTGAAGGAGATAGACATTTTTAATGAGACACCAAATGGTGCTCAGAGCAACGACACAGATGATGAAACAGCTGATAAAGAAGAGAATGGTTTGGATGAAGACAAGTTGAATGAAGATCAAAAGATAGGGGAACTGGAAGTGAGAATTGAAAAACTTGAAGAAGAGCTGAGGGAAATTGCTGCTCTGGAAATTTCTCTCTATTCTATAGTACCAGAGCATGGGAGCTCGGCACACAAGGTTCACACACCTGCTCGGCGCCTTTCTAGGCTATACATTCATGCTTGCAAGCATTGGAGTCCATACAAGAGAGCCACCATTGCTAGGAACACTATATCAGGACTTGTATTGATTGCAAAATCCTGTGGCAATGATGTTTCAAGGTATGGGAAGTGGGAACTACCACTTCTTTATGTTCTAGTGCAGGGATGCTATTTTCTTTCTTTCAGTCTAATACTATTTTTGTTATTCAAGGTTGACTTTCTGGTGGTCAAACACGGCTGTCTTAAGAGAAATTATATCTCAAGCTTTTGGTAGTTCACATCACTCAAGTCCAGTTGGAAAGCTCACTGAGTCAAATGGTGGTGTAAAGAAAATTGAGGGGAAGTCATCACTGAAGTGGAAGCCTAACAGTGGTAGTAAACAAATGAAGACCCCTGGTTTTATGCAAGTTATAGATGACTGGCAGGAGACAAGCACTTTTACAGCTGCATTAGAAAAGATCGAATCCTGGATCTTCTCTCGGATAGTTGAGTCAGTCTGGTGGCAGGTAAATTTTGCTTCTAGAACTTTATTTCCCAAAATGGATATATGTTCTTAGGAATTCTTTCCCACCCAATCAATTGTGGGCAGTTAACCAGTTGGCATTTGTAATTGATCGCCCAATGCTTGCCGCTTTTCTTTAACATTGATGTATTTTGCTATAATACGCTTTTACTAGGTTTATTGACGTGGAAAGTCGGACGCGCAAATCATTATTGGTGAAGTCAATTTTGGGTCTATGAAACAGAAGATTACTTGAATATTGCAAGAAATAAAAATGTGAACGGAAAAGAAAAAAGAAAGAAAAGCTATAATATCTGGGTTTTTTTTGTTTACATGCTTTGTAATAGATAAGTCTTGTAAAATTCTTAAATATATTTATGGAAAGATCTGCTCTTACATACCCAATTTGTTGTCCTCATTAGTTAGCTCTTACACATGCACATATATGTTCCGGATCCTGCTGACCTCACCATCATTCGCAACAGCCTAGTAACTCATCTGATTGAACAGTCTTAACTGTTAATAGTATGTTCTGCCTGTTGATCTGGAGTGCTAAAAATGTCTTCTTGCTGTTTGAGTCATCAGAAGTCCTTTGAAACCTGCCAAACCAGTGGCTTATTTAGCTATAGCAACGCGTATCCTGTTTGAAGTTGTTGTTGGGGGGAAATTTAAGTGTTTAATAGTGTCATTTTCACATATATTGCATATTATATAGTGTCTAGACATGATACATAGGGAGCTACTGTCGTCAGGAGTCCCTAAACCAGTTAGCTTTTTTAACTATGTCAATATGTATCATGTTGGAGTTGTTATAGGGACTAGAAACAAAGTGTTTAAAGTGTGTTTTTAAAAAAGTCACATATGTTTTAGGGTCTAGACATGATACACACTACAGGAGGTTTCAAAATTGTCTTGTTTCATTTCATGTTATGTTTACAAAAAATTGGGCAGCTCACTGCACGAAGCTCCCACATATGCAGTACCTGAAGGGGCTGATCACAAGGATCTATAGTATGCAGCCTTACCTTGCATTTTTTCAAGAGGCTGTTTCCATGTCTTGAACCTGTGACCTCAAGGTCACACGACGACAACTCTAACATTGTGCCAAGACTCCCCTTCAATGCTATGTTTACAAAATAAGGAAAAATCATTAACATTCTCTTCTTTCCCAGGCATTTTGTCAGTTCATAAATATAATATTCAAATGCAAACTAACTATTTGAAAGGGCATACTACATAGTTTCCCAATAGGCATACTGCATAAATGTATAAACATGATAATTACATGGCATATGTACCATGTGTAACCATATGTCATATTTTACATATAAATCTTGTAAATAGTATGCCACTCTCTATTAGTCCATCTGTGAATATAACATTTTCAAGAAGCTGCATGGAGATTTTACATGATAATGAAGAAGCTTTTCCAGTGTAAATTTAGCAACATCGCATCTGTGAAATCCATCAATAAACATCTTATCTCTGCCTTTATATATGATCCCTGGACCGACATAGATTAAACTATTTAAATTTGATCATCATAAACCCATGAACTGGTTCTGTATACTTGTCTTATTCATCTGACTGACATCTGCTAATGTTTCTATATGTTTCAAGACCTTGACTCCACATATGCAGCCTCCACTTGAGGATTGTTATGCAGTAAAGGGCTTCGGAAAGCTTTTAGGACCAGCTTTGGGTGATCAGCAGCAAGGAAGCTATTCTATCAACCTGTGGAAAAGTGCTTTCCAGGATGCTTTCCAAAGACTCTGCCCTGTTCGAGCTGGAGGCCATGAGTGTGGTTGCTTGCCTGTTTTGGCAAGAATGGTATGATTTGAACATCTGATAACTTATGATAATTCTGACTATTAGTTTAACTTAAGTCTGTTATTCATTCTTTTTAAACATGTCTCTGTTGATAAAGCAGAAAATGCGTATCCAATGTTAGCTGTTGTTCTCTAACAACTTCTTTAAGCTTTTCAATTCTTTGAAGGATTGTTCTTCTTATATCAGTTATGTTATCAGGTTATGGAACAGTGTGTGGCTAGACTGGATGTTGCCATGTTCAATGCCATTCTGCGGGAGTCGGCACATGAGATCCCAACTGATCCTGTATCAGATCCAATTGTTGATTCTAAAGTACTACCTATTCCAGCTGGGGACCTGAGTTTTGGATCTGGCGCTCAACTAAAAAATTCCGTATGATGCTTATTTTATCCCTGCTATGTTATTTAGGTTGAATAGTTTATGCTGATCTGGTCAGCATCTTGGGGTGGATGTTGCTTGATTTTGTGTTATTGCTTGAATTGTATATTCCTGTCAGATGAGGTTTGAATAACAAGAATCTTCGACACAACTAATATGCATTATTTTTGCCCGGATATGACTTTCTATGTATAGATTTCAGTGAGACAAAACATTTGAAACTTAATTATATAAAAATTTTACATTTCTGACAATTTTATGCATTCTTTTCAGATCCATTGTTGTCCTACACATTTTCTTTGAATTGGGAAAAACGTATCTGACCAAGCACAGAAAATATACAAAACAAGGAACCAGTCTGGCTGCTTGCATTGGGGAGTCACTGCCTGAAATTAATTAGGCAGAGACACGCCGTAGGTTGTTTGGTCCCTGCCTGTTGGAAGATATGATGTTCTCTAATAATATAATCTGCACTAAAAATTTGCTCCAAGTGAGAAGAATGGGTTTTTTCTTGACAGAAGATGTTGGTAAAATCCATACAATATTTGTCCATCTCTCAGTACTCGATCTCTTGCACAAGCATTTGTTCTAGTATCATTGATAGTTGCCAATTGTTCTTTTATCAAGAACTTGACGAGAGCCTTGGATTTTCTTGAGTTTACACAATAATGAGTCAATAAGTTTATATATGTTATAATGCTAAAAGGTTGAATCATGTCACAGATCGGAAATTGGTCAAGGTGGTTAACTGATCTCTTTGGGATGGATGCTGGTGACTCTCCATCAGAGGATCAAGTTAATGGTGAGGATGTTCATAGAGATGGCAGGGATGCTGAATCCAAATCCTTCCGCCTGCTCGATGCCTTAAGCGATCTCTTGATGCTCCCAAAGGACATGTTGATTGACAGGTCCATCAGAAAAGAGGTAGGGTTCATGACTCTGTATATTTCTTTTGCGACTCATTTTATTGTACTGCGTCCGTTGTTTGATTAACCTTTTTCCTGTGTTTGCTTAATAGGTCTGTCCCTCTCTGGGTCTGCCCTTAATAAAGAGAATCCTTTGCAATTTTACCCCTGATGAATTCTGTCCAGATGCTGTTCCGGGGCCTGTCCTAGAGGCACTGAATTCTGAGGTACAATTTTAACTTCATATTGGGTTTCCAACTGAGAGTTTCCTGTCTAGAAATACAAGAAAGACCTGGCGAGAAGAGATGCTGTGAAACAATCACCACTATGATTTTTCTTGAAGATCAAGAAGACCTGATGTGAACTTGATAGGGTCTGTTGATCTAGTTTGGCATGAGTCCAGCTAGTTTCTGCCCGTATCCTCAATCAACTATCTATATGCAAGGCATCTTTCAGGCCTCAGTCATAAAAATATAACCAAAGATTCTTTTAGGCAAAATGGCATTAACCACACAAAGCAGATTACCTTCAGCATAGGACCAAATCCTTGTTATTTGTCTCATGGCGTCCAACCCAGATCGATGGTCTAAGTCACTTCTGTACATGCTTTATGGAACCCAAGGTTGTTATAAGGTACCATTATAGTAGTTCTCCAGCTAGGAATTGTCAATTAATTTCTGGTTACCAAACTACCATTGTAGTTCCAATTGTGACAATTATTTTTCATTCCTCTAACCTCCTACCTGCAAATGCTCTGGCGATGAATTGGCATCTTGCTACTGTCAAACCGTTTGAAGCTCTGGAACTTGAACTTGATTTCAACTCAAAGAGTTTCAAGTTCTCTCAGACACGATCTATGATACTGTCTGACGGATAGTAACAAGTTAATAAAAAGGGGAACTTGATATCATAGTCCTAACCATGGAACAAAATATCTGCTGTTATACCCGACAGATTGGGTTATTGAAACAGCTGATATAATATTTTGGCCGATATATTGGCTGATACACCAGCTATTTTTGATAAAACCACCCGATATGGCCGATTTGAAAAATTCCACTGTATCGGGTAGCCCTACTATCTTG
Organism: Warburgia ugandensis; assembly: GCA_035236585.1. Lineage (NCBI taxonomy): Eukaryota > Viridiplantae > Streptophyta > Magnoliopsida > Canellales > Canellaceae > Warburgia > Warburgia ugandensis. The sequence continues at coordinate 6,098,450 of CP141133.1, forward strand.
TTCTATGGTCCCAAGCATTTTGAAAGCTGGTCCATGCCACTTGGCCACTGATGGATCTATCTTTTGCGTTTAACTTAGAGCCTCTTTATAGCTTGATTATGAAGCTAATGTGTCATTTGAACTTTTCTTGAGTACTGGGTGCTCCCTTGGTCTTGGGCATTGCCCCTTGGGTGTCATGGTTCACAAAGTGTTTGTGGCGGTTTGGTCTTGGAAATGAAAGCAACCCCATTAGGACTTCTGAAGATAAAAGAACATTTGGTAGCAGAATTTGTGTTAGAAGTGAAGGACCTTGTTCTCCAATTATGCTTATTAGGGAAAAGAATTTTGAGGTATACTAAGCAAAATTATCTAGGAGAGATTTAACTAAGCAGTCTAGAGAGGAGAACTGAAAAGGAAACCCACCTCCTTGTGTCTGAAGCTTCATTGAGGGCCTCTTTGTGAAGTCCGTGTCTTCCGGAAGCCATTTGCAGATATTGCCCGGTAGTGCTAATGGGAAGATTAGGTTGCCCATCCCACAATCATATCTCTCTCCTTTGGAATGAGTCTACTGATGTTTGCAACTCTTTCCAAGTAGTTTATGTTTTCTCCTCTTAATTCTTTTCTAGTTTGTCACTAACTAAAGCAGAAGAAGACAACCCACTGCCTACATTGCGATGCATAACTCATGCAAAATATATTTGCTGCCAGAGAAATGATTCGTCGTGGTTTGAATGACCTTGTACTGATCTTTCAAAAAAGAATGACTTGGTACTTGTTTATTTGAATTAGAGAATCTTTCTTAAGATCTTTGATATTGTATTCCCTGTCTACTATCTAGATCATTTTGGAACGGCGACTATCAGACAAAGACTTGCTCAGCAGCTTCCCATCTAGTGCTGCTCCTGTTATTTACTCTCCCCCTTCGTCAGCTGATGTGGCAGAGAGGATAGCAGATGCTGGAGGGCAAGCCCCCTTGGGGAGAAATGTATCGATCGTACAAAGGAAAGGTTATACTAGTGATGAGGAATTAGACGAATTGAATTCTCCTCTCACATCTATCATCGACAAAAGACCACCGTCGTCAGCAACTGGAAATGGGAAACCGGAGGAAACACCAGAATACAGTGGAGCAACTGTTATGAGATATGATCTCCTTCGCCAGGTTTGGTCTGTGTGAACATGATTTAGAGTTATGTTATGCATATATCTTGCTTTGTAATATGGAAATTCGTGAAGAAAGGAAATCAAAAGCAGCAATGTGAAAAAAAGGATTGAGGACTGGATGACCTAGCTGTGGAGTTCTGTCTGAAATTTATTTATTGATATCGTTATTTCTTGTACTCTGTCAATGCATACATACGAAGCGAGTGTGTGAATATATTTCTTTGCATAATCAGTGGAAAATATAAGGTTAGCCCCGTGACTTGTGACCTGAAGATCACGAGTTGGAAGGCTTGGAAATGGTCTCTTGCAAAATGCAAGTAAGCCTGCATATATAAACCCTTTGTGGTCGGCCCTTTCTCTAGACCCACCTACATAGGAGCTTGGGCACAAGTTACCCTTTTATAATCAACGAAAATAGAGGGGGGATTTGATGATCCATTCTCATCTATAGCACAGTCTAAGTGTGGCCGCGGGCCATTCCCAAGGCCTCTCTTGTTCTTCTCTCTTTGTTACAGACACAATGTTTCTCTTACTGAGACGTTTATATGTAGTTTTAACAAGCATAAAAGTTCTCACATTGCTCTTTCTATTTTTTCCTCTACTCTTTTTTTGGGATAAGGTCTTGATGATGATGACAACTCTTTTTTGGTCTAATCAACTTAGATCATTGTTGGATTTCCTAAATTTTCTCCAATGACTTCTATGCTGTCCTTGCTCTTTCTGCAGGAAGGGGAACCGTCCTTGGATGATAGGACTCGCGTCGACCATTGGATATTATGTTAAAAAACAATAGTGATAGTTCATTTGGGTTTTTAACCGCTCGTTTCCACGATTAAAAAACTTAGAAGATACTAAAATCATCCACTTCGCACACTTGTTTGAGTGAGTTTTTTACTACTAGATCAACCCATGCATGCAGAATTGGGTGAATACACGGCCAAGCTATGTACTACGCATACAACTCATCAATTAACTTCTAGCGATGAATAAAATCCGGAAAGTGCCGTTCCATGTTAAGTCGTATGAGAAACCGCTATATTTTCCGAATGCATGTCTAAGGGGCTAACAATCGCCCCTCCCATATTATCCACTCGCTCCATCTCGATGCATCTTTGGGGCGTTGTTCCATCCTGGCTCTTGTGCGTGTTGTTTTTTGGTCGTTCTTATGTTTCGTTAGTAGTTATTATGGATGCAGATAGAAAGTCCTAGGTCATACTTGAAGCTGATCGATCACAAATATCAATTGCATCTTCAGTGGCGATATGGAGAGTGTTTTCGTCGCGATAACTTAGCTGCTCAATGATCTGCTGGATTACTAGAGACTGCTGCCCGTATATGTTTTGGTAGATAGTCTTTTGCTCTAGTTCTCCAGCAGGTAGTTTCAAATATGTAGCTGCATTGATACTTGCACCCCGTTTTGTACAATATCTAGCACAAGTTTCTCTTTTCATGAGCTTTATAGCGTTTGCTAAGGTGTTTCCAACAGAGTTGTGTAGGGAAACTTACTTCTTTTCAAACCTTTTTGCCTTTTGAACTGGTGGACTCTTGCACAAGCCTCCTTTGAGGAGCTACTCCTAACCTTCGCACTCTTGTGACATACTCACACAGCCTTAAGAGAGTTTTGAACTTAAAAGAATGCAGGGATAGTGTGTGCTCCACAAATTAGACCTGTTCATCTGATTTCTACTCGTATATAAAAAATCGAGGTTATTGAATGAAGATACAATGTAAAACTGCTCTTCTTAACTCATTGGATATAGACCGTTCTTTGAACAAGTTTTCCCACTGTCCATGCTCTGTGATCAAAAGAACATTTGTTTAGATTCTATACTCATCTAATTCTTGCTTTTTTTTGGTAGCAATGGTGATCTAGAGGTATAGATGTTGTATGAACGGGTGTAATGTAATCAACAATTATGGGGCCTATCATGCAAAACTTGGGCGCATAACACCAAGCAGCTGTCGTGCGCACACTATCCTAGCATTCCTCTTGAACTTGATTGGATAGGAAGAAACTTGCACCAACATTCCCCATGTTCTTGCATTTGGGTCCTTCGACTCATGGATGTGGACATATTTAATTAGAAAATATGAGGAGAAAACTCTTTTCCTTGATCCAGACCATGCATGATATATAAAAATTGTTCACCTTTGAATAATTTTAACCTTTGATTTAGGTACTTGTGCATACTAGAACATACAATTTTCGCTGTAATACTTAGTTCATATTGATAATAAAAGTCTATATTCTAGAAAGCCTGTATTGTAAAAAGTATTGCTAGAAATATCTAGATATTTTTGAAGAAAGAGCTCGATTAATTATAGAAAATTCTCTAGAAAATTATTTGTAACTATTGGATTAAAAGTGTGTTGGCACAATAGTAGCCATTGGTTGAGATGTACCACTAGTATAAATGAAGGTAGCTCTTCATTTTACTTAAAGTTAATAATCAAGTAATAGAATATAAATTCCTTTTTTTAACTTTCCATCTCTACTATTTTTTCCTTTTAAGTTGTTCCACAAAACCTCTTCCTCCTAGACCAAAACATCAAGACCATCCTAACTTGTCAGTAGGCCATTTCCATTGGAATTAGTTTTCTCAAATCTGTGAGGTCCATCGCCAATTGAATCATCTTCTGGTCACAAATACGTTGCATTATTTGTTGATGATTACAGCAAGTTTCTCTGGACTTCTCCGTTAATAAAAAATTCTGATTTATATAACATTTTCTTAAAATTTGAGACTTTAATTGAACGTCAATTTAATAAAAGCATATATTCTAGAAAAGCCATATTTTAAAAAGTGTTGCTAAAAATATTTATATTTTTTTTAGAAAAGTGCTAGATATTTATGAAGAGTTCTCTATAAAGTCATTTTAACTATTGAATTAAAAGCGTGTTGGTACAATCCTAGCCATTGGTTTAAATGTGCCACTAGTATAAATAGAGGTACATTCTCGCACTTCTTTATAAAGCAAAAAAATTAAGTAATAGACTATGAGTTCCTTTTTTGCAACTTTCCATTTTCACTCTTTTCCCTTTTAAGTTTCAAAACCTCTTTCTTCAAAACCAAAACATCAAGACCACCCTTTCCAACACAGCCTCCATTCACTTCAACCAGGCTACAATACATGGTTTTAAGCCACATGCCAAAGAAACCTGGGCCCATAACTAAATTCATCTCTCTTCATCCTAACCGTCCACTTCCTCCTAAAGAAATTGTTCCAAAAATATTTAAAGGAAACTCTCAAATACACCTGGTGGGTAGCCGCAATCTACGACGAAATTCAGGCATTATTTCAAAATGGCAAGTGGAAACTTGTACCGTGTCCCCATACTTGAACATCATCGGCTGCAAATCGGTTTTCTGAATTAAAAGAAAGTCCGACGGTTCTATTGATCGTTTATAAAGTGGGTCTCGTAGCCGAAGGCTACAATCAAAAGGCTGAGATTGACTCCAAAGAGACATTCTGTTCGATTGTAAATCTACCACCATCAGAACTGTCCTCTCCATTGCGCAATATTCCAACGGCTGGATGATCGGTCAATTAGACATCAACATTCTAAACTTCATGGGGTTCTTAACCGAGCAAGTTTATATGGATCAATTGATCGACTTCATTGACAAGGATTACACTAATTTTGTATGTCAACTTCAAAAGTCAGTCTATGGCCTAACAAAAGCTTTGCAAGCTTGATTCTCCAAACTTAGCAGTCGGGAATCCAAAACAGATAGCAGTCTCTTCGTCCAAACTGAAACCAAATTATTGTTAGGACCGATTTGGTCACACGCAGCAATAGAAGAGAAGGAGATTTTCATGACTCGACTAAACTCAGCCTATATCTATGGGAGAGGAGATTTCACTATTTAATCAGATACAATAGAAGAGGAAGAGGCTCACCCACTCAACAGCGGAGCTTTTATTGCTTAGATCTTTACTTCGTGAACTCGGCCTAAATTCCAAAATCCCATCAATTATGTGAAGCGACAACTTAGGTGCCACTTATGTCACAAAAAACCAGTGTTTTAAGTATGTGCTCTTGCTCACTGAGATTCGTTGCCGTCGAGCTAATCACATAGTCGTATTTCTAACCCTAAGACGAGGCCAAGACTATGAACGTTTAAAATCCTTCAAGACGTCCACCTAAAATGAGTATCTCTTTGCTCTTTCCGACGGATGAGAATTTGGTGCACAGCTCTTCAAATTGTGGACAGCTTAGATCTTCCGAAAATTAGGCCCTACAGGAGTAACTCTCTCCTCTCCCTCTCAAACTACAACGGTCTTATGCAGAAAGATGAGTACTGGGCCTATCTTTTAGCATTTTCTTTTCTTAGATCTAGACCGTTTATCTGTTCGGCCTCACCAAAATAGCCTGGGTACCAAACATCACTTCTAACGATTATCTCCAGGTCTTTCCTTATCGCTTGCATGGTTGTGTAATAGTCCGTGGTTTACCAAACATCACTTGTAACCAATATCTCCAGATCATTCTTTACCGCTTGGATGGTTGCGTAATAGTCCATGGATAATTTTGTCCATGCTTTGTAATCCCTATATCACAAAAGCTAATGGAAAGGCTCACGGTTTGCCATCCCGTCCCACACAGTAGCCACAGCCGGGCATTCACTTGCCTTAAGGATAATATTCCATGGGAAAATTTTGTCCACGATTTGTAATCTCCATGTTGTAGATGATCTTTTGATGCAGGGCTTAGCTAAACATTCATCCGTGACGATTGTGATTACTTCTCGTGGACAAGAGAAATCGAGAGCTCATCTTCTTTTGAAACTACAACTTTCTAAAGTGCAAATCATTTCTTGAGAAACATTGTCCTTTTTTCATTTTTCCAGATTTTAGGTGGACCCTATTGTCCAACCAACTTCAATATTTTGACTTAGCTTGTGTGCTATCTGAATTAATTTATGAATCTAGTTGTCATTCAAATTGCTTTTACACTTTCCCAAAACTGCAAATGGGTCGCATGTGAACGATATTATTTCTTTTGCGGTGGATCTTTGAGACTGAAATATATGGAAATTTTTTTTCTTTGCAATAGTGTGGTTGAAGAGGAATTCAAGGATATTTGAAGGCAGATCAAAAGAGTTGCATACCATCATAGATGCCATTCTTAGATTATCTACACTCAGGCTATAGCAACCAAAGACTTCTCTTCAAACTAAATGAACTACATTATAAGGAATTTGTGTATTATTATTCAAGATGTTAGATGAAAAGTGAAGCACCCTGGAATCAAAAGCCTTCCAACCCAATTAGTTTAAATTGAATCTCAATGGGCTTTGTCACATAAACCTTGATCCTAGTGGGATGGGTGGCATGTTCTCAAATCATAATTCAGTCATTGTCCTTGACTATTTCAATCCATTGGACATAAGTCACTATGATGAAGCAGAGGTTTTTGCTTTAGCAATGGGTTTAGATATATGGGCTCAATTCAAATTTCAACCATTAGTGTTGGAGGGTCATTGATTGGATGTGATTGAATGGTTGAAACATTGTGATTGTAGGCCATGGAGGTTTTAAGATCAATTTGACAAGTTTGACCAAAACTCGGCTGGTCATATCTTTTAGTTTCTCATGTCTACCACTTTGCAAATTGTTAAGCATATAGGTTGGCAAGAGAAGGTGTTCTCTTGGATGGTTAGAGAATTAGATCTTTAGTGAGCTTTATGCACTTCATTGATTGGTATTTTGTTCATTCTAGTAAGGTATTTTACATTTTTAGTATGTATGTGTTGGCTCTTCACCTGCATTGATTATGATAGTTTTAGATAAACTCAATCTATTGCTCCCATAAATGTACAACCATAGGGAGTTATTTTTCTCCAGTCCAACAAGGGCTAATACATTCTTTAAAGTTAAGTAATATGATAATTGACAAGAAGTTGAAAATTGCAAGATTTCTTCGTAGACAAGTCTAAAAACGTGAACAAGGTAAAATACTTGAATCCATATTCTAGAGAAATACTCACAATGTTTAAGGTTGACAAAGAGATCCAGAAACAAAAAAAGGAGATATAGAAAAGGAAAAAAAGAAATAGAATAAACATTTAACAAAGAAGAAAGTTGTGAAAACATTAATTCATTAGGATGCAGTTTAATCTTTTCCATTCATAGTACCTTCTATGCATATTTGTTTTGATCAATATTTTGTCATTGCTTTGAAAAGGTGCACTAAGATTTTATGCATAAATAATTAGATTCATAAGCAAAAGTAATTAAGATATTTCAACTCGACTTTAATTCATTAGCATGCACTTTAATCTTTTCCATTCATAATACCTCATACTCATATTTATTTTAATCAATATATTGTCATTGCTTTGAATAGCCACTCTAGGATTGTATGGATAAATAGTAAGATTCATAGGCAAAAGTAATTTAATATATTTCAACTCAAGAGTACTTAGAAAACTAATTTTTCATTACAACTCAAGGGTGGGAACAATTTTTGAAGCGAAGATAGAATAAAAAAATCTTCCTAGTCAATGCCTCCCAATATGCATCCATAGTTTCAAAGTATTTACACCGCCAACTCTTGTTGAGCAATAGAAAGCTAATAATTCCCCAAAATCCCAATGCATATGATATTGCAACAAATGAGTAAAATGCAACAATATTTTTAAGAACACTAGGATCCTTTCTCTTCCTTTTCAGAACTTCAGAAGAAGTACTAGACGAGCAAATTCTTTTCAGCGGTTCTCCACACAATCTTGGATTTCCCTCATAGCTACTCTCATTAAATGTCGAAAATTGATTACTGAAAGGAATTTTTCCTGATAGGTTATTGAAGGCCACACTGAAAGTAGTAAGTGTATCAATTCCAGCTACTTCATAAGGGATCCTCCCAAACAAGTTGTTATGTGAAAGGTCCAAGCTCTCCAAATTTTTAAAATTTTTGAAGGATCGATGAATAGGGCCAGTTAGGAGGTTGAATGATAAGTTTAATGAGTGAAGCTCTTTCAAGTCTCCCAACTCTACTGGAATACTGCCTGTTAGCTTGTTCATGGATAAATCAATCCCAGTCATCAAGGATAGCGGTACACCCTCAAAAATGTAACTTCTTCCCTTTGTGGTGAATGGAGTTGAAACCTTAACTGCTGAAAACCTTGCATCTGTAGTAGAATAAAATCCTCCATGAATTTGAATTGCCGACTTTCTTTTCCATGATGTAATGTTGTTGAGACAAGAAGGTATCTTTCCTACAAGAGAATTGTTGGAGAGGTCTAACAAATGAAGATTACTAACTTGACACAATTGCCTCGAAATATGAGATTGAAAGAAGTTATTCTTTAAAACAAGTGACACCAAATCTAGAAGGTTGAATATCCAATTTGGAATAGGACCAGATAGGTTATTGTAACTGACATCTAAAATTTCCAAGAATGAACTATTCAACAAGCTTGTTGGAATTGACCCAGTGAAGAAGTTATGACTAAGGTGTAAAACTCTCAACTTTGTCATATTTGAATCTTTTGGGAGCATATTCCCTTGCAAACAATTGTGTGAGAGATCCAAGTACAGTAGGGATATGAAACTCATCAGTTTATATGGAATTTCTCCTGAAAGACGATTGTAAGAAAGATCTAACACCTCTAGAAAATCCATTTGTGTTAAAGATGAAGGTATATTGCCTTCCAAGACATTTCCAGAGATGTTCAAGTACGTCACCATTGGGAGTAGCATTCCAAAGCTTGTAGGAAGTGTCCCATATAAATTGTTTGTAGAGATATCAAGCTGTTTGAGGGTTGAGCCACTAGTATTGTTGGGAGATTGTGGAAATGAGCCTTCGAACAAATTTCTCCTTAGCGACAAGTCCTGTAATGCACTTTTGTACAATAACCAAGGTGGAATGATCCCTTTGAGAGTATTATGATCCAAATATAATTCTCTCAAGCCATTTTGGTTGGAGATGAAAGTAGGAATGCCACGGGTACTGTGTAGGTTGAGATTGCAATTTTTCAAATATAACCTGGAGAGGTGAAAAGTAGGAATCCAATGTGGGTACTCTGTTTCAACCTGTAGGTTATTGTTTGAGAGGTCAATGAATGAAAGCTTTGAGAGGTTAGCAAACATGGAAAAGTAGAGGACACCACTAAGCTGATTTTCTGATAGATCGATCAACATAAGCATTGTTAGATTGTTGAAAATGAATGATGGAACGTTTCCTGTAAGTTGGTTATGAGAGAGAGATAAAGTGTTCAAAGAATACATGGCTCTCATGCAGGGATGTAGATGACCTTCAATTGTGTTATTCATGACATACAAATGTTTTAACGTCCTTAATTTGCAAAGCCCTGCAAGTAAGAAATATAATTATGAAACTGGTGTAATGGAATAGTGGAACAATTAAATTAAATGAAGGAAAATGAACACATGACTTGATTCTCTACGCACATGCTCTTTTGAGCAACTGATGAATTGATTATTTAAAGCATTGATCATGCCTCTTATTCTTCCATATATAGTATGCATCTCTTCTACTAACCAAAGATAAAGCAATCTGTATTACAGAGGTCATTGTGTTTAATAAAATCTCAAATGTCCATTTGAGATCTCTAACATTGGCTAATTTTATAAAGTTAAACTAACTGATAATTCTAATCATTTGATAAAAGGATTGTTTGGATCCCACCATGTTTTAAGGACAATAGTTTAGCTAGCTTGAATCATCTAATGAACACAAAGTTTGCAATGTTTTAGATTCTAGGGGCAATGACAAGGGATCACCATAATGTTTTCTAGTGATTAAATAACGAGTCCTTTTTTTTCTCTTCATTTTTTGCCCTTAAATAGTCAAATGTTTTTGCACCAATGCCTTCTAGCACAGTGGCACAAGGAGTGTCTTGCTAGGATATCAGAGTTTGAAAATGTGCACCGGTGGTTGAGTGTCTAAATTTCAAAAAAGAAGTCAAATATTTGATAGAGCAAAGTACACTTTAGTCCCTAGAACTATTTGCTTATGATATTTTAGTCCTTAAAAGTTTCAGAAAAACATTTTAGTCCCTAAAACTATTGATTTGGATTGCATTATACTCCTTCTATTAATTGGTTGCCTTCAATGTTTCTAAGCCCTTAGATATTTGGTGGTTTTGTTGATGAATGTAGACCAAGATGACTTCTTCTCTTGATAATGAATCAAAGGTTCACAATAACAATATGCCTTGTGTTGGAGGACAGCTCATCCATGATATGGTCTAGCATATAAACCTTTTTTTTTTTTACAACAAAGAACTAGAAAGTAATCTATTCACTAATTTGTTAAACCTAATTCCCATATCTATGTTAAAGTCTCTCTCGTGATTTGTTGCTAAAAAGAAAAGGAAAAAAGAAACTCTATGTAAGCAACGTTTGACATCCAACAAACCAAAACAACATTCTTTAGATGCTTGAGATGCATTTAAAAAAAATTTTGGATCACCGTGTGCCCAAAGATAGGCTAGTCAATTCAACATCATGAATGAATCATATGTGGGGCTCATTATTGTGATATTATTGTATTAACCAAAGAAAAATGTACTATTGTTGTCCATCTACTACATTTCTTAAGATTTGATTTTTGTTGTGCGTAGACTGCAGTATTCTGCAAACATGGTTGAGAGATGATTTTTTACACAGTTATCCTGCTTAATTTATTTTCTATTTTAATCCTTTTGATTAGAATATTCCAATAATTTTTTCATGTTCGACTTTTTAGAATTGCAAAGAGATTAGCATTGCTTATAGATAAATGCTATTCGGACTAATTTATGGGACTAAATTCAAAACTCGCCTGGCTAAATCCCACCTTGGAATGATGTGACAGAATCATTTTTTTTGGTGTCTACTATTAAGACTGTGCAAAAATCATGCTCATTGGATGATTCTAGAACTTCTAGTTCTTTTTCCTTGAAAAATCTAATGGTTATAATTTAAACACTGAAAATGCATAGCTAAAAATCATCCAACAAACATGAATTTTGGTAGTTAAACTATCTAAGAGAGACTAAATAAGATGGAAAGATTGAATCATCCAAATGTAGGGCCTAACTAGGAGGGGATTCAGAGTGAGTCCCAGAACTCACTTAGAATATCATTTCTCCTTCTTATACGGTTATCTCCCAATGCATATCCAATGGTGTCTCCATGTCATTATCTTATTCCTAAATTATTTTGAGGCAAACTATAGTAGTGGTGCATAGTTTAAGTCTAAGACCCACAAGAAAAAATATAATGGGAATATAGATGCTCTTACATGTCAATGTCGATGAGTTTCTCAATAAATTTCTGCTCAAATAGAGATAGGTGAGGGATGTCAAGTTATAAAACCATGGGACAATGTTCCCAACGTTGTCATCAGCTATCAAATTCTCAGAGAGATCTAGTGTTCGAAGATTAGCGAATGGCCTTACACCTGCAATATGTTGGAGCAAGTAGAGTTAAAAATTAAATTACAAAATGCTAAGAAAGGTGCATCTGACAATACTTAACTCAAATGCGCACAAGTGATAAAAGCTACTTACTTGTCGTTTCTTTGGATGAGATGCCAAAAGGATTTTTAACCTTATTGCTTGACAACACCAGAATTTTCAAGGAAGAAAGGTTACCCAGACATGGTGAAAGACTTTGATCTTCAAGATTGTTGTTATCTAGAAATAGACTCTCTAGTCTCCTCAAGCCACATAAACCTACAGGAAATAAGTATAGAGAGTGTAAACAATAAAATCAGTAAGATATAAAACCCAATCTCAACATCTATTCGAATCCCCCCATTATCAGTGCAAGGAGAAACTCACAAGAACTCCAGCCAATTTGAGGGAGCACGAAGGCTTTCTCAAGTTTTTAATGCAAAAAAGAGCCAACTGTCCATAACATATTTTTGTTTGAAACATTTTTTTAACTGTAAAATATCTTACCAAATACTTCAAAATCATTTTAGGCTCCTTGTTTTATTAAATAGACAAAGTTATTTTACTTTTAAGTTTGTATTGAAAAACCTTAAATTCTGGGCGTCTTACCAAGTGTGCGGTTGATGGAAACACTTTGCTTTTATATTTTTGTCCCATTGATATTAGGGTTATATTTTTTTAATTTTGGAAAGGGAATTGTATTTTTTGTTTTCCTGAAATTGCTTACGTCTTTCCCAATAAAAAAGATGCACATGGTAGGTGGACCCATCACATGACCAATATCTACATCCCAGCCGTATGATTGTTGGATTAGAAGCATTTATTGGTTAAGAACGTAATCAAATGCATCCTATTCGATTGGGTGGATCGATACGTGTGTTAGGTTCATTTTCGTGAATCAAAACATTCATCTAAATCAAGTGGCACCACCCTGTAATATACGAGTGTCGTTACCTTGTCAATGAGACTTCCAGAAAGGACAAAGAAAAAGGGGGTCTCTATTATCATTGCTCCAGGAATCTAGGATTATGCCTACCCAAATAAGCTTTGGAACTTGTGTTATCTAAGAAGGTGGCCATCAAATAAAATGTAGAAATCATACCAGCTAAACTGTCAGATGAGTCTTTGCCCAAATTATTCTCAGATAAGTACAAGAATTCCAACAGAGTGAGGTTGTGCAGCAGACATGGTGGAAGTGCTCCATCGACAATACTGTTGTTGTTAAGGTCTAATGTTCGTAGCTTTCTCAAACTACATAAACCTGCAAAAGTCAATGATTATTTGTGAGAGTTGGTGGTTCAAACCACTCATCCATGCTTAATCCAACAGCAATGGTAGAATTGGGCCCATATTTCGTGATCCAATCCACAAATCTAAGCTGGATCATTCTATGATAGTGGGGTCCATGCCTCCGTACCTCTAAGTTGTCAATTCGACCTTTGTCACCATCCGAAAAAAAAAAAGGTTTGCTTCATCCTTCCTTTTGAATTTTCTAATCCATCTAATTTAATACCAGAACAAAATAACACATGGTGGCCGCAGCGACCATCCAAACTTTGATGGTGGGCTGGTGGACATCAGATGAAAGGTCGAAGTTATACCTGTTAAACCGCCAGATGAGTCTCTGCCCAAATAATTGTCAGATAAGTCCAAGGATTCCAATAGAGTGAGGTTGTTCCCTAGACAGGATGGAAGCGCTCCATTGCCAAGGCTATTGTTCCCAAGGTATAATGTTTGTAGTTTTGATAAACTGCATAAACCTGCACAATTCAAGCCTGTTTGTCAGAATTGATGATTCAAACCACTCATCTAAATTTAATCCAATCACAACAGTAGAATTGGGCCCCGATTTCATGATCCAAACCAAAACTTTCAATCTAATCTGTCAAAGTTTCTGCCATTCTTGCCATTGGAGGAAAAAATTTACATCATTCTTGCTTTTGAATTTTCTAATTAATCCATCTAATTTTATACCCAAAAAAATAGTGACCAAGATGATCAAACTTTTGGGACATGGCTTATCTAAGAAGGTGGCTATCAAATGAAATACAGACGTCATGCCTGTTAAACTGTCACATGAGCCGTTGCCCAAATTATGGGAATCTAAGACCAAGTATTCCAATTGATTGGGGTTGTTCGGTAGACACAATGGAAGTGCCCCATTGCCAAGATTGGTATTCCCAAGATCTAGCCATTGTAGTTTTCTCAAATTACATAGACCTGCAAAAGTCAATGGACTTTTAGAGAGTTGGTCCATATATTTGACCAATTCCTTTCATAATTGTAAACATTCAGATAAATGCATGCTAAAATCGTTCTCAGCTAGGGACTTGTGTGATTAACTAGACAACATCCTCCAGCAAATTCTTCAACTATATGGCTAGTGATCCCAAGCCATACTCCCGAGAATGGCCGGCACATAATATGGCTCTTCTATAACACACCACTTTCCACCCCATGCACGCAGAACAAGTGGGTATGGCTAGTGATCCCAGCCGGTGGGACAAAGATCCCTGTTTCTCTATAAAATTGTATTTTTTTTTGGATGGTGTAAATATCGAATTGAGAAAATGATAGAAAATGTGATCAGAATAACAATGAGATCCAATCAGACATCCACAAAGAAAGAATCATCCAATAAAATTGAGAGAAATATAAAGTCACAAGTTACAACAAAAACAAAATCCTCACTCTTAAACAAGCCAGCAAATTTAAATACCAGCCAAAATTCCATCCATTACCCGCCAAAAACTGCCAAGTCAGTTGAGGAAGCGTACCAGTTTCTTATCAAAGAAATGACGAGGCAAGTATGCTCATTTCCTCCCTTTTCAAAAAAATAAAAAATAAAATGCATGCTTCTTTCCTCGTACCTTTTAAAAAGCCAGATGAGTCTCCTCCCAGATTTATTGAAGATAAGCCCAATGTTTCAATTTGGGTGAGGTTACTTTGTAGACATGGCAGAAATGCTCTACCATCAAGATTGGTTTCCCCAAGGCGTAGAACTCGTAGTTTTTTCAAACCACATAAGCCTACAAAAGTTGATAATTATGGTGAGATCATGACACTTGATAATTAATTCATTTTCCACAGCAAAACTTCTAATAGATAATTAGTTTAATGTGTAACGGGCATCTCCTTGGCTTTTACATAGTTAATCATGCTTGAGAAGGTATATCGTTTACAAAATATTTCCAAAAGCCAAAAGTTTAACACCTTAACACTAACTATTGATATTTATAGTCTCCTTTCATTGTACCTGCTAATAAGCTGGATGAATCTCCTCCCAGATTGTTTCCAGATAAGTCCAATTGTTCCAATAGAGAGAGGTTGCTTAGTAAACATGGTGGAAATGCTTCAACGCCCAGATTGTTTTCACCAAGATTTAGTTGTCGTAGTTTTTTGAGACTACATAAGCCTGCAAAAGTTGATAAATATAATATAAGATTTGAGACATCAAACACCATTCTAAACTGTACAGCCAGTAGAAATGTTTCACACAAATGGACTAAGATCATACAGATAGTGTGACCAGTCATTCATGAAGCTGTTGTCCGTATTACGTCAATTGTTAGCCAACTTTTGATACTGGAAGGCTCAAGATTGCTTATGTATGATAAATGAATATGGTTTGGCCCAAAAGAGTGGAGCCTCATGTGCATGGATGGCAATGGGGAAGTTAAACTGGGCCCCACCTGCCTAGGCTGACTGGGGCAAAAAATCAATGATTTGCAGCTATGATGGGGTATATATTTTTTTATACGAGGCAAGGCAGGGCTGGTCAGTAAGGAAATTTCGTGGGTAGACCCACATTATTCACATAGCCAATGGTTTATTTTTATACTTTAGTTATTGAAGAAGACAATTTTTATAAAAATCAGGTACAAACATGTAATAAGGGTTAGAAAACCAATATTTCTATTGCTATTTTCACTCGCCTCATGCTGCCCATCCGGCCTATAAGAGTTGAGGGGGCCAGTCAAAGTGGGTTTTCATAGTCTGTCCCGCCCCATATTGGGTTGCAAATCCCAGCGACTCGTGATTAGGCGGGGTAGATGAAAACCCACCTAGCCTCACCCCATTGCCATCTGCACTCACATGTACTCTTTTTTAGAGCTGGTAAGAAGACACTGTAATATTTTTTTGGTTCAAAACACATTTTCGTCATAACACATTGAGGGTGAAAACTAGAATTGCAACAATGATGGTCACTTGCTTTTTCTGTATTAAATATGAGAAGACCTTCTTTTTTTTTTATTATAGAAAAATGCTCTTTAATCCCTAAAACTATTAACTTATGATATTTTAGTCCTTCAAGTTCATGAAAAATAATTTAGTCCCTAAAACAATTAATTTAGGTGTACTTTAGTTATTATGTTAACTTTTTGCCTGCAGAACTAATGGTTAGGCCTTGAAAAAATACATTTTAGTCCTTAAAACTACTTGCTCGAGAAACTTTAGTCCTCATAGTTCCCAAAACATAGTTTAGTTCTAAAGCCAGACTGTTGCTTATGGTGCCCAACCATTAGTTCCCGTGATGGAAAGTTAGAAAAGGATTAAAGTGCAACTCAAACAAATAGTTTCAGGGACCTAACACTTTTCCTAGAGCTTAAAGGACTAAAGTGTCATAAATAAATAGTTTCAATGACTAAATTATACTTTTCTCTTTTTTCATTTTTGGATTTGAAGCCTAAATTGGTATACTTAGATTACAAAATCTTGCACATGCTTGGAAACTTGTTTTTTATTGTGTTTTTCTATTTCACAATAGAAAATCAATATTAATTTTCTGTTGTGAAATAGAAAGAATACAATAAAATATATTTCCTTACACAAACTTGAATTCAAATTTGAGCACACATAAATAGTTTGTTACATAACAAGTCAATGAGTTACTCAATTTCTTCTCATGCCAAATAACTTGGATGAAATTTTGAAGATGACTCGTTAGTTTTAGGCCTATGTATACAAATATTGATCTTGTCTCATAGATTATGTCAACATATTAATCATGCCTACATGACCATATATGGGGCTAAAAAAGTGGCTAAAGAGCAAACATGCTAGAGATGTCAACACTCAACATACATCCCAGTACAATATGTGCTCAAGAGACCTAGATAAAGTCCACACCCCTCTCATCACATGCTTTTTGCCTTCCTTTTATTTTTTTCCAAATCTAAGGCATTTATCATGTTACAATGGCTTAGAAAAGCTAAAGACCAAAATTTCATGCCCATTGGTGTGGTTGCATTTAGCCTATGTTTCTTAGTGAATCATAACTGTCTATATTCATCATTTTTTTTTTCTTTTTTAAAGACCTAGAACAAGGGGTTTATGATCAAGAGAAATTCTATCTAGACTGAGTTTCCAAATTGGCCCCATAGCTAAGCCACACCTTTGGATGGTCTAACCCATCCACCTTATGTGGCCTCCCTATATTGTTTAGACACTAGATTTCAAGACTGTTGGTTAATCATAGCTAAGGAGTTGAGGTTAGGGACAGTGACCATTGGATTTTTCAATTGAGAAGGATAAGAGCTAGAAGCAAATGTTTATGATTTCTTGAATAGTCTACGTGGGGGCCAAAAGAGTCTTGACCTTGCTAGAGGAAGAGGTTGCAGCACTTGGCGGTCCATTTTCCTCGTTAGATTTGTCCTTGTTCTGTTCGTTAGTTTTGAGGGTGTGAGGGGGTTCTAGGATTAGGTCTTGGGAGGATTTGTGCATAGGGAGGGCCTGATGCAAGGTGTTTTACGACCATTATAGGATTGTCATTTCCAAGGACCTCACTATTCGTTGTGCTTATGAGCACATGGGGTGTTGGGTGGTTTGGAATTGGGAATGGGGTCCCTGAAGAATCTCAAATAGTTGGAGATCGATTCCTACTGATCATCCTTCCTGTTGAGGATATCTTTATTCCTTCATTTAAAGAGGATAAAAGAGTTGGTGTTTTAGTGTTAAATACTTTTCTCATCTCTTGTCCCCTTATGGTCCTGGCATAGTGCGTGGCAAAAGATGTCGACATCTCAGATATATCAGACATGAGTTGTATGTTCTTCTTTATAAAAGATAGAACAAATTGTTTGATCACCTCTTTCTTCAATATAGGGAGGCTACTCTACTTGGCATAGAATGACTACTGTGTCCTCCCATGTCCTCAAGAAATCTTCTTTACACGTGGCACTGCTCTTATCCCACTGAAAGAAAACTGTTGTGGTCTCTAGTTTCTTCTCCTATCATACAGACTCTTTAGTGCAAAAGGAAACGTAGAATTTTTAAAGACAAGAAGAGACATGTCATTTCTTCATGTGCAGTACCTCTAGCCTGATTCCCTCATGATCTTCCTATAGGAAGTGCCTCTTTCGTTACTCTAGTGAAGAATTTTATAGGAACTGAGGGCCAATCATCATTGACAGAGTGGGAAATGAATTTCCAAACCTTCTTGGAATCCGCCTCCCCAGGATTCTGAAGTTGGACTTTAATGGGGCTTCTACAGTAACCCAAGCTAGCTAGTATTGTTAGAGTCGTTAAAGGTGATGAGAAGTCCATCCTAGTGAAATGGAAGTTACATAGAAAGGAATCTAATGAAACGGAAGTTACAGCTCTCCTTGTGGATTTGAAGATTTCCCATCAGAATTCAGTGGTTCATTGATTGTGTAACCCGATTCCTCCAATGTAGTTGCTATGATGACTAAGGTGGCTAAGGACCTTGGAGGTTAGCTTCATTGTTGATGAGATTTATCATCCTCTCTCTCTGCAGCATGTCTTTAGATCTGCCAATGATGTAGC
Source organism: Warburgia ugandensis (assembly GCA_035236585.1). Lineage (NCBI taxonomy): Eukaryota > Viridiplantae > Streptophyta > Magnoliopsida > Canellales > Canellaceae > Warburgia > Warburgia ugandensis. The sequence goes on from CP141133.1 coordinate 6,116,788, forward strand.
AGATTACCTTGCCAAGAGATGAATGTGTTTTTGATAAGACAATCCATGCTCCTTCGTAATTGTTCTCTGGCCTTCTATCTTATTTATTTACCTTCTCAAAAAAGAAAACAGAAAAAGAAGCCATGACTTTGAGTCACATCAATTACTATCTTCAGTTAAATCGTTCATTGTTTTAGGGACTTCTCTCTGTTTTTCTATTGAATGACAAACTGTAGTTACAAAGCTACAACTAAAACACCACATTCAAGACAAAACTATTAGAAAATGCTGGGAAAGTACTAGAGCAGTGGGATCTTTAGTATCATGGATTATCTCCACCAGGAATTACCTTGACATGCACAGAATATGTGAGTTCAGATTAAGGCCAACAGTCTAATCTGAAACTTGCTAAAAGAATATGAACAGTAAATGACAGACTTCTAGTGGCAAGAGCAAAGGATAAGTGTATCAGATCTTGTATTAGGCATATTGGCAAAAGATCCAAATAGTATACAGTTCCAGTGAAAAGAACTAATATGTATGATAGGTTGAATAGTTGCTTGATCTATAGTATTAAGCAAATTATTCATGATGGAAGAGACTGCTAGAGGACATCTGCTGTCAAGATAAAGACAGTTACTGGAGATTAATCTTGACTCTTATGGTGACACTGTATTGGAATGTCCAAGTGATTTCAGATACTCACAGACTCGTTATATTCAGCATATGGACACTGAATTAGTTTACCAGTGAACAGATTCTATCTGATTAGATAAAAAGTAACTAATATTATCACTAGTTTGCATCATAATTTTTTGCTGTAAATTTTTTTTTTTTCAAAAATGGACAACCAAACAAAACGATTAGATCAAATCATCCAAAGGTGGGCTTAGCTAGCAGCATCTAGGAGTTAGTCGAAAAACTCAGTTAAGATAGCATTTCTCTCTATACAAATCCCCAAACAGGGTATAGCAATAGTCTGTACTTCTACTACAAAAACCCCAAGTAATGGTGTGGAAATAGTTCCAAAGAGGCGTGGGAACATCACCTCTGTTATATGAATAGAGAGCCAACATTACCTTTTGGGTTAACCCAACCACCAATGTTGTTACTGGTCAGATCTAGCGATTGTAACTCGGTGACTTGGGCAAATGAAGTGGCATTCGGATACCATGTTCGTGGAGCATCAGGATCTCTTAAAAATGAAAGCTCGATTGTAGTCACATGAGATGCTTGAGAGGAAGAAGAAGATGTGCTGCATGTTACACCCTTCCATTTGCAACAATCCCCTTCAGCCCAAGACTCAGAGTATGGAAAAGAGCCATCTAAATTGACAACGGAGTCTCTGATTTGCATGAGAGCATCCCTCTCTTTCTCCAAACATCCATCATACCTACTCAAACAACAACACAAACTCACAAACACCACCAAAATGCTATCAGCAGGTAAGGCCTTCATACTGGAATAGCTTATTTGCAAACTCCAAACACAATTTTAAGGTTGGAATCCCTTCCCTTTAAGTAGGCAAGGTTATCCTTGACCGACTTTCTTGCAGGGCGACCGCAAGGAAATTTCCCGACAATGGAATCCATTAGTGATGAAAAGCCAGCATCTCATCTTCCACGATCCCTCATAAAAGTCATCAACGAGTAAAACATTTGTCTTGAGTCCTGAACTTTTTGCCGTAACAAGGGGAGTATCCCCACCTCATCAATTATTTCTGTTAAATTTATATGGATGGTGCATCTTAGTTGTCCATGTGAAACCAAGATAAAAGCTACCTACCTCTTAGACTATGACATTTCCAAATGGTGGATCCATCTGATGGAATATTGCCATCAGGTGCGCATCAAAAGTCTTTGAAGATGGATGGAGACAGACCATCAAAATCTTTCTATGCCAAGTCCTCCATGTCCAAACAAAATGACTTGCCTTGCCCGTAAACCACGATATACTCGTATCAATAGGCCCGAACCAGTCTACACATTTTCATGGACCAGTCATGATAGGTTGTGTACCAAAAGAATTATACCGTTGGATTATCCTAGCCTTTAGTTTTCTTAGTTTAGGAATGAAGACTAGTGATCATGAAGAGATTTTACATGAGATTTTTGGGTCATGGCTTGCTAAGAGAGGACAAGAATGATTTTGAACCAGAGATACTTGTGCTTATCTTGTAAATTTTGGCTGCCCGCATTGCATAATCCAACATGATCGAATGTTCCACTTTTCTGAGCTTTAAGAGTTTCTAGTAATCAAGGAGGAATTATATGATAGTCACACTTTTTTGAGCTTCAGGAATCTCTAGTGACGAATTATATGTCAGAATGACTATAATTAATCAGATGAACGGTTCTGATCAGCCATAGGTTGGCTAACTAACAAACTTAATAATCGTTCGATGATTTGAGCCAGGCTTTGTTTTGTTATTAAATCATGTACGTTGAAAATATATACCCAAAAGATCTAGTAGGTAGAAGCCTCTAATCACCATGAATTTTGGTATGGATCCTAAACAGGGCAAGCCAAACAAAATTTTGCTGCATAGCTCTTTAAACTGTGGACGGCCTAGATCTTTCGAAAATTGGGCCCTACAAAAGTATCTCTCTTTCTCAAAACTACAACGGTGTTAAGCAGAATTTTCTTTTCTTAGATCTAGACAATTTATCTGTTCGGCCTCATGCATATAGCATGGGTACCAAACATTAGCGCTTGGATGGTCGTGTAATAGTCCATGGACAAATTTGTCAATGATTTGTAATCCCCGTATCACAAAAGCTAATGGAAAGGCACACAGTTTGCCATCCCGTCCCCCATTTGTCAAAGTCGTCTAGGAGCATTTTTCTTGAGTCCTGGTCTTTTGCCGTATAACAAGGTTTACCTCAGTTAGATTTAAATTGATGGTACACCTTAGTCTTCCATGGAAACTAAGATAAAACTACCTTCGTCTTAAAGTATAACATTTGCAAATGGTGGGTCCATCTGATGGAAGATTGCCCATCAGGTACGCGTCAAACTCATTGAAGATGGAAGAACACAGACCATCAAAATCTTGCTTTTCCAAGTCTTCCATGTCCAAACAAAATGACTTCACTTGCCCGTAAACCACGATATGATCATGTCCATAGGCCGAACCATTCGTTTCCAGGTGGTGCATCAGTTACGCCATGCTTCAAGATTCCCTGTAACGCTATCATTTGCCCAAGTAACATTTCCATATGGTGGGATCCATCAAAGGGTGCACATCTTTTAGTTGGATCAAACCATCGAAAGTGAAAGCTTTTTAACCTATCTACACGCCCCATCCCCATCCCTAGTCTTCCTCATTTTTTCTTAGATTGGCCATGCCCAAAATATCTTCTCCGACAGATGATCCTAGCCACCTATTCTAAGACATATGAGACCATTTACATGTGAGTTTCTTGAAATTTGGGCATTTCCTGTAAAAGAAGGAGGCTTAACCCTCCGAATAAGAAAGTCAATGACATGCATTTTATGATTGGACTATCTCCCATCTCGCCACTTCATTTCTATCAAATTAATTGATGATAACACCTTAATAATTCCTCCATGTGGTACCACAATTCCAAATGGGGAGTCCATCTAGTCGAAGTCTCCATCAGATGTCCATCAAAGCTACAGTATTTATGGTGAAGAAGTATGAGAAACGTTAGTGGCAATTTTGGAATGAGAAAGTGCATCAGTTGGAAATATTAAGAAGATAAAAGGGCAGCTTTGGTGCAAGAAGCTCCTGCCTATGCGGGGTTTAGAGATGGGGCAGATTACAAGGGCCTATAGTAGGCTGTCTTACCCTGTATTTTGCAAAAGGCTGATTCTATGCCTTAAACCTGTGACCTCAAGGTCACATGACGACAACTTTTACTGTTTACGCCAAGGCTCCCTATTCCAATATGCTAGTCTTTGTCGATAGAGATAAGAAATTATAAAAAATGGTTTAAACTATTGAGCATTAATTAATCCTCCAGCTTAACTGCCTACCTTAAAGGAGAAAAGGCAGTCTTTGCATCTATACACTGTATTGACTGATCTGTGCCATCTTCAAACAACCAGATCAATCCTAGATCCAGACTCTATACTATATGAGAATAAAGTTGGACAGAGTTTATGCATACGAAAACATTCATTTATAGAAAAAATATAGCAAAATAGAAAAAATTTATTGGGGAAACATGTATTAACTAGAATGCAAATTATAGCAAAATCTATAGAAAATTATATATCTTATAATTTTCTAGAGAAAAATAGAGATTTTATGGAAAGAAGGGAAGCTTTGACGCAACTCATAGTGCGACCTACAAATCACAAGTTTAAGGCATGAAAATAGTCTCTTGTAAAAATGCGGTGTCAAGCTGTGTCATACAAACCCTTTGTGTTCTATTCCTTTCCTAGACCGTGTACACATAAATTTTGATATGGAGGCATCAATGGCCATGAATTTTGGTACGGAGGTAAATAGGGCAGCAGGCTGAACAAGATGAAGGGTTAAGATCAACAAAATTTAAGACCGTGTATTCCTCTTGCGGCGCATAAGAAAACACTTTCTTACCAGCAGAGTAAATAAAAAGAAAAAAAGATTAATTAAAAGCAGGTGGGTGTAATTGGAATTTCATTGACAATATTGTAAGGAACGTTAAAGGATGGACCCACGGCGAGTTATGCAAGAAAATTCCTTTGATATTGAAAGAAGTTGACCTAAAATGAAAATATCTCTCTCTCTCTCTCTCTCTCTCTCTCTCTCTCTCTCTCTCTTCAATTGCTGAGATTTTGCTGCCTAGTTCTTCAAATTGTGTGGATGACTTAGATCTTTTGAAAATTGGGCCCCACGAGAGTATCTCTCTCTCACACACACACTCAAAACTGTTGACGGTGTTAAGCGGGCAGAAAGATGAGTACTGGGCCAATCTTTTAGCAATTTCTTTTCTTAGATCTAGACCGTTTATCTTTTAGCATGGGTACCAAACGTCATTTCTAATGGGTATCTCCAGATCTTTCTCTACGGCTTGGATGGCTGTGTAAGAGTCCACGGATAATTTTGTCCATGGATTGTAATCCGATGTCACAAAAGCTGATGTAGAGGCACATGGTTTGTCATCTTGTCCCACACAATAGCCAGCCAACAGCCCCACGTCCACTTGTCTTAAGGATAATACTCCATGGCAAAATTTTGTCCATGTTTGGTAATCTCCATGTTGCAGATGTTCTTTTGACGCATGGCGTAGCTAAACAGGCAACCATGTTGAAGCCGATCAATACGTTTATCTCAATCACCTAAAATTAGGAAACCTTAAAAACCAAAAACAAAATGATCAAGATCAAGAACAGAGGAGTGGAGACGATTATGCGTGTTGTTCCCGAGGAAAGAAGAAAATTCCGAAGCCAATAATTCCAAATCCCTCAAATCATCTTCACAGGTGGGGTGGAACAGAGGAGGATGATGGTTTAAAACTGAAAGTTTTTAGGTTGGGGGGTTTTCCCTGTTTTAGCGGTATCTCCCCATAACTACCACCTGTCTCTGGACCAAGCTGTATATACTGTACATTGCTCTTCTTCTTCAAAGTAATTGCTTCATTTCTCTTCTTTTTTCTTTCAGATTTTTTCATTGGCGATCTCTTGTTTCTTCTCCGTAGTCTTTTTGTTGATCCTAAGAGTTTGAATCGCCATTTCTGTTTGGTTGAAAAGTTGAATCTTGTTTCTGGATGAATCATTGTTTTTGAGTCTTCTTCTCCCTCTGTGTCATTTTGTTTTTCCGGCTTTAGCGCCCATTTTCTATCTGGTTCTCTTATTGGGTAAGTTACAGACTCTAAGTGGGAAATAATCCTCTTCATTTGATTTCTCTACTTTCAGTATCCAATAAATCAAGTTTGAGGAACTCCTCTCTTGAAATGAATGAATCATGTCAACAAGGAAAATACAAAATTCACCAAAGATGAAATGTTACAAACAGGATTAAGATGGATTTTGTAGATCCGTTATGCTTGCAGTAAGTGACAACCAATGATTTGGGTAAAATAAGTTAACTGTACGAAAGCCAAAGATTTCAAATTGTTTGTAGAGAAGCAAAAAACCTTTGGTTCAAGAGTTTTAGTTACAAAGGTCAGGTTTAAGCGCGTGTGCGAGAGAGACAACTAGTCATGGTTTATGGACTAGATTATGACAAAAGAAGTCTTCAAATCTAAGTTTCTCTTCTGAAAGGCAACTCTTAATCTTCCTATTTCTCTCTAACATTTTTTTTATTTTATGGATAATCTTCCCTTTATCTCTCTAGTTTTGTTTATTATCTCTTAGAGTTACCAATTTTTTCTTTATTATATCTGATAAATACGTCTCTCATAATGGATAGAAGTAGAAGAGTTGATTTATGGGCTAGAACTATCCAGCAGACGAGATCCTTGAATTATGTCTACAGACGATTGGGTGGTGCCCCGGTGTACCTAGTTCGCTAGTTTATGCTCCATCTACTTTCTACGTTGGAGATATTATAAAATATATACTTGCGGCTCATAAATGAATCTTTTGCTCTCCCTAAAGCTAATGTATTTTCACTCTTGGACTGAGTCCTCGTATATTCAGACTCATTGCTCTAGTTTGGTAAATATTTGCATACTTGGTGCTGCGAGCCATTTCTCATAAATAAAGAACAAAGCTCGTGAGTTCTGAATTGGTTTTTCCTGCATACATAGTTATATGTAGATTGAATTGTCCTTGTACACATCAATTTCAACATCTATCTTTAGAGATTGCTTAAGACCTAATGTGATTGGTTGTGAGTAGACTGAACCTAGGCTCTAATACCAACTATGATGACCTGGGCTTTCAAATGTAATTTTAAATACAAACTAATTTCTAATGTAGGATCGATCCAATTTGAAAGAAAAGATTTTTTGCTGCATTGCATTATTTTACAAAAAATTATTTCAAATTGGATGGATCCTGCATTAGAAATTAGTTTGTATTTAAAATTACATTTGAAAACCCGAGTCGTCACAATTTATACCACCAACTCTTGTTGAACAATAAAAAGCTAATAATTCCCCAAAATCCCAATGTATATGACATTGCAACAAATGAGTAAAATGCAACAGTATTTTTAAGAACACTAGGATCCTTACTCTTCCTTTTCGGGACTTCAGAAGAAGTATCAAACTAGCAAATTCTTTTCAGTGGTTCTCCATAGAGTCTTGGATTTCCCTCACTAGCTACTCTCATTAAATGTCAAAAAATGTTTATCAAAAGGAATTTTGCCTAATAGGTTATTGAAGGCCAAAGTGAAAGTAGTAAGTGTATCAATTTTCGCTATCTCATAAGGGATCCTCCCAAACAAGTTGTTATGTGAAAGGTCCAAGCTCTCCAAATTTTTAAATTTTTTTGAAGGATTGATGAATAGGGCCAGTTAGGAGGTTGAATGATAATTTTAATGAGTGAAGCTCTTTCAAGTCTCCCAATTCTAGTGGAATACTACCTGTTAGCTTGTTCATGGATAAATCAATCCCAGTAATCAAGGATAGTAGTACACCCTCAAAAATGTAACTTCTTCCCTTTGTGGTGAATGGAATTGAAAACCCTAACTGCTAAACTAACTAATTGCCTTGCGACTCTAGTAGAATAAAATCCTTGATAAATTTGAATTGTAGACTTTCTTTTCTCTAATGTAATGTTGTTGAAACAATAAGGTATCTTTCCCATAAGAGAATTGTTGGAGAGGTCTAACAAATGAAGATTACTAACTTGACACAATTACCTTGAAATATGAGATTGAAAGAAGTTATTCTTTACAACAAGTGACACCAAATCTAGAAGGTTGAATATCCAATTTGGAATATGACCAGATAGGTTATTGTAACTGACTTCTAAAATTTCCAAGAATGAACTATTCAACAAGCTTGTTGGAATTGACCTAGTGAAGAAGTTATGGCTAAGGTGTAAAACTCTCATCTTTGTCATATTTGAATCTTTTGGGAGCATATGCCCTTGCAAACAATTGCGTGAGAGAGCCAAGTACAGTAGGGATTTGAAGCTCATTAGTTTATATGGGATTTCTCCTAAAAGACAATTGTTAGAAAGAAGAAAATCTATTTGTGCTAAAGATGAAGGTATATTGCCTTGCAAGGCATTTTCAGAGATGTTCAAGTACGTCACCGTGGGGAGTAGCATTCTGATGCATGTAGGAAGTGTCCCATATAAATTGTTTGCACAGATATCAGGCTCTCTAAGGGTTGAGCTATTAGTATTGTTGGGACATTGTGAAAATCAGTCTTCGAACAAATTTTCCCTTACTGACAAGGTCCATATTGCACTTTTGCACAATAACCAAGGTGGAATGATCCTTTTGAGAAAATTATGACCCAACACTAATTCTTCCAAGCCATTTTGGTTGGAGATGAAAGTAGGAATTCCACAGGTACTGTGTAGGTTGAGATTGCAATTTTCCAAATATATGTTGGAGAGGTGAAAAGTAGGAATCCAGTGTGGGTACTCAGTTTCAACCTCTAGTTTATTGTTTGAGAGGTCAATGGATGAAACCATTGAGAGGTTAGCAAACATGGAAAAGTAGAGGACACCACCAAGCTGATTTTCTGATAGATCGATCCACTCAAGCATTGTTAGATTGTTGAAAATGAATGATAGAACATTTCCTGTAAGTTGGTTATGAGAGAGAGATAAACTATTCAAAGAATACATGGCTCTCATGTAAGGATGTAGATGACCTTCAATTGTGTTATTCAAGGCATCCAAAAGTTTTAACGTCCTTAATTTGCAAAGCCCTGTAAGTAAGAAATATAATTATGAAACTGGTGTAATGGAATAGTGGAACAATTAAATTAAATGAAGAAAAATGAATACATGACTTGAATCTCTACGCACATGCTCTTTTGAGCAACTGATGAATTAAAGCATTGATCATGCCTCTTATTCTTCCATATATAGTATGCATCTCTTCTACTAACAAAAGATAAAGCAATCCGTATTACGGAGGTCATTGTGTTTAATAAAATCTCAAATGTCCATTTTAGATTTCTAGCATTGGCTAATTGTATAAAGTTAAACTAGCTAACAATTCTAATCATTTGATAAAAGGTATGTTTGGATCCCACCATTTTTTAAGGGCAATAGTTTAGCTAGCTTGAATCATCTAATGAACACAAGTTTACTATGTTTTAGATTCTAGGGGAAATGACAAGGGATCACCATAATGTTTTCTAGTGATTAAATAACAAGACTTTTTTCTTTTCTTCATTTTTGCCCATAAATAGACAAATGTTTTTGCACCAATGCCTTCTAGCATAGTGGCACAAGGAGTGTCTTAGTAGGATACCAGAGTTTGAAAATGTGCACGGGTGGTTGAGTGTCTAAATTTCAAAAAAGAAGTCAAATATGTGTTAGAGCAAAGTACACTTTAGTCCCTAGAACTATTTGCTTATGATATTTTAGTCCTTAAAATTTTAAGAAAAAGATTTTAATCCCTAAAACTATTGATTTGGATTGCATTATACTCCTATTAATTGGTTGCCTTTAACGTTTCTAAGCCCTTAGATATTTGGTGATTTTGTTGATGAATGTAGACCAAGATTACTTCTTCTCTAGAAAATGAATCAAAGGTTCACAATAACAATATGCCTTGTGTTGGAGGACAGTTCATCCATGAAATGGTCTAGCATATAAACCTTTTCTTCTTTTTTTTTACGACAAAGAACTAGAAAGTAAACTATTCACTAATTTGTTAAACCTAATTCTCATATGTATGTCAAAGTCTCTCTCGTGACTTGTTGCTAAAAAGAAAAGGAAAAAGGAAAAAAGAAACTCTATGTGAGCAACGATTGACATCCAACAAACCAAAACAACATTCTTTAGATACTTGAGATGCCTTTTAAAAAAAATTTGGACCACCGTGTGCCCAAAGATAGGCGAGGCAATTCAACATCATGAATGAACCATATGTGGGGCTCATTATTGTGATATTATTGTATTAACCAAAGAAAAATATGCTGTTGTGGTCCATCTACTACATTTCTTAAGATTTGATTTTTTTTGTGTGTAGAGTGTTGTATTCTCCAACCATGGTTGAGAGATGATTTTTTACACAGTTATCTTGCTTAATTTATTTTCTATTTTGATCTTTTTTATTAGAAGATTCCAATAATTTTTTCATGTTCGACTTTTTAGAATTGCAAAGAGATCAGTACTGCTTATAGATAAATGCTATTTGGACTAATTTCTGGGACTAAATTCAAAACTCGCCTGGCTAAATCCCACCTTGGAATGATGTGACGCAATCAATTTTTTTTGGTGTCTACTATTAAGACTATGTGCAAACATCATGCTCATTGGATTATTCTAGTACTTTTAGTTTTTTTCCTTGAAAAATCTAATGGTTATAATTTAAACACTGAAAATGCATAGCTAAAAATCATCCAACAAACATGAATTTTGGTATTTAACCTATCTAAGAGAGGCTAAATAAGATGGAAAGGTTGAATCATCCAAATGTAGGGCCTAACTAGGCAAGGATTCAGAGTGAGTCCCAGAACTCACTTAGAATAGCTCTTCTCCTTCTTATACATTATCTCCCAACATGTATCCAATGGCGTCTCGATGTCATTATCTTTTGCCTAAATTATTTTGAGCCAAACTATAGTGGTGGTGCATAGTTTAATTCTAAAACCCACAAGAAAAAATATAATGTGTAATATAGATGCTCTTACATGTCAATGTTGATGAGTTTCTCAATAAATTGCTGCTCAAACCAAGCATGGTGAGGGATGTCAAGTTATAAAGCCATGGGACAATGTTCCGAACGTTGTCATCAGCTATCAAATTCTCTTCGAGAGATAGCGCCTAAAGATTAGCTAATGGCCTTACACCTGCAATATGTTGGAGCAAGTAGAGTTAACAATAAACTTACAAAATGCTAAGAAAGGTGCATGTGAAAATACTTAACTCAAATGCGCACAAGTGATAAAGGCTACTTACCTGTCGTTTCTTTGGATGAGATGCCAAAAGGATACCTTATTGCTTGACAACTCCAGAATTTCCAGTGAAGAAAGGTTGCCCAGACACAGTGAAAGACTTTGATCTTCAAGATTGTTGTTAGATAGATACAGAGCCACTAGTCTCCCGAGGCCACATAAACCTATAGGAAATAAGCATGGAGAGTGTAAACAATAAAATCAGTAAGATATAAAACCCAATCTCAACATCTATTCATATCTCCTCGTTATTAGTGCAAGGACAAACTCACAGGAACTCCAGCCAATTTAAGGGAGCATGAAGGCTTTCTCAAGTTTTTAATGCAAAAAAGAGCCAACTGTCGATAACATATTTTTGTTTGAAACATTTTTTTAACTGTAAAACATCTTACCAAATGCGTCAAAATCATTTTAGGCTCCATGTTTTATTAAATAGACAAAGTTATTTTACTTTTGAGTTTGTATTGAAAAACCTTAAATTCTGGGCGTCTTACCATTTATACCCTAAATCTCAATAAATTCTAAAAAACTTTTAATTTGAAATGTCTTCACAATTGAACGTAAAAATCTGATGGGAGCTCAGCCATTTGTTTTCCCAAGTACTACGTCAACCAATTCTTTGACTAGCTAAGTTGGGGTTGACTTGATGGTCTGTCATTTTACTATTAAAAGAAAAACAAGAAATAACCACGTCGATAATTTTGTGTAAGATCACCATTCGTGGATAATCTTATCCAAGAACACAATTCATCTACATATCATGACATCAATGGCGTCATTGCGGTCTTCTTCATCCACCCCTTCATCTTGCCAGGGTGACAATTTAATCGACGAGTTTCTACTCCAAGATCAACTTTCCTTCTTCACAAAATGCTTCTCTGAATTCCAATATGTACTTATCCACTCGATTGTATGTTAGGTTCATCTGAGTGAATCATGCAAGATGTAATCACGGCACTTCCCTCCTTATTCATCTAACTTTATGTTCCGTACTTGCTCGTTTTCACTTTTCATAATGACACTCTCGTTATTTCCCATTTTTTCACACTCAGCCATTTTGATAATGACACCAAGCAAGGATACAATTTTCTTGTCTTTCTTTTTGACCTTTTTTAGTTTCTCATTATTTTATATGGTTTTGGATTGAGGTTTCGGTGGACTGTGCAATTGTGTTTTGCCTGAGGAAGCAATTATTGACACACACAATGCAGAGGGGATGGATTGAGCATATTGACAGTCTAATCTTACACGCCCAGACAAGGTAGAGAGAGGGAGAGAGAGAGAGCAAGTGTACCGTTGGTAAAAACACTTTACCTTTATCTTTTTGTCCCATCTATTTTAATTTTGGAAAGGGAATTGTATTTTTGGTTTTCCTGAAATTGCTTGCATCTTTCCCAATAAAAAAGATGCACATTGTAGGTGGGCGCATCACATGACCAATATCTAGATCCCAGCGGTATGATTGTTGGATTAGAAGCATTTATTGGTTAAGAATGTAATCAAATGCATCCTATTCGATTGGGTGGATCGATACGTGTGTTAGGTTCATTTTCATGAATCAAAACATTCATCTAAATCAAGTGGGACCATCCTGTAATATACTAGTGTCGTTACCTTATCAATGAGACTTCCAGAAAGGAAAAAGAAAAAGGGGGTCTCTATTATCATTGCTACAGGAATCTAAGATTATGCTCACCCAAATAAAAAAAAGTGGGATTAGCACTTGTTTGAAGCTTTAAAGATGGTGGATACAACTTGCCCTTTACTCGCTCATATTTCCAAGTGAACTTATAATCATTTAAAGGAGTTTTGTGCATCTAATTGTGGAGACTCCTGTAGGGAGCGAATAATTGCTGTGGTTTGTCTTGTTCATGCAGCTTCTTCAACTAGAAAAATTTGTAGAATATGAAATGATGATAAGGATGATGTGGATGCATTAGAAAGATCCGAAGTGCTGGACTGCCACCAAATATTAAGAAACTTGAACGACAGGAATTACGACGACTGAGCAATATGCAACCTTGGCGTCATGACTCATGAATATCGCAAGTCTCTTGAGCATTTGGAGCTTAAAGCCGACATCCCTTTAATAGAAGGCTACTGAAGAATGGGAAGTGGATCTTAAAGCTGGTAAGGAGCACCTTGACAATGACCATTACGGTTTAGTTAAAGTTAAACAAAGGATTATTGAGTATCTAGCTGTTCGCAAGCTTTAACAGGATCCCAATGGTCCCATACTGTGCTCGTTGGCTCACCAGGTGTTGGACAGTCATCTTAGGCATCCTCTCTTGCTGCTATTTTGGATCAAAAGTTCGTATGGATATTTCCGGGTAGTGTTAGGGATGAGGCTGCTATCAGACGACATCGATATACGTATGTTGAAAGCAAGCCAGGTAGTCTTATGCTTCCTCATGAGGTTGAAAAGACTCATTCTAGTAGATCAGGAGATCCAGCTGCAGCATCACTGGAGGTTCATGATCCAGAGCAGAACAGAACATTCCTTGACCACTGTGAGAATATTCCGTTTAATCTTTCAAAGGTGTTATTTATAGCAACTGCAAATATGATGGAACTTTTGGATCGAATGGAAGTTATTGACCTTTTTGGACATGCAGCTGAGGAAAAGCTAAAAGTAGGCGTGCAATATTTAATATCACGATTTTTAGACCACAGGTGCATATTATTTGCAGATGATATAGTCTTATTTCATAAGATAATGGAGGGCGTAAATGCAAAGCTAGAGTTATGGAGAGAAGTGTTAGAATTTAACGGATTTACGATAGAATATATAGAATGCAATTTTAGTGAGGAGGGGAGCAAGAGTAAGAGTGGAACACTAGTTAAGGTTAATAAGCAAGAAGTTCCTATAAAGTACTACTTTTGGTACTTGGGATCAATGATTCATGAGAATAGAGAGATTGAGAGGGACGTTACCCAGAAAATCCAAGCTAGTTGGAACAAATGGAAATGTGTATCTAGAGTTTTGTGTGATCGGCATATGCACTCAAACTAAAAGAAAAATTATATAGAATGACTATAAGGCCGGCCATACTCTATGGATCAGAGTATTGGATGGTTAAGGAACATCATGTTCATAAGATGAATGTTGCGGATATGAGAATGTTGAGATAGATAAGTGGTAAGACAAGAAATGATAGAATTAGGAATGAAAGCATTAGTAAAAACTTAGGAATAACGCTAATAGGTAACAAGATGAGAGAGATTAGGCTTAGATGGTTTGAACATTTTCAAAGGAGACCGAAAATGGCACCAATTAGGAGTAAAGCAATGCAAGTAAAAGGTTCTAAAAGAGCAAGAGGAAGACCTAAAAGAACATAGATAGAAGTGGTGAGAAAAGATTTAAAAACTTTGAGATTAAATGAAGCCATTGTACTTAATAGAGAGGAATGGAGAAATAAGATTCATATGGCTGATTCTAATTAAGATAAAGTCTTAATGATGATAGCTCAAGCTCTGAATTTCGTCAAATTCTAGATGCTATGATGAAACTTGTTATTCAGAGATGTACCGGAGAAGCTGGTGTAAGAAATCTACATAGGAGGCTAGCAGCGCTGGCTCGTGTTGCTGCTGTCTAAGTTGCTGGGCAAGTAGTTAGAGCTCCACTTGGCAAAGATGTGCACCCGGTGGCAGAATCGCTGCTGGACACTAGACTAGTAGATCATGCTGGGGTTAATTACTATAGACGTTGTTCCAATGGGAGTTAGCAGCTACGAGATATCAACTGCTTTCAGCAGCTCGTCAACCTTTGTTGTAGATGTGTCTGTGATGGAAAAAGTAATGGGCCTCCTACTTTTCATGACAGAGAAACTGTAGAGCGAGTAGCAACACATCGGTGTTAGTTGGGCTGGTCTGGACCTCCTTTGGTGGAGAGGTTCAGTTTGTTGAGGCTAAGAAGATGGAAGGGACGGGCAATTTACATCTTACTGGGCAACTTAAAACTGTTATCAAAGAACCGGCAAATATGGCACTGACATGAGCAAGAGCAAGGGCTGCAGATCTCGGTTTTTCTGAAAACATCAATTTGTAGGATGGTTGGGATATTCACATACATGAATTTCCTGCGGGTGATGCACCTACAGACGGTCCTTTAGCAGGAGTGACTACAGTAACATCGTTAGTTTTCTTGTTCAGCCAAAGAAAAGTTCGTGCAGATACAGCAATGACTGGAGAATTGACTCTGAGAGGAACAGTGTTACCAGGTATAAAAAGACTCATCTTGCCTGATAGAAACCTAAAGGACATGGCTGAAGTGTCATCAGTTAAATGGTAATCCAACATGGTTTTAGGATTATGAACTTGGATGTTAAAACCACCAATAATATTTATGTGTGTAATTGGAGCAGGCAACGTCATCTACCGTGCCCTGGCTTTTTCCTTTTTGCATGGACAATTGTTTTTTCTACCTCGAGGTCACAGGTTTAAGGCATGGAAACAGCCTCTTATCAAATGCAAGATAAGGCTGTGTTCTTTAAGCCCATGTGGTCTACCCCTTTTCTGGACCTTGCATAGGTGAGAGCTTCGTGCAACGGAGCTGCCTTTTTTTTTTATAGACAATTGTGTTTTTCTTTATCGTAGAATATTTGGGGTTCTGGGAAAAAAGAAAAGAGGTGGTTGGTCCGCAATAAAATCTTAAATTATTAGGCCATGGCTTTTTATTCTGCAAGAAACGAACACTAAAGAGATGACACAGTTCATATTTAGAGATGTTTGTGGCCTAGTGAATTTTGAACCGATGGAGCTTAAATTTGGAGGAGTGGCTGGTGGTATTCTTGTTGCATGGGACCCAGCAAAATACACGAAAATAAATTCAAGTGAAGGTACATACTCTATTTCAGTGTTATTTGAATCAACCAATGATGGGATGGATCGGATGTTTTCAGCAGTTTACGGGCCTAATCCTGATGAGAATGTCTTATTTGGGCGGAACTTCAGAACATTAAACAAAGAAGGGATGTTCCGTGAATTATGAGGACATCTCAATGTAAAAGAAGATAATGAACTCGTTGGTCTACCACTTATGGGAGGTATTTTCACATGGTCCAACCATAAGCGTCCACCCAAATCTTGCGAGGTTCAATGTATTCTTACTTTGTCCCAACTGGCCGTGACTTTTTCCTAAAGATGCCAAGTTAGCACACTTCTCATTTCAAGCACTAGGGCCCACTTATTGCACCAACGACAAGAGCAAATCAGAACCCTTAGTCCATTTTGGTTGCTTCAATCTTATCATCTCTCTATCTCTTTCTGCAAATATGAGAGAGGTATTTTTATTCTGTTAATTGTTTAATGGGTACACGAGTGTTACATTGTGAGTGATTTGCTTTGTAATTCTTCACTTGTATATTAAAAAAAAAACTAGTATCCAGCTCATGCATGTGGAAAAGGAATATTGATTCGTTAGTAAACATTAGCAAATTGATCAATATATTTGGAGGGAGAAAGAATCACTGACTAGCAACTCAATATCCTAAAATAATCTATTAGACTCAAATAGTTTGGATAATTATCAGTTATGTTGCCCTTTAATTATATATAATTGAAATACTATTTTTGGTGGAAAAGATTAAAAGAAAAACTATACTAATCTAGCGCCTTGCCCCAAACATTTCTCAATTAAATGGTACTAACCAAATCTGTTGAGAATCAAACAAGTAAAAGCACATAGTTAACTAGTTTAGATACTCAACAATTTGATTAAAAAGTGATTGACAAAATGAGGAGTGCTTGCATTATGCAGATGAAGGCTTTTAAGCGTAGGCAACTATCCAAAGGATGAAACCAAACTTCTACTTCATCTGCAAATTTATATCATTTCAAGATGGTAAATCCTTCTACGAGAAAGGTAAAAGTTGTCATCATGTGACCTTGACGTTACGGGTTCAAGGCGTGAAATCAACCTCTTACAAAATGCAAGGTAAGGCTACCTACTATAGGCCCTTGTGTCCGCATAGGCGGGAGCTTCGTGCACCGTGACTGCCCTTTAAATCCTTCTAGCGAGAACACACCCGAATATAAATCTAGATTATATTCTTATCCAGAGTTAAAACTTTTGTACTCTGCTTAACACTTTAGCTTAGTGCATCTTCCTTCCCTAGAAAAAAACTTTCTGCAGGAATTAAATTGGCCCATGCTTCCACCTATTCAATTTAAAAGGAATATCAGCAATTAATCACTTCGTAGAGATGTATGGCACTTGGGGTGGAGAGAGCTGACTTGATATGAGATGAGATCTGACTTGAGATGACTCAAACATCCATCTCAAGCACTACTAACCATGAGAGGAGTACACATCTCTTCATCTTAACCCAGCTCCAGCACCACTAACACTGTTATGGCCCATCACATTTTATCTCATCCCAAGAATCACTGACACACTGTTAGTCATTTTTCAAGCATAAAGATTGGGCCTACATGCTGGCCAGTAAGAGGCGGACGGCATGGGTGATAAACACATATTCAATTACATATAATTAATCGGTCGGTTGGATGGTTAAGATTACTTGAATAACTTGACATTGAAGATATGTTAATAGCACGTAAAGCCCACCATTTCTATAGTATTGATCACCCAACATACAGCCGAACGTGTGATGGAGAGCCAAACAAAGGATAGAAAGTATTCCAACTCTAGCAGAAAGCATACTTGGCATATTAATTTAGTCATCACAGGATGTTTCATTACAGGCGGAATGTTGAATAAGAAGAGATTGAAGATACAGTGATGAAAGCCAGTGCAAACGAAGCCCACTTGCTTAACATCGAGGGAGTTCTGAGATCCAGTGTGGACGAGAACAGATAGCTTAACGCAACGAGGGAGGCATATACGTACTGAAGGAAGAGCCCAATGTCATGGGGTCGCAATTTCACCTCTGCTAAACCCATGCGGCACTTGTGCGCAACTCCTTTTACTATGCACAAGTCAGCCTTCAACCCCAACTCTCACTTGAGCTATACTCACTTGTCCATAAAAGCAATGAGAGAACTTCAGAATGAGACTTACTCAAATAGAACCTATATTTTTTACTTGAGTAATCTGATTACAAATGATGAGCTTACACCTATTTATAGTTGTTCTCCTTCATCCACCTTCTTAATAGATGGTCTACATTATTACATATGTCAACCATCTAATGGTTGAGGATCACTCTAGAACTTTCCCTAGAACTCTCTACATAAATATATAGTCTTCCTTCTTTCTAGATATTTACGAGGAAACTTTCAGAAACTAGGCCTTCTAAAATCAAGCATTGATCCATACACCTTTAACAACAGGCCTAAGTCTTTTAGGCCATGTCTATGAGCTAAATAAACCTTCCTTGAAGTCTACAGGCCTTGGTCACGAGCCTTCCAGCTCATGTATGTGACACCAAGCCCCAATAGCAATAGAACAAATGTAATGACTCAAAAATTTTAAGATCTTTTGTATCACTTTACCAACTATATATTTGTCATTTACTAAATTAATATAGATTATTTATTTTGAAATCAATATATGTAATTAACTGCATTAAATATTTTATTTTGATTAAAATATAAAATAAAAGAATCTATGAGAAATACCTACATAATTAGATTCTACAGTCGAAATAGAATCTAACGCCTCAAAGAACACTGAAAATGGAGTTCGTATGACCAAGTTATGGTCTTTTAAAGATGGATGACATTTTTGTAAATTAAATTTAAAAAGGCTAAGGGTCGTAAAACGTAGGGGGTCGCTTTACTAACGACACCCCCATCTTCTTCTTCTCCACTGCCTTCCCCCTCCAGCTGGCACACTGCACCGCCTCTGCAATGCGGTGCCGGAAAAAAAAAAAAAAAATTGCAGCATTGCCTTCACTGGCCACAAAAAGCCCTTTCCCCTCTCCCTTCAATCAGCATTTTCCCCTCCTCTTTCGGCTGTTTCAATCCTAGGGTTCTGGCAGGCATGGAGAAATCGCACCACCAACAAAAAGGGGCGCCATCTCAGGCTGCCCAGGTAAGATTCTCGTCTCCCTCTCTGATTTCCCTCTCTTCCAGACTAGATCCATGCCGGATCTGGTATTTCCCGGCCAAAAATCGCGGGAGAAAGTCAAGTTCAAATCCAAAACCCTTGAACTAGACGCGTCCCGAGGACACAGAGTGTAACGCGCGCCCGGAATGCCCCCCCTGGGAGGGTCTTCGGGCGTGCGGAGCGCGGTCCTAGTTCGATCAGGATGTGTGAGCGTCCTAGGAATCGTGACGCCCACTGCCCGAGCTAAAGACGCACTCCTGGACCATCGTTTGGGCGTGCACATGAGCACGAGCGCGGTCTTGGTTCAACCGAGATGCACAAGTGTCCTTGGAATCGTGACGCGCGGGCCCTATATGGACAAATCTAGTTCGTCCGTTGATTCGCGACACTAAAAATGAAATTAAGGAAGCTATATAACTCCAATTAACGATTCGAAAGAACCGTTATATTCGTATTGACAACGCAAACCTAATGAAACTATAAAAGTTGAGATTAGAGGACTACTTACTATGACTATAGCCTAATAACTATAGAAATCTAGTAGATTGACAATGTCAAAGATGATCAGATCTCATGAATTGATCCATTAGAGGTGTAAGGAGATTAATAGCTCAGGATCAATCCTAAATTATATGTATCCATCCTTCAATTATAAGATCTAACCATTCAATTACACGATCATGATAACATAAAAGTTATTGAAGGCAATCTAACCATTAAATAGTAGATCTATGCGTAAGATCTAGCCTAGAAACGTATTAAGCAAGGATCTATGATCCTAAAAGGAGATCTATCCGTTAATCTATAAATCTAGTTAATAATCTATGAAGGATGGAAAATGATACTTGAATCTTTATTATCAATTAATATCCAAGGTTTCACAAAGGTGACTCAGGGTCAAGTAATGAAGAATGTGATTCAAGAGACATCGAGGTAGGTAGTCTAATATTGCTAAGTTTTCAAATGCATTTCCAAACTCTAATAGATTTATTTAATCCTGATGATCGTGTTTAGTATGTTTTTTGTAATATGATATTCTCATAATAAGTATGCAGATTTTCCTGATGATCTTGCATGCAATTGTGTATTTAATAAATAGTCTTTATATAAGCACTGCATACATGTTTTTGAACTAGTTGCATAAATTGCATGATTTGTGATGATTGAGATTCAGAATATACACATATTTATATGCATTGGTTGCATGTTTTAAAACTCATTGCATAGATTGCATGATTTACAATGATTAAGATTGGGGTTTCATGTATTTATATTTTTTTGAATTATTGAGCATGGTGGGCACTATGCTGAGAGGTTATTTATGTACAAGATTAGCCTCCCTGCCTCTACCACAAAAAGGGGATGGTATTGCTGCCAAAATTTCATTGTCCCTTTCTCGATTGTTGTGGTAAACAGGGATGACCACTGGAGGTGTTCACGACACCCTTTTTGAGGACAACCATAGTCGCCATGAAGGCTATGGTGGGTTTGTCTCTAAATACCAGAACCACAAGATTCCAGATGTGTTCTGATCGTGAGCATAGTTGACCCTATGATTTCAATTTTATCAATATGCATATAGCATTGAGATGGTCATATACAAGTACTTGTGACTAGTTGGCTTGATGTGTTCGCTAATCCATAGGCTTTATATGTTCATCGAGAGACCCATGTGCATGATATATATAGTAATGCTATCATCTGCTTTGACTAATTACTATTTTAAGAATTTCATAATTATAATTGGTTTATGATTCATTATGTGATTACTACTTTATGATTTTCATGATATTTGTATTGTTGATTTCTAGATTTCGATAAAAACTTTCATGATTAAAAATGTGCAAACAAGCTTATGATTTATGCATAAAAATGTATGTTTACACAAAAAGAAATTGTATGATGTTTTATATGAAAAGCCTCTTTTGAAATTATGTATGTTGCATACCATGTTTTCAAAATAGTAATATCAGATCACCTACTAAGTATGAGGAATACTCCTCAAATATATTATTTTTACAGATTAGCTCCAAAATGATTAGAAGAAGCATAAAAAAATGTTAGTATTGCAATCAAGAGAATAAAGAGAAGACAAGTATAAACGTTAAGTATATGATCTACCTTTTGGACATGTATCTATAATTATTATAGTTGGGCTGTGAGCTATGATTGGATAGACTTGGGAAGATATTTATGATTACTGAAATTTTCAAAATTACTTTGTTCGTCTTAAAAGGAAATGACACTCAAGGTTTTCGAAATGAATTTAAAATAAAATATTTTTTCGCTACATTGCATTATTTTTATAAAATTATTTTCAAATAGGAATCGATCCCGCATTAGAAATTAGTTTTGCATTAAAAAATGCATGTGAAAACCTAGGTCGTCACAAGAAAGAACTTCATTTTGACTTGATAAAGCACAAAAGTGTAGAAGGAGACCTTGGGTTGTCACTGCGTGACTTGGAGGTCACGGGCTTAAAGCTTGAAAACAGTCTACTACAAAATATAAGGTAAGATTGTATATTATAGGCCTTTTGTAGTCCGCCCCTTCTCCAGACCATACACCCGGGATCTTTGTACAGCAGGCTGCCCTTTGAGCACATGAATTATCTCTAAATCTAAAGTTTCATAACCAAATCTATACCCCATGCTTGCTGCACTTCCGTCGATAAGGATGTCATGACAGTTCGCGTGGCTTTTGCCAGCAGGCTACCTGGGTGTAGGCAGGGGCAATTTCATGGAGGTCATGTTTTACCTTCAAATTGGCTAATTCATTATCTATAGTAGACCGCAAGAACCCCACGTTAGTTGTGCAAGTCCTCCATGTTTCAATGGTGGCCCTCTATGACAAACTGCATTAGACATTTGTTGGCATACTAAATCCATTCTAATACATTCTAAAGATCATAAACAAATCAACTGGAAATGTTTATTTGCTGACAATCTAAGATATCTTCATCGTCAGCATTTTTTTGTGATTCGTTTACGTTGTTTTCCTTCCTCTCACTTCGCGCCCACGTCAAACAACCAACACTACACCAGAACCATAACATCTTGTCATGGCTGGTGCAAGAAACGAGAAGGCTGCTGGCCAGTAATATTTCCAAAGGGACTCAGTTGCTAACAATTACACCAAGTTCCTGCCCTTCTCACGTTCGAGCACTCGGGTCCATTTATTGCTCCAGTGACAATATAGCAAATCTGAACCCTTAAGTCCTACGTTATTTCAATCTAGATATCTCTCTTTCTTCTTAAACTGTTAGGGGAGCGGGATTTCATGATGACCCCAAGCCAACGAGTGACTTGAACCCTAACCAAGCACAAGCAAGCTTTTTCTTAAGCCGCTGCAGTAGAAGGTCAGGATTCTTATCATCTCTCCCCTGTTTATGAATATATATATATACGAATGTATGTTTCTATTTGGTTGAAAGGGTAGCCTTGGCTGAGAGGTAAAGTTATTATCACGTAACCTCGAGTCATAGGTTCAAGCTAGGGAAACAGCCTCTTGTAAAAATGTAAGGTAAGACTATATACTATAGACTCTTGTAGTCTATTCCTTTTTTGGATCCTGCATAGGCGGGAGCTTCATGCACCGAGGCTACTCTTGGCCAATCCCTAATTAGGATAAGGTCTTGATGATGATGATGATGTTTCTGTTTTATTACTTCTTGATCAGGATCATTCATCTAAATCTCCTTCAATATTTAGAGCCAAAATCATGCTACATGTGACAATTCTAGCATCACATGGTTTTTTATACAGAATATAAATCATCTAACGAACAAAACAACACTATTAGAATCAATTAGGAAGAAATCAAATCAATGGTCTAGATCAATTACGGGTGGTGTCATTTTGTGAAAATGATGCATCTTTCAAGGTAGAAATGTCATCGTATAACTTTGGGGTCATGGGTTCAAGACGTAGAAATAACCTCTTACAAAATACAAGATAAGGCCGCGTGCTATTGACCCTAATGGTCTGCCCCTTCCCTAAACCCCGCATATGCGGGAGATTTGTGCACTGGCGCTGCCTTTTGGGCGCCTTTCAAGCTGGAACCTTCCTCGTAAAGCTGCCAATACACAAAGCTCCTGCCTATGCCAGATCCGGGGAAAGGACGGATCATAAGAGTCTATAGCATGCAGCCTTACTTTGCATCTTTTCAAAAGGCCATTTTCACGCCTTGAACTGATGACCTCAAAGTCACATGACACTTTACCATTGTGACAAGGCTCCCCTTTCTGTCTTGCACAGTAATAATGACAACAACAATAATAATAACAATAAAAGAGTTCCACTTGAGCCCAGTGGTGATTAAACTATTGTTCCAATGGGGCTTATCTCACATGAGCCATACCCTGAAGACCTCCATGATTAGCTAATCTTTACCGCTCCATTCAATAGTATGGTTTTGTTGCTGTTGCTGTTTAATTCTAAACTTCATAAGTTGACTCATCGTTATAACAGCGGTTAGTATGTTTATCTAAAAGAACACTAATACTTGTTAGCAACATCTGATGACTAAGATGAGCAGAGATGGCCTTTCCAAGATGGGGTTCTATAAAATGAAGAGGAATGCTAAATTGATGACACTATAGATAGGCATGGTCTAGTGACGACATTTTTTGGAGTCTACCTCTGAATGATCTGACACATTCATCTTGTCGATCTATATATAGATGTCTTACAAATAAATAAAATCATGTAATTTGGATGATTCTAATAAAAACTTCATAAAAATGCATAATTTTATAGCAACTAAAATCATCCAAATCACATGATTTTTTATCTATAAAACATCTATGTCTAGAGCAACAAGATAAACAAGGAGGATCATATATAAGTGGGCCCCATAAAATGTCATTGCTAGACCACATCTCGTATGACAATCAATTTAACATTCATCTAATATGAATGGATTTTATTAAGAAACTATATGCACCTTGAACTGAAAGTGAGCCTGTCCCAATTAAGCCGGATTGGATATTTTGCTAGTCCTAGTAAGAATCCGTCTACTAATGTGGGCAAAGAAATCGACGCTCCATTTTGTGATAGAACGTGACTCATTTTAGAAGATCTCAGCCGTTCATCTTATTTAGAATGACCCGGATAAGAAACCCACAAAAACTAGATGAATTTATATGATTCTAACTCTTTAGTTTTGGTGTTTCAAGAAACCTAAAAATACATGAGCGGTTGTGATTTCAAGAAAACATAAGATAGTATATAAATAGTAGATCATCTTTAAATTTGGCATTCAACGGCTTAGATCTTTAAAAGGAGTCCCGCTCATCAGCGTCACTTCATTACACACATTATCGTCGCCGACTTTTACCGGTCTCAATCTGCTAACAGTATATCCAACTCTCTCTCTGTCTCTCTCTCCCAAATTCATAGGAGACCTATAATCCCAAATTCACAGGACACTTGAACCGACAAAGTGGGGATTGGATAATTTTGCTAACGGATATCCAACTAAATATTTATCTGTTTATCCATTTATTTTACTTCTACTCTTATCTCTTTAAAACTCCCTATAAATAACATGTGCCTAATCTACTCTGCAACTCGACTTAGACTGCTTTCCCCTGCACTCTAAGCTGAATTTCAAAGAAAGATTTTTTTTTTTTTTTATGTGCTTTTGTGTGTTAATCTGTTCTACTGTTGTATTTGAGTGACCTCTGCAAAAGATGGGAGTTTTGATACTCCAACTTTTTCTTGTCATACTTGGATTATCCGGCTCTGTTTTTGGAAAAGAGTGCACGAACACTCCTACTGCAATTTCATCTCACACGGTTCGATATGAGCTCTTGAGATCAACCAACGAGTCATTGAAAAGAGAGGTTTTCTCTCACTATCATGCGACGCCTAGCGATGATTCTGCATGGGCGATTTACTTCCAAGAAAGATGTTGAAGGAGAACGAGGAACTTAATTGGGCGATGTTGTATCGGAAGATCAAGCATTCGGATTGGTCGAAGGATCACCGCGGAGGCGGGAATTTTCTCACCGAAGTCTCCCTCCATGATGTACGTTTGGAACCCAATTCGGTTCATTGGCGTGCCCAGCAGACGAACTTGAAGTACCTGCTGATGTTGGACGTCGACAGACTGGTTTGGAGTTTTAGAAAGACAGCGGGTTTGCCAACGCCTGGAGAGCCGTATGGTGGTTGGGAGGCACCGGACAATGAGCTTAGGGGGCATTTTGTAGGTTAGTGCACTAATCTTATTCTGTCATTAATTCAACTTTTACAATGTTTACCATGTTACTATTCAGTTCTTAATTCTTGTCACTCATGTTGTCTACTTTGAGTAAGATTGTGTTCTTGGAAAATTTTAGTCAAGGTTGCATTGGTGCAACGATAGAGTTGTCGTCATATGACTTTGAGGTCACGGGTTCAAGGCATGGAAATAGCCTCTTGTAACATGCAAGGTAAAGCTGCATACTATTAACCTTTGTGGTCCGCCCCTTTCCTGGACCCTGCATACGCAGGAGCTTCATGCACTAGGTCTGGGACCCTTGCATTGTAATATGCTGGTTTAGGAAGCAGTTCATCCCTGGGTGCCTTGTATTACCTTTCCTTTCTATGATGCTTGAACTGGTTTGCTTTATAATCTGACCTTGACCTCATAAAGTTCTTAGGCGATGCTTCAGTTTAAGTCCTAATCTTTGTACCCCATAATATCTATATCAATTCATGCAAGCATTGTGTACCCATAAAGGAAGGGGAGCCTTGGCTTAATAGTAGAGTTGTCGTAGTGTGATCTTGAGGTCACGGGTTCAAGATGTGGAAACAGCCTCTTGCAAGATGCAAGGTAAGGCTGTATGCTATTGACCCTTGTAGTCCACCCCTTCTTTGGACCACGTATATGCAGGAGCTTCGTGCACCGGGCTGCCCTTTATTGTATATGCATAAAGCATTCAATAAATCTATCGATAATAATCTGATAAGATCTATCTTTCCAAAACTACAAGTATGAAAATCTGTCTATATTAAAATTATCTATGAACATTTAAATCAATCGATTAAACATTTGTAGCATTTGATTCGTAGCGTCCTTAGAGAGAATGATTCAGCATTTTTTACTCCCATGAGGAGGCTTGATGATGATTCATCCCGTATGCACATGGTAATAAATGTTAAGGGGCTTCCGTAAGTGATTTGGGTCTGAGAGGGTAATATCGTAGTGTAGGATATGTTTCAAGGTGACGGAGATCTGTTTTGACTGGATAACATCGGCCTTCTTGGAATATATACTGTTCAACTTTACGAGTGCAGTAGTAACAACCAAAAGTTTTACCTTGTGAACTTGGCCATTGTTTGCATGGTTTGAAGAGGAATTAGTGAAATATATGGAAACCACCTATACAAGTAGAGGTAAACTTCGATAAGCTCAAGTAGTTATCTCACCCTTCTGTTTGGTGGCTCCAGGACATTACTTGAGTGCGACAGCCAAAATGTGGGCTAGTACTCGCAACGATATTGTTTACAAGAAAATGTCAGCAGTGGTTGCTGCACTTGACGCCTGTCAGGAAAAAATGAACACCGGATATCTTTCAGCTTTCCCGTCGGAGGAGTTTGATCGTGTTGAAGCCATACAACCTGTTTGGGCACCATATTATACAATCCACAAGGTATAACTTCAAGTGTTTTGTTGAATGAACCAATTTATTAGTTAATTATACTCTCACGGCAACTATTTTGACAGATCCTGGCAGGGCTTCTGGACCAATACTCATTAGCTGGTAACACCCAAGCATTGAAAATGGTGGTTTGGATGGTTGACTACTTCTACAACCGTGTGCAAAATGTCATATCAAAATACAGTATAGAGAGACACTGGACCATGCTTAATGAAGAAACTGGTGGCATGAACGATGTTCTTTACAACTTATATCGCATAACGGTAAAGTGTCAGCTCCTTCATCCATAGACCTAACAGCATTGCATCTTTATTACCACTAAGACCAATTAATGATTGGCCAAGTCATTTTTGCTATGTAAGTCGTTTGATTCTAAATATTATGTGACAGATTGAAATTTGAACTGCTGAAATATGGTCTAATTATTTGTCAAAATGTATTTATTGGGAATGACTGTTATAACATCCTTTTTCTTGCATATAGATGATTGATCTAGCCTTTCAAAAAGTCAGATAAGTGGCTATGAGTTAAGAGCCTATCATGGATATTAGACATATAAATATTGCTGGCCTACTTCCTATCAGCTTAAGCTTTTAAATCAGTTGATAATCCAATAATTTATCAGAGCCTTACAAACAGACAAGTCCTAAGCTTGGCTCCTCAGACCTCCATATTTAGTTTCAATGCGAGGTAGATGAGCCTGCACTTGGCTCGACGTGCAAGAGCCCAAAAAAAGAGGCCTTCCATGGAAGTGGGGTGTGTTAGACATATAAATACTGTTCGCCCATCTCCTATTCCTATCAACTTAAGCTCTTAGAATGGTAATCCAATAATGTCATGCAAAATGGGGAGACTTTATACGCTATACTTCTGTTCTTCATTCTCTTCTTATTTGCATAGTCCTGGTATTTTTATGTAGCGTTTATATTAATTTAGATTCTTTGCTTTAGACGGAGCAAAACCTCAAACTAGTTGGCTTAAGACCTGGGCATCATTGAATTATAATCTAGCATTTTATGTTTACGAATTCTTGATCTCAGGTCTCAACTTGCTTCAATATTCTTTTGCAACTTTTCCAGCATCAGGCTTTAGGATTTATGTTTCTAGCGATGATCTGGTGTAGGGAAATCAGAAGCATTTGGTACTGGCTCACCTTTTCGACAAGCCTTGCTTTCTAGGCTTGCTTGCACTGCAGGTGAGTAACACACTTATCTCTTTCATTCTGTATATCAATTTCGGCATTCACTCATGTAAACCATTTTTATGGATCAATATTTGCTGAAACCACGTAATCTTCTTTTTATGCATCCTTAATTTGTTTTACAGATTGAATATCAGCCAACGTGGTCTTTGTTTCTGTACTTTCTTTGCTTAGGACTTATCATTTTGTAAGATATCTATAATAATGTTGCAGCAATGACCACCAAAAGTTAGATGAGCCGCAGTGAAGTTGCATACAAAAAACCTAGCCAGATGAATTCTTCAATGCTTTATTTCAGTGCCAGTTCTTTCATCTAAGTTCTACAACTCTTAAAAGAGAGAAATATAAGAGAGAGAGAGAGAGAGAGAGAGAGAGAGAGAGAGAGAGAGAGAGAGAGAACTGCCTTTTATGCTTTCTTTGTGTAATCAGAAGATAGATAATTAAAATATCAGTGAGAAATTTTTTATATATACATAAAGGCATGTACAAAGCACATGTATAGCATTCTCAGCTGGAAATACAGTGATTTTAACTTATGGAAGATCCAATTAACTATAACCTTTGTGGTTTGACAGTTACGTTTGACAAAAGGCAAGCAACATCATAGTGGGAAAGCTGTAAAATGAATATCATCAAATTTCTTCCTAGTGGCTTATTTGTATGCCAAACAACCAATCCTTGTTTTAATTTTTGTTGCAGGTTGATAGCCTTTCTTATTTTCATGCAAATACGCATATCCCTGTAGTTATTGGATCCCAGATGCGATATGAAATTACTGGTGATCAGCTCTACAAGGTATAAACCTTCACAAATTCCATTGTGTCCATTTTGTTTTTACCCTTACTCAAGCTTTATTCATGATCAATACTAGAAAGCTACTTCTTTCTCACCATTCTCTTACAAGATTTCTCCAAAAACATTGAAGCCTGCGTATTTCTCTGTGTCATTGTCATTAACTGTAGCCTACTCTAGCTGTTTGGAGATAAAAAAATGGTCATTTTCTGATATACGAATGTTTGCTATCTCCAAGCTCTTCTAATCCCTATTGACTGTGCCAAGGCATGCATTTATGTTTTACACTATTTTCCATTTACTTACCATGATACACACGCTTGTTTCAAGCAGTAGTCCAACATGAGAATTTTTTTTATTTTTTTTTATAGAAAATTTATAGTTGTGTTTGTTGTACATTGCAGGACATGTCAACATTCTTTATGGACATCGTAAATTCTTCTCATGTCTATGCAACAGGTGGAACGTCTGTTGAAGAATTTTGGTATGGTAGCAAATAATGCTAAACTTTTTCTGACTGCTATTAGATATTCTTCTCTGCAACTGCACTATCTTTGATGACGTCTAAGGATGTAGATAAACAGAGTTAGTCCCAAGCTTTTTTATTTAACTGTGACTTCACTTAGCTGCTTGATGGAGTATGTTTTTATGACCTCCAAACGCTCTCTGCAGGCGTGACCCAAAGCGTTTGGCAACTACTCTGGAGACAGATAATGAAGAATCCTGTACCACTTACAACATGCTCAAGGTGTGTATTTTGCCTTTCATTCTTATATCATGAACTACTTGGATCCAGCCTATTAAGTGGAGCTTCTCTTGATAATGATGGTCTGATTTATCCTTTCTATTAAATTAACATTATTGAGCCTTACTCTTTGAGGAAATATACATGCTGCTGATTTTTCTATGCTCTGTAGCGCAAACTCTTCCTGTCTTTCAGACTATTTATACATTTTTTACGTATGCACTTTTTATGTAGGTGACTCGCAACTTATTTAGGTGGACCAAAGAAATGTCATATGCAGATTATTATGAGCGTGCATTGACTAATGGTGTGCTGAGTATCCAAAGAGGAACAGATCCTGGAGTGATGATTTATTTCCTACCTCTGGGACAAGGAGTATCCAAGGCTAGAAGCACGCATAGTTGGGGAACACCGTTTAATTCATTTTGGTGTTGCTACGGAACAGGTTGTGCAAGCACTCTCTCTTGCTAATTTGAGATGTCATATTTTCTGTTAATCAAAAAGCTCTTTGAGGCTTCTATGACATAAAAGGTGGTAAATGAAATCAGATGTACAATAGTTGAAATTGACAACTAATCTGCATCCTGGTGGGGCTGTAGGGGCTAAATAAATGAACCGTGAAAGAAAACATAGCTTAAACAGTTAAACATAGATAAAATTAGGCAAAACACATTGTTCTTCTTGGGAAGGCTTGTAGAAGTAGTGCTTGAAGCACAATAAAGTATTTGTTCTCAACGTGATCTATGATTTAGATATTAAGATAACATGCGTATCAGTACATTGGTACCATGTCGGCATGAATGCAGAAACACTAAGAAATGATAGTAATTGATGCACTAGCTGGCCAATGATTTTTGAATTAGATACTAGAGGTGTGGAAACAGTCTCTTGCAAAATGCAAGGTAAGGCTGCGTACTATTGACCCTTGTGGTTTGCCCCTTCCCTAGACCCTGCATGCGCGGGAGCTTTGTGCACTGGGGCTGCCCTTTTACACTAGGGTGTAACAATTTCAGGGTTTGGGTAGTAAAAGGTAGACGTTTGGGGGGAAACATTTCTTATGTTTAGGTTGTAAAGCATCCTTATGCTTACTGTCAGAATTCCTTAACTCAGTAGCTCAAGTTCTAGTACTTTTTGTTTCAGTTGGAAAAGGGGATACTGCTGAGAACTAACTAGAAGTTTTTGTATTCCTAGGGTATCCCACATGCTTAATCAGAAAGCTTACTTCTTTTCTTGGATTTTACATATATTGTACTGATCAGACCTGATTTCTATGAACTTTGCATTTCAAACGACTTTACAGTTTGGAGTAATGGTATTGTTTTATTTTTAATGTACAGTTGATGATTTGAGATTCTTGAATCATGATTTCTGCAGCAATTGAGTCGTTTTCAAAGTTAGGAGACTCCATATACTTTGAGGAGGAGGAGAACAGCGTTCCAGGCCTTTATGTCACCCAGTTTATATCAAGTTCTCTTGATTGGAAATCAGCACACTTTATGCTGAATCAGAAAGTAGAGCCTGTCATTTCATCAGATCCTTACCTCAGAGTTTCATTCACATTTTCTCCGAAGGAGGTAAGAGATGTTTTGACCTTCTGAACGTTTTGAACTCTTAATAACAAGCTCTAAGACGTTTAAAACCTTTAACTTGGACAAATAGTTGCTCAGCTGGTAAGTCAATGCAGGCTAGTTTGTGAGTGGGACTTGGAAGTCTTGCTTCACAATTCTGAGATGTTCACAAACATGGAGTTGGACATTTTCTCCTAGTTTCTGATTGATTTATTTAATCTGAAGATAATATGACTCTGGAAAGTCCATGATTGATCTCGTAACTATGTAAAAACAGTCTTACACTTATTTGAAACTACTTTCTTCATATCACCTTGTTGAGAAACCTGGAACATGATTGGACTAAATTCTCTGCTGTCATATATTCACCTCTTTATCTTTTAGAGGCTATTTAGAAAGTTGACAAATTGGTTAATATTCTACTTCTTCATCGGGCTCACACAGGGACCAGGTGCAGTCCAACAATCAACTCTGCACCTGCGGATACCGCCTTGGACATATTCAATTGGTGCGAAGGCAACACTAAATGCTAAAACTTTGTCCTTGCCTTCTCCAGGTGAACCTCTGATCATTTTCTTTTTCTACAATTATATGTTTACTCTGCATGGCTTTTCTTGCAATGTAACTACCCATGTACTAAAAACTGCAGCACACATCTTTTAATGTCATACTAATAGAAGACAACTTCCTTAATCTAATCCTGCAACGGCTACAATTTTAGTTAGTCCTCTTCTTAGTTACACGTCATGGAACATGCTCCTGAGCACTGAGAATTGTAGAGATATTATTGTTGATTTGCATCTCCAAATTGCAAGATACTGTTGAGCAATTTATCACATCAAATTATCTCTCTACTTTGGAGAAATAAACATTCTGATGCTATCTAGAGAACTTGAAAATAGCTCTGGGCTCTTGATCATGATTTATAATTATTTTTTTAAGGCCATATATGTTCATGAACTATAATCAATGTGCTTCTGTTAACAGGTAATTTCCTATCCATTACAAACAAATGGAGTTCCAGTGACAAAGTTACCCTTGAGCTTCCAATTGGACTAAGGACGGAAAGCATAACAGGTAGGATTCCAAAAGCTTCATATATTTATTCTTTCATGGATTGTACTTTGTCATATTATGTTTTTTCCATAACACAATTGGAAATCCTCAGATGATAGGCCAGAGTATGCTTCTCTTCAATCAATTCTCTTCGGTCCATATCTTCTTGCTGGCTTCACTGATGGAGACAATGAAATAGAAACTGGGACTGCAGCTTCTCTTGCAGACTGGATAAAAGCTATTCCAGAGACGTATAATTACCAATTGATCTCCCTCACTCAAGAATCTGATGGGGAAATCAGAGCCTTCACAATTGCAAATAATTCAATCAAAATGGAGAAACTCAATGAATCCGGCACGGATGCAGCTGTTCATGCCACTTTCAGGCTCATGTCCAAGGATATAAGTGTCTCTCATTTTTTACCCCGAGAGGATATTATTGGGAAATCTGTCATGCTAGAGCCATTTGACCTTCCAGAAATGCTGGTTGCACACCAAGGGCCAGGTCATAAACTTGCAGTTAAAAGTGGTGCAGGAACATTTTCTCATTTACAGTCTATATTTAGGGTGGTCTCAGGACTGGATGGGAAGGCTAACACAGTTTCTTTGGAATCAAATAGCCAGCCGGGATGTTTTATTTTCAGTGGAGTGAATTACAATGTTGGCCTCATTTGCCAATCTTCAATGGCATCTTCAAGCGAAGATTTCAAAAATGGTGTTAGTTTTATAATGGGAAAAGGTTTGAGTCAGTATCATCCCATTAGTTTCATGGCGAGGGGAGCAAAGAGGAATTTCCTATTGTCACCTTTGCTGAGCCTGAAAGATGAATCTTATGCTGTTTACTTCAACGTTTCAAAGAGTTTGTCATGAAATGGCAAGGTATTATGGGGATAATCACTTCTTACTCTTCTATTGTATAGCAAGTTTTGCAAGTACTAGGCTTTTTGTTTTAAGAGTTGTCCAACAATTTTGAGGATTTTGCAGGGTTCTATGAACTTTGTTCTATTATTATTTTTTTTCTCATTTGCATTATTTGATAAAAAAAGGGCAGCCCAAGTGCACGAAGCTCCCGCCTATGCAGGGTCTAGGGAAGGGGCGGACCACAAGGGCCTAAAATACACAGCCTTACCTTGCATTTGCAAGAGGCTGTTTCCACGCCTTGAATCCGTGACCTCAAGATCACCCGTTGATACTTTTCCTAAATTAAGATCACTGAACGCTGGTTGCGTGGTGCTATAGAAAGAAGTCCAATCTAAGCTCGTTAACTTGTATAATTGTATTCATCTGATTCTCCTTGAATATCTAGAGCCAAAAATCATGCTACATTTGACAATTCTAGCATCAAGTGGTTTTCGTTACTGAATACAAACCATCTAGTGAACAAAACAACATCTTCAGATAATCAATCTGGGAGAAATTAAAATGAGCCGTCTAGATGAACCACAAGTGATCCCATTATGTGAAAATGAGGCGCCTCTCAAGCTGGAACCTTCCTCCTAAAATGAAGGGGTGCTTTGCAACACTCTAGCATCCTAACCCATGCATGTAAGAAAGGGAATGCAGATTTGTTATAACATTGGTAAATCTACCCATGTGGACATACGTATAGCGGGAAGCTAGCAACTTCATCTACTACAATTGTTCAAACCATTTGGACAAGTGATAAAAAAAGGGCAGCCCAGTGCACGAAGCTCCTGCATATGCTGGATCTAAGGAAGGGATGGACCACAAAGAGTCTATAGCTGTTCCCATGCCTCTGACCCGTGACCTCCAAGTCACGTGACGACAACTATATTGTTGCACCAAAGACTTCCACCGTCTCATATCGACAAGT
This sequence comes from Warburgia ugandensis, assembly GCA_035236585.1. Lineage (NCBI taxonomy): Eukaryota > Viridiplantae > Streptophyta > Magnoliopsida > Canellales > Canellaceae > Warburgia > Warburgia ugandensis. The sequence goes on from CP141133.1 coordinate 6,150,604, forward strand.
GATATTTAGATATTAATAGTCATATGGTCCTTTAGTATATTTTGGTTTCTTCGGTTTTATAATTGCGATGAGCAAAAAACACAAATGCTTCTCAAATTAGTTAAAAGGGCAGCTAGGTGCACGAAGTTCCTGCATATGCGGGTCTGGAGAAGAGGCAGACCACAAGAGTCAATAGTACGTAATCTTACCTTGCATTTTGCAAGAGGCTGTTTCCACGTCTCGACCCTGTAACCGCAAGATCATACAACGACAACTCTACCGTTGCTTCTTAAATTAGTTGATCCTCAAAATCTTGAAGACCAAATATTAATTAAAAAATGCCTACGAGTGCACAATGTTAAACAAGCAGTGTTCGAAAACTCGCAACTCCCTCGAAAAATTAGGCCGAGTAACTTTGGCTTGCTAGTACTCAAGGACCTCACAAAAAATTGGCACCATCGTCTTCAAAATCAAAGCACAATTGATCCGGACTAAGGTGCATGGAATAAGAGTTAAGTACTCCTCTCAGTTCATGTCTAACTGGAGTTCCATGCTTGCAGAAAGGAGTGGAAAGGTTAAACCATAGCCCAATTGAGATCCCTCCCTCAGGTTGGCTTTAAACTGAACTTTGATGGCGCAAGCTTTGGAAACCCAGGACCCTCTGGATATGGAGGTATTGTGAGGAAACATACTGGGATGAAAATGTTTGAACTGGTAGGCCTCTTGGCTTGAATGTTCTAGGGGGACAGAGGTCGCAGCAGCTTAGTTTTCTGTCATGAAATGGGTACATGACCCGTGCCTTCTCCTGATGATTGAAGGAGATTTGAAGAACACAAGATGGCTGTCTTAACTGTCAAAACTACCATGGAGAGTTATCAATTTAATTGAGGAGGATTTGGGAATGGACTGATCACTCGCTGGTCTCCTTTCATCATGTTCATAGATCTCCAAATGAAGATGTAGATTGCCTAGCCAAAGAAGAAGGAAACCAAAGACTGGAAGACATGTTATCGACTTCTATGTACTCAAGTTAGATTACTGGTCCTTGTTCTTGCATGACTGTCCGTTCTTGAATGAGTACACAAAGGGAATCCAGAGACTCTGAGTTTGTAATTTGATTATGATGGTTGATTTTGCTCTTCGTTGTTCAGCCACTATTGTTCTGATGATTAAGGGACTTGATGAGAGTAATCTTTTAATCTCTCCTGATGATATTCACTAGATAACTCAATTTTTATCACATATCAGGTATTACACTATAAGAATCATTAACACATGAAATATATGATATCTAGGTTTTTGATGATTAAATGGCCTATAATTAGGCATTCTAAAATGACTTTTCTTTCCTTTTTTCTCCAAATGGATTCGTTCTCACATGATTATTGAGAAAATTCCTCTATAGCTGGAAAGTTTGGAGGAAAAGTAAACTTCTGGGTCATTATTATCATCATTGACTTTATCCCAATTAGAGGTTGCTCCCATGAATCTTGTTCCTCCATTCCCCTCTATTAATTGTCATGATTTCATTTAGTTCCAAAGTTTTTAAATTTTTTCTCACCACTTCTATCCATGTTCTTTTGAACCTTTCCCTTGCATTTTGCTATCTTCAACTTGGATCGCCTCCCTCCTTTTAACCAGTGCTCTTTTTTGTCTCCGTTGGACATGTCCAAACAATCTAAGTCTAATCTCCCTCATCTTGTTATCTATTGATGCTCCTTCTAAGTTTCTTTTAATGTTTTCATTTCTAATTTTATCCTTTCTTGTCTTGCCACTCATCCATCTCAACATTCGCATTTCAGTGTCGCTTATCCTATGTACATGTTATTCTGTAACTGCCCAACACTTTAATTCATAAAAGCATGGCTGGCCTTATAGTCATCTCATAGAATTTTCCTTCTAATTTGAGTCGCATCATCCAATTACACAAAACTCTAAAGGCACATCTTCATTTGTTCCAACCCGCGTGGATTCTCTGTGAAACTTTTCTCTCAAACTCTCCACTCTCATGAATTATCAATCCCATGTATCAGAAGTATTCTTTTAGAGGGACTTATTGGTTATTAATCTTTACCAATGTCTACTCCTTTGCTTGCTAAAATTGCATTTTATATACTCTATCTTAGTTTGCTTAATTTTAAGTCTTTTAGATTCTAATGCATCTCTTTATAACTTTAGATTTGTGTTTATGCTCTCTCTTGTCTTATCAATCAAAACTATATCATCTTCAAATAACATGCACTATGGAGTCTCTTCATATAGATGTTTTGTTAACTCATTTATGTCCAACATGAAAAGTATGGGCTCAATGTTGATCCTTAGTGCAATCCCATAGTAAAAAGAAAATCATCAATTTCTCAACTACTGGTCCTAACATGTATTATTGCTTCCTCGTATATATCCTTAATTATATAAATATACTCCCGAAAAACCCTTTTCTTACCCAACACCTACCATATTAAATCTTTGATGACACTATAATAAAATAAAGACTATGTAGAGGTCCTTCTTCATCTTCCTATATTTCTCTATCAATTGTCTAATTAGGAAAATAGCTTGTATAGTAGATCTCTCAGGCATAAAATTGAACTAGTTCTCTAACATACTCATCTCATGTCGTAGCTTCTTCTCAATCACTCTTTCAAAAAATTTCATAGTATAGCTCATTAATTTTATCCTTTGATAATTAGTACAACTCTTCATGTCTCATTTATTCTTATAAATTGGTACAATAGAACTGTTCCTATATAAACCTGGCATTTTCTTAGATTTTACAATCTTGTTAAACAACTTTGTTAATCGAACTACTATAATATCTCTTATATACTTCCAAACCTTAATTGGTATACCTGATTTCATCTTTTTGAATGCCTCTTTCACTAAAGGTATTCTAATCCTGCGTTCATATCTATAATATCTACCGTAATTTAAGTTTATGATACTTTCAATCCCCATATTCTCATATTAATTGTCATTTAGTAATTTTTGAAAGTAACTTTCTTGTCATCTTTGACTAATATCCTTTAGTAATCACTTCTAATACATTTATGTGTTCTAAGTTCTTACTCTCTCTCTTTTCCTTACTTTTGCAAGTTTAAACACATTTTTCTCACATTCTCTTGATTCTAATATATTATAGAAATCATTATATGCCTTAAGTTTAACCTCACTTATTACTCTCTTAGCAACCTTTTTAACATTTTTATATTGCTCTAAGTTTTTATTATTTTTAGTCCTCTGTCATGCTTTAAAACACACCTTTTTTTCTTTAATAACTTTTTACTCTTTCACTCTACCACCAAGTTTTCTTTGCTGGTTGCCTTTTACCTTCAAATACTCCTAAGACACCTTTTGCCGCATTCTTAATAGACAAGATCATATTAATCTACATGGTGTTTACTTTTGTTTCATTGTTTTAATTTCCTTCTACCATCAACTTGTTTGTAAATAATGTTATTTTCTCTTTCCTTTTAAGTTCCACTACTTCATTTTTTGAACATCTATTAAGTACATTTCCTTTTTTCTATACTTTAATGTAGATATCCATAACCATTAGTTGATCTTGTAAGGTTAAACTCTCACCGAGTATCACTTTATAGTCCTTACACATTGATTTTTTTATATTCCTAAGTAGAAAAAATTCTATTTGGCTTTTATATGGTCCACTTTTAAAGGTTATTAAGTATTCCAATATCATACCTTTCTATATACCATATCATATCCTTTCTTTTCTTTTCCTACACGATCATTAAAATATGCTCCTATAAATATCCTCTATGTGTTGGAAATGTCTTGTATGAGTCTTGCGTATCTTTCTAAAACTGTTTTTTTATTCCATCTTCTAACCTTACTTGTGATGTGTATGCACTTACAACTTTTATGATCCTTTTAACATCTACAACTTTACATTTTAATTCTTTATCTACTATTATGCCTATATCATTTCTATTATTTTCCTTTCCTACATACTAGAGCTTATACCCATCTATTTCTCTAGTTTTAACTCCATCTACTTGGTTTCTTAGATACAAACAATGTTAACTCTTATATATTTCATAGTACCTACTAACTCTATATTCTTACAAGTCAATGTGCCTATATTTCATATAGCAGTACAAATCTTATTCTCTTGACCTAGTCTATTTAATTGTGTATTTCTTGAATTGCATGGGAACTCATGCAAACTTTCCATTACACCTAGGTTCTGATGCAGCTCATCCTTTTGGAGAGAATGCTCTAGCAACCTTGCCTATTTTCCACTACACTCAGATCCGATGCAACACATCGCTTCCAGGGGAACACCCTAACATCCCTTATCCATTTTCCACTACATCTAGGATCCAATGCAGCGAGTCACTTACCCTAGCCCCAAGAAATGTTAAAAATCAATTCACGCATGCGATTTTTCATGGGTTTTACTTGTTGGCTAGCACCTGATGCAGTCCTCTTTTGCTTTATCCTGGCTTGGTACTGGCAGCGATGGAGTAAAAAAGTAAACTTGTGGGTACCTTGAAGATATTATTGGAATGAAAGTAACATTAACTCATGTTGCTCTAGCACAAATACATTTATAGAAAGTTGATCATCCACGTTTGTAGCGACAAAGTAAGTCCCATAAACACCATTTGGCTACCTTAACACTTCACACTTCACACTTCACTTCAAGTCAGTTGGCTAATTATGTCATGATAAAGCTTCAACATGATGAAGATTGGACTAGCTTGGCGAAGAAAGTCTTGAACAGGAGCAATTATAAGCTAGAATTGTCTAGCGCAGTTGGTATGTATAACACTTGGTCACCGATTTAAGTCATCGCTTTCTTAAGGATAAGATTAGAAACGTGAGTGAGTGAGAGTCTGTGGAGTCATTTATTTTGTAATTCTTGGCTTGTAGAGTAAAAAACAAAAGTTTAAAACAAGGACATCTTATTCTCCAGCAGGTGTCAACAGCTGTTTAGTGCAGTTGGTCACTTGATAAAAGGTGCCTCTTAGCAGCCATCCTATCAGGGGATGTCATCGGCATAAGTGCATGAAAGTTTGTGGCATAAATTAGTGCAATAAAAGAAGGGTGCCAATCTGCCTCAATGGTGGTCAGACAATTGGTCCAATGGGGCTTAATCTCCCATGAGCCACCGCCATAAGACCTCCATGATTAGCTAATCTTTAACCCTCCAATTAGTTGTGTGATTTTACTGCCGTTTCATTCTAAACTACATAAGTTGACCCACGGGTATCATAGTTGCTAGTATGTTTACCAAAAAGACTACTAATACTGGTTAGCACCATGGGCTAAAAAATTCATTGGATGAGATTAAGGCCTGCAGCCAATCTAAGTCACAGCCTAGACTAGAAATAGTTTGGATCGCCCGTAATCTGGGCCTACTTTCCTAAGTTCTAGTCACTCCTTACAAGTGACTGTGACATTCCACAGTAGGAAAAGAAAGGAGCCAACAAATTAAGGAGGGCATTTATGAAGAGAGGGAGTGTCAATATCAACTCTTCATCCACGAAATATTATAGCACATAACTGTATGTTCGGGTAGCGGGTCTACCTCCAGTTTCAGGGGAGCAACTCCATCAATGTAGAAAAGCGAAATATCGGACAAACTGATACATCCTTTTTGTTATTTCCACCCTCGTAGTTTATGTTATTATCCCCGTGCGTATACCAAATCAATCATTCTGCTAAGGTGCACTAGAAAACGAAAATTCAAACATAAACCTTGATGCGTATTCGTCTTTTTCTGCAAAAATCTGGCGATTTCAAATATTTCACTATCTTCAAATCAGTCGTAAATTCCTTTCCTCCGAGAAAAGTTTCACAGAGAAGGAAAATGACGTGGAATCCGTGATTTTTTCTGTCTCAGTGTCCCAAATGAGAAATTTTCTTCTTTTGCTTGTAAGATAATGGTTTCTTACCTTTGACGGGACAGTTTGTTTTGGTTGACTGACTGCGTTCCTTCTCGATAAAATGCCTTGCATTTTGATGCATCTAGGACTTGGTTTTTACTAATCTTCAGTGGAATTTCAGGAAAAGATGGTCTTTTGATCTACTTTTGAGTGTTAATATCCTCTAGTATTGAATTGAATGACTTCTGCAGGTGAGAAAAAGCCTGGTTTGATCCATGTTGAATTTGGGTTTTCCTTTTCATAGTTGAATTTCAAAGAATTTTTTATATATGTACTTTTGAGTTTTAATTTGTTCTACTGTTGAATTGCATGACTTCTACAGTTGGAATCTGAGAAAAAATGGGAATTTTCATACTCTTCCGGCTTTTTCTTATCACATCTGCATTATCCGGTTCTGTTATTGGAAAAGAGTGCACGAACACGCCTACTGAAATTTCTTCTCACACAGTTCGATATGAGCTCTTGAAATCAACCAATGAGTCATGGAGAAAAGAAGTTTTCTCTCATTATCATCCGACGCCTAGCGATGATTCTGCATGGGCGGATTTACTTCCAAGGAAGATCTTGCGAGAGAATGAGGAACTGAATTGGGGGATGTTGTATCAGAACATCAAGTATTGGGATTGGTCGAAAGGTTACCAGGGAGAGCGGAATTTTCTCACTGAAGTCTCCCTGCACGAGGTGCGTTTGGAACCCAATTCGGTTCATTGGCGTGCCCAGCAGACCAATTTGAAGTACTTGCTGATGTTGGATGTCGACAGATTGGTTTGGAGTTTTAGAAAGACGGCAGGTTTGCCAACGCCTGGAAAGCCGTATGGTGGTTGGGAGAAACCCGACTGTGAACTTAGGGGGCATTTTGTAGGTTAGTTCACTAATCTTACTTTGTCATTACTTAAACCTTTTGCGGATGTTAACTGTGTTAGTTTGCAGTTCCTAATTCTTCTCAGTCATGTCGTCTACTTTGAGTAAGATTATGTTCTAGGAAATCTAAGTCAAGGTTGCATTATAGTGTGCTGGTTTAGGTGGCAGTTCATCCCTGGGTACTTTGCCCTACCTTTCCTTTCTATGATACATGAACTGGTGTGACTTTAGATCTTACCTTGACGTCTCTTTGTACACAAAAATAAATAAATAAATAAAACCAACTTTCTAGAAAAATCTAAAATAAAATATCTTTTGAATATTATTATCACTAATCGGACAGTGGGTGGTCAGCCATTTTCTTTTGTGCATACAATTATGATGTTTTTATTTTGAATTTCTGATGTAATGGTTTTATGCTTGGACGCTGATGTCTCCTAACTGTCTTTGTGATTACTAGTGTAAGTAGCAGTTATGCATTCAGCTGAAAGTTATTATAGAAAAGTAACTTGGATGTGCCATAGTACATCAAGTTGTGTGAACTGTGAATATTTCAGTACCTTCTTTATGTTTATTTATAAGATGATTCTTGAATAGCTGTTGTAGTTTGTTTAGAGATTTCTTGTTTCTATTGTGACCTCTAGAGGTCCTTAATGTTTTTCAATTCCTCTGCTAAACTTCTTTCTCCTTTTTATATGAAAATCCTGTTGATGTCGATCTTTTCTAGACGCAAGTGTAGCAACTGCTGATTCATGGCTTCATATCTGTTTTTTTTTTTTTGGCTAGCGCTTTAACAAACTTGAATAAACTTAATTTTCTATTCCAATGGTGTAAGAACTATTTATCTTTCAATGAACAAACTGGTCATTTTTCATAACTACATCACTTTTGCAGAGCATTCCATAACTCTTGCAATGTTTACCTGAGTCATTGTGCCAAATATAATCCAGTCTGTTAGAGTTCTGTAACTGTAGGCCCTTTTCATTTCTGAGAAGTGCTAATTCAATGATTATATTGTTAACCTGATTTTCAAATAGGAAAGGGAAACATGTTGAGACCTTTTCACCATTGCCAATACATTCTTCAGTCCTAGCTGCATAAACTTGCTTGCAAATTAAGAAAAATATAACTGAAGAAATTATACCTAGAGCAGCCATTTTCTCTATATACTGCAGATCATATGACAAATCAAGGGAGTTCAGTGCAGACTCTCTGGCACTCCTTGTTGGTGGAGTGTCATAATGGAAATTTAAAGGGCTCAAAGCTCAAAAAGAAGCTGCCTCTAAAGTCCCTTCTCTGAGTCAGGGTTTCACCTCTCTCTCCTTCCCATCAGTCTCCCAGAACCATTCCCGGTTCCCCGTGTCTTCCAAGATCCCCTGCAACCCTCAGCGTGTGGTAAACATTTCATAAAGTTTGAAAGTTCCCCATACATTCCATTCTTATCCACTATACCTTACATCTTTATCGTTATTGATTCAGATGGTCTTAGATGGAATGATTCAGCTTCTTTCACTCCCATGAGGAGTCTTGATGGTGATTCATCCCATATGAACATGGTAATTAATGTTGAGGCCTTCCATATGTGATTGGGGCCTGAGAGGATAATATGGTAGTGTTGGATTTTTGAAGTGGCAGAGATCTGCTTTGACTGGATCACACTTTGGCCTTCTTAGAATATATATATATATATATATATATATATATATATATATATATATATATATATATATATATATGGTTGCTACGGGTTTGCCTTTCTTAAATGCCTGCACTTTGGTCCTTGTGGAACTTGTTAGATGTCGTTAGCATTGTTTCAAGTGGAATAAGTGAAATATTTGGTAGTAACTATTGTTATTCTATCAGTACAGTTAAACTTGGATAAGCTCAAGCAGTTATCTTAACTTTCTTCTACTGCTAAAACTCCAAAATACTTGCTGTTCTAGATTTCAACTTTTTAAGTAGATGATAATCATTAGTTGGTGCTGGCAGGACATTACCTGAGTGCGACAGCTAAAATGTGGGCTAGTACTCACAATGATACTGTCCACAAGAATATGTTGGCAGTGGTTGCTGCACTTGATGCCTGTCAGAAAAAAATGAAGACTGGATATCTGTCAGCTTTTCCATCTGAGGAGTTTGATCGTGTTGAAGCTATAAAACCTGTTTGGGCACCATACTATACCATTCACAAGGTAAAACTTCAAATGTTTTGTTGGATGAACCACTATACAACACATGCCACTTGCCAAGGGCTTTTTAGTTAATTGTACCTTCACGGCATGTATTTGTAAACATTAGTGGCACTATCTTGGCAGATCTTGGCAGGCCTTCTGGATCAATACTTATTAGCTCATAACACCCAAGCATTGAAAATGGTGGTCTGGATGGTTGACTACTTCTACAAGCGGGTGCAAGATGTCATATCAAAATACAGTATAGAGAGACACTGGACAATGCTTAATGAAGAAACTGGTGGCATGAACGATATTCTTTACAATTTATACCGTATAACGGTAAAGTATCAGCTCCTTAATCCATAAACAAACTACATAGCATCTTTATTACTAATCAGTCCAATTAAGCACTTGCAAAATCATTTCGCTTTATAAGTCATTTGATTCCAAATATTATGTGACATATTGCTATTTGAACTGCCGAAATATGGTCTAATTATTTGTAAAAATGTATTTAATTGGGGATGATTGTTATACCATCCTTTTTTCTTGCAGTTAGATGATTGATCTAGCTTTTCAAAAATTCAGATAAGTGACTATAAGTTAAGAGAGTATCATGGTTATTAGACATATAAGTGTTGTTGGCTCAGTTGCTATCAGCTTAAGCTTTTAGAGCAAATGGTAATCCAACATGTTATCAGAGCCTTACAGACCAAGAGGTCCTGAGTTTGAATCCTGAGACCCCCTATATTAATTTCCAATGTGAGGTAGATAAGCATGTGCTTGGCTTCACGTACAAGAGCCCAAAAAAGAGGCCTTCCATGCAAGGGGATGTATTAGACACATACATACTGTTGGCCCATCTCCTATTAGGCAGAATGGTAGTCCTACAATGTCATGCAAAATGCGGATCCTCTATAGGCAATACTTGTGTTCTTGATTCTCTTCTTATTTGCATAGTCCTGTTATTTTTATGTAGTATTTATATTCTTTTAGAATCTTTACCTAATTCAGAGCAAAACCTCAAACTAGTTTGATCGTATGAGCTCCTGGATCGCTTAGACTGGACATCATTGAATTAGAATCAAGAATTTATGTTTATGAGTCCTTGATCTGAAGTCACAACTTGCTTCAAAATTCTTGTGCAATTTTTGTAGCATCAGGTTTTAGGATTTATGTTTCTAGTGATGATTGATGTAGGGAAACCAGAAGCATTTGGTGCTGGCCCACCTTTTCGACAAGCCATGCTTTCTAGGATTGCTTGCAGTGCAGGTGAGTAACATACTCATTTCTTTCATCCGGTACTTGTCACTTTCGGCTATTAAGAGTGTGTCTCATTCATGGAAACCATTTTTATGCATCAATATTTGATGAAACCATGTAAGCTTCTTTTTAGCATTCCCAAAATGCCCCTTGCATTTGAGGCTGTTTCAGTAATTTGATTTGCTGATTGGATATCAGCCAATGTGCTTTTTGTTTCTGTACCTTTTATGCTTTGGACATTACTTATCATTTTGTAAGAGAGCTATAAATAATGGTGCAGCAATGACCACCAAAAGTTAGATCAGCTGCATTGCAGTTGCATACCACAAACCAAGCTAGATGAATTCTTCAGTGAGTAATGTCAATTGTGAGTTTTGTTCATCTAAGTTCTACATCTGTTAAAAGAAAGAAAGAAAGAGTGAAAATGTGCGCGCGCGCGCGTGTGTGTGTGTGTGTGTGTGTGTGAGAGAGAGAGAGAGAGCTAAAAGATTAGTTAAAATGTTATTGAGAGGTTAATCTTTGTTTGATGATCTGATCACAAGATAAAATTTATCATATGGACGGTTGTAGAATTCCATTGGTAAAATTCTATTACGTTTTCATGCAGTAAAAATTACAGAAATTTCAAAAACACAAAAGACTGCTCTGTGAGAAATATATGTAAAGCATGTACAAAGCACATGTATATCATTCTCAGTTGGAAATGCAGCGTTTTTCACTTATGTAAGATCCAATTAACTAGAACTTTTGTAGTTTGACAGTCCATTTGACAAAAGTCAAGTAATATCATAGTGGGAAAGTTGTAAAATGAATATCATCAAATCTTTTCCTACTGGCTTATTTGTATGTCAAACAACCAATCCTTGTTTTAATTTATGATGCAGGTTGATAGCCTTTCTAATTTTCATACAAACACACATATCCCTGTAGTTATTGGATCCCAGATGCGATATGAAGTTACTGGAGATCAGCTCTACAAGGTATATACTTTTATAAATTCCTTCCGTGTCCACTTTGATTTTACCTTACTGAGGGAGTCAAGGTTATCGATGCTGAATACTTTAAGGCTACTTCTTTCTTACTTTTCCGTTACTGGATTTCTCCAGAAACATTGAAGCATGTGTCTTTCCTCTGTCTCATTATCTGTAACTATTACCTATGCTAGCTGTTTGGAGATAAAAAAGTGGTCATTTTCTGATATACGGCTGACTGCTATCTCCAGGCTCTTCTAAGTCCTAGTGAGTGTGCCATGGCATGCATTTATATTTTACACAATTTTCCCTTTACTTACCATGATAACTGGAATGCACATTTTTATTTCAAGCAGTTGTCAGATATCAGAACTTTTTAGTGGATCACTCTGCCATTTTGTTTAGAAAATTTATAATTATGTTTTTGTTATATTGCAGGAAATAGGAACATTCTTTATGGACATCATTAATTCTTCTCATGTCTATGCAACAGGTGGAACATCTGTTAGTGAATTCTGGTATGGTAGGAAATATTGCTAAAGGCTTTCTGAATAGTATTATACATTCTTCTCTGCAACTACACTACCTTTGATGGCATGGAAGGATGTAGATGAACACAGATAGTCCTGGGCATTTCATTTACTTGTTACTTCACTTTAGACACTTTATGGAGTCTTATGTTTTTATGACCTCCGAACCTGTCTGTAGGCGTGACCCAAAGCGGTTAGCAACTACTCTGCAGACAGAGAATGAAGAATCCTGTACTACTTACAACATGCTCAAGGTGTGGATTTTGCCCTTCATTCTGATATCATGAAGTTTGTGGGTCCCGACAATTGAATTGAGTTTTCCTTGATAATGATGATTTGATTTATATTTTCTATTGAATTAACATTATTTTTCCTTACTCTTTGAGGAAATTATGTACTGCTGATTTTTCTATGCTCTGTAACAGTATTTCTTCCTGTCTTTTAGACTATTAATGCATTTTGTATGTTTACACTTTTTTATGTAGGTGTCTCGCAACTTGTTTAGATGGACCAAAGAAATAGCATATGCAGATTATTATGAGCGTGCATTGACTAATGGTGTGCTGAGTATCCAAAGAGGAACAGATCCTGGAGTGATGGCGTATATGCTTCCTCTGGGACATGGAGTATCCAAGGCTAGGAGCTACCATCGTTGGGGAACACCGTTTAATTCATTTTGGTGTTGCTACGGAACAGGTTGTGCAAGCACTCTCTCTTGCTAATTTGAAATGTCATATTTTCTGTTAAGTAAAAGGCTCTATGAGGCTTCTGTGATCTAACCAATATTACTAAATAGTATTAAATATGTCAATAAAGTCTTAACTAACTTGTAAGGGCATCCCAAATTACTTAGGTGTTTTGCATTCTTCCATATGACATATAGCTGGGATATAAGTGGCACAGGTGCTTTGTAGTTGAAATTGACGTCTAATCTGCATCACCTAAACAGTTAAACATAGGTAAAATACTTTGTTTTTCCTTGGAAAGGTTCTAGAAGGAGTGCTTGAAGCACCGGAAACTGTTTGTTCCTAATATGATCTATGTTTTAGGGTCTTCAACAATAGGGATTTGTACTCCTAGGGTATCCCACATGCTTGATCAGAAAGCTTACCTATTTTCCTGTATTTTGCATAGATTGTGCTGATCAGACCTGATGTCTATGAACTTTGCATTTCAAACAACTTTACAGTTTGGAGTAATGGTGTTGTTTTATTTTTAGTGTATAGTTGATGATTTGAGATTCTTGAATCATGCTTTTTGCAGCAATTGAATCGTTTTCAAAGTTAGGAGACTCCATATACTTTGAGGAGAAGGACAGCGTTCCAGGCCTTTATGTCATCCAGTTCATATCAAGTTCTCTTGATTGGAAATCAGCACAGGTCGTGCTGAATCAGAAAGTAGAGCCTGTCACTTCGTCAGATCCTTACCTCAGAGTTTCATTCACATTTTCTACAAAGAAGGTAAGAGATGTTTTGACCTTCTGAACATTTTGAACTCTTAATAACCAGCTCTAAGACATTTAAAACCTTGAGCTTGGACATATAGTTGCTCAGCTGGTGAGTCAATCCAGGCAACTTCATGAGGACTTGGAAGTATTACTTTTTACAATTCTAAGATGTTCAAAAAGTTTGATTTGGATGTTTTCTGCTTGTTTCTGATTAATTTACTTAATCTGAAAGTGATATGCTCTGGAAAGTCCATGATTGATAACATTTGTAACAGTCTTATACTTGTTTGGAACTGCTTTCTTTATATCATCTAGTTAAGAATCCTGGTACTTGATTGGACTAAATTGTCTGATGTCTTTTCACCTCTCTATCTTTTGGAGGCTAGTGAGACAGTTGATAAATAGGTTAATATTCTGCTTCTTCATTTTACTTCACACAGGGTGCTGGTGAACAATCAACTCTGTACCTTCGGATACCGCCTTGGACATATTCAATTGGTGCGAGGGCAGCACTCAATGCCAAAGCTTTGTCCCTGCCTTCTCCAGGTGAACTTCTGATCTTTTTCTTTTTCTAAAATTATGTTTTTACTCTGCATGGCTTTGCTTGCAATGTTACTGCTCGTTGTACTATAAACTGCAGCACACATCTTTTAGTATCATGCTAATGGAACAGTTGTTGTCGCATGACCTGGAGGTCACAGGTTCGAGACATGAAAACAGCCTCTTGCAAATATGCAAGGCTAGGCTGCATACAATAGACCCCTTTGTGATCCGCCCCTTCCTCGGACCTCACATACGCTGGAGCTTCATGCACCAGGCACTAATAACAACATCCTTGATCTACTCCTGTGGAAGCTACAATTTTAGTTTGTCCCTTCTTAGTTTGCATGTCATGGAACGCGCTACTGGGTACTGTGAGATGTAGAGATATTAATGTTGGTTCACTTCTCCCAATTGCTAGATACCATTGAACATTTAATCACATCAAAATCTCTCTCTAATTTGGAGAAACAAACATTTTGGTGCTATCTAGAGAACTTGCCATAGCTCTAGATTCCTGATCATGATTTACAATTGTTTCTTAAGGCAATACATACATACATATATACATATCATCATCATTGAGACCTTATCCCGATTAGGGGTCGGCCACATGAATCTTGTTCGTCCAATCCTCTCTGTTAAGTGTCATGGCTTCATTTAGTCCTAAAGTTTTTAAATCATCTCTCCATTTCTATCCACATTCTTTTGGGCCTTTGCCTTGCCCTTCTCAAAACTTTGACTTGGATTGTCTCACTACTTCTAATCGGTACTGTTTTGAGTTTCCGTTGGACATGTCCAAACCATCTAAGTCTAATCTCCCTTATTTTGTTACCTATTCACGCTACTCCTAAGTTTCCTCTAATATTTTCATTTCTAATTCCATTCTTTCCTGTATTACCACTCATCCATCTCAACATCTACATTTCAGCGACACTCATCCTATGTACATGTTGTTCCTTAACTACCCAATACTGTAGTCCATAAAGCATGGCTGGCCTTACAACCATCGCACTTGTCGATCACACAAAACTCTAGAGGCGCATCTCCATTTGTTCCAACCCGCTTGGATTCTTTGGGTAACCTCCATCTCAATCTCTCTCACTGCTCTCATGAATTATTGATCCCAAGTATCGGAAGTGGTCTTTTAGGGGAACTTATTGGTTATCAATCCTTGCTGTTGCTTTAGTCCCGCTCCTTTCCTTGCTAAAATTGCATTACATATACTTTAACTTTTTCAGCTCTGTGGGGGGTGGGGAGCATAAAGTTCAGCTGTTTATTGTAGGTGCAAGGAGCAGTTAACATTTAATTGGCTAAGAAAAAGTATAAAACTATCATTTCCTTTAACTTTTTCTCTTTTCAACTTTTTATCAGCCAATCAAATGTCAGCTGCTTCTTACACTTAATAAACAATTGAAATTACCACTAGTCATATATATATTCATGAACTATAATCTTTTCTTTTTCTTTTTTTGTTAACAGGTAATTTCCTATCAATTACTAACAAATGGAGTTCCAGTGACAAAGTTAGCCTTGAGCTGCCATTTGGACTAAGGACAGAAAGCATAACTGGTAGAATTCCAAAAGCCTGAAATCACTTTTATATTTCTGCTTTATTTATTGTACAGTCCTATTATTTGTTTTTCCCATTGGATCTAAATGGAAAAAAACAGAAAATAGTAACACAGTTGGAAATCCCCAGATGATAGGCCAGAGTATGCTCCTCTTCAAGCAATTCTGTTCGGTCCATATGTTCTTGCGGGCTTTACTAATGGGGACCATGAAATAGAAACTGGGTCTGCAAGTTCTCTCTCAGACCATGTAACAGCCATTCCAGTGACGTATAATTCGCAACTGATCTCCCTCACTCAAGAATCTGATGGGGAAATCCGAGCCTTCACAAATGCAAATAATTTAATCAAAATGGAGAAACTTGATGAATCTGGCACCGATGCAGCTCTTCATGCCACTTTCAGGCTCATCTCTAAGGATGTGACTTTCTCTCATTTTTTTTCTCGAGAAGATATTATTGGAAAAACTGTCATGCTAGAGCCATTTGACCTTCCGGAAATGCTGGTGGCACACCATGGACCACATAGTAAACTTGCAGTTAAAAATGGGGCAGGAAGAGATTCTGATGCACAGTCTATATTTAGCGTGGTCTCAGGATTGGACGGGAAGGCTAATACAGTTTCTTTGGAATCAAATAGCGAGCAGGGATGCTTTATTTACAGCGAAGTGAACCACAATGTTGGCCTTATTTGCCAATCTTCAATGGCATCTTCAAGGGAAGATTTCAAGAACAGTGTTAGCTTCATAATGGGAAAAGGTATGAGTAATTATCATCCCATTAGTTTCATGGCAAGGGGAGCAAAAAGAAATTTCATATTGTCACCATTGCTGAGCCTGAAAGATGAATCTTATGCTGTTTACTTCAACATTAAAGCTTAGATGAGTGATCCTCATGAAATGGCTAAGTATTATTGGAATAATCACTTACTTTCCTCTTCTATTGTATAAAAGTCTCTGTTGATGAATGCAATCATGGTGATCTCAAACATCTGACAACTGCACAAAAGTTTTTTGTTTTATGATTTGATACACCAAGATTAATGTGAGTATTTTGCAGGGGCTTGTAGATGTTTGTCTTTTTTTCTTTTTTCTATTTGCCTCACTCAATGCCATTTCCTCCTTTAAGATCACTCATGTTTGTCCCGTGGTGCTAGAGTTCAGAAGTCCAATCTAAGCGTGTTTAACTTGAATAATAGTCCTTAACCTTTGATGCAAACAATCACTAGGTAGTAAAAGACGTTTTATTTTCATTCGCGAAAATGATGCAATAATCTGTTTTTCCATTTTAGTAGTTGTTGTCTTCTGAAAATTATTGTTGGTAGTTGCCAGAGCAACAATGGATTGATTAGGAAAATTACAATAATAGATGGAGGAGAGATGGGTATGAGGGGAAGAGCGATGAGATAGAGAGATGAAGAAAACAAATATATGCTGTCTCAAGCCACATAAAACCATTACAGCTCAAGGAACCCAACTGATGCTAGCAGGAATTACCACAGGGTATTTTATTAGCTAGTAACAATGCGTCTCTGTGAATCCGGGATTGAACAATATCATTTGCCAAGCACCTCACATGGGCGAGACACACTTCCAACCTTTTCCTTTATCAGTTCAAACCTATTTCTAATTTAACATTCAACTAGTTTATCCATACGGAACTAACTAGCTGCCACATGTCTCAAACCTTAGGTTTCTCAATTTAGTGAACCCACTAAGAGGGAGAGTGAGTGAGTTTTGAATAGTTATTGGAGGAGAAATGATTAACCAAGACTCAGTTTAGAAGGCTCAACGGGAGACTGCTACCAAGGCATGTTTCTTCAAACATCTATGCTATTCATCTTGTTCTTCGACACTTGTTTAGGCTAAATGTGAAAAACATGGCAATAAAATGATTTTAACTATTTCTTTTTTCAGTTTTTAATTATCAATGGTTATGATTTTTTACTCAGAACCGCATAGGCTAAGATCATCTAATGGGCATTGGAGTTTGGACATACCCTATCCGTGTGTTGGAGAACAAGATGAATGGCATATATATTTCAAGGAACATACCCAGGTAAGAGTCTCCCGTTGAGGCGCCTCAGTTTATTATTTATGGTAGTGAAATTAGGAAAGCTTGTCAAAGATATAGGAAAGATTAGAAAAATAATAGGAGACAATTTGATTCACTAAAGACAATGGATTCAACACCCAACTAAACTTTATTAATCATTTTCTAAAATTATTATTTGAATGTTAAATTTATTAATTATTCCCCAAATGTTTGTGCCAAAAATACAGTGTAAAAGGTACATGAAATGAAAGCATTCACAATTTTTTTGTACACTTTGGAAAAATTGAAAACCCAAACCTGCATTATTATTTGTCAGATGGAACGATTTGCCGTTTAAGAATGGAAAATGGGGCAAAATTGCCCTTAAAAATTTCGGACAAATTCTTGTAATTTCAGCTAGTTTCTGTTATTTTGCTCTATTTCCATTTTTTAAACCAATCGACCCATTCAGAAGTGTGTATGAATGGTGGGCAATTATTTAAAAATAAATAATAATAATAATAATAAAACCAGTTTGAAGCTAGGATGCCATTTTCAAAGATATCATAAAGAACATCTCCATTTCTAACCTTATAAAATGTTGATGCATTACATGGCCTTGCAGGAGCCATTGGGCTCTATGCCAAGTTTGACCCACATAATAATTTTAGATATAGGAAAGTAAATTGCTTATCTAAATCAAGGTGAAATCTCCAACTCTTAAGGGGAAGAAGTAGAGCTCACTACTTCATTTCTTTTCTAGCAAAGACTTTCCCTTCTAAAGTGGAATATTGTTAAATTCCAAAAAGAAAAGTGGGTAAAAATAGCAAAAGATAATTCTAAATCTCAATTGGATGATGCCCTCAATTCACTAGAATATCAAATTATTTAGTCTCAAACTCAGTCGAATAACTATGATGGAATTAAAAAATGTCCTTGGTTGAACCAAACTGTCAAAAATCGAAATTAAACAACTAGTCAAAGACTTAAATCCTTCTTCCCCTCTGTGAGATAAATTAAAAGTGGCAGCCCGGTGCACGAAGCTCTCACCTATGCAGGGTCTGGGCAAGGGGCAGACCACAAGGGCCTAAAGTACACAACCTTACCTTACATTTTCTAAGAGGCTGTTTTCACGCCTTAAACCATGACCTCAAAGTCACATGACAACAACTTTTACCGTTGAGCCAAGGCTCCCCTCTTTTAGATAAATTCAGATGCTAAAGAAACATTTTGCCACTCCATTTGGGCGTCTTTCAATGTCTCACCTTACTTGCAAACCTCTCCTGGAGAAGGAGAAGGGTATAAGTTGATTATCCCACGCTGAACTCAGTATGAATTATCTTCTCTCCAAGTTAGTGGGGCGGACTGAACCTTCATCCATCGGCAGTTGAGAAATTAATATAAAATACATAAGGGAAATAAATAGCTATATACAGTAAATCATGCCTATGATAAACCAATTATGCTTCTAAATTGAAGATGCATGTCTTATTCATAAGTTCTTAAATCTCTAGTAACTTTGGCCATATATGATATAAAAAAAAAAAAGGACAGTCGAAGCTCCTGCACATACAAGGTTTGAGAAAGGGTCAAACTACAAAGGGCCTATAATACATAGCCTTATTTATGCAAGAGACTGTTTTCATACCTCAAATTTGTGACCTCCAATTTACAGGGCAATAACTAAACTGTTGCGCAAGGCTCCCCTTCTATATGAGTCTTATACAATGCATGTACATAATACTCCCACACATATCATAAGTAGGGCATTTTTTTGGAACGTGGGCCCTTTTCTCTATAATTTTTTTTATCCATTCCATTCATCTAATTTACTTTCCCTCTCAATCCAACAACTACCTCTAAGATAGCTCTATTAAGGCGAATGTAGACAGTATGCATCAAAGTTAATATATTGTATTAACGCCATTCAAACCAGATAGATGAGATTTTTGGTGTCTTCCCATCCTGAAAGATGGCCAATCCAACGAACAGGATGAATCACTCAAAAAATGAATGCCTAGGTCCCACGCTCTCGCTAATAATTTTTGTAAAATATTGTGGGCCTCCACGATAGGAAGACAATAAAGGGTCTCCCCAGTCGAACTGGTGACCTTTCGACCAGCGAGGCTACGGTTGAAAGCTCATGCCCAAGTCTTCTCCATCTCAATTTGATTATTGCTTTGAGGTGTAAAATGGACGGCTCGATGGTTCACAAAAACAACAATTTTGCGAATAGACGGTTACGATTGTCTAATGCATGAAATCTGTGGACCGTAAGATTACGTATTCCTGGAGTAGGTCCACCCACCACGTAAGAAGTATATACGTTCTTCATTTCTAGGGTTTCTTTCCGGAGGGAGGGGGTTAGGGTTTTAGGGTAGACGGAGGAGAAGGAGAGTAAAAATGGTGGAGAAATCGGCCAAAGGGAGAAGGGAGGAGGTCGTTACCAGAGAGTACACCATCAATCTCCACAAGCGATTGCATGGATGGTAATCTAATATTCATCTTTCTAGCTTATTTTCGTCTCTTTCTTTTTTGATGTTTTAATTGCATTTTCTGCTCTAAATGCCCAGATCTGAAGGTATTTTAGTATTAAAATGATTGTAAGCTAGGATCAATTACACTGACATTATGTTATTTGGGTCCACTGTATAGTTTCTGAGAATCTACTAGGAGTTGATGTTTTGGAACCATTTCATGTATTCCTAGCTCTAGTTCGAATTTGGAGTTTTCCTGTAGGAATGGTGGCATGTTTTGCGACGGATAGAGGCTCCAGTTATTGGGATTTGATGAGAAATTGATTGACTAAAAGAATAAATAAGGTTGGAGTTTTGATTTCTGTTGCTCAATTGCTGCAGTTGCCTTGTTTTTGCCCTCCATAGTAACTATGCTGCTGCCAGATTGCTGGCTCTTTGACCTTTGAGCTCTGGCTGTTGGTATCTGGGAAATTATAGTCTTTGAATTTCAGCTTCATTACGGGAGTGCTTTTCCGGTCTAGATGTTGGGATATCACTTGTTAACGTAGGATAATGGTTATTTGCAATTGCATACATTGCGAGTCAATTAAGTCTTGTATCTAATCCCATGAACATCTCTCTCTTCTTTAACTGTGGTAGTGCCTCTGTTGATTCCGGTTGTATGGTAGCCGCCTTGAATGCTACTCATCTTTATTATCTAAATTCTTATCTGATTTAAGCTTATTTTGTTTACAGTCTCATTGGGCTATACTCAATTTTGTGTCTCTTCCTGCACGTTGCCACTGTGATCTTGTTGTGCCTTTTCTCTTCATTATCTTCTATTTGTTGTCTTATCTAATCTCCCTTTTCTGTAAATTTGTTTTTCTTTCATTGCAGTTTATTACGCTTCAGAAAAGCATTTGGAACTTTAAGCTTTCCCCACTGTCATATGAATTAGATCTTTCTTGTCATCTTTAATGTCAATCTATTGAATCTCTTCGTTTTTTTAATCATATATTGTTGGTTTCCTTTAGATCATTTTTTTCTGCAAATGGTTTATGAGCATAAAATGGGTAATTGGAATCCACTGAACTAAGTGGACATGAAATGACAGTTGACGCTTCATAAAACAGGAATTCACCCGGTCCCAGAGTAATGAGTTATTTAGTCTTATAAGAAATAGAAAGAGGTCAAGCGAGAATTTAACCATACCATGCTCAGTTGACAGCAGTATGCTATCCATAGATTCCTGCTTGACCTCTTTCAATTAACATACTATAGGCCCTTGTGGTCCGCCCCTTCCCCGGACCCCGCATAGGCGGGAGCTTCTTGCACCGGGGCTGCCCTTTTTAATTAACATACTCCAAAAGGATGACAGTTTTCACTAAAATAATGTATGCTGATTATCATGATAAATGTCTGCAGGAGTACCCCAGCCCCCATGTTTATCCAGGACATTTTGTTCCTTTGAATTCTAGGAAGCAGGACAAAATAGATGTTAGAGGACATGGCTAAATCAGTGAAAGCTCTCAGCTCTTTGGTTTTTTTGTTGATTTTCCACAAAGGGACAGCTTTCCAGAAATTAGATGAGTGTAGTTATCTTTCCATCACTCTCCTACTGATTTTTCTGCTAGTGTTATCTTTCCACGGCTGCCTTGTGCTTATAGTTGAGGACTGCATGAAATACAGGTTATTGACTGTGGTTAAATCATTTAAATAATAAACAAAGTAGTTTGTCCCTTTTAGATCCAATACCGAGAAAACATTCCATGAACTTGTTTTAGCTCCTAGAGGTGGTGTAAGGATGGAGCTTTCGTCTTGCCTTGAGCTGCTTTTGGTGGTATGTGACTTGGCTAACATTATTAGCTTGACTTATTGACATTGCTGAGGAGATACCTTAGTGGATTGCCGTGTGGGAGGTTGTGTTTCGTTATTAATACTTCACCAGCTGACAATGTGGCTGATGCCCTTGCAAGATAGATATTCACAATACAACATGCCTGTTCTGTTTCCATGTCTAGTGAACTGTTCTTCTATATCGTTAACAAGTGACATTTTATATCCACTTCATATATGCAGTTTTTGTTTGGTTAGTTACTAAATAAATCTTGGAAACTAGATTCTTCTGCTCATAAAGATTTAAGAAAGCTATCAAAACTTTCACATATTGCACTGTCATATCTGCCGTCTATGTTTGATTAGTTAATAAAATCTTGGAAACTAAAATTTTCTTGTCAAAAAGGGTTAATAAACTTATCAGAACTTTGACATATTGCTGCTACTCGTATAATTTGGTTGAGAATACTGCATTTTACCTAGAGCTTAGAACATTGACACGCTATATAGCAAATTCCTTGACACTAAGTGGAACTACATTTCTTTTACTCATTCCATTTAGCAAGTGCGAACTTTTGTGCATGCAATTTTGCTCGTCTGTCTCCAGAGATGCTGCTCGTAGAAACTAAACCACAAATTGTTTTAATTCATTCTCAGTACCTTCAAGAAGATGGCTCCCAAAGCCATAAAAGAGATTAGAAAATTCGCCCAGAAGGCAATGGGAACAACAGACGTGAGGGTAGATGTTAAGCTGAACAAGCAAATATGGAGCAGGGGGATCCGAAGTGTGCCTAGAAGGGTGCGGGTCCGGATTGCTCGGAAGAGGAACGAGGAGGAAGATGCAAAGGAGGAGCTTTACTCACTAGTTACAGTTGCAGAAGTGCCACCTGAAGGGTTAAAAGGATTAGGGACCAAAGTCATTGAAGAAGTAGATTAAACTTCTACTTTTCTTTCGTAGGTATCTTTTCAGACTACTGATCTTGGATTTCTCTAGGAAATTTTACTTGAAGTGTTTGATGTGTTTTGGATCGTGGGTGTCATCGTCTGTAAGCTTTTTTGACTAAGGTGGTTCCCTGACAATATGATATCCATGCATTCTATTTTATATATGGCGGATCTGGTGTCGAGATGGATTTTATAATACTTCTTGTCTGCATATAATTGCCAAACATCAAGTTCTGACATAAAGAAAAGGAGCCACAACCTGTGTTTTGCGGCTTGTTTCTTGTTTATCGCTTTGCACAGCTGCCAAGATACGTCCGGCTATTGTTATCTCTATGCAGAAGGGACACCTTGCGCAATGGTAAAGTTGTTGCTACATGACCTTGCAGTTATAGGTTAAAGGTGTGGAAACAGCCTCTTGCAAAGATGCAAGGTAAGGTTGTGTGCTATAGACTCTTGAGGTCCACCTCTTCCTTGGACCATCATGGCACTGGGGCTGCCCTTTATTGTTATCTGTATGCCAAACGACCCGAAGATCCTCGAATGGTATTCACGGCATCTTGTATAGTGAGAACAGCAAGGCTTCTCAAATCGAAGGAGCTGTGGACCAGGTTGCCCATCACAGAGGTTGTCACAGGGGATGGCAATGGGGTGTTTCACTTGCCCCGGTGGGTCTTTAAGATTTGCAATCTTCTGGAGACGGGGCAGATTGTAAAAAACCCACTTGACCCATCCTCTCTGTCAACAATTATATACAGGCGGTCAATATCACCATTTCTGCATAAGACCTGAGATGTTTTTTCTGTTTTTCTCACTTTTATGTAAGAAAAATTCTTGTTTCGTGCTCTAGTTAAGAGAAGACTCTTACATTATATTGAAAGTTTTATATTTAATTTTACACAAAAAAAAAAATCTTTTTAATAATTAAAGCATATTAATAAATTTATAGTCATTTTCTATATGAATATTTATGAATAATATGGATTAACTTAACAGAATTTCCTCGCCCCGTCTAATCCATGACCCACCTTGGATCATGTACTTTTGTCTCATTGCGGGACGTGGGTCACTGATCTGTTGCCTCAACCGACCCGGACTCTTAGAAGTAATTTTATTTAATCGTCAAATAATGTTTGTGAATATGTTTACATATGTAAGTAACAATAATGTTATCATCGTGAACATGCTCTGAAGTATAGCCAAGGCTCTTTCTTAATTGTCCAAACTCGCAAGTATGGTGGGGCCAATGTTCATTTTTATGGTTTACATTTTGGATATCCAGGGGTTAGTGGTGCTTGGGATGAAATAATATGACTTGAGATGAAATGCTATGGGTTATATCCTTGTTATTGGTGTTTGAGCTGAAATGAGATGAAGTAATTTCTGCTTGAGATTAGATGAGGTAAACTAATATTCCCTCGAGACACTGACTGGTGCTTGACAAGAGATGACATGAAAATCACCTCTCTCCAGCTCACAGCTAGTGATGCTCGAGATGAGATGAGAGATCCCAGTCTCATCTCATATCACTTCCAGCTCAAGTCAAATGATCTCATTCCTAATGTAAAAGAAATCCTTTTTCTCATCTTGAAATTCAGCCCCACCCCTGTATTTTATTTGAGATGGAATTGGGCCATATCATGTCATCTCAACTATCTACTCCTACTCATCTCCTTTGATGTCATTGAATTTGAAATAGTTTTCCAATCACCGCACCCATTCTTTTGTTCCAAGGAAATACAAGTAGTCACTAGGGCAAGAGATTCACAGAGTCGTAACCACCTTCACTCGGTGAATGATCCTAACCATTTGACTCAAGCGGCTAAACATGAAAAATTTCTAGCTGGCCCATTGCGCCAGAATCAACGAAGCATTTAAAAAGTGCCATATGTACCTTCTCCGCTGCATGAATGTTCCATATATGCAATATAATCTGCATTCTGGAATGCCCATCTCCGAGGAACAGTCGCAACCTAGTCAACTGAACATCCATGTGAAATGAAATTTACTAGTCTCACAAACCAAGCCTTCACTCCCCATGACAGAGTGATTCTGTATCTTGCTATTTGCAGCATTAAAACAGAGAAAATTATTTAAGAAATAGCCGTCCATGGATGCTAGTAGCGTGAGATAAGAAACACTGTACATGGATAATCTTCTCCAGTTTGTCATTTCCCTGCAAAACCAGGCCCTTACAGACAAACAAGTGACTAGACTCCCTCTTCCACTTCCCTTCACATGACGCGGCACCTTTGTGTATTGCATACACAAATAGGGAATAAGCTTCACCGAATGCCATCCGCAGCCACTAAAAACAGGGGCCACGTTCTAACAGGAACACGCATGGGACGACCACCATCAGTATCAAGTTTCACGAATCTGGAACATTTAGGTTCTTGAAAAGCTCAGGAAGATGAGCATTTGTTAATTTGGTCCTCTTGCTGATCTCGCGCTTCTTCTTGGGCTTTGGTTTGGGGGTCATGCCATGCACCTGAGCCATGGCCTTCCTCCTGGCAGTGTTAGTTGCAGGCTTCATGCCATTCTTTTGGAGATCCTTCTCGATGTCAACCATATCCCTTGGGAGCTCAATCCCTCGAAAGAGCTGTTTCAGATCATCATCCACCTTTATCACCACCTTGGGGTCATTCGGGTATGCTATGTCCTCCTGTGAGTCGAAATTTGACAGCAACCAAATCTCACCTGTAGCTTTCAGAGCCTGCAAATGGGAGCATGTAACTTTGATGTCACATGATATGCAAGAATACATTTTGTTTGTCACAATAATTAATAGAGAAAACATCAATACGGAACTTTTTTTGGCACTTGGTAGGTAAAGTTGCCAGTCAGAGAATAAAGCAATAATATATGAGAAGCTGGTGGAAGGCTAATTGTTACAGGAAACATGTTAAACGTACTATGTCAAACATTACAACAGAGCGACAATTAGCGCATCCCGCAAAAAAAATCTGATCAAACCAACACCAAACTGATTATTACCGGTAGATTGAACTTTCAATAGCTGGATAGGTCGGCCCTTATTCAATTCCTTAGATAATTCATTCTAACCTCGAGCTTGCTTCTATTATGATAGAGAGAGTGACTTTGAAAGAGCGGTGCCGTACTTTATTTATCTTGATAGATACCCAAGTAAAATGAAAGGCAATAAATTTCACACAGTTGAGACGGGTGCCAAGTGTCAAGACAGCTTCAGATTTCCATCAATTACTGAATCTTTCAGCAAGTATCCAATTTGGCTTGGAATTATAAAGACATATTTCCATGTCAAACTCAGAAATTTAATTGTCAAGTTTCAAGGTAATGCTGATTTTTTGAAGAAGGGAGGAAAGGATTTTAAATAATGTCACTGCTTCATAATTCAAAATGATCTAAGATTCTTGATATTGGAGCCAAGATTTGGGTTTTGTCTTGAATTTGTGATGCAATCTTGGAATTTTTCAACTAATTTTATGTCCATGATTCTGAAAACATCTTTTGTTTATGTCATTCATCCATATTTTGTAAGACGAAATAACTTGATGGATTCGTTGCCCATATGGCACTGCACTATTTTAGGACTCTTGTAATTCACTTTCCTCGATATTTTATAGCTCTTGTAATTCACTGTCCATAGATGTAACTTAACTCTTGAAACTGCAAAATGAGTATCAGCAGATAACCAGGTGTTGTAAATAGAAGAAATGGTTCAGGTCGAGGTGACAGATATTTGAGGGGCTTTGATTTCTATAAACCAAACTAAGAGAAGAGAAGCCTAGTCCATTCTATTGAATTTATATGCTCCTCTTTTAACTGTGGATCGTGCATTGACATTAAGGGTGCTTAACTTATTTGATGGAGCAAATAATCTTGATATCACATAAAAAGATCTCTTCAATACTCTACAGCGACAAATTCCAGGTGCCATGTCTTAAGCAGAAGAGAAGTTTCAGAAGCTTCTTCAACTTTGAATAAATAAAGTTTAGCCTTACAAATATTCGGTCTTTATACACAAGAAAAGGCAATAATAGTTCGAACTTGTTCGAGCGTTTGGTTTCACCAAAGCCTGTCTAAAGAGTAAAGTTTTGTATGTCTGTACCTACATTATATATAAAGAGAACTGCAGGCATGGATGACAACTACGAAAAGGCACTAATATGTTTTTCCCTCTCCTCGATGGGTAAGTGTCAACTGCAGATCTAAGAAACAGGAAAGAGAGGAGCAATGAGCTTGCAAGCAGGATAAACCTGCATGCATGATCAGTGAATACCATGCATCCATGTTATGCAGTGGCTGGCTTTAGCTTACTCTTTCACTCACATGCACGTTCTAGTGTCTTAACTAGTTAAGGATGTTGTGGTGATTTCAGAAAATGATTACAATTTCGTAACTACTCCTCATTACTCTAACTAGCAAAATTTCCAAGGATCAATTGAGTGAAGCTAGCAGAAGAACCACAATTGGCCATGTCTAACCTATAAAGACAATACTGTCATGACAGATTGAGCCACTTAAGCCAAGCCAGCCTCAAGGCTACCATCTGAATCCTTATTGAATGATCAGAGTAGGAGAGCAATACATCACTATCATTGTCTCTATCTAAACACCCACTTCTAGCTGTTCCCACACTACCAAAAGACACACTATTCCAGTCACGTTTTAGGAAACCCAGAGGGAGAGAAGGATTCTGAAAAGAATGGATCCCAATTAAGAGAATTCTGAGAAGTCCTAAAGCTCCCTCTACTGAACAGCACTCAGAATTCAATTTCCAATAAATTTGATATTCTTGCTGAAGAGGACACAGAACACTAAGAATATATATTAGCTACTCCGTTTCCATCATTTTAAATGTTAATAAAATTCACTTGATGGACTTGTTTGTCCATCAAGTCTGAGGACTGTCATTTATCAAAAAAATAACAGGATTATTAGTTACAAAGTGGATTTATTCAAGGCATTTTAATAGTTAGTTCTAATGATGAAAAAGTCAAGGCAGAAGGTTCAACCATGTCACCAAGTTGGTTAAGAGTCCTGTCTCACAACCAAAAGGTTGCAGGTTTAAATCTACTAGGGATTTGAGGCGGAATAGAATTAAGATTCAGAATGCTGATACCAATGAGACGGCTGAATAAGATATGGATGAAAATGATAATCAGATAGAGATATTAGAGGGGAGAATGAGATGCCCCCAACAGATGAAGATGTTATGCTGAAGTGAATAAAGAAAATCATAACCATAAATGCTGGAAACTCAAAATAAACGGATCACAGTTCCAATGCAAAGAGTCTAGATGATGAAGCTAAGGGAAGACAAATGGAAACCACTAGTTCCATCATATTCAGGATCAAATCATATTCAGCAGAAATTCGCTGCAGCAAGGACAGGATTCATGAGTAGAAGAACAATGCTTGAGAAAGACTTGGATCACACTGAATATCTTTCATAACCAACTCCACCACATTCTAAATAATTATTTTCTGTACTGGATCTTGGAATATTGGATCTTTCATTCCTCCAATAAAACAAAATGAGGTGT
Organism: Warburgia ugandensis; assembly: GCA_035236585.1. Taxonomy (NCBI): domain Eukaryota; kingdom Viridiplantae; phylum Streptophyta; class Magnoliopsida; order Canellales; family Canellaceae; genus Warburgia; species Warburgia ugandensis. The sequence continues at coordinate 6,178,647 of CP141133.1, forward strand.
TTATCTTATCCAAATCGGATTGATATTATGCACTTGGTGAAACTCAGGCCAAATTCAATCACTTCAACAAAATTTCTTGCTATGCAGCACCTGGTTGGACAGCGATTTGACCATTTAGTTCAAATTAGAAATAACTCTCCACTGCTGTGTTACTTTTCGGCCTACAAATTTCACTTTTTCCTATTTGGCTATTTATGCTTCCAATTAGGGGTGTCGACAAGAATCAAAGAACTGAAAAACCAAAGACAACAGAACTGAAAATTAGATTCTGGTCTTTCAATTAGGAACCATGGCCAGGTTCCAATTCTTTTTCAATAGAACCAAATTAAATTTGGTCCACCCCAGTTTCATTCCAGAAGAACTAGACTGGAACCAAAAATCCAAGCATTAGACTATAATATCCTTATTAATCTATATTTAATTTAGAAAGGGAGCCTTGGCGCAACGGTAAAAGTTGTCGTCATGTGACCTTGAGGTCACGGGTTCAAGGCGTGGAAACAGCCTCTTGTAAAAATATAAGGAAAGGTTGCGTGCTATAGGCCCTTGTGATCCGACCCTTCCCCAGACCCCGCATAGGCGAGAGCTTCGTGCACTGGTGCTGCCCTTTTAATCTATATTTAATTTTAGACTACTTAAGGATAGTTTAGTCTTTTTAATTCAATTTCAAGGGCAAGTTATGCCCTCAACACAAATTTATTGCCCATAAGTTATGAAGGGTAAAATAGACTTCTTTGGTGGGAGGAAAGAAAAAAACACAATGTCCCCCAAAAAGGCCCCAATTGAAGTCCCAAATCTCTCCCTATCTAGTACTAAAGCAGCCAAATGTTAGAACTCAGAACTATTTACTCCTGTCTTTTTATGTCTCAATTTAAATCTTGGACATTATTTTTCTGTCTTCACCAACAACACTAGTTTGATTGTTGGAATTGTTTGCTTATTTTCATTAGATTTATGTATCATGCTTAGCTGAGTGATGACACTACCTCAATTTGTTTGTATTTTCTTGATTGACTAATGATTACTATGGAGAACTGCAAAAACTTGTCTCACAGATATTGTCAAAGTATGAGTTTCCAGGTCCACATATAGTTAAAAAACTAAACTTTGACTTTTCAATTGTTTTGTCTTTAGATTGTTTAGTCATTGTGCATGAATTACATCTGACCTTTAAGTAACAATTGGGAAAAAATTGATATATTGAGTACCTTGAATAATTATCATAGATGAGGATACATTTTCTTTGGCATGTGGTAACAGCAGCCTATATTTTCATGGTAGTGATTGTTACCAATGACCATTTTCATTAACTAAAAGAACATTCTAGAATTAGTTTTGGGTGCAGAACCGCTGAGGACTGAGAACCAGCTTGGTTCTGGTCCTTCACGCAAACACCGAACTCCGGAGTGGCACAGTTCCAATCCTGCTTAATTCTTTATGGTACAAGTCTAACCCTGGGCAGAACACAATTAGAAACTGACTGTTGACTCCCCTACTTCCACAAATTTTGCCTCTCCAGATAAGTTCGGCCTATTTTACCGTTGCGCCAAGGCTCCCCTTCTAGATAAGTTCGGCCTATCCCCCTTTGTAATTCCATTCACAAGATCCATTCAGAAGTTCTGGGTAACGAGCTTAAAAGGAGCTGGGAATATCCATATAAGCATTAAGCAGTCTACTTCTATTCAGGGAATCTCTTGGACAAATCCTTCTACTTAAAGATCCAGTATACACCTTTGATTGGCAGGATTGCCAGCAAATCAATGTGCACTAAAGTGGATGTTAAAAAAGCCTTCAATAGTGTCAGCAGGCCGCCTCTGCTCTAGAAGGGAAAAAACAAGGCTTTGATGCTACATGGATTTCTTGAATTGAAGAATCTATCAACTAGGCCTCCTTCTCTATTCTCATCAACCGTATCCCTATGAGTTATTTCCACAGTACTAAGGGCTTCAAACAAATAGATGGCTTCTCCACCTATATCTTTTGTACTATCACTGTCGGATGTTGCAAGTGATGCAGGTCATATCACTACCTACTTCAAAAGGGTTGACATCATTATTAAATATTTATATTTGCAGATGATCTCACATCATTTGCTGATGCTCATCAATGCAGTTGAAGGAGATTCAACAGCTTTAACTCTCTCAAAGCTTGCTCAGGTCTTTCTGATGTAAACCTCTCTAAAAGTAGCATTTTCTTGGCTAATATCAGCTGTCATATTAGAGAGGAGATCCTTGAGACACTAATTACGAGGGGAGGTACTTCCATTATTCAGTTTTGGATTATCTTATTCAGAAAGTCTGCCTTTAATTGAAAAGGCCAGAAAAACAAAATGTTTGCACAAAATTTTATCTCTCACAAGCAGGATTAGAGCTTATCTAAACTCTTTTGAACAATCAGCAAGTCTTCTGTTCAACTGCATTCAAGATTCCTATGGTTGTCATTCACAAAATTGAAAAGATCTTCAGAAAATATCTTTGGAGGCATTGATCTCTTCAGCAAAAAAGCTCACCTCATAGTTGGAGCTCCATTTGCAGACCTAAAAAAAGTAGTCTAGGCATCCACAGAAATATTGAGGAGAATAACGCAGCTCTAATCAAATATACCTATGGCTGCTGTGAAGATTCGTATGGCTGTCCACTCATAAAATTAAAAGGATTTTCAGACTTTCTTAGGGCAGGTTAAACTCTTCAGAAAAAAGAGCTTACCTCATTAGTTGCAGCTCAATTTGACTAGAAGAATACAGCCATAATCTAATTTGTTTGGCATCCAGCCACTTATAGAAGTTCTTTGGGGAACTCATGATTTAATGCTAAAAATATCAGAGGCATATGCAAGATAAATACACTAACAATCCTTTTCATTGGATTGGAGGGGAATTCTCAATGCTCACCAACATTGTTTCTCTTACAAGCATATTGTTGGTGATGGTTTTGTATTCAATTTTGGGATAACAATCCCATCCTAATGACGCCACTTCATTCTCTTAATTTGATGGTCAGGTGGACCAGAGAATCAGAAGGGATGTTCAAGTTAGGTATTTCATAAATAACAGCCACTAGAATCTTGAATAGTACGATAGACCATGTTGCCTGAAGTTCAGGATCTTCTAGGAAAACTAGCTGACAGTGGCAAATATTCTTTAATTAGTGCCTGAATTAGTACTGGGTCTCCCTTAAACCAAAATTTGATTGGTTAGGGGCCATTTGGTTTACTGGTGATATTTGCAAGTGTGCTTTTAAAACATTGCAAGAGATTCAGGGATGTTACACATCAGTGAATGGCAGTGATCAATTCATCAAAAACAGTGACAAAACAAATTTCCACTTGCTTTCTCTAAAGATCTTGACCTGAAAGCATCAATAATCTCTTTTTCTCCTTTTCTCTGCTTGGATTGCTTTGGCATTTCCGTGTTTGTAGAAGACCTCCCAAAAGTCCCTTGAGTGAATGTCTTTGGTTCCTCTCTGCTTATAAGGTAAGAAGCTAATCGCCACTACTAGTAAGCTTTGATTAGGGGACACCTGAAATTTGTCTGTTTGACATATGTAGACACATCTAAACCATATCACTTGCTTTTTAATGATGAGCTCCTTCTTCTTCCTAGTAACTTGTCCAAACTGTTATGCAGTATTGTTTATAATATTTTTAATGAATAGATAAAGACATGCATTTCTGTTATAGACAGGTTATATAGGCTATTCTAATAGTTGGACTACAAGTTCCAGTTTCCCTGTTAACACAGCCAGTAAGCTATGCAATAGCTTACCTGAAGCTAGTTTCGTAGTGACCTGTTGTTTTCAGTCCTGTTTACAGGTTCTTTTATTAATTAATCTTACCTTTTTACTTTCTTCTTATAGTATGTAGACTGTGCTTTTCATAGTCTTATTGTCAGACTCTATTTCTATATTAACATGGTAAGCTACACAAGCTAGTAGTCCTGTTTATAGTTTTTTAACAAATAAACTTTTGCTTTATGTTTTCCTGTTCTGGACTACAGCCTATTACTACTCGTTAATTTGACTTTAGTTTTTATTGATATGTTAGCATAAACTAGTAAAGCTACACAAGTTAGAACCCTGTTTTCAATTTTTTAATGAATAAACATTTGCTTTGTATCATACAAGCTACTAAGCGCTACATAAGCCAAAATTAATTTCTTCTGCCTTCACTTCTCTTGTAAACACCATTTACAAGCGAAACCCACACACAGGTTAAGCTACTTTTTATTTATCTGACTTTCACATTCTATTTGTATGTTTTCTCATAAACACCTTAGGCAAGCTAAACCTTAATTTTTAACAGTTTATTTTCTTCTCAAGACAAGCTAAGCTTTATTTTTTACACTTCATTTTCCTCTTTAAACAAGCTATGATTTATTTTATACATGTTATTTTCTTCCGAGTAAAGGCTAAGCTTTATTTCATAAAATTTATTTTCTTCTATCTATTCCTTCATTCTTGGAACATATATAAGCTTTATTTTCTTCTCCCTACAACCATTCTAACTGCATCTTCTGTCTATACTATTTTTCTTTTCTTTTCTTTTTTCTTTTTTGTGTTCCCATGTCTGGTTTTTGTGGACTTGCCATTTAGACACCGATATCCATGTTGTGTCTGTCTCCACAGATCATAGCTAATAATCTTGCTTTTGCTGCCTGCATATACCATAAAGGACAATAGGAATTATAGTCTTTGAAAAGAATGATAATCACATAATAGCTGTCCTCAAGAATGTTAATCATGACTTGTCTTCTACATTTAGTTCTTTGAACACGTAAGAATTGATGATGCTCATAATAGATCTATGCTTTGTTTCTTTGACATCAAGCTTATGCCTACCACCAGAAGTTGAAATTGACCAAGCCAAATGAAGGGGCAATAAGATAAAGACAGATGCATTGCTTACAGTCAAGCAGCTCAAATTGGTGGGATTTTCAGGAATTTAGGTACTTTCATAACAGCCTTCTCTATTTTCACTCTCAAAGAAGACATCCATCTTTTTGAGATCTTGGCCATTACAGTGGACCTTGACCGCAATAACAGCAATATGGTAGTATTTGCTTGAATCAGACTGCCAGCATCTGACATCATCAATGTCAAGTGTGATATTTCCAGAAGGAAAATAATATTCCCACCCCCTATTTTGACAAACTCCTACCCCTTTTAAGTGAAAATGGGTAAGGTACTAGTTAAAAGAGAGAAAGACTGCTTCTCTTCGTGATGTCACTTGTGTAAATATAGGGACTTTGAGCCCTTTCATTGCCATAGTTGATTTGCTATAAACAAAACCAAAAGAAACAAAAAAGGCCAGTCTGGAACAGAAAATGGAAAAAGAATTGAATTCGAGCTTTATTATATTCAATTGAAAAGAACTTAATTCATCTTTTGGGTCACCATATGATAGAGATGAGAACCTGCTTCCAGTTATCTAAGGAAATCAAATGGATTCAAAACGTTGAGTACTAAATGGATGAGAACTTGCTTCCTGTTATAATAGGAAATTAAATCTTTGTTTTGTTCCAAACCATCTATTAACAGGCTTATCAAAAGAGTCAAACAACTCAACTGCTGTGATTTTGCCTTTCCAATACTTGGTATATTTCTTAACCATCCGTTTCTAGCTAGATCAAAGTCAGATAACCAGAGCAAGTTTTTGGAAAGATGCATTATCATGAAATGTAATCCCAACTTTTGTATGCTGGGCTTCTGAAATGCTAAGCTATTTACATGTATAAGGAACAGTTTAGCACTGCATAAAAATGGAGCATCTTGCCTTTCAGAAAAGAAAGGCAAGAGTCGCATCCATAGCAAAAAGTACTTTGCCCAAAATGCCTAGTGATCCAAACCGGGTATTTCTTCACTAAATAATCCTTACCACCAGAATTTTGGGTAGCCTAGACAGCATTCATTAACGACAGAACCATATATACAATCCAAACAAGGAAGAGGAAACGTGAAACTGCAAAATCAGCAAACTAAAATGGGCAGCATTAAATTGTCCCTGGTCCACATTTCTTGTCATCACAACCTCAATTGGAAATATACCATGTCTACTACATCTGTGTAATTTGAATAGTTCATCTTATTGCTCATGCCATTGATGAGCCATGTCCAAAAGATCGCATACTTCAGAGGATCCTACATTCTTCTATCTTATGTATTCTAAATTATATCACTGACAGTATGCAAAATAGCTCAAAAAAACCAATGGCACTTTGGATCATTCAAAATGTGACAATTGAAAGTATGTAAATCGTGGAAGTAGCCCATCTACAAAAAGATCGTTAATATGAAAGGTTGAGATCATTATAATAAAAAAAGAGCAGGGCCCACTAGTGGTTTTACCACAAACCTCTAGTGAGCTTGTGGCATTAGTCCTATAAGGGTGTGCACGAATATCATTTCCTTGTTAATATATAAAAAAATGAAAACCCAACCTTCCAATTGTTCAAAGAGACTACGCCGGATCTATTAAGCATTTTATGTGGGTAAATTGGTCATTTAAGTAATATAAAGAAACAGCAATAGATAGAATATAACTGTGAGGACTTCTTGGGAAATTTTTCTTTAAAATTGTACTTGTTAGCCATTAATATTTAATGACCAATAAACCCATACTTCCCTGGTAGGGACTTTTTTGACAAAAATTCCTTTAAATAAAGACTTCCCTTTGACTTTTACCTAGTACCTCCTACTTTCACTTTAAGGGTCAGGAGTACATTGAAACAGGGGGTGGGAATACCATTTCCCTTTCCAAAATCCTCCCCAGTTTCATCCATAAGCTGGTGGGAACAAATGCTGCAACCGGCTATCTCTTTGAAGCCCAACACTTGCAAAGGCCTTGATATCTCTCCTATTCTGCTTGACTTGAAGTTTACCTGATGATTGTAATGACAAAGAGGATGCTTGAATTCTTAGCACACTGTATTGTTGCACTATGGTTATAATGCTGTCAAACCCCTTCTAGCACATCCTCCAAAGAGTAAGAACAAAGGAAGGAGGAAAGGAGGAACTTGGCAGACCTTACTCCTGAGACACCTTTTCATTGATGGTAGCCCCATTTGCTAGCACTATTAATTATGAAACATGCAGCCTACGCTAGTCATACTCCACCCAGGGTATGATGGGAGCCACGACACTTCAATCTCTCGTGCAAGAATTGCCAGAAGATTCAATATTTTGAAGATCCATTTTATTTTATTTTTCACTTCAACAGGAAAGTCAATGTTTTCTGAAACATTATGCATACCCCAACCAGCTAAGAGTCAAATACAACTCAATTCTTTCAAGATGCTAACCATACAATATGTGGACAGCAATCAACGAGTACAGAATGAAAAGCCACATCAATCACATATATTGCCTTTCTATAATGAGATTGTATTTGCATACCTGCAAGTCCTCCATAACTGTTGTATATGAATCTTTGAGATCAACAACAGCAATGCCTTCAGGATACTTCTGCACCAATTTCAGCAGTTGGTTCCTGTCCTTCAACGCATGTTTTGACTGCAAAGGAAACAAAAGTAAATCATTCCATAAGAAGTTGAATGTTGTTTGTTCCTTTTTGTCTTTCATTCTGAGGGTTGCTAAGAGTATGTAGGCACCAATCTATATAACCGAGACACCCATACAGAGACATGAGCAACAATAGCATACAGAAAAATAGTATTCATAGAAGGCAGGGGACACAAGTGATTAACACTGTGTAAATGCTTCTAACTGTTTGTAATAGAATCTTTTTGTGATCAACAATGCCCCAGTAAAAAAGACAGATATACATGAAAATCAGTACAGGAACAGAATCCTTTTGACTATCCAACAAAGAGTTATGGCTAGAACCAACATTATACACCTCATTGCCTGGAAATTATCAACTAATTAGATACCATAACTAAATGTCCTGCATGCGTATTAGAAAGGAAGTAGTTACCTTGTAAGAGAAGTGCCCATCTTCATATTTAACTTTATGGTTATTCTTCAAACTATCAAAGACAGGCTTGTTGGCATTTACATCAACATAACAAGCTTCATTTATCTGCTCAGGAGTAAGGGCTTGCCTTGTCTGTTAGAGTTCAAACAAAATTTATTAGAAAATATCACACAAGCTCCTTAAGATTAATACACATTCTTAAAATAGAGAACTGCTACCTTGATGGAGGTTTACTCGAAAGCACACCATATTCAGTAGGTTATTTCAGGTTTCAATGAAATTTTTATTTGGTTTTTCTTAAATTGACTCTAAGAGCACTCATAAGAATAGAAAAAAAAAATGTAGGTGCTAGGCTTCAGTCATTATAAAAAGTGTAAGTTGTTGGTTGCTTCTTTTTTTTTATCTTCCATTTCAAATCAAACAAGCGGTTCCCAACAACCAAAAGATTACTCAAACTTCTGCAAACCAAGAAAGGAAAAGATAAGGATACTACTAATAAGAAAGAGAATCTGGGAGGGAAATATATTTCTTCAAGATTTTGATCTGATGCATTTATATTTATCATATCATATATAAATAATGCACGACGAAGCAGAAGAGGGAGAGACAGATCCACACCTCCAGGAGTAGGTCAATAACACGCTTTATCTGAGCACCCACAGGAGCCCTCCTAATGTTATTAATGTGTTGCAGCCTATCAGTATCGCTTGAAAATTTTATTGGCGTAGGAGCTCTGGCTGAAGTGGACTGTGTGCTTGCTGGTACATTCTTCTGAGATTGATTAGTCTTAGCGGGTGCTGCTCGGGATGCAATGCTAGTTAAGGTTGATTGGCACTTCTCTTGCTGCTGCTTGAACCTATTGAGGCTTTCCTTCAATGATGACATCCTAGAAGAGATAAACCAGTTGCAACAAACTAGGGCAACAAAGAAAAAAACCATTAGAAAAAGAAAATATAACACACACTAGTAACCAATTGAATTCACATTACCTCAGTAAAAGACGACCCAAAAGTTAAAGCAATTCTCATTAAAAGATATGCATACCCAAAGAACTACACCATCTCCCAGCTTTTTCATATATAAATAATTAAGTAAAAAGGTTAGACCTACACACCCATGCACAGCCTTGAACACTGGTCAACCAGGTGAAACCAATCATTTAAACAATTCCATTAAGTCTCTACAAAAGTCAATGCTAGAGGGCATGTGAAGAATTCAATGCTCATATTTCATGCATGGTTATTTTGTTTGGAAGATATTAGCTGCTCGTCTTTTTCAGAATTGCTTAGACAGGCAAGAGACAGAATTTCACAACCAATGGATACTTAAGGATTGTGCTTATGGGACTTCACAATCACAGCTACAATTTCATTAAAAAAAAAAAAAATTCAAAACCCAAAACAAGAAGTTAGGGTCATCCAAATGCATTGATTTCTCATGGATTGCCTGTTTTTGTTACATTGAACAAGATGAACAGCTTAGATCTTCCAAAAAAAATTCACCAGCATGAATAAAGGGGTGTCGACTTCTTTAGATACTCTTCAGCATCAACTCGTGCAGGGACTTTATCCATAAAAGGCTCCTTATATATTCCCCCATTTTCTTTCCCTAGGCTAAGTCTTCTACATGCTTCGTTTTCTGGTTCCAGATGCAGCAACCTGCATTTTCGATTTTTTCATTTTTAGTACCTTAAATTTGGGTAAAAGAACCAAACAAGAAAAGGACCCACAAGAATCGGAGAAGGAAAAAGCTCGATAACTCTGAAATGGAACTCCATAATGTTATTCAAAGGGACTAGATGAATTAAACAAGGTAACCCACTTTCCCCTTTCCTCTTTACTCTAATTGGTGAAATATTTAGTAAGATGATGGATGCAAGGTAGTTCAGAATTATTGGAAGAATTCCTTATGCAGGAGGAACAAGTTCTTTCTTTGATCTTCCCAAGAACCTCTTCTACGCTGTATACTAGAGACCCTTCGTGCTCCACCCTTTCCTCAGATCCCACATATGCAGGAGCTTCGTGCAACAGGCTGCCCTTTTTCATGGAAAAAGCAGCAGAGAGTGGATTAATTCAAGGATTTTCTCCAGGAAATGGTTGTCCCAAGGTGTCGTCACTCTTATTTTGTGCCCACCAAAGTTGGAGTGCTGGAACATCAAGGCAATATTAAGATGGTTTGAGGCAGTTGCAGGCCAAAGAATCAACATGCAGAAATCTATTGTTTAGTGAGTTGGAATTGAAGAGCAGCTGACGCAACAAATCTTGAGCTTCTTTGGATGTCAAAGAGGAACATTTTCAATTCAATACGTTAAATTCTTGGAATGCCACTCACTGTTAACAAACTGTCCACACACATCTAGGATCCAATTATACAGAGGACGCAAACAAACTGGCAACATGGAATAAGAGGCATTTATCTTTGCCTGGTAGCATCCCACTAGAGAAAGGTGTCTAACATACCAACGTATTTCCAATCAATTCTCAAATGCCCAATCTCTATTTGTAATGAGAAGGATAAACTTCAAAGAGACCTCTTGTAGACAGGGAATTAAAAAAAAAAACAAGCTTTTTATCTGAGGGCCAATATGACTTCCTAAGAATAAGGGAGCATTGGGAATTAGGAACATTAAGGATATCAACAAAAACTCCACCTGTATGGTTTTATGATCTAGAAGCCAGTCCCAACATCAAATAAAGGAGGAGGGTTGCTAACCGGCACAAAATCTTTTGACAAATCTTATAACATGAATTTAAAGATTAAGACATTTTATCAAGCTAAGGCGTTCCCCATAACTGGCGCGCTGCATCGGAGCTTGAATGTAGTGAGAAATGGGCAAAGGATGTTAGGTCATCCCCTCGTAAGTGACACAATGCATCAAATCCCGGATGCAATGAAAAATGGGTAAGGTCTGATAGAGCATTTCCACAGAAGGGACGTGCTGCATCAAAACCTAGGTGCAACGGGAAGTAGGCAAGGGTTCCCGTGTCTTTCTAAATATGCACAAGTCAAAAGTCCAGCTTAGGAGAGTAAGATTCGTATCGCTACATGGAATATAGGCACATCTACATGTAAGAGTATGAAGTTAGTAGATTTAATGAAACGGGGGAGAGTCAATATAGCTTGTGTTCAAGAAACCAAGTGGAAGAAGGATAAAAATGGGGAATTCGATAGTATAAGCTCTAGTATGTCGAACAAGATAATAATAGAAACGGCTTAGGGATAATAGTGGATAAAGAATGAAAAGATAAAGTTGTAGATGTTAGAAGAACCAGTGATAGAATTCTACTAATAAAACTTATTCTATAAGAGAAGATCATAAATGTTATAAATATATATGCCCCACATATAGGATTAGAAGATGCAATCAAGAGATAGTTCTAGAAAGAAATAATGCAAGAAATTCTCAACACAGAGGGGATATTATAGGAGCAAACTTAAATGGTCATATATGAAAAGAAAAGGAAGGATATGAAAAGGTTCATAGAGGGTTTGATATTGGAGAAAGAAATGAGATGGGGGAAGCTATCCTTGATTTTGCTTTGACATATAACCTAGTTCTAACAAAAACTTACTTTAAAAAGAGGAAAGAACACTTACTAACCTTTAAAAGTAGATCATATAAAAGCCACATAGACTTTTTTCTACTTAGGAATACCGAAAGATCAATGTTAAGGATTGTAAGGTGATACCCGATGCGAGTTTAACCAACGACACAGGTTAATGGTTATGAATATTTAAGTAAAGAGACAAAAGAAAGGAAATGAACTAAGTGGTGGAACGTAAAAGAGAGAAGATAATATCATTCACAAACAAGTTGATGATAGAAAAAAAGTGGAACGATGAAACAGAAGTAAACATCATGTGGACTAATATGGTCGAGTCCACTAAGAAAGTGGCAAAAGATGTTCTACAAGTATACAAGGATAAAAGGCAATCAGTAAAGGAAACTTGATGGTGGGGTAAAAAAAGTACATAAAATTATTAAAGAGAAATGTGTGTTTTAAAGTATAACTTAGGGCTACAAATAACAAAAACTTTGACCAATATAAGAATGCTAAAAAAGTTGCTAAGGGAATAATGAGGTTAAACTCAAGGCATATGATGATCTCTATAATAGACTGGGTTCAAAAAACGTAAGAAAGATGAGTTCAAACTTGTAAAAATAAGAAAACTGAAAAGTAAGGACTTAGACCACGTTAAATATATTAAAGGTAATGTCCAAAGGATACTAGTCAAAGATGACAAGATCATTTGAAGGTGGGAAATTTACTTTAAAAAATTATTAAATGATAGATTTCCTAAGAATATAAAGATTGAAAGAACCATAGACCCAAATAACATTGAACTATATAGATACGACCATAGAATCAAGATACATATAGTGAAAGAGGCCTTAAAAAAGATAAAATTAGAAAAGATATTAGAGTGCAATAGTACACTAATAGAGGTTTGGAAGTATATGGGAGATATTAGAGTAGTTTGGCTAACCAAGTTGTTTAACAAGATTATAGAATAGAAGAAAATTCTAGATGAATGGAGAAAAAGCTCTATCATACCGATATATAAGAATAAAGGAGACATACAAATTTGCACTAATTATTGTGGGAACAAACTTATGAGTTATACCCCGACACTTTGGGAAAAAGTGATTGAGAAGAAGCTACAACGTGAGACAAGTATCAGAAAACTAGTTTGATTTCGTGCCTGGGAGGTCTAATATGCAAGCTATTTTCCTACTTAAACAATTGATAGAAAATTATAAGGAGAGAAGAAAGCACTTCCACGTGGTCTTTTGACTTAGAAAAAACTTATGATAGGGTCCCTAGAGGGTTAATATGGCGGATGTTGGGTGAGAAAGGGGTTTCAAAAAAGTATATAAGCATAATTAAGGATATGTATGAGGAAGCAGTAGCAGAGAGACCAAATATTTTTCTATCACTAAAGGATTGCACTAAGGATCGACATTAAGTGTGTACCTTTTCACGTTACTTATGGATGAGTTGACCATACATCTATACTAGGAGATTCTATAGTGCATGTTAATTGCAGATGACATGGCTTTGATTAACAAGACAGGAGAGGGCATAAAAACAAAGTTAGAGTTGTGGAGAGATACTATAGAGTTAGAAGGATTTACACTTAGCCGAATTAAGACAGAGTACATGGAATGCAATTTTAGCAAGAAGAGAAGTGGATGTGAAGTACCTATAAAAAAACCATTTCGATACTTAGGATTGATAGTTCATGAGAGAGAAGAGATTAAGAGGGATGTCACCCAGAAAATCCAAGTGGATTAGAATAAATGGAAATGTGCCTCTGAAGTTTTATGTAATCGGAGGGTGTCACTCAAATTGAAAGGAAAATTATATAGGATGATTATAAGGCCGGTCATGCTCTATGCATCAAACTATTGAACAATTACAGAACAACATATACATAAGATGTGCATAGCTAAAATAAAGATGTTGAAATTAAAGAGTGGAAGACAAGAAAGAATATAATTGGAAATGAAAACATTGGAGGAAACTTAAGAGTAGCTCCAATAGCTAATAAGATGAGGGAAGGTAGACTTAGACGGTTTAGACATGCCTAACAAAGATGAGGAATGAGACCAGTTAGCATGAGTGAGTCAATCCAAGTCAAAGGCTCTAAAAAGGCAAGGGGAAGGCCCAAAAGGTCATGGAAAGAAACGGTGAAAAAAGATTTAAAAACTTTTGGCTTAAATGAAGTTGTGACACTTAAGAGAGAGGAATGGAGGAACAAGATTCATGTAGCCGACCCCAAATTGGGATAAGTCTTTAAAGAAGATGACGACGAAGGGTATCGACAAAGCTTTGTTAACTAAATGGCTTCGGAAGATGGCACATGACGAAAAGCAACTGTAGAGGAGTATCTTACAGCACAAATATGGCATGGCATGAAGTGAGGCAACTGGGCATAGGTGGAATTGTAAGAGGATCATATATTTGGCAACAGATCACAAAGAGGAAGGAAAATTTTGACCGTGGAGTTAGATTTTAAAAAAGGAGACAGTCAAATTTTGAACTCATGACTGGTGGTCAGATGATGCTTTTCAATACAAATTCCCGGAATTATTTGTAGCTTCAGTGGATAAGAACGTAGCAGGGGAGGAAGTTTATGAGAACCAGGATGGAAACATTGCATGGAAGAATCTCTCAACCTTCAACTTCGATTGGTTGTTTAGAGGGAAAAAACCAAAGCCCCAAAACGAAACAAGTCACAAAAACAATCCAACAACAACCATCAAAGCCAGAAATCAAAGGTCCAAGCACAGCGAGAAATCAAAACCGAAAAATTAAACGCAGACAGAGAGAGAACAAAATCAACGAGATCTAAACAGGCCCTAAAACATCACATATCCAAAAGAAACATCTCTATACATGGCTCTAATCATGTAATCGAAGAACAACAAGCAAGAAAAGAGGACAAATACGTCAATCGAAGAAGAATATTACAAATGATTGCTTATTAAAGGAAAAATCAAACAAAAAACCCAAAACTCAAATGCATGAACACATACTTGAGAAAATAATGCATGATTTGGGTAATATTGGGGTTACATAATACCTCTTCCTCCTTCAGGATGGATGGGCCGCTGTTCTGCGCTCCTCGTTTGGGATGGAAAGACGGCTGACCCTTCGCTGCGTTAGTGTTACCTCTTTTTTCCGACTTACAGGGTATTTGTTAGTCATTTTATTTCTAACAAAAACTAGCATGACTTACAGGCCCTGCGGTACAAAGCGTGCAAATTATGTTTCGGGGAGACATCGATTTTTCAACCGATACGGTCACGTGTCGACACGAGAGAAGACGTTACGAGAGTAACTTTCTCCTTATTTTCATTTTTTTATTTTTGTAATATTTTTAATTAGTTCCTTTTTTGTTGAACTTCCCCACTAGGAATGCAATGGGCGGGTAAAACACGTGACTCGACCCGCGTCACCCAAAAGCTATTTGGAGTGCGTCAAATAGTAAATCCAAAACTTGCATATGTCACGGGTAAAAGTTTGTGACCAAAGGTGAATCATGACTTAGGATGGGTCTGCAAAGAATCCAAAAATATCCACGTACTAAAAATGTCTATAATTTATTATTTATATTTAATTATAGAAGAATGGTATTTTTTTTATAAATTTGGGTATAAAAAATTTTTACTATAAGTTTTTAAAATTTAAGAACCCTTGCACATATTACAAAAGAAATTTAAAATAAATAAAAATGACAGTGTCTCATGCAAAAATGGCATGATATTGACCTATTTCCTGCTGCCCCGTCCTGCCCATAACAGTTGATGCGGTGACTTGGGTCAAGGTGGGTTTTTCATAATCAGCCTTGCCCCTCGTAGGTTGCAAATCTTAGTAATCCGTGGTGGGCAAGTAGAGTGGGCAAAGAAAAATAAATCATAGGGGGAGGGGATAGGTGAAAAACTGCCCCGCCCTATAGCCATCCCAAATTCCATACCAAAAGGGTATGTTTGAGTATTTTAAATCCCACATGCCTTCTTGCTTAATCAACTTCCCAATCCATCTGGGATTTCTCCATGAAAGCCATCTTTGCCATTGTTGCTATGAATATGTTCGGAGAACCCATTTTTGCCATGAAATCTTGTTGAAGAAACAATTATTGTGATGAAGAATGTGATAAAATGAGAAAAATTAATTTATTTTCATTGAATTAATCTGAGTGTTATATACAAAAGCACAAGGAAACAAAGATGGAAATAATACAAATTATGACCATTTACGTACTTACTCTTCATTTGCTTTTGAACCTGCAAAATATCAAACTTTTGAATTATCAGGTCAAAAATACATGTGTTATGAATTTTTAGAAAAACTATAAAAATAATGCTATAATTTATAACATATGTGCTACTAATTGGGTACTTTTTATACAAAATTGAACACTTGTCAATAATGACTAAAGCTTAGAAGATAATGAGTTGAACTGGGCTAGCTAATTGCAAATTAGTAGAGAGATGAGACAAAAATATTGTTCCAATTTGAGATGGCGAACAAGATGACAATCAATCTTATGCTTAGTACATTCATGAATAACATTATTATGAGATATATAGATGGCACTATTGTTGTCGCAATAAAGACTAGTTGCTGAGGTCTATGGAAGACCTAGACCTACTAGTAAATAACAAATTTGCACAATCTCAGCAGTATTATTGACAATAGCTTAATATTCAAACTCAACACTACAATTGGAGACAACATCCTATTTCTTACTCTTCTAGGACAAAAGTGAATCATCAAGAAAATAATAAAATCATTATTGGACTTGTGATAAGTAACATCTTCACCCTAATTAGAATTAGAATAGCACAAAGAACTTGGAGAAATACTAGAAGAGAGCAAGATGCCACGCCAAACAATGCCTCATATAT
Source organism: Warburgia ugandensis (assembly GCA_035236585.1). Lineage (NCBI taxonomy): Eukaryota > Viridiplantae > Streptophyta > Magnoliopsida > Canellales > Canellaceae > Warburgia > Warburgia ugandensis. The sequence goes on from CP141133.1 coordinate 6,194,989, forward strand.
ATTGTGTGATGTGAAGAATAGCAGAACAACGATCTATACGAGGCGCAACCACAAACTAGAAAACAATGTGAACAACATGGGAAATGTTAGGCTGAGTAATAGTCAAATAGGTGAGCATACCAATAAGTTGACGATAAAGAGTGGGATTCTGTAAGGGAGTGCCATTTGTAGGACGTAGTTTGACATTGACCACAAGAAAAGTATCAATGACTTCACCATCAGTGGCATGCTTAACTTGGGTAAGAACATAGCCTTGTTGAGTTTGACCAACTTCAATGCTTAAAAAGTAGGATAAGTTATTATGATCTTTCATTTCAAAAGTTTGATACAATAATATTTGGTTGTCGAAATTCTAAAAACATCATTGGCAATCAAAATCATGACATTAACATAAATAAGTAGGAATACGTCACCAGTGGAGCTATGACGAATGAACAAAGGCAGAATCATTTACACTATGACGAAAACCAAAATCCTGAATAGTGGAATGGAAATTCTCAAACCAAGCACGAGGAGCCTATTTAGGACCATATAATGCTTGATGTAATTTATAAACTTGCACAAGCAAGTGAGGTAAGCTAAGAGGAGGATCCATGTAGATTTCCTCATAAAGATTACCAGTAAGTAATGCATTTTTTATGTCTAGTTGGTGGAATGTCTAATGCAAAAAAAGCAACTGCAATGGGAGTATGGACAATGGTCATATGAGCAACTGGAGTGAATGTCTTTGCATAGTCAAGTATATACTCTTGAGTATAGCCCTTGGCAACAAGGCAAGCTTTATACCATTCTATAAAGCCATTGGCATGGGTTTTGATTTTGTAGATTCATCTGCATCAACTAGCAGACTTTCCCGGAGGTAGTGAGGTTAGTTCCCTAAGTTCGAGTCTTTTCCAAAGCTTACAACTCTGCTTGCATTGCCTTAGAACATTTAGGATGCACATTGGCTTTCCTATAGGTTTGAGGATTGTGGAGATAAAAAACACATAGCATACTAATGGTAATTATTGAGATAAGATGGTGGAGCACGGGAATGAGGAGAAAGAGGGGTTACCTCAGAAGGGATCCTCAGTCGGTGATTTAGCAATAGCAAAAATAGTTGGAGGGGAGTTGTCCAAAGAAAAGGGATCAATAAGAGTAACATGTGAGGTAGAATGACTGCTAGGAAGTTCTATGAAGGGAATAGGTTTGCAAAAAACTATATTGCGAGAAATACAAATTCAGTTGGCCTCTAGGTCATAATATCAATAACCTTATTCAACACTATATCCCACAAAAGTGCGAATAATAGATTTTGCAAATAGCTTGGAGCATTCAATGGTAGAAAGTAAGACAAAGCTAGTGCACCCAAATGTTCGAAAGTGAAAGTAGGATGGAACAACTTGGTATGAAGACTTTTTTGGGCAAAAGTTGGGTGGGGGTACGATTGATAAGATAAGTAGTTGTAGAAGTAGCTTCCCCCAAGAAAGCTTTAAGAAGATGGGAGAAAATGAGCAATGTATGAATGGTCTCAAGTATATTCTGATGTTTTTATTCTGCAATATCTTTTTATTGAGGTGTATCAAGATGAGATTTGGGAAAGGGTGTCATGAGACTTAAGAAGGTTGAAAAAATAGATAGACTTATATTCACCTCAAGAATTAGACGAATTTTTTTATATTTTTTTGCTAAATTATGTAAAAATCATAATAGTGAATTTCAAATATACTTGATATGCATCTGATTTATTGTGAATATTATAAGTCCAAGTATATGGAGAGAAATTATCAATAAATAACACATAATAGCTAGCACCAGTTAATGAAGGATCATAAGAAGTCCACCATGAATTAAATAAAATGGTGAACAAGTTTTCTGAGTGCTAATTGAGAAGGGGAATACATTCTATTTTCCAATGGCATGATGAGTACCTAAAGGACAATGTTGAACATTTGAAAGTACCCAAATATTTATTAGAATGTAAAATTTTAAGATGTTCAAATGAAAGATGACCTAAACAACAATGCCAACGAGATGTAATAACAGTAGCTACAATTTGTTGTAGACTAGAAGCATGGGTGAATCAAGATGATATGTACCGCCAACTCTACATCTAGTCCCACATGATTTCCTCTTCTGAGGATCCTGCACAATTCACCCATAATTAATAAATTTAACATATAAACCTTGATCACATAATTGGCTAATGGAAGTAAGATTTATAAGCAATCTTAGAACAATAAATACATTTTAAAGAGTAAGTGAAGTAGCGCAGATAGAATCAGTGTGAGTTACAAATAATATTGTATTGCTAGCAGTATTAGTAGGAAAGGAAGAAGGTATGGGATATGAATGAGAAAGAGTCATAGGGGTTGAAAGTCATATGATTTGACGTACAGAGTCTAGAAACTATATATTATGGATAGGCAAGCCGGCTGTATATTATTATTTTTACTTCTAGGCATGGTGGCTTGAGAGTTTGTTTTAGACATGCATAGGCCTGTGGATGCTATGCTAGAAGAGTAATAAGGGTTTGGCCACTCGCTCTCCAAAATCGTGATGACATGGATACCAAGCCCGAAGGGAGGCTAAAAGTCAAATAGGGCAATCATGGGAAGGGCGTTACTGTGACAGCCATGGTCCTCGCCTATGTGAACATGAGATTTTGTTATTTTTGCCTCGGTATCAGTGGATTATTATGCAGTTATTTGTGTGCATTGTACGGATTTAGACTACGGTATAGTAGTCCTTATATTTGATGCACTGTGGTGAGTACATGATAGCATGATGAGATGCGTATATGATGGCATGACGAGATGCTTCATATGATGATGGTATGATGAGATGCCTTATGTAATGGCATGATGGGATGCCTTTTACGATGTTATCAACAGTGGCTGGAGTTTTATAAACCCCGTATGGTAAGGGATATATGTATGAGACCTCGTATAGTCTGGGAATGTAGGTTATAAAACCTAAGGACTATGTTTATAACTTTGTATGACTTTTAATTATTTTAATATATATAATATAATCCTATATGTACATGCTGGAGGACATAGTTTCATAAAAGATTTCGTATGGGGAAGTGAATGGGTAAATATATTATGTAGAGTATGGTTCATAGAATTGGAGTTTGGTATCATATGAAAAATGATAATAATAAATATTTAAAATACCAATGAATTATATATATTAAATATATAATGTAAAGTGTAATATCTAAAATGTGATTATTATATTCATATGAAGAAGAAGAATTATAAATAGCTATTTTATCAATGACTTATAGATAATTGAATTCTTAATGAAATTATTGAATTATGACCTATGTTTTAAACTTCATCCTATATAAGCATCGTGATGAAATTGAATATTTTAATTGATGAAAAATGCTTAATTCATAGATAATTAATATGTTTTCTTAACTTTCCCCTATCAAGTATAGCTTGCTGAGATATTGTAAATGTTTTATGTTTACAATATCTCAGATATAGACAGACAAGAGAAGATACACACAAGCAAGAGAAGTTTAGCAGCCATACCTCTGTGCTTAGGTATATGTTTTGTTAATTTTTTTTGTATTGTGTAGTTAGCTATTTGGATTATGCTGCTTGGACATTTAGTATAAGATTATAGAGGCTATGTATGTGAACCACTTGATGGGTCCTGTTGTTTCATAAAATGCATGTTTATCTTCTGTAAAAACTATATTATGTATAGTATGAGAGTCGAGGTGACATCCGGGTTTTTGGAAAAAAGAATTTCAAAGAACATGTTTTCCACTGTTTTTGAATTTCTAAAAATATTCGTGCACCACATTTCCAAAATAAATGCAAATTTTTTTTGGGAAAAACTCGGGGTACCACAATTCATGTAAGCATTGAAATAGTGTATTTTCAGCACCATTTGTGTCTAAACTAGTAAGAATCCATCCAATAATTTTGCTAGTTAACAACCGCATGTTAATACAAAATGTATAGACATTCAAATCAGACCATCCAAAAGATTGATCCAAAACATGTAGATGGGTCATGTCTATATGAATTTTTAACCAATAGGTCTCGCTTTCAAAAGAAAATAAATTTTAAAGACACCAATATAGTTGCACACTTTATCATGGAATATCATAAATTAAATCCAAATATTTCAATTGAAAACTCCTCTATGCCATATGTATATACTCATTTTGAAAATCATAACAAATGAAACATATAATTTCAAATATAGATCAAGCATTCTTGCTTACATATAAAAAATAAAAAAAAACTTGATTGAATGTATAATAAAGATTTATCTCATTAGTAAATCAAAATACATGTAATCATAAGTATGTATCTTGAATTTTTTTTATAGAATACACACATGCAAGCATATAGGTTTCTTAAATTGCATATAATAGATAATAAGTTAATCATGAAATGTGATCGGATTTGATAATCCAAAAACTGCTTGTTTAAACATTGGAGTCTGTAATTTTAGAAAAGAAAATCGGGATCTAGTCTTGCATCACCTACATCAATTTGTTTCATTATAAATTATGGCAACTCAGGTTCTTGCTCTGGATCTGTATTTTTTTCTTTTCCTTCCTTCCTTCCTCTCTCTCTCTCTCTCTCTCTCTCTCTCTCTCTCTCTCTCTCTCTCTCTCCTATTTTCCACTCCAACTATTTCACTGGTTATAAGTTTGTAACTATTCTACTATTAATTAATTATTTATTTTTTTCCATGGGATTTTATCCAATGACTCAAATTTGTAACTCTTCTTTCTTGGTCTCTTTTATTTCATAACCCTTGGATCACCATCCAAAGGTTTACTTATACTTTGACAATAATGTCTTTACACATTTTGTCCGTATGGAAACCATTTTTTACCATGTGGGTTTCCCTATATCGCTTGTCTACATATGAATTCGAATTAAATACTTAATTTCTTTCAAAATATTTGTCGGGGAGGTGACTTAAGGTCTAAAACTCAATCTAACAAGTTATGCTTGGAACCACTTAGCTTAGGTTGTCACATTTTACCAATTTATAATTTTATTAACCTGAAGGGGAGCCTTGGCACAACAGTAAAAATTGTTGTCGTGTGACCTTGAGGTCACGAGTTTAAGGTGTGGAAACAGCCTCTTGCAAAAATGCAAGGTAAGACTGTGTACTATAGGCCATTGTGGTCGGCCCCTTTCCCAAACCCCACATAGGTGGGAGCTTCGTGCACTGGGGCTGCCCCATAATTTTATTAACCCCTTATCCAAACTAATATATTGTAACATACAACTAAATTTATAAACTACACTTAGCCAATTACTCCTTGCTCTACTTTTATACCTTAATGTCAAACATATGATGTATTTATTTATTTATTATTTTTATAATTGAAAATAATAATTTTTATTTCCTACAAAATGTGGACTGTTACAAATGAATGTATTTTAGGTACTCCATTTTACATCTTCATGTTTCTAGATTAGGAAATGGTTGGGTTGCTAGAACCAGCAATGGCCTCCATGGATATCAGACAATCCCTGCTCTTATAAATTATTTTCTAATAAATCAACCATAGTCCTAAACTCTCTCTCTCTCTCACACACACACATCAAAAAGAAGAAAAGAAGGTAGAGCTACAAGCAGTGCAATTAATTTCCTGTGATATCAGATTTGATCCCTTTCAGAGAATTGTTGGATCAGTAATGAAAATTAGAAATTTGAATTTTTTGTTTGCTAATTTTGATCTTAGAAGTAATCTAGTCTTTTCGAGGTATGGAAACAGCCTCTTGCAAAAAAAGTAAGGTAAGGCTGTGTACTATAGATCCTTGTGGTCTGTCCCTTTCCTGGACCCTGCATATGCTGGAGCTTAGTGAACCGGGCTCCCCTTTTAAGTATTCATCTCTTTAAGAAAGACATCATATGATCAAAGTAAAGGAATAGGATCACGTACTGGTAAGGTGTTGACATGTTTATAAGATTTGACGATGACGGTGTTTTCAACTCTGAAACTGAAAGATTTATAGGTGTTGCTGCTTGTTTCTATAACTAATCTTATTGTTTTTCTAATTGCTTTGGCTGACATCCTAAGCCGCCTTGGTTTTGCATATTAACAAAAACACTCTTTCTCGACATGGGTTTAGAGAGAGTTTTCTGCTTTTGTGAATCTTGATAATGCTGTGGGTCTGCTTCATCTTTTGTCTACCTGTAATGCGTAGAAAGCCTTGCAAGTACATGAACAACAGCAACGTAACGGAAGTGGTGAGATTGGCTACAATAGAAACAAGAGGCAGTGAGGATCACAAGGTGTGAAGCAAGGCAATGAGTAACTGAAAGAGAAGGAAACAGATTTTCTTTTATTGGAAAACTTGCGTGTCTTTAGAGTTTAGTGTAAAACCAGAAAAATAAAATGAAAATAAGGTCGATAAACAAGGGAAAATGGGCTTTAAGTAGTGGTTCACTGTTGCAGATTCTGCTCCAAAGTCTTTCCAAGCTGTACATTTCATGGAGTTTTCTGCAGTACCTTCATAGATCATTCTTATAAGCCAACCTATAGGCAAACAGAAAAATTGTTTCTTCTTTCATCTATGAGGCAATGAACCTATAGACAGGTAAAAAGTTGTTAAAGCTTACAACATTCTCTTGTATTAAGTCTGTGCTTGTACCAGTAATGCCTAAATGGTAGTCAAGATGGACTTCTAATCGTGTTTTTCTTCTACATTATCTGCAGCCAGTTCATCTGACCTACTCTTTTAAGTTAGTAGCTTCTGTTGAGCTTCAACCACTATTGCTAATGGCAAAATTGATTTTGTCTAAATAGTGTGCCATTCCTGGAAATTATGCAAGTTTCTCTATCCCAACTGAAACCTCCTACTCTATTTTCAGAACAAAAGTGCTCACTGTTTTCAATTTGTCGTAGTGTACTCCTGAATAACCATTTTCCTATTGCTTCCTGGAAAGACAAAAGGTCAGACGATTAGTTGGAGAGCAGTTGCATGCAGTTGTAAAATAGTGGGTTCATACTTGTTATACCGTAGGTTGCTCGTACCCTTTTGTATATGAGAAGGTTAACCTTCTTGAGGGTCAACATTTTAAATATTTGAACTTACATAAAATGCATTTTATGACTATCAAATAAGAATCTTGTCCAATACTTGCTACTCTGTTCCATGTTTGCTTCTCTGATTCTCATTATTCCCTGCTGATGGGACAAGTGACGTCTCCAACTCTGTCATCTGCTAGGGTGGCCTTGGGATCTCACTTACATTATCATGGAAGGAAAGTGAATGAAGAGAACAAAAGATAAATGTCTTGATTTATGTATTTTGTGGACACTGTCTACTTATCGGTGGAATCTTTGGAATGGCAAAAGCAGTATTGCCGGCATCTGAAATGAAATGAACCAGTCTAAACAATATCGTTTGTAATTAACTGGATAGTACAATATGTATTTGTAAATTATGCTGTATTCATAAGCACTTTTAAATCAGCCATGGTTCAGAGGAAACTGACTGCAGATCAAAAGCCTTGGCTTTGTTTATTGTGCAGACATCGATTAATTGTCAGCGAAATCTTTGGAATGGCAAACTGTAGTGTTGCCAGCAAAAAAGTCTAGACAATTTTTTTAATTAACTCTGTAGTGCAAAATGTTGTTGTAAATGATGCTACGGAGATACAGGTTTACCCCTTCTCTACCCTTCAAAAAATTATTGTCCTTTCACTAATCAAAGGTGCTTGCACAGAAACTGCAGATAAAAAGGGCAGTCCGGTGCATGAAGCTCCCGCCTATGCAGGATCCAAGGAAGGGGTCGACCAGAAGGGCCTATAGTACGTAGCTTTACCTTGTATTTTTGCAAGAGGCTATTTCCACGCCTTGAATCCATGACCTCAAAGTCACATGACAACAACTTTTACTGTTGTGCCAAGGCTCCACTTCACACAGAAACTGTAGATATGCTCGAGAATTACAGCCCAAGATCTGAAGAGGAACTAATCACATTTCAGAAGGGATAAAACATGATTGATGGAGCAATAGAAAAGAGCATGAGTAGTAGAGTGGCATTTACAGCGGGACGAGTTCAGATCATCATCATCATCATCATCATTAAGACCTTATCCCAATTAGGGGTCGACCACATGAATCTTATTCCTCCATTCCACTCTATTAAATACCATGGTTTCATTTAGTCCCAAAGTTTTTAAATCTTTCCTCACCACTTCTATGCACGTTCTTTTGGGCCTTCCCCTTGCCCTTTTAGAACCTTCAACTTTTATTGCCTCACTCCTTCTAACTGGTGCCGTTGTTGGCCTTCTTTGAACATGTCCAAACCATCTAAGTCTAATCTTTCTCATCTTGTTACCTATTGGTGCTATCCCTAAATTTTCTATAATATTTTTATTTCTAATTTTATCATTTCGTGTCTTACCACTCATCCATCTCAACATTTTCATTTTTGCGACACTCAGCCTATGAGTATAATGTTCCTTAACTGCCCAACACTCTGATCCATAGAGCATGGCCGGCCTTATAGCCATCCTATAGAATTTTTCCTTTAGTTCGAGTGGCACCCGCCGATCACATAAAACACCCGATGCACGTCTCCATTTGTTCCAACCTGCTTTGATTCTCTGGGTAACCTCCCTCTCAATCTCTCCACTCTCATGGATCAATGATCCTAAGTATCGGAAGTGGTCTCTCACAGGGACCTCTCGGTCATCAATCTTGATTGGTGCTCCACTCCTACTCTCCTTGCTAAAATTACATTCTATATATTCTATCTTAGCTTGGCTAATTTTAAATTCTTCCGATTATAATGCTTCTCTCTATAACTCTAGCTTTATGTTTACCCCCTCCCTTGTCTCTTCAAGTAGAACTATATCGTCTGCAAATAGCATGCACAAGGGAATCTCCTCATGCAGATATTTTGTTAACTCATCCATAACTAATGTGAAAAGGTATGGACTCAATGCTGATCCTTGGTGCAATCCGATAGTGATAGGAAAATCACCAGTCACGCCATTAGTGGTTTTAACTTTTGTTACTGCTCCCTCATACATATCTTTAATTATGTATGTATACCCCTGAGAAACCCCTTTAACACCCAACACCCTCCATATTAATTCTTTAGGGACTCTATCATAAGCTTCCTCTAAGTCAATAAAGACCATGTGTAGGTCTTTTCTCCTCTCCCTATATTTCTCTACTAATTGTCTTAGTAAGAAAATAGCTTCCATGGTAGACCTCTCAGGCATGAAACCATTCTCCGATACACTTGTTTCATGTCGTAGCCTCTTCTCAATTACTCTTTCAAAAAGTTTCATGGTGTGGCTCATAAGTTTAATCCCTCGATAATTAGTGTAGCTTTGAATGTCTCCTTTATTCTTATAAATTGGTACAATAGAGCTTTTCCTCTACTCATTAAGCATTTTCTTTGATTTTATAATATTGTTAAACAACTTGGTCAACCAAACTACCCCAATATCTCCCATATGCTTCCAAACCTCTATTGGTATACCATCAGGCCCCATGGCCTTTCCTGATTTCATCTTTCTTAAGGCTTCTTTTACTTTAAACATTCTAATCCTACGTTCATATCTATAATATCCAGTGTTATTTAGATTTATAGTATTTTCAATCCCTATATTCTCAGGGCCATTGTCATTTAACAATTTTTGAAAGTATATTTTCCACCTTTGTTTGATCTCATCATCTTTGACTAATACCCTTTGATCATCGCTTCTAATGCACCTAATATGCTTTAAGTCCTTACTCTTCTGTTCTTTTACTTTTGTAAGTTTAAACACATCTTTCTCACCTTCTCTCGTTCCTAGTCTATTATAGAGCTCATCATATGCTTTAAGTTTAGCCTCGCTTACTATTCTCTTAACAACGTTTTTAGCATTCTTATATTGTTCATAGTTTTCATTATTTCTAATCTTCTGCCATGCTTTAAAATGAATTAATATCTTTTTGCACTGTTTCATTCCACCACCATATTTCCTTTGTTAATAGCCTTTTACCTTTAAATACTCCTAAGACATCTTTTGCCACTTTCTTAATGGACTCAGCCATATTAGTCTACATGTTATTTACTTCTGTTTCATAGTTCTAATTTCCTTCTACCATCAGCTTATTTTTGAATGAGGTTGTTTTCTCTCCTTTTAAGTTCCACCACTTAGTTTTTGGATGTGTATTAAATTCAGTTCTTTTACTCCATCTTTTGATATAAATATCCATAACCATTAACCTATGTTGTGAGGTTAAACTCTCACCGGGTATCACCTTATAATCCTTACATATAGATTGTTCATCATTCCTAAGTAGAAAAAAGTCTATTTGGCTTTTATGAAGTCCACTTTTAAAGGTTATTAAGTGTTCATCCCTCTTCTTAAAGAGTGTATTTACAATGGATAGGTTATATGACAAAGCAAAATCGAGAATATTCTCCTCCATCTCGTTTCGTTCACCTATACCATACCCTCCGTGTATTCTATCATATCCTTCCTTATCTTTTCCTACATGGCCATTTAAGTATGCTCCTATAAATATCCCCTTAGTGTTGGGAATTTCTTGCATGTCTCCCTCCATATCTTCCCAAAACTGTCTCTTAATTATATCTTGTAACCCTACTTGTGGTGCATATTTATTTGTAAGAAAGAAATAATAGAATCATCTTCAACTTCCCCCTTGCCAGCTGGCTACCTGACACAAGGGTTGCCAACTTTTAAGAAGCTGGAGATGATTCTCATTTCTTCATCACAAACTAATATACAAATGCATATTCATTTGTAAGAAAGAAATAATAGAATCATCTTCAACTTCCTCCTTGCCGGCTAGCACCTGGCGCAAGACCCTCCTCCTTTTTTATCCGGGCTTGGGACCGGCATTGGCGGAGTTAGCGGGACGAGTTCAGATGCCATCCAAAAATAAAAAAGGATAGTGCAGCCCTCACTTGCATATGTGGGCTCCGAGAAAAGGGTGGATCACAAGGGTTAATAGTACACTGCCTTACCTTGCAATGGGAGGTCCAAGTCATTAAGTTATAGCTTGTAAGTTATAGTTTACAGACATGCAGGTAAAACAGCTATGTCGGAGTTATCGTCCGATGCTATAAGATGAGGTGACAGCATGGCTAGTAAGATAAGAGCATGGAAATTTGCTGCCACATATTGCAGTACCTATCTAAACATAACGTGAGGAGGTAATGTTGGTGGCAAATGGATCAATGATTTGACTGTCTTGACTGTTAGTTTGGCAGGGAAGGACTAGAGAATGACTTGGGCCACAATACTGTTAGAATAGATTGAGGATTGCAAGTTCGCAAGTGCTTCAGATCTTCAGTCAAATTCTGTCAAAATGCACTTTGAGCACTTCGATAGAGCCCCTTGATCTTGCAGCATGCTATAAAGTGTCGGCTTTTGGTTTTGAGGTCACAGTGCAGTGGTCCCTGAGGAAAATGTTGTTGAATTGACTCAGCTGCTTAGCTGAATGCAGTTGACATGAAAGGAGCAAACTTGCTGAAGAATTTAAACTTCAAAAGTTGATTCCAGAATTACATTTGTCCTGAAGCCAATGGTACAAAACCCGTGGTTCAGCATTGTCATTGCATCCATGAAAGAGCCCCAACATCACCACGATTTTCAAAGACGAACAAATATAGAGTTTCTGAAAAAAAAAGGGAGCCTTGGCAAAGCAATAGAATGGTTGTTGTGTGACCTAGAGGTCGCTCAGCATCTCGCAAAAGTGCAAGGTAAGGCTGCTGTAGATTTTTTGTGGTCCGCCTCTTCTTTGAGCTCTCATACAATGTTTGTCTTTTTATTTATATAGAGTTTCTTAAAAGAATTTTCCTCAGTAAGAATCCAATTTTGATTCTGACAAATAGATATACTTATGTTAGATGAATAAGGGCAGTCCGGGGGCATAAAGCTCCTGCCTATAAAGACTCGGAGAATGAGTAGACTACAAGGGTTTATAATATACAGTTTTATCTTACATTTTTGCAAATAGTCATTTTCATGCCTTAGCCCCTGACCTCAAAGTCACACAACCACAATTTTACTGCCAAGACTCCACTTAGCAAGTAAGTACTACTTTATGAATTACACAGAATCGTAGGGTCGATTTTGCTTTTGGCTGTAACAATGGGGGCTCAGTGAACCAATTAATTGGCTTGAGTTGAAAGACCAATCCAGAGGATTGGTTTTCCCGTAGCCCCCAAGGGTTGCTCGCTTTTACGGTGACATTTGGGTGACTATCACGACACCACCTTTGCAACCACTTACACAAGGGGGTGGGAACTCAAATGGGCTATGGTCCTTCTTTGCTTAGACTGCAAGTATAAGTAAATCCAAAGGCATCCAACATCCTTCCAAGAGAAACAAATGAATGTGGGGTTCACTTGTCTTAAAGTGAATGTGGGCAGGGGGGCAGAAAAGGGGAGATTTTCAATCAAGGGAATTACATTTGTAAGGCTGTCTATTGTTTCTAAGAGGGGAGAATATGAGGGCCATACCCTTGGCTCTTCTATCCTTACTCTGCTACACTACTAATGTAAGAGTCCGCTTGCTGTCTGCATGGAGGCCCCCTCCATCCATTTCCCACTGACACCGAATAAAATGGCAGAAACAAAAAAGGGATTATGACGGGCAACTTGAGCTTTTTGGTTCTAGCTCAAGTGGGGCAAGATGTTGCCTTCACGGGGAAAATTCTCTCAACTGGTTCTGAGCAGGTAGACAACTTCTACTGACTTGCCATCACGTTAACTAGTAAGCCTGTAGCAGCCGATGAATTCAATGGAACTGTTAGATGGTGATCTATGAATGTTTTACCTTTCAGAGGGATACAAGCCACAAACGGGTGCCGCTTCGATTGGCCAGACCAGGCGGTTGGTCCATTATCTGGAACTAGAACTTACTGGGGTGACTGCCCAGCTTCATAGTGACACCTTGGATTGGCCATGCACCCAAATCCGAAAACCAACCTCACTTGATGACCCAGACCCTCGGTAGTGATAAATCCAATTGATCTGACAGATCAAGAGAACAAAAAAACAAAAAAGAGAAAGGTTGAGAGATATGAAAGATAAGAGGTTTCGGATGATTCCACGGAGAATATTTTTGGAGTGGCTGAGCGGTTTGGATCACCACCAAGTCGCCTCGCCGTGTACTTTTTAGCAGATCCTACCCTACGGACAGAGGTCTCCACGAATTACAATCTGACAATAGATTTATTTGGTACTTTGTCCGGCCGGAGCAGAGATGAGTAAATGAACTGTTGGCCCTGTCCGGCCATCTCAGAGACTAGTAAATGAGCTGTTGGCCCTGTTGGGTCACGTCTAGCTTTCGGCTTTTTCATCCAATAGCAGGAACACGACAAGTAGAAGTGGGGATTTGCCTCTTTAGCCGTTTAACTATCTAAACTTCAGATCCATCCAAAACTTGCCATCTTGCAGATTTTGGCTTTCAGGGGATATCATCCACAACAGTTTATCCAGAGCAGGAGCCAGTTGATCATCCGTTTAGATCATTGAAAATGTGGGCACTGCCTCCTCTATTTCCGGTTGCATCCATGGTATAGCCCTACTAGAACTGCTAACAAAGCAGTAGAGGTTTGTTCTGGGGCCTCTTGTAATTCATCAAAGTAGTGATTTCCAATAGCAGGAAGGCAGAAACTGTACTAGAGAATCCTATTATTAATGATTTTAGCAGCCCAGAAGCTACTGGTTTGGTTCTGCAAGTAATCTACGCGGCTTTTGGACCACTAGAATATTATGCAACAGCAATCACATGAATGAGTTGGATCATCTAAAGTGGGATCCTTTCAAGCAAATTGTTGTTCTCCAATATCATTACTCTTTGGGTTTAAACTGCTTTTGCAGTGGAACAATAAGGTTGTATAAAAGGGGCAACCCTGATGCACGGAACTCCAGCGCATGCGGAGTTTGGGAAAAGGGTGGACCACAAGGGTAATAAGTTTGTGGTTGGAGAAATTCTAGGATGAAGTCTTACAGGGACTTTCCCTGCTCACCTTTGGATGATCTACTCTCCTTGCTCTAGCCTTGGATATCTATTAACAAAAAAATCCCGGTGATTGAATAATTCTAGCACCCTAAAATCACATTTTTTTATTGTAATAAAAGATATATTTCCTTATAAACTAGAATTATCCAATTCATATGTTATTTGTATCAACCGTAGTCTAAATCTGGAGCAAGGAGATGAATGAGTCAATCAATCAAAGGCAAGCACCTTCGTGCCAAATGCGGTTGCTTCTGGGCAGCTCCCTGTATCAGTCCTCTTGTAGTCAATATAGCAATGATAAACAATGTTGTAAGAACTAGTTAACTACTGCTTTTTCATTGGGAAAGCCTTTGAGGGTACCCCGCCAACTCCGCCCAATAGACACGGTAATCTCTCTATGTTTTCTTTCCGTAAAATGTGGCTCAATGAGACGTTTAAGGGGAGGAGCACAAACGGTACACCTTCCTAACACATCTATTTTCCCAAGATCGACGGACAAGGTCAGAACAAGCCCCTCGTTCTATGTGGGACCCAGTTAATTAGTGATCGGAAGCATCTTAATTGAGGCAAGCAACATCAACATTCTGCTATTAAATCGATGGCCCAGAAACTTCGAAAAGAAAAAGCAGTTGAAAATTTACTTAAAATGGGTCTAAAGACATATCTAAGATTTGATGAGAGCATATTAACGGTTTAGATCGCTACCTTAGCTAGCGTAGATCCAAGCACTGATCTGCAGAATTGGGTAGGAGTTTTGGTGTGCAGGACCCACGCTTCTAATTGTCCAACATGCTTATGGGCCGGTTCCTAAGTGGGACCACTCACCTGAAGGTGAAACGAACCGCTTAGATTACCATCCACGTCGGCCCGCATGTTTCTTCTGGTGCTTGTAATCCATGCTCAGTTGTTTGTGCTGCAATCGCTATCTATGAAGTCGATAGACAGATGGTAATGTAAAATCTCAACAACGTACTAGATCATTTCAGGTAGTACGCGCCCCCTCGTATTGATAGGGACACCCCCAACTTGTTATTACGTAAGGTAATTACATTCTATTACCCGCAATTTTCAAAACGGTATTTCCTGGTCCTATGTACAAACCGGTAAGCTAACAGAAATCAAAACATCGTCATCGAAACGTTTCTCCGGCAATTTAGCGACGGGGACGGTAAAGATGACGGAGGCGGCGATGGCGACTGTGGATCAGGCCGAAGATTTTCGAAGTAATCTTTGATATGAATCCCCTTGTTACTCTCCGTTACTGTTTCATCCGACGACATTTCTTCCTCCGGCAACGCGATAAACGGCGGCCGTGAAACCTCCGGCAGTAGCTCCCATCTCAACCACCTAAAAAGAGCATGACTTTTGATATCTGCAGCCCCTCCTTCGTAACCGAGTCTTTTCGTGGGGTCCTTCTCCAGCAACCGCGAGATCAAATCCGTCAACGGCGATCTCTTCCCAATAAACTCCGGCTGCTTCGTCAGCACGTTTCGAAACGTCTCCTTCCGATTCCTTCCCCGAAAGGGCGTTCTCCCATATGCCATCTCATACGTCAAAATCCCAAGGGCCCACCAATCGACGGCGAATTCATGCCCGTCACCACGCACAACCTCCGGCGATACGTACTCCTCCGTCCCAACAAACGAATTTGACCTTTCCCCGTTGGCAAAACTCATTTTCCGTCGACTCACCGGCGAAACCCTCGCCGATTTCGCCTTCTTCAACTTTCCTCTATCCGAAACCATCGACATCAAACGCGTCAGATTCCTTCGATGCTTTGCAGCCGCCTTGGCCACCGTCGCGGGCGTTATAATGTCCGATTTCATTACCGGCACGGTTGCTGGTGCAGGCACGGGGGTTTTCTTCCTTGGCGTTAGCTTTCTCGATAGATCGAAATCCGTAAGCATTACATGGCCAGACTGCTGTATAAGAACGTTTTCCGGCTTGAGGTCGCGGTATACGATCCCCATACGGTGTAGATACTCCAGCGCGCATACAATTTCCGCTACGTAGAACCGTATAGCGCAGTAAGAAAATACCCGGTCAGTTTGCCGGTAGCGGAGAACGTTGAGGTCACCTCCCGGGCAGAACGGGATTGCCCAAGCGAGGAAGTCATCCGTTTCGACGCTGCCCAAAAGAGTGGGTAAGAAGGGATGGGAAAGGCCGGCAAGGACGGACATTTCCCAACGGGCACGCCGGTCGGCGTCGAATTTTGTATGGAGAGTCGATTTCTCGACTACTTTGAGGGCGAACGGCCTGCTGCCACCGCCTGCCCGGTTGTTGACGAGGAAGACGGTTCCCATTGCGCCTCTGCCCAAGACCCTGGCCGCTGTCAGCTTCTCCAGGTCGAGATCTATGGTTTCCTTTTGATAACTACAGCCCTTTTCTTCTTCCATGGTTGAGGGAATTGATTAGAGAGAGAGAGCGAGGGAGAGAGAGAACTAAGGAAGAAGAGAATGGTGGAGGGGATAGGAAGGAAAAGGTGGAATAGAGTTCGGTTTTTCATCTTGGCGGATTTTTTCGATTTTTATTTTTTAGAAATTGAGCATTTTTTATTTTTAATTTGGGCGTGTATTTGTTGGAGAGCGTTCCTCTAGGTAGAACTTGCGCTGTACACGTGTGGGAGGATGGGAATATTTGGAAAGCTAGAAGACGACAGAAGGTTCTACTATAGAAAGATCACGCGGCAGTCATACGGTGTCTGGCGGGTATTGCGTACCACGTGCTGATAATTCACAATCGGACCACTTGATTGATGATCCAAGCCGTCAGCCTTGTGTACCACAAGCACTATTAGCGGTTGAGATCTTATTTTGACTGGTAGTGGTAGATTTAGGATGCGGACTATTCAGATCATTTAACGGATGAGATTTCTAGAACTTGGCCCTAGCTTGGCCTAGCCAACGAGTAGGAGCGGCATGGACGTGCAGCGGCCTATTAAAAAGGGACACGCCTTTACGTGTCATTATCGGTTTTTTGCTTACACGCGCAGACATGATGCAAAATGCCTGCGACATGAACCTTGCGTAGGAGCTCCTGGTTTGTTGAAATGGAATGTTGGCTGATTTACGGTACAGACATGCTGGAATTGGCCCTCTGTTTTGGGCGCTTCCACCCATCGCAACCTTGTCGCATGTAATGTAGTTTTACTCTTTTTTGGAGACATCCGACAAAGAATATTTTGGCCGTTTCCAAATATGAAGGGCGGCAATTCCGGCCCCCACTAATAAGTAATACCTTTGTTATCTGAAATGATAGCATAATGCGCGACAATAACACTGCTTTATAAGTGCACCCCACTTTTACGTGATGGGACTTATCAATGTTTGATCGGACCCGTTCATCTCATTATCTGACTTTGGATGACTACTTCTCTGAGAACAACAATCACTGGATGAGTCTGCAATCTGAAAAAAAAAGAGACGAAATCTTTATCCACAGCACATGAATAGTGAAAACATTATTTAGAAATCTATCCATATTCAATCACCTTGATGTTTGAGATATAAGAAATTCTGCGTCAGAAAAATAAGATGGACAGATCAGATCAACCATCCGTGGAACCATAATGCAAAAGTGAGGCGCAATTGCTGCACTGTGCTATCATTCCTCATTACGTGCAAAGCCTAGTAGGTTTAGTATGTCATTATCAATATTTAACTCCTAATGTGACATTTTCCCACTGTTTATTAATTTATTGTGTACAATGTTAATTGGACAAATTTCCTTTTTGTTTTTTACAATCATTAGCTAGCACGTGTATAGCATTAAGATTAAAAAAAATGGAATTTTGACTTTTGTTTAATTATGTATAAATTATTGGATTAAAAATAAAAATCTCTCAATTATTTGTAAGGGAATTTTGTCGTGGAATGGCGAGATCGTGGAGGGAAAAAGAAAAATTAATTTGTCTAGAATTGTGGATTTGGTGGTATAATTATCTACGCGAATAATAATTCAAAATATATTAAAATTCCTAGATTAGAGAACAAAACAACGCAAGTGAGTGATTTCCTTGTCACATGAAATTTTGACCCATTATTTCAATAATTCTACCCATTTTCTTGTCTTTTTCTGAAAATGTAAGTATTTCTCATCCACTTTCAGTGTCTTTACTAAAGAAGAAAAAGTTATTCTAATAAAAGACAAATTCATAAAAAGAGTCCTGGTAAGAGTGGGCCCTCTAACTCTAAGTGTGAATAAAAATCTAAGCCGTTTATCTTATTTGGCTAGTAAGAGGATATTAGATTTCAGATTTTGGTATGCTTATAGTCTATTTATACGTGCTTGAAAGGATATCTATTGATTTGTCTTTTACTTTTTACAAATCAAAATAAGAGGTTAGAATCATCCAAATACATCAACTTTTCGTGGGTTCTCTAATTTTGGCATACCGAGCAAAATGAACGGCTTAGATTTATTAGTGTGCCCTAGAATTTTGTATTTTTTTTCCTTAGATAGAAGTTCAAGCAAGGGACTAGTCTCTTCAATGATCCACCACAACTGTACCCACTATTGATTAACCATGTAAGGTGTAGAAAAATGTGAAACCATCACAGCCCATATTCCTAGCAGTCCAAATAAAGGGTTCTGATCAAGCTTCTCATGATTTTATCTTGGGCAGGTAAGCTAAGCATAGCTTTGACGTAGAGCAACAAAAATAATTAAAATATACAAATCCAAGCTTCTGTTTGAGCTTGCTTTTGGTAGGCAAAACCCAACTACCAAGTTTAGGTCTTCTAATACCTCATCAGATTCTCATTTAGTTGCTTCATTTAGTTGCTAAGCAACTTCCAAAAGTAAGTAGGCGTCGCCATCCATCCTTCTACCTTAGATTTGTCGGATTTGGTCTATAATAATATTATTATTTATTATATTGTATGAAAAAAAGAAGGGGAGTCTTGACACAACAGTAGAGTTGTTGTCGTGTGATCTTGAAGTCACGGATTTGAGGCATGAAAATAGCCTCTTACAAAATGTACGAGAAGACTACATACTATTAACCCTTGTTAGCCCCTTTTCCTTAGACCTGTCCTTTATGTTGTATCAAAAAAACTACTTACCGTGGACGCTTATGTTGGGTTTATTGGGAGAGTCTCTAATAGAGGGCCACCTCGAATGGGTTCGGATCATTGAAATCTGGACGGCTCATTTCTGATGTTGAGCATTTTGGAGCGTAGGATCACCGTCGGCAGAGCAATGGTTAGATGACAAAAGGCCAAGGGCTCAATTCAGCAAAAGGTCATGTAGAAGGAAATTCAGTATCCACCAACTGGTCAAATATTAGTGCTGTAAACTCATCACGGTGGGCCCATGGTAACAACATCGTCAAAATGTGGACCCCATGCAATACCCCAAGTGATCTGTCGGCCACGAGACGAATAACTTTTACGCGACCTTTTCCACGATTCATCTCAGTCTAAGGGTTACTTTGATTCATCTTCCCGAAAGCCATCATAAGGTACAAATTAAGGGACTGTTCCGGCACTCGCTGCTATTACTATCGTCACCCCTCTTACTTTAATATTCTTTTCCATGGTAAAGTTGCTTAGGTATGTATTTCATTGGATTACGTTGATCCCACGTCTAGTTAAAACTAAAAAATAGTGGTGATCAATTGATCAATCTATTTTTATTTTTATTTTTTTTGCGGTCTTCAATATCTATCATTTATCTATTTTGAGACGTTAATCTTATATTTTTGTAATAAGCTATTTTCATGTCTTGAATGTGTGACCTAATAAGACCCAATATGTGTATTGTCCTATTTGTGAAACGGGATAATGAACAATAGGACCGGGATCCAATTTGTGCATCTCCAGGGCTCACCTTAGATTGGTAATGTCAAGAAAGATCTACTGATCAAATTGGACGATACAGATGATCGAAATGCGTGGATCCATTTGTACTTTAGCTGACCGATCAACCGTAGCCTTGCTGGTCCGAAAATTACCATACAAAACTCATGCAAGTAATATCTCCCACCATTAAATGACCCTTCGTTGTATTCTGCACACACACGGGCAGTCAGTCTTCTTCCTGAAACTACAATGCTTCCAGGAGACTAGCAAGCTTCATGAGAAGCTACTGTAAGAGGAGGCTGCATTTAAAGTAGCTTTGGACCAAAACATGTGGATTTTCCTGCTGGAAAGAGGACTACCTTCATTATTCCTGAAAGGTTAAAGTGGGTTTTATCTTGCATAATTCCCATTTTATGACAGGATTTTAGGTCAAATATCTACATCTAATCTTAAACTTCTCATTTAACTCAATCACATGTCTACTTTGTTGCTCCATTAAACAAAATAGTTCCCCCTCCACTTGAATTATGACTCTTTAACTTGGCACCAAATTAGGTTATCTTTCCTTTTAATCATCCTCGTGGCGTTGCATTGTAAAGAAAATCACATCTCGTAAATAGCTCTACGAACGAATGAATTGAATAGAATTGGAAAATGGAAAGATTTGTGCAAGTTATACATTTCGTGACTCCTTTCTCATGCTTAACTAAATGCATTTGGGCTCCTCAGATAATCATGATTTGTTCTCCAACCCAATTTGTTTTGTTCTTAATTACATTGTGTAATATATGATGTGGTTGTTTGATTGTAAGATATGGTTGAAATCCACCTTTCTTGTTATCTTCTCAAGCCTAATCAAGGGCACTTGGCTAGTCAGATAATGATGATTTGTTTTTGGTTGTTTGATTACCACTTTTGAGATCTTCTCATAGTTAATCGAACCCATTGAGACAGTAAAAAAATAATGATTTTGCTTGCTAACCCAATGGGTTATGTGCTTAAGTACATTGTACAGTGTGTATGATGTGGTTGTTTCATTGCCTAACCGTTCCTCTTTGCATAATTAACAAACTTTCACCGTCATTTTTTAGCTTTCTGATGGTAACACGAGGTCAAGCCCACAACCCCATTGTTGCTGCCCTTAAATCTTAACAACGAGGCAAGAGGCTCGACAAGAGTAGAGAACCTTGATTACAGGCCCCAGTCAAGGACTGGCTTTATCCTCTAATAAGACTCAATCTGGTGCTTGGCATATTCTCGAAATGAAATTTATGTTTGGGAATGGAATCTCCGAACAAGCATACAATAAGGTAATGAAATTCCAGTTCATGAGCGGTACTGCTGTTGTAGGATAGAGTAAGTAAGAAATAAAAAATGGAAACTTGTTGATTTAGTAGAAGGGCCATGTGCAGAACCATGGATTCATGGAGTGGAGGCCATGTCGATGTGTTGCTCTAGCTCTTTTGTGGGAGACATAGTAACGTCTTTGCCATTAATTAACACTAATCTTATATTTTTAAGGGAGAGATAGAGAGTCCCAACAGTTTTAGCCAACTTCCATTATGGGATCTTTAGAGAGAGAAAGCTTTTCATTAATCTTGGCCTAACTCCTGTTGAGAGAGAGAGAGAGAGAGAGAGAGAGAGAGAGAGAGGAGGAATTATATGGTGAGTAGATAGGAATACATGATAAAACCAACTAAAGTACAGGGCACGATTTGGATTGTCACAATGCCGGATAATTCGATCCATCAGAAAACAACAAAAAATGGCTAGGATCATCCAATGAACTAGAATCTTTGCATGGCCTATCTAAGATAGAGGCAAATAGATGAATGGTATGGATCACTGAAGTATCAGTCCCACTTAGCTAACCCTATCATGTAATCCAATCTACCATGGTTAAGTATTATATAGTTCCAATCAATTCAGAGAGAGAGAGAGAGAGAGGAGAGAGAGAGAGAGAGAGAGAGAGAGAGAGGCTTCCTCATCAATCTTCGCATAACAAGCTAGCATCATGGGTTCTTTGGAGGAAGAAAAGGTCCCTTCCCTGAAAGTTAATCTTCCCTCACTTTAGGTAGCAAGATATCTAAGATACTGTTTAATGTGCAAAGCTTTTTGGTTGTGTATTGGACATGACAACCCGATCAAACATTTTGTTATACGCCAAATTCTAAGTTTCATAAAATGTGGTCTGGTCGGGCATCATTATGTGGGAGAAATAGGTGAGACCCACCTGTCCAAAGTGGGCAAAAGCTGCTAGTTTATATTCCCCCTCCTATGTGAAAGTAAGAACTTGTACTCTAAAGCAAAGGGCGTGCATTTCATGTGGATGCTTCGGTCGGCCATGATTCAAGTAATGAAAAGAAAGCTTTCCTTTTGTGATTAAAAATGTTGTTTGATCATTCAATGGGGAACACCAAACTTCCAAGCTTAAAATTTGAAAAATACTGCTGCATAATTACATGGAGATAAAGCTATGAAATGTTGCTTTTAATTATGCCAAGAGAAAGGGTTTTCCACTCATTCCTCACTCACAATTATTTGTCATTTATCGCTTGATCGGTGTTGTCCTGAAGAGCCTTCTCAGCAACGCTTAGAGCAAAACACTGCATTGCTTGTAAGTATCATCTGACAATCAAGGTCTTGGCCTGTTGCAGAAGATTGTGTCATGCTTATGCCTACAGACAGTCATAGTCACAGGAGTGTTCTTTTTCATTTTACGGTATTTCCACCCACCAACTAGTGGGCTTACTGGGACATGCCAGAGCACAAGGAATGGTCCCAGTACTGTGCAACAACCATATATGGGAATGCTTGGTAGCAAATCAAATGTGGTTGGCCTCAGGAATGGATGCCATTGCAGTAGAAAGAAAGCTTCTTTTAGCTCACAACGATCTAATATTGGGAAATGATACCTGCCTTCACATATATGGATATCGACACCAATGACTTTGTTGAGCATGTCCAGCTAGATATTGATAGCTGCCCCCTAGAATCATAACTTTTACTGTTATATCTCAGTGAATCAATTACAAAAATTATGTTGGCACACGGACTCTGAACCATCCTTCTCTTATTGAATCAGGGTGCATTCACATTTTGGACTGTAGGAGTACCAAGGACTATCCCCTTAGGTGGATTACTCCCAAGAAGATGTACTCATGAATATGATGTTGGTATTATTGAGTTGCTTATATGCAGTTAAAAGGGAGAACTTTTTGGTGTGTCTGTATGTGGAACTTCAATGATTTAAAGGCAAGTATAAGTACATCTAGGTCCATCATTTGGTGATCGAAACCCATCAACTAACTAATGTAACCCATCTCAAATGGTCCTTGATCCAGATATATGAGGCGTAAAAAGTAATAATCTTACAGTGCAGGTCAAGATTTTATGGTTCTCTCCCACCTCTCTTTTAGAGTCTGTCCAGTTAGAGATATTTTGTGTTCTCTCTTTCTTTAGAATTTGCAGTTTTGTGCATGACTATATTATTTTTGTCTTTACAGTCTGTCACTTTTGTGCATCACTCTACTCTCTCTCTCTCTCTCTCTCTCTCTCTCTCTAGAGTTTACCAGTTTTGGCATCAATCTTCAAGAGTTCTTCCACTTGTAAGTTACTGGTCTTGTGAAGTTCTTATTGTTATATGAATTTACTCAATCATAGTATGCTCACGATAAGAAGGGGAGTCTTGGCACAACGGTAGAGTTGTCGTCATGTGACCTTAAGGTCACAGGTTCAAAGTGTGGAAATAGTCTCTCGCAAAATGTAAGATAAGGCTGCTTACTATTAACCCTTGTAGCTCGCCCCATCCCCAGACCTCGCATATGCAAGAGGTTCAAGCACTGGGGGTGCCCTTTTATGGTATGCTCATGATATTCAGTTTATCAATCATAGCACCTCAAAGTCTCATTCTTCGTGCAGTTCTATGTTCAAATTGGAAAATATTATGTTACCTTTCATTTGACTTTCCAAGCGCTTCCCTTGTACACCTAAGAAAGCAGTGTTTAAAAGATATGAACTTGAATCACCAAATTAAGTCATGGACATTATTGTACACGGTCACCGTATATAAGTCTCACGATGAACCCATAGAACTCGATGTAATACTTTGTCCAATGGCTAACTTTGTGCCTTTCGCGTCATACAATACACAAAAATTGATTTGGGCAAGTCCATACTGAAGCTTATGTTGGAAGTGTGAATATGGACATAGGGCTGGGGTATCTTTAAGGGGGCTACATGTCCCTCGTCAATCTAGATTAGACCACTAATCTAGTGAATCCCATCATATGGTTCAGTGCACGTTCGGTCTGTCCCGTTTGATTTGAAGCTTTAAAGACTGGCTAATAAAAAGGGCAGCTCTAGTGCACAACACGTATGTAGGGTTTGGGGAAGGGGCAGATTATAAGGGTCAATGGTACACAATCTTACTTTGCATTTTGTAAGAGGTTGTTTTCACGCCTTAAACCCATAACCTCAAGATTGCCGACGACAACTTTGTCATTGCACTAAGGCACCCCTTCTCCTTAAAGATTGGCTAACGAAGGACTTAATTGGTGGCCAACGTTTAACGTGTTGAAGTTTGATAAGAGAGTTAAATTCACCCTTTTAAGCAAAGATGGCTATGGCTGCTTAAGGAGCCAAAGTTCCACCATTCATTTCCGAGGAAGTCCCAATGTGTGGACAAATCAATAGCCTTTCAGGGCGCAGTGCTTAGCCGATGAATATTTCATTGAACTGCCCGTTATCTTCTAAAGAGTTAACAGAAGTGTTCTTGGACGCTGTGGACTTGAGGCTACCGAATCTCCTTATCATAATTATGTTAGAAGTTAGAACACGTTATGGACTTGACCTCCGTAAGTAACCAAAGTGGGGCAGTTCTAAGAAAACACCTTAGTGGGGTTGTGCTTTGTGGCATTCAATAGCAAAAAATAAAAATAGGAAAAGAGAATCCCAAAATGACTTTTGCCACTGACTCTGAAATCTCGTCTAGCTAGGTCTTACTTTTGGATGACCTGACTCAATTGTTTGGTGTCTTGTTAAAAATCATGGCCATTGGATGCTTCTACTTATGAATTTATTACCATTAGATGCCTTTCATTGCCTTTGGTGTCTAAAATACCCTCTCTTATTTTCCAAAATGCCCTTTCTTTTATTTTCTAGGGGTAGATATCCTAAATATATTGTCACGTCTGTCCAGATATTCTTTTATATACATTGTTTCTTTGTGGATAAAAGTTTTAGTTTTCTCCATTGTCTCATATCATGGCATCTCCCAAAAGGCAGATAGAAGGTGAACTTTCATTACAACTCAAATATCGGGATGAATGAGAAGCTTTATACATGAATATTCATGCTAAACTAATGGGTATACATGTTTATTATGCCTACAAATAAAAGATGCATGCCTTAGCACAGATCGTCTGATTGAAATGACAATGCCCGTAAAGGGCAGTCCCGGTGCATGAAGCTCTTGCCTATGCGGGGTCCGGGAAAGGGATGGACCACAAGGGCCTATAGTTCACAGCTTTACTTTGCATTTTTGCAAGGGGCCTTTTCAACACATTGAACTTATGACATCAAGGTCACACGACGACAACTTTTACCATTGCGACAAGGCTCCCCTTTTGACAATGCCAATACCCATATATTGTGGTAAAGAGAGATATGTAAGTCGAACCCACGACCTCAAGGTTACAAGATGACAACTCTACCGTTGCGCCAAGACTCCCCTTCACGGAATTTCACAAAGCTCATGAAAATTACCAGGCAGAAGCCCTAAATAATACAGATAGGATTCCCAGATGCTTCAAATCCTCCAAACATCTGCAGTCCTTTTGTTTTCTCTTCACTGAGATCCAAACATCTTGAAATACGAAAGCATTTTTCGTATGAATACAGTCATTGTTCATCTGAAGTTGGTTCTATAGTTGTTTCAGCTAATTTATCTCAGAAATTAAGGAATTTTACTTAAATCAATTGGTTTGTGGCATTTAGTAGGAAAATTGTTTGCGTAATTTGGAAATATGGATTTTTTAAGAAAATCATTTTCATCTGAGTTTTACCGTGAATATTGTTTTCTGCTGTAAAATTTCGGACTAGGAGTCTGACTTGGGTTAGTTACTTGATGAAAGTGAACGGCTACTATTTGGCGACACTCCCAGAGGGTTCAAATAGCGACCAAAATGAGGAATTGGCAACAGACCTCTGGGAATCTGTCGCGACAGACGCTAGGTGGCCTCAAAAAACAATGCAAATTCCCAACATTTGAAGTAAAAATATATATTTATAAACAAATATAAATAAAATAGATTTAAAAATCCTACTCATGAGTATTTTTTAAAGATTGCAGAACTTAAAATATGAACGTAATGCAGACTTTGAAAAATAAGTCGACTCGGAGCCAATGTAGTGAAAAACTTAGATAACTTGCAAAATATGGAGATATATTACTATGAAAAAAAATCCACCAATAAAAGTAATTTTCCTGCCTCGGAAAAATAAAGCCGATTCCTAGATACAGAATGCAGGAAGTCTAAAACTGCATAGACGATGCTCATTTTGATGCCATGTCTTTGAATAACCCATAAGTCACCTCAAGTTAACTTGCCTCTAATATAATCTCCCTAAAAGGTTGGCATTCTGGTAGAAAAAATAAACTATATCGAGTCAAGAGCATCGTCTTTGATATATAAAATAGTGAATGCAAGAATCTACGGTGGATCATGTCTGACAAGTCGCACGTTGCTTTCTACCTCATCATTTTAATAGAAGTTTTACCATAACATTCCTCTAATTTGGAACTAAATGAGTCATTCAATGGTTAAGACCTGGCAAACGAAGGAAAAGATGGGTCATCCAAATAGCTGGATCTTAGAAAGTCACGCCACAAAGCTTCTCCATGGCAACTTGATTTATTATTTTGAGATATAAATGGATGAGCCAGAAGTTCCATCGTGCAGTGTATTAGTGACTAGTTGACTGGTTGTGCAACTGTTCAAGGAGTTGCACGTAGGGGTGTCGATTGGTTAGAACAGACTCATGCGACTGGAACTTTCTTTTCGGTGAAAGCATCCAACTGGATTCGGTCAGTACCTTTGTGCTCTTTTTTTCTTCTCCATTGACGTAAGGATGGTGCAGGAAGTAGGCCTACTTCTTCATTTATCCTAGCCATTTATGTGGAAAGCTCAGCTAGGAATTGAGTCGGGTTCCAAATTCAACCCTACCTGGGAATACAGGTGATTGGCTGCTAAATACACCAAACATCATAGTGTTAGCACCAAAAAATAAAGTACTTTCAAAGAACTTTGTCACAAATCAAGAAGATGAATTGCCATCTTGCTCAAGCAAAACAGGGTACATCAACGAGACATACAGCCCCCAAGGATTCTTAGGTGGATCATGAAGAACAACTCTCCGTAAATGCTTGTATGAGCTCTGCTAATTTAAAGAACGCCTACAACTATATGTAATACCAAGTATGTTCTTGACGGGTAACTTCTAAATTTACCCTCATGAATCAGGTCTAATCTATAGAAGGGGAGCCTTGCGCAACGATAAAAGTTGTTGTCATGTGATATTGATGTCATGGGTTTAAGGCATGAAATCAGCTTCTTGCAAAATGCAAGGTAAGACTGCCTACTATAGGCCCTTGTAGTAAGCCCCTTTCCCGGACCCCACATAGGCCGGAACTTCATGTGCACCGGGGCTGCCCTTTTTAATCAGGTCTAATCTATAACAAAGTCTACCGGATGAAGTTTCCACTTTTTTAAGTAGCAAGGTTGGCCAAAAATTGGTTTAGTTCAATGGACGGAAAGCTAGCTGAATTCCAACGCAACGCATGGCAGACATAATTAGCAAAATCCTTCTTGTAATGGATGTTTTCGTTAAAATTTCAGGTTTGACACAAAATCAGGTTCTTTCCGATTAGGATTAACATATAATCAAGCATGAACCCATAAGATACGAATCTGTTGGTGACTCTTTCATTCAACAAAATAAGAGCTAAGAGAAGACAAATAATTGCAAGCTTGGTCATGTTAGAATAGATTATGTGATTCCAAACTGATTGGTACAGGTGAAAGCGATTCCTGAAGCATAGCAGACTCCGTCCGGGTCTTGGTGCAACTAAAACGGCAGGCAATTTGAGGGAAAATACCTACAGCAGACAGTTGATAAAGCTGGTTAGATGAGTATAAAGTACACCGAGTTGATAAGAACATCCATCAATCACTATCCTTGATCACCACATATAAACACAGCCACACACATGATCGAGAAAAGGAAATTGGTTTTGTTTCTCCTGTTGCAAATCAAGGCAGTTTAACAATGTTAGCGTACTGGTAGTCACATATAATGCACTCCTGAGATTACACCCTCTCTAACTCGGACATATGTTTATCTAACTGGTCTTTGAGCTCTTTCCTCCATCCTTGAATAAGGCTTTCGTGCTTCTTAATCAATTCAGATTTGGTCTTCAATTCTTCTTCCATCATTGCGATCTCCTAGCAAAAACAAGTCAAAGCACAACAAATTAGATGGGCAGTGTAGAACCTTCTCCAAGTTTAGGAAATAAATAACAGTTTATCTGAAGTTCAGTAGAGACAATCAGCAGTTTCTGAATCTACAAATTTAGTTGACAAGAAGGAAGGACAGATACCATTGATTATTATCAAATGTTAGAATTTAATTACAAGACTACCTTACGAAGCTTTTCATCCTTTGGAGGTTGATCGTCATGTTGTAGACTGATAAAATACAGTTGAAGCTTTTTCGCTGCTTCCATGAAATCTCTTGCATGCCTTTCAACATCAACTGCAAGAAGCAAAACATAACCATAATTCACATGTGAAGAATACAAATACAATGTATATGTAACTGCAACCAAGTGCTTGGAGTCTCATTCCCCAGTGTCTGTTCTGATTAAGAGAACCATAACCCGTTCATGCTCTCGCCAGTAACAGGTTTGTATGACACAGAACACCAGATTCAGTCATCATATCAAGCAACAATACAAGGACACCGAACTGTAACATTGACCTGAATCATGACACTTATTCAAGCCACAAAAGGAAAATTTTAACCTTCCCGGGATGATTCAGGAAAAGGAAATGGACCATAGACCACACTGTACTGTGGGGTCCAAATGGCAGGCAGCAGCAACTGTTAACTTGTGCAATCCAAGACAAAATCAGATGGAATCCAGAGATCATGTAACAGGACTCAAATAATCATTTATTATGAAGTGTTGTGCCTTTTGTACTCAAAACATTTCTACAAGGTCAAAATGCCGAATACTTGACCAAACATTCCATCACTAGGACAGCCCCAAAACTTTCGCATTAGAATGCAAGCCCTTATTTTCAATTAAATAGATAAAGAAAGGCAAAAGTTACATGCATCTAAAGAGCTTTAGTAATATGCTTAAATGGTGTTGGGTCATGGAAGAAATAACAGCAATTTCCCAACTTATCCATATTGAACATGTAAAGCAGCGCCTTACCATGTCAAAATATATGGGTGGTTGACCCTGTCTGAACTGTAGATGACCAGACAACAATCTAACCCTATGCTTTCCTCGACCAAGTAAACTTAACCATATTGATTTCTCGACTAGCAACATGAATGTTTCCAAGAATCAATTTTCAAAATTCTAGAAAATATTCCCAAGTTGAGTTTAAGTCTTTAGAAAATCAACATATATTCATCTCTCAAGTACAGGAAGTATTTATAGTCTGCTGTGTACTTTAGGCCCTTGTGGTCCGCCCCTTCCCCTGACCCCGCATAGGTGGGAGCTTTGTGCACCGGGGCTGCCCTTTATCTTCTGTATAGTCAACAAATTGACATATAACAAGTTCACAACTCAACACATAAAGCTTATACATCTAGCCATGAAATAATCATAAAGTTAGTATCATTTATGCATGAGTGAGCAAACAAGCTGCCAGAATGTATCACAGAAAGAAGGAATGATCTGAATGAGAATCTGTACCCAGTAACAAATTCCTCTCTTTGTGCCTCAAATTAGAGCAAGGGAGAGGCCATAAAATTAACCCCAGATGTCTGGAAACAAGAAAGCAGTCAAGCATACCACAGCCATCCATTTGTCAATGAAACGACATGGGTTGAGTGGTCTATCAGCTCTTTTCTCTTGATCTTGTATGCCAACCCAAGTATCCAATGATGGTTCAGCAGTAAATTCAAGAGAGAACAGCTTTGAAGAAGATAATGGTTCTAACATTACTTATTGACTTAACAGAATTCATCAGCATCTTTACTGTTGTATCAGTGAGATGGTACTAAAAAAGATTCAATTATTAGATATTTTACCAGACTATTATCACTATTGTCCCTAATATTATTGCAAAAACAAAAAGATTATTTAATCATATTAACATTTGTAACGTTCTTCTAACAGGGCCCAATTGATTGGACCGTGTAGATGAACCAGCATTACTATCTACACTGAGTGATAGAGACAGTTTTTTGTTTACAGGGATTCCTCCTATAAAGTGTCCATTAAAACCACCAATCTTACACAAGATGAAGCTCCAAGTGATGAATTAAGGCCCTAATCGTGTTGGGTTACTGTTGAGCGCATATTACGAGATGGAAGCTTCCCCTGTGTGAATAACATAGGTATTTCAACAAACATCTAGTCTACAAACCAGAAATTGGCAGGCCAGGATCGAGAATCATAAAACAAGCTCTCTTCAGTCAATGTACACACAAACATAAGTGGGACGTAGACGAGAACTATGTATGTGAAAGAGTTGGATACAGGTAAAATTTGTTACTTTGATGAGAGGGATGAGAAGAACGATCAATAGCTTGAAGTTCTCTGGCAGGTAAACAAGGGAGCAAAGCTGCTTCCAACGCCATCACGCAGCCAATCATGTCTTCTTTGCCTGCTGATTGCTGCTGCTGTTGTTGATCCAGAGCGTGTGATTGTTCTATCTGTTGTCTGTCCGCCATGGAAATCAATTTGAAAACGGATTTCTGTCAGCAAACGTAGATAAGAAATCGCAAATGTAGAACAGAGTTCGGGTTTTGAATTCTCTCGAAATACTACTTGGCCCTTCAAAGCCCAGTGGCCCAGCCGGATGCCCCAGATTGGACCTTTGATTGAATTTTGGAGCCTTGTCTAACATTTAGCACATACAAGCCCACCATGTGCAGCTTGGTGCACGAAGTTTCCGCATATGCAGTGTCTGAGGAAGGAGCAGATCATGAAGGGTCTATGGTATATAGCTTTAAAAATGCAAGAGATTGTTTCTATAAGTCGAAGCCGTAAACTCTAAGTCACATGAAGACAAGACTACCGTTGGGCTCTAGGTAAAATTTAACCCCACTCAATCCAGGCCACATGGAGAACAGCAGGATTACGGTTGATGATTTGTGCCATCAATTTAGGTAAAACAATAGCAATTGGGCCCATAGATCAAGTTACACAATTCAATAGTTTAGCCAAGCCAATAAATCTTACCTGCAGTAACCACTAACCAAACCATCCCGATCATTTAATTAGTAGGCCTGTCGCTAATGACCCATTCATTCTTATCCTAAAAATTCATACACCAGAACACTGTTTCTTCTTCTCCTAGGTACAGAACAACCATGGTTTAGTCATCGTACAGGCTACAGGCATGGTCTCTTTCTGTAAATTCTATCAATCTTACCAATTTTAATCAAATCTGTGCAAGGTAAATGGGTTACAATTTCTTGCTTGCATTTCTTTAGGCAAGCTGGGTTTTTCTGAAAATTAGTAGTTCCAAGATTATTTGAAAATAGCCAAAGCATCTCTTAAGTAAGGATTGTTCCACAGAAGTAACCTTAATTATGACATCAAGTCAGCCACCTCAGAAATATATTAGGTAGTAGGTTAGAGTCACAACTTTTCCCTTCGGCCGGATATTAGAGTTAGAAGTGTGAGTGAGTGAATAATTTGCTTTGTAAATTCTTCACTTGTTAAAAACAAATAACCTAGACCCAAGAAACCAGACTCTGCTTATGCTAGGTCATAGGTTCAAGTCGCTTGTGGGTTTGGAGTTATCCATAAAAACTCCTTTCTGGTTGATCCCAATTAAAGCCTAATATGATACTAGCCCCATTAGTTCTTCTAGAGAAATTAGTATTTCCAGTGCTGAAACCGACCACAGGTTTGGCCAAAAATTAGCAGCCCTGAATGGTCTAACTTGATTATTTATAAATTCTGATCGTAAGTACTTGTGCAAGCCACAACCACTAGATTATGAGATGTGGCACTCAAGCAACTTGGCTAAGTGCTGGAACCATCATGTGCTAAGCCCATTACTACCTTAAGGCCTTGACAAAACACGAGCTCTTCCTTTCATGAGTCATCATAAGGGCGCCTAAGCAAACGCCCCAACATCCAAACAATAAAGCACAGAGGAGGACAAAAGCCTCTCAAATTGTCCAATTGATATAGGAGAATGTATATGGGCAGCAAAACATACAGTGAGCTTGTGGTTGATGATCCAAACCATTCATTTATAAGGATATATGCTGGATAGGCTACCCCAAATCTTCTCATCCAGATCACCCTTTAATTGAGCAAGACCTAACTAGCAGCTGTTTTTCAACTAAGCCATGTCTTCCCTTGCCTCCTAATGACCATGCTAGGATGACCCAAATAATCTGTGTAGTGCTAGATTGAAATAAATCGTGTGTTTTTTTCATTGTCAATCAGTACATTATATATAATAATACATGAATGAAAGTGGAAATAATATATATCATATCCCTTGCTTAAGGGGCAATCTGATCTGATAGGATCTGTAATATCTTTAACAAATTCTATCCGATAATATCTCTAACATCCCCCCTCAAGTTGAGGAAGCTGGCAAAGGTAGTAATGGAAGCTTGGAAGATAATGAATTGAAGCGGGCTATAGAATGAGATTTGGTGAGGAGATTAGCCAATTGCAAGTCGGTAGAGAGGTGAGAGAGAAAGATTGTATCATTCTGGTAATGATGACGAACTAGATGACAATCAATCTCAACATGCTTAGTGTGTTCATGAAAAACATCATTATGAGAGATGTAGATTGCACTTTTATTGTCCCAATAAAGAGTGGTTGGAGAAGCTTGTTGAAGAAGCTTGTTGAAGACCAAGATCTCCTAGTAAAGGACGAAGCCACACAACCTCAGCAATAGTAGCTGCATATAACATTCTTAATTTTTAAATCCTAAATTAAGTAAACTTTGGAAAATGTTAAATTGAGATGAAAAGAATATATTGAATTTTCTATATTTGAAGTTTTATAAGTGAAAAACTTAATAGATACTAAATTTTGTGTTAATACTTCTATAATTGGATAGTACTTGAAAAGATGATTCAAATGGCACCAAGTTTGCTTAAATTGGAGCTTGGATGGAAGAGATATGAGGATTTATAATGTAGCAGACATAATGATTCTGCTTTATAATGTAGTAGACATAATCATTACACTTTTACTGTAGCAACCCTGTATTTGCTACAGTTCTTCCTTCTCGCCGATCATAACCTCTGCCACTCTCGTTCTTTGCCTACATTTTTTTGACATTGCACCTTGCTCTGATACCAGAATGTTGGGGTTTTTAGCCCTACCTAGGAAGATTAACTGTGACACCTCGGGTTTTACAAACCTTTTCCCCATAATAATAAAACTAATAATATATTTTAAGAAATAAACGGGATCCCTAAAATAAAATTTAGAGTATAAAAATTTTAGCGCAGCTTTAAAAGAATTGATTGAAAGCGAAAACTTTAGGGGGCAACCATATTCAAAAACTACAATCACAAATAACATTAAAACCTTCATACTCTGAGCATGCTCGATTCAAAACCACAATAAATACATGGGCTAATTAAAGACAATAATAAGTTAAGTCAAATGTCACCAGGTTCCATCCATAATCACCACAATATTTCCATCTAAACTTTAACATCATCCATACAATAATATGGGTCCAATCTATAAAAATATATCTACATCTAAGAAAGTCTTAAAAGTCTAGTACAAGAAACATACTCTAATCTATGTTCGAATAAGGAAATAAAATGGATGGTCTTCTTCCAAATCACCGCTACTCCGCCTACTTTCCCTTTTTGTTATCACGTTCCAAATCTGAGGCATTGCAAAACAAAGCAATGCCTCAGCATGCTATGATTGTGTAGGTGATTATACTCAAATGAAGTTTAACAAAATTTACAATATAATTCTTATAAAGGAAACATACTTAAGACACGTCAAATAACCGAACGCTCAGAATCACAAACTTTCACAAAACAGGCATCGAGTTAAATCAGGATGGCATGCAAGGCATGATCAAAATACAAAGGTACGTACATCAAAACAATACGGGTCTATGTCTATAGGATAGTATGCATGTGATCATGATAAACAAGACATTATATCAAAACAATACTAAAAATGTCCTAAGATACTCAATCACCAGTGATGTGTACCCATATTAACTCTGGGTCCCTCCCATGCAGCCCGCATCAGCCCTCGAAATCCCTCACGGCTTAGGCCCAGCTTGCCCCTGTTCACCCCACATATAAATCCATATGAACATGCAAAATAACTATATGGGCTACTATGTTGCAGTGGCAACGCCATCAAGATTTGAACCACTGCTGCTCCCTGTCGACATCCAAACAGGAGACTTTCTCCATCCCAATGGGAAGGAATGGACCCGTAGGAGGGACTACTCATGATACCACTACCTACGTACATGGCCTTGTATTACTTAAGGGCGGTGTCTAATTATCATCATCACAAAGTTAGAGGGCGGGTGGCCAACCCTACAACCCTCCTAGCATAGTACCCACTGGGTGGAAGCACCCGTCGTAAATTATCGACAAGATATAAATCATATAAATCATGTAAGGCGCTATAAATAACCCCAATAAATACGATCAAAGCTCATGTCAAGATAGTGCATTACATGTAAACATAGTTATTAACAAATTGAAATGTCATGCTACAACATGAAAATAGGGATCTATTTATGTGCCATGAGAAGACATAAAACACATGTCTCAAAAACTTTAAAAATCCACTCATGGTTATTGAAATCACGAAGTAATTGAATGAAATCACCTACCTCAATAAATGTAGTGCTCCAATCAAGCGCGTGAAAGTATCATGTTGCGCGCTCTAACGTACCTGTTACATTATAAATTCTCCATCATTTGACAATTTAATGATGTTTATCTCTCTAATATCCTACGTTATCTCACATTTGATGTATACCATCAAGATCTAAGGCCTTATCATCCATTGATCAGCCTGATTGAGATTGTCTCACAACATTCAGTGGTTTAACCCTTAAAAAGGAATTTACATCTAGATTTTCAAGTCAAATCTAGGTCCGTGTCGTCGATACAGTCGCAACACCTCTTTCAAATCACGATTTGGACCTCTGTAGCTCCTAAAAATCAACTTTTTATAAATGGATAGGTTAGAGGACCCTAAAAATTCTTTAAAAAAAACCGTGCGTCGCACGTGCGTGCATGTACCACTGGTACTTGCGTGTGCATCGTCTTCGTGCTTGCGCGTGTTGCTTGTGTGCACATGTGGCGCGCAGCGGGTGGTGTTGCTTGTCGCGCGCATGTGCCATCTGCACATGTGGCGTCTGTGTGGCGCCTACATGGCACCTACGTGGTGTGCGATAGTTGTGATGCGTGTCCCTGCTGGTTTGCCGTTGTCGAAGAAGACAGTCGAACTCCGGTCGCCGCCGGCGACGCTGAGGTGTCCAAATGGTGCGATTTTTGCACCGTTTCACTCAGTTTTTTGCATAGATCCCATTTTTAGGTACCTTTTCAACCAACTCTGTTATTATCTAGTGTTTTTACATGATTTTTGTCTCGTCCCTAAAATTTCTCCTTCTATTGTTTTATGAGTTTTCTCGGCATCCATAGCCGTCCGATCATCATAAAAATTCATGGGTTTGTTTTTCTTATTACCATGCACAAGATGAACAGTTCAGATCATGATTTGATGCAGTTTCATCAATTTACTTTAATAAGAATAATAACGCCTACTATTTCATTGGAAAACAACAATCCACACCATTTTTCGACATTAAAACGACAGAAACTATAAGAAAAGAAAGGAAAATGACAGATGGTGGCCTACAGTGGTCAGATCGTCACTGTGCGCGCCTGATAGGGGAGTTTCACATTGTTGCCTGCGTCATCAACATGGAACCCGAGAGGAATAGTTTGGCTGTACAAAAGATAGGGCAGGCTTTTATAGCCTCATCGTGGGTCTCACACCTTGCAGGTCCATGTGTATTTACTATTTTATCCTTTATTATTATGTAATTATTTATTTGGGTTATTACATTAACACACGCATAGCACGCACAAGAACGCCAATTTTAATGTGGTTCGGCCAAGATGCCTATGTCCACAGGATACAGAGCAATTTCACTATAAAATGGAATGATACAAAGGGAAGAATTACAGAGGATATTACAGGCTATTTACAAGATGGGAATGCAGGGAATGGTTTTCTAAATTGATTCTCTAATCATCCCTATTTATAGGGATTTTCAGGGCTTAATTTCAACAAAAAAACATGCTCCAGGTCTTCAGTCAGTGGCTGCAATAGTTGACAAAGGGGCCAAAGGCGCCTACCACAATTGACGTCGGTGGTCAAATTCGGTGCCATAGTGTTTGAAAAATGTATAATGGTATTGGACTCCACACAAGGAGGGGACCATTGACTACCAATAGTTAGTATGCGAAGCAGGGAGTTCATAGAAGTAAAACTTTAGTGTTTATTCTCTGTGGTTGCTCATTTTGGTGATGTGAACTACTGCTAGGTGCTAATCACAGTGAATAAGGCTGATGATTGTTATCCCTTGCTAGACGGGACCATTACATGTGGACTTAGAATGGAAACCAAGTGAAAACCGCATAAGCAGACTATTAAGCAAGATTCACCCTTTTCTTCCATCATCCAAGGGAGCAAACTTCCAAGACCAAAATTCCTTCTTAGAGGGTGCCATAGAATTTGCAACATATAGGTTTTGATTTCAAAAGTGATGGTCAAAACTAGCAATGTTTCCTTCTATTTTGGGGGGTACATGCAAATGTTTTTTCGCAACAAGCTAGTAGGTTGCTAGTTTGTCAAACATGACTTGGAGATGCTAGTGAAAGTATTATCTAAACTAATAGCTGCTTGTGGGCTGGTATATCCATATAAATTTAGGAAAATTTCCCATTTGCTAGCTATAAAGACCAAATTGGCATGGATGATAGCAAGGTCTAAGAATACCACTTTATAGGAGGTTTCTAATGCAATTCATTGACGCAGTGGTTCATTTCATCCATACTGTAGTCTCTTGCAGCCATGTCATTGCTCAATCACTACCTGGCTCTTAATTCTTATGTTTCTTAAGTTAAAAATCACAGTCAGTAATGTTTATGGTAAAATATCTAAAGGATGTGGAATTTTGGTACGCGGCCTATCTAAGCCATTCCCGACCTGGTACATGGTAGTTAGATCCACAAAAAAGGCAAAGAGACAAGTAAAGGTGGCCAAAAAAATTTGTGGTTTGATTTAACAAATGTGCCAAACTTCATCTGTACCCATAAAAAAAAAAAAAAAAAAAAAAAAAACCCAAAAAGGGCCATTACATTCGAAGCATTCTATGTTTC
Source organism: Warburgia ugandensis (assembly GCA_035236585.1). Taxonomy (NCBI): domain Eukaryota; kingdom Viridiplantae; phylum Streptophyta; class Magnoliopsida; order Canellales; family Canellaceae; genus Warburgia; species Warburgia ugandensis. The sequence goes on from CP141133.1 coordinate 6,232,443, forward strand.
TGCTCATTTGAGCTTGTAAATATGAAATTTGTTAGCTGGCATGAGTGATGATACCATTCCTATTGGTAACTCCAATTAATTAATTTAGTATCACCATAAGATCACGGGAGCATGATTATCATCCTTTTAGGGTCTTAAAGTTCTTCCAACTTGTGGAGGAAATCTCTTTTGATGTACATCTTTAAACGTCAAATAGTTGGCCCTACTACAAATGACGATTGCATTGAATTGGTTGCAATTGTGACCCACCAGTCAGTGTGCAACTCACAGCGAGAGGTCCGGTCCTCTTGGAACCATGGCCTCACAATACGATTGGACAATCTCAAACATCTAATAAAGTGTGCATTATAACTAAATTTTGCCTTAAATTTAGCTGACTATTTGTGCAAAGGTAAGCTACTCAGAAGAGGTTATGATTGTTTAGTTAGTGAGACTTTTGTTAGGCTATGTATGCTTGAGTTATTCTATATCATGAGGTGTGCTCCACAACTTCAGTGATTTAAGCTTTTTACTTAAAATGCAGCTTGTCTTATTTTTCTTTGGGAGAGTGCTTGTATGAGAGCATATTCCTCATAAGAAAGAGTTGAGAATAGAGTTTTTTTTTTCTTCTTCTTAGAGCGAGAAAACTAGAAAGAAAGAAATGGGTTTCCACCCTCCATTATAGAGAGTAAGATTAAATAAGAAGAAAGAGATTTCTTGTACACTTGAGAGAATGTGGTTCTCAAGTAAGGTTTACCTTGGAAAGAAGAAGACTTGTAATTCCTTTCTTGATAGTAGATTTAGTGCATTGGCCCATAATTTTTACCTTTCAATTTGAGATAGGTCATTACATAAATTATTCTGTATTCTGTATTCTTTTATCTTTATTTTTCCATTCATTACCTGTGGTTTATGGGCTAGCTTGTTGCTATTTACCATCTTATGCATTTATATAAATTCAAAAATGATTCACATACTGTGACAACCCGGGTTTTATAACACATTTTGTAATACATTTTGCAAAGACAGGGCAGTGGAAATTCTTTTCTCTAGAACTTATTTTGTAAAACCTAAGTCATCACTTCATACATAACATAAGTAGAATTTTGTATAAGATAAAATTTCATTGAAGGAATATACTTTTGTTAAATTACAAGTTCTATTCAGTGGTTCATAGTACACACCCATGGTATTATTACAATACTTGTCCAAATTACATAATCCAAAATTCAAAGCTCATCATATAATAAAAATTGTCAATTCAATAGAATGCTCCCAAATAAAATATAAGTCTTCAAGGGATATACCCTGATCAATTATTTTTCCAAATCTTCTCAAGTCTTGAGCTCTAATTCTCCTTCTCTGTATTTGAGATATTATAAGCATTCAAACATTTACAATATCTCAGCAAGCTATGCTTGATAGGGAATTCAAAAAGCATAATAATTTGACAGTATAATCCTAATACTTCATAATTCCATTATTCGTAAATATACTCATGGATGAATCTCTTTACTTTGTCATATATGTACATCCTTATGGATACATACTATACATGGATAAATCCATTAAAATCATAAAAATAGTTAAATAGCATTCCCTAAACTAAGTTGATCAACTCTTTCCACAATAGGAAATCCATATTTCAGCTAGTCCTATACTAGGAATTTTTTTTCTTGGGAAATACTGGTAATATACAATTACCTGGCAATTCATCATGCTAAAACATAAGGCATTTTACTATGCCAATCTCATATGCATCATAGTGAAAAATAATCAAGTACTACCATGTTTTCAGCTTGATCCGTACTACCATCCTTGGATAACTCCTCCATGCTCCACTGATACCATAGTGGATAAATTATGTCATTGCCCATATGGGGAGACAGGAATTTCATAGTGGTGGCCTTCCCATAATTACCCCACCCAACTTTCAACCTCTCTTTAGGCTTGGTATCTATCATATCATAATTTCAGGAAGCAGGTGGTCAGACCCTCATAACTCTCCTAGCATAATATCCTTAGGCTCATGCTTGTTAAAACAAAACCACAGGCCTCCATGCTTGTATGGAAAATATTTCTTATATGTATCAGACAATCTGTCTATTTACTTAGGGTTGGAATATTTCATATTTTCCTATTTAGTTAGGGTTTTCCCTCAACTCAACACTTAACCATTTCATATATATATATATATATATATATGTTCTCATCATAATGGTTGGATCATATGGATTTCAAAGGGATTTATTACAAGTATTTACATTATACTTGTCAACATTTCTAGACATAAGATCATGTATTCAACATGCATTTCTCATGTAGATGCATTCATAAAATCTTCCTACCTCAATAAGGTATTATTACTCCTTGAAGTCTACTATAGTCTTTGATCAACATATATCTGTCAAACCATACGTATAATGTCATCTTCTATCCAAGGACAAATACTACATATTCTTTTGATCATCCTTAACTAGGATGATTCGAATCTTTCCTCCTTGAATCATATATGATCAAGGGTTCAGATTTTCTAATATAATAACTCTATATTACAAGTATAATCATACAACAACAGTTTACTCTAAATTTTGTATTTCTTTTCTTTTGTTGTTTTTGATCATTCAAGATCTCTCTTGGATCTTGTTTGATCATCCTTATCTTATTTATAATTTTTATTAGGATTAGATAATTTGCTAACCTTTTATTTTATTATTATTATTTCTTAACTAGTTAGTGTTTTATTGGTTTGAGGATAATTTATTCACTCCTAATTCTAGACAGCCCCTCTTATTTTCAATTGACTAAGGCTTACCAACTACAGTTTGCTAAAAAAGTGGTTAATTCAATCATCATGTAAGGAAGTGTTTAGATCTCAACAAACGTCATTAGAAGGTAGGAGAAGAGCGAGACTCTATTAGAGAACTCCCTTAACTACAATTTTCAACGTTCACTAGAGTGACCTTAGCTTAACCTTGTATAAGGTTCCTATGAGCTCGTATACTCTAAATTTATCTATACTTGATTTTTTATTAATTTCCATGAATATCCATAATACCATTCATGGAGGTTTATTATTCTCCTACTTTGGGCCAAAGAGATGGTGAACCATTCCTTATATTTTCTTACTAACTATAGCCCTTACTACTTAAGTCCAAGTAAAGTCATTCCTTCTTATTTGTGTTATGAAACTCCAATTTCTCATTAGGTTACATTTTTGGTGATTTATGCTCTTTATACCATAACTAATTAATAATTAAATCTACTAAGAAGATTTGACAATAAATCAATTATAAACTTTAAAAGCATAAGCCAATGTAAACCTAAGAATAATGGTACAAGGTACTTACATTTATACTAGCATGATCCCTAAATAAATAATGTACTTAACTTAAAGGAATCAAATTAAACTAACATAATCTCTATGATTGCCAAATCTACTAACATTCTAAGATAATGATACTAATTAATAACAATTACACTAACATAGTCCTAAGATTGCCAACTCTATCAATTTATAAATAATCTAAGGCAATGTAAAACAATTATACTATAAGTTAAGAATTAAACTAGCATGGATCCTATTTCATGCCATAAATCAAAATCATAATTCAATTAATAAGTAAAGATAATTAAAATAACAATTTAAGATTATTAAAGTCTTTTAATATGATCCAACTATTAGAGTTTATGTCCATCCCTTTGATCTTAGGGTTTTAATCACATTAAAGGTCCAAAGATCATCTTTATATGTTTTTATCATAACTAATTTATGATCTTATAAGATCTCATCATTTATAACTCCATCCAACTCATTGATAAGATTTGATCATGCTTGATCTTATTGATCAAGAAGGTTCCTTTACAAATTTTAGGGCATTTTTAATATAAAACTAGATTCCATCAATTACTTGTAGATATGTCATAATTAACCCTTAATTCCACATATCCTCATCATTATAACATAAATAGATCAGATCCTTAAGGTCTAATCATCTCAGATTTTCAAGATCATGGAAGTAAGAATCTTATTTTCTTTAAATAAAGAGTTTTTTGTAATATTTATTAAAGTTTATTAATTCATAAGAAACTAGACATCACAAGCTTGCCATAACATCTTTCGAATCTTGATTTGGAGTTTAGAAGACTATGAAATTTTAATTTGAAGTTCACAGTCATTCCAAGGGTCCATATTTGATCTAGGCACAGTGGAACGATGGCTAGATCGCTCTTGGCGGAGTGGGTGGCGTCCCCATCACTGGGAAGTAGGCTGCGTTTGCTCACCCACCACCAGCCTTCATGAGAGATGAATGCTTTGCACACGGTTCACATGCGTAGAGATGTTCCCGCGGGATGTTCAGAAAGGTGCGTCTTGAGAGCCCGTCTGATATGTAAGAGATCAGACAATCTGTTCTAGACCGTCCAATCAGATCCCTTCAAATCTATGATAAAAAACTCAATTAAAATTTTCTGTGACCACTCCTAAGGGTTTTGGACTCTTTTGAATCTATTGGATGGCTCAGATTTTCAATCTGAGTCCTCTATGATGTAGATTTAGAGGGTTTTTCACTAAAACTTGATTTTTCCAAAAATTAATAGAAAATCAAATTTAGTGAAATTAAAAATATCAAACATGACATAAAATGAATATAGAATGATATCTACCTACCTAATTTTCGTAGAAATAAAGAATTGATGCCAAAATAAATAAATTCTTGCCATATGTCATAACTCACCAAATAAATCTTGATTTATGTTTTCCCGTTGATTGAACCATTGGATCTTGAAATTACTTTGGGAGTTTTATAAATTGATAATTCAGAACAATATTGACAGTGAGATTTGTAAAAAGAATTTCTAGAACACAGTGGTTAATTGAATTTAAGGTTCTTGTACTATTCTAGAGAGAGGAGAGAGAAAGAGGGAAAAAGAGAGAGATTGGGGAAAATGGGGGAGGAGTTTTGCTTTGATTTTCAGGGGATCTAGAGAATTTTGTGGTGAAGTTTTGAAAATTTTTGTAGAACTTTTAGAGGTATTTATAGGTAGTTTTTGTAATTTTTTTATTTTAATCTAAATTCCACTCAAAATATTAAAATGGGGAGTGAAAATTCCACTACCTCCACTGGGGGTTCAGTGTTAGCTGATGCCTGACTTACATCATTACCGATCTCAGTCCTTACCTAACTTTTGTGGGTCCTACTAAAGAGAGAAATTACCATCTTGCCCTTTTATTTCAAAAAATGGAGAAAAGTAGGCACTATTTGTTTGAACTCGAAATTTAGTGTACTTAGAGTCATTTCGATCGATTTTCTAAGTACATTTCAAATATTCATGTTTTAATTCTTGGTTATGAGTAAAATTATCAATTTACCCTTTTGTTTAGAAAATTAGGGATTTTTCATTTTAACTCAAATTGAACGTACTTAATGTCATTTCAAAATATTTTTCGAGTACATTTCAAATATTCATATTTTAAATAATGGTTTAATCTCTTTAAAAAGAGAATTTCCAATAACCTAATATTTTAGCCCTCAATTTTTGGAAACTCAAACTTTATTGATTTTCTTCAATAATTTACAAAAATCTGGAGTTATTACACATACAGGGAAAGATGTGCTACATTTGCTCTAATCTCTCCAACACGTGGTACCATGGCCTTAGTCGTTTGGGAATCAAGATGAAAAATACTGCAACAAAGATGATTATGCTCAATGGAAGTAATTTACTAATATGGAAGGCTAAGATGAAAGAACTTTAATATTGCAAAGATTTGTACACAATCAATGAAGGAAATGAGCAGGAAACCATGTTGAAGGACAAATGGAAGAAGGTTGATATGAAGGAAATTACTACAATTAGACAATGATTGGATGATGTTGTGTTCTATCACATATCCAAAAATGTCATAATTACCATGAAATAAATTACATGATTTGTACGAGAGAAAGATGGTGGCAAATAAAGCTTATTTGGCAACTTTTGAACTTAAATTAAAGGAAGGGGCTTTGGTAAAAAAACATATAAATAAGGTACAAAGTCTACTGCACCAATTACCCTCTTTGAAGATGGTTTTGGATGAAGGTTGCAAGCATTGTTATTGGTTAATTAATTATTGAAAAGGTAGGAGACTCTTGTACTTTCATTGAGTAATTCAATGCTGGTTGTGTTTTTACCAAGAGTCACATGACTAGTAGCTAGTTAAATAAAAAAACATGAAAAAAGTCATAGAATATTTCTTGCTAGCAAGTGAAGATAAATATAGAACCTCACAAAGGGAGCCATTTGTGTAAAGTCTTTAAGTCTAGGACAAAGTCTAGAAACAATATTGTGTGTTACTATTAGGAATGTAGTGGACACATCAAGTTATATTGTCAAAATGTCAATAAAGATAAAGAAAAAAGGTAATGTGAAAGAAGAAGAAAATATTACTAATGTGGTGAATGATTGTAGCCTAGTTGGTGTAGAGAAAAGTGAAATCCTAAATTTTATCAATTGTGACACAGATTAGGCGATTCATTCTAGCATGTCTTATCATGCAACTCCATGTAAGAACTTGTTCACTTCTTACAAGTTTAGAAAACTTATTTTTTTTTTTTTACATGGGCTGCAAGGAACATAGGAGATTGATGGTATATGTGAGATATATGTTGGAACTAGCATGAGAAGCAAGCTATTGCTAAAGAAGGGCAACATGGTTCAAATTTATACATGAATCTCATCTCTATGGGAAGCTAGATGATGAAGGATATGATACAATCTTTGAAAAAGAAATTCAAAAGCTCACAATAGGTTCACTTATGATTGCTAGATGTAACAATTATGAAACTTTATAGTAAATAAAAGGGCATGCATGCAAGGAGGAGCTAAATGCTACATGTAATAGTTCATCATTGAACTTATTGCATAAAAGGCTTGGCCATGTAAAAAAAAAGAAAGAAGAGAAATACACATATTTGGATAGTTTTCTCTAAATTGAGGTATGTTAATGGGCTCATACCAGTTCACTATCTCCACGATCATAAAATAGATGTCGTAATATACAAAAGATTTTTCCACTGTACAAAACTGTAGGATCGTACAAATACATTTATATCCTCACAAAAGACATAAGAATGAGCAAATGCTACATGTGATGGTTCATTGTCAAACTAATAAAAGGCTTGGGCAGTAAAAAAACAAAAAAAAACAAGGAATATACATGTTAACATAGTTTCCTCTAAATTGAGTATGTTCATGGGATCTTACCAGTTTCACTATCTCCATGATTAGAAAACAGATGTCATAAGATACAAGAGATTTCTATAATGTACAAAACCCTAGGATCCTACAAATACATACATACATACATACATACATACATACATACATACATACATACATACATACATACATACATACATATCTCCTAGCAAAAGACATAATTGGTTAATCAACTATCGAAAAGTTGGGAGACTCTTGTACTTTCATTGAGTAATTCAATGCTGGTTGTGTTTTTAAATGTAGAACCTCATAAAAGAAGCAATTCGTGTAAAGTCTTTAAGTCTAGAATAAAGTCTAGAAGCAAGATTGTGTGTTACAATTATAAATGTAGTGGACACATAAAGATATATTGCGAAAATGTCAATAAAGATAAAGGAAGAAGGTAATGTGATAGAAAAAGAAGAAAATATTACTAATGTGGTGAATGATTGTAGCCTAGTTGGTTTAAAGAAAAGTAAAATCCTAAATGTAATCAATTGTGACATTGATTAGGTGATTCATTCTAGCATGTCTTATCATGCAACTCCATGCAAGAACTTGTTCACTTCTTACAAGTTTAGAAAGCTTGATTTTTTTACATGAATGCAAGGAATATAGGAGATTATGGCATATGTGAGATATACGTTGGAACTAGCATGAGAAGCAAGTTAGTGCTAAAGAAGGGCAACATGGTTCAAATTTATGCATGAATCTCATCTCTATGGGAAGCTAGATGATGAAGGATATGATAAAATCTTTGAAAAAGAAATTTAAAATCTCACAAGAGGTTCGCTTATGATTGCTAGATATTATGATACTTTATAGTAAATAAAAGGGAATGCATGCAAGGAGGGCCTAAATGTTACATGTAATAGTTCATTACTGAACTTATTCCATAAAAGGCTTGGCCATGTAAAAAAGAAAAAGAAGAAGAAGAAGAAGAAGAAGAAGAAGAAGAAGAAGAAGAAGAAGAAGAGAAATACACAAATTTAGATATTTTGCTCTAAATTGAGGTATGCTAATGGGCTCATACTAGTTCACTATCTCCACGACTAGGAAATAGATGTCATAAGATACAAAAGAATTTTCCACTGTACAAAACTACAGGATCGTGCAAGTACATTTATATCCTCACAAAAGACACAAGGATGAGCTAAATGTTACATGTGAGGGTTCCTTTTCAAACTAATAAAAGGCTTAGCCATGTAAAAAAATAAAAATAAAAAACAAGAAATATACATGTTAACATAGTTTCCACTAAATTGAGGTATGTTCATGGGATCATATTAGTTTCGCTATCTCCATGATTAGAAAACCGATGTCATAAGATACAAGAGATTTCTCTAATGTACAAACCCTAGGATCCTACAAATATATATATATATATATATCATTGCAAAAGACATAATTGGTTAATTAATTATCGAAAAGTTGGGAGACACTTGTAGTTTCATTGAGTAATTCAATGTTAGATGTGTTTTTACCTTGAATCACTTAACTAGTAGCTTGTTAGATAAAGAAACATGAAAAAATTCATATAATATTTCTAGCTAGCAAGTGAAGATAAATGTAGGACCTCACAAAAGAAGCCATTCGTGTAAAGTCTTTAAGTCTAGAAGCAAAACTGTGTGTTACAATTATAAATGTAGTGGACACATAAAGATATATTGCAAAAATGTCAATAAAGATAAAGGAAAAAGGTAATGTGATAGAAAAAGAAGAAAATATTACTAATGTGGTGAACGATTGTAGCCTAGTTGGTGTAGAGAAAAGTGAAATCCTAAATTTTATCAATTGTGACACAGATTAGGCGATTCATTCCAGCATGTCTTATCATGCAACTCCATGTAAGAACTTGTTCACTTCTTACAAGTTTAGAAAGCTTGATTTTTTTTACATGGGCTGCAAGGAACATAGGAGATTGATGGCATATGTGAGATATATGTTGGAACTAGCATGAGAAGCAAGCTAGTGCTAAAGAAGGGAAACATGGTTCAAATTTATGCATGAATCTCATCTCTATGGGAAGCTAGATGATGAAGGATATGATACAATCTTTGAAAAAGAAATTTGAATGCTCACAAGTGGTTCACTTATGACTGTTAGATGTAACAATTATGAAACTTTATAGTAAATAAAAGGGCACGTATGCAAGGAGGAGCTAAATGCTACATGTAATAGTTCATCATCGAACTTATTGCATAAAAGGCTTGGCCGTGTAAAAAATAAAAATAAAAATAAGAAATACACATATTTAGATAGTTTGCACTAAATTGAGATATATTCATGGGCTCATACCAGTTCATTATCTCCATGGCTAGAAAATAGATGTTGTAAGATACAAAAGATTTCTTCACCGTACAAAACTGTAGGATCGTGCAATTACTTATATATCCTCTCAAAAGACACAAGGATGAGCTAAATGCTACATGTGATGGTTCATTTTCAAACTAATAAAAGACTTAGCCATGTAAAAAAAGAAAAGAAAAAAGGAAAAATACATGTTAACATAGTTTCCTCTAAATTGAGGTATATTTATGGGATCATACTAGTTTCGCTATCTCCATGATTAGAAAATAGATGTCATAAGATACAAGAGATTTCTCTGATGTACAAAACCCTGGGATCCTACAAATACATATATATCCTCGCAAAGACATAATTGGTTAATTAATGATCGAAAAGGTGGGAGACACTTGTACTTTCATTGAGTAATTCAATGGTGGTTGTGTTTTTACCTTGAGTCACTTGACTAGTAGCTTGTTAAATAAAGAAACATAAAAAATTCACAGAATATTTCTAGCTAGCAAGTGAACTTAAATGTAGAACTTAACAAGAGAAGCCATTCGTGTAAAGTCTTTAAGTCTAGAAGCAAAACTGTGTGTTACAATTATAAATGTAGTGGACACATAAAGATATATTGCAAAAATGTCAATAAAGATAAAGGAAGAAGGTAATGTGATAGAAAAAGAAGAAAATATTACTAATGTGGTGAATGATTGCAGCCTAGTTGGTGTAGAGAAAAGTGAAATCCTAAATTTTATCAATTGTGACACAGATTAGGTGATTCATTCCAGCATGTCTTATCATGCAACTCCATGTAAGAACTTGTTCACTTCTTACAAGTTTAGAAAGCTTGATTTTTTTTACATGGGCTGTAAGGAATATAGGAGATTGATGGTATATGTGAGATATATGTTGGAACTAGCATGAGAAGCATGCTAGTGCTAAAGAAGGGCAACATGGTTCAAATTTATGCATGAATCTCATCTCTATGGGAAGCTAGATGATGAAGGATATGATACAATCTTTGAAAAAGAAATTCAAAAGCTCACAATAGGTTCACTTATGATTGCTAGATGTAACAATTATGAAACTTTATAGTAAATAAAAGGGCATGCATGCAAGGAGGAGCTAAATGCTACATGTAATAATTCATCATTGAACTTATTGCATAAAAGGCTTGGCCATGTAAAAAAAAAGAAAGAAGAGAAATACACATATTTAGATAGTTTGCACTAAATTGAGATATATTCATGGGCTCATACCAGTTCATTATCTCCATGGCTAGAAAATAGATGTTGTAAGATACAAAAGATTTCTTCACCGTACAAAACTGTAGGATCGTGCAATTACTTATATATCCTCTCAAAAGACACAAGGAGGAGCTAAATGCTACATGTGATAGTTCATTGTCAAACTAATAAAAGGCTTCACCATGTAAAAAAAAACAAGAAATATACATGCTAACATAGTTTCCTCTAAATTGAGGTATGTTCATGGGATCATACTAGTTTCACTATCTCCATGACTAGAAAACAGATGTCGTAAGATACAAAAGATTTCTCTGATGTACAAAACCCTAGGATCCTGCAAATACATATATATTCTTTCAAAAGACACAATTGCACCCCCTCCCCCACCCCAACAAAATAGAAAACCATTTACCAATTTTTTTGGGCTTTGCTCTCGAATCCCTGACATGGTGTGTCCGCCCTTACACCCCCAATAAGTTAATCACGTAGCTCAACCTATGCCCCTAAATATACTTAACATCTCATATGAAGGAAAAAGCGCCACCTTGAAAGTGTAATGTGAGGTGTCTTGTTGTCTATGACCAACTACACTAGATGGCTTTTGGCCCCTCCAAAATCTCTTTAATGTTTGGGTGGCCTCACTTGTACTTTTGGCTAACTTGTGTGTGTGTGTGTGTGTGTGTGTGTGTTGGATCATCATTTAACATAAAAGCTTAAGTTGATAGGAAGTGGGCTAATAATATTTATATTTTCAACACATTCCCTTCACGTGGAAGGCCATTTTTGGGCCCTTACATGTGGATTTGATAAATGAGAATCTCAAGATTCAAAATCATGACCTCTCAATCAATAAAGCTTTGGTACCATGTTGGAATACCTTTTGACTTAAAAGCTTAAGCTAATAGAAAGTGGGCTAGCAATGTTCAAATCTCTTACATACATCCTTATATGAAAAGCTATTTCTAGGCTCTTGGTGATAGATTTTGTTATTAAGATGAAGAAACAAAAAACACACATTATCTTTGAATTGAGGTACATTCTATTGGTACATAACAATGCCACCCTCAATAAGATAGCACTAGAAGTGCCATAGCGGTACGACCAACTTAGTTGTTGATGAGGTCATTAGAGACCACGATGGTTACGAGAAGAAATAATGTGGATTCTGGGGAGTGCCCCCGAGGAGCGGGGTCTGGGGCGGTAGCCCCAATGGGGGTCCGGGTGCTACCAGTAGACCCCGGCCCAATGGTATACACTATCTGAAGGTTGTAGTTTGAGTCGTAGTTCAAAAGTTATCAAGTATGAAAGCAGGAAGCTTCCTATAGCCACCCTTTGTGTGAACATAGGAAGCTTCCAGCAGCCATGTGGAAGGTGTGATGAAAGTCCAATTCGATAGGTTGGTTGGTGAAGACTCAAAAGCTATAAACAGACATACCACAAGCCTCTCAAAGCACACAGAAGTTCTTTATTAGCCTGTAGTCCTGCTTTCCTGTTAGTTCTTTTTGTTAGTCCAGAAGCTATTGATGCTCTGTTAGAAAGCACACAGTGAGACGATCATCTGTAGTAAGTTATCAGATTGAAAGTTTGAGTAGTGTTGTCTTTCATCTTGATTGATATGCAGACGTTTCTGGTGTAATATTGTCTCTTTTCACATTCATAAGCCTACACCATTTTCATTATCTTCATGGCAAAAAAATAGTTGCCATGAGATATAGAAGATTTCTCCACCTTACAGAACCTAAGATCGTGTATATATCTGTATATGTATGTATATGTATATTAGCAAAAGAAGCAATTATCCTCTCATATTACAAAATTAAAAATCCCTATATTATGTGTCGTCAACCACTCCATTTTATGAGGTGGGCCCCATAAATTAAATGATTTTAAGTCCTTTACTTAAAATGCAATTTGTCTTATTTCCCTTTAGAGGAGTTGTTATCCAAGATGTGTAATAGAAAAGAATTGAGAAGAGTTTTTCTTCTTCTTGCTAAAAAGAGAAAACTAGAGAAAAAGAAGTGGATTTTTACTCTCCATTATAAAATGTTACAATATATGAAAACTATGATGATAGAAGAAAAACCGTCCCCATCCACTCCATAATTTGGTCTCAAGACAAGCACAAAAATGTGAAATGGTACAGGATGCAATAGAATATGCAATCAGAACTACAGTTCCCTCTTCTAACTCCATGAAAACTAGGTAGTTCTTGGTGACACCTTCACATCTTCTTAGCTCTGCTTCTTGTATCTTGGGTTGAAGCAACTCCATTGAAGAGAGAATTGGAACAAACAGATCATGGGTCTGGATTTGGTAGCATATGGTATTTGGGTGAAGTCAATATTAACTAGCTTTTCAGGTCTGAGATCATTTTTTGTCTCGTACGGAACAAATGACTCAACAGTGTTTCCTTGTAAATGGTCCTGTAAGAGCATATGCGTTTCAGATCCAGCTTTTACTTCTCTTTTGCGGTTTTCTAATTCATGATCGTCGACATATCTTACACGCAATGTACTATAGTCAATGAAGGTGCCACATTAACTGGTGCTCCAAATTCTCTTCCTCTTGATCCCTGTTTATTTCTCCTGGGTAAAGATTGTATTATCCGAATCTTCGAGCTCCAGTTATTATGGAGACTGCAATATTTTTCTCATGATATTTCTGTACAGAAGTGCTTAACCATGCATCTATTCAAGAAATCATTGCATATACATGTCAATAAACTAGACAGTGAGCTATTGATGAATCTTGTCAAGATTTTGCTACTATGAAGTGTCAGCTACGTGTGGACTAGAGGCCCATTTTTGAATGCCATTGCACGCTAATTTTTGCTACTGTTATGCAAATAAGAGATGCAACTGATACAAACCAGCCCTATTCACAAGCTTGAAAGCCAGTTAGGAATCAAGCGTAGGGGCTTGTTTTATTTGAGGGAGATGGCTAACACATATTGGAGAACCCCAACAAAGAATGGTTGTTTTCTTTTCTTATTTTCCATGCAACAGAGCCAACTACACAAAAGCGAAAATCTGCAAGGCTTCCAGAACACAAGAAAACTGTAAAGAGATTACATTCCTTAGCACTGAATTTACTATTGGTTCATGAATGTGTTATATGATAGAAAAGAATAATGGGATTATTGGATTTTGAGATATATTGTTAAATTATCATGCTTCTTAAATCCCCCACCAAGTATAGCTTACTAAGATATTGTAAATGTTTAAATGTTTACAATATTTTAGACACAGATAAGGAAGATTAAAAGCTCAGAACTTGACGCTATTCACTGCAATACCATTGATTAAGGTATTTCCTTTGAGGAATTTGTATTAAGAACCTTGTAATTTGGATTGTGTAATTTCGACAATGTATTGTAATAATGCAGGGGCTATGTATGGATGGATCCTGATGTTTAATAAAATTATTTTTCTTCAGCGAAAATTTTATTTTGGTACAAATTTCTATTTAAGATAAGTAAGTTGAAGTGAGACTTGGGTTTTTACAAATCAATTTGAAAGAAAAAGTTTTTTTACTGTTTAGTTTTTAAAAAAAATTCACTACTAAGGGTCATGTCTTGGCAAAACACTTGTAAAAATGTGTTATAAAAACCCGAGTGGTCACGTTCCCCTTCTCTGCTCTGATACCTGCTATTAGGGGGATTTCCCCTTCTCTACTCTGATACCTGCTATTAGGGGGATTGTGGTGGGATGCCATAGCTCCTCATGATCATCCCTATTTATAAAGATGTAGGATCTCAGTGAAAAAAAAAAAAACTACACAAAAGTCTTCAGACGATGCCACAATTGTTGAAGAGGTTCGGTTGATGTCGCAATAGTTGAAGATGGAGGCCGAAGGTGCGACCGCAATAGTTGAAGTTTGCAGCCGCTCTTCTTGAGAAATGGGACTGGATCCGACCCAAATTATGGTTTGTCCAGGTATCTTGTCGAACCAGGGCTGCGAGTAAGAAGAGGGTGATTTCCATTTTGGGTCTGGATAATGGGTGTTTCAGATATATCTAGGTTGGGCGAAAGCCAATGGGAGAGTGATGGGTCCATACTCATGAGATCTGAAAAATGGAAAGAAGACAAAAGTCAGAATTCTGTGCAGCCAAATCAGACTTCTGCACCGAAATATCAGTCAAAAATCAACATTGGCTAGCAAGAAAGCATGATTGGTCAAGATCTGCTGCGCTGCAGATCTTGACAAATGTGATCATCTCACCCTATAAATAGGGGAGATTCGATCTCTGCAATATACAGAACAGAGAGAGAGAAAGGGGTGTAGGGCTGTAAGTATCAGATCTATTGATCTGAAGGTAGAAGGGTGTAGAGTCGAGTGAGGATCTGATCCTCCTCCTCCTCCTTTGTATTCCTATTCTTGCTAGTGATTGATTTTCCCTTGTCCCGTGGATGTAGGCCAGATCAGGCTGAACCACGTAAATCCATTTGTGTTTATGTGTGTGTGATATTAGATTACAGATCTGTAGTTTCCAACAGTGGTACACGTTACAGTTCCCAACAGAGAGATGGAAGCAGGAAGAAGAAAAGAAGAAGCGGAGAAGAAGCCATTTTTGAATCGGGGAGAATTGTATTCCTGGTTGTCATTGGTTTTCATAAAACAAACAAGGAAAAACAAGCCCAAATTTTCCTGCATTATGTTGGACCTTCAGAGCCATTATGGGTTTGTAATTCAGTGGAAAATTCAATAGATTGACTGAAATAATAGAAGTAAATCAATTGATTTGGGTCAGTGTTTGCACTTTCCCTTCCGTGAGGGTTATGCCAAAACTCATTTGTCGTGGACTCATGGCTTCGTAGAAATTTCATTGAAAATGATAGGGGTCTTTCATTACTCTTTCTTTGTAAAAGACAAGTAGAAGCGGACAGCGTGGTTGGGAGATGGGGGTTTAATTTTCTGGTTTCATTCGTTGAATGATTTTAATGCTGCTCTTTCTGGGTATTACTATTTTGCAACTGAATTTCCGTGAAAAAGTTTAAAGTCTGATTTTTCTAAGTTACTTCCAAAATAAACTGATGGTGGGGACCTCAATATTCACTTAGTCTACTGGGATCGCATTTGTTTGTACAGATTGGACAGAGGGCTTATGAATCTTCATTTGTAAATAGATATTTGAAGGCAAAACTCGCCTATTCCATTCTTAGCAATCCATCATCTCTATCTTTGAAGGCAAACCAAGTCAAAGTACCTTATTAATCATATTGAAAGAAGCCAGATTTTGTTCTACCTTTGTCGGATATAATCTATTTCCTTTAGTATCCTCAAGATATCTGGTTAACTTTATTTTTCTCTACTTTGTTAAACATGATTGGGAGATGCTATTACAAGTTCGTTTTACACCTACAACTGCTTGTGGGCTGGTTTTTCCACTCATAAGTTTTGGCATTTCCACCGGTTTCCTTGCTCTAGAACTGGCATGGTTGTAAGGTGGAATATACTACATTGCGGGAGTTTCTTTCTTTCTTTTCCTCCTTCTTGATTGGTTAACACTGGCACTCGGAGCGCCACACTGCAGGAGCTCAATGGTGTCCAAACCACCCCTGCAGTGGACCTTTGCCATAGGCCCATAGCCCAATCACTAAGTGCTTGCTTAGTTCTACCGTTGCCTGTTTGGTGCAACCAGCACATTGAAGCTGCTCACGATTTGAATTTTCTTGATGTATATGTTTGTGTGTCCGTCTCCCAGTTTATTCCAAAAGTCAAGTAATAAGAGACCAAAGAAATATGTTGCTTCATTCAACAATTGCGCCAAAAAATCAGTAACAATGTAACACTGGGAAGCATTCTACTTCCTCTAGAAATGGCAGTGTTCACTGAATGTTACTCCTTTGTTAGCTCCACGAAGGATACCAATTATACATTCCTATTGGCCAATTCCGATTAATGAAATTAATTCCATTATCAAATCAAGGAAGAATGCATTATTAGTTGTACTATCCTTTTAGGAAGTTAAGGAAGACTAAATGTGCAGTAAGTCAAGTAATATGAGACCTACTCTATGAACTGGGAACCAAATGTGCCTCTCTATAGATGATAATATAATGGCATTGAATTGATTTTTCTTTTCTTGAATGGTTAAGATTGTATTAAGAGAAGAGAAATTGCACTGAATTGATGGGCGATTGTAATCCTCCAAATAGGCTTTTGATTGATAGGAACACAAGTCCTCCTAAGGCTAGAGGCACCTGTATCTGGGAGGTGGTTAGAATCATACGAATGCCCATATTTCTCGTGTGTTACCTAATTTCTGTACGCCGATGGTCATAAACCTCCCGATTGCATGATCTATTGCCCCTCACGGTGAAGATTTCCATTAATTTTTTTATTTTTATTTTAACTAACCCACCATTATGCATCCGACGGTGAGGATCTTCTGTGCTCCACTGATAAGACCATATAAAAGCTCATTGCCAGGATGTTGGATGGTTAAAGTCTATTTCCTTGTGCATAGATTAGACCTTTGCCGGAGTTTATACACCAAGAGCCAGTGATTTGCACGGTAGAAAATAGTCAAAAAGTTGTGGCTTGTAACGTCTTGACTTGGAAGTCAAGCACCTACTTGTCAACATGAGAAAAGTCTCTGTGAGGCTCCTATTTCACTCAAGCAGAAAGAGGTGAAATGGTATATGGACTATGCAGGATTTGCAGTTGCCAGTGTGATTCATTCGTGCAAGTCCATGAAAACCAGGTAATTCTTCATGATACCTTCACATATTTCTTCTCTTCTTATGAGCTTTCAATTCAACTTTACCAGCACTGGTTCAATTCACATGATACCTTCACATATTTCTTCTCTTCTTACTAAAATCCTTGCTAATAGGTTCTGTTTTGCCTCTTCTGACTTCATGAAAATCAAGTGAATTTTCATGAATCCCTTCATAGATTTCTTCTCTTTCTTGTGAGCTATCAATTCATCTTTGTTGCACGGATTCTGGAGCAAGTTTCCCACTATAATTCTTGCAAATGGCATCTTCCCTTTGCCATTTTCTCTGCTTCTTGCTTTTGCTTCTTCCCCTCTCGGCCCAAGCACAAACCAGCGGTAACATAAGTTTGAATACTAGTCTATCTACTAGTGGCAACTCTTCGTGGGTTTCACCATCAGGCGATTTTGCTTTTGGGTTTATTCGCATGCAAGATAGTAATCTGTTTTTGCTTGCAATCTGGTTCCACAAAATACCCGAAAGAACTATAATTTGGTCAGCAAATGGAGATAAGTTGGTGCAGGGAGGATCCAAAGTCGAGTTAACGAGTGATGGCCGGCTTGTGCTCAATGATCACCGTGGGCAAGAAATATGGAAGGCTGAACCCACTAGTGGTGATGTCACTTATGCCGCCCTCCTTGACACAGGAAACCTGGTGCTAGGGAACTCAAATTCTGATCGAGTTTGGCAGAGCTTTGAACAGCCCACCAATACCCTCTTGCCTACGCAGACATTGGATCAGGGTGCAAAGTTGTCTTCACATGAAACAGAGAATAACTATTCGACTGGAAGATTTCAGCTTGTTCTAGACACGGATGGTGATCTTGGTCTGTGGACAGCAAATTATCTTACCCAATTTCGTTACAAGACTTACTGGAATAGCAAGACTGAAGGAACAGACTCTCAGTTAATCTTCAACCAGTCAGGTTATATTTACCTCCAGGCAACAAATGGAAGCATATACAACCTCACCGCAGGTAACTATAGTTATACACTTCAAGTTCATCAATGAATCAGCAGGCAATATTTTTATTTTTATTTTTTTATATTTTATTTTTTAAGTTCGCGAAGAATAAAACAGAGGTACGATAAATATAGGAAAAGCATGAGTAGATACTTACTTCACTCAATACTTTATTTTCTTTTTTTAAAGAAATTGAATTTTAAACAAGATGTACAAATATTATATGAAAAATTTGACAGATTATTCATGAAATTCTGGTTGTATTTAGTAATTCATATTTATTTGAAAATTTACAAGAAGTTTTATTCATTAAGCCTTACAAGTTTGAAACAGGATTCAAAATGTCAGGATTTTTAAGAACTGTCAATCATTCTAAGACGTGCTAACCATGCAGGTTCTGTGGCACCAACAAGGAACTTCTACCACAGGGCAACATTAGATTTCGATGGAGTTTTCAGACAATATACCCTTCCTAAAAACCCTGGCAGCAGGTCTTGGTCTATAATTTGGTCTGTTCCTTCAGATATATGTTTGGCAATTGTTGATGATGATGGCAGTGGAGCTTGTGGGTTTAACAGCTACTGCCAGTTAGAGAACCAAAGGCCTAGTTGCTACTGTCCACAAAATTATTCCTACATTGATCCCAAAAACAAATTCAAAGGATGCAAACCAGATTTTGTTTGGCAAAATTGTGAATCTGAGCCATCACAAGAAGAGCCTCAACGTCAATTCGATCTAATTGAGATGCCAAACACAGATTGGCCAATGTCCGACTTTGAACATTATAATCCTTTAAATGAAGAGCAGTGCAGAGAAGCTTGTTTGGCTGATTGTTTCTGTGCAGTTGCCATTTTCAGAAATGCCGACTGTTGGAAGAAAAAGCTGCCCCTCTCAAATGGGAGATTGGATGCCAGTGTTGGAGGAAAGGCTTTCCTCAAAGTACCTAGAGGTAATTCAACTTCGCCTAAAGGATTGGTTCCTCCGGGATCAATTCCTTCAAGGCCAGTCAGAGAGAAGAAAGATCAAGGTCCTCAAATTCTCATCCTATCTACTCTTTTAGGCAGCTCTGCTTTTCTGAACTTGCTATTCTTGTCTGCTGTTTTGTTTGTTGTATACTTCTCAAACCGCAAGAAACTGTTGAAATCTCAGACAGATTCAGTGACATTAGGACTTTATCTGCGGTCGTTTACTTACAAAGAGCTTGAAGAAGTAACCGATGGGTTCAAGGAAGAATTGGGCAGTGGTGCTTTTAGCACAGTCTACAAAGGTGTGTTAGCTTCAAAGACTGGAAATTTTGTAGCAGTGAAGAGGTTAGACAAAGTGGAGAAAGAATGTGACAAGGAATTCAAAACTGAATTAAGTGCAATAAGCAGGACCCAGCATAAGAATCTAGTTAAATTGCTTGGATTCTGCGATGAAGGGTCACATCGGCTTTTGGTTTATGAGTTCATGAGGAATGGTTCTTTGGCACAGTTTCTATTTGGAAGTTCCCGGCCCAGCTGGAACCAACGAATTCAGATTGCTTCCGGAATTGCTAGAGGACTTCTGTACTTACACGAAGAATGTGGCACCCAAATCATCCACTGTGATATAAAGCCTCAAAACATTCTATTAGATGACAGTTTTACTGCAAGAATCTCAGATTTCGGGCTAGCTAAGCTTTTGCATGCGAATCAAACACGAACAAGTACAGGAATAAGAGGAACCAAAGGATATGTGGCACCAGAATGGTTCAGGAACGTGGCAATCACAGCGAAGGTGGATGTTTACAGTTTTGGGGCCTTGTTACTAGAGATAATTTGTTGTAGGAAGAATGTGGAGCTCGGTGATGAAGGAATTCCGATCTTGACAGATTGGGCTTATGACTGCTTCCAAGGGAGCAGATTGGATATGCTAGTCGACAATGATGAAGAAGCATTGGATGATGCTAGGAGGCTGGAGAGGATGGTGATTATAGCAATTTGGTGCGTCCAGGAGGAACCATCGCTAAGACCTTCAATGAGGAAGGTGACCCAGATGCTTGAAGGAGCAGTTGAAGTTTCTGTGCCACCAGGACCTTCCTCCTTCATTAGTTCAATTAACTAAAACTGTAACCCTGTCTTTCCATAAAGGTTTGTGCATATAAGGCTTGTCACTTAGATTTAGAGTAACTCTGTTATGTTGAGAGCCTGCAGAAGTAATATCTCGGCTGGCAAGAGGCTAATTAACGGTTGAAGGTATATTTAAATTATCAAGAAGTTGAGATCTTGTTGTAGATGAGCATGATGTATGTTTGACAAACGTATCTATTTCTAATCTTGTATGGGTTAGATGATATTGTTCTGCAACTCATTCAGCGTTGAACTTCACTAAATTCGTAATAATGCAAATCTCAGTACTAAATTTAGAAATTGTGATCTTGGAGGTGAAACAATGTGCACTGAAGTGGATGTTTCCAGTGAAAAGATTAGAGAAGAAGCCTTATCATTGGATCTTTTCAACTACATCACGGTCTAAATGCTGAAGTTGTAATGAGCGTTAATCCCGTTGATTAATCCGAAAAAGTTTTCCCTCTGATCGGCCATAAGTTTGGTTTGCAACTTTGCATCTGTACTGAATTAGTTGTAAAGCCTAGTAAAAACGACAGAGAGAGTTCTGATCCAAAGCAAGAGAAGCTTTGTAGATGCCATGGACTGAAGATTACCACAATCTAACAAGCAAAACATCTAAGGTGATGGGCTGAAAAAAGAGGGTTAATATAACTAATTGCATTCAACATAGATGTGTTTCAGTCAAATGGAGGATGAGTACTTGTCAACATATAGAATCCAAGATCATACTCCCTTGTTAAAGATTTACTGATGAATCAGATCAGGCCATATCATATGAATGGACCCAAATGAAAGTTATGATGAACTTCATATCAGCTCACTGTTAGTGGTTTGCACATCACTTCCATCTCAAACCATCTCGTCTCACTTCTAGTGTAAAAGAAATAATTTCTTCTCATCTCGAATTCAGCCCACCCTTATTTTGCTTGAGATGGAAATGAGTCCTATCATGTCATCTCAATAGTGTCCTCCAACTCATTTCAGCCACGTCCTCCAACTCACCTCAACCATCTCATCTTACTCCATCTTGTCCAACTCATTCCAACCCAACTTTTAGGTGATATTTTCTGTCGGCTTGCTTTATCTCATGTCAAAACTAAGTCATCTAAATCCAGCTGAATCATCTCAACCATATCTCATCTCAAGTTAATTAGCTTATCAAGTCTCATGCACCACTAACAACCTTTTAGGCATCTTGCTGCTAAACAATGCGTTACAAGCAATTGAAACAACAATAGAATGAAGCTACATAGATAAGGAACCTTATTTCTCTTTTCTTTCTTTTTTTTCTTTTTTTCATAAAAAGAACTATGAAAACATGGGCCATTTATAGAGCTGACAAAAAGAATAAAAATCCATGGATATTCATTTGTCCTTTTTATATTTAAAGATACAAATCTGATAAATTTGATCCGCATACTATAAAGGATCGAACAACCAGTCCGTTAATATATCTGCGGACATCCATTTAAAAGGGTCTTTTAGAAAATTAAATTGAAAAATGATGTAAACTTTGCATACTAATTTCTTTTAAAAGATCTAAGCAGTTAATATTGTTCATGTAACCCATGAAAAATTGTTGCATTTGGATATTCTTTCTCACTCGTATTATTTCTCTAAAAAAACTAGTAACTTTAATTTTCAGCTTCTATAACTTAAGCTATAAAAATCTACTGCTCTTGAAATTTGACACCTAGCCTATTGAAGATATTTTAAATAAGACTAACGGTTTAGATCTTTCAAAAGAAGTCAATACCTACATTGTAACATGAGTTACATGGGATGGACAGATAATCCATGATCAACACCTGTATATGTACAGATTGGATCAGATTTAATTTGCTTATCCAATTTTTGGCACTAGCTATCTACATCATAGTAAAGGGTTTGGATCTACCAAAATGGATCCACCTACCGGACTCTCTCTCTCCCCCACATAAACACACAAATTCTAACTTTTCCCTACCTTAGTGTCATCTTGGTTATTTCACTAGATATTTACATTTCCTTTTGGATGTTAAACTGAGCTGTAGTTAGAACTCCCTAGCAACCTCGTGCTCAAAAACCAAGAAAAAATGGTGAGTACTTTGCACAAGTGCTCAACGTAAGCTTGTCGCGGGCAGTGAAACAAATCTGATTTCCTCCCTTCTTATCCCTGAGTACGTGGGCTGCCATGAATATGACATTCTTTCTGCTTGCAGACGGACAAGGATTTACACTCCTCTAGAATCTATGAAACCTTCTCTTTGATAAAAAAATAACAAGCCTTCCCCCACTTTTAACACACAAACATAACCTGTAACAAGCTTCTTCTGACAATCTCGACATTTTCATTGGTAAACAATCATAAGCATTTCCAAATCATTTTTGGTAACCAATGCCTGCATCTCCAAAGATATACTGTTCAAACAACAACTCTAAAGATCAATATCATCCGTTCTGCAATATTATCAGCTTGTCGATGAAAACAAACACTAAATACAGTGCTATTTGATACAGCGTATAATGTCACCAGCTTCCGGCCAGCTGACTAAAACAAACACTACATATAGCTACAAAATGTGCCATTTGATACAGCATATAACGTCTCCGGTACTCCGGCCTCCCTTCTTATGTTGCCTGCCTTCACATGTTGCCTTGAACAGCGCAATCAAAATTTGCCACAGACTGGTTTCTAAACGGCTAGTATAAATATAATTTGGCCCACTTTCAATTAGCTTAAGCTTTTAGGTCGATCGCTATCCAACATATATAATATCAATGTATAGACTGAAAGGTCGTGAGTTGAAATCCTGAGATCTCTCGTTTATCAAATCCAAGTCCAAAAGCCTAATATGACCTTGAAGAAATGTGTTAGAGATAGAAATATTGATGGCCCATTTCCTATCAGCTCAAGTTTTTGAGTCAATGTTTAATCCAACAGTTTGTTCCATTTTACTCAGTCGCTGACTGCTCGCCATGCATTTAGCTTACAGCATGTCTCGGTGAGAGCAATATCCAATATGATATGCAAAGAGACGCAAATAACAGTCTTAACTAAACTATATCTATTTAGCAGAACTAGTAACAAGCCATTAAGGGGTTGCATGAACACCATAGTCCTCATGGCTGAGAAACAAGAAGTGTAACATCTTCGTTTTTTTTAAAAAAAAGGGGAGGGGGGTTTGATAACGGCACCCCCTCACTTAAACGAAATTGAGAAACAGACCCAACCCCGATGAAAAGGGGAAAACCGATGGGAAGAAAAGAAAGGGGGAAGAAGAAGAAGAAGAAGAAGGAGAAGATGAGGGAAGAGAGGAGAAAAGAAAGAAAAGGAGAAGAAGAGGGAAGAGATTGTGTGCTGGAGAATAGAACCCAGCCATGATGGAGGAGTAGAAACGTAGGGTTTCAATTTTTCCGGAGTTGCAGAGGTCGCCGGAGAAAATGGCGGCATGGATTGAGGCTCAAAGCTGTTCATTCTCTTCAGCATGAAGTTGGAAGCAAAACCCCTTTGGATTCGCTACGAACGGAGAAGAAATGGCTGCGGATTGAGCCATGAACAGTGCGCGCGGCTAGGGATGGATCGTTCACAGCAGATCGGAGCCAATCTAGCACGCCTAGGAAGGGAAAAAGCACGGCTACGCATTCTTTAGGTAAGATCTACAAAACCCTGATCTTGATTTGTTGAAATTTTGATAAATTCGTAAGTTTTGATCTTAGATCTAAATTTAAAGACGATCCAACCGTTAAATTGTAAATCCATGCTTAGTAATGGGTAGATCAATGCCTGAGATAAGTCATATTTGATGGAATTCACGATATGTGCTAGAAAATAGCTCGGACGATCTGGACCGTCCGATCAGTTACTGTTCACACAGTAACTTTTGAACGTCTAACGGATAATCAGACATTACGGATGACTCCTACGATCCTAAATTAGCTGGATATGAGCAATCAGAGTAGATCTTAACCATCGGATTGCCTAAAAAAGGTAGATACGATCACTCTTAGTAGATATGTACAGTTAGATCACTTGAAAAGGGTGGATCTGACCACTCTTAGTAAATGTGGACCATCGGATTACCTGAAAATTTTGGATTAGACCATCTTTAGCCAATCTTAATATATGGATCATTTATATATAGTTGATCAGTCATTGTCATCTTGTGGAGAATACTAAATTTAGAGGTAAATCCAACCCTTGATATAAGGACATAAGACTAGATAGTTAAATCATAACTATATGTAAGTGAAGGTATTAAGAAAAGAATTTTTATGTCTTGTATAGATTGAAGCGTACGAGATCGATCAACTAGTGGACAATGGATGAACTCGCCACACGAGGTAGGTGATTATATTCAATTATTTCATGATTTCAATAACCATGAATGGATTTTAAAGCTTTGAGACATGTATTTTACATCTTCTCATGTACATAATTAGATCCCTATTTTCATGTTACAGCATGACTTTTCTATCTGGAAATGACAATGTTTGTCAGGCTTTAATTGTGTTATTGAGATTATTTATAATGAATTTACAGGTTTTGTAAGATTTATACCTTACCGATGATTTATGACGGGTGCTGTCACCCGGTGGGTACTATGCTAGGAGGGTTGTAGGGTTGGCCACCCGCCCTCTGATTTTGTGATGAGGATGATGATAGACACCGCCCTATAGTGATACAGGCCGTGCACGTAGGGGTGGTATCATGGGTAGTCCCCCCTACGGGTCCGTTCCTTCCCATGGGGACGGAGAAAGTCTCTCGTTTGGTGTCGACGAGGAGCGGCGGTGGTTTAGACCCTGATGGGGTTGCCACCGCAAAGATAGTAACGCATATTGTTTTGCATGCTTATATGATGTTGTATGTATGGTGAACCGGGGCAAGTCTGCCCAGCCGTGAGAGACTCTGGGGGCTGATGTTGACTGCACGGGAGGTACCAACGTTAATATGGATATACATCACTGATGATTGAGTATATTGAGAAATTTTGATATAGTTTTGATACAGTGTTTTAGGTATCAATGATTGCATGCATATCTTTCCATGGGTATATATACTAGTATGGTTTTGATGTACTTGCCATGTATTTTGATCATGCCTTGCATGCTATATTGATTTACCTCGGCATCTGATTTGTGAAAGTTGTGATTGCAAGCATTTCAGTTATTTGACATTTCTTGGGTATGCTTCCTTTATGAGAAGCCTATTGTAAACTTTTGTTAAACTTTATTTGAGTGTAATCACCTGCACAAGCATATCTTGCTGAGGCATTGCTTTGATTTGCAATGCCTCAGATACAGAGAGTGACAACAAAGTTGACGTCTTGACAGAGCAAGTAAAAGTGATGGCGCCTTCCGTGAAGCATAGACGATGTTCGAGAGATGACTGTGTTTGCTCAAGACCTCACTTTGGGTTTGAGTATGGGCTGTACTTTAGTTAAAAATGTAATGTGACCTGGATGTAAAAATGTGGATTTATGTTGGATGTGATGGCTGTATGGAGGGACCCTGGGTAATTGGTAGTGATTGTATTTTCTTATCCATTGTTGGAGTGTATTTTATTGAAAACAACATTTGGTTGTGGATGGGTGTGGAGACTGAGTCTCCCTTACGATATGCATTATATATTGTTTATCAGGTGATTTTGTATTGCACTGGTCATGTGCAATGGTCCAAATTACAGAGGAAACTCTGTCGGATTTTCGGTAGAAATGGTATGTCATTTCACTGTTAAATCCGTAGTCTTGTGGTTGTATGACTCCTCGGACTTTGAAAGAAATGCTTTTGTTTAAGTTTTTATTTTTGGTCACTTTAGAAATGTTTTTTTTTCAAAAACAGGGATCCCGACTACTATTTTTGGAAAATATTATTCTAGTGTGTATAAAAACCCGGGGTGTCACAAGAAGCTACAAAAAGACATCGACATCCACACTCCTGACAAAGGGTTCATGGCGGCCCAGAAGTCTCCTACAACGTTCAAGCAAAACTTCATCCATGCCTGCTCGCTGCCTGTGTCAAAGAAGACAGTACATTCCTCTGCAGCTCATTTCGGTGCCTGCTCGCTGCGTGCGTCGAACCAACCATTTCTCTTCTGCCTCTACATCTTGCCGCTGCTTCTTCTCATGCTTCCTCTGATGTAAATGACATTTCCACCCTTTAAATAGAGGAGGCAACAGCCGCCATGTATACGAGAAGCTGCCAAAACTAGAGATTGCTAATCATCTTCTCACGTACAACTACGAGGCCAAACCAAAAGTTGCAGGCTCAGAATCACCTCATGAAGATGTTTTTCATTTGTGACTACTCTATGACCAGCTCCACCAACCATTTTTGTTTTTCTAGGTAAAAATAATCGTGCATCATATATAGAATTAACTTAAACGTTATGTTGGATGCGTATATAATTGGACGTGGGGACTAACGTTAACGTGGTCCTCTTTCTTATGTTTAATGTGTCTGAAGCTTCTGTTTCAATTAATTAAGAGTGCAGATTTTAGATGTTAGGAGTTATCAAAACCCCACCATTCCTGAGGCACTAGATATCTAAAACTTAAGACATCTATGGATGGGAATGAGCATCAAAAGATGGGTCCCGTCATGTATAAGTGAGGGTATCTCACGCTACCTTACGTTATCAAATCTCCTACTACTTTACTAGTCCTCAAATGGTAATTTACATTTACAAAGTGTTGGAGGTGGCAGGAACATATCTACACCACAACCTTAGATTTTGGCTAGTTATGACTTGTTTAGTAAGTTAGCGGAGATTTCAGATAAACAGTTGAAGGATCACGTCATACGTGGTGTTATCTGAGACACTAGATTACAAGATTTGGCCTCTACCAACGAATTTTTGGTCATGTCTGTAGGATATATTTTGGACCAAGGTGGATGATGGTTATTCTTCAGTGCAAAGGATGTCAAAAGGACGGTATTCCGAAGTGTGTCCCAAGTGAAGACCCTTACATTCAGATGGTCCCATCTGTTCGTTCGATTGCTCCAACTTTGAAATTCTGCTGGAGGGCAGTATCTTTGGTCGGGGAACGTGGATTGTTTCTGCAAATTTTCTTACCGTTCTGTTTCATATGATCAAAACTATATAATTTTAGATGACAAATATTATGCAATCCGAAAAGATTTTTGAATTCTAAGTACATGAAGCATGAGCAACCTGACAAATAGGTCAGATCATCCAAAGGTAGGGTTTATGGGATGCACATCCACAAGTAACAAGCTGATATTCATCAACCTCCAAGCAAGCTATGAAAACTCAAAATACGAACACAAATTTATTTTTATTATGTTTTTTCAGCAATGACCCTAAACCAACCCTTACCCTACTCGAATCAAAGTCTTTGTAACCTAGCCTTGCATAGGTCATAAATTTTCTCCCTTAACCCTCCTTAAGAATCATTCGGGTCAAGCTCCTAGATACGACACAAGGAAAAGACACAGCAAAAGATGAAATGCTTCGTGGAGTTACAAATAAGCAGAGATCCTGAAATTCCTATATAGGTTAACCTTTCGTACTGCTTCTAAATTCACGAGCATGCAATAAACAACCTCACATGAATAAAAAGGGAACAGTTTGAATACCATTTACTAATATAACCTAAAACATTACTAAAATGCTTCATTCCTAAAGTTTTATTAAAAAATTTAGGAAACTTCGAGAAAACAACAAATATTGAATTATTCGGGTAAAGGCCCTAGATCCGACATGAATTGAACCATGTGGGCCATTCTTAGTTGTAGGAATTTTTCTTCACCTAAACAGCATCAAGTGTGAAATCTGTGACATGAAGTTAGTCAAGGTCAGGTTAGCGGCAGGACAAGCATTTTGGGTCAAAACTTGCACCCAACCTTATTGTTGCCATCCTCGGGTGCGATGTTCATGCAGCCATTTCATTCTTATTTTGGCGCCTATTATTAAGATTCCGAGGAGTTTGGCCTGCAAAAGGGATCATGGTCCGATACCCTTCAGAAATCCTTTATTAATACCAAGTCAAAACTAAAAAATATAGACCCAACTCGTGCTTTCAATACGTGTAGACAAGGCTTGACACCAACAAGTACTTGGCTAATGCAGGCATAAAGCGGCCGCGTTCTCTCATAATTTTGACATTTGGTTCTAGTAGCAGCTATTTGAAGGGGAGCCTTGGTGCAACGGTAAAAGTTGTTGTCATGTGACCTTGAGACCACAGGTTTAAGGCGTGGAATCAGCCTCTTGCAAAATGCAAGGTAAGGCTGCCTACTATTGGCCCTTGTGGTCCGCCCCTTCCCCGTACTCTGCATAGGCGGGAGCTTCGTTCACCGGGGCTGTCCTTTAATTTGGCATCAGGTATAGCATTACTTACCCAGAATGCCATGTGGGATGGTCCCAACTGAGCTGCCAAAGCTCCAACTATATGAGCTTTTGATCAAAGTTTTAATAGGCCTAGTGGGTCTTCATAAAGTGCATTAGTATTCTTTGTGAGAAGAGATGGATCTTTATTGCTATGCACAGATTGTCGTTTGTTTGATAATACCACAATAGAGAACCGATATTCTTAATCGTATATTGACTGTTTAGTTGATCAACTCTAGATGATGCATAGTATTTTTTAATGTTGATTTGAGGTCTAGTTATCACCAAACGACGATTGTGAGAAAAATGTCTTTAAGAAATTTTTAGGACTCATTATGATTACTACGAATCATGATTAGGTTAGTGGATGATGTTCCTGAATACTCCATGGTAGTGTGGAACACCAGAGATGCGTGTTCATTGTTTTGAGTATCTTATCGACTCATCACTTGTTTGGGAATATTTGTTAGTGTTGGTTATGTAGAAACAGGTGAATTTCTTTGACTATGATACCTCTATTGAAAGAGAGGCGATTATAGAGACTGTGAAAGGTAGAGATTAGCCAAATTGGTAATTGAGGTTCATAGTTCCTTAGTCTTATGAACTGTTATTGCTGAGTGAGTTCACCCGGATACCAATGATATAGATGCAGTTTTCTTTTATATTACATTTGTAAGTTTGTGTAATATCCTTACTTTTAGGTATAAATTAAGAAATTATTAATTAAATTAAATTAAAAATTTATAGATGGAAATTGGTCCTAAAAACTTAAAAAATTAGAAAGTACTCGTCGATAGGATTATAAGGACATAAAGAATGCGAAAAACAGAGCTCAAACGAAAGAGTTATGAATCGTTGAAGTTATAGGGATATTTTGGTAAATTCCCAAAGCACAAAATAAGGGGGCAGTTTTGATAATGATACCCCTATCTACCTTACCTTACTAGATCCGGCGAGTTCACCAAAAAAGTCATCGAAAGGAGACATGAAAGAGAAGAGTTTCCCTTTCCCTTTACTACTACAAACTATATCTCCCTCCTCCTGGCCTTAATTACTACATTCTTTCCCGTTTTCATTGGGTTTTTCCCCCGATCTTAGCTTCTGCAAAACGCTAGTTTTCCGGCAAGTAGGGCTGCGATAATATCCACAAATGCATAGTAAATCAAGGTAAGCTTTAATCCCTTAATTTTTATATTATATATGTATATATATAATAGAAATACATTTAAAAAAATCAGTAAAAACTATGTTTTTCCTAGAACCCTGAGTACGCTACTGTTAGGGCATGATTTCATAGACGAAACCACATTATTTTGCAAATTGAACCGTCCATCTAGTGTACAAGAGACCCAAGATTAAGCCCTTTAAATTTGGAAGAGATCCAATGGCTGGTATTGCTGAAAAACGTAAAGAATAGTACCCAGGGAACATTTTATGAACATGAAAAAAATCGCATAAAAACCATAGTTTTTGGAAAAAAATCAATACAAAAGGATGATAGAAATGAAAACTAGACAAAATTTTGAACAAAATGGCTCAAAAACCAAGTGATTTAGATACATGTAGGGTCACCAGAGATGACCGGAAGCCAGTTGTCTTCTCCGGCACCTATTTCTACGTCGCTGGTGTAACCCAGTGTAAACCGGGGCCGCCGGTGTAATCCAGTGTAAACTGGGGGCCGGTGTAACCTAGTGTAAACTAGGGCCGCCGGTGTAAACCAGTGCACCGCCCAATATAAAGTATTTTCACAAAAAACTTGATTTTGAGAACTACAGAGGTTCAAATCGTGATCCGAAAGAGGCATTGCGACAGTCTTGACAACACGGACCTAGATTTAACCTAAAAACTTATAAATAACCACTTTTACTTTATAAAAATTTTAAAATAGTGATGTAACATATACAGGTGCATCCGAACATATAAGTCAAAGAAATTTTACAAGCGAATTGAGTAATCTCACTTCGAGGTAAGTGACGACAATTAATGTTTTATTTTGATTTTCAAACTCTGCATGATTATAACATCAAAAGTGATTGTGAATTTAAATTGCACTTACTAGAAATCGTTGATTTTGCTAAATTTAGAATTCAATACTATGATCGTTACTTGATTTTCAATCATGTCTTAATTGGACTTATTACAAATAATTTCATGAGAATGATATTATCTATTATGCATAATTAGAAATTCCTTTTCTTTATTACATCACTGAAATTGATAGATTTGCATGAGAAAGAAAAGTGGAGACTTGGTGGCTGCTCCGTTTATAGGCTAACCCCAGGATGAGGGGCGTGCCTTGGGGATTGCGAGCCACGAGTACTCTTGAGTTTTGGTATATATATGATTTCTGAGTTTTGTGTTTTATGACGGGTGCTCTCACCCAGTGGGCGTCATGCTATGAGGGATAGGGCCGGCCACCCACGCTCTGAGATTGTGATATGATAGATGCCTGCCTGTAGATGACATTCGGTAGGGGTTGGTAACATGGATAGTCCACACTACCGGTCTGGGCCTTTCCATGGGGACGGACGTTAAGTCTCCTGTTATGGTGTCGATGGGGAGCGGCGGTGGTTGAGACCCATGGAGGGTTGCCACTACGGTATGACAATCCATACTCTTTTTATGCGTGCTTGCATGATGAGCATGATGATGGGATGGTATGGTATGCTTGGGTGTGATGACACTCAGAGGTTGGATATGAGTACTCATGATCAGTGATATTTATTTATATGACGCTTGTGAGACCTATTATCTTAGGGTGCCATTATTATTATTGTATGCTCATTGACATTGATTCATATCATGTTTTAAATCCGTGGAATGCATGTTTAGACATACTTGATAAATTGATATTATGTCAGCATGAGTTATAATGATTTTATCGTCATAAATGATAGATATTTTATTTTGTCATTACTGTTTTTTCATCTTCATTTCATTAACTGTCTATGTACCTACACAAGCAATAGCTTGAGGAGGCATTGCTTTGTTTTGCAATGCCTCAAATCTCGAGCGCAACATCAGGAAGGGTAAGACTGTTGAGAAACCGTGATAGCAGTGGGGGATTCCTTTGCTTAATTTATAGACAGTGATCTGAGATAATAAACAGGATTATCATTTGATTTTCTTTATGGATTGTATACTTTATATTATTGATTTGATTAAGACAGTTATAGATATGATGGACATTTAATGGGATGTTATGATGGATAGACCCTGGGCCATATTATTATTGCGTTTTGGATATTTATTGGTTTGAAAATAAAGGCGCCGATGCATTTTGACATTGATTGACATGTTTATTATTTCAATTCTATTATCACTAAATTATACTTATGTTGTGAATTAAAATTGCGATGTTTTGGAAAAAGAAAATAACACCCCGAGGTTTTCAAGAAATGTTTTAGTAAACAAATTAATAAAACCTTTTTCTCATGGGATCCCAAATGCTATTATTATTATTATTAAAAAAATGTCAAAAAATCTCGGGTTGTTACAATTTGAGTTTTCACTAAATGAGGAATATGACAGTAATGTATAATATTATATGAGATTATTCTCTTACCCTCAATCAGAATTTGAATTACGATCTATATTTGTGAGTAGTCAATGAGGGCAGCCTAAGAGGGTGACCAATGAGGGCAAGTGTGAGAGGCACTAACAAGCTTTTATGTGGCGAGCTTCCAGGTTGCAGGCTTCTAGGTGCTTACAATATGATCGTGTTGCGAATTGGTTTTGATTGACATAGAGTGCTTATTGGTGAGCTGATATGCTCTAGTTTTGATCAGCATATGATTGCCTTTTGGTGAGCCAGTATGATTTGGTTTTGATCGGCATAGAATGTTTGTTAGTGAGCAGGTATGCTTTGGTTTTGATGACATATAATCAACTGTTGTGAGCTTTATTCTCTGGTTTTGATTTGGCAGATGATTATCCATTGATGAGCTAATCACTCTGGTATAGAGTTGGTGTAGATTTACTAATATATGAGCTGAGATGCATCAAAATTTATTGATATGGCGAATTTATCAATACTAAAGTTGTATACAAATAACTAAGTCTTAGATGAGAGTTGGTTTATGTTAATTGCGTTATGTGGTGATGACGCATTTTAAATTGAATTATGAGTTGTTTGATATGAAATGCTTTACCATTTATCGATTTATATGTGAATTGGTATATGAGGAGATGACATGATGTAAAAATTTATGTTCATCGACGTTGATTATAGAATTACTAACATGATTAGTTATCTTGTGATATGATGATACTTTTAGAGGTGTCTAAAGAATAATGTAGAAAGAATTGCGAGGACGAAATTCCTATAAAGAGAGAAGAATGTAACATTCCCAATTTTTAAATCCCAAATTGAGTAAACTTTGGAAAATGTTAAATTGGGATGAAAAGAATATATTTAATTTTCTATATTTGAAGTTGTATAAGTGAAAATTTTGATAGATACCAAATTTTGTATTGATACCTTTATAATTAAATAGTACTCAAAAAGAAGATTCAAACGGTACCAAGTTTGCCGAAATCGAAACTTGGATGGAAGAGATACGAGGATTTAAAGATTAAGGGTAATTTTAGGGGGGGGGGAATGAAGAAAAAAATATGAAATACCTTAAGTGGAGGGGGACCGTATTTGATACAAGCACCCTCCCCCCACTTAAGCTAGATTGAAGAACAAACCTAACAGTCTGTTCCCGACACTAACAACCATGGAGGAACCCAATGGGGGAGAAAGAAGGGAAAAGAAGAAGAGAGAAGAAGAAAGGACAAGAAAGGGAAGGAGAGGAGAAGGAGGAGGAGAAGAGAGGAGAGAGGAGAGAGGAGAGAGGAGGGAGAGAAGCTTCACACTGGCAAAATAGAAAATTTGGGGTTTTTGGGTTTGTCGGCGATGCAGCCGACACCAGAGAAGATGACGGATAATATCAACGATCTGAGCTGATCATTGTGTTCAGCACTACACCAAGACCAAAAACCCTAAGGTGGATGGGGAATCTGGGATGATCTAGACCATTTTGTTGTGATGGAAATGCATCGAGAAGGTGAGATCTATAAAATCCTATTCTCAATTTTGAGATTTTAGCTAGATCTACACTATTTATGCTAGATCTAGGTTTTGTGGATGATCTAGTTGTCCATTTTTAAATCAAAACTTAGGGATAGGTAATTAGGTGCTTGATGTAGCCCGGATCAAACTAAGATTGTCGATCCAAGCTAAAAACTGATTAGATAATCTCAGTCGTTCGATCTGTTACTGTTCACACAATAACTTCTTGACATCTGATTGATGATTATATGCCACAGATGCATTCTTAAACATTGAATTAATTGGAACATAGCATAAATTAGAAGATCTAGATGGAAATTGATGAATAATTTGGACTGTTTAATCGATAGTGAAGGGATAAGGACCTGACGACGCCTAATCTATTATCAGATGCTGCAATTACATTCCTAGACCTTAAATTGACATAGGATGAGTTCATTTTTATTAATTCATTAGCTAAAATGTTTAATAACATGTTGAGATCAAGATATAACACTTCTAGCTATCGGATCACTAACCTAGAGAATGAGTAGTAGATCAAAGAGTAAGCTGACACTATTCCTCATATCTGATCAATGATCAACCATTGGTGAATGGCTGATTAGAACCCTAATGACCTCAGACGATCCATGGTATGGAAAATGAACTAACAATTTTAGTAGTTGAGATCATATGGTGAGGAGTGATGGATAATATGAAACTTAATAGTTCTACAACTAATAGATTATCGAGACTGTCTGATTAGGTTTAAAATAGATTTCTTTGGTAATTGTTAATATAACTTGAAATTGACAAGGAATCTAAAATGTCGACAGGTTGATTAATAAATTGATAAGAAGGAGATAACTAAATTGAGGAGCATGATAAGGGAGGTAGGTAGTTTTAACATCG
The DNA here is from genome assembly GCA_035236585.1 of Warburgia ugandensis. NCBI lineage: Eukaryota > Viridiplantae > Streptophyta > Magnoliopsida > Canellales > Canellaceae > Warburgia > Warburgia ugandensis. The sequence continues at coordinate 6,267,246 of CP141133.1, forward strand.
ATATACTTCTATGAAGCATGAAAACCATTGATTTCCACTCTATAATGTTTGAAAAGGTTTAAGATATGGAGTTTTGATATTTCTAATTTGTACAATCAACATAATTGTATTTCATGCAATTTATTGGTTTGGAATACCATGTTTACTTTACTATCAAATTGAAAACTTATGCATGAAAGTATATTTAAAAATACATGGATTTCACAAATTATGAGATGATGAGGAATACAGCATCCTCAACTCAACCCTTGTGAGGGTGGCTTTTACATGACTATACTGTATCATGAGATTTGAATTATATGATTTCAACAATGTATGAAATTATATGGTTTTATCAGTTATATCAGCATGTGATGCTACCTAGTATTATTATGTTATGACAGACATATTGGGGCCGGTAGACTCTGTGCTAGGAAAATTGAGGATCGATCATCCTCTTTCTTCTGAAATTATATATGTATGGTGGATACCTGGCCGAAGGTGTCGAATTTAAGCTCATGTCATCCTAGACAGGTCATGGCTTGTGTACCGTGTTTTTCATGATCATGGTACAGGAGAGTCTATCCACTTGGTATCGGCGTGATAGCCACGAACTTGATTGGTTCTTGTCTATCACACAAATGTTCCATTATTTTCAGGTTCATATGTATATTACATGATAGCGCAGGTGCGGGGCACCTTAGTATTTTAGGTCTATAATGAGTACTCATGACCAACGGTAGGTGGCCGAATTTAGAGTGTTCCTACACTCGTGAGACCTCAAGGAAGTTCTAAAGGATATATTCATATGTATGTGATTACTGAGACACGTTGATTTTATTGAAATATTTTATTATTTAAATGCTTTTTATCTATTGACTTTTGACTATGATTCACTATACAATTTGAATGAGTATCTTTATGAGATGATGCATACTGTGAGTTTTATTGATCTTTCATATTTTGTAAAATACCTTGCAAAGGTTATTATTGACACTAATAATTGAATTGGTTTAGCATGATATTGATTTATAAATCATGATTGAGATTTTAGAGTTTAGAGTTTATCATATCACTCATTGTTGCATCATATTCTATCAAACTGCATAATATATGATTGTACATCTCTTATTGGATTAAAACTGCATAAACTTAAGCTTTTGATGATGAAACTACCTACACAAGTGCAAGCTTGCTGAGACATTGTAAATTGTTTACAATGTCTCAGATATGAAGAAATAGAACAAGAAAAATAGAGCAAAAGATGATGATAAATAACTAAACAGAAGAACATGACAGGTATAATAAACAGGTTTGCAATTGCAGTTGATTTCTTGGTGAAACTGACATACGTTTCACTTAATAACTTTACTTCATTTACATGTGGGAATGTAAATTGGAACTATAGAGTTATGGCTGTGACTAGAGTGGTATTGGAGATTTTGATTTTTGTTCTAGCCTTTTGGCACTGCAAAAATATTTCTTTTTATTTAAATTTAAACAGACATGTGTGTGGATGGATTTTTGGAGGGAGACAGAGTCTCCGTTATTTACTTTGAGCATATATTGTGTTTATCAGGTTATCGCACTGCATTCGTTAAATGCACGGGGTCTAAAATACAGGAGAGACTGTCGAATTTTTTTGTAGGAATGTGATATTCATTCCTCTAAAAATCCTTGGACTATTTTTATACAAGGAAAGCAAAAAATGACACTCGGGATTTTTAAAGTCTTCTTATAAAACTTGATTTCCTATGTTTGGTTTCTAGCTTCTTTTTTTTCTTTCTTTTTTTTTAACTCGGGGCCCCACAATTACAAAAGATTTTATGAAAAAGTGTTGAAAAACCTGGGATGTCACACTACAAGAGCCCGATACTTAGATCATAACATTGATGCCTTTTCTGTTCAACACCATATCCTACAAAAATGCAAATAATAGATTTTGCAGATAACTTAGAGCATTCAACGGTAGGTAGTAAGACAAAGCTAGTGCACCCAAATGTGCAAAGGTGAGAGTAGGATGGAACATAACCAAAGAGAACTTCGTACAAAGACTTTTTACGCAAAAGTGGAGCAAGGGTCAAGATCTATAGGAAGACATGAGGAAATGAGCAATGTACGAATGGTCTTAGATATGTGGCGATGTTTTCATTCTACAATACCATTTTGTTGAGGCATATCCGGACAAGAGAACTGGGAAAGAGTGCCATGAGACTTAAGAAAGTCCAAAAAACGAATAGACTTATATGCACCTCCAGAATTAGATTGAATTTTTTTTTATTCATTCGCTAAAATGAGTAAGAATCATATTAGCGCATTGTAAAAATACTTGATAAACATCTAATTTGTTGTAAATAATATAAGTCTAAGTATATCAAGAAAAATCATGATTGAATAACACATAATGGCCAGCACCATTTAAGGAAGGATCAGAAGAAGTCCACACATCACTGTGAATTAAATCAAATGGAGCACTTGTTTTTTAAGTGCTAATTGAGAAGGGGAATATTGTCTGTTTTCCAAGGACACAATGCATGCATATAGGAGAGTGTTTACAATCAAAAGTACCCAAATATCCATTAGAATGTAAAGCTTTAAGACGATCAAAAGAAAAATGAACTAAACGACAATGCCAAAGAGATGCAGTGACAGTGGCTGCAATTTGTTGTGGGCCAGAAAGATGGAGTGAATCAAGACGATTTAGACCTCCAACTCTACGTCTAGTCCCACATGATTTCCCTGTTTGAGGATCCTATACTATACATCTAGAAGTAGTAAATTTAACATGGAAACCTTGATTACACAATTGGCTTATGAAAACAAGGTTCATAGAAAGTCATGGAATAATAAATACATTTTGAAGGGTAAGAGAAGTAGTACAAATGGAACCAATATGGGTTACATGTAATGGTGTGTTGTTAGCAGTATAAATAGGAAATGGAGAAGGTAAGGGGTAAGAATGAGAAAGAATTGCAAGGCTGAAGGTCATATGATTTGATGCTCCATAGTCCAAAAACCATATAGAGTCACGAGTTATACCTGATGGTGCAGAAGTAGAAGCTGCAAGGTGAGAATTACCCAATGAGGTGAGTGTCTAACAAGTCATCTCCTGAACATCTGCAGAAGTGAGAGAGCGACACTAAGAGGATGTAACATCTAAAGCCGCTGCACAAAAAGAATTGTCCTTGAAGTTTAAGACCATCCTGCCTCCAATGACTAGACTTTTTGTAATAATTTCAAAACAATTTCTTCAGCTTGCTAGATTTGGAAGATAGAGCAAGAGCAGTATCAATAGTAATACGAGAGGAAAGGCCTTTCCTTGTTTGCTCGGCAAGTAACTCAAGAAGAATGTCATGAACAATGGGAAGAGGCTTGCGATGAAGGATTGAACTGAAGATATTTTCAAATTCATTAGTCAAGGTGAGAAGATATTGAACCAGTTTAGTGCTCTCACAAAGTTTCTGATAATCTTGATGAGTGTAAGTCCATTCTCGTTCAGTAAGAATCAATTGATCCCATAAGGCTATCATCTATGAATAAAATTCTAAAATTGAGTGGTTGGGTTGTTGATGTAATTTTTGAATTTCAATCTCAATTTGATAACCACGAGCAAAATCAATATGAAGATATGAAGTACGCAAATGATGCCAGACAACTTGAGTAGAGTTAGATTTACTGATAGTAAGAGCAATAGAGTGCATACAGGTAGCACAAATCCAAGAAATCATTTTATAATTATTCATGTCCCATTCTCTTAATTTCTTTGTATCCATGGATTCTGGCTTAAAAAGTGTCCTATTAATATATTCCTAGAAGATAAGCCTCCACACTATCATACAAATAAATAAAGTTTGAGTCATCCAACTCAACATTGATGGGCTTCGAAACTTCATTAACAGAATTTGCCATGATAATAGGTAAAAAATTTCAAGTAAGACAAATACTAGGCAAAATGAGGATATGATGGCACAAAAAATAAGCTAAAGAATAGGTGCCAATATCAAACGAGCCAAGTGAGGAGAATACCTCAAATAAGACAAGTGAGTGGGTGCTTATCTTAAAAGACAGGTACCTCAAGTAGGAATCTTATGCTCTTTCTGTTTTTGTTTTCTTATCATGCATGTGTTGGCCCTTTTGTTTTCCTTGTCGGATGTTGGAAGTTGAGTATTCTCCTTCCCAAATGCCAGAATGACGGTAACCTCGACGATGACCAACAAATAACGTCGGGAGAGGATAATGCTATGCAAAGAGTGACCCGATTTCGTTGATGGTTGTTGCTGCTGATGAAGAAGAAGATGACGACAAAGAAGCCCTGGAAATATCAGGTGAATCTTCCGAGAAATCTACATGTGAATCGATCACTTCTCTCTCCCAATCCTCAATCAGGAACCAAACAGAGACTTGATGATCTCTGTTGAAGTGAACGGGACGTCAGTAGTTTAAGGAAAGAGCAATTGGAGATCAATAATCAACAAGCTCCAAGATTGCATGTTTGGGTGCAAGCAAAGCCGTTCCCACAGGAACAGAGTAAGCCGCTTCTACCCGGAAAGTTTCCAGGCCAATTGCGGGAATTGGGTCTACTTCTATCGTCGATGAATCGAAAGCATCGGCCACCCTTCTTTCTACCAGAATGGAAGAATCGAAGTAACACGTGTGATTAAGAAGCCTACTTGGGAGTTCCCTGGAAAAGAGGATGAGGAATTCCTCGAATTAGTTGATTCTATTCCAAGGCTTGTTTTTTGGGCCGGTTCCTACTTTCCAAGAGGCCAAAGAGGCAGCTTAAAACAGCTTTGATACCATGCTAGATTGAAATAAATCTTGTGTTTTTTCATTGTCAATCAATACATTATATACAATAATACATTAATAAAAGTGGAAATAATATATGTCATGTCCCTTGATAAAGAGGCGATGTGATCTGATAGGATTTGTAATATCTTTAACAGATTCTATCCGATCTCTAATTTGGATGTATTCAAAGGAAACCACCAATGACACCGGTTAAAAAGAGTGAGGCAATACAAGTAGAAGATTCTGAAAGGACAAGGAGAATGCCCAAAAGAACGTGGATAGAAGTGGTAAGAAAAAATTTAAAAACTTTGAAACTAAATAAAGCTATGGTACTTAATAAAGAGGAGTAAGATTCAAATGGCAAACTCCCAATTGAGATAAGGTCTCAATGATGATGATGATCCGACCTATCAAATTTAGGATGTGCTTGATAGACGAGAGAATTTGCATAAACCAATCATCCGCTGATTTGGACAGGAGGAGACACACAAGAACCCATAAATCATTGAGATGCACAGTAAGCAGCACCGGTGTTCAGTGATTGACCATTAATCTGGGTCTGGTGTGAAAGCGACCTTCCATGAGCTCCCCCGTCAACTAAGAGCTTCCGAAGGAACAAAGCGTCCAAACCATAAATGGTCGAAACAAAAGCATCGTTAATGACTTTGAACGACGTTTAAAGACTACAGAAGGCCGTGATTAAGCCAATAGCAAGAATGGAACTTCTTTCTAGGGCAAAGACGGATCAAATCAGAGATCCTCCCGTCTTTGAAGTCTCTCCACGGGCCCATGGACTGCCTTTGAGGTCCTTTTTTGGGATTTCTCTGTGTGCAAGGGCTGGTAGGAGAAAGGCAAAATGATCTCTCTCTTATAAAGTACAAGGTAAGACTGCGTACTATGCCGCATCTCCCAAACTGGGAGCATTTTGCATTGGAGGTGCTTTATATCTCAGATGGATTATCATAAAAGTAGTTAGCAGCAGCTTGACTTAGTGCTTTAAACCCATTTCTTTTACTTTTGTAAAGAAAGATTACTCATAGTACATCAATCTTACCATGTATATGTTAGGCCTTATAACTTGGGCTATACACAGCTAATGAATGGTAGGATCACTATTAGCTGGTCTCCTTCTGTCTGTAAAGGGGAACATCTACGTTTACATTGGGGTGAAAGTAGAATTGAAGTTTGGAAGAAAAGTAGAGACTAAACTACATGATAAGTGAGCAACTCAGAGAATTAAAGTAGGAGACTAAACTACACGGGGCTGATAATCAACTTCCCAGGTCTACTATGAGCAACTTGTGCCCGGGGAGACTACTGAACTTGTAGACTATTAGCTGCTGAAAATTTGCTGGCAGATTCCTAGACTAGAGTTTTAGGATCAAGAGCAGATGCTCCCTGTAGAGTTTGTGTTTTAAAGATCTGAGCCGTTCATCATGTTTGGCATACAAAAATTAAGAAACATGAGAGAAATTAATTTATTTGAAGCTTTAAAAAAATTATTAGTGTAATTTTTAATTAAAAAATATAAGTTTAACATGAAATTAGATACATAACCTATCTCAGCTATTCTGAATATGATGAGTTCCTCTTATCTACTCTCACAGGGACTCATAACTCTAAGAGGAACGTTTTGACATGATGATGACAACACCGACCTTTAAATTATTAACTCATTAATCTGACTTTTCTTTACGCCCTTTAGTCTTATGGTAAGCCTTATAAACACCATTCTCCCTTGTGACGTCAAGGTGGTATTTTTGAAGCTGACCCTTTAAGAAATAGAAGCCTAACAAAAACGGCCAAAAGCAAAAAACAAAAGGGCAAAAGAGATGTGTGCCTTATTAATAGAGGGAGGGGGGGAGGAGAGAGAACGCATGCACGGAGGGAAGAGAATCAGCCTCACCCTGCCCACTGCAAGCAACTTGAATCAACACGAAAACTATTTGTTTTGGCATTCCCCTTGCCTTGTGTCAATTCCCTGCAAAGTGCCCCTCTTGCACTCAAGGACATAGCCGTGACATTCTCTACCGCCCACTTTGCATATCTAGTAAGAGGAACAATGCAATAGAGCGCTGCAAGCCTACAGGACCATACCAACTCCTCCACTTTTGTATAATGGGCCCAGCATATCATTGATCAATGCCGTTCATCTAACTCTGATAACTTCAGATATCTAATGACCCAAAAATTATACCAAATGGGGTTCGTCAAAATGGAGACATTGCTTGTGTACAGCTTCTTGATGTTCGTGTCTAATGCCCCAAAAGCACTATTTCTTAGGATGCAAGAGAATCCTTTTGGTGCAAGTATGACAATGGGTTGAGTCATTTAAAGAGACCAAACTTGGATGACCGGCCAAAAATCTGTCCTCGCACGGAAAGGATGGCACTGGGTCTAGTCATTTAAGGAGACTAAACATAGATGACAATGGTTCGAGTCAATTTATGGAGACTAAACCTGGATAACTAGCCAAAATTCTGACCCACTGCCATCCATGGATAAATAATGATACGTCCATCCCAGCATCCGTTGGATGGTTGTACCATCCCTGACACCTGGACGTTGGATTAAGAATGCAACGCCATTACCCAGTGTTTAAACGCGAATGGATTGGATTATCCCAAGATGGCCTCTTCTGCATAAACTCCGCACGAAATCTGCAAAATTGAACGCCTCTACTGAACGCAATCCTAGCAAATTGAAATTGTCGATCCGGCCGTCCATTTCACAGGATCCAACAATACCTCGAATCACATTAGACCCTCACCCTCGATCCGTCTTTTTTACACCAGCCAACATCGATCACAAGGAAACAATTAAATTGATTGTCATTTCCATCTTACTGATAGAATATCCCCTCAGTATGGTCCCACTCTTAAATTCATAGCATCATACAAGTGGCCCCAGATATTCGGCCCGAACAATGAACTCGGACAAATCTCTTGCAAATGGTGAGACGGACGGAGCTGCTTTCCTCATTTTTTTGCCATTTTAGGTTCCTTGTCTGATAAGAAATCGCTGTTTTACTGAGCTGGATAGCACAAACCAGCAACAACTACAGCATCCAAAACCATTTTATTAATGAAACGTGAATTGGGATTCCGGGATTCCGAGCTTCATTTTGATATTTCCACCCTTCCAACCAAAAATTCTAACCAGAACATGGGGGACAACAATCGGCAACTCAGAATCCATTCATCCATGGGAGCATTTCATGTAAACGATCAATCACATAATCACTGACACAAGCAGATTGAAGGAGATACCAGGGAACATTACCATTTCCATGGCTCATACTTTAAAATACCAGTACATGCCAACCAAAACAAGAGGAAATTTCAGACCACAAATAGCAGTAGAAAATCGATAAGGAAGAACAATTTTTATAGAACAGAAGAGAGATTCATCGCATATAAATTCAATCAAACAGCAGCTTTGTTCTCTCTCTCGCTCTGCGAGAGTTTTATCTTCTTCTGCTCTGATCTCTTTCTAACCCTCTTTCGCGGGATCCAATCCCGTTTTCATACACATCGGAACCGAGAAATCTCGTCCTTTTCCGTTTTCTCTCAAAGTCGCACGATCTTCGCCGCTTTCACCACCGGATTTTCCCTGGCGATTGCTTCTCTACCGGTGGTTTTGTAGTCATAGCTACAATCGTGTCGATCGCTGTAGCGGTGCTCGGCGCAGAACAGATCGCCGCACCGGCAATGGAATCCGGTCAACCCGACCTTCTTCCGGCAGCCGCAGCACCTATTTATTTGCCGCAACGGAGCGGGAGTCTCCGGCTGCTGGGTCGGTTTGGTCTGTACGCTTTCCCATGGAGAAGCTCCCTCCGACAACCGGATCGGGGCCGATTTCGGCTTTTCCCGGCCGGAACACGACGGGGATGAAAGGATCGCGGCGTTTTTGAAACACTTCTGGCACATGTTGTTGGTGGCGGGATTGCCGGAAAATCCACAGTTGTTGACGCAGAGGGTTAGGGTCTCGGGAACTTTGAATTCCGTCTCATCTTTCTCTCTCTGTGCCATGATTTCTTCTTGGCCGATCTCGTTTGGTTTCAGAGAGAGGATTAAGGGGCTAGAGTTTGGGACTTCGGGAGGGTGATTTCTGTATGGAAATGAGCAGGCTGGGGAGGGGAGAGGGGGGGTTTTGAAGGGCTGGAAATGGTCGGTAATGGCTATCGAAAACGGTCTCCTTTTGGAACGCGTATCAGACACTTTCCGCATGCATCCTAATCACGATAATGACCCCTTTGTTTTTTCGAATTTACTCAAATGACCTTCGCATCATACCGCTTGGGTGTGGTTGAGATGGTAAATTACTAGAATACCCACGAATAGTTCTACCGCCTAAACACGAGATATTTTGTGTTTATGAACGATAACCGGCACGAAAAAGGGAACACGCGTGTTAATGGCGGGTGCAAATGGGGTACAATTGATAATGAATAATTTATGTGTTGGGAAATTTTGAGTCTAGAAAATCTTGACCACTAGAAATGCAAGTGGTGCCGACTTGTTTAATGGTCTAAATTATTGGATTTGTTAGACTTATTGTTGGCGGATTATATGCAAGATTTTATTTTTATTTTCCACCGATCTAAGCCTTTGATTTGTGACAACTTTCTTCATAAATGTGGGACAGGGCGTTTTCTTTTTGTCATAGTTTAATTCTATAAATTAAAAAATAGAGGTTCAAGCATTTTATGGGATTGAACCCATGTCATTCCTGATCAACCAAATCAACAGTTCTGATCACCTAAGGCATTCACGGAAAATTGACATGGATTCGCGCAAACGATACCGTTCCTCGGCAAATAAAATATTTTGAAAGCCATTTTCCCACCAAACGAAAGGGACATTTTGTCGGCCTACAACTGCTTGTCCTGTATATCTGCAAAATATCGCCAGCTAAACTTTTTCTCGTATAACAGAGGCGCGGTGTAATTTGATAAAAATAGAGGGGCATTAATTTACTTTCAACCTTTTCCAGTTGCCCACCCGCTTCTGTGATGGATCGTATCAGCCGCCCTATGTGACCGCCCCGACCTGTACCCAGACGTCAGTGCTCTCCCGACCGTCAATGACATGTGGAAGAAACCACGCGGCGTCATCCTAACGGTTCCTCCTGCTTGTAACAGCTGTCCCGAGCAACCCCGAAATCGGGTTCGGTACTCCGCTCCGTCATTTCCCACGGCTTGGCTTGGTTTAGCCGTCCATCACCCAAATTAACTAACTTAATTGCCCTCGTGTTAATTGATCTTTCTTCCCTAATCTCGTCAGCAACGCGATTTCGCCATCATGACGACAGAGAGTCACGTCTCGTTGCGGAAAGCCGCTGTCACGCTATTTCCGAACGCACCGCTGTGGGCCCCACAAGTGCGACGAGGTCAAGATGGACTCTCCCTGCTGTAATTGGTCCTAGGTCCAAGGGCTGACAAAAGTCCGTTTCAATTCCGACGTTTTACCTGGATGGAAGAACTTGGACCCTTGATTTGGGAAACTCTACAGGATTTTGGCTTTCAATTTTGAAACGTTGACCATTGATCACCGGACTCTATCTGGATCCAACTCCATCTAAGACTAAAGAACAATGTGGGTCGAGAATTTAGGCAAGTTTTTGGGTGCATGATCTGCCTCGTCAAATGGTGCCCAAAGATGAGGGATTTTGATCGCTTAAGTTCCCGCCCACTTGTTCTTATAACGCGTTAAAATATGCAGCACGACCAGACGTACACCATATGAAACTCTCAACTTGGTTTACAAGCTTGAACCAGCACCAACCTAGATATTTCCGTAGGATGAAGGAGAAAGGTGGGCCCAACGATTGTATTCTTCCATCCACGGGCCCAGCTACGTAGGCTGAAGGAACCAATATCATCGGCAAAGGCATTATTTCGCTGTTTATGTGCAGAAAATCCAAGATGTGGAGGCCACTGGGTGCCACAAACTCTTCAATCAGCTGGATCGCAGCTGATCAAGATATTAATTTGTTTTGGATATGCACAAGCATTTACATCCGCGGCTACAAGTATATGTGGGCCCAAGTGTTTGGTGATCTAAAACCACCCATCCTTCTGAACCACACCTTAGATTGCCATACACTAAAAGTAATCTCCATTAGCTGATTTTAACTAGCAGGGTCTAGATAAAAAGGTAGTCCGGTGCATGAAGCTTTTGCAAACTACAAAAGTCTATTAGACACAGTCTTATCTTGCATTTCATAAGAGGCTATTTCACGCTTCAAATATGTTATCTCAAGGTAAATACAACAATAATTCTACCATTATGCCGAGACTACCCTTGTAAATGTAACGTGAAAATCAGAAATGGAGATGTTTTGGGGGATCGAAACATCTAACCGATAGGTCAAGTACAGATGAGCGGTGCACCAAAACTCCACCCGCATTTGATGATTCTACACCGCTGGTTAGTTTAACTTTCAATGCGTTGCCCAAAGTCGTCCAGGCTTGCATAACCTTCATCTAAGGCTAGGCTGCATCGGTGCTCATTATCGGGCAGTGAGCAACTTCCGTAAGCGACTCGAGTTCCGCCACCCACCAATGGGATCAGAGGAACAATCAGAAGCCCTGCTCCATGGAAAGATTGATTACGTCTCCTTTTGATTTCTTCGATAATATCCGTCTCTATTTAGCTGTGGCTCTCTTCTTTACATAAAGTGGTTTCATTTTTGGAGATTCTGGCTTTGCATGCGCCATGCCTTGCCAGCGTCACTATCTATGTAAACTACAAACAAATCTTCCCCTGCTTATGCCAGATGCTTATATGTGCACCCCTCTCTCTCTCCCTCTCTCTCTCTCGTGAAAAAATCGAGAGGGCTCCAAAATTGAGAAACTGTTGATTAGGGAAAGAGAGGACAAATTGAAGGACTTGGACACATTTAAATGTTGCATGCAGGATTGAATGGGCCATTAGATGCTTCTAGTTTAACCATCACTATACTCGGAGGCAAATGCGATACCCCTCAAAATGCACAAATACAACGACAAGAACTTCATATTACAAGGGTTATGGTCGTCCATTTTTTCTACTTGGCCTATCTGATACGGTGCAATGGTAGAGTTGTTGTTGTATGACTTTGAAATTACGGGATCAAAGTCTAGAAATAGTCTTTTGAAAAAATGTAAATTAGGGCTGCATAATATAGACCCTTTGTGGTTGGCTTCTTTCACAAACCTCGCATGCACAGAAGCTTCATTCACCTGTCAGCAACATGAGTCCTGCATCCGAGCTAGACATTTTAGTGCAAGCACCTTAACCCTATAATATAGAACAGAATAAGTTAGCTGATGGCATTTGGAACGATGTTACCAATATCCTTACTCTTGTAAAAGGGCAATCCCATGCATGAAGCACTAGTGTAAAAAGGTGAATCACAAGGATTAATAATATGTAATTTTACTTTGCGATTTGCAAGAGTTTATTTTCATGCCAACCTCTTACTTCAAAATCACACGATGACAATTCTATTATTGCACCAAGGTCTCCTTCAATATCTTTGCTCCTGTACATGTCAAAATTAGCCAAAGATTTACATAAATATATGCATCGGGAGAAATGAATCCTTGGCAGTGTCTGTCACGTTTTAAGACATTGATGTGAGTGGCGCAAGCAATTGCCCGTGTTTGCCATGGGTGGGTGGTCAAGAATGACCTCATAGTCTGCATAAACCATAAGAACATGTCAATGTATCACTAGTTAATGCAAAAATATAGCCGAGATGTTTGAGAGTCTGTAACCATGGACGCATGCATGTTTGACCATTTGCTGGAGTTTGCAGGTGCTTCCACATTTTTCTAGCTGGGACTTTGGAACCATCAACTGTCAGTGTCTTCGATCTCATTGATTAATGTCTGCATGGTCTTGGATGTTACTGCAAACGTGATATCTCATCTTCTGATAGCAATCAAGCACATGCAGTGAATGTGGGAGTGCTTGTAGCTTCATCCAATGGTGCATGTAGGAGAAACAGAAATGGGCCATGAACAGGAACCGGGCCTTGGCCTGGCAAAGTCGAATCACGTCCGCAGTAGAGCCCATTAGCAGTTTGATCCAAAATCAGCGTTTGTAAAAGGTATTATGGATTAAGGAAACCATGCATAAACTAATCCTTATATGATTACAAGAGAAAAGGAAAACTAATCCATATATTGATAGTGATCTTATCCCTTGCATTGGTACCCTAAATCATGGAAAAGTTTTATTCAGGCGTAGTAAACAGCCCTAAAAGCTTGGGTTACCTTTATCATGCTAAATAACTTCGGTAAGCGAGGTTCTTATGAATAAATTAAAATCAACGAGTGACTTGAACCTGTGACCTAACACAGCAAGGACCCTTCTTGTGCCACTAAGGTACTAGACCAGGAAAACTCCTTATATATGTTTTGGGACTGCAAAGAATATTAAGGGAGAAACTAACACATCCTTGTTATGCCCGTCCAAAGCTATCTCACGTTGATGTGCCAAAATAGCACCAAACATCCGGCCCATGAGTTAACCCAGCTCCCTTTCTGCCCCACTAAGAAACTAGTCCTCTTGTCCGGCCCCTAAAAATAATGATTCGAAACCTAGGGTAATACATTGGAGATGAGCAATTGGAATAACCCTAAAATTTCACATCATTTTCCTTTTATCTGAACCACCACTTTGCATGTCACAGTTAGGAGGCTACTAAGAAGCCCATGTAATGCAATTAAGCTCATTAGTGGCTAATATAGAAAATTAAACTGACATCAAAGATCTAAGTAAATCTGAAATTGAAAATTTCCTTCCATTTCCTCTTTGGCACGTTATTTACAACCCTTAAAAAGGCAGCTCTGGTGCACTAAGCTTCTGTACAGGGAAGGGACAGACTACAAGGGTCTATAATATACAATCTCACCTTTCATTTTTGCAAGAAGCTGTTCTCTACAAACCCTCTAATTGTCATTCAAAAATGCAAATCTGATCTGCTGTCCAATCGTTGTATCCACTGTCCACACCCATCACAAACCCGGTACACAATCCGGCCCCACATCATCATGTTTCAACCTTATCCCCCCCCCCCCCCCCCCCCCCGAGAGTCACAGCCGTTGATAAACTCCCAGGCATCCCAAATCCATTTCCAATATAGCCACTACTATAGCCACTGACACTAAAACTTCTACTACTTTCCGCAGAAGAAGGTGCCATAGTCATCAAATTATGGAGAAATACAGGCGTCTGTTGACTATTAATATATGCCTGATGAAACTGATTGGAGTCACTCTCATTGTTAGAAAGAAGCTGCAATGATGCGGAGTGGTGATGATGATGGTAATTTCTGTGGAATTCGGGATGGAACGACTGAGATTGTTACTCAAATGACACATAAGGATAGGCCCCATTAAATTGCAATGAGTCCTCCCAATAGTGCTTTGAACTAAAGGATGGAACTGCCCATAAACTCAATTCCATCTTTACTGACGACTCTATATTTATGTGAAATCTAAGATGGGGATCTCCTACAAATGAAGTGTTCAAAACATAATGAAATGGGGCCGAGTCAAGAAAGATTACGTGCTTTCTGCTAGTTATAAGATATGGCATTTACACGGCAGGACCTACTAAATAAACCGGGGCAGATCATCGATGTCAGTTGGTGCCCCACATTGATTCACAACGAATTTTCACATGGATGATCCTTTACTCTAAATTTGCTTTAAGTGGGACTTGTTAATGGGCATGGACAAGAAAAAGATCACCTTCTAAGAGATGCTACGTATTCCTGCCCGGTCATATGCTTCATCTCTTCCAATTCCTTCTCGTAGTTACTGATCTGCAAAGCACATTCTCGCAAACTAAAGTCCAGTGAATTAAATAAATATTATATAACTCAGACAGTGGATTGGCACATCTGAGCCTCCATCATGTAGGCCGATGATGGTGATAAACCATACGAGCCATACGATCCGAGACCTTCCATTGATCAAGTACATTCGATGGTCAAGTTTGTTGGATGAAAGACCACGAGAGCCCACCTGATAGAAAATCCAGATTCCATATGAAACCTTCCGCCATCCACATGCAATGACTACTGGGAATGCCTATCCATGAAAAATGCAGGGACCACGAGTGCTCCTTGATACCTGTTCAGTGGACCCCAGATATATGGTGCAGCTTTTGCACCATACTGTACATTATGTATAGCTATTAATCAGTGCACACCACGTAAGTCCTTTAGTAGTAGAAGCATATAAAGAGTGTAAAACCTACTGGGAAGTTGGTAGTAGTGGAGGTGCCCCAATATTTAAGAGCAGCCAAATTATAAAACCTAGCTGCCTTTTCCTCTGTCATGTCTACCTGCTCAGAAGAGAAATACAGGCTATCAGTATTTTAAATCCGTTCTATAAGAAGTGAAGCATCTAGAATGGAACAAGAAAACATATACAATAACAGTAGGAGCCATAGCATCTGAAACTCGCCCAAATAGACTGCAGAGATGAGTTAGAAATCATAAGCAACGACTCAAAGTGTTCGTAACTCGGTCAAAGATAATTTTAATTAATTATTCTTACTGAGTACCAAAAGGAGAAGAAAGAAGAAATCATTTCCTTGGCGACCTTTCCATGATTGTCCCTCCCCCCTACGGCTATTATTCCACAGATGGGCTTCATATCTTCCTGTCCATCTATGCCTGTATTATGTAACAAAATCCGATGATGGGTTCTCTATATTCTGCCATCACTCCCATACTTTAAGAGCCTGAACTAAATTCGTTACAGCAGAGAGCCAATAATATTTATATTCTTTTCCATCTTTATCTGTGCTAGTGAGCATTGACTCAGGAAGTATTGAAACAGTATCTTTTCCTCAAATGGGTCACAATTTTTATGTAACAACATGAACCTAATTTGATGATTTTGAACAACAAAATCTTGTGATTTTAACTCGAAAACAAACGACGAGAGAAGCACTACCTTGTTACCCCTCGATAAATTGAAGTTCTCTGCCCAAATGCGTCCACACACCTTCTGGGTGCCGCTTCAATTGCATTACCACCACTAGGCTTTGCCCATAGACAGTGTTAGTAATTGCAAGTTGCCAACATTTGCTTGGCTTTTATTTTCCTCGGCAGTGCTGGTAGCCACGGAGTTGTCCACCCGAGGAGGGCAATTAGTAAGGCGCTGGTAGTCAGCATATGCCGCCGCCGGCATTTGGTTGAAGGCTGAGAATTCCGGCGGGTTGTCGGCCTGTCCGACACCGAGGAAATCTGCCACCTTTGGAACTTGGTCTCCAATGTGAGAATCTATCAAGTTCCACTCTGTGTAATTTTTGTAATGATGCCATCAGAATGTTATATAGTGACCTAAAGGGTAGAGTAGAAGAAAAGGAAAGATAAATACCTTGAATTTGGTAGGAATTCTGGGTGTAGTTATGAGTAATCAAGCCTAGAGTAGAGTGATGAGGTTCAGGAGCATGGAGATCGTTTCGGAAAGGTGTGTGAGAGGGAGAGGGAGAGGGAGAGAGAAGTATAGCCAGTTATTCATGTTTGTATATAGAAAGAAGAGTAACCATACTACTGAAGGAAATCATTACATGGGAGATGAAGAAAGAGAGGTCTAGGGAAGTCTCTCTCTCTCTCTCTCTCTCTCTCTCTCTCTCTTTGGTGCTATGTAAAGACTATAAGATCATCTCTAGAGAGGAAGAGAGAGAGAGAGAGAGAGGAGTATTGAAGACAAAAAGGTTTGTATCAGAGACTCTCAAATCTCTTATTTTACTCTTAGTGGAGAGATTTGTGTTGTGGTTATTCAACAGATAAATGCCACATCTAGTATTTTGCCTACAATCATATTTTTACAGAGCAACATTAGTTCTTGAAATCGTGATATATAAAGAGCTTAGTTTTGAAAAAGACCCTATGCTTAGTAAGCCTGTATGAGAAGAAAATCTTTAAATCAATTTTAAATTTATGAGGGTTTTGTTAGGAACAATTTAAAGTCCTTATGGTTTTAGACGAAGAAAGAATTGAAATTTCAGAATAACACAAATTAAATTGAAGATTTTGGGTTACAAATATGTGGTTCCGTGTAATTGACAGGGCATTTTTCAAGGTAAATTTTATGGTTATGGGTCTTTCAAACAACATGCCTAGACATGTTTAAATTGATACCACAGATTGAGGCATGTCTCTGTTTATCATTTCTTGTATGTATATTAGATTAGTATATACTATCTTGGGAAACCTTCTTATGGCCACTTTTTCAAGCTTATTCTGTGGTGCTTGACAACTAATTGGGATACAATCTACAAAGTCATCTTCTTGTGAGGAAGAACTAATGTGATCCAGATTTATAATGACCTGCTTTTATTTTTCATTTCTTCTTTTCTGAATGGTAATGCTCTACTTATGCTAAAGACCCTCTGATCTGCTAAAAAAAAAAATCTTACCTGCTTTTGACAAACTAATAAACACCCATGACCAAGTATAGACAACCCTTTTTGTAGTTAACTCTCTCTCCCCCCTTACATATTAATTTTATCGTTTATTCAAGTCAGAGCTCTCCTACTCTCTCTCTGTGGCATTGGTTCTTTTGGGTGGTCGACCGCCAGAAGCAAAATAGCTGGTATTATTATAACGCCTGAAAACTATAAAAAGCGAAGTCTTACAGGATATGTTTGGTAACTTAGAAGTAAGACTGAATGTAATATGACTCTCTCTCTCTCTCTTGCAATCATCGTTCTTCCTTCTCGACCGTGGTCGATCATACTAAAGCGCAGACAGCTGGTACGGGTGTCTTCTAATCAACTTCAACTAAATATTCTTTTAATAGAAAACGATAATATAATTCGACCCAAAAATTAAAAAATAGTTTTCTTTTAGCCCTACATCTGCTTGGGTGCGTTGGAACTCTCAGCCTCGGTCTCTGCAACACTGTCCCCTACCAAACAAACTCTTCTTGAAAAACTCACCAACCCAATGTAATTTTGTAGTATTTCCTGTACCTCAGATAATTTTGGGCATCTCCACCCTTTTAGCTTGCCTTATTTAAGATACTTTCGCCTAGTAACTGACGTCAAATGTTGTGGGATTACGCTGAGGGTTCCCATATGTGCTGTACTGAAAGATTGATGAGCAGGTAGATGTTGAGAAGAGACACACTTGCTTCATGATCCAAACAACTTATTTGCTAGTCATGGGTCAGTTTAACTTGGGTGCAACACATGCACAGCCACTTCTTAATTATTATCTGACCACAGATAGTTGCAGTTCTAAGAGGGAGAATGGCTGAGTGTGCTGCACTAGAGCTCCAACAAACTTGTGCTTAAGCTTGGTACCTACATGGAGTTTCTTAAATCACACACAGAGAGATGATCATCGTCGTACAGCAATGTAACATAGGAAGCATCTCTTACTGAATTCCAAGATATGACCATCCAAACACAGGTACAACGAGTAAACCATCTAGATAGGCATGTGCACCATTTCCTTCCGCCTGTTGTTTAAGATTATTATCGACTAAGTTATTAAAAAAAGAAGAAGGAAAAAACCCCCTTGCTCTATAGAAAAATGTTGTAATATACTTTATTGATGAATATTATTTCGTCACATCAAGATCCTCCATGAAAATCATCAAGAATAAAAGACTAGATATAGAAGCATACCCAAATCCATGAGTCTAGAAGTAATTCTTGAGTCTTGTGATTCCTGATCTTCAAAACTGATGCGTATGAACTTCTTAGAGAATGGTGTTCTCTCTTTTCTGATGATGGGATGTCAGAAAAGAATCATACATACAATTTGGGGACCATAACAATTTATAATTGTATCTCCTTTCCTTATTTCTTATTTTAGCCAATCATAAAATAAAAATTAGAGATTAGGTATGTACACATAATAAAACCATAACTTTTGAGATGACTATAACCCATTTAACCTTAAACTTATTAGATCACTTTAATTTAGGCCAAATCCATATGATAGCATATAATATACAATTTATATATATACATATATACGTCCAATATCTAACAATCTCCCACTTGGACTATATATATATATATATATATATTACTTTATAATTGTATATCAAAGTATAACCTTAAGAGCTGAAAAAAATTTGCTATTACAAAAATATCTCCAAACAATCTCGTCTACTAATTATGCTAATATAGGATCAAGGCGATCTTCGTTACATATATCGTAACTAAATCCATCCATGGTCACGTATATTAACATAACCAAATGACATAAATCAAGTATAGATATGTAGCATGAAAATTACATGCAATGTGATCTAAGCATGCCTATTTCCAACTGGTCCATCTTTATTCCTTATGAAATTATATCAAAACCAAATCAGAGCGAAAAATATAACTGAATACTTTATTTTTACAAAAAATACCCATAAGCACAAGATGTGTCTAAAACAGAAAAGCATATAAATACAAACTTCCACTAATCCAGTATATCATCAAATGATACAATACCCATATGAGCAATATGTCCATGAAAAACCTTGAGTAAGAGCTCCTTAGTAAGCTGATCTGCAATCATGGAGTTTATACCAATATGCTCTATAGACACTTGACCACTCTAAACTCTTTCTTTAATAACTAGGAACTTGATGTCTATATGCTTTGACTTCCCCGAGCTCTTGTTGTTGTTGGAATATAAAACTACTAACTTATTGTCACAAAATAACTTAAGTGGCCTTTCAATTCCATCCACAATTAGCAGCCTTGTGATAAAATTTCATAGTCATATTCCATGATTGGATGCCTCATAACATGCTATAAACTCAGCAGCCATAGTGGAAGAAGCAATGAACATTTGCTTAGCACTCTTCCAAGAGATAACTCCTCCAGCAAGTAGATAGATATAGCCTGAAGTGGATCTACAACTGTCTTAGCATCCAACAAAATCAAAATCCGAATACCCAATGATCTCTAACTTATTTGACCTCCTGTATGTGAGCATGTAATGTTTTGTTTTCTAAGATATCACATGACCCGTTTAGCTACTTTCCAATGATTCATTCTCGAATTGCTCAAATATCTGCCTAACATCCCAACAATGTATACAACATACGGACGCGTACAAACCTGAGCATAAATCAGACTCCTCACTGGTGAAGCATAGGGAATCTTCTACATTTCCTTAGTTTCAAAACCATTCTTAGGGCATTGGTCGAGACTGAACTTGTCTCCCTTAACAATAGGGGTATCTCCTGGTTTGCAATCTTGCATGCCAAATCTCTTAAATACCTTTTCAATATAACTCTTTTGTGATAATCTAAGAATACCCCGAGATTGATCCCAATGTATATGAATTCCCAATACAAAAGATGCATCCCCAAGATCTTTCATCTCAAATTTCTTTAATAGAAATCTCTTGATTTCATGCAACAAGCCTATATCATTAGAAACCGCACTTCTCCTTTCTATAATGGATCTCCTTAATGGCATCAATTCTTAAGGTTATTGAGTTTGTTCTTCAGGAATAACCATTGACCTTAATTAGGGAGATTTTCAACATTGTTTTGTAGTTCTGGTATTGCTTTTTGAACAACATCAGGAATAGGAGTCTGATCATTGTCAATAACAATCATAGGAAGAGAAACAATTTTCTCTTCAAAGACAAAGTATTTAACCTTATCTCTCCCCCTAAACTCAATATCCTCAAAGAACTGGGCATTTTCCATCTCAAAAAAGGACTTGGTAGTGGGATTATAAAATTTATACCCCCAAGACCGTTTAGAGTACCCAACAAAATAGCTGCAAACTAACTTAAGTCCAGTTTCTTTTCATTTGGCTTATAAGGCCTTGCCTCAGCTGGACAACCCCAAATGTGTAAATGCTTTATATTGGGCTTCTTGTCCGTCCATAATTCATAAGGAGTTTTAGCCGCTGCCTTAGTTGGAACTATGTTAAGGATGTAAACTACAGTTTTGAGTTCCTCTCCCCAGAGTGAATCTAGTTAGGTAGTATGACTAATCATACTCCTCACCATGTCCTTTAATATTTTGTTTTGTCTCTCAGCAACACAATTCATGCTAGGACTTCCAGCATTGGTGTATTGTGAGACTATACCACACTCCTCTACAAATTTGGCAAATGGCCCTAGATGTTGTTCACCTGATCCATCATATCTGCTATAGTACTTGCCACCATGGTCAAATCTAACAGCCTTAATGCTTTTCCCAAATTGGTTTTCAACTTCAACCTTGAATACCTTAAACATGTCTAGTGATTGACTTCTCATGAATAAGGTAAAGGTAGTCATAACGCGAGAAATCATCTATGAACATAATAAAATATTGTTGATCATTCCATGAAGCCGTAGGAAATGGCCTACAAATATCCGTATGTATTAGTTCTAAGACATCTGAAGATCTGTTAGCACCTGATCTCCTTATTTTTGTCTGTTCCCCCTTAATGCACTCAACACAAACTTCAAAGTCTGACAAATCAAGAGGATCAAGAATTCTATCTGACACAAGTCTTTCAATTCTTTGTTTAGATATATGCCCTAAACGCTTGTGCTAGAGTGAAGTAGAATTCTCATTGGTTAATTTGCATTTTATACCCTGTGAAATCACATGCAAGGTTTTATTAAAATAGGCAATAGTATCAAGTAAATAAAGGTTATCATAAAAAGATAAAGAACCGGTACCAACAAAATTTGAATACAAAAAGAGACTAAACTGATTATTTCCAAATGAATAATAATAACCAAATTTGTCCAAGAGAGAAATAGAAATCAAATTCCGTCTAAAAGACGGTACAACATATGTCTCTTTTAAATCCAAATAATAAATGATCATTAATAATAACCTAAATATCCCTATCGCCTCAACCTCCACTGATTTGCCATCGGCCACATAGATGAATCTTTCAGCATCATTTGGCTTTCGGCAACTCAGGCAACCCTGCATAGATATACATATGCAAGTAGTAGCACCAAAATCTATCCACCAAGTGTGTATAAGTACTGAAGCTAAATTAACCTCAGAACAAACCAAAGTGAGAAGCGTACCTTTCTTTATATGTCAAACGTGATATTTAGTTAGTCCTTGTTCATGTGTCTAGGATTCTTGCAAAAATAATAGCCAAATTCCTCATTTTGTTTCTTTTGCTGTTTCTTTTTGAGGTGGAACACTTATAGCTTCTTTATTCCTTTTCTTGTTCTTGTCCTTAAAGGTACTTGCCAAGTGAGCACTTTTAGTCTTTTCTTACTTCAACCTTTCCTTTTCTTGCACACAAGGAGAAATGAGCTCATTAAGAGACCATTTGTCCTTTTGGTAGTTATAACTGACCTTAAATTTACTGAATTGTGTAGGAAGAGAAATCAAAACTAAATGCACAAGCACATCCTCTGACAACTTTAGCTTTAGTGCATTTAGTTTCAAAGCAAGATAACACATCTCCATGATGTACTCCTTGATGTTTCATTTTCCTTTATACTTCAGTGAAATCAAGTTCAATAGAATCGTACTTGTTTTAGTATTTTCGTTTTTAGCAAAACACTTTTCAATTTTCTTAAGAAACTTCTTGGCAGTAGTTACCTTTTCGGACACAGCACTCCTAAAAGTTTCTGGAATTCCACACTTCACAATCATAAGACTCATGCGATTTGAACGATCCCACTTCTCAAAGTCTCGTTTTTCCTCAATGGAACTTTTATCCGTAAGAGCAGTGAGTTGTTCAATCCTTAGGGTAAGCTCCATATCCATGTAGCTAAGAATGATTATGATGTTCTCTTTCCATTCCTTAAAGTTGGTCACATTCAACATGGGAATAGAACTGATGTTGGCAGATATGATAAAAGCAGATGCATTAACTAAAATAGAACAAAACAACATGTTCACATAAGTTCTATATCAAACTTAAATTCAATCAAATTTAAATAATGGTAGGGCCCATTACAAGATACCTAGCACAACATTAATATTTAGTCTTTAGACAGAAACATTAACTTGTAAGTAGTACTCTTGGTGTAGTAATCAAATATTGACAATAAATCATGTCCAACAATAAGCCTTTCTTTGAACCGGCTTATTATTCACATGGGGTACCTAATAATTGTCACATATTTATCACCACAGGTGTGCATGTAATTCAGCCACATATTGACCTTCTTTTGGGTCGATCAATATCCGCATGAATTACATACCCACAACTATCTAAATGTTCAAAAAATAAATTGATTTAATTCAGCCAAATATTGACCTTCCTTTGGGTCGATCAATATCCGCATGAATTACATACCCACAAATATCTAAATGTTCAAAAAATAAATTGATTTACACAAGAGAGGCTACTTTGTTAGCATGTTGTTTCAATCAACTTATTTTAAAACATTAGACATCCAAAAGAAACTTATACCAAGATTTGAATTCAATTTTCCCCTTTTGATTATCAAATTTTCCAGTTTTAAGGCATGATTGCCCTTTGATCGGCTTGATCCAAGCAATTTGGCACTATTTTATAAACCTAGGTAGGTATGATCGGATCAAATATTTAGTCCCCAAATCATGTCTGCGTCATCAAGAGCTTTCCAATGGACCTTCCAGATCTTAAATCAGGCTTCTATAACTCCCAAAATCTCAATTTTTTCAATTTTGGGTCACTATTCAATGGTCTAGATCAATCTAGGCCAAAACAACAATTCCCGACCCGCGTTGTCAATACGCACGCGTTCGGGACGGGCGGTCCAGATGCGCACGGGCGTCCTGGTCTCCAGGACGCTACCGCATGGATCCTGATCGCCAGGACGCTCACCACATGTGTCTCAGTCTCCAGAACAAGTCCGTGTCCTGCGCGATCTGCGATAGCGCGGCATCGCTCTTTTGGGGTCCAGACGTGCACGGCGTCCTGGGCACATCATCTAGCAAAGACAATGAGCCCGAGCCATTCATTGTGTTTTGATCATACCGGGGTCTCTGATGATCCGATTTTTATTTTGTTTTTGCCGTTTCTAGGGTTTTGAAGGTCCTTGAATATATCTATCAGTATAGATCATTCATTTGAGGTGTCTATGTGATAGGTTTTCTAATGTATCATGGTTTTCTAAGATTAAATCTCTTTAAAAAATCTCCGATCTAACATCTGAGAGAGAGAGAGAGAGAGAGAGAGAGAGAGAGAGAGAGAGAGAGAGAGAGAGAGAGAGAGAGAGAGAGGAAAACACTGTTTTCTTTAGGAACCTTGTTTCTCAATGATTTAACATGAAGACGCTCTGATACCACTTGTTGTAATATACTTTATAGATGAATATTCATTCATCACACCAAGATCCTCCACGAAAATCATCAAGAATAAAAGACTAGATGAAAAAGAGTACATGAATCCATGAGTCCAAATGTGATTCTTGAGTCTTGCGGTTCCTGATCTTCCAAACTAATGTGTATAAACTTCCTAGAGAATAGTGCTCTCTTTTTTTATGATGGGATGTCAGAAAAGAATCATACGTACATATGGCTCACTTAACCTTAAACTTATTAGATCACTTTAATTTCAGAAAAAAATCAATGCATGGCTTGAATTATTCCTCCGCCGTTCTACTTAAGAGAATAATGGGTCGACAAAAAGAGAAGAAAAATATTAACCTCAATAAACAATAATGAGTCGACAATAAAGAAAAATGATAAAAACCCTTAAGCTGGATCGATGTTTTCGGCGACCTAAACCAGTGACATTGTTCATTCGGCTTAAATGAGGTTGCATTCATGTGATCCTCGCTTCCGCTGTTCTGAATCGCATTATGTGGACCATAAACAGTTTCCATATCCATTTTATAACTCCAAGCAGCGTAGGTCAGAATCATCCAGTCGACAAGATTTTTGGGGAATCTATGGCCCGTATAAAAGATGGCCAACGTAGTGACTAGTTTGTATCACCAAATTTGTGGAACCTTTGGACTTGTACTCTGCTGCAGATATAGTCTCCTCTCCACCACAATCCAGGAAAATTTATTTATAAATTCGTATCAATAAACTTGTACACTATTAATTACAACTGAACTATGTGGCTCTACTAAATGAGTATTTCAAGGTATATTATAAGTCACGGAGAACTAATGGTTCACATTTTTCTGATAAAATCATGAATAAAGATACTTTGAATGAAAGGTTTAGGGATGTACAATCAAAGAAAAACAAGGATCAATTAGATTGGCTTGTCACTGTCTGCCATATTAACAGACAAGATAATGTCAATTTGGCTAAATATAAACCTAAAAAGTATAGTTCTTCTTCAAGTAAATAAGTGCACTTCTCGAAATTATTGGAAAGCAAATCAAAATCATGCACTACTGCATGAGGTTTTCGAGAAGAATTTCCTACGTAGAAGGTAATTTGACTGTTATATTAATTAATATTCTTGGGTTTTGTCCCCTGCTGTGCTACTCCAAGTGGGATTCTCTCTCTTGAAGTTGTCTAGGATCCATGCAAAGAACTTGTACTAGATTTTGCTTGTTCGATGTGAGCCATTGGATCTAATGAATAGCTCGGATAGAGTGCGATCTAATGTTAGCAGGGGGTGCCTTGGCAAGAAATACATTGGGGTTGCTTGGTATAAGGATCAAACCATGAACACAAGTAGCATACGTTTTTGGCCCCGTATTTTTCATTCATTAGCTCTTTGCTAAATAGTAGGGGGTGGATATAACCCTAGGTAGGCCCAAATACATAAAGATCCAAATTGATATAATATTGTCCTTGACTTAGATGAGCCATGCATGTTCGAAATCTCCTATCAATTGGATGATCTTAGCCATTGCTACTTTTAGTAGATGGTGCAATTTTTTACTATCCATTTTATAACTCAAGAAAACACTATTAGGATCATCTAATGGATGGGAATATAGGGACATAGAGATCTCAATCAAGGACAACATTTACATTTTCATAAATTTAGACTCAGCTAGAGGTCATAAATCTACAATATTATTAGGGGTGATGAACAAAAAAAATAGGGGATTATATTGCTTCCATACCTGTTTTTGAGAAGTAAGTCCAAAGGATACTTATCTTGTCTTTTGCAATAGCAGCATAAACTTTTGACAAATAAAAAGATTTTAGAGCTTTTAATTAAATGAGGTTTCCATTCCACATGCATTTTTAAAGTATTAGACATCCATAACTAGTTACAAGTGTTTTTTAACTTAAAAAACTCTTAAAGGGATTCTCAAGCATGGAAGGACTCTACACCACCTGTCAGGCTTTATTCCTGATAAAAATAATTTAGTGATCCAAGCGTTTATTGGATTTACAGCCCCTCAAGATTGTATATACTGTTCATACCTTTTGAGCATGGACTCTTACGGGACCTTTTCTGAATTACCTTACTGAGTCAAGCAGCTCGTTGTCGAGGTCACGGGTTCAAGGCATGGCCCCTTCCTTGGAACCTGCATAGGCGAGAGCTTTCCTTGAATCTTAATATAGTCATCTAAGGCTCATTCTTAATTCATAATTTGAGAGTTGGGATTGGTGATAGAAAGAAATACTTATACCATTCTAGGCCTTTTGCTGAGATAAGTTTAGATATAGAAAGACATGTCTCCTAGGGCTTCAAAAGATTGAGAAAACACTGCTAGTATTTCAAGGAAGGTCTAAGTTTCAAAGATCAAAAGTAGTTTCTCTCTGAAAATTCTGGTAAAGATCTTTTTCTTTTAATTTAGAAGGAGAGCCTTGGAGCAATAGTAAAGTTGTTTTCATGTTACCATGAGGTCATGGGTTCAAAGCATGGAAACAGTCTTGTGCAAAAATACATGATAAAGCTACGTACTATAGGGCTTTATAGTCCACCTCTTCTGCGAACCCCTTATAGGCCAGAGTTTCATGCACCGGGGCTACCCTAATCTTTTTCTCTTAATTTGGTGTATCTCCAATGCCCTAGGCTTCTTTTAGGCCAAGAATTGAAGATATTTGTCTTTCTTTGAGAGATTTTGTATTAGTGATTATTTTTGGATTATCTAAGCCTTCGATATTAGAAATCTAAAGCTTTCTACTTTTCTTTAGAGACTCGTAATTTGTTATTTTCGCATTATTATACTCTTTTCAAACTTTATGTGCTTATTTCTCAAGGAGATATAGGTAAGTACTGAAGGGGAGCCTTGGCGCAATGGTAAAAGTTGTCATCATATGACCTTAAGGTCACGGGTTCAAGGCGGGGAAACAGCCTCTTGTGCAACATGGAAGGTAAGGCTGTGTACTTTAGGCCCTTACGGTCTGCTCCTTCCCAAACCCCGCATAGGCGGGAGCTACGGGCACCGGGGCTGCCCTTGTACAGATAAGTACTAAACTTGTCTGGAAAGCTCATCAGACAAACGAAGAAAAAGTCGTTCTCATTTTCTAAGAATCAAATCAGTAAAGATTGAGATTGAATCTCCACGTTAGAGCTGGCACTAATCACTAAAAGATACAAGGTAACTATTTTTAAGCAAAGAAGTCACTTAAAATGCAAGATTTTTTATTTTTTATTTTTATAACAAAACTGGACCAATTAGATGAACAAGTTTGAATCATCCAAAGGTGAGGCGCTCCTGGTGTATCTGTTTTGCACAAGTAATGAATTGAAGGCTTACATTTGTCGTATAGAGCTAAACTTAATGGGCAGCAGCTGATCCAACGTTCCGTAATTACTCTATTCAAGAGTCTCAGATCATGGTCTTCTATAGCCCAGATTTGTCAATCAACAGAAAGAACCACATGGAGAGTGCCTGAAACTGAAGTCTGGTGGCTCCTGTATTTGTTCAGAAGGTTAGATTATTACATCTGGAATTGGTTTGTTTTTTTGTTTTTTTGGTAAATTTTCTGCATTCATTAAAATTTGTTCAGAAGGCAACTAAGCATATATGCATCAATCTAGGATTACCTTAAACATGCTGAACAAGGATCTGGGCCATCCTTGTTTGAAGTTTCAGCTTAACAATGGTTGATTGAAACCTCTTAAGTGAAGGCAACTCCATAAAGCACTCTTACAACCAATCATGGTTTCCAACTTAATGGCATTTTTACATTGTTACCAGAAGATAAATTACTCACATAAATCTCGTCTGCAATGGCTGCTGATCATAAGTTAACAAATAGGTCTTCCAGTCATCAAATTCTAAATTAAAATTCAGATTTAGAGACACAATCCAAGCCAACACATCCTGTTAGAACTGTGGATCCTAGGGATTTTTTCTTTCAATCAAAAGACCGGGAAGCAGAAAGTATCTGCTCCCTTAAGTACAAAAAGGCTCTTCAAACAATTGAAACAGGAAAATAAGCCATGTGACACTCTTATACTCTTCTATTTACAAAGACCAAAAGCAAGCCTGTACTAGCTCCTGCTCGGATCATTGTTATCAATGGAGATGGAAAACACTGCTGGCGGGGTCTGAGAATCAAGGGATTGAAGCAACCTTATGACTTCATACATAGTCGGACGTTTCTCGGGCATGATCGAAGTGCAACGAAGAGCAACTTCAAGAGCCCTTAACATCTCTACTTGGCATGAACTGGAGATCTTAGGATCCAAAACCTGGTAAGCTCCATTGACTGTATTGATTTTCCTACGAACCCACTTCACAACATCCACAGAATCTTCATTCCCTGCCTGCTCGGCCTGCCTGCCAGTTATAAGCTCGAGCAGTATGACACCAAAGCTATAAACATCCATTTCCTCAGTAGCCTTCTTAGTGTATCCATGTTCTGTGATCATAAAATAAAGTGTTAGAGCATCCAGATTATCTGATTTTTAATCATCAATTTAGGAAAAGACATTGCTAAGGCCAAGTAACAAGAAAGCATGTATATGTAATACTAATAGAAGAAAACGAACCGAAGTCAAGCAGATTTAGATAATATCTGAGACATTCATTTGTATACAAGGGTCTTAACGTAATTGGTCAGTGGGAAATAACTTAGTACAGATTATATTTACATTCATGAATTCAACAATGTCATAGTCAAAGACAGGACCATCTTTACAACTGAATGCCTCCTGCACTATCTATGTATAAATAGACCACAGAGTTCAGTAACATATTAGACTCGTATACAGTCAACCAAAAAAATTGAACCAACGCAGCACAAAGTACATATTATTGTTGTTGGTTTTATTCAAAAGTCCATATTGCACTGATATTGAATCAAGCAGTGAGTGTAAATTAATACTAACCAAACAGAGGAATTGAAAGAGAACGACCAGTGACACAGAAGCCTTGAAATAGATAGTTAATAGGATCAAGGTACATCAATAACCTTTTCAGAAAAGGTCAATCATGAATAATCAAGTTCTAGTTTGATCACATCTTGAGGAAAGACTGATGCGATATCATTCAATTTCTGGATAACTGAGAGAGATCAAGATTCAAATTGTAGATTCATGGACGCAAGCATTTGACGCATAACTTAGGGCAGCTGAGTTTGGACACACTTCCACTTCATTGATAAGAATGAAGAAGCAATCCACATTTCATGACCACTGCATCTTGTAATTAATTCGTATCAACATTTTATTGGATCAAGGTAGCAGTACAGGGGCACATATTGTTAACCTTCTGTTCAGCACTAGCCAACCTTTGAATGATTGTTATGGAAGTATAAGTAAACACACTAGAAACGCTGGTCACTTGAATTCAGAGTGATTCTTAGTACAATCCAGGTTAGTGAACTAAACTATGCAGTATCTTAGTCAAGCTAAATGAGTGTATATGACAGGGTTTGTGTACTGCACAAGAGAAGAAACAAATTGTTTCTACATCTTGAAGATGAAGTTTCGACAGAGCATATCTTTAGCAGGACAATATTTCAAACTGAGGTGTTGTGAAGGCAACTAATACAGCTTTACGACTCAAACAAAGCCCCCAAAAGGGATCGGATGAAGTACTTTAATGAACCAGAACCAGATACAGTGACCAAGCCAAAACCTGATGGATTAGAAACAGAGCTTCATTGACCAATGTGATGAATTGTGCTATCACAAATTTGGTGAAAACAGTTGATACAAATCTAAAACTAGTTTCTGCAATTCCACAGCAGACTTCTTCATGTTTTCAAGGGATTAGCATGGCCCTTGGACTTGAGCACTTTGTCCAGTTGGTTAAGTGCCTTGGCTTGCAACCAAAAGGTTGGGGGTTGAACTTCACCACTTTCCAGTCAAAACAAGGAATTAGCATGGCCTTTGATTGATCAATCTTCAAACTACTGCGGTGTCAGGAACCCAAATTGGTTCAGGATAGTTATTTTAGCACTAAGTCTAGGCATAAACTTCTAAGGTCATACCTCCATACTAATATGATTAACTCATTTACAGAAAAATGCTGCTGCAAATATACTTCTGGTCATATTAGCTAATACTTGATAGCTCACACACTTAGTCCAGACAAAATTATGCAGGATTAGAGACATTTAGCATGATTTGGTTGAAGTGACAATCTTCATGTGGGATTGCAACATATTTGGATGCCAATAAACTAGTTCCTACTGAATACAGCAGCAGCAAAAACCATAAACTTGAGAAAATTAATAAGATTGTATTTACAAGATCTCCATACCCGGTGCCATGTAAGTGTAGGAACTCAAATCAGAAGCCTTCAGTAATTGATATGCAGATTCTCCAACAATGCGATCAAGCCCAAAATCTGTCAGTTTAGGTTCAAAATCCTCATCCAAAAGTATGTTTGTAGATTTGATATTCCTGTGTAGCAATAGCGAAACGTAGTCTTTATGAAGGTAAGCCAAACCCCGAGCAGTTCCCATGGCAATCTGTAGTCTAACATTCCAGTCAAATGACAGGTTGGATCCGGAAAACACGTCACCCACACTCCCATTAGGTAGATACTCATAGATCAAAAAGACTGAATCCTCTGAGTAACAAAACCCCAACAGTTTGACCAGGTTTTTGTGCCTAACCTTGGCCAATGTTTTGATCTCTGTCTTCAAAGCTTTCAGCAACAGACTACCAACATTCACCAACTTCTTCACGGCAACAAATTCACCATTAGGCAGACGAACTATATGAACTCTGCCGAATACCCCTCTACCAGCAACGCTTCTTTCATTCATTCCTATAAGCAAGTCCCTTTGTGTAACTCTCAGGGGATAAAAGAAGACCGACTTCCAGTTGCCCAAGTAAGATTTCTGTCTTGAAGATCGATACATTACATAGAATCCAGCAGCAACGATCATAAGCCCAACAGCAAAAGCAATTGACACAAGTGTACATATCAAGCCAGTTGGCCGAACAGATTTTCTTTCAGGTACCACATCAGTGCATAAATTTGGTAAGCCAGGGCCACAAAGGCCTGGATTTCCTTGCAGGAAAGAGGCAGGAAGGCCGGATATCAGAAGAAAGGGAACGCTTCCAGAGAGCTGGTTGAAAGACACATTAAACAAAGCAAGCTTCAAGTTCTGAAGTCCAACTGGAATCTCACCAGTTAGATTATTGTTGGAAAGATCAATGTATGTCAGTACAGGTAATTCAGCAAGAGATTTGGGGATATTTCCTGTAAAACTGTTATCTGCCAATGACAAAGAGACTAGCTTTCTGCATTTGTGAAGCTCCGGAATTGTACCAGACAACGAATTGTGAGAGAGATTGATGATACTCAGAACAGGCGAATTGCAAAAGTTGCCAGGAAGATCGCCATAAAAACTATTAAGAGATGCAGAGAACCTATACATGCTTTTTATTAATCCGAGACCCTCAGGAATTCTACCTGTAAAACTATTGTTATCTATTTGAAGCTGCTCCAACTTAGCAGCCGAGGAGATTGAACTTGGTATTTCACCGGAAAATCTATTGTTTTCAGCTCTGATGAGTTTTAACTTTGGCAGTGTCCATAATGCATACGGGAAGCCCCCAGAAAACCCATTGTTCTGAACTTGAATCCTCTCTAGATTGAAGCAGCTCTCAAACGAGTCATTGGGTATCAAACCAGTGAAGAAGTTTGTATGAATACTAAGATTTATGAGGCTTTTTCCATGGCAGACATCAGTAACAAAGGACCCAGCTAGCTTGTTTTGTGAAATGTCAAAAGATTTAAGATTTTGCATAACAAAACCAAATCCCAAAGGAACAGATCCTGTCAAGTTGTTCTGAGAAAGATCCAAAACCTCCAATCCATGTAAACCCACAAAAGAAGTAGGAATCCTCCCACAAAATTCAGACCTTTGCAGTAAAAGTTGCTGAAGTTTCTCAAGCCTTCCAATCTCTTCTGGTATCTCACTATTTAAAAATGTATTTTCAGACAAATCAAGCGTAACAAGCTCTTTCAGATTCCGAAAAATAAAAGAAGGCACGTTACCTGAAAACCAGTTCTTCCCCAAGTTGAGAACTTGGAGACTCTTCAGAGATCCTAAGCCTGGGGGAATCTGACCCTGAAGATGGTTTTTGCTCAAGTCAAGAACTTTTAAAGAACTGAACAGAGAAATCTGATCAGGGATTGTTCCCCATAAGAGATTACTACTGAGATTTAAGGTCTCTAAGGCATTGCATTGAGAGAGATGGAGAGGGATGGGTTGGTTGAAGTTGTTACTTGCAAGGTTAAGATGAGATAGGTTTGGAAGTTGGCAGAGTGATGGGGAGATTTCCCCAGAGAGATTTAGGCCCTGAAGATTGAGAGAGACAACTGCAGAGGAATCCTTTTTGCAGGTGATTCCAGCCCAGTTGCAAAAATGAGTGTGGGAAGTGTTTGACCAGGTAGAGAGACAGTTCAAAGGATCTTCAACGGAGGCTTTGA
The DNA here is from genome assembly GCA_035236585.1 of Warburgia ugandensis. NCBI lineage: Eukaryota > Viridiplantae > Streptophyta > Magnoliopsida > Canellales > Canellaceae > Warburgia > Warburgia ugandensis. Next base: position 6,299,727 of record CP141133.1, read on the forward strand.
ATGTGACGAGAAGGTCTATTTCTGAAGCAGAAGTGAAAATGACAAGCGAGAAGAAGACACAGAAGAATGGAGCCATGGAAGCTGCTCTGATTCTGCGCTCTTTTCTTATGAGTTTTGGTGGATCATCAGACGAAGCAGGAATGGCAATGGTAGAATGAAGTTGGTGGGTAGTCTTCATGGGTTCTTATGCAGGGCAGCTCTCTTTTTCCTTTTCCTTTTTTTGCTAAATTAAAATATATTTTTATGATTGACTGCAATTCCAGATTTCTTTCTTTCTTTGATAAAGAATTTTACTTTTTCCTGTTCAGAGTAAATGCAGAATCCTTTCTGCAACACCAAATCCTCGGGACTAATGAGAGAATTTATTTTTCATAAGCGAAAAATAGCTGACAAATTAAATGATGTCTGCCCGTGTAAAGAGATGAAAAAAAGGATAAAGCTATGACAATGAGGCCCCAAATGATCGAAACCATTGGTTGCTAGAGACCCACATTTTCAAACCTTCCGATGCAAGCTTACTATCTAAGAGGAGTATCAATGCTTCAGATCAAAAGATTCCGGGCCCCACCAGTACTTTCACGATCAGACCCCGCTTACATTTCATAACAAGAGGTAAATGAGAGAACCCGAGGTAATTGTCGTGATCTACACCCTTCATCTGGGGGAGACATGTCTCTGAAACACAGAACCAGAAGATCTCACTCGTCGAAAGATGCCAAGAAAATCACAGGATCAAGGGTTAAGATTATCTGACATATGAATCTCAAAGGAAATGACTAAAATATTAAACCACTGAGTTTAGGTCAATCTGTTGATTAAATTAAGCATTTTCTTAGTTATTTGAGCTCGTTGAAACTAATAATTTAGCATAAAAATAAAGTAAGAAAATAAATAATAAAATAGGTGGCCTCCCGTGAACTGGTGATGGCAAGTCAGAAATCCGTCTCAACAAGAGACAAAAGTCCACCTCGCACGTGCCATGCCCTTTTCACCCATACTTTTCAACGTCTAGCCACCCTCACATACATGCGGGAGTCTCCTGTAATACTCTTCATCTTCAAATGTCATCCTTCTTCCCATTTAGAGTATATTACCTTGATCTACATAATCCATTAACTATTGGCCGTCAATCTTTTGGATGATAGATGCTCATCAACGCACATAAATTTTATTTTTTCATTTCCCATCTCAATAGTCATGGTCCTGTTTAGTCTAAAAGTTTTTTAATATTTTTTTATTACTTTTATTTACGTCTTTTTGAGTCTTTTTTTAATTTTTTTAATGCCTTTGACTTAAATTGACTCAGTCATTTTGACTAATGCTAATTTTAGTTTTCCTTAGATATATACAAATCATCTAACCCTAATCTCATTATATACTGCTACTATTCTTAGATTTTCTCTAATATTTTTATTTTTTATTCTATTAATTCTTGTCGTGTCACTATCCAGCTCAGTATTCTTATTTTACCCACTGGTCCATGAACATGCGCATTTGGCTAAATTGATTGGAACCAAGGGATAGGCCCTTCATTCTTTCCATTGTGCAAGCAAAATTGGTTTGATTAGACCAGATTAGTTCAGATCTCTACTAAATTTGTAGACAGAAAATAAATTTAGGATAATACATCTAAAAATTATTTCATCTGAATATCTCTAGGAGAGAGTGAAGCAATAGATAATATATAATATAAAAAAAATTATATAATATAATCTGTAGATACGAAATACCATCTTCTGTATTCTTCATTCAAATAATCCAGCAGAAATTCAGCAAATTTTCCGGCTTTTGACGCTTCCACTTGCAAAAAGTTGCGGAGTGGCGAAAGCGAAGTCAAACTAAAGTGACTGTAACAGCTTATCAGAAAACGCTCACCAGCTGCCCGTGCGTGTACACCGATGCCCCCAAACTATCGCGTGGGGCCAGTTTGCATGATCTAAGCCGTTCATTTTCTAGCCCAAATAAAAACAGCAATTGCTGAGATTGATTATCATTGCTTTTGAATCTTTTTTCATCCAGAATAATAATTACGGGATAAATTGATATATACAAACCTTGCATGGACAATAATAAATTTAAGTGGGCCGAGATTTCTAAAGATCCAAATCATCAAATTTTTTATTTTGATTAAGATAGATTATTTATCAATTCTTATCTACTATTGTCTTCGTAAGTACTAAAATAGGCTTGCCATCTACTTCACAACTTATAGTGAGATTTCTTAGATCATCCTATGAATGGGAAATCCAGAGCTTGGCCCATCTGCCAGCATTGTGAACGGTTGAGATCTTCAAAAACTTGATCTTATCTAGAGTTATAGGCATTCTTAGCATTTGGTGAGGACCTTATATATCACTAAACTGTTCACGATTATAAAATAGAAAAGATTGCTGGTGCATGGGCCATACAAGAAGAGTTCAGAAGATGGGCGGCATGGATCATCTGCTTTTACCTGGATTGGAAGTATTTACCTATTCACACGCGCATGCACCAACTTCTCCTTGAATCCTTTTAACTTCATTATGAAAGGAAATTTTCTTTGAGATTTACCAACAAGCAAAAGTACGCTCGTGATTTGTCTAATCAAGCAAAAGGACATGGGGATTACTCGATCCACCGTCCTTTTATGAAGAATAGTCGGAGAGATCACTAGTGATCATTTACAATGTACGACTATCTATCACTATTTTCTGTGGGCCCAAATAGATGTCGCATCACCTATTGATGGTAGTTAGACAAACTGAGAATTGCAGATCTCGTGTTGGAGAAATTATATGGTGGGTAGCCCTCCGCGCCTCCTAAAAGTGCACGGGGCCCACATGATGGGTTGATGCAAACTGTCCATCTCCCACATTTTCTACTTTGGGGCTATTTCGGCTGCCCCAGTTCTTCATGCGCTTGATAAAGCTCGAGTGGATGATCTTAACCCTTCGTTTGTTTAATTATCAAAACAGTAATGGTTGAGATCACGCAGAGTATAGTTTTGGGACAGGACCGTGTAAGATGTGGAAGAAGATGAGCGGTATGGATTATCAAATACCTGGGCCCATGTACTTTTCTTGTTTGGAAATCCCGCTAGCACTTTACACGCGCAGACTGCAGATAGTAGCTCCTCGTACTGGCCATTCCCAGCTCATTCCCCATTTGTCAAAGAGGATCCAAGGTCGGAGAGACATTTTAGACCATTTTGTTTTTATTTCTTTGTAGTATTCCTTTTTTTTTATAATTGTACTACAATTTATCATTTTCTCGAATTGATTAAATCTTAGTTTGAAAATGTAGTCTTACTCAATCCCTGCCATAAACGTGTAATGATTCCTGATTGACAGCAATCACTTGGTGGGCCATGCATTCGATCTACATTATTGATCAACATGTGTAGAATTTATTGAGTTTCATCATAATCAAGGAGCTGAAGTCTATGAATCGAATGGTTAGGATCGTCTACTAGATAGCTTTTTGAGATGATCATTTCAATAGAAAAGTTTGTGGGAAAGGGTACAGTTGGACACCGAGAATTGGACCAAAAAACAAACTCTTTAATAAATATTTAAGATGCATAAAAGATGGGCTTTGTACCCTCAATGCTTGTATGTTACGCTGAAGTTAAAAATATATATATTAAGATAAATGATTCTTATTATGAGTACCAACTAAACATGTTAAAAATGGAAAACTTCTTGGGAGACCAAATGGCTGGAAAAGGGAAGGAAGAGAATTTCTTACTCTCATTTTACAACCAAAAGGGCAGCCCCGGTGCACGAAACTCCTGCCTATGCAGGGTCCGGAGAAAGGGCGGGCTACAAGGGCCTAAAGTGCACAGCCTTACTTGCATTTTGCAAGAGGCTATTTTTATGCCTTGAACCTATGACTTCAAAGTTACGCGACAACAATTTTTACTATTGTGCCAAGGCTAGCCCCCAAATGATGAAAGTTTAGAGAAACACAAATATACTATGTTTCTTCAATGCATGCATTACAAAGAGTTGTACATTAGAAACTCTTGAGAGAGAGAGAGAGAGAGTGAGTAGGGCACAGGGAAGTCTTGATATCATTAACATGGCATTAATGGTTCTTGAAATGGAATGAGCTGACCTAAGATGAGATGATATGAGATCTAGTTTGGGATGACTTAAGTTGACATGAGATGAGAGAATTTGGCATGAAATAAAGTGAGATGACCAAAAATTCAAGTTAACTATGAGTTAAGATGAGATAATTTTCATCTCAACTCATATTAAGTACCATTAACAGTGAGATGGGTAGATATTATTTTATCTCATCTTAGCTCAAAATGATATAGTCCATATCATCTCATATTACATCAAATCATCCTATCTCAAATACCACTAACAACCTATGCCAAGTACTACATAAGAACAACCCAATAAAACCTTGGCTTAGAACATTATTAACCAAGAGATCTACTCACTCCCACCAATAGATGATGGATAAAAAAGGGCAGCCCTGGTGCACAAAGCTCCTATGTATGTGGGATCTGGGGAAGGGACAAACCACTAGGGTCAATAGTATACAGTCTTACCTCGTATTTTCTAAGAGGCTGTTTCCACGCCTTGAACCCATGATCTCAAGGTTACCTGATGATAACTCTACATTTGACCCAAGCTCCCCTTCATGATGGATGATAATTGAAATTTAGTGTGGATGACCACTAAGTTTACTACTATTTCATGCATTCTTTCAACAGGATCCTTCCTTTCTTTGAGAGAGAGAGGCAATGAGAAAAACAAAAGAGTAAAAGGCACAAGTATGTAGATAATGAAGATTTGAGGGTATAATTAAGTGTAATTGAGTGAAAATGATTTTTCCTTGCAGAGAACTGCATTCCCTTTTATCCCCTTGAGAAAAAGCTTGGCATGTTCAAAGATCTTCCTGGTCAACTACAACATAAAACCTTCGTGGAAAAGAGTGGCATGGGCCTTTCAGCTCTTTTGTATCCTTGTTTCCCCTAGATTTCAAGACCCAACCATGACTATTTTCTCATTCAGTGCCTCTGTTTCCATGAAGAAACAAGGCATGGTGGGGTTGGCTTAAGCATCAAAATGCTCTCATTGCAGAGGAGAAAGGCTCACTAGAGTACACACAGCATCCTCAGCCAGCCTAACCTTTTTCTCAGTGGAAGGTGGGGCCATTCTTGGATGCTCTGTCCTTGCCATGATTTTGTGACCCTTGATAGATCACACTTTTATCACCATCTTGTTTTTTTTTGGCTCCATAGAAGAATGAATATGAGAGAGAGATATGAGATTGGATTTTTTATTTTTAAACATGGTGCATAGATCATTGCTCCCGTTCGATTAGTTTAGATTGAGAATTAAGATGGGAATTAAATTTACACCAAGAATGTTATCATGAGAAGTCTGATCTGGGCCCACCCACTTAATGCCTGCATGACCTGGTTCTTCATCAAGTGGGTCCACAGAGACGGCATTTTCTCAGTGGTTTGTGAACTGCAGGTCACCTTTAATGACTCAACAGCAAACTTGCGGTGGGACAAGGAGCAGATTGTAGGAAAACAACAACCTACATTTATTAGTCTCCACAGATGAAGCTTAAGAGATTTTTGGTACGTAGCCTAACCACTGTGATTGACAGCCAAAAGCAAAGACGGAATTATTGAGATTTAGATAAACAAATTATAAGAAGGAGAGCCTTCGTGCAAAAGTAAAAGTTATTATAACGTGACCTTGAGGACACGAGTTTAAGACATGAAAATAGCCTCTTGTAAAAATAAAATGTAAAGCTGGTACTATAGGCCCTTGTTGTCTTCCCCTTCTCCAGACCCTGCATAGGTGCGAGCTTCGTGCACTGAGCTGCTCTTTTAGATAAATGAACCATAAATTTGCATTGTTCTTCGGTTTGTTATGGAGCTGGGATTATTTCATAACCTTAAATTAAGTTTTAGACCAACCAAAAATTCAAACTAGACCATTTTCATCCATAGTTACCTGAATGTAAAAACATATTCAAAAGATAGTACCAAAAATTTTACATAAAGCGAGGAATGTGGAAATATCATAAACATGTCAAATACTCCAAAAGAAAATGAAAACGTGAGAGAGATAAAAGAGAAACGTAAGGTTCAGTTACAGAAGGAAAGAGGAAAAGGGAAAAGTGGTCGCACAAATGAAAGAGTCGAAATATTTTGACTCATGTGTATACACAAACATATCTATAATTGGTAGAGCTTTCTATCAAATTTTTTTTTCACTTTTAGATGAGTTTTTCATTAGTATTTTCAAAGATGGGAGAAATGACAATAGGGTATTAGGAGCGCTTGAGATGGAATGAGATGAGGTGGCAAATCACTGTTAATGGTGCTTGAGACAAGATGACGTTATTTCTCTTCATCTTATTGTTAGTGGTGCCTGAGATGAGTTTAGATGAAAATCATCTCATCTTAGCTCACTTTTAAGTTGAATTTTCAATCATCTCACTTTATCTCATGCTAAATTTGGGTCATCTCAAGTCACATCTCAAGCCAGCTCAATTCTTCTCAAGCACTGCTAACATCATGTAGATTATATAGGCAAAAACACCAATGCCAGAGGAGATGGGCGAGAAAGAAAGGCCTCTATTGGGGAACCTTGTAGGTCACGAGTTCGAGGTGCTAGTGGGTATGCCTTTGTGTTCCCCAGCGAAAAAGAAAAGTTGCTTTACTATTACCTTCAAAAGTCCCTATAAAGAGCAACATTGAAGAAATCTACGCTCCATTTTACATGCATTCTGATACTTTTTTTGTAGATTTAAGCTGTTCATCGTGTTCGTTGTGCCAAAAATTATTAACTAACAAGAAATTCATACATTTAGATGATCCTATTTCCTTGCTTTGGGCAATTGAAAAAAGTAATAAAAATTTAACCAAGGAGACATAAGCTAAAAGCATCCAATGGAAATTGAAATTTCTAATGAAATCCTTTCTGAACATGATCTCTCTCTGCAAAAAAAGTATCATGATACTTGAGAACAGGGCATGGACTTCTTCCACGCTTCTTGAGGGTGGACTCTTGCCGGGACTCACCCCAAAATAGAAACTACTATCACCTAAAGTGAAGGAATCGTGTGATATCTTTGCGTGTAAAATTAAGTACATGCGAGGCCCACCCATGAACCATCGATTATCAGCCATATATTTTCAGATTCACGCGCCGGTGGCCTACAGGCATGATCAGGTCCATCGACATCCTAATCAACAAAATGTAGTATAATTCCACTAGAAAAGCTAAATAACTCGATCATGAACATCATGGTTGCTCTCAATAAAACAAGCACTGCATGGCCACCCCATGAAAGCCTACAATATATCTCACAAAAACTATGCACAATACTGGTGGAGGAATACTAAGCGAAGGCCCACCTTTGAATTCTCAGACCCACCCATCTAATTGCTCTAGCCCAAATTCCTGATTGGGTTTTTTGCAAAAATGTTATTACATTTTGACATTTTTGTAAAAAAAGTCCAACGCTTTTTTTGAGTTTTATAAATTTGTCATTAAATTTTTGCAAGCTTTGCAAAATTGCCATTCTGATTTAACATTTCAAACAACAAGCAAATATGAAAATACTCAGCATATTATCACAAGCAACAAACGGTTAGAAACTTTATATAAGCAACCTGAAATCGCAAAAACCAGCTCTCTAAAGCCTCCTCCCCTAATCGATAATCCAAAAAGACAACCCCCAAATCCTCTCTCTCTCTCTCTCTCTCTCTCTCTCTCTCTCTCTCTCTCTCTCTACTGTGAGGATTTGTCTTCAAACAGCAGCAATAATGTTTTCTTCTACTCCTTTCTCAGATAATCTTTTGCAGGCGCTCAACATCTAGTTTGAGTTTCACAGGTTCAAGGCATGGAAACAGCTTATTGCAAAATGCAAGGTAAGCCTGCATGTTATAAGCACTTGTGGTCCACCCCTTCCCCGGACCCTGCATAGGTGCGAGCTTTGTGCACGGAGACTGCCCTTTTACTTAACTGCAGATGCCAGAACCTATGAGTGAACTTTTTCAGGTATCAATGCCATGGAACTAGCATTAGAAAATTCACTTCAAAATATAATTTGGCCAAAGCCAACTCAGCCTTCGTCTGCCATGTTTTCTGGTCGGAAGCAGTAATCGACATTTCAGTAACCGCATTGCATTGGGGTGTGATTGCACTGTCTTCAAATTTGAAGGCTAATTGGACAAATTGTAAGTACAGGGTAGAAAATAAAAAAATTCCCTCAAGGTACAGGGTTTTCTAATTCTTTTTTCCACTTTTTATTTATGAGATGTCCAAGACTGATCGGGTCCAATCACTCAAAAGTAGGCCCCTTAATGGATAAAAAGACAGGCCTTCTCGGAAAGGGCCCTACAAGGCCTTCGGCCTAGAATTCCTCATACTAAAGCCTACCCTCAGATACTATAATTTATATACTTCTAGCAGGAGAAGGATAGTGGTTAGGATCATCCTGCTGACAATTACAACCAGCTACACTAAATTTGTCGCAAGATTATGAGAGATTCGTGAATAAACTTGACATTAACAGTCGTGAAATCATCATATTCGTAATTTCAAACTTGAAGAAACATTACACGAAAGCAGAAAATTTTTGGAAGACATTTTTTAGATGCTTTGCATATATTAATCAGGGCCAAGGCCAAAATGTAAATCAAAATACTGAGATCATGTCTCTCATCTAAGAGAATATACATATTAAACCGGAGAGAGATGGAAACTATTTACCCGTTTGTATGCGCATAAGTCTGATAGGCTGCTATTCACAGAGAGCTTTCTACACAGCTTAATGTTTGTATTTCTTAAAGATTCCAATGGAGAAAGAATAACATTTCTCCTCTCTCAATTCTAGAAAAAAAAGGAAAAAAGCAGCTCTTTCTCAGCCACCATGGTTCAGGTAGTAGCCAAAAAAATCCACCACGATTCGGAGCTTTACTGGGCTCACTTGCGACCTGGTAACCCATTTCCTCTGGACTGCCTTGAAAGAAACTCGTCTCATCTTTAAAAGATCGGTGTTGATGAACTAAGATGCAGTACTGTTCTCTACTGTTTCGTCTCAGTTCGAACGTAAGTGAGATTCCGTGCAGTTGGGGATGAGACATTGTTTCCAGAGACTGTCATTCCATTCTGAATATAACCGACACTTTCACTGCTAGTGGGGGCAGGAGCAGCTGGAGCTTCACGTTTCCACTGCAAGCTCCGAGCACCAGTTTTGAGTGGGAGACGAGCCCTGAAAGCATTTGGCATTCCTCTTGGGAATGGCATTCTGGCAACCCTTGAAGCAAAAGGAGAGGCCCTAGGTATCCGGGGCCAACCCATAATTGGAACAGCTTCATGATGTGCAGAGCTTCTCCTAACAACCTGCATTAAAGCATGCACAAATAAAATTACGAGTCTCCAAAGACCACAACAGACCAGGAATCAATTCATAGGTCATACAAGCACAAACATCTGCATATTGCATATGTTTAAGCACACATGGAAGGACACCACATCAAGCCATATGCCCAATCTCCACCCCTACATGCATGTGCAAGCTCAATACAAGCATATAAAATGTAATACTGCTCATTCCTATACAGATTTAGTAGCAAAATAGACTACTTAAAATAGTCATGCGCAGAAAATACAAAGCAAACAAATAAGCAGAAGCAGCACTCTTAAATGTACATGTACGTGCATCTGCATGAATAAAGAACGACCAATACGTGCAACATGTAGGTGCATGCTTGCCTGCCATATGAGCTGACGTGGTGATTAGAACCATAAAACATACTGACGTGAATTCGTGCATGATTATAAATAGCATAGCTGTGTGCTTACAAAGTGAGCCATCAGTGTACTGCAGAGGTAGCCAGCATTTATTCACATAATAAAACTGTTAAGCCACCTGAAGATGGGCTAATTATAGAAAGGATCTAATACAGAATAGCAGTTTAAAAGCAGCAATTAAAGCTGGGCCATAATCCTAGTAGCAATGAGCTCAAGGTTGTAAGACAGAAGACTTTGAATCTTCACTTTACCCAGTACAGATAAATAAATTCATTCTAACAGTTTGAGGGCTCCCATTCTACCAAATTAACAAAAGCCTGGAGGGACGTCTACCATAAAATGGACTTGCTGGAAAGGCCAATTCTGGCTTAGTTGGAACACAGAACCCTGAACCAAATTCTACCAAACTCAGTTGGCTCAGCAAAGCTCCAAAGTCTACCAAAATGACTGGCTCAGCAGAGCTCTAAAAGCAAAAGACTTATCTGAGAATCAGTTCAAAAAAGAAAAACTCAAACATTCTCACGACAGCTGTTATATGGTAACTGCATATGTATCTTCTTGGGAACACCAGGTAGGTAAAAGAGTAGAGGTGGTGCCCACCCATCCACGTTACAGAACAATTAGTTAAACTATGGATGACCCATCCCAGAAAAAATAAATCATCCTAACCATTTTTGGACTTTCCAACTAATGTGATCGATTGTCTTCAACGTTATAAACACTAAGGGCACAAATACTGCAATTAGGACCTCCCTGTGTGCAGGATCCCTGGGTCTTGATCCATTCATAGTGAACCACAAGATGTTAATGGCTTGGGCATCATAGACAAACAATCATTGATTTTCCTCTAATTCCCTTAATTTTAGGTGCAACATGGCATGCTTGGAATTTTTCATTTTTTTGCAAATTTTCTGCAGAACTAGATTTTTTTTCTTCAAAATTTTGTTTTCCAAATTAATAGAAGCGGTACTACCCATATTTCCTTTTTATACAGATTTGTATGCATTCTCCAAATGGCCTTAATCATTGTGAGTCTCTCTCTCTCTCTCTCTCTCTCTAAAATCCTAACTTCCTCTTCAAACGGGATTCTTTCCCCTTAAGTAGATTCACTCTCCTAAAATCTTTTTCTCCTTTGTGATCTTCTTTCCCACCACCTCTTACTCTTCTAAAATCTCTCCTTCATGATCTTCTCTTTCTCTCTCACACACAAGCTACATGCTTCTCTCTTGTCAAAAAACACGTCTATCTCTTACTATTGACTCTGTATCCTATGGCATTTTATATATCAAATTTCTACTGCTTGCACATAGTTTTTAACTATCCATACTCTCTCTCTCTCTCTCTCTCTCTCTCTCTCTCTCTCTCTCTCTCTCTCTCTCTCTCTCTCTCTCTCTCTCTCTCTCTCTCTCTCTCATACATTATCATTTTTAAGAAACATTGATATGAAGAATGGCAAGAGGGGTTGTTCTTTTTTTCATCTTTTTCTTCCTCTAGTTTAGGGAATTATATGTCTAGGCACAGCCATTATAAAAGACAAAAAAAGATGCATTTATGCAATATTATGGTGTCAACATACTCCAACCAATATAAAGGGGTGAAGTAAATGACAAGTTTTCTTTACAAGATATCTAAATATAAATATCATCGGCTTTTATACTAAAAAAAAAAAATGGAAATTTCTTCATTTGGAGATCTTTTTAATCCTATTGTTCTGCTTGGGGAAGTATATTTTTCTTTTAATTCTATTCTTTTACTTTGGGAAGTCATAAAAAATAGAGGATCTTCAAAAGTAAATCCAAAATACAAGAACCAAGACATTTTGTTTTCTATTACTTTTAATATCTAGAAACAAAGGAAATAACAAATTTAGTGGGAATTGAAAAGACATTCTCAATTGAAGTTGCAAAATATAAATTGCGAACTTACTAACAAAATGGTCCTGCCAACACAGTTTATCCTTACTTTCAAGCCAAGATATTAGGCTTAGGATAGAAAGTCTTCTATTATTCTAGAAAATTCTAGGAGATTTTGTTTTTCTATATGTGTCACTATTTTAGCAAATTGGGATTTTTTTTCTTATTATCTACACAAATGATTGGAAAAATGGGAGTTTTTCTTATAATAAAAATATTTGTATTTACATATATATTTGAAATTACTACAATTATAATTACAAAAGGAAAATATTTGAGTAACTATCAGTTACGTGTTGGGGTTAAATGCTAGTAACAACAATTTTCAAGACCTGCATACCATTTCCATAAAATATTCTCAACTTACTTTGAGAATGCGCGACATGAATGATGTGCCATTCAGCGATAATGCAAGCTCTGCTGCTTCTTTACGCATGAACTCTACATAGGCCGATCTGTTTCAGAAAAGTAAGTTAGAAATCTTCTTGAATGAAGAATGCTTCATTAAGAAAGACAGACAAACTTACAAGAGGAACTTGAAGCAATTTCTATGCACATACCCTTTAGGTTGTCCTGTTGCAGCATCAGTCACTATAACCACTTTAAGCACCTCCCCAAACTTGTTAAAATGTCGAGAAAGTGTATCTTTTGTGGCCGCAAAATGAACCTGTAAATCCAACATCAATACTTCAAAAGCTGTCTGTTTTTCAGAGGTCTTCTTCCACTTGGAAGCAGTTGAAATCACAAGTACTTACATTATTAACAAAGAGGGTCCGTGAATCAGCATCATCTGAAGGACGAACTGCAGAATAAGAACCTGAAATAAGCAGAAAAAGGAATTTGGTTTCTGTAGTACGAAGAAGAAAAGGAAGCAAATCCAAGAGAACTTCAACATGGTCCAGATCAGTAATGAAAAAAAAAACAAGTGAAAAATCATCGTCTGAACCATGGAGAGCAAAAATGTTGGTCCTGTTTCCTGTTGCATCTGAAATGAGCCAGGCAGGTGTTGCATCACACAGTTTTGAAGTTCAAATAGATTGACTGCTGAAAGGACAAAGGAACGCGACAAAGATATAGAGTAATGGCAGTAACACACCAAGCCTATATAACCAAACTAATCTAACATGGGATCAATAAGTATTTCAGGTTCTAATTCACCAAACTAGTTATATTAACATATACTTTTCAATTTGATCAGGGTCAAAGCAAAACAAGTCCCTCTCATTCATTCAGAAATTCTTCCTAGCAGCTCGACTCAATTGATATGGAAGTCGGGCAGTGCTAACTCCATTTCTTCAAGACTGAAAAATTCAATCTAACTCCAAAGCTGGACAAGTTGTTGACAAACTTGACATGTATGTAGTAGACAAACTAAAGCTTCTTATGAGTTTTTAAACCTTGATGTTATTATAGAATGGACAATAAGCATGCATGAAGGCGTCAGCTAGTACAAGTACCATGAAATGGTAAAACCGATAGTGTAGTAAGCTTTTAGGGAGAAAACAGGGAAACAAGAAGAGCTAACCAGCAACTGTTAAGTATCAACTGGCAGTTGCATAATTGCTTAGATATATGGCAGTACAAAGATATTACTCCACAACTCTTACCAGGTGCAGATGTCACACTTTTCTGGGCCTCACCTTGAACTTCTGCAGTGGGCATTCCCTGTTCAATCAGGCCACAACAACAGTTTCATTAATCAATAAAAGATATATATTGCAACAAGCTTCTTCTAGTAAGCCAATTTTTGCCAAAAACTTTTTCTAGTAAGCCAATTTAATTTGTATAAGAACCTGGCAAGACAAAGCAACAAAAAACCATATACAAACTTTAAAAGCTACACTTAGAATGCCAACTTTATTTCCAAATTTGTGGAAGAAATTTATGATGCAACAACTTCCAGGATAGAAGGAATGATATGAACGGACTCACAAAAACACAATTTACTCAGAGGGCCAACTTCACTTCCAATTTTTGAAGTAGTTTTACAACACAACATCTTTCATGATAGAAGGAACAATATGATGACATCACTGAGAAGAAAGATAAATGCTCATTGTCGCTTATTGCAGGGGTTAGACATGTTTTCATCATTATGTACCATTATTTCAAAAGACAGAATACAAAAGACAAGAAAAAGAAAAACCTCCCTTGTTGCTTACAGGACAGTCACCATATCACTCCTCACTCAAATCAAAAGATCTATGGGTAGGTATGCTGTTTATTGTTTTTTGGGAAAAGGGTTAGTAAGAAATGCAAATTCAGGAAAATCCACACAGCATCCAATAGAAAGCTAAATCCAGTAATTATTGACAGAAGAAAGGGCATTAATCACTGAGTAAATTTCCAGAAGTACTACTTTTACTTTCAAATACTAAGGCCACTTTTCATAATCCTGCAGTACTACTACTTAAAACACAACAGAGATATTATAACCAACTTGTAAAGTAATCCAATTATAGGAATAACACAACCTAGAAAGCTCTCCAAATTCTATGCATAAGATTACGCCAAAATGTTAATTACAACTTCAGAATTTCGACTTCAATTTATAGATGCAGTGTTTTATCTGAACCTAACTTGTGGGAAAGGTAGCAATTTGCAAACAATAAGTGAAGAAGAGTGCCCCGAAGCAGTAGCATCTGCTGATTCCAGTTCAAGGGGATCAAGTCCACAATAAATTGAACTTTGACATTTCAGTAAAACAGGAAGCCTTCTTATGAACCCACTTACATTTTCATTGCCAGCAATAATTGTACTTTTCTCATTCTTCACTTGCCCAACAGGCTTGCCAGGGCCGGCCTCATTCTCCTGAACAGCCATTTGGTTTCCCACTTCTGTAACCTCTCTTGGTACCTGGTAATTTGGCGGTTTCCATGTATTTACATTCACAGAAATATTCACAATCTTGCGAGACGTATTTGCCGCTGCAGAAAGAGGAGGATCCTGAACTTTCATCCTTGTTTTCCTTGCAACTTCATCTGAATTCTGAGCTACACTATATTGCACCATCAGCGAGTTTTCATCCTTGGTTCCAGATGAAGCAACCTGGGAAGCATCTAACTGCCGGTGCCTGACAGGGTTGACGTCATCATATCTATCATTATCTGAAGCAGAATCAGAGGCCATATCATTGTCCCTGTCCAACATTGTCAAATTCTCTTCAAATTCTCCACTGCACTCAGTTCTCTGGAAATATTCAGAGTGCATTTCCTCATGATTCTGGTCAAGATTCTCATGCTCCTCATCTTCCACTGTGGGAACTCTAACTTCTGACAATTGGTTGGTAGCATCTGTCATTTTCATACCACGACCCAATCTGTCAAAGACATTTCCTGAACCTCTAACCTTAGATACATCTTCAGCTGCTTCTGCAGCAGCTTTGATTGCGGCAGCCACTGAGTGAGGGATCCTTGCAAACGCTCGTGTCCTCTGTGACCTATCATGAGCAGAAGAATCTCCAGTTGATGTAGAAACCACAGATCGGAGTCGCTTCAATGTTGAACCTGGCCTGGGGTTTGCAGGTCTCACAGTCCCAACTGCATCTCGTACGGCAAACTGAAGCAGCCGACGAGAGGCGTTAAGGGAAGGATGGGCACTCGCCTCTCTCTGAACAAAATTCATAGTGAGTGAGCAGAAGTTGATTAAAAAACAGTGGAGATATATAATTACTCATTAAACAACAAGAGGGAAAAAGAAGCTCATGCAAAATATGCAACAACCTCACTTACAAAGACTACATCATGAACATTCCCAAACATAGATGAAACTCAATCTTCACAGGGTAAGCTAAAAAAGCTACAGAAACAGCTAGAACAACAAAATAAACAGATTTTTACATGAGTTCCAAATAGCAAGGTATCATCTGGATATATTTTTCTTTCACTTGATATAGTAAAAACAAACTTTCACAAGCAAGCAATTTAAGGTACAGAAACAACTAGAACAACTTAAACAAACAGATTTTTACACTAGTTTCAAAAAGCAAAGAACTGTTGAAATGAATCATTGTTTTCTTCACATCCTGTCAGGCAGTATCATCGAGTATCTTTTTCTTTCAATTTTGACAGTACAACAATAAGTGGTACACTTTTTCCTACCTGTGAACTCCCCAGGACAACAAATCAATATAAGGGGGAAAATGAAACGCCTGTCAAGACGGAGGTGGACATCCTAAGTCAGCAGCAGACGAGTAAATGAGAACAACAACATCTCCTTGACAGTGATGAGAGCAAATACAAAGCATGTACCTTATAGAAGGAGAGATGCCACGAACAAAGATATTTCTAGCTCAAAAGCATAAATGGTGACGTTTAGGACATGTAATAATTGAAGCAGGAATTGGTTTGAAATTCCATTCATTCAACATTTTCATCAGATTTTTTCTCTCATGAAGAAATAGCTCCGAGCAAATAAAATGAAGTGCTGATGTTTAGAACATGTAATCATTTAACCAGAAACTAGATTGAAATTCCAATCATTCAGCCGCTAGGTCTGAAATTCAGATTTTTTTCCTCTCATGGTTTTATGTATTATTTTCATGGAATGTGAAGATAATTTGTTAAGATAAGAGTGAGAGTTTCATGGTATGACATCAAGTCAAACTTTTTCAGGGTGGTGATTCAATTATAGTTTCTTTTGGCAAGGACAGTTTCAATATAAACATTTAATTACAAAAAGCCAAAACGCTACCAGACATCCAGACATACACAAACATGAAAATAGAAAAGCACAAGAAGAAAGACCTAGAGTGTTATCAACTTAAAGATATCACATTTGGGAGCAACCAACCATTTCCATCTTTCAGTAAATATGAAAATGTCTCCCCCATGACACCGAGTTGGTCATGGGTGTTTGTATGCTCAACATTCATAAAAAAAAAAGACAAGAGTCATCTACCTCCATTTCATATAATATCAACCATCCCATTTCTCTATCAAACTAAGATTAGATAACAAGCACCAACCTTTGTCAGCTTTAGCTCATCTTGCCGGCTCTGTTTCTTGTGAACCCAAGGTCTAGGAGAACGCGACCTTTTCCTCTGACTACGTCTGCGCTGGGGTTTGTCCTCTTCATGAATGTTGTCAATTTCAGAGCTTTGAAGAGGTGGTGGTTCAGCTGCAACTCTTGCCAACCCTTTCCACTCCCTATTGCGCCTGGTTCCAGATTCCTTCATAGACTTTTCTCCGTCATACTCAGAATCTGAGTGAATGCTGCCACTTGCAAGCTCCATCTGTGAATTGTTTATATTGGTTCTTTCATTCAACAATATTTTTGTATTTGCTTCTTCAGTGGGAAAAGATTCCTGAGGTTGCACATAAAGATGCAAATGTGAAGATAGATGATCCCACAGCCTGCAACAAAAAGTCTTATGTTAGTAAAAATAATATATTGCCAGCTTAAGATGATTTCGAGTCTGTAAGTATGCAATCTTAATTCACACAAATGAAGAAGGAGAAGTACCAGGAGACAAAAGAATCGCTGTCCTCCTCCAAAAATACATTAAGCTCCTTCTTTGCCTCTTCTTTGCTCCTACCATTTCTGAGTAAGACAACAACATATTCCTGCAAGCAGAGTCGGAAAAATAGAGCTGAATGTGTATCTAATCTCTTCATATGTCTAGATCTGTAGACCGGTCTGGGGCACCATGCAAAATTTTATCACAATGTTTGCCAACATACTTTCAAACTACAATGTATTGCATGAGAACACATTGCATAAATTATTTTGAATTTTGCAAAGAAAAAACCAAATGAAAATGAAAATGACAGTACATGTACAACCATGTGGAATGAAATAATTTCATAATCATCATCATCATCATCATCAAGACCTTATCCCAATTAGGGGTCGGCAATGAAATAATTTCATAATGCAAAGTATTTTCGTCCAGCCAGGCAGTTCTAAATACAAAATTAACTCCAAATCACTATGTCCCAACAAAACAATCACCCCAAGATAAAAGGTAACATGATTGATGACAGCTCCAATATTAGCAACACTCCCATCCAAAGATAACAGTCTGATAAACAAATGACCTGGCTACGTCAATATTTACCATACAGAAACATCTGAATTATAGTTCATGTTATTTCCTGGGTTCAACAGCATAAAAAGAGATCTCTCGAGAGACATTGTTTGTTCAGTTGGGTTCATATGGTCATTGTGGAAGGTTTCTTTTTTCTCTTAATGGCTAAGTAGGCCCCGGCTTAAGGGTTCGTGGCATTTTCTCTTCTAATTATTATTGAGATCTAAGGCAAAACCATACCAAAGTAGAAGAGAATAATCAAGAAAGAATGGCACCAAGAAGGAAATTAAAATTAAAGAGGAAGAGGAAGAGGAAGAGGAAGAGAATCATAACATATCCCAACAAGTCTCAGACATAGAGAAAACAATAGCCAACAAATCTCCAATTTCTCATTCTCACTCTCTTATATACAAATGCTAGATTTTCATGGCCCTCCATTTGAATCTTCATGCCAATATAACACTAAAATTCCTCAATGCCTCCTTAATTTCTTTGGAAAAAATGACAGATCTTCCATATTTTAGTAATTAATAAACCGGTCACTTCTGGCAATAAAACTATTATAATGCCCTCACTTCTGCATCAAATAAGCCTAAGAGAAATATGCCAAATCCTACCAAATCTCAGTCATAAAGAATACAATAGCCAAGAAATCTCCCATTTCTCATCTTACTTTCTCTTATATACAAATGCCTAGGTTTTCATGGCCCTCCATTTGAATCTCCATGCCAATATTAAACTAAAATTTCTGAAGTGCCTCCATAAGTTCTATGAAGGAAATGAGTTATCCTTCATGTTTCAATTCTTATTCTTTTTTTTCTATTTCTTTGACGTAGAGGATTTTATATTTGCATAAGTCATCCTTCCCAAACAAACAAAAGCCAAATTAGACTTTTTTCTACTTAGGAATACCGAAAGATCAATGTGTAAAGATTGTAAGGTGATACCCTATGCGAGTTTAACAACAAAACATAGGTTAATAGTTATGGATATTAACATAAAGAGGTGGAAAAAAGAAAATGAACTTAATAGGTGTCTAATAAGTAAATGGTGAAACTTACAAAGAGACAAGATAACATCATTCACAAACAAGTCGATGGTAGAAGGAAGTGAAACAATAAAACAGAAATAAACATCATATGGACTAATATTGGCCGACCCCTAATTGGGATAAGGTCTTGATGATGATGATGATTAAGAAAGTAACAAAGGATGTTCTAGGAGTATCCAAAGGTAAAAGGCAACTAGTAATGGAAACTTGGTGGTGGAGTAAAAAAGAGCAAAAAGTTATTAAAGAAAAACAGGAGTGTTTTAAAGCATAGCAGAGAACTAGAAATAACGAAAACTTTGAGCAATATAAGAATGATAAAAAAGTTGATAAGAGAGTAGTAAGTCTAAACTCAAGGCACATGATGATCTCCATAATAGGTTAAGGTCAAGAGAAGATGAGAAAGATGTGTTTAAACTTGCAAAAATAAGAGAACAAAAGAGTAAGAACTTAGTCCATATTAAACGTATTAGAAGTGATGAACAAAGGGTACTAGTCAAAGATGACGAGATTAATCAAATGTGGGAAAGTTACTTTCAAAAATTACTAAATGACAAATGCCCTAAGAATATAGAGATTGAAAGAAACATAAACCCAAATAATGTTAGAATATATAAATACAACCGTAAGATCATGATACCCGAATTGAAAGAAGCCTTGGAAAAAATGAAATCATGAAAGGCCCTGGGACATGATACTATACTAATAGAGGTTTGGAAGTATACGGAAGATACTGGAGTAGTTTGGTTTTAACAAGATTGTAGAATCAAAGAAAATGCTAGATGAATAGAGGAAAAGCTCTACCCATTTATAAGAATAACGAAGACATATAGAGGTGCATTAATTATCGTGGAATCAAACTTTTGAGCCATACCATGAAACTTTGGGGAAGAGTAATTGAGAGGAGGCTACGACATCAGACAAGTGTATTAGAAAAACCAGTATGGTTTCATGCCCTAGGAAGTCTACAATGAAAGCTATTTTCCTACTCAGACAATTGATAAAGAAATATAGGTAGAGGAGGAGAGAGCTATGTACAGTCTTTATTGACTTAGAAAAAGCTTATGATAGGGTCCCTAGAGAGTTAACATGGGAGTGTTGGGCAAGAAAGGGTTCCATAGGGGTATATAGACATAATCAAATATATGTATGAAGGAGTGATAACAAATGTTAGGACCACTAGCGGAGAAACGAATGATTTCCCTATCACTATAGGATTGCACACGGTACCTTTTCATGTTTGTTATGGATGAGCTAACAAAACATCTGTTTGATGAGATTCCATGGTGCATATTATTTGCAAATGACATAATTTTGATTGATAAGGCAAAGAAAGGCTTAAACACAAAGCTAAAGTTGTAGAATCTAAAGGATTTAAAATTAGCAGAACTAAAACACAGTATATGGAATGCAATTTTAGCATCGAGAAGAGAGGGGGTGAAGCAATAGCAAATATTGATAACCAAGAAGTCACTCAGAAAAGCCACTTTAAATGCTGGGATTGATAATTCATGAAAGCAGAGAGATTGAGAGAGATGTTACTCATAGAATCCAAGTAGATTGGAACAATTGGAGATGTGCTTCTAAAGTTTTGTATGATTGACAAGTACCAATCAAATTGAAAGAAAAATTCTATAGGATGGCTGTAAGGCCGGCCATACTCTATGGACCAGAGTGTTGACTAGTTAAGGAACAACATGTACATAGGATGATTGTAGCCAAAATAAGGATGTTGAGATAAATGAGTAGCAAGACAAGAAAGGATAGAATTAGAAATGAAAAAAATAGAGGAAACTTAGGAGTAGCACCAATAAGTAACAAGATGAGGGGGGTAGACTCAGATGGTTTGGACATGTCCAACAGAGGATAGAGACTCAAAACAGCCCTGATTAGGAGTGCATTGATCCAAGTTGAAGGCTCTGAAAGGGCACGGGGAAGGACCAAAAGGACTTGGATAGAAGTGATGAGATAGAAGGGAATGGAGGAATAAAACTCATGCAACCCACCCCTCGGGATAAGGTTTTGATAATGGTGATGATGATCAGTCATCCTTTCTAGGGGAAAAATCACTGAGCTACGATGATAAGTGTTTAATTTTGCATAAAAAATACTCAATTAGCAGTCCATAAATTATAAATTAGAACATAAAAGTCTAGATTTTTGCCAAAATTTATAACATATGCATTTTTGAGCTAATGATTCAAATTTTGATATTTGACAGGTTCAAAAGCTAATCCAAATATTTTTCACATGTTGAGCTACGCAATTAGCTCATCGGGGTTCTAGGCGAGAGCCCACAAAGGTCCACAAAAATCATGTTCTGTTATGTTGCAGCAGTCCTAAAAATTATCATCTTAAGGCAAGCAAGAAGGAAATGGGAAGTTCCAAAGGTGACTAAGATGGGCCATGCAAAAACTCCATGCAATTACACCACTTTACATGAGAATTGGAGCCATGAATGAAGTTTCCTAGTCTAACAAAGAAACTTAAGTAAGCCAAGTCATTCATGCCCTGAAACCAAGGGACTTAGCCACTCAAGCCATCAAAGTGAACCAACAAGCCATATTAGTCATATCACATGGAGTCACATTATTGGAGGAAGATTTCAAGCAATTATCTTATGTTATAATTATAGAATTTCAAAAGGATAATTAGAAGGTAGGGGAACTCTATCAACATGGGTAGATAGGCATGCACATGTGGACCAAAAAGAGAAGAGACATAACTCCTTTAAACTTTCTTTTTTCTATCTTCCTAATTTCCGCTTCTTAAGTCTCCTTGCCTTATCCAACTATCTTTCCAACATCCTTATCCTATCTTCTTTCCCTTCTAATTTCCACTTTCCACTCACCTTCCTAACATTTTCCAAGAATCTTACTTCTAGCCACCTTATTCTAAGTTTCCTACCATATCTTATCTTATTTCTACCTTATCTCCCCTCCCTTATCCCTTAGACTAGAATTCTAACAAACATCAAAAGGTTAACATCATCTATAAAAGCTAAGGTCCTCCACTTTTTTCTTCATAGGGACTTCCACACCACCTTTTGAGCTGATCCTCTACTTGGATTTCACACACGATTCTCTTCCTTCAAGCCTTATTCAAGTTGTTACAGCCTCCTTCAAATTCAGTACTCTTCTTTGTTTGCTCTTCAATTAGATTGGTTTTTCCTTGCTATTTTGCATTACGTGTTGCTAGCTTTGATTTCTAATTTCATGCTTTAAGTTCTTTCCTTGTTTGTTTATCCTAGTTGTTTGCTTTAGAGCCTTGCATCATAAGGCTATTAATCGCTTGTAGTGACAGCCAAGAGATGGTAGCCTTAGGATCAAGTTAGCTATTCTTTGTTTTTCATTGAATCCTTGCCTTTCTATTGTTTCTCTTTCCTTACCCATCTTTGAGTTTGTTCCATCTCTTTTCCTTTCTTTCTCTTTGGATCACACGCATGCTACTTAAGGAATTTTGGATTGGAATTTGGTTTCATTTTATGTCTTGAAGAAGGAGCAATTTTCTTTCTATACATATGTAATTATGTGCACACTTTTGTATGAGTTTCAATTCAATAAAGGCCTATGGTCATACACAATTTTCATGGTTGATTTAAGTGCCTTAACTTTGGCTACCATGTTGATTGTTAATGCTTAGTTCCCATGCACTCCCTTCTCTTTAATTTCCATGCACATTATAGCAATTCCATGCATCAAAGTCTATTAGTTTCATGCACATCATCCTAGGTTAATTTGCAAGTAGGTTTCACATGCACCACATTCAAGATCCATGCGCACAACTTCATGGGTCATGTGCATGGTAATTAGGTGATTTTCCTTTAAAAGGTTAATTGTTTCCTTGTTTCATTATAGTTTAGCATTCCGGTGAGAGTTTAACCTCACAACATAGGTTAATAGTTATGGATATCCATACCAAAAGATGGAAGAAAGGAAATGAACTTAATAGGTATCCAAAAATTAAGTGGTACAACTTAAAAGGACAGAAAATAACCTCATTCACAAATAAGTTGATGGTAGAAGGAAATTGGAACTATGAAACAGAAGTAAATACCATGTGGATTAATATTACTGAGTCCATTAAGTAAGTGGCAAAAGATGTCTTAGCAATATCTAAAGATAAAAGGCAATTAGTAAAGGAAACATGGTGGTGGAGTGAAACAGTGCAAAATGTTATTAAAGAAAAACGGATGTGTTTTAAAGCATGACAGAAGACTAGAAATAATGAAAACTATGAACAATATAAGAATGTTAAAATGGTTGCTAAGAGAATAGTAAGTGAGGCTAAACTTAAAGCATATGATTAGCTCTATAATAGACTAGGAACAAGAGAAGGTGAGAAAGATGTATTTAAACTTGCAAAAGTAAGAAAACAGAAGGGTAAAGACTTAGATCATGTTAGGTGCATTAGAAGCGATGATCAAAGGGTATTAGTCAAAGATGATGAGATCAAACAAAGATGGGAAACATACTTTCAAAATTTGTTAAATGACAATGACTCTAAGAATATAGGGATTGAAAATACTAGAAATAAATAACATTGGATATTATAGATATGAACGTAGGATTAGAATACCTCAAGTGAAAGAGGCCTTGAAAAAGATGAAATCAAGAAAGGCCATGGGGCCCGATGGTATAGTTTGGAAGCATATGGGAGATATTGGGGTAGTTTGGTTGACCAAGTTGCTTAACAAGATTATAAAATCAAAGAAAATGCCTGATGAGTGGAGGAAAAGCTCTATTGTACCAATTTATACGAATAAAGGAGACATACAGAGCTGCACTAATTATCGAGGGATCAAACTTATGAGCCACACTATGAAACTTTTTGAAAGAGTGATTGAGAAGAGGCTACGACATGAAGCAAGTGTATAGGAGAATCAGTTTGGTTTCATGCTGGGAGGTCTACCATAGAAGCTATTTTCTTACTAAGACAATTAGTAAAGAAATATAGGGAGAGGAGGAAGGACCTCCACATTGTCTTTATCAACTTAGAGAAAGCTTATGATAGTCCCTAGAGAATTAATATGGAGGGTGTTGGGTGCATTAGAATCATTAGAATCCCTCATGCATACTATTTGCAAATGATATAGTCTTACTTGATGAGACAAGGGAGGGTGTAAACATAAAACTACAGTTATGGAAAGAAGCATTAGAATCTAAAGAATTTAAAATTAGCCGAACTAAGAATATATGGAATGCAATTTAGCAAGGAGAGGAATAGGAGTGGAACACCAGTCAAGACTGATAACCAAGAAGTCCCCATAAAAGACCACTTTCGGTACTTAGGATAAATGATTCATGAGAATGGAGAGATTGAGAGATTGAGAGGGAGGTTACCTAGAGAATCTAAGGGCATTAGAACAAATGGAGATGTGCATCTGGAGTTTTGTGTGATCGACGGGTGCCACTCAAATTAAAAGGAAAATTCTATATGATGGCCATAAGGCCAGCCATGCTCTATGGATCAAAGTGTTGGGCAGTTAAGGAACATCATGCTCATAAGATGAGCGTCGCAAAAATGAGGATGTTGAGATGGATGAGTGGTAAGCTAAGAAATGATAGAATTAGAAATGAAAATATTAGAGGAAATTTAGGGATAGCACCAATAGATAACAAGATGGGGGAGATTAAACTTAGATGGTTTGGACATGTTCAAAGGAGACTAACAACAGCACCGATTAGGAGTGAGGCAATACAAATAGAAGGTTCTAAAAGGGTAAGGGGAAGGCCCAAAAGAACATGGATAGAAGTGGTGAGGAAAGATTTAAAAACTTTGAGACTAAATGAAGCCATGGTACTTAATAGAGAGGAATGCAAGAATAAGATTTATGTGGCCGAGCCCTAACTGCAATAAGGTCTTGATGATGATTCTTTGATTACTTGCTTGCATATTGAATTCAAATAGTTTTTAATTTTAGTTTTTAAAAAAAGATTAATTTTGGTAAGTTTCCTTATTAGTAGTTTTTATTTCCATGCATATTTCCTTTTAGAAGTTATTTGCTTTCCTAGTTTAATCGAAACCATTTCTCTTTGGCTAAAGATAAGTGATTTAGATAAAATCTAATTGATTGAAAATCCATGAGATTCGCTGTGGGATCGACCTCTCTCACATGCAAATTACTACATTGGTTCATGCACTTGTGAGTAATTTTAAAACGTAAACCATATGGCTTAAAAGTTACCTACAATTTCTATTGCAACATTTCATGACTCTTCCATTGAAACACATATCTTTTCTGAATTTTTTTAAATATATGCTAAATTTGTGTATGAAGATTCTTACTTATGTTCAACCACATTACAGTGATGGCGCAACCAGTTGCCCATTTAAATCAATCTTAAACAATTATTACTGATTCAGTTCAAAAACTTGGTCTTCTCAATGTGATGATATCCAGATTTTGCAAGTGGTCCTAGAAGATTTCCAACCTTCCTTGGAATTCAAATACCTCAAGACAAAGGATATCCACTCTTCATTCTTTTTCTAAATAATCTTATTGAATGTCATGTGTTCGGTCATTTCTTTTGCTTCCTCTATGTTTTTTCCCCTCATAAACAAAGGAACCAAGCTCTAACAATGGCTTGGCTGCCTTACATGGATAACAGCACATGGGTTATCACAATAATGCGGTTTCTCAAATCGATTTCTACAATTTTTTCTAAATAATTCAAATGCCTTCTTTGAAGGGGAGCTTTGGCGCAATAGTAAAGTTGTCATCGTGTGACCTTGAGGTCATGGGTCCAAGGTGTGGAAGCAGCCTTTTGTAAAGATGCAAGTTAAGGCTGCATACTATAGACCCTTGTGGTCCACCCCATCCCCGGACCCCGCATAGGCAACAACTTCGTGCACCAGGGCTGCCCTTTAATTCAGATGCCCTCTTCATAATCAGATATTTTGAGAAAAGATTATCCAGTGCTCAATCTTTTCTAAATAACCTCATCAACTATTGTGTGTTCAGCGATTTCTTTTGCTTCCCCTATATTTTTTCCTGATAGGCAAAGGAACCAAGTTCTAATACTGGCTTGACTGCTTCACATAGATAATCTCAAATGAGTTCTTCCAAATAATGTGATTTATCTGATAGTTCTGGCAAATTCAGCTTCGATAGTCTTTGCTTGCTTTCCCTTGCAAGGCTTTTTAGAGATTTCTCCAACTCTAGCTCATTACCTCATTCCTATCAGTAGAAAATGAGTGAAGTTCTGACATGCATCCACAAAGTCCTCGAACGGGTGCAACAAAAACTCTTAAGTCAGGTCTGGGCTTCAACACTCTATGGAGTTGCAGAATCTCTTTCAGGTAACGATTTGTTTCATCGGCCTTATATAGACCCTTTTTTTCCTTCTTTTTTTCTTTTTTTTTTTTAACAAGCTCTGACATCTCAAAAACCAATCAACAGTCACAAAGATACAATTTGCATCTCATACCACAGCAACCCAACACAACTTGCACACTAACATCTTTTCATGGTGTTTAGAAACTACCAAGTATTTGTTTCATCTCTTGATAGCTTAGCACTTGCCAAACAAACAATCACAATCCTCATAAAAGGCCCTCAAGTGGACCAAGAACAATGCTCCAGG
The DNA here is from genome assembly GCA_035236585.1 of Warburgia ugandensis. Taxonomy (NCBI): domain Eukaryota; kingdom Viridiplantae; phylum Streptophyta; class Magnoliopsida; order Canellales; family Canellaceae; genus Warburgia; species Warburgia ugandensis. Next base: position 6,326,084 of record CP141133.1, read on the forward strand.
TCATCACTGGGGACATCAGAGAATTGAAAGCTATGATGACCACTCTTTTTCTTGAATTCTAGATCAGCAAATAGTATTGCGAACTGCCCTGCTACGAGGAATGTCTAGACCGACACTTCAAATACAAGGCAAGTTCTGCCCCTATTGTAAATTAGTTGCCAAAGCTTAGGGGAATGCAAGAATAGATGAAGTGAGAAGTAAAATGAACTATGCGAGCAAGAACACCGATGCTCGCACCAGTGAGGCCGCGTGCTGCCATCAACATAGTGGCACAACAAGGGGGGAGATGCTGGCCCTTCTTATCTTCCTATTCTTGGCTGGAGGTTCTTCCCACTTGGTAGTTACGGACTGCATCAACACCTTTTTTAAATAGTCTATTCAAGCATCTACAATCTGCCATGTACTGGGGACTGGTTCTTTGTTCTTCTAATTTAATGGAAAACAGGAAGCAATGTCCTCCTTGTGTTGCCCAGTTCTTTTGTAATGGATATCTTCAATTATTACCTAAGATTGCTCTCTCACTCAGATATTCTCGTTCATCTTGGCCAACATAATTATGTAAGAAGAATGTTAAAGTCATAGTTGATGTTGAGTTGTTTAGAAAGCTCGAGTAAATTAAAAAATTTCAACAAGTGATGGCTAGAAGCACTAATTAATTTATTCAAGCTCACTTCAAAAATGGATGGAGAGCCCAAGATTGAGTATGAAAGACAATGTCTTTGGAATCATGGAGAATAAAACTTGATGATAACCTCTCTCTCCTCCTAAATTGATACATAACTAGGTACATATGCAAAATAATTTTCCTAACAAGATGAACCTTGGGATGAAAAATGTGCATCTCATCACCAGCAGTCCAGCACCAATAGTAAAAAATGCAGAATGCTGGCTGGGGGCCTTCGTGTAAAAGGGGTCCTTAAGAAATTACATATAAATTCAAGGTCAAGGAAGAAACGCATCCAAACCTATACGAACAAATGGTTAAAATTTAGTCAGAGACGGAGAGTAACATTGAACAAGATAGCCTAGATTCCTTTTTGATGGACCCAAAATATAAAGAGTCTGATTGACATCATCCGAGTGGATTATAACATACACTACTTGGCCTACGATGGCAAATCGACTAGGATTGCTCTGACCCACATATTGAGAATACTCACAGCTCAAAGGCTCATCATGAATGAGAAAACATGTCAAGAAAATTAAGTCATCCCCATGAAGGCGGAGCTTTGGCACAAATCTCAAAAGGATAAACAATTTGCTAGGGATATAAGAGCTTGTAGAAAACACCAAAGATAGTGGATGAGTGTACTAGAGGTGCATACTTCACTGCTAAATACCCCAAAAATCCTACCTCAACTCAAGAAATAAGAGGATGGAGACCTGCTAGTGCCTGGTGGTGGTAGCTAGGTGACAGATGAGAAACTACATCAAAGTAATGTGGAATTGTCGGACTACGTAAAAGGCAATAACTAGAGGATGACTTCTTTGCAGCTGAAGGAAAAAGACACAGAAATTAATCATAAAAAGCAGCTAGCACTTGTCAATACTTCTTCAAAATAAATAACCTCAAATGTAGTGTCAACAGGATATGAACATATCCTAATATCAACAAGTGCAGGCACAGTGTCAAGACTCAAGAGTTTTTCTACATGGTGTCAAGACTCAAGACTAGAAGAACCCTATTGTTACAGGATAAGAACATTTTGGATAATTTTCATAGCATCTAAAGAGCTAATCTTTTATTTGACGTGGAAATTGCTTGCTTGGGTCTGCAAATCCTGGTTTTATTATTTAGGGTGGCTAAGAGAGTATGGTGAACGAAGAACTTTAAACTGCTTCTCTATCAGCTAACACATTAAAGTAGATTTTATATGTAATAAAGGTCTATCAAAAGCTGACAAGCAACTTTTTCTAGAGAATCCAAGTAGGCATACAGAATATTTTGTGTTCACCACTTGACAGACAGACATTCACTACTACCAAGTTTCATGCTCAAGATCAAGTCTTCTTTCTCTTGGATTTTCTCTTCTTATAAACTCTCCCAGTAGATGAAAGATACTAGGAATAGATACGTATGATATTATGCAAATTGTGCCATTTTGTCTTCTTATGAGACCGAAATGCCAAAGCACTTCTTCCCTCCGTAAACGATAAACTTTTTAGCAGAATTTCTTCATCTTCAAACTGAGATCTATATAGCCTGAGTGCTTTGGCGGTGTATCAAAAGACAAAGAAAAGGAAAAACGGAGGGGAGGGGGGCAGCCTAGTGCATGATGCTCCCATGTATGCGAGCTCCAGGGTAGGGGCGAACTACAAAGGGTCTATAGTATGTAGCTTACCTTGCATTTTTGCAAGAGGCTGTTTCCACACCTCAAGCCCGTGACTTCTAGGTCAAACGGCAACAACTCTACCATTGCGTCAAGGTTCCCCTCCTTGCTTTAGCAGTGTATAATGTCCTAAATCTTCTGCCAACCGGATTATGGTTCAGGAACTGAATTTGTCTCAGTTTAGAGTTTATACATTCTGCAGTTCGTATGCATGTATTTTGGTTGTTTGGATGTGTATAAGCCTCTCCAAGAGACTCTTTTATAACAGGGTTGTCAACCCCTTACGGTCTTTGCCTTCTAAGTGCAATTATGAATATTCTAAAATTCCAGAGATTAACATTCTGTACAAACTAAATCGAAGCTATTATTTTCTGAAACTCATTTTTTAGAGAGAGGACTTCAGTTTGATGTCTAAAAAGAACTTTCAGCAGCATCAATCAACTAACATTAAGAATTCTTGACATTTTGAGGACTGTGAATTATTATCAGCACCTTATTTACATCACTTTATCTTCCTGCTTAATTGTAACTTACAAGTATCGATCTAGCATCAAACCCCATAGTTGAAAACTTGAAAGAATCTCAGGTTTACGTCACACCATATTGCAACATACCAGGAAAAAGGAAAAGTATTTCTCAGTTATCACGACTTCATTAAGCGTCCTCAATTTCCATTGTAAAATAGACCAACGAATATCAAGAGAACGACCTAATTACAAACTAAAAACTGGAAATCTTAAAGCATATTTTATCGGCTTCAAACCAACGATCTTAGATTACAAATTCAATGAAAAAAGACAATCAAAACCCTACCACGAGAGTGTCGTCGGTGTAATCCCGGATCAACTCATTCAACTTCTGTTTCACTCTCTCCCTCAACCGCACCACACCTTCGCTGCTGAAATTAACCCTGAAAGTCTGATCATCGCCTTGATCTGAACCGGCCATTTCCCAATTTCTCCGATAACGAATCACACTAAAAAACTGAAGATTCACCAGTAAGTCCAAATAAAGAAGGAAAATGCAAAACCCTAGTTCCCTCTTCCTCAGAAGAACGGTAAATTTGATGCTCGTTTAATATACTGGCAACGGTTTATGCTCTTCTTCAATAAGACACGAACTTCCTCGGCTATTCTTCCCTTTACCGGCTTGTTTCCGGCACCTATTGCGGCAAAACTGACCCCTTTGCCGTTGGCGTAGAAACACGGGGAAGAAACGTCCACGTTTCTCTCTCTTCTTCTTCTCTCTCTCTCTCTCTCTCTCTCTGGTCCGGTGACGAAAGCTTCCTTGCAGAAGCCACGGCTTAACCCTACGTCATTCTCGGGATGTTTATTTAACATCGAAAATGCGTGAGGTTTACAAATACCCTTGAAGATTCTGTAAATAACAGACTACTGCAGTAGCATGCAACCGTCTCTTTCAAAGTATTTGGGGGTATTTACGTCTTTTTGGTGAGGGAACGAGTTAAGTCCCGGTTGTCATTAGCAATACGAGTCACGACTCATGACTCGCGAGTGATCTACATAATTCTGGAGGGTAAAAGAGGAAAGTGGGCCCTGCTGCCCTCCATTTAATCTCTCGCCATAAATATCAATGGTGTTTGTAATTTTGAAGAAAAAGATTAATGATAATAGGATAGTGAAGAGAAGATTAATGTGGATTTGCGAGACCCTTTTTTTATTTTTTTTTCACTGTAGAAAATAATTTAGTTTTCTACTGTGAAATAAGTAATACAATAAAATTAAGTTTTCCCAAACAGGCACTTAGAGATTCAATCAAACAAGTTTGAAATCATAGAATGTGGCCTTTGCTTAGACATTTGAGACAAAGCTAATGAGATAGTTTTTCTTAATTCATTTTTCTTCTTGAATTTTTCTATAACTTGTGATGAACATATATTTTAATGCAAGAGAGAATAATTAACAAGAAAACCAGCACTTATTATTAAAATAAAAGATATTGTGAAGAACAAAAAAATATATTATTTTTTAAACATTGAAGAGTTATGAAGTAAATTACATAGAAGTATACTCTAATTCCTAAATCTACTTAAGATCTCCTCGAGAAGAAAAAGTGTAACTTCAAATATTTGACTAAAAGTAGCGAGAGGAGGTGTTATAAAGTCTACGACCAACTATACTAAATTGTTTTTGGTCAATTAGAACATATATACCCTGAACCACTAGTGCCCACAAAAATATATACATACCCGAAATTCTAAAAAAGGCAGCTTCGATGCACAGAGCCCCTGCTTATGTGGGCTCCAAGTAAGGGACGGACTAGAAAGGTTTATAGTATGCAGCCTTACCTTACATATTTGCAAGAGATTGTTTACACATACATGCACATTTCTCTCACTCATAAACCAAAACACTTCTTAATTTTGGACATAAGAAGGATCAACCTTCAGGCACGTATTTAAAGTAAGCGTATAATAATTGATAGCAAATCATGGTGGATTACTACACTACTCTTGGCCCCAACTATGATGAGAGTGGTTCCATTAAACCATGACTCCATATTTGTCTTCTCAATCTATTACTTCTTATGTCAATCAAGAACTTGCTAATAATCATACTTTTCACCTAATAAGACTATTACAACTTCACAACTCTTTAGGAGGTTCTAATTTGTGATCTTCATAATTGAGATTAGCTCTTGCACCACTGCTACATTGAGGGCAAGAAAAATTGTAAACTTTTGTATGTCCTAACATTTTAATATATTTGTCTTATTTTTACCATCAATTAAAAATATTAGACTACTTCATCTTTAATCAGGAATAGTTGTATGAAGATTTTGAAATCAAGTTATGTCATCTTTCAAAAGAGATAAATATTTTATTAAAAGTAGTCTAACCTTGTAAACATCATAGCGCATCTCCTTGATAGGTTTGGTCAAAGGTTCGAGGTGACATTCTTTTAGACCAAGAAGATTTCTAGCATATTTAAGAGTTAGATATCCTTCTAGGTAGTTTGCTTCAAAACTTCTTATTGTAATAATAATTTTTAAAAATCCAAAAAAAAAAAAAGAAAAGAGATAAATATTTTACATGTGGACGCATTTTACACGGGGAAATAGATAGATTGCTATGATATTCTTACATGATCCACCATAGATGTGCTCGCTTATTTGTGATGATTTTGCATATCATAATTGGCACTGCTCTAATGTAATTTCCATAAAATTTAAATATTAATACAAACTTATTATGCACGTAACATATTAATTGAAGAGTTACCAAGTTAAGCACCACTACTAGAAACTTGCACATTGTCACTCTTAATTACCTTCTTATTCTTTTGGAGAGTATTTTCATAATAAAAAGCTCATAAAAGTAAGTTGAGAAAAAAAATAAAAATTTATCCGATACGAAATTTGTGACTCTTGTTTTGTTACTATTACCTCATTGGTTTCTCACGCATGACATCTATAATCTTCCTTACATTAACTAATTTGAGAATCTACCATCATACTATACAAATTTATCTTTATTGAAACAATGAGCGATCTTAAGTAATTAAAAAAAAATATTTTGTAAAACATCACTAAAAGGAAGAAAATGTATCTACTTTATATTTAAAATTTGATTAAATATATGTAATAACTATTTTAGAGTGATTGAAAAATATGCCTTCGTGAATATTAGCCACCTCATATATATATATATATATATATATTTCTAAGACAAGTAGGGTTGCTTTAGAAGAAATGATGAAACAGTGAGCGATCTTAAGTAATTAAAAAATTTATTTTGTAAAACATCACTAAAAGGAAGAAAATGTATCTACTTTATATTTAAAATTTGATTAAATATATGTAATAACTATTTTAGAGTAATTGAAAAATATGCCTTCGTGAATATTAGCCACCTCCTATATATATATATATATATATATATTTCTAAGACAAGTAGGGTTGCTTTAGGAGAAATGATGAACTGAGACTCCATTGGAGATATCCATTTAGGCATATTCTTTAAAAGATTTATGCTATTTATTTTATTTGCCAACGAGTCTCCTAAGTGTCGTGTCATGTATTGTATTTAGCAGGTGATTTTTGTATTGCAAGTATGATGTGTAATGGTTCAAAATACAGGGGAGATTGTCTAATTTTTGATAGAAATGAGATATGATTTTGCTGTTAAATTCATAATTTTTGTAGTTGTATGACTCTCAGGATTTTTAAATAAATACTTTTTATTTTAGTTTTTTGTTTTTGATCAATTTAAAAATTAAAGTTTTAAAACAAGAATCCCTATATATTTTGAAAAATTATTATTTTATTATTGAGAAAATCCGACATTTGGATGGATTATTTGCAAAAACTTATGCTTGTTGGATGAAGAGGAGCCTTGGTGTAACAATAAAGTTGTTATTGTATACACAAGTTAAAGATATAAATAAAAATATATTTTGTCCTTTTTCTAAGCTCTAAACTTGGTATATCTAGCTATCATTTTTTATGCTTAGTAGATGATATTTAAAATTATGGCCGTTGATTTAGCTGGGGCAAGCAAGATGAATGGCATGGATCTTTGAAAAAACGTGCGAGGTTAGAGTTGCCATGGAGCCTGATTAATAATTTTCTCTTATTATTGTATGACACGTGTGAAACACTCAAACCGCGTAGAATAGACATATATTGCTTTTGTGGTATCCACCTTCTGGGCCTTAAAACTTTTATCTTAAGAAGCAATCCGGGCAGAGTTGTCATTGCGGACTCGGGGAATGCGTTTGGTGGGACGATGACTTAAATACCGGGAGAAGCGTCATAATAAACGGACTGTCTGTCTCTTTCTCTCTCTTTCGTCCCTGGGGCGATATTTTTCGTTTCCTGCTCCTACTTTTTTCTCTCGCTAGGGTTAGATTTATATCTTCGACCCCCTCCTTTTTTCTCGTTCTTGGTTTTTTTGATACTTCAATAGGCATGTTCGATTGAATTCTTCGCGTTTCTTGTTCTCGTGGAGGCAGGAATCTTCCAACCTCGTTTTGATCGCCGTTTGCAGTAGCGGGGCGTCGAAATCGAAGCATCGACGAAGAGATCTCTGTCTTCTTGCCTTTTCACACCTTTTCCGCAGCGAACAGGTAAATGATTCCTCTTTTTTCTTTATCTCGTTGTGGTATTTGTAGTTAGGGTTTGGGTTTTCTGTTACTTAGGTCTAGCCGGCTTGGGGTTTGTGATGTTTGTTGAATTTTAGGGTTAGTATTTTTTGTAGTGGTTGGAAATTTTTTTGTTGGATCATTGGCTTGAAGCATGTGGTTTCATTTTCGTGTTGGTTTTCTTTGTTTATTTATTTTTCTTTTTTGTTACGTTTGTGCCTTTAGTTGTAGTAGAAGGTTTCGAAAATCTGGCTTGATTAAGCGTGAACTTTGGGTCACTTGAAATTCGAGGTTTTCGTGGAATGATTTCATTACCCTTTATAATTTGACAGTTTAACCGTATCAGGATTGGGTAACATCCCTTCTTATGTGTCTTATATGCTCATTTGTTCGTGTATGTTTTGTTGCAGAGTTTGGTAAGCTAGCTGGTAGTTTTTTTTTAATTAGGGTTTCTGAATTTTAGTTGAAAGGCTTTGTTCCCAGTGTCTTGGGATTTTGAGTTAAGGTTTTGATAAGGATTTCAGATCTTTGGATGAAAGATTTGTATCATGGAAGCAGTTCTGTATCATATTTCTGCTTCTCTTTATTTATTGGAACTTTGAGGGGACTATGGCACAGGAGAGCTGGAAAGAATGGAGCAGGACGAGACAGGATGCCAAGCCCCAGAAGGTCCAATCCTATGCGTCAACAACTGTGGCTTCTTCGGAAGTGCGGCCACCATGAACATGTGCTCCAAATGCCACAAAGACTTGGTATTGAAACAGGAGCAAGCCAAGCTTGCTGCATCTTCCATTGGTAGTATCGTGAATGGAAATGGTGGGAGCAGCAGCAACAGCAATGGGAAGGACCCAGTTGTCGCAGGAACAGTGGATGTAGCCGTTGCATCTGTGGAACCGAAGGTTATATCTTCTCAGCCGGGTGAAGCTTCTGCCTCTAGTGAGCCCGACGAGGTGAAGCCGAAAGAGGGGCCCAGCAGATGCAACACTTGTAGGAAGCGTGTTGGATTAACTGGGTTCAGTTGCCGATGTGGAAACCTCTTTTGTGCCATGCATCGCTATTCTGACAAGCACAACTGCCCATTTGATTACCGGACGGCAGCTCGTGATGCTATTGCTAAAGCCAACCCTGTTGTCAAGGCCGAAAAGCTGGACAAGATATAGGAACTGTGGAGAGGAGGTTTAGGAACTCTGATACGATCTTTTTACGCCTCTTCTTTTTATGTTGACTGGTCTTCATCATAGGTGTCATTTATCGATTCAATATAAAGGAAGTGATTGGAGGTATGGTATTGTGGGCATCCATTCAGTCTTGAGACCTCATATGTTCCTTTGTTGATTGGCGAGGTTTGATGGCTTTAGTGTGTAAGCTTTTTAATTATTCATGCTTTGTTTGGTGGACATGTTTGTGGCTTATAATTTGGAGCTTTGTAATTTATTGTTCTGGTCACATGATGGTTTCTCTTTGGCAATACTTGTCAACAATGGCGCCTCCAATGATTTGGAAGGCTTCAATGTCGCACTGTAATTTATTGCGTATGGTGTTGTAGTTAGCTGCATGGCTCTAGGATATATGTTGTTTGGTCTACATGCCACTTTGCCTCTGATGCGTGCTTATTCATGTTCTATGAGTAATCATCCCTGCACTAGAATTTGTTTGAATTCATTATTGTTTATTCACACTTCCAAGGCACGAAGTTGATGCAATACTCAGTTACTAGTTAGGATCTAAAAATATTGTTTCTTGTCTAGTAACTTTTCACTTCTTGTATTTATCAACACGGATACTCTTCAGGGTTATGTAGTAACTCCAATGATGCTTCAGGCCATTGAGATAAGACGAACACACACATTTCAAATTTTGATGTTTGCACTGTATAGTTAGAGATTATCATGTGGAGCATACTGATCTGAGGTAATCTGTATTGTACTCTTTGGAGGCACCATGATTGCAAAAAATTACAGTCAAACTTTTCCTGTTCTTTTCTTTTTGTTTACTTCTTACTATGCTTGTATGGAAGAATGATAATGGTGCATATATTACCAAGTTGTCTGCTGTTAATTCAAACATTTGATTTGGATTTGAAAAGATCTGAAAAATGTAAGGTGGTTGACAAGAATATGAAATAAAGGAAAAATATGCAATAAGCTGAAATGTTCTCTGCATCTAAATTGCGTTAATCTATGCTTATTTGAAATGTCATTACATCTAAAAAATGAAAACCTGGACCATGTAAATATAATAATTAGATAAATGATAACTACCGTGAAAAGATGATAAAGAAACAGCAGATATGAATATCGTGTATCCAGGGAAACATCATACTCTAAAGATAAATGTATTTTTATTAGGTTATTGAATTAATTTTGTTGAATAGAAAAATAAGGCGAAAGAAGGAAACAATATCATTAATAAAATGTCTAGGGCAATTTGATGCTTCAATTTGTCGCGGGGGATAGTGAATGATACTTTGCTCAATGATTCAGGGAAGAGAGTTGCAGATAAACGCCTTGGAACTCTCCTGAAGCATTACATGAAAAAGTAAAAATCTATAAGTGAGATTAAGAATCCCCATTGTAGTATATTTTGACTGAAAAGACATGCATGCCCGTGTATTGTCACTCTTCCAGGCTAATAGGGAAGTTGTGGAATGCTTTTTCACACCCATATCTGGTAATGGAACACCAACATATGAAATGAATGGCACTCATCACCAGGTGATGGGTGCCATTCATTTTCATATGTTCAAGATTCACTACGAGATACATCTTCTATTTCATATTATTTTTGTGTTTCAAGATTAGTAAGTTGATACATATTGACACATTTTAAATGACATATTTGCTTCTTGTGGAACTCTAACATAGTCATTGTTTGACATGTTCAATTGTGTTGTAGTCTACTTAGTTGAACGCATGTGGACCGGGAACTTAGATATTACCTGTTAGTTTACTTCTGTTGTTGCAAAAGTTACATATCGATTATTTGGTTCTGGGGTTGGGACATCTTGTTGGATTATGGTTGGAGTCACAAATTATCTGATTTTTTGGCAATTTGAAAGAGATCTTTTTCGAAAGACCAACAAAGAAACTGTCGAGGGATCTTAGAATGTAGTGTCCTGGAAACTTTGTAATAGAAGTGTTTTTAGTTTGATGATCTGTAGGCAATTTGACTGTTAGTTATTTGAAGAAAGAACTACACATGCTTTGGTTTCCGAAGTATGTGAGCGTGGCCTATGTCACACGGGTTATTTGCTTTTTAAATAGGGGTTGAATGATCAATTGAGGTGGGTGGTTCAGTGATTGTCCTTGTAAAGAAAATATCATTTACTAGGGTGTGGAACTTCTTTAAGGGGTTCAACTTTCTTCAATTAAGGCTGCCTCCTTAATTAATAAAATGTTGTTGGAACCATTGACGGGCCTTGTGTTTCATGCATTTCAAACCGTGGTTGTGGGATCTACTTTTCACGTTACATATGGTAGTGTTTTTGTGGTGTACTTATTTTTGATGAAGGGATTTTATTTTTTGAGAATAGGAAAATGCATCCGAAGTGATTGGAGGTAATTTTAGTAAGCAGAACTAAAACAAAATATATAGAATGTAATTTTAGTAAAGAGATGAGTGGGACTGGAGCATTAGTAAAGATTGATAACCGAGAAGTACCTCCTGAAAGATTACTTTTGATATTTGGAATTGATAATTTATGAGAGTAGAGAGGGGTGGTTATCTTGAGAATTCAAGCGGGCTGGAGCAAATGGAGATGCACCTTTGAAGTTTTGTGTGATCGCAGGTGCCACTCAAAATGAAAGGAAAAAGCTATAGGATGGATGTAGAGTTGGGCAAGCTTTATGGTCAATGTGTTGGGCAGTTACGGAACAACATGATAAGATGAGCATTGACGAATTGCTGATATTGAGATAGATGAGTGGCAAGACTAGAAAGAATATAATTAAAAATGAAAATATTGTGGGAAACTTAGGAGTAGCATCAATAGGTAACAAGATGAGGAGATTTGACTTTGATAGTTTGGACATATTCAACGAGGATCGAAAACGACACCAGTTAGGAGTGAGGGTCCAAGTTGAAGTTTCTAAAAGGGTAAGGGGAAGGCTAAAAAAGAATGCGGATGGAAATGGTAAGAAAAGATTTGAGAACTTTTGAACTAAGTGAAGCCATAACACTCAATAGAGGGGAACTAAGGAACAAAATTCATGTGGTACGATGGATATGGTCTTGATGATGATGATGATGATGATGATGAGTGGATTTGAAGGTATTTATTAAGGAATTATGGAGAAGTGTTGGGTTTAATTCCCATACAATTTTTTTTTTTGTGTAGGAGATGACCTCTATTTGGAAGGCTTTGGTGGGAATTAGGACACCAACTGGGTTTCATTGGTTTCTTACGAATCCACGGAGGTTGTCTTTTATAGATGAATTCATTAAGGGATGATGTATTATTGTTGCAAGAGAGAATGTGGGAGTTTATATCTTTGTATTTGAAGTTACTATATTTCTCACATGCTTCTGTATGTTTTGGATGCATTTGTAGGGCTGATCTTCTTTAAATCTTGCCTCTGTTGAAAAAGGTAATGGAGTAACTTAATGAGTAACTTACATTATGTTGTTGCCACCCTTTAGTTGAGTGTTAAGAGGTGGACTTTCTTTGTTCCTTTTTATACGTCAGTACCTTGGTGAGAAATTGCTTTTAGATCACCTGTTGCTTGTTGACAGATTGGGGTGAATTGTGATGGCCAGGACCAGGCAAATACAGGTTTTTTACTCGATAAGTAGATAGTTTGAGGCTTGGTTATGTTGGGGAATGGCCGTCTTTTTTGCTTCCACTATTGTCTCCTGAAGTGGGGTTGGGTAAGGGGTTCAATTTCTGTTGTTAAGTGAGGTTGTTTCCTATTTAAAAGTTTGTATGTTTTGAAAATGTTTGTATAATGATCTGAATTTTATTCATTTCTTCAGTGTATTTTGACGGTTTGTAAGTGATCTTTGGTCTTCTTTTGAGGACATCACTTCTTGGAGTTGTGTTGTAGGCCTCTAGTCGTGACTTGAAAATTTTAGCTATTGCCCAATTGTTTTGGTTTGAACAATACATTCCCGTCCTTCCTCAGCTTAATTCTCACATTGTACGTGCTTGTGATCCACACTAGAAATCGTAATTTTCTTTCTCAGCTCTATTCTCAGATGCAAAAGCTGATCTGAATCGTATTTTCGCTCTGCTTAGAAGATCTCTCTACTCACATGTGTGCGTGCATGCATGTACCTACGCATCTCTATTTGTGTGTGGAACGCATCTCTCTATCCTTCATCTGCACCCTTCCACGCGGCACCATCCTTAGCACTGCTATACAAATATAGATTCTATCTAAAGGAATCTTTGTATCATCTTCTTAACCCAACAAGAACTATTTCTCAATTTCCGTCTTTTTAAATCGTAACAATGTTAATCATAGCTGCCAACCCTCTTTTACAATTCTTACTTCATCCCAAGACCTATCCAACCTTACAACTTCAAAATTTGCCTTAAGCTTTTCTACTTCTGGAAAAGGTGCCAAAAAAATTGATGTGTTTTAATAATTACTGGAAGCGTATGATTTTGTTAAATTATAGAAACAAAGTCAATCTTACAAGGACTATGATTAATGAGAGTTTATTAAAATTGAGTTATTTTACTCTAACCTTGTTAACAAGGAAAGAAATGAAAGAACCTTAAACTAAATAATTAATCTAAGCAAATTAAATCAAAGAAAGGAAATAAAGTAATCTATTTAATTAATAAAGACAAGTAAATAAGGAAATAAACTAAGGAAAGGAAACATCTCCATTCTTGAAAATTGAATTACAATTGTATGTAAGAAAGAAAGGAAAAATAAAGCAAATAAAGGAATTTCTTGAAGTGACTGCTATAGAAGTTTTTCCTTGTGTAACCTAATAAGGCTTTTTATATGTCTCTTATTTTGTTCTTTTCTGTTTTTCTTTCATTTTGCTTTATGATTTACTCTATTGTGTCACTCAATAAGTGCCTATGTATTTCTTTTCAACTCAATGCATACTAAGCTATAACCAAACTTTTATATCTTTTTAGTCAATATGTTACAAACCCAAATTGTTTTTTAACCATACTTTAGGAAATGGAGTTAACTTTGGCTGTTATGCGATGAATTATACTTGATCATGTGAAAGCTTTGGCAAAGGTAGATTTAGCTTTCAACTATAAGAAAAAGGAAAGACAAAGTTTTGCTTCTCTTTTACTGCTTATTTATAAAGTTTTAGGAGAGTAAGCCTTACGGATAGATGACTAGGATTTAAGGGAATGGGTAGGCATGTAATCCATATTGGCATAGTGGATCTAAGTGGGATGGTGTTTGGGTAAGGGTTGGGATAGGAAAGTGGGAAAATGATGGGGATAATGTTGAGTAAGAAAGAAGGTTTTGCTAAGATATGAAAGAGAATTGCTTAGGAGGGAAGGAAAAGAGAAAGATTAGGAGAGAATCTAGGAGTTAGATAGGATTTGGTCGAAATAAGGGGGGAAAGGAGGTCTTTGTCATGTGAAGAAAGTGGAACAAGAAAAGGGGACATTGGATGAGGATGAGTGGTTAAAATTTTCTTTTCCTTAATATTTTGGGCTAATTTTTTAGCATTAGAAAGGTGATTAGGGTTAATAACTTTTCTTTACTTCATTATTGGCTCTTAGAGCAAGTTTTGCTTGCCCTATCTTGAATTTATGGGGTTCATCTTATAAGTCACATAGATCTTCGTTAGGCTTCATTTTCTTTTTCACCATTATATTGGATTGCTTAGAATGAATAGCCTTGATTCTTTAGAGATTTTTCATGTATCTCAGGAGGGATCAAGAATACTTTACTATCTTTGCATGGATAAAACGTTCAATCATTGGCTCATTTTCTTTATTTGGTTGATTATGAGAGAGAAAGTAAGCAAAGTTTTTGTGCAAGTTTTGTTCTTCTTTTATTTCTGGTAAGCTTTTCATGCTTGAGGAATTTGCCACCTTTTCGTCATCATTTATTGCTCTCAATTTGGCAGTGACATCCCATTGACTGCTCTGACTTTGATAGTGACACCTAATGATCATTTTGAACTTTCAGGATTTCATTTTTAACATATAGGTCCATAATGTAACTTGGAAGGTGAAATTATTTTTTTAAGAATAAAATTGTTAAATTTGTATTATTATTTTTTGTACCTTAGATATAAAAAAATCTTTAATTATGTCTACTATGGAAGCTATTTTCTTATTAAGACAATTAGTAGAGAAATATATAGAGAGGAGGAAAGACTTTCACATGGTCTTTATCGACTTAGAAAAAGCTTATGATAGAGTCCTTAGAGAGTTAATATGGAGGATGTTGGGCGACAAAGGGGTTTTGCAAGGGTACATAGGCATAATTAAAGATATGTATGAGGGAGTAGTAACAAATGTTAAGACCACTAGTGGCGAGATTAGTGATTTTTTTGTCATTGTAGGATTGCACCAAGGATTGGCATTGAGCACATACTTTTTCACATTGGTTATGGATGAGTTAACAAAACATTTGCACGAGGAGATTCCCTGATGCATGCTACTTGCAGATAATATAGTTTTACTTAATGAGACAAGGGAGGGTGTAAACATAAAGCTAGAGTTATGGAGAAAATCATTAGAATCTAAAGGATTTAAAATTAGCCAAACTATGACAGAATATATGAAATGCAATTTTAGCAAGGGGAGGAGTATGAATGGAACACCAGTCAAGATTGATAATCAAGAAGTCTCTGCAAAAGACCACTTTCGATACTTAGGATTAATGATTCATGAGAGTGGAGAGATTGAGATGGAGGTTACTTAAAGAATCCAACCAGGTTGGAACAAATGGAGATGTGCATATAGAGTTTTGTGTGATCAGCGGGTGCCACTCAAACTAAAAGAAAAATTCTATAGGATGGTCATAAGGTCAGCCATGCTCTATGGATCAGAGTGTTGGGCAGTTAAGGAACATCATGCTTGTAGGATGAGTGTCGCAGAAATGAGGATGTTAAAATGAATGAGTGGTAAGACAAAAAATGATAGAATTAGAAATGAAAATATTAAAGGAAATTTAAGGGTAACACCAATAGGTAACAAGATGAGGGTAATTAGACTTAGATGGTTTGGACATGTTCAAAGGAGACCAACAACAGCACCGGTTAGAAAGAATGAGGCAATACGAGTAGAAGCTTCTAAAAGGGCAAGGGGAAGCCCAAAAGAACGTGGATAGAAGTGGTGAGGAAAGATTTAAAAACTTTTAGACTAAATGAAGCTATGATACTTAACAAAGAGGAATGAAGAAATAAGATTTATGTGGCCAACCCCTAATTGGGATAAGGTCTTGATGACGATGATGATGTCCATAATGCAGCTTGAAAGGTGAAATTGTTTTTTTAGGTATAAAATTGTATTTTTTTTTTGTACCTTGGATATAAAAGAATATAAAATTAACCTTAATTAGTGATAATTAACTAATTTTTACTATTAAAACCTGTTAAATATATATTTATGTATATAATATATATATTAAATAATGATCATTGGTTTTATAAAAGACAAAGGCTTATTATAAAGGCTCAAAAGTTAACTAATAGAAAAGTAACATAAGAAGGCTAATGGCCTCTATCATTTCCTAAGTTTCTTATGGTTTAGAATGATTATAAACTCAAGAGTTGTATGATATAGTCTTTTACAATAATTGATCAAGATGAAGAATAGTAAGACCAACTAGAAAATTATGTTCATTGAAGAAAAATTTGAATTTATTTATAACCCTCAAAGATGGATTGGTTCTAAAGCTGACATGAGCTAACAATTTTCTCAAGTTTTCTTCAAAATCTTGAAGTTATATTTTCTCTTCAACTTAAACTATATATAGCTATTTCGTGTAATGAATATTTCGAGTTCAATTTTCCCTGAATTTTTTTAGAAAAGGAATAAAAAGATGAACTAATTGTATGTAAGTTTATTAATATGCTAAATTTTATAAGATAAATTAAATATTCAAAAATTCAAATTCTCATTCTTGTAAGGGAACTTATTATAAATTTTTTAACTTCTCAAAAAATTTAATTTTTTTTACTTGAAATCAAAAGAAATAATTAAAAGAAAAACTAAGAAAAACTTTGGACAAATTAAAATTTTAATTACCTCACCCCTGACTTAAATTAAACATTGTCCTCAATTTTTTAGAACTACATACTATAAATAAATGAAAATAATAAACTTGAAAATTTGGTGAGAAAGAAGTATGTGCACTTCTAGGATAGTGCATTGATATGTTGATGTGGACAACTATGCAAACTATATAATGAAATGTAAATGCAACTATTCTGTGACACAACCTAAACTAATTAATTTAAAACCTAAAATTATATATGGAGTTTTTAGAAACACTGCATTTCAGAAATTTACGGTAATCTATGTGCATTTTTTACCCAAAATGTATGGTGGTGATGACAATATAGCATGATAGACCACTATGAAAGAGAATTTCTTTGGACCAACTTGAGAGGTCTTGGTCCTTGATTGGTGAAATTGGGTATGAGATGCAAACATCAAGAAGTAGAAAATGCTCATTCTGTTATATCTTTTTGAATGTTAGGGCTGAGCTCACTTTGCATTTTCTTTAAAGATTCTTTATTTTTATCTTGAGGCAGAGAATTAATAGGGCTTAAACCCTCTTCTTCATCTTCTGTACACCCTCGAGTTAGTTGATGTTATGCAGAAACATCAATGGACTCTCCTATATGCTCTGTAGTCACAGGTAAGGTTTTAGATGAACCTAAACTCTTGCATTGGGTATCATCGGGTAAAGGTGATGTGTTCAAATTGGGTATATGTTAGGTAATGAAATGTTCAAATAAGAAGTCAAGAAATTGAAGGGGTACTCAGGTTTTCCATTTAATGTGTCCACTAAAGGTGAAGTCTAGTAAACCATTTACTTCATTAATGGAATTGTCTATATCAAAATTGAAATGAGCTAGATAGGCCTTGAGAGGATCAATGTTGGAAGGTGATATGGATGGTAGTATATCATATTTACTTTGTAAAAATATTCATTGTGGTTGTCTTACATTAAAGTATTAGGTTTAATGTCCATGTTTGCAAAGAACACCTATGTGGTTCCATTGCTACAATTAATTATTGCAGCAACAAGACTGGTTGTCCCAAAATGATTGAAATTTGACTACTAAGGTTTGTTATAGGCTATGTCTAAGACTAAAAAATCTATCAACTTGAACTAGTACATCCTCCAAACTATGTAAACTTTAACTGGGCTATTTTCTAATTGTTGTGTGGTGATAGTCTTTTTCATCTTGCATAAACTTAATTCTTAATATGTAGAATAAGGTAATAGCTTAATACTAGACCTCAAATCAAGTAATACTCTATTAATTGTGTGTTCCTTAATTACATATGATATGGTGAAACATCCTAGATATCTATATTTTGGTGGGGGTTGTGTTATAGGATTGAGCTTGCTTGTTTGGCTAGATATGCTCTTTTTTGCACAATATTTTCTCTTATGAGTATAGAGATCTATCAAAAAATTGGCGTAAGGTGTATCTTCAATGGCATTAAACAATGTGATAATTTTATTGACCTATTTAAACACATCTAGCTTATTAAAATTATTCTCCTTCTTAAGTATTTGGAGACGCTGAGAAAATTGAGATTTTAGAATATAATGTGGTTCAAGATTAGGATGAGAAGTATGACATGACCATTTCTTCTCTTTTCCCTTCCAATTCTTTTTAGGGCTCTATGTCTTGAACTTGCTCATTTTTCATAGGCAAATGTACCTTATTTTCTATTTCTTTTTCACTTTTAAGGGTAGTTATAAATACTCCTAAGGGTAACATGCTAAATTTAGGAACTTGATATAAGTTGAATACAAGAAAATTCTCTTAGAAAATAAAGGACTTTCATAAGGTTTTTGGAAATGTTTATGAGTATCATTTTTTAAAACCTTTATGAGATTGCAATTCATCTACTAGGGGTAACTTAGGGATTTAGAGGTTTTATGCATTCTCTAAATGCATGTGAGAGTACCAATGCAAGTGGATAGGATTTAATTTTTTTTATAGATTTTTGTATGTTTTTTTTAAAGTTTTGCTTGAAGACTAGCAATAGCTAATTATGGGAATATTCTATATATATATATATAATATTGCATATATACCTTTATATTTAGTAGATTTTAGCCTCAAAAGTTACTTAATTATCACTAATTAGGGTCAATTTTATAATTTTCTATATTTATGGTACAAATGAAAACAGTGCATAAATTTGACAATTTTACGCATGAAAGATCAATTTTACTTTTTTAGCTACATGTTATAGACCTACAAGCAAAAAATCGAAGTCTTGGAGGTTGAAAATGATTATTGGATGTCAATGTCAAAGTTGGAGCATTAAAAAATAACCATGCTTCTCTTACTCAAATAAGGGTGAGAAAGCAAATTTCCCATGCATAAATACATTTCATCACCTAAGGAAGCTTATGAGAGATTCAATTCATATACTATGTAATCATATACCAGAAAAGCTTCGCAATAGTAAAAGAAGAACAACTCCTATGAAGAATTTTTGCTTACATTCTTTCTCCTACTCAACCAAATATAGAAAACCTAATGATTAGACATCTTATCTATGTAAAGGGTTGTGAGGTCTTCTTGATCCTACATGAAATGCATGAAGAAATATTTAAGGAATCAAGGACATTCATATCAAGGTAATCTAATCCAATGGTAGAGAGAAATGAAAGCTTAAGGAAAATCTGTATGTCCTAAAAGAATCTCATCCATTTAAGATAGGATAAGCATGATCTAAGGGCCATGAATGAATTAAAGTTATTAACCCTAACTACCTTTCTCATAATGAAAAGTTAGCCCAAAATCCCAAGAAAAGGAAGATCTCAATTACATATCTTCATCCAATGGCCCTTGTATCTTAAAGATTTTTTAAGATCAACACACTAACACCCACATGAAAGAACATACTATCCCTCTCCTTGCACTTTCTAATTTTGAAAAATCCCCTAGATTTCTACCTCTACTTTTCTTTCCTTTCTTACATATTCTTTTTCTTCCTAGGCTATTTCCTTTCCCATTCTTCTCTTTCCATCTTATCCCTTTCTATTTTTCTCTTCCACTTTTTTCATGTGAAAAAGACATTTTCTCACTCCCTATCTACCTTCTAATTTCGATTAAATCTTACATAACTCGTAGATTCTTTTCTAATCTTCCTCTTTTCTTTCTTAAGCAAGTCTCTCTCTTTTATCCTAGCAAAATCATTTTTCTTAGCCAACCTTGTCCCTATCTTTTCTCCACTTCCCCCCCCCCCCCCCCCCCCCCCCAACTCTTACCCAAACACCATTTTACTTAGGAATACTTTAGTAATATGGATTCTACGCTTATCCTCTTTCCTAGCTTCTTTTTTATCTTCCTTTCATTCATTCCATCTCAACCCTTCTTGCTTTCTTCCTTAAATAACATCCATCAATCCTCAGGGCTTTCTCTTCTAAAATGTTATAAATATGAGGTGAAGGAGAAGGAAAACCTTATGTCTTACCTTTCCCATGAACTTAAAGCTAAATTTAGGAATAATAGAACGAGAGAGATCATCTTTACCAAGGCTTATACACGATTAAGTACAATCTATTAGAAGAGCTAATGTTAATTTCAATTCATAAAGCATCACTGTGAAACAATTTGGGTTTGTAGCATGTTAGAACATGATTAAGTACAATTTATTAGAAGAGCTAATGTTAATTCCAATTCATAAAGCATAACTGAGAAACAATTTGGGTTTGTAGAATGTTAGGTTAAGGAGATGAGAAAAGTTTAGTTGTAGCTTAGTGTATATTGGGTTAAAGAAAAGTGTATATGCACTTGTTACGTGACAAAACAAAGTAAGCCAAAAGGCAAAATTCAAGTCTTAAAAAGAAGAAGATGACGTGTTAAAAGCCTTAGTAACAGAACAAAGGACTTCTATAGTGGTCACTTCAAGAAAATGTCTTTATTTGCTTTATTTTTGTTTTATTCTTGTATTCAATTGTAATTCAATTTTCATTAGTGAAAGAGTGTTTTTCCTTTCTTTAGTTAGTTCATTTCTTTACTTGTTTTGTTAATTGATTAGATTATTTGCTTAGTTTATTTTCTTGCTTTGATTTAGTTTGCTTATATTAGTAGTTTAGTTTAGAGTTCTTTCATTTCATTTCTTATTAATTAGATTAGAGTAAATTAACTCAATTTTGGTTAGCTCTCTTTTATTAAAAAGGCATTGTATGATTTACTCGTATTTGTTGATTTTGTACTTCAAAAGAGCTGAGCACTTGCGATAATAGTTAATACATTAAGTTTTTTGCACCATTCTATTGAAAGACATAGAAATGTTACATATATACCTCTATATTTAAGAGGTTTTGGCCCAAGAAATCATTAAGCATCACTAATTAATGCTAATTTTACAATTTTGCATGTTCATGGTATAAATATAAAAAAATGCACAAATTTGACAATTTTACTACTGAAAGAACAATTTCACCTTCCAAGCTACATTTGGTCTCATATGTCAAAAATGAAGTCCTTTGAACATTTCAAAATGATCATTGGTTGTTATTGTCAAAGTTAGAGCAATCAAAAAATGCATACATAACTCTTACTCAAATGAGGGTGAAAGGTGGCAAATTCTCCAAGCATGTTTGCATTTCATAACCTTAGGAAACTTTTGATAGAAGTTTAATTTATGTAAGATAGGATCATATACAATGAAAGCTTCTAAAAAATAAAAAAACAGGACTCGCATGAAGACTTTTTGCTTACTTTCTCACTCCTATTCAACTAAATAAAGAAGATCACACGATGATTGGACATTTTAACTATGCAAAGGTGGTGAGGTCTACTTATTTTCATGTGAAATACATGAAAAATCTATAAGGAATCAAAGTCATTCATATTAGGGCAATCCAATTTAATAATGGAGAGAAAATGAAGTTTAAGGTATATCTACATGTCTTAAAGGAATCTCATCCATTTAAGATAAAGTAAAAATGATTGAAGGGCTAGGAATGAAGTAAAGGGAAGTTATTAACCCTAACCACCTTTCACATGTTGAAAAGTAGGCCCAAAAACATAAGAAAAGGAACATCTCAACTATTCATCCTTATTAAATGGTTATACATCTTAAGTGTTTCTAAAAGCAACACCCACATGTTGCCCCCTTTCTTTACACTTTCTAATTTAGAAAATTTTCTTAGATTTCCTCAATCTACTTTCTTTTCCTTTCCTGTCTTTCTTCGGCTCTCTTTTCATCTTATCTTTTTCTATTTTCTTCTTCCACTTAATTCACATGAAAAAGATGTCTTATCCCCCTCAACAGAATCTCACCTAACTTCTATATTCTCTCCTAATCTTCCTCTCTTCTTTTCCCCTAAACAATTTTCTTTCCTGCCACAGCAAAACCATCTTTCCTAGGCAACCTCATCCCTATCCTTTTCCCACTTTCGTATTTAAACTCTTACCCAAATACCATTTCACTTAGATCCACTTTACTAATATGGATTCTACACCTACCCCCTTCCCTATATTCCTTTCATCCATTTCATCTCAACCCTTCCTCCTTTTTCCTTAAATCTTAGCCATCCATCCTTAGGTTTCTCTACTAAAACTTTATAAATAAGAGGTGAAGGAGAAGGAAAACCTACATCTTACCTTTTTCTTGAACTTGAAAGCTAAATCTATTAGAAATAGGGGGAGTGAGATCACATTTTCCAAAGCTCCCACATTATCAATCTATTGGAGAGCAAAGGTTAATTCTAATTTCTAAAGCATGGCTAAGAAACAATTTGGATTTGTAGCATGTTGGGTTAAGAAGATGAGAAAATGGTTGGTTTGTAACACCTTAAATTTATATAATATAAGTGTTTATTTTTGCAAAAGCTAACATCAGAAATAAGCTAGCTCAACTGGTTGTGGATTATTGAGTCCTAATGACTTAAGATCAGTTTTGAAACCATCAAAATGATGTGCTCTAAAACATGGCAAGATGAAAGGCCAGGAGCAAATGGATCTAGGAAAAAGAATAAGATTAAGATCTGAGAATCATGAGATAGGAAAGGATCATGAGACATGATAAAGAAAGGATAAGAAAAGAAGCATAGGTAGAAGTCTAATGTAATACAAAATAATAAAGGTAGACGAAATATAAATTGGTTAGGTTGATAAATAAAAAGAAGAATACATGAGAGAGGGGGGGAAGGAGATTGCACAGAAGCTTTTTTTCTCCAAATCACAGCATTTTTGTACAAGAAGACTGCAGAAGAATGGATTTGTCAACGAGGTAGGGGTTGTAGGAATTTTCCTAAACTAATAATTGGTTTTCAAAATATGACCTCATGCTTGTTTTTCAATATGTGATACCTAAAATTTAAATGTGTGTGTGTGTGTGTATAACCATGCGCGTAAAATTGTTTGATTTTGATTTTATTTTTAGCAAGTTCAGAATTGATTTTGATTTGCCTTTCTATCAAGCCCACTATCGATTTCATCTATAATGCCTGTGCACGAGTGATCCTTAGTCCTTAAGGCATACTTATTGTTGATCTCACTTTTTAGCACATGTGTATTAGTTGATCTATTATAAATCATGCCATGCGCATATGATTCCTATTTCATTTCCACCACACACAGAGGTTCTTATGCACCTTCTCCTGGGCGCTTTGTACTCCCTGCCGGGATTCCCCCGTATACACATATGGTTGATTTATCTACTGATGCATAGACGAAGCTTTGTAATCCCTACTAAGATTCCACCATGCATACAAATGGTTAAGGATAATTTACCTATTAGATAACAAATGACCTTTATCATGTTATTTCCACGCACACATGTTCTTATAAATCTTTTGGTATACGTCTTTTTTTTCACCATGGGCCCATGATCCTCATCATGTTGTTATCATGCACACTAGTTTTTATTGGATCTTTTATTTGACGGTTGTAAATCCCTATGGAAGTTTTCCCCAAGTGCACATGTTCTTATTGAATTTATTTACCTAACCACTCATAGTCCCCTATGTATTTTCACCATGCATACACTAAATGATCTTAATCATATTACATGAGATTTGTTAATCCTTTTGCATGCGCACTAATGATTTGAACTTCTAGGTACATGCACATTATATACAAATATATGTACACTAGGACTCGTGTCGAAGGAATTTTGAGCGTGAGCTACCACTGATGCAGTGGCAAGG
This sequence comes from Warburgia ugandensis, assembly GCA_035236585.1. Taxonomy (NCBI): domain Eukaryota; kingdom Viridiplantae; phylum Streptophyta; class Magnoliopsida; order Canellales; family Canellaceae; genus Warburgia; species Warburgia ugandensis. Next base: position 6,349,814 of record CP141133.1, read on the forward strand.
ACTCGCAACTCTCGAAGAGGCTACCAACCCAGTTGCATGAAATGTTAGTTTTAATATGGACAAGCATAATATGGTTTACCAATATGTATAAAATCCAAGTGATAAATGCCTTAGCACCAAGTGTGCAGCTGGCACGTATGCCACCAGTGCAAAGGTGACGTGTATGACACATTGCATGGTTGATATGTTTACTACCTAATGCACGGAAAATGTATTTACTACGTAATGCATGCTAAATGTAATTGCCACCCACTGCATAGATGTCCAACATGCATGGCACCCAGAAGTTGGATGGTATGGTTAACACCTGTTGCATGGCTATGTACATATCACTCAGTTATTGCACGTGGCCAACAACATCCAGCTCCTGGACTTGATACACAACACCTAGCGTATGGGTAGCTTGCATGGCCCTACCATGGTACTCAACACATGAAAGAGCCAGGTTAATGCTTAGCACACTATGAAATGGTCAAGCTAATGCACCACACGTGCAGCTCACTGGCTTGAGCCAATGTGCGCGCCATAGGCAGGTTACACACATATCAGGCACAGTGCACTGCTCTAGCATATTGTATACAGTGCACGAACACTAGCATACTACGCATATTACATAGGCACAGTGCACGCTAGGCATTGGGCACAAAAACAACTCATAGTAAGTATGATTTGAATAAAGCAATTGATTTCTACATTCTATGTAGTAGGTACAACTATAAGATCTTGTAAATGTTGAGCTACAAATATACAAGTATCTATGCCAATATTAGAGTAAGCCAGTTGATGATTTATAATAATTGGAATATAACTTCTGAAATGAAAGTTGTAAACGATTTTGTATGATGTATTGTAGAATGTAAAACTATGACTCTATATGAATCCCACGAGCAAGCTGAAATATTTTAATGAATAAAAATTAAGCAACTCTGAAGAGTTGTGCCTAGCTCAAAGAATTAGGCAACTCATAAGAGTTGAGCATAGCGTGAGACAAATTGTAAGTATGCTAGGAAGTCCAGTTGGCCACTAGCTTCTGAAATGAGATACCTACCCTAAGAGGCCTATTGACGAGAGTATTGTGTTATGGAGAGACTGCTCTCTTATGATCCACTTACCCCATGATGATTGGTATAGCCCATGTGGTATCCACGGCTGAACATAGTTAGATGTGAGTCCTTTATGTGCATACTATAACATATAGTTATTGGACATCCTTGAGGATATTGATCATCACCTAAATAGGCTTGTAATAGAATGCTACCACTTAGTGATACAATAGATTGGTTGTACATGTGATATTTGAAAGAAATATTAAATATATTTTAAAATACCATATTTTTGAAAAAGCATAACTGTTTATAATACTTATACACACTTATGATTTAAGCTATAGTTTTCAAATGATTGGTTTAGATTTGTTATTATTGAGTTTTTGTACATAGCCCTACAAAACATTTCAAGTGAAGTACGAGAGGACTAGGTAGTTGGCTAGTGAAAATTGAATAAGGAGAAGAGGAAGAAAAGTATGAATAAGAGTAGTTGGTTGAACTCGTTATTACTTTAATTTTTAACAATGAACACTTGATGATGAATGTAATAAGATAGGTGATACTAGTATAGTTAGTCTAAATTATTACTTGAATTTAAATTTCTTATTGTTTGGGCTATCACCAGGGAACGCTGGAATGGCATGATTTAATTCCACCATATATGTGGAGTTTTTTTTTTTTTACATCAGGTTGAAGGATGGAATTGAGAAAATAAGTATGCATTATATAATTTAAATGTTTAAAAAAAATCCTACATGAGAGTTTCTTTTCTAAATTTCATTTCAAAAATTCTTTTCTAAAAACTTGGGTCACCCCATGGTTATAGCTTGCTATACATTGGGTTGAAGAGATGCGAATAAGCACTTGTTAAGTATCACAACAAAGTAAGCAATAAAGCTAGATTCAAGCCAAGAAAACAAGATGTCTAAAGAGCTTTGTTAGGTAACACAAGGAAGTACATATAGCGGCCACTTAAAGGAAGTCTCTTTATTTGCTTTATTTTTCTTTTTTACATATTTTATTATAATTCAATTTTCATTAATGAAAGAGTGTTTTCTCTCTCCTTAGATAGTTTACTTCCTTACTTGTTTTATTAATTGATCGGGTCACTTGTTTAGTTTATTTCCTTTTATTTAGTTTGCTTAGATTATTTATTTAGTTTTGAGTTCTTTTCTTTCTTTCCTTATTTTCTATGTTAGAGTAAAGTAAGGCAATTTTAATTAACTTTCTTCTATCAAAGAGTACTCATGGGATTGACTCGTATTTGATGATTATATACTTTAATAGAGTTGTGCACTTGAAGTAATAATTAGTACATGTTAAAAATTTTGTGTCATTTTATTTGATATTATATATATATGTATATATTATATACATACCTCTATATTTAGCAGGTTTTTGCTGTAGAAATTACATGCAAATTTTTTGTTCTTCTAGAAGCATGCTTTGGTGAGGAGTGGAAAATTGATTTTTCTTAATAATTACAGCAAGTGCACAACTCTATTGAATTATAGAATTAACAAATACTGGTCAATCCCACAAGGATTCTATGATTAATAAGAGAATTAAATTTAAGTTGCTTTACTCTAACCTAACCAATAAGGAAAGAGAGTTAAGAACTCTAAACTAAACAACTAATCTAAGCAAACTAAATTAAAAAAAGAAGTAAACCAAGTTCCATAATCAAGTAATAAAGCATGTAAGGAAATAAATTGAGGAAAGGATAAATACTCTTTCATTAATGGAAATTGAATTACAATTGAACACAAGAAAGAAAGGAAAGTAAAGAAAATATAGACTTTCTTGAAGTGGTCCTTATAAGATTCTTTCATTGTGTCACCAAATAAGGCTTTTTACACTTCCTCTTCTTCTTTTCCGCACTTGAATTTCAACTTACTTTATTGTGTCACTCAACAAGTGCCTATATTTCTTCAACCTTGTTTAAACTAAGCTGTAACCAAACTTTTCTCATCTCCTTAACCCAATATGCCACAAACCCAAATTGTTTTTCAATTAGGAATTAGAATTAACTATGACTTCCATAGAATGACATAGAACTATCTTCCTTTTCTTTGATTTCTCAAACTCTAAAAAAGGAAAGACCAAGAAATGACACCATATGTTACAATCCTTGTTCCACCAACCAGAGAAGTTACAACAAAACATTCATGCAAATCATTGGCCAACTCATGTTTTAGCACACTAAACTAGTTGCATATCAAATTATAGAAGATTCCTACAATCTCCTAGGCTACAACTTTGCAAGCTCTACAAGGAATGTACATAGCAAACAAAACAAGTACTCAAACAAATATACAATCACATCATGCACAAGTGACTCCAATCCATAAAACACTTGTTGTTGCCTCACGTATGTTTGTGCTTACTAGCTTCTCTCTAAAATACCTCCAATAGATCAAACGCATTAAATGTTTAAGACCAACCATCAAGTAGAACCTACCTTGTAAACCATGGAGGTGTCATTCTGACAAGGATATCTTGGAAGAAATGGCTAGTGCCAATAAGGGTGAATGCCAATAAGGAAGCAACAACTATATATTTTTCAGTATAGGTCCCAAGAAGTGGAATGGATTTCCTTAAGAAGTAAACTAAAGTCCACAAAGCTCTTTACTATTGGACTCTTTTGCCCGAGAAGTAAGTAAAGATACCCAACATTTGGTCTTTTTTTTGTTGGTCAACAAATTTATTATGTGGAACAAATCAAATTATAAAGAGTTGTCTAGAGATTTAGTCATACAAAGAGCATATTTACTCATGGTTGACTTACCAAATGGAAACAAGAAGAAGTTAAATGCACAATCTGCTCAAGATCCTTTCCATCATAATTCAAGTCTTTGTATATCTTAGGCTCTGACTTTAAAGGCTCAATCAAAGCATCTAAAACCTGCACATCATGATAGATTCCAAGCATTGCCAGAAGTGCATATGAGAGAGAGGTGGCTTTGGAAGTTGATATTCTCGTTTCTTAATTTTAGTAGAAACGTGCTTGCCACAAGCTTCTATGAACTTCCTTAATTAAAATTTGCTTCCTATTTAGGGAGTTACTTTTCAAAAAGACTATTTTTTCTTTCTTAGAAATGCTAAAGGATTACAACATTTAAAACTTGCAATATCCCCAGAGATGATCCAAAGAATGTGTTTAAAACTTAAAAAATTAATTTAAGTTTTAAAATGTAACTTTCTCAAGAAATTTTTTAGAAGCTTATCATGACTCTCAAGGGTACTTCTCAAGTACAATTCACATAAATCTAAAGCCTGGAGATTAACTTATTTAAACATGAAATCCCTTTCAACTTATATGAGTAATGGCATTAAACATAACATTGACCTCCTCTAACTATGTCCACATCGCTTCCCCTAACAATCCATACATACCTCATGTTCTTTATCAAATCCCCACTCATCTCTTCATTGCTTTCATCATTGGATTCAAAAGGCTTTTTGCTTCCCAAAAGAACACCTATCATAGTATCCATTATTGGGTACCCTTTCCATCTATTGGTTCAATGATTCTTAATAAATAAGTATCCTAAGCCACATGAGACTTACCAACTATAGTCAAAATCATAACCCTATTTGGAAGGAAGGGGACCACTGAGCTACCTAATAATATTCAAACAAATTTTTTATGCCAATCTTGTAATGTTGATAGAAGGTTCCCTTATGTTCGGAGTACTCCACATAAGTAGATGGAAAATTTTGATCATCATAAAAACTTGTAATCATCATCGTCATTAAGACCATATCCCAATTAGTGGTTAGTCACATGACTCATGTTCCTCTGTTCCCATTTATTAAGTATTATGGCTTCATTTAATCCCAAAGTTTTTAAATCTTTTCTCACCACTTATATCCACGTTCTTTTGGGCCTTCCCTTTGCCCTTTTAGAACCTTAAACTTGGATGGCCTCACTCCTTCTAAATGGTGTCGTTTTTTTTTATCTTCATTAGACATGTCCAAACCATAGTCTAATTTCCCTCATCTTGTTACCTATTGGTGATATTCTCAAGTTTCCTCCAATTTTTTTATTTCTAATTCTATCTTTCCTTGTCTTGCCACTCATCTATCTCAACATCCACATTTCGGCAATACTCATCCTATGTAGATGTTGTTCCTTAATTGCACAATACTTTGATCCATAGAGCATTGCTGGCCTTATAGTTATCATATTGAATTTTTCTCTTAGTTTGAGTAGCACCCTTTGATCATACAAAACTCAAAAGACACATCTTCATTTGTTCCAACTTGCTTAGATTCTCTGAGTAACCTCGCTCTCAATCTCTTTGTTCTCATGAATTATAGATCTCAAGTATCATACGTGTTCTTTTATAGGTACTTCTTGGGTATCAATCTTTACTAGTGTTCCACTCTTGCTCCTTTCCTTGTTAAAATTGCATTCCATATACTCTGTCTTAGTTTGGCAAACTTTAAATGTTTTAGATTCTAATGAATCCCTTCATAAACCTATGTTGTGTTTACACTTTTCTTTGTCTTATCAATCAAACTATATCATCGCAAAAAACATGCACCATGAGATCTCCTTGTATAGATGTTTTGTAAACTCATTCATAACTAATGTGAAAGGGCTTAATATTGATCATTGGTGTAATCCTATAGTAATAGGAAAATCACGGGTCTCTGCTAGTGATCCTAATGTTTGTTAACACTCCCTCATACAAATCCTTAATTATGTCGATATATCCATGTGAAACCCCTTTCTTACCCAACATCTACCACATTAACTCTCTTGGAACCCTATTATAAGCTCTTTCTAAGTTAATAAGGGCCATGTGGAGGTACTTTCTCATTTTCCTATATTTTATTATTGATTGTTTAAGCAAAAATATAGCTTTAATGGTGGACTTCTCAGGGATGAAATAAACTAGTTCTCCAATACGCTTATCTCATGTCGTAATCTCTTCTCTATCACTTTTAAAAAAGTTTCATGGTATGGCTCATAAGTCTCATCCCCCGATAATTAGTGCAACTTTGTATGTTTCATTTATTCTTGTAAATTGGTACAACATCCTTGAAGTAAAGGTGTTATGGATAGGTATCTTACTCAAAAGATCATCTCAATTCAACTCGAAAAAATGATCATCACATAAGCTCCTTAGGACATAAAATCTTAACTCAAATTTTCTCACATATGTCATTGAGTGTCAAAGAATTTATGCCACTTCACAAACCAAATGTTTTTATTTTAATTTTAAAGAAATCGATACAAGTGCTATATTAAGAACCTTCTTTCTTTTTCTTTTGAAGTGCTATTTTAAGAAACCTGGTATTTCAATTACTATATTCTATAATCCTGAACAACATGCCTTAGACCCACATTTCTAGTTTTGTTCTCCCTCTATTAATTCTATCATGAACCCAAGTTTCATTCCTCTATTTAATCATTTTCCTTCTTGTTGTTTCCAGATATCTCGTTTGTACTCATCTCCTCTTTGTTTTTAGAACTTGTAGTGAGTTGGCTACACCTTGTACAATGAAAGTATCTTCATTTTTACCCTATCTTTTATTTCATTAATTCTTGAACAATAAAAAACACTAATTTGATTATGGATCTACCACCAAAAATTCAATGCATAGTCCCAACATTTGTTTCATTACTTCGTGAACAATCACATTATGGATCTACTACTAGAAATTCAATGTTTAGTCTCAACATTCAATGAATATTCCTGAATAATCTCATTTTTTCAACTATTCAACCATTTCATTTTATCAAGTTTAACATTGTCCAGATTAGACAACATTTCATATGTAACATCTACTGGTCTTGCGATTATAAATCAATAGACTCAGAGAGCAAATTGCAAGTAAAATAATAGTATGTAACATGAACTGGTCTCGGGATTACTAATCAACAAAATTAGTGAGCAAATCGTGAGTAAAATAATAGTAAGAAGAATTGTGTAACTTCATTCAATTAAAAAATGAACTAATCACTATAGATACTAGCTATGAAACCATCAAATGCAAGATCAACATAAAAATCTCGAACAATAAAAGAGGTCATCTACACATCGTTGAACAATTGAAATACTTAAGATAATGTGCTGAGTGCTTAATTTTGCCTAAAATAACCTTAGATTAACATTTTATTAGATCATTTTATTAGTAATTTTGTGATTTTAAATCAATTTTAGCTATAATCGATCATCCAACCATTAATTTGAAAAGTTAACGATCGGATGATCATTATAGCTAATGACAAACATAAGTTAGATAATCCTAATTTTGTATTTTGTTTTGCAGATAATCCAAAGTAATTTGGACGGTGCAAATTGACTTAATCGGTGTAGATCATTGAAGTGACTAATGGACCCACTTCACAAGAGATTATTGCTTGATTTAAGTATGTAAGTGGGCTGCAAACAATGAAGAGGGAAACAAAGAAGAAACAACAGAGCCGAAAGGAATCTAAAAAAAAAAAAAATGCAGGTTGGAAAGTTGGGATGTTAAAAGCAGATGAGAGAGGAGTGGCTAAGGAGTTTTTTTTGTTTTTGTTTTTTGTTTTTGAACCGAAGGTAGGCTCCCTCTCCCCAATCTCTCACTTTCCATGCTCTCTTCCTCTCTCAAAATCCCATCTCTCTCATTCTCTCTAGTCTCCATAGTAGGCAAAAGGCTGCACCCACCTATGCCCTCTCTTACTCCCTATTCTGTCCACAAAACCCAGCGTTCCATCTCCTTCTCATTCCCAACCTACTTCATCTATCGCACTTCCCCTCTCATGTTTCCCTCTTTCTACTTCACCACTTAACCACCTCACGCTCTCCTTCTCTATCCTCTCTACTTCTCCACCATACCCGAACCAGCACCGTACCCTTGTCTGTAGCCTTCCTCGCCGGTCCTCCTTTTCTTCTCTTCCCCCTTCTCTCTCTACACACTAGTTCTCGACTCCTTCTATGGCTCACCCCTCTTTCCCAACTTCTCCTATCTCTATTTCGATTTCCACCAATCAGCCTGCACCAGCCTGACCTTTTCTCCCCATCAACCCGAACCTCTTCACCGAAGACGCCTAACCAATCGGCAAGCCCCACCACTCCACCACACCACTTCTCTACCTAAAACTGATGACCTTTGACCACCGACAAACCTCTCTCTTGGTCTCTCCCGTCGCCTACTGGCCTGGAGAAGAAAATCCATCTTCCCTTCTCCCCGACACACCATCCCTTTAACGGCCATAAGGAAATTGGAAAATAACCTTCTTCAGCATCTTTCTAGCCACCCACGGCAAACCCCTGCTCGGATTTGATATTGGCGAGCTCCCTTTGAACCTAATCTTCCACCACCATGATGTCTCTTTGGCTGTGTACCCTTGCGAGAAACCCCTTGTTCTTTCTTCTCTAATATGGCCAAAACCCTCTTTCAATCAGATTCTTTTACTAGTGACTGAAATAACCACCTGCCACTGGCCATCCACGCACAAACCCTCTCCCTTTCCTCTCTTCTCTCTCACTCTCTCTTCCCATCTCATTCTTTCTCCGATCCTCTTTGCTTCACCCTTGCGACGTCCTTCTCTGCTTCCATGCCATTGTCTTCAATCGGCCGGCTAGATTTCTCGTCACTGGATGGCTTAGAGGAGTACACCCGAAACGGGTTTCCTCCCTTTTTCCCCGCCTCTTTGTCTTTCACGGCAACCCATTACCATCTCTCTCTAATATGCACCCCATCCCCGAGCCAAACATATCTTCACCGACACCAGCTTCTTTTTCTTCCATCTTCTTCTTTCTGCATCAACCATCCCTCTTTCTCGGGTGAAGAAGCAGAAAACAGAAAATTTTCATTTATGTCCATTGAACTTTAGTTCTGATTACATTTGTGTCCCAGATTTAATTCCCGTTGTGTCCTGGCTTATCTTAATTTAGTTTATCCTTGTTTTGTTTATCCGAGGACTGTATAAATCAAGGCAGTTACTTATTTAGCTTATCCATGTGTTGTTTAATGAACTAGAATTTTATTTTTGCTGTTAATTTATAATTAAAATTTATGTAAACTTCACTTTCAAGTCGAGTCCCCTTGGAATCAACCCAGACTTGCACTAGCTATTCTACAACGGCAATGCACTTGTGGAAAACATCAACATAATGCGACTAAATCAAATGAATAGACCATACATAAAGACATCAAAACAAGCAATCATGCCAAAATCCAAGAAATACTGCTACAAGAATGCATATTTAAAGCAATTGAATAATATTGAAAGACCAACATTCCAGCACGTAATAATAAACATGAGGAGAAAGCACATCAAAGACCATAATGTTAGATATTGGATGTACACACATAGAAATTGTATATTATATGCTATCATATGCCTTTGGCCTAAATTAAAGTGATCTAATAAGTTTAAGGTTAAATGGGCTATAATTATCTGAAAAGGTATGGTTTTATTATGTTTGGATACCTAATCTCTAATTTTTATTTTATGATGGGCTAAAATAAGAAATAAGGAAAGAGGATACAGTTATAAATGGTTATGGTCCCCACATTGTACGTATGATTCTTTTCTAACATCCCATCATCAGAAAAGAGGGAATACCATTCTCCAGGAAGCTTATACGCATTAGTTTGGAAGATTAAGAATCGCAAGACTTAGGGATCACATCCGGCGTCATGGATTTAGGTACACTTCCGCATCTAGTCTTTTATGCTTAATGATTTTTGCGGAGGATCTTGGTGTGATGAAGGAATATTCATCAATAAAGAATATTACAACAAGTGGTATCATAGCCTCTTCAAATTAAATCATTGAGAAACAAGTTTCTTAATATGTTTTCTTATTATGTGATTGCTTAAAATGGTTCCTAAAGACAACAAACTATTTTCCTATTACTCATGTTCAAATTGGAGATTTTTTAAGAGATTAGGGTTTTAATCTTTGAAAACTATGGTACAGTAGAAAACCCATAATATAGACACCATCATCATCATCATCATCATCATCATTAAAACATTATCCCAATTAGGGGTCAGCCACATGAATCTTATTCCTTCATTCCACTCTATTAAATACCATGGCTTCATTCAGTCCCAACGTTTTTAAATCTTTCCTCACCACTTCTATCCACGTTCTTTTGGGCCTTCCCCTTGCCCTTTTAGAACCTTCTACTTGTATTGCCTCACTTCTTCTAACCGGTGCCATTGTTGGTCTCCTTTGAATATGTCCAAACCATATAAGTCTAGTCTCCCTCATCTTGTTACCTATTGGTGCTATCCCTAAATTTCTTTGAATATTTTCATTTCTAATTCTATCCTTTCTTGTCTTACCACTCATCCATCTCAACATCCTCATTTCTGCGATGCTCATCCTATGAGTATGATGTTCCTTAACTGCCCAATACTCTGATCCATAGAGCATAGCTGGCCTTATTGCCATCCTATAGAATTTTTCTTTTAGTTTGAGTGGCACTCGTCGATCACACAAAACTCCAAATACACATCTCCATTTGTTCTAACCCGCTTGGATTCTCTGGGTAACCTCCATCTCAATCTCTCCACTCTTATGATCATTGATCCTAAGTACCGAAAGTGGTCTTTAACGGGGACTTCTTAGTTATTAATCTTGACCGGTGTTCTACTCCTACTCTCCTTGCTAAAATTACATTCCATATATTCTGTCTTAGTTCAGCTAATTTTAAATTCTTTAGATTCTAATGCTTCTCTCCATAACTCTAGCTTTATGTTTACACCCTCCCTTGTCTCATCAAGTAAGACTATATCATCTGCAAATAGCATGCACCAGGGAATCTCCTCGTGCAAATGTTTTGTTAACTCATCTATAACCAATGTAAAAAGGTATGGACTCAATGACGATCCTTGGTGCAATCTTATAGTGACAGGAAAATCACTAATCACGCTACTAGTGGTCTTACCATTTGTTACCGCTCCCTCATACATATCTTTAATTATGTCTATATTTCTCTGAGAAACCCCTTTACCACCCAACACCCTCCATATTAACTCTCTAGGGACTCTATCATAGGCTTTCTTTAAGTCTATAAAGACCATGTGGAGGTCTTCCTCCTCTCCCTATATTTTTCTACTAATTGTCTTAGTAAGAAAATAGCTTCCATGGTAGGCCTCCCAGGCATGAAACCAAACTGGTTCTCTGATATACTTGTTTCATGTTGTAGCCTCTTCTCAATTTCTCTTTCAAAAAGTTTCATAGTGTGACTTATAAGTTTGATCCCTCGATAATTAATGCAACTATGTATGTCTCCTTTATTCTTATAAATTGGTACAATAGAGCTTTTCCTCCACTCATCCGGCATTTTCTTTAATTTTATAATGGTATTAAACAACCTAGTCAACCAAACTACCCCAATATCTCTCATATGCTTCCAAACCTCTATTGGTATACCATCAGGCCCCATGGCCTTTCCTGATTTCATCTTTTTCAAGGCCTCTTTTACTTCAGGTATTCTAATCTCACGTTTATATGTATAATAGCCAATGTTATTTAGATTTATAGTATTTTCAATCCCTATATTCTCAAAACCATTGTCATTTAACAATTTTTGAAAGTATGTTTCCTACCTTTGTTTGATCTCATCATCTTTGACTAATACTCTTTGATCATCACTTCTGATACACCTAACATGATCTAAGTCCTTACCCTTTTGTTCTCTTACTTTTGCAAGTTTAAACACATTTTTCTCACCTTCTCTTGTTCCTAGTCTATTGTAGGGCTCATTATATGCTTTAAGTTTAGCCTCACTTACTATTCTCTTAGTAATCTTTTTAGCATTCTTGTATTGTTCATAGTTTTCATTATTTCTAATCTTCTGCCATGCTTTAAAATGCATCCATTTTTTTAATAACTTTTTGCACTGTTTCACTCCACCACCACGTTTCCTTTGTTAATAGCCTTTTACCTTTAGATACTCTTAAGACATCTTTTTTAATGGACTCAGCCATATTAGCCCACATGGTATTTACTTTTGTTTCATAGTTCTAATTTTCTTTTACCGTTAACATATTTTTTAATGAGGTTATTTTCTCTCTTTTTAAGTTCCACCACTTAGTTTTTGGATGTGTATTAAGTTCAGTTCTTTTTCTCCATCTTTTGATATGGATATCCATAACCATTAACCTATGTTGTGAGGTTAAACTCTCACCAGGTATCACCTTATAATCCTTACATATAGATTGTTCAAAATACCCTTAATTTAGTATTTAATTAGAGCATCTAAGTCATCAATTTCAAGATTTTATATAAAATATTTCAATTTAGCTTTAATTGGCCATCCAACCGTTGAATTACAAAATCAAAGCTCAGATGATCATCAAAGCTAATTAAATGAATAATGAATGGTTCAGATGATTCTAATTGGGTCCCGTGTATTGCAGATCAATTAGCTCAAGCGTGGATGATCCAGATCAAATCAAGATGAGGATGATGAAGTTTCTTGAAAATAGAAGAAATTTGAAGACTCCAGAGTTCTAGCAAGACTGGGATGCTAGTGGACCCCTTTAGCTCTCCACCCCTTTCTATCCTCTCTCTTATCTCCCCCTCTCTCTCCATCTCTCTTACCTCTTTTCCCTCTCTCACACGTCACCCTATTTCTCTTATCTCTCCTACCCTCTCTCTTATCTCACCTCCCTATCTCCCATGATTCTCTCTCTCTCTCTCTCTCTCTCTCTCTCTCTCTCTCTCTCTCTCGTTTTTATTCTCCTTTCTTCTCTCTACCCAGTCGGGGCTACTCTCTCATTTTCCCTCTTGTTAGGTTGGACGTAGAGGGAGATCCACTGCCACTCTCATCTTCATCTACTCTCCATTACCTCTGCCTTCTAGGCTAACCCAAAGGTGGAAGCAGAATAAACCTCCAGCTCTTTTCCCAGGCCAGCACCAGCCATCTTCACCTCCACGGTCCAACCTGTCTCTCACTCGTGCAACCAGCTTCTAGAATCGCTCTCGTCTCCATTTCCCTTTCTCTCTCATTCCTCTGGCTCGACAACCCCAGTTGCATAGACCTCACGCCCAGGCTTCCCTCTTGTTTCCTACCAGTTTCTCTCATTCACTTTCTCCTCCTCATCCCACTCGTTTCTCTTTCCCCTCTCATTCACTTTCTCCCTCTTTATTCTTCCTCTTCGGGTTTCCACTCCCGCGTCCCCATTCCTCTTTTTCTCTCCCTCCTTCTTCTCCCTCTTCTCCCTTCTCCCTTCTTCCTTCTTCCCCCTTCTCCGATTTTCTCATTGTTTTCCTTTGGTTTTCGTTAAAAACTAGAAATTTGACGAATTCCAATTCTGCCCGTGGAAAATTTGAGTTAGGCCAACTCTGCCCTTTGTCTTTAATTCCATCTGGGTCCTCGTTTTAATTCCGTTTGGATCCCTATTTTAATTCCATCTGTGTCCCTGAATATACTGGTTTTACCTTATCCACATTCTGCCTATCTAGGGATAGTGATATCCATGACTGCTTATTTAGTTCATTTTCTATTTTTTTGGAATAAATAATTCTGTAAATTGCAACAGTTGAATAAACTTGGATTTTATTTTGTTGTTAGTTTAATTCTGGTATATTCTTTATTTTTATTCTTTTATTAATTGAATTTTATTTAAAACTCCATCTTTTTAAGCGAGTCCCTATGGGATTGACCCGTATTTGCATAATTATACTACAATAGCACGTGCACTTGCGGTTAAACATCAACAATTTGGCTTTTATGAAGTCCACTTTTAAAGGTTATTAAGTGTTCATCCCTCTTCTTAAAGAGTGTATTTGTAATGGACAGGTTATATGACAAAGCAAAATCGAGGATATTTTCCCCCATCTCATTTCGTTCACCTATACCATACCATCCGTGTATTCTATCATATCCTTCCTTATCTTTCCTTACATAGCCATCTATCGGTTCAGATTATTCATTTGAGGTGTCTATATTATTAAAACCCATAATATAGACACCTCATATGAATAATCTGAATTGATAGATGGATTCAGGGACATTAAAAACCTTAGAAACTGCAAAAACAGAACTAAAATTGGGTCACCATGGACCAAGATCAGACTAAAACATAATAAACGGCTTGGGCTCATAGTCTCCGTTGGACGATGTGCCTAAGACGCTGTTTGTAGAACACGTTACGGGACGATGAGCGCAGGCTCTTGATATCATGCGGGAAACCAGAGCGACGCTCGCTCATCTTGGAATCTAGGATGCACGCGATGCGTCTGCGTCGAGCATTCTAGAGTCAGGCGTCTTGGTGATGCCAACTGGTAATTACTGTTCTGGCCCAGATTTTGATCCAGGTCGTTGAATAGTATACTGAAATAGAAAATTTGAGATTCTTGGAGTTTTAGAAGGCTGATTTAAGATCTAGAAGGTTTGTTGGAAAGCTCTTGATGACGTGGACATGATTTTGGCATCAAATCTTGGTACAAGTTTCTTTTAGATGTCTAATGTTTTAAAATAAGTTGATTGAAACAACATGCTACCAAAGTAGCCCTCTTGTGTAAATCAATTTATTTTTGAACATCAAGATAGTTGTGGGTATGTAATTCATGTGGATATTGACCAGCCCAAAGGAAGGTCAATATTTTGTCTAATTACATGCACACCTGTACTAATAAATATGTGGCAATTATTGGGTATTCCATGTGAACAATAAGTCAGTCCAAAGAAAGGCTTATTGTTTGACATGATTTATTATCAATATTTGATTACTACACCAAGAGTACCACTTACAAGTTAATATTTCTGTCCAAAGACTAAATATTAATGTTGTACTATGTATCTTGTGATGGGCCCTATCATTATTTGAATTTAATTTTATTTAAGTATGATCTAGAACTTATGTGAACATGTTGTTTTGTTCTATTTTCAGTTAATGCATCTGCTTCTATCATATTTGCCAACATCAGTTCTATTCTCATGTTGATTTGGACCAACTTTAAGGAATAGAAAGAGAACATCATGATCATTCTTAGATGCATGGATATGGACCTTGGGCTATGGCTTGAACAATATGGATAAAAGTTCCATTGAGGAAAAACGGGACTTTGAGAAGTGGGATCATTCAAGTCGCATGAGTCTTAAGATCATGAAGCATAGAATTCCAGAAACTTTCAAGGGTGCTGTGTCCGAAAAGGTAACTAATGCCAAAGAGTTCCTTAAGGAAATTGAAAAGTGTTTTGCTAAAATCGATAAGGCTAAAACAAGTACGATTTTGTCGAACTTGATTTCAATGAAGTAGAAAGGAAAAGAAAACATCAGGGTGTATATCATGGAGATGTCTCATCTTGCTTCTAAACTAAAGGCTCTAAAGCTAGAGCTGTTTGAGGATTTGCTCGTGCATTTAGTTTTGATTTCTCTTCATGCATAATTCATTCAATTCAAGGTCAGTTATAACTGCCAAAAGGACAAATGGTCTCTTAATGAGCTCATTTCTCATTGTGTGCAAGAAGAGGAAAGGTTGAAGCAAGAAAAGACTAAAAGTGCTCACTTGGCAAGTACCTCTAAGGATAAGAACAAAAAAAGGAATAAGGATAAAGAAACTGCAAGTGATGCACCTAAAAGAAAAACAGCAAAAGAAACAAAATGAGAAATTTGGCTATTACTTTTGTAAGAATCCTTGACACATGAAGGACTGTATCAGATATCATGCTTGGCGTGCAAAGAAAGGTACGCTTCTCACTTTGATTTATTCTGAGGTTAATTTAGCTTCAGTACATAGACACACTTGGTGGATAGATTCTGGTGCTACTACTCACATAAGTGTGTCTATGCAGGGTTGCCTGAGTTGTCGAAAGCCAAATGATACTGAAAGATTCATCTCTGTGGGTGATGGCAAATCAGTAGAGGTTGAGGCGATGGGGACATTTAGGTTATTATTAAAGACCGGTTACTATTTGGATTTAAAAGAGACATTTGTTGTACCATCTTTTAGACGGAATTTGGTTTCTATTTCTCTTTTGCACAAATTTGGTTATTATTGTTCATTTGAAAATAATCAGTTTAGTCTCTTTGTGAATTCTAATATTGTTGGTACTAGTTATTTGCCTTTTTATGATAACCTCTATTTGCTTGATACTATTGCCTCTTTTAATGAAACCTTGCACGTGAGTTCATGTGGTATAAAGCACAAATTAACCAATGAGAAAGCTGCTTCACTCTAGCACAAGCTTTTAGGGCATGTATCTAAACAAAGAATTGAAAGACTTGTGTCAGATGGAATTCTTGATCCCCTTGATTTGTTAGACTTTCAAGTCTGTGTTGAGTGCATTAAGGGGGAAACAGATAAATATAAGGAGGCTAAGTGCCAACAGATCTTCAGACATATTAGAACTAATACATACAGATATTTGTGGGTCATTTCCTACGGCTTCATGGAATGGTCAACAAATTTTATTACTTTCATAAACGATTTCTAGTGTTATAGCTACCTTTATCTCATTCATGAGAAGTCTCAATCACTAGACATATTTAAAGCATTCAAGGCTGAAGTTGAGAACTAACTTAGCAAAAGCATTAAGCCTATCAGATTTGACTGTGGTGGTGAAGACTGCGGCAGATATGACGGATCAGGTGAACAATGTCTAGGGCCATTTGCTAACTTCCTATATGAGTGCGGTACCGTTCCACAGTACACCATGCCGAGAACTCCTAGCATGAATGGTGTTGCCGAGAGATGAAACAGAAAATTAAAGGACATGGTGAGGAGTATGATTAGTCATACTACAATCATGGAGTTTGTGCCAATATGCTTTATAGACACTTGACCATTTGAACTCTTTCCTTAACAATTAGGAACTTGATGTTTATATGCTTTGACTTCATCGAGCTCCTATTGTTGTTGGAATATAAAACTATTGACTTATTGTCACAAAATAACTTAAGTGGCCTTTCAATTTTATCAACAATTTGTAGCCCTGTGACAAAATTCTACATTCATATTCCATGATTGGATGCCTCATAACATGCTATAAACTCAACTTCCATAGTAGAAGAAGCAATGAGCGTCTGCTTAGCACTCTTCCAGGATATTGCTCCTCCAGCAAGTAGATAGACATAGCCTGAAGTGGATCTATGATTGTCTTAGCATCTAGCAAAGTCAGAATCTGAATACCCGATGATCTCTAACTTATCCGACCTCCTATATGTGAGCATGTAATATTTTGTTCTCTGAAGATACCAAATGACCTGTTTGGCTGCTTTCCAATGATCCATTCCTGAATTGCTCAAATATCTGCCTAACATCCCAAAATGTATGCAACATCTGGACGTGTACAAACCTGAGCATACATTAGACTCCCCACTACTAAAGCATAGGGAATCTTCTACTTCAAAATTATTCTTGAGGCACTAGCTGAGACTAAATGTGTCTTCCTTAGCAATAGGGGTGTCTCCTGGTTTGTAATCTTGCATGCCAAATCTCTTAAGTACCTTTTCGATATAGCTCTTTTGTGATAATCCAAGAATACCCTAAGAGCGATCCCGATGTATATAAATTCCCAATACAAAAGATGTGTCCCCAAGATCTTTCATCTCAAATTTCTTTGATAGAAATCTTTTGGTTTCGTGCGATAAGCCTATATCGTTACTAACAAGTAATATGTCATTGACATATAAAAGCGAAATAGAAATCAAATGATTTTGGCTATAAGATTAGATAATACATAAGAACATCTCAAGAGCTAAAGCTATAAACACTAAATCTTGATTCTATCAATGAACTAAACTCATTTAGCTCCATATTTACCAACAATTTCTACTATCCAACATGAAGAATTCTTAGATCAAAACCTAGCCTCAAATCCACCAAATCAAGAGCCACCAGTACAACAAACAACAAAGAAAATTGCATTTATCTAGTCAAATTTACATCAATATACAAAATCAAGAAAAGGAGAAAACCCCTCCTAAAACCTTAAAATTTTAAGATTCTATTGTTTGAGCTTTGAGATACTTACACATCTACTCCATTACCTCTATCCTTTTCACACTATTCTGTAGAAACTTCTCACCCATTTTTGCTCCACCTTCTCTACTATCAAAGCAAGCACAGAGAACGGCTTGATCTTTATACTCATCTATCATTGGAATTCTATCCACTTCACCAGATTTTCTAAGTGCTGAGTTTATCAACTCCTTTCTTCCACTTCTATAAGCTTTCTGGAGCTTGATGTTGCGAGTTATGAGCTCCATGGATAGGGATTTGGCATCGACGATGGTCGATTGGACGTAGTGGTAGATATCTTGACCAATGATTTTGCGTCAGAACCATGGGCCTTGGGGCATGGACAATGAGGGATCATGAGGTGTAGAGCTAGCCGATTTTTGGGTTGAGGCGGCGATTCTAAGTGTTGACTTAGAGGATGTGGGAGAGGGTGCTTGTAGATGTGCTTCTGAGCATAAGCTTTCACCTTGTTTGAACTTCTGGGTTTTCGATGGTGGAGGAAGAAAATAGAGGATTTTAGGAAGAGGTGGAGCATAGTTGAGACTCGAAAGAGAGCAAAATGACTAAAACATCCCTGGAGTTGGTTGTGATTTTAGGATCTATGAGATTATGACCGTTTGATTGGTGGGCTCACTGATCGTGGCCATTTTTGAAGATTATTATGATCCAATTGCGTGATTTTCTTTTGACAAGACTTGTGTAACGTGGTCAGTGAACTACAAGGCAATGTCGGCTTTTGTGGGCCCTTGGCCAAATGGGGTGTGATTAGATTGTTGAACTTGCAGAATGGTAAGGTTTGAGTCCACGCTGAATGTGTGAAAACTCTAATTTTTGTGGAATTTTTTTAAAATTATTTAGAATTAATTGAAATTTTTATGAAAATTTAGGTAGAATATTATATTTAATATAATATTATTTTTTTTAGAAAAATAATCATGTCTTCAAACATAGATATTTGGAATCATTCTTGAAAAACCAGCAAGAAGGACTGTAAGCACGCTGAAATCTGAGCTTGGGTGAAAAATTCATCTTTTCCTTAATTTTAAGATTCAACAGGCCGGCTAGGGCTTCAATATCTAGCGCAATGCTATCTCTCGGGCTCGATTCTCTACTCCAAAAGGGATTTAGGTAGGTTCCCTTCTTTTTTCCCTTCATTATAGGTCTTCTAAGTGAGATCTCCGGCCTCGCAAGGATCTCCCTGGCCGTCGATCCGTCGAAGACGACGGAACTGGCATGTATGGTTGAGATCCCATCTTACATGGCTTAGATGAAAACTCTAGGTCGTTGGATGAGATTCTGGGACCCAAAAACCATGGGGGATGAAATCTAAGCCCTTAATGTGGTCAGATCTACGAGGATGGGGGAAAGGGTGATTCAATAGTCCAGATCGGATTGTCTCACCTATCCCAGGTCACCCCTACCCTTACACTGACAATCACTAGTAACGGGGGTGGGTTGCTAATCGATCTATCGATCCGTATAACCCAAATTGAATCTGGGCCATTGTTTTTTATTGAAAATTGAAATTTTTTAATTTTGGGCTCATTTTAAATCCAAATCAAGATCAGAAAGAAGATATGGATTTCTGGTGAAGATTAAAATCTAATGGAAATATAATATTTAGGTTTTATTCACTATAAAATTCTATAAATTACAAAAAGTGGTACTAATTCCCAAGATTAGTCAAATCTAACATGATCAAACCTTGGATTTCTGATCCATCAGTGATTTGGTGATGATGGAACATAGAATCAAGAGTTAGATGTGACTGATCTAGGATGAATTAAGAAATTTAACCTTAATGGAAGAGAAATCTTAAAAATGACCATGAATCTACTTGATCTGAGTAATCAAGCATGATTAAATCATGAAAATTAGTTTGAATGATGATCTAAAGTTAAGATCATATTGATTGATGAGCCTGATGTATCTAATTTGGGATAGATTGAGATCTATGCCCTTAATTTTGATAAAATGGCTTAAGATCTTCTTGATCGATTGGATCAAGAAAGATCAAATTATATGATCAGATGCATCAATGATCTAGTGATGATATCACATTAAAGAATGTAATAGATTTGAATAAAAATGAAAGATCAATATCTAAGCCCTTAATGGGATGAAAAATGAATAGAAATCAAAATATGATCACTAGATCAAAATGGACAAAGATGATAAATTCAAATGAGCATGTGAGTTATATTATATTCTATTGTAAATGTTCTTTTAATTGCTTAGTAAGTTTAATTGTTAAATTTATTTACGCTTTAACGTT
Organism: Warburgia ugandensis; assembly: GCA_035236585.1. Lineage (NCBI taxonomy): Eukaryota > Viridiplantae > Streptophyta > Magnoliopsida > Canellales > Canellaceae > Warburgia > Warburgia ugandensis. The sequence goes on from CP141133.1 coordinate 6,370,067, forward strand.
CATGTTATGTAAATTAAATAAAAAATATAATTAAATGAAAATAGATATTGATGAACATTTAAAATGAGTATGGACATAGACTTAATGATAGTAAGGGCTATAGTTAATGGGACAATATAAGGAATATCATTTCATTCGCCTAATTTAGGAGAATAATAAGCATCCATGAATGACATTATAATAGTTCATGGACATTAATTAAATCAAGTAGCAAGAGTACTTAAGGTTTAATGCTCTTAGGAACCTTATGAAGGTTGAGCTAAGGTCAACCCTAGTGAATGCTGAACATGGTGGTTAAGGAGGTTCTCTAATAGAGCCTCGCTCTTCCCCCACCTTTTGGTGATGTTTGTGAGGTCTAAATGCCTCCTTACATGAGGATTGAATTAACCACTCTGTGAACAGCTTTTATCTAGTAAACCTTAGTCAATTGAAAATAAGATGAGCTGTATAAAATTAAGAGTGCATAAATTATCTTCAATCAGCAAAACATTAATTGGTTGAATAATAATAAGATCATAAAATGATAGTAAAATATATAATCCTAATAAAAATGGTAATTAAGATAATCAAAGATCAAACAAGATCCATAGGGACATCTTGAATGATTAAGAATAATAAGAAACATAATATTGTGTTAGTATGTATGTTTTTGAATTAGTATGAATGTTAGATTTAAATATAGATCGGTAGATTAGACCTTGATCAATATGATCCAAGGAAAAAGATCCAAATCATCCTATGTAAGGATGATCAAAAGAACAACTAGGAAGTATAAATGAGTTGAGGAATGATTGTATATATATGATTTGACAGATACATGAAAGATATGATGATCAAGATTAATGAGAAAATGGATTGTTGAAAGTAAAGGTAAGTGGACCTTAAGAATATATTCAATATATAAGATACATGTATTTTACACATGATCTTATCCTGATAACTATAGATTGATTATAATTGCCTTAGAATTGTTTATGAATCAACAAATGATGGTGAAATGAATACAAAGTGATTGATTAAGTAATTATGAAATTACTTAAGGCAACAAATGATATTGAAATGAATAAAAAGTGATTTGATTAAGTGATTATGAAATTACTGAATGGGTAGAATGAGAAAATTTGAACTACATAAGTTGGACCCCCAAATCTTAAGGAAAGAAGTTATAAGCATGTCTTATTGTAACTAAACATATAGTCTGTAAGTATTGAAATATTATTTTCCATACAAACATAGAGGCCTGTGATTTTGTTTTAAGATAGGCTTATGCCTAGGGATGCCAATGTTAAGAGAGTTATAAGGGTTTGACCACCTGCTCTTTGAAACTAATTATGATGATGATACCGTACCCAAAGAGGCAAAATTTTGGGTGGGGCAATTATGGGAAGGCAGGCCACCACTGTGACAGCCATGGTTCCCCCATACGAACATAGATCTGTATTTTTCACCATGGTATTAGTGGAGTATTGAGCAGTTATCTGGGCATCCTATACGGATTGAGACTGCAAGCATGGTAGTCCTTAATTATTTTGCATTATAATTCAATTGATTATGGCACAATGAGATATCTTATGTTATGATATGATGAGATGCCTTATTTTATGACATGATTAGATGCTCGGTAAAAGTTATTACTGATGTTGTATTGGAGGATGATTCCTAATACGGTATGATTATATATTAACACATAGTGTTAATATTGAAATTAGTTTGAAAATGAGATATTATTGATGATATTGACTATATTCATAATTTTTAGTGTTTTTATTTATATGTAATATGTACATATAATTCATATGATGAGTAAATGATGAAATGGTTATCCAATTGTATAAATTGTTTATATCATGGATATAAGAAATTGTTGATTTTGAGATATATTGATTATATTTCTTAAATCCCCTACCAAGCATAGCTTACTGAGATATTGTAAATGTTTGAATGCTTGCAATATCTCAGATATAGTTAAGGAAGATTGAAAGCTCAAGACTTGAGGATAATCATCACCTAACTACTACTCAGGGTATTTACTTTGAGAAAGATTATATTGATTGTTTTGTAATTTGAATTGTAATATTTAGACAAGATATGTAATGACTACTGGGGCTATATATTGATCTTGATTTTAATAAAAGTATTTCTATTGATATTCAATGAAAATTGTATTTTATACAAAAATCAATGTATGATAAGTAATTTGAGGTACCATTCGGGTTTTTAACAAATCAATTTCAAAGAAAAAAATATTTTCTCTATTTGTATTTTATATTATTTTTTAAATCAGGGCCTTACCTTTACAAATATTTATGAAAATGTGTTTTAAAAGCGCTGGTTATCACAGAATGGACCCCCCATCCCCAAGATATGTCACATAATCGATCAAGGGTTTTGGATCATCCATCAAAATAAAATTAGTGGAAGAGATAGTAGTGAGTGAGATGGAGTTGTGAGATGGGATTTAGATAAGAGTGAAATGGAGTGAGATTGCGTGATGGTTTAACAAGAGAGATATGATATTCTGACGCCGCTTTTGGACTATTGGCACCCTTCATTTCTGACTTTGTTGTACTTTTTCTTAAAGTGCCTCTCTTCTTATGTTCTTAATTGTTAAATGAATGATCTTGTGATGATTATAAAGAAATAATCATGTAATTAAGATGAATTTACCTTCGATTTTTACTTAGTGATTTAGAAGATTACTAATTTTAGAACTCAAAATATGTAAAAATAAGGCAAAGAGTGAGCTCATTTGATTTCTGGGATAAAGCTCAACTATGGTGTGGTGGTTATTATGAATGATTTGGATAATTCAAAATAGATGAATTTCATTTTACTTTTATCACGGAATCCTAAATGGGAGTCTAGCAATAGTTATAAAGAGGAGTGGGAAATATCATTTATTATTATTACAATATTTTCACATACAATGGAGTATGTGGCCCTTTTTCGTAAAACAGGTGTAGGCACAATATAATAGAATGTAGCATGAACCCATATGGAGCCCTGCTTTATGTACTATCTAGAGAGAAACTTGTGTACTTGATCTCACTCAATATGAGATATACTTAAGAGAGTACTTTACAATAAACTTGGGTGTTGGCCAATATAATGGAATGTAATACAAAGCCTATCTATATGATTACTTGGAATATTATGCAAACATAAATCTATGCATTGGGTTTCACTCAATGTGCCCAAGTGGGTTTGCAACTATTCTTTCGAATTGCTATTTCCAACAAACACAAAATCAGTAGAATTCATCCTTCATATTCTAGTAGTTTTAGTGCTTTATGGACTCGTGGGGACATGCTCTCCCATTTCACACAAAGTGCTTCTCACACAAATACATGATCTCCACTAGAATGGTAATGGATTTTCTAGGTTTGGATCAGATGTTTTTTGGTGAATACTAAATGGTTTTAGATTGATAGTCATTAGACACAATGGATTCAATAATTATAATTTGAAGTTATAGTTCTATCTCTTTCTTTGAAAGTTAGGCACGCCCATGCATGGTCTCAAACCTTAGCCGCTCAGGTAAGAGTCACCTCGTTGCACCACTGCACTAGAAGGCATACAATACTTAAGATTGAAAATGAGGAAATCGTCAAATCGTGTTATGATTCAACAAAAGTTATGTTTTTTACTGATGAGGCAGAACTGAATTTTCAAACCTAAAAATGCGATCTTTGTAAAAAAACAATTGACTTGGAGTCAATGTGGTAAAGAAATTGGATAATATGAAAAATATAGAGATATAATTTAATGTTACTAGCAAAAATTATCTGTGCCTGAGACAAATGTATGCATTTTGATTAGGGCCGTATTCTAAGGTTACAATTATACTGATTTGATTCATTCTCAATGGCTATGAGATGATCATCATAGGGTGATCAAAACTTTTGTCAATGGATGCTCCGAAATTATTTTAAACCCTAAGTAATGAACTTTGGGAAGGTAGAGTACAAATTAATATGATAAATAATAGGATCACAAATTTTTTTTGTCCATGAAGAAACTGCCAAAATGACTTCAGCTTCTAATAGGCCATGCACTATACTAGAATCATTCTCAACAATTTATTTATGTTTATGTTTGTTCCTAATGGACAAAGGGTTTATCTATTCTAAAATAACTTCCTTCAAATAGGGCTTCTACTTGATACCGTTATAGATAGAAATTATGTTATGGTCCAATTCTAAAAGGTAATGAATACCATGAAGCAATATTTTAGCAAGGTACAAGATGTATTGTCAAATATTCAATATGATTCCACCCTAAGATCTATTTTTGTTCAAATAATGGATTCTAGTACCCAGAACCAAATCTTATAGGAATTTTTTTTTTGATTAGTTGTCGATCCCTTAACTTGAGTTGTATTTTTATGTAATCACAAAAACTATCAAGAGGAAACATATCTCCTTCAAGATCAAACAATAATTTTGATTGAATTGTGAAGTTGAGTTTGTTTGCGTGGGGTTGTAGACATATTATGCTCTTATACAAATAAGACTCTCACTTTGCCTCGGGTTTTTATTTCTAAAAAAGTAAAGAATCTTTTTATATTCAATATAATTGAAATAATATAAATAAAATAATATGAATATTTACTGACTTATCTTGCACTTGGAAGAAGAAGTATAAAAAGGAATAAATATAGTGATATATTTAATTTTTGTCACTGTAAATAAGAAAATAATGAGAGCTAGTAATTACTTCCATTACGAAGGAGGGTTGTGCTAAGAAATGCTCAAATTTTCGCACACATTGTTACTTGGTAGAGAATTAAAGTTGATTTACCAATGAGTTACAAAATGCTATGATTCTTACATATGAATTTTTAATTTATTTAGAAGTAATTCATCGAGATCGTGCATCCCACTAGTATAAGTATTCTTATATTACTAGTAGAAAATATCTGCTAGTATAAGTATTTTCCTTGACTCACCAATGTGAGACAAGTCCAATATATAAAATGCAAAAGTCTAAAAAAAGGGCAGCCCCAGTGCATGAAGCTCCAGCCTATGCAAGGTCTAGAGAAATGGAAGGACCACAAGGGCCTAAAGTACACAGTCTTACCGTGCATTTTGCAAGAGGCTATTTCCACGACTTGAACCTGTGACCTCAAGGTCATAGGACAACAACTTTTATTGCCTGTGAAGTAAGTCTAAAACCACATCAAATTGAACAAGTTCTGAGCCAATACGGTGCATTTTGATACATGGTCGGTACTAAATTCCCAGCTTTTGGTATTTTTCAGCTCATATTTAACCATGTTAGGAAGTAGGCAGATGTGGGATTGTCTAAATTGTGAAATTTGAACTAATTAAGAATGCAGTGGGCTTTAAAATCGCTTACCAGGAATGAAAACTTCGACCTTTATTCCATCTTCGTTTCAAGTAAATAAATCAAGAGCCAGAAACGTCTAGTCTTTTAGAGATGTGGACCCAACGCTTAATCTCAGCTGCTGACTGTGACCATAGATTGGAAACAGTCTTTCAGCCGTTAGATCAGAGAGTGACGTTTTCGGAATCGCAGACGTGGACTCCAGATCTTGTACCTCCCGTTGGATTAAGACTGCAGCCTAGAGAGAATCCCTCAGCCGTTGGATTAGAGGAGCTGGACTAAATTTGTGGCGTAGTGGCTTTGCTCTCTTCTTTCCTTGGAACAAGGCGGGGCTTTAGGGTTATCACCGTGGCTGTCGTCCGCCGGGGGACTTTCCAGTAGGGGAGTTAGCATTTGCGAGAAGCATCTCATTAAATCTGCTTCAAGATTCTTGTTTTCTCTGCTGCAACTTACCTTCTAGACGTAATTTGCTGCAGGTATCTTAAGTTCTTCATCTTTTAGACGTCTTTTTTCGTTTATTTTGGCTCCAAATTTGGGATTTTTTGCCTTTAGGGTTCATTCAGCTTATATATGGTCCAGGGTCTTTCATCTGCAATTCAATACTTTCAAAAGTCCCTAGTTTTGGTATTTTCAGATGATTTTGCGTTTCTTTTCCCATGTTTTGTCGCAATTAGAGTGAAAGGACAATAAAAAACTACTTTCTTTTTTTGGATTTATTCAAGATTAAAGTTACTGGATTAACTAAGGTCTGTGTAGAGTTTCAGCAAAATTCCAATTTTAAGCATTTTTCAATTCCACTTATGAATGCTTGAGTTAGAGTTTCAGCATTTTGTAATTCTACTTGTTGATTCTTAGGTAGAGTTGGAATTTTGAATTGCAATTATCCAATTATTGTGTAGGGTAAATTCTTCTAATTCTAGCATTTTTCAGTACCAGGGCATGCTGTAATTGGGTTGGAATTGAGATGCAGTCTAAAAAAAATTACCAACTCTTATGATCTTAATTCTTCCGAAAGGGTCTGAAATTTACCAATTCTTCGTGCTGCTGTTGAGAAGGAGGGAAGAAGACCGTTGAAGGCTTCCGAGAGCTGCGATCTCCGGCATGAAAAACTCGATCGTTGCAGGCAAGCTTCCGAGGTGCATCTCTCTCTCTCTCTCTCTCTCTCTCTCTCTCTCTCTCTCTCTCTCTCTCTCTCTCTCTCTCTCTCTCTCTCTCTCTCTCCAGCGTGGTTTCTTCTTCTCGTTGTCGTTGGCCGCTTCAGTTGCCATTGCTTTGTTGGTTCCATTTTCCTATAACGGCAACGAAATAGATATGTTGTTTCAGTCGCCTGCTATTGCTTGGTGTTTCAGTCGGTTGCTACTGTACTGCTTTCATTTTCTGTAACGGCAACGAAACAGAACTGGAAGATTTCTTTTGAGATCCATGGTCTGCAAGGAAATGGAACTCTAGATTTCGATTGAGATTCCACCCACTTTGGTTTTCTAATGGGTCAGAGTATGAGCCAAGGATCAGAGAACTTTTCTGTAAAAAGCAAGATCTAGAAAAAGACATCAACAATTCCAATGCTCAGATCCTTGATTTCGAATGGAATTCAATTCGGATATAATTTGTTCAATTTCTTTGTCCTTAAAAAAATTGTTTGATTGCTGTAATTCAAGTATTAGCATTTCTCTGGCTTGATTGCTGTAGTTCAAGTATTAGCACTTCTCTGGTTTCAATTGTTGATTCAGACGCAGGCTATTGCTTGGCATCACATTTACTTGCCTGCTGCATCCTTATGGTGGTGGTTAGAATCTTTAGATGTATGACCAGACTGAGCTATTGCATGTTAGTGAGTTTTAGGGGTTATTATGCAAATAAGAAGGCATCTCATCTTTGTATAAGGTGTTACGATCCTCTGAATCTACAGTATAGGCTTCCAGCAATGCAATCATATTTCAGTTACAACTGTTACAAATGAACATGAAATGATTTCAGTGTCATTCTTGTTTACGTACATTCATTAGTTGCAAGATCTAGGATTTATAAATTCCTCTATATTATTCTAATTGAATGATTCTGGCTATATTCTATTTTGTTGTTGAAGTCCTTCTATGTGCGATGTAGCTTTGCAATGGCAAATTAAATGACTCTATCTCCATAAAACATTGATGTACTTTAAACATTTCTCAGGTTGTTGTAATTCGGATTTCATTGTCTTTAGACTGTTTCCTTGGTTTTGGTTGCTGTAACTAGGATTAGATCTAGTGTGAGGGTAAATGTAGATTTGTTTCTTTAGATCTATGTTTGTCTAGTTTTCTTTAAATCCAGCCCTGGCTAATTGTTTGAATGCTGGAACTGTTTGAACACATATGCTAAAACTCTATTGATTGCGTGCTAGAAATAAGCCTATATTGCTGATTTTCTGTGGCACACAGCATGGCCCCACCCTTTTGTCTAGTTTTAAGAAACATTGAAGTAAAAATAATATTTTTAAAATGCATAAAAATGTTTTGAAATTATAAAATGAATCATTCTAGAATTGGCCAATGCAGGCCAAGAATTATATGACGTTATATATATATATATATATATATATATATATATATATATATGTCATTTTATAATTCCAGAATTGGCCAATTCAGGCTAGGGATTGGAAAATGATGCTCATCATTCGCCAGTTCTTGAGAAAACTATACAGGGGCCAGGCAGTTTCTTTCTATTTTCTCTTGCTTTACTAGACATCCTTTTCATAGTTTCCTGGTTCTAGGGTTGATTTTTTCACCCTTCATGTTTTCTCATGTATGTTCCAGTTTGCAGTTTTCTTAGTAGTTCCCACCAGCAATGACTGTGCAAAGTTCTTCTTTCTCTTTTGGGTTGAAAAATTTGGTTAGAAGCTCCTTTTTGAGTCCTTGGGTTTAGGATTTTTTTTCACATTGTAGTTGGGCAAATCAAACTTGTTCTTGTCCAAGTAATAATTTTAATCTCATGTATTTACCTGTATCAGACAATTCATTTTCACTGTCCTTGTTGTGTTCTTGGATTCTTCCTGAGATTAGTCTCTCTCTCTCCCCTCCCCCTCCCCCCACCCCCACCTCTTTGCTTTCTTTTGTGTATAACCATTTCACCAGTTGCCAAGTAAGAGAATGGTTGAAAATTTTGCTTGAGTGAGTTAGAAATAATGTATTCAGTTTTTTCTGTGTGTTGTCATCTGTTTTGCAGGTTGTTGAGAGCTTCTGTTGATTTGAGAGAGTTGAAAGGGAAAATGTTTCCATCTCATTCTCATTGCTTTTTGAATAAGTTGAATCCTTAGCTATCATGAGAATGAGTTGAATTTTGAGTGGGCAAAATTAGGCAGGATGGCTCCTGCTCAAGTGTTAATTAGTCTAGATGAGGAAAGAAGCCCAGAAAGCTCCAAGAAGCTTGCTCCATCAAAGGAGAATGGAAACCAACTGGAAGTTACAAATGATACAAGTTTGAGGTGTGCTAATAATTGCGAGGACAACTCATTTGACTCTGAGGTTCTATTGGACCAACATAAGCTGGATGACACAGGTGATCAAGCAGTTGACATTCTTGAATATTCAAGCAATGGCTTCAGATTGTCTCATGCTGAAGATCCAGATGCCACTGAATGTTCGAGCTCTTTTGGAGATACTGTCTCAGGATCTGAGGATGGTCAAAAGTTGAATTTGAGTGATGCTGAAGTGGACTCACGGTTTTGTCATGAAGACAGTGATTCAGCATTTTTTGATGGACTTGATAGAGTGTTCCCTATGAGGTATGTTGTTGTTTTTCTGTCCCTACTGGATTTCTCAAACTGTATGATATGTCTGTTGTTTGAGCACTAATTATTTATGCATATTTGTTTATCAGAACTCTATAACATAGAAAATTACATCATCAAGCATGCTTTTATGGCTATGCCCCAGTAAAATCAATCTTCCTGATATATATGCTATGACAATCAATTTATTGGTTTTATGCACTTTAATCATCTAATGCCAACTCTCAGGAAGAGAAGGTAATGGTGTATTGTGTAAGGAGTATATTCCTTTGAAGTGGATGTTCAAATAACCAGTTTATTTGAAAAAATATATTCTTGGGGGATTTTAACTCCAATAATCACAAGGTCCAGCCTCCAAATGTGGGTGCTATGTTGCTAGTTGAGGCATAAGGAGTTTGTGCCCCTTATACATGAAAAATTGCTTAAAAACCCTGTAATTTTTGATTTTTAACATTTGTACATTGGATTTATAAAAAAATCATACTTATCCTGAGTTTGATATGGCTTAATAAGAACAAGCTAAGTCACAGTCATTACATGACATTTTTTTGTTTTTTGCTGGCTGCTGGTCATTTGAACTTGGTAAGTGAGACATTAAAGGGATGTGGAAAATCAGATAAAATCTTGACTGCCAGAAAGCTAATAGGGGAAAGTCAGGTCATCATCCCCAACCTGAAAATCACTGTTCTTGATCACCACTGCATGCTGGAATCCCTGCCACCAGTGCTGCCTCTGGCACTGCCACTATTGCCAGTTGTGAAGAGGTAATGTCTTATAGATTTTTGTGATGATGGAAATGGGCTATGGAGGAAGAATCCAAGCTTCACACTAGTGAACCTCTTCCTTAAGAAGGTAGGAAGGACCATCAAATGATAGTCATGAACCCAAACAGGGTGATCTTTTGGGTTAAACACTTGTAAGATTTTATCAGTAAAAATCTTGCTAATAGATACATAAGTCTGCCACAATGACTGATGAAACCACCCTCCAAGGTTTGGAGATGGGCGATATGTAATGAAACAGAGGCCAAAGTTGCTGTTTGCAAAACCCATTATAAAATCTACTTAAAAGATCAACTGTAAGGAAAGGTGGGACACGTTTGAAGGTTTCTAGAAACTTCATCTTGTTTCAACCATCATAGATGACTTCATCTTCGTCATCACCAAGGCCTTCCTTAACCTGAAGCATAAGTGAGACTTCGTCTCAGCTAAAATCTAGCCTTTATTTTCAGCCTCACTATGGGCACGAGTAGGGAGTTGGTCTGAAACAATTGTTGTTCTATCTTTTGGATGCAGGAAGGTTCGGAACTTACCTTGTCACAGGGATCATCATTGAGATAAAAAATTATGCCGACAACTACTATAATTTGGGGAATCCCCCGGCCCATTCAGCTGAAAGACGCTGAGTTGCTGGAGGCTTGCCCCAATGGGTTTGATAAGATCTCTAAACGACTTTCCTGGTTTTTCGTACAAAAAACTAGCAAATAAAAATCTCATTTTTTTCATCCTCTGTACAGGAGCTGCAATCCCCAATAAACATAGGAAAAGGTACAAAAATTCAACTCTTCTATGAGCTGCACTCCTTGGTCTTGCATGGCTACATGGCAAAGTATGTATTTGGCTTGTTGCCTTGGACTTTCTCCTTCTTATTGTTTTTGGCAATTTGAAGTAAGCATCAGCAGTATCCACTGTAGAATACAAGTAAACACATAATCCTTTGTCAATCTATTCCAAGGTTAGGGTCTTCACCTCAATTCCAAACCTGAATTCCCATTCCAGAAATAGTGTATTTTTCTTTAATCCTGTTTTCTTCTCTCTTTCTTACAACTTTTGTATCTCTACCTCTGGATATGCAGTCCCTCAACATTTTCCGGTAAAAGTTAGAATCTTGGATCGGACTCAATTGAATGAAACACTGTTGACTTTGGATTAATGATCCAGGGACTTTGTACGGAATTTGCTTGTTTCAGTTTTTGCTGCTGGGTTTAGCTTTATGGTTTTAGTTTCATTCAGTGGAAACCCTAAGTTAAAAGTTTTGAATGAATCAAGAAATTACCTTTCTTCCATCTTTACTTGGGGCAGGTGTGCTTTACTTTTCAACATAGCAGCCATATCAAGAAAGACACAATGGAGACCAATGTCATCTACTACCCAAATGGTTTAATTGTTAAGACATATCAAATCGAGGATATGTCAGAATTTTTTTAGGATCAAGGGTAGAGATGTTAAAATACAAAAATTTTCAGGTTTTTAAAGAGATTTACATTCCATTTTTTATGCCAAATATTTTGTCAGTTTACCCAGAAGCTTAGTAACATCTTAAGATTCTGGAATGAAAGACAATTAGAGAAGGCATGTGAAGTTTGAATGATTTAAGAAATTCAGAAGTTCATGTGCATGAAAAGTATCAAGGAAAGAAGAAAAAAATTCTGAGCAAAAGGTCACTAAACCTTTAGAAAGTGTCATGATTTTGTGATTTATCATCCTGGTATTTTGGCATTCATATTTAACAATGTGTAATATTGCAAGTTTCATAAATTTGCCTCTATATATGTATGGCCAAAACCAACCTTTTCAACTTGTAACCACAAGATTCGGTTTTGGAAGTAGCCGTGTGTCTGATGTACTTTAAATTTACTTTCCAGGAAGAAAAAGTTGACAGTTCACTGGAGAAGGTACATCCGTCCTCTGATGTGGCGGTGCAAATGGATAGAACTGCGTGTGAAAGAATTTCAGTCAAAGGCACGCAAGTATGACGGAGAACTCTCCTTGCTTGCTCATGAAAAGCAATCAAGAATAGGGCAGGTTGCATCAGAGAGGTCTGCTGCTAGATCAGTTCCTTTGTCTTGCCAAAATCATAGGAAACAAGCCATGAAGAGGAGAAAGAGGAAGAGAGCTGAAGATACAGTTGATATACCATCTTATATGTCTCACCACAATCTATTTTCGTATTACGGTACTATTTCTTGCATGTTTGATCTTGTGCTTTCATGAAATGCTTTTGGTCGTACCCATATCTCCCTCCATTTTTACATCTTGCAGAAAATAGGAGGGCTGATGCTGATGGGGTCTCTATTGATGATGACTGTGGGAATCAAGGTATGTGTCTACCGGTGCCTGTCTTTCGATCTGGAAACCTTCTAGCATTTCATGCACACTCTACATGATTGAGCTGTACACGGCTCAATCAGTAGATGGGCCTGGCTGTGGTTTCCCAAGCATCATAATTCTTTTTCTGGGTGAGAAGCCATATTCCTGGTTGATGGGTTCGGTTGAACTGCTGCAATTGTAAGCTTTTGGATGACTATTTGATTTATAACATTTAGTCCATCAGCCACCCAGATGGTTTCCCAGACTTCCAAACGTTCTGGTATTTGATGCTAACTATATGTATGTGTGTGAGCCCCATGGATGGGCACATGGATGTGTTTATGCGTGATTAAGCAAAAGAAGCTGAAGAGCTCAATAAATTCCTCCTAAGGACTTAGATACTTTTGTTGCAGTCAGTATCCATAAAACAGTTTACTGTTTAGCTAGCAAGTCGTTCTTTCTTTTTTGCTTCGAAAAGAGTCTGGTTGATGAACCACAATAGCTGCCGCTTGAGTCTGGCATCCATTGTGGGATCTCCTTTATGTTTGATGCATGGAATGTACTGAGACCAGGAAGAAGATGAGGTAGTAGAACTTAAGTGGGCCAGTCTGAAGCAACCTATTCGCTAGTTGAAGAGTTACTATCAGTTCTGGTCCTTGATTCATATGGGGCTGGTATTAAGCTTCAACAAAGTTTTTCTCCTCTTTGTTAGAGCTCCACTCAACTTCTCCGGCCATGGTCTCCTTACTGCAACAGAGTTCATCTCTTTCCACGGAAAAAGCTTCTCCCCAAGTCTCAAGAGCTGGTGATGCTTTGAACGATTCTGATATTGCAGCAGAGCTTTGTTTCTTTGTGTTTAAAGTATCATAATTCTATCTTCAAGTCACTGGAGCAAGGATCCTTTGCTATCAGGAAACTTCAGGGTTAGATTTTAAGGCACCACAGCTTTGAACTGTGATGCCAGTCTTTTCATTGTCTCTTGCTTCATGAAGCTTAAATGCGTTTATTGCTTGTCTCTCATACTCTTCATGTTCAATGCATAGATCTTCCCACTTTTATGCCCAAATCTTCCTACTTTTATGTTGAGAACATAAAAGTTAACTTCTGATAGTAGGAATCTGAGACATGTTATCTTCAATCTGTCTAATTATTGCTATTCCTTATGTTCCACTTTCTATTCCTTCTTGTGGCAGTGATTGCAGCAGATCAGAATAATAATAGTGCTGATGAGTTTGGGATTAATTTTGAGTGGCCGGTACCTGAATTGGGAGTTGGTGATTCTTCCTTCGAGAAAGTCCTTTGGAATATTGAGATCTTACAATCTCGAGTTGCAAAGCTAAGGAATCAGGTTGACAAAGCGGTGTTGAGAAATTCCTTAAAATTCACTGCTGTGGAGAATACTGGCGTGGTTATGCCAGTTGAGCCACCGACTAGTTCTGCTATGAGTCCTACTGTATCTCCTGAAAATGGAAATGTGATGCCAGTTGGATCATTATATACTCCACCTGGGCATGTATCTGAGTATGAAGCTGAAGATTTTGTGATGCCTGGAAGCACGGTGTCAAGTTTTGGAGATGCTACTCCCCTTCCTGATATAATTGAGAGCACAGTGGGCCTGTTATCTGCTGCAGATGCCTCTGTTGATCATCGAATTGGTGATTCATGTGAAGATGTAAGGTCTTTTGCTGGTAATTTCTAGAGTTTTGTCTGATTCTAATGATGTGATTAATTTATATCGTGGGAGTGTAGACAAATGATCTAATGGTTTAAATAACCATCATGTATCATAAATAAAGTAAAATAGATAATCAAAATGCTAACCTCTGGAACAATTGATTTTCTTTGGAATTGTTAAAGGCCGATACTTAGTCTTTGTTTTCTGGAGAAAGAAAAAGAGTTCAGAGTTTTAAGTTGAATTATGTGATCATTGCTTGAGCTTCTGTATTTAATCTTGGTTCTTTCTTCATATAAACCAGAAATTAGTGAGACTGCAGCAGGAAGGTCAATCATAGTTTTCACAAATGATTGGTCGAGTTCTTCTGATTACTGTTTTTAACCTGCACATATTTTCTGTGATTCCAGCAAACTTTTTGCGGTTTCTCTGACGAGGGTTTTGAAATCCTACTAAAGCAGTCAAAGTTTTTGTTAGACTCCATAGTTCAAGAGGAAGTTGTTTTTTGGTTCTACCTCCGATTTCCTTGTGAACCAAGTTTCATTTGGTTTCTGCCATTGTGAGGGCTGTTGTTTTATATCATACAGGACCTTTAAGTTGGTCACATGACTGCTCCTCACTTTGATGTGAAAATATTGTCCCTATTTTCTATGTACGAGATAGATTCACATACTGGCTTCCCTGATTCACCAAAGCTTTCATCTGTTAGTGATATATGTCAATCCATGATTATCTGGGAATATGATCTTCCACCTCAATCTTCACATCAGGTTTGTTAGTTAACTTTTTGCTCTTTGACACTGCATGACAATAGAGATCACTCTTTATATCATGAATATTATGTCTTAACTAAGGGAACATTGTGTTTATAAAAGTCAAGTTAAAATTTTCTCCTTAATCAGTAACTTACTAATCTGGGCTAAGTTTTTGTCGGAGAGCTCAATGCCAGGAGAAGCTTCTTTAATGGGTGGAGGTGCTGGATGCAGCGAATTCAACCCACAAGTTGCTTGAAATGGCAGTACACAGAATATGGTTGCTGGAAATGGAAACACGGAATATGCACCTAGTCCATATGTTTTTGTTATCTTGAGGGCAAATGTTCATTTTCTCATGCGGCCCGTACGAAAATTACTGGCTTTTCCCACTATTGCAGCTTGCTTAAGAACAACTGCAGATATAGTCGGTCAACACATACTGTGACAGAGTTGGACTGTCTCTGACAAAGGGTTGGGCATAACATGTCATTGATATTATTTTGATCTGGAGGTCCTTCCTGAAGAAATGTTGGATTTTGAAGTCTTCCTTTTTGTTCTATACCTCTACACTTAACAGTACTAATTTTACTATATGTGACTCTTGACTAGTTCTTCACGCTTTGATCATGCAGATAGAAGACGACATTTTAATACATAACCATGCAGCAAGGGAAGAGTTGCAGAATTTTGAGAAGGTCACTCCAATACGGAAGATAATGGAACCAGCCAAAGGAGAAGAAGAATCGCAAGACAGTGTGTCTCCCATGGTTTTGGCCCCAGAGTCCGACACTGTGCCCGAACCAGTCTCACCTCTAGAGCCAGAAACAGATTTGGCACCAGAAGAACCGATTTTGACGTCCTGTTCTGGGTCTGATGTTCGGGTTCCAAGGAACAAGAGGAAGCGGGTGGAGAGAAAAGCTGGTTCAGGTCGTTGGCAGGGTGGTGAGAAAGTTTTGAGGCACAGAGATAAACAAGATGGCTAATACATCTGCGTCTCTGCTCCAGTGGTTCTTTTGCATTTGCAAGGATTTGATTCTGTTCTAGATAATGTCAAAAACTGTTGGGGAGATGCTCCAGTTGTTTTGTTTGTTTCTAAGTGGTAATGCTATTTGTTCCTGGGAAAGGATGCAGAAAAACTTGCTCAATGTATGTTGATAGAATCTGTATAAAAAGATTAGTTTCAAGGACTTCATTTTTCTGGATGCAGAATAGACAGGTGTCTCTCTCTCCCTTGTGCATGAGAGCGTGCCTTTACTGGTACCTTTCAGTTTCTAGGCACCTCCTGGTGAAAAGCAGCAGGACTTCTTTACTGTCAGAGGACTTTGAGGCCCTCTACCACAGTTTTAGTATGGACTTGTTGGAGCAATTAAAATTTGTCAAGCTCCTTGGGGTATGGGGGATCATTCATGTGGGCACAATACATTGCCTCTCTCTCTTCATATGGATCAGGATGGAGTGAATGTTGGAACCTCCACAGAGAAGCATTTTCCTTGGTTGCAACTCTATATTGCCATAATTAGCTCAAGCAGATGCTAATCATAAGATTTTCTGTTTCTTTTTCTTCTCTTCTCACCAATTAGAAGTTCTCTTCTGCTGTTTGCACCCACAGATCGGTCCAGGAACCTACCTGTGGCATAATGTATTTGTGGGGGGATCCAAACTGTCAACATTTTGGCAGCTCGTCAGGGAGTACACTTATTGTTCTCCATGGACATGAAACTTAAGCGGAGGGGGATAATCTCAGCTGCTTCTGGCAGAGGTCTGGGGCTCTGGAGTCTTTGCTTGAACCATGTGCACAGCTACTTAACCAGGAAAGACTGGAGGAGCTTGCTGGTGTACTCGGACCATTTTGGGGAGAAGCTTTCTCATCTAGAGAAACGGCAATCTGGTTGACAAAGAGTCTCATGTCTACACACAAATTCGGAGGCAGGGCACAAATCCAGTAGCCCCAGAACACCCGGAACAGTAGCCTACCCATTTTTCTATATTTAAATTAAAGAGTTACCTCATTCCTGTATGGAGCATCTCAGCAACAACCTGTAGTTTGGTCTTTTGTAAAGAAGCATATTTGTTTATTTGATTTTTTCCATTGCGCATGCAAAAGAAGAATAGTAAGTCATATAATGGAACTGGACATGAGAGCCAAGTAACCATCCAGCATGGGCAGAGTTCGTTCAAGTCAAACAGAACAACCTTGTTTCCCATCCTTGACTTCTGAAGCCACAATTCTTCAGTTTCCTTTTAGCAGAAACCAAAAAGCAACTAAATAATGACGAATAGCCAAATCATCTAAAAAGTGGGACAGATTTAATGGAAATGGATTAGACCATGCAATTACATGGGGAGAGAACATACTAAGGGTTCGGTGCAAATGTATTTTGTGTTCAAGGAGCATACCACCAAATTGCATTTCAGATAGCAAAGGTGCACACAAATGGCTTGCTCATCAACGATGGATCGTAATTGAGCACTAAAAGTGGAAGCACACGATAACAGCTGAACTCCACATGGAGAAATATGTCTCTATAACTTAAAATCCAACAGCCTTCACAGAAAATTATTTTCATGTTATGAACGAACAAGCATTGCTGTAAATCTCAACAGTTAGTCTAGAAAATAGTCCGCGTCTTATTTCTCTGATTTGGGACATTCAAATAACTAGTTCCCACTGTCCTTAATGCATGCCCCATCATTCGAATTACGATGAACAACACATAAGCATCCAATCAAGAATTATGGAACTCCATAAGACATTTAATTTTTAATCACGACAAAACATAAGAATTACGGCTGCAGAAAACCATTCCAGATATGTTTCGTCTTCAATTATATAAGCTAATGATCCATGGTCGAATAAATAGCAAACAACAAGCCACTGGCCATACCCCCAACACAAAAGTATGAAATAACATGAACTCTCATAGACGAGATTCAAACACTTTGATATCTGAATTGTCGATCCCAAGTACCAGACATGTTCTTTTAGGAACACTTCTTGGTTATCAATTTTCATTGGTGCTCTACTCTTGCTCATTTCCTTACTAAAAGTGCATTCTATATATTCTGTCTTAATTCGGCTAACTTTAAATCTTTTATATTCTAATGCATCTCTGCATAACTCTATGTAATACCCTTAAATTTTAAATTTTGTGTTTAAACTTCCATAAAATCTACTTTTGAAAGACAATCAATTGAATCCTGAAACATCAAAACTTAATTGTACTCGAAAAAACGAATCCAACAACATAAAAAATGCTAAAATCATAGATCAGATGGAGAAATTATAAATTTATTAATTTGAAGGGCATTTTAATAAATAAATAAATAATTTAAAAAAACCTTAACTTGAAAGGGAAAAGGAGCCATTTTGACCTTATCCCAATTAAGGGTCGGCCATATGAATCTTATTCCTCTATTCCACTCTATTAAATACCATTGCTTCATTTAGTCCCAAAGTTTTTAAATCTTTCCTCACCACTTCTATCCACCTTCTTTTGGGCCTTCCCCTTGCCATTTTAGAACCTTCTACTTGTATTGCCTCACTCCTAACCGGTGCTGTTGTTAGTTTCCTTTGAACATGTCCAAACCATTTAAGTCTAATCTCCCTCATCTTGTTACCTATTGGTGTTACCCCTAAATTTTCTCTAATATTTTCATTTCTAATTCTATCCTTTCTTGTCTTACTACTCATCCATCTCAACATCTTCATTTCTGCGATGCTCATCCTATAATTATGATGTTCCTTAACTGCCCAACACTCTGATCCATAGAGCATGGTTGGCCTTATAGCTATCCTATAGAATTTTCTTTTTAGTTTGAGTGGCACCTGCCGATCATACAAAATTCCAGATGCACATCTCCATTGGTTCTAACTCGCTTGGATTCTCTGGGTAACCTCCCTCTCAATCTCTCCACTCTTATGAATCATTGATCTTAAGTACCGAAAGTGGTCGTTTATGGGGACTTCTTGGTTATCAATTTTTACTAGTGTTCCACTCCTACTCTCTTTGCTAAAATTATATTCCATATATTCTGTCTTAGTTTGGCTAACTTAAAATCCTTTAGATTCTAATGCACCTAACATGATCTAAGTTCTTACCATTCTGTTCTCTTACTTTTACAAGTTTAAACACATCTTTCTTACATTCTCTTGTTCCTAGTCTATTATAGAGCTCATCATATGCTTTAAGTTTAGCCTGACTTACTATTCTCTTAGCAACCTTTTTAGCATTTTTATATTGTTCATAGTTTTCATTATTTCTAGTCTTCTGCAATGCTTTAAAACGCATCCATTTTTCTTTAATAACTTTTTGCATTGTTTCACTCCCCCACCATGTTTTCTTTACTAATTGCCTTTTACCTTTAGATACTCATAAGATATCTTTTGCCACTTTCTTAATGGACTCAACAATATTAATCCACATGGTATTTACTTCTGTTTCATAGCTCCAAATTCCTTCTATCATCAACTTCTTTGTGAATGAGGTTATTTTCTCCTTTTAAGTTCCACCACTTAATTTTTGGATACCTATTAAGTTCATTTCCTTTCTTCCATCTTTTGATATGGATATCCATAACCATTAACCTATGTTGTGAGGTTAAACTCTCACCCGGTATCACCTTATAATCCTTACATATAGATCGTTCATTATTCTTAAATAGAAAAAAGTCTATTTGGCTTTTATGAAGTCCACTTTTAAATATTATTATGTGTTCATCCTTCTTCTTAAAGAGTGTATTTGCAATGGACAGGTTATATGACAAAGCAAAATCGAGGATATTTTCCCCAGTCTCATTTTGTTCACCTATACCACACCCTCCATGTATTTTATAATATCCTTCTTTATCTTTTCCTACATGGCCATTTAAGTCTGCTCCTATAAATATCCTCTCAGTGTTGGGAATTTCTTACATGACTCCCTTCATATCTTCTCAAATCTGTTTCTTGATTATATCTTGTAATCCTACTTGTGGTGCATATACACTTATAACATTTATAATTTGTTCTCCTAGAACAAGTTTTATTATTATAATTCTATCATTGATTCTTTTAACGTCTACAATTTTATCCTTTAATTTCTTATTCACTATTATTCTTATGTCATCTCTATTATTTTTCTTTCCTACGAATCATAATTTATACACATCTATTTCTTTAGCTTTAGCCTTTTTCCACTTGGTTTCTTCGATACAAGCGATGTTGACTCTTCTACGTTTTATCGCGTCTACTTACTCTAAACTTTTATCTGTCAATGTTCCTATATTCCATGTGGCAATACAAATCTTATGTTCTGGAGATATCCTATTTACTATCACCTTTCTCGACCTTCATGGCATGAACCCATGTCCACTTTTCACTGCACCTGGGTTCTGATATAGTGTGTCGCTTCCGAGGGCACGTTCTGGCAGCCCTTGCCCATTTTTCACTACACCTGGGATCTAATGTAGTGCGTCGCTTTTGGGAAAATGCCCTAGCAAGACTATTTTTCACTGCACCTGGGATCTGATGCAACATGTAGCTTATGGAGAACGTCCTACCTTGAGGGAATGTCAGTTTTTTATTCATGTCATGTTAAGGTTGCCATAGTTTTAAAAAGTTGAAGATGATTTTCATTTCTGCCTTACAAACTAATATACAAATGCATATTCATTTGCAAGCAGAAAAGAAATAACAAAATTATCTTTAGCTTCACCCTTGTCGGCTGCCTACCTCACGCAAGGGTTGCCATATTTTAAGAAGTTGGAGATAATTTTCATTTCTTCCTCACAAACTAATATACAAATGCATATTCATTTGTAAGAAAGAAATAACAAAATCATCTTTAACTTCTCCTTTGCCAAGCTGGCACTTGACGCAAGACCCTGCTCTTTTTTCATTCAGGCTTGGGACCGGCATTGGCGAAGTTTATTTCAGATCAATGTACTAGAAGTAGTTTTCTTTTCACTTATGATGATGTTATTTAACAGTCCTTCCTTTATTGTGCTTTTTATAATTGAGAAAACATCATTATGTCAAATGCAGGTCACTGAGGCGGATATCGAAGAATTTGAAGCCAACTATGGAGGATCAGATACTGATAAGAATGACTAGAAGGATTTATATAAGGGCAATATGAGGCGGTCTGGTGTCTGTTTACTTGCTCTTAGTCTATCTACT
This sequence comes from Warburgia ugandensis, assembly GCA_035236585.1. Lineage (NCBI taxonomy): Eukaryota > Viridiplantae > Streptophyta > Magnoliopsida > Canellales > Canellaceae > Warburgia > Warburgia ugandensis. The sequence continues at coordinate 6,390,855 of CP141133.1, forward strand.
AGGGTGCAGCAGGTGATAGTTGGTGGCTTTCTTAAGCAGGCTTCTTCGTTCTATGATTTGTTCGGAGCCAAAACTGGATTCACACATGTTCAGGAATATCATTGACAGGGCAATAGATACAGGTGGGTGTTTAACATTTATCCCTCTGTATCCTAGAAGAAGGATTAACATATTAGTGGGCTTTTGTATTTAAATTAAAAAATTAGTCCATTTATTTGCTCTAATGACAGGATTAAGAATGGGGTTCTTCTTCTTGGCCAAGACACTTAATCAGTAATTGTTTCTTGCAAATTTAGTGATTATTGTCCTTTTAATCTCTTATGTCTTCTGATTGTGATCCCATTTTCCAGCTTTTACTAAGCTTTGCCACTCATAATTTTTTGATCATTGATTAGGATATTTCCTGTAGTACTCAGGGTGATCAATCAATGTGCATTAATATTCCTTGATTTGAAGAGAGAAGTTCATGAAAGTATATTCTTCTTTTTTATGTATGGGAGTTGAAGGCAACATAAGCATATCAGGATGGGCAAAGGAAGCAGCTGAAACAAAACCCCCTGCAGATCGTCTAAAATGGCAGGGGAAGTACGTGGCAGTGGCTCACCCATCCATTCCCCTGTTCTTTTCCATTTCCTAAGCTGACCATCATTTGAACCTGTTGGAGACCAAGTAAGCAATCAGAAACTGAATTAGTTGCACTGATCTCCCAGCGTCGGAGCCAGAGGAAAGAACATGTCGGGCCTATGTTCTCTGCCTTGGAGAAAAAGTACGGTGGGAATGTCTTCCGTGGAACTACCAGAAGAAGAAATTGAGGCTGCGAGGAACAGAATTGAAAATGGAAGGAAACGAGAAAGATCAGAAATAAACACATGCTTTAAGTATAGCTGCTCCCAATGAAGTATCAAATTATTGAACTCTTTGCTTGTGTAGAATTTTCTCTCTAAAGAAGGGTCCCTTTAGCTCTTCTTGCCTTGTATTAGCCCCATGCCACAGCATACTGCAATCTCCTCTATTCTAAGCTTCTGAATGCGTTTTCATTGTACTTTTATCTGATTTTATTACCATGCACGGCCTCCTAGTTTGAAGCTTTTCTGTTTACATAAACCATAATAAAAAAGGACAGCCCGGTGCACAAAGCTCCTGCCGATGAGGGGCCCAAGAAAGGGGTGGACCACAAGGGTCAATAGTATGCAGGGTTTGGTGGCCCGAAATTGACTTGGCTTTGCCAAAAGGCCCCATCTCTAGAAGCCTGGCTCGCAAGGCATCCCTCTTGCAGTAGGAAATCTCCCCTTCACCTCGCTTTTGTGACATGCTATCTTTCCCCTCTCCATTCCCAAGTCAAGGGTGAGTCCCATGCGTTAGTTTGTGGACAAGGGAGAGTTTCCCACCAATCCTTCTTAATCAATTTTATTGACATAAAGATGCTTTCTCACTCTAGCTAGGGATAAGAACTAGCTTTCCATTTCTGTCAATCGATGATAACTTCTTTTTCTTCGGTCTCTAGACAAGGGTGATCGTTCTACTCTTAAATAAGCACTACTGTTAGCAAAGCTAGCTTTAGGATAATGAGCCAATAGACGCACTAATCCCTACAGGTGCCCGTAGTAGGCCGGCTGCCCTACCTAAACCAATCATCATAAGACAGGGGTGCACAAAGCTCCTGCAGATGCAGGGCCCAAAAAAGGGGTGGACCATAAGGGTCAATAGTATGCAGCCTTACCTTGCATTTTGCAAGAGGCTGTTTCTATACCTTGAACCTGTGACCTCAAGGTCACACAACGACAACTCTACCATTGCACCAAGGCTCCCCTTTTTCCACAAACTATAGTCTGTATGTAAATTACAATTTGGAAGCATACATAAAGTCAGATGAGTGGGTATTTATACTGTTAAAATGGATAAAGTAAGAATCCGTCGGGCATGCAAGTAATTCATTTGTTGATGCATTGGCGTTTCCAGAGGCAACTGATGGTTACAGGAACTGTGTAAAATTGAAATACAGAGAAGAGATACACTACAGTGTCCAGCTACTTGTAGTTTTAGTTGTCAAATGCGAACCATTTCTTATATTTAGCTTTCCGACGTCCATATTCACTGACGAAAAACCCAATTATTTGGTGGTAAGGATTGCCTAAATAATTCTCTAAAATGTGCACTAATTAGAACGGTCAGATCACTCATGGCCCTGGTTGGGGTCTCGTTGTACTATTGGACCATCTGTCTTTGTACCCATCTTCATAAGGTGGATCTAGGCTGCTGGCATTGATAAGTAATCATCCGGTCCTAAGCATTCCATAGTAACGAAACAGAGTGAAGTCATTTTATACACGATATACTAGATGATACGAGAACCTATAACATCTGACTTGAGATGACCAAATTTGACATGAGATGATTGAATATTTAACTTAATTGTGAGTTAAAATGCAACTCATCTTAAGCACCACTAACAGTGAGACGAGGAGATTATTTCATCTCATCTCAGCTCACATGCTATTATATGGTCCATATCATCTCAAGCACCACTAACGCCCTAATGTATGTATTGAACTCACACTAACATCTCTCTTGCCTGATGGTTAGAGCTGGGTGTGTTGATCCTCTGGTTTCACCTCCTAAGATTGGTATATCCCTTCTCATGTATAAGTTGGGAGATATTCAATACCTTCGTTTTGTCGTCGTTGTTGTATTTTTTTCGTTATTTATTTATTTTTGGACCAGGTTGTATAATCTCGCCTAGATACATGGAAATCCTAATCGTTCACCAGGTGCTCTTGACTTGGATGCTTAATGCTACAAAATTCTCCTTCACTGAATAATCCTGACCACTATTTTCTTGAGTTGTAAAATGATGGTCAAATCTATACTATTGATAAATCTAAAACAAGCAATTGTTAGAATCATCCCGTGAATGGGAATTTTGCATATGACTCATCCAAGTGCAGGGCAATTTAGATCTTCATAAATCTAGCCCACTTAGAGTTTTAGATGAGTGCTACTGTTCCTTTTCATTCGAACTTGTTCAATCGGTCATCTTAAGACTACAAGCATCATCAGTGTTTGTTCCATAGGAACAAGAGTGGGGGCGTGCGTTGTCTGCATTAGCAACAGAACAACAGGGTTGGAGGAAATACTTCACAAGAGCGAGACTTCTGGGCAATAGAACGAGGCACCCCACTCCTACATATTGGGCCACTTAGATCTTCAGTGGCTTGAAAAGCCAACCTTGATCTCCTCTGCCAAACCTGTGGTGGACAAGTTGGTGGCACTCAATGTACTGCTGGGCCATTTGTCTGTGTTCCCATCCCCACAAGTTGGACCCTCTTCCACCACTTTTTGATGAATAACTCTAGAGTCTTCAAACAGTAACTGGTAAGATTGAGCAAATTTGAAAATGCATTTTAAAATAATTTATTTTATTTGAAGTCTTATTTCAATACAAGCATTCCTTTTTTCCTTCTGCTAAAAAAGTCATCCTTTTCGTTGTCATTTCTATTGGGAGCAATGCTAATTGCTAAACCAAAGGGGACTACGTTTGCACGAGGGGACCCATCCAAAAGATGATCCAATTCGTTCATTCATGCTTTTGATTCCTAATGGTTCAAAAGTATGCTGATTAGATGATTCTAGCATCTGATTTTTTTTTACTTTTGATTACGGAAAATAGGAGTTTTGAACTTTTACTAAAACAAGTATCACAATTGCAATGTCCAAATCAAATACGTGTCTAAGGTGCTAGAATCATCCAACCGTCATAATTTCTGGGTTGGGAAATATCCAAGCAAGAGAAATGGGATGAACAAGTGTAAACTACAATTTGCCAATTGAGATATGACTCCATGTAAACTGCAATTCGGACTAAACACTCAATATGGTAGTTATGAACTTGTAATAGTCCAATTCACTCACTATTTGGATCACTGGGAAACCGAAATATATGCTATAATTGATGGTTCAGATCTTATAACCTTGCCTATTACCTAGAAGTAGGTGGGCCTCATTGCCAAGAAGGTGGAACCCACTTTCAGCCCTGTTTGATGAATGACTTTTAGCGGTACCAAATTTCAAATGATTTTAAGATATTGTGTTTCGAATATGACACCAACCTCACTCTAGCTTACTGGTTAGAGTAGGCGTTCCTTGACCCAAAGGTTTAGCCTTCGAGGATTGGTACCGGAAGAAAATCCACAGTGCAGCCTCCGATGAGGCATAATTTGAGGTATTCTAAAATACCTCTACTTTTTTTATGTTATGTATGAATTTACACCACTAAACTTGCATACTCACTTTTCAATTTCCCTTTTGTAAGGCTTGATTTTGCTTTCAATTTCCCCACTTTGTATTGAAAATCCATTTTCCGGTAAGCTTTTCTTCTTTCGTTTCAAAATGCCGCCTCCTCGATCTTCGAATTCCAGAACAAATTTTATCTGAAAAATTCCTTCCTCCTTGCGTCAATAATCCACGGTCTTTCTGATAATTTATTTGCAGGTGAATTTTCCTAGATCGTTGATGCTACTAATGCAATTTTCTTTTCCTTTTCTTCTTTTTTTTTTATAGAGAGATTGAATTGATAGATCCGTGCAGGCCGAATTTAATGATCTGAGGCTCATACATGTCTCTAGCATGATTCTTCAATAAATTTCTCTGTTCTGGCGCTCTGCAGCTGCTGCTGCTGCTTCTGCTGAAATCTGTGCTTTTACAGTCGTTGCGTCTGATTAGCTGAGAAGTTATTTATGGTGACGGATTTGATGGCGAAAGCTTGAAATTGTTTGTTCTTTTCTTCTCTTGTTGTATTGCTAGAGATGGAGATGGAGGATACGACATGGAAGATGGAAGATTATGAAGCGGTGGAACAGATCGGAAGAGGAGCTTTCTGATAGGGTCAGATCGCTAATCAGATTACATATCAGGGCCTTCTCTCACACCTCTCACCTCTCACCTCTCTCAGTTCTTTTTATAGCAATTATAAGTGTGCGCACGTCAAAAATTGCAGATAGTAAAGTCTCAATCTAAGGCACTGCTGGCCGTCAATATTGAATTCCGGTGACGTCGACGAATTTAAAATGTCGGTTTATACTTACATGGGTATGGATCATAGCAGGTTCACCCAACAATTTTGGAAATGCGCTTCTCGTGGTCCATAAGACCGAGAAGAAGTAATTTTCTTCAATTTCTGATTCTCATCAACGAATTGTTTCTGCAATCTCTCTCTTTGTTGAATCATTTCTTCTGTTTCGTAGAATAGCAGAAGGGGATGGTCTCCCTGTTCCTCTGCATTTCGAGTTGTACTAGGAAATTACCAATTTTTCATGCAATGTTTAGACGAGAACACTGTGTGACAACCTTATGAGAAGGGTATTTGCGTCATTCCAAATGCACGAGAATGGTTTTGTATTTGGAAAATGATATTGGCACCCCTTTTACTTTTGAATATTCTTATTTCCTGTTAACTTGAGATTTGAATCAACTATATACGTTTTGAAGAAGATCCGATTGGCCATGAAAACGGAGAAATTCAGACGAACGGCGAATCAAGAGGTATTCATGCTCAATTTTCATGTACTCCTTATCTTCCTGTGTCTTCCCCCTTGCTCTCTGAGCTGAATTGTTACTGTGTTGGTTGGTTCGTAGATGGCCTTGATTGCTAAACTAAGCAACCCATATATAGCGGAGTACAAAGAAGCATGGCTGGAAAAGGTAAGTTTTCCCCCTTTTTTTTTCATATGATCTCGGATAAGCTATAGCTTGAGCAAGTACAATCCAATACACAAGTACCAGAGATTGCAAACTTCCATTCTAAATTTCTCTTAGTTAAGAGCTCAAGAGATAATTACCAATTAAATAGGAAATAATGGTGTGGAAGTAGCACCAAGGCGGGAAATGTGGGCGAGCTTGGTTGGATCAGAATAGAGATGTCAAGTGGATTTGTTCATGGCACAAAATTGCATCGCCATACCCTCCAATCCAATACCAAAGCCAACCTACAGTGAGGAGGACCACCATGATTGAATGAATCAGTGTAGGTTGATCTCGTCTTCACATCAACACCCCATGTCTCTGTGCGAGCAGCCAGAAACTCAGGCATGTGAACACGCTGAGGGTATCTCCTCGCCCCCAATAAACACAACAAGAGAGTTGTGCATGCTGGATCATTGTAACGTGGCATGGTTTAGAACGGTCAGTAAGCCGATGGCTGCTGACGAAGAGTACATAACTCACTGTCAAACTTCGCCAGAACAAGCTGTGCCCCATAGCAACACCATGGCCTGCAACACGCTACTACATGTTTCAACAACATTACTGAACGTTTGTTTTTACCTTTTGCTTGTGGGGTTGTTACATATGCATCTTGACCAGCTATTGTAAAGGAGGAGACATGTAGAGGAGACATGTAAGTCATGCTGTTTCGACACCTTAAACCCGTGCCCTCAAGGTCATACAGTGTTCTCCATAGAGGTCATAAGGTAATTCTCCATAGAGATCATAAGGTAATTGTAACTCTCATGCTAACTTTCATATTTGTTAATTCAAATCACTCTACGATAAAGGTAGAGATTTGTCTTTGACGTTGTTGTGAGTGTCTTGAGAACTGGGCGGACACTGTAACATGTACCGATTATCCATGGAGTTTAGTCCATTCGTGAATTTTTTCACTAGGTTAAGGTTTTTAAGGCTGATTCCTAATTTGGTCTCAGTTTTGATTGCAGTGCTCCAACATATTCCTCACAAAGGATAATGACATCCGTCTGGGTAGAGAAAGTTCAACTCCCATACGTACATTATAGATGTTTTCATAAATTGGTTTCCATTATTTGCTCAAGAATGCTTGTATCCATGGAATGCAGGTGACTTTGGACTGGCAAAGTTACTCAATACAGATGATCTTGCAAACTCGGTATGAATCATTCGTATGGTTGCTATTCTTTTCCTTCAAGAAGGTACTGTTCAAAGAAAAATGGTTAACACCCGCTCCAACTATCCGAGCCTAGTACTATCCAGCTACATGGTATAGCTTTGAATAGATACCACATACACCCTTTAAGACTGAAAAATTGGGGTGTTGACAATTTAGAAAAGCCAAATGCACACATGCCTACTCAAACGAGGACAGGATGGAATCCTTTCTCGGGGACCGGAAGCATATCCGAGATTTACCAGAACCTTCGGACCATGAAACTCCAATCATGTTTATGAAAAGAGAAAGACCATGAGGTTTGGTTAAGTTTAGAGAAATTTCTGTATCAAGTTATTGAGATGTGTTACGCACCAACCTAGCTCACAAAAGAGATCAAAGGCTGGAATCCATAGAGATGAACTCAAATTCTGGATGGAAATGTGGAGTTTCCATTGATCTTCAGGACAACAACCTCTCAATATCTGCTAGGAAACATGAGTCTTCTTCTGCTTCATGCACTAGCACGCTTCTCCAAGTCATGACAGTAACACGTTAGAAGTTCCGAAACAATGTTTCCACACCAACCACTTCCATTGGTAATTAGACTAAGTTAGCTGCATATTATATAGTAGAGTAAATAAAAACGTGAAGAACCTGGACATTCGAGCTACAAAGAAAATAATTTTACAGTCTGAACAGGGAAGAGGCTCAGAACTACCAAAAATGAGCATGGTTCTGTAAGTGAAATGCCTGTGCTGACCATAGTTACATGACTTCCATTGCTAACTTAATTAGATGTACTGAGATATTTATATTGAGTTGTACAGTCAAGACATTTTTATTTTTATTTTTATTTTTATTTTTTATTTTGTGCATGATATACTTGACCTTTTGAAGATACGGTTAACTTTATTGCTGGTAGAGGCTGCAGCCTCATGTCCACGTCTCAAGATATCTATTTCCTAACTAATGAGTTTCAGGTTGCTGTATGTTTACTTTTGATTACAGAAAATAGGCGTTTAGAACTTTTACTAAAACAAATATCACGATTTCAATGTCCAAATCAAATACGTGTTTCAGGTGCTAGAATCATCCAACCGTCATAATTTCTGGGTTGGGAAATATCCAAGCAAGAGAAATGGGATGAACAAGTGTAAACTACTGTGACACCCCGGGTTTTATCAATCTGTTTCCCATATTTATACTCAAATAATAATAATTTATTTATAGAAAATAGATGGGATTTCAGAACTTAAAACTCATAATTTAAAATTTGTCGCAGCGTCAAGCAAATACTATTTAAGAAAACCCCGAGGGTCACTTCTCCTCAAAAACCATACTGAAAAACAGAACGAAAAGTAACCATTTTGAGCATGCTCACAAATTTAAAACCACGATGAAATTTTGTAACTGCAACTGCAAAGACACGTAATAGTAAAGTTCTAAAGCTCTAGGGTCTGTCCAAGATCACCACATCATCCATGAATAAACATATAACCACTATACAGTGATATGGGTTTAATCTATCCATATATACAATGACTAAAGAGAATGCCAAAAAGCCAATACCAGTCCAACCAAAAGTACACCACTCTGTTAGTATCTGACAGCCTCTGTCCTCAAGCCCCCGTCCAACTCAACGCTAGTCCACCTTCTTTCCTTTCTGACTGTCGTGCTCTGATTCTGAGGCATTGCAAAACAAAGCAATGCCTCAGCAAGCTATGCTTGTGCAGGTGATATACATTCAAAATAACTCAAGAAAACAAAGCATATGGTGCAAGGCATAAAGATTGAAAGATGATCAATAATATATAAAGTCTTAAATCACACGATAAAGGACATACCATGTCCATGAAATAAATAAGATATCATCAACTATGATATCATGACATGCACAATTCGAGAAAATCTAGAAACATATGAATGCATGTCAAAAGAATCAAACCTCATACACAGTCAAGCCCTATGAGTGTCTCACATACACTCACGGCAATGTGGGGTCAGCTTTCTATACCATCCGCTTCACCCTTTCACCCTTGCACCCTCACGAGTACTCAGGCACTCACGGAAACTATGCGCACCACTTTCGCTTTCACCCTCACGGGCACTCAGGCACTCACGAAAAGTCGCGTTGCACACCCGCTTTCACCCTTTCACCCTCACGAGCACTCAGGCACTCACGGGGTGAAAATCGTATCCTACCACAAGATCAATAGTCTCAAATATCAAGCCAGAGCGACTCCCACATGTAAGAAGACCAAAAATCCAAGTGGATATCACGAAAGATATAAAAAATAGTGCATGCAATAACCACCAGAAAGATAGCACGCACATACGAAGCTACATGCTGAAGTCCATCTCACACATGTGGTAAAGCATAAATCATATGCCTCAAAGACTCAAATCATCAAATCACTATTTGAGAATCATAGAAAAAGCATGAATGAAATCACCTACCTTAGTATCGCAATATCGCTAAAAATCACGTATCCAATATCAAGGTGTATGCCCTGATGTACCTGTCAGGACATAAATCATGTCATGGTTAACAAATATAACTAAAATCTAAAGCCTGATCATCTATTGATCAGCTCGATCTAAATCATCTAATAGCATTTCGTAGTTTTGCTACTAAAAAGTTACTCCAAACTAGATTTTTATCCTAAATCTAGGTCCGCCTTGTCAAGACGATCATAATGCCTCTTTTGGATCGTGATTTGGACCTTTGTAGCTCATAAAATCAAGGTTTAAAGGCAAAAATGGTCAAAAAAGACCAAAATCCCACAAATGGGGCCCGCCGCATGCGCAGCACGTGCCGGGCGCTTTTGTGGAAGCGCTCTGCGTCAGAACCCTCTCTGGGCAGCATGCGCTTTTGTGGAAGCGCTTTGCGTGTGGGGGACGGAACAGCGCGCGTGGCGCGTTCCAGCCCCTCCACGTGGCGCGCACGAGTCGCACCACGTGCCCCAGCGCGTGGCGCACCCTCATCGTGCCACATGGCGCTCCCTCAGCCATGTAATTCTTCCTGTTCTGATCGCTGTCGCCGGAAATGACGACCGAACTGGTTCGCCGTTGCTGGCGACCCCAAGAGCTCCGTTTTTTGTGATTTTTACACCCCTGTGTCTGGTTTTTCACGTACATTCCATTTCCACCATCCATTCTCCCAAATCTTTCCTAAATCTAGCGTTTTTTCACACTTTTTGTTTCATTTTCAAAAACTCCCGTATTATTGTTTTTTGTGTTTTCCGGCGTTCCTAGTCGTCCGATTGTCATGAAATTTTGTGGGTTCTTTCCTCTCCTCATCATACACAATATGAACGGTCTAGATCTAAATCTGACACCGTCTCATCCAACTTTTTTAGGAAAATCAGTACGCACTGATTTTTGCAAAAACTTAAGTTTTCATGCCATTTTTCGGCGTTTACAGGTAATTAAACGTTGAAATTAACACAAAAGGGAAGGGTGGAGTGATCCTACCTCGTTCCTGGTTGTTTAATGGTGGAAAAATCCGCCTCCCCAGTGCGTGATAGTCCACGTGAAACAGAGAGACTTGAGAGAGAGGAGAGTGCGTTTTGAGCACTCTCTCTCTTCTCCTTATATCATTTTTAAAAAAAAATCAAAATGTTACATCCTACCCACCTTATAAAAAAATTTCGTCCTCAAAATTTAAAATATGCATACCTCATGAGAAGAGCTCTGGGTGGGTACGCCTCATCTCATCCTCCAGCTCCCAAGTAGCCTCCTGTGTCGAGTGATGCTGCCAGAGGACTTTGACCAGAGGAATGGTCTTTCCTCAACTCCTGGATCTTGCTATCTAAGATCTGTATGGGGCGCTCCTCGAATGTTAAGTCAGGCTATACCTCTAGTGGTATCTGCTCTAGCACGTGGCATGGGTCTGGTATGTACTTCCTCAGCATAGAGATATGAAAAACATCATGTACTCCAGCTAGCTGTGGGGGTAGAGCTAACTGGTATGCGATTGGTCTGACTCTGCGTAAGATCTCAAAAGGACCAATATATCTGGAACTGAGTTTCCCCTTTACACCAAATCTCATCACGCCCTTCATAGGGGAAACTCTAAAAAATACATGCTGTTCGACTTCAAACTCCACGTCCTTCCATCTCCTATCCGCATAGCTCTACTGACGGCTGTGAGCTACAAGTAATCGTTTCCGAATGAGTCGGACTTTTTCTGCACACTGCTCAATCAACTCTGACTTCACAATCAGTCTCTCTCCTACCTCACTCCAGCACAAAGGAGACCTGCATGGTCTGCCATATAGTGCCTCATAAGGCGCCATGCCAATGTTCGCATGATAGCTATTATTATATGCAAACTCCACGAGTGGCAATTGCTCATCCCAACTACCTCTCCAATCCAAGACACAAGCCCTCAACATATCCTCCACGGTCTGGATAGTCTTCTCAGTCTGGCCATCTGTCTGGGGGTGGAACGCTGTACTGAATCTCAATCTCGACCCCAAAGCCTCCTGTACACTCTGCCAGTACTTTGAGGTAAACCGTGTGTCTCGGTCTGAGATAATTGTCAATGGTACTCCATGAAGGCTCACGATCTCCCTGACGTATAGCTTTGCCAAGCTGTCCATGGTCTGAGTCTGTCTAATAGGAAGGAAATGGGCTGACTTTGTCAATCTGTCAACTATAACCCATATCATGTCGTGCCCACTAGCTGTCCTCGGCAAACCCAGTATAAAATCCATAGTGAGGTGATCCCACTTCCACTCTGGAAGATCTAAAGTCCGCAATAACCCAGCTGGTCGCTGATGCTCCGCCTTGACCTGCTGACAAGTCAAGCATCGTGCTACACACTCACCAATATCCCTTTTCATCCCATTCCACCAAAAGTGTTGTCTAAGGTCTTGGTACATCTTCGTACCTCCGGGATGAATAGAATACGGGGACTGGTGTGCCTCCTGTAGCAAGTCATGTCTCAACTGCCCATCTGCAGGTACTACCAATCCGCCCCTATACCTGACACCTCCATTGAGCCCTCTAGAAAAGTCAGCCTTATCGGCCATGTTCTACGTCTCAGCATCGCTCACCTGTGCCTGAAGGATCCTATCAAGAAACCTGGATCGAGTCGAGAGGTTAGCAAGCATCACTCTCGACTTCCTACTCAGGGCATTAGCTACAATGTTAGCTTTCCCCGGATGGTACTGTATCGTAAAGTCGAAGTCCTTGAGGTACTCCATCCATCTCCTCTGCCTCATGTTCAGATCGCTCTGAGTGAAGAAATACTTGAGGCTCTTGTGGTCAGTGTATACCTCAAAATTCTCGCCATATAAATAGTGTCTCCAGGACTTCAACGCAAACACAACTCCGACTAACTCAAGATCATGTGTCGGATAATTCACCTCTTGCATCTTCAACTGTCTTGATGCATAATCAATGACCTTCCCATGCTGCATTAGCACTGCTCCGAGACCTCTGCCTGATGCATCACAAAACACCACGTAACCACCTGATCCTGAAGGTAGGGCAAGTACTGGTGCAGAAGTCAACCTCCGCTTGAGCTCCTAGAAGCTCTCCTCACAAGCATCAGTCCAGACAAATCTGGTGTCCTTCCTAGTCAAAGTGGTCATGGGCAAGGCAATCTTCGAGAACCCCTCAATGAATCGCCGATAGTAACCAGCTAAACCGAGGAAACTACGAACCTCTGTCACCGTCGTAGGCCTCTCCCAATGCAAAACTACCTCCACCTTAGCTGGATCTACGGCCACACCATCCTTGGACACCACGCGCTTCCAAAAACTGCACATGTCCTAACCAAAATTCACATTTACTGAGCTTCGCATACAAGCGATGATGACGAAGTGTGTCCAACACAATGCGAAGATGCTCCATGTGGGCTCTATGGTTAGGAGAATAAATCAGGATATCATCCACAAAGACAATCACGAACTTATCCAAATAAGCTCGGAATACCCTGTTCATCAAATCCATGAACACTGCCGGTGCATTCGTTAACCCAAACAGCATTACCAAAAACTCGTAATGGCCATACCGACTCCTGAATGCAGTCTTAGGGATATCCTCCTCCCTAATTCTCAACTGGTGATAGCCTGAACGCAGGTCGATCTTAGAGAACACCTGTGCCGACTGCAACTGATCAAACAAGTCGTCAATACGTGGTAGAGGATACCGATTCTTCACAGTAACACTGTTCAATAACCGGTAGTCTATACACAACCTCAATGATCCATCCTTCTTCTTAACGAAGAGGACTGGTGCTCCTCAAGGAGACCCACTCGACCTGATAAACCCCTTATCCAGAAGTTCCTACAACTGCACCTAGAGCTCTCTCAACTCTACAGGGGCCATCCTATAAGGTGCCTTAGAGATAGGTAGTGTACCCGACACCAAGTCTATGGTAAAATCAATCTCTCTACGTGGAGGTAGTCCTAGTAGCTCGTATGGGAATACATCAGCAAAATCTCGTATTACATCAATCTCCTCAATCTGTGGCTGCTCCCTATCAGTCGTCGTGATGCAAGCCAAAAACACTCGACACCCTCGAGCATAACATCGAGCTGCTCTCATGGTGGAGATCGTACAAGGGCCACTATCACTCCTCCTGCCCTGGACTACAACCACTGGTTGACCTGGTACACTACACATAATCTGCTTCTTGCGGCAGTTTATAGTAACCCAAAACATCGCTAGCCAATCCATCCTCAAGATGACATCAAAATCCATCATGTCTAATAAAATGAGGTCGGCATCCATCCTCATACCTGATATCTCCACTGATACCCTCTCAAGGTACTCAGTAGCCTCCACTGTCTCTCCTGATGGCATCGACACATCTAACCCAAATGCAAGCTTGCTCGTAGGCAAGTCAAGGCAAGATGCAAATGTACATGCAATAAATGAGTGGGTAGTCCCTGAATAAAAAAGAACCCTGGCATGTCTATCAGCTACCAGAAAAGTACCTTCCACCACCTGGTTTGAGGCCTGTGCCTGCCCTAAAGTGATGGCGAAGACGCGGCCCTGACTGCGTGGCGCTGCCTCCGCGGTGGCATCTGTCCTCGGTGGTCTGTCTCCCAAACCTCTCGGGCACTGTCTAATCATGTGTCCCATCTCGCCACAGCTATAGCACCTAAATGGCTCGATCGGCCAAAAAGGCTGCTGGCGCTGCTACTGATCTTGATGGGGCTCTTGTGGGCCCCGATCTTGTGACCTGTACTGGGCCAAATTGCCCCACGTGTCGGCCCTTACAACGAGGGCACACTCTCCGACCCTGATCTCTCCTCTATCTAGGAGAGTACTGCGAATCATATCCCCCCTGAGATGGTGTGGATGCGAATGGCCTCTTGCCCTTGGAGGGCAGACTCACCTCTCCTCTCCTCTGTCTCGAATCCCTCTCTAGCATCGCAGCCCTATCTGCCGCCTGTGTCATCGTAGTCGGGTATGCTATTAATACTTCGTGCCTCAACTGTGGCACTAACCCGTCAACGAATCTGTTTGATGCCTCCTGCTCTGAAGCAAAAGGGGTATCTGCAAATCTACGCAGCCTAGTAAATTGGTTCAAGTACTGTTGAACCGTAAGGCTTCCCTGTGTCAATGTGGAGAACTCCCTCTTCATGGCGTGCCGAGCATAAGGAGGGAAATACTGTGCATCAAATATCTTCCGAAAATCCTGCCAGGAGAATGGCGCTAAAGATGGGGAACGTATCTGCTGCTGGGTTTTCCACCAAAACCCGGCTTCTCCGACCAACAAGTACGAAGCCAATCTAACCTGATCCTCAGGTGCAATCTGCATCCCCGTAAAAGCCTTCTCTACCTCGAACAACCATCTCTCTGCTGCTGCTGGCTCCCCTTCCCTATGGAAGCTAGGAACCATCCTCCGAAACCTCTCGAGCTGCTTTGCTGGTGGAACACGCATGCTTGAGGATCCTCCCTCAGCAACTACCTGTGTGGGCGCCAATGGTGCTACATGGGACGACTGTGCTGCTGATTCCTCTGGGATTGCTGCAGTCGCTGCCGGGTGGACAGGGTGTAAGGCCTACACCTCCGCCCGAACTTGCCTCAAAATATGCTCTGTGAGGCATGGTAAGAGGCTCTCAACTACTCGAGCCGCAATGTCTGCCTCCTGCCCCCCTTGCTCTGGTGTAGTGGTAGGGGTAACAGGGGTGGCAACTGGTGGAGCGGGGGTAGACCTGGTCCTTTGTTGAGGAGCCATCTGTTAACAACACATAACTCATGGTATAAGCATTTATCCTTTCTCAGTCTAAGCCAATAACGAATGGGCTATCATGCTAATTAGACCCTTAAAGTGGTGATGATGGACTATGCCTGAGCTCTGATACCAAACTGTGAGACCTCGGGTTTTATCAATCTGTTTCCCATATTTATACTCAAATAATAATAATTTGTTTATAGAAAATAGATGGGATTCCAGAACTTAAAACTCATAATTTAAAATTTGTCGCAGCGTCAAGCAAATACCATTTAAGAAAAGCTTGAGGGTCACTTCTCCTCAAAAACCATACTGAAAAATAGAACGAAAAGTAACCATTTTGAGCATGCTCACAAATTTAAAACCACGATGAAATTTTGTAACTGCAACTGCAAAGACACGTAATAGTAAAGTTCCAAAGCTCCAAAGTCTGTCCAAGATCACCACATCATTCATGAATAAACATATAACCACTATACAGTGATATGGGTATAATCTATTCATATATACAATGACTAAGGAGAATGCCAAAAAGCCAGTACCAGTCCAACCAAAAGTACACCACTCTGTCAGTATCTGACAGTCTTTGTCCTCAAGCCCCCGTCCAACTCAACGCTAGTCCACCTTCTTTCCTTTCTGACTGTCGCACTCTGATTATGAGGCATTGCAAAACAAAGCAATGCCTCAGCAAGCTATGCTTGTGCATGTGATATACATTCAAAATAACTCAAGAAAACAAAGCATATGGCGCAAGGCATAAAGATTGAAAGATGATCAATAATATATAAAGTCTTAAATCACACGATGAAGGACATACCATGTCCATGAAATAAATAAGATATCATCAACTATGATATCATGACATGCACAATTCAAGAAAATCTAGAAACATATGAATGCATGTCAAAAGAATCAAACCTCATACACAGTCAAGCCCTATGAGTGTCTCACATACACTCACGACAATATGGGGTCAGCTCTCTGTACCATCCGCTTTCACCCTTTCACCCTTGCACCCTCACGGGTACTCAGGCACTCACGGAAACTACGCGCACTACTTTCGCTTTCACCCTTTCACCCTCACGGGCACTCAGGCACTCACGAAAAGTCGTGTTGCACACCCGCTTTCACCCTTTCACCCTCACGAGCACTCAGGCACTCACGGGGTGAAAATCGTATCCTACCACAAGATCAATAGTCTCAAATATCAAGCCAGAGCGACTCCCACATGTAAGAAGACCAAAAATCCAAGTGGATATCACGAAAGATATAAAAAATAGTGCATGCAATAACCACCGGAAAGATAGCACGTACATGCGAAGCTACATGCTGAAGTCCATCTCACACATGTGGTAAAGCATAAATCATATGCCTCAAAGACTCAAATCATCAAATCACTGTTTGAGAATCATAGAAAAGTATGAATGAAATCACCTACCTCAGTATCGCAATATCGCTAAAAATCACATATCCAATATCAAGGTGTATGCCCTGATGTACCTGTCAGGACATAAATCATGTCATGGTTAACAAATATAACTAAAATCTAAAGCCTGCTCATCTATTGATCAGCTCGATCTAAATCATTTAATAGCATTTCGTAGTTTCACTACTAAAAAGTTACTCTAAACTAGATTTTTATCCTAAATCTAGGTCCGCCTTGTCAAGACGATCACAACGCCTCTTTTGGATTGTGATTCGGACCTCTGTAGCTCCTAAAATCAAGGTTTAAAGGCAAAAAGGGTAAAAAAAGATCAAAATCCCGCAAACGGGGCCCGCCGCACGCGCAATGCGTGTCAGGTGCTTTTGTGGAAGCGCTCTGCGTCAGAACCGTCTCTGGGCAGCAGGCGCTTCTGTGGAAGCGCTCTGCGTGTGGGGGACGGAATAGCGCACGTGGTGCGTTCCAGCCCCTCCACGTGACGTGCACGAGTCGCACCACGTGCCCCAGCGCGTGGCGCACCCTCATCGCGCCACGTGGCGCTCCCTCAGCCATGTAATTCTTCCTGTTCCGATTGCCGTCGCTGGAAACGACGACCGGACTGGTTTGCCGTCGCCGACGACCCTAGGAGCTCCGTTTTTTGTGATTTTTACACCCCAATGTCTGGTTTTTCACGTACATTCTATTTCCACCATTCATTCTCCCAAATCTTTCCTAAATCTAGCGTTTTTTCACGCTTTTTATTTCGTTTTCAAAAACTCCCGTATTATTTTTTTTTTTTTCTGTTTTCGGTGTTCTTAGCCATCCGATTGTCACGAAATTTTGTGGGTTCTTTCCTCTCCTCATCATACACAATATGAACGGTCCAGATCTAAATCTGACACCGTCTCATCCAAATTTTTTAGGAAAATCAGTACGCACAGATTTTTGCAAAAACTTAAGTTTTCATGTCATTTTTCGGTGTTTACAGGTAATTAAACGTTGAAATTAACACAAAAGGGAAGGGTAGAGTGATCCTACCTCGTTCCCGGCTGTTCAATGGTGGCAAAATCCGCCTCCCTAGTGCGTGATGGTCCACGTGAAACAGAGAGACTTGAGAGAGAGGAGAGTGCGTTTTGAGCACTCTCTCTCTTCTCCTTACCTTATATCATTTTTTTTATAATCAAAATGTTACAACTACAATTTGCCAACTGAGATATGACTCCATGTAAACTGCAATTCGGACTAAACACTCGATATGGTAGTTATGAACTTGTAATAGTCCAATTCACTCGCTATTTGGATCACTGGGAAACCGAAATATATGCTATAATTGATGGTTCAGATCTTATAACCTTGCCTATTACCTAGAAGTAGGTGGGCCTCATTGCTAAGAAGGTGGAACCCACTTTCATCCCTATTTGATGAATGACTTTGGTATTTTAGCGGTACCAAATTTCAAATGATTTTAAGTTATTGTGTTTCGAGTATGACACCAACCTCACTCTAGCTTACTGGTTGGAGTAGGCGTTCCTTGACCCAAAGGTTCACCCTTCGAGGATTGGTACCGGAAGAAAATCCACAGTGCAGCCTCCGATGAGGCATAATTTGAGGTATTCTAAAATACCTCTACTTTTTTTATGTTATGTATGAATTTACACCACTAAACTTGCATACTCACTTTTCAATTTCCCTTTTGTAAGGCTTGATTTTGCTTTCAATTTCCCCACTTTGTATTGAAAATCCATTTCCGGTAAGCTTTTCTTCTTTCGTTTCAACATGCCGCCTCCTCGATCTTCGAATTCCAGAACAAATTTTATCTGAAAAATTCCTTCCTCCTTGCGTCAATAATCCACGGTCTTTCTGATAATTTATTTGCAGGTGAATTTTCCTAGATCGTTGATGCTACTAATGCAATTTTCTTTTCCTTTTCTTCTTTTTTTTTTTTATAGAGAGATTGAATTGATAGATCCGTGCAGGCCGAATTTAATGATCTGAGGCTCATACATGTCTCTAGCATGATTCTTCAATAAATTTCTCTGTTCTGGCGCTCTGCAGCTGCTGCTGCTGCTTCTGCTGAAATCTGTGCTTTTACAGTCGTTGCGTCTGATTAGCTGAGAAGTTATTTATGGTGACGGATTTGATGGCGAAAGCTTGAAATCGTTTGTTCTTTTCTTCTCTTGTTGTATTGCTAGAGATGGAGATGGAGGATACGACATGGAAGGTGGAGGATTATGAAGCGGTGGAACAGATCGGAAGAGGAGCTTTCTGATAGGGTCAGATCGCTAATCAGATTACATATCAGGGCCTTCTCTCACACCTCTCACCTCTCACCTCTCTCAGTTCTTTTTATAGCAATTATAAGTGTGCGCACGTCAAAAATTGCAGATAGTAAAGTCTCAATCTAAGGCACTGCTGGCCGTCAATATTGAATTCCGGTGACGTCGACGAATTTGAAATGTCGGTTTATACTTACATGGGTATAGATCATAGCAGGTTCACCCAACACTTTTGGAAATGCGCTTCTCGTGGTCCATAAGACCGAGAAGAAGTAATTTTCTTCAATTTCTGATTCTCATCAACGAATTGTTTCTGCAATCTCTCTCTTTGTTGAATCATTTCTTCTGTTTCGTAGAATAGTAGAAGGGGATGGTCTCCCTGTTCCTCTGCATTTCGAGTTGTACTAGGAAATTACCAAATTTTCATGTCATGTTTAGACGAGAACACTGTGTGACAACCTTATGAGAAGGGTATTTGCGTCATTCCAAATGCACAAGAATGGTTTTGTATTCGGAAAATGATATTGGCACCCCTTTTACTTTTTGAATATTCTTATTTCCTGTTAACTTGAGATTTGAATAAACTATATACGTTTTGAAGAAGATCCGATTGGCCAAGAAAACGGAGAAATTCAAACGAACGGCGAATCAAGAGGTATTCATGCTCAATTTTCATGTACTCCTTATCTTCCTGTGTCTTCCCCCTTGCTCTCTGAGCTGAATTGAAACTGTGTTGGTTGGTTCGTAGATGGCCTTGATTGCTAAACTAAGCAACCCATATATAGCGGAGTACAAAGAAGCATGGCTGGAAAAGGTAAGTTTTCCCCCTTTTTTTTTCATATGATCTCGGATAAGCTATAGCTTGAGCAAGTACAATCCAATACACAAGTACCAGAGATTGCAAACTTCCATTCTAAATTTCTCTTAGTTAAGAGCTCAAGAGATAATTACCAATTAAATAGGAAATAATGGTGTGGAAGTAGCACCAAGGCGGGAAATGTGGGCGAGCTTGGTTGGATCAGAATAGAGATGTCAAGCGGATTTGTTCATGGCACAAAATTGCATCGCCATACCCTCCAATCCAATACCAAAGCCAACCTACAGTGAGGAGGACCACCATGATTGAATGAATCAGTGTAGGTTGATCTCGTCTTCACATCAACACCCCATGTCTCTGTGCGAGCAGCCAGAAACTCAGGCATGTGAACACGCTGAGGGTATCTCCTCGCCCACAATAAACACATCAAGAGAGTTGTGCATGCTGGATCATTGTCACATGGCATGGTTTAGAATGGTCAGTAGACAGCCGATGGCTGCTGACGAAGAGTATAGAACTCACTGTCAAACTTCGCCAGAACAAGCTGACCCAACTTCCTATTTCTGTATTTAGGTCGCCCATAGGATCAACTTCTACTTCGTCTTCCTTGAGCATTTGGCCCCTTCTTGGAACCCAAGTCACAGAGTATTCTTCAGAAACTTCCAAGGTCTAAAATGGATACTGCTTTCCAATTGCATCAAGTTCTGCCTTGCATTTCTCATTCAATATTTCCAATATCCCACACAAATTAGCTGTCCACAATGTCCATTACCTCAAAATAGTGCTCTTTAATCTCATTTCAACATCAAGGCCTACGAATTCACACAAATGCCCGTTAGGAATCTTCAGCTCTGAAAAAAGGACCACTTTCGGAAATACAGCAAACCAACACGTTGCCATTTGCCTGTGATGCTGCGGTGACTGCTCCAAGCAAGCAGGCTGCCCTTGGTACTCTATTTTAGAAACAGCTGGTCCACATTCACTAGATCGTCCTATTAATTTTCGTGTATCGATCTCAATGGAAACTTCCTTTAGTAATAGCTTCCTGAATATGTTTCCAACTTGAAATAAAAGTCCCTTGATTAGCAGGAGTGCAAGTGAAGAAATTTGCAATTTAATTGTGTGCCGCGGTTAAGAAAGACCGGGAACAACTACTCCATCCTGCCTAGCTGCTTCTTGAATCTCTTTTTCACGTCGAGCTGCATCCTAATGTTAACACGGTAAATTTTTCTTACTTGTACTTCCACCTGTCTCTTCAACATCAGCAAGGGTTTCTATTCAATCCAGCTGAGTTCCACTTACAAGTTCTGCAATCTCAGTTAAAACACACTGAACAGTAGAACTTTGTTCTCTCAGAACCAAAAATGCCATGTTCTTACCAACTAGTCTGCTTGTGTGAACCCATCCATAAATTGAAACTTCCTTCCCCTTGAATTATTCCTTCAAAACCGGATTTCTGTCCATTTTTCGGAGTGATTACTTTGAATTGGAGATCATTGAGAAGAACATGTTGACAGAAATTTGCAGAAAGTAGATTAATTTTGACAATGGATGACCATTGCTTTTTCTACTTTGATGGCGTCTTTTTTGGATACTTTCTTGTGTGAGGTTTTTTATTCTTCTGCTAGAGAAAGGTCATTTTAGAGAGTATATATGACCGGGGGTTGCTTCTATGTCAATTAGATGCAACTCTAAAGAGGAGCCCAATGACCTTCAGGGCTGGCTACCCAAATGTTGATCAGACCTATACAAGTGCTGGCACTGACAGTGGAAGTTCTATGGCTCGAATAACCAGTGCCACATAGCAACACCATGGCCTGCAACACGCTACTACATGTTTCAACGACATTACTGAACGTTTGTTTTTACCTTTTGCTTGTGGGGTTGTTACATATGCATCGTGACCAGCTATTGTAAAGGAGGAGACATTAAGTCATGCTGTAAATTTTCTTGTCATTTTCTTCTCTTTTTCCATTACAATTGAAGATTTTTACGAAGTAGCCCACAAACACCTATATCTACTACACATATCCTAATTAGTTAGAGGATGCTGACCTTGAACCCCAACCTAATGTTGTTGGAGGAGAAGCCTTTTTGATGGCTACTAAGATATTCCTGCAAATTGAAAATTAAAGAGTTATCCAACGGGTGCAATTTCATATACAGCCATCGATCTGATGCTCCAAATCCAGATCCACCAGCGTAGATTCTGTGTTGCAGTAGTTAAATAGGAATAGTGCCACTCATTTTATAGCAAGAACAAAGCAATATCTAAATTTATAATCTTTTTGCATGTCCGGGCTGAGGTGATAAAGAAGGCGCTTGGAGCTTTCTTTCCGGAGGAGGTAAGGAGCCGGGACAGACACGTATAGTTGATTCCTCACAACGTACTCATCCAGCTCTAACATGCATCTGATGCGCATGGTTTGTGTTCACCATCTTCAGAAGCTTTGCAAATGGCTAACGCAACTGCTGCTAGCCGTGGACTACCTCCACTCTAACCATGTTCTCATAGAGATAAAAAGGCAGCCCCATTGCACAAAGCTCCCACGTATACGGGGTCAGGAAAAGGGCGGACCACAGGGGCCAACAGTAGGCAGCCTTACCTTGCATTTTGCAAGAGGCTTTTTCCACGCCTTGAACCCGTGACCTCAAGGTCATACAGTGTTCTCCATAGAGATCTTAAGGTAATTGTAACTCTCATACTAACTTTCATATTTGTTAATACAAATCACTCTAGATAAAGGTGGAGATTAGTCTTTGACGTTGTTGTGAGTGTCTTGAGAACTGGGCGGACACTGTAACATGTACCGATTATCCATGGAGTTTAGTCCATCCGTGAATTTTTTCACTAGGTTAAGGTTTTTAAGGCTGATTCCTAATTTGATCTCAGTTTTGATTGCAGTGCTCCAACATATTCCTCACAAAGGATAATGACGTCCGTCTGGGTAGAGAAAGTTCAACTCCCATACGTACATTATAGATGTTTTCATAAATTGGTTTCCATTATTTGCTCAAGAATGCTTGCATCCATGGAATGCAGGTGACTTTGGACTGGCAAGGTTACTCAATACAGATGATCTGCAAACTCGGTATGAATCATTCGCATGGTTGCTATTCTTTTCCTTCAAGAAGGTACTGTTCAAAGAAAAATGGTTAACACCCTCTCCAACTATCCGAGCCTAGGACTATCCAGCTACATGGTATAGCTTTGAATAGATACCACATACGCCCTTTAAGACTGAAAATTTGGGGTGTAATTTAGAAAAGCCAAATGCACACATGCCTACTCAAACGAGGACAGAATGGAATCCTTTCTCAGGGACCGCAAGCATATCCGAGATTTACCAGAACCTTCGGACCATGAAACTCCAATCATGTTTATGAATAGAGAAAGACCATGAGGTTTGGTTAAGTTTAGAGAAATTTCTGTATCAAGTTATTGAGATTTGGTGTTACACACCAACCTAGTTCACAAAAGAGATCAAAGGCTGGAATCCATAGAGATGAACTCAAATTCTGGATGGAAATGTGGAGTTTCCATGATCTTCAGGACAACAACCTCTCAATATCTGCTAGGAAACATGAGTCTTCTTCTGCTTCATGCACTAGCACGCTTCTCCAAGTCATGACAGTAACACGTTAGAAGTTCCGAAACAATGTTTCCACACCAACCACTTCCATTGGTAATTAGACTAAATTAGCTGCATATTATATAGTAGAGTAAATAAAAACGTGAAGAACCTGGACATTTGAGCTACAAAGAAAATAATTTTACAGTCTGAACAGGGAAGAGGCTCAGAACTACCAAAATGAGCATGGTTCTATAAGTGAAATGCCTGTGCTGACCATAGTTACATGACTCCCATTACTAACTGAATTAGATGTACCGAGATATTTATATTGAGTTGTGCAGTCAAGACATTTTTATTTTTATTTTGTGCATGATATACTTGACCTTTTGAAGATACGGTTAACTTTATTGCTGGTAGAGGCTGCAACCTGATGTCCACGCCTCAAGATATCTATTTCCTAACTAATGAGTTTCAGGTTGCTGTATGTTTGAAATTGCTGCACACAGGCCCGCATTCAAAGCTCCTGTAAGTCCTCACTCAGGCTCTATAAAGTTCTTAAAATGAAGTGTCATTTTGGGTTATGATAAAATGAAAAGTGAACTGACTTTCATCCACCTCCCGAACAGGACATGGCTGGACTAGTGAGCAAGATAAACAGATCTTCCATTTCTCCACTCCCCACCATCTACTCTCCTGGGCTGTAAGCTTTTACTCCTTCAAGGTTCCAAATAAGTTTAGTCCCATAATACTGCAATCCGCTCAGAAGGAAGAGGTTGATGTTGATTACTCTTTTCTAAATGACATGAAGACGTTGGTCTTTTAGTCTAATTATGATCATGTGGTAGTTACTTATCTAATCCCCAAGCTATCAGTTTGATTGCAGTAACAGAGTACTAATTGGGATGTTTCTGCATTTCAGGAAGCAGTTGATAAAGCACATGCTAAGGAAAACCCAGAACACCGGCCAACTGTGAGTTTGAACAGCACACAGTATTTAATCAATTTGAATCCAACAACCTGTACTAATACGTAGCTTCCTATTAGGCCATCAAGCTATTAAGGAACCCCTATTTAGAGCCATACATTGCTGGATGTTGCAATGCTTCTCCTTTTTCGCGTCCAATAAAGCATGCAACCAATTCAAAGGAGAAACCAGCAAGATGCTGGTCTCGTAGTCAGTCTAGTAGTGACAAAGCAGCAGCAACAAATCAAGACAAGATCCAGAACCACAGACAGGAAGCATAGGCTCCATAACAGGAAATACTGATATAGACCCAAGAAGTGGGCCTGGATGGAACATTTCAGCACCTTCTGCTCCCAGTGCTGACAATGACGAGACCAAGATGGTTGATGCCAGTAGCTGTTCCACGCAAGGAATAAGATCCAATAAAAGTCTAAAAGCAGAGCTTACTGATGGAACGTCTTCTATTAACAACAGAAATGAAGAAACCCAACCTGATACTGTCCAACTTGAGAAAAGCACAGAATCTGAACTTCTCTCGGGTTCAACAGCTGTTCTAAACCAGCACAGTGAAGAAGAAAAACCAACTATGTGCCGTAAATGTTCTCAACAAGTGGAAGAGGCTTATGTTAAACGTGAAACCACAGATAACATGTCAACAATGCTTCCCCTACCCATTCCAAATGGAGCTTGTGACAATGGTGCTAGTGCAAGCCATCAGGAAAGGGAAATATGAGCTGAAGATCAAACAGGTAATTGACTTGATAAGATGTTGACTCCAGCTTTACAAATTGCTGGTTGTGAAGATGAATGGGCAGTCAATACACCTATTTTGCATACTTCACAGCAAGCAGAAAAATCAAATACAGCCCCTATAAGTGCGCCAGTGGATGGCATATCATCTACAAAGATACAATCATTCTTTCATAGAAAGGAAGGCTCTAAGGAGGCCATCAGTAACCCAGATGAAATTGGTGGCAACACTGAGGATACCCCATCAGTGAGTACACTTGCTGTTCTCCATGGAGATGAAAATCATGCAGAGTGGGATAATCTCAGCTGCTTCCAGCAGAGGGCTGATGCTCTGGAGTCTTTGCTTGAACTATGTGCACAGATACTTCAGCAGGAAAGACTGGAGGAGCTTGCTGGTGTACTCGGACCATTTGGGAGAGAAGCTTTCTCATCTAGAGAAACGGCAATCTGGTTGACAAAGAGTCTCATGTCTACACCCAAATGTGGAGGTGGGGCACAAATCCAGTAGTCCCAGAACACCCCGAACAGTAGCCTACCCAGTTTTCTATACTTAAATTAAAGAGTTACCTCATTCCTGTATAGAGCATCTCAGCAACAACCTGTAGTTTGCCCTTTTGTAAAGAAGCATATGATTGTTTATTTGATTTTTTCCATTGCCCATGCAAAAGAAGAAACTAAAGTCATATAATGAAACTGGACATGAGAGCCAAGTCCCATCCAGCATGAGCAGAGTAAGTTCAAGTCAAACAGAACAACTTTTTTTCCTATCTTTAACTTCTGAAGCCACAATTCTTCAGTTTCCTTTTAGCAGAAACCAAAAAGCAACTAAACAACAACGAATAGCCAAATCATCTAAAAAGTGGGACAGATTTAATGGAAATGGATTAGACCATGCAATTACATGGGTAGAGAACATACTATGGGTTCGGTGCAAATGTATTTGGGGTTCAACTTGCATACCACCAAATTGCATTTCAGATAGCAAAGGTGCACACAAATTGGTTTCTCTTCAACAATGGATCGTAATTGAGCACTAAAAGTGAATGCACACGATAACAGCTGAAGTCCACATGGAGAAATGACTCTATAACTTAGGATCCAACAGCCTTCACAGAAATAAATTATCTTGTTATGAACAAACAAGCATTGCTGTAGTAAATCTCATCAGTTAATCTAGAAAATAATCCACGTCTTATTTCTCTGATTTGGGACATTCAAATAACTAGTTTCCACTGTCCTCAACGCAAGCCCCATCATTCGAATTACTATGAACAATATGTATAAGCATCCAATCAAGAATTATGGAACTCTAATAGACATTTAATTTTTAAACATGAAATAAAAATAAGAATTACAGCTGCAAAGCTGAGAAAAATCATTCCAGATATATTTCGTCTTCAATTATATAAGCTAATGATTCATGGTCGAATAAATAGCAAACAACAAGCCACTGGCCATACCCCCAACACAAAAGAAGGAAATAACACGAACTCTCGCAAACAAGAGATTCAAACACTTGGATATCTGAAGACTTCTAGTTAAAATCTGCAACCGACCTTGTTCTTCCATTTTCCCATAGAAGATCATCGGCTTGATCGTCCTCCTCAGCATAAACGCTAATGAGAAGGGGAAGGCAAAGGCTGCAAAACTCTGAATTGATACTTCAGTGACTGGAGAAGATTGAGTTTTGTAAGCAATCCAAGCTCCACATCCAAGCTGGAATAGACCCAGAAGTGCAACAGATTTGCTAAGACTATACATTGTCTTTTGAAGGTTTTCTAAAACCTTTCTTGTCTCTTCAGCAAGTGCCGATACGTCACGTTCAACTGTTGGCCCCAAAATCTCTTGATGTTGGAAATGTGGGTTTTGGCTTGGATGATGAGATTGTTGGGTATCTGAACGGGGTTTTTCTTCTGCTGGTGTTTGGGCAGAAGTTGAGTAAAACTTGAACAGATTTGAGTCAGGAAAACTGAGTTGTTCATGTGACAGTGTATGAGACTTGATAATAGTAGAAGCAGAGTAAGCTCTGATGAAACTCAGATTAGGGTTTATGGGTTTTGTTTCTGAGGGCGTTTGGGCTGTATTTGGATGAGTTTTGGACGAATCAGGATTTGCTTTTAAGGGGTCATGATGGTACAGTGTTTGAGATTTCACAGAAAGGGGTGAGTTTGAATACGACATGATGAAACTGAGACATGGCTTCATGGAATTAGGGTTGGGTTTTTGAGAAATGAGATGGCTTGTAAATGCAGAGGAAGAAGAGAACGAGGACTTAGCAAGTAGATTATGGGTCACTCTACGAGAAAGAATGGAGGCGGCCATTTCTCTCTTCCTCGCTCTGCTCGTCTGTGATTCTGTGGCAAGAGATCACAAGCTCGTTTGTATAAAAATCAAGTTCCTTTTGTCTCAAGAAACGTTGCTAAGTTGGGCAGGATGGAGCGGCTCTTGTAAGGTAAAAGATGGGCCCAACTTGCTCGGATGGTCAAAATTCATCTGCTACTCCCAGCAATTGCACGGCGAGATCGAATATATCGCCCTGTTCATCAAATGCACTTCTCTGGCCATTTCCACATGGTGATTATTGAATCAGTTAATCACTTTATCTGATAGGTGACAACGTGTGGATCTCATTGATGTTAATTTTACCTTGATGAGATATTCCCTCGACCCTTGATCCATCAAAATTCAACCCTTTGATTTCTACTGAAATTGTTTTTGTTCTTGGAGATGGCATTGATAGAGAGAGATTAACCTATCATTCTCTTGAGCCTTACTTGTTCAGTTATCTTGTCTCTGCCATTGGCATTTGACAGCCTTCAAGTAATTTAAGTTAATATTTTCAGGGCTGGTAGCACCAGGGTGCAAGATAACATCCACTTGGTGATTGGTCGTCTAATGCATGGACCAAGGTTATCGTTTCCTCTTCTTCTTTTTTAGATTTTTGCTCAAACTTTCCCCTGCTCTCCAAATCACGGGGCTCCTAGTAGAGGCCTAAAGTACAAGTCGGCTTGTTATTTGGATGATCATAAACATTTATCTAGTTGGTGTGTTATTTGGATGATCACAGCCATTTATCTAGTTGGTGTGCTATAAATGAGAGACATACATAAGCTAACAACCATTTGATCATTATAATTCTTGATATGTGGTGGTTTTGATGGTGATGCATGTAAACCCTTGCTTTGTGCCCTTTTTAACGGTTATTTTGAAAGCCAGAATAACAGATTAGGATTAGGCTGTAATTGTGCTACATCAGTCTTCCAGTACTAGGGGATGAATGACTTGGATCATTGAGGAAGAGCGTCGTAGCTACTAGTCTTGTTTACGTTTTTTAGGAGAAATTATGTCCATCCACTGCACAGGAACACTTCGGCAACATAAGGACCAAGATTTTCTTCAAATTGACTACTGAATCCGAGCCTGATAGTTTTTAGATCTAAGCTATTTATCATGTTCTTAGTATAAAAAATAGGCAACCCAACAAAACATTAATCCATTTGAATGGTTCTAGCTATTTTTTTTAGTCTTCTAAAAATTTAATAATAGTCGATAGTTTTACTATGACAACATGAGGTAAAAGCATCTGAGGAATGTCTTACATCTATAAGCCACAGCTCCACCATCCTAATAAAAAGGGGCGGGTACTTCTTCTCTCTCAAAACCATTACAACTCTAGAAGATGCTAATAGAAACCGTTAGAGCTTTACTTTAATTTCGAGGCAAGAAATCATACAAAACAGGGGAGCCCATTGCATGAAGCTCCAGCTTATGCAGGGTCTGGAGAAGAGAGCCTTGGCGCAACCGTTGAATTGTCACAACAAAACCTAAAAACAAAAGCTAAAATCAAAGACTCCACGTGATAAGGGGACAGCCCCAACGGTTCCTTTATGCACGTGTAGGGGCCTTGAAGTCCTTCAACTTCATAAAGGCAATGGAGAGTGGTTCAAGCAAATAAGGAATATCTCCACTCTTTGTAAGGTCCAAGGGAAGCCCATTTAGCAGCATGGTGGTGCTATCAAGATTGCCATCTTTGGAGGTCAGGTGGTTATCGACCTAGTAGCTTGAGGTGGGTCTTAGTTCATGTCTGTGGCTGTGGAAATGGAGAATGAAGTTGAATTGGAAAGATTGATCGGCAGAAGAGTAATTCCTTTCCGTATAAGAGCAAATTACCCGTATGTTAGAACATTGAACGTCTTCGAAATCTTTTGGATGTTAGAATTACGAATACCCATGACATGCATTGATTGGATTTAGGAAGAAAAGGCTCAAAAGAAGATCCACAACACCTTATCCTTGGAACAATAAGAATATGTAGGCAAGTACGGTGAACCGCTGTGACTACTAAAAAGCACAGATGCCAAAGAAGAGCGCTGATCAAATGAAAAACCTGACTTGCAGAATAAGTTAACAGCTTCATTGAACAGTGAATTTCAGATGAATGATAGAAAAAACTATAAGCCAATCTCATAGAACTCACCTATAGAAATCAGCGTTCGGGACAAATGTGGTGGTATTAAGAAGACCGTAGTTCCTTGTGACCAAATGTTAATGTCAAACTAAAAGAATCTAAGTACCTGTCAACTCCCAAAAACTAAATTAGTTACTCAAGCATTGTTTATGAATGATGAAACTGTTTGGAATGAAAGGGCAGACTGAAATTGCCCCCACAATATCGAAGTAGAGATAGAATGATTAAGGACAAGCAGCCAAGGTTTTAGTGCTAATTTATCTATCTTTGACTCGATCTTATACCTCTTCGAGACAGTATAGTTAATGAAATCACGAGCATTGGATTAGTCCCAAGGACCACCCGAATGACCCTTTTTGGTTAGTTTCCTCGTCCCCTTATGTGCATTGAGCCCAAAGGTCACTAAAGGTCTGCAACAGTTGAAATTGAACAAGTTAATTTCTTCGCAAAACAGCCAAGTTGAACTCCTAACTTATTACGCAATGAGAACTATGAAACAAAATTTGTTAACCCCCACCAAGCAACCTACATATGAGTTTTTTGGGGAAAAGCACTTACCCAGAGTCTTTCAAGAAGTCTGAGATCTTATCCCATCTTTCCATGGTAAGGCAACCTCTACAAAAACTGAACGACCCAGTCGAATTGAGATGGAAGTTTTGGCACAAGTGAAATGAATTTCCAACCTTATATAACGTGGTCTCGCAATGACCCTCCAATCCTAATTCTCGAAGGATTGGAAACTGCACAAACATCAGAAACTAAATCAAGCCATATCAACTAACAAAGCAAATTTCTTATAAATAAAATTATCTATAATCAAGAAATAGTGACTGCACGTTAAAGCTGATCAATTTTTATGTACTCCTGAGTCTTAACTTTCAAGAAATATTTTGATTTCTTCACTTGCCTACCCTTGGCAGCTTTGGAGAGAATGGGGTTATCTAAATCCTGCAGTCACAAAATCCCAAGTTTATTCTCTCTTCATATCATCTATGATCAAGAATACATTGATATTTGACCAAATAAAACTAAACTACGCCATTCAAAATACATAAATACATAAAGCATATCTGCGTACAAAGGGTGAGGAGATGTTAAGAAGTTCGATACACAGAATAAGCCTGCTGAGAAGCCTGGGAAACTTCCAACACATTTCAGAACTTCCAACCCCGCATGCCTACCAAATTTGCTTTACATTATAGTGAAGATTTATATACATTAAAACTAAACATATATTATTAAAAATCACACTCGAGTCTTTTCTTGTCACCAACCAGTTGGTTGAAGTTAACTCGGCTCAAGTATTTTTGAGCCAACACCGAGTTTTCATGTTTCTAAGCTATGGTTGGAATGACAGACCTAAATCTTAACTCGTCTCACCGTATTTTGGAGTCAGCACCGAATTTTCATGTTTCTAAACTATGGTTGGAGTGATGGACCTGAATGAGGAAACTTATCAGTAGGAAAGGCTATCACCTAGTGAGTAAAACTTATTTTTTGTTCATCTAAAGTTTTGTGTGATGTGGCGGGTGCTACTCAAACTAAAAGAAAAATATTATAGGATGACCATGCTTTATGAATCAAAGTATTGCGCAGTTAAAGAACATCATGTTCATAAGATGAGCGTCACAAAAATGAGAATGTTAAGATGGATGAGTGATAAGATAAGAAAATATAGAATTAGAAATGAAAACATTAGAGGAAACTTAAGGGTAGTACAAATATGTAACGAAATGAAGGAGATTAGACTTAGATGGTTTCGACATGCCAAAGTAGACCCAAAACGGCACTGGTTAGAAGGAGTGAGGCAATGCAAGTAAAAGGTCAACCCAAAAGAACATGGATAGAAGTGGGGAGAAAAAATTTAAAAACTTTAGGATTAAATGAAGCCATGATACTTAATAGAGGAGAATAGAGGAATAAGATTCACGTGGCCAACACCTAATTAGGATAAAGTCTTGATGATAATGATGATACAACTTATACGTAAAGAAAATCATGTATTCACTAGGTAAGAAAAGAAAAACCTAGATTAAAAACATAAATATATATACCAAATTTAAAATGGAGGTATTTGCCCACTGACACATCCCGTAATTGCACTTTGTAGGAGGCCACCAGTCCAATGTTGCACTTACGAAGTTATCATCTGTTGTAGCAATAGTGCTTCCTGCTTTCACTGTTACAGTCACTTCATTGCCGAAACATTGAGAAAGCTACAAAGAAGGGAAAGAAGAGACATGCAAGGGGAGATTGGCGTGGTGCGATAGCTAGTAGGCATGATTCACCAACAAAGAGAAAGAAGCATATATATAGCAGAAAAGAAGAGTAAGATTCATAGTCTAACGGATAAACTAAAATCAAGGTTGGATTTGGAGAGATGCAAATGAAGAGAAATGCTATAATGGAGAGCTTGACCACGTGAGCCCACTTCAGAGGCCTTACCTGCTGTTGATCTGTGATTTCTACTACTTAGACATCTTGTAGTTGGAAATTTGTGCTGATTGGATGAGTCTAGCAAAAAATGTACTTATGATCATAGGAAGAATGGTTAGGAAGTACAAACAACAGCACTCATTGAACGACCAAAAACACTGTTGTTGGATGCTCGATTCGTCCAGTCCAATTGTTGTGGCTTTTGGTATATGAGATGCCCAGATTCAGTAAAATCTGATGAGAGAGATGGATCAACCAAAGGTGGAGCCATCGAACAAAAGTGTGTGCCTAGCGCTTCATATAGCATTCTTGTACTTGAAAGGAAATCTTGGTAACGTTTGTGAATAAGATTTTAAGTGAAAGTTAATGTGGATCTGGATAAGATTTTAAGTCTTTCTAATGTGGAAAGTTAACGTGGAAATGTTATCATTTTCCTCTATGAACACTTATAATCGGATGGTTGAGTGTTGATTGTTTAACTGCAAGTGCATGGGCTATTGTAGTGTAGCTTACGCAAGTACGGGTTGATTCCATGAGGACTTGATTTAAAATGATGGAGTTTTCAATAAAATTCAATTAATAAAAGAATCAAAACAAAGAATATAACAAAATTTAATTAACAATAAAATAAAATTCATATTTATTCAATTGTTGCAATGTATACAATTATTTATTTCAAAAACACAGAAAATGCAACAAAATAATCAATCATAGATAAGCTTGTTCTGGATTGCACTGTCCATGAATAGTCAAAATGTAAATAAAATAAAACCTGAATAGCACAGGGACATAGATGTAATTAAAGTGAGGACACAAATGGAATTAGACTGAGGACACAGATGAAATTTCAGACAAAGGACCCAGATGGAATTACTTTGAGGATACATTGGGAATTTCTGAGTTCTTTTAAGAGCAGATCTGTAATTTTTTGGGGTTCTGGTTTTAAATGAAAAACCAGGAAAACGTGGAGTTCGAGGAGGAAGAGGAGAGAAGAAGAGAAGGAAGAAAGGACAGCCGCTGGGAATGGAAACCCAGTTTGGGTTTCCAGTCTTGGACTGTCCGGTGAAGAGAAGGAGATAGGCTGGTCGGAGGAGAAGAGGAGAGGGAAAAAGAAGGAGAAGAAAAGGAGATGGGAGAAAACCGGAAGAGAAGATGGAGAAGAATGGAAACGTGGGAGGAAACCTGACTTGGCTTTCCGTCCCTTGGCCGTCCGACTTGGAGAAGAAGGGAAGAAAGTGGCCGGAGAAGAAGAGGAGTGGGAAAGGAAAAGAAAGAGGAGAGGAAGGAATCGGGAGAAAACCCGCTCTCTACGGCGATGGAGCTGGAGAGAGAGAGAAGTGGAAAAGGAGAAGAAGAGGGGGTGCGACAGGTTGGACTGAGAAACGGGAAGAGAAAGGAGTGAGAGAGATAAACAGATGGGAAGAGAGAGGGCGCAGCGTGTTGGGGAGAAAAGGAGAAGGAGATACTGAGGGGGAAAGATAAAGAAAGGAGGAGGGAGATGTGGGAGCGAAGAGAGAGGGCCAGCCCAGCCTCCCAACGGAAAACCATCCTCTTGGGGAGAGGAGAACTCAAGTATAAGAAGAGAGAGAGAGAGAGAGAGAGAGAGAGAGAGAGAGAGAGAGAGAGAGAGAGAGAGAGAGAGAGAGAGAGAGAGTGCGGTCCACTAACTTTTTGGTCTTGCTAGAACTCTGGCTTCAGCTTTCTTCTATTCTAAGACTCTTCAAAGTCTTCTTTTTTTTTCATAAAACTTTATCTGATCTCCATCTAATATCCTTGATTCGATCTGGAGCGTTCATGCCTGAGTTGACTAATCTGCAATGCACATGACCCAATTATCACAATCTAAACCGTTCATTAGCTTTAATAATCATCTAACCACTAAAATTTAAAATTCAACGGTTGGATGACCAATTAAAGCTAAAATAAAATATTTAATGTAAAATTTTAAAATTAATAGTCTAGATACTCTAATTAAATACTATATTAGGGGTATTTTGATCAAAATTAAACACTTAACATTGAGGTTTTTCCCATCTTACATGAGGCATGCAATTCCTTGTATACAATCGATAAGGATTTGGAACAAAATCTCTATCATAACTCAAACACATCAAGGCTCACCGTCTCCTAATGCAACTCAGTGAGCTCATGGAGATATCAAGTGAACAAGTGTTGGGTTTGGTGTACTTATTGCATTATTATCTCCGAGTCAAGGTTAAGTCCTTTGTCACTCTGTCAATGTCTACAACCTGCAGAGGCATTGTTGGAACTTTTTATTGACTTTTATTACGATATTTTAACTTTTAAAAGATATCCAGTGGGATTCAATTCTTTTCACCATTTTATCATTCTATTAACATTAATTAAGACAGAACAGCTTTTTAACCATTAATTCGTAACATTATACAAAAAAGGCGGCCTTGATGCACAAAGCACCGGTGTATGTAGGGTCCAAAGAAAGGGTGGACTAGAAGGGTAATTTTCTCTTTCATAAACTAAAGAGAGGTTTTAATTACAAAATTAGTCTATAAAGGATGATTGGGCAGTGGCACAAGGAGTAGTTTCTCATCTGGTGACCAGGTTCGAAGTGTGCATGTGGTTTGTGTCTGTGTACTCTCCAAAGAAAAAAAGTAAAAGAAAAAAGGAGTATTTCTCCTCCCATTCTAAAACTCTAAAATACATAAGAAATTATTTATCTCTTTCTTGCATTTCTTCTCTGAAATGTTGATTATCAATGCAATTTCTTTGAGTAATATCTTGCTCCTGCTTCGGAGAGCTACTGTTTAACTAGTAATATAGTGAACGGGCAAATGAGATAGTCATCTTCTCTAATTTTCTTTAGATTTGTTCACGTTGAGTAGTTAATATTCTGATTTTGTTATTGCCACTAATTTGTGATTACAGATATTAAGTACGGTAGAGATGACCTAAGTGGGATCATATTCGTCATCTTTGCGTCTCCTTGGTCTTAACCGCTGTTCTTCATGGAAAATGGATAGGTTGGAAAGTTCAAAATAGATAGCAGAACCTTGCACAGTGGGTTAACGACACCGGAACAAGAGTAGTTTTGGGTATTGTGCAATGATGGACTTGTGCATACACATTATGACAGTTTTGATGTTCTGCAAGTTCATTGATTTTTATTAAAAATCCATTTCACCGTGGGCCTGGAGAGTTTCACCTAGATCCTGGTGGTATAGTCCGCGTACTCGATCACTTTGTCCTTTGAGAAATTTTGCATGCCTAGTCGTTCAATTATCTTATCTCTCTCTCTCTCTCTCGTTGACAGTCATGGGAGATAACCAAAATTATTACTGTGATATTGTTGAACAACATTAGAATTGTCATCGTGTGACTTTGAGGTCACGGGTTCAAGGCGTGAAAACAACCTCTTGTAAAATGCAAAATAAGACTGTATACTATTGACCTTTATAGTCCATCCCTTCCGTAGACTTTGCATATGCAAGAACTTTGTGCACCGAAACTGCCTTTTTGTTGTTGAAAAGGACTGCTGGCAAGGCACTTTTCCAACCAACTCGGTAAGAAGTACATTCTTTTGGAGCCGAATGGAAAATCTATGTATGTGTTGATTCATATGCAACCATACAGCTTGCACCACGAATGGCTTGTGACTAATCAACATGGTCTTAGTTCCATGCCAAATGGATAATTCCTCACAAACCAATGGTCTACAATTTCGAGGCAAATCCTGTAAGGGCTTTTCTTTCCTTTGAAAGTTATAATATTTTATTTCTACTAGGATTAACCTCACAATGTTCTAGGACTGTCCAATCAAAGGAAAATACGTGCCAATGGGAAGGGCTTGTCACTGTTTGTCATGCATTGGGTTATGCCGATGTGGCATGTCTAGCCTCAAAAAATGCACTTTCTCCTTGAGCAAGCAAGTGAACTTCTCATTGTTTAACTTCCCTTAGTTATTGGTCATGATATTAACATTGGAGGCCAAATATATGCCCCAAGGTTTCCCTTTAAATCAGCAAATACACCTTTTCCACACCGTGATAATTGAATCCGTTAATCTACTGGCGATTTTACCTTGATGGGATAATCCTAGATCTTTGATTCATAAGCCATACATATGTTCCTCTGTCAAAAGTTAAACCTTTGGTTTCAATTGGACTTCTCTTCTCCATGGGAATTGGGATATCGTGATCAATCTTGACTAGAAATTCATTTGGCTATGAGTATGGGGAGATTTGTAGGCAAATCTCTTTATGGAACGGGCATATTTACAAAGCCTACTTGTTGAATTATCTTGTCTGTCATTGTCACACTGAAATATTTGATGAATTCTTTAAGAACCAATAACCGAAGGCTTTAGAGCTGTTTTCCCCATGTTAATTAATTTTTTGTTTAACTATTATTAAGAGGATGAGTGATAACAGTAGACCTGATAACTTGGGACTCCTTTCAAGCTATTGTTGATCAGATGGGAAAACCAAAACCAGCATGGCAAGCACTTCCCCAAGTATGGATCAAGCTTGACTGTGACGGATGTAGTCCTGGCATCAGGCCTCGCAGGAATCGGCGGAGTGATTAGGAATGCTGAGAGTTCTATAATTACTGAATTTTCAGGCTCAGCAGGATCAGTTGATGCAAACGAAGCAGAAATTCTTGTAAGGAGACAAGGTATACTCATCATAACTAAGAATATACATGAACCGTGTATCATTGAAGGTGATTCGGCCAATGTTACAAAATGGATGAAG
The DNA here is from genome assembly GCA_035236585.1 of Warburgia ugandensis. NCBI lineage: Eukaryota > Viridiplantae > Streptophyta > Magnoliopsida > Canellales > Canellaceae > Warburgia > Warburgia ugandensis. Next base: position 6,427,383 of record CP141133.1, read on the forward strand.
CATTCAACCAAATGTTCCACGGAAACGTGTGTGTGGTTCGTGAGATTAATTGGTTCCTAAAGAATAAGGAGTGTAAGAACGTTCACACACGTACAGCGGCGAGTTCAGCGGACAATGAAAGGGCCAAGGAGGGCATTAATAGAGAACCTTTGGCGGAAAGTGCTCAACCAGGAAGTTGTTGGGTAATATTTTCTTGATGTGCGATGGTGAAATTGTGCTTTTCGCCAATTTTCCCACCTCTTGATTAGGTTGTATGGCTTGATTTTGGCATCCCTTATGGTATTCATAAAGCCAATTAATCTTTTCAAAAGAAAAATGTATCAATCAATGTTGTGATCAAATTGACCAGCTACTTAATGAACTACTAGCAACTTCGAGATCAGCAAGACAACCCCAATCCACGTAGTTAGATTATGCGATCCCTGTTTACGAAACTATAACCAATTTCTAGAAACTTTACCCCAGAAAATTCAAGTTTTAACATAACCATTTCAAAAGTCAAGTAGAGAGGGCTAGTAGAAACTGTTCCTCAATGACATCAAGTCTTGACATATGACAATATATCTGTAATAACTCTAATTTTTAAATTCTATTTCACATAATTTCTAAGTTATTTTTTAATAAAATGCAAATTTTAAAATTAATAAATAAAGAGCCAAGTAGATTTTACTTGAGCTAATCATGATCTTTAATTACATAGAATCACGGCCTCGGATTTTGGGGTTTGAAAGCTTGGTATCAAGGCGAGGCCGTAGATCATTTCTAAAAAAAGCTTGTTTTGTGACGGAATTACCGTAGATAGAAGACATGCTGTGCTTTGTGCCTTTTTGAATTGCAAGGATTTAGAGTTGATGATTGTCTCCTTGATTAATTGGTTAACTGGCTCTACTAATTGACATTTAGACAAATACAAGCATGGTAGAGACCAAGAGTAGTGACTGGAATTCTCGAGGGCATTGTGTACACATGATCTAGTCTAGGATGCTACAAAACAGATGTCTTAGGCAATTACTGAAGCCATCAACAAGGGATATGGAGTTTAATCCCTAGTTGCACGAGCCCCATGAGCTTGTAGAAAGAGTGTAAGTAATGAAACACTTGCCCTGTGAGTTTAGAAAGTTGAAACCACCAAAGTTTGATGGGATGCCAAATCCCACAGAGACAGAGGATTGGTTAGAGTAGATATAAAGGATCTTTGAGGTACTAATATTATTGAAGATTTGAAGGTAAGGATGACCACTTTTCAATTCACAGGATGGGCTACTCACTGGTAGCAGATAGCAAAAGGTGTAGGAACAGATGAGGAATGGACTTGAAAACTCTTTAAGGAGGCTTTTTCTAGAAAAATATTTTTCTACTACATGGAGAGATGCAAATGTGGACGAGTTCTTGAGGGCCACACATGTGACATGACTATGGAATAGTATGATACTAGGTTTGACTATTTGTTATGATATGCTCCATTGATGATCCCAACTTCTAGGGATAAGGCTTATCATTTTATTTAGACTAAGGCATTCCATTCAATATAGCTTTGTATCCTTCAAGTTGGAAGATTATGTGAAGGTTGTAGATAGAGCGTAGCTGATTGAGCATAATTAGAATAGTGAAAAAAGTTAGATATTTTTTTATCAAAAATCAAGTAATTAACCAAAGAAATTCAAAATAATAATAATTAAAGATGTCAAAATTAGATGGAGAAAGGTCATTTATTGGATTGTGCATGATAAGAGCTTTTGGACGATACTAAGAATGCATGAAACAAAGATTGGAGATCAAAAATCCAAAAAAATTTACAAATACTTAAGGGATGACAAATCGATAACAGCACCCTCCTACATTTAACCATAATGTGCACTTACTCAAGGAGCGACTTGACATGTTGGAGTCAAACTCACCACATGGAGCTCAACTCCCATGTGTCGAAAACTGGGAATAGGGGGAAAACCAATTCTCTCTCTCTCTCTCTCTCTCTCTCTCTCTCTCTCTCTCTCTCTCTCTCTCTCTCTTAGATGACGACTTGTGTGCCTCACCAATTATCCCTCCCCTTCTCTCCCTTTGTAACTCACCTTTCCAACAACTTGGAATGGGTGACCTACCTTATCACCAACATGACAGAAGACTAACTAATCCAGAGGTAGGTAAGTCATCTTATTTTCATTTTCTTCTTTTTTCCTTTTCTTCCCCTCCTCTCTCCCTCATCCATGATGGAGAAAAGCACACGATAGAAAGCAAAAAGAGAAAATAAATCAATTATTTTTCATCAAATAACAACAACAAAAATTTGGGAAATTTTATGTTGACGATAGATTGAAAAAAACCCAACTCGATTCTACCCTTCAGAGTAAGGGGGAAAAAAAAAAGAAGCCCTAAAAGATTGGACAAAAATTATATAGGCCCGAACTTGTGCCATCCAACTTAGCCTAAAGTCTTACAATTCTTATTCAATCCAAAAACCGGTCCCTCCTACCTTGGTATTTGAACAATCGCCCTAATGATTAACGTTCAAAGGGTCAATAGGTCGTGTTTTATTACAACTACTTAGATGTGTTTGGACAACATCCTTTTTCGATTGGGTATTGCTTTGACCATTCCGGGAGCCAAGCAATTGGTTAATCATAGATATATTTTAGTTAATGGTCATATAGTAGATTTCCCAAGTTATCATTCCAAACATCAAGATATTATTATTGCGAGGGATGAAGAAAGATCCAGAGTTGTGGTTCAAAAATATATTGATTCATCTCCCCATGAGGAGTTGGCAAAACATTTAAGTCTTTACTTATACCAATATCAATACAAAGGAGTAGTAAATTGTTGGTATATAATAATGCCCACCTCAATAAGATACCACTTGGAGTACCATAGTGGTATGAGATTTGGATGACCAACTTAGTGTTGATGAGGTCATTAGGGACCGCAATGGTTACAAGAAGGACTAACAAGTCTTTAGGGGTAGTGCCCCCTGTAGCGGGGCCCAGGGCGGCAGCCCCGGTGGGGGTCCAAGGGGGCAATGGAAGGTTGACTGTCAATACGAAAAATCACCTTTAGCACTCCTTGCTTAACGCATTAAATGATCAGCATCTACTCCTATTGCTATTTTATAGCTATCATGTTAGAGGTCTGATGAAAGGTCAAATCGATGAGCTGATTGGTGGAGAAGACTAAAAATTGGCATGCCACAAGCCTCCCAAATAGCATTGAAGTTTTTTGTTGCTTTGAAGATCTTCTTTCATGTTGTTCTTCTTATATGTCCAAAAGCCATTGAAGCTCTACTAGAGAGCATACGGTGGGACAATCTATTGTTGTATTATGTTCTTATCAAACTGAAATATCAGTAGCATTGAGTAGTGTTGTCTTTCTCCTAGATTGTTGTTTAGACGTTCCTGGTGCATACTAGTATTTTTACATAAATCAAATAATAGATAATAAATGGATCAGTTTGAAAATAAGTTGATAGTTGTAGAATGTTATTCCCACCAAACTTGAACCTAACTAAAATAACAAAGCTTTCGGTAGTTTTGCCCTCCCTTTTTTTTCCAAATAAATAGATCTAAGGGGTTTGATCCGAATTTTTATCCCATTCACGTATTATAAATAGATTAGCAATGAGATTTTTATTCCTAGTCCACTTTTTATGACCATCTAACATGATTTTCAATTTTTTGGGCACAAAATAATGTTTGATTGGCCTTCAAACTTGATGGGAGCATAGGAAAAAACCTGATCTATGTTTCTCCTAGTATTCTGCCTAAATAGTAGACACAGGTGATAAATAAGAGAATACTAAAAATTCGAGCCATAGAATTTTTCAATTATGACATAAGGTACTTATAAGATTGAATAAGTACATTAGATCTAATAGAATTATTTTTCCATATCCAGAATAATACCAATCCAACCCATTTCATGAATAAAATGTGACCAATTAATCAACCAACAAAACTACTTGTTAAAAATAACATGTTGATGTGGCATCGAAACATATAAATTTTTAACTCCTATTTTGATGGGCCAAGTCAATGAAAGCAAAAGCAAATTTTAGCTAGACCTAAAAGAATTCATTACATTAATATTTATCAAATATATTTGACTCTAGAACTTACTAGGTAACTCAAATTTCTTGTTTCTAAATGAGCCCCTATGCATATATATGTACATATAGTATGTACAAAGGTACATATAGTAGACTCATTGCCATGTGTTTTAGTGAAACTTTTACAATGTGTACAATGGTAAAAGTTGTCATCATGTGAGCTTGAGGTTATGAGTTTAAGGCGTGAAAATAGCCTCTTGCAAAAATGCAAGATAAGGCTGTGTACTATAAACCCTTTTGGTCCGCCCCTTCCTTGGACCTTGCATAGGTTGGAGCTTCATGCACTGGGGCTGCCCTTTAACATAGCCAGTGATGATAAGAATTCGGTCATCTTCTTCGGCAACAACAATTTTTTCTAGAGATGGTTCGATAGAAAAAAGTTACATATTCTAGTTCACTTTTTCCTGATTTAAGCACCTTCATTTATAAATTTTTTATCAAAGATTATCCAACTTTTGAAATCTTGACCTACACATGATGCGTGAGTGTAAATCTTAGATCTATGCATCCAGTCGTTACAAACATGATCCGATGATAGATCCGTGTAACATAAAACTTATAATTTTGTATTAGCATTAATCTGTATAGATCGATTATGCATTGGTTAAGCAAGATATAACCTAACTATTTGAAACCTGATTGGCTATGATTAGAGATTAGAAAGTGTAATTAGAACTTGAATTGTAACTAGAATCATCATAATGCCAATCCAATGACTTTTATTTGTGCAGATTAAGGATTTTAGAGGCATGAACATCAATCTAGATCATTGATTAGAAACAAATGGTGATGATTTGAGCTTTCAATGACCAATTGGGGTTCTAATCATTAGTTTATAACTTTGAAACCAAACTCAATGACCTTATAGGTTGAGATCTTGAAAAAATTACAATTTAATTTGTGATGGTGGTTAAATAATATATGTTAATGTATGAAAATTGAAAAGGATCATGATGATAAGTAATTGAGATTGAGTGTTCGAAATAAAATTATGAAATTTAGTTAAATGTTTATGTTCTAACTAGGTTTACATAGAGTTTGACCTATGATTGGACTTTAGCATATGATTTGCATGTTTAATTTAGAAGAGAAACATGTAAGAACCCTAAACCCTCTTCAAAATCCTTAAATTCTTATCGAACTAGTAAGTTTTCATAATATGTGATATGTAAAACATAAAAATTTCATCTAGACATCATGGATAACACAACTACTTTACCTTATATGAAATTATCATGTAATATTCAAATTATTCATGTTTGTCATATTGTTACAGTGAAAATGAAATAAACTTGTCACTCCCAAGATAGTAAATCCTAAGGTTTGCTTGGTAGATTGTTATCATGATGGAACCTTTTAAGATGTTAAACCTTAATGGAAAGAGCTGCCTAGTTGATTTTAACTATGGTGGAGCCACTTAATATAGTAAACCCTAAAGGAAGATCAACTAGATTTGAAGCCTATCAAGATGGTAAACCCTGATGAAAAGGGCTATCAAGTTGATTATAAATATGTGTGGAGCCAACCAAGATAGTAAACCCTAATGGAAAAGCTGCTAAATTCGGAGCCTCCTAAGATGCTAAACCTTGAGGAAAGAGCTACCAAATTCAAAGCCTCATAAGATGGTAAACCTTGAGAAAAATGGCTGCCTAATTGATTGTAACTATATTGGCGCCACTTAAGATGTTGAGCCCTGAGGAAAGAACTATTAGACTCTGAGACCTGAGGGAATGGACTACCTAGTTGATTTCAACTATGATGAAGCCACCTAATATGGTCAATCCTAAGAAAAGAGATGCCACATGCACTAAACTTTTGATAGAGCTATTCAAGATGGTAAAATATGAGGGAAAGGGTTGCCTAGTTGGTTGCAACTATGGTAGAGCTACTCAAGATGGTAAATTCTGAAGGAAGATCTACTGGTTTATAGAGTTACCAAAGATGATAAATCCTGAGGCAAAGGGTTGCTCGGTATGATCACCCAAGATGATAAATCTTGAGGAAGAATACTTTATTAGTATGATGATGCTATACTTATTTATATTTTTGTAAGAATAATTGAAAGAAATACATTTCTGAATAATTGTATTTGAATGTTATGCTTGCTGCTTTATTGTTTGAAATATGAAATTAATGGTGTTCTTAGATAAATGTCTAATATGTTATATCTAATAATGCATGCTCTTGACTTAGCTTAATTATCTGTTAAACAAAAATAGATTTTTCATGATTTAAAAATGGAGGTGTTGTTAAGCTAGGATAAAAAAGATTCGTAGGATATGCTTAGATTTAGTTCTCAAAAAGATTCATAGGATATGCTTGGGTTTAGTTCTTTTTCCTTATTAGGCTTCGTAAATGATATTATTAATTTTCAGGTACATGCGAAGTAGATAAAGGAAATGCATTTATTAGAGGCTAATAAGGCTTAACTAGGTGTTATGATCATGTTTTATAATGTATAAATATGTGTTATATATATATAATATTGACATGAGATGTATCTCTATAGTGTAACGAGTAAACCTATGTATATGATTCTAGATGTTCGGAATGTTTAAGTTCATGATGGGTGCATGAATTTCATGTAAGAACTCCGAGTTTAGTAAATAGAAGTTAAATGCCAAAGTACGAAAAATAGAAGAGACTATTGAATTTTGGGTGGATTTGAGAATTTAAAATTTATCGTCTAAACTATGCTTTAGGCAAGATAAGAGCATCAAGCTCTATCATTACTTTCGCTACAATATATAAAATTAAAAAAAATAATAAAGAGCCACGTAGGCCTTGCGTGAGCTAAGCATAATGTTTTATTATATTAAATCGTAGCCCCAAGTTTGGGGTCTAACGACCCTTCGACAAATCCTTTAGGTAGCACATGCCGGCGCCTTGAAGTCCTTCAACTTGAAGAAGGCAATGGAAAGTGGTTCCACAATTATAGGCAACGAAGAGTCCACTAGAGTACCATTCAAAGGAGGAATATCTCCACTGTTTGTGAGTTTCAGAGGATGCCCATTTAGCAACATGGTGGTGCTCTCAAGATCGCCATCTTTGGCAGTCAGGCGGTATTCTTCTCTCATTTCCTTTGACTCATCTTGCTGCAAGTTAGTAACCTTAGGTGGATCTATGTTCATATCACTGGCCACCGAAATGCAGAATGTTGTCGAGTTGGAAAGATTAATCAGCAGCAGAGTGATTCCATTCTGTATAAGAAAAAAATTACCCATATGTTAGAACATTGAATCTCTTTAATATCCTTTGGATATAGACTTATGAAAACCGATGGGAGCATTGATTGGATATAGAAAACAAAAAAAACCCAAAAAACAAAAGAAGATAAAAAAAATACCTCATCCTTTGAACAATGAGAATAGGTGCGCAAATATGGAGAACCGTTGTGACTAACAGAAAGCACACCCTTTCCCATTAACCGGTGCCAAAGAAGAGCGCTAACCAAATGAAAAACATGGCAGGACAAGTTAGCAGATTGATTTGAGAATGAATCTGAGAGGAGTGATTACTGAAAACTAGAAGCCATTTCCATAAAACTCACCTGTAGAAATCAGGATTTGGGACAAATGTCGTGGTATTAAGAAGACCATAGTTTCCTCCGATCAAGGATTGTCGACAGAAAACCTTGTGACCAAATGTTGATGTCAATCCAAATGAATCCAAGTACCTGTGGAGACGCAATATCTAAATTATTCACTCCATTCAGCCAATTTCATGGAACAAGACAAAGATATCAATCCTAATGCCTATGAATTGATGTAAACATTTTTTAGTGAAAGTTTAAAACAAAGTGAAACCTCCCCATAACATCAAAGTAAGGAATCTAGTACAGGAATACGATCCATGGATCGAGTATCCATTGTCAACCTCAAATGTATATCCAAATGCAATTAGAACAAATACAGAGATGGTATCTAACCAGAAACTGTCAATGAAGGAATGTGAGACGTTTTTGCCTCCACTGTTGTAAGCCCCTCCAGATTCCCCAAGCCATGGAGATGCCCATGGGGCAAAGCTCCTAACAGTGAGTTCAATATCTCTATATGTCTGAACAACCTGATCAAGATAGAATGGATCTTGCATCTTGTACTTTAAGTTGGGGTCAACACCTAAACACGTAATCACAGACTACTCATCAGCTTAACATATCATGAACGTAATTATACAGTATATATACTAATTCATATGCAGTCTCTCACTGTTATCTGTAAATAATTCTACCTGGACCAAGGTTGTAGATATGATGTGTGACTACATCAACCACGTTAGGCCCTGAAGCTTGAAGGAATTGAGAGAACCATTGTTGATCGAAAAAGCCCGCTGGTCCTAACACCTTGGGTTGTTCTGTGGTGTTCTTATATAACTCATCAATAAGTGCTCTGAGGACAATCATGTCTTGGCCATATTGTGTAGCATCTACTCTTGCATGAACTCCAGATCCACATAATTCATTTCCTGATAGTGAGTCGATTTCGTTTTCAAATGAGAAAAATACCGAAAATCTATGGAATTAGTAACTAAATTTTGAGAAAAATGCTATGCTTATAGTTACCGAATTCCCACGAGTCGATCTTATATCCCTTCGAGATGGTGTATTTAATGAAATCACGAGCATTTGAGTAATCCCAAGGACCACCCCACAGATCGTCATTGGTTAATTTCTTCCTCCCATAGAGTGCATTGAGCCCAAAAGTTACTATAGCTCTGCAACAGTTGAATTGAAGGTATTTCACTTCTTCACAAAACAACTAAGCAAGAATTTCTGACTTGCATGTAACACAATGAAACTACAAATTAACATTTGTTAACCCGACACCAAACAATCTACATATCTAGTTTTGGGGAAAGCCTTTACCCTGACTCATTAAGGAAGCCTGAGATCTTATCCCATCTCTCCATTGTAAGGCAACCTTTTGAAAATCCGAACAACCCAGTTGAACTATTCTTGAAATCCGAGCATGAGCTAACTGAGTTTCCAACCTCATATGAAACTTGGTCTTGCAATGACCCTCCAAGCCTAATTCTCAAAGGATTGAAAGCTGCACAGACATCCGAAACGAAATCAAGCTACAACGACTAACAAAGCCAATTTGTTATTTAATAGTTGCCTATAGTCAACAGTTTGTGATTGTTAAAACTGATCAAATATTGGAAAGCTTTGCGTCTTGAGTCTAATTTCTTTACGTGCTTACCCTTGATAGCCTTGGAGAAAATGGGATTATCTAGATCCTGCAAACGTCAAAAGATCCCAAGTTTATTCTTTGTTCATAGTCTAAGATAAAGAACACAAAACACATTGGTACTTCACCAAATAAAATTAGAGCACGTCATTCGGCGGGAAAAAGCATGTTTGCATACAAATTACAAAGGGTGAGGAGATGGAGATGTTAGGAAGTTAGATACAAAGATTAAAAATAGCAAACAACTTGGAATCGTCCGGGACAACCCAGACTGGCCTCTCTAATCAACTCGCCCACTAAATCTGTTTCACATACAGTTATAATGAAAATTTTAAGTGCACCGAGTTTTCAAGTTTCTAAACTATGGTAGGAAAGATGGAGTTGAATGGGCAAAGTCAGAAAAACTTTTCTTGTCACAGACGCCAAAATGGGCGGCAATAGTAAAACTAAGGTTGGGAATATCAGCTTCCTTTCAGAAACAAGTATTATTCACACGTAGGTATATGCAAAACTGGAGAATCTAAGTCCATTTGTGCTCATATAACAGATCTCACTTGTCAAAAAGAAAAAAGGAAAAAAAAGGAAGAACCATGATTAAAAATCATAGAAATACCAGATTTAAAATGGATGTATTTGCCCAAGGACACATCCCGTAATCGCACTTAGCCGGAGGCCACCAATCCAAAGTTGCACATACGAAGTTATCATCTGTTGTAGCAATGGTAGTAACTGCTTTTACTGTAACAGTCACTTCGTCTCCAAAACATCCAGAAAAACAGCAGAGAAGGACAAGGGAAAGAAGAAAAATGCCAGGGAACATTGTTTCCTTGGACTGGTAGGGAGAAGCCATGGTCATGGCGTGATAGTAATCATGAATCATCAACAAAGAGAAGGAAGAATAGATATATAACAGGATAGAAACGAAAGAAGGCAAGATAGGTGAGAATAAAATTCCAAACCTATCAGCTAAAATTAAGGGATTTGATCACTATCGACTTGGTTTGGGTTTGGATCATTCGAATACATGGTAAGTTGCCGTGTGGGACCCGCTTTTGCATGAAGGGTTCCACCTTTGCTTGATCGGATCTATTCATCCAATTTCTACGGGTGTGGATGCATAATATTCAGAAACCATGCTGATTGGATGACTCTAGCATCTGAAAGAAAATGATCACAGAGACGAACCATTAGTAAGCTAGTATAAGCAATAGGGAACATTGAAGGACCAAAACCACGGTTTGTTTGATGCTAGAATCGTCCAATCCAATGGTTGTGACTTCTAAAATACGAGATATCGAAATTCTGTGAAATCAGATGAGCAGGTAAGATCAGCCCAAGGTGCGGCCTTCATGCAAAATGCACCACTCGCGCTCCAGGATAACATTCCTGTACTTGAAAGGAAATCTTGGTAACGTATATATGGATACGATTTAAGGTCTATAATGTCCATCTGAATAAAGATTTGAAGTGTTTGTAACATGGGAAATTACGTCGAACTGTAACCGTTCCTTTATGAAGACCAATGGGCGGACGGTAGAGGTTGCTCCAACAGATCCTTGTAAGTGAAGGTCTTGATGTTTCTATAACGCGTGGTAGGTGATGCAAGGATTTTCATATGTTTCTCGTGTTAAGATTTCTGAGTCGGACGCGTCTGTGAATGTCAACCAAAGGAAGGCGCCTTTACTATGCCATTTGATTGATTCAACATTGTCTTTACTCTAGGAGACCAAGAAAGGGGTCGGACTGTCATTCCAGGATTCGTAGTCCTATGTTACCTCCAGAGTGCCTTCTGAAAAATAGAGCCACACAGTCAAAGGAAGGGCTACTCTTCTTCTCAATGAATAAGAAGCAAGTGATGAAACAAATGCCTATTCGCAGTCCCCCTCCTAATACATTCATTTCTGCAGGGGACATAGAGCCAAGTCCCCCTTCTATTAGAGGTCAGGTGGCCTTGCCCTACAATAACCCATGCCTTCTTTTTGTAACAAGTCCCTAAGTGAGCATTTTATGAGAGACCATAAACCACCTCCGGCAAAGATCAAGGGAGATCTTGTTGTTGCATAGCTCAGGTTGGAGCAATGTGCCATCGGCCATTCAAAAGGCTGTCTCATGATTAGCTGGAACTTAAACAGGAAGTTCGTCCATTGCTTGAGTACGATGCCAAGATTTCATGAATCATTGCCAAACCTATTTCAATTCCAATAGCCTGTGGGGAGCAAGATAGTACTGATTTTTCGATCTTAATCTTCCCTGAGGAAAGTAAAGGGACTGTCCAACGAAACTAATGAAAATGATTACTTACGAAGCCTAGAGTGATAGAAACCAGAGGCTCTGGTAATTTAGTAGGGATTTTAGAACCAAAAATGGCATAACCAAATGATTGTTTGGCTAATGATGGATTTCAACCCATGAAATAGGTCCCAATAAGTTTGTGTTTTCATTCACTTACTACAAATTTTCTTGGGGGAAAGGCCAAGCCTAATCCATGTGGAGTACACCTTATCATTATGTGCATTTTTAATTCATGAGTGGTAGGGAAGGACTTGTGTTACCACAAATCAAAGCAAGTGTTGGATTCAAAGCTGCTGTTAAAGATTACAAACCAGGGAGGATAGGTGGCAGGAAAGATTGTGCAGTCCATTTGTAAAGCAATCCGACTGAGCACAAAATGGTAGACGAGACGTGGGGGCTTGGGGAGCCCCATGCCTCTGTCGACCAGCCTTTCCATGTCAGGAAAGACAATTGAATGGATGCCGACAAGCTGCTTGTCTAAGTGGATGGTATAGTGGTAAATAAAAATGACATTCATAGTATCGAGGAGATGTGGAGTGGGAAGGATCAGATCTAAGATGCAAGATGGCCACGACACATGAATCTTGAGAATGAAGCGTGGATTGAAAATAGTCCTTGACCAGAAGTGAGCAAAAGAGAAGTGAAATGTGGCATCATTGAGATTAGTTCCTCTTTCATTTTAATCAATTCTTGTGGCTTTCTCATAAAAATCTTGACTCACCTCGTGAAATTTCGACACCTTTGAGAGTTGGGCATTTTATTGTATTTATGTGGCGATTGGACAAAAAACGTTCTACTGAGCCCTCGAAATGGGACGACAAAAGAAGTTAGGATTCAAACACTAATTGGTCACATATTAGCAGATGTATATATATGACACAAGGGTAAGGTAATCGTTCCCTGTGGATAGCTTCCATAGCACCCATTAGCCCTTATTGATATAGTAGCCATTCTGGTGTCATTGGCAGACAGCAGCGCAAAGGGTGCTTTAGGTCTTGTTTGAAGAAGGCCATATTGGCTGAGGAAGGAGGGAAAATGAAACATCTTTCCTAGTCCCCGTTCTCCTGTGGGTGATTGAGGGGGCATGGCACATGGTTGTGCTACGATGAAATAAGGAAATGAAATAATACTCTGGGTTGGATGCTTTTTACTCCTTCGTCAAAGTACTCTTAATTTAGCATTTAATTAGACTATCTAACAAATTAAATTTGTAATTTTTAGCTTAATTTTGCATTTTAGTTCCAATGATCATCCAACTATTGATTTGGAAAATGTAATGGTCAGATGATCACTAGGAGCTAATATGTGGATTAAAGTATAATCAAAATGAATCTAATTGATTTTGTATAGTGCAAGTCAACCAAATTGAACATTGAATAAACTAGATCGAATCAATAGACTAGATCACCCTCAAGGAACAAAAGCCGATGTGGGGCTCATGATGGGTAGGGGCAGCCCTGGTGCATGAAGCTCCTGCCTATGAGCGGTTTGGGGAAGGGGCAGACGACAAGGGCCTATGTAATATCCTTAATTTTTAGGATAAAATAGGAAATTAATAAATAAATTAAAATAAAAAATTATGGATGAAATTTTTTCTTGAAAACATAAGAATTAGAAAGTGTTCATCGATACGAATCCAACGCCACCAAGAACGCGAGAAACGGAGCTCAAACGAGGGAGTTATGAGCCGTCAAAGTTGAAAGGGCAAATTGGTCATTTGATAGAGACGTATTAGACAGGGGTTCAAATTGATACTGGCACCCCCGTCTTCCACATGTCTCTACCGATGCTGGGAGAAAAATCATTTGGAGAGATGTGGAAAGAGGGCGTGTGGGGAAGAGTTTCTCTTCCCACGGGACTCTAAAACCTATATCACATGCTTTCCTCTAGGAGTCAAAACACTCCACTTTGAGCGTTTTCTTTGAGTTTTACGCAAAACCCTAGCTTGAAAAGATTTCATTTTTCCTGCGAGTGGAACCCCGGCAACACGAGCAACCACGGCTAGGTGCAAGGTAAGCCTTAAAACTCTATTTTTTAGTATTTATTAAATAGAGAAAATAATAAGAAAACCATTTAAAAATTTGAAAAAAATCAGATTTTTTTAGGAACTTTAGGCACGCTACTATTGGAGCATGATTTCATGGACCAAACCCTTTCCGTTTAGAAATCGCACCATCCAACTAGTGCACAAGAGACCCAAGAGCATACTCTTTAAATTTGGGAGTGATCCAACGGTGGATTTCTCCAGAAAACCCAAAAACCAGTACTTAGGGAGGATTTTAGGAACTTGGGAAAAATCGTTTAAAAACCATGGTTTTTGGAAAAATCAGTGCAAAAGGAGGGCATAAATGGATTCTAGAGAGAATTCTGAAGAAAATGGGGCAAAAATCACACAAAACGGAGCTCTGTAGCTCTGCCGGAGGCGACCGGAATATGGTCGTCTTCTCCGGCGTCGGCACTCTGGCGCTGACGCAAGGACGCGCGCTGAGACGCACCCAGGACGACGTCACACGACGTCGTCGTCACATGCGTGCGCGGCGCCGTGCGCGTGTGGGGAGCGCGCAGGTTGACGGTCGCGGTGGGGCCAGGACGCAGCGCGTCCTGGCGACCGTGACACACGCACGCACGCACGCACGCGTGCATCACGGTGCCGAAGACGCCCGGCACGCGTCCCGTTCGGCGTTTGCGTCGGCGTGCGCCAGTGTACGCCGGTGTAAACTGGCAGAAAAGGGGCGCCGCCAGTTTAAACCACCTTATGGTGGTCCGGCAGGCCCCATTTTAGCGTAGTTTTCACTAAAACTTGATTTTTGGGAGCTAGAGAGGTCCAATCGGGATCAGAAAGAGGCGTTGTGGCCCGTATTGGCTGACGCGGACCTAGTTTTAACTTAAAAACTTAGAAATGACAACATTTTCTTTAGAAAAAATTTAAAATAGTGATGTGACATGTACAGGTGCACTTGAATATACCAATTAAAGGGAGTTATTAGCAAGCTAGTAGTCTCACACTGAGGTAGGTGGCGATAGTAATGTTTTGCCTTGATTTTTAAACCATGTTTAAACATAGCATCATGTGTGATTGTGTTTTAAAATGCAATTATTATTTCTGAGTGGATTTCATGCGACATTGCGTATAGTATGGTTATTCCAAATTGAAATCTTTTCTTGAATAAACTTATTTAAAATGTTTTTACCAGACATGATGTTAATTAGTTATGCTTAGTTAGAGACTTATTTCTTATTATATATATAAAAAATGCATGGATTACATGGAAATGAGAATAGAGGCTTATTATTTGGTCCTTTTATAGGCTAACCCCGGGATGAGGGGCATGTCTTGGGGATTGCAAGCTATAAGTGCTCTTGAGTTTTAGAATATACATATGATTTCCGTGTTTTATATTTGATGACGGGTGCTCTGCTTGAGTGGGCGTCATCTTTAGGAGGGATAAGTAGGCCACCCACCTTTCGAGATTATGATGTGATGTGTTTGTGATATGATAGACACCTGCCCATAGATGGCCTTCGGTAGGGGTGTAGTAACATGGATAGTCCACACTCTTGGGTCCGAGCCTTTTCATGGAGACGGAGCCCAAGTCTCTCTGTTATGGTGTCGACGGGGAGCGGCAGTGGTTGATACCCATGGAGGGTTGCCACTGCAGCATGATGGCCCATATTCTTATTGTGTGTGCATGTGTGATGAGCATGGTTATGGATGATATGCCTGGGTGTGACGACACTCAGAGGTTGATTATGTGTACTCTACGATCGGGGGATGTTAGTGCGATGTGGTGGGACCCATTACCTTAGGGTGCCCTTATTAGGATGTATGCTCCATTTTATTGATTCATGTCATGTTTTAACTCCGTGAATTTCATGTTTTAGCATATGGAATAAATTGGCATTTATTGAACATGGCATTATGATATCACTATCTTCATAAATGCTAGATTTTTCATCAGTATTGTTCATTATTTCTTGCATTTATTACATTAATTGTCTATGTACCTACCTGACGATAGCTTCTTTGAGGAACGTACTTTGTTTTGCAATGCCTTAGATCTCAGCCTTGATAACGGGAAAGGTAAAGGCTGTTGAGAAGCCATGAGAGAGTGCTTGAAGACCATTTTTCTATAGTGTTAGACAGTGATGTGAGTCATTAAACAGGATTATCATTTGGATTTTTATTATGGACTGCATATTTTATATTGGGATGTGATTTAGATCTTTGGACATATGTTGAACATTTATATGGGATGTTATAATGGATAGACCCTGGGCCATATTATTATTGTCTTTTGGACGTTTATTTGATTTAAAATAAAGGCGCCTATTTATTTGACGTTGATTTATACGCGGATTATTTATTTATGTTTAAATTACATGTACGCCATTTTGAGAAAGGAAAACTAACACCCAGAGTTTTTAAGATAGGTTTAGTAAAATGTTAAATAAATCTTTTCTCATGGGATCCCAAATGCTCTTAATTAAAATGCCATTATTATAAAATATATATATATATATATATTGAAAATCCGGGGTGTTACAGCCTATAAGATGGAAATGCCTATGTGGGGCTCATGATATAAGATGGAAATGCCTAAAGAATAATAAAGAAAATCCTACAAATATTTCTAAGAAGTAAAAGAGAAATCAAATAGAGAAGGAAACAACCAAAATTAGAAGGGGAGAAACTCAAATAGGAAGGGCTGAGTTTAAAAATACAAGAAGAAAAGAGGAGAAGGGGGATCACCGAGATAAGAACAACTCTCCACCAAGGGGAACCATAGGATCTTCACAATGAGCTGCAAACGGCACCACCTCGATTCCCTCTCTCTCTTTCCCTCTATGCTATTTCTCCCTTACTCCCTTTGCACACCTACTCTCCCCGTTCTTCACTCATGCACCACCCCCTTCTCACGCACTCCTCTCTTTCCCGCTCTCCCTTTCTCTTTTTCACGCATCACTGCACCTCCCCCTTTCTTCTCCTTCCCTCTCTCATTCTCCCTTCTCTACTTCTCACTTTCCTCTGTTGCCTCTCCATCATAGGCCTATAAGGAGAAACCAACCACACCTCCTTCTCACCCGCATCTCTCTTTGTCTCTTTCTTAATCTCTCTCACTCGCACCTCTCTCCTTTCAACACTTAGCATTGCAGAGAAACCAGCACACCTCTTCTCTTCTCTTCTCTGTCACTACCCACATCATTGTTGGGGTGGACCCGCTATGGTCCATGCCCATGTGATGAAGATAGCCGACAGTTTGGCACTATCCCAATAGAATTCAATATTGATGGCCAGAGACGCGGTGGGTTAAAGACTTTACCGCCTGCAAATCTTAACTTACTATTGATTGTTTAACTGTAAGTGCACGGGCTATTGTAGTGTAGCTTATGCAAGTACGGGTTGGTCCCACGAGGACTTGATTTAAAATGATGGAGTTTTCAATAAAATTCAATTAATAAAAGAATAAAAACAAAGACTATACTAAAAATAAACCAAGAACAAATTAAAATTCAACTTTATTCAATTTCTGCAGTTTGCACAATTATTTATTCAAAAGATAACAGAAAATAAAACTAAAAGGCATCCTGGATAAGCATGTCTTTGGATTGCACTGTCCTTGGATTGCATTGTCCTTGAATAGCCTGTCCTGGATTGCACTTTTCCTGGATTGCACTTTCCCTGAATGGAGGTAAGGTAAAACCAGAATAGCACAAGAACATAGTTAAAATTAAATCAATGACTCAGTTGGAATTAAATTGAAGACACAGACGGTATTTCTGAAAAAGGACAGAATAGGAATTAAATTGGGGACATGTTGGTAATTCCTGAGATCTGCCAGGGGCAGAATTGGAATTTTCTCTGGGTTCTGGTTTTTCACGAAAAAAACCAGGAAAACACGGTGGGAATCGGAGAAGGGGGGAAGAAAGGAAGAGGAAGAAGAATAGAGGAAGGAGGAGAAGAAAGAGGGAGAGGAAAACGGTGGGGAGAAAACCCGAGTTGGGTTTTCTCTCCCGAGGTATTTGGTGAAGAGAAGAGGGACCGCTAGAGAAGGAGGAAGAAGAAGAAGAAGAAGAAGAGGGAAAAAGGGGGGAAAGAGGAAACCCAATGGCCGGCTGGACTGGAGAAAAACGAGGAAAGGAGGGCACGCAGGAGGAAACCCAGTTCTGGGTTTTCTTCCCCAGAGCCGTGCGGTGAAGTTCTGGGTAGTGGTGCCGGGTAGAGGAGTTCGGTAAAGGGTACCCTGTCTGCCTTGGGTGGACCTGGCCAACTGGGTTGGAGCTTTGAATACACAGAAGAGAGTGGGAGATAAGAAGATGCAAAGGCGTATAAGAGAGGGAGAGTGAGCAAGATACAATGGGGCTGACTAGTGTGTAGAAAGATGGGGGACAATTTATTTGGTGCTGGCGTGGAACAGAAAGAGCATAAGGGAGCCTGGGTGGTATAGCATATATATATATATATATATAGAGAGAGAGAGAGAGAGAGAGAGAGAGAGAGAGAGAGAGAGAGAAGGTTGATGGTACGGTGAATAAGGGGGTAGGAAAGGAAGATGCGAGAGATTGGGTGAGAAGGAGGTTGGGAGTGGCGTGAAGAGGAAAGGAGAAGGGAGGATAGGAGAAGGAGCGCTGGCCAACGAAGGTGTGTTGCGCACCAGTGTTGGCCAGTGAGGGAGAACAAAAGGGGAAGGGAGAAGAAATGAAGGGGATGAGAGAGAGAGAGAGAGAGAGAGAGAGAGAGAGAGAGAGAGAGAGAGAGAGAGAGAGAGAGAGAGAGAGAGAGAGAGAGAGAGAGAGAGAGAGAGAGAGAGAGTAGTGGAGAATAGGAGATGGTGGCTTGGAAGGGAGAAGATGGAGAGATAGTGCGTGAACAAGGGATAAGAGAGAGGAATAGGGAGAGGAAGGGAAAGGTGAGTGGAGAACCAGCCCCCCTCCCAAGAGGGGGAAAGACGTTTTTGGAGAGAAGGAAGAAGAGTCTTTTAAAAGAGAGAGAGAGAGAGAGAGAGAGAGAGAGAGAGAGAGAGAGAGAGAGAGAGAAATAAGAGAGAGAGTGGGGTTCATTGGAATTCTAGTCTTGCTAGAACTCTACAAGTCTTCAATCTTGTTCTGTACTATGACTCTTCAAATTCCATCTGATTTTCATGATTCGATTTGGAGCGTCCACGCCTGAGTTGACCGATCTACAATGCGTAGGACCCAATTAGCGCAATCTAAACCATCCGTTAGCTTTAATAATCATCTAACCACTAAATTTTACAATTCAACAGTTGGATGACCAATTAAAGCTAAAATAAATTATTTGATGTAAAATCTTAAAATTAATGGTCTAGATGTTCTAATTAAATACTAAATTAGGGGTATTTTTACCAAAATTGAACACTTAACACTTACACACACCAGTAACTCCTATATATAGGAGATTTTAGATCATGAAGGGAGAAAAATGAGAGAGAAGAGATGTACCATTTGTATGAGTAGAGCTGAGATGCAGTGTTTGTATTGAAGCAATGTTTTTCAATACAATCTCCCTTCTCTTACCCGCACTCTTAGTTAACCACACCACCTCATAGTAGCACCTCTTTCTCTCCTATCTCCCTTTGTCTTCCTGTTCTTCATCGTTGTAGCAATCCCTCTATCACTGGCATGCTCCGACATTCTTAGAAGGAGAAACAACCGCACTCCTCTCTTTTGTCTCCCTCACCAACGCACCAACCCTCTCTCATTCCTTTTGTCTCTTTCACCGCACCCGTCTTCTCCTCCTGTTTCAAGAAAACCCAATTCGGGTTTCCCAAAAACCCATATGTTTTCTCTTCTTCTCCATCTCCCTGTCAGCTTCATCCTCCTCTGGGTTTTTTTGTTGTTTAAAACTAGAAAACAAAAATTCTTGTTTTACCGTTGGAACTTAAATTTTAATTTCATTTTCATCCTTTTTCAATTTATTCTAGTTTTTCTTTATCCCTATTTTTCCTATCCAAGAACTTAGTTATTTAAACCTGTTTTATTTAAGCTTAACATAATTAACGGTTAGCTTTAATAAATAGGATTTCTTTATTTATTGATCTTTTTCATATCAGATTTTAAATCAATTTCTAGAACTTGTTTTTATCACAATTTCTAATTTATTCGACATTCTTGATTTTCAATCTGAAATTCAAAGATTAGATCTAAGGCGTCTAAAACTCAAAATCTTACTTTAGTCCTGATCATCAAAATTTTGGAGAATCTACTTAATCCAGTCGTTGGATCCTTAATGAAAAGTATTAGTGAGAGTTTAATGAAGGCCAATTGAATTTTATGATATCATATTGGAAGTGATTTTTCATAATAAAGCTAGAAAAGTGAACTATATTTGTTTTTTAGTTAATTTTTTGTCTGTTTGAACTTGAATTTCTATAATTTGTGTTGGTTAAATAGATATGAATCTTGAATTCACTATTTTTTAATTTTTTAATAATTAAATTTTATTTAAACTCTATCTTTTTAAGTCCAGTTCCCATGAGATCGACCCATTCTTACCTAAGCTAACCTGTGCACTTGCAATAAAAAAATCAACAACTTTTTCTTTATTCCTAGAGGTACCCTGCATGGATTGTTTAGCTACTCTCTCTCTCTCTCTCTCTCTCTCTCTCTCTCATGTCAAACAAGTGGAAGCAAGGTAATTATCGGGATGTAGCAACAAAAAGAAAGCCCTTACATCAGTTTGATCCACAAAATATTCAGAAGATAACTATATAATAATAAAAATTCAAAACGTCGTTCCTGGAATGAGAACACAGCAAGTCGCTCCGTATACCAGCAAGGCAACTCAATTAGAGCAAGAAAAGACCAAGAACAGAGATTAAAACGGACTAAGAACTGCACCGGAAACTGGAAGCGAAAATGACGACCCAGAATCCATCCCCTTTGATGGAGCAATATCATTCTCCTCCATTGCTTCAGCCACCAAACCATAGCCAATAACAGGCACAGGAACAGCAACCCAGTAAAGCTTCGATGCCACAAATCAACCAACAACGTACGACAGAGTGTGTGTGTGTGTGTGTGTGTGTGTGTGTGTGTGAGAGAGAGAGAGAGAGAGAGAGAGAGAGAGATATGGTTGTATCATTAAAAATGAGGGGGTTTGAGATTTTAAATAGAATGAACTTTGTAACGGCAGAAGATGGAGTGACCTTATGGGACCTACAAATTCAGTCGCTGCTATTTGTTACAATTTATGGTCTGGCAGTGGAGAGGTGTCGGTGGCGCTGCCTTGTAAAAGTCACGGTGAAGAACATGTAAGGAAGGTTAGAGACTTTGTGTCATGTATTGAATTAATTAATTAAAAAATATAAGTATAATTTAATCCCTAGAACTATTCATTTATAACACTTTAGTCTTTGATATTTCAAAATAACATATAATATCTGAATTAGTTTCGATTGCAACCACAAACAATAATTTAGTCTCAGAATTAAATTATTTTTTATAAAATTTTAAAGACTAAAGTGTCATAAATAAATAGTTGTGTGGACTATATTCTACCTTTATTGGACCCAACCGATAGCTTTATTGGCAAAAAGTTAAATGAAGAACTAAAATACAGCATAAACTAATAGTTTAAGGCATTAAATTTTCATTTTTAGAAAGTTTAAGAACTAAAGGGCCATAAGTAAATAGTTTTATAGATTAAAATGTACTTTTAGCTTAATTAAAATACCCTTTTGGTTGTACCTATCAGGTTCTTTTCATTCAATTTGGTGGGCACACTTGACAGCCTCCTGGTTACTCGTTTGCATTGCATAACTGGACCGTGACACTGATGATCACAAAAGCGATCGTAGAGTCCAAGTGAAATTAAACGCCCAGAAGATGAATTGTCATCATTCATCATGAAACTGGGACAGCCTCGTACTTTTTAGCTGCCCGACTACCGAATCCTCTGCGAAACTTACGATCCAACAAGTAATCTGAGATTTGGGTCTCGAAGAGTAACTTTTAACCTCTAAATCTCTAGGAAAAGGGACCTTGATCAACCGTAGAGATTATACTTGAATGATCTTAATGCGGCAAGATAAACGATAAGGTAGTTAACAAGATCAGATATTCTACGTTTTAATTTCAAATTCTAATCTTTTATTATCTACAAATCAAATCCACAAGGATGTAACCGTTAACAGTAGATAAGATTGATTCTGATCTATAACTATCATATCTTCTACGGTTAATCTGCAAGCAGCCAACAAATGATGCAAAAGAAGAAAAAATATGAAGTACGATTATGGTGCGTTTATTTTATAATTTTGTATTATTAATTGAATAAATATTTTCTTTGAAATGAAAATTTTGAAAATTGAAGTAATAAGGAATAAATCGGTAGATCAAGAAATGGAAACTTTTTCGACATATTTCAATCAAAGGAACTTGCTTGACCGTTGGTCGTGCTCACCTTCATAATATAATTCACCATCATTTTAAAATCTGGCCCACTATTCATTGATCAAGACCACTGATTTGGTCAACCTTGCTATGGATAGTACGTAGATCAAATCTCTGCCTTTGATTCTGAGAGTGTTGACGGATACTGTTTGGCTTTCTGTTTGGCAACAATCAAACTAAGGGGCCTACTTCTTCCTTTCTTGTTGGGAAAAATGGGCATCATATAACAGCTCATATTTGGTAGTTTAAGAAGACAGCAAAGATGGGCATATTGCATCAAGATCTGCTGCTTGCATATCTATGCGCTTATGGTGAGCCTGTAGATCTCGAGTGTGTCACTAGCATTCCTCAGAACATAACAGCAGGCACAAAAATGAATTAAAAAAAACATGAAAAGGATTTTTAATAATTTATTTTATATCACAAGGCTTCTTTATTGCATCCACGTCCATCACAAACAAGACAACTAATATGAATCCGATCCAACCTTCTTCGTATCATTCCAATTCTAACAGCAAATCCAAGAGAGAGAGAATGGATAAGGAAGAAGAAACCACAAAGAAGATAAAAAAGAACTAAAAAAAGTTTAACCGAAGCAGAATCACAGAGCTAAATTCATATCAGAGATGGGCGACGGTCTGTCTTCTGATCTTTATTCTCCCTCGCAGAATTTCTTTCATTTCCTTTTGTTTTATTTGATGAGGTCTCTACTGCAAGTAAAAAGCGAAAAAGGATAGAACTGAAGCTCCAAGAATGCCCATAACGGGAGCAACAGCGGAGGCTCCGCTGGCTGGGGCCGGGGCCGGAGCAGCGCTGTCCTGGGCGAGGACGGCGGTGGCCGAGGCGGCAGCAATGAGGAGGGCGCAGGAGATCTTCTTCATTTCCATGACGGCAGAGGGGTGATTACTTTCTGAGAAGAGAAAGGTCACCTGAAAACCGTCCACTGAACTGATCTCACGCTCTTTCTTGTTTCTTCTGCAGAGGCCTGAGGAAGAATGGAGACGTGGGGAGGTATTTATAGAGGGATTTGGGAGAAATTGTTGGGTTTTTTGTTTTGGTTTTGGGGTGTTGGTAGAAGGGCCTTCTTTTGAGATAAATGGGGAGTTCTACGTGCTGCCATGTACTTGGAAATAGGGTGGCGAGAGGTGGAGGGATGTCTTGAGCGAGTCTTGGGCTGGAATTTGTCAAAATTTGCTAAAGAGAGTATGGAGAAATTATGACCACAATAGGTCCCGCATTTGATTGATCTAGATCGTCCATCTGATAGCGGACTCCTTTGATCATGACCGGCCTATTGCTCCCTTAGTGCGGAACAGTCAAAATGTTCTGCAGGTTTCACATTTGATGACTAAAGTACATTTACTTGGAAATATGACTATTGAATTGGCTTGATTTCGTGGCTACGGGAGTCCGTCATGAAATCTTTCATGAGAACGGGTGTATTTGTCATCAATCATAGTGGTACTGTGAATATGTTACATCTGTCAATGGTAGCCCTCCCCTATCTAATGGTAGAGACTGTCTAATTATCGGCTTTTAGATGGACAGATAAGAATGAAACAACAGTTTACATTCACCGAGAATGGATCCACTGATCATGGGATCAGGATCTTTGGGCAAGGGAGAATTTTGGTTGAGGACTATGGGGAATTTCAGTAAAAAAATTGCGTTCATTATTGAACAAGTGGGCTCCACTTATCATAAATGGATGCACATGTTTTCCAATTAAACATATAAGAACAGCTAAAAAGACAAATAGAGACCGCATATTCAATGATTAAAGGCCACAGGTTTCAGGTATTGGATTGAATTTGGAGAACCAAACCAGTTCATCAAATAAAATCTCAGACCAAGCGTAACGACTTGGTGCTCCTTGTTGTTTGTGACCAACTATGTTAGACAATTTTTTGCACTTTCTTTTTATTAGAAAGATTTCATGGAGATCTGGAAATTAAGATAATAGGTCATTAGCTAGTTTTCTTCCTAATTCTCACTCTAATCGTCCCAGAAAACGAGTATTTGGTACGCAAGTGTGAGCTGGGACTCTTGGCACATATTTTTCTAAAAGAAACTACTAGCAAAGTAGATTCGGAGCATCTGACAGAACATCCTATTTCTATCAAAAGGTTACTGGGAAATGCTATTGATGGGCATATATCCTGTAGAAGGCTGGTCCCACGCCAAATGGACATTTCTTCCCCAAGATTATGTTCCACAAAAATAAAGCCGACATTTTCTTGAGAAAACCCTCAACAAGGCCTCATTGATGAAGGGTCTAGAGGTTTCTAATAAAACAAAAACAGCATAATGGGGGTAGCCTTCTCATGATCTGTCAAACGAATGGAGTTGATCATGCAGGCCCCAAAAGGAGCCCATCTTGCTCAAGCACACAAGTGCTCATCTTCTTATAATTTTTCGTTAGTGTTCCTGCCCAGACGGGGACCGACGTTATAAAATAAAAGCAAGATGCATTATAAGGGTTGCTGTCATGACTAGCTAGATATTTCCCCTAAACAAGTACGGCGAGTGTGGTTTATATATCGAGCCCATTATGAGACACCTCACGGCTTTTGTTGCATCTTCTTAATATGTTAAAATGCTATATTCCCAGCATCCCAGAAAATTTATGTACGGTAAGTCGGTATTCCCTTTTTTTTGTTAGTTGTGGTTTATACACTTAGAAAATTATACATGTGATAATAGTTTATTAGTTGTGATAATGAATTTGGTAAAAAATACCTATTCTTTTATTTATAAATATTCATATAAAAACTTATTATGAAATAAAAATATATCTGTACAGCTCTTGCATGTGGTCAACTTATACTCTACAACATTCTCCACTAAAAACTACCGTTATCTTGGTTGCCACGTGTATTAAGTATTAATTGCTCCAAACGTCAAACAGGTAGGCTTTGGCAGGAAAAGCAGCAGAAAAGACCCACGCTGGGCCAACTTTAAATATTTGTCTTGTCAAAACTTAACTTTGTCATGTGCAAGTTGCATGAGAACGTTCATCTAGACCTAACTTGGTTCAGATTTTCACATGGGTTGATGTGAAAGAAACAAATCATGTACACTTACGGACTTAAAATATGGCAACTCTTACCACAGGTGTCAGCCGGTAAAAGACCCAAAGAGAAGTCGATGATAATTTTGTTATTATTTTTTTTATATGATATGAATCGAAAATTGATATTCCATCAAGCTAGAGTGTTTCTCTAGAAGCAACGTGCTACATCGGATCTCGAGTATAATAAAAAATGGACAAGGGCTGCTAGAGTGTCCCATCGGAAGCGACACGTTGTATTAGAACCAAGGTACACTGATAAGTGGACATGGGTTTATGCCATGAAAACTAAGAAGGGCACTGGTAAATAGGATATATATAGAGCATAAGATTCGTATTGCCACATGAAATATAGGGACATTGACAAGTAAGAGTTTGGAGTTAGTAGACACGATGAAACGTAGGAGAGTCAACATTGCTTGCATCCAAGAAGCCAAGTGGAAATGGGCTAAAGCTAGAGAAATCGATGGGTATAAATTATGGTATGTATGAAAGGATAATAACAGAAATGACGTAGGAATAATAGTGGACAAAGAATTAAAGAATAAAGTTGTGGACGTTAAAAGAATTAGTGATAGAATTATAATAATAAAACTTGTTCTAGGAGAGCAAATCATAAATGTTATGAGTGCAAATGCACCATAAGTAAGGTTAAAAGATATAATTAAGAGACAGTTTTTGGAAGATATTGAGAGAGTCATACAAGAAATTCCCAACACTGAGCCGATATTTATAAGAGCATACTTAAATGACCATGTAGAAAAAGAAAAGGAAGGATATGATAGAATACACCGAGGGTATGGTATAGGTGAACGAAATGAGATGAGAAAAAATATTCTCGATTTTGCTTTGTCATATAACCTAACCATTGCAAATACACTCTTTAAGAAGAGAGATGAACACTTAATAACCTTTAAAAGTGGACTTCATAAAAGCCAAATAGACTTTTTTCTACGTAGGAATAATGAATGATCTATGTGTAAGGATTGTAAGGTGATATTCGGTGAGAGTTTAACCTCACAACATAAGTTAATAGTTATGGATATCTATATCAAAAGATGGAAGAAAAGAAATAAACTTAATAAAAAAATTAAGTAGTAGAACTTAAATGGAGAGAAAATAAACTTATTCACAAATAAGTTGATGGTAGAAAGAAATTGGAACTTGAAACAGAAGTAAATACCATGTGGATTAATATTGCTGAGTCCATTAAGAAAGTAACAAAAAATGCCTTAAGGGTATCTAAAGGTAAAAGGCAATTAGTAAAGGAAATATAATGGTTGAGTGAAATAGTGTAAAAAGTTATTAAAGAAAAATTGATGCATTTTAAAGCATGGTAAAAGACTAAAAATAACGAAAACTATGAACAATATAAGAATGTTAAAAAGGTTGCTCAGAGAATAGTAAATGAGGCTAGACTTAAAGCATATGATGAGTTCTATAATAAACTAGGAACAAGAGAAGGTGAAAAAGATGTGTTTAAACTTGCAAAAGTAAGAGAACATAAGAGTAATGACTTAGATCATATTAGGTGCATTAGGAGTGATGATCAAAGGGTATTAATCAAAGATAATGAGATTAAACAAAGGTGGGAGGCTCTGAGAATATAGAGATTGAAAATACTATAAACTTAAATAACATTAGATGTTATAGATATAAATGTAGGATTAGAATATTTGAAGTGAAAGAGGCCTTGAAAAAGATGAAATCTGGAAACGCCATGGGGCCCGATGATATACCAATAGAGATTTGGAAGCATATGGAAGATATTGGGGTAGTTTAGTTGACCAAATTATTTAACAAGATTATAAAATCAAAGAAAATGCTGGATGAGTAGCGAAAAAGCTTTATTGTACAAATTTATAAGAATAAAGGAGACATACAAAGCTGTACTAATTATCGAGGAATCAAAATTATGAGTCATACTATGAAACTTTTGAAAGAGTGATTGAAAAGAGGCTACGGCATGAGACAAGTGTATTGGAGAATTAATTTAGTTTTATGCCACAATGGAAGCTATCTTACTAAGACATTTGGTAGAGAAATATAGGGAGAGGAGAAAAGACCTCCACATGGTCTTTATCGACCTAGAAAAAGCTTATGATATAGTCCCTATAGAGTTAATATGGAGGGTGTTAGGCGAGAAAGAGGTTTCTTGAGAGTATATAAACATAATTAAATAAACATTTGGTAGAGAAATATAGGGAGAGGAGAAAAGACTTCCACATGGTCTTTATCGACCTAGAAAAAGCTTATGATATAGTTCCTATAGAGTTAATATGGAGGGTGTTAGGCGAGAAAGAGGTTTCTTGAGAGTATATAAACATAATTAAATATATGTATGAGGGAGCGGTAACAGATGTTAAGACATCTAGTGGCGAGACTAGTGATTTTTTTGTCACTGTAAGATTGCACCAAGGATCGACATTGAGTCCATACCTTTTCACATTAGTTATGGATTAGTTAACAAAACATTTACATGAGGAGATTTCCTAGTGCATGCTATTTGCAAATGATATAGTTTTAATTGATGAGATAAGAGAGGGTGTAAACACAAAGCTAGAGTTATGGAAAGAAGCATTAGAATCTAAAGGGTTTAAAATCAGTTGAACTAAGACAGAATATATGGAATGCAATTTTAACAAGGAGAGTAAGAGTTGAACACCAATCAAGATTGATAACTAAGAAGTCCCCATAAAACCCTACTTTTGGTAATTAGGATCAATGATTCATGAGAGTAGGGAGATTGAGAGAGAGGTTACCTAGTAAATGTAAGTGGGTTGGAACAAATGGAGATATGCATTTGAATTTTGTATGATTGGCGGGTGTCGCTCAAATTAAAAGAAAATTTTTATAAGATGGCCATAAGATTGTCTATGCTCTATGAATAAGAGTGTTTAGCAGTTAAGGAATATCATGCCCACAGGATGAGTATCGCAGAAATGAGGATGTTGAGATGGATGAGTGATAAGACAAGAAAAGATAGAATTAGGAATAAAAATATTAGAGAAAATCTAAGGATAATACCAATAGATAACAAGACGAGGGAGACTAGACTTAGATTGTTTGACATGTCTAAAGGAGACCTAAAATGGCAACTTAAGAGTGAGGCAATGCAAGTACAAGGTTTTAAAAGGTTGAGAGAGAGACTCAAAAGAACGTATATAAAAGTGGTGAGAAAAAAATTAAAAATTTTAAGACTAAATGAAGCCATGATACTTAATAGAGAGGAATAAAAAAAATAAAATTTATGTGGCTGACCCATAATTAGCATAAGTCATTGATGATGATGCTGACATAACATCAGGGATCACACAACATTATTCCTCCAATCCAATACTTTGAAGGATATCAGAATGTCGCCACCAAGAGGTGCCCTGCAAGCAAACGCCTGCTTCCTCCTCGACTTTCCGTTTGCGTTACAAGGTCGGTGATACGCATGAAATTGAATTCCCCTCGCCTGACCCAAGTGTCGGCAACGAGAGTGAACAGAAATCTAAAGTGACGCGCAGTGCCACCTTGCAAGTCCGGGTCATCAAATCGGAAACGCGCCTGGAATGCCGGTATAATCAGCCAACAAACTTTGATGGCGCGTAACTCATCATTCTGCCTTAACTTTCTCACACCGTAACGTGTCAAATCCAACGGCTAAAACAGTCCACTTGCGCAAACAGTTCCCCCATTCAACGTCATCTGGACCCTACATCATTTAACGGGAAGGCAAAGTGTCAAAATCAAAGTATAAATACTCCCATCCCCCAACGGGGTTTCTTCATCTTTATACCCCCAAGCCTCAGAGCCTCTTTCTTCCTCCTGTATCTTCCTCTTAAGCTGCTTCTCCACAACACTACTACAGACATGGCTCGCATTAGCTTCTCACAGAAAGCTGCTGCTACAATGTTCTTGTTGGTTCTGTCTTTAGTATCGGCCATTTCCGCTCAGGAGCTGACTCCCGAAATGGCCCCTGCGGCCCCGCCAATGATGACTTCGGGATCGGTAACCAGTGTGCCGGTTTCCGGAGTTTCTATTTGCTTATCGCTTGTACTTGCATTGGTGACGCTGTTGTTACCGTAGAGGGATGGCATTTGTTCTAGTTTGAGGCGGTTCTATTTCCCAGTTTCTTAGTGGGATTTATTCTTTTTTTCCGGATTTGTTTATATATGTGCTTGTGTTAGAAGGTAAGGATTGTTTAGGGGATATGGGTATGTGACAGGATCCAATGTTGTTATAATATAGTGGATTTGTGATTATTATGGAAGAGATATATATTCGGTATTGCCATTTGCTCATCCATTTAATGGATTCTTCTTTGCTGGATGGATGCCACATTTTCCGTTGGTAAGGGCAGAGGTGCAGGTGAATCTACTTTGTCTCTCAATCTGCACCGTTGATCAGCTAGTTTTTGTGTTAGACGAGCCATCAATAGATTTCAGCGTCATATATTGATGCAAGGCTTAGAATCTGTGTTAGATGAGCCATTGTTAAGCTTCCCCCATTCAAGTGTTTAGAGTCGTCAAATGCGGGTGGATTTTTGTCTTTGGTAACAGAATGTCCTCTTTTCATTGTAATGAGTTGGTTGGAGACAGATTGATATCTCCCCTGAATATGCTTGGTTGCAGGTTAAGTGGCCGTCTTCCTTTCAGGAGTTAGATACAGGACACTTTCTTCGCTTGTCCTAAAAGTAAAAAAAATTAAAAAGATTTCTTTTTGTGACTTACCTCAGTGTTACTTTATAATCCCACGTAATTCCCAATCTTTTGAATATCTCACATGAGGGCCTTGGATTAGATAGTATCTGAAGGTACATTTGTGAATTCATGTTTATAAATTACAAATAGAATCGATGTACTAAGGTCAGGCTACTTCTTTTTCCACATGTTCCTTGGTTTCTTCTTCCTCGTATTGAGGCTCGGCTGCTCATAAACCACCATTGATTCTTTCCAAAGGGTGGTGCAGATCTCAGGTGGGTTCGTTGTCTGAAGTTGGTTGATGGTGGAGGAAGATGAACGAAATCTATAACAGATTGTTGCCGTATTCTAAAACTCATAAGGGAGATAGATAAATACTCTTCTGCTCTATATCTGTTGGTATGATAAGTTCTTCTGGGAGTTGTATATTTTTGTTAATTTTCAATGCCTGGAAACAGCCTCTTGCAAAAATGCTAGGCTAGGCTGTATGCTATAGACCCTTGTGGTCCGCCCCTTCCCTAGACCCTGCATATGCAGGAGCTTTGTGCACCAGAGCTGTTCCCCCACTTTGTTTCATTTGAGGAAGTTAAAAGTTCCACTCTGTATGGTGTTTTGCTTTGGCGGAGATTTGTTTGGAAGTAAATAATTGTGTTTGAAATTGCCTTGAAAGAACAAAAGGCTCCTCTTGGGAAGTTGCTGGTTTTACTTTCTGGAAGAAAGATTTGCCTTTGATAGGTGAAGCATCCATCTCTTTGTACTCTAGTTCGTTACCCAAAAACTATGAAAATAATGGAAGTAGATAGCATGAGAAAACAAGATGCGGCTATATATTAACCACATGGGGATATTAAAATTAGGAAGTGATTTACAAACATGACCGTCCTTGGCCTGGGGATAATAACATGATCTTGCCCTTGCTATTGACAGTCACAAAACAAGGACAGAATCGTTCAAACATAAATAAATAGTGCTCAAATCTTGGGCTACTTGATTTGAACCAATTTTAGCCGTCTTTGGGGGCTGCAAATAGCAGAGTAGGTAAAACATGTTTTCTCGTTTCACTGTCAAACAACAGTAAGGCCTGAAAGAATGTAGACTAATGACAACTAGACATAGCCATAGACATTGGACTATAGGACTCATCTGCGAGGCCTTGTCATACAAAATTACCTCGCCAAAAGAATTGCACCCGTCAAATGGCCGCAAACAATCCCTTCAAGAGCCCATGCTTTGTGATTGGATGTGGATCTCTCTCCCTCTCTCTCTTTGGTAGGTGAAGTTTGCTTGAATCTATGACATACTAGTTTGCGAGGCAAGGCACTTAATTAGCTCGGCCTGTTGTTTCATTTCTCTTTAAAGCGGAGAGAACCAAGTTGGTATTTACATCCTATCTAGGGGCTCATTGAAGATGTTAGACACTGCTGAAATGATCTGCCTGCTCATAGAAGAGCAATTTAGAGCATGAGAAACACCTTCACAGCTCTAATTCTTAAAGATGAAAATGAAGATCATCAAAAGATATGGTTGCCATATTAGTTAATCTCTCCTCCCATCATTGTAACAATTCTTGTGTCCATAGAGTTTTCTTACAACCCAAATTCAAACAAAAAGCATGGTTAAGATTAACTCCAGCTACTAAAATATTAGGATCGCCAATAACAACAGAATATAGAAGTACAGAATTTTGGGATTGTCATTAACAACAAAACATAAAAATACATGAACCAACTTGGGCAAACTAAGACAGGAGCAAGTCCATCCCTCAAAGCAGCACATCTTTCCCACCTGATTCCCACCTGCTGCAACGTATAAATCTCTTCCACAGGGAAGTTTTGCAATTAGCAGAAAGTAATCTTTTGCTTGTTGTTCAACTTCTTAACTGACTGGTGTTGGTAGTGGCAAATCGTTCTTTTAGAAGGTAAAGGCAATAATATTTCCCAAAGAACCTTTTGTTCTTTCAAGGCAACTTCCATCTCAATATTTGCTCCAGAATAATCTCTTTAGAGAAACAAAGCTCATATGCCACTCCGTTCGCCGATCAAAATGTGTGCTGAAAGACAATATTTCCACCTTTGATAAGGTGCTTCATTCTATCAACAATTTCCCAAAAACGGGATGGTGGATTGATGTGTGACTTCATACAACCAATAATGTTAGATGAGTCCCTTCCACAATGAGCGGCCTAGCACCAATCTGCTTCCACAGATTATTTCTGTTTAGAAAAGAAAGAATTTCTGATTCATTTGAATCGCACCATCCAAGAAAGAATTTCTGATTCATTTGAATCGCAAGAAAGAATTTCTGACTCATTTGAATCGCACCATCCAAGGGGACTGGTGTAGTAAAAAATCACCTCGCCAATAGAATTCTTAATTACAGCCCCAATCCCGAGACCCAAGGGTTACAGAAACTGAATCAATCAAAATTAAGGTTGTAGTGGTTTGGAGGAGGACACCAATTGGGAGAAGGTTTCTTGTAGCCAGATGAGAGTTCTGTGAAATCAACCCTTTTCCTTATAATATCGTTTATAGATTTCTTTGAATTCCTTTGAAGTGGATACCCATAATGCTGCTCAATCAACACCTCAATTGGTTTATGTGATCAGACGAAACATCAACGATTATGTTCAAGCCACAATTCCCAGATCACAGCCATGAAAGAACACATCCCTAAAAGTTTTCCATTCGATTTGAATCCTTTAGCTTCGTATTGAATAACCAACTCCTCGGAAGTGGGTGGAAGTGTCCATGCAATTGTGAACTTCGCAATCACAGCTGACCAGATTGAGGTCGTAAATTCGCATGACATGATGATATGGTTTCTTGTCTCGACGCTCAACTTACCTAAAGAACATT
Organism: Warburgia ugandensis; assembly: GCA_035236585.1. NCBI lineage: Eukaryota > Viridiplantae > Streptophyta > Magnoliopsida > Canellales > Canellaceae > Warburgia > Warburgia ugandensis. Next base: position 6,459,986 of record CP141133.1, read on the forward strand.
GTGATGGCCCTTGCTGCCCAAAAATGGCCATTATATCATGTGTAGTGACACGATTATAAACTGCACGCCACATGAAGAAAAGAATTTTCAAGGAATAGAAGAAGATTTTGAGTTCCAAACGAAATTCGAGCAAGCCCAAGGAAGATTTTCACCTACAACTGACTATTAAGCTATTTTAACTGAAAAACCCCTTGATGATTAGGCAGCCAAATGAACTTGCCGTCCTTGTTGGCGGATAAATGCTCTATCCAAGTGTCTTAAGAGGATTTGTTTATGCTCCTCTACGAATCCTCTAAGTGGCCTTCTGAAAATAGGTGCGACCCCCCAGATTTTTAAATATATTTTAGAATTATTTTTAAAAGTTGGATCCCTGTTTTAAAAATATTTTTTTAAAAACAAATAGCAAAAATATTGTTCCTTAGAATAACAAATTTTTTCCAAAACTCCGAATGTCAGGTCTTTTACAAAAACTTGGATTTAATGGTAAAATAAGCATCCATTTCTAAAAAAATTTGGTAGAGTCTACTCTGTATTTGGCACATGTATTTAATGCATGCGATGTGAGAATACCTGAGAAACCCATAATAAAAATTAAATACACTTGAAGACTCTATCACCACAACAATATGTTCTCAACAATTTTAACATAAAAAGATGTAAATATCACTGTTTACCCAAAATCTCCTCTAATCATGGCTCACAATCCATCATATATACTCTATATGTATTAAGTCATAAAGAAATTCAATGTTTAACAGTCATACATTCCATACAAACAATTAAACTTTAGTATTTGCTTGCTCATAGTATTGAAGTCCTCATCCAACTCTTACCACCGTAAGTCTCGTTCCAACAAAAAGCTATTACTCCCAATTATTGTTTTAGATCTAAGATATTGAAAACACTACAACATCTAAACAAGTTATGTTTGTATAGGTGTCTACCATCACATTAATATTTTACAATTCCAAATACGAATTATAATTCTTACAAGAACATAAGTGTAAGTTCATGATTATTTGTGAATCCATCTCAGAAGATTAAATAATTTTGAGATGTCATTGTCATGTAAGCAAAACAATTAATTCAAATCATATGGAGGTACAAAACTATTCAAATACAATTTGAGTATGAGAATTCAATATCATCATACCATTGAGTTTCATATTCTTTGTGAGTTTGTTCAGGAAAGTCATGATGTATTCAAGAGGTCATAAACTCATAAAATACTTCAAAAAGTATAAAGCTTCCCTTATTGAGGAATTACTATATCTTACTAGTTGGTAGAGTATCTTAATACTTGTACCTTGGTCGTGAGTACTCGTACCCAATATCTAAGCATTGTCATGCTATATCAGTACAAGGAATCATCACTTTATAGAGCACCTAGTGCTATGTAGCATCCACAAGCAAGAAAGAAACACATGAACCATTATACATCTATTACCCAAACCTAATCTATTTATGTGCTCAGCTGCTGATGTCATAGCGGGGAGACTACAATCCACATTGCATGGGAGAATGTGGAGCAACACTAGGTGGGGCCTTCTCATGATACTCACACCTGAAAAAGCCAATCGTGGTTGTAACTGTAACTACCCTAATTTTTAAATCTAAAATTTTCACTTGGATCAATGTCTCCATTTGACATGATTTTGATAAGGTTTACATCTCCTAATACCTAGTTATTTGCTATATCCAACTAACTTGTTCACCAGCTAGCTTATGATGTATTTCTTTTTCATTTGATACCATTCCTATTCTACTCATCTCTATAACTCATATTTAGTCTACTTATTCTTAACTACTCTAGTCGTATATGACTTTTGGAAATGCAGGACTGGCTGTGAAAGGATAAAACTGAATTCTGATACCAACTATGAAGACCCGGGTTTTCATATACACTTTTAAATGTAAAACTAGTTCCTAATGCGGGATTGATCCTTATTTGAAAACACTTTTATAAAAATAATGCAATGCAGCCAAAAAATCTTTTTTTTTTTTTTAATTCATTTTGAAAACCCCAAGTGTCATTTACTTCCAAAAGGATAAAATAATTTTTAAAACTAAGAAAAACATATATCATTCTAGATCTAGCCAGTCACAGCTCACAATCCAACTATAATAATTACATATACATGTCTAAAAGATAAGTCATATACTTACATTCATACTTGTCTTTATCTTCACTCACTTGATTTTAATGATAACATTTCTTGATGCTTCTTCTAATCCTACTAGAGTTAATCTGTAAAAAGAATGTATTTGGTTGAGTATTTAATATGCCTAGTAGGTGATCTGACACTATTAATTTGAAAACATGGCATGCAACATGTATAAATTTAAGAAAGATTTTTCAGGTAATAAAATCATACAATCGTCTTAGATAAACATGGGTATTCTTACATAAAACATTTGCACATATATTTCAGGTAATAAAATTTCCAACAAAATCAATCGATTAATAACAATATAAACATTACTAACTTATTCAAGTAGTAATCGATAAAATTTGACGCTGGATATCCCAATCATATGGCAGTTTTTATGCACGTGAATATCTTGGCGAACACATCAACCGACTGGTCACGAGTACTTGTTTAAGACCATCTCAATGCACCATGTATAGCGATACTACAACATAAATCATAGGGCCCACTATGCTCATGACTAGACCTATCTTAAATTGTGTCTCCAGTATCTAGTGACCAGCCTCCACGGTTGACTATGGATATGTCTTGAAAAGGGTGCCATGAACATTTTCAGTAGTAGTCCCAATACCACAATAGTCGAGAAAGGGACATGTGCCACTTTAGGCAATGATACGTACCACCTTTGGTGGTTAGAGGCCGGGAGGCAAACCCCATACACAAAAAACCTCTTAGCAGAGTGCTCACCAATCTCATTAGCCTGAAAAGATAAATACATATGTGTGTTCCAATTTTTAAGCATTTAACACATGCTAAATCATGCACTTTATGCAATCTTGTTTCAAAACATGCAACAAAGCATATATAAAACTGCTTTGTCATTCAAGAGTAAAACTGAGCTATGAAGGATATAAGTGGTAACATTTTCAATCAAGATAATAAATCATGAGAATAATTCGCATGCTGATAATAAGAATACTATATCATAATATCCTTTCCAAAGCCATACTAAACTTGGAAATAGTTTCAAGTAAAACACTTAGGTTTTAGAATTCATTTGAAAACTTAGTAGTATCAGACTACCTATCTCAAGGATGTCACTTAGTTTGTATTTTTCTTTAATTTGAATTTTGAATCTCCTTCAAAGTCTTTGCAAAATCTTGGTATAATGCAAGGACAAGAATCTAACTATTATGTCTTATTCTCTATTGATCATTAATTAGATTCACAGATTAACGTCTAAGTTATCGATCTAGACTCTGATCCTATCTATCAATGTTCATTGTGTCATCTATGGTTCACTCCTCTTATATCAGGATTGATCTGTGTATAGATCTATCATTTCATACCACATGTCAATTTTAATAAGCTTTCACCCTTATATTGACATTTAGAACTTGTACTTAGTGTCTTAAACAATGTACGGTTGGATCTTTCTTATTAGCTCACCAAACAATGATCAATATTCTAATAGGTCTAACAGAACCCTACTCCATCACAGATCACACCTCCTTGGAAGATAATTAGGGTGTCAATTCTATTAAATTGAGATTCATCGCAATTCAACAGTCAGATCCATCCTTTTGGCTATCACTCATTGCGTAGTGCATTTTTAGACTTGATCTTACTTAAAGATTTAACATTTAATGGTTCAATTTTCCTCAATAACATTTGTGTCATCAAGATCTTGCAATTTAATGGTCAGATCTCTTAGATTGCATGTCACAATTCTTAGATCGGGATCATATTTGATTTGAATAGTCAAATATATGATTTAAGGGTTAATGTCCTTATTTCAGGGTTGATCTAGGTACATTGATATGCTAAATCATTCAGTGGATCATTTCATGAAGTTTGATCATCATTGATTTTCTAAATTTATAAGATTCCTTTGGTTTCTAGGCTATGAACAGTTAAAATTGTTCTATGATCCTAAATTTTATCACATGTTTAGGTCCGCATTATCAATACAATTCCAACAAACCTTCTTGATCATGAATCAGGCTTATATAACCTTCTGAATTTCAGTCATTGTGTTTCAGATCAAGTCAACGGTTCCAATTTAATTTCTGATCCAAAAATACGACAAGATAGGGGTCTATGCGTCACGATTCCCAAGACGCAGATGCATCCTGGTCGAATTGTGACCGCACTCGCATCCATAGGGATGCTCCAAAACAGCACATCTCCATCGCATGTCATGGGAAAGCGTCTCGGGCGCAAGCCAGACTAACAGGATTGAGACGGCCTGACCTAAATTGTTCGATCAGGCCCACCTTCAATCAACACCTCAGATCATTCAAAAAGTCATCATTTTTACATATCCTAGAGTTATGGGGTCCCAAAAAGTCATCGAACGGCTCAAATCTCCCATTTGAGCTGTCCATGAGATGGGTCCTGCTTGAAATCACTAGCGATACTTGTAGGAAAACTAGTTTGGTGAGGAGAAAAGGGGGACAAAAGGGAAGGAAAAGTGGGAAGGGAGGTGTACTTGTTTAGTCGGAGGGGAGAGGTGGCAAATGTAGTGGTTATAGACACCGTTTTGTGTCTCCAGTGCTTGGATCTTATAATCGTGCCATAAATTAAAGTTAAAATGAATCTAATAATTAAATGAAATCATACTAATCAATTTATATCATTAAAAGCTTTTAATATGATCCAACCATTAGATCTTAAGTCCTTTTCTTAGATCTAGGATTTTTTGTCATAACTGATCAATGATCTTACTAGATCTCATCATTATTAACTCCATCCAACTCATCTATAGGCTTTGATCATGCTTGATCTTACTAATCAAGAAAGTTCCTTTATAAATTTTAGGTTACTTCTATTATAAATGGTACACTTCTTAATTTATCATAGATCTGTCATATTAAACCATCAATTTCATATATACTTATCATTATAACATAAATAGATCAAATCCTTAAAGTCTAATAATCTCAGATTTACAAGATCATGGAAGTAAGAATTTTATTTTCTGTAAATAAAAATTTTCTTGCAATATTTCTTAAAATTTATTATTTCATATGAAATTAGACATTATAAGCTTTCCATAGCTTCTTTTCTCTCATGATTTGGAGCTCAGATGACTCCAGAATTCAAGTTTGAAGTTCACAATCGTTTTAACGGTATAGATTTGATCTGGCCATTAGAATAGGACAAAACAGGCGGAATCGGTGGAACCGGTCATCCCACCCTATTTTACCGGTGACCATCAGTGGAAAGGGGGTGGTGACCTGGAAATGGTGAGATGATCCAGATCGGACCATTAAATCACCAGCCCCCTTTTCTCCATCAAATTGGGCCATCATATCTCCACTAAATTAGTTATTATTTCATACCTAGAGGTTTTGAACTCTTCTAAATCTATTGGATGGCTCAGATTTTTCATCTGAGCCCTCCATGATGCAGATCGGGAGGGTTTTTCACCGAAACTTGATTTTTTGAAACATTAACAGAAAATCAAATTCAGCGAAATTAAAAATATAAAAAATAACATAAACTAAATATTGGATGATATCCTCCTAGAACGGAGTGGCTAATTGAACTTAGGACTCTTGGTACTATTCTAGAGAGAGGAGAGAGGAGAGAGAAAGAGAGAAAAAGAGAGAGATTAGGGGAAATGGGGGAGGAGTTTTGCTCTAATTTTCTAGGAGAATCTAGGGGATTTCATGATGAAGTTATGAAAAATTTTGTGAAATTTTTAGAAATATTTATAGGCAAGTTTTTGAATTTTAAATTAAATTTTCATAAAAATCTCCTTCTTTCTTTTTGTTATTTTATTTATGGATGGAGTTTCCACCTTCACCTTTTCCTCCACTACAATTTGGTGCTGCATTGCTCAATTATTGTTGCTTCCAGAACATTGGCTTACTTTGTAGGCCCCACTTTCATGTGAAAAGACCGTTTTGCCTTTTTATTCATAAAAATGAAAAAATAGATATTATTTATCCAAACTCGGATTTTAGTGTACTCAAAGGCACTAGAATCAATTTTTTAAGTACCTTCTGGTTTTTCAAGTACATTCCAAATATTTAAATTTTAAATCTTGGTTATGGGTGAAAATGATCGTTTTACCTTTTTATGTAGAAAATTGAGATTTTTCATTCTAACTTAGAATTTAACAAAACTAGTGTCATTTGATTTAATTTTTCATGTTCATTCTTAATTTTTAAGTTTTCACTCATGATTTAGTCTCTATGAAAAGATATTTATTTTTAACCTAATATTCTAGCCCGGGTCTTCTGAAATTTTAAATTGTCATTGATTTTCTCAAATCAATTTACAAAATTTGGGGTTATTGCAATTTCTCTCTTAGCATATGAAATCCTGACCATCTCCGATCTTACTAATATTCTTCTTAATTTCTTTTCATTTCTTGGCTACTCAGGGGAGATCATTGCTAGTTCTTGCCGGTTGTGGATTTTGTTGACCCATTATCGTCGTCAAAGGATTTTCTTATCCGAGTAAGCCCTCCCATTGTTGTTCCAGTTCAAGACGATCGATATCATGATTAGGAAGACTTGATCACTCCACTATTGGGACCCATACTGAATTGGACTACGATGATGATCTACCATAAGTGGTCTACCATCATCAGTACTAACATATAAAAATCGTATATTGAAAGATAATGCAACGGCCTTTTCCCACATCAAGAGCCTTCTCTTTTCTTGGGATCTCTCTTGTTTTCATCCATCTTTCTTTCTTGCTCGCCATGAACGATTACCAAAAGAGGCTGCTATTTTCAATCTTAGCGGCAGGATGCAGTATATTGCTTGTAACGTTCCCCTACCTCCCTCGTTGGTGGATTCATTTCTTACCATCTCCACTACAGCTTTTTGTGTTCTTCATTCACTTCTGGAGCTGGTTCGTCCACAGAGAAATGGCCCCTTTCGACAAAGCAGGAAGTTTGGATTATTTTGAATATCTGGTCATGGGTGTCTTTATGACCACTGTCAACGGGATCTCAATGGTTGTCGCACAACCGCTCCTACACAGGATGATACATTTGTTTTCAGCGACATCGTACTTTCTTTCCTTGACAATGGACCTAACAAGGATGACCATTTTGATTCTGGTGCACTCCAATTCCAAGTCTCTTACTGGACTGGAGCATGTCAGGTGGTTGTTTCTTGAGGAGCCCAAATGGGTAATGGGAGTTTTTCTCTAGGCGTGTGGAGGCCATCTCTGACGTTACTAATATTCTTCCTGATTTCTTTTCATTTCTTGGCTACTTGGGGGAGATCATTGCTAGTTCTTGGCAATTGTGGATTTTGTTGACCCACTATCATTTTCAAAGGGTTTCCTTATCCGAGTAAGCCCTCCCATTATTATTCCAGTTCAAGACGATCGACATCATGATTAGGAAGACATCACTCCACTATTGAGGCCCATACTGAATCAAACTATGATGATCTACTCCAAGTAGGTCTGCCATCATCAGTATTGACATGTAAAAACCGTGTACTAAAAGGCGACACAATGGCCTTTTCCCTCCTCAAGAGCCTTCTCTTTTCTTGGCCCTGCAACTAAAATCTCTCTTGTTTTTATCTAGCTTTCTTTCTCGCTCGCCATGAACGATTACCAAAAGAGACTGCTATTTTCAATCTTGGTGGCAGCATGTAGTATATTGCTTGTAACGTTCCCCTACCTCCCTCGTTGGTGGATTCATTTCTTACCATTTGCACTGCAGCTTTTCGTGTTCTTGATTGACTTTTAGAGCTGGTTCGTCCACAGAGAAATGACCCCTTCTGATGAAGCAAGATGCATAGATTATTTCAAATATCTTGTCATAGGCATCTTTGCAACCACCGCCAACGGGATGTCAATGGCTGTCGTACAACCATGCCTACGCAGGATGTTACATTTGTTTTCAGTGATGTTGTACTTTCTTTCCTTAACAGCAAACCTAACAAGGATGGTCATTCTGGTTCTGGTGCACTCCAATTCTGGGTTCCTTGGTAGACTTGAGCATGTTAGGTGGTTGTTTCTTGAAGAGCCCATGTGCGTGAGGAATCTTGACATCTCCAACATTACTAATATTTTTCCTGATTTTTATTCATTTCTTGGGTATTCAAGGCAAATCATTGCTAGTTCTTTGCGGTTGTGGATTTTGTTGACCTGCTATTATCGTCAAAGGGTTTCTTTCTTTGTGTAAGCCCTCTCATTGTTGTTCCAGTTCAAGATGATTGACATCATGATTCGAAAAACTTGATCACTCCACTATTGGGACCCATATTGAATTGGACTACGATGATGATCTACCGCAAGTGGTCTGCCATCATCAGTACTAACATGTAAAAACCATATATTAAAAGACGACGCAACAGCCTTTCCCTCCTCAAGAGCCTTCTCTTTTCTTGGAATCTCTCTAGTTTTCATCCAACTTTCTTTCTCGCTCACCATGAACAATTACTAAAAGAGACTTCTATTTTCAATCTTGGTGACGACATGCAGTATATTGCTTGTAATGTTCCCCTACCTCCACTCATTGGTGGACTCATTTCTTGCCATCTACACTGCATCTTTTCATGTTCTTGATTCACTTCCGGAGCTAGTTCGTCCACAGAGAAATGGCCCCTTCTGACGAAGCAAGAAGCATGGATTATTTCAAATATCTTGTCATGGCATCTTTATGGCTACCGTCAATGGGATCTCAATGGCTATCGCACAACGACGCCTACACGGGATGTTACATTTGTTTTCAACGACGTTGTACTTTCTTTCCTTGACAACGGACGTTACAAGGATGGCCATTCTGGTTTTGGTGCACTCCATTCTTAGTTTGTTGTTGGACTTGAGCATGTTAGGTGGTTGTCTCTTGAGGAGACCAAACGGGTAATGAGAGTTTCTCTTTGGGGATGTGGAATCCTAGCCATGTCCAACGTTACTAATATTCTTCCTAATTTCTTTTCATTTCTTGGCTACTTAGGAGAGATCATTGCTAGTTCTTGGGGGTTGTGGATTTTGTTGTCCCACTATCGTCGTCAAAAGATTTCCTTATCCAAGTAAGCCCTCCCATTAGTGTTCCAGTCCAAGACGATTGACATCATGATTAGGAAGACTTGATCACTCCACTATCAGGATCCATACTGAATCAGACTACGGTGATGATCTGTTGCAAGTGGGTCCACCATCATCAGTACTAATATGTAAAAACCATATATTAAAAGGTGATGCAATGACCTTTTCCCTCTTCAAGAGCCTTCTCTTTACTTGGCCTTGCAACTAAAATCACTCTTGTTTTCATCTAGCTTTCATGTGACACCCTGGGTTTTTTAAATATTTTCCCAATAAATATAATAATAGAAATAATTTGTTTTATAAGATAGGTGGGATCTCTGAAATTAAAACTCAAAATTTATAAATTTTACTCAGCGTCAAGGAGAAATACCCAAAAAGAAAATCCTGAGGGTCATCCACATCTCAAAAAGTACGACGATGAATAAAATCAAATTCAGTTACTCTGAGCATGTTCAAATTTGAAACCATGATAAATTACAAATGTAAAGACACAATGATAATACAAGTCCAAAAGCCTCCAGGTTCCATCCATGATCACCACATTAACTATATGTGCAAATAAATGTACACCATACTATAGTTTGGGTCCAATCCCTCCAAATATATAACCTCCAAGTACTGTCCTAAAAAGGTCTAACAAGGTCTAAGAGGCATACGCTAATCAGTCTCTGAACACAAAATGGTAGATGGTCCTCAAGTCCTCATTTAAGTACATGCTAATCCACCTACTTTCCTGTCTGACTATCGCGCTCCAAATATGAGGCATTGCAAAACAAAGCAATGCCTCGGCAAGCTATGCTTGTGTAGGTGATTTACATTCAATAACAAAAACAATAGAAAATCACATGGCACAAGATATCAAGATAATGGTAAATCCTGTAAAATGAATATATATATATATATATATATATATATATATACATGAAACATCATATATCCATGACGAATAATACATGAAATCTATGATATAAACAAAGCGATATCAATCATGGGCATCATGACATATAAAACACGAGAAAATACGTAGATACACGTATGTCATAATAATGAAAATCTGTATCCATAGAACAACATAAATGTATGTCAAAACCAACAAAACATCGTGTACGGTCAAGCCCTATGAGTGTCTTAAGTACACTTATGGCAACGTGGGGCCAACTCTCAATACATTTTGATTTCACCCTTTTACCCACAATGGGGCACTCAAGTACTAATAGAAAGACACTTTCCAATCCCTCTTTCACCCTTTCACCTACACAGGATACTCAAGCACTCACGAGGGGATGCATCTCATCACAAGCTCAATTGTCCCAATCGACAAGGCATAGAAACTCCCACATGTAAAAATCTCAATAAGATCCGGTCAAAGATATAGTAATGTACCATCAACCATATGTTCAAATATATAACTAAATCATGCAAAATAAAGGAATTTTTCTGAAAACATGATAATGCGTAATCATTCTCAATACAACCAAATCAAGTGAGTATTTCAATATATCAACATCATGCATCAAAAATCAATGTATAATATCCTCAATAATTAAGTTGATGCAACTAAAATATACTAAAAACCGTGCATAAATCATGCACAAAAGAAGTAGCAAGTATATCGATAACATATGCTAAAAATAATTTCATGTAACATGGCAGAGCATAAAATCGACGCCTCAAAGTTTCAAATGTTATGTCATGATTTAAGAAATCATGAAAAAATCATGAATGTAATCACCTATCTCGATAAATGCAGTACTCTAATCAAGTGCTTAAGTTATATTACATCGTGCGCCCTAACATACCTGTCACAATATAAGTCATCGATCACTTAGTGTTCTCACATCTCAAATAAATAGGTCTAAGTGATAACTTCCCTGATTTGGTAGTTAATCCTAGATTAACTGCCAAATCATCTAATTAACCCTCCATTAGGGCAATCCTGAGCTAGATGTTTGTCTTTCTAACATCTAGACCGTCATATGTCATCTTTGATTTCAATCATACTCATTTTCATCATGATCCTTTTAATTTCTATATTCGTTTAGTGATTCACATGTATCTCTATGATTACGCATCGATTAGACAGTTAGATTGCTCTTTGATAGGCCCATCCTAAGGTACCTGATCAAATTAATGGTCAGGATCACTTTTCTTGACAATTCAATGAGATTTATTCTTTGTCTCCTACATCATCTCATATTTGATGTATACGATCAAGGTTTAAGGCCTGATCATCCATTGATCGGCCTGATCTAGGTTATCTAATGGTATTTAGTGGTTTAATAATTTAAAAGGTGTTAAAATATAGATTTTTATCTTGAGTCTAAGTTCTCGTCGTCAAGACGATCATAACGCATCTTTCGAATTGTGATTTTGATCTCTATAGCTCTTGAAATCACATTTTTTATGAATAAATGGCTTAGAAAATCCAAAAAATAAGAAACAGGGGTTATAAATCGCGCGGACATGACTAGCGTATGGAGCGTGAGTATGCATTGTGCGAGAGTACGCTCGCCAACTGCATGTGTGCATCTCCTGAGCTGCTGCCCGCTAGGTCACCGTCGTTGAGAACGACGACTGGCACACCGTCATCGGAGACTACGGCTGGACTCTGGTTGTTGCCCGCGCCCCCCCCCCCCCCCCCCCCCCGATGTCCAAATGGTGCAATTTTTGCACCGTTCTGTTCCATTTTTCGTGTACATTCCATTTTTAAGCTTCATATCAACCAATTTTGTCATTATCTCACATTTTTATATGATTTTTCTCACGTTTCTAAAAATCTCCCTCTTACTGTTTTCTTAGTTTTGCGCCATCCTTAATTGTCAGATTACTATAAAAATTTATGGGTTTGTTCTTTGTGTCATCATGCACAAGATAAATAGTTTAGATCATCATCTCACACCATTTCATCGACTTATTTCAAAAAGAATAGTGACACCTAAAACTTACTAGAAAACGGCAAATCCACGCTGTTTTTCGACGTTAAAAGAATGATTATCTTTAAAATAATATCATAAAAGAGAGGGGAAAAGAGGGGACGGTGCCTACCTTAGTCCAGTTGGTTGGAGGGGGAGAGAAGTTTGTTGCCGCATGCGCTAAGGGTAAGCTGAGTCGTTTCCCAGTTGTTGTGGTTGCCGGTGATACGCAAAACAGAGGGAGAATTACAGGAAACGAGACAGGCAGGGAGGCACATCTAAAGCCTCTCATAATGGCTATCACTTCGTGGGTTCCTGCTCCCAGTCCGTGGGCCTAGTGTGAATTTACTGTTTCACCCCATTATGTAAATTTAATTAAATGCATAAATTGAAATAATTAGTCAATTTTCCTCTAATCTTCGATTCTAGCGTTCTCAGTGGCAATTGATTTTATTTTTCGAGTACATTCTAATTATTGAGGTTTTAACTTGAGATTTCATCTCCAATTTCTCCAAATTCTTAATTTTCAAAATTTTCAAATTTTCTATAATCCTAAGAACTTGCGTCTTTTTTAGAATTTAAAATTTTGGGTTATTACACTTTCTCACTCGCCATGAACGATTACTAGAAGAGACTGCTATTTTCGATCTTTGCAGCAACATGCAATATATTGTTTATAATATTTCCCTACCTTCCTCGTTGGTGGATTCATTTCTTACCATCTGCACTGTAGCTTTTCATGTTCTTGATTGACTTCTGAAGATGGTTCGTCCACAGAAAAATAGCTCCTTCCGACGAAGCAAGAAGCGTAGCTTATTTCGAATATCTTGTCATGGGCGTCTTTACGGCCACCGTTAACAGGATCTCAATGGCTGTTGCGCATCCACGCCTGCACTTGATGTTACATTTGTTTTCAGCGATGTTGTACTTTCTTTTCTTGACGGCGTACCTAACAAGGATGGCCATTCTGGTTCTGGTGCACTCCAATTTTAAGTTTCTTGCTGGACCTGAGCCTGTTAGGTGGTTGTTTCTTGAGGAGCCCAAATGGATAATGGGAGTTTCTCTCTGGGCGTGGGGAATCATGGCCATCTCCAACGTTAATATTTTTTCTGATTTCGTTTCATTTCTTAGCTACTCGGGGGAGATCATTGCTAGTTTTTGGCGGTTGCAGATTTCGTTGAACCACTATCGTTGTCAAAGGGTTTCCTTATCCGAGTAAGCCCTCCCATTGTTGTTCTAGTTCAAGACAAACGACGTCACGATTAGGAAGACTCGATCACTCGACTATCGACTCTACATGGAGTAGATGAAAGAAGAGCGTTTCGAAGATATGCGAAGGGTCGGGTGGTTCACTCAAGAAAAGGCTATCTTACAACGACTGTAGCGCTGAATAATTCGAAGGTATAGCAGTTTGAAGCTAGATCACAAGGCCTACGGTGATATCCGCTTAATTTCTAAGCGATAGATACTGGATTGTTTAGTTTTCTTTTATTATCTTTTTTTGAATGATGGTCCAAACTTTTGTTCTTTATTCTTGTTGAGTACACTGTTCTGGTTTGTTGATGTTGCTGCTTTAATCCTTTGTTTGGACTGCCAATGTGATGTGATTGATCGTGTGCTTTGTGATTCAAGTTGGATTTAGAGGATCACATATTGATGTTTTCTGGGTTCTGTTCTTTCGTTTACTAGTGAAAATGTTGACTAGTAATTTGAATCGCAAAAATCACTAATCTTGCAAGAAGCTAAATTGGTTACATCGAGATCTGATTCAGTGACGAGAGGTTCCAAGCTCGGAACAGGATCCACCCACTTTTCCGTCGTGGTCTTCACTTTTGATTGATCTGGACCGTTCGGCTTCTTTCTAGCTAGCTGCAAAGTTAATCAGATGTCTAGTAGGTCACTAAATTATTCCAATTGGATGATACTTCTAGCACTCTCAACATAAAAGGGCAACTCTTGTGCACCAAGCTCCCACCTATGCAGGGTCCGGGGAAGGAGCGGACCACAAGAGCCTAAAGTACACAGCCTTATCTTGCATTTTGCAAGAGGCTGTTTTCACGCCTTGAACCGGTGACCTCAAAGTCACATGACGACAACTTTTACCGTTGCACTAAGGCTCCCCTTCTTCTAGCACTCTCAACATGTGTGGTCAATTTCTAACTAGAGGAATTGATGAACTGAGGTCCTTTAGATTATCATTCCTCTTTTAACTATCAGCATCCAATCATTAAAATTATATTTTTGGGCTATAGAGTAGAATATGTACTGGGCGTGTTATTTGAGCTATTTGGATTTCAGGATTCAGGAAGAATGGATCAGCAGTTCAGTCCACATAGGCCAAATTCCCTCCCTTTATGATGGTAACTCAACCATACGGTCCGCGCTATCATTTCTGTTGATTAACGTACATAATTCTTTTAATCTTCGATTATTAAAGTTAAAATTGCATTCTGAAAACGATTTTTGGAAATCCAATTAGGCCTCACAACTTGTTAACTGTGAGATGTAGAGGTCGTAAGTTCGAGCCATGAAAACGACCTTTTTGCAATATTGTATACTATAGATTTTTTGTAGTCCACCCTTTCCCTTTCCCTGACCCAGCAAATAAGTGAGGTTCATGCACGGGCTCCCTTGTTTTTTTTCCATAGATTATATCCAGAAGTACACTACTATAGGGCCTGACCAGACGCATATGTTTTTTATTTTTATCATATCTTCAGACACCTGCTTCAGTGGTCAAATCACAGTACAGTTTTCAGTTGCAAAAATGATTCAAATCCACGCGGTGTTTAGGTTAGTAGATACCCAGGGCCGGAAAGATTAGATGTACGGGGCAGATAAACCAAAAATGGGTCCCTTCATGAACAAGTAGATTGCCAGACCGCTATGCAAACAACAATCCTTTCATTGAAAATATTCAACCCCAGAAAAATTATCATCGACTAGGAACATCCGCCGGGCATGATTTACTCTGCATGGCTCATCTAAAATGCGGCCGCAGATGAGCGGTTTTGATCATTAAACGTGTTTTGTCAGACGGCCACGTCCCTTGTATTGTGTTTTAGCTAGCCACTGATTTTCTTTTGCATTTTTTCTCTTATCCCAGCCATAGGAAAAGCTAAATCATAGATTACATTGGTCAACAACAAATAGCGCAGTCTCACTTACAACTCAGGGACACAGAAATATGAACCTCGGATATTTCATTTACATTGTTTCACTTATCACTCTGACTTTGCGAAAGAAAAAACCTTTTAAGAAAAGGGCGGTAAAGAGGCCCGATGCACGAAGTTTCGCTTGTGCGGAGTCCGGGAAAGGGGTAGACTACACGGGTTAATAGTATACAATCTTATCTTGCATTTTACAAGAGGTTATTTTTACGCTTTGAACTGGTAACCTCAAAATCAGACGAGGACAACTCTACCATTGTGTCAAGGGCTATACAAAATAATATGAATCGCCCTGATTGAGGAATGTGACAAGTAATCAGCACTTCGTCAAGCAATCGAGTCGAGGTCATTATCCCCGGCTTTTTCGTGATCAAAACAATGGTCTTCAGCGTTTGCTGGAGGAGTTGACCGTTTCATTGTTTACAGCGTCCATCTGATTCGCCAAATATGTATGGTGCGACTTACTAAAAATTTTGGGTTCCACTAGGTATCAATGGCTTTGCGGATGTGGGCTTGTGCTAGAAGCTGTCTTTGCGTTTGCGTGGTATCATTATTCTTTAGATCTAGCTCTTCACGAGTAGAATCAACTCGTTCGAGTCTCAAGTTGAGTTGGAGAATTTTAGGATTGAGTCTACAAGGTCACTTGGCTAGTAGCAAGAGTTTGGAGTTTATATTACTGGAAAGCGCATCTCACTTGTGTCACATTCAAATGGTTATGGACTGCCAAAAAGCCTAGTAGCCCGGTGGCAACTTTGGTGAAAAGAGGCGCTTCAGATGCTAGGTTGCCAGTTTAATTTAGGAAACAAAATTATCAATTAAAGAGTGGGATTAGTGTAACTTGTTGCCTACCTTCTTCATAACAATTTCATACCAGCACCAGTTTATTTACTAGTTTCAGTTGGCTCTTTGCTTCTCTTACTAGCTTTCCAAACGCTAAATATTTAATAGTTCCAAACAAGTAAACCTCACATGTACTTCAAAATGAGAACTTAGTTGGATTCACTAAAATTAGTAGCGTGGCTCACTAAACCAGGCATTTATTATCACCATAGCTAAACCAAAACTCAACTTTCAGTTGCTTCTGGACCCAACAATACTACGCAATAATCTCATGATAGTCGATCAGTTCAATGGTCCTGGACCATTATATATACATTGGCGTGTAAATTTATAGTCAAAAAGAAAAGAAAACCTACTAGCTGGCCCATATCCAAAATCTTTCGTCAACTGGGATGATCGTAGCCGTACTAGTTCTGTAACGTAGAATTGAAGGCTAACAGTTTTACGATATAATAGCTCCATCAACACATCTATATTTGCATGACAGCAGAGACTAATAGTCACGCGTCTTCCAGATAAAATGTTAGCCAGCTTTGATCTTGTAGAACCTAGCAACTCTGTCATTTTCTCTGGAATACGCTTGGTTATATATTCAAATCTCAACTTTCTCCTTTGACCGAAGATAAATGATAAACTGAGGCTCTTTAACTGGCCTCAAACTAAGCTCCCTCTCACCCCCCACTGGTTAACTGCATTTTACTGGCCAGGGTTAAATGGACACATATCGCCTTGAAAGGAAGCCTCACTTTGAGGCCCTTTTATACTGAGATTTTAGGAATATGCTCGAGCGACACAAGATGCCGTAGAAGCTCTATAGAAATATTCCTCATCTAAATGGCAACTAAACAGAAATATTCCTCATCAAAATGGCAACTAAACCCATAAAATCTCAAACTAAAAGGGAAACACAAGATACGAACGTAAGTAAAAGGGTACCATTCGAAAACAGTGAGAGGATATTCCTGGATTTAGGCATCGTTGTGTAATTGTGTAAATACGTAGTCCCTACTAGTGACCCATCTTGGTTTTTAATTGCGGCATGCAGACTTGTTTTGATCCCGACTATCCGATCAAGAACATGCAAATAGCATGATATGATTTGTAATCTTTAGAATCGTTCGATCACAAAGGGGAACTTTGGGGCAATGGTAGAGTTGTTGTCGTATGACCTTGACGTCACGGGTTCAAGACGTAGAAACAGCCTCTTGCAAAATACAAGGCAAACTCGTCTAACATAAAACGTAAGATGCGCAAATATGCAATGAGTCAATGACAACTGTACTAAAATATACAGCTTTCGATTACTTGAAAAGCCAGTCCATTCAAACAGAAGACTCCACTTAGAGCAACTCTCACTGACCGTGGCGGAAACTGGCAAGAAAATACAAATAGAAACTCTACCTTGCATATAAGAATGCTTTTATGACGCGAGGATGTTGCGGGATTCCTACATCCTCTACGTTTTCGTCGGAAAATCTGCGACATCCATTATGTTTACCCAGGAGTTAGAGCGGCTAGGATCATCCTATTGACAAGTTTTTTGCAGCTCTAGCATGGCTCATCAATGACTAAACATGATTTTGTGCGCTATGTGCTGATTTATATGCACAAACACCGTGTAACTGTTCTCAATATAGAGGTGGAGTCCTCTATATTGTTCTCGTCCCTATTCTCTACCATTGCATCTTCTCCTTCTTCCTCTAATTCCAACACTGCAACCATGGCGAACCATTCCTTCGCTGCAGCTCTTATGTTCCTGATTGTGTCTACTTCGGTTGCTGCAACTTTTTCGCGAGCTGGTCACCAAGAAATCGCTCCATCGCCAGCTCCAGAATCCGGAGCGGCTTACGGCGGCCCATATTCAGGCGGCCTAATGTTTTCTGTCTTCATCTTAGGTCTTGTGGCTCTGTTCGGATACTAGCCATCGGATTTGTTCGGTGGTATTAGTCCATATTGGGTTAGTATGAAGGTAAGTTTTGGTGGGATGTCAGATGGTTAACTTTCTAATACGCCAGTAGACTATCCGGTGATAAATAATATAAATTCTTGCTTTTTGTTGTTATTATATCGTTAACTCATTTGAGGTCGTGTATGGCCCACTTAGCAAGGATCTCTATTGTCCATCTTGCTCCTAGGTTTTTAGATAGTATCAAACATTTTTTATTTGACAGATTTCTGTTCAACTGGAGAATAAGGGTGAAATAGATATCTTTGAGTAGTTGTGTCTGCAGTTAGTATCATGTACCAAACAGTACCGAAGTGATTAAAATCACACAACATAACAATGATCTTGATCACTTCAACCAAAAAGTGAAAAAGGGGCGTCTAATTCACAAAAATAATTCCAACAGAGGGGCATGATTACTGATTTTTGTTGAGGTTTTTGTTAGTTACTGATTTAAATCACCCTGTAAAGGGGCATCTTATTCATAAGAATAACTCCAACAAAATCAGTAATTTAGTTTTTCTTTGTTGAGCAACAAAAGAAGCACAATGTTCAGTGGTTTGCCGGAATTGGTGGTATTTTCAAAGATGATAGAGGTGACACGATCCTCACATTCTCTGGCCCAAATGGAGTGGAAGACTCCAACAAAGTGGAACTTCTGCTGGTCTCAATTTTTATTTAACAATGGCTTCAGCCCTCACAATAACCACTACGAGTAGAAGGGGATCCTAACAGTGCAATTCAAAGGGCTAAAGGAGGAGCGGACCACCCGTGGAGATTTCATGACGTACATGATCGCCCAAATTAGAGAATTGGATCATTTTTGGCCTCGTTTACTTTTTCATGGACTTAACTTTTGAGGATGCAATTAAAAATGTATTCGCTACAGTTTAAAGATAAAAAAAAAAAAAAAAAATTGCCCAGCACTAGGATCAAGGAATATATAGGATTTCTTATAAGTTTCAAGCATGAGAGGTCTCCCACGGAAGCTACTTTTTTCATTGGATAATTGACGGAGAAATATAGGAAGAGGATGAAGGACCTCTACATAGTCTTTATTAACTTAGAAAAAGCTTATGATATGGTCCATTACGAGTTAATACGGTGGGTATTAGGTGAGAATGAGGGTGATATATATACATAATTAAGGATATGTATCAAGGAGCAATAACAAAATGTTAAGATAGTTAGTAGAGAGACCAATGATTTTCTCATCACTATGGGATTATATCAAGCATTGGCATTGGGCCCATACCTATGTTGGTTTTGGATGAGTTTAAGGAAACATTTGCACCAAGAAATTCTTCAGTACATGTATTTGTAGATGACATAGTTTTGATTGATAAGAGAAGGTAGTGTGCAAACACAAAGCTTAAGTTGTGGAGAGATGTTATCCAAAGAATCTCAATGGGTTGAAACAAATAGAGATGTGCTTGTAGAGTTTTGTGTGATCAGCAGGTACTACTTAAACTAATAGAAAAATTCAATAGGATAGCTATAAGGCCAGCGATGCTCCATAGATCATAGTTTTGGGTAGTTATGAAACATATACATAGGATGAGCATTGGGTAGTTATGAAACAACATATACATATGAATAGCGTAGCCTAATTGATAATATTAGAGTAGATGAGTAACATTACAAGAAAAGATAGAATTAGAAATGAAAAGAATGAGAAGAAACTCAAGAGTAGCATAAATAAGTAACAAGATAAGATAGGATAAACTTAAATGGTTTAGACATGTTAAAAAAAGACCGAAAACTTCGCCTATTAGAAGTAGTGAGTAGATCCAAGTTGAAGGTTTTAAAAGAGCAAGGGGAAGGCTCAAAAGGACGTGGTTAGAAATGGTGAGAAAAGATTTAGAAACTTTAGACGCAATGAAACAATGATACGTAATAGAGAAGAATGGAGAAACAAAATTCGTATAGCCAACCCCTAATTGGTACCTACGTCAAGATCCACGAGAAAATGGTACGGTGCATTCTTCATTATCCCAGGAACTTGGGATTCTGCTTAAGTGCCCAAGGATCTCATTCATATATAGCCCATTAAATGCATGAGGCCGTACTTGGTGGGGAAGTGGTTTGAACTGAGTTAACCCAATTGAAAAGTGAAGATTCTGTAAGAAAGGGGAGCCAGTTTATCTTAATGTGATCGTCACATTTTCATAGGTAGAGTATTCAGTCGCAATTTAAAACATAAAGCAGCAAAACTACAGTGGTTACATTGCTTGAGGGTTGGGTTTGTTTCAACTGATATTAGTATGATTTAGTTTTTAATAGACGAGTTAACTCAAGATGAGTCGTAGGTGAAGTCAAGTTGGAAGAATTATGAGATATATAATCATTGCCCACAATAGGCTTCAAAGAAGGATTATTGCTCCACATTGAAACTCCATGATAACTATAAATAACAAATAATTGATTAGACAAACAAGTTGGAAAAATCTCATACCATCCTGGATTCAAGGCAGAGGGATCACTTGAACAATTCAGATTATTAGAGATATAATTATTGTTGGCATACTTTCTATCAGCTTAAGCTTTTAGGTTGTATGGTAAACCAACATGGTATTAGAGCTTCATTCACCGAGAGGACTTGAATTAGAATTCTGAGTCTCTCTATTTAGCAAATACATGTTTAAAGAACCCAAAAACGGCTTTTCATGTGAGGGACTGTATTATGTATATAACTATTATTGGCCCACTTCTTATTAGTTTAAGCTTTTCATAATAAACTAACACACATAAACAAAAAGTGCATAAATCTAACTTCTTATACAAGTTCACTTCATGGTGATGCTGCACATTGGACCCATTCCAATGATTACGTGACAAAGTCACGTAGTTTAGGCAATTGAAATTATCAATTAATTAAATTGTTTAATATGATTTACTTACCTACTTTCTGGCAGATGATGCTGCATTCCTTTTGTTTAATGTTTCTTTGATCTTTACTCACACTAATTAGCTGTCTGAGGTATAATGGTTCCTCTAATAGCCAGAGTAAACAACACACCATTGAGACTTAATTTGTGCCGGACAACATTTTGAATGATTCTGATATTTAAAAATATGGATAATCCTATGCATGAGAATTTCGAAGCATCGAACATCTAAATAAGGACAACATAAAATATGGGCCTTACCGGCGTCATAGCCAAGAATTAAAAACAAGTATTCATGCAATTGTTATTGTATATGTTAAGGGTCGTCTCAATAATTCACTCAATGTCGTTCCTTGTACCAAATTAACTGTATCTTTGTTATTTATCCAATTGTCAATAAAATTATCACAATTTTCGGTTATATGCTAGAAAATAATTAACGCAATATGGAAGACTCTTGCATTTTTTTTTTAAATTGTAGCTGAGCTCTTATTCATTCTTTAGAAACAATTGTCTAAGAGCAGAAGAAAAAGAAAAACCCATTAAGGAATACCTGAAAAAAGTTACAATGAACGGCACGTAACCTCTGATTAAGCCCCTTATGAGACTGAAAACAGAAGCAACGGACTCTGAGACTTCGCACCACCAAATGGAGAATTAACACATGTTTTCTCGAAGAAAAAAACAAGGGAGAGAAGATCCAAAGAATCCTCTCCCACTGATCGACATTCCTTTACAAGTAATTGCAGAAACAGTCGTAAAAAAATCCTAGTCCTTTGTTCTGGCTGCGTGAAACCTGCACAAGCCAACTTGTCCACTGCAGAATTAGCCGATCTTCAACCACTTAATCATATTCCAGCGGTCCCCATCCACGATAATGTCGTTCCATCACCGAATTTGGCAAATATTAATGCACTGTAGGGCGGTGTTAACTTTTGTGTCATTAGAAAAACCAAATTTTGATGGTCAAGCAATGTAAAAACACTCACCTGGATCATTTCTGACAATGCCACCAAAACCCGACATGCCAGGGTCACAGAAACAAGCCCCATCAAAGTTCATCTTCAACTTAACTTCAGTTGGACGGATCAATCTCTCTTTAGGTTTCTCTTTGGTCAATGTGGTGAATCTGATTTCACACAATATCTGCCAAATTTTTGAGCAATGAAGCTAAGAAGGGACAGTCCTGGTGCATGAAGCTTCCATGTATGTAGAGTCCGGGGAAGGGTGGACTACAAGGGTCAATAGTATCCAGCCTTATCTTGTATTTTTGCAAGAGGCTGTTTACATGCCTTGAACCTGTGACCTCATGGTCACACAACGACAACTCTACTGTTGCACCAAGGCTCCCTTCGAGCAATGAAGCTATGAAAAAAAAGGAAAAGCAGTAGCCCAAAAACAAATACTGGAATACGTGTTGCTTCGTGAGTGCGACTGTCTTAGATCTCCCAAAAAAACAATTAGAATTCCTCTATCCACAAACACCACAGAGCATCCATGACACTCAATCTTTAAAGTATTATGTTTCTTTCTGTGGTCTTTTGCAGGTGCCACAGAGAAATTTTTTCACTGACTGTGGACAAACCCTGAACTTTTTTAAAACGAAACCCCAAATATTGGAAGGCATTGTACAGGATGTTTTCATTATCTTGGCCGCAAAAATGGCAAATAGAGGGGCCAAACCAACCTCTCTTCTGAAGATTGTCAAAGATGAGAGGTTTCGCTCTTGCAGTGATCCAACTGAAAGCGGCAGGGATTCTCGACGGAGCAGTATGCCTAATATTTGTAGTAGCAGGACATGTTTCACTATAGTTGATCCACACAGTCACCTCATTCCTTACACGTCCCATATGTACGACGTAGCCCAAAAATGTTCCCTGTTGCTCACACATAGTTTAGAAACTCAAAAGCTTAACTGGACTGGAGATTGTGGCAAGTCAAATTAACCATTGGAAATTAGTGGGTGACTGGAAAAAATCAAGAGGAAATTTTCAAAAAAAATATTTTGATTTTTTTGTACATTTGAAAATTAAAATTATTTACAAATCATAATAGTTGGCAAGTTGGTTAGGATGCCTTACTGTAGTTTAATTCTGAAACCCATCCTAACTTAAGCACTTTTCTCCTACAACGAGTTGCCTTATTGAGTGATTCAATTTGCAGCCGAGAATGCTTCTGATCCTAGCATTGTCCATTCCAGCATCTTTTTTGGGCTATTCCACATTTAATTTGAAAGAAAGATGTGAACAGTTTGGATCACCACAGGTGGTATTACCACTTACCTTAAGGATGGTTTCCTCTGGAAACCGACGGTAACATGTTTTCTTGCAGTGTCCCGGTAAGAATACCCGCACAACAGGAGAGGAAGAGCATAGGCCCCTTTGCACATTCATGGTAAACTTTTTTGGTACATCTATGCCATTCATTTTGTTAAAAAATACGAAAAAATAATAAAAATGGAGGATCGATGAAACATTGGCTAAAAACATACAATGAGCATGAAATTTGATGTCTAGACAAAGTCATTCTTAGCGTGATGAGCCAGTTAGATCTAAAAACATGTTACCATGCATCAAAAAGTGTATATACTCATCCCTTTGCTCTTTAGCGTGTATTCTAACCTGCGTTAGTTGGACGATGTCGTGCACCTGCGGTCACAAGGCCAGCTCGGACTATTCAACACACAAAATAAGGAAAGATGGCTGGCCAGCCAACATATCTTACTTGCCCATGTTATGTTATGTTTCTTATGGGCCTTGTCATGGTTGTAACAAGACCTAATATAATAATAGGGCCCCGACTATAAATTAGCCATAAGAAAACCCCAACCATCTCGTCTCCTACCTTCCC
Organism: Warburgia ugandensis; assembly: GCA_035236585.1. Lineage (NCBI taxonomy): Eukaryota > Viridiplantae > Streptophyta > Magnoliopsida > Canellales > Canellaceae > Warburgia > Warburgia ugandensis. The sequence continues at coordinate 6,483,770 of CP141133.1, forward strand.
CATTTCTCCTACTTTCATCCTTTTTACTTCGATTTCTTCTACTTTTCTCTCTTACGGAAATGGCGCCCGGTGTTTTCTCCATGGGAACAGTGATCACCCTCTTTTTTGCATTCTTCTTCTTTGCAGTGTCCTGGCAGGACACTGGGATGGCTCCGGCACCATCTCCCGCTATTGCTGGAGCTGCGTTTTCTCTACCGGTTTCTGGTGCCGCTATCTGTTCTTCTCTTTTGTTGTCATTCCTGGTTCTTCTACCCAAATATATCTTTTAGAGAGAGAAGAAAGTCTACATATACATATAGATAGATCCACATTTGTGGCTTTGCTGTGGGGTTCTGTCCACTATGATGTGGATTGTGCATGATTTGATTCTTTTGTAGATACGAATGTGACTGGGGAGGAGAATAAAAGCTTTTTGTTTGTTTATGTGGGTTTTCAATTCAAAAGGTAATACACAGTGTGTGTGGTTTAGTTAATCTCCCTGCTTAAACCGAATATGTCACAGAGAAACAGTTCATTTGGTTGCCGACCGTTGCACCAGCAATGTGATGCCTGTATTACGTCTCATTCGAAACACTATGATTCAATGAGGCCACATATACTTGTAGATGGCCAGAACGAGCATTTATAAGTCGAATATCTTGCAGCGGAGCAATTAAGAAAATAAGCAATGGCTCACATTCTTTTGAACTATTTCCTACTTGGCTCGATCAAACTTAATTAGCGGTAATTCGCACGCCTAAGTGCGAATTAATGGCAAACATTAAGAAAGGATTTATCTACGTTTCAAGGCCACTAATGACAGGGCATCTATCCATGCATGGGTAGTTCGGCTCACGGTTTGTATCCACATTGCCAAATGGCCCATAGAGTTGGGAAATACTACATTAAAAGTAGTTGATTTGGTGACAGGAAGTGAGGGATACCGTACCTGGGTAGTTTCTACTGATTCATCTCTCTCTCTCTCTCTCTCTCTCTCTCTCTCTCTCTCTCTCTCTCTCTCTCTCTCTCTCTCTCCCTAATTCTATTTTTTCATTTCTAGAAAGGAAAAGCTAATTTGCTAGAAATTTAGAAAGTCACTAACTCTTCTCAATAATTAATTCGTTTATATGATCCAGAGCAATCTCCTTTGTCGAGCCCTAAAACTTGAAATAATGTTTAGCATTAGTCCATAATCTAATTGTCTTAGACATTCCATGAACGTCATCAATTAACAATGCAACTTGTAGGATTTGCCAAAAGAACTCCTGTTTTCGGCCGTTTGTGGTATTAATCTCGTGGGAGAGTGCATGTGTCCACCATTGAGAAAAAAAAAGGGCTCAGTAACTTGTAAAGAAAAAAAACCAGAACGAAAATGGATGTAAAAGGAAGATGACTGCTACTTCTCCCCAACATCATTTTTTGCTCGCCCCGTGTCCTCACACTGTTCTTGAAGATTTTGCCAAGAATTGCTAAAATTTTAATTTATATATATATATATATATATATTATGATCAGTTCAGTGACCTTCTGTTTGGGACCAAAATGGTTTTCGTTGGATAGAAGTGGTCCTGTGGGGGTGAATAGACACCGCAAGATTGATCGGCCAGTCAAGTTTTCTGTTGTGGGACAATAAGCAATAGAAGCTGCTTTTTCTTTCCTTATTTTTGGATGTTTAAGCAAGATAATTTGTTGATCAAGAAGACCATCAGGAGGAGGCAACTCGATCGGTGGTTTTTGCCTTGTAGTGGCGAGTATAATAAAAAGCCAATTATTAGTTTCTTCCTACAAAAAGCTGAGTGAGGATTGCTCGACCAACTGATCAAAAGGTGGAAACATGGGGCCCAAAATCTGAGTACTAGTAACGGCTACATCATTCATCAATTTTTACGATGGAGATGTAAACACTGGACCCAAAAGACACTGCCCAGCACGTGGGCACGGTGGCCCATTACGTCCGTCCAGATAACCTATTGCCTTGACAGCACCGTAATTTGACATTTTTAGTTCGTCCACATATAAAAAATTTGCTGTTCATATGCCTTTATCAAGAAGATCCCTTCAGCATTGGATGATGACCGAGTGATTCGCCTCATATGTTATACAGTTTACAAAATCAGCGACCTTGATTAAAGGATTAATCTCCCACGTGGACCATATCAATGGCCAAGTTGCTTCCATATTACAATCCCGCCGTATGATTCTTGGTCTAGAACAATCTTACAAGCCGCGTGCAATGCAGGTAACGAAAGTAGCTCACAGACTCACCGGTCCATTAATTGGGCCAACCAGGTGGTGAGAAAGAACCAGCTGTCCACGTTTCAGAGTGGCCTCCACACGGCCACCCAAGCATACCAATACAGCCCATGATCACCATAATAGGACTCAGCAGGCAAACTCATCCGAGGTAAAAACATTTCTTCTACTTCAATCCACTGCTCTCCAAATCTCTCCTCTTTGTTTCTTCTTCTGCAATTTTTATCAAGCAACGGCGTAAATTTCTCCAGAGCTATGGCTACGGCCTCGTTCCTCTAGCAGTAGCTGCTGTTTCTGCGCAAAAGAGCACTGCACCTTCGCCTTCGATGGACTGCGGATCCCGGTTGGCCTTGCCTGTTTCGACTGCCTTGATATGCTCCTTTTTTTTTTTTCTGTGAATGGTGGGTGAAAGTTCACTGAGTAAGAGAAAATCAGCCAAATGTACAAGTACTACGCCCAAAATCCTGGGATACAAAACATTCATGTTCTAGGCCGGGCCACGAACCAAAGCTACAACCAATCTGGTAACTACTAGCCTCTTATTTCTGGCCTTCAAAATGACTGTTAAAATCGGCAAAACGCAATGATTTACATTTATCATCAAAAGCACGGCATATCAAAGTTTATAATAATGAAATAACATGTAGATAACTTTTAGACGTCTCTTATCCATGGCAAACCAATCCAGATGAATATCGGTTGTGATGATCCAAGTAGTAGATCCTACTTGTATTTTAGCAGGCTTTTAGCAGGCTGATATTTTCCAAGTGAAGGCACATCCACCATGCAAACTCCTTGGTCAGCCACTCTAGATTATACAATTAAGATTTTTTTTGCAAAAATGGCATCACGTTTTGGCATTTTTGCAAAAAAAAAAAAAAAAGTCCAATGCTTTTTGAGTTCTACAAATTTTTCATTAAGTTTTCGTGAGCTTTGCAAATTTGCTATTGTGTTTGTTTCATTAATTAATGAAAATGCCTGAAATTGATCGTGCTAGATAAAAGACATTGAGAAGAAAAAGACCAAGTTTTAGATTTTCAATTTTTATTCAAAAAGCCATCAAACAAAGAGCTTAAAATCTTCTACTCGTTGATGTTTGGGTGAATAGTAACAGTATCTTGTTTATGTTTTAATATTGAATTTTTCTTTAATTTATATATTTCTATTTATCCAAAGTTTTGATTGTGTTCTAATTTGTGATAGGAATCTAAGTTTACATTGTTGAATTTTGTTGAAAAACCTTAATAGATATTGTTGCGTAAGTTGGTGAACATGATATGTTTGCAATTGGATATCTCACCATTGATTGGTTTTTGTTGAAATATAATTGGACCATTAGATCCCTTGTTATCAAAGTGTGTTAGAGACAAGTTTTGCAGAAACTTTTCATAGGGAAGTCATTGAGCTTTGTGGCCAAACTCGGCAACCTAATCACATATGCATCTGTGAGGTGCTAGGTCTATTAGGACGTTTTAAGAGAGAAATAGAGAAGGGTAATATTGAAATTTCAAAAAAGCTAACAGGGAAGGATGAATGAAAAGCAACAGAATGGCAACTTTGCAAAGCTAAAAAAAAACTTAATGGCAAATTTACAGAACTCAAAAAATATTGGACTTTTTTGCAAAAATACCAAAATGTAATTGCATTTTTACAAAGAAAGCCCTATAATTATATGAGTTAATTCTGAAACGTTGCATGGGAGACGTTCCCAAAAACATCCTCCTTGCACCGACTACGTCTATGTGACCACAAACAAGCTAAAGATTCATCCGATCCTTTAATTCGTTGCATGGGAAAATTTTCGAAAACCCTTTTAATTGAGTCTTGAATTAAGGATCTAGGACCATCCAATCAAAGAGAGATCATAGAAATTAAGCCAAGAAAAAATGAAAAAGATTGTAGCCGTTTGATAAAGACAGAAGACACTAGCCCGTAAGCTCTTTCCCAGAAGCATACGGCTGTCTAACGTCTCTCACAAGGCATAGTTTGCTCTTTTATATGACCTGCAAGCACATATTCGAGCCCATTGCTATGGTGGTACATTCATCAACTGATTCTAAGCCCTTTGCAGCTTTTATTTAAGATTCTTTAAGCTTAAGGTCAGAAACATTTTGTTTTTGAAAGTTAAATTAATTTTACCCTACTTGCATCATTCTTGTTCTTCGAAGACAGAGCCACCGAAAGAAATGGAAAGAAAATTGTCCTTGTTTGATGTGTAATTTTCTAGAAAAAAGAGAAATCATGCAAAACTGAGGGCGCTCCGGAAACTAGAAAGCTCTTTTCCCATTGCATCAATCTTCTTTTATTGCCGTTTCTCTGTCGTTTCACATTCCTCTATCTGTCGTTTCACTTTTGTTTCTTCCAAGTTTTGCAATAGTTTTCTTTAGAGGTTTTCCCATTTCTCGTTTCACATAAAATATTTTATGCTATTTCACACTTGCTTTTCACGTACTGTTTCTCAAATTCGTTTACGTACAGGTAACTATGATTTAGAGCTGGCAGGCGTCAACTTCTCCATAGCTGTAGCTACAGCTATGATCTTCTTCTCTTTCTCCGCGGTTGTGGTTGTCTCCAAGCAAGACAGCACGGCACCGTCACAGTCGATTGACAACGGATCTGAGTTTGCTTGCCGGTTTCTACATTGCTCTCTTTTCTGGGGGCATTAGAAATGGCTGGGACTTTGTTCTGGCTGGCGATCTTTCCAAGTATGGCTGGGGTTTGCTGGGCATGTGCCTTTTGCTTTTAGGGTTGCTGGGCCATACGTGACAATTTACGAGTTATGAGTCCGGAGCTTCTACGCAGAATTAGAAGAAAGTAAGTAGTGTTTTCATTCATCAAAATCATTTGAGATCTGGACCTCCGTTTTTTATTTTTATTTTTTTGGAACGTAGGTACACACCTTATAATTGGTAGAACCACATAGAAAGGGAGTCTTGGCTTAATTTTAAAGTTGTCATCATGTAATCTTGCAGGTTCAAGATGCAGAAATAGCTCTTGAAAAAATACAAGGGTAGATCCCACATAAACAGAAGCTTAATGCACCAAGCTGCCCTTTCAATTGATGGACCCACATTCTTTTGTTTTTCTAACCTTCCATTCGGAGGCCATAAACTAGAGGGTCTAAAAGTGCAGCATTGGGTTTAAGTTTTGCCATATTAGACATCTACAGCATGCCTACCAGATCAGCCATTTTGGATAATCAAAGAGTATCCGCCGTTTTAACATTTAGCTACCAAATTCTTCACTAATTTGGACATCCCATTGTAACTGTTAATCTGTAAGATTGGTTACGGCAAATATTTGGTGGAAAACGGTCCAGGCAAAAGATACGGCCTGAAGTTCGAAGAAAACATGGATCCAGCCGCTTGGTTTACGTTCCTTTTCTTTATGTAACCTTAATTGTTTGCTCTTCATTACAATTGATAACCTTGACCGTTTGCTCTTCATTCCAATTGATAGAGAGAGTCCAATGGCCATGGGAAATGACGGTAGCCATGAATGCCAAAAGATCTTTCTCATGGATTTTTGGCCTTCTCCTATCGGGACGAGAGCCAGATTCGCCTTAGCAGAGAAAGAGGCCCCAATACAAATGCCGTTTTGAAGACTCCATTGAGAGGTGGTGAAGGACTGTTCAACTTAAATCCCTCTTACTCTAGAAAACTTCTCTGATCTATAACCGAAAAGTCATTTATGACGTTCGATCTTGTGGAGTACATCGATGAGATATGGAAGAGTTAGAAATCCTCTCTCTTGCTACGAACCGATCCTCTCTCACGTTATTCAGCTGGTGTCATTAAGAACTATGGTGACGGACTTAGGTTCTTGATCAAAAAAGATGAAGCGAAAGAGAAAGCAAAGAGCCAACTCATTGCATGCATGTCTCGTCTTAGAGAGTGCTCTACGCCTTCAAATTTATTAACCAAAAACATAAAAAATCCTCTGCCCTGAAAACTTTTTGCTAATTCAGACTTTAAATACTTTTCATACAGAATTCCATTTTTATCCAGATTAATTTATCTTCATTTCTTGTCAGCCAAAAGGGCACGATGGTGCCAGGAAAGTCCCAATGGCTAAAGCCATCATTTTGTGTTTTTTTTTTTTTTTTTCCTCTTACAACATACAGAAGTAGCCAAACAAGACCGAACAGCCCGTGCTCACAAATGTATGAGTGACGTGGACATGATTCCGTCCTTTAATATAACCAGCGACCGAAAGTCCAGCTTGTGACCAGATCAGGGCCTAAGCTGTCCCTTTTCTATCCTGGTAAGGAGAGCTTGTATTACATGTACCTTAATCAAGAAACAAAAAATCCGTCCCTACTCGGACTAGAGCCTAGAATTGTTCAAATTTACTGTCCACGCTGTGTCGCGTGTTTCAATGGCACAGATCGGGTGCGACCCGCGCATGGCAAGTAACGTAAGCGCTTCAACGTGTTGTTGGGGATTTTCGTCCCCGCCCAAGATCATACACACAAAAAAAACACAGAGTTTAACGTGGTTCGGCCAATAAGCCTACGTCCACGGGAGAGAATGATTTCACTATGAAACTGGGGTTTTACAGAGAGGTATACACAGGGGTTTTACAGAGGAATGGGGTTCTTTTTCTTGCCCTATTCGTATCCCTATTTATAGGGAATTTTCGGGTCTGATTTTCAACCCGTTTTACACAAATTCAAAGGTCGGTGGCGGTGGCCGACGGCGGCGCCCGCTGCTGTTGAAGTCAGCAGTCAGCACCGATTGCTGCGCCCGCCACCGTTGAATACGGCGGCCGTCTGAAATGGGTCTGGACCAACACGTGTAACTCGACCAACCGAGGTGGAAACACAGAGGCTTCGGTTTACAATTGGCACCTTTCCTTTGGTCCCGGTTTACATGTACCCCTTCCACTTTAGTTTCTGCGTGAGTTGCCCTGAAGTTCAAAATTTGTTCTTCCATAAGCCCGAAAGAAGCCATTACCTTTGACGGTTTGGTCATTTCAACTGTCCATTTTTCATGTACCAAAAACCCATCTCGTAAACACTCTCGCTCCGTTATAAGATACTCAAAACAATATCCGTGCAAGTATAGGGATACACCCGTATTGGGGCTGGTCAAGGAAATTCACCGTCCAAGCCCTAGATAGACCATATATTTCCAAAATTCTCTCTTTCAAATGGATGCTTAGTGCCTGTTTTTCTAACTTTTAAAAATGAAAACAGTTTAACCATCTGTTTTCAAACTCTAAAGAAAATGGTGTAGATTGGATGATCAGCCAGTAGATAAGATTTTTTGGGGGTGGCTTTTCTAAGTCAAGAGTCATTAAGATAAACGGTTCAGATTGAACCAAAACTTGGGGCAGCTTGCTTTCATCATTTATTAAGAAGAAGAAGACTTCATCTCACACGCAGACATGTGGATGTGGCGAACGGGGGACTGGGTGTGGCAAGCAAACCACATCCCAATTTCTGCAAAACTAGATAAATGATAGTATTTGCATTTCCACAAGGTCGACAACATTTAATTCCTTTACTTCTCTTAAAATTCAAGGATGCTCGCTCCAGTTTATCAGAGTAAGAAAATCAGAAAGCTGCAAAGATCCTGAGATTGCATATACCACCATGGGCCTTCTTCTTTTTCTATTAAACCTTCATCTTACAAACTACATGCGGATGGGTTCATAGCTGTGTCGTTCCATTTATCATCAGAATTCAGAAACTATCTGAAAAAAAACGGTTAACTGGTGTTTCTTTTGTCTACTGATTGGCTTCATGGGTTTTGAGACACATCCTCTCTAGTGTAATTTTTTTATAGAAGAATTTGACACGTTTTTCGTAGGATCCGTGCTAGCTTTTATGGAATTTTGGTTGGTTTTAGAAATCCATGCATGTACACTCAGCTGAATCTGAAATCAGGATGAAGTATGTTCTTGTTTATGTGAACTTCTACCGCTTAGACGTGGCAGATCTAGAACTGCTCGCTGGAAGGCCACAAGAAGTAGGAAGTAAATTAATGGATCCATATCGAACAGGCAAATCCTAGGCGAAGCAGACCCTTCATCTTCAAATGGTTAGAAATTATCACCGATTACCACTTTCTCTTTGGTCTTTTTTTTTTCTTCTTTTTCTTCGCTTTTTTCTCAGAGTAAAAATGAAAGGTAAGTTGTGATTTTCGTTTTGCAGTCCTCTAAGAGACCTTATAGGCCAGAAATCACAAGATCTGACGATCAATCCCAATGGCCAGAAATTGGCTTTCAACGCGCAAGATTTAGTTGGCAGAGAGGTTGAACAACAGTCCACCTTTTCTATCTTTTCTGCCATCGGTTGTGGCTTAAGAAGAAAGGAACAATTGAAATGACCAATTGCCCCACCTATCAAATATAGCAGCTTTCTTCAAGAGGACTCACGGAGGAACGATTTTTTAACTGGAGGGGTAACTTAAGAGCAAACTAAAGTAGGAGGGCTGCGTGCGAATTAAGACCAAAGTGCACGAGCCAACTGTAGACATAAAGCCAGTTGTCCACGTTTTCTTGTGGGCTCCACACGGCCACACCTAACCTATAAATACATATCCAGCGGGAGGCACTGTCAAGTTCCAAATAAACTCGTCTTAGGCTACAATAACTCTTCCCTCTTTGTTTCTTCATTTCATCCCGTACCAGTTTTACCAAGCAATGGCAGGTGTAAACTTCTGTAGAGCCATGTCTGCCGCCATTTTCTTCTCAGCAGTAGCTGCTGTTTCTGGTCAAGAAAGTATGGCACCTTCCCCTTCTTCGATGGATAACGGATCCGGCTTTGCCTTGCCAGTTTCGATGGCCCTTATCTGCTCCTCTGTTCTCTTTTCCTTCATTGCACTGCTCTCCAAATAGATTTTTCAACCGGGGAGATGCGATATGGTGGTGATTTTGCTTTTGGGGGAGACTGATTTTGAGAGTATAATTGTTATTGGTACTACTGAGTTTTGATATTGATTTGTTCATAGAATACGTGATATTCTTGTACACATTCGCTTCATCTATGATACAATAAAACCGATTCCTGTTCATTTTGTTAAACTCTCTCTCTCTCTCTCTCTCTGGATTAACTCTGTGCAAATTCATAATTTCTTACGAAGGGAAGTTAAATGATAGTATATCATCCTTGAGCTTTTGATTGCTTTTATCCTCTAGAGAAGGTCCACAATCAACCAAATATGGAATAATCAGCAAGAAGTTTGATGACTGAGAAGTTCATTACAAAGGGTCACAATCAGGTGACTAGTATGGGAGGGCCAACATGACGTGTTTAATGATCAAAATCGTTTTCTCCCTAGGGCTTGTTATGATGGAAGTCCACCTTAAGATAGGCTTATGTGCTTTCTGACTTTGCACTTGGAAGGCCTGAAACTGGAGGCTTAGATATGTCAGGCAGGTTGGAATTTGGTGCATGACTCATTTACAACCCAACTTAGCATACAAATGTTCCGGATCATTAAACCAACATGGCTAACAACCCTTCAATATTAGCATTCATATATAGGATCTCCAGAAGCCAAAAGTTCGAGTGATCTGACTAATTCTTTTCTATGACTCGAACCATCTCGGCGTGGAGAATTTTTGTTTATTACTGATCATCCTGATCGATGACATCAAGCTGTACCTGATAAACGGTTTGGATACGTAGAAATGAACCACGTGTCTGGCAGATAACTAGAACTGATTTGCGTTGCAACAGTCAAATTAATTAGCACAAACCATGCGTAAGGATAAGGTCCATACTTAATTCTTCAGAGACTCAAGGTAGACAGGTCTTGTGATTTACTTGGCTCAACGGGAACTTCATCCTTTTGGCATATGAGAACACCTTATTAAAGTTACACCATTACGGGCGGTTTTGCCTCCTTCAAAGATATTAAACGAACTCATCACAGGCTTTATCTGCTGGAACTCGCACACGGGTTCTAACTATCATGAGAGAAATTTTGGACAGAGCCAACTACTAGATGGTTCGACATGGCTTACTCGTTAGAACTGTTACAAACAGCTTCAGTGTTAGTTAAAGCATCACTTTTCAACTTGTTCTTCCCTCTTGCTGTGTGATATACAGGTGAGTCCCAGCTTAAATAATAAGAAAACAAAAACCAGCACAGTTAATGAACCGTTGCATGTGAGACGTTGCCAGGAACATATTTCCAGGAGATTTGTCTAATCACGGCACTTGTCCCATGAAAACTTTTTTATTACCTGTTAAAGATGCAATAGCCGTTGAGCTCTCTCACATGGCGTGATTCGGTCTATTACACGATAGGCAAGCATTACTTCCCAGAATTGCCATGGAATACATTCATCAAATGATTCAAAGCGTCTTTACCGCATTTATTTAAAATTTTAACTCTTTTTGGCTAAGCTGGACTTCATGGTGCACCTCTTATTGGGATCACATCCATGGCAAGGATTAATCTCCATAGTAGCTACGCAATGTCGTGGTAGGTAGGTTACTGTGAGGCTCCACATCTTTACGCAATGGAACCTACCTGTGGTTAATCCATCCCATTCATCTGATTTTTCAGACAACATTGACGTCTAGAGGGGCCAAAAAATTGTGGAATTCGGACTGTTGCTTAATCTCATATCAATGGTCTGATGATTACCACAACATGTACTTCTAGAGGGAGAATTGTTCCAGCAGGCATGGCTTTTGGACTACTAGATATCCAATGCTAGGGAAACGAGATGAAGAGCCAAGATCAATAACAGGAGGTTTAATTATTATCTAAAAGTGGGTTGCTTCACAGTTACAATTTGGTCGCTGCTTACTAGAGCATTCCTCTTCTTGAGAATCCAGGAGCCATTTGTTTCGACGGAGTATGTATGGGCGAATGTGAGTTGCAAGTAAAGAAACTGGCACAAAAGTCTCACCATGTTTTGCACTAGGTCCGCATGACCATCCACAACCTACAAATAGAGCCCACTGCAGAACTTAGAATTATCAGACCATAGCATTTCTTCCTGCTTGCATTATTATTCCTTCTTTCAACTTCAGCTCTCCACTTAGTGTTGTTTCGATCAGTTTGTGTTTAAAGAATGGCAGGCGTTAAGTACTTCTCCAGAGCTGTGGCTACCGCTATCTTCTTCTAAGCAGTCACGGCTGTCTCCTCACAGGAAAGTATCGCAACATCACCGTCGATGTATAGATCTGCCTTTGCATTTCCAATTTCCACGGCTGTGATCTGCTCTTCTTTTCCTTTTTCCTTCGTGGCCCTTCTCTCTAAATGGATTTTTCAAAAGAGAAACATGAGAAAGAAGGGGATTTTGTTGTGCTTGGTGAAAATCTTTGGAGTGTTATAGTTGATTGTTGTTAAGAGTTACTCATTTGAACATAGATTTATTCTTTTTGTACGTACATACACCGAATCCCATTTTGGGACAATTAAAGGATACTTCTTATACTTTCTTTGTTCATCTCTCTCTCTCTCTGAATTCATGGGTCCTGATGCATTAACTTGTAGGAGCGGCTAAGGGTTTGATCATCTCAAACCCATCTGTAATCCTTGCTATCGACCAACATAGGATCCACCTTAAAAGATTAAGAAAATGAAAAATGACCAATCTAGATATGGGAAGTAAAATGATTCAATTGATTAATGGAGTTTGGTCGATTCAATTCACATTGGTGCTCTGTTTAACAAACACACATGCCCCTCGTACACACTTTACGGTTAGCCATTAACAGATGCAATGGCATTAATGCATGGAAACTAAAATCTTAGACAGCCATAAGCTTAGTATTAAGATTGGGATAATAATAAAGGTATGAAAACAGCCTCTTGCACAATATAAGATATAATAGATCATATGGTCCGCATCTTTCCCGGATTAACCCCAAACCCTGAATCGTGAACCCTGAACACTTTTTATTGGGAATAACGATAAAATGCATTACTTAAATCTTATGTTGTCGTAGATCCGCAGCCATCCTATGTTTCATGGTTCCGTAGCCTTGATGATGTACTAGTTGGTTAAAGGTGTAATCCATAGTTGTCAATTTTGTTCGGTTTCGGTCAAAGTTAATGAAGTTTCAATGTGAAAAACGGAAAAATTAACAAAAACTTTTCGGTTCAAAATCTGTTATTTTCGGCTGTTTCGTCCCTTTCGGTCTTGTTTCGCATATTTCGGCCACAATGCTTCGAACAAAATTTAGAAGGAAAAAAAAGGTAACCATCACCTAAAATTAAGTATAAAAATAAAAATAAAAATAAAAATAAAAATCAGAAACTGAATGTTTTTGTTTCAGTCTATGAAATATTCCCATCAAATAGTATAGTTTTGTAATTATCTAAGTGTGCTTAGGCTAATTTCACCTACTACTCGTTTGGGTGGATAAATAATAGCAAAAGAAGATCAGTCTCTTCTTTTGTGTTCTGAAACCAGAAGAAGGGTGACATAAGGGGTTGTGTTCTACAGGGATTTAAATGTTGGGAGGTTTTTTAGATAATCTGATAGATGGGCATTCGTAGTTTGAGAGAGAGAGAGAGAGCAGTTGTTTTGTAGATTTCCATTGTTGAACCACTAAGGAAGGTGGTTCCGGGTCGGCCATGGCAATTTTAGAGAGAGGGGATGGATAGGAGTGAAGAAGAAGAAGAGAAAAGCAAATTGTGTCTTCATGTGTGTGGGCAGTTCACTTAACACGTTTAGAGCTAAATTTCGGTAAAGATATGTTCCATTATGCGGGAAGTTCTTGGTGAATTTGGGGAATATGTTGGATGACAAGCTAGACTAATTGCTAAGTGGGTCCGGCCATATGAATGCTTTGGAGTAAAACCATTGCACCGGAGCCCACTGTGACATGACATGATCCAACTGTTCAAATTATCAGAACTTTATGGCTTTTAAGTATAGTCCCCAAGATATATAAATTTTACACTTCAAGCTAAAAGCTAGTCATGTTTCAGAAAATCTAGGGAGAAGAGTTTTTGGTCATGATTTGATTCTATTAAATGAAAAATTGGATCATGAAATGAGACCCCTTGTTTATTCTTCAATCTTACACGACAGAGACACCTTGTAAGAGTTTTATCTATGTATAATATCAGACACTAAACCTCCTTTAATTTATATATAACCTAATTTACATTACAAAATTTTGTGAAAAAAATGTCTATTCTTCAAAATGAAATGCCAAAATAGAAGAAAAGTAGGACCATTCCGTTTCAGTATGCAAAACGAAACCGCAACTAAGGTGTAATCATCGACCAACCATGACTTGGTAATCTGAGCAGTTCCGTCAAGCAACGCAAAGAGTTGACTTGGTTGCCTGAAAATCCATGGATGACAGTTTGGCATGCATCAAGACAATGTGGCCGAAGTCCTGATGATCGACATGATTAAATAGTCTTCAGTTTTGACTGCACTTACGGGGTCACATACCCGCCCAGTCCCGGCACGATTAATTCTCGCAATCTAAATTTGGGGCCCCTCGTTGGGACAAATGCGATCCCGTCCACAAGATGAAGAAATAAAAATTTTCATTGTCACCATATCTGTTTCGCTTTTGTTGAAATACAGTCTTGGAGGCATGAATCAAGGAGTTAGGAATAATTCAATGGCAAGGAAGTCGAAAGTAGCATGAACAAACTCGTCTGAGTTATCATCTATTTTTATCATATCTGTTCAAAGGACACATCCAAATGCAATAACTTTTGGCGGGTAACCTAATTTGTATACGCGGAACATGATCAACGGTTTAGATCTTCTAAAACAAAAGCTACATGTATAGCGCGTACTTCTTCCACGCCGTCCAAGTTCTAGAAAAATCTCACAGACCATGTTTCTGGCTGGAACGGGTAGGACAGGTAGCGTGCACTCCGTAAACGCCTTAGCTGAACCAATAAGGTAGCCAAAAAAGCCAGGTGTCCACGTTTTCTCGTGGGCTCCACACGGCCAGCCACAGATATTAAAGTACTTATTTACCTATAAATACGCTCCATTGAGTGGCAAACCGAAGACAATCAAACCTGCAGCGTCTCTAGCTTTTCTTCTTGCTTCTTGCTTCTTGCGATTCTGTTCTACCAGTTCCATTATTGCAGAGAAAAATGGCAGGAATTAACTTGTCAAGAGCTGCAGCTGCTGCCATCTTCTTTTCTGCAGTCGCGGCTGTCTCTGCCCAGGAGAGCATCGCTCCTTCACCGTCGGTGGACAATGGATCTGGGTTCGCATTGCCCGTTTCTACGGCCTTGATTTGCTCTTCTGTTCTGTTCTCCTTCATGGCTCTGCTCTCCAGATAGATTTTCAAGAGGAAGATGAATTACAATAACGATTTTCTCTGGTGCCTATGTTCTTTGGTGACCATTTTTTGGGTGTAGCTGTTGTTGTTGCTTGAGGTATTGCATTATGGACTGTATGATTCTTTTGTACACATAGATACTTCACCCTTGTCAGGGAGAATAAAATGATCTCTTTCGTTTGGGAATTGCTCTCTCTCTCTCTGAATGTTGATTATCTCTGCTTAAATTCATAATGGGAAGTTGAATGATGGTGTATCATCTTTCAGCTTTTGATTGCTTTTATCTTCTACAGAAGGGCCGCAATTAACCAGCTACGGAATAATCGGTAACAAGTTTGCTGAATGAGACCTTCATTTCAATGGGTCACAATCAGGAGCCTTGTGTGAGAGGGATGGCATATTTAAAGATCCAAACCATTTTCTCCCTTGAACTTGTTATGGTGGGTCAAATGATAGAAGTCTCCCTTAAGATGGGCTTATGTGCTATCTGACTGTACACTTAAAAAGTCCTGAAACTAGAGGGTTAGATATGTCAGGGAGGATGGAATTTGATGCATGACTCATTTACAATCCAACTTAGTGCATAAATGTTCTGGATATTTAACAAATATGGTCTCAACGCATTCATATACAGGATATCCAGAAGAAGGGAGCCTTACTAACCCAAGGTCATGGGTTTAAGGCATGGAAACAACTTCTTACAAAATACAAAATAAAGCTACGTGCTATAGGTCCTCTATGGTCCGTTCCTTCTCCAAGCCTTGTATAATACAAAGTATAGCTGCGTAATATGGGTCCTTTTTGGGCTGAGCTATCCTTTTATCTTTTATATAGGATCTCCAGAAGTGCCATTCAAGAAAGTTCAAGTGATCAGACTAACTCTTTTCAATTACTATAATTTATGTTTTTCACTCATCATCCTGATCGATGATATGAAGCTCCAATGGATACTTAGAAATGAACCATGTGTCTGGCCAAAAAGGGGAGCTGATTGGCACTTGAAACAGTCAAATTGATAAGTACAGCCCATGTATAAGATCCATATTTCTGGAGAGACTCAAGATAGAGAGGTCTTTGTGATTTATTTGGCTCAACGGGAATTTCATCCTTTTGGCCTATGAGAACACTTTATTAAAGTTACCCCATTACGGTTGGTTTTGCCTCCAGAGATATCGGACGGACTCATCACAGGCTTTACATGATGGAACTCACACAAGGGCTCTAACTATCCTGAGGGAAACTTTCGACATAGACAACAACTAGATGGTTCCATATGGATTACTTTTTAGAACTGTTGCAAACTGATTCAATATTAGTTAAAGTTTCATTTTCCTCCTTGTTATTTCGTCTAGCTATGTGATGCAGGTTAGCCCCACCTTATATTATAAGAAAACAAAAGCCAGCATAGCTATGGGCCTTTGCATGTGAGACGTTGCCAGAAGCGTCTTTCCAGGAGCTGATAATGCCACTTCTTTGTCTAATCACGGCACTTGTCCCATAAACTTGAACACTTTTCTGATTAGCTGTTAAAGATGCAATAGCCGTTGAGCTCTTTCCTAAAAGCATATGGCCCAATGTCTCTCACATGGCGTGTTTCAGTCTGTTATGCAACCAGCAAGCTCTAATTCCCAGCATTGCCATGGATTTACATTCACCAAATGATTCAAAGCCTCTTTATCGCATTTATTTGAAATTAAACTCTTTTTGGTTAAGATGGACTTCGTGTTTCTCTTCTTATTCGGATCACATACATGGCTAGGATTAATCTCCATATTAGCTACGTAATCTCATGGTAAGTTATTGTGAGGCACCACATCTTTACATTATGAAACCTACCTGTGGTTAATCCAGCCCATTCATCTGATTTTTCGGGCAATAGTGACTTCTAGAGGGGCAAAAAATTTGTGGACTTTGGACTGTTGCTTAATCTCATATTATTGGTCTCTGGATGATTACCACAACATGTACTTCTAGAGCTGGAATCGTTCCTAGCAGGCATGGCGCCTTTTAAGCTACTAGATACCCGATGTTAGGGAAATCAGATGAAGGGCCAAGATCAACCACAGAATGTTTAATCATTATGTAAATGTGGGTTGCCTCACAATTACCTTATGGTCCCTTCCTACTAGAGCATTCCTCATCTAGAGAATCCAGAAGCCATTTGTTTCAATGGACGCAAGTACAGGCGAATATGAGTTGCAAGTAAAGGTACTGGCTCAATGTCTCACCATGTTTTCCACTCCACGACCATCCACAATCTACAAAAATGAGCCGCAGAACTCAGAATTATCAGACCATAGCATTTCTTTCTACTTGCATTATTATTCCTTCTTTCAACTTCAACTTCAGCTCTCTGCTCATTGTTGTTTCAACCAGTTCGTGTTTAGAGAATGGCAGGCGTTAAGTACTTATCCAGAGCTGCGGCTACCGCCATCTTCTTCTCAGTCAGTCACGGCTGTCTCCGCACAGGAGAGCATTGCACCATCACCGTCGATGGATAATGGATCTGGATTGTATTGCCTGTTTCTACAGCTGTGATCTGCTCCTCTTCTTTATTCCTTTTGGTCCTTCTCTCTAAATAGATTTTTCAAAGGAGAAACATAAAAAAGACGGTGATTTTTTGTGCTCGGTGGAGCATGTTTGGAATGTTATAGTTGATTGTTGTTAAGAGTCTTATTCATCGAATATAGACTATTATTTATGTGTACAATGGTAGAGTTGTGGTTGTGTGATCTTGAGATCACAGGTTCAAGGTGTGGAAATAGCCTCTTGCTAAATGCAAGATAAGGCTGCATAGTATTGACCCTTGTGGTCCTCCTCTTCCCCAGACCCTGCATATGCTGGAGTGTCGTGCACTAAAGCTACCCTTTGCACCAAATCTGACAAATAAATGATCTATTCTTCTCTCTCTCTCTCTCTCTCTCTCTCTCTCTCTCTCTCTCTCTCTCTCTCTCTCTCTCAAAACCATTAATTCTGCAATCCTTGCTATCGACCACCATAGGATCCACCTTAAATTATTAAGAAAATGCAAAAGACCAATCTAGGTCTGGGAAGTACAATGATTCAATTAATGAATGGAGTTTGGTCTATTCAATTGACTTTGTTACTCTGTTTAACAAACACACACTTGCCCCATATACGCACTTCTGGTTAGACATTAACAGATGCAATGCCACTAATGTGTGGAAACTAAAATCTCAGACAGTCATACGTTTAGTATTAAGATCAGGGATAACGATATAGGGCATATTTAATATTATTTGTCATAGATCTGGGAAGGACCTGTGTTCCATAGCGCCATAGCCCTAGCCTACAACTAGCAATTCAGAATCCTAGGTGATATACTAGTTGGTTAAAAGTGTAATCCTTATTTGTCAATTTTATTCCGTATCAGTCAAAATTACCAAGTTTCAGTGTGAAAAACATAACAAAGTAAAAGTTAAAACTTCTCGGTTTCAAAATCTTTCGTATATTTCGGCGGAAATGCAGGTTCCTCACGAAATTTAGATAAAGGGTAAAAATCACTTAAATTTTAGTAAAAAAATCAGAAAATGGAAATTTTTTGTTTCAGATTATGAAATTAATATCCCCATCAAATTTTATGGTTTTGTAATTAGCTGAGTGGTTGAGGATAATTTCACCTCCCACTTGTTTGGGTGGATCAAGAACAGCAAAAGAAGATCAATCCATTTCTATTGTGTTCTGAAACCAGAAGAAGGGTGATATAAGGGATTGTGTTATACCGGGATTTGTGTAGGTTGGGGTTTTTCTTTTTTATTTAATAATATGATATATGGGAATTTGTAGATTGAGATCTAGAGAGAATGAAGGAGTTGTTGTTGTAATCTTACTTTATTGATGAAAACTTTCATCACATCAAGATCCTCCACGAAAATCATTAAGAATAATAATAATAATAATAAACTAGATGCGAAAGCGTACCTGAATCTATGACACCGGATGTGATTCTTGAGTCTTGCAGTTCTTGATCTTCCAAATTGATGCGTATGAACTTCTTGGAGAATGTGTTCTCTCTTTTTTTATGATAGGATGTCAGAAAAGAATCATACGTATAATTTGGGGACCATAACAATTTATAACTGCATATTCTTTCCTTATTTCTAATTATAGCCTATCATAAATTAGAAACAAGATATTAGGTATTTACACATAATAAAACCCATACCTTTTGAGATGACTATGGCCCATTTAAATTTAAAACTTATTAGATCACTTTAATTTAGGCTAAACCTATATGATGACATATGATATACAATTATCATTTATATATATATATATATATATAGACACACGCATCCAAAATCTAACAATCTCCCACTCGGACTACACACACACACACACACACACACACACACACACACACACACACACACACATACATACATATCACTTTATAATAGTATATCACAATATAAACTTATGAGCTCAAAATTTTGCTATCATGTTCAGAAAACATCTCCGAACAATCTTGTCCATTAATTATGCTAATATAGGATCAAGGCGATCTTCATTACATATATCGTAACTAAATCCATCCATAGTCACATATATTAACATAACCAAATGGCATAGATTGTATGGATGTTTAGCATAAAAATTACATGCAATGTGATCTAAGCATACCTATTTACAACTGGTCCAATTTTATTCCATATGAGATCATATCCAAACCAAATCAGAGTGAAAAATAGAACTGAATACTTTACTCCTGAAAAAAAAAATCCATAAGCGCAAGATGCGTCAAAAAATAGAAAGGCATATAAATATAAACTCCCACTAATCCAGTATATCATCAAATGATACAACACCCATATGATCAGTATGCCTGTAAAAGACCTTGGGTGATAGCCACTTAGTAAGTGGATCCGCAATCATGGAGTTTGAGCCAATGTTCTCTATAAACACTTGACCACCCTAAACTCTTTCTTTAATAACTAGGAACTTGATATCTATATGCTTTGACTTCATTGAGATCCTGTTGTTGGTGGAATATAACACTACTGACTTATTGTCACAAAATAACTTAAGTGGACTTTAAATTCCATCTACAATTCACAACCCTGTGACAAAATTTTGCAGCCATATTCCATGATTGGATGCCTTATAACAAGCTATAAACTCAGCGATCATGGTGTAAGAAGCAATGAGAGCCTGTGTAGCACTCTTCCAGGAGATGGCTCCTCTAGCAAGTAAATAGATATAGCCTAAAATAGATCTACGACTGTCTTGACATCCAGCAAAGTCGAAATCCGAATACCCAATGATCTCTAACTTATCTGACCTCCTATATGTGAGCATGTAATGTTTTGTTCTCTGAAGATACTGCATGACCCGTTTGACTGCTTTATAATGATCCATTCCCAGATTGCTCAAATATCTGCCTAACATCCCAACAATGTACGCAACATTCGGACGCATACAAACATGAGCATACATCAGACTCCCCACTGCTGAAACATATGGAATCTTCTGCATTTTCTTAGTTTCAAAGTCATTCTTGGGGCACTGGTCGAGACTAAACTTGTCTCCCTTAACAATAGGGGTGTCTCCTAGTTTGCAATCTTGCATGCCAAATCTGTTATATACCTTTTCAATATAACTCTTTTGTGATAATCCAAGAATACCGCAAGAGTGATCCCGATGTATCTGAATTCACAATACAAAAGATGCGTCCCCAGGATCTTTCATCTCAAATTTCTTTAATAGAAATCTCTTGATTTCGTGCAACAAGCCTATATCGTTGCTAGCAAGCAATATGTCATCGACATATAAAATCAAGAATATGTGTTTACTCTTACTAAACTTGTGGTATACACAATCATCAACTGCATTCATCTCAAAACAGAATGAGATAACATCTGGATGGATGTAATACCATTGACGGGAAGCTTACTTAAGCCCATAGATAGATTTCTTTAATTTACAAACCATATTTTTTGCATCTCCCGATACAAAGTTTTCTGGTTGCAACATATAAATAGTCTTATCAATGTCACCATTAAGAAACGCAGCCTTTACATCCATCTAATGCAACTCAAGGTCAAAATCTACTAATGCCATTATTGTCTTGAAAGAGTCTTTTGATGAAATCGGAGAGAAAGTCTCATTATAATCAATGCCTTCCTTTTGAGTGAAGCCCTTTGCAATAAGAGCGCCTTATATCTCTCCACATCACCCTTCAAATTTTTCTTAGTTTTAAATAACCATTTGCAACCAATGGGCTTTGCACCTTCAGGTAATGGGACGAGTTCTTAAACGTCATTGTCTTTCATAGACTTAATCTCTTCATTCATGGCATCAATCCATTTTTGAGAGTTAGTACTTTGCATGACTTGATGAAAGTTGATCGGATCATCTTCCACCAATCCAATGTCATCCTCATGTTCTTGGAGAAATATATTATAATCATCAGAAATTGCACTTCTCCTTTCTCTAATGGATCTCCTTAATGGCATCAGTTCTTGAGGTTGTTGAGTTTATTCTTCAGGAATAACCTATTGACCTTGATTAAGAATATTTTCAATATTGTCTTGTAGTTCTAATATTGCTTCTTGAACAACGTCAGGAATAAGAGCTCGATCATTGTCAATAACAGTCCTAGGAAGAGAAACAGATTTCTCTTCAAAGACAAAGTCTTTAACCTTAACTCTCCCCCAAACTCAATATCCTCAAAGAACCAGGCATTTCCCGTCTCAAAAAAGGACCTGGTAGTGGGATCATAAAATTTATACCCCCGAGACCGTTCAGATTACCCAACAAAATAGCTACTGACTATTCTTGAGTCCAATTTCTTTTCATTTGGCCTATAAGGCCTTGCCTCAAGTGGACAACCCCAAATGTGTAAATTCTTTATGCTAGGCTTCTTGCACATCCATAATTTATAAGGAGTTTTAGCCACTACCTTAGTTGGAACTCTGTTAAGGATGTAAACTATAATTTTAAGTGCCTCTCCCTAGAGTGAATCTAGTAAAGCAGTGTGACTAATCATACTCCTTGCCATATCCTTTCAAGTTATGTTTCGTATCTCAGCAACACCATTCATGCTAGGAGTTCCCAGCATGGTGTACTGTAGGACGATATTGCACTCCTCTAGGAATTTGGTAAACGGCCCTGAACATTGTTCACTTGATCCGTCATATCTGCCATAGTACTCACCACCATGGTCAGATCTAACAACCTTGATACTTTTGCTAAGTTGGTTCTCAACTTTAGCCTTAAATACCTTAAACAAGTCCAATAATTGAGACTTCTCATGAATGAGATAAAGGTATCCATAACGCAAGAAATCGTCTATGAATGTAATGAAATATTGTTGACCATTCCATGAAGTCATAAGGAATGGTCCACAAATATTCGTATGTATTAGTTCTAAGACATCTAAAGATCTGTTGACACATAATCTCTTTATGCTTGTCTGTTTCCCCTTAATGCACTCAATACAGACTTGAAAGTCTAACAAATCAAGGGGATTAAGAATTTCATTTGACACAAGTCTTTCAATTCTTTGTTTAGATATATACCCTAAATGCTTGTGCTAAAGTGAAGCAGAATTCTCATTGGTTAATTTGTATTTTATACCCTGTGAACTCACATGCAAGGTTTCATTAAAAGAGGCAATAGTATTAAGTAAATAAAGGTTATCATAAAAAGATAAAGAACCAGTACCAACAATATTTGAATTCAAAAAGAGATTAAACTGATTATTTCCAAACGAACAATAATAACCAAATTTGTCCAAAAGAGAAATAAAAACCAAATTTCGTCTAAAAGATGGTATAACATACGTCTCTTTTAAAACCAAATAATAACTAGTCTTTAATAATAACCTAAGTGTCCCTATCTCATCAACCTTCAATGATTTGCCATCACCCACATAGATGAATCTTTCGGCATCCTTTGACTTTCGACAACTCAAACAACCCTGCATAGACACACTTATGTGAGTAGTGACACCAAAATTTATTTACTAAGTGTGTTTAAATACTAAAGCTAAATTAACCTCAGAACAAATCAAAATAAAAAGTGTACATGCCTTTACACGCCAAGCATAAGTCTACCAAATATGGTCTTGCTAAGTGTTCATCCTAAAGCTGCACCGGGGCTGTATAGCGTCCACCGTCCACGTTCTAGAAAAATCTCACAGACCATGTGTCTGGCTGGAACAGGCCGGACAGGTAGCGTGCACTCCGTAACACACCTGTGCTGGACCAATAAGGCAGCCAAAAAGCCAGGTGCATACGTTTTCTTGCGGGCTCCACACGGTCAGCCACAGGTATTAAAGTGCTTATTTACGTATAAATATGTCCACCGAGTGGCAGACCAAAGACAGGCTTCGGTTTTAGAGTCAGACCTGCAGCGTTCCTTGCTTTTCTTCTTGCTTCTTGTGATTCTGTTCTACCAGTTACATCTTTGCAGAGAAAAAATGGCCGGAATTAACTTGTCGAGAGCCGCAGCTGCTTCCATCTTATTTTCTGCAGTCGCGGCTGTCTCTGCCCAGGAGAGCATCGCGCCTTCACCGTCGATGGACAATGGATCTGGGTTCGCATTGCCTGTTTCTACGGCCTTGATTTGCTCTTCTGTTCTGTTCTCCTTCATGGCTCTGCTCTCCAGATAGATTTTCATGAGGAAGATGAATTATAATAACGATTTTCTATGGTGCCCATGTTCTTTGGCGACCATTTTTTGGGTGTAGCTGCTGTTATTGCGTGAGGTATTGCATTATGGACTATATGATTCTTTTGTACACATGTACACTTCACCCTTGTCGGGGAGAATAAAATGATCTGTTTCGTTTGAAATTCCTCTCTCTCTCTCTCTCTCTCTCTCTCTCTCTCTCTCTCTCTCTCTAAAAGCATGGCCTCATAATAATGGCATGGGCATGACCCTAAACAGACCAGTAGCTTTCCAAATGACTCTACCAAATAAGGTCTTGCTAAGTGTTCATTCTAAAGATGTAAGAAAATTTTGAGTCTCAGAAGTGGGGCTTAAGGTGCATATATTGAGCTGCCTGGTACAATTTGTGGCATATAATTGTCCCTTGTGAAATATGCCATCCCTGTAAAGGCAGTACCGGGTTCAGGTTTCATCCCCATGTCTACAGAAGATTAATTTATTTCATGTAGTAATGGCAAACACTCGACAGTCTGAGATCACTGTTTTGCCATTTGAAACAGAAGCTGGTGATAGAATAGCCTTATAAATGTATGGAACGGAGGCCTTTCATTTCGCAGGAAATTCGGGGCTGGAAGTTGGATTTTGGCTCTTCAAAATGGATTTAAGAGAAAACATTTCCCTTCAAAATGGCTCTTGAAATCCCAGTGATTTCAACGGACCAAAAAAATTCAATTTCTGGGATTTCAATGCAAGACCTTTCGCGTATGTAATCGTATCGAAGGGCTACCTTTAGTCACCAAAAGTGAGATCATAGAAATGATGATCGTTCTACTGCTTTCTTCACGTCGGGTACAGGAAAAGCTTAAAAAAGCAATAGCCCCTTAACTTTTCCCACACAAATATATGGCCTCATGTTTGTGACATGAACTTGATTTGGTTTGATTATACATCCACCAAAAGCGAAATCCAGCCAACATTACCCTACATCTAATCAAAAGTCCAATTTTAACGTCCAAGATGTCCAAATTCTAGGAAAATTTTCACAACCCATTAAGCATTAACTCAATCACAAAACATAACCCTGACCAATATTGGGATGTTTACTCAGGAAAGGTAAAATAGAAAGCCATCCGCCAATCATTTGGATTGATGATCATAGTTGCCTCCGGGTGGTCTATAGAATCAATTGTCCAAATTAAAGATTTCAAAGTAAGTTTCCCATATCCCCGTCCCTGCTTTCAAAGTAAGTAGGTACTAAAGGTAAATTAACCTCAGAACAAACCAAAGTGAGAAGTGTACCTTCCTTTAGATGTCAAACATGATATTTGGTACAGTCCTTCTTCATGTGTCCAGGATTCTTACAAAAGTAACAGCCAAAATCCTCATTTTGTTTCTTTTTCTATTTCTTTTGAGGTGGACCACTTGCAGCTTACTTATCCTTATTCTTTTTCTTTTTCTTGTCCTTGGAGGTACTTGCCAAATGCACACTTTAGTCTTTTCTTACTTTAGCCTTTTCTCTTCTTGCACAAAATGAGAAATGAGCTTGTTAAGAGACCATTTATTCTTTTGGCAGTTGTAGCTGACCTTAAATTGACTGAATTGTGCAGGAAGAGAAATCAAAACTAAATGCACGAGCAAATCTTCAGATAGCTCTAGCTTTAGTGTATTTAGTTTCGAAGCAAGATAAGACATCTCCATGACGTACTTCCTGATATTTCCTTTTCCTTTATACTTCATTGAAATCAAGTTTGACAAAATTGCACTTGTTTCAGCCTTATCGTTTTTACCAAAATGCTTTTCAATTTCCTTGAGGAACTCCTTGGTAGTAGTTACCATTTCGGACACAACACCCTTGAAGGTTTCTAGAATTCCACACTTCATGATCATAAGACTCATGCGATTTGAACGATCCCACTTCTCAAAATTCCATTTTTTCTCAATGGAACTTTTATTTGTAAAAACAGTGGGTTGTTCAATCCTTAGCGCAAGGTCCAGATCCATGCAGCGAATAACGATCATGACGTTCTCTTTCCGTTCCTTAAAATTGGTCTCATTCAACATGGGAATAAAACTGATGTTGGCAGAAATGATAGAAGCATATGCATTAACTGAAAATAGAACAAAATAACATGTTCACATAAGTTCCATATCATACTTAAATTAAATTAAATTCAAATAATGGTAGGCCCATCACAAGATACCTAGTACAACATTAATATTTAGTCTTTGGATAAAATATTAACATGTAAATGGTACTCTTGGTATAGTAATCAAATATTGACAATAAATCCTGTAAAATAATAAGCTTTTCTTTGGACCAGTTTATTGTTCACATATGGTACCTAATAATTGTCACATATTTATTATTACAAGTATGTATATAATTCGGCCAAATATTGACCTTCCTTTTGGGCTGGTCAATATTTGCATGGATTACGTACCCATAACCATCTTGATGTTCAAAATAAATTGATTTACACAAGAGAGGCTACTTTAGTAACATGTTGTTTCAATCAACTTATTTTAAAATATTAGACATTCAAAATAAACTTGTACCAAAATTTTAATTCAAAATTTTCCTTTTTGATTATCAAATATTCTAGTTTTAGGGCCTGATCAACCTGATATAAGCAATTTGGCACTATTTTATAAAATTAAACCAGGTAGGTGTGATCCAATCAAATCTTTAGTGCTAAAATCGTGTCAGCTTCGTTAAGAGCTTTCCAACGGACTTTGCGGATCTAAAATTGGGTTTATATAACTCCCAAAAACCAAGTTTTTCTATTTCAGTACACTATTCAACGGCCTGGATCAAAATCCTAGCCAGAACAATAATTACTAGTCAGCGTCACCAAGACGTCTGACTCCAGAACGCCCGACACGGACACACCACGTGCATCGCATCCCCGGACTCCAAGACGTAAAATTTTGTGGCTTTTAAGTTTAGGCCTCAAGACATAAAATTTTCACTTCAAGTTATAGAACCTTTGTCGTCTGCCCATTCCGCAGAACTGGCATCCTTTGGACCTTCGTGCATCAGGCTGCTTTTTTTTTCTTTTTTTTAAGCTAATAATATGTCAGAAAATTTAGCAAGAAGATACTTTGGTCATGATTTGATTCTATTAAATGACAGTTTGGATCATGAACATGAGACCCCTTGTTTATCCTTCAATATTACACAGCAGAGACATCTTGTAAGAGTTTTATCTACATATAATATCAGACACTAACCTCCTTTAATTTAAAAAATAACCTATTTTAACTTATAAAATTTTGTGAAAAAAAAATGTGTCTTTTTCAAAATGAAATGCCAGAACAGACGAAAATTAGAAAGGTTCCGCTTCAGTAAGCAAAAGGAAACCGCAGCTAAGGTGTAATAATCGACCAACCATGACTTGGTAATCCTGACAGTTCCGTCAAGCAGCGCAAAGGGTTGATTTGGTTCCCTGAAAATCCATGGATGACCGTTTCAAGGCAATGTGGCCGACGTGATGATGGTCGACATGATTATAGGGTCTTCGGTTTTTAGTGCACTTGTGTGGTCACACACCGGCATAGTTCCCAGCAGGATTAACTCTCGCCATCCAAATTTAGGGGCCCGCGATGGGACAGATGCTATCCCGTCTAGAAGATGAAGAAATGAAAATTTTCAGTATCACCATGTCTGCTTAGCTTTTGTTGAAATTCATTGTTAGAGGCATGCATCAAGGGGCTAGGAATAATTCAATCATAATGGGGTCCAATGTATGATGAATAAACTTGTCTGAGTTATCATCTATTTTTATTAGATCTGTTTAAAGAAACAAAAATAAGGGATCAGTTCTTCTAAAATAAAGATTTATGTATATCATTTATGGCGAAAGAGAGCTTGACTCAACGGTAGAATTGTCATGTCTGATTTTGAGATCAAGAATTTAACGCGTAAAAATAATCTCTTATAAATATAAAATAAAGCTGCGTGTTATTGACCGTTGTGTCTGCCGGAACCCACGTACCCTGCAGCTTCGCTGCAGAGGGGTTGCATAGCGTCTACCGTCCAAGTTCTAGAAAAATCTCACAGACCATGTGTCTGGCTGGAACAGGTAGGACAGGTAGCGTGCACTCGAACACACCTGTGCTGGACCAATAAGGCAGCCAAAAAGCCAGGTGCATACGTTTTCTTGCGGGCTCCACACGGTCAGCCACAGGTATTAAAGTGCTTATTTACGTATAAATATGTCCACCGAGTGGCAGACCAAAGACAGGCTTCGGTTTTAGAGTCAGACCTGCAGCGTTCCTTGCTTTTCTTCTTGCTTCTTGTGATTCTGTTCTACCAGTTACATCTTTGCAGAGAAAAAATGGCCGGAATTAACTTGTCGAGAGCCGCAGCTGCTTCCATCTTATTTTCTGCAGTCGCGGCTGTCTCTGCCCAGGAGAGCATCGCGCCTTCACCGTCGATGGACAATGGATCTGGGTTCGCATTGCCTGTTTCTACGGCCTTGATTTGCTCTTCTGTTCTGTTCTCCTTCATGGCTCTGCTCTCCAGATAGATTTTCATGAGGAAGATGAATTATAATAACGATTTTCTATGGTGCCCATGTTCTTTGGCGACCATTTTTTGGGTGTAGCTGCTGTTATTGCGTGAGGTATTGCATTATGGACTATATGATTCTTTTGTACACATGTACACTTCACCCTTGTCTGGGAGAATAAAATGATATGTTTCGTTTGAAAATTCCTCTCTCTCTCTCTCTCTCTCTCTCTCTCTCTCAACTCTATAAAAGCATGGCCTCATAATAATGGCACGGGCATGACCCTAAAAAGACCAGTAGCTTTCCAAATGAGTCTACCAAATAAGGTCTTGCTAAGTGTTCATTCTAAAGATGTAAGAAAATTTTGAGTCTCAGAAGTGGGGCTTAAGGTGCATATATTGAGCTGCCTGGTACAATTTGTGGCATATAATTGTCCCTTGTGAAATACGCCATGCCTGTAAAGGCAGTACCGGGTTCAGGTTTCATCCCCATGTCTACAGAAGATTAATTTATTTCATGTAGTAACGGCAAACACTCTACAGTCTGTGATCACTGTTTTGCCATTTGAAACAGAAGCTGGTGATAGAATAGCCTTATAAATGTATGGAACGGAGACCTTTCATTTCGCAGGAAATTCGGGGCTGGAAGTTGGATTTTGGCTCTTCAAAATGGATTTAAGAGAAAACATTTCCCTTCAAAATGGCTCCTGAAATCCCAGTGATTTCAACGGACCAAAAAAATTCAATTTCTGGGATTTCAATGCAAGACCTTTCGCGTATGTAATCGTATCGAAGGGCTACCATTAGTCACCAAAAGTGAGATCATAGAAATGATGACCGTTCTACTGCTTTCTTCACGTCGGGTACAGGAAAAGCTTAAAAAAGCAATAGCCCCTTAACTTTTCCCATAAATATATGGCCTCATGTTTGTGACATGAACTTGATTTGGTTTGATTATATATCCACCAAAAGCGAAATCCAGCCAACATTACCCTACATCTAATCAAAAGTCCAATTTTAACGTCCAAGATGTCCAAATTCTAGGAAAATTTTCACAACCCATTAAGCATTAACTCAATCACAAAACATAAGCCCGACCAATATTGGGATGTTTACTCGGGAAAGGTAAAATCGAAAGCCTTCCGGCCATCATTTGGATTGATGACCATATTTGCATCCCAATCTTTCTTCTTCTTCTTCTTCTCCTCTGCTTTGATTTCACCGTCGGTTTGTCTGTGCCATAAACAGTACTTTAATTAATATTCATGAACAGTAACTTTACTATTCCTTTTGTTATCAAATTCCATTTTTGCCCATAGCCTTTGGTTTTAATTTCAAATGCACCATGTTTTATCTTTTATCCTATTTTATCTTTATATGTATACATGTTTTAATTTATATAGGATAGTCTTTTTCTTAGATTAGATTCTAGAAGATGGTTTTTCAGTTCTGATTAGTTATGGAATCTGTATTTAAATTATTATTATATTTAATTTCATTTAAATTCAGAACAGTGTATTCAAGGGTTAATCAATTTGAATGTTCTTTTTTTTGGCAATTTAGAATTAAAATTTGAGTAAACTCCAATATTTAAGTCGAGTCCCCATGAAAATTGACTCATATTTGCATAGCTATACTACAACAACCGTGCACTTGCGAAAAACCTCAACAAATACTTTGCATGGCTTGATGAAAGTTGATCAGATCATCTTCCACCAATCCATTGTCATCCTCATGTTCTTGGAGAAATATGATATAATCATCAGAAATTGCATTTCTCCTTTCTCTAATGGATCTCCTTAATAGCATCAGTTCTTGAGGTTATTGAGTTTGTTCTTCAGGAATAACCTATTGACCTTGGTTAGGGAGATTTTCAACATTGTCTTGTGGTTCTAATATTACTTCTTGAACAACATTAGGAATAGGAGCTGGATCATTGTCAATAACAATCGTAAGAAGAGAAATGGATTCTTCTTCAAAGACAGTCTTTAACCTTATCTCTCCCCCCAAACACAATATTCTCGAAGAATCAGGCATTTCCCATCTCAAAAAAGGACCTAGTAGTGGGATCATAAAATTTGTACTCTCGAGACCGTTCAGAGTACCCAACAAAATAGCTGTTGACTGTTATTGAGTCTAGTTTTTTTTTTTTTTTTTTTTTTTTTTTTTTTTTTTCATTTGGCCTATAAGGCCTTGCCTTAGTTGGACAATCCTAAATGTGTAAATGCTTTATACTGGGCTTCTTGCCCATCCATAATTTATAATGAGTTTTAGCCGCTACGTTAGTTGGAACTATGTTAAGGATGTAAGCTGTAGTTTTGTGCCTCTCCCCAGAGTAAATCTGGTAAGGTAGTATGATTAATCATACTCCTCACCATATCCTATAATGTTCTATTTCGTCTTTTAGCAAACCATTCATGTTAAGAGTTTTTGGCATGGCGTACTGTGAGACGATACTACAGTCCTCTAGGAATTTGGCAAATGGCCCTGGACATTATTCACCTGATCTGTCATATTTGCCATATTACTCACTACAGCGATCAGATCTGACAACCTTAATGCTTTTGCTAAGTTGGTTCTCATTCTTATAAAAGTAACAGCCAAATTCCTCATTTTATGTATTTTGCTATTTCTTTTGAGGTGGACCGCTTGTAGCTTATTTATCCTTATTCCTTTTCTTGTTCTTGTCTTAAGAGATACTTGTCAAGTGACCACTTTTAGTCTTTTCTTGCTTTAGCCTTTCCTCTTCTTGCACACAATGAGAAATTAGCTCGTTAAGAGACCATTTGTCCTTTTGGCAGTTGTAGCTGACCTTAAATTGATTGAATTGTACAGGAAGAGAAATCAAAACTAAATGCACAAGCAAATCCTCAGACAGCTCTAGCTTTAGTGCCTTTAGTTTCAAAGTAAGATGAGACATCTGCATGATGTACTCCTTGATATTTTCTTTTCCTTTATACTTCATTTGAAATCAAGTTTGACAAAATCATACTTATTTCAGCCTTATTGTTTTTAGCAAAACGATTTTCAATTTCCTGAAGGAACTCCTTGGCAGTAGTTATCTTTTCGGACACAATACCCCTGAAGGTTTCTGAAATTCCACACTTCGTGATCATAAAACTCATGCGATTTGAATGATCTCACTTCTCAAAATCTCATTTTTTCTCAATGAAACTTTTATCAGTAAGAGTAGTGGGTTGTTCAATCCTTAACGCAAGGTCCAGATCCATGCAGCAAGAATGATCATGATGTTCTCTTTCCATTCCTTAAAGTTGGCCCATTCAACATGGGAATAGAACTAATTTTGGTAGATATTATAAAAGCATATGCATTAACTAAAATTAGAACAAAATAACATGTTCACATAAGTTCCATATCATACTTAAATTAAATTAAATTCAAATAATGGTAGAGCCCATCACAAGATATCTAGCACAACATTAATATTTAGTCTTTAGATAGAAATATTAACTTGTAAGTGGTACTCTTAGTGTAGTAATCAAATATTGATAATAAATCTTGTCAAATAATAAGCCTTTCTTTGGATCAATTTATTGGTCACATGGGATACCTAATAATTATCACATATTTATTACCACAGGTATGCATGTAATTCGGCCAAATATTGACCTTCTTTTGGGCCGGTCAATATCTGCATGGATTACATACCCACAACCATCTTGATGTTCAAAATAAATTGATTTACACAAGAGAGGCTACTTTAATAGCATGTTATTTCAATCAACTTATTTTAAAATATGAGACATTCAAAAGAAACTTGTGCCAAGATTTGAATTCAATTTTCTCCTTTTTGATTATCAAATATTTCAGTTTTAGGGCTTGATCGCCCTTTGATCGGCCTGATCCAAGCAATTTAGCGCTATGTTGTAAAATTAAACTAGGTAGGTGTGATCAGATCAAATATTTAGTACCAAAATCATGTCCGCGTAGTCAAGAGCTTTTCAACGGACTTTGCGAATCTAAAATTGGGTTTATATAACTCCCCAAAACCAAGTTCTTCTATTTCAGGATACTGTTCAACGGCCTAGATCAAAATCCTGACTTGAACGGTAATTACCGGCCAGCATCACCAAGACACCTGACTCTAGAACGCCGACACGAATGCATAGCGTGCATCCCCCAACTCTAGGACGCTAGGCGTTCTCGCAACCCGTGATAGTGCCACTCCAGTTTTTTGCAAGCGTGAACACGAGACGGAGTGCATGTGCTTGTCATCCCGCCAACGTGTTCCAGCGTCTTGGGCACATTGTCCGGCAGAGATGATGAGCCCTAGCCGTTCATTTTGTTTTGATCAAATAGAGGTCTTTTTGTTATATTTTCGCTATTTCTAGGGTTTTGAAGGTCCATGGATCTATCTATTGGTTTAGATAATTCATTTGGGGTGTCTATATGATGGGGTTTTTTTTTTTTTTTTTTTTTTGTACCACAAATTTACAAGATTGAAACCCTAATCCCTTGAAAAAATCCGATCTAACATCTAAGAGAGAGAGAGAGAGAGAGAGAGAGAGAGAGAGAGAGAGAGAGAGAGAGAGAGAGAGAGAGAGAGAGAGAGGTTTGTTTTCTTTAGGAACGATTTTAAGTAATCATATAAGAAGAAAAATAGATTATTATTTAACATGAAGAAGCTCTGATACCACTTATTGTAATCTTACTTTATTGATGAAAACTTTCATTACACCAAGATCCTCCACAAAAATGATCAAGAAGAATAATAATAATAAACTAGATGCAAAAGCGTACCTAAATCCATGTGACCGGATGTGATTCTTAAGTCTTGTGATTCTTGATCTTCCATATTGTTGCGTAGAAATTTCTTGGAGAATGTGTTATCTCTTTTCTGATGATGGGATGTCAGAAAAGAATCATACGTATAATTTGAGGACCATAACCATTTATAACTGTATACACTTCCCTCATTTTTAATTATAGGCCATTATAAATTAGAAACAAGATATTAGGTATCTATACATAATAAAACCCATACCTTTTGATATGACTATGACCCATTTAACCTTAAAACTTATTAGATCACTTTAATTTAGACTAATCCTATATGCTAGCATATGATATACAATTATTATATATATATATATATATTTATATATATTAGAGTGAGGGTGGATAAGAGTGAAGAAGAAGAAGAAAAGTAAATTGTCTTCGTGTAGGCAGTTCACTTGACACGTTTAGAAACTAAATTTTGGCAAAGACTGACATGTTCCATTATACGGGAAGTTCTTGGTGAAGATTTGGTAATAAGTTGGATCACAAGCTGAACTAATTGCTGAATGGGTCCGGCTATATGAACACTTTGGATGTAAAACTATTGCATCGGAGCTCACTGTCACAAGACATGATCCAACCGTTCAAATTATCAGAATTTTGTGGCTTTTAAGTTTAGACCTCAAGACATACATTTTTCACTTCAAGTTACAGAACCTTTGTGGTCTGCCCATTTCGCAGACCCGGCATACGTTTGAGTTTCGTGCATCAGGCTGCATTTTTTAAGCTCATAATATGTCAGAAAATTTAGCAAGAAGATACTTTGGTCATGATTTGATTCTATTAAAATGACAGTTTGGATCAAGAACATGAGACCCCTTGTTTATCCTTCAATATTACACAGCAGAGACATCTTGTAAGAGTTTTATCTACATATAATATCAGATACTAACCTCCTTTAATTTAAAAAATAACCTAATTTAACTTATAAAATTTTGTGAAAAAAAATGTGTCTATTTCAAAATGAAATGCCAGAATAGACGAAAATTAGGAAGGTTCCCCTTCAGTAAGCAAAAGGAAACCGCAGCTAAGGTGTAATAATCGACCAACCACGACTTGGTAATCGTGGCAGTTCCGTCAAGCAACGCAAAGGGTTGATTTGATTCCCTGAAAATCCATGGATGACCGTTTCAAGGCAATGTGGCCAAAGTCTTCGTTTTTTAGTGCACTTGCGTGGACACATACCGGCATGGTTCCCAGCAGGATTAACTCTCGCCATCTAAATTTAGGGGCCCGCGATGGGACAGATGCTATCCCGTCTACAAGATGAAGAAATGAAAATTTTCAGTATCACCATGTCTGCTTAGCTTTTGTTGAAATTCCTTGTTAGAGGCATGCATCAAGGGGCTAGGAATAATTCAATCATAATGGGGTCCAATGTATGATGAATAAACTTGTCTGAGTTATCATCTATTTCTATTAGATCTGTTTAAAGAAACAAAAATAAAGGATCAGATCTTCTAAAATAAAGGCTTAATAAGTATATCATTAATTGTGAAAGAGAGCTTGACCCAACGGTAGAATTGTCTTTCGTGATTTTGAGGTCACGAATTTAACGCAAAATAATAGTCTCTTATAAATATAAAATAAAATTGCGTGCTATTAACCGTTGTGGTCTGTTCCTTTTTCAGAACACACGTCACCTGCAGATTCGCTGCACCGGGGGTGCATAGCATCTACCGTCCAAGTTCTAGAAAAATCTCACAGACCACGTGTCTAGCTGGAACAGGTAGGACAGGTAGCGTGCATTCTAACACTCCTCTGCTGGACCAATGAGGCAGCCAAAAAGCCAGGTGCATACGTTTTCTTGCGGGCTCCACACGGTCAGCCACAGGTATTAAAGTGCTTATTTACCTATAAATATGTTCCACCGAGTGGCAGACCAAAGACAGGCTTCGGTTTTAGAATCAGACCTGCAGCGTCCCTTGCTTTTCTTCTTGCTTCTTGTGATTCTGTTCTACCAGTTACATCTTTACAGAGAAAAAATGGCCGGAATTACCTTGTCGAGAGCCGCAGCTGCTTCCATCTTATTTTCTGCAGTCACGGCTGTCTCTGCCCAGGAAAGCATCGCGCCTTCACCGTTGATGGACAATGGATCTGGGTTCGCATTGCCTGTTTCTACGGCCTTGATTTGCTCTTCTGTTCTGTTCTCCTTCATGGCTCTGCTCTCCAGATAGATTTTCACGAGGAAGATGAATTATAAGAACGATTTTCTATAGTGCCTATGTTCTTTGGTGACCATTTTTTGGGTGTAGCTGCTGTTATTGCGTGAGGTATTGCATTATGGACTATATGATTCTTTTATGCAGATGTACACTTCACCCTTGTCGGGAGAATAAAATGATCTGTTTCGTTTGAAAATTCTCTCTCTCTCTCTCTCTCTCTCTCTCTCTCTCTCTCTCTCTCTCTCTCTCTCTCTCTAAAAGCATGTCCTCATAATAATGGCATGGGCATGACCCTAAAAAGACCAGTAGCTTTCCAAATGAGTCTACCAAATAAGGTCTTGCTAAGTGTTCATTCTAAAGATGTAAGAAAATTTTGAGTCTCAGAAGTGGGGCTTAAGGTGCATATATTGAGCTGCCTGGTACAATTTGTGGCATATAATTGTCCCTTGTGAAATATGCCATCCCTGTAAAGGCAGTACCGGGTTCAGGTTTCATCCCCATGTCTACAGAAGATTAATTTATTTCATGTAGTAACGGCAAACACTCTACAGTCTGTGATCACTGTTTTGCCATTTGAAACAGAAGCTGGTGATAGAATAGCCTTATAATGTATGGAACGGAGACCTTTCATTTCGCAGGAAATTCGGGGCTGGAAGTTGGATTTTGGCTCTTCAAAATGGATTTAAGAGAAAACATTTCCCTTCAAAATGGCTCTTGAAATCCCAGTGACTTCAACGGACCAAAAAAATTCAATTTCTGGGATTTCAATGCAAGACCTTTCGCGTATGTAATCGTATCGAAGGGCTACCATTAGTCACAAAAAGTGAGATCATAGAAATGATGATCGTTCTACTGCTTTCTTCACGTCGGGTACAGGAAAAGCTTAAAAAAGCAATAGCCCCTTAACTTTTCCCATAAATATATGGCCTCATGTTTGTGACATGAACTTGATTTGGTTTGATTATATATCCACCAAAAGCGAAATCCAGCCAACATTACCCTACATCTAATCAAAAGTCCAATTTTAACGTCCAAGATGTCCAAATTCTAGGAAAATTTTCACAACCCATTAATCATTAACTCAATCACAAAACATAACCCCGACCAATATTGGGATATTTACTCAGGAAGGGTCAAATAGAAAGCCATCCGCCCATCATTTGGATTGATGATCATATTTGCTTCCTGGTAGTCTATAGAATCAATTGTCCAAATTGAAGACTGCAAAGTAAGTTTCCCATATCCCCCGTCCCTGCTTTCCCTCCTGATTAGAGAAAATTCTAGCAAACCCTGTCTGCTGGAACAGGTAGGGCCGGGGGCGTGCATTGAATGTAACGGTAGCATTTCAAAAGCTCACATTATACTAGCCAGCTGGTCCAATCAGATGGCAGAAAAAGAGCGCTCACGTGTACTCCACTCTGCCAGCCACAACTCCTAAGAGCTTCTTCATGAATAAATAGGCCTCACATGAGACAAACTCACTACCAGAAGACCGCCAACTTCTTTTTAAATTCCAACTGCGTCTTAGTTCTCGCTTTTCTACCAGTTTCTGTTATCAGAAATTGTCAGGAATTAAATTTTCAAAAGCTGCGGCTACTGCCATCTTCTTTTCTGCAGTTGGGGCTGCCTCTGCGCAGGAGAGCATCGCTCCTTCACCGTCCATGGATAATGGATCTGGGTTCGCATTGCCTGTTTCTACGGCCTTGTTCCTCTCCTCTTCTGTTCTCCTTCATGGCTCTCCTCTCCAGATAGCTTTTTCAAGAGGAAGATGAGAAATTGTAGCGATTTTCCGTGGTTTTCATGTTGTTTGGTGGCGAATTTTTCTTGTAGTTGTTGTTCTTTTGAGTTGTATTGAATTGATTATATGATTCTTTTGCACACATATATTTGGTACCTCTTTAGGCCTTTGTGATCTGCCTCCGCATAGGCAGGAGTTACGTGCACCGGGGCTGCCCTTATACTTGGCGCCTCTTTGCGAGAGAATAAAATAATTTCTTTTGTTTGGAACTCTCTCTCTCTCTGATTGAATACTAAGATCCTAATCAACATGGCTTGATGAGCACATGAATTGCATTATAGTGGTCTACAAAGCAAACCCCTCTGATTAAATATATGTTATGCAGGACACAGCCGATCTGAAGGATTGATTCCCAGCTTACCGTTGGTGCTGTCTAGATCCTAGAAAATCTGACATGCCATATTACCGTGTGCTTCTATGGAACAGGTAGCGCCAGTGGCTTTGTGTTGCATGTAACGATAACTCACCATACATACCTCGAGCTGGACCAACCAGATGGCAAAAGAGGGCCAGCTATCATCGTTTCATGCGGAGCTGCGTGGCCCCATACCGAGTTCCCTTTTCCGATGATGAAATTGTTGATCTTTGATAAGTCTGTGCCTGTCTTCGAGCAACAGTTCATTTGATAATTGAAGCTATCAATCTTTAGATACATTAAACCAGCGAAGACTTTCATGTGCTATTCAAACGCACTTAGCTACTAGTTGTAATAGGTTGTTTAGCAATTTTCGGGAGTAGGCGGTGACTTGAGATGACGACCTCTTGTTTGTAAGACAAGGAACTCTTTTAACCCCATCGGACGAGTACAGCCTCCAGTAGTTTCCAGCCTTTCAATTCATTCCTCCATAATCCCTGGTTTTATGAAAGAATCTATAAATTAGTCTTAGAATAGTCCAAACAGGAATAATAAAGTCTAGCAATTAAATGGTTCTCTCTTGATGAACAAGTCGGCAGAGCTTGCATTGCCGACCATGAATGATACGCACATGCATGATTGTGCATCTGCAAGAAAGGGCCGGCTGCCCACGCTTTCTATGGGCTCCACGCGCCACTATTAACAGCTTGTTCCCCTATAAATGCACCGTCTCAAACTCATACCAGCACCATCTGGTGCTACATTTCATTTCAAATCTCCTGCGTTTTTTTCTTCTATCAGTTTCTGCTTTGAGAATGGCCGGAGTTAATTTCTCCAGAGCTGCGACCACCGCCATCTTCTTCTCTGCTATTGCAGCTGTTTCTGCGCAGCAGAGCATCGCACCATCCCCGTCGATGGACAATGGATCCGGGTTCGCATTGCCTGTTTCCACAGCCTTGATCTGCTCCTCTCTTGTCTTTTCATTTATGGCTCTCCTCTCCAAATAGACATTTCATGGGGGAATGAAAAGTAGTAGTGATGTTGCTATCCGTGGTATTAATTTGACTATAGATACATGATTCTTTTGTTTACATACATTTCACCCAGAGAACAAAATGATCTGATTTTTTTAAAACTCTCTCTCTCTCTCTCTCTCAATTAACTAAGTCAGGTGAAAATTATTGGTAGAATGTCTCTGTGCTCTGCTGAATCGCAAGAGTTATCATAGATCTTCTGCTTCTTGCTTCTTCTTGTCTTTTGACGTTAAATGGCTTTAGTACTATGTTTTTTATCCAATAGAACTGGCATAGAACCAGAGGCAATCGTCAACTATGATTTTTGTCCATCAAAAGCCCCCCAGTTTAAGCGCTTATAATTTTAAACGGTTAATTGGTCACAGTTCATTTTGGAGCATTATGTGATGTCAGTTTGGTACCTTTTAGATGGGCCATGCGTTAAAACCTTCTCCATCAGATGATCTGGCCATTACTGTTTGCACGTGTAAAATGGACGGCTCGTAAAGATCAAAAGCAGAGCTACGATTTAGGTTAGCGTTGTCCAGTGCATGCAATTTTCTTGCAAAAATATATTAGCTTCCCGCAGCCCTTAATTAAACATCAGGAATCGACAATTTGACTTGCACATATCGAAAGCACGATGTTCCTGTGTAGTCTGGTTTCAGCGCAATCTACAACGGTGATATTAACATTTGCTTGAATTCATCGATATGGTTTTAGTTCAGTTACATTTTCTTTGTGACTAATTTTCGAATTTCTTTGCAGTTTTGTTTTGTTTCGTTTAATTTTCCTATTTTTGTATTATTCTCTTCGTCTCTTCCAATCTTTTGATTATCTATGTTTAAGATCCCCAAAGAAAAAAACTGATCATAATGAATGAGAGGAGAGTACAAAATCAGACTTGCTTGTTCAGTGACACTCCGACTACACCTTTTTATGAACAGACCATGTACAAGCTCAACGCCTCAACCACATTGCATAATTCTAGCCCACCAACTTGTGGTCTTTCAAATGACTTTGAGATAACAGAAAAGGAATGGCTACAATCTTTGACGACGTGTCTTAAGACTCATCCAAGGACAGCAAGGTTTGGGCACGACTAATTCAAAGAAAGCGCGGGAAGTAAATGGTACACACTATTGAACAAGTTTACTAAGTCGCCATTTGACAGTGAAATATGCACATTCATGTATTCCCATGGTCTACTGTACGACAGTTCTGAAAGCAGCAGTACAATGAAAAGTCCGCCCCTGTACACCATCATAAATTTGACGGTTATGTGATGTAACCCTTTCAGCTGGATGGGTCTCGCAGCAAACCAGTGCCTAGTTGGTATTCTCTCTCTTCTTCATACGAATATTAACTGCTACTTTGGCTGTAGCTTTTCTTCGGTATTAAGAAATTGAAAAATGGTAAGTCCACTTGCTTGACAAAACCTTCTCCCGAGACAAACCCATCCGTATGGACATATACTATTCATGGGCTGGCCTAAGGTGATCCAATCCACTAATTATCCGTTAGATAATGACAAGCTTATACACTATTGACACTGGTTTCTTCCTTTTTTGAACAATCCACAGACCGACGAAAAGGCCTACTTAAGATTTCGTCAACAAAATGTGAACTACTAGTTTTTGGTGAACTGTAATGTGCCTACGAAATATTTGTTTGGCGTGGGATAAAAGCCTTATGGGTTAGCTTTTGATAACGTGCATATTTATTCGTGAATCATACAGACACTTTCCCCTTGCTGGCTGAAAAGGTGTAGTAGTCCGGCTCAAGCAAATTATATAATGGCACGCACCCAGTACGCGTCAGTTACACCTCCGATTGATGCACCAACCTAGAACCAGCGATTTATTGCACGAGAATAGGTGGGGCTAAAGGCCTTGGAGGCCTATTCATAACTTAATAGTGCACCCATCATGGTTAGGGGCCGAAATTAAAGATTCAAAAATTGCCAAACGAGGTAGCATAGTTAAACTGACGATATATGACGCATAAAGGACGTCCCTGTGAACAAAGCCCCCGTGTATGCCAGGTCCGAGGAAGGAGATCATAAAGGTTAATGGCACACGACAATTCGTTGAATGGGAGTCTTGGCACAATAGTAGAGTGATTTTTGTGTGACTTAAGATCTCGGATTCAATGTGTGAAAATAGCCTCTTATAAAATGCAAAGTAAGATTGCACACTATTAACTATATATGACACATGTAATCAAATAAATGACCAGCTAGCCGAGGTTCAGTGCAGCCGAATGTCATGATAATAAAAAAAAAATTTTCTTTGACAAGTTAAGAAATCAATTCAAATTATACACGCTCCCAATTACTCCCTCCAAATCTAAATCAACTAAAGAAAAAGTTAAAATTCTAACCTACAATCAAGCATATTTTAAGAAAGATGTCAAATCGTGTTCGATGATACATTAATTTAAGCATCGTAAAGTTAGCAAACGTGCGACCGCATCGATACCTAAAAATATAATTTCCAATGCCCAGTCGCCCCTGTCAGTTTCTAGGAAAATCCCACAGACCTAAATCTGGATGGAAAGAGGCAGGTCGGGGTGCAAGGATGTAACGATGCTGCTTTAAAACTATTAATTCACTAATCAGGGGGCGAAGAAGAGACGACGGTCCACAGGTTCTTGCGGGCTCCACACTTCCAGCCACAACTGCTAAGAGATTTTTCGCCTATCAATACTCGAGTCTCAAACTCATACCAGCACCAACAGTTTTACGTTTCTTTTTAGTTTTGACGTCTCCTTC
Source organism: Warburgia ugandensis (assembly GCA_035236585.1). NCBI lineage: Eukaryota > Viridiplantae > Streptophyta > Magnoliopsida > Canellales > Canellaceae > Warburgia > Warburgia ugandensis. Next base: position 6,524,285 of record CP141133.1, read on the forward strand.
TTCTACCATTTTTTATTGGGAGAATGGCAAGCATTAAGTTCTCCAGAGCTCCGGCTGGGGCCATCTTCTTCTTTGCCATTGCGACTGTTTCTGAGCGGGAGAGCATCGCACCATTACGGTCAACTCGCCTGAGTTCCAAACCAAGTCGCCGTTTTGTGCTACCATTCACATTAGAGGCATAATAATTGCATGATGAAGTTCCACTTAATCTTATTTGTTGTATTCTCTGATGTTAGTGAAGACTATTTCATCATTGTGCCATGGAGCAGGCATATTGGCAAACCATGTAACTTTTGTGAATGTGTTATGCTTGTCCAATCATTATTTTCTCTTTGCTTTTAGATCCTCATTTCATAGTTTCCATAACAAATTGATACATCGACCCCTATTTGAGATTTAAGATGGCTTTGAAGATTTGAAAATTTGGATTAGGAAGTTCAAGGTAAAGAGATTCAATGTGAAGCAAAAACTTTGGTTGTGGCAGATGTGTGTTATGTTAGTATAGAAAGCTTGTACATGGCTTTATAAAGAAATATGACGTATGCTATTGGGATGACAGATGAAGAAGAAGAAGAGTTTGATATGAAAGTACTAATTATGATTCAATTGCGTTTAACCAATGAAGTTCTAAACAGATGGCAATTGGCCTATGGTTAAAGCTAGAAAGTCTCTATGTGACAATATCTCTTGAAAATCATCTATTTTTGAAATCAAAACTCTATGCCCTACTAAAGAAGGAAGGTATGTCTATCACTAATCATCTTAATAAATTTAACTGAAATATCTCTAGTTTTCTAACATTGATATTAAGATGGATGATGAAGACAAAGTCTTAAATTCTATGATGCTCTTTCCCTTCCTCATATGAGCATCTTATTACAACTTTGAAAGATACTATTTTAGTAGATGATGTTACAACAACACTCCTCTTAAATGACCTAAGAAAGAGAATTCTTAGTAATAATATCCCTAGACAGAAGGTCTAGTGGAGAGGGGAGAACAAAGGAAAAAGGATCATCCAACAGAGATAAAGTTAGATATAAGTCTAAATCAAAGAATAAAGGTAAATGTTACTATATTCATAAGACTATGCATATAAAGAAAGATTGTCTAAAAATTAAAGATAAAGATAAGAAGAAGGAAAAGTTGCCGAATGTTGTTACCATTAAAGAGGATAATCCAAAAGATAATGGATATGGTTTTCTGTAATTGTTGTTGATAAGGGCCGGCATGATGAGTGGATTCTTAACTCAGGTTGCTCCTACCACATGTGTCCTAATTGGGACTAGTTTGCCACTTATAAGTCAATCAATGGTGGTATAGTTTTGATGGGAAAAAATATGTCCTATAAAAATGTTGGAATAGAGACAATCAAAATTAAGATGCATGATGGGTTCATTAGAACTTTCACTGACGTTAGACACATTTCAAATTTGAAGAAGAATCTAATATCTTTGCATACCCTAGACTCCAATAGGTGTAAATACACTGCTGAAAGTGGAGTTATGAGAATTTCTAGGGGTGCAATGATTATTATGAAAGAAAAGAAGGTTGGAAATCTCAATATTTTGTTAGGGATCAGAGTTATTGCATTAGTTTTGTCATTATCTAAGAATCATTATTTGGACTCAACACTCTTGTGGCATATGCATCAAGGATATCTAAGTGAGTAATGCACGACATAATTGAGTAGATAAGGTTTGTTGTATGGTTAAAAATTCAAAAGGCTAGATTTCTTTGAACATTGTGTGTTTGATAAGCAATGTAGGGTTAAATTCAATACAGGTACTTACGCTACAAAGTGTATGTTGGATTACATCCATTCATATCTCTCGGATCCCACTCGAGTTACCTCTAAAGGTGAATCTTGATGTAATTTTGACATTTATTGATGATTTTTCTAGAAAAGTTAGGGTTTATACTTCCAAAGAACAAAAGTGTTTGTCACTTTCAAGCAATGGAATGTGACGATTGAGAAGCAAACATGTAAGATTGTGAAGCACTTTAGAAATGGCAATGATATTGAATTTTGAGAAAAAGAATTTGAAAATTTATTTAAAAATAAAGGCATTGTTTGTCCCTACATTGTTGAAAGCACACACCAACATAATGAAGTAGCAAAGAGGATGAATAAAACGCTTTTTTAGAGAGCTTGCTGCATGTTGTCTAATGCAGGGCTTTCTAAGGACTTTTGGGTAGAAGCAGTTCATATAGCTTGTTTTTGGTGAATCAATTTTCTTCATCTGCAATTGCCTACAAGACTCTGGAAGAGGCATGTCACAACCCCGTCGGGCCCACAGTAATGACATTGTCCCGTGCGCACTCACGTGCCACGGGTTTTGCTCTTCCCCCGCGTCCAGGAGAAAACCGGTCATTACTGTGAAGGGAGGCATTCCCCCTTATAACTCAGGCCCATCACCCCCCCTAGCCGATGTGGGACTAACTCTCAACCGTCACCCCTCAGCCTTCTCCGCTTCGCCGCCATCATGTTACCTCACGGTGCCTCAGCCGGCAAGGCTAGATCTCTCCCCCTTATGGGACACACACCCTCGTGTGACCAAGGCACGCATGTGGTTAGTCATCCACCCTCGGGGTCGGAGTTTGGCTCTGATACCACTTATCACAACCCCGTCGAGCCCACAGTAATGATATTGTCCCGTGCGCACTCACATGCCACGGGTTTTGCTCTTCCCCCGCGTCCAGGGGAAAATCGGTCATTACTGTGAAGAGAGGCATTCCCCCTTATAACTCAGGCCCATCACCCCCCCTAGCCGATGTGGGACTAACTCTCAACCGTCACCCCCTCAGCCTTCTCCGCTTCGCCGCCATCATGGTACCTCACGGTGCCTCAGCCAGCAAGGCTAGATAGGCTACCGTGCCAAGATGACCTGAGGCTTGGCCTTGTGAGGGGAGCCAAGATGGTCTGAGGGCGGGATGCAGGAGAGTTAGTCCCATACCGGCTAGGGGGTGGAGATGATCTGCGTGATAAGGAGTGGGAACACTCCTCACAGTAACAACGCGTTTTACCCTGAGAAGCCAGGGTGAGAACAAAGTCATGCGGGCCCCGACCCAAAGCGGACAATATTGTTACTGTGGACCCCACGGTGGGTGGGGTGTGTCAAATGGTATCAAAGCCAAACCCCGACCCCGGGGATGGGTTGCTAGCCGCACCGTCGCTCGTGTGGTGACACACGGGGGCATGTGTCCCGTAAGTGGGAGATGGCTACCATGCCAAGATGGCCTGAGGCTTGGCCTTGTAAGGGGAGCCAAGATGGTCTGAGGGCGGGACGCAGGAGAGTTAGTCCCATACCGGCTAGGGGGTGGAGATGATCTGGGTGATAAGGAGTGGGAACACTTCTCACAGTAACAACGCGTTTTACCCTGGGAAGCCAGGGTGAGAACAAAGCCGTGCGAGCCCCGGCCCAAAGCAGACAATATTGTTACTGTGGACCCCACGGTGGGTGGGATGTGTCAAGGCATGTTCTTGTAAACCTACTGATTGTTCTCATCTTAGAGTTTTTGGTTGTCTTGCTTATGCTCACGTTAGAGCTGGGAAGTTAGATCCTAGAGCAAAGAAATCCAATTTTCTTGGCTATGCATAGGGTGTGAAAGTATATAAGTTGTGGTGTCTTGATTCTTAAAAATAAAATGGGCAGCTTAGTGCACAAAGCTCCTACATATGTGGAGTCCGGGGAAGAAGTGAACCACAAAGGGTCCTAATCCTAAATCACCAAAATTTATTATAAGCAGCAATGTAAAATTTAATGTGCCAGCTATGCTTCATCCAAGCAAGCAACATGATACAGGAGGAGACAAGATTGTTTCTAAACATGTGGAGGTACAACTTGAAGCTACTTAGAAGACGAAAAAATATTCTAGATGAGCTTATTCAAAAATATATGCAAGATTCTGATGTGCAGGGTGAAATGCTAGAAGAGCTTTACAACATTGCTAAGGAAAAGCTTAAAGAATTATCAAGCCACCCGAGAAATATGGCTGCCTTGAGGATAAGATTTATATTCATAAACTAGAAGAGTTTGTGGTTCCAAGAAAAGAATATTATGCATGGAGGTTAAAGAAGTCACTAGGTGGACTAAAACAGTCCCCAAGACAATGGTACAAGCGGTTTCAAACATTTATGATTGGGCATGATTACCTTAGGAGCAAATATGACGGCTGACGGGTCTTTCATCTATCTACTGTTGTATACTGATGGCATGCTTACTATAGCGAAGAACATATCAGAGACTGATAAGTTGACAGTAGAACTTGGTGCCGAGTTTGAGATAGAAGATTTAGATTCTACAAGTAAGATTTTTGGTATAAACATTCAGAAGGATAGAAAGGTCGGAAAGCTATACTTGTTACCAAAGAGCTACATTGAGCGAGTGTTAAGTGCTTTGGTATGAAAAATTCTAAATATGTGAGTGTGCCATTTGCTGCCCGTTTTTAAGTTACCAACAAAATTATCACCAAAGACTGATGAGGACTCGTGCTCCATATACTAGTGCAGTTGGGAGCATCATGTATGCTATGCTTTTCACTTATCTAGACATTTCACATGCTCTTAATGTTCTAAGTACATGGCAAATTCAAGAAAAGTTTATTGGCAAGCAATGAAATGGGTTCTTTGTTATTTGATGGGTACACCAAATGTTTGTTTAGTGTTTAACACAGACAAAATACAAAAATGTATTATTGTTGGGTATGTTGTTTTTTATTATGCTGGTGAACTTGATAGGAATAGGTCAACAACAGGCTATGTCTTTATGCTTGCATGTTGTGCTATTAGTTAGAAGGCGACATTGCATTCCACTCTTTCTTTATCCACTACATAAGCAAAGTACATGGTAATGACAGAGGCAATGAAGAAAGATATTTACTTAAGAGGTTTAGTTGGTAGTTTTGGTACAAGACATGAGAATACTATTATGCAATGTGATAGCTTTGACTAAAAATCATATGTATCATGAAAGGACCAAACACACTAATGTCATTTACAACTTCGTTCAAGGCATTGTATTTGAAGGGTCTATTATAGTAAAGAAGATTCCTACAACAGAAAATCTACAATGACTAAGATGATTCTTGTGAGCAGGTTCATGCATTGCTTGGACTTGACTCATGTTTTCTAGACTTGGTAATTCGGTGCAACTATACACTGATTGGCCAAGTTGATCAAGTAGAGTCACGACCGAGATGACTTGATCGTGTATACAGCCGATGGTTCATAAGGCCAATGATGATTGCAAGCTCCTTTTTTACATTTTTTTCTCTTTCACGTTAAACCATACTATCAGTATCTCGAGCCCATGACCTATCGCACACGACAAGATTAAAATCATAATGAATGAGAGACGGAGCTTAATTACTTGACCTTGTAATAAATAGACAATGTACCAGCTCAAACCTATTGGAAAATTTTCCATAGCTCACTAGTACTTTAAATTGACACTAAATAATAGTAAATGTGTGAAGCATGATTGCAGCAAACCTACCTTGATGTTAACACTTGTTACATTCATCAATAGCTTGAGTGCAATTATTTTTCTTTTCTAGTAATTTTCCTACATATTTTATACCATCTTTTGAATCTTGTCAATCTTTTGAATTATATATTCAAGATCATAATGAATGAAAGATGAGTACAAGTCAGACTAACTTGTTCAATGATACAAACCGCTTCCCTTATTATACCTTTTTATGAATAAGCCATGTACCAGCTCAACTCCATTCGAATCTTTGAAAATGCTTACGCAAATTAATGCTTTAAATAAGAATCTTTCGCTATGACCAATTCAAAGTAAGCATAAGGTGAAACAGTTGTCTTCACATGTACTTTGACAGCAAAGGAGGAAATACGAGTTAAGCTGTTCAATGACCATTGTTTGCCTCTCTCTAGAAGGCTCTCGGACCTAAATTCTCCCTTGTTGGTGATTTCAAAAGTTGGATTGCAGCATCTTGTTGTTGGCTTCTACGCCATCCATTCTTACGAGGCGAGAAAAGATAGAGTTATATGATTGAATGGACAGAATTCTGGTACATTTGCCCAACATAACGCAGCAAAACACGTGAATGATTTCGACTATTGAAGTAGCTTTCACTTCCACCAGCCCATTTCCATTGTAGAATTTTAGTAACTAGTCTATGCGCTTAGAAATATAGTCTGCATTTGTAACTCATTCAATGGTAACCTATTGATATGTGCATCTTTAGATACTAAAAAGCTACCAATACCTGGTCAAATTGACCCTTTTTTCTCTTTTTTCAAACGCTGACATTGTTAGATATATTTTCACATCTACACACACAAACCTTGAGCAGTTTTGCTTCTCTGCAGGATGAAAGAAAAAAAAGAAAAAAAAAAACGCATATGACATGCCTGGTTATTATCTGGAGGATCACGTCTTCATTTGAGCTACTTGTTATCATGTGGGTTGCCACAGAGACGGTTCAACCCATGTATCCTGGGGAGGGAGGTGGGGACGAATCTATTGCTTTGCATGTAATAAAGCTGGTCCAGAGTTTCACGACACTTTACTCTGCAGAACGGTCCAGATGGCACACAAGACCAGCTGTCCACAGTCATTTGTGTGCTCCACATGGCCAGACAGTCGGCCAGCTCTTTGGAATTCTTCTTCTATAAATGACACAAAACAAGAAACCTTTGAACAGATACCACTAGCCTCTCTCTACTAACTCACAATCCCCTTTCTTCTCCACATCTTTCAGCTTCTCCCTATTTAAACAATGGCAGGCATTATTTTCTCTGGTGCTGCTGCCACCGCCATCTTCTTCTCCGCAGTTGCTGCTGTCTCTGCCCAGGAGAGCATCGCACCATCCCCATCGATGGACAATGGAGCCGGGCTCGCGTTGCCCGTTTCCACGGCTGTGATCTGCTCCTCCCTCCTAGTCTCTTTGGTGGCTCTCCTCACCAAGTAGATAATCCATGGAGAGAATGAGATAGAGTAGTTATTAGTTGTACTGGATGGCCATTCTTCCAGTCTACCTGGTTTCTTTGTTACTATTAGTGTTGATTTTGATTGTGGATTATATGATTCTTTTGTACACAGGCACCAAATCCCTTTATGGGTCAATAAAATTGATTTCTATTTCTATCTCTCTCTCTCTCTACAAGTGGTCGCCCTTTTGAATGATCTGATATTTTTAACTCAGGAAAAGGAAGCGACAGGATGAGATTACAGCGCATGGCCAATCTCGCAAGACTGGGAAGATGAATGGGTCAGATCTCTGAATATGATCCGTTCGTGTCCCTGTACTTACCGTAATAGTCCATTTCTCTAGAAAAGGAAAAGGCACCAAGACCTAGTTTGGTTTGAATGATTTTGCTTTGTTCAAAGTTTCAATGCGTTAATACTTGAAAGTGTCGTTATATCCATTTCCAGTTTGGGAGAATTCACAACCACCATGGATCCCATTGTTTAACGCAAGTTCATCTGATGCAGACAAGACCCGACGCCTGGTCATCTACAGCCCTGGAAAAATTTCCAATTAAATAAACCAAACTCGAATCAGGTAACAGAACTTTAGTGGTGATTCAGGAGTCCCCAGATTCATGAGATGAAAAGGCAACACGGTAACTCAAATGACTGCAAATTGGGAAGGGTTTATCAACGATTATCAAGCGATCTAAGCCTTAATATGTCCAAAAGCCAATTTAACTTACCTAGCTCAATACTTGAAAATTCTAAATGTCCGAAAAACACAAATTCAATGAAAAACCACCCATTTGACCAGGTCCTGGAGAGCAAGGCCAATGTCCACATGTTCTCAAACCAAACGGGTCCTAAAAGTACAATCCGAGAAAGAAGAGAGGCTATCATGGGAAAGTGAAACGGTTACAGGAGTCCCTGGAGGATCTCGTTCATCTTTAATAAGACCTCCATCCAATCTTTGAATAATTGATTCAACACCTTCGTAAAATTTGTCCAAGCAGGCCATCACAAACATGAGAGAAAAAAAAAAAAGCCCTGTCAGTCGAACCTTATCAAGGCCAAGTTTCCTCTTCTAAGTATCATCACCATACAGGCTTCGTCTTTTCCATACAACATTAACATCTCGCTGTACAACATTAATAAACGAATAGAAACTGAACTCACAGCGGGTTCAATTACAAAAGTTGTCCAGTATGGTTACTGCCAATCTCAACAATGTAGTATGACATTTCTTTTTCTCATGTTTTAAGTTCAAAATATACTCCAAAGCGTCGAGGCAACAGAAGCTGCGACGTTCTGGACAAAATTATACAACCTTTTCTCGCAAAATATCTCCCCATGGACTGAGTTATTGAAGAGTTTACTGTATTCACAACCATCATCTTATCCTAATCCTTCTTCAATGTAACATCTTCTGTAATTCTGAATATGTTTATTTCTGTAGACGTAGTGCCATACACCCTCGATTTCTTAACGGTTCCTGCATTAGACAAGCATAAGTTAACAGAGAATAGTTAACACATAAAAGAAGCCTTCAGAATAACAAACCAAAAGAAATGAAAGAAAAATAATAATAATAATAATAATAATAATAATAATAATAATAATAATAATAATAATAGTAAAAAGCAGAATCTTTTGGATGAATGGTACAGAAAAAGATCTTAACAAGACACCAAATGGACCAACTGAACTTCTTATTCTTTTGTATTAGGTGTTCTACAGAGATGAAACATTTATGAGTTAAATGCCCAAACTGTTAGGATTCACTTTTTCAGGTAGTAATGTGAAAGGCATAACCTTCTTCGGACTAAAACGTAAATTTTGGTAGTAAGCAATGGAAGGGCTAAACTTGCCTTAGTCCCGAATAAATTGTAAGTTTTGCCAAATCTACCGGTAGAAAAATCGATGCAATTGACAGGGGCAAGCTTGATACCTTAAATATCAGCGTGCAGGCAATGGAACAGACTTTTGGCACTTGAAATGTTGTTGCATTACCTTGTTCATTATTAAAAATCTGCTAGCAAGCCTCAGTAGTTGCAACAAAAACTTTCGCTCATAATATAACAATAAAAGAGCACAGGCAGTAAGGAATGAGCCATGGTACTACATACTTACAGTTGAGTGTTTATTAAGTTCACCTAAAAATGCAATCGACTGAGGAAGTCTGAGAGCCTGAAAGAACTATGATTAGAGGCAAATACAAGTAAACAATATATATACTACACTAAATATAGTCACAATGATAAGCAAAGACAAACCTAATATCTTTAGCTATTACTGTGTTTCCATCTTCTGCACCTAGATGCCGCAGTACCACCTCCTCTAGTCGGCCATCACGGTATGCATGCTGAAATAACACAAACGCGTCACCAGTAACAAACCAATTCATGGAATTTTGGAAGGCTGCCCATGCTGGAAAGCTGAGGGCATTCAATGAATGCTATGACAGGTGCACGGAGTAAAAAAAGCTCCAAACAGAACAAGGTTGCACAATTAAGAAAACAAGGAACTTACAAAGGCCAACTGTTAATATAGAGGATTCCAACCAGAGTGAATCTACCATGGCATACTCAAAATCAAAGAACAAGGTCACAACAGCTTCAAGAAAGTAGTACCTAAAATAGAATAACACATTCGGACAGGAAGTTACAGAGAATTACACAGACGTTTCTGATTCAGTGCTTCCAAGTGTGAGGATGCATGGATTGCCTGTATCATAAACAGCCCACCCTTTCCAATAACCCCAACCTCATCTGAAAGAGACTCCTCCAAGCATGAATCAACAGTAATAGAACAACTTTTAAGACAAACAGCATGGTATAATTTCATACAAAATGTAACATCTTCAGGGTTCTCCCATTATCAATTACGGGAACCAAAAAACTCTGCTTCCACAACCATTGGGATTGACTAGGGTTTCAACAAAGATGTACTACATGGATCATCAACAATAGGTTTTTTCCGGTTATCAACATGAGCATCATCTTTCTCTAGAGTGAAGTTAGCTCAAGCATGGTGGGACGGACGACATACCCAAAACTCCCACCACAACTGCAAAGTCCAAATTGCAGACTCAGTAAATAAATATCCAATACTAAATCAGAAGCATAGCAACAAATCATGGGAATTCATTTTCTTCATCACTCAATAGTCAACCACATATAAACTAGCTGTGCCTGCAGAAAAACCATCTTCAGCATTGAGCTACCAGGGTCTTCATCATCATCCTTGAGATAGTGTAATAGATCCTCTCGATCTTGTAGTTCCTCGTTTTCTTCCTCTGTGCCTCTATTCGTGGCATGAAGGGGTGCATGCAAAATGAGTGTCTCGGACAGTGTGCTGGATGCAACAAATATGAATGCATTAAAAGCTTGTAAACCTTCTGTAAGAGAGGGTAATTTCAGAGCATGACAGGCAGAGAAAGGGATGGCATCCAGAAGAGGCTGGGTGGAAAAAATTTACTCAATAGTCGATAGTTGTCCAACAAAGGGAAAGAATTCACTGAACCCACAAAAAGCCAATAAAGATACTAGCCATTGAACCAACCAAACATAGGTGAACAGTAGCATCCAGCAGGAAACCCAGTAACTGGAGCAACGAGAATTAACTCCCAGTGTCTTCCTCATGAAACGAAACAATCTACATGTTTCAAGAAAAAGAGAAGTAAAAGAAGACAGATCATCAACAAGACAAGATCTGATTAGGATGAAAGTCTTGAAGAAATAAATTTGATAGTGGCTATGGACCTGTTCCCATAATTTCAGGTACAGAGAGACATACCATGCAGTCTTCGACTGGCCTTGCAACAATAGAATAAATCCACAGCTACATCCCATCCATATCCACTGCATATGAGATGAAACAACATCACCATGTAACTATTAGTCATATAATTTTTCTTCTTCTTCTTCGCTGGATTGGATCACACCAAATACAAGCAACCACTGCAGCCTCCTCTTTTTTTTTTTTGAGGGAGAGAGTTGGTTGGGGGGGGGGGGGAGGGGGGCTTGTAGAGAGGAGTCACTAGTAGTATAGATCCAACAAATTTTCAAGTCGGGATCAATGAATTAGAAGAAATTGTTTATCTTGAAATTTCCTTAGCAGATTCATATCAATTTTGCAATTCAACAATTGTAGACTCAATATATGGCTGAAGAAACTTCTTCATGCATTATATCCTAGTGATGCCCACAAAAATCAGACCTACATATGTTGTAAGGCTACACACATGGCTAATTCCAGGAGAAAAATACAATAAACTTATATCTGAAAGCCTCTTTATTGTTGCTCTTGACAGACTCTAAAGGAGGATAATCCAGAGGTTGGATCAGAATGTGTCAATCCTGAAGGAAGCTGGCCCTGATTATACACACTTCCTGCCTGCTTTCTCGTCTCTTTTTTGGGGGACTTCCTCTTCTCAGCTTTCTAGATTGATAAGGGGTACCTTTAGGGCCCCCTTTCTTTAGGGAACATTTCGGCTAGTTTTGATGACTCATGCTTAGGTACTAGGCCCCCCTTAACTAATTAGAAGCCATGATGGTGATATATTTCTCTGTTTTTCAGGGCTACTGGCATATGGCAGACTCTTATTTGGCAGACATTTGGCTTTGCAAATAGGCATTTAACTTGATCTTGCTCCTACCAGGAGTCATTGATAGTTGAGGTGAACAACAGCACGGCTGTTCATTGGCCCAAGCCATAGGAGTACCCAGTGTCTAGTGATGTCTTGATGGTGTTTGATTCTCTCTTGTTGATGAACACATTTTCTTCCCTTCATGTTTAGCAGTCCAGAATAAGGGCACTGAATTTTCCCAGAGATTGTGAGTAATGGTGTTTTTTCGTGTTCAGGGAGGTGAGAATCTATAGCTCTACTTTTCTTCTATACCCTTTTGTCTTGTATCAATCTATCTTCTACAAATCTAGTCATTGTTACCATTTAAAATCAAATGTGCTCCAAAATGAGTAGTTCAGCCAAAAGTTTCAAGTGCAAATGTGTTCGAGCAGGTGCTCAGAGGAGCTAAGAAGTGACAAGGCCAGTTAGAGGTGGAAACTGGAGGGATGATGAAAACATTAAGACCAGTTTTCAGTCTAAGCGATGCTGACATAGAACTTAACTACGTAGCATTGTAACAGAGCAAGGATTTTGAGTGGCTAGGTTATTTGTTTTGCAGAAGTAATCCAAAGTGGTAAGAAAATATGTTGATGACATGGGGCAGGATGGCCCGCCAACTTAAGAGTTCAATGAATCATGTTCAGCCCCACAATCTTCACGGTTATTTCTAAATTGAGAAGGTATCTAAAGGAACTTACTAAAAACCAATCAAAATCTCCCTCAAAATTGCCAAAGCATTCCCCCTGAATACCTTGTGCTACGAGGAGAGATGAGGAGAAAAAAAGGTAACAATACACCTTGAGCCAATATCAGAAAATCCTGGTTTCTTCAAACAGACAGGAAAGGACATGTGGACATCAACCAACAGACAACAAGTGCACTGGTACGTTCACAGGTTACGGATCGGGTCACCGGGTGATTCATAGGGAAATCCTCTTTCGTTGCTGAAGCCCTTTTTCTTATTGCGGTTCCTACCTTGTGAAGAATCTATGGTTGATAATATATAGAACTCGTTGAAGGGAGCTCCTAACCTTAGACTCGTTAGGAAGAAAGAGTCTTAAACCTCTATAATTTAGAACAAAATTCTCATTAGTCCTTTATTCCTCCCAATCATCCTCTTAAATAGAGGTTACATAAGGAATTATTCTTGCAGAAAATAGAAAACTAAAATTAAGGACTTTGAATTGTAATGAAGATACTTGCTAAAAAATTGACTCTCCTAATTAGGAATACTACTAAAAATAAGATTATTGTTTTTCTTCTTTCCCATTTTTGGTGCTTTTGACTTCCTTTTCTTTCCCACTCTCCCATATGTCTTTCCCACAAAGGCATCTGTAACATTACTCCCCTCCTGGAGAAAGAGATTGTCCGCAAGCTCAAAAGTTGGATAAGTAGCACGAAAATGAGCAACATCTTCCCAAGTAGCATTTACTGAAGTGAAGCCGGACCATTGGACTAGGATTTCCCAATTGCCACGATTGAGACACAAGCGAATAACGGAGCAAGGAACAGGAATGATGCGGCCATCCTCCATAGGCAGTAGAGTAGACAGAGCAGCTAGAGCCTCTCCTTGGAAGGCCTTGAGAAGGGAAACATGAAAAACATTATGGATTTTACTGTCAAAGGTTAACTCCAATTGATATACAATGGGCCCTATCTTGTGCAACACTATAAAAGGCCCATAAAACTTGGGAGCAAGCTTATGACGAAGCTTTCCCACCAGTGACTTTTGCCAATAAGGATGTAAACTTAACCAAACAAGTGAGGCAAGGGTATATTCCACATCACGATGACCTTAATCATAATACTCCTTCATGCGGTGCTGAGCTTGTTGAAGCCTCGATCGAATGTCCTACAAAGTCGAATCCCGCTCAAGCAAGGCCGGATCTACCGCGTCCACTCTAGAAGAGCCAGCCACATAGGATAACAAGTGGGGTGGATCCCGACCATAGACAACTTTGAAAGGAGAGGTGTGAGGAGCAGTATAGAAGGAGGTGTTATAACTGTATTCAGCCCAAGGAAGCCAATCCACCCACCTCTTAGGCCGATCACCCACAAAACAACATAAGTACATTTCAATTGTTCTATTTATCATGTCTGTTTGGCCATCAATTTGCGGATGATAGGCATAAGAAAAAGCCAATTTTGTCCCACACAATGGAAAAAGCTCCTTCTAAAAACTACTAGTGAAGACAACATCCCGATCAGAAACTATAGATTCAGGTAAACCATGCAAACGTACCACCTGCTCAAAGAATATGTTAGCCACACTAGTAACTGTATACGGATATGCCATGGGTAGAAAGTGGGCATATTTTGAGAATTGGTCAACAACCACAAACAAGAGTGTTTTGGCCCATGATAAATGAAATCCATCGAAATGTCAACCCAAACTTGTGTAGGGAGTTGGCGGGGCTGAAGTAAACCAGCGGCGCTCAAATGTTCAACTTTGTTGCATTGGCACACAGGACAAGCTGCCACATAATCACCAATTTTTTATTTCATGCCCTTCTAGTAAAAATCACTGCGCACTCTTTGTAAAGTTTTTTGGACACCTTCATGGGTACTATCATGGAAACCTGACAATACAGAAGAAATCATGGGAGAGGTTGGCGATAAATAAATTTGACCTTTATAGAGAATGAGCTCATCATGCAGCGACCAAGAATCACTCAATTCCCCACACTCCACTTGAGCTTGTAGCTATTGGAGAGATATAGTCTCTTGAATTTCTACCCTTATAGCATCAAACAATAACACCCGAGGTTGGGTAGTCGCACACAGCAGGCCCTCATCATCTGCTCAGTGTGATAACATGTCAGCAGCTCAATTTAAATACCCAGCCTTGTATTCCACACGAAAATCAAACCCCATGAGTTTGCTTATCCAATGTTGTTACGAAGGAGTTGTGAGTCTCTGTTCCAACAAATACTTCAAGCTATGGTGGTCGGTGTGAATAAGGAAAAGTCTGCCCCACAAGGGCATCAATGCTACACTGTCTTCGCCAACCCAATCAATTCCCTCTTATAAGCTAGAAGTTTGAAGTGTCTAGCGGCTATTTTACTACTGAAAAAAAACAATGGGATGCCCCTGTTGTTGTAGGACAGCACCAATACCACTTCCGGAGGCATCACACTCCACAACAAACTCGTCTTCAAAATTGGGTAGCTGCAAAACTGTGCCCGCAGCAAGGGCTTGTTTAAGTGCATTAAGAGAAGCCAATGCCTCATCAGTCCACTGGAAGGAATTTTGTTTGAGCATACTAGTCAAAAGAGCTGCAATTTGACCATATTGCCGAATGAACTTGCAATAGTAACCTACCAACCCCAAGAATCCTCGTAGAGCAGTTATGGATTGCAGCTGGTAACTGCCTGAATCTTGCTTGTATCAACCGAGACCCCTGTAGTAGACACAACATGACCGAGATATGCTACTTGGGGTTCCCCAAAGGAGCATTTAGATTTCTTCAAACAAAGATGGTGGGCACGCAACAATTCAAATACCACTCTAACATGGAGCAAATGATCATCCCATGTCTTACTATAAATCAAAATATCATCGAAGAAAACAAGGACAAACTGGCGCAAGTGTTTACGGAATACCTTATTCATAAGGGCTTGAAAGGTTGACAGGGCATTGGTCAGCCCAAACGGCATCACTAGGAACTCAAAGTGGCCACGATGGGTTTGAAAAGCTGTTTTCTCAATGTCGACAGGATCCATGCGAACTTGATGGTATCCTGATCAAAGATCTAGTTTGGTAAAATATTTGGCCCCATGTAGCTTATCTAACAACTCCTCCACCACTAATATCGGGAATTTATCCTTGACCGTTTTAACATTAAGCTCTTTGAAATCAACACAAAAGCGCTATGTACCGTCTTGCTCACAAACCAATAACACAAGTAAAGAATAGGGTGACCTGCTAGGCCGAATAATTCCTTGCTAGAGCATTTGTTCACACTGCTTCTCTATTTCATCTTTTTGTAGGTGTGGATATCTATAGGGTCAAATGACCATGGGACCGGAACCTGGCTGCAAACAGATGCGGTGATCACAATTTCGAAGAGGGGGCAGCCCATATGGCTCTTGAAATAAATCACTAAACTCATCCAATAATTGGTCCAACTTGCAGCACAGCTCCAATGTTTCCTATAATAAGTGAACTTGAACCTTATTGAAATTTTGATGCCCTTGAAGAGTGATAGTTGTCCCACCAGATGCAAAGCTCATAGTGAAAGATACAAAATCCCATAGGATTGGCCCCAAAGTTTGGAGTCATTTAATCCCTAAAACAATGTCAAAGCTATCCAAAGGAATAACCAAGAAGTCAGCTCAACTTTAAATGGTACCGCCTGGCAAATTCCCTTGTTGAAAACCTTTTCTCCTTTGGCAACCCGACACACTTAAACCAAATTGAGGCTAGACCGTCAATCCGAGGCATTGGGCTGCTGAAATTATGAGTGCTCCCTAAATCCACTAGCCCCAATACAAGATGTCCCTCCATTATGACTCACAATTGCATAGCCCGTGCATTTTGTTGGCCTGTTATCGCATGCAAGGATATTTCAAGTTCCCTACTCTCGTTTTGGTCTTGCACAACGTCTTCGTGATCCTCTACCTCCAGCCAAAATAATTTTTTTACATTGGTGCCCAAATGAATATGGTTCGTCACAATTGTAGCAGAGACCCTTAGTTCTTCATCCAAATTGAGGCTAGACCGTCAATCCGAGGCATTGGGCTGCTGAAATTATGAGTGCTCCCTAAATCCACTAGCCCCAATACAAGATGTCCCTCCATTATGACTCACAATTGCATAGCCCGTGCATTTTGTTGGCCTGTTATCGCATGCAAGGATATTTCAAGTTCCCTACTCTCGTTTTGGTCTTGCACAACATCTTCGTGATCCTCTACCTCCAGCCAAAATAATTTTTTTACATTGGTGCCCAAATGAATATGGTTCGTCACAATTGTAGCAGAGACCCTTAGTTCTTCATTCCGCCATCTCCGCACAAGTCAACTTTTTAATAAGAGGGGTCGCGCTGCTTATTAGACTTAAACCTACCACTGTCACCCTGCCTTGCCTGGAGCTGCTTTTAGCAGCAAAAGAAGGAACTGTTGTTACCATGTTGGTGCCTTTAATGTTCGAACCCATGTTTTGCCAAGGTCCTCTTCGCATGCCTGCCGCTCTTGCTAGCTATTGCTTCTTCTCAAAAGCCGGTGCCAAATTCATTGCCTGGACAAGGCTTGGGGGATTTTGCATCTCCACATCAAGCCTAATTAAATCCGTTAATCCTGCAGTAAACAAGTCAACCTGCTGGTCCACTCGCACTATATTAGCACGTGCCTACAGCCCTTGAAATTGGCGCTGATAATCCTCAATTGTTCCAGTCTGTTTCAAATCAACCAATTCACCTAAAGGGTTACCGTGTAGTGATGGGCCAAATCTCAAAGTGCAATATCCCTTGAATGCCTCCCACGTGAGATTTGGTTCCTCCTGCTCCATCTAATA
Source organism: Warburgia ugandensis (assembly GCA_035236585.1). Taxonomy (NCBI): domain Eukaryota; kingdom Viridiplantae; phylum Streptophyta; class Magnoliopsida; order Canellales; family Canellaceae; genus Warburgia; species Warburgia ugandensis. Next base: position 6,541,367 of record CP141133.1, read on the forward strand.
GTACCATAATTGCGCCTCACCCAACATGTGAAAAGCTGCCAAACCAACTTTGTCTATTTCCGCTGTTCGCTGATTGGAAAAGAATTTCTCGCATCAGTGTAGCCAAATTAACAAGTCCTCTGACCCATCAAAGGTAGGAAAATCAAGCTTTGTGTACTGCAGCACCACTCCAAACCCTGCCGGCAATTCCGATCAATTGTCCGTTCTATAATGGGGATTCCCATAATGGTTACTACTACTCGTATCCCCATCGGACTCCTTGCCACCGTTTCGGTTGAAACCCATAAGAAGTTCCTACAATTGTAGCAATAGTTGTTGCAACTGATTTCCCAATTTAGACTCGGTTTGCGCGACTCTTGCTTCCATTCATGACTCGGCTTCTACCACTTGTTTCGTTAATTATATGTGCTTCCTGTAACAAAGCCCTCAACTTGTCTTGTGTTGGAATCGCCCATAGTGTCTGGCTCTGATTCCAAGTTGGTACATTCATGGGTGTTACGAATCGGGTCACCTGGAGATTCACAGGGAAATCTTCTTCCGTTGACGAAGCCCTTTTCTTGTTGCGGTTCCTGCCTCGTGAAGAACCTATGGTTGATAATATATAGAACTCGTCGAAGGGAGCTCCTAACCTTAGACTCGTTAGGAAGAGAAAGTCTTAAACCTCTATAATTTAGAATATTCCTCCCAATCGTCCTCTTAAATAGAGGTTACATAGGAAATTAGTCTTGCAGAAAATAGAAAACTAAAATTATGGACTTTGAATTATAATGAAGATACTTGCTAAAAAATAGACTCTCCTAATTAGGAATACTACTAAAAATAAGATTATTGTTTTTCTTCTTTCCCATTTTTGGTGCTTCTGACTTCCTTTCCTTTCCCACGTCTCCCATACGTCTTTCCCACAAAGGCATCCGTCACATGCACCCAAACAAAGAAGACATAAGAAGGCCGATAGAGTGAACCTCTCTCCTTCCTGCATGTTCTCCCCTTTCCTAACCATCTTTCGCAGTTCTTCCTCTGATCTTTAACACTTGTAGAAAGGTTTGGAATATTGACGCAACCATATTGACACATTCAACAGAGGAATCACTTTCCAGACATCTATTACAATGTTCTAGCCTAATATCAAATGAAACCATAGTCTCATTAGTCTCACATAACCTAACACTCCCACTTTTCAAACTACCTATATTATCCGAAGTCCTAACTGCTAGCCATAGCATGCCAAAACCCTCACAGGCAATGCAGCATGCAAACCAAGAACTCTAACAAACTACCATTAAAAAATTCCTCAAGTTCCAAACTCCTGTTCTGTGTTAAAAGTAATTAGAAACCTCCTTTTTCTTCCAAAAGATACAACCACTTCAGAAACAAGCTCACCCAACCTAATATTACCTCTGCAATTCTTCCATCCTTCTTTCTCCATTATTGGACTTTATATCTTTCCATAGGTATCCCACTGAATCCTTTTTTCTGTGTCATTTAACTGATGAACTCAATGTCTTTCCAGAGACACCCTGCTGTATCCAGCATGTACACCAACACTTTTTATTATTATGATGATGACATGGCATGCAATAGATGAAAAGCTTGGTTTTATACATATCATTAATCATTCAGTTGATAGCTAATGCATCAGGCAGATCATCAAGTTTCTCACTCCTCTTCCCTGAACAGAGAATGTGAGGGAAATACAATCCCATGGGAGATTGACTGGGAATCATTGTCAGACATTTTCTCAGATAATTTTGTCTAGAAATCAATTTCCGTACATAAAAGCAGCTAATCATATACTCGGAAGTTACAAGCAATAATAAGAAACATAAATGACCAATTATCGTGAACCAAGCTGTTGTCATCTGAAAATTGGTGAGAGACATTTCAATCCATGATGTGAGCTTCATGGGCAGTCCCTAGGGAGTTATGCCAGGCAGGAAACTACAGTAACATAAAAATGGACCTCTTCATACGTCTTCCCCTCATAAGTATCATCAGGAAATAGTACAAATAATACAAGTTAAGAAATAGGCGATGAGCACAATAAATATTACTGACAACTGACACACATGCACATGCAGCTTGGAAACAGGAGTCATATGCATCCATAAAAGTTTAAGGCACCTGACATCTGCATGCCCATTCCACAGTTCAACAGGCTATATAATTCCAACTAAATGCCCCTTTTGCAAGACCTGAGCCATTCACAATCTAGTCTGCATCCCAGATGAGTTATGCAGTGAAAATCTCATCCATTAGATGATCCTTGCCACTGCCTCCTTGAGTTTTATAATGGGCAATAAACAGTTTGACTGTCTAATTTTCACTTAAAAGAAAACATATATTAAAATTACAGAGTGGATGAGATTTTGGGTGCATAACTCATCTAGGCTGTGCTCAAGATTGTGAATACACAAACCTTCCAAAAGGCCCATGTGGAGATCTAGGATGTGTGCAAAATTGTGAATGGCCCATTAGGAGTTATCACTGGCCTAGGAGTGGAAAGGGTATACGCCTATTACAAAGAGGCATGCAGACATCAAGTGCCAAGTTAGAGAGAGACAGACATACAGAAAAGGATGCTCAAGGGCATATGCAAGAATATACTCTTCTCTTTTTGCATGCACAGGGGCATTCATCATGTTCGAAATGGCCTGGGTAGGCCAAATACCAAATTTCATGTCCACTGGCTGCTTTTAGCCTATGTTCATTTGAGTTAAAAATCATGACCATGACCATTGATTTTTTTTATTTTTTCAAAACCCAAAACAAGTGATTAGATCATCCAAATGCATTAATTTCTGTCACCTAATTCTTGTACACCGAACATGAGAACTCCAAACGAATGCTCTAGGATGGAGTCTACTTCTCCCCATGCCCTTGAGCATTTGCTCCTACCAAGTCTTATATATATAAATGTGTAATCATGTACACACGTTAGAATCTCCTCAAATTAACAGTCTTGGGACCACGTGTTTTATTTTGATTTATTGGGTCTTATTTTACATGACAACCCCTTAAATTAATAGTTGGGGATGCTAAAGTTTCTATTAATTTAACAGAAATCGTGTCTTTCCTGCTTTCTCTCAGTGTTTTCCTTGTTCTCTTCAACAACTACGAAATCTAACCTCCCCACCCCCAGCCCTCTCAAATGTCCCTTTCCTTTGCATACATTATAAAGGGCATTGACGTTAAGCTCCTTTCTCAAAAAAAGGTCCTCAAAGTTGAGATATTAGTTTATATAATCAGTGATTAGGAAGATCATAAAATATAATCAGTGATTAAGAAGATCATAAAAATTTATCATCGTATTAGTTTAGTGAGATATATATATATATATATATATATATATATATATATATATATATATATAAGAGAGAGAGATGTCTACGTGTCTTAATGTGTGCATATCTAGATACCATCAATATGGAAGTTCTAAACATTGATGCAATCCATTATTCCCACTTTTATCTATGCCCTAGATATTCATGCTTGTAATAAACATGCAAAAGAACAAGAATTTATAAAATGAACCCTCCATTGACTATTTGCCAAGTCTTGAGAGAAGAGCATGTCAAACCATAAAACCTCATCTTCTTAGACTACTCATGTGTTTTTGTACATGTGCAATATGTCATAATGTCGAAGTCCCTGCTTTTCTAGTAGATACGTCCGCAAAATGGTGACAATCACACATCTTTCATTGGATTGGATCTCATATGTGAAACCTGACTCATCCCTTAAGTAGTCAATTTAGCGGAAAAAATCAGCTCTGCATGGAAATTGTTATTTTGAATGTCAGCAGCTCATTTGGCACTGAAGGGGTTCAGGTCAAGAGAGACAAAAGAAAGATTCCAAGAAGTTAGCAGGTGGAAGAATTTTTGACACAAAAGCCCTGCCAGGGCTAAAACTAGAGGCAGCAAATAATAGAGATATTCAAGAATCTCCAGAAAAAATGAGAGTAGTCTTCAAATTTGCCTACGTAGTCAAAGGCGAGACTAGTTGCTAGGAGAAAAAAGATGCCAGCTTGCGACTAGAGTCTGAGTAGGCGCAAGCAACATAAGTTGCACTAAGTGCTTGTGCCTAATGCACCCTGATTTCAGGGGCAGTGTAAGTGAAATAAAGCCCTACTTTTTCATTATTATTATTTTCTTCTTCTTCTTCTTCTTCTTCTTCTTCTTCTTCTTCTTCTTCTTCTTCTTCTTCCCCATTCCACTGCTTCCTTCTTGCAAGAATATTGGGCAAGTGATCTTCCAACATTAATTGGAGCCCATTTCAAGTGATTGAGGTAAGATTCTACCTTTTATTTATTTTCTTCTCTTTTTTTTTTTCTGTAAAAACAGTACCATTTTTTCAATTTTCATGCTTAATGCTTCATTTTCTTTGAAATCTCAACATATCTGCACTCTAAAGCTAGAAACGAAAACTCCATTTCAATCTTTCCATCTATTTTCATTAATTTAGTGTATTATGCATTGTTTTTGTAGTTTTTTTATTTCTTTTACCAAAAATGTAAAATACATCAGTAATATGTATTTTTGGGTTTTTTTAAAGTAAATATCCATATTCTCACCATTATAATGCGAAAAATGACTAACCCATGAACTCCATCGATGATTTTTGTTATTGTCTTTTTTTTGTCATTTTTCACTAAAAACAGTATAATTTTACTTCTTTTTTTTTTGTTTTTGTAACAAATGTGTAAATGTCACCATAAGAATGCTAAAAACAACTTATCAATGAAATCTTTTGATGTTTTTTCTTCCTTTTTTTCACTAAAAACGGTATTTTTTTATTTAGTAATTTGTTTTTGCTGCAATTGTGTAAATGTCACCATTATAATGCTAAAACCAGCTTATTCATGGACTACTTTGATGTTTTTTTCTTTCTTTGTTATTTTTTACTAAAAATGTTAAAAACAGTAATTTTTTTGTTTATTAATTTGTTTCTGTAACAAATCTGTAAATGGGACAATTATAATGCTAAAAACAATTGTTTCACTCTTCTTAAGTTTTTCTTTCATAACCTTCTTACTTTTCTATAATTCTTACTTTTGTACTATTATTTATTTAATTTTTTGGTTAATTTTTTTGTTCTGATTGTTTTTAGAGTTCCTCTTATGATTGCTTGATTTGTTTCCATTCCACCCTATGAGTATTAGGTTCCTATATTCCTATACATTGATACCATAATATGTCATCATCAAGGGACTCTCCACCAATGCTTCTTCTAGATTAATGGATCTAAGGTGGAAATATGTAGAGGCAAGGGAACCAAATGACAAAAATTTTGTATGGTGTAAGCTCTGTGGAAATAGGTATAGTGATGGAATATTCAAATTTAGACAACATTTGACGGGTGGGTATAGAAATACCAAAAAATGCACTCTGATCACTCCCGAAATATCTAAGAAAATTTATAATATATGAATGATGCAAAGAAAAAAACAGAGATAAAGAGAGAATAACAAAGGAGATAGAATTGCCAGAAAATTTGTTTGGCTTGCATGATGAAGATGATGACGATGAAGCCAAGGTACAGGAGATTGACAGTACCAAGGTTGCTAGTATTTTCATTAGAGGCAAGAGGCATAAGATGCCCATGCAACAAATAAAAGGGCCTATTGACTATCTCTTTGCTTCCAACCTTGAGGCTCAGGGCAAGGAAAAAGCACCCATGCAGTAAACAACAATGAACAACGCATATAAAGAGTTTAGAACAAAAGCATGTAATTGCATTGCCTCTTGGTTCTATGAACATAGAATTGCATTCAATGCTGCTCGTAGTTGTTCCTTCTAGACCATGTTGGAGGCAATCAAACAACATGGTCCAGGAATATATCTTATAATTTTAATAATTAATAATTTAATACTTGTTTTAGCATTTTACTTAATCTTACATCCTATAATCTTATGTGACTAAGGTTTCAAGGCACCCTCATATCACGAGTTGAGAGTGACTCTTCTTCAAAAACAATTAGAGAAGACAAAAGAGTAAATAAATCAGCATAAAGCTGAATCGATTAGGTATGTGTTCAGTGTCATTTTTCACACCCTCTTATTATTATATATTCCTTTCAAGTCTCAAGGTGACACTGATAGCAAGAGTGCTCCATTATACTTTTATAAGTATAGGTGCTCCATCATGTCGAATTGGTGAACTGACGACCGGGGTCGCAACCTTGTCAACTTTCTAATGAATTGTCCAACTGGGACAGTTTTTTTGAAATCTATTAATGGGTCTGCGAATGTTAAGAGTGCAAACTTAACATGTTGGCAAAGGTGATTGATGAAGTTGGAGAGAACAATGTAGTTCAGGTAATTATTTAGTTTTATATCTATAATCTATTAAGTATTTTAACTTGTTTATGATGCAAGTTCACCCTATATAATTTTACCATTTTTTCTATTTTAGGTTATAACTAACAATATCTCCAACTACATGGTTATAGGAAGGGAGTTGATGGTAAGAAGGCCATATTTATACTGGACTCCTTGTGCGACTCACTGCATATATTTGATGTTAAAGGATATAGGCAAATTGGCAATTGTGAAGAAAACTATGATAGAAGCTAGGGCAATGACAGTTTTTATATATAGACACACACGTCCTTCATCTTATGAGAAGATTTACGAAGAAAAAAGATTTGGTCAGACCTACAGTTACATGCTTTGCCATCAACTTAAGCTTAGAAAGCATTCACATCTTGAAGACAGAGTTGAGGACATGTTCCACTGTTCAGAGTGGATGAACAATAAATAGTCGAAAAGGCCTGAAGGCAAAAAAGCTGAAAGAACCATGTCGTGTACTAGCTTCTAGAACCACGTTCTCTTTTGTTTGAAGTTCATGGCTCCACTTGCAGAGGTTTTGAGGGTGGTGGAGAGTGAGGAGAAGCTAGCAATGGAATATATCTTTGAGGCAATAGCTAGGGCCAAAGAAAAGATTCAAGCCAATCTAGCACGGGATGAGTGTCAAGCCTCTCATATTTGGGGGATCATAAACAATAGATGGAATTCTCAACTTCACCAGGCTTTGCATGTAGCTAGATATTACCTCAACCCATCCTTCTACTACGACTATGACATTGAAATTGAGCGTACATTGACATCAACAATAGTCTAATGCATGCCATTAGTAGGCTATATGATGGAGAAGAGGCTGACATGTTGATAAATGAGATATCCATTAACAAACATGCTAGAGGCTTGTTTGGCAATAACCTAGCAATACACAAGAGAAAAACCCTAGCCCCTTGTAAGTGTTTTATGGTATTCTATATTTTAAGTTTTAACTTCTGAATTTTGTTTTATAATATTCTAATTTTGTTTTTTTTTTTCTCACTTTAATTTTCTTCAACTTTTGTAGGTGAGTAGTAGATTAACTTTGGGGTTGAAGCCCACGTCTTCAAACATGTCATTAAAATCCTTTCCCAGATATCAATGCATCTCCTTGTGAGCGTAATTGGAGAGTATTTGAGAACATAAGCTACTTAGATATTAAGATTTAGTACTTATCAGCTATTAGTTATTTAGTATACAATCATTATATTCTAAATTTATAAGTATTTTTTCTTTTTAGATCCACACTAAGAAGATGAATAGGCTGCATGCTAAAACATTGAACAATCTAGTATACATTCAATACAATCAGCGCCTTCGTCATCGACATGAGGATCGTTAAAAATACAAACATACACAGATCCTATTATGTTACGAGAGGTCGACAAAAGTGATGATTGTTTAAGAAGATGCTAGAGAATATCTGATGCGTCCAGGTGATGACCACACCTGGTTAAATGTTGAGCTCGCTGAAAGATCAAGTGAACGTGATGCTCCACCTACTAGGCAATGGTAGAGGTGGGGGGGGAGAGGAGACAGAGGAGGAGCAGCATTTCTCAATCTCAGGCTCATCAAGAACTAGATGAGGAAGTTGGAGAAGAGCAGGACAATGCAGAGACTGAGGAGGATGTCTACATCTCTTAGGGGGATGATTATGACGATCTTGATCTTTCTGATGAGGAAGAGGTGCACAAAGATGACTCTTAGATCTTAATAGTTAACTCTAACATTTACTTCAGTTTATGTGACCATTGTTTATTGTTCCTGGATTTACAGGAAGATAGTAGCGATAATGACAAAGCCATAAAGGATTGAAGGAGTAGCAGGGAGAATAGTATTATTATTATGATAGCATCACTATCACTGTATTTGTATGTTTCTGAACGTATTTATGTTTGATTGTTTGGTTTAACCTTAAATTGTTGTTGTTGACATGTTGATTTATTACTTAAGAATTCCATTTTACTCCTTTGACAAGTATTTATTCATATCTTTATATTTCTATGTTTTCATATTTTTTAGATTTGTAATTTTTGGGATTTGTTTTATTTTTTCTCTTCTAAAACCTTAAATTACTTAATTTTACACCTTGACACCTCTTGCCTAGTCCCTCTAGGTGCAAGTCGCACCCCTTGAACCTTGCACCTGCAATTACATAGGAATTTGCACATGAAGGTTTGATTTGATGAGGCAAGATTCATGCCCTAAATACCTTTACATTTGTTTGCATCTTTTAGGAAGTCTCTAAATACCCCTACAGACACATACGAAGTAGACATAGAAGTAGAGGATCCAAGTCCAGATATCCAGTCTATTTACTCAGCATATTTGTTCGATCATCTGAAATTCTGAATCATACAGGGAAATCTAACTCCCCCCAGTCAAGGGGCCATATTATTGCACTAACCTTGTTTGCTTTCTTTCTTCTTTTTTGTGTGTATTTGCGTGAAGGTAAGCCCTTGACTTGGGATGCAGAGCAGGCCTAGACTTCTAGAAACCCTGCAGAATGTGATACTTCATAAATACAGAGAAGCAGGAAGTGAGACTCACTACATAGGCACTGAGAAAGCAAAGAGGAAGTATGTGGGAAGATATCAGCAGAAGCGAACATGAAGGATGTAAGAGATGTTACTGAAAAAGAGTAGAAGCGCTGAAACAAGAGCTTATATTGCACAAGTGGGGAAGAAGGTTCGTAGGGGTGATTATTAAGACAGCTAAGGAAGAACAGTTAACATAGGTACCGGATAAAACTAAACTGCTGCGGGTTCATGATTATGATTTATTTTTTTTAATTGTATTTTCGTAATTCAAATTTTCAGAAACTATATTTAATGGTAAACTGTACACCAAATTACCATTAGGAGTTAGAACATGTCTCAAGAAAAATACTAGATAAATTTGATGTGAAACTTGATTGACTTTTGAATTCCAAAAATATACTCCTTCAGAGTACATTATTTAGGAGTACCTCAAAGGTCGAGATTAACTTACTTGGCATCACCACAGGGAAATCTTTCAGAAAATTAATCATATCTAAAGGGTTTAAGCAAATTAAGGGGAAGTGTCTAAGAAGCTAGCTTCTATTAAATGCCAGAAGCAAGAAGGCAACCAAACCAAGCTTCTGAACCTATAAAGAAGATTCCCATAACCATGATTTATCATGACAAACAAGAAGTAGATTAGGAACTGAAGAGCTCGAGGTAAGCACATCTTCAATACCAGTTCAGAATGGGAGAATAAAAGAAAGCTAAAAACTTAGCATGGTACATAAATTGAATGCAGGTTAATGGATGTACCTTGTAGAAACAACTAGTCCCAAATGGGCAAGTCCCATTTCCAAAGTCAAAGTACCTGCAATCAATAGAACTGCCAAAAGCTATGTTAGTTCCTTACAAGACCATATTAGAACTAGTCTAGTACTCACAATGACAAGTGCTTAGGTATCACCTAAAGAAGTGCTTACATCCTAAAACTAAGAGGGATGTCAATGACATCTGACTCAATTTTACACATACATAATTCATTACAGATAAAACTGTGTGAACAAAAATAATTCATTACAGATAAAACGGTGTGAGCAAAAATTTCTGGACAAGCTCATAGTACTCTCTGCCGCACACACACACACACAGATAATCCACACTATATAGAAAGCCAAGCAAACCTTCTACATTGTAGGAGACCGATAACTCCTCTCAAATTTGATTTTATAATAGTTTGAATGCAAAACTCCCTCTTTCCAGTTTTCTCCCTTGATTATTTTGAAATTTCAAAATAAAACAAATTATTCATTCCTGTTCTCTCTTTACTTACCAAGTCTTCCCTCTCCTCAATTTCTCTCTCATCCCACTTCTATGTTCATGTTCCCTTACCTATCATTTTCTTATGTGCATGTGCAAGTCACCTTTTGACTACTACAATTTAGTCTAAGCAAGAGATCTAGAAACAAGTAGGAACAAGAAAGAATTAAAAGAGAATCAATTCTCATCGTCATACCTTAGTCTGTTTTTGTAGCTATCAATTATCTCTTGCTTCTCTTCCTTCGTGGAATACCAGATGACACTTGGAATGACAAAATAAGAGAGTTTTCGACAGATTGGACAAGCCCTCAGTGCAGAGTTCACATCCATGCCAGAGGTGGGAGAATTGCTGCGCCAATTCCTTATACACGATATACAGAAAGGATGATCACATTCAGATAGCAACCCGAACTTCCTTTCAGCAGGCGTAGGCTTGGAGAGCACTCGATCCAAACACACACTGCATTCTATCTCTTGACTATGCCTCAATGCTTCAAGGCGTTTTTTGTTTCTCTCACATTGCTTCATATGGTCATATCTTTCATCAGGTCTGTGTGGATGCAAGCAGTGCTTCCCACAGATTGAGCACAAATCCCCATGAATATGAGGGCAGTTTTCACCATTTGGGCAGTTACCAGCAGCAGCAAATGAACAAATAGGTCGGTCAGCAGGTCCAACAATTTTAGAATTGCCTCCATTCTCAGTCTCTGAAATGGCATCATCATTAACTGTTATCCATGCCTCTCTACCTGGTGAAAAAAATGACCTACTTGAAGCTGATAAGTCTGGAGAAATGCTTGAGAGTGAAGTGGTTTCCCCACTTAGCACAATCCTGGAAGGACGAATGATTCCAAAAGAATCAGATGCCATAGGTAGATGAGAGTCTGATGTTGATGAGATGGAGCTCTGTGGACGAGAAAGTTTAACATGCTCATATCTACAACGGCTCCCAAATGAACATGCACCCTTCTGATAAAAGGTGCATACCTGTGAGAGAACATCCAAAGGAGAGAAACAGTAAGGGAGGATCAAACAGATTATGCACCAAAAATGCCCACTTGAGACACAAGAAGAAAACAAGAAATTCTCACATTGTTTGCTTGATCTTTCCAATCATGTGAAAATTCACAATGTTCCCCTTTCAAACATGCTCCGTGCATAAAGAACTTGCAAAGAACCCTGAAGCAATCAGCAAGAACAGCAATCAGAATAATAAGAACATTATGGTAGAAGTCTCAATGCTAATTAATCTTTTAACATAGCATGCCAAAATGGTTTTGTTTTTCAATATGGAAACAAGAACACAAATGAATGCACCAAAAATAGTGCAAAAGCTAGAGTTAGTTGTAAACAAATACATTAAGATTTTAGGTAATATGTTTTCTGACAGGAGATACCGTGAATCTAGAATTTGATTCTTCTACTGCTGACATTAGCAAAAAGACTCAATATTGGCTGCCCCATAGGAACAATAATCACAAGAGTAACTTAATGGTTAGAGAATAAAAGTAATAATGAAAACTGAATACACAAGCACCCACATGGAACTAGATGGAACTGCACGGGGCTAAGCTGCCATAGAATCTATATGAAGCTTAACCAAATTCATGGCTTTTCATTGAGCAATACTCTTTGACATTTCCATGTAAATAACACAAAGAGCTGGATATCAGCACAAATATAGGATTCACAGCCAGATTCAATTATCAAAGCTACAGCTGGGTCTATGAATGACGCCAAGAGACCCTCCACAAATGTATGAGTCTTGCAAAAAGCATGTTCTCTGCCATATTAATTGGTTTAACTACTATAATGCCTACTTGGTCCATCAATGCCCAACCTGCACATGCCATACAAGATTCGCCAATACACAGCTAGCTCCATTTCACTTCTTGTACTACATAATTGCTTGTGCTAATTACCATCGGGTGGGTAGTGCAGCAATTTGAAGATCTTGAAGAGAATATGCGAGATAAAGTTGTTTAGAAGTAAAAGATGCACTTGTTACCGGAAAGTTTGATATCTAACTTCGAAATGTGTACAAAATTCACAACATTATTCACTGTCTGCAACGATATTAAGTTGTGATTATGCAATCAGTGCTGACACGGTATTGAATTTTTCAAGAATGCTTTTGCCAGCATTTCCAATATCTACTGCAAAAGACGCTTTTCCCATTGTTAAGTTCTGAATTGATTCATCTAATCAACTTATTGTGACTTCAATAGATGTCCATGAAAAGGCAGAACAAGTATTCAAACTCCTTAATCGCTAATACCTCTAGCCAAAGAACAACTCAATTTAAATCAAAATATACGATTTCTTCACAGAATAAAATCAAAAGTCATTTTTATTAAAAAAAATATCAAAACAAAATCTGCTAAACCTTTTTCCCGTCTAGAGAAAAACTGCAAAAGTTCTACTTCATATTCCGCATGCTACCAAAATCTAAACACAAACTAGTTTTAAATTCTATGAAATCAAGAAGGCCGAAAAATAAAAATTCCTAAAACGGCAAAAAAAAGAAGAAGAACACGAACCCAACCCCATAAGCTAAAACGACAAAGTTATTAAAAATACTCCAAACACGAGATTTTTCCGCCAGAAAATAACACAAACAGGAAATCCCATATACAGAACACAACCCAAAAACATTCAAACCCAATAATCGATAACAAATATGATCGTTAAGCCCTATAATACGAAAAAATAAGGAAAAGAGGGAAAAACTAGTGAAGCCAGACATAACATGAAAAAAACAAAAAACAAAAATACAGAAATTTAAAAAAAAATAACTGAAAAAAGGAAGAAAATTACCTCTTAGACATGGCTGATAGAGATGAAAAGCGGAAAACTGCTTCAGAATCGAAGCTTTGGAGTTTCTAGGACGAGATGAGAGAGAGATTCCAGAAGAAGCACACAAAAACAAAAGAGGGAATTTTCGTGGTTTTCGCATTTGTAGAGTTTTTAGGCATGCATGGACGAAAATGCCCGATCTTTTAATTGTATTTTAATTGTGTCCTGATTTCCCTTCTCTTCTTCGGGCCCACCTATTTGAATCAAAACGTCAAAGAAAAGCGCTTCATAAAACGCGCATAGTAAAAACCCCTAACTTTTTGCATGACGGGACCCGCCATTAGCTGATCCAATTCGTTCTTCTTATTGCTAAGGATTTTGGGCATCTAGTAATTGAAAAACCAATACTTCGAATGGCTCTAGCATATTAATATTCGTCTGTTTTGATCACAAAATCCAACGGTTCGGAAACTTTGTAAGGCATTATGCGGGGTTGGGGAAATGGGAGGAGCAATTGACAAAGTAGGTCTATAATATGCAACCACACTTTGCATTTAATAAGAGGCTGTTTTTATTTTAGGTCACACGACAAGAAGTCCACTATTATACTAAGGCTGCCCTTCATATCCAAAGCTAAAACAATGAGATAAATGAAAGCGATCATCCAAAGGTACACCTCCACACAAAATTAGTGCATTGTTACTTACTGCTTCTCATAGAGTGCTTTGGTTTAGCATTCTTTGTATCAAGCGGAACCTAGCATAAAATGATTTGAGGAATGCTAAACCAAAGCACTGTACAAGAGCCTATAGTGTCAAAGCATCCCTTTTTGCCTAAAGGTGCCTACCTTAGAATTATCTAACTCCTTTTATTTAAAGTAATATAATCACTTGCTACCAATATTTTGAATGGCTATAACTCTATGTGACCCCAATTTCAGGAACATCCAAGTTGTTAAAATGTTTTTCCTTGACTTAGAAGGGCTGTGGTCCAAATTCTCATCCATTGAATGATCCTAGCTGTCAAATTTTTTAGTTATAAAATAGAAGGTGAAACTTTTAATTATTTATTTTATAATTTAAAAAAACATAACTAAGATTATTCTATGGATAAGAATTTTAGAGCATAGCCCGTCTAAGTCGAGGCAACATTCTAAACGACTTGAATATTCATTAAATTGTGCCCATGTAAAGTTATAGTCATCCAAAACGGGGGCTAATTTATAAAAAAAAATAGAGAATAAATATATTAATTCCCTTATCTAATCACACAAATAAAAATTTGGGATGATGGGACGATTCTAGCATCTCAGAAGCCATCCTTTATGTTCTCAAATTTAATTAGATGATTGTCTCCATTTATGTGCTGCGGCTTTTTTCTTTCTGTTTTTTTGTTTTTTTCAAAAGAAGAGTTATATAGCAAAATGCATATAATCTATTATTCTAATTCCTAAATATAATTGAAATCTGCTTAATAAAGAGAAAAATGTCACCTCAAACCTCTAAACAAGCACAATAAAGAGAGATGTCACGTTTCAGTGACCAACTGCACTAGACAATGCTGCCTTGAGTATTTGCTAACAAGAGACAATTATCTGCCAAGAAGCCTAATAGCCCTGATTTGGCAAAAAGAAGTGCCTCTCCCGCCCAAGCTAGGTTCGAGGTCAGCACCCTCCAACCCCATAAATGAAACCTAGAACTATCGTATGGGTTCGTATTTTGCTGCATGATTCATTCACAGGATACTTGTCGGTAGTATTTTTCTTTCAGAAACAATGACAAGAAAGTACCCGGCAATACAATATGTATACATCCCTTGAGGCCTTTGTTGCATTATATCCTAACTGATTATTACATGAGATATACATGTGTTTATATACACTGATTATGCTACACAGATTCATCTAATGCTTCACACCCTTAACTGCTTCCACGATGCTGTCGCCTTTGATTCCTGGATGTCCAGCTGATATTCTGCTAAAAGCCTACCATTGTACAGGAATATGCTTCTAGAGAGGAAGGCATGCTCATATCCTTCTTGAAAAAGGGCTGATCCATCATGCAGCTCGGTCACACTCTCTAACAGTCAAGAGAAGAAATCATCATCATCGTTATCAGACCTTATCCCAATTAGGGGTAGGTCAAATGAATCTTGTTTATCCGTTGCCCTCTATTAAGTGTCATAACTTTATTTAGTTCCAAAGTTATTAAATCTTTTTTCATCACTTCTATCCATGTTCTTTTGGGCCTTCTCCTTGTCCTTTTAGAACCTTTGACTTAGATCGCCTCACTCCTTATAACTGGTGCCCTTTTTGGTCCACGTTAGACATGTGTAAACCATCTAAGTCTAATCTCCTTTATCTTGTTACTTATTGGTGCTACTCCAAAGTTTCCTCTAATATTTTCATTTCTAATTATATCCTTCCTTGTCTTGCCACTCATTCATTTCAACATTTGCATTAAGTGACAATCAAGGAAAGAAATTGTGCACAAAAATTAACAACTACAAAGCACAAAAATTCAATAACTTCGTTAACCAAGAACCACTGACACAGATGACTGGCTCACATGCAGCCAAAGACAAATCCTCAGGCAGATTTTAAAGCTAATAAACAATGGTAAACTCACGAAGTCTCTCTTGCATCAGTTGGCCCGAGACTTATTTGGTACAGCTAACATAAAGTTTGAAGTCCAGAAAAGTCTTCATTCATTTGCATGGTTGGCAAGAAGATGCAGGCCCACCGAGGGAATGCAGAAAGTGTCACACAGCATATGAAAGATGAATACGTCTTTAGTAGCCTAACATGCTATAAAGGTAGTTTGTCTATGACATGATGATTATAATGCTGATGTCGAGTGCAAAGCCATCCACTGATGAGTCCATGTTGTAACCGTTTGTGCATACTGAATTGTAAATACCTGCATTTTTCCTTTTCCAAAGGTTTTATGCCCCACAAGTATAGCACGACCGAAGGGAGCCTTAGTGCAACAGTAAAATTATCATCGTGTGACCTTGAGGTCACGGGTTTAAGGTGTGGAAACAGTCTTTTACAAAAATGCAAGGTAAGGCTGCGTACTATAGACTCTTGTAGTTCACCCCTTCTCCGAACCTCGCATAAGCCGTTGCTTCATGTACTGGGGCTGCCTTTTAAGGATAGCACGACTACTATCATGCCCCAGCCAAACTCACCGTCACTTGTACTTCTTTAGTTTACCTGCCGTAAACAGAACATAAGAATTGACTATTGGGAACTACAAAGATAGTACTCACTGGGCTTTGATTGTTCACTGAAGACCATCAGCATCTACATGCCATTCAACTTGGAAGAATTGAACATGAAAGAATCTCAAATCATGTCAAGTTGTAGGTTTTGAAGCGAGTCCTTGCTACTAGAGACAGCTTATGTATTTCAAACGTCACTTAAGTTGTTTCACATCATAGACAATTAGGATTTTGATTTTGTTACTAACGCTAGTTTCAGAGACAAACGTTTGAACGTCGTACTAGAAATAACAGGTGAAACATTACCTTGGCTTTTGAGTCATTTAGTACACTAGCAAAGGGGTTTCATAGTACATAAAATTGAATTTGGGAGATTTTACTCTTTTACATTGGTTGGTCTAAGACTAAGTCTAGGATTATTTGATTAGTTGTTAAGCCGGGGGTGATAAGGTACCACTGCGGTACTTGAGTAATTTGATATTTTCAATGAAGAAATCACATTTCCGTTAAGAATGATTATCAGTCCGTCTGATATGATGTTACTGATCCTTCAGATGGTAGGGAACCACTCATCAAATTTATTAGAGTGATGAAATTGCCCAAAACTGAACTTTATTCTTAGTCTGATGCAATTACTTTGGCCAACAGATCTTTCACTGTTATTGCTGGAATTTAATTTCACATTCCTTAACCACTGCAAATTTTCATTCATGCCTGGATATCCTGCAAGGAATGTACAATCGGGAGAGAAACTGTTTTAAGAGTCTCACAGACCAATTGCCCAGAACTGGGTTCTGCATTGATATAGAGGCCAAGACCTCCCAACTTTCCACCACTTCCAATTCTAAAACTTTGATATTCCTGCAGGTTCAAAACCAATGTAAGAGATGTGGCAACTTCAGCCCTATAGTCAATCATGTAACGTCTACAACAAATAAAAAAGGAAGCCCCGGTGCATGATGCTCTTGTGTATACAGTGTTTGGGGAAGGAGCGGACTACAAGGGTCTATAGTATGCAGCCTTACCTTGCAATTTGCAAGAGGCTGTTTCCACATCCTGAACCCGTGATCTCAACAACAACTTTATATCGTTGCACCAAAGCTCCCCTTCTAACATGAAGATAGACATATTATGCCAAAATGGCTCATGTATCAAACATTGCTACAAAAGGAAAGAAATAGTGGCATCCGAAATAGAACCCTGGAGCTAATAACTCAAGTAAACGGATTCCCAAGACTTGAAAGCATTCTACTAATCTTGCCATATGCTGCATCAGCTGATCTCAAGGGGAACATCTCTACCATTGTCTGTTGAAGTCTTAGTTTCCAATCTGCATAATATGAACTCTTTTCAAAATGACACATTCTTCAGTCTTCCTAGTAATAAAACAAAATTCCGAATTTCTAATTTGCTACCCATTTCTAGATGAAAGAGAGAGAACTCCCAAGTACAAGTAGCCCAAGAGAAAATTTCCAACACAATTTACATAAAATAATACCATCTAGCTCAATGTCGCTACTCATTGAACTTCTTACAAAATTGAGTAATGTTTACAACTGTAGATGCAGTTTCAAGAGAGTAATTTGTTATACCTTGGTGATTGAAAGCTGGATGGATAAAGGTTTCGCGTGTCAAGGCCCAAGCCTCAACAAGAGTTCGTTGAACTGCATTTACCTGAACTAATAGCAGAATCAATGACCAGTACCATTCATAACTTATTCGAACTGCTCAAAAATATGAAAAAATAAAAAATAAAAATAAATAAAAACTGAAATTCTATTTGACACGAATTTACGCTAATACCCATTAAACTATTTTCAAGAGAAAAAAAATGCCTATGTGGACATTGCATCTCTGCTAGTTTGTATGACCCTACTGAACTCCAACTTTTCCACCCCTGTACTTATTGGTTCTGTGCAGCTTAGTTCCAATCATAACACTGTCATTTATCACTTGACAGCAGCTGTTCAGTTACCCATCAACGTAACAGGCAACAGCAAATAATGAAACATACATGAGAAAGAGAATTATGAAAACTATTGATAAAACCAGAAATAAAAACTATATTTTTCAACAGGAGAGATAGAATCATCAGAATCCAACTAACCTCTCACATAAATAACTTCATTTCGAAAAAAAAATTAGGAAAAAATCCCAAATAAACATATTAAAAAAATCATATTTTACCATGGGAGCTCGAGAAACTGGGAAAGCGACAGTTAAAGCTTCTGCAGGAGCAGGACCGTTACAACTCGCGCAAATTGCACTCGCAGCGAGAAAACTAAGAACACCTCTCCCAACTGATTGAATCAAACTTCCATCGGAGCCGTCCATCTTTAGCGGCTGTAGGAGCTTCTTCGCTCACTCGTTTCTCTAAGCAATCTTAAATTCCCGAAGATGAAAAGAAGCAAAACCAATCGGTTTTCTCCTTCTTCTGTTAATTTGGAGATTCGTTTAAGGAATCGACCCAGAAGAGGAGGACCCGGAAGGAATTATGAGGAGTTGCATTGATGGGAGGGAACATGGTGGAGATTAAGCTCCATTGTAGAAGAAAGATATTTTATTTTAATGGCTGAAAACTCCCTCCTCCTTTCTGCGGCCTTGGAAATGCAAAGCAGCAGAAGATGGAGAAGGTGGCTTGAGGAAGAAGAAGAGGAAGAGGAAACATCCTGCATTTGATTCTTGGATTTGCGAATGGTTTCTCCCCGTCTTGGGTTTGAGTAGCCAATTGGAAAGTCTCAGAAGAGTGTAGCTTGTGCTTACACGTAGAGAGAGACAGGAAAGTGGCACTGGTGGACACTTCAGAAAAGAACTGCAAACGTGAGGTTGGCAGAGGGCCTACTACCTGGCAAGCAACCGTAGATTGACTAGAAATATCTGATTTTTGCATCTCCGTTCATCCGATTGGACAAGTCATTGAATGATGGTGAGTGCTCTCCGATGGATTTAGGAAGACAATCACCTCAATGCTAAAGTGACAGCACTAGAGACGCCGTCTAGCAATCATAGTTTGTAGGGTTATCATGAATTTGTTCAGAAATGTAAGTTTTCTTTTCCTTTGATTGGGGATTAAATTAAGAGTGTGAATAAGTGATTTGCATTGTAATTCTTTGGCTTGTAATAAAAAAATAAAAAATAAAAATAGAATACGAGCTTTCTAGCATGGTATCACAATATATACCTATCCATTAGTCAAGTTGTAAATAGTCGTGTTTGCCAAATGAGATGCTACATAAAGTAAGACCTTGCTTGTCTTGCAAGATTCATGCATCCTTACTCCTCATTTATGCTTTATCACTCACCCCATATCTTAAATATTTTCTTTTTAGAGAGAGCCAACGCTTGTTAGGTATTTTGGTTTGACAATACTGCATATGTGTTCAACATTAAAAAAGATTAAAAAAGGTCCTTGACTATCGAATTTCCCAAAAAATTGTCCAAGCATTGTAAGGAAATTAGACAAGAAGGAAGTGTCTATGTTATTGGCCTTGTGAACAGTCTCTTGTGCAAAACGAGTTCTATAGGTGTTTGTTATAGACTTTCAGTTAGTGGATGTTAGTCATGTGCATAGAGAAGCCTTTTGTTGTGCAGATATTTTGGCTAACAGGGCTTAATTTAAAAGAAAATTCAATCTTGGTTCAGGAATCCTCCTTACTTTATGAGACAATATCTGCTTCATCATATACAGGATCCACCCTTATATTAGCTATTTTGAGGGCTTATAATGTTAGTCTCTAGTTCCTTACTTTGTATTTTAGTTGCTACCCCCATATCATCTTTATGTTAGGAGCGTTCCTGATTTACAAATCTTACAGAATGTGATGTTTTACTATCTTAGCAGAAAAGAAAAAAAAGAAAAAGGTCTTTTCTAGTATAGTAATGCAAGTAAGGCCTCTCTAATGGCAGGTCACAGAC
Source organism: Warburgia ugandensis (assembly GCA_035236585.1). NCBI lineage: Eukaryota > Viridiplantae > Streptophyta > Magnoliopsida > Canellales > Canellaceae > Warburgia > Warburgia ugandensis. The sequence continues at coordinate 6,561,435 of CP141133.1, forward strand.
GTGGTGCTTATATGTCAACGGCAAACATGTATTCCACAATTCAGACCCGAATTAAAAAGTGATGACAAACACCCACAGCCTTGGCAGTAAGGGTTTCAAGAAGAGTAGAGAGAAGAAAGTCCCTTTGAAATGAAGCTTGTAGCGTGTTTTGAGGAAAAAAATTTGATTTCTTGATTTTAAAATGCAATATAAAACCTACTTTATTTTTTATGTCACTTTGGATTAATAAATATGATTAGAAAGGTATAAAGAGGAGTGAATTGTCGAAAGTCATCTAGTGCAATTAGTTGTGAACTCTAAGACATTGCAACATCTCTCCTTGTTATGCTTGGTTGAAAATTTGAGGTAACACTTTTCTTTTATTAAAAAGATTTTAAATAAATTTAAGCATGAGAATATGTTTTAAGTAATATGCTTCCTCACTCTTTCATGTAAAAACAAAAAAACAAAGAATCAGTAGTGACCAAAATTTTAAAATGTCTCATGATTACCATCCCCCTTCTCTAATGATCTAATCTAATAGTAATTTATAAGATAGACTGTGCCAATCACATTGCCGTCTATGTACCAATAATTTAACACATTCATCCTCCTCAATTTGAAGGGGACCTTTGGCGCAACGGTAAAAGTTGTCGACATATGACCTTGAGGTCACGGGTTCAAGGTATGGAAACAGCCTCTTACAAAAAAATACAAGGTAAAACCGCCTACTATAGACCCTTGTGGTCCGCCCCTTCCCCAAACACCGCATAGGGGGAGTTTTGTGCACCAGAGTTTGCCTTTTTTATCGTCCTCAATTTGCTTTCATCCTAACAGGCAGGGAACAGGTGAACTTCACCCACATCCATAGGCCATTGTCAACCCAATTATCAAAATACCCCTAATCCATGTACGTAAATAGATATGGATAACGTAACCATGCTCTCCCTCCAATCAAATAACCAGACAGAGAAACCAGTAAAAGGAAGAGAAGCCTTCCATATGGCAGCCACTTCCGCCATCCTCACCTCCTCTTCTGCAACTCCACCTAAAGCCCACCAAAGCCGGCTTCAAATCAAACCCCAAATCTCCCTCTCGATTCCCTCCAAATCCTCACTTCTCGCCGCTGCAGCTGCCACCTTAATTCTGTCCACAGCCACTCCTCCCTCCTTAGCCGACCCCACCTTCCAAATCTACTACGGAACAGCAGCTAGCGCTGCTAACTACGGTGGCTACGGTGGAAATTCAAATAAGAAGGACTCCGCGGAATACATTTACGAGGTCCCAGAAGGCTGGAGAGAGAGAATGGTGTCCAAAGTTGAGAAGGGTACGAATGGAACAGACAGTGAATTCTATAACCCGAAGAAGAAGGCCGAGAAAGAGTATTTGACTTTCCTCGCCAGATGCCGGCAACTTGCACCGATGGATGTGGTCTTGAATAATCTGGCCTTGTCTGACGTAGAGCTCCAGGATTTGATCGCTGGTGCTGACGGTGTGAGATCGGAGGAGAAGAGAGATGAGAATGGACAGCTGTATTACGATTATGAGATTGATGGCGTAGGAGGCCACAGCTTGATTTCGGTTACTTGTGCTTAGAATAAGTTGTACGCACATTTTGTTAATGCGCCTACGCCGGAGTGGAACAGGGATCAGGAGATGTTGAGGCATGTTCATGAGTCGTTTAAGACTGTTGGATCTTCATAGAGAGAGAGAGAGAGAGAGAGAGAGAGAGAGAGAGAGAGAGAGAGAGAGAGAGAGAGAGAGTATTTGTGCTGGTTGGGAATGATGGGGTGAGGTTCTATGGGCAAATTTTCTTGTATTTGTGCCTGCAATGTAAGTATTTCCATTGTTCATGGATCTTAACTACCATTAGGAGAATTATTTTCTTTTATTTATGATATTTGATAGATTGCTATAAATTAATAGAATGGTTTTGCTGGTGGAAACCAGCGTCAGATTGGGAGAATGATATTTGCATTCCCTTGTTTTGCTTTTCTCATTTCACTCTTTTCCATAACTGAGACTCCTTTGGTAAATGTTGAATCCTTAGTTAATTGGTTGTTCATTTTGTTTTGGCAATTTAATTAATAGTGTTAGCTGATTAGACTCTGTGTCTCATAACAAACAATCTGACTGCTTCACATGCACTGAGCTGACTTGAGATGGGACAAGTTACTGTTGCCAGTGCCTTGATCTAGGTTGAGATAAAGTGATACCGCCTTATCTCACAATGAGTGGTCCTTGAGATGAAAATCATATAATCTTAACCCACTGTTAATAGTGCTTGAGATGAAAGTCATCTTGTCCCTGCTCACTGTCAGTGGTGCATGTAAGAAGATGAGAAATACCAGTCTCATCCTCACTCATTGTTAATGATTTATATATCACTTCATGTCAAGCATCTCATCTCAAGCTTTATATTTGAATGTGAAAACCATTTATAGTGCAAAAGAGAGCCATGTCTGCCCATTTGATAATTCATGCCAGCACTTTATTTTGCTTGAAATAGAAATGAGACATGGCATGTTATATGAATCCATCTCCTTCAACTCATCTCAATCCATCTTAACTATCTCCTCCAACCCTTCTCAACCCAACTTAAGTGATATTTTTAGTCATCATATGCCAAATTTTGGTCATCTCAGCCCAAGTTAAGTCATCTTCAACTAGATCTCATAATATCCCATCTCAAGCCAGCTCACTCTATCTCAAGCATAATACCATGTAAAGAATAAAGTGAGACAGAATAAACCATGAAGTCTTCTTCATTTTTATAATCTCAAGCCAACTACAATCATGTAAAGAATAAACAATGGCATCATATTCTAAAGATGCAATAGAATAAACTTGCATTGTTTCTCATTACATGATAGAGGTTATAAAAAAATGAAGTTACAACTGAGACATTGTCTTATCTTGAGAGATGGCCAAATTTGACGTATGAAAATTGGGACATTGGAGGAAACAAAAATAACAAAAATGCATAGCGGAACAAACTAAAGGAGATAACTGAGAGAATTAAAGAAGTCATTTCCTCTAGCAATTGTTAGAAAAGCTATCATTTGAAATTTAATTCATTATTTCCTTCATTACTTCAATAAATGAAATTACTTTATGTTGGAAGGAATAATGCTATAATATACAACATGACCGGAACTTGACGTACATCACCCCACTTTTACATGGCTGGCACCACATTTGGCTATCAACCCATTCATCTAATTTTCCCAATTATTGATATCATTTATCTAAAAAACCACCATGGTTGGATGACTACGGCACTCAAATGATATGCATTTTACTCATTGATTCTAGACCATTCTGTAAATAGTGTTTATGGCCGTTCATGTCTCAATGAGCAGGAGCAAATTTTAATATTCTACACTCATGCAATTCACACTACTAGTCATCCAAAATAAAGATATTAGATAAATTAGTATGATCAACCAAAGGTGGGTCTGCTATGTAAACATCGGGCACAATAGTGCAACTTCACCTCATGTGGCACAATGTACCACAATTCATCTTATATTATTATGGTTTGTCAATTATATATTGCAGGATACTTTTAATTATAAGTTAGTCTCTTGTAAGAGATAGAACCTTAGGTGGTATTATTAGAATTCTATTTAAGGTGATTGAGAATCATAGGCAATAACAAATAGAGTTTAATTCATTGTAAACTCAATAGTCATGAAGTAATAATGGGGCTTTTTGCTATTATTATCACATGGGATGTTGATCATTAAATTGAAATAATGATTCTCAATAATTTTCGGTAGAATCCTAAACATAGTTAAGATGTGTGAAATTTGTAACTTTTAACATAGTAGACATGGCTAAAGGAGCAATATTGGATGAGCATGACTATGTTATTTGCTATTTGGCATGAGAATCCACATTCCAAAAGTGTGGAAGGTACTTATATTTGGTGTATCAAAAGACGATATCCACCAAAGGTTGTAATTTACTTAATTATTAATCTCATAATAAATGTAGAATGTGCAATATGGAGCCCATAATTTACGTCGAAATATTCAATGTGACCACAAATTGAAAGAACTTGTGAAAACTTAAGATATTGATACAAAAGATGCTCAAAAGTGTTTTGAAAACAAGTCTAAGTTCCAAGGTGGACTAAATCGTACTTGAATGTACTAAGTGAATATCCTAGGGCATCTCGTGACTCTACATTAGTCCTCAAGGTTATAAGTTCAATTTTACTTTCTAGCTTTCTAGGCCATGCATGGTTATTAATAGCTGGATAAAACTAATGACATTTTTTTGAGCACTTAACCCTTTTTTTCTTTTTTCCATAAAGGCATTTTTAAAAATTTTAATTATTTTATTTATCACACTTTACTAGTTAGTTGAATGAGTTCCAAATGTTTACTTTATATATTCTTTCTCTTTTACCCACATGGCTTTTCTATCTCAATTTCTTCTGCTTCTAATTCTAATTGAACACCTCAGCTACTAGCAATCCCTAAAATCTCTCTCTTTCTAATCTTGTCTATTATCTTCTTTTAATTTAATTTTTTTTCTTTGAGCACTTATACCATATTTTCCCAAGCATGCAGCCATTTTAATTTTAATTTTTTTTTTTTGTCCCATATCATTAGTTGGACGAATAGGTCCCAAAAGATTTGCTTTATATATCTTGTTAATTTTTTAGCCACATGCCTTCTCTATCTCAATTTCTTCAAATTTTAATTCTAATTGAATACTTCCTCTACCAAAGATCTCTAAAACCTACCTCTTAATTTTTCATATTTATATATTTCTAATCCTAATTAGAGGAATACCAAATTGACTGTACTATGGGTTTGACCTAGCAACAACATTTTTTGGAATCCACCTTTAAATGATCTAACTCAATCATCTTATTGCTCCAATTTTAGATGACTTTTGGAATAAAAATCATGTGATTTGGATGACTCTAGCATTTAAAAGGCATTGAAAACTATGCTTAGAAATGGGCAATTTAGGAAATAACCAACGCACTATTTATAAATGAAGACCTTGTAGGTATCTAATGGTTTTGATATCTGGCTACTAGGCTATTTACTTGATGCTGAAATAAGATAAATGTTTTGGATCCATGAAAAAATACTTGAAAGTGGGCCTGCACTTGACTTGGGTACGTTGACTACTCATCCATTCTAAAGCAGAGAGAGAGAGAGAGAGAGAGAGAGAGAGAGAGAGAGAGAGAGAGAGAGAGAGATGAATGATTTGGATTACACACATAATAATTTGTAATTTATTCTAATGTAGTGTGCAAACATCAATGCTAAAGAGATTGCAAGGATTAAAACAAAAATTTAGAGTGGAAGGATCAAATAATAACAAATCAATTAAAAATAATTTCAAACAAAATAACCCCCAAATTCAATACAATAGGCCATCTTAACATTCTTGATTGTGCCCTTTTTTGTAGTCCTAAGAATATTAACATAAAAGAAACTAGAAGAAAAGGAAATAAATTTAAAAAGTGAGCATTAAACATGAGGATCAAAGTCAAATGTCATTATCTTTATCACCTTTGTAATTTATGTGTATTTAGTAGGTTGCATCAAATATGAAGCTCCTATAAAAGTCATATGAACTCACTCCTCCCCCTCCCCCTTCTCTCTCATATGTGGGGTTTAATGAAGAAAAGAAAAACCATTTGAGAGAGTTGTAGTGATTGGCCAATTGGGTGGGCAATGTTAGTCAGAGAAAAAGGAGTTTTATTAAGTACCCTTGTAAGATCTTCTCCAAACTTTATCAAACATTATACCCAATCCAATTCTCTAACCCCCAAAAAAGTAAGGAGGGGATCTTAGAAATTTTCTTGTTTGGAATTTCTTAAGTTTAAAATCACTAATCAAGAGGCCCAAATCTCTTCAAATAAGTTGCAATTTGATTGGCATTTTTTGTAGTTAAAGATTATGATCGCTGGCCAATTCGAATTTCACTTGTGAATCAAGCATAGTGCACAGGCTGAGATTTTCAGACTCCCGTGCGGCACTTAATCTTGTAATGCACTCAAGCCACCAAGGCTACGTTCATCCTTCAATCCTCCAAACTCTTACTTGCTTGGGCTACACTCACTCACCCACTAATGCAATGAGAGAAACTCAAGAGAACTCATAAAGGAAACCTCCCAATGTCTTGACCTTATCTGAGTTTGATTACAAGTGAGGAGCTTACACCTATTCATACTTGCTCTCCCTCATCCACCTCCTCAATGGATGATTTGGATTATTACAAATGCCATCCATCAAACGGTGAAGGAATATTCTAGAACTCTTTCTAGAAAACTCTATAACCTTTCCTCTCTCTAGATATTTACTTGGAGATTTCTAGAACCTAGGCCTTCTGGAATTAGGCCATCTACTATGGGTCTTTAATAATGGGTTTAAGTCCCTTAGACCTTGTCTACACTATAAGGAAGCCTTCCATAGAGCTTGCAAACCTTGGTCACGGGCTTTGCAATGTAAGTCCATGACAACAGACAAGAAATGAAAAAAAAGAAAAGAAAAACACTTAAACTTTGACATGGGACATGCACCAAGTATAACTCAAAGGTGCGCCCACCAACCCCACCTCAACTGTAATGCATCTCACTTTGGTCAATCATAGGACAGGCATCCAAACGCGTCCAATGCGAAACTTCACCCACTCCTCTGCTCCAAATTAATTTCCTTCCTTGTTCCTCTGACTTATTCTAGGGCTTGACATGTCTTGGCAACATTACAATAGATAAATAAGCAAAGAGAAACAGAGACCGACAACGCTGGGAACAACGAATGAGATCAAAGAAAACATGGAGTTGACTTGCAACTTGGGCTGCACTACAGGTTGTAAATCTTATAAAACTAGTACATATTCATACAGAATAATTGAATGGTTTGCTATATAAGGGGCTGCCGATTGTCACCCAAACCATGAACCTTGACAACATGGGTACTCTTCGGGAGGCAAGGCATTCGCCTGGCCTGGTTTTGGCTGTGGCATTTTGCATGTTAGCCACCATTGTTGCAGCAGACAAGCCATACATCTACTCTTCCCCACCCCCACCAGTGCATTCTCCACCCCTGCCAAAATATTACTACAAGTCCCCACCTCCTCCAGCTCACTCCCCTCCACCACCAAAATACTACTATAAATCCCCACCTCCACCTGCTCACTCTCCACCACCTCCACCAAAATACAATTACAAGTCTCCACCTCCGCCTGTTCACTCATCTCCTCCTCCAAAGTACTACTACAAGTCTCCTCCCCCACCGGCTCACTCACCACCACCACCAAAATACTACTACAAGTCACCACCTCCATCTTCATCTTCATCTTCATCTCCATCTCCATCTCCATCTCCCCCTCCACCATACCACTATACATCTGCTCCACCACCTTCTCCATCCCCACCTCCTCCATACCACTATAACTCTCCCCCACCTCCACCTCCATCTCCATCGCCACCTCCTCCATCACCTTCACCGCCTCCTCCATATGTTTACAAGTCACCACCCCCTCCATCTCCATCACCGCCTCCTCCATATGTTTACAAGTCACCACCCCCTCCGTCGCCATCGCCACCTCCTCCATACTTGTACAAATCACCACCTCCTCCATACCTTTACAAATCACCACCTCCTCCATCTTCATCACCACCTCCTTCATATGTTTACAAGTCACCACCCCCTCCGTCGCCATCGCCACCTCCTCCATCACCTTCACCGCCTCCTCCATACATTTACAAATCACCACCTCCTCCATCACCTTCACCGCCTCCTCCATACGTTTACAAATCACCACCTCCTCCATCTCCGTCACCGCCTCCTCCATACGTTTACAAATCACCACCTCCTCCATCTCCATCACCGCCTCCTCCATACGTTTACAAATCACCACCTCCTCCATCACCTTCACCACCTCCTCCATCTCCTTCACCGCCTCCTCCATACATTTACAAATCACCACCTCCTCCATCACCTTCACCGCCTCCTCCATACGTTTACAAATCACCACCTCCTCCAACTCCGTCACCGCCTCCTCCATACGTTTACAAATCACCACCTCCTCCATCTCCGTCACCTCCTCCTCCATATGTTTACAAGTCACCACCCCCTCCATCGCCATCACCACCTCCCCCATACATCTATAAATCGCGACCTCCTCCATCACCTTCACCGCCTCCTCCATATGTTTACAAGTCACCACCCCCTCCATCTCCATCGCCACCTCCCCCATACATCTATAAATCGCCACCTCCTCCATCACCTTCACCGCCTCCTCCATACGTTTACAAATCACCACCCCTCCATCGCCATCGCCACCTCCCCCATACATCTATAAATCACCACCTCCTCCATCTCCTTCACCGCCTACTCCAGACATCTATAAGTCACCACCTCCTCCATCTCCAACTCCAGTGCACCACTACCCCTACAGTTCGCCCCCACCTCCCAAAGGCCACTACTAGCCATCTGATTACCCCATTTCATTTATGTAAGCGATCAATTCTATCAAATTGCAATGGCTTTGTTTATCCCACCAAAGGATATCTCTTCTCACCCCTTTCATTTCTCTTGCAGCACAGATAAGGCGTTTGAATAACCAGAAGCTGGTTCTCTTCTAGTCGGAAGCTATCACTGTGCAATTGTCACTGAGGGGAGAGATCCAACATTCAATAAGACGTGTGTTTTACTGTACTAGCTCCTTTAGGACGTGTTTTATTATTTTATTCTCCGTATGGATCGCCAACTGTATTGGAATATTCAAAATGAGACCATAGTGGAAATAAAATCTCTCGGGATATTAAATTTCTCAGCTACATTGGTTGCATAACTTGCGTCCTTTGGGTAAAGATATACTAGGCAAGACGGACGTGAGCCCCGTTGAGGCTGTTTTCCATTTGGTTAACAATCCATGGACAACATTGTCCATGGATAGTGATAATCTCCCCTTCTATTGGCAGCCTAAAGACAAACAGTATTTTCTAAGAGTCACCGCCCATGTTTATGGGGCTTCAGTTGCATGTTGGTGTACTAATTTTATATATGTTTTTAGCAGGGGAGATGAACACTCTCCATAAATCCTAACATTTAGACATTCTCGAAACAGGTTTAAGTAATATAAAACTGGTTGACTTAGTTCCAGAGAACGATTTAAGAAGGTAAAAACCTAAAAAGAGGACAAGCTAGGTCTATAACATAGATGAACGACCACCTTTTGGCTCCCGTCTATGTTATTTGTGCATGATCAGATTTGTTGGACTACCATAATAATGCCGGCTTATTTCTATCAAGTCAAATTGTCTAAATGTATCCTGATTTCTTAATCCACGATTGTCATTAAAAATTCTCCAAGGAAAATTTATGGTACTTGATTTTTCGATCTAATGGATGAGAGGCTGGCTTGCGTTTGGATCCGGAATATTAAGGGACCAGATTGTGGGGTCCCATTCCTCTCACATTTGGAACTCCTTCACAAAGAAAACCTGACAGCAGCATGGTGACATGGCTTGGGTAATTGCTAGATCAAGGATTTGTCATTGCTTTTCCTTGTTGAGATGAATCAACGTCTCTACTTCCAGGATAAGATTCTCAATACGTAGCTTCCTAAAGCATACACCTTGGACCATACTGTCTGCTGGAATTCCATTAGAAAATATATATACTGTCTACTGGATCTACCAACGTGAAAAAGGAAACTGAGGAGCACGCAAAGGGCCCTTCTTACCTGCTTCTCAGCATTTTGGAACCCCTAAGTTGCTGTTCAAAAATAACCTGCAAGATTGGACCGACGACCACCTGATCAATGCATAAAATCCCAAATATGGACGTTTCTCGTATTTGAGACATGTATACGAATATTTTGTTTTCTTCTTGATAATAATTTACTTGGGTGTTTGTTTCTGAGTGCATCGGATATGGAATTCTAGCACACGAAACCGTTCATTAGTTCTCCGACTACAAAAAAAAAAGGACAAAAAACCATTCATTCATTAAGGCCGAACTTTGAATGGGCCACACAAGGATTGACATTCAGAAGAAAACCTGACACAAACCAAACTGTAAGACTATTTGAACAAAAAAGAATCCTCCTTTGGATCCATCCATGGCAACACTCCCGAATAAATGGTTGGATCAGTGAAGAAACGGGCCAACTTTGTGAATCAGATCTTATTGGGATCATTGCCTTCCCGGGAAAATTCGGAGGACTAAACTCATACCAACTTCTCAATAGCACAAGTCATACTTGATTTTGGAAATACCAAGATATAAATTGCAGTGTGTGGGCTTCAGCAAGTTTCTAGCTAAAGTACATAAGAGCAATATTATGACAAGCTGTCCTTGTATTCTCTTTCTTCTCTTTGGGTGAAACTTTCCTTCTATTCAATCGAGCAAAAACATGAAAACAGAAATGCTTGTATGGAAAAATGTCTACATAAATGACACCATGCTTTTGAATGAAATCAAACAAGCCACAACACAAGGCCATAAAACAAGACCCTCCAAGTCAAGAATAATAAATTGGATATGTTACATCTGGTGCCTTCATCTTCATGGGACCCTTTTACACGGTTGGAGGCTTGGAGAGATACCGGCACGAACGAGGCACCACCCTCAGAAAAACACCAAATGGTGACTCTATCTCATGCTGCCATAGATACTGAACAACTCGGGTTACTCCGAACGTGGTTCAGATGGAAAACCTTCAAGCACATACTCTCCTCTGTAAAGAGAAAACAGTTCTCTCTCAGGCAGTAACATTTTGTCCATAAAACGCCATTTGAAGCTGCTTTACGTGATTGATCCAAGCAGCAACGTTTTTTCCATCTACCTCTACCCAGTCAACAACAGTGGCCGCTGGCTGGTCCCACCATTCATCAACCTGTAGAAACATAGAAATGACCCAGTTATGAGTACTAGTCCAATATTAAAAGGCATAAGTAATTAAAAGAATTTGGAAGTTAACTAAAATAGAAAATTTGTCAATGTTGTCAAATGACTGGCACGACGCTATCGATGTAAACCCTAAATAGAGTATCAATCAGGACGACTCAAAACGTCACAACCAAAGACACCATATCATAGGTCATGGTTTTCTGGAGTCTTAAGCTTTTCTTTGTTGCAGGTTACTAGACTACGCAGATTTTTTAAGATAACAATCATATTCCATCAATCATGCATGGTTCTCGCCTCATGTTTTGACAGCAAAAACATTCGTGACCACATCTAAATTACTGAAAAGAATGAGAGTAATGGTTATCCCTAGCAATGATTGTTATCACAACATTTGATGCGATTGTAGCAATTAAACACTATGAAACAAAAAACTGTCCGGTGAGCCTTCATAGGGATAAAACACTGAATTATATATATATATATATATATATATATATGTATGTATGTATGTATGTTAAGATTATTATTTTTTCTGACAACCTTTTTTTTTCTTTTTTCCAAAAGAGCATTACTAGACATCGACATTTTCAAACAACCCAGACCAGGCTTCCAAGATTCCAATAAAGCTTGTTTTTGGAAACAGTACCAGAAGCACCACAGACGCACAAGAATATGCATAATTTTGTCTTGCCAATGGAACAGCCCAAAGTTAGAAACAGATTAGCTATCAGATTCAATTTTCTTTTCCCAAACAAAGGGGCAATAGGAGCAATAGTCCTTCTCAGGTCACTGCTTTTGGTTGCAGGGTCTCAACTAAACTTTGGAGGAAGACCATTTGATGCATCAGCAGTTACAATTTTGTAATTGATGACAGAAAGCCTTATACAGCAGCAAGTCCATTAACCAACTCATCCGGCTTCTATAACATGAGTTGTAAGAACCTATTCTATCTCTTTTTGATCTTTGATCCAACAAACATACCATGCCAGATTCGTCAGCAAACCTGATGACACCTGGACATTTCTCTTTGTTGCCAAGCCCTACAATATTTTAGCCTTAACCACCAAATCTACATTATTGATAAAGTACAACTAAAGAATATTCTAGAGAAAAAGCAAGTTCGGATATAGTGATCCATAAAATAATCATTTTGGTAAGCAATCAGAAATTTTCAAATAGGTAACAGGCTCGAAGTTACATAGCTTGTGCAACTTCGCTGAGGCTAGCAACATTGTTCAGTTACACCCACCATTCATGTTCCCATGCTGGAATTTCAAATATTAAGAAGAGAAAGTCTGCATTTTGCAGGCAGTTAGACGCATCTATTTTGATCATAAGAGGCTTTGGTTCCATTCATTTTCACAAGGACAAGCATCCTAACAAACCAGTGGTTTTGGCTCTACGAATTGTTCTTTTATTGAATGTTAAGGGATAAAGCTGCTACTCATCCTTCCAAAGATCATATTGTAGCAGAGGTTGCCCATCAAATGCAATGAAGTGACACCATCATCATGAGGGTTGATGAGACATTATGACATCTACAGTCTGGGGTCCAAGGGCTATTCCATTTATATCAGTGAAAACCAAAAGTAGTTAATTGTAGAAAGCCAAGATAATTTAAGCCTTGTGGAGACATTACAATTTCCATGTTTATTGCTAAGGAGTCTCGATATAGGCCAGTGTTTACTGTCCTCAAGCAGAGAGTAGCTCCTGTTCTTAGTTGAGGAGTTGCCTGCTTATGGAGTCTCCATGGAGTAAAGGGCAGAGTGGTGACCCTAAAGGGAACAGGGTGGTAAGAGGAAGGAAAAGATTGCTTCACCATCTCTGTTGCCCACACAAGAGACTCATAAAGGTCAACAGGATGCAGATGGCAATCTGATATGACAAGTGATCAACTATAGGCATTCCATGCAACCCCCAGTGTCTTAGTATATGAGTACAGTAACTATTCAACATGCTAGGTTAGATACAGGCAAGAACACTTAAAGCCTAGGATATCAGGAAACACCTGTAACAGTCAATTACTAGAAGCTTTTCCAGTTGTTTCAAATTGCAAAATAGAAAATAACAGAAATACAACAAAAAGCAATGAGAAAAACTGAACTAAAATAACCACACGAGTAATATTTAAATTTCTAAATCTAAATAAACAGAGTAAATAACTATTCATATTTGAACTCATAATGGTCTCACAGATGTTTTTTCCTAAGCTCAGTACTAAAAATTAGGCTCACTGGAAATTAAGATTGGTACACATAAGAACTTTAAATGAGAAAGAGGATTGGTAAAATATAAATGAGGTCACTGATTGGTAAAACATAAATGAGGTCACTTATAGTGACTTTTAGGACTAGAATACCGGCAGCCCACATGACTGTAGAGTGCAGAAACTCAAGAAAAGTAAATAGAAAAACATAGTGGACTTGAAGATTCATCCTAGAAACTCTTAGCTTACAAAACAAGCAGGAGTAACTTATAATGGGAAATGATTTTCATAATTATGAAAAGCTATAGTTGCCCAATATGCATTCCTATCAATCTTGGAGATGAATCAGAGAGATAGTTGAACCAACTGCATGTGGTCACAGGGGCAGTTAAAATTCATTCAGACTAGTAGCTACTGACCAAGCCTCTAACACGCTGGCAATCTTCTAAGCATTTTTGACCATTAAGAACTGCATTCCTGAGTTCAGGGACCCATTTCTCCATCACCACCTTTTCTTGTTCAGCAGCCAATCTTAAGCAATAGCTAGTATTCCTGCAAGATATGATAATTTGAAGCACAGTTGCTCAGAAGAAATCAAGCAAAGAACATTTGAACTAAAATACAAGGCAACCAAAGTAGGTGAATTGAAAATCAGATTAGATAGAAGAACTAGCAAGTAACTACATAAAGGGGTAGCCCCGGTGCACGAAGCTCCCGCCTATGCGGGGGCCGGGGAAGGGGCGGACCACAAGAGCCTAAAGTATTTTAGAGGTATCTAGGCGTAAAATGTAAAGCACGCAATGGTGTACCTCTCACACTCTTGTTGTGCACGGAATGCATGATTTAGTAAAGCACGACCACCTTCAACAAGCTTACGTCGAACATGAACCAGATTAATTGCCTTTGACAAGTCCTCCAAGATGCTAGCCTCAGAACCTCGGAGTTTCAAACAGAATTCAAGAGACTCCAGAACTGATGCGAACCCAGCATCTGAACCTTCCACACCTAAAAGAGGTTTACCTTCTAGAATTAGTACTAAAAATTAGAATATGAGATACGAAAATGAAAGAAATATGCATATGAATTATATTCCTGAAGATTGCAGTTTAAAGACTAAACTTAGAAACTAAGACAAGAACATTAATCCTTTCCAAAGGAATGAGACTTTAATACATAAATAACATGCACAACACACACACACACAGACGCATGCATGCAATAAGACACAAGCGCGCACACAGACAACAAGAGAGAGAATAGGAAGGGATTTCTGCCAAAAAGTCCCTTGTTTACAAAACATATGCAGATTTGTCATTATGAATAGCTTATTGTTTAGGACCTTCCAGATCCAAACATTAATTATTAGAACATCCCTCCATCAAGTTATGTCAAATGATATCCCAATTGAATGAAAGAAAAGACTGAATAATGATTAGATGAGTGGGTTGGGTCTACCTTCCCAGTGCATATGATAGAGCTGTTGAGGACTAAACCAATGGATATGTGAAGATGAGGAACTGAACCAATTACTTTAAAGGCTGGCATCCCAGAATGATAAAGAATCAACTAAGAAGACTGGGCAGAAAAAGATCTTCTTGCCCGCATTAGCGACAATCAGGAACACTACTTTTCACAAAAGTAAGATTATTTAACCTGATAAGCTCTTCAATAATTCTCCTAGCCTCATATAACTTTAGGGCCTTCAGTCTATTGTTTGTTCCATTTTCCTTGGAGGGTGGGTAGCAAAAGCATCGTGATTGAACTAGGGAAAGATGGTTCCTGCATAGAAACAGAGGTTTCCAAGACATATACATTGGAAAATTTAGAAAAATGGCACCCTAATCAGCTCTTTTCTTTTGCCAAGAAAATCACCCAGCACATCCACTTCCTTTTCTTAAACTGAATAGTCCTATCATCTCACCCATGCCCACGACACCAGCATCATATAAAGCTGCTGTAATAGTCGGGCATTTCTGCAGGTGCCTCGCTTGAGATCTTATATGGTGTTTCGGCAAGCAGATCAGGGGCAGGGGGTTTACATGCATTTAGTCTGTATGGACCAGATGCTTAACAATCCATTATTTCCTCATCTTTTTTTGGAGATGTTAACAACCATTATTGTATTATACAAATATAAATGAATTATCTTCTTTTTTTCTTAAGAATGGTTAGGAAAATCTGAATAAATTTGTGGTTTAAGACCATCACAAAAAGAAGATTATTTGAATATAATACATCTAAGATGTTGCATAAATGATGGCCATTTGGACCATCAACTACCATGGGCCCACAAGTACTCCGTCCAGCCCATGCTCACCTTTCTATATGACAAAACTATATGAGCATATGCCATTCAATTGATCCTTGAAATCGGATCCATAGAATTTCAGCACTGTCTCTATGTTACAGTAATGGAATCCAAGGGTTGGCCATGTTACGATTGTTGGCCCCAATCATAGGAACGGCTCTCTCTAGAGAGATCCTTGTCGAAGCTGACAGACAGTACAAGGAATTGGATAATGTTTGTGATTCAATGCTTTTGGAGAGTAATCATGCATTTAATACAAAATGAGTGAGAGGGAAGTGGGCACCAGAATAGTGCTTGAAGACAGGAGTGAGAAGAACAACTAAACAAATGGGGTTGAAGGAGTTTATTTTGGAGTAGAGTTGCCATTTTATAAAGCTCACTAAACAGCACTTAACAGTAGCCAGTTTTAAGGATGGATTTGCTACGTTTTCCTCCAACCTTCTACTTCTTGGACATTATCAACTTCTTACTGAAAGGCCAGCAAATATTTTTAAGAATGCAGATTTTTTGGTTAAAACATCTAAAAGGAATGACAATTGAATTTAACATGAGAAGAAACAGAAAGGTGCATCAATATATTTCACAAGATTTTAAAAAATGAGACTTCCAACAGATTTCCTTTACAACTCCTGAAAAAGAACCCTGAGATTATATATTGATCCAGTATATTAAACATCCTCTACTTTGTTTCTCTATTTTAATTCCATTATCTGTTATTTTTAGGAAGTTCCCCAATGATGTCCAAAGGCAAGACTTGAACCTAGAAAAATGCACCTATAAGTAGGTAAGTCATACAGCAGGTAACTCATGCAACTATAGAGCACACTATAATCAAAGACTCCTAATTAACACACCTGCATGATATTGTAGTGCCGCAGATACACGACATATAGATGGAATTGCTGAGGGATCTCTGGCACCAGCTCTTGCAGTCAACATAGCAGCATTCTTTTCTGCTGCTGCTGCTGCTTCTGGTCCCGTGGATCCATTGGCACCCATTGACTCTAGTAGAGCCTGTTCACAAGAGAGAATTTAGGAACTACTAATCTCACAAAAAATGTCAGATATATTTGATACAAGAAATGAACTGCAGACTATCCAACATATCCGCCCCAATCTCGAACAGTATCATTATGGAATTCATTGCCTAGCATGCCACAAATGAATACAAACGAGACCATCTCTTTAACAATAAGGAAATGAGTAAAAGCTTACTTTTAATACCAACAGAAAGACGAGTGACAAAACAACAATAGAAATATTTCTTTTACTAGGCTTCAAAAAAACCACAATAGGCTTGTATCAAGCTACATCGAGCCAATGCATAGAATAGAATGTCACTGTCAACAAAGAACAGCATCCATCTCCCAATTACAACACAACTATAAAGTCAGTTATACTTTTTCACCAACCTCTGGAGTTGACGGCAACATGTAAAGGGTATTATCCGGACTTCGAGAGAAGGCAGACACTTCTTTCTCTATGAGATCCTTTCCACTGGTTGACATGTCCACCACAACTGCACATGCTGGAATAATAGTGCCTGATGCAAATTCTCTTGCAGCTAATGGATGTTGATCCCAGAATGCAGCCGCATCCTAACCAAAAATTATATCATACAGGCAAATTATCGTGGTGAAGGAAAGATTTAATCATGGAGTACTGAGAAACATAGGCAACAGCAAGAACCATGCAAATGGAATGAAGCACTATTCACTTAGACGTCTATCTGCTTGAGATAGAGATTCCGCACAATTCCTATTTGAACGAAAACATAGCATAGTATGGAAAGTTTGACCTAGAGCTATCAGAGTAATTCAATTAGCCTGTCAGCTTTCCATCCTCAGTTTCTTGCCAAAAGGTCAGAAGAATTTCTTAGGTGACTAACTATTGGAAGGTACAAATACTTTTTTTATGTTATACAGAAACAGACTCAGCAACCAGACATATAAGATGCAACTATGCCACACAAATGTCAGTACTTTCGGAACATGAATGTAATGCTTTTAGGACAATCAGAACATGACTGCTATTCAAATTACAAATATGGTACACTGAAAATTTCACATAATTAGACATCAGCCTAAAGAGAAGGTGCTTACCACGTTAGCTTGGAGCAAAGCAGTATAGATGGATTTAAGTTCTGATCTACGAGCATCAAATTCTTCAATCTTTTTCCATTTTTTCCGCAACGAGTCTTCTGCTTCTTTCCATTCTGCACACAATTTATTCAAGCGGTTTACCTCAGATGTCAATGTACTCAAGCTTGCCCTCAATCCAGCTGCTTCTCTTTCTTTAGCCAAAACATCCAACTGTGCAAGAAATGAGAGAACAAATCATTATGACAAGTGGTTTGACGACGATATAAGGTTGCTACACACACATACTATTTTTTTCATGCATGGTTATAGCTTTTGTAGATCTACACCATTCATTATTGTAAGGAATTGTTTAGATAAGCTACATATTCCCATTGGATACAGAGCCTATGTTTCTTACAGTTGAAACTCACAACACACAAATTTTTCTGATTTTTCCAATGGCCCAAAACAAGTTGTTAGGATCATCAATATGAATTGATTTCTTGCACGTTACCTAATTTCTGTATGCTGAACGTGATTTCTTGCAGCTTACCTAATTTCAGTATGCTTAGATTTTCTGTGCTCCAGGAGTTTGCCTGCTTCTTCACATACACTGTGGTCTACTCTTACAAGGACTATATAGCATTATGTTAATAATATAAACAAAGAGTCTTGTCAACAGAAGTAGTAAAATATTAGTCATCTATATGACTTCAATTATAATTATTGTTGATAAACCTAGAATACAACATTCAGGAGTACGTGGCACAGCCATCTCAGGCATTTCTAACAAATATGACAAGGTGGGTATATTTATTATACTTTTCTTAGACTAATCCTCAAATTGAGAAACTATAACCAATTTAAGTGGCAAATCTTTACATTATCTGTTTAGAAGTCAGGAGGTCATGTGGACTTGAACCTGAAACCTTTTGGTTGGAGAATTTTTTACAAGAAGAGGAACAAAAGAAATTCTTTTGCTTGGAGAAAGATGCATCTTACCAGCTACATTAGCTGCTCAAGATCAGAAGAATAAGCACGCTATCTTACTCAAAATCAATGACTGTTTATTGAGAACCATAAGTAGGTAAAGTAGCCCAAAAGCAACAGCGGTAAAATGGTGCAGGGAAAAGAAACAACCAAATAGAGACTCAGACAAAGCTAGGAAGCAAGCACCATGATAAAACTTCAACTTTACAATATTAAAGGTCAATTTGGAGAGTCCAAACATACCATCTCATTTGACTTTCAGAGAATCCAAATGAAGATATGATTGGTCAGAAAAAAAAAAGAGAACACCTCTACAAAAGAAAAAAAAAAGTGATTTGACAAATATTACAGAAGAGCATACAAAGCAGCAATTACAACACACCTCAAAATGTCTAAGGCTACCAAAATTTTGCAAGATGCTACCACCAGTAAGTGAATTAGATGAAACCATGTCATTGCTCCCATGCAGCCGCTTTATAAGCTTTTCACACAAGTTCCTAGCTTCTGCAGCCTTGTTGAGTGCATCTTCAGTGGCAACAAATTGTTGAGCATGTGCTTTCTGTAAGCAGGAAAATTTGTCAGATACCTTTACAAAAATCACACTAAGACAGTATACAACAGAGTTCTTGTATGGAGATAACAAGCTAACTGCTTCACTAAAATGACTACACAAAAAACTACTCTTCAAAAATAATAACAACATGACAAAGGGTTCGCTTATGCAATATAAAAGTCCTAAAAATGGAAACTAATCCTTCCTACCATAATAGTAAAATATCCAGCTCTACAGGGAACTTAACTCAAGTAGTGAGAACTGTAAGTCTCAAAACACATCAGAAAAGTCAAAGTGCAAAATATAAAATCAAATAACAAGCAGTGACATATTTTTGTCTGCAAAGTTGGAAATAAGCAGTTAAGTCAAATTGCTCTGGAGTATTGAATGGAAATTGCATCTGAAGTTCTGAAATTGTTTTCCCTCAGATTATCTAGGTTCATTATCTGTTTCAGTTGTCAGGGGCCACGTCAAGAGAGAGAGAGAGAGTACTCAGGCTTCAACATAGAATTGGTGGTTGATCTTATAGCCTATTATGTGATGGCTGACAGCCAGGCCTCAATAAGGACATTGGAGAAACTTGTCTTTCATAAGAGAATAACATATATATTGATCGACTATCATTTCGAAGGTAGACAATGATGAGGCTCTACAAGCAAAAGCTACTAGCCACAATCAGATATCAATGCAAGGTTCAAAAGCATCAGTTTTCTCCAGTCATGGACAATAAATATTAGCTGTATCAATCATAGGCGCCTGCACTTGGTGGTACATTTCTCAGTCTCAGAGAATAGATTAACACAGTTTCCACAGCATATGTTTGTTTACTTTTGTTTTTCAAGTTTGTAGTATACTAGTGTATTTACCACAACTTAAAAACTGTGATTTTATACTCTAGATGTGATATATAGATTTCTAACTTGCTGGTTAACATCTTAGACCACCTCTATATTTGCTTGTCTGCCATGTCCTTTTGTTACTACATCAAATCAACAAGTAGAAGCACTTACATTACTGATGTGACTATAATCAACCATCCATGAGTTATGTACAATGTCAGGTTAGTACATATGTTATATGGGTGATTGATACTTATAACAGCAGACATACTGATCACAATCTAACTTGCTGGCTAGCATCTATGGACCACCTCTATATTTGCTTGTCTACCATTTTCTTTTGTTATTACTTCAAATCAACAAGTAGAAGCATTTACATTACCGATATGACTATCATCAACCGTCCACAAGTTACGTACAATATCAGGTTAGTGCATATGTTATATAGGTGACTGAAATTTATAATAGCAGATATATTGATCAAAGCCCAAACCAAGCAAGCAAAGCAATATCATTAATTGGAAAATTACTTATACTTCATAGTAATAGCATTATCTTACAGTCTAATGACTCTAAACTAAATAACTTCATCAAATTTAGCTAAATGTGTCTGAAAAGCAAGGCAAATAAAACATTTATATGATCTATATTATATAAGCTAATACTATGATAATGTAAGCTGGTAAGCTTTTCAGTTTGAACATTCCCAACAGGGTGGAGGTTGCTAACCTGAAACCCGCGACCTAGAGTCACTGCAGGAGACATGTAAGCTACTCACCTAATAAGTAATAAAATGGCATACAATCAATACATAAAGATTATAAATGATACCAAAATAATACAAGATACTTCACAGCTACAATATTCAGTTATATTATTTGAATTTTGATTTGTAGATAATCAACTTCTATAGTTATTTTATAGCCAACAATCTATTATTAGCAGTACGTTTTTATAATTATAGTTATTGTACTTATTATCAATATCTTATACTTATTCAATAGTACATAGGTAACTGTAAATAGCATGAAGAAACATTGTCTAGTATCAAGAAAAGGCTGATACTACACCAAACAGGGTCCAGGTAGACTGATGTAGGCAGTATGGACTAATAGAAATGATACTCAGGTGAGATGTTTTATGTCCGACATTACCATGATTAGAGGCCAACAGTGTCGTATTGACCTTGCCTTTACAGCCCGAGATTAGAGGTGGTTTTCTTCTTTCTATATCCTTTTTAAGTGCTATTTTCCGGTTTTGGCTGATCCAGAGCTGATATTTTGCTCTGTGCAGACTTGTTCAAGGGGGTTCACTGCAGCATAATCATCTCGCTAGAGAACTAAAAATGTGCAGTGGAACCATTTTGATTGAGAGGTAATCCTAGAATGTGCCACATTTGTCTTCTTCTTTTTTCCTTCTTTTTTTAATACTGAGTGGATTCAAATCCACAACCTCTTGGTTGTGAAAGAAGGCACTCAAACAGCTTGGCTACGTGCCATGAACCCGCTACATTTACAAGATTATTGACATAACATGAGAAACATCAATCTGAATCGATTAACATTCACCCCACAAGTAGTTCTCTTCACTCCTTTCCTTTTCTCAGATTATTCTCCACAATTAACACAACTTTACAAGACTTCAGTGTTCAAATCAAAGCTTCTGGAGCCCAGAAGGTAGATCTAACCTGTTCTCTTCAAAATTTGACCATCCACAATCACTACAAATCCATGCAATCATAAGCAAGATGAATTCAGCATGTGCTATGAGAGCCCCAAGAATCTAAAATCTCAGAAGAGTACATTTGAGAGGATAGAGAAGGTCCAAAACAAGCTACCAGTAAAATTCATGCAGCAGCTGAATCCTAACAGATGACAGAATCTTCCTCACAATTATTTGTACAAACAGGGATGGGAAACTGTGAACGGAACCATGGTCAATCTGAAGATGAGCACCAAAGTTCAGGAACATCAGAAATAAGGAGGATTGTCAAAACACCACATTCTATCAAATTTTACCTGTCTTTCAAGAAGCTGTTTATGAGGTCCTTTGGTGGAGGCATCAATTCCTAGATTCCCATTACCGAAAACTTCATATGGAAAATTTGAGCTAACATCAGGTGAAGCAGCATTGGTTACTCTGTTGTTCTCAAATTTGTACCTAGAAGGAAAAGTAACAAAATGATGAGAACCTACATCTTGTTCATGATACATACACTGATTATACATAAACCAGTGAGTGTGCACATACAAGAAGAACAAGGAATCAAGAGCACGAACAGATGAATTAGAAAATCTCATGCATATGACTATCCAGCAAAGTATCATACATTTAACAATACTAGAATTCTTCACTGGCTCTTCCATTAGTTATAGGTGTTATATACATGGTTGCAAGCAGGTTAATATCCATACTTGGTCATACTTTAGCAAGATTCAAAACAAAATGATGGAGCAGCTTTCAAGAATTTAAAAACGTGAATTAAATAAGCTGAAAACTAAAATATCAATAGAAAGATAAAACCAATAGTATTGTAATCCCTGAGGAAACTGCAAAATAAAAGACCAGTTCCAAGGGCATCACTTTCTCCAGCCACCAGTACATGATGATAACCCGATCTTCCTGTTTGGGAGATTGGGAGGAGCTTATGACCATAGGGAATGTCCCAATTTAGTGCCAGGTCCTAATATCCTGTTTCTCTTAAGCTTGTCTGTTTAAAAAGCTGAAAACAGATAAAAAGTTCTATGACTGCCATACAGTTAATATCTAATGCTTTCACTACCAACAAATCAATTGAAGTATGTTTCTCCAGAAAGATTAGCTAAAAAGAATTCTCATATTTGATCAAGATGCAGAAACAGTCACAAGGTTTGCAAACTATACTAGTACTATCTGGCTTCTAATGAGGTTGAATTGTGTGTGGATAAGATACTGCATAAAATAAATCAGGATTATCGAGTACCTTTCATTGTGTAGACCTATGTAAAAGGCTTCAAAATAAAACCAGGAAAGAAAAAAATCAAGAATAGCAAGAGAGAAAAGTATACCTCAATAGTTCTGCGTCAGCTCTGATGTCAATTTTCTCTGTTTCCCTTTGAATCAGTGTTTTCAACCCTGAAGTGTATGCTGTAACTGCTTGAAGCAGTTGAGTAGGATTCCTAAGAACATTTAAGGCAGCAGCCTTAACATCATCAGGTATTTCCCCATCGAAATCAATGCCTAACTTGTCAGCCTCTAACTGGGGGTCTAAGTGAATAGCACTTCCTTCATAAGCTGGGAATGAACTCTGTATCTTTTCAATCATATGTGCTGCCAGTGTTTCACAAGCCTTCCGAATATATCTTTCCCCAGTGGTTTCAATGAGAATAACATCATCTGACTTATTTCCCTTAACTGTTGAGTACACAGCTTCTTTGCCGCTGCTTGCATGTAAATCATCAACTACATCAACAGCAGTTCCAGCACTAGACTGCTGAGCATCTCTTGCTTGATTAACATAGTAATGAAGATGCCTTTGGTACTCTGCAAATATTTTTGCTGCGTCATTGCATTGCTGGAAATAAGACTCCAACATCACCTGCTTGTGCCTGAATGTTGAAAAGCATGAAGGATCAGATACAAGTTGGCAGGTCATCTTAAATCTCTGCAATTAATATTACAATGAAAGACATGTGGTATGTAAACTAGAATAAGATAAGAAAGCATGCTCTTTTTAGAACTGCCATATTTTTTATTATTTGGTAAATCTTGCATATGGGCTAAAGAAGCAGATAAACAATGAGTACCAAACTTGGAGCATAAATATAAAGCACAAATCCTAAGTAGCAGCAAGATCTGGTACCTAGAAACAGGAATATGTTTTGCCTAACAGCTAGATTTGTATTTTCTTTAATAAATGACAGCAAGATGAATGTGAAGCTTGAGAAGGATAGGGGTTCATGCAGCTACAGGAATGCACACTAAGGAAAACACAAGAACAATCACACCCAAAAATTTGCCGCAATCTCATGCATGCATAAAACATGTAGCGGACAGCTGCAGACTACAGGCCTTCAATGGTATAGATCCAGAGAGAGAGAGAATAAAATAAAGGAGGCTGGTGAAATCAAAAAGAAAAAAGGAGGCTGACTGAAAATTTCGTCTTAACTTGAAGTCAAATGACTTACTTTGCTAGATAGTAAACGACATGCTTTATTTCCTTCTCAAAGGATAATGAAACTGTGGCAACACAGAGAGCTTCTAAGAGCAGCTGCAAACTTATCACTCAATGGGTGTCTTCTATATCTAAACAGTCAGCAAGCATGTTAGCATGTCATATACATGTTAATACAACATGATCTTTTCAACGAACAAAAATATAGAAACTTATCTGCAATATGGGAAAATGGCAAGCTCCCAGGCTGCTTATGAGAAGGGTAAGCCCACCAAAATTTGAGTTCTTAGTATCCAACCAACAGTTAGAAAGGTTAGACATTTCCCCTTTGTCATCCTCAAAACATTTCAACAGCCCCAATGGTGCTGCAATTCGCAAGATGCCCGTCAAAGCCCACCATAATTTGAATTTTGACGGGTTTCAACATCCTCCATCTAGCAGCTTTATTCTCATTCAGATGTGTCCCCTTAAGATATCTTTGTTCCAAAACATTTGAATGTCATCATAAGGGGAGACATATTCCAAATAATAAATCATCTTTCTCAAGATGCGACAACCAGAATTCCAACAACTTGACAACCAAAACTATGCAACAATCATACTTAGAAATCGTCCAAAGTTCTGAAAAAAATATCCCAACTTGTGGTTCCTGGATTTATTCCCAAATAATGTAAAAGTTTTTTACATTTTTTTATATTGATGATATTTTATGAAAATCAACATGAACTTATAAAATAAAACTCAAATTTCACGAATAACTTGTTAAATTCACAAACAGCATTTCCAAAGCTATACAGAAACTCAAACTAAGACCAAAAAATTCTCATCCTAAGAATGCTTTTCCCAAACATTTTGCAAGTGTTTCCCGAATTTTCGGAAGTATTTCCTATCTGTACCAAACACAAGCTCTGTAGCCATGCACACAAGCTTAATCACACAAAACTACCAAAAATTCATATTCCACAGCAATATCAAAAGCGCGCATTTCTGAAATGGAAACAAAAGCTTAAAAACAACTTTGCACCTGTGATTCGACCGCTCATCAATCATACGCTTTCGTTCCTCCTCTTCTCTCGACAATTCGACCATTTTCGCCCTAACATCCTTCCTCTGCCTCTCAACAACATGTCTCAACCTCTCCACTTCCTTCTCCGCCAATTCCCTCTCCCTCAACGCACTCTCCCTACTTTCCGCATCCGAACCCGACCCTTTCTCAGACCCAGACCCTACTTTTCCCTTCTCTTTCCCCCTCTCTTTCCTCCTTGACTTACTCCTCACTTCCTCGCCCATCACTACCTCCTTTGAAACTCCATCACTTCCATGAACATGTATATTCCTCCGAATCTTCTCCACTGTTTTCTCCGATTTAACTCTCTGCAACAAAAAGTTCCACACAGGAACCATATTTCCTCTACAGATTTTCCTAAGCGATTCAACGGATGGCAAACCCTTACTGGATGACAGATACGTGCCCTGCGGCCGATATCCCATTTCTTTCTGAAGCCATTCTAAGATTGCTTCTGGTTGAGGAACTGAATTTGAAGACTGCATTTTGAGAAATGCAGATCAGAAAGAAGGCATTCGGAGCGGAAGCAACTGTTCTATACAACCCTAGAAATGCACATCAAGGAAAAGATTCTTGATTTGGAGGGACTGCTCTATAAAACCCTATAGCAGAGAAAAGCAGGGCTTTTGGAGAGTTTTATTCATGGAGGATTTGCTTATCGCTTTCAAAGCAGACGGGCGGGGAGACAAAATGATGGCCATTCTACCAGGACCACAATTTGGTGGCTCGCGGGATTCCCTAATTTAATTTGTGTTGAAATTACCGTAATGCCCACATTTACTGCTAGAATCTACTTTCGAGTACGACTATGGACAAGTGGCACTCCTCCATTTGATTAGCTTCCTCAAGCAAGCTAGCGACTAGTACAATTGCCTGCATAAGTGGGCCTACCTTTTTAAATGGTCCAAACGTCAATCTTCCAAGTGATGCTAAAGATGATCCATGTGCTACAATTGGGGCCCATATGAACATCGTAATCCCTTGATATTCTGCGTGTGGTGGACCCTTACGAATCAGAGGCTTGGAATCATCTTATGGTGAAGATCACTCGTTATCCACAGGATGCTCCACCGATGAACGGTTCAGATCATTGCAGGCCCCACTTGAGACGGCCATAGCTGTTTGCAGTCTCTGGAGCGGCATTCTCGAACGTGTTGCCGTACCAAATTTGAAAGAGCGAGCGAGTATCCCTTTTAGTTCTTGTCGGAAAAGTCAAAGGGGAGATGCAGTAAGAAAGGGATGGGACTGTCAACTCACAAAACAAAACGAGAAATGATATTTCCACCCCTTTTGTACAAGCGTTTCAACTTTGAGTCGTCCCGGCAAGTGTATGCTGTCGCAGAACAATGCCTCCAAAGGACCACAGGAGACAAAAATGTTTCAGATTCTCTTGAAATTAACAAGAAAAACGTGCCAATCTCTCGAGCTCACGTAGCACATAGAAGAACAAAATTTAGTACACCTCTCTCTGAGAGAACGAAGGGTAGCCTTGGTGTAACAGTTATAGTGTCAAGAATTTAAGATGTGAAAATAGTCTCTTATAAAAATATAAGGTAAGATTATTTACTATAAACCTTTGTAATGCACCCTTCCCTCAGACTCTACATAAGTAAGAGCTTTGCGCACCAGACTACCCTTTTTTTATCTATGTGGAGAGAGGAATACTTGGACAGTGCGTGAATCATACACACGTGTGTTGCACACCCACTTTACTACTGTGGGCTCTACTTTTGGGTAATTAAAATTGTTTATATGATTTCTCTAAGTTTAGACATCTCAAGTGTCAAACATTACCAAGATCGAATGATTCTAACATGTATAAAAGATATCTTTAGCCAGTTCATTTTAAACGCTTCTTTGAAATATGTTTTCTATATGAATTAAAGTACAACTTTGAGTTTTTAGATTCATTTAATCAACGCTATTTTTAGATTATTAGTCATCCACAATAAGAGAATCAAATGAATGGTTCTAATTACCCAAAGATAGGGCCCCCCATGATAAAGTGGCGGCGCCTCATACATGCACCCCTCACAAGTATGTGTGTGTGTCTTTATATAGAGAGTGTTAAAAGGTCTAGTCTAATATATGAATTAGAAAAGCAATTGGCTGATTAGGGTTCGAGAAAGTTCATAGCTATGTATATGTGTCTAAGTTTCTAGGAATCGCAATGAGAAGGAGTAGACGCTCTTTTTCTTTGCATGGTACAATATTTTTTGCAAATATAAGTATTCATCATATTGAGAATACCAAAAGTAGGTAACCCATGGAAATTAATGCATTTGGACAATCCTGTCATCTTGTTTTAGATATTTGAAGACATAACAAAAATGAATTGTCACTTTTTGACCTAAAGAAACATATGCTGAAAACATCTAATAAACATGAAATTTGATGTCTAGCCTGTCTAATTCATCTCTAATGTGACGAGGAGGTTAGATCCAACAAAAATAATTTCACTATGCATAAAATTTAGGGCATGTACTCCTCCTTTTAAGCTTTGTATACCTACATGACTCATTAAAAAATATATAATTAGAAACCTCATTTCATTTTGAGTATATAGACGTGTTGGTATTTTGTATGATTTAGGAAATAGTGACTGATGTGAAGGGGAGCCTTTGCGCAATGGTAGAGTTGTCATCGTGTGACTTGAGGTCACGTGTTCAAAGCGTGAAAATGGCCTCTTACAAAATGTAAGGTAAGGCTGCCTACTATTGACCCTTGTGGTCAGCCCCTTTCATGGACCCCGCATACGAGAGAGCTTCGTGCCCTAGGGCGGCCTTTATTGTAGCAGGTGAGAGTTGAGTGCACCTTTTGTTAGCAATGATTCCATCTCAAGACTGGTAGTTACAGGCTAATCAAGCATTAAACGCCATTTCGGGTGAAGATTTAGGCTTCAATTATCATGTCTTTCATTGTGGTGAAGGGATCTGCACTTAGCTCTTGCTTGGATTAGGAAGCTGGGTTATGAAGGTGACCATTGCGATTTTGATTGTTATTATATGGACATTTAACTTGGTTGAAGCTCATCCATGACTTTCAAGGATACACATATAATTTTCTGGTTCAACTACTGGCTGTGGCTCGGACTTGGGTTCTATATCGGGTCGTGGGTCAGTGGTTCCAATTGGCTCGGCTCAAAGTGTGCCTAGGTTCTAGTATTGGTTCAGGTCACATTCAGGGTTCTGGATATTGTTCTAAGACTGGTTGGGATTGAAGATAATTACGAGGTGTCACTTTTTGCCCGCTATTGGTGCTAACATAAAGTGTTATTCAGTTGTTGATTAAGTCTGCTTGGTGAAGGCTGGACAAGGAGGTGAATGGGTTAGCCCTTTATCACATTACTTGAGTAAACATAAGATTGGTCAATTAACCATCTCTTTGCATTTTCTGTTGAGTGCAACTATAATGGAAAGAGCTTTAGGGTTTCAAGTGATAAAAAACGGATCATTATATTGAAGAATTCTTAATATGATAGAATGATATGTCTATGTATGAGGGGTATTAATTTTGGTTATTTAATGCAAATATAAAGTGCAGGTGACATGTAATTGGCTGAAAAAAAGTCAAAAGCAGAAAAAGTTAAAGGAAATGGCTGCTTTTAACTTTTTCCTAGCCAATCACATGTCCTGTATATATATATAAGGGGTACTAATTTCAACTATTTAATGTAGGTATAAAGTGCAGGTGACATGTGATTGGCTGAAAAAAAGTCAAAAGTAGAAAAAGTTAAAAGGAAATGGCTTCTTTTAACTTTTTCCTATCCAATCACATATCCTGTATATATATAAGGGGTATGAAGGTATAAAGCGTAGGTGACATGTGATTGGTTAGAAAAAAGTCAAAAGCACAAAAAGTTAGAGGAAATGGCTGCTTTTAACTTTTTTCCAACCAATCACATGTCCTATATAGGAGTGGTAATTTCAACTATTTAATGCATGTGACATGTGATTAGTTGAAAACAAGTCAAAAGAAGTCATTTCCTCTAACTTTTTTTGCTTTTGACTTTTTTTCAACCAATCATATGTCACTTGTACTTTACACCTACATTAAATAGCTAAAATTACGACTCCTTGTATATAATATATGTATGCATGTGTGTATGTATGTATGTATTTTCAACCGCTGATCTCTTGTGTTAAGATGGACCTGGTGTAGATAAAAAGAAAAGGAAACTATGTTTGCATCATATAATTCCTCTCTCTTATTTTACTTTCGTCTCTCTCTTATTTCCATTGGGTTTCCTTCAAGTTTCCAAACGTTTCCACATTTCTCATTTCATGAAAATTTTTGCGATTGTTTCTTGAATACATTTCGGGTACCATTTCTCAAGTACGTTTCACATCTAGGTAATTATGGTATGACTATACAACTATTATACTCCAAGTATAGGGCTTGCACTTCTAAGATACTAGCAAGATGTAGAGAGAGATAGAGAGTTAACTTGCAAAAGAAAAGGCAGATAAGGATTTTAATGAACCATTCATACCACTTATGTACTAACTTTGGGAGATGAAAGCGTAATATAATATCAAACATTTTACCAAGAAAACCCAGCCTTGACACTTATTGGACTAGTTAGGATTTCAAATGACTCTTCAAGCCTTACGGGACTCTCAAAGCAATGGGGATGCCAAATCCTTATGGCAAGTTGTTTAGTTTTCCGCAAGTGCAGGGCTTGAAGGTGTCTGGTCAGGAAGAGGGGAAAAGATGAGAGAGAAGGAGAAAGTGGGGTTGAGTGGTGATGCTAAGGGAGATAAGGGAGAAATGGAGGAAGAGGATGAGAAGGTGTGGTGAATCAGAGAGGAGAAGGATTGGTATTGCAAGAGTTCTAAGGTGCAAGAGGAGTAGAGAGAAAAGAGATTGGAAGAGGAAGAGAGCGTAGACAGAGGAGGCTCCAGGTGAGCAGAAAGAGAACATGAGAGGGAGAAAACGGCTGCTAGCAGACTAGCCGGTGGAGGTGTGTCACGCACTCGAGCTGGCTGATGGGGGATGCGAGCAGGGTAGTGAGAAAAGAGGAGAGGAGAAGTGAAGAACATAGGGAAGGAGAGCGAGAAATAGAGAGAGAAGGAGAACACGAGAGAGATGGGCGAGGAAGAGTCCTTCCCCTCTCTCCGTGAGAGAGAGAGAGAGAGAGAGAGAGAGAGAGAGAGAGAGAGAGAGAGAGAGAGAGAGAGAGAGAAGCGTGGTGGAGAAGGGGAGAGCAACAGGGAGAGCGCGGAGAGGAACTATTCTTTCATCTCTCCTCTGTGAAGAGGAGAAAAAACGAAGAAGAAAGAAGAAGAAGCCCTTAGTTGCCTAAACAACGTTATGTAAAGAAGATGAAAATTTTCTATTTTTTAGTCAGGTTCGCATGCTTTTCCCATCCCGGTCCAGTATTTTCATGCAGCAGCCATCAAATAATGCAGTCTGCTCATGCATGCTGCTTGCGGTTTGCCATGCAGTGGTGGGCAAGCGGCCATGCGATGGTTGGCATGCTTGATGTTGTCTAGGTATGGGAGCTGTTTAATCTCCACCATACATCACAATCTACACCATGTATCGCCATCTCGACTGTGTACCACCTGGACCATGAAGAAAGGCTCCTTATTAACTTGATCTACATAATCCTGGTTAATCTGCAAAATAAGAGACTATTTTAAAATCATCTAAATTACATATTTAATTAGTTCTAATGATCATCAAATTATTAATTTTTCAAATCAACAGTTGGATGATCAATTAGAGCTAAAATTAATTTAAAATTTCAAAATTATCCAATTAAATGTCTAATCAAGTGCTAATTAAAGGTTATTTTAGGAAAAATTGAACACTTAACAGAAGCTATATATTATATGGTACAATTTGTTTTGTATAATACAAGTTTTGACACACGTGGAGGACCATATTTCATACCCCCTCACAATCACTTTTTTTCCCCTCAAAAAGCAAGAGAGTTACAAAAGTGAGTAAGACCATACTTGCTAGCTCAAAGTTTTTCCATCCTCTCAATGACCCAACTACATGTCATGAATACATCCTCAAGAGAAAAAGGAGGAGATCAATTACTATTAGCTCCTTGCCCTTGCCTTTTGTAAATTCAGGGAAGGCCACCCTATGAGGGTGTTCTAGGGATGAATCAATGTGCTGCTGCTTTTTCTTTTGTTGGTCACGCCATAGTTCTTTTCCCCTTTCTTCTCCATATTACTTTGCCACAACCCTTTTCTTTTATATGATAAAGTCTTTGGTCAGGCACATGATTTTTAAGCTTTGTTTTCCTCATTGCTTGATTTGGTTTACCTTTGTATTTTTACATTCTTGGTACACCTGAAATGGAAATTTGATTAGGAGGCAAAAAATAGGTAATGTCTACAGATGCCCCTCATTTATATATACTGTGGAATAATCGATTGTAAATATAACAGACACCCTTTCATTGAGTCGCAGCTAACAAGAAAACTAGTGACTGCTATTGTTCTTGTCAATGCCCCATGATTCATTCATAAGCTAAAAGGTATATTGAATGTGTTATTTGTTAATACCCCCTAATCCTCTCCATCATGGTTTACTAAATTCTAGTGTGATCTCTAGCCCTTGAGAAATGTAGACAGAAAGTGATATTTGAAAAATGTAACCCTTGTTGTATTCCACAACTGAATTATGAAACAAGAGATGTGGCTTTATAGAGCAAGATATCAAGTATAGAAATGGATATATTTTATTTTATTTTGAGAAGTAGGTATAGAAACAAAGAAGGGGAGCCTTGGAGCAACGATAGAGTTATCATCATGTGACCTTGAGATCACGGGTTCAAGGCATGGAAACAACCTCTTGCAAAATGCAAGGTAAATCTGCATACTATTAACCCTTGTGGTTTGCCCTAACCCCGCATATGCGGGAGCTTTGTGCACTAGGGATACCCTTTTTAGGTATAGAAATAGAGTTCCAATAAAAGGAAACATTCTTGAGTACAGTGACCCTATGGTTTACTCACCTTCATGGCCTATGCTAAGCCAAGCAAGGTTCCATTTGATTCAGGTAACATTGAGGTAATCTTGGCTAGATGCTACCTTCTTCCCTTTTGAGCCACCCTTACCTTTCATTATTAATCCAATTTCCCTATATCCCTTATGACAAATTATCACATAAAAGTGACAAATGAAAAGATCAAACACCAAGAAAGTAGTAATCAATCTCCCCCTACCCACATATTGCATGCTAGATTCCCAACAGGTGCCACATTATTTGTTGTTAATTAACACTAAGAATGGTGACTCTACGTTTATACCATAATTAATATCAAAGGAGGAGATAATCTTAACATAAACCATGGGGATTGCAGAACATGTAAAAGGTGGGGTATAGACTGTATTGGAAACATTAAGAATGGTGACTCTGTGTTTGTATAGTACTTTAGATCAAAGGAGGAGAGAATCTTAACATAAACCATTGGGGTTGTAGAACATGCAAAAGGTGGGTATAGACTGTACTGGGAAGGCAAGAAGCCAAAACAAACTCATAGAAGCAACATGCACTAAACCATTCCTTCCTTTCCCACTAGAAATTCTCAATACATTTTGAATATTCAACAATTCATTTGTGGCTAGCCCCCATTTTCATGCCCTTTCAAGTGCTTGTTGTTAGAAAATTGTTTGTGGTCCTTAACATTTGAATTCAAAAATTCCAATTTGTGTGTGTCATAACTGCCCATGGAAGTTATCCTTGATGGAAGGATAACTACAATTAACCTCCATCTCTTAAGGGTCCCTGATTCAAGCAGATGTATCCTATTCTCCATCATCAAACACTACTGAAGAATTAGAAGATTCCTTGAAGAAAACCTGCATCAAATCTATTATCTTGAAAACTGCCATGGCTGGAGGTAAGTTTCCAATTGTCTTACTTCTGCTAATTATCATTACTAATTTATTGTAAACATCCAAAATTTGGTTTACATGTGGTATCAGAGCTGTTTTATCTCTGCCTAGCAATTTTGCAGTTGGTTGTTTAATAGATTGCAATGATAAATAAGATTAGACAGATCAAAGAACAAAACTATAGATCTGACTTCATATGATTAATCTATCAATTTCATTTCTGCATAATGGAAACCAAACCATGAAATAGATCAAAAGGTAAATGAACAGATCTATGTTACCTTGAGACAGTGAGGCTATCCACAAATGCTGCCATTTTTTTCGATGTGGAATATGGAGATTTGTTGTCCTTAAATTAGGATTCTTAAATGAATCAACTGATGAAGGCCTTGAGAGTTATCAATTACAGAAGTTGGAAATTTGGAAAATTTCACACCTATCGACTTACATGTATTTGGCTAATGTATCTGGCTCATCCATGCCAAGTAGGGTAGATGAGCCATGTCATTTAGGTGAAGGCATAGGCGACTTTGTTCCTAAAGTGGGAGGGTACTGCATCAGGCTGGTTTCACAGAGCCAGTGAGCACCTCCCATTCTCAATGTTGGAAGAATAATAATTAGCCGATGGTACCCCATCCAAAAGGCCTTCTAGCATACATGCGAGAAGGGCCTCTCTTATGGCATCCATGGTTGTCGCAAGTTCAAGGTGCTCCATGTGTGTGTTTGTTCAGTGTTTCCCACCAATAGCACAAAGGGAGACGACTGGTACTTGCAACCAGTTTTGAAGGTGCATAATAAGGAAAGGAGGTCGCATTAAAAAAAGGCTGTTTAGGTACCATTTCTTGTTGATTTGAAACTGTCAACATGCTAGTAGGCTAGTTTTCTATTTGATTAAGATTTAAAGAATTACTTTATTCAAAGATTTATTTTACTCTACAGAACTCTAATAGCTAACATATTAACATGTATGATAATGGTTGAAACATGCTTACCGACTAGCCTAATTGAGCATCCATTTGATTTAGGAATGTCTTCAACTGGAACTTATACAGTAGCCAACTATTATTGCCATTATAATTAAAGTTGTTAAAATTAAATTTTGCGTAGATCCAGTGGACCTGCTATCATTAGTAATGCACTTGTTGAAGCTATCATAATGATTGTTACTTTTCTCTAATGAAGATAAGTCATTAGCGATTTAGTTTTAGTTTTAAATGAAGGCACATTAGCATGATAAATTAATTAGTTTTAGTTTATGTCATGCTTTTATGGAGTTGTCTTGATTATTTAGCCAAAAATAATTTAAATTGTTCATTGACTATTTAAAATACTTGGCTGTTAATTTAGAAAAATTGGTAGTCAATAATTACAGTTTAATTTCAAGACATTATTGGCACAATAAATTATTTAGTTTTATTTATGGTATGCTTATTGTTGAGTATTTTCCGCAAGTGCACGCTTGTTGTAGTTTAGCTAGTGCAAGTCCGGGTTGATTTTCACGGGGACTCGACTTAAATGTGGAGTTTACACAAATTTCAATTAATAAAAATACAAATAAAAGAAATAAACTAACAATAAAAGAAAATTTCAAATTTATTTAACTGCTGAAGTGCATATAATTATTTATTCAAAAGAACAAAAAAAACTAAAAGCCATCTTGGATAAGCCTGTCCCTGGATTGCATTGTCCCTGAATTACACTGTCCCTGAATAGTTAGAATGAAGATAAGGTAAAATTAGAATAGCATAGGGACACAGTTGGAATTAAATTGGGGACACAGATGGTATTTTTGAAAAAGGACAGAGTTGGTATTAAAACAGGGACTCAATTGGGATTACTGAGATCTGCCAGGGGCAGAAACGTAATTTATGGGGTTCTGATTTTTAAACGAAAACAGAAAAACATGCTGGGAGAAAAACGAGGAAAGTAGTGTTCATAAACAGTACCGGAGTACTGTTCATGAACAGTAACTTTGGGTACTATTCATGAACAATAACTCGATTCATGAACAGTAAATCGAAGCAGAGGAGAAGAAAAGAAAAAGAAGAAGAAGGAGAAGGAGGAAGAAAGAAAGGAGGAAGAAGAGAAGAGGAAGGAGAAGAAGGGGGAACGCAGGACGCCGGGAATGGAAACCAGTTTTGGGTTTTCTTCCCCAGGCCCGTCTGATTTGGAGAAGAAGGTAAGGGGGAGAAGATGGAGAAAAAGGGTTCTGGGCGATGCTGGAAGTTGGGTCGTTCTAGGCAGAGAAGAAGCGAGCTAGGGAAATGAGGAGTGGACTCCGGTGTTGGAGAAGGGGCAGATGACCAAGGAAGCTGAGAGAGAGAGATCTATTGGCCTACGTTGGAAGAGGGAGCAACAAAGGAGAAAGACAGAGTGGAAGGGGAAAGGAGGCAGGGAGCTAGTGCGGTGGTGCTAACAGAGATGAGGGAGAGAAAAGAAAGAGTGCAGTAGGAGGGAGATGGGAAACGAGAATAACGAGTAAGGGGGTTGAGAGAGAGGTTTGTGGGGTAAAGAGAGGAGGCGATAGAGAGGGCAGAGAAGGAAAGGGAGGTTGGAGAACGGGAAGGTGCATGAGAGAGGGAAAGTGAGAGAAAGAGAAGAGAGGGACGCTGTGAGAGTGGGGAACGAACGGAAGAGACGGAGAGGAACAATCCTTCCCTCTCTGTCCGTGCAAGGGGCAGAAGCCCAGGGAGAAGAGGAGAGCCCCAGAGAGAAAAGTGTGTCTGGGCTGAGCTGCTTGCTCCTCCCCTTGAAGGAAGCAAAGCCAGCCTAAATATATTATTTGTTTGTAAAACGTGCAGCTTGCCCATGTCTCACCAATGCCTTGCCCATGCCTTGCCCATCATATCTTGCAGCATGCCCATGTGATGTTGCCTACCATGCGATGATGCCATATGCATCATTGGTCAACTTTGCCCAAATTTGTGGCATGAGACCCATTAAGCAAATCTGAACCGTCCAATGTATTCTGGCTTACCTGCAAAAACAAAATATAAAATTAAAATTATTTTATGTGGATAATTAGTTATAATGATCATCCGATGGTTAACTTTTCAAATTAACGGTTGAATGATTGATTATAGCTAAAATTGATTTAAAATCACAAAATTACCTATTTAAATGATTTAATAAAATAGCAATCTAAGGTTATTTTTGGCAAAATTAAGGACTCAACACTTATATGGAATGGTCTTGATTATTTCTGGATGTCATGTAATCAATATATATTCAATATTTGAGGATTAGCCACATTATCCTTAAATATGAATATATATTTATATATTAAGTATTTAAATTAAAATGTTGATCACATTGAGTTTTAAATGACATCAAATTCTAATTAACATATTGATATAGTAATTTTACCCCACAAGAAAATTATTATATTATTATGGTTAATTAGGATGAAATAGTAAATTTTATTTTTTATTTCTTAATTAGCCCACAGGCATTAAGAAATAATTATAATTTACTAGTTTCATCATAACTATTAGTGAATCAATTTTGTGTTAAAATCTTTGCCCACGATAGATTTTAATGATATGCTGATCCATATTTATTTGATGTGACTTGTATTGGTAAGCTTATCATTATGATTGATGGATTATGCCTTGTAATTGTTAGTAAGCATGCGTTATTTATTTATTTGCAATTATTCAATCTTTGATATTGTTTAATGAAAAATATGAGATTCCCTACTTAACTAGTGACAACTATAAAGTCTGGAAGGAGAAAATTCTCCTTCATTTAAGGTGTATGGATCTTGACTATGCTATTCGCAAGAAAGAGCCTCCTGAAATTACTGAATCTAGTACTCATGCAGAGATCACTTTGTATGAATGGTGGGAGCGAGCTAATCGCTTGAACATGATGTTCATTAAATCTTGCATCAGTACTAGCATCCGTGGGTCGATACATGAATGTGAGAATGTCAAAGATCTTATAAAAGCCATTGATGAGCAATTAGAATCATCGGATAAATCACTAGCAAGCACCTTAATGAACAAGTTGTCATCAATGAGACTGACTAGCACTAGAGGAGTGAGCGAGCACATTATGCGGATGAGGGACATAGCTGCTCAGCTAAAGTCACTGCAGATTGAGATATCTGAGTCCTTTTTAATGCATTTTGTCTTGAACTCTCTCCCTTCTCAGTATGGACCATTTAAAATTTCATACAACACACATAAGGAAAACTAGTCAATTAATGAACTCTTGACCATGTGTGTTTAAGAAGAGGAGAGATTAGTTCAAGAAATGGTTGAGAGTGCACATATGGCGACCCATAAAAAGGACAAGAAGCAAGCAATTAAAAGGAAAGCAAAAGGCAAAGCTATAGCCCATACTAATGAGAAGGAGGCTATGAGGTGTTTCTTTTGTAAAAAGAAAGGACACATGAGGAAAGATTGCCCTAAGAGAAAGGCTTGGCTAAAAAACAAAGGTAATATCCATTCTTTTGTATGTTAGGAATCTAATATGGTTGATATTTTATATACCTCGTGGTGGATTGATTCTGATTCTACAATCCATATTTGTAATACCATGCAGGGTTTTCTAAATCAAAGGAGACCGATGGAAAGTGAACGGAGCATCTATTCAGGAAATAAGATGTGTTCACTTGTCAAAGCTGTGGAGACATATAGACTTATTTTACAAGCTGGTTTTATACTTGATTTGGAAAGAACTTTTTATATTCCTAGCTTTTCTAGGAATTTGATTTCTATATCTAAAGTTGTGCCACTTGGATTTTCCTTCTACTTTCATTAAACTTCTTTTAATTTATACAAAAATTCAGTACTTGTTGGCAGTGGTACAATGAATGATGATTTGTACAAAATTCATTTAAATAATGATGTCTCCAATGAAGTCATGGCTGTGCATGGTAACATTGGTATTAAGAGTAACATTATGAATGAGAAATCCTCTATGTTGTAGCACCGGAGATTAGGACATATCTCCATGGATAAAATCAAAAGTTAGTAAAAGATGGAGTTCTTAAGACTCTTGATTTATAGACTTTGATTCATGTGTGGATTACATTAAAGGCAAGCAGACCAATAAGTCTAAAAAGGGTGCAAAGAAGAGTTCTAACATATTAGAGATCATACATACTGACATTTGTTGTCTTGACATGAGCATGGATGGTCAAAAATATTTCATTACCTTTATAGATGATTATTCACGATTTATGTATCTCTACTTGCTTCATAATAATAGCAAAGCGTTGGATGCTTTTAAAATATATAAAGCAGAGGTAGAGAAACAATGTGGTAAACAAATCAAAATCGTGAGATCTAATAGAGGTGGTGAATATTATGGTAGGTACATAGGGATTGGACAGGTACCTGGTCCATTTGCTAAATTTCTTCAAGAGCAAGGTATTGTAGCTTAAAACACCTTGCCTGACTCACCAGATCAAAATGGTGTAGCAGAAAGAAGAAATAGAACTTTAATGGACATGTGAGGAATATGCTTAACAACTCCAATCTTCCTTCGTCATTATAGAGTGAAGCTCTAAAAACAGTAGCGTATATATTAAATCGAGTTCCAACTAAGGTTGTTTCTAAAACGCCATTTGAATTATGAAAAGGTTGGAAACCAAGTTTGAGACATATACGCATTTGGGGTTGTCCAGCTAAAGTTAGAGTTTATAATCCATATAAAAAGAAGTTGGACTCGAAGACTATTAGTGCTTATTTTATTGGATATGCTGAAAAGTCTAAGGGATATAGATTTTATTGTCCATCCCATAGTAGTAGAATTGTGGAATCAATAAATGCTAAATTTCTTGAGAACGACGCAGCTAGTGGGAGTGCTCCACCTCAAAACTTAGTTTTTGAGGAAAATCGTATTTCTGATTCAACTCCTACATTAAGCAGCAAATTGGTCATTATTAATGACACCTATCAAAATATGATGGATATTAGACAACCAGTTGTTGAAAATCCAGGTCAGGCTGATAATATTTTAGTAGATCCCATTGATCATCAACCACAACAAGTTAATGATCATGAGCCTCCCCAAGAGGCTAATGATGTACCTTTGAGGAGATCTATTAGAGTGAGAAAGTCAGCGATTTCTACTAACTATGTTGTTTATTTACAAGAATCTGATTATGATATTTGTGCTGACAATGACCCTGAGACGTTTTCACAAGCTATGAATAGTAGTAAATCTAACTTATGGCATGATGCTATGAAGGATGAGATAGATTCTATGACAGACAATAAAGTCTGGGATCTTGTAGAGTTGCCTAATGGGGCAAAGACCATTGGTTGTAAATGAGTTTTCAAAACCAAGAAAGACTCATTAGGCAACATTGAGTGATACAAGGCTAGACTTGTTGTAAAAGGATTCACACAAAAGAAAGGAATTGATTATAGAGAAACATTTTCTCCTGTTTCTAAAAAGAATTCTTTCTGTATCATCATGGCATTGGTTGCACATTTTGACTTCAATTTACATCAAATGGATGTGAAAACGGCATTTCTCAATGGTGATTTAGAGGAAGATGTTTATATGAAACAACCTGAGGGTTTTATCTCAAGTGATGGTCATCATTTAGTTTGCAAGCTTAAAAAGTCTATATATGGACTGAAACAAGCCTCCCGTTAGTGGTATTTAAGGTTTCATAATGCTCTCCCTTTATTTGGCTTTGTAGAGAACATTATGGATGGATGTATATATCATAAGGTTAGTGGGAGCAAGATCATTTTTTTAGTCCTGCATGTGGATGGCATTTTGCTTGCAACTAATGATATGTGATTGCTATATGAGGTGAAATAATTTCTCTCCCAAAACTTTGATATGAAGGGTATGGGCGAGGCATCTTATGTCATTGGCATCAAGATTGATAGAAATAGGTCTTAGGCTATCTTGGGCTTGTCTCAGGAAACCTATATCAACAAAGTTCTTGAGAGATTTTGGATGCAAAATTGTTCACCTAGTATAGCACCTATTATTAAGAGTGACAGATTTAGTTTGAATCAATGTCCCAAGAATGACTTTGAAAGGGAACAGATTAAAAACATTCCTTATACTTCAGTTGTTGGAAGCTTGATGTATACTCAGGTATGTACTAGACTAGACATTGCATTTGCAGTTGGAATGTTGGGACAATATCAAAGGAGCCCAGGTTTGGACCATTGGAGAGCTTAAAGAAGGTCATGTGATACCTTTAAGGGACTAAAGATTACATGCTTACATATAGATGGACCGATGACTTATAAGTTGTTGGATATTCATATTCAGACTTTGCTGGTTGTGTTGATTCTCGTAAATCAACATCTAGATATATCTTCTTATTTGTTGGAGGAGCTATATCTTAGAGAAGTGCAAAGTAATCTTTGATTGCTACTTCTATTATAGAAGCCGAGTTTGTTTCTTGTTTTGAGGAGACTAGACAGGGTATATGGTTGAAGAGTTTCATTTCTGGGCTTCGAGTTGTTGATTCCATCTCTAGGCCATTAAAGATATACTGTGATAATTCAACTGCTGTGTTCTTTGTTAAGAATAATAAAAGTGGAAGTCATAGCAAATACATTGACATTAAGTTCTTAGCAGCTAGAGAGCACATAAAAAGAAATGAAGTACTCATTGAACACATTTGTACTAAGTTGATGATTGCAAATCCTTTGACTAAAGGCATGCCACCAAAGTTGTTTAAGGATCATGTTATAAGAATGAGACTTTGTTCTCATTTGTCACCTTCTGTTTGAACTATGATGCTATATTTATAGCACAAATTAGTAATGAAACTTTAAATTATTGCTTTTGTCTCTATTTTGATTTTTATACATTTATGATTGGATGATAAATATTTAAGTTTAGACCCAGAATAAGCATTTGAGGCTTGTTCATAAAGATAAACAATGGCACATCAAGGGCTTTTTCAAAGAAGACAATTACATTGTAATACATGGAAAGCAATACTTATTTGTAGAGGAATTATTGCTATGATGCATATAATTTATTTCTTTGTTGGAGCATAAAGTGAGTTCGACTAGTATATTAAGATTTTTGAATTTATACAGTTACAAATGTTTGGATCAAGTGGGAGAATGTTAGAAAATTGTTTGTGGTCCTTAACATTTGAATCCAAAAATTCCAATTTATGTGTGTCATAACTGTCCATAATAGTTATCTTTGATGGAAGGATAACTACCATTAACCTCCATCTCTTAAGGGTCATTGATTCAAGCAAATGTATCTTGTTCTCCATCATCAAACACTGCTGAAGAGTCAGAGGATTCCTTGAAGAAAACCTGCATCAAATTTATTATCTTTTTGATGGTAAATTTCCAATTGTCTTGCTTCCGCTAATTATCATTGCTAATATATTATAAACATCCGAAATTTGGTTTACACTTGTCTCCATCACCCAATTGATTACTGAATCTTGGCTGCTCCTTTCTGTCATCGTTTTGACTTAAAAAACCCTGACTGTCTAAACCAGCTACTCATCACTCCAAAAAATAGAAAGGCAGGAGGAAGTCTGCCCTTCCCGCTACGCTACTGATTTCATCGTTTCCTAGATTTTTCATGATTTGAGTTCATTTGGGTTTCGCTCGGGATCGTTCGTCGAGCAGGAACCGCCATGGATTCGCTGGTTTTGGTAGCTCTAGCGCTCTCTAGTTGGCGGATTGAGCACGTCCATCGGCAACGAGACGAAGAGTTATCTGTTCTTCTTTTTGTATGATTATCTGCATTTGTATTTTGTTCCTAGTCATTTGTGATTTTCTATCGAGGAGAAAAATGTATCTGGTGCATTAGAGAATAGTTTCCGGACTACTGAGTTGAGCTTTTATGATTGAACTGCGTGGAAAAAAAAGAAGCTTTTACTTTATGCCGATAATCTGTTTAGGATTATATTTAGCTAATATGGGGTGATCACTGACTTGCTCAGGATGACCTAGTCTTGCTTTGATAGCGGGTTCAATTCTTGACTGACTATATAACTTGATTATGATTGTTTGATGTTTCATCTTTCATAATAGCGGAAGTCAAGGGAAAAAGGGCAAAAGAGCTAGTTAATTGTGTAGAAGAGATTATGAATTCCTGATGGGCGCAAATGGTTGCATAAAACCATTCGTCAGTTGATTTGAATTCTCGAAACAAACTAAGCTTCATGGGATATTGAACAGGTGCACTTTTTGTGATTCTAAGTCGTGCTGCGAATCTGAAAATGCTTGGTCTCTTACTCGTGATAGAACATCCCTGTATCTCTTTTTATGAGTCATAGATTTCCCTTTTTTGCCATATTTGACGTGGATACAGCTATTTAACTGCTTGAATAACTTTCTTGCAGGGCTTTGCCACTGGTCTTATGTTGAGTATATCCTTTTTCGACTCGGCTCATAATGCTTCAAACTCCAATGGCTTCTTAAAAGGAAACCTATGGGTGAGTTATCCTGTCTACAGGTTGAAAAGGTTAAAGTGTGTTTATGTGGGGTTTATTCAGTTAGTTCCAGCTTTCCTTGCTCAACTTTTGACTGTTATCTTCATTGAGCATTTGCATAATGCAGTTTTTTGTAGGTGTCGTTGTGTTTGCCTTATTGCCAATTTCTTTCTAGAACGATCACTTGTTCCAACTACAAGTGTTAAGAAGAAACAGGCCTGAATGCTGTTTTCTTCTTTCGAGTTTATCACTCTGATCCTGCATAGGCGGGTGCTTCGTACTTTAGGCCCTTGTGGTTCGCCCCTTCCCTGGACCCTGCATAGGCGGGAGCTTTGTGCATTGAGGCTGCCCTTTAGTTTATCACTCTGATGCCATTCTTTTGTAAACCTAAGTTTTTCCTTGCCTTATTTCCCTGAGAACATAGAAGGATGATCATGGAGCAGGTAAGGATCTGATGAAAAAGTACTGCTGGCAAGTTCTGTATAGTGGGATTATCACAGCAATTGGTATATTTTTCTTTCGCTTCTTCAGTTAAACTGCCGGTTCTTTGAACACAACCACTGCCAGTATATTTTAGCAATTTATTGACATCAATGGATGGTTCATTTGTGCAATGAATCTGTGATGTTTGATTGTGAAGCATATTTCTTCACATAGGTAATGAATTTTCTTGAAAGACTTAGATAAACACCTAGAATGATCACAAGCAGTGTCACTTTGGAAAACCATAGAGTATCATGTATCTGACTATCCAACCAATCTGAATCTGAGTATCTGTTGACTCCAACCTCCTAATACTGATGAGGTTCATATGATAGGCCATGATCTATGAACAATTTAATGCCCCTGATGATGTTGAATCCTCTCGCTCTCTGTAGAAATTCTTCTTTTGCATCATAGATGAACGAGCAACATGAGTCTCTGCATATTTGATATCTAACTTTGACTCTTTGTGATAATCCTCTTTGATGCATCTCATAATTCTCTTTCCCCACTTGTATGTATTTGGGCATACTTTTTCTGCCCTGGTAGGCTGGTATTGTTCTTTCTTTGCTCATCTTAAGAGCTTGTTTAAGTTTATCAAAGAAACCTCTTGTACTTGCTTACACATGCACTTATGAGTGACTTTGCCTGTCATCTTGAGATTCTCTATCAGTGTAATATAATCTTTTTGTGAGAATTCATGAAAGAAAGCAGTTTTCACATCCATCTGATGGATTAGTGAGAGCCAAAATGGTTCTCACTAAGTTGATTTGATTGCAACTGAAGGTCTTTCTCAATCAAGGTCATGCTGTTGGTTAGACGCTCAGGGTTCTGATCTAGAATTGTGTCATCATTGTATTGTCAAGCTCGGTTAGTAATCCCTCTACCATGCATTCATTTCTTCTACCATGGCACTGGCCTGTTTCTCACTAGTTGCTGATCCTCTAACATAGATGGTTTTAGCTGTTGAGTGCGTCATCTTTCATGTCCGTGCTGTCCTTCTTGTGTCTGTGCTGGGAGGTGTCTTGTCTCTCATAAGACTGCA
The DNA here is from genome assembly GCA_035236585.1 of Warburgia ugandensis. Lineage (NCBI taxonomy): Eukaryota > Viridiplantae > Streptophyta > Magnoliopsida > Canellales > Canellaceae > Warburgia > Warburgia ugandensis. Next base: position 6,605,289 of record CP141133.1, read on the forward strand.
TGATGTCTTATCTGTGTTGGTGTGACACCCGGGGTTTAACAACAATATAATAACAATTTATAAAAATAGTCGGGATCCTTGTTTTAAAAACTTTAATTTTTAAAGTGATAAAAAACAAAGCTCCAATAAAAACATGTATTTCAAAATCTCGGGAGTCATACCACCACATAACCACGGATTTAACAGTGAAGTGAAATACCATTTCTACCGAAAATTCGGCAGAATTTCCTTTGTATTTTGGACCATTGCATATGACATGTGCAATACAAAATAACCTGATAAACATAATATAAGACATGACATATAGGAGACTCAGTCTCCATGCCCATCCATCTGAATGAAATACTATTTTCAATAAAAATGTATACTTCAATAGTGGATAAGAAAATCAAATCATGACAAAATACCCCAGGTCCTTCCATACAACCATCACATCCAACATGAATTTATATTCTTACATCCAGGTCACATTGCAATTTATATTAAAGTACAGTCCATAAACAATAACTAAAGCAAAATCTTGAACAAACCTTATAATATCTAAAATGTCTTCAATGCTTCACTGAGAACCGTCATCGCTTTTGCTTACTCTATCAGCGCATCTACCTATTGCAACTCTCTATATCTGAGGCATTGCAAACAAAGCAATGCCTCAGCAAGCTATGCTTGTATAGGTGATTCACATTTGGTAATAAATATGATAAAATCATATGAAACGAAGCATCATAATCATGGTGAAATCTCATAAGATAAATGTATACAAGGCACGTGAAATATCAGCCATCCATAATGGATAAATCAGAAATCATGCGCTAAACAAATCGATATCAAACCTGAGTGTCCTAGCATGCAAGGCATGAAACACATAGATACACATTCTTCACAATAACAAAGTCTGTGTCCACAAAAAATATAATGCATGTCATGATCATGGAATGCTGTGCACAGTCAAACCCTATGAGTATCTCGACTATACTCATGGCAATGGTAATGAGTACTCATTCCAACCCTAGGTCTCTCATGTGTAGCTCGCATCAGTCTATTTTTTGACGAAAGCCTGTTAGTTAAAACTACTGGCCCGCCCTCAAATCGGTACAAGACCCAGCTTACCCCGCTTCACTTGATATAATCCGACCCTGGGTCCCTCACATGCAGCCCGCATCAGTCTATTTTCCGACGGAAGCCTATTAGCCAAAACTACCGGCCCGCCCTCAAATCGGTACAAGACCCGGCTTACCCTGCTTCACCCAATGGTCTAAATCAAGGTCCATGATACAGTGTAATCCATCACATATCAAAATATGAATAATTATGTAATCAAATGTCACAATATAAAACATGAAGTACTAAACGCATTTCAATAAATCACAATAGTGCATAAGACACATGCCTCAAGAATTTTAAATAAGTCATGATCGATAAAATCAAAAGGAAAATCCCGAATGTGATCACCTACTTCAAACGAAGAACCACTCGTCTGTACCCCTCAAGTCTCGATAAGATTCCAGTCTAGCTCAATCGGCTTAATACTTGTACCTGGATACACATCACATCCAGGTTACACTTAGAATCCAATTTATCTAACTTGAACTCTTAATTATACAACATTATACTTTTGTTATTTCAACATGTAGTGTTCACAGTAATCTAATGACTCACAGCTCTGAAATCTCAAGGCGGCTCGCCCTAAATAGCTAATAATTCCAATCACACTCAATCGGCATACGCACAATCATTAAATCATTATTCTTAATTATATCATTGCATATCTCAGAGCTACTAGGCTTAGATCATCCCAATCTCGGGTAATTTATCATTTAAATCAATTAATCAAGTATTATGATATGGATCTCATGCTCAATCGTATCTAATGACGGTTAGCTCAATCCATCAAATGATTAAGACATTAATCTTACCTTGTACAAGTCAATATGAATAACATCCAGTTGTCTCTTTGGTCAGATCGTCCACCGATTGCCTCAATCGTGCCCAATAATCAGATCTCCATGCTGATCTTATTAATGATCCTTACCTGATCGCCCTAGATGACATAATAATTTAGTAATTCTAGTCAATTAATCCAATTAAGAATTCTCAACGGTTCAGATCATCAATTTGGATCCAATTTCATAGCTGGATCTTCGGTTGATTTTAATTGTTGATCCATTTCAGCTAAATCATCTCCATAAATGCTTTAGACCCAACATTCTTGTATAAATTTGTGATCTATCTTTTATGAGGATCACTACGGATTACTTGGATCAGAAAAATAAAGTCAGATCATCATAGATTAAACGATCTGACCTCTGATCAAAGGTCTGGTAAAATTGACTGTCGGATCTTCCCCGATCAACAATTGGGAAGATGTGTATTGTTCCTCACATTGCCAGGATCGCGAGGGTATTCTCAGATCTTCAAGATTCTTTCTGTATTGGTCATAATCAACATTCAAAGTTCAGGGTAAAATAAGGGTCACTGGGTTAACTTAGCTCTCCCAAAATGAGTCAAGAGTGGGTTGACTCATTGAGTCAACCCTGCCCTAACTCGTTAGGACAGAGAAAACAAGGGGAGAGGGGAAAACAGTGGCCGGTGGTGACTGTGGGGGTGTCACCGGCCGATCCTGACCACATGGGGAAGAGCAAGGGGGGGAGAGGGTCCTGGCTTGCCAGCCCTCCCATGGGCTGGCTGAGCTGGTGACAGAAAAAGGAGACAGAGAGGGAGAAGGGGGAAGAGAGAGAGATTGGGAGTCCGACTTGGGTCCCGTGCAACGCTAGAAGAAAACCTAGTTTGGGTTTCCATTGTCGTCATAGAAAGGGAAGGGAACAGGGGGAGAAACCAGGTGGCCAATCCATCCGGTTGCTGCCCAAATCCAACCAAATGGGGGAATCACACACCGGTGAAGGTAGGGTTCCGGGGAGAGGGATTAGTGCGTGGCTGGCTTGCGCGCATGAGTATGCCAGGCTGGCTACTTGAGAAGAAAAGGGAATACTCGATCCAGGTTTCACTCAATGCCGGATGGAGACAGCAAATGGTTGCTCACTGGCAAAAGCCCGATCTGGGTTTTCTGTCAACGCTGGGAAAGATAAAGAAAACGGGAAGAGAGGGGGGGCTTTCTACTCGCCATCGAAGAAGGAAAAGAAGACAGGGGGAAAAACTTGGGTTGCACGGCTGGAAAGCAAACCCGATCTGGGTTTTCCTCAAAGCTGGAGAGGGAGGACCTCAAGGTGCCTGCTTAGGCGGCCCGTTCACATTGGAGAAGGGGAAACTTGCCGGAGGAGGTAGCGCGCACCGGTAATGGCTGTCAGGCCCAGTTGGTTTGAGCCCTACAGAAACGAGAAGAGGCAAGGAGAGATCGGAGGAGGGGAGGGTTTTGGGTTGCTGGGTTTCCTGGCAAACCCACCCTTCCTTGTCTCCCTTTTCAAGCTGTAACACGTTGGGGAATAGACGGTGACATGTGGCGATGCAACTAGCGCGTCACGTGTTAGACCACTGGGGGTGTCAATATCAATTTTGACCCCCCCTCTAAATTAGTAAAATTTTGAGGGTTTTTCCCCACGATCTTTGTTTCGCGCAAAATTAGTGTCATTGTGATCGTATCGACATGTACATTACAAATTTGATATTCTCGAGTCCAAATTTCAAGCCCAAAAAGAAGTCTTTTTTATAAACTTAATTTCCATGGAATTTAGTTTAAATTCCTTATCCCCATTAAAATTATAATTTAAAATCATGAAAAATGACCTAAAATTTTGAGTTTTTACAGTTGGTCAGCTGCCTCTCCTGCCCATTGATGAAGATGAAGGGACCAAAGGCAGAATGGAGGTGGACCCTCTAGTGGTAATACTCTCCTTCGTGAGCTGACCAGTTATGACAATTTAGGACTTATAAAAATGATAGTGACTAAAGGTGACATGGTGTGGGATAATTTGTGATATGACAAGTTACACCTTGTTTTTATTGCCATTGCTTACAAATGAATGTGATGCCATGAGGATGGTGGAATTCACTACAGGAAAGAGAGGTGTACTTGCCACCAACATCACTTGTTAGATGTTTAGTTTGGGTTCCATGTTGCTGAATTACTAAGGGGCAGGAATGAGAGAAAATAGAAAGGATTTTTAATTTGTGCTCAAGAAAGTAAATCCGATTACAGCAAGTAATATCTATAGAAAATGACATAAAAACATGATCCAGATAGAGAGCAACAGAGTAGAAATAACTATAGGCAGCAGAAAATATTGTGGAAGTGGTTTAAAAAATGGGAGAAACCCTTGATTTATCAAATATGAAAAGTGGAGGTGCTAGAAAGAATGAAAGAGACAAAAATTGGACTAGTGTCTGCTGGAATTAAGATGGAGAGAGAATTGAATGAAACAGACACTAAGGAAGAAATATGGGAATCAAGAAATGTGTAAGCAAAAGAGACGGGCACAGATAAAGGGGAAGAAAGGAGGTACCTTTATGATAACACAATTTCCTGGTGATATTGATTATTCTGCCTTGGTACCGCATGGAAGTTATTTGGACACAATATTCAAGATTTGGAATGAGAAGAAGAGAAACAGTGCGAAAGAGATCCAGATGAAAATTTTTAAGCTTGTTTCTGACAATTAAATTACCATACCATACTGAGGCTGGCAAAAGTCCAAGATTCATAAGTACTGGAAACTATAAATAGATTATGTTTTTGTAACTGTTGTTATAGAAAATTGTACTGGAAATGGTTTCTCAAAATATCCATGTTGAAATGTGGCAAGTGTTCAGAATGGAGACATCCTTGTTGCTTTCTGTCTCTTGCCAATATTTGGGGCAGAATTGACCAAGCTTGCTGTTCTTTTTTGTATCACAAAGGAAGCAGAAATTGCCTGGCAAACAGTTGTTCAGTCTGATCTTCCCTTTTAGCTTGGCAATTAGCCTTCTATTTGCACTTCTAGGAGTACATTGAAAGGAAAATGACTTGCTTCCCAGAATCTCTCTGAACTCTCAAATAACTGAATGAAGTCTCAAGAGGGACTTACAGACCCAAGTCTCTTCAATGTCCAATTAATCGAATGCTACAAGTAATTGAATGAAGTCTCCAAGAGCTCATAGATGAGTTCTTTGCCAAGAGATGGCGATGGATGATCTGCCATCCTATTCTATGTCAGCACTGTGTCTTCTCCTGAAGGCATTCAACTTGACACAGTCATGTAATTTCTGGATACTAAATTTAGAATGCCCAAATCAATGTACTTTTATTAGCTATTTGAGCCTTGCTGGAAAGGTGGAGCGTCTTCAGTATCCTATCCATGTGTATTGAGAAAACCCATTGTTGCTTTCACCAACAAAGTGTTGGGTCTTGGCCACACACAGAGATGCTTGTGTGAGAGGGTAGGTTGCACATGAGTGTGTGAGTGTATGGGCCCATATTATTCATTTTCTTAGAACCATTCCATATCCTAGAATGGACTGAATTGTAACTGTTATATTTAGAGATTTAGCAAAGGACTCAGTGAGTTTGCAGATTACTTTCTCCTTCTACTGTTTTCAAAATTTCTTGCCACAAACGATTCTGATATTTTTCATTCTAGATAAATATTGGTGCTACATATGAGCATATTTTTCTCACTCAGATGGCAAGATGTTTACAATACTCAACTCCAAGTTAAGGGTATCTCAGTTGTTTGAACTCTTCCTTGATGTGAAGATTGAATTCTCAAATTATTTTGGCAAATCCATGGAATAAATCCATAGAAAGTGTGCTTCCTTAAACTTTATAATTTATCTTGCCCTCTGCTGTGAATCTGTGGTTACATTGTTTCATTTAATGCTTGACTTGATTACTGTTATGTGTATCAGGCATAAGTTTGCACAATTTCCCAGAGGGAATGGCAGAGTTCCTTGGATCAATTAAGGTGCTCTTAAATCATTTCATAGTTTATAGTTCTGCATGAATTAATTTGTCTTTAAATCTCGGAGCCTCCCTTATATTTGCTGATGAAAGTAAGATACATTCATATGATGACTTATGCCTGCCTTGTCCTTCTTCTTCTTTTCTTTTTGGTCCCTTTTTAACTTCCAAAAAGAGACTATCAGCTGACGATTCATGTTTGGTTAAGTCCTTTTCAAGTAAATGTTGACCCAGCCCACTGGACCATGGAAATTACTGGGATATTATCAATAATATGCATGTAGTCTTAAAATAAACCATATGAATATCATCGTTGTCTACCATAATATTAACCCTTTTGTACAAATGCTTATCTCTATTTTGCTTGTGGTATTGTTTTTTAATCAAAACTATGAAAGCCTTACAGACGAGAAGAGTGGCTGGAAGTTAGTTACTCAATTACATGACAAAATGAGGCTGTATATGTGATTACCTGCGTTATATGATTCAACTTGTCACTATACTTGCTTGAATTTTTTATTTCCAAAAGATCTCTGTTGTTTGCTGATTGCATCTATTTTACTTACTAATATTTCACATGGTGTTCTGACCTCTAAGAATGAACAGGGGTTGGTGTATGACGGGAACACCCAACCCTATGGCCCTTAGGAATCTTTCCTATCTTAGATATTTGATTAGAATATAAGTTCTTACCCTTTACATTGCAAGACCATGATATTAGTTAATCATATAAGCAAGGCTTGCTTCTTCATCAAGGATCTGCCTTGTGGATGATAGTTAATTTGATATTCTATTAGGATACTAAGTTTACGGCACCCACCTCATAAGATTCTTTTGCCTTCTACATCAGTTCCATATCTAATACAAATTGATTATTTACATGATCTCTAGATTTTAAACATTGTCGACTTAGAATTGTTTCATCAGCACTAGTTAAATTCTAGTCAGATGATGATATAGTGATTGGCTACCCTACATTTTAATGTTCTTGCTTTCATTGATTTGTTAATACATGCTCATGCAGCTTGTAAATTTTCTTTGTTTTAGGGTCTTTGAGTTGGTCTCAGTTTGAGTGAAGTAGATTTTATACTTAGCCAGATTAGAATTGTTACACCCATCACCAGTTAAATTCTATTGCCATGAGCTTCGGATGATGATATAGTGATTGGCTACTCAATTATACATTTTAACAATCTTTTGATTAATTATGCTGACACATGCTCATGCCGCTTGTAACTTTTACTTGTTTTGGGGTCTTCAGGTTGGTCTGAGTTGGGAATTTGCTATTGCCTTGCATATCCCAGAGGCATATATTCATCTAATGTTCTTTAAGAACCACTTCCAGGTGCTAGTCAATGATGTGCCACAACATTTACTGACAACTGAGTTGTCCTGTGTTATACTTATCCACAGTCTTGGTATCTCTATGAAGGCTAAGCTCCTTAAAGGGGCAGCCCCGGCGCACGAAGCTCTCGCCTATAAGGGGTCTGGGGAAGGGGCGGACCACAAGGGCCTATAGTAGGCAGCCTTACCTAGCATTTTGCAAAAGGCTGATTCCACGCCTTGAACCCGGGACCTCAAGGTCACATGACGACAACTTTTACCGTTGCGCCAAGGCTCTCCTTTTAAGACTAAGCTTAAAAGGGCAGCCCTGGTGCATGAAGCTCCCGCCTATGGGGGGTCCAGGGAAGGGGCGGACCACAAGGGCCTATAGTAGGCAGCCTTACCTTGCATTTTGCAAGAGGCTGATTCCACGCCTTGAACCTGTGACCTCAAGGTCGCATGACGACAACTTTTACCGTTGCTCCAAGGCTCCCCTTCTGTGAGAAATTATATGATGCTCGACGAGTGGGCCCAAGATGGTTGGTGATCCTCACCTTTCATCTTCTGGGCCCTGTCTTAGCAGGTGATGCCCCAAAAATCTCATCTACTGGGTGACTCTAGCTTTGTTTATTTGAGCTGTGAAATGGGCAAACTCTGAGCATCATTGGCTGAAAATAGACCTTTCATGGGACTCTTGTTTTAAATATGAAAAACTGCTTAATTTGTTTCGTGCAATCCATGAAAAGAAGAGTTACAATTCTCTATTCATTAAAGACCGTTCTGTTTCACTTTTCCATTTAATGAATCATGTGGCTGGAAAAAAAAGGGTTTCTCAGTTTTATATCAGTTAATCACTGTGCTCCTTCTAATTTCTTTATCCTTTTCAATCAGAATCTTTTAATGAAAAAAAAAGGCAAACCAGGAAAAAAAATATTGTTTCTCAGATGACGTGTTTCAGGTTGTTTGGTTTTACTTAGTTGATGTCTCAGAAGACATTTCAGGTTGTTTGACCAGGCAATTCTAATTTTGCTTTGTCCTTGAGAAAGGCTGTACAGATAAATTTCTTCTTGCCTCAAAATTGTCAACATAATGTTTCCTGTACTGAATTTGGGTGCCACACAATATTAGCATCTTGCAGATGCTTACTGATGTGATCTCTTTTTCTGCTGTAAGTTCTGGTGGGATTCATAGTCAAATTGTTGATGTTTAAGTTCTGGTGGGATTCTCTACTAGTTCATAATTTCTTGTGAAATTTATCAAGAATGTGATTGTTTCCGGATTAGTACATTTCTTTCAGTGCTTTATTGCTAACTTATGGAAGCTTCCTCTGAATCTGTCAGTAGTTTTTGGTGGAAGAATCTATCATTACTTAAGAAGGGGAGCCTTGGTGTAATGGTAGAGTTGTCTCTGTGTGATATTGAGGTCACGGGTTCAAGGCGTGGAAACAGCATTTTGCATAAATGCAAGGTAAGGCTGTGTACTGTGGATCCTTGTGGTCTGCCCCTTCCCCGGACCCACATATGTGGGAGCTTCGTGCACAGGCTGCCCTTTAATTTATCATTACTTACCCTCCTATTTCTCAAATGATGAATGATTATTATATAAAAATGAAAGATTCTCTTCGTTACGATTTATAACTTTCTGAAGGTTTCCTTTGCATGGTGTTGCAGTACCACTTCCTGTCTATTTCGTTGTTAGTTATTTTGGTGAATATTAAGGATTTGTTAGTTAAGGTAAGAAATACTCATTCCATTCACTGTGATTCCTTGTTTGGTTTAGCGATGGTTATTTATTTTAGCTGATTAGACAAGTGCGAGAGTTGTTGTCATGTGACCTTGAGGTCACGGGTTCAAGGCATGGAAATAGCCTCTTGCAAAATGCAAGGTAAGGCTGCGTACTATTGACCCTTGTGGTCCGCCCCTTCCCCGGACCCTGCATACGTGGGAGCTTCGTGCAGCGGGGCTGCCCTTTTAGACAAGTGCTAGAGTATTTTCTTTGTCAAACTGAATCTGAAGCAAAAGAAAATAAAACAACTGTGTATCTCACTCTCTTTAAGGAAGCATATGGTATTAATTTTAAATTGTCATTATGTCTGAAAGGCTTTTAAACTTGCAACACGTGCTGGTTTTGTTGAGCCCCTAGATGTGATTATTGTAGTTATGCGATTGCTTGTTTTCCTCAGTTTTCCTTAAAAGGCTTTTTTCATCCTATACTAGTGTCTATTACATGTTGTACCTATAAATTCTGATGCCAGACATCTCCCGTCACCTTGAACATTATTTTTCTTGCTCTTTTTGAGAGAAAATACTCTTAGCTTGTTAATGCTACTAAAATATTCATGATGGATGTACTAAAAAGTTATACACTCTTTTTCAGTGGTCAAACATTATGCATGTGAATGCTGCTGGATTTTTTGCAACTGAGACTTGGATTTGGAGCTTCCTAGTGGCTGTGAGAGTCACTTTTATAAGCCAATTGAGTTGGAACAGTTCTCCATTGACTAGGCTGTGTTTTCATTGACTTGCCACATTCTTCAGTTTCTGCTTGACTTTGTTTGGCCAAAGCCATGTTTAGTTCCTTGAGTCATTGATTGGCCAGGCAAGTTTAGAGATTTAAATGGAATTGTAATGGTAATGATGGACCACGTGTCACTCTTCCTAAAAGAACAAAATCTTCTTCCATTCTAGTTGCAGAATTTGCACCATAATTGATAGAGCAAATATGTTTTAAGGCATTTAACTGTTTCACAGAGGTGGCATCTCTAATAGTTAACTGCTTATAGATATTTTAGTTTTATAATCTATTGCTGTAGCTAGAGTGGGATTCACTTCTCCATGGTTGTTGCTGCAGATGTTTACATTTTCTAATATAGAATTTTTCTTCTTCTGTAGCTTACATGTTCCCAAGCAGTTTTAGCCCTGAAATTCTTGAGGGCCTACCTGGAGCAGGTTTCCTTGACTATCCATTTCAAGCTGATTTTTCTTGAACAGGCTAAGCTTAAATTATTTGCTTGACTTCCTCTTATAGACATCTTTTCCATGCAGTTGGAGGAGTAATGGCTTTCCTCACCTTGCTGAAATGCTACCACTAATATTTGATTATGTAGGCCAGAACAAGCTGTCAAGGTCGTTTTCCGAGGCATGACTTTCATGTCGAAAAGTAATTCATAAAATATAAAGTATCTTAAACTTCTTTAAGTAACTAGTTTCAGGATATCTTTGTTTTAGAATATCAAAAGCTATCCTGGTTTAGGCAAAAACGTCCTTGGTGCTGTTAAACACATTTTCATGTTCACAGCAAATATCTGTTTAAAATACTACAACTTGGAAAAGTGGGGTTTGTCAAAGTATGTTCTTTCAACATACTTGGTGTCAGCCTTTGCTTGATCCGTTATTCTAAGCTACTTCCTTGACAAGATGAGCCTATTATTTGGTATGTGCTATCGATTTTTTAAAAGTGAAAGAATTGTCGGATGGTTGAGTCATTTAAAAAAAATAATTAAATAGATTAGAATCATCGTCATTATCAAAGCTTTATTCTGATTAGGGGTCGGATATGTTAGGAAACTCTCTCAAAATTAGTTACTAGTTTCTAGGGATTAGTTTTGATCTTATCTTAGTTTGTTTCCATCAATAATGGAGATTAGGATCAGATTTGAATATGAAAATCTCCTTTCCTTTTATTCCTAGTTTGACCCTTATGTTAGGGGATTTCCTTTAGCCTAATCTGTGGGATTCAATGGCAGGTCTTTTGCCATGCTTCCCTATATATATTAGTGTAATTTTTGCACTAAGAGATAGAGAAGAATACATTTCTTTTTCTTCTAAACTTTCACTTTTCTTACCACTTCTATTCATGTCCTTTTCAACCTTCCCCTTGTCCTTTTAAAGCCTTCGACTTGGATTGACTCACTCCTAACTAGTGCTCTTTTCGGTCTTTGTTGAACATGTTCAAATCATCAAAGTCCACCCTCTCTCATTTGTTACCTATTAGTGTTACTCCTAAGTTTTCTCTAATGTTTTCATTTCTAATTCTATCCTTTTTTGTCTTGCCACTCATCCATCTCAACATCTTCATTTTGGCTATGCATATCCTGTGTATATGTTGTTCCTTAATTGCCTAACACTCTGATTCATAGAGCATGGTTGGCCTTATGGCCATCCTATGGAATTTCCTTTTAGTTTGAGTGGCACCTACTGAACACACAAAACTCTAGAGGCACATCTTCATTTGTTCCAAACCACTTGGATTCTCTTGTTAACTTTCTTCTCAATCTTTCCGCTCTCATGAATTTTCGATCCTAAGTATTGAAAGTGGTCTTTTTAGGTGACTTCTTGGTTATTAATCTTTACTAGTGTTGCAATCCCATCCTTCTCCTTGCTAAAATTACATTCCTTACATTCGATATTAGTTTGGATAATTTTAAATCTTTTAGACTGTAGCATCTCTCCACAACTCTAGCTTTGTGTTTACGCTCTCCATTGTCTTATCACTCAAAACTATATCATCTGTAAATAACATGCATCGTGTAATCTCCTTGTGCAACGGTTTTGTTGACTTATCTATAACCATGTGAAAAGGTATGGGTTCAATGCCCATCCTTGGTGCAATCCTATAATGGTAGGGAAATATTTGGTCTCTTTGCATGGTCCTAACATATATTGCTGCTCCCTCATATATATCTTTAGTTTTGTCAATATACCCCGTGAAACCCTTTTCTTGCCCAACACCTACTATATTAACTTTCTAGGGATCTTATCATAAGCTTTTTTTAAGTCAGTAAAGACTATATGGAGATCCTTCCACCTCTCCCTATATTTCCCCATCAATTGTCTAAGTAGGAAAAGCGTCCATGCTAGACCTCTTAGGCATGAAACTAAACTGGTTTTCTGATACACTCATCCCATGTCGTAGCCTCTTCTCAATCACTCTTTTCCAAGGTTTTATGGTGCGATTATAAGTTTGATCCTGCAATGATTAGTGCAACTTTACACATCTCCTTTATTCTTATAGATTAGTATGAAGCTCTTAATATTCTTATAGAAGGCTTCTCGTTATCTTAGTTAGAAAATGATGCTAAAATCCATGTCTCGAGATATCTTTCTTAAACTTTCTAGCTGGCTAATCTTTTGCATTTTGCTTTCTCTTTCACTAACAACTTCTTATACAATTTTGGCAGCCTATATATTTTAGAGAACGGCTTGCCAGGGGAGATGAGCTTGTAGTTATCCAATTGGGTTGGTGGGCCTTTTCCAAAAGAACCATTACAGATTCTTGTATATTACTATCAGCATCAATATCAGCTGTGATTGTTTACAAAAGAAACAGCAGTAATTATCAATAAGAGCAAGCAGGCGGTAAGTTCTTCACAATTCTTGATGCTCAACCATTGAGATTCTTTTGAATCCCTCCGAGACCTCTGTAACTGAAAATCTAATGGCCTGGTCTGCAAAACAAATAAAAGATTCGCTTTTAATGAAAAAAAGAGTAACTGTGTGGCTGTTATTGGTTTAATTGAAGTATTATCCTACAATCATAGGAGAAGGCCCGTTATGCACTGTGTTTCTGTATTTGATGTCAGCAAACCACTTTGTTTTAAATGACTTCTCTGGTTTTAAATGATTTCTCTGTGAGGAGCTAGCTCTTGCGATGATTTTGTTGTTTCTTTTAGCCATTTAACGATTTGCCTTCACAGGTTACCCCAGTAAATGATATCTGTATTTGTCTAGCGTCAAAGAGTAGCACTCACTTCATTGTCACATCTCCGCTCTTGGCAGCTTGTCACTGATTGTAACAGTATAACGGCTAAAGAGAACAATGCATAGCATGGTGAGGAGTGACGTTAATAGCACTACAAGATATTAATTCCCATTCCAGTTACAAGATGCCTGAAAATAATAGGTGGAGTTGATTTGTAAGGCTTTCTAACAATGACAGAACAGCACCACAGGCCTATTTCCTGAACTTAAAGCATTTAAAGGGTCCTTGGAAAAAGTACTTGTATGAGTTCTTGGTATTACTAGATTTCTGTCTCATCATATACAAGTCATACGTAGTATGTGGAATTGGCCCGGGTGTGTTGGCAAATGGTAGTCTAGTGGGGAGCTGATACAATATTATTTTGACAGCAACCTCTCTCTCTCTCTCTCTCTCTCTCTCTCTCTCTCTCTCTCTCTCTCTCTCACACACACACACACACACACACACACACAAGATTAGTAATTTATTGAGCTGGTTGATATTACAGTCGAAGGGGAGCCTTGGCGCAAAGGTAAAAGTTGTTGTCATGTGACCTTGAGGTCATGGGTTCAAGGCGTGGAATCAGCCTCTTGCAAAAATGCAAGGTAAAGCTACTTACTTTAGGCCATTGTGGCCCGCCCCTTTCCTAGACCCTGCATAGGCGGGAGCTTCGTGCACCGGGCTACCCTTTTTGTTGATATTACAGTCGGCCAAATTTTAAGGCCGTAGGGACCCCAAAAAGGCGGATCTAAATTGCCTAATTCATTGGTCAAGCATGATCATATGCATATATAGGCAAAGGGAATTCCAATCCAATTTTCTTATGAACCCATAAATTGGAATTGGATTGGGTTCATTGAGTTGCTAGCACTGAATAAACTGTTCCATGCAAAAACTAACTGGACCCTTGCTATTGCATGCCTAGAAACAGGGATAAAGTATGACCAGTCTGAGTAACTGCCAGGAAAAATGTTATCCCATGCTAAGCCAATAAATGGGTAAGCGCATGCATGGATAATATTCCAGTGCCACACAGCCCAAATACGAGAGAGACATTAGAACCTAGAGAATTAGTATAGGCAATAATCAAATCTACGGTCCACCGTATGAATTTGTGTGGTCTATAATTTCACCTTTGATCATCTGAAGTTTCTCGGAGTTGATGAAATATCATCCCTGTGGGAATCCATCATTTATAGAAGAAATTTACTTTATCCAAGTGTTTGGCATGCAATCCCACTATTTCAAACCAGACATCCATGAGAAACTCCATAAATCTCACTAACTCCAAGATGCAATACTCTACATTTAAGTTTTTTAGATTTTCATTGAAGAAGGGAATTTGATTCTTGCACTTCCAAAGAGGTGGTTCAACGGGTATGAATGCATCTCACAGACATGTCATGTGTCAGATATAAATCTCCACAGATAAGGTGCCATGGGTAGTACATTTAGAAAAAAGAAGTTTTGGCTGATTCCTTTGACGTTGAACGAGAGTGCACCCTGGTTGGTATGTATGGGGTGATGGAGCACCCCTTTCCATAAAGCAACTGGAAAGGAAGGGAAAGGAAAGTGTTTAATCAACCATCTGCGGAAGAAGCAAAGGCTCTTTGTCAAACATTGTCGGAAAGGCCAATTTGTGGGTTACATTTATACCAGCTTTAGACCCTTGTAGTCTGCCCCTTCCTTGGACTCTTGCATATGCGTGAGCTTTGTGCACCGGTCTGCCCTTTTATTTACACCAACTACTTATGAATTAGACCCTTAAAAGCTAAGAAAAGCTACCGATAATGAGAACCATGTGAACGCTTTCCTACTAATAATCCTTTAATTTCTGTGCATGAAAAGAACAAGCAAAGCCCTTGTCCAGTATGAGAGGATGGGGAAACAGGTTTCAATCTACTTTTGAAACATTCCTAACCATTTGATATGTGCAGTTTTGGGCTGAGGCCTCCCATGATGGTTGCCATTTCTAGGACTGTCAGGATCACCATAAATGGCGGACTAAACACTTGGTGGTGCATCCTAGATATAGAGCGAACCCTATAAAAGAAATATTTGCTCTTTTGTTTTGTTTTATTTTCTTTTGCCAAATTGGGCAGATTTTTATCTGAGCGTTCGATGGCATTGATTCCCAAGATTCACCATTAGAAGGCGAATCGATAGCTAGTGCTAGCATTGCAATACCTGCATTTGCATGTCTATTTTTGGGTGACAAAGCTTCAAGCTTTTACTAACCCGTATAAAGTTAGAGATGTAAACCTTTCTTATACGTTTACAGTAAATCAAATGTATAATCGGAAGCAAAGTTAAAGGATTGGGAGCTTACCTCCAGGCATTAGCAGTAAATTTGAAGTAGGGAGATCTTTTGATTCTGTGCAGTGTCCACTGATGGAGAACAGAGTTAGTTCATTGCAAGAATAAGGCACCCCTTTATTTATCAACGTTCGTTATAGTTAATGGCAGTCATCCTTGAAGGATAACTGCCATGAGGAGTTACCACAGTTGCCAGAAGGTTTAATTTAGATTTTTGAAAGTTAAAATGTTATGGAACACATTGATTCTAACAAGGGGTGGACTACAAGGGCCTATAGTAGGCAGCCTTACCTTGTATTTTGCAAGAAGCTGATTCCATGCCTTGAACCCGTGACTTCAAGGTCACATGACGACAACCTTTACCGTTGCACAAGGCTCCCCTTCATGAAAATCATATCAGAAATACAGTCAAATTAAATGTAAATTTATCAAACTAGAGACTCAAAGATGACTTCACACAAAATTCATCAAATGATGGCTAGGAAAATAACTTGTATACCGCAGGTCACTCGATAGCCTGAAGAGTTTAATAAAAAAAAGGGCAACCTTGATGCACGAAACTCCTGCCTATGCAGGGTCTGGGGAAGGGGCAGACCACAAAGGCGTATAGTAGGCAGCCTTACCTTGCATTTTACAAGAGGCTGATTCCACACTTTGAACCTGTGACCTTAAGGTCACATAACGACAACTTTTATTGTTGCACCAAGGCTCCCATTCATTTTGCAAGAGTTTAGTGTACTACTCAAATAAGCAATTATCCACCTAGACATGCAGCAACCAAAGACCTTGAGTAAGATTTTCACGTAGTAATTGAGAAATTTCACCATCAGTGGGGGCAAGAGAAAGTAAGATCCTTGCTCTTTAATCCTCTAAGTGCGTTCTGGTGCCTTTTCCTTCCTGAGTGTATCATTGCACATGCCCGTTTTAATTTGGTATCCTATGTAAGATATACTTGAAGAGCTTATTTATGAGTGGGGAAGCTAGGAATCCTTCAAATGGTACTCCAATTAGTTGAGCTAGGACTACATCAGATAAAGTATACGAGCAGGTTGTACTTGGATGCATGGGCTGGAGATTTTCTTTATTATGAAGGTGAAAATTTTGTTGAGAACTATAAATGCTTTTGAAGGCTAAACATATTGTATATTGAAGACTAAAGTCATGTTGTGGAATAGCTTTTGGTCAAGATTGGTTATTATCATCGGCCATACATTCAACAAAGATGTGGAAACAGAATATAATGAAAGGGGGGGGAAAGCTCCTTCAGCCATAAAAGAAAATTAGTGCGTATTTGGTAGGCAGGATATGGATGGAAATTGATTTCCATGGTAAAAAAGAAGAAGAAGAAAAATCTATATGAAAGTGTTCTATGATTTGAAATTAAGCCAAAGGCCAATTTTTTTTAGCATCTTTCAATTCAAGTTGTAAGACAGTTTCTATTGTGTATTTGGTTTCTCATGGAAATTTCATGCATTTCCTGCGAACCAGTTATGACATTCAATATATGCACAAGGAGATTCATTTGGGGAGACTAAGACTGGAGTAGAATTTAATAATTACATCCGTGATTATAGAGTTATATGTGATGATGGTTTCTAGTTAAGATAGATAAATAGATAGATAGAGACACAACACAAAGAGGAGAGAAAGGGGGCAGGCTATTTGGTACATTTTGGGGCACAGATGAGTACCATCTCCCTCTCTCTCTCTCTCTCTCTCTCTCTCTCTCTCTCTCTCTCTCTCTCTCTCTCTCTCTCTCTCTCTCTCTCTCTCTCTCTCTCTCATATTGTTAGCCTCTCGTCACTTTTTTGAGTGATCTAATCTTTTATCGCATTGTTGCCCCTTGAGATGGAAAAGCACTAAAAATATCATCCTTAGGGGACCTCCAAATTGTCCTTTTGTGGTTGGAAAATGGACAGGAAAAACATAAAAACTCTCTCCTTAATACACCATCTAGTTTTCAACTAAAAAAAGTCCAAGAGATTTGAAATTAAAGAGAAATTATAGAAATATAATCACTTCCTTTTCTAAAGGTTAGAGACTAGTGAGGCAACCAAGGTGTGGCTGGGAGAGAGAGAGAGAGAGAGATTTGAAATGGTTATCTTTTGAGAAGAAACTACAAAAATATAAGCATTTCCTTTTCTAGGAAGTGAGAGAATTGGAAGGGTTAGAGGCAATTCAGAGGCATGGCAGAAAGCTAGGGTTAATCAAAGAGGTTGTGTGTGTGGATATGAGAGAGACTTGATTTTATGTATTGAAATATGACCTACGCCTGTATCCTTTAGTGTTGGCGAGGACTCGGTTTTATGTATGGTATAAATACATATACATAAATATATTGAAAAATAATATTCTTCCAGAGTTGATATTCTCACACCCCTTGTACTAATGCCACACCTTTTTTGGAGGTTTATCGTACTTTTATCTAGGAGGCATACTTTCATGATAATCTCAACGTTCATCTTAGCTGTTTTTTAGTAAATGAGGTTTAATCCAAAAATCACATATATTAGATAATTGTAACACTGCTTTTTTGAGTTCTAAAATTAATAATAGAAAAATTAATGATATTAAAAACAGATAAAAAGAGTTCGATATTGGGATCCTTTACAATTCGTGAGTTTTTAGGCATAACACATTTATAACAAGATACTTAAGATAAACGGTTTAATTACTCAAAAAAGTAAACCACATACATTTTCACCATAAAACTCCAAAAAAGGTCCTGCATTAGTACAAAAGGAGTATGGGAATATCAGACCCCTATTCTTAACCCGTGAGTTCCCTTTACATGAAAGACAGACTTGTAAAGACAGACGAAAAGGGGTGGAAATGGTAGGAAAGAGGGAAAGGCCGGGGTTAATGTCATTTACCTTGTAAATTGCCCCTAAGCTTTTGGAGGGATGAGGAATGGGTAGGTGCTGGCTTCATTTAAAAGTTGTGGTCACTCTCTGGCTTACCAACCTTGTAGTCAGGAATTGGCTGCTTCCGGAAATCGCTGTCCAACTAATTAACAACAATGCTGATATTGACTTATTTTCCTGCCTCTTCAAAACACAATACTTATAAGAAAATTGATTCAATATTTTGATGATGGCACTTATGATCACCTCGATAGACAAATTTTCTGTTTTGGGTAATGAATAACCAGAGAAGATCAAATATGGGACTACAAGCATTATCTTGTATTTACAATAATGAAAGTAAAAGATGACAAATCTTCAATGCGAAAGTACACGCCACTTCTTGTTAGGATCGAATGATTGATGTGCTATTTAGGGAGTAGGGTAGGATCCAACTAAAAGTCAGCTACGATGTACGAAGCTCTGGCCTATGCAGAATTTGGTGAAGAGGCAGACCATAAGAGTCTATAGAACATAGCCTTATCTTGTATTTTTGCAAGAAACTGTTTCCAACTCAATTGCATAAAGTGCCCCGTTCTGAAAAATGTGAGACCTACTATGCTGTCCTATAAATCCAATCTCAGATCAGATGGGGAACATCGGGCCGGTGACAAGCCTCTGATCGTGTATGGGGCCCTTTAATGAGCAGGTTCAACAGATCATCCAAGCTCTACTCTCACGTTAGTTTCACGTTAGAGTAATGCCTAGCACGACTAGTGTTAGCCATCATTTATGGGCTGTGCATTGAAACCAAGCATATCAGCTATGACATGGTACTACAGTAGGTATGGGCTTTATGGACTTTATTCCATCTGTCTGAAGTAAGAAAAGGAGAGCAAATGTTATACCGTGGCTCTGATTGAAAGGAAGGTCAGTGGACGGTAGCCTTCATTATTACGGTTAGTAAGGTAAAAGGACCAGAGATGGGAAGATATCCTTCATTCCTTCTTTTATAGCAGTCTACGAGATCTTTTACCTTTCTTACTAGGCTGGTAACTTTCCATACCACAAAATTCAACCTTGGGGGATTCTCCAACCTTTCATCCTTTCTATGCGCTGCATGTGTACCAATCAGTAAGCTGGTTGTATTTTCCAAAAGATGGTAGTACACTCGGTTGCAGCTTAAAAAGCTTTGAAATGGAGATGTTTAGTCCACGCGGGTCCATCTTTTTGGTGGTATGAACTGTTCATCTGAGCCCCAAAAGTAATCTCTATCGGGCAATGTAAAGTGGATGGCAAAAAAAAGTTTGGAATTAGGTTTAACAGTAATCTTGATCTATCGGAGACTCATACTCAAGAGGCCAGGAGGATGTAGGAGACTTATTGATCTTTGTCTATCTAAGATGTGATTCAGTGGATGAATGGTTTGGATCTCCAAACACTTGGTCCACAAATGTATCTTTGACATGCATGTAAATCCTTGAGATTACATGTTCACACACTATGTTATTGGCCAAAATTATGGTGGGGTTGCCGGTTCAGTAGTTCAAAGTCTGTCAAGGGCAGAATTTTTTTGACCCAAAACGTATTCGGCTAGAATTCCGTGATCTGGAGTCAGTTAGGGTTGGGTAGGGTAGGGGGTCAAGGGTAGAGCAGGCCAGAAATCTGCCTGACTGATCCACCCATTGTCCTGATGAATGGACTAGAACTGGGATGGATTTAGTAGGTAGCAAAAATGTAAGGATGACGAACCGTAGATATTAAATTGGGTTTTTTGCAAAATTGGTATTACTTTTTGACATTTTTGCAAGAAAATCCAACTTTTCACCATTTGGCAAATTTGCCATTAATTCCATTGCTATGAAATTCAGATGACATGGGCCTCCCTTATTCCCAACTCCTGAAACCAGTTCTTTGATGAATAGACAGCCGCTAGTTTTGTTCCCACTGAATATTATGTCCAAGTGACTTGTGTTGATCCTTTCTCTACTTTGATTAAGACTACCAACAATCTTTACTAGTAAACCCTCCGTAAAGTGCGGTATATATTGTGGGTGCTGATCTACATCTTAAGATAATCCAATCACAATGAGACAGATCCAATGTCCTAGCGGTGGCCCACCAGATCAACAAAGCCATCATCAGTAAGATTTTGAGAAGGGAAAAGATATCTACTAGCTGATGGTTTATGTTGAATTAGAATAAGAAATCATTAATCAGAAAGTGAAAATCAAAGGGAGGAGCGTTGACTGAGGGCCCTAAATTTGATCACCTTTTTGAAAATTAGTCCCCAAGATCTCATCTGTGCATGTCATTTTATGAAGAGGCCGAATGGGAAAGTCTTGTCGCAATCCAGATAGTAGCACCTCCCGACATTGGAAATCTACTTGTTGACCATGCCATGAACTTGTTGGCCATCAAGATCCACATTTGGTACCACATAAAGGGATCATATCCCTTCCGCAAAGATATTGTCCAGCAAAAATCAATGGTTTACATTTGCTGCTGATATCTACATTAACAAGGCAAAATCAGAGCAGTAGGATGGACTTTCTACCCGATCAGATTAACGGATTCTATTGTGCCTACTTTAATCTTGTTGGTATGCTTTCCTTTTGCCCTTTGTTCTTTATTGAACATCTTACACATAGCCGATGGCTTTTGAGGACTATGATAAGCATCAATAAAGTGCAAAAGTAAGGGAGGAGCGTTGATTGAGGTCCCAGTGTCTAAAATCTTTCTTTAGTTTGTTGTGGACATGCATGTTATCATATGAAAGGGCAAGAACAATACTTTCGTTTAGATAAAAGTTAGTCTTGTATCTATCGCCCTTCCACTTTTGAAGATGAAAACTTGAATGAATGTCTAGGGATGCTTGTTAAAGCTCTCTCTCTCTCTCTCTCTCTCTCTATCTCTCTCTCTCTCTCTCTCTCTCTCTCTATCTCTCTCTGTTGATCTGGATTTTGTGTTGAATTAGAACAAAAATAAGCCGGCTTTTGCTAATGGAAATGAGACAATTCCGGCACGTAAAAGGTGGCTTTTGTTGTTCATGAAGGTACGTCCAGAAGCAAGAAAAGTAGCACTTAGTCTCTTGCCTTCCTCACTCATTCATATCTTGTCATCCTTTTTGCTAATCTTTTTACACTTATGTGCTAAATGGAATTTATTCTTCTTATCTGGAGACTCATGAATCTAAAATCTACAGAGAGATTATAATTTAGTAATTTATTTAATAAAGTTATGCAATTAACTGGAGAAAACATTGTGAATAACAGCCTTAACTTATTTATTAATTTGTTCATTTTCTATTTATATAACATCTTTATCATCCTTTAGAAGAGTATACTGATAGATTTTGATGTTCTATTCAATCACCCATCATTTAGATGGATTGAACGGTCATAATGCGTCATGGCATTATCGACCATTTCACCCATATTTTCCATGCAAAGAATACAAGCATCCATCACATAAAAAGTAACAGGTGTGTCTGTGAGAGAGAGAGAGAGAGAGAGAGAGAGGGATAGGGAGTTTTGGGTTTAAAAAGTTGTTAACCAAATTGAAACTGGACATAGTACGTCCTCCTTAAAGTTAGGAGGGTAAGGCCTTGCTTTATATAGAGTAATAGTATAGATAAATAAAAGCGTCACAATATCTCTGCAATGATTATTCGATAAATGGAAACCATTTCTCACTTTGAATTCACTTTTGTTAAGGCTGTTGGGTCGTGTGTCTTGTATTCACTTTCATTTGGGTGTTTCGCTCAACACTCATGTAGAAAGACCTTGATTCCATTGCTAGTCACTGATTTGATCTTCTGTTAGACATAGAATCATGCCCAAGAACGTCAAACTTAGCTTTTGCTCGGACCTAGAAAAAGCCTAGAAACTGCACTTTTTCATGCACAACCTTTCCTTTTTATTTTTCTCCTTTTTTCACCCCATTGTTCATTATGCTCTTGCTTCTTGCCCTTCAAGCCTGTCTATATTCTCCAACAAACAGACCCAATATCTGCAACTTGGAGAATCTCAAAACGCCCAAAGCTTTCTAGCTTTAACAAAAATAGGATCAAACCAAAGCATATAGGCGTGGAAGATAATGGGAAAGTGATCTCTAGGTATTTTCTTTTCCTTTTCTTTGTAAAAGGTGGCCTGTGTCTCGTTAACTGCTTTTGTTTTCCTCTTTTCCTTTTTCATGGTTGGATTCTCTCTAATAATGGTATCGTTTCAAATCACAGTCATGAGATTCACGATTAATTGTACCTGATATTTTAGGCTGTTAGCTAGTCTCAACGGTCCATATTTAGCTTTTTTATAATCCTTTTATGGCTTGACATGCAATGAGTCAATGCAAATTATGTTATAATATGGTAAGATGCATGCCTGGATTACAGAATTGGGTCCCAGTTCCTATTTAGTCCATCACTGCATAGGGCCCATCTTGGATCTTGCAGCTCCCCAAAACCCACATCAATTGATGGCCCTTAATTTTTGGGGTTTGAATAGTGTGAGTCAGGCTATGGTTTCTATAGTCAGAAACATTATCACGTGTGTATGGGCCATTCAATACCAAAGTCAGCTCCCCATATCATCACACCAAGGTTTATCAATGCTTAAATATGTTATAGCCTAATGTGATCATTGCCATATACATGTTGCAAGGTTCTAAATTTGTAATCTTAAATAAGAACAATTTTTGAGTAATAGCCTAAAAGGTATGAGCTTACAATCAATAGATGGTAGTTAACTCCATGGCTGATTCACTTGCTAGGACTTTTATTTCCAGAGATGATATTGTTGCTGCTCCTAACATTGGTTGTTAGCTTTTTCTTTGTTTTTCAGACCATCTCAGTCTGATCTTTTTGTTAGCATATTTTTTATTATTTACTAATAAAACGTTGCCGTTAAAAAAGAGAGGCAGTTATATCTTTTTCAGGGACCTCGTTAAAGATATATTAAAATAAAAATTCTAATCTGCCCTTTTGGGCATTTCATAATTCTCAACCTAGATTAGGGTTTGTCCCTGACTTTTGAATGGTTAAGGGCAAGACTACACTGTAATTCTGAAATCTAATTAACAAAGGTGGGACAATGTAGTCAAATATTCCTCCCAAATACCAGTAATCAGGGGTTGCAGCAAAATAAACCATATAAAACATAGAATAGTAGGGGTTATTGTGGTCAAACAACATAATATAGATAGATGATGTATTTATTGCCCCGAAATTTCCCTACATCAAGGTGAAAATTATGTCCATTTTCTCTCGAGATGGGAAGATATTGTGTCACTTGTGTGTATTCATTGGTAGGCAGCTTCTTTTGGGGTGTGACCATGGCTTGAAACAGCCTCGTGATTCGACTCAAGCGAGACAAAGCTGCCTCCTTGTGTTGGAATACGAATAGAAAGAAAGGGATAAATATATTCTTTCCCAAGGGATAGTTGGTCTCCTCGATAAGTTTAGACTGCACTGGAGTGTATATGTGCTGCAATATAAAAATTGTAAAAATAACATTTTTAAAGAAAAAAGTTGGGTTCTTGGGATTTTAAGTTGTCCAACTGCTAGGCAAGGGGGACAATGAATTGTGTTGTTAATGTGAGCAATCCTTCTTGTGAGTCTCCCATTCCTCCCTCTTTCTGAATCTTCAATAAACAAGTGGGAAAATGTCAACAGGATCTTGTAGACTGTTTTTTCAGGAATTTGACTCTTGCCCATCAAATCTCTGGTCTGTATATGTTATGTCTGAAATGGCCTTTCAGAGATTGAGCCTTTTTATTTGTGTACTGAGAGTAGAACCTGTAGTAAATACTTAGAGAGAGAGAGAGAGAGAGAGAGGGAGAGAGGAAACCAAAATAGCGATGAAATTGAACTAATATTTCTACTTCCTAATAACTACTAAAACAGATGCTTCTAAAAAAAGGCAAAAGACTTGTAGATTATATGACCATTGGAACAGTCGCTTAAGTCTCCACCAATAGAATTAGAGGTTCCAATGAACTCTGATTTACCCACAACAGCGATAGAGGGAATTGCTTTAATTTCTTGGCTCTAATCTTACTCTTTTCTTTATATTTTGTGATAATATCTGGTGGGAGTAGCTACTCTTGTATGACTAATGGAACAAAGAGTTTAAGTCACCTCTAGCATTGTGGGATATATGCATGCATTACCCTCTGGTAGGTGTGCTGATGTCAAAATGGAGTGCAACAATCGTCCTGCCCAATAATAATAATAATAATAATAATAATAATAATAATAATAATAATAATAATAATAATAATAATACCAACGATAACAACGAATAAAACAACATCAACTGTATCCTAACAATGAAAATGACAAGCGAAATTTCATGACAAACTGCAATGATCACGGAGATGACTTTTGCGCTGCTTTATTCTCATATTCTCAGAGGCTTCTCTTTGTTTTGCACCTAATCCAGTTGGCTGCTAGCTAGGAATCCAACAATTTATCAATGGCTAATCAAAGGAACCAAAAGCAAACAAAAGGCTGTCAATATGAAAACCCTGGGCTTCTTCCTTGTTATTGCTTCATATTCTCATGTCATGCATGGAATGACAAAAATAAAAATGGAAACTACATATTATAATAATTATTAGTATCATCAGTCCTTTATACTAATTAATTGTAAAAGACACAAGCATTATCAAATACGGTCATAAATGTGTTTGAGATCTTCAGTAATAATGAGGAGTAAAATGGAGGAATGGCATGATTTGATAATTTCAGTATTCTTTTAATATTCTCAATGTTCTCTTTGTTCTGCCACTGTTACCTTATCAATAGGATAGAGAAAAGGAAAAGCCAAGGGAAGAGCAAGGCAGGGAATAAGAGGAAACATGGGCGAGGTCAGGAAGGCTGAAAAACTTGCAGTGCGTGGAGCCCAGCTACTGTTGGCGGGCTTATTTGAGACATATACTGATACCCATCCTTACAGTACATATACAATACTGAAAAATGGATAGTAGTTGAAATGACGTTTCATAGCCTTTCTTTGACTGAATTTCCTCTATTCTTGAACAAAAACTGCCGCCCAAAGATCCATTCCATCCCCTCCTTAAATATTGTATTATTGTGATTCTCTCCCTCTCTCTCTAGCTCTTTCTCACTCTCTCTTGTATTTTCCAGCTCCACCTCCTTACAAGCTAATCATTGATTTGAATTTCCATGACAGTGAATCTCACATGGTATATGTTCCATCCATCAGTCATCAATAGACAAATCTCCCCACTACACAAAGCAAAGCATCATATGCACCTAAAAGCTGATGTATTTGCAGGTTGAAAAGCCTATCCAACTACATTTGGAAGGAAATATACCTGTGAGCTTTGTTCTTGGGTTTATCATGGCTAGACCTTTCCTTGTGGGGTGACAGTCAGATAAGGTAAAGCTAGCAAAAGACTTGTCACAAAACACATCTAAGTCTAAAAGTAGAACACCTCTGCAAACTTAGGAAACCATCTCTGGTATCATTGCCATATATATTCGATTCACCAATTAAGCTACAAAAGGTAGAAAAGACTAAACCTGGCGCTTTTCCAAAGAAGACTTGGGTGATATTCCATTTACTGAAAACTTGAACCTTTACTTTGTCTTTAGGGTGTTTCTAAGATTTCCAATCTCACAAGAAACGATCAAAAGCAGTATTAGGGATAATGGCAATATACCTATGTGAAGGTTATACATTTTAATATAGAAAATGAGAATATGTAGACACATTAATATACAATAACCAGTGTCTAGCTAGGGGATAAGATACACATTCTAGAATATACAAAATACTGAAGAAACTTAATTTAAACTAGGATTAAAAGAACTGAGAATGCCAGTCAAATCCCCATTAATTTTGGGTTTCTAAATGAGTACTAGGATACTTGGTAAGAACAATTGTACCAAAGAAAGCAAAAATGAGAAGCAAGGGATTAAAGTTACTGAATTTACAGGAAATGAGTCTCACATTTGTGTATTCGTTAAGCACTTCCACGTCTAACCCGTCAAAAGGAAAAGAAGAAAGAGAAATTAGAAAAGAAAAGAAGTTAATTGGATATCACAAGGATTCTTACTTAATATGTTAATTTACTAGATTGAACCTCCATTATACGGATTACAAGCTGACTCATCTCAATCACTGTGAGGACTCATCGTCTTGTTCGATCTCCGACGCTGGTTCATCATCTTCTTCAAAACAGTCGATACCATAAGCAGCATGGCCATGACCAAAGGCCTTGATGTGGTCCTTTAGAGATCTCTTGTGCTTAAAATCAGATCCACAGATGCAATACCAGAGCTTCCCACAGTTCTTCTCATGGGTTCTCCAATCCCCTCTCACAGCAAATGCCTTGCCACATTTCCTGCACATGAAAGGCTTGATCCCATGTTTTCTCTTGTAGTGGGTTTGAAGGGTTCTGAAATCTTTCAATGGCTTTGTTCTTGGATGATCTATGTTATTCCTACAACCTGGTGCACAGCAATAACAGGGAAGCCTAAGCATGGCTGTTGGTTGAGTCCCCCTCAGTGATTCTGGCCCTTTCCTGTACTGTGATCCATGGCCCCACATATGCATCTGCAACAACCCAAATCACAAAAATGAACATGAAATACTGTAAAAATAAGTAGAGTTCTCATTGCAAATATCTTAATGGGTTCTCATAAAAATTCTTAGAAATCAACTTCGATGGAATTGCTTTCCAGTTTGATGTTATTAAAGTCTTGGTATTGAATCTGGACCAAACACTGTTATGAGTAGATCCAGTAACCATGGAATTGTTCACAATTTGTTGTTTCTCAAATAAGTATAAGAAGGAGAGATAAGGGTCTCCAATCAAACATTTTTCCCTTTTTTGTTTGAGTAAGAGGTTAGGCACTGAAAAATCAGATAAACAAGCAATCCGTGTGTAAGTTTCCATGCGGACTGGTCCATGCAGGGAGCGGAGTGCAGATTGATCTCTGCTCTTTGAAAATCACCTGACTAACCAGAAAATTTGCATTTCTACACGAGTGCCAATGCATGAAAACACAGATTTCAAAGTACCAAGGACGTAAGGAACATTGCTATGTTGCTCAATCACATAAAAGGGATACTTGTTGCAGTCCCAGTTAGACTGGATGTTCAGCTTCCAAAACCCAGAACCCCATGCAAAAACTTAAAGAAATTCAAAGAGAGGACATACAAAACACAAAAAATTAAGTAAAAGAAATTTATTAAGACCCAAATAGTAGTAGAAGGGTTGCAGTCAAAGAAAAATAATTTCTTCTTCTTGTTACTTTTGTCTGCAAGAATCATTTAGATCATGGGTAATATCAACATACCTGCATGTTGTTGTATCTGTTGAAGGTCTTGAAGCAAACTGGGCATGAGAACTGAGTGGGACCAATGAGAATCTGGGAAGGGGTTGGGATCCAATACTGACCCTTGTTGAGTCTGTTTGTTGGATACCCAGAAACATTACCATCACCATCTTTCTTCACCTCCGAAGATGAAACCCTAGAAATCAGATCAGCAGGACTAGGGTTTGGCAGCCCTATATGGAGAGCAACTGTGACAGTTTCATTGCCAGAAGTAGAATAAAAGTTATCAACTCCTTGTTTCTTCTTGTCATCATCAATACTTACTTCCATCGCACTGCAAGTGAATTCTTCCTCTTCATGTCTTGTTGGGCTTAAACTGAGTAGAGGAAGAGCTTCTCTTAGAGGAGGAGAGGGAGGTGGAGAAGGAATATGAGGGTTGGTATTGGTATTCGAGTAGAAGTTATAGAAGGAAGGAGGAGCAGTTGGGGAAGGATTGCTGGTGAAGTGGTGGTAGAGCGGGTTGAAGTTGAACCATCCTGTGAAGAAATTTGAGTAAGGATCTGTCATGGTGAGGAGTGCTCAAGGAGATGAGTTTGGAGTGAGAAGGTTTATTAAATGAGAGATAGAAAGGGAAGAAGTAGAAAAGACACCAAAACCAAGAAATTAAAAGGAAGCCACAAGTCGGGGTGAGAGAGAGAGGTAGAAAAATCACTAAACCCAAAAGTGTAAAGAGTAAAAGATTACCAAATTAAGAATAATAAAGTGAACCCAATTGAATAAATGGAAGAGAGCGAGAGAACCCGGGGTGGGAGGGGGATGTTTAATGGAGAATGAGATAATGTTGGGACTTGAAAGAACAACCTCCTTGTTGAAGAGCGTGTGAACGAAAAATGAAAAGAGAAACACCTAAACCCCACAACTCAAAGAGCTTTTATATTGCACCTCCGAGTTTAAATAAGCTATCTATACCGGAAGCCCGAATGTTTGATAATCAAAATTCTTCATCTTCAACCCGCATCTGAGATAGGCCATGCTTCAAGGTCTTCTCCATTAAATGATCTGCAGCCCTATGGATATAAGCAAATAACAGGACACTTATAGAAGAAAATGCGATTAGTAGCCAGTTTAAAGGGTCAAGATCACCCAAGGGAAAACCTTTCAGGGGCATCTCTCGTGGTTTAAGAAGATCACTGGGTAGGATCAACAATCATGGGGTCCCACATAGTACAACACCATATTATAGAAAAATTGTAAAGAAAAGGATGAGAAATCCAAAAGACAAGGTCAGAGATTGGACATGGGCTGTCCCCTGAACGAGAGAGAGAGAGAGAGAGAGAGAGAGAGAGAGAGAGAGAGAGAGAGAGAGAGAGAGAGAGTGGTGTGTTTGTTTTGTTTGTCAAGTATGGTGTAGAGCAGTAGAATACAGAAATGGATAACTTTTTTTTTTTTTTTTACCTTTTCTTCCCTTTGCTTGGGATGGAAGCAGCTTCTCTTCATCCCGGCATTTGCTTCGGTGGGTGTGCTTTGGTTGGCTTGGCTCAGTAGTACCAGCTCAATGACTTCCCTCCGACCCTGCCACACCTCTCCATTTTTCATGTTTTTTTGACTCTACCCTCGTACGTCCACATCCCGTTACTGTTCCTGCCGTCATCTTCCAGTTTTTAGCTCAGGCTTTAACTCATACGCATGACTTAACTCGGCTTGGCTTCCTCTCATGCATGAATTGCTACGAACTGCGGGTTCCTTCTTTGTTTCCCATCCCACCCACGTGATATCAAAATGATCTAAACCATTCATTTGAAATCTGAATGAGTACTTGTAACTTAATAATCCTAACCATTCACTAGGAAGAGTTACATTTGTCCAATCAAGCTATTAGGATTATTAGGTGAAAATTTTACTCCATGGCAACAATATATAGGGCCGTGACCTAGATGAAGATATGGAGGATCACAACTACTGACAAAAATCAATGGGCCATATCATGTTTCTCACTATAGGATCTTTTTATTATGTCACTTTCTTTTTAAACCAGTGTTTAATAAATAGAAAAGTTATTTTTCCACCCTTAAATATCTAGAAATAGTATTAGCTTTATGATGAGTTGATACGATGGATGCACAAATGTCAGGCCTTTTTTTCTCCTTTTTTTAACATGGAGTTTTGTTTATATTCAAAGCAACCTGATATTGAAAATGCTGTTGTTTGTTGTGATCCTTCCTAGACGTAAAAACTTCACAAACTTTCTATCGAGAAGTGTTAGGAATGCACAGTTCTGATATCACTGTTAGAAATTTGCAGTTATAATATCACTGTTGCAATTCAGATCTGTCGATCTGTATAGATCTAGTTACAAGATCTGAAAATCTGAGATTGAAAGAAACACACACACACACGCACACAAAGAAATTTACGTAATTTAGCCTAATCTGGCCTACGTCTATGGAAAAAAGAGAGGAACTATCACTATTTAGAAACATACTACACCGAAGAGGAGGAGGATCAGATCAGATTCTCTCTCTACTCTACTCACTCACGTTCACTTTTTTTCTCTCACAAATCGACTATGATTTGTTTGTTACACCCCTTTGTTTTGCAGTGATCAGATCTCCCCTATTTATAGGGTACAGATGATCCGATTGTCAAGATCTGCAGCACAATAGATCTTGACAAATCCATAGAATGTACTTGCCAATCTTGACTGTCCGGTTTGGTTGGTGCCGATTTCAACTTTTCTGGCACTGGTTGTTGACATTTTTGATGCAGTTGCTCTTTTCCTATTGTAGGTATTTCTGTTCACATGAATTTATTAGTCAAATGTATAGCTGACCTCACATGGGTGTAGACCCAATAAGAAGTTGGGCTGGGTATACTTTAAAAGAGCCACGAGAGAAGCTTTGGACAAAGGGAATGATGCAACTAGAAGCCAATTACAAGAACCTAGTGAGCAGATTAATGTGGGCTCCTCACTTCAATTCTTGTAGCTTCATTTGATGGGCTCCATCATGCAGATGACATGACAGGAAACTGAGCAACTTTCCAAATTCAACCTCTAGATTGAATGGACAGAAACGCCCAATGGAATGACTTCAGCCATCTGTAATGCACGCCTCCATATGGAATGTGGCTGCTGTTTGGGCTTCGGTGAAACCACTGATGAGTCCACTTAATTAAGAAAGGGTGGCAATATCAAGATATGGGTGTCAATTAGGAGACATGCTTAAAATGTAGGTTTTTAGTTTTTATTCTTGTTACTTTGTCTGAAGGGTCTTATCCGATCGGCCCTGGAGGAAGGTTTGAAGCTGGACCAGTTTAGACTTGGGAAGCAATAGCAAATACGTCGGTGAGATATAAAAAGCAAGTACATAGAAGCATAAATGAGGGGGAAACATTTTGCTGCATTAACGGCCAGCGTGTTACCGAAATCACTGTACTTTGTGCTAGTACAAAAAACGCACGTCAAAAGGCCCCTAGATTCTTCTTCTCTATGCCCAAGTCCAGAGAGAGAGAGAGAGAGAGAGAGAGAGAGAGAGAGAGAGGTGGATTTTAATCTCAGATGTAGATGGGGTCCATTATTTAAGCGCGTTACTGTGTGAGATGGTGATGTATAGCACTTGGGTCCAAAACGGTATGCAATCTAGGGCAAAGCTAATGGAGACAATGAGAATGATTGTTATTTTTCATTGAAATGGGCAACCAACATGTTGACATGAATGATAGCACCATCTTCTAGGCTTTACTCTCTTATCGTTGCCGTCCTCTCAAACTCCACAGTTACAACATGGTCCTTCATCACCTACACTTCACAGCATTTAAAGATCTCTCTCTCTCTCTCTCTCTTCCTCCTAAGTGAAAACTTCAGTAAAGCAAAAGTTTATAAGAGCCAGAGCTGAATCTCTTCCCCTAGAACTCTCTTAAATTCTTGGGGTATTAAAGAAGTTTGGCCTTCTCCTGCCCACATTGAGAGTTGTTATCTTTTAACTTGAAACACACCCATTTCAATAGTGGAAGGCAGGATCTGATGGAACCACCGGAAAATCTGGGAAGTTCATTGAATATGAAAGCAGAAACTACAAATGCTGCACTGTTAGATAAAGACTTCCGTAGGCTGTGTGGAAAACATGTTTTACTTCTCGTCGGTCGGCAAAGAGAATCGAAGTTCACTAGGACCAAAGGGAGGAGAACTTACAAAGCAAAGAAGACACAAGCATCAACTAGCAAAAGTAATTTCTAAGAAAAGAACGCATTATTCGTCCGGAGTTCCATAGTGGGTTATACTTGGTAGAGTTTATCCAAACTCTGGTTAAAAATCAGTAGTATTTGGATAAAGAGAGTGGATTGGTCTAGTTTACGAAATCCTCTAGATTATGTCAAGCACAAATGGCCCAAGGTGTCAGATTGACGAACTTCAAATGTACATGGTAGACACTCAATATTCGGAAGATAAAAGCATATGGAATATTCCCCTTGTCCAGCTTGTAGAAGCACCATCATAACTTTTAAGAATGGTAATTACATAGAAATTATGTGCATTCTTATCAGTAAATCTACCGTCATGATATGTACTCTTAGTTGCTAGGTTGTATTTTTTGCTTGCCTAGCTATTTTGAATCCTAATTATTGTTAGCTTCATTTATGCTATAATTACAAGTATGGTGTATATGTCGATTTGTTGTATTATATCACTAGTACATAGGAGGCTTTTAAAATCAGTAAAAAATATTAATAGAAGTATGTTAAAAAATGACTTCTACAAGCTGACTTCAAAAGTCCATGAATTTTGAAGTCATTTACATAAACGACTTTAAAATCCCAAAACTATTGAAGTCGTTTAGATGTAAACAACTTCAAAATTGTCAGACTTTTGAAGTCGTTTAGGTCTAAACGGCTTCAAAAATTCTAGATTTTAAAGTCATTTATGTGTAAGCAACTTCAAAAGTCCTTTTGTTTATTTATATTTTTCACATTGCGATCACTACCACATGTATACAATTCAATATAACACCTAATACAATTTTTTTATAGTCTTTATATATATATGAAAAACAAACAGACATTTACTTTTACATTGGGTACAATACATCCAAATTCATCTTTATCCATTTATATCTATCTTAGAAATACTTTATAAAAGAAACTACAACATGTGCATTCACTACCACATTCATATTCACTTCATTTATAAATGTGTATACATTCGCATTTACTTTCACACTCTAAGTTACCTTAATTCATCCTCTTATAAAAGTTATATAATTTAATGAATATATTGAAAACCAATCACTATATTCACTTCATTTAGAAGCTCCAAATTCACTTTAACCATAGGCATTTACTCTCACACTCTTCACTCATTTATCACTTTATATATATATATATATATATATAGATACATATATTCTAAAGAAAATATGAAAACTAAAAGAACACATACAAGTGAATGAAAAAATACTTTATTATATATTTTACACATGTAGTTACTCTAAGTGTTCTAATTGAAACTCAGTACATACTCAACCCATTTGCTTTATATTTTGTTGAGGTTTACTTTAGAGTAACTTTTCTTGTTTACCCATTAAAAAAACACAGTAGCCTGTAATATAACATATTTAATTTAGATCGCATTCTTTTAACAGGATTCATAAAAAAATGTGAAATAATATAAGATTATGAAAAGTAAAAAGTGTCTTACCTTTCTTAATTGGGAGATACCAATATCATCGAGTATTAGGGTCCTCATGTATCTCATCACATAATACCCACACTCTCAATCAGACTATTGTCTAGGGTACTACATAACAAGGACAACAAAAAGAATTCATAAATATCATTTGTAATATTGTAAGTTTAATTATAATTTAGTTCTCACTAGGCCTTTAGTCTATTAATCACATTCACCAGTAACTCATACCCATCGTTACAAAATGAAATTAATAATGAGATTTCTTATGATAAACTAGAATACATCTATATCACAATTAACATAATAGAGATGTATATTATAAAAATAATCATCTATATATAATGAAATTTACTTTACACGGAATTAGCGATTAATCCAAAAAAAAAATATAGCTTAATAGTATACAAGTAATCAATAATAATGATAAAATCATAGCTATCATGACCAGTATGTTTCAACAAAAATCATAACAACATAGCAGGTGATTAATAATAGATATCGCGGCTACTTGAGCGTGTATTGCTCATAAAAATCATAGTCATTCTAAAATATTTTCATAACAGAACTACATTTGCTTATATAATATGTGTAATATTAGTTAAATAGTATAACTACTGACATGTCTCAAGTAGTATGACCTATTGATGGAAAAATCTCACAAAGTCATACACTGTCAAGTCAAGAATAGGGTTTTGTAGATCTTACTTCTAGGGTGTGTTTTTGTGCTTCTTCCTCTTTGGAATGAGTCAAATTGACCATAATTTGAGTGAAACCCTTTGAACTTTGTAGTGCATTGATTTTCTCTTCTATATGCAGTTAAGAAGGGCACAAATTGCTCCAATACCTTGGGATTTTGATTCATGCTTATGGGCCGAGTAAGATGATCGGCTCGAATTAGTGATCTGAGTAGGCGTCATCCTTGATGACAGGCTGCAACTCCAGTAGTCAAACCCTACTCTGAATCATCCTCGGTATGACAAGCCCTTTCCGATGGCCTGTCTTCCCCCCTCTTTCTCCTCGTTTCTCTTCCTCTCCTTCTCCCCCTCCTTTGTCTTCCTCTTTTTTCTTCTCCTTTTTCTTTCTCCCTATTGGGTTTTCTCTCCGGCTATTAGATACAACGCGAATTGTCACCGGGAGCTGGTCTTCCTCCCCCTTTTTCCTCCTTTCTCTTCCTCCCATTCTCACCCTTCTTCTTCTTCATCTTTTTCTCCTCCTCTTTCTTCTCTCCCTTTTTCTCTCCTTGTGGAGTTTTCTATCCAATTGTTGGGTATGGCGTGAATCATCACCAGTGTTTGGTCTTCCTCCACCTTTCTCTTCCTCTCTTCCTCTCCTTCTCTCCCATCTTCTTCCTCTTCCTTCTCTTTTTCTTCTCTTTGACCCTGTCAGGTTTGAGAATTGACATAGGTCTATTCTTTGATTCACTTAAATGGGAGACGGGGGTGCCATTGTCAAAATGGCCCACTCCTTTAGTAATTTAATATTATTATCTTTTATTAAAACTTTAAAATTATAATTATAATATTTTTTACAATCTTGTACATTATAACTACAATAAAAAAGAGATGAATGCTACTCAAATCTCGAATTACTGGAAGTGGGACCTACTCAATAAAATTACCAAATTGCCCTTTTCAAGAAAAATCAAAACTTATTCTCTAAATTCTGATTTTAGTAAACTTAGTGTTGTTGGAATTATTTTTCTGAGCACAATCCCAATATTAAGGTTTCAACACTTGATTTGATGTCTATACATTTTTCAATTTTTAGAACTCCAAAAATTAAAAATTTCAATCCATATACCCCCTCATATATTAGTTTCAACACAAGCACTCTCCTCACTATTATCACCCACATAATCTCATTCTCACCAAGTACTTCGATTGATGGGATTGTTTTGATAATGCAAGGATAATCTATTTTAGTATCTCCTAGGTCATCTTCATCATAAAAATTTCTCAAATAGGATGGTATAATAGTTGACCATCTCACATCACCCCCTTCTTGCACGTAAAATACATGTTTTGCTTGAGATGCCAAAATAAATTGATTATTTTTATAGGCGATCTTGTTGAGATCAACCAATGTCAATCCAAGGGCATCAGTTTTGATGCTGTCTTTGTTGTATTTCACCCAATTGCACTTAAATACAATCATAGTTTTGCAAATATAATCCAAGGCCCATATCTCTCTTATAACTCGTAATAAATACCATTTGCCACTATTGGCCTTTTATCCTTTGCACTGGAAAAGAATGTAGCATTGATAATTAAGCTAACCCCACTATTCTGTTGCACTCTTGAGTTGTCACGGTCTTTTGGGTAAAAGCAGTAACCATTGATAGCATATTCAACATATTTTATTATTCTAGTCGTGGCCCCATCTCCATCCAACCTAAGGATTCGGATATTCCATTGGCCACTACTTCTTGTTGATATTAAATTTGTGTATATACATATTAAGTAGGATATGATTGTTGCAAGTAAGATTATATATACAATATGTAGAGAATGTAATTTATTAAGTGTGAATTCTTTTATTGAAAGCATGAGTTGTTGCATCAATACATGGAAATCGTGGAACTTCATCCTCAATAATTTCATCTCTTCAATGGAGACAACGTTTTTAAAGTTTGAAGAGTAGACATTTGAGACTTTGAGCTTGGATAGGATTTTACACACTATTCTTCTCTCCCTTATATCTAGCGTATAATTTGCCTTGGGCAGGTATGTTCCTCTATTATTCCTATCCTGTGGGTGCAACTTCCTTTTCAAACCCATCTTTATAAGATTCATTTGACCAGCAAGTCCATCCTTTGTTTTTCCTAGGATATTAAGCAAAGTGCTAGTCAAGCTTTTACACACATGCTTCTCAATGTGCATGACATCAAGCAGTGGCATAAATGTAGTGATTTCTAGTATGTAAGTAGAAAGAATATTGATTTCTTCTTTTAACAACTTCTACAATTGCTTTCACCTATATGTTTACTTGATTTTTTTCTTTCCCCACAAGACATTAATATTTTCAACCTGCTCTAATACTTGTCATCTTATCAACATCTTTGGAGGTGTTCTTGTCTCTACACTATCATTAAATTCTCCCTTCTTAAAATAGTATGGATGATCTCTGCGCAAACATCTTCTGTGGCCAAGGAATGCCATTTTCCTACCATGTTTAAGTTATACAACATATGTTTGATCAAAATAGATAGGACAAGCATTATATCATTTCATGGTGCATCCAGACAAATTACCTTATGCAGGGAAGTCACTTATTGTCCACAATAGTACAGCCTTTAGGGTGAACCACTCTTTCCTATATTCGTCGTATGCTTCAACACCTATGTCTCAAGATCATTGATCAAGGGAGCTAAGTACATGTCAATGTCATTCTATGATTGCTTTGGACCTGATATCAATATAGTTAACATCATGAACTTCATCTTCATGAATACAAATAGTGGGAGGTTGTAACAAAATTAATATAACGGGCAAACAACTATACTTGTTGCTCATAAAACCATGAGAATTAATCTCCTCTTCAGATAATGCAAGTCGTAGGTTTCTAGGTCCTTTACCAAACTTAGGCTACATGAAATCTATGAGCTTCTGTACTGGGCCATTTGTTACGGTGAACCACTCTTTTCTATATTCGTTGTATGCTTCAACACCTATGTCTCAAGATCATTAATAAAGGGAGCCAAGTACATGTCAATGTCATTCTATGATTGCTTTGGACCTGATATCAATATAGTTAACATCATGAAGTTCATCTTCATAAATACAAATAGTGGGAGGTTGTAACAAAATTAATATAATGGGCCAACAACTATACTTGTTGCTCATAAAACCATGAGAATTAATCTCCTCTTCAAATAATGCAAGTCGTAGGTTCTAGGTACTTTACCAAACTTAGGCTACATGAAATCTATGAGCTTCCGTACTGGGCTATCTGTTAGATGGTGTGAAAAGCTATCAGCTACTTTATCCTTCGCATGCCATACTAATTTCTTTGCTGTTTTTGTAATATCAAACATTCTTTTCAACCTTGGAATAGGGGAAAGTACCATAGAACCTTTGTAGAAATGCATGTAACAAATTATCACGTTCATCTTGTACGTAAAATACTTGTTTTGCTTGAGATACCAAAATAAATTGATCATTTTAATAGCTGATCCTATTAAGGTCAACCAATGTCAATTAAAGGGCATCAGTTTTGATGCTATCTTTGTTTTGTTCCACCCAATCACACTTAGACACACCCACAAATTTGAAAGTATAATCCAAGGCCCAAATCTCTCTTATAACCTCGTAATAAATGTCATCTGCTACTATTGGCCTATTATCCTTTGTACTAAAAAAAATGTAGCATTAGCAACTAAGCTAATTCCACTATTCTGTTGCATTCTTGAGTCATCATAGTCTTTCGTGTAAAAGCGATAACCATTGATGGCATATCCAGCATATTTTATTACTTCTGGTCATGGTCCCATTGCCATCTAGTATAAGGTTTCTGATATAATGTTGCCTGCTACTTCTCGCTGATCTTGAATTTGTGTATATTAATATATGAAGTAAGCTTAAGTAAGATTAATATATATACATATATATACGGAACGTAGTTATTTAATATACATTAAGTGACAATTTACCTTCTTATGCAGCCAATTATTGAAAGTGTGACAATGATCAAATTGTAGCCACTTCAGTTTCTTTGCATAATTTGGATTCTTTGCCTTGATTATGTCCATGTGTTCACTATGTACATGTATATACACACAGAAATTAATAGAGTATTAATCATAGAAAATGTAATTAAGCATCAACAATTAAATTTTACATATGCATGCATGCATAATTAACTTACTCAATGTATGGTTGGACTTCATCAACATTTCATAACACATAAAGATGTGCTTGGCCTTGTTCTTTATAGTCAATGATCAATACACGGCCACTAGATAGAGGTTCGCTAACCTTGGGATAAATTGTAATTGATTGTTTCTTTCTTGGGATTCTAATGGCATCCACTCCTGCTAAGTACTTCGTGCAAAACTCTACTGCTTCCTTTGCAATTCGGCTATACACCCTTATGACTGGTTGTGATTACGTACATATCCTTTTAAAATTTTCATGTACCTCTCAAATAGATACATCCATTGTAAGTAAACTAGCCCACAAAGTTTGACCTCATCAATGAGGTGCACTATTAAGTATACCATGATGTCAAAGAAGGATGGTGGAAAGATTATATCAAGCTTACATAAAGTTGTCACTAGATGACCTTGAATTTCTTGTAATTTTGAAATATCCACCACTTTCTTGCACAAAGCATTAAAGAAGTAACAAAATTTTGTAATAGCTCCCCTAACTTTGTTTGGTAACACCGAACATATTGCTACTGGCAGTAGTAGTTGCACCAATGCATGGCAATTATATGACTTCATCCCCAACAATTTTAGCTCTTTCGTAAAAACAATGTTTTTAAAGTTTGAAGAGTAGCTGTCTAGGACTTTGAGCTCGAATAAGGTTTTATACATTATTCTCCTCTCTATTGAGAGTAAAATTTGCCTTAGGGAGGTATGTTCCTCAATTGCCCTTGTCCTCTGGGTGCAACCTCCTCTTCAAACACATGTACATAAGATCCATGCAAGCTACAAGTCCATTCTTTATTTTTTCAGGGATATTAAGCAACGTACCAATCAAGCTTTCACACACATTCTTCTTAATGTGCATGACATCAAGCACATGAAGTATATGTAGTGATTTTTAGTATGGCAGATGAAAGAATATTGATTTCTTCTTCCAACAACTTCTACAATTACTTTCACCTATATATTTACTTGATTTCTTCTTTCCTCACAAGATATTGATGTTTTTAACCTGCTCCAATAACTTGTTATCCTGTTAACTTCTTTGGAGGTGTCCTAGTCTTTGCACTCCCATTAAATTCTCCTTTCTTAAAATGATATGGATGGTCTTTGCACAACCATCTTCTGTGCCCAAGGAATGCCATTTTCCTACAATGTTTAAGTTGTATTGCACATGTTTGATCATTGTAGATAGCACAAGCATTGTATCCCTTCACAGTGCATCCAAACAAATTCTGTACGCAGGAAAATCACTTATTGTCCACAACAGTATATCCTTTAGGGTGAATGACTCTTTCCTATATGCATCGTATGCTTCAATACCTACGTCCCATAATGTCTCAAGATCATTAATCAAGGTTGACAAGTACGCGTCAATGTCATTTCTTGGCTGCTTTGGACCTGATATCAACATAGTTAGCATCATGTACTTCCTATTCATGCATAGAGATGGTGGAAGGTTGTAACAAACTAATATAACGAGCCAACAACTATACTTGCTACTCATAGAGGCATAAAGATTAATCCCATCTACAGATAATGCTAGTTGTAGGTTTCTAGGTTCTTCACCAAAATTAGGCCACATGAAGTCTATGAGTTTCCATACTAGGCTATTTGCTAGATGGCGTGAAAAGTTATTAGCTACTCTGTCATTGGCATGCCACGCCAATTTCTTCACTGTTTCTATTATATGAAACATTCTTTTGAACCTTCGAATAAAGGGGAAGTACCATAGAACCTTTGTAGAAATGCCTGTAAATGACTCAGTTGAATTCTTCTTTAACTTCCACCTCAACTGTCCACAAGTTGGGCATGCAGTTTTATCTTTGTACTCTTTCCTATACAAGATGCAATCGTTGGGACACATATATCTTCTCATATTTCAATCCTAGTGCAACCATGATTTTCTTTGCCACCCATGTGGACCTCGCCAATTTATTATCCTTTAGTGGCATCTTACCCACTACTTTCAAGACTTCTGTAAAACCTTGATATGAAAAACTAAATCTTGATTTCACGTTGTAAAGTTCTACCACCGTGGACAGCTTGGCATAGTCTTTACACTTAGGGTACAACAACTCATTGGCTTCCTTTAACGTAGCATGAAATGGTTTAGGATCATCTTGGAAGTCATCATATGCATCTCGAAACATTGGTACAGCTGTACTACTATCTCCAACACTTCCTACAGTGTCTTGATCATACATCCTAAGCCTTGTTGAGGGATGCAGAAGTTCTTGTCCATGCTAGATCCATGGGTGATAGCTTTCTGTTGATGTTTAACCGCAAGTGCACGGCCATTGTAGTATAGCTATGCAAATACGGGTCGATCCCATAGGGACTAGCTTTAAAAAATAAAGTTTTAAATAAAATTTGATTAATAAAAGAATAAAAATAAAGAATATACTAGAAATAAACTAACAATAAAATAAAATCCAGATTTATTCAACTATTGCAATTTACAGAATTATTTATTAAAAAACAGAAAATAAAACTAAATAAGCAGTCTAGATATCACTGTCCCATGATAGGCATTGTCCTTGGATTACTATTAGAATAATATAGAACACGGATAACAGGACTTGAATAAAGTCAAACAAGGGTAGAGGAAAATACAAAATAGGGATGTAAGTGGAATTTCAATTATTTTGTGAAGGGCATTTTTGGAAAATTTCCAATTTTCTGGTTTAAAATGAAAACTAGGAAATAAACCCGACGAAGAAGAAGGATCTGAAGGAGGAAGAAGAGAAGGAAGAGAGGAGAAAAGGAAAGAGGTGGAGAGGGGAGCGGGAGGAAAACCCGTTTCGGGTTTCCTTCCCCGAGACGTCCGGATGCAAGAAAAACAGACGATGGTGGTGATCGACGCCGGAATAGAGGAGCGTGAGAGAGAGGGAGATGGGATGGTGATATGTGAATTAGAGTAGAGGATTAGGCCTGGTGGGCATAGAACAGAGAGAAAAGAAGATGGGTTTTTGGCAGAGGATGGTGATAGGGAAATCACGAGAGAGAGAGAGAGAGAGAGAGAGAGAGAGAGAGAGAGAGAGAGAGAGAGAGAGAGAGAGAGAGAGAGAGAGAGAGAGAGAGAGAGAGAGAGAGAGAGAGAGAGAGAGAGAGAGAGAGAGAGAGAGAGAGAGAGAGAGAAGAAGGGGTGTGCGGTGGAAGATGGAAGATGGGAGATGGGAGAGGGAGAACGCGAGAGAGAAGTCGGGAATAAAGGAGAAGGGGATGATGCCGGAGGTTCTGGGTTCAAAACCGAAGGGGAGAAAGAGATGGAATAAGGGAGTTTGAGAGAGAGACCATGCCTGGGCACGGTGAAGGAGAATTTTGGCAGTGAAACGGAGGAGAGGAGCAGAAGAAAAGCATAGACCAGTGCTGGGAAAAATGAGGGAGAGATGGAAGTGAGAAAAGGAGCATGGGGAAAGAGGAGAAGGCGAGAGGGAGTTGTGAGAGATAGGAAGTGGGAGAGAGAATGGAGAAGGAGAGGGAGAAGAGGTTGGCCGTGGAGGAGGGGGAAAGGTGTATTCTTTTGGCACCCCTCCTATGGTTTATCCAAGAGTGGAAGAAGAGGAGAATGGAGAGATATTAGATGAGACTTTGATGGCCAAGGAAGTGAAGAAGTCGGATGAGACGTGGAGGAAGAGGAGAATGCCGAGGAAGAAAGAGGGACTATAGAAGAGAAACAAAGAGAGAGCAAGAGGAGGGGTGGTTCGTCTTGTGGATGCCCTCCTCTGGCCAACCAAAGAGATGAAAACGAGAGTGTAGAGAGGAGAGAGTGAGGGAAGAAGGGAGAAAATCCACTGGTCCAAAGGGGTGAAGAAGTGAAAAAAAACATAGAGAGAAGATGGGGGTATATGAAGAAATGAGAGAGAGAGAGAGAGAGAGAGAGAGAGAGAGAGAGAGAGAGAGAGAGAGAGAGAGAGAGAGAGAGAGATAAAGAGGGGTGGGGTCCACTAGAAGTTTAGTGTTGTTAGAACTCTGCAATTCTTCAAGGTTCTTTCGTTCTAGGAGTCTTCAAATTCTTCTCTTTCCAAGAAGCTTCATCATACTCATCTTGATTTGATCTGGATCATCCAAGCTGTGTTATTTGATCTGCAATGCACATGATCCAATGAGCATCATCTAAACCATTCATTATTCTTCTAATTAGCTTTGATGATCATCTGACCGTTAATTTTTCAATTCAATGGTTGGATGACCAATTAAAGCTAAAATGAAATATTTTATGTAAAATTTTGAAATTGATGGCCTAGATGCCCTAATTGAATACTAAATTAGGGGCATTTTGACCAAAATTGAACACTTAACATTTTCATTGATTCCATTAAAGAACAAGTGTTCTCTCAACACCTCTACAGTTACTTTTTTCAAGTTTTCACATTTTGAACATGGACAACGAATGCGATTA
The DNA here is from genome assembly GCA_035236585.1 of Warburgia ugandensis. Classification (NCBI taxonomy): domain Eukaryota; kingdom Viridiplantae; phylum Streptophyta; class Magnoliopsida; order Canellales; family Canellaceae; genus Warburgia; species Warburgia ugandensis. Next base: position 6,647,662 of record CP141133.1, read on the forward strand.
CAATCAACACCTGCCCTAAGAGCAAAGTCTATGAAGTTTTCTGTACCCTCCTCATAATCTTTCGATATTCTTGTCACAAATAGCCAAGCATATTTGTCCATTATCACATGAAATTGAACCAAATTTGCGTGGAGACTTATAAGACATGAAAAGATTAGGTTAGACATTTTACCAAACATTAGATATATATGAATTAGAAACATTCAAAATAACTATATATATTGCATGCATGGAAACTTTCAATTAACAACAAAATAAAAGAAAATTCTAACATACACATTCACAAATGAAATCAACTTTCAAAAAAATTTCTAACCAACAACCTTGTAAAAATTATTCAAATATGCATAATACATATGAGACAAACATAGAGATACTAATCAACACTTAAAAATTGATATTGACCAGGAATTTGTGAATGTAACTCCAATTCACAAGTAAGATTTGGTTCAAAGTAGAGAAACAGAAGTCTTGTTTACTTTTTGCTCACAGATAATAAACATAGACTGAAAAGGCACATCGAAAGTCGACAAAATAATTCTTAAAACAGATGTTCAATTGAAGTCGTTTAATGAAAAATGACTTTAAAAGTCTATGATTTTAAAGTCATTTGAATATGAATGACTTTAAATGTTCATAAAATTTATTTCTTTTATTTACCATTTTTGCATTCCACACTAACATAAATACACACTGAAACAAATTTTACAAACACAAACACATGTAATACACACACACACACACACACACACACACACACACACACACACACACACACACACACACACACATATATAAACAAATGCATCAATAAGGAAATCAAATTATTTTTTGATTACATCCAATGTTACATGCATATCAAATGTTACACACTGGCTATTAGATCTTGTTAAGCCAAGATGAAATAGCAAGTCTGCTCTTTTCATCAAAATCTGGCCTAGTATTTAGTTGACACCACTCTTTTTCTTCAAAATAGGCCAAAAGTTGATGGCATAACCACCACTCTTCATCAAACCCTATTTTTGGGTGAGAACCACAAATTCGTATTGTTCTCCCTTTCTTCAACAATAGGCTTATGAGAGAAGTAGTTGCCATTTTTAATGAAATCATATGATTTTGGAGAAATCAAGATGATCGAATAGATTCTTTAACCCCATGACATGTAGAGAGAAAACCCACATGATCTACAAAATAAAAACAAAAAAAAGTTAGTAATAAGAAAAGAAATATTCATGTTATTTTAAAGAAGTTGTGGTTTACTTACAGTTTTTTTCATTACACCAACAGTCAAAATATAAAAATAAAAAGTAAAAAGGGAAAAAGAGAGACGCATAAGGACCAAAGATGAATTCGTCATGCCAAAACCTTGACAAGAAGAGGATAAGGGAAAAAATGTTACTTCAACGGCTATTTATAGATGATTGAAGACTTTAGAAGTTGTTTAGTTATAAACGACTTTAAAACTTTATTAAATGACTTTAAAAGTTCATTCCTGCTAAATAAAAAATTTACGCCATATTTATCTGATACTTTTCAAGTCCCTTAATGAAACAACTTCAAAAAGTCACGAAGTTTTTAAGTCGTTTATAACTAACTGACTTTAAAAGTTGATCATTTTTTAAGTCATTTATTTTTAAATGACTTAAAAAGTTATTCCCACAATTTTTTTTTAGCTCGTGCCAATTTTTTAAAGTCGCTTACTCGTAAACGACTTCTTAAGTCTATCTATTTAAAGTTGTTTATTTTCAAGCAACTTGTAAAATATTTATAAAGTCGGCAGCCAAATAAGCAACTTCTTTATGCCGACTTTAAAACCCTCATGTGTAGTAGTGTCGTCTCTATTGAATTCTTCTTTAACTTTCATCTTGATTGTCCACAAGTTGGGCACATAGTTTTATTCTTATGCTCCTTCCTATATTAGATGCAATTATTCGAACATGTATGTATCTTCTCATACTTCAACCTTAATACAACTAGGGTTTTCTTTGTCTCTTATATGGATCTCATCAATTTATTATCCTTCGATAGCATCTTACTCACTACTTTCAAGACTTCTGTAAAATCTTGATCTAAAAAATCAAATCTTGATTTAACGTTATAAACTTCGACCACTACAGACAACTAGGTATAATTGTTACACTCAGGGTACAATGGCTCATCGGCTTCCTCTAATATTGTAATATGAAATTTCTTAGGGTTGTTTTAGAAGTCATAATATGCACATAAAAAAATCATTATAGGTGTACTATCTACAACACTTGCTACATTGTCTTGATCATATCTTCCAGGCCTTGTAGAGGGCTTATGCGAAAGTTCTTCTCTATGCCAAATCCGTAGGCAATAGGTTTTAGTGATTCCATTGAAGAACAAGTGTTCTCTTTTAAAGTAATTTACAGCAAACGACTTTAAAAGTATTCACTTTTAAAGTCCTTTCTAACAAATGACTTTAAAAACTAATATATGTTTTACTTCAAATTTTTTTATATTTATATTAGTACTTTACAATATCTTGCATAAATACACAATAAAATCAATTTTTTATGATAGTCAGTGTTGATTAATGCATTCTTCATACACATACATATATATAAACAAACACATGAACAAGGAAATCAAAGTATTTTTTGGATTAACTCCTCATTTATCATCGTTTTATTACATATGTCAAATGTTTGATCTTATTAATATAATATCATAATGAAAGAGCTAATTTGAAATGATTTTATCAAAATTTGGGCCCTTAATATTTAACTGATACCACTCTATGAGGAGAGAGGGTAAAGCTTTAAACTGCAACTTGTCAATATGATGGTAGCATTTTTCTCCATTAAACCCTAATTTTGGATGAGAACCACAAACATGATGTTCTCCTATCTTCTAATAGAGAGAGAGAGAGAGAGAGAGAGAGAGAGAGAGCAGTTGTTTTTTCCAATGAAATCATACGATTTTTATCAAAATCATAACGATTTAACTCATTTCTTAACCCCATTATCTGTAGTGACAAAACCCACTTAATCTACATAATGTAAACAGAGAGAGTTAGTAATAAGAAAATAATGCATAATAAAAAGAGGTTTTGGTTTACTTAAAATGTTTTTCATGCTACAAAAAATCAAAATATCCAAAATGGAAAGCAAGAAGGGAAAAAGGACAAAGACAAACACAAGCATCAGAGGAAGAGACCGTTATGCCACTCGTGAGAAGAAGAACATGAACAGAGGATACATGAAAAATTGAGATGACTTCATCGTTTTATAGATGAACAAGGAATTTTGAAGTAGTTTAGATCTAAATGACTTTAAAAGTATACACTTTTGAAGTTGTTTGAGTCAAACGACTTTATAAGTATACACTTTAGTTTAGCTCGAAGGGAAACTTTATGCAAGAAAGGACAGTCAATGACTTTTAAAGTCGTTTGATTCAAACGACTTTAAAAGTCCTTTCCCACTTAAAATTACTCTTCATGCCGGGCTAAAGGGTATACTTTTAAAGTCGTTTTGAAATAAACAACTTTAAAAGTTCTTTCACATGTAAAATGACTATTAGCACTGGGCTAAAGTGCATACTTTTAGTAGTTTCACTCAAACAACTTTAAATTTCCTTTTTCGCGCAAACACTCCTCTTCGTGCTCTACTAAGTAAGTCATTTACAATTAAATGACTTCTTAAGTGGATACTTTTAAAGTTATTTTTTTCTAAATAATTTGTAAAATATTTACGAAGTCAGTAGTCAAAATAACAACTTCTTTATATTGACTTTAAAAGCCTTTGTGTTTTTTTTTCTTCTGACCTATATAGTAGTTAACCACTGACTTGGCTATTAATTGCATATAAGCTCATAGACCCACGGATGGCTTGACATTTTGGAATATTAAGTTGTCTATTTTCCTTTTTCATTCATGTATTAGAATCGATAGGCAATAACCGAACATTTGAACCAAATGATTCCAATTTGGCCAAAATCATAATTGTCTCCTTCTAACATTAGTGGAACCGAACCACAAGTGGACCATTGACAAGCCTACCAATCACAAACAATGGCTTTCAGATGCTCAATTCTTAAATTATTGAGCTCTTGCCTCAAGCCACTTCTCACTCTAAGAACTTAAAAGCATGATGTTAGTACTACCATGTTTTCACCATTGATTATGGGCTGCATGGATCCCAACCATTGTGTATACAACAGAGATCAATTTTACAGAGGGCCAAGGCACAACATGCAAAAGGACTTGCACGTGTGCATTGTCACGACCCCAATCCTCAGGACCGCGATTAGGCTTAATCAAGCCTAACGATTGGGCGAGCTGACCCCAATCCCCAGGGCCACGATTAGGCTTAATCAAGCCTAACGATTGGGCGAGCTAGGCCTACGTGGCCTTGCCCCCTTTTTTTTTTCAAAATTTATATCACAGCGGAAGTGTTGAGAGAGCTAGGTGCTCTTGTCCTGTGCAAGTCACAGTTTATTAGTAAAATATTTTTCTCCTTTAATAACCGGGTCCTACCGAAATTTCGACAGAGTCTCCCCTATTTTTCGGACTTATGCATTTAACGCATGCTATGTGGTTCACCTGATAGACAATATAGCAATCATAATTTCCTGAAGGGAGACTCACTCTCCATACTATCTATCATAATAAAACATATATGATGCATAAGGATCAGTGTAAAAAATAATTTATAACTCGTTTACAGCATTAGCACGTATATACATGTATGTATATACAACTCAAAATTCAACATCTTCAAGCAAGCTTTCTTCAACTCACTCAACGACCTTTCTCTTCTCTGCCTGACTGGTACCTGCAAAATAATAAGGTGAGCTGCGAAGCCCAGTAAGGATAAAGAACTAAACCCATACATATCCAATCATTCTCATTGCTACGCTCAACAACACATTCAATATAACATGAGTATTCATTTCCATTTTAACTAGTCATATACAACGTAGTTAGCTTGTGCTATTAAGTAAGATCTATGGATATTAGAGCAGAATTATAGTTTTTCCCCAAATTCAAATATGACGCAACAGTCAACACATGCAAACAAGCACACCCCATAAGGATTTCCCATTCGTGTCCAACCACAGGACATTCAGTAGATGAGTGACTAAGTCATGGACCTCATTCTAAAGTTAAATGCAAACTATAAGCGTTACGTCCAACAAAGCTGCATCCTCATTGATGAATTTCTTAGTAATATTAAACATGCCTAGCATTACACCAGGATTCAATAATCATCTCCCTCAAGGATTACCATCTTAGGTGGCCCACTATGTGTATCATCATCAAGGCAGCCAGACCCTCAGGATTTACCATCTTGGGTGGCTCCACCTTAGTCGAAATCAACCAGGCAACCCTTTCCCTCATGGTTTACCATCTTGGGCGGCTCCACCGTGATCCCAAAAGACCAGGCAGCCCTTTCCCTCAGGAATTACCATCTTGGGAGGCTCAATACCTGACAGCTCATCCCTCAGGGTTTACCATCTTGGGCAGCTCCATCATGATTCCAAAGAACCAAGTAGCCCTTTCCCTCAGGGTTTACTGTCTTGGGAGGCTCAATACCAGACAGTCCAATCCTCAGGATTTACCGTCTTGGGCGCTTCACCTTAGTTGCAAGCAACCAGGTAGCCCTTTCCCTCAGGAATTACCATCTTGGAAAGCGTCATTATAGCTTACCGGGCGGCCCTCAGGGCTTACTATCTTGGGCTTGACCATTTTATAACAGTTTGCATCATTACAACAGTTAAGTATAGCAAATCATACTACAACATGACCTTTTTAATAAGAAATTACAATTTCTATCATCCATTAAACCAAGGTGGCAATATATACATTTTACACATGCGTAAAGTTAATTTCAAGAGAACATAACAACAAGAATTTAAAGAATGCAAGGGTTTAGGGTCCTTACCTGCTTCCAAGTACAACTCAAAGTTCTACTGCTAGAACCGCTCACACTGCTCTCAAACCTCTGCAACAATTACAAGTTCTAAGTAAATTTTAGAATTTCATGCCGTTTTCTATAATCACTTCTAGTTCTACATTCACCATGTTCTTAATCTAACCTCATATATCTAGATCAGGGATTTGCACACCAATTGGTCGCTATCCAATTGGATCAGGGCCAATGGTCTTACATCGATGGTCTAGATCAAGCGCGTACCTCTAGAAGTTTCAATTTCCAACATTTTAGGTAAGTTATTTCACAATTCAATGCTTTTAGTCATAATTCATGGTCTGATATCCTTTCCTAACCTTTGACATCCGCTGATCGAGTATTGGATGGCCAGATAGGATCTCCCATCAATTTATCCATAATTAATCAGTCATTTATGTGATAATTCATCACCAATGGTAACTTGGAGTTATATTTGACCTAAATTTACCTCCCGATCACATTTTTAACTGTCGGATGTTAAAGTTTCAAAATTTTCCTATGCATTGACAAGCAATTTCATGGACCAATTGATTCCTAATCGACAATCCGTCTTTGCGGATGAAAAGATCACACATGAATGGTCCATATATAAAAATTTCATTTTTTCACATTTTTTTATGGGTCGCCAAAAAATGTCGCCGTCGCTGGAGAAGGTGACCAGATTTCGGTCGTCGCCGGCGACACAGGAAACCTCATTTTCTATCGAAATTTCACAAGAATGCCCGAAATTTCCTGAATTTTTGTTTTCTAATGTTTTCCCCTTTTGATTTTTGCTGAAACTATCATTTTTTGCTGGATTTTTCAAGGGCTTTTAAAACTTACCCTAGGTGCTGGTTTTGGAAGATTCCGGCATCGTTTCTTGACGAATCTTCATGAAACCAAGGGGTTTCACTCTGAAACATCTAAGGAACAAGGTGAATGGGTGGATTTTCGATCCAATCCCATTTTGTCCCCTGTATGCCTTGATTCCAACGGTGTTTTTTCACCATCCAGTCCCTCAGAAAACGATGTATTTGCATTGAAGAAGAAGAGGAAATGGGGAAGAATGGAGGGAGGTGGAAGCTTACTTGGGTCGAGTGTGTACTAGTATGACCCAAAGGTGGTAACCCGCCTCTCTTCTCGTCGCAGCTGAAGTTGGGTTGTGTCTTGCTGGAAAGGATGGAGTTAAGGGAAACGAGGGGATGGGGAGGGGCAAGAGGCCAAGGAGCTTGCTGGAAAGCGATCGGAAGAGGGGGGAGAACCAAGGAAATCGGGAATGGACTACCGGAAAAGTGTAAGGGGAGGAGGGTAGCCGGCTTTTCCTCCCTTTCCTGTTTGAAGACGCATGGGAGTAGAGCTCCACGCGGTGAGTTCCACTCCCGCGCGTAGAGCTCCTCCCACGTGGCCCTTGGTTCACACGCAGTAGAGAGGGGGGTGCCATTATCAATTTGGGCCCTCTCTACCTCGATGGTAAAATCCCTAGGTTTTTCGCTCCCGATCTCCGTTTCGCGCTTTCTTAGTGTCATTGGAAAGCTCTCTCCGAGCACAGTCTGATGGGTGACTTGGCACCATGGATCTCTAATGTTCGTGATTTTTTTTTCATTTGAATGCACTATTTAGGACATGGGCGTGACATGCATACTCAAGGTTTCCTCTAAGTAACTGAGAGTAGCATTCTTATGTCGATTTGTCCAACTGTTTGACAAAAACCCTACTATTGGGCTATTCTAATGGATTCACCTTCCCTTGTTCACATATCAAATGAAGGATACACTTGCATGTGGATTCACCTTTCAATTTGGGATTGAAATTTAATTATGTCTACTGACTTTTAGTGTTTTGGCCATGCACCCTCTACAAATGTTATGCAAAGATAGTCTCAAAATTCTTCTGCTTTCTCAAGCTATAAGTACCTTCATGTGGTTATGTTTACCATATTAATTAATTTGATTTAGAATTTCCAAAAAATGTACATATATAGATTGAACTATGCATGCATGCATACATACATACATACTAGATACAATAGGGTGTCACGAATTCTCTCTATTCTTTAATGTCTCATTCTTGACTCACGTGATGTCTTCCTCTTTAAAAAATTGATACTCTCAACGGGTTCTTCCCACCATTGAGATAGATCTAGCATCCCCAAAACTATACATAAATTGGTTCACTAGATCTCTCCTATTTATGTATAAAAATACTTGCATTATCAACAAATTCTTTAATTGTTTTCTCTTAGCTCAAAGCCTCTAAGCATGAAACAAAGCAAATTCATCGAGATCTGAGCAAAGAATAGTCCATTTAAGAATCTCATACGAAGGGGAGTCTTGGCACAATGGTAAAGTTGTCATCGTGTGACCTTGAGGTCATGGGTTCAAGGCATGAAAATAGCGTCTTACCAAAATGCAAGTTAAGGCTGTGTATTATAGACTCTTGTGGTCTGCCCTTCTCTCGACCCCGCATAGTGAGAGCTTCGTGCATTGAGGCTGCCTTTTTTATATGATGCACATTCTCAACACCTTGAGTATATACACCATTTTCTTTTGGGGTTAGAGACATAAAAGGCATCTTAACTTGCATTTTATCCTATTGATATCACACTCTTCATAGAATGCAATAAAATACTCCCTGGTTGGTTTAAAGATATTTTGATTGTGTTCTGCCAACCTCTTCTGTTGCCAAGATTGCATGAGTGAGGGATTTAAGTCTGTATCCTTTGCTAACATTTCCAAAACATCTTTGCCTATGCAGTCACGAAAATCCATGAAGATTGAAATATCCTTGTCTGTGAAACCATTAGTTTAGAGAAGATGGTGGTTACTTAGTCAATTCAAGGTGTTTGTGTAATGGCTCAAATTTTTTAACATTATTTTATCACTTTTATAACCATGATCAATCATGATGTTTACCATTTGCTAATAAGTTATAAATTATTTATTTTAAAAATTAATATATGTTTAATGATATTAATAGATGGTTAGATGTTTCATTCCAATTAAAATATGAGACAAAGGAAATTGTGAGAAAACCAATATCCTTAGATTCTACACTCGAAATGGAATCCAATGCCTCAAAGAACACTAAAAACGGAGTTCGTATGACAAAGTTAGAGGCATTTGTATAATTTGGACTTAAAAAACGAAAAAGGCTAAAAACTCAAGGTGTCGTTTTGATAACGACACCCCCTGTGTCGTCTTCTTCCTTAGGCTAGGCATGGTGGCACAAAGAATGGTAGCACAGCCATGGGGCGACACTGCCTTCACCCTCTATAAAAACCCTCTCCCCCTCTTTCTCCGATCATCCCCTCTCCTCCTCCTCTGGCTACTTCAAGCTAGGGCTCCGGCAGGAGCAGAGGGAACAGCAACACCCGAAAAAGGGCGTATTTCAGGGTGCCCAGGTAAGTCCTCACCCTTCCCCTTTGGTTTTTCTCCTTCCTAGCCCAGATCCATGCCGGATTTGGGTGTTTTTATGGATGGAAGTCACTAGAGCATATCAGGTATTGAACTAGTCGTAGAAGACGACGCATCTCGGGGATGCACGGGTGTGACATGCTCCCTGGGACGGTCCTCGCGTGCGTGTCTCGTGCGGGCATGTTCTCAGTTCGACCGGGATGCATAAGGTGTCTTGGGAGTCGAGACGTGCCGCGTCTGCACCAAAGACACGTTCGCGCGACACCGTGCAGGACGAGCATCATAGCGCATCGCTTGGGCTTGCACGCATGCTAATGCGGTTCCTGTTCAACCCGGGACGCACGGGCATCCTGGCAACCGTGATGCGCGGGTCCTAAATGGATGATTCTGGTTCGTTCAATGGATTCACGACACTAAAAAAGCAATTAAGGAGGTTATATAACTCCAATTGACGATCCGAAAGAACCGTTGCTTTTGTAATAATGACACAGACCTAATGAAACTATAAAAGTTAGGACCAGAGGACTATTTTACATGACTATAGCTTAAAAATCATAAAAATCTCATAGATCAGCAAGATCAAAGATGATTAAATCTCATAGATTGATCCATTTGATATATTAGGAGATCAATATACTTATATCAACCCTAAATTACATAAATAAACCATTAGAAACTTACAAATAAGAGATCTATAACTTATAGTATAGATCTAACCGTTGATCTGTAAAATAGGAAATAATATTTGGATTTTTTATTTCCAAATAATACCCAGGACTTCACAAAGGTGATCAAGGACTCAAATTGAAGAGGGACTTGAGTTAAGTGATGACGGTCGAGGTAGGTAGTTTGATACTACTAAGTTTTTTAAATGCATCCCAAACTCTAAGTGATTTACTTGCCGTTATTACCGTATTTTGTATGCTTTTGAAATATGATGTTCTTATATAAGTATGCAGACTTGTCTTCATGATTTATGACCTTGAATGTGATTTCTGGCATGAGCAGATTTTATACATTGCTCGTATGTTTGAAAATAAATGCATAAATTGCATGATTTTGATGATTGAGATTTGAATTTATCTATATATGCTTTTTGGGCTATTGAGCCTAGTGGGCACTATGCTGAGAGGTTATTATGTACGGGATTGGCCTTCGGGTCTCTACCAACAAAACGGTGGATGGTATCGTTGTAAAAAAGGCTTGTCCTTTCCTCAACTGCTATGGTAAACAGGAACGACCACTGAAGGTGTTCACGATACCCTTTTTGAGGATGCCATAGTTGCCATGGAGGCTATGGTAGGTTGGTCTCCAGATACCAGAGCCACACGATTCTAGCTGTGTGCTGATTGTGAGCATAGTTGGCCCTATGATTTTAGTATTATCGATATGCATATAGCATTGAGATGGTCGTATACGAGTACTCGTGACTAGCTTGATGTGTTCGCTGAAAGACCAAGCGCATGATACTTATAGTAATGCCAGCCTCTGCTTTGAATAACGACTATTTTAAGAGTTTCTGATTATTATATTTGACTCGTTGGTTTGATGTGTTTGCTGAGATCTTCTCACATGGATTTATTGATTTCTATTGTATGATTTTAGTCATATTTATATCATTAAATACTATATTTCGGTAAAGGATTCCATTGTTGAAATTGCATCAATGAGCTTACGTTTTATGCATAACTATGCATGTTTACACAAAAAGGAATCACTGATGATTTACATGAAAAGCTCCTTGAATTATGCATGTTGTCTGCTGTGTTTTCAAAATAGTAGTATCAAATCACCTACTGGGTATGAGGAATACTCATCCAAATATATTATGTTTACAAATTAGCTCTACACAGGATTAGAAGAAGTATCAGAAAATGTTAGTACTACGCTCAAGAGAATGAAGGGAAGACAAGTATAAAGGTAAGGATATGATCTACCTTTTGGACATGTATTTGTAAGTATTACAGTTGGGTTGTGAACTGTGACTAGATAAACCTGAGAAATATTTATAATTTTTCTTTATTTTAAAATTTTCCTTGTGCATCTTGAAAGCAAATGACACTCGGGGTTTTTAAAATGAATTTAAAATAAAAGATTTTTTTTCCTACATTGCATAGTTTTTCTAAAAGTGTTTTTCAAATAGGGATCGATCCCGTTTTATGAATTAGTTTTGCATTTAAAAATGCACATGAAAACCTGGGTTGTCACAGTTTGAAAGTTGAAACTTACATGGTAGGACTCGTACTGCCATGCACAGTGATGTGTTCTCACTTCTCACCCTTTTCTCGGGCTAAGGTTGGGATTTACCAACAGTCCTTGTATTTGCAGCTTCTTATTTTCTGACACTGCCTTTCTTTTTTTAATTAGATCCAAGATGTTTATATTGTTTGGCCCCTATTGTAGCTTGATAACTAGAAATGATCTCAATAAGATGATTTTAACTTCTGTTTTTATTTTGTTTTTAACTTTAATGGTTGTGATTCAAAACACTGAGAAACCTTAGCTTCGAGCATCCTATAAAAGTGACATTTGGTGTCAGAGTGATGTAAAGAATTTTGAATAATATGAATGAGTTAGATTTTCCAGAAATCAAGTCTAAAATCATAAAACACATCGCCTTAACGTTGAAAATACTAGGACTCTTTACCTCATTCTTTTCACTCGCCCTTTTACAATCCTAAAAAAGATATTAAAAAAAAACTTTTACTGTTGGTTTCAATTGGAGATAAAAAAAACCTCAATCAAGTTGAGAGGAATGACGCAATCCTGCACGTCAAGACAAAAGTGACTGATAGGGATGCCCTAGTTTTACATAGTGGGTCTCATCTTTGGTTAATCAGCCGTATTCATATGATTTCCCCGACTTCCCGCATCATAGTGATTGAATGAGTCTAATATCTCTGCCTTTTACTCGTTACTTGTGGACTATTCTTTAAACAGTGTTTTAAGAGGTTCATGGCCTATGATCAAAATTCTATTTTTTCCTACTCCAAACTCATCCAATCCGCCTCGTTTTATGACAAACAGTTATTAAGAGTTCGTCAAATAAAAAAGAACGGGTCTGATCTGAACAAAGGTGAGGCCTACCTGTTAAAGTGGGGTTCTACAACTTCCATCTTATCACAAAGGATATATAACATTATTCCTCTAGGTTCAATAGTCTGACCACTAAAAGAGGAGGAATTATATGATGTAAGTAGGTCTTATCATGATTGCATCACCTCTGATATTCTTCCGAACAGTTCATCTTGTTCACCTCACCTCTGATATTCTTCGATATCAAATGTTTCATCTAACATACATCTCTTGGCCCTTTTTTTTGCTTTTTAAAGCCTAAAAGATGAATGGTATTCTATACTTTGGAGCTTAGTGATGCTTGAGGCAACCAAGATGAACAGTATAGATCACAAAAAATTGAAAAAGTGAGTGCACCACCCATTTCTAAGGGAGCCCATACTGCAACCATGATGAGATCCATTTCATCATATTATTCTTCCTAAAAAGAGAGGTCCCCACCTATACTTCTATGCCTCATGGTACTAAGTATGGAATAATAGGGGATGGAGTAGCTGTTTGCTGGGATATGAAACTTAATAATGAGGGATATTTTTATTTTTCATTTTTTTGTAATAGTAGACTCGCGTAATCATTCACACACCCTCTCTTGAAGCCTTAAACTCGTGACCTTCACAATTGAAGCCCCGCTCTTGCGTCGCCATGCCACTCTTATACACCTTGTGGGATATTGATATTTTGGATTGAATTGTGTAATCTACATTTGTTGGACATGACGGATATGAGAAATAATCGATCAAATTGCTTCTTGTTGAGGAGATTGCACATTTGCAATTCAACTAATGGAGACATATAAGAACTAACTGGGTACTTCTGCAAGCATGGTTGCCTATCAAAGCTCTCCCACAGGCAGCTCGTTTTAGCTACTTGGAACTGCAACAGCCAAAATAAAAGAAGGAAATAGAAATTGTAAGGACAAAGATGGAGTGCATCCATCAAAGCACAGCTGTGTAATGCAGCAACTCCTGCTAAATGCGGCACTGTATAAAATTATAAGTTTGTGAAACTTGGGCATTACTGTAGTACCATCTTCCAATAGTGGAATGGGACGTGAAGTTCCCCGCGTGTGTGGCAAATGCAGACGTGGTCAGGTCGAGCCAGTAATCATTGGTAGCCACTGTTCACTTAAAAGCATGACTTCATCCATAATCTTCTGTCTGTCTCTTCCTCTGGCGCTCTTTCTCTCTCCTGAGAGTTCTGTGCAGGAATTCACAGGGTTATCTTCCATTAGGTAGTTTAGAGTTGGAGTACCCCAATATTTTAATAGCCCCTCTTTGAAAGGTCGAAGGGCAAAAGAAACACTTAAAACCAAAGAAAAGATGTGAACGAGAGAAACTTCATCTGACCCCACTTATAATGTCATGCAAGTTTGTTGCAGGTCTTTCATCGTGGGCCCACTTGTAATATGTTATTTATCATACCAAGGATAATGCGAGTTCAAGGCATGAAAACAGCTTCTTGCAAAATGCAACGTAAGGCTTCATATTATTGACCCTTGTGGTTTAATCCTTTCCCAAACATTGCATATGCGAGAGCTTCAAGCACCAGGGGTCCCCTTTTTTTACCATGAATAATGCCAGGCCTCCTCCTACTTGTACGGAAGAGGCATAACTCATGTTCTAATAAGTTATTTTGAAACCCCACCTCTCAAATTCTTCGTAATCTTTGAAAGAGAGAATCTAAAATTCTTTCTACTCTTTTGAGGGAGGGCTATGGGTATTTTCCTCGTTTGGTTAGATTTGAGGTAGCACCCTTAAAGTTATTTCTAACTGCCTGAAGACAGAAAAGATTAGAGCTAGCAGTGGTGACTGCAATTTCTAAACTAAAAGCCCCCAGCTGAAGAGTTTGGGTCATGGTGTGGAACCAAGTGAAGCTTCAAATGCAGTTCACAATGTTGCTTCTCTTTGTACTAGAACATTAGAGAGGCTGTTTAGCAAGGTATAGCATTATCCTATTGCCTGCTATTGGCAGTTACAAAATGTAGATAAAATTGTTTAAGTCCAACAATCAATTATGACAAGGATGCCGACAATGAAGAACTGGCGTAATTAGTTGAGGGGTAATCCTGAAACAAAGGAAAAATATTTCAATCGCAAGAGATGTTGAAAGTATAAGACATACTTTGGGTAAAAAGGAGAAGTTCAAGAGATTGCAAAAATGTGCCTCCAACTTTCCTAATTATTCATCTAATAAAACTCTCTCTCTCTCTCTCTCTCTCTCTCTCTCTCTCTCTCTCAGAGTGTTAGAATTCTGTAGGGAGCTATCAACGTCTAAGTAAAGAATGTTTAAGAAAGTGATTGATCCATACTTATTGTACATGAAGAGAATTTCCCTAGAAGACGAAAGATGGACAAAGAATTTATTATCTCATGGTACTATGGTACTTCTTAAAGAAAGGACAAAAAACATTTTAGTACTAAAAAATAGAGAAAAAATAGATGAGACTTCTTCGAATAAATGAAGGAAAGAAATGGAGGCCAGATCGTGTGAGAGAGAAATCCTATGTACATGTAATATTAGGTTATTTAAAGCAAGACTGGGAGAGATTAAAATGTAGAAAAGCAAAGAAGGGTCTAAGAAAGCTTTTAGCATTCTCTTCCTTCTTACTAAAAGGCAGTTTCGGTGCAAGAAGCTCCTGCCTATGCGAGGTCTGGGAAAGGGACGGACCACAAGGGCCTATAGTAGGCAGTCCTTCCTTCTTACTATATAATCTAATTAGACAGTGGATTCCTCATCTCCTATAGATGTAGGCTATGAAAGCTCCTTGTCTCTCTTCTTGTATGTGCTTATCCTCGTAGATTATTGATCTTTATTGTCAGATCTTCCAAGCTATGACAGACCTGGCACAATAAGTGGCACCAGAGTAAGGTTCATCTGACACGACTAGATCTGACTCAATAACTAGTATCAGAGCAAGGTTGAACATCTGTTCTCATCGAGACACACAGGTTGATCGATGCAGTTTCGAAGAATTGTATTTGCCGTCCAGTCGCATCGATCAATCAGATCTGTTAGCAGAAGAGAAACATACATTCCGGGCACCTCCTCTCCTTCTACGCCTACCTCGGTCGCTTGAATTTACGCATCCTCGGCTAGTTTCTTACATCTGATTAGTGCACTTACAGCATGAAACCGTAGATGATAACGGCCCAAGGCTTGACCACCGAACAGCCACAAGTACTGGCTGCGAAACCACCCAAGAGCCATTACAAAACGCCGGTCATGTCCCTGTGGCCTAACATGAGTCGCTTCTCGAACAGTGCCGTCAGTGTGGTAGTACATCCGGCCAATGTTGTCGTCACTGGTGTTTGGCCCACAGACACTTCACTGACCATAATAGGACCCACCAACCCATACGTGATTAGGATGGTAAAAAATGATCTGGGATCAAATCTATGCTATTCGAACCAGAGAAAAAAAGGTACCTAGAACGACAAGTGACGCGTTGTGGCGGCTTAATGCCACCGGTAGGCGAGAACGTGCACTAACAAATTCATCCTCTAAATTTCAAACACCTTTACTAATTTTAAACATCAGATCTTACATAACGTGACAGATTTGATATAACAAGTGATATCAGAACAAAGTTATTGGACACAACTAAATCTGACGCAACACTTACATCATCAAAACTTCTTTTTTTTTTTTTTCTAGTGGGAGAACTAAATAGGTTTCCAAATTTATTGATAAGCAAACATTCTACACCTATTCTTTCGGCAATTCTAGAAGAAAGAAATAAAGCAGAAAAAAATTCAAGAATATCTTGTTTTAAAAATGATCAGTATTGATTTGATTCTAAAAACTAGGAAGCTTCTTAAGCGAGAGATTTCAGGCCTTTATATATCGTATCCCATGCCCTTTTTCAACAATCTTCATGGGTTCATCTAGGATGGAAAGGATGTGAAGTACAACCAGACCGATCGGCTCGGGTTGGTCCCCAATATCTTTCAACCCTATAACCAAGCTACGAACCTAATCTTTGATATTAATATATCATCTATTTTATACTGATAACACGCTTCCTTAAGAATATGATTATGTGCAATGAAAGACCTTCTGGTCAGCAAGTAAATTGGAAAAATTCATTGATTATTGGAATTAACAGTTCTCATCAACAAGTCCGTGAGTTTGCTCAGCACGTTGGCTGTAGATCATCTCAATTTCCCATCAATTATCTCGGTCTGCCTTTTCTGTTGGATGTAGTAGGAAAGCACATTAGGATGTCATTATTGAGAGAATGAAAACCAAACCAGCTTCTCCGAACAGAACATCTTTGCTTGTGGGGCAGGATCACTCTTATCAAGTCCTCTATTGTTAATTTGCCTATTTATTTCCTCTTATTTTTTAAAATTCTTGCTAGTGTGTGAGTGTATATTGAAAGAATTCGATGTATTTTTCTCTAGGATGATGGAAAAGAGAAGAAAAGATTCATTTGGTCAGCTGGAGCACAGTTTGCACTCCTAAAAATTAAGGTGGTTTAAGAATAAGAAAAATAAAAGGGCAGTCCTGGTGCACAAAGTTCCTGCATATGCAAGGTCTGGGGAAAAGGCAGACTATAAGGTCAATAGTAAAGATCAATAACATTAATAAAGATCTTCTCGAGAAATGGTCATGGAGATACAGAGCGTAAACTTAGTCTTTGGAGAAAGGTCGTTCACTGCAAATATGGATGCAATTAAAAGTTGGAAAATGTTCGAGAAAAAATAGGAGGAAAACATTATTGAAATGTAATTTTTTTAGCTTTCTATATGAATTTATAACCATTCTCCCGATTTTTGTGTTTCAGTTTTTGACATTACCAAAATCCTGAACGATCCAAGGGTCCATTTTTCTTCATTTTTCTTTTCACTGCTGTAGATGATGATTCAAGCTCTTGAAAAGCATAGGCTTGGGACTGTGATGAGTTATAGAAACAGGCCTCAACCAATCCTAGTCTCGGCCATATTATTTTGGGCCAGAATGTGAATAACCCCACCAGGGCCAATCACTGAGATCTGGAAGGACAGACTTAGAGTTTTTGAAAAATAGATATTTGATCGAAATGTACTGACATCTTCAAATGAGATGTTCTCACTCTCTCGCTCTCCCCTTTCTTCTCAGAGTTCTTCTACCAGGATGATTGAAACTTAAGCTGAAAAGCAGGCAAAGTATATAGATCCCATATTTAGGTGATCTGAGCTGTTCATATTATTTGGCCTGTCTGAATTTGGCTGTATCAAAATTCATGTCCATTGGAGGCTTCTAGCAATTAGTTTTTTAGTTAAAAATTGTAATGAACATGATTTTAAAACAAAAATCGACATGTATCAAATCATCCAATGGTCATGAAATTTGCCGACTAGCCAATCCAAGACAGATTAAAGATGATGAATGGATCAGATCATCTGAAAGAAGGCCCTACTAGTTGTATATTACTCTTACGTCCTTTTAGAAATTACTCATGAACTTTGAGTTTTATGTGATAAATTCATGTTAATTTATGTATGTAAGTGCATGTGGCCTTTGCTAGCGACACTAATAAACATATACTTTTTCTCTGTAAAAAGTTGTGAAAGAAACTACCTAAAACCTAGTATCCTAATTTCTTCAATAATTATATCTTAATTCTAGGATTTTAAATAGTAAAGTGATAAAATAACTAGCTATAGTTGTCCAGGTTTGTTATCCCCACGCCCATAACAAGGTATGGTTAACAGACTGAAGCATGATCATAAATTCATGATAAGCCATTGTAAGAGAAACGCAGAAGTAGACAAGCACAGTTTTCTGTGAACGTGTTTGATGAAAGAAGTAATGGTGAGACGCACAAGATAGCAACATATATGACTGTAGATATAAATATAACTGTACTAGATGGATTTAAGATCCTTTTTGTAAGGGAAGATGGGGTGGTGGATGAACAATCACAATCTCCTGAGGTAGGATGCAGAAGACACATACGGAGAGAGAGAGAGAGAGAGAGAGAGGAGGGGGGTGGGGAGGAAGCATGAAGGGGTCAGAACGTCCAAATTCTGGGCCAAACGGCAATGTACCCACCAAAAGTGAAATTGCAGTTCATAATAAATGTGAAAATGGCACAAGGGTTGAGGTGTTGCTGTCTGTATCAGAGTCTGAAGCGCTAATTTGTGGTTTGAGAACATGAGAGAGAGAGAGAGAGAGGTAGACTGCCAAACAAAAACAAATAGGTGAGGAAAGAATCTCATTAGCTAGGTACGCAGGCAAGCCGAGAAAAGAGTCTCATTAACTAGTTTGCAGGCGCCCGTGTATTCGTAAAAGTAAGGAAAGACCAAGAGAGCCAAATGGATAGTGAGAGAGAGAGAGAGAGATAGAGACGTCCAACATTTTGGGTCCATAACACATGACACCTAAACATATAGCTATCTTCCTCCATTTTCTTTTCTATCTACTTTTCTGCAACTTTCTTCTTCTCCTTTTTGTTCTTTTTCTTTTTATAAACTTAGACACAAACATCCATGAACAGTTTTTGATTCCCGATCACCCAGGTGAGAGGCTTCTCCTTGCACCACTGCACAAGAAGATTGGTGGTATCTACATTTTTGCATTGAGGATGTACTAATATGAGTCTCCTGCTTAATAGCTAGGGTGCTATAAGTGTGAGAGAGTCTGAACTCTAAACACCTTCACGTTTTCCAAATTTCTCCCTCTGAAAAAGCTAGAGATTAAGGATGCACCAGAGCAACACAGATGTATTGGATCCTATTGGAACTCCATAATCAAGCTCGCTTGGGCAGGAGTACTGAGATGGGTGACCTCTAGGGAACTTCCCTTGTTGCTTCTCGAAACAAGGATGTGGTCCTCTCTGTCTCTCATGCATACATACACACAGAATCATACATTAAGTGGGCTGAGAATGAGGTGGAAAGATGTCTCAGACACTAGGATTTACACCCTATAGGCTAGGGCTCTCTCTCCCTAGAACTGACAGGAAACAAAGGTACACAGACAATCACCTTGCAGTAAGAGAATTCTCCTTCGGTTCCTCCACCAAAAATGCACACAACTGTGCAAGAAGCACGTTATTCCCCAAAATTTTCCGTACTCCATATTTTGCACATGTCTGTAGTCAGCTCAAATGGCATAACCTCAAATTTTCAAACACTCGTCTTCAATGCTCTGCTCTTTCTTTCCTTTCACTGCTAACTTCATTTTCTTAATGCTGATGGCTTCTTTGACAGCTTCAGCCCAAGCTTGTTGTCCTCCTTTGAGTGGGGGTTCAATTGGATGAATCTGTCAAATCAATGTCAATTTACATAGCAGTGAGGATGGTGCATCACCTATTTCTCATTCTCGCTCAGGAGCCAAAATGAACACACTAAAAACGAAAAAACTCAACAAAGAAACCATCTCGCTCTCATACTGATGCGAATCTATGATTAGATTGCGGTAGGGAATAAGATGGGACAATAAAAAGATCGAAGAGCTAATCTCTGAGCTCCTCCCTAATCTTTCATTGGAACGCATATTTACAGCTCATTGTAATAGTGATTGATGACTCCGTTTGTGTGCATTTAGTTCTATATAATTTTATGATCTAACAGCTGGTCCCAAGCCAAAACAAAGGAGGGTTGTGTTAGGTATCAACCGGCATAAAATTCTTTGGCAAATTCCTAACATGGTCATAATAGTGATTGATACTTCCGCTCAGACCTCAACAGCTTACGGAGAAGTCGAAGACCGAAAGGAACAAAATAAAAGGGGTGCATCCTAAAAAACAAGTGGCTGTAACTACTAGTTCCCTAGGCTCCCTGCAATGCATCACAGGAATAACAACTTCCAAATTCTTTATCAACAACGTCATAAATCATATAAGATTTCACCAACTTCTCTTCGACCACCTCTTTGTATGGCCAGAAACATTCAAGCATAGGTGGTCCTGATAGTTCACAAGCTAAATTCC
Organism: Warburgia ugandensis; assembly: GCA_035236585.1. NCBI lineage: Eukaryota > Viridiplantae > Streptophyta > Magnoliopsida > Canellales > Canellaceae > Warburgia > Warburgia ugandensis. The sequence continues at coordinate 6,667,983 of CP141133.1, forward strand.
AACTGTTGGGGCAGAAGGAATCTGGTGCCTTTGAGGTAAACGTAGGGGTTTGAACTTTGAACCACCTAGTAGAGACAAATGACATAACTTCACTATAACTTTCTACTACAACGTGAGAAGCTTGAACTCGTCGCACTCGCGTGGTGTGGTCACGGTACCAGCTAGCTACTCATCTAGGTGCCTGCTGCAGCAATGTACCGAGCTACATCTAGATGACATACGGAAAGCAATTTTCTTCATTAGATTGCGTCGAAATCATACCATTGAAAACTTCAACGACTTTTAATGTGTACAACGGCTCTTGTTCTCTTAGCCCATGACGCCATTTTAATTAAGCAATTAGGACCATTTTCATGGTCCCAATCTCTCTTCGAGGGGAACATTATGAATGCATATAAAAAAAGATATGTTAGCAAGTTAACAGTAAAATGAAGATGAATTTGTACTAAATCCGGGATAAACCTGCTAGAAAATCATTTATTGCAGTTGGTTGAAGACAATATGGTCTCTCCTAATTACTCTTGGTTGAAGGTTTGAGGTGGCACTTTTCTCGTTGCTGAAAAGATTTTAAGTAAATGTAAGACTTACAGCAATAGGATTTAGGTCATTTGCATATAGATAAATATTTCCTTGTATAATTGAAAGCTCTAACATTTGTCATGGGTGACTAGTGTATGGATTGGACGGTCCAAACATTATTATATCAGCTGTAAAGCGATAAGCAAATAACCAAGTTTAGCGATCATCCGAAGCGATGATCTTGCCTAGGGCACTTGTTTTGAAGAAGGATGTTTTAATCCGATCATGCAGCTGGATATTTAGATCCATAAAGAATAAGTTACCACCCTCTTAATCCTCGGCAAAGCCATTGTAGTTCCAAGTTCTAAGATCAAAGAACTAGGTGCTTTCTATAAAAGTGGCAGAAATGAAGATCAATCTCCTGAGAAATCCATTTCCAAGGAAATCACTTTCTTAGCCAAACAGGCCTTTTAAATACAACAGATAAGCCGCTTGCCTTCCTAAATATGTTGCTTCAAGGCTGCCAGAAGAACTGTTGTTCTTCACAGATTGTCATCCCCACGTCAAACAGCACCATTGGATCCCTGATTACCTTCCAAACAGTTACCGACAAGATTCTAGGCGATTACGTCCCTCTAGGGTTTCTACTTGTTGATATACTTGCCACCATTCTACCTACAAGATAATTACCTCCCAAGTGGTGGGAAGAACATTATTGCCCCTGTTCATATTGATTTTACCTGTTGCCGACAAGATCCCTGTATGAAAATAATATGTATACCCCACCATTTCCCAAGAACTTTTCTGAGATAATGACGCCATTGACTCATTGGCGGATCTTCTTACCAATAATAGCTGCTTTTTCGTTCAAAAACTAAAATAAAAAATTACCTGCTCGATTGAAATAGGCAAGCAATACCTGGCTAATCTGTTCTAAAGTTCAAAAGTAAGCCCATGGGGCATCGTGGAGTTATTCAGGAAAGACATTAAGTTGAAATGGAATTCAAAGTTTCAGAAGACATACCCCATGGTCAATCCCTCATCCCGTGGTAATACTGTAGATGGGGCCCTAGAAGTGAAAGTCAGTATACAACACGAAGGATCTTAGCAGATGGCTTGTGGAAATTATGATTACACTCCCACTGACAAGAAAAAATAAAAATTGCACACTAAAACATCTTCTCTTACAGATCTCGCCGGGCCAGAAACCAACAGAAAATAAGGACGTGGATTCAAACATAAGGGCTGTCAATATCATGTCCAAATTCTCCAGGTTCCCAATAATCACTTCATTTTTATGATGCAAACCTCTGAAAATTATAAAGAGAACTCCAATAACAAAACTAATTTACAAGATGAAGACCGGAAAGAGTAATCCAAGATAAGGAAAAAAACAAAACACCAATAACTGAACATGGGGATTGAAAGCCCCCAGCTTGACCACCTAAAATCTAAAGAATGTAACGTTGAAGGGCAAATTAACCTTAGTTCCTGGGCCCAATTCCAAAGTGGAACCTCTTTCTGCCCCTATCGTTGAATGCATATTCCAACCGCAAAGGCCCCAAGGGTGAACTTACGCGAATACCTGCCCCATAACCATAACCACTGCCAGGTTTACTCCGTGCTCCAGCAGGATCACCTGAAAAACCAAAAAGCAGGAGATCAACTTTAAAGGGACCTACCCAGTTTCTGATTAAAAGAAATGTGACTGAAGCCGCTGAAATATGCACAACCCACTTCTGAAGCAGAATGATAGGGTCCTATTTCAGCGCTAAATTTCATCAAATTTAAAGGCAATTCTAGCAGCTAAACCAACATGAGTTCATTCCAATGAAGGAACAGTGCAGCGACTTCATAAGACAAAGGAGCACAAGTTCCCGTAACTAGGTTCTGAGGAATGCAGAAAAAGAGGCATGTGGTCTCTTGAGTTGATTTAGCACCAGCAAAGTATCATATCTTAGTATTTCAAGGTTAGCAAGTACCCAAATTTATTCTTCATTGCTTCAACATATTTATTTGGTTGATCACAAACAAAACTAAAAAGCTGCATCCAAGGTATAAAACATACCAGGTACTGTGGGACCTGACCCAAGATCACTTCCATAATCTACAAAAACTGCACCCTCTACTGGCCCAAACTGCAAAAGGAGAATAAGAAGGGAAAGCGTAGTAAGAACCCAATAGTAGTGATGCTGGAAGGTCCTCTCGGACACAGCCTCCTAATTTGAATTTTAAATTGGGAGATAATCTGATGAACAGAGCTTTATTCATAGCTGGATGTCTAACTTTTGCTTAGATTTCCATAAAAAAAATTAGGGGAAATTCATTAGCTTTTACAAAATGAACTTCTCTAATAACAAAATTTTGATGGTAGATCTGATAATAGGTGTCTCACGGGCAGAGCACCTTAGAAGCTATGCAGTTAGAGGCACAAGGCGCAACTAGGTGTAAGGGGTGCGTGTAGAGCCTCGAGGGCCTAGGCACGCCTAGTCACATGCCTGAATCATGAGGCGCAAAAATAAATATTAAGAATTATAAATTTCAAAAAATTTCAAAATTTCCACAAAATTAAGAAAAACATAGAAACAGAATTATATGATGAAATATTACTCAAACATGCTAATTTCTTTGAATGGAAGCTATATATGTGAATGAAATTCTGTTTCAAGGAATAAATGTAAAAAATGAACGTTATTTCAAAATTCTGTAACTGTTTTTTTTTTTTTAAATAAAAACTTAAAAAGCAGTTAAATCTATAGCAAACAAATAAGAAAATCAAATGGAATGTTTGTTTCTACCTATAGAATGAGAAACCATCAAGATTTATAAATCCATACCTTTTCTTTGCTTAGATCTGCAAAAGCTTGAAGCGGAATGGTCGGAGGTACGCCTGAACATAGGCTCTAGGAGCACACACCTAGGCACTGGAGCGTGAAACCCCTGCAACTTTATAAAACTCAGGGGCAGTATGTGCGCCTAGGCGTGCCTCTAACTACATAACTCAGAAGAGCAGCCATTTCTCACCAGTCGCCAGAAGGAACTCGATGCTGGGAAGGGATTTCATCACAGAATTTACTTTGTACGTTTTGCAATTCTCAGACCACTTTGGTCTGGTTTTCCTTTTTCCAAATAAAATCAAAGATTCAAAAAAACAAAGATAATGATGATCAAATTGGGCACAGCAAATAGCTGGATTCATTTACTTTTCAACATAACAACTAGAGAGACATGATTATCTGAAAGAATTCAAATAATTTTCAGTGTATTTTGTTCCTGTTAGATAGAAACCTTTCCACCGCCAAAGGGCATTCTGGCCCATAGGTGGAAGGAAAAGGCGCCTTTCCTGTTATACTGGTTGCTCATTTGCAGCCAGCACCTCCATCCCATTGAGGACTATCCCAAAGTGGATACCAGTATGTAGAAACGAGTATAGGAGAGTCAACGGCTGTGATTTACTTTGCTTCTACAAAAACATGAAAAAGAACCTTTCTTTCCATTCAGGAGGCAGAAAAAGAAAAGAAAACTAAGAAGAAAAGTATTATTTGCTTTCCTTGTCTTGTCCCCCTAAATGGTTGTACTCCATTTGACGTGTCAGATTAGTCAGAATAAACATCAACAAAAGCAGGTTTTTCCATCTGCATGAATAGATCTAATACCAGCCAATTAAAAAAGAATTAAATTATATATTTTATACTACATGTTGGACAGTAAGAAGATGAAAAGATTAAGACAGATCAGCTTCATAAGTAATCTCTGGCAGTAAGCATTGCATCACATGTTTATGGGACAGTTCTAACTAGCATGCGCTTTGTAGGTTAAATTCTAAGTAACAGTTCTGCTCAATCAACAGACTCGGAGGATCTACTACTTACCATGGCATGGCTAAACAGATCTCTGCATGAAAAAGAAAATTTCTGAATGTATCAAGAGAGTAAACGGAATTAAGAGAAGAAACTGTTAGTACTAACCAAACGAAAAGAAACTTCTCCACTACCAACTACATATGACCGACCAGAACCCACGGCACCTTCTTCATAGCCCCTGACGCTGTTAGTCCCACCAATAGCAAATGCTTCATGTGGTGGGAAACTTCCCACCACATGACCACCAGATAAACTACACATTGGAAACGAAACCACAAGTCAAGATGTTATATTTAAAATAAGAAACAACTAGTGTGTGATAACCTTAGCAATGGAACAAGTTATGTTGAAATGTTGCAGGTGAAAAGAATTTAGGACCTGCAAATTTTCAACATCATTCATCCAAGAAAAACAACAAGCTTAAAGTAAATTTCCTACTACAGAGAATCACCTAATCATGAATTCAAGCTTGTAAAACTTCTTGATTCTCTTAACTACAAATAAATAATATAACAGAAAACAAAGGAATTGCAGAAACAGCACAATCATTGTTCCAGACTATTCTGATCTCTCATTGTTCCAATGAATAGCACCTCTTCACGGCAACAAAAAAAACAAACAAAAATTATACCTCGCAACAAGACGAGCTGGACCAATTTCTGCCCCTCTCCTGGCACGGGCATTCACTCTGTTGAAACACAACCATTCGGGATAGATAGGAAGTCCTTGTTCCACGTTGAACACAAACTGCAACAAATAATGGTGACAAGTATCCAAGTGAAATAGGTAACTAGATATTAACAAGCACAGCAAGGAGTCTAAAAGGATGAGATGGTGAAACTAACCATTGGAGACCCATGATCACCAGAACCTGTGTACACAGTTTCAAGCTTGGCAAGCAGCATGTCATCATATGCGTTTCCACTGAAAAATAAGGTTGGATGTATGGAACACAAAATAAAACCAAGGGAAACTAGGTTCTGAAGTTATGCCAAGCTTAAGTCAAAAGAACATTCAGGAGAAGAAACATACCTAGAAGTCAATGGGCTGCTATAGAAGTCTTTGATAACTGGCGTCCCATGTTCATCGCGAGGACCAACATGCTAAGAAGAAAGAGCATTACCACATGGAGTAGACCATTAGAAGTAGTAAATGCAAAGTTGGGAGAAAAAAAGAGAGATGAAATTAGTATAAAAAATGATCATCACTAGTGTTCAGCAGAATCACAAAGCTTTATACTTGAATAAGAAATAAAATGCTAGATTGTAAACATCCACAAAAGTTTTATCCATGGTTAGCATCCTTTTGGCACTATACAATAATGACTAATTTGCAGGGAACAGGACATGCTCAGTCGAACTTTGTAGTGATAGGGAATTATTTGGGAGCTGCATTCTGTTTTTATGAATTTTTAGCTTTAGATTTTTGTTCACTTATCACCAGCATGTAGAATTATTTTCCCTCAAGTATGTGCTTCTAAGAGAGGATGTTACAGAATGGATCTGCAATATAAATTTCAAATGGCTAACCCCAGTGGGCTCAAACTTGTGTAGGGGACATCCAACCCTAATCTTAAGTAGGGGAACCAACCCTAATCTAGAAAAAAGGCAAAATTGCCCATACTTAAGTCACAACACACTAAGAAACCTAATAACCTTAGTGGTAAATATCCAAAGTAAACTACACTATAACATAACAGGAAAAAAAGAAAAAGAAAAAAGAAAAAGTAGGATGATGGTCCCCATCATTTACTCCAGTGTATAACCAGAAAAGAAGCCTAAGCCGGCTTAGTGGCGACATGAAGGTAACTGGCTTGACTTCTACTCATGCATTGCAAGACCAAAAACTCAATGGAACAGAAAGGAAGAAATCAAAAGAAAATCCAAAATAGCAAACAGATGCTTGAGAAATAAGGTAATTGAGGAGCTTGTTTTCTGCAAAGGATATGCCAATTTGTCTGTTAGGAGTCAAGAGAGAGAGAGAGAGAGAGAGAGAGAGAGAGAGAGAGAGAGAGAGAGAGAGAGAGAGGGTGAAAGCTTGCCCATTGCCATTGAGCCAATTGAGAGGAGAAAAATCTGTACTGGGAAGAAAATTGTCAGATTATGTTGTTAGTATCAAAGCCCCTTATCTCTACCTCCATGATGGCATTTTTTGTCTTTTTACCCTCTAAGAATACCTGCCCGCTTCAAATACCATCAGGAACTGAAGAGAGGCAACAATTTCCCATTGGCATTGAAACTAGAGGCAGCTTTTTATAATAGCAAGAGCTGGAAGCACGAAGGGTTTTAAACCTGCTCCTTAACATCACGCAAAAACAAGTGCATATCTATAACTGGATCCTAAGTCATGAGTCCTTAATTCAGTAAATCAAAGAAACAGAAATTAAGTTCTGAAGAATCTGAAAGTAACTTAGTACTTATTATCCTAGGATACTCCAAGATTTATGCTAAGATACCCCTATTGCTTCATATTTGATGGTCAATTACAAGGACTGAAGGGTTAGCTTCAGTCAAACTTTTCACCACTAATGTTGAATATACAGATAAATCATATTTAGTCATTCATATTGCTAACTTCTATGGGACTGGCCTAGGAATGAAATGTCAAAGACATAAAGGTCCACTCAATATTGTTGAAATGTTAAACATATTAGATAGAGAGGTGCCACTCATTACGTACTTGAACATCTCCATCTAATATGTTTAACATTTCAAAGATAAATATTATCAACATTTTAGAAGTAAGCAAATTTCAGAGGAATCCAGTACATGACTAAAGGGCAGCCCCGGTGCACGAAGCTCCAGCATATGCAGGGTTCAGGGAAGGGGCGGACCACAAGGGTCAATAGTATGCAGCCTTACCTTGCATTTCGCAAGAGGCTGTTTCCACACCTTGAACCTGTGACCTCAAAGTCACACAACGATAACTCCACCATTGCGCCAAGGTTCCCCTTCAAGGAATCCAGTATATGACTACCAAAAAAAAATAAGGATTACAAAACGTACCTTCTTAGAATTATGCCAGCTCATCATGATTATTATATGCAATAAAGGGTGGAAGAAAAGCACAAACTCAATAATGCAAGCAAAAGCTGACTTATGGAATACCTGAAAAATGACTCCTGCAGTTCCATTCCATTTGGGCTTGAAAGGTCGACTGTAGTCTATTCCAGCTGTTACCCGGCCAATGGTATAGTTTCCGTGGCCAGTTTCATTCCTATGGTTACCGTGAACAAGGGTTCCTGGAGTTCTTGAGTTCTACACTCACAGAGAAAACCTTTTCCACATAAGCCTGCATAAAGGGCAGCCCCAGTGCACAAAGCTCCCGCCTATGCAGGGTTTTGGGAAGGGGCGGACCACAAGGGCCTAAAGTACACAGCCTTACCTTGCATTTGCAAGAGGCTGTTTCCACGCCTTGAACCCGTGACCTCAAGGTCACACGACGACAACTTTTACCGTTGCCCCAAGGCTCCTTATTGTTAAAAATCCATATAAATACCAGGAATTTTAGATCACCTGAACCATGATCGATCTAGATGTTCGTTTGTCATCTCCTTCTATCCATGGGTCTGTATAATTTATGCGAAATATTGAGTCAACTTGCCCCCTTTCTAGTGAAAGGTTAAGCTTTTGGTTTCTCCCAAAAACATTCCTGTGAGAATATGCAAAGCTGCAAGCAAATTCCGCGGGGCATGAGTGAAATAACTGAATAAGAAAGCTCTTGAATAAGGTGATAACCTTGGATCAAGACAGGAAAACACATATCTAAAATGCCTTTGTTACAACGAGTAATGGCATAACCAAAGCTAACAATTACACAACTACACAATTCGACTACATAAACCAGTATGCCTATGTCATAATTTGGAGAGCAGAAACCTCCTAGTCCCTAATCATCTGTCAAATGAATGAAAAAACCAAAACCAACATGGGAATAAATGTTTCCTGAAGGAATTGTTAGAATCACATGTCTAGGCTATGTGAGAGGAAGTTTCAAGCAACCAAAGCAGGAAAGTCAAAATTTAAACTTGTACCATCTAAAATATTTACAATTATGAACATAAAGCAAGCAATCAAGACAATGGCTACCATGTTAAAGTGGATAAATTACAAAAAAGCTAACATTCAACCCAATTATAAGAAGACTAGTCTTTACCTTCCAATCAATCCAGAAAGAGGGCCACTTGTTATCCTACATCACAAATATTATTGCATAAATAATATAACAGTGAAAAGAGATCGAACGTTGATCAAATGGAACCATATATCCACCACCAGATCAACACTTACCCATTTGAAATCCCACCACCAGCAGAGAAGCCTCCACTTACTCGTTCAACGACATTCATTACCAGATCAACCTTACCAGTATCTGCAAAGTTTCACCAAGAACATCAAAATAAAAAAAGACTAGTAAATGGCCAGATAAGACAGCATTTCATTTACTCATTGAACGTAGCAAGCATTCCACAGATATTCTTAAATTGTCATTATATTTTTGGAAGTCTCAAAGGACGAGAAACCATAAACATCAAGGAAGATTGCATGTAAGCATGCCTGCTCATAGAGGGCCACCCACTCTGTTGAGATCCATAGTAACAGATAAATCTATATTCAGAAAGAGATAGTAGGTCGTATTTCACAAATTCAGTAGCACACTTGGAGGGAAGTCATAAAAGGAGTTTTCCAGCACAAAGATTTACAGGAAGGCACATTATAAGCATCCTAGACAGAAGCAGAGAAGCCATTGTTAAATGATATTTCACTGTCATTGATTTCATGACTCGTGCCTGAGAATTTTGTTTCAGGACAAGAACAAATTTCACAAGAAAAGTTGAGGCAAGCACCAGTTGCCTGCATATAATTAATTCAGTTCCACTGATGGAGCAGCTCACCCCTAACAAGTTACTCTAAATCCCAGACTTATCATTTGAAATTACAATGAAAAACAGAGCATAACTGTTAGGTCAAGAAAAGAACTTGCTATTATGCTAGTAACTAAAAGTGTGTTTATCATGAATGCATGAGCTCATGGGGTAGTAACAAAACAAGACCATGGTAAGAGAATCAGAAACAGCAAATACCAAATAGTAGATATTGACAATGTCATAAAGACATAACGCCTCAATAGTTAAAATACTTTATGTCCGATTTTCAGAAAGATGTTACCTCACACCATTCTCTTATCTGCTTCTGCAAAAAGAATTTTCATAAAGTCACTAGAAAAAGTGCAGGCACTTGCTATGAGTGCACAAGCTAAAGAACAAATGCGAGTCATTCATTTTACAGAACATCTCAGGTGTGATGTGTGAGCACAGTGACTTGAGTAGCTTTTGACATGTGGTATCAGCATCAAATAAATCAAATCTCAGAACCAAAGTCCATCATCAAGAATTCTCTTCCATCATTTTTGCATGCAATGATGAGATACATAGTATTGGCGAAAAGGTAATATATATATGTGCAGACATTAAAATCATCCCAGTAGCCACTTCAGTTGGAGCAAACATAAAATCAAATTCAAAAGACACAGAACAGATAACTAACAACTCAGAATTGGAAAGCATGTATCATCAATGTGACAGGAAGGTTACAAATTCTAGGTCAGCTGGAACAGATCTCCACAAAATTCACATGGATATTCAGTGCAGCAGTGACACATAAATATACATTTTGGTGAAAAAATTTCAAAGACAACCTCATCATATTCTAAAATAACCTACCACATCAAGAAAATTTATTCAAATAGTCTGTAAAATGCACTTCACCTCCTGCAGGTTGAGGAATGATGCTAACATCTTCCATGATTCCCATTGCTAATACAGTCTCTACATCTCTTTTCCCTTGTAGCAAACTGTAAACCTAAATTTCAGAAAATACAGCAACATGTTCACCAGGTAAAGTAAATGGCATCAATGTAAAATGACCCAAAAATTGATATACTACTGTCGTTTTATGCATCTTATGCAGAAAGTTTACATTCTCAGTACTAAATATGGATGGGCAAATATAGGTGCCAGTGAAAGGTTATAATGATTCAATTTTCAAGAGTTCAGAATCATGAAATGTTATCTAGACATGCTAAGAAAGACCAAATCAAAGAACAGGCAAACATCAAACTCCAGAATCTAAGGGACAGCATCCCTATCATGAGAAATTTTTCAATATTTACTCAATTCGAGTTTGAAGTATTCCTTGTGTCATGCTCCAGGCTTTAAAGCTTGTAAAGCCTTTTCAGTTCTTTTTCGCATCTAACCTCTGTACATATAAAGTCCGTTGGGGCTTCTAATTCAAAAAAATTTGCCGTAAATGAAGGTTACAAAAGAAAGGGACCCTTGGCTCAAAGGTTGAGTAGTTGCTGTGTGACCTGGAGGGCACTGGTCGAAGGTGTGCCCTTTTCTTTTTAAGTGAAGGTTAAAAAAGTAAGAGCTAAATGTAGTCAAGTTAGATGCATAGCAAATTTTATAACTCACCAACTTAGCTCTAAGAATTTTCAAGGGCACCCAAAATATCTCAATCTAAAAAATTGGGAGAAGAGTTTCTCAATGACTTTTGACCATAATAGGCATACTTTGATGGGTAAGTGTTTATACAAGATCATTATTTTCCTACCAAATATATCCTAGTTCAATGCTCTTTTGTTTAGCTTTTCCTTCAAATAAGTTTGGCAAGTTCTTTTCTTTTTTCTATTGGGTCTTCCTAAAACATCCCAAATCATGCTCTGTGATAAGGAATAAAAAAATTCCATTTCATCCACTACTCAAAAAGTAAATTATTACAACCTCAAGAATACTTTTCTCATCATGTATGAGATTTGAAAAATTATCCGGAAAGGAGGGATGTTAAGTTTAAACAAGTTCACATCCTATCTTAGACTAGATTTCTATATCATGTGGTAAATGAACAGCGACAAGAAGCTTCTTCCAAGTATAGACAATTAAACCATTTGCAGAAACGATGCTCTCAAGCTCAAAGAAGATACCTGTCCCTTCTTGGTCATGAGTTGCCGAAGAATAGTTTCTGGTCTTGTCTTCCCGGTAGTTGGCTCACCACTGAAACGATAATATGCACAGTAAAGTAACAAAATCATACAAACTTGAAAAGCATGTGACAGCTGACCAGGATCACAATAGCAATTTCAGGGCACGGTTCTTACGTCCTCCTATCAAGGAATCGTATGCTGATGTTATTAACCTCAGCTTCTGAGACTTGGAGCCTAAGCATTCCACCAGAAAGAATCTCAACCTCCGAAACCTGTGGAAATGATCCCCATACAAAAGCAGATGTTCAACAAGGAAACATGATTTTGGTATGTAAGCAACTCTAAGTTTCCATGATAGCATTGTCTATATGGTACTTTTGACTAATTAAGGAAAGCACCAACCATGGCAAATAACCCACGCTCCATATACCACCCATTGATGGAATTTATCACTTCATCCAAACGGCGCATATTGACAACTTTTCCTGCACAACTTGACACCAAAATTGGAACTCAATGAAAAGACTCCTGTCAGCATTATTTTGGTAGATCAAAGCTAAAGAGCATATAAATGATAAGGTGATTGAAAAAAAAGTGCCATTAGTTATTTAAAGGAAAAACCTACCATATCCATTACGAAACGCGTCCTCCAAAAATTTTGAGGGTAAAACATTTGCCCCCTCACATATCAAACCATGAAACTCCTGATTTGGCTCTACCTTGTACCACACGAAACAAATTCAGAAATTTATGCTATGAGCAAATGAAGCAAGGACAGATCTCTATCTCAAAATGAGCTGATACTACAATTTCAACAACCAAAAGACAGTGATTACTCAAAAAATAATAATAATAATAATAATAATAATAAAGTACTAGAAGCAATTATCTTTGTTCTTGCCTTATGATTAACAAAATAATAAGTACAATTGCCTTTAGGACATCAATGCTTTCTTTTGAACATCAAAAACAGATGAGAGATGTTTCCAGAACATGTTCCACTCCAAACTCATGTGATACAAAACACAATGATGCTAAAATTTTACATGTAACATTAGCCTGGCATGTCTTTCAAACTGAAGACCAAAAAAAAAAACTTTTACAACAAATAGAAAACCAAATTAAATGGTCTTTTACAAGGACTCAATTTCAGATCAATTGGAAAAGGATTTTTTGGTAGATACCAATCAATAGATGCACAACCAGGTCATTTGCAATAGCAGTTCGGCGTGGAAACAGCCTCCCGCAAAATGCAAGGTAAGGCTATGTACTATAGGCTCTTTGTGGTCTGCCCCTTCCCTGGACCCCACATACACAACAGCTTCATGCACCGGGGTGCCCTTCTTTTTTTAAAGTCATTTGCAATAGCAAACCAATCTTACACATAATTATGTTACACTAATCATCACATACCACCATTTAGAACATAAATATTAGCCATGAAATGTGTAAACCAATCCAGTCTAGAGAAGCAAAACAGGCAGTCAATGATCTCTTTGCCATTCTGCAACAACTTGTCAAGTTTGATACTAGTTTCTTCGATATGCTTGGTTTCTATCAAGGACAGTAAGTAAAATCAAATATCTTATAATATCTAGGTCGACTGTTTGTTGAAGAGGTGAATCTAATGAAAAGTTAACCCTTGCAACCTTTGATGGAAAGTTTGAAACCAAAGGAATAACACTACTTTGAAAACAATGTACTGAAATTTGGCACTAGTGTGAAAGCACAAACAACCATGACAACTAAAAGAACATGCTCCACTGTAAACAAACAATATAAAGATTAGTCAAAGTATGCAAGAAAAACTCCAACCTGCATGCTTAAGCTAAACTTTTATGTGAACTAAGTCTAAATGCAAAATAGCCGATATAGTATCTTTAGAAACTATAAAAAGTGAAATAATGATAGCACTAGCACTTATAGAACTTTAAGCATTGAGAAGACAAATCAACACTTTGGAAGGGTTAGAAAATTTCAGTAAAAGTATAGCCTCCTATATATAAGCAGTGTTTGCAGGAGACAAATACCAAAACTCCCCAAGTAAATGCTCGACTCCCTTGAGTCTGCTCCATTTTCCCATGACTGTTTTGTGGTCCAAATGCAAGTCTTCCTCTCTCAAGTCCTTCTAGGGATGGGAGGGTGACCAACTAACTCAAGCTTTGATCCCTATCTTTTTCCAGAGAGACAGCGAGAAAATTCATTAAGACTCATGTGAATTGGCCAAGAATCCAGGTAAAGGTGCAAGCTAAGCTGGGCTGCACCAACTCCTATTGGCAACTGCTGGTTTCTCGTGCCCAGCCACTTGGCTACCAGCTGGATACCTTTGATGCCATGGATTTTAGTGACTGCTTTCTCGGCAATTTCTACAATTTTTTCTCATTGGAAATAATTCCTTTACTTAAGCTTATGATCAATAATACAGTCAACAGGCCTGAAGAATCTGAGTAATGTGACCACCACCACACAACCATATTACCAAATGCAGTAACACACTCACAAGTATCTTTAAGTGATTAACTCTCCAAAATTTCCATCCAAAGATACAATGTGACATCAATTAACACCAAACGTACCTGTAAAACCAATCGAATTCCATCCCGCGTATCAACTGCAAGTGGTATACACGAGCAGAAAAACCCACTATCAATAATCCTGTGAACATCCTCCTGCACCTCAAGCACCGTTAAAGCTGAATTCGGACGGCACGCTTTCAACGCCTTCTCTGCCTCAGCTTCAAGATCCTTTCTCTCGAGTTCCTCGCCATCTTTATTCCTGATCAAAACCTCACTAATTAAAACCCTTTCCTGATATTCTTTCCTCGAAGAATATCCCTTTGAATGAGTTTCTCTTCCCTCAGAAACATTCAAATTCGTCTCTTCGGATTTAGCAAGAGCTAATGACGACGAACAAAGGATTGATGATTTGGTGAGAAATGGACTGAATGTTCTGTGATTTGTTAGAGAAGATACAAAATTATGAACGAATTGTTTTGCATTCTGTAGATTGAAAGCTAGGGTTTGGCGAGCAAAGGGAAGGTTTGGGAAAAGCGGAAATTTTGTTGGCTTTGGTGAGAGAGGAAGCTTGATGGAAGACGACATGAAGCGAATGTCATCGTTTTTCGCCATTGTCGACCGTATGGAACTCTCGCAGATAGAATATTGGCGAGAGATTGAGAAAACTTAGGTTTCGAGCATTTGCAGGATTTTGGCGGTTGGGATAAACCCTAGTTTTGCTCCCCTGGCACTGTTTTGAGGACGATGAGCTGCTGGAGCCGTAACCGGGCGGGGGATTATTTCAGCTAGACGGCACGACTGGCTGGCAGGGAATAGCTGCACAGGAACGAGCTATTTTTGTGTATTGGATAATCTAAGGATAACCTTTTCCGAGAAATTATTTGTGTACAAGATTATCTAAGGATAGCTTTTTCAAGGAAAGTGTTAGAATTACCTATTTGAACGGGAGCCTTGGCGCAATAGTAAAAGTTGTCATTGTGACCTTGAGGCTAAGGGTTCAAGGCATGAAAATAGCCTCTTGCAAAATGCAAGATAAGACTTTATACTTTAGACCCTTATGGGCTGCCCCATCCCCAATTAATGCTTTTTGAAATGCCAAATAAGTGTCAAATTGGTGTTTATAAACTTTGATATTTGAAAAGTCTATTCATACGAGTCCTGGCCTTCTATTCTAGTAGCACAGGAAAGGGCTTTCCTCTGCTAGGTCATAGGTTCAAATTGCTTGTTGGTTTAGAATTTATTCATAAAACCCAGCTTTCCTAATAGAAAAAATTAGCATCATTGCCAACCTGTTCTTTTAGTGATCCCTCTTAACTGAGACATGAGATAAAATGCATGAAATAAATATCAATTTGATTACATTAGAGCTAAGTTTACCAGAACTGTCCCAAACCACCGGTGAGGCATAAAAGTGAACCTCCAGCAATGAAATTGCTTGTACTTTATGTTTCCTGATTTGATATACACAACATTTTTTCTTCTTCCTTTTCCGAATGTGCAATGTATGCAGTGATACATCCATAAAAAAGCAGCCCCAGTGCACAAAGCTCCCGCCTATGTGGGGTCCAGGGAAGGGGCAGATTACAAGAGTCTATAGTAGGCAGCCTTATCTTGCATTTTGCAAGAGGCTGATTCTATGCCTTGAACCCTTGACCTCAAGATCATGTGACGACAACTTTTACCGTTACACCAAGGCTCTCCTTCTATAGAGAAGCCCATTTCTAAACCATTGAGATGGAGGACATCATGTCACAAAGTTAAGTTAAAAGCCCATGACTAAGTCATTACGCACAAGTACTGTATGGGTTTAGCAAGATAAGGTTACGACCAATAACACTTTGCTCTACATCATCCAAATGGCCAAAGACTGTCTCAAGGCCGGAGATCGCATGCGACCAACTAGTAACAAAGCATTAAAAGGCTTGTCATTGATAATTGTTGTGCAAGCAGATGAGCCGCTTCCAATATTATCAATGAGCCAGGTACACCTACCACCATTGATCTTCGTCTTTGTCACTGTGCATGAGGTAGCTCAGACCTAACCAGTACATAGAAGTTGACAACCAACCAAAAGAAGGTCTAAAAATGCATGAACTGAACATAAGTTTTGCCCATTAAAAACAATAGACAAAATGGCAAATTTCCTTATAATAATAAAGGAATCGACCAAGCGGTGGAACAGCTTGCGCATAAGCTTGATACAAACCAATTTCTTAGCCGTAATGGAAACATCATATAAATTTGGGGTATTATTTAATACAATAACCTATTGTTGGCTGTCGAACACCACCTCCTGAGCTAATAAGGAAGAAACTACAATCAATGTCTAGTGTAGCAGCCTTTCGATGCGTGGGCTACAACATAGAGATCCAACAAGGATGTGACTGGCTAAACCCGTATTAGCTTGTTAAAAAATGGGCAGTCCGGTGGACAAAGCTCCTACCTATATGGAATTCGTGGAAGAGATGGACTACAAGGATCTATAGTACGCAGCCTTACCTTATATTTTTGCAATTGAATATATAACCTCAAGAGCACAAGACGCCAAAACTTCTTTTTATTCAAAAACAGACAACTTTAGTGTTGCGCCAAGACTACCCTTTATTCAAAAACAGCCCACCATTCATACGTGGGACCCTCATTAAATTATCTGTTTCTTTAGAGGAGATATAAGCACGATGAAGGCCGTCCAGGTACGCGCATTGAGGAAAATCAGAAAGTTCACAGGACCCATATCTTGTCGGTAAAGAACTGTAGAGTATGATGATAATCTCTGCATGTCCACTCGCCCTGCCACTTACCCGTCGAATTCCTTGATCCCAACTAGGAAATGCTATAAATACCAGTTTCCGAGTCTCGAATAGTCACAAGACAAAGTGAAGGGAAGATGGCCAAGTCTCTTGACTTTCCCATCTGGTGTTGCTACTCGATCTTCTTCCTAGTCATTTCCACTTCTGGTTAGTAGTTCTCTAGTTTACCATGGCGTCTATAGCTAGCACAGTTCCTTTGCAAACCCACGTTTCAATAGCCAAGGGCTAATGGCCTAGAGTTTGTGCAAGTAAGCATGCATTTACATCATCCTAAAAACTGGTTCATATAGTAACCTCCATTTTCTCATTGACGAATGGCAATATCCTGCATCAACAATCGTTGGTCCAATGTCGGACTTCCACCTTTAGTTGATCCGTTCATCTGCTTTCTCCAATTCTAGATGACTTGCACAGTAATACATGTTCTAACATCCAGAAAACCGCACTTTTCACTCGTTGATTATGGAAAGAAAGTACATTTTTGGGGCCACGAATCATTCATGGTGGAGAATCAGAGAAAAAGTGTGATCAACCAAAGAGGTGTATTTTGGTATTTAAGTTTGATCAACCATTTGGCTGTATTTTGGTATTTAAGTTGAAATATGACTGACATTTTTCATAAACCCATGTTATTTACTTTTTGTTTTTCCTGTATTTTGTTTGTTGTAGTGGAAGGAACGGGGCGTCCAGAGAGTAAAGCTTCTCAAGCAGGAGAGAAGAAAGGTTGGGTTTAATCTCTCTCTCTCTCTCTCTCTTTATATATATATATATATATATATATATATATATATATATATAATTTCAGCTATTTAATGAAGGTGCAAGGAACATGTGACATTTGATTGGTAAAAAAAAAGTGAAAAAAATAAGACGTTAGAGGAAATGGCAGTTTGTACTTTACACATACAATTCCTTGTTAAAATTACCTCTCCCCCATATATATTATACGATAGTCCTTAGACCAAGCCGGGACAACACGAGGGGCAGCCCTATTTTTTGTCTTTTTTCAAGGATTTAAACCATTATATGGGTCAGCCTGTACATCTAGATGGTCTGCCTACCAAAAATCACATCCATTCATGCATTTAAGGCCTTTTTTCTTTGGCCACTTTTGGTTGTAAAATGAATTTTAAGGGTTGGATTTGATTTTACATGATCTATTTTACAACCAAAAGTGGACCAAGAAGAATGCCTTGAAATGCTTGGGTTGGATGTAATTTATGGTAGGTAGGCCATGAACCTTAGGCCAACCCACTTGTACAGTGGATCCTTGAAAAATGACAAAGTGGGTCCATGCCTCACTTTTCTTTTCTCTTAAGGTGTAGTCTTGGCATGGTCTCACGTAATTGGGGTTTCGGGAAGGGACAGACCACAAAGAGTGCAGTCTTATCTTGCATTTTTGCAAGAGGTTGTTTTCACACCTCTAACCTGTGACCTCTATGTCACATGACAACATTTCAACCATTACACCAAGGATTCCCTTCTTTTCTTTTTCTCTCTCTAAAACAACTAGGCCCAACATCTTGCCAAAAGCCATCTAGTGTAGCTGTTAGCAGGACGTAATGGCACCCCTCCTTGCAATGCTTGGTCGAGGTAGCACTTTTTCCTTATGGGAGATTTCAAATAGATTTAAGATAATACTTTTACATAGTTTGCTTCATAACTTTTTTTACTGTAAAATATAAATAAACTCAAAAAGAAAGAAAGAAAAAGGCCCAACATCTTTCTAGCTGTGATTGGAACTCTCTCTCTCTCTCTCTCTCTCTCTCTCTCTCTCTCTCTCTCTCTCTCTCTCTCTCTCTCTCTCTCAAACTATTAAGGCATTGATTTCTCTAAAATAACTAGGCCCAACATCTTGCTAACTATTATGATTGGAACACCGGTGCTCATGAGTTTCCTACTCTTGATCGAGTATTTGAAGTCTGAATCAAGTAATGCAAGTCAGCAAAATCTAATGAAACGGAGCAAAGTAGGTGGCACATAATGGTTTAAAATGTGTTGCCTTTTCTTTTTTTTTTTAGAAAAGGCATCGTTTAAGATCTGATAATATGATGGGATTATCTGCATTTCGAACGAAGCCGAATGGATTTGATTATAAAAGTCCGAAGTTAGTCCAAACTGATGATAAATTTACTGGATTGGATTATTTATTGGAGGTTGGCAACCCTAATAATGCATCTTGCAATGTAGTTGGAGATCATTGTAACAAATATGATATAGTTCAAGTCCTTTTAAACAAAAGAGGGAAAAAATGGGGTTTTTTGTGACCATGACTTAAATGCTTAGGAATATCAAACATGCTATACTTTTTAGGCTTTAGAAGGAGGAGACTCAGTAGGATTTTTATTAGAAGAAAAAAGTTAGCGACACGCACGGCCATGCAGTACGAGAGCCTCGGACCGTACTTGCCTAAGCGAGAAACTCTTCTTTGCACCAAAAAGAAGAGAGAGAGAAAGAGAAAGTGTACACCCTTAAATGCATGTGAAGAAGTTCCTGGCCTTTTTAAGTGTATACAAAAAAATAAAAAAAAAATTCATGTTTTTCATATAAAAAATAAGTAATTCCCTATAAATCAATCCATTTGGATGATTCTAACCACTTTTTTTGAGTCTTTAAAAAAATTAACAAAAATAAATAATCATGACCTTTTCCTCAAAGAAGCACGGGTTTAGAAGCATTCAATATGCATGAAATTTGATCTCTAATTTAAAACCATTTTGAGCATGATGAACGATTTAGATTTACAATAAAAAATTCCATCTTACATGAAAAAGGGCTTGGGACTTCTTAACACTCTCGAGTGTGTACACCCATCGTGACTCCCAGAAGGAATGCTGCAATAATGGATGTTCGGATCATAGATAGTAAGAAACCCTGCTTTTATTTTCAGATCATAGAACCATCCAATCACCATGATGTTTGGGATGCAGGATATCTAAAATTAAGAGAATCAAATGAACGGGTCTGATCAACTAAAATAAAGAGAGACGATTGCATTCTGGCAGTCCTTTTAGTGGCCAAAAATCAGACAACATTCAGCTTGGTCCAAATTTGTCTTACAGCACATCCATAGCATGATTGACGTGCGGCTTGGATCAAGAATGGGCCCAACATGTACTTTTTCTAGCTACTAGATTAGAGGCAACAATATGCACAGCAGAATATAGGAGCCCCCAATAAAAATTTGTTTTGATCTAACAGATTAACCTGCACCAAGTTTCTCCCTGGTGATTTTTATGAACTATCAGATGTGGGCAAGGGTTGGTCTTAGATGAGCAAAACGAACAGACATTGAGTGGAAAGGCCAGCAAATGACCCTACTGTCGACTGAAATAAATGAAGTATTGTCCATCAATATTCAGAATTTGTGGAGTAAACATACAAAAAATATTCCGCCAGAGTGGAATGATGTACATACATACATACATACATCATCATCATCCAGACCTTATCCCAATTAGGAGTCGGCCAACATACACACTGTGTGTGAAAAAATATTACCTTTTACACATCAAACCTGTAAGTTTTGCATCAAGTCAAAACAGCCTGTTCCCACCTTCACTGGTAGGCCGAGGCAGATCCTTGCAGATGGGGTTTCCAACATATCAACTTCTCCATGAAGTGCTGCTTCTACAATAAACCTGCTCGCTGTCTCAAATGACATCTTGCAGAATGGTGATATACTGGTGTCAGCCATACCAAACCTGTTCATTGGCCGATACCCACCGTCGGCAGTCATGTAATCAGCAATTACGGTCAGGTGCCGAATGTTGACTGATATTCCATACGATCCAAAAACCCCCTTCACCTCATTTATAATGGTTGCTCTTGCAGCTTCCACTCCATAGGTGTTGAGCATGGCATGTATGTCATTTGAAACTATGTCATTAACGTCCAGGTCATCTTGGAGGTTCCAGAATTCCTTGAAGTCTACTCCAGCCGTCTGAAGTGCTGGAATATTCGGATCTCCATTGTAGTCGATCACTGAGCAGCGATCAATGTTGCCAGATGACTTCACATGTACCCTTTTGGCTGCCTTCTGGGCAATCTGCATGGTTGTTTAACATGTGTTATCTACAGAGTGGCTCTCAAGAAGGCAGCAACCAGTTTAACTTTCAGCAAAAGCAATGTTAATTCAAATCTCACCATTCTCAAATATTAACTTCGACTAAAGCAAATTTAACTCAGCTTCACAACACAGTAATTCTACTTCTTGCGAATATCCATTCTTGTCCGAACAAAGAAACTACTGGTCAAGATTAACCAAAGATAGCCAAAACTTTCTGTAAGAAATGTCCTAGTTAATCCTCGGAAGAGTTTATTTCAAGAGAACAAAAATGCTCCTGTTCATAAGCATCCCCAGCACACAAAATAATTCAGCAGATAAGGGGCACTCATCTTGCAATGATAGATGCAACTAGGAATTTGTCAAACCAAGAAACCAATCTGGAAGAGGAATTTGGAAACCCGGGTGTTTGCAGCAATACCAGAGTAACACAATCTACTCTTTATCCAAAAACAACAAACAAAACAAAATACTTTCTAGTCTAGAAAAAGAAACTTTGAAAGAATCCGTTCATTTAATTTTGCCAAAATGGAATGTAGGACCAAGTTTTGCATGTAAAATAAGTTGGAGGTCAAGCGACTCTCATCTAAGAGAATACATTTCCAGTAGGCAAATAGGATTGAAGAATACCTCAGCAAGAAGAATATGAGGTGTGTCCTTAAAGCTGAAGTGAGCCTCAAAATCCAGTCCCTTGGTGGCTACAAAAATTGTCCTGTCAGTATCTTTCTTGACACGTTTTGCTTTAGGCTTCTTTTTCCCCACTTCTGGTTTAACTTTCCTTTGACTTGAACTTGACAAGGATTTCCCTTCTTTTGGTGGGCTTTGAGGAGCTTCATCCTCGGCATCAAATATCTGATTTTCACTTTCCATCATCTGATCTTCACCTCCCAGAGTGTAGTCATCATTTGCCTCAGTTTGATCAATTTCACTTTCAAATCCAGCTGCTGGGTCTCTTTCATTTTGTTCATCCTCTATGGCAGACTTCTCTTGCTCCATGCCATCCTCATAATCCAGTTCATCAGTAGATTGTCTCTTTCTTTTTTGGGCATCAGCACCTTGATCCTCGGATATTTCTTCACCGTCCTGACCACCATCATCACTTTCTTCGTCTATTTGTCTTGATTGGCTAGGTTCATCTCCATCTGTTTCTTTCTCAGAATCATGTTTGGCCTTTTCGGACACATCTCTAATTCCACTGATCTTTTCCAGTGTTTTCATGTGATCTACAATCATTTCTTCCAGTTTTCCAAGAAACCTACCTTCAAGGGTTTCCTCACAGTCGTCCAGTGTTATATTTGAGTATGGAGGATAAAGTTCAGGGGGATACAGCTTCATCTTCAGCTTATAAACACTAGAAACTTCATTATTCTGAACAGAGAATGGGACTACACAAACCTCCATACTCTCCACAACATCTGCTACAGTGACTTTCTTCAAGTGTGCTGCAAGGTGCTCTGCGTCATCTCTGCACAGGGGGTAATGCATATGCTCCAAGTTAATCCATGTTAGAACCACATGAGACAATAACAAAGAAAATTTTAAAAGGTCATATAGTTGGGCAATGATGCAGTAAACTGCTTAACAAGCAGAAGAAGAATGGGTTCCAGAGGCCACTGCTTATATGCTACAGCCGTAACATCAAGAAAACTGTAAGATCAGTTCTAACATTTGCAACTTTGGATTGTAATGCCGAAAGGTAGCTACTACTAGAAGAACTAATGGATGCAAACATGCTGCGAATTACTAAAGGGAACTATGAAGATGACATAGCAAAATCCTAGCTAGAAATTTTTTTACCAGTCCTTTCATTGTTCCTGAATGTGCAATGCACGCACCCATGAAACTGCCTTGAGCCTGTGACCAACTACGGGAAGCAACTGTCCTAGAAGGCCTTTGATTTATCATGGACTCCTTAATTGATACTAGGAGACATTAGTGAGTCCAAAAATTCACAACACAGTCTATAATAATCCCACGCTGGTCAAATAGATAACATGTTGAGAAAATCTTCACTGTTGATTTTGTATAAGACCATTTTTTATAGAAAAAATGAAAATTTTGTTACTGCCAAGTCAGACACGACATGTTATGCTACATTTTCCAATCATGGAGCAGTACATGGAATAATAGCCAACTTGCCTTGTTCTCCCCTTTTTCAAAGGACAGGTCATAACTGGTGTTCGAATTTTCTCTGAGGCCCTCTGCAGAATCTCTTGTAAACGTGGAATTCCCAGTGTGACATTCATTTCTCCTCGCCCAGCAAAATGAAAAGTGTTCAGCCTGGACAAGGAATTGATTAATGAGTTCTATGAGAAACACCTCCATGTCAATGCAAAAGGACTACATGCACTTTGAGAGATGGAAACATAATTAACTAGATGAGGATAGCACAAGAAAATAATTCTACATTATATAACTAAATAACCGAAGTTCTCAGCCAGTTAGTTTCAGGTATGAAGCCTCTGGAAAAAAAAAGAAAAAGAAATGCAAAATCACATTAGGGAAAAAGTAAAAGATTGATATGATGAAAAAATTATTAGGCTTCCTCATATGTGGAGTATTCTGCTCCAAATAACTAAAGACAAATTCACCACAATCAGTGTCATAACTGAAACTAGGATAGTTAACAGAGTTAATAACAGTCTCAATAATAGGTTCAGAAGAATCTTTCCTGAAAGGTTCGTAGTCCCTGCCATGGGGCTTTGAGGTGGTCTTTTGCAGTTATACAATTCTGATAATGATTCTGCTGATGTATTTTCTGCCTCAGGGCAGGTAGTAGATTGTTTTCTCATAAAAATCCAGGCCTTCAATTAGAACTACAATTCATTTGTTTATGCAAGTAACCATATAGAGAACAGAATTAGGTTATCTAATCATTTCTCTGAAATGGACCCTTCTCCCTATACTCCTTGGTATCACCTGATGAAAATGATGGAGGAGAATATGCAGAGAATCTTGATTTATCAATGCTTATTAGTAGGAAAGGTCTAACAGATCTAGGCTTTTGTCAGCCCAAATATACTTGATGCATGAAATCTTGAACTTATGTAGGAGAAAGAGATTGCAACTGACTGACTTTTGTCTTAAGCTGATCATTATATGGCACACAACTGCTTGAACTGGTCTTTTTTGAAAAATTCTTATCAAAACTAAATTTTCATCCAAGTTGTGCATCACCACTCCCTCCATCTCAATTAATGGTACACTATCCAAATGGTTTCTGTCAACTAGAGGAAGCGGGCAGAGAGATCCTCTATCTTCCTACCTATTTGCTCTATCTGTTGAGCCCTATCATCATTGATAAATGACCATGTTAGTAAGTTCTCTTTCATACCTCCCAATCTTAGTAGGAATTCCCCCCTATCTCACATCTTTTGTTTGCAAATGATATTATCATCTTTGGCAAGGCTGCAATTTCTGACTGTTCATCTTTGAACAAAATCCTCGACCCCATTAACTATGAAACTAGGTTAGAAGTATCAACTAGGGAGGATTTCAAGTCTCTTTTTCACATAATAGCTGAAAAGTTATGCTATTATAACCAGAAATGCTCTCTCAATCAGCTAGAGCGATATTAATCAAATCTGTAACTGCTGGACTTAGAAGCAATTCTTCTGGGATCATTTCCTCACACCCAAAGGCCTTCATTTACAGGACAGAAATAGGACTTGCCACCATAAATAGGACAGACAGTTAGTTTGAGATGACCTAAGGAGGTTGATTTAACTTTTAGACCTAAATGAGGATGAACAGACAGGATTTATTGTAGCTTAAGCCAATTTCAGCTAGATACCTCAGAATTAAACTTCTCCTCCTTGACCCACCAAAACCAAATGGGTTTCCCTGCCCAGAAAACTATCTTGAAAGTGAGACATCTCCGTAGAATAGTATTGCAATGCTCTGTTGAATCTAGGTGGTTTATTGAACTTTTATGGGATCCTTGAGTATCGATACTTCTTCTTCATCTGAAATAATGAACAACCAACAACCTCTCAAGTGGGTCCAGTCAAACAATGGATTTTTCGATCAAAAGAACTGTGAGGGTTTTGCAAAATTTTCATCAATCCAGAATGATTCTCATTGTATTACTCTGTGGAAAAATCTTTTTGAATCCATATACCTACCAAAAGTTAAAATGCTCCAGTGGTTAATGCTGCATGATAAGGTGCCTACTAGATTAACCATTCTGATATTTGCCTGTCATGCGAGGAACACACTGAAACAGCTTCCACATTTTCTGACATGCTCAAAAGTCAGACCACAGTGCAATAATTAGTTGATGCCCTTAATGAGCAAGAAATTAATGTAGATAACATCAAAGAGACAGTTAAATAGCATACAATTTTCATTCTCCCTTTGATTGCACATTGTATGAAGGGAGCCTTGGCGCAATGGTAGAGTTGTCATTGTGTGACCTTGAGGTCACAGGTTCAAGGCGTGGAAACAGCTTCTTGCAAAATGCAAGGTAAGGCTGCGTACTATTGACCCTTGTAGTCCACTCCTTCCTCAAACCCTGCATATGCAAGAGCTTCGTGCACTGCAGCTGCCTTTGATTGCACATTGCATATTGGCTTGGCTAATATGGGAATATAGAAATGATGTTGGTTACAAAAATACCACTTTTATAAAGTGTGATCATTACAATAGACCAAGCTAATCAGGTCAATACTGCAGCTTTCTATGATTCGCAGCAGCTACCCATATTACAGAAATGGAATCAGGTTGATCACGAGCTGGTTAAGCCAAGTGCTCATCATGTGTCAAGAAAACTACCAGATCCAGTGTATTTAAATCATTGTTTTGATTAATCGGCTTTGGGGAATCAAAGACTATCTGATGCTGGTTGGCTTATATGTGATCATATGGGTCATTTTCTTGCAGGCTGCAGTGTGTTATTGAGCACCCACACTAACACCTGTGCTGAAAGACAAAGGCATTGCCAATCGGAATAGTCTCAGCCATTGACAGAGGATGGAATGAAAATTGTTCTAGAAAATTTCCTAAGGCTGAATATGAGATGGAAGCAAGTATAAAGCAATGTGGAAGCAAGGAACCAACTCAGATTTGAATTTAAGGACAAGAAAATTGCAGATAATTCACAAGAATTCAGAAAAAAAAGTACAGATTTCTATGTAACTCTCAAATGAAGCCTCAAATTGAGAAACCATAAAAAACTGATTGGACATTTGACTGCAATGTGAAAACCCAGTAAATTTCAATAGAATCAATGGCAATTGACAGGATATCTTTCCAACAACTTTAGCCGACATGAAAAGACAAAAAATTTGAATTCTGATTAAATTTCTGGTGAAAGCGGATTTCTATAGGAATTAGAATTGACAACTAAACTAGAGTTAAGAATTTTCAGTGGGTGAAAGTAAACCAAACAAGAAACAAACTAATTGTTTTTATTATTTTCAAATAGGAGATGGTATTAACAAGCTTCAAACTTGTCGACAACTCACATGAAGTCTTAAAGTTGCACACGAGTATATACAGAGCAATTTGTCAGCAAGCTAGGCATCCCAGCTAGGATTGCCGAAGTTTTTCCACAAAGTGGCGTCCATTGGTAAACAATGATGTCGCACACTTACATTGAAGAACCATTTGCAGTTCACCAACATAAGAATCACTCTCAAATTGCATTAATTTGCAGAATCAACAACAGAAGATAACATGGCACAAGAGAAACTGCACATAGCATCCCCTTATGTAGTTTTGGTTCTCTCCAAAAGCCAAGCCTAGTGCTAGGAAAACAAGTAAACAAGCTTCATTCTATTCCAAACTTGGCTACAATGGAAGTGAAAAATAGAAACTAGGGACCAAATAAGGAAAACTAAAAGGTCTAACCACACATCTCATGGTCTACTTGTGAAAATCAGTGGAGCCGATCATGTCAGCATGCTTTAAGTGAGAATGAGGCCATAATTTATTGTTGAGTCTTTTCACCTTCTGTACTCATGCTCAATTGAGAATGAGGCCCAGGTATTTTAATAGAAAAATGGCCTTTTCTTCTTCTTCATTCTTCTTTCACCATATACATCAGCTATTGCAATAACTGTTCAATTAAATGAAGGTGGTGGAGAACTTTACACAATCCTACCTCCTCAACAAGGACCTCCATACTTGAAGGGCAAGCAAAACAGCATAGAGATCAGTAGCAAGATGTGACAATCAAGCAAGTCAAGGTTATCCACAGGTTCAGGGAGCCAATCAGGCAAAAAACAACCGAGAAGTTAAAGCATCTAAGTAGAGGATCAACACTCATTGGAGAGATTTACCCCTCTTTTTTACATCTGCTTTGTGGGCCGACACAATAGGAACTAATACAAAGCATCAATGTGACAACATGTCCGCTGGATCTGTTTCTGGAATAGGATCAGTGGTGTTGGATCAGTAGTGTTGGGTTACTTCATGTCAATACGGCTAGTAATAGTTCTGCATCTCCAATAGTTTCTGATGTAGATACGACTCTCTTTTAGTAACGGCCCTTGTAGATGAATAAATAATATCACATTTTAAAACTTCAGCTATTTGTCTTCACCAGGAACATTGTCTGTTCCCAGAAATTGTCAAACAACACAAGCAATCCTACCTGGGTTCTCAAAAGAATAGGAGGAAGATCAGGGAGAAGAAGAAACATGGGAAGCAAGTCTAAGGAGCAATCTGGAATCATGAGTGCACCTTGCTGATTCTCTAAAGTTTTATTTCTATAATTTGGAAAATGGCAAAAAGACCATTCTATGCATCATAACTAAGAAAAAGTAATAGAAACAATGTATCCAAGCAAGCTCTCCCTCAGCTGGTACATAGTTATTAGAGATGCAACTTACCATGACTTCCTAACATTTGGTTCCAGTCATTCCATTGGTCAGAAATACCCGCCAATTGCCATTTTGTCTTTATAGAAGGT
Source organism: Warburgia ugandensis (assembly GCA_035236585.1). Taxonomy (NCBI): domain Eukaryota; kingdom Viridiplantae; phylum Streptophyta; class Magnoliopsida; order Canellales; family Canellaceae; genus Warburgia; species Warburgia ugandensis. The sequence goes on from CP141133.1 coordinate 6,695,651, forward strand.
ATGCAATCAAAATGTGGTTTGTTTCTCAGATTTGAATTGGGGGATGTGCTAATTGCTTCAACTCTACCTATGTGGTTTTATAATCCTGCAGCTGGTCCCAAGCCCCAATAAGGGAGAATTTGCATCAAGTTGCTGGTTGGCATAAAATCCTTCAACAAATCCTTAACATGAATCTAAAGACTAAGGCATTTCCTCGGGCTAGGGCATTCCCTATAAGTGACATGCCACATAGGAGCCTGGATACAATTGAAAATGGGCAAAGGCTGCTAGGGTGTTCCTTCATAAGCGACATGTTGTATCAGATCCCGCATACAGTGGAAAATGGGCAAGGGCTGCTAGGGTATTTCCCTATAAGTGACGCACTACATTGGATCATGGATGCAATCGAAAGTAAGCAGGAGTTCAATGCGTGCAAGGAAAGAAACTGCTCAAGAAAATAAGATTTGTATCGCCACACAAAATATAGGCACACTGACAAGTAATAGTATGGAATTAGTAGATACAATGAAAGGTAGGAGAGTCAACATAGCTTGTGTCCAAAAAATTAAGTGGAAAGAGGCTTAATTTGGAAAAATTGACAGGCATAAGCTCCAATATGTAGGAAAGGACAATAATAGAAATGGCGTAGGAATAGTGATGGATAAAGAATTAAAGGATAAAGTTGTAAATGTTAGAAGAACCAATGAGAGAATTCTACTAACAAAACTTGCTCTAAGAGTGAAGATCATAAATATTATAAGTGCATATGCCCCACATGTCGGGTTAGAAGATAGAATCAAGAGACAGTTTTGAAAAGCTATGGAGGCAGTATTGCAAGAAATTCCCAACATGGAGGGGATATTTGTAGGAGCAAACTTAAATGATCGCGTAGGAAAAGCAAAGGAAGGATATGATAGGGTACATAGAGGGTATTGTATTGGAAAAAGAAATGAGATGGGGGAAGCGATCCTAAACTTTGTTTTGATATATAACCTAGCTCTAATAAAAACATACTTTATGAAGAGAAATGAACACTTAATAACCTTTAAAAGTGGATCATATAGAAATTAAATATACTTTTTTCTACTTAGAATACCAAAAGATCAATGTGTAAGGATTGTAAGGTGATACCTGGTGAGAGTTAACCACACAACATAGGTTAATAGTTATGGATATTTACATCAAGGGATGGAGGAAAGGAAATAAACTTAATAAGTATCTAAAAGCTAAGAGGTTGAACGTAAAAGGAAAGATGATAACATCATTCAAAAACAAGTTGATGCTAGAAGGAAAGTGGACCAATGAACAAAAGTAAGCACCATGTGAACTGATATGGTCGAATCCATTAAGTGTGTGGCAAAAGATGTTCTAGGAGTATCTAAAAGGAAATGGTAACCAATAAAGGAAACTTGGTGATAGAGTGAAAAAGTGCAAAAAGCTATTAAAGAGAAATGGGTGCATTTTAAAGCATGGCAAAGGTCTAGAAATAATTAAAGCTTTAAGCAATATGAATGCTAAAAAGGTTGCCAAGAAAGTAAAGAGTAAGGATAAACTCAAATCATATGATAATATCTATAATAGATTACAGTCAAGAGAAAGTGAGAAGGATGTGTTCAAAGTACCAAAAATAACAGAACAAAGGAGTAAGGACTTAGACCACATTAAATGCATTAAAAGTGATGACCTTATCTATCAAAGATAATGAGATAAATCAAAGGTGGGAAAGTTGCTTTCAAAATTTGCTAAATAACAAATGTCCTCAAGAATATAGATATTGAAAGAATCGTAAACCTTGCCTGACCCCTAATTGGGATAAGGCCTAGATGAAGATGATGATGGGATGAAAGAACCATAAACTCAAATAGCATTAAACCATATAGATATGACTGTAGGATCAGGATACCTAAAGTGAAAGAGGCCTTGAAAAAGATGAAATCAAGAAAGGCCCGGGGAGAGATGGTAAACCAATAGAGGTTTGGAAGTATATGGGAGATACTGGAGTAGTTTGGTTGACGAAGTTATTTAACAAGATTGTAGAATTGAAGAAAATGTCAGTTGAATGGAGGAAAAGCTCTATCCTACCAATTTATAAAAATAAAAGAGACATACATAGTTGCACTAATTACCGTGAGATCAAACTTTGGAAAAAACTTATTGAGAAAAAGCTACAACATGGGACAAGTGAATTGGAAAACTAGTTTGGTTTCATGCTTAAGAGGTTTACCATGGAAGCTGTTTTCCTACTTAGACAATAGATAGAGAAATATAGCAAGAGGAAGGACCTTCACATGGTCTTTGTCGACCTAGAAAAAGCTTATGACAGGGTCTCTAAATAGTTAATATGGTGGGTGTTGGGCGAGAAAGGGGTTTAATCAAGGTATAAAGACATAATTAAGGATATGTATGAGAGAGCGAAAACAAATGTTAGGATCATTAGTAGATAGACTTTCGCAATGATTTTCCTATCACTATAGGATTGCACCACGCATTAGCACTAAGCCCGTACCTTTTCATATTAGTTATGGATAAGTTAATAAAACATCTTTACTAGGAGATTCCCTAGTGCATGTTATTTGCAGATGACATAGTTTTGATTGATAAGACAAGGGAGGGCATAGTCACAAAGCTAGAGCTATGGAGAGATGCTATAGAATCTAACAAATTTAAAACTATCCGAACTAAGATATAATATGTGGAATGCAATTCTAGTAAAGAGAGGAGTGAGAGTGAAGCACCAATCAAAATTGATAACCAAGAAATTCTCCAAAAAGACCACTTTTGATGCTTAGGATCGATAATTCATGAAAGCAAAGAGATTGAGAGGGATGTTACCCAAACAATCTAAGTGGTTGGAATAAATGGAGATGTGCATCTGAAGTTTTGTGTGATCAGAAATTGCCACTCAAACTGAAAGGAAAATTCTATAGAATAGCTGTAAGGCTGGCCATGCTCTATGGATCAGAGTGTTGGGTAGTTATAGAACAACATGTAGATAGGATGAGCATAGCCAAAATGAAGATGAAGAGATGGATGAGTGGCAAGACGAAAAAGGACAGAATTAGAATTAAAAACATTAGAGGAAACTTAGGAGTAGTACCAATAGGTAATATGATGAAGGTAGACTTAGATGGTTTGGACATGTCCAATGGAGAAACAAAACAGCACCGGTTAGAAGGAGTGAGTCGATCTAAGATGAAGGCTCTAAAAGAGCAAAGGGAAGGCCCAAAAGGACATGGATAGAAATAGTGATAAAAGATTTTAAAACTTTTGGACTAAATGAGGCCATGACCCTTGATAGAGGGGGATGCAGGAACAAGATTCATGTAGCTGACCCTATTTAGAATAAGGCTTTGATGTCAATGATGATACTAATTGTTTTCTTCTTACCACAATAACTCATAGCCTCTTGCATTCTGATAACTAGCTCCCCAGACAAAGGTTACAGCCAACAAAGATGCAGTTAGTCTGAAGCAGACCCTTACCATTGATTGCCTAGACCAATCTGGCCCTAGTAAAGCTTCTGCCTTCATATGTACATGAGTGTTAAGCAAATACCATCTATTTGGAGTTGATATCAAATATCTTATTGCATTTAATTCAATAAGCACAATATGGCTGACACATTCTCTTGTTCCCACTGATTATATTTGTTATCAAACTTTTCTTGTTTTACAATGTAACAATTAATATACCCAAGATTATTTTTTTCATCCTCGTACAATGTAATTGGCTGAGATAACTCTACATAATTTGAAAAGACCTACTGAATAGTTATAATCTGTATTCCCAGGTTGGCACCCTGGTTACCAATGGTTGACATGTTGCCTGACCCAGAGGTAGCAGTGGAATCCATGCAATGACTAAATTAAACATTCCAACAACATACCGGCACAATGCATAATTCCCAACCTTGACAAAAACATAGCTTCAGAACCACCAAGCCTTACCACTAGTCTGTACATACTCAACATTCATTAAGTCTGATATAGGCTGCTGCGACAGCAATGTTGTCAGATAGATTAAGAACAACGACTTCCCTAAGTGACTTCTTCCCTTTCACTTTAAGGGAAAAGAAAAGACTGGAAACCCTTTTGATCTTGGGCTCTGGACTGAAGACATCCTGGCAAGGGTGGTTGAGAAGATAAAAAGACAGAATGCCAGCACTCTGAACTTATCCAATTTAAAAAAATAAAAATAAAAACCTTGCATTATGACTTAATAAAATATATTTACAATCTTGTCTTTGGTCTTCATGTACAAAAGGTGGCAATTACCGTGTCTCAGAATGATAACCAACTTGATGCAGTTGGACAACAAGTTCTGCCTTGAGTTCACTCAAAATATTTCCATAAGGCATAATAATCTATGAGGATATTCCTGTTAAGGCACAATTTTTCACAAGGACCTGAAAATGATGACAAAGGCCTAGCTCTCGAAGGAATCCTAAGGTTTATCCTTTTGTGACAAGTTCATGACTTGTGAAATGTGATGAGCTTGAGGTGCTATTTGCCTACTCAAGGCACTCAGTTGACTGGCCACCTGAGAATCAGCAAACATGTCTCCTGACTTATTGGCTATTAGGAACTAAAGGTGAACCAGATTTTAGGCTGTATTATCATCATAGATGACTGAGGTTTATAGATTGGACCTTAGTTAATCATGATTTATGCTGATAAAGGTAAAAAAAAAACCAACCTTTTCTATAGTTTAAGCCATTCTTGCAATTCTTATTGTTTTCAATTCAAAAATTTTGCCTTTTAAACCGCAAAAGTTCAGAAAATTGTGCAGCTTATGCTCATCTCATGAGACAATTGACACCTTGCTCTGCACCCCCTCCATCTGTAATTCCTATTGCTGCCTCATCGTTCCTTTCTCTTTCTACCACCAAGCAACAACACAACTCTGTTGATGGCTACTTACAGAAGATATCACATTGTTGTGAGCCAGTTTCTCTGAATTGCATTTTTTCTGTAGGAATAACACTATCAGAGATTTAGTTGGTTGTGAGCCAGTTTCTCTGAATTGCATATTTTCTGTAGGAATCACACTATCAGAGATTTAGTTGATTATGAGGCATCAAGTGGTTTGTAGAGGAGAAAGCATTCTAACAGGGAAAGAGAAAAAGGTGAAGGTACTTAACGCAATCCCACAACAAAAATAAAAGAGAAGAGAGAAATATGCAAATCATCAGATCAAGCTTTATTAATTTGCAATAACAAGAGAAAATAAGAGGAAGACAGGTGAGCAACGGGCTCCCAAACAGCTTCAATGTTCTTCATAAACTCGCTTGCATACAAGCATATTCTTCTCTGCTTGTGAATACTGGGGTCACATGAGGGAGCAACAATCTCAGCCATCCATTTCCACTCTAATTTCTAATCTAAAGGCTGAGGTTATAACAGAACATAATTCAACAAGAAAGACATATAACTACCCTACTAATTTAAGTGAACAAAAATCAAAGCAAAAGGCACATAATACACCTAGAAGTCATACACATATGGTATATTTATTTTGACAATATAAACATAAAATTGCTCAAGTGGTCGGTGATGCTGCATGGAACTCAATGGGAAACTCGGAATCAATCTCTGCCAACATTTAAATTATGAGGTAAAAGTGATATGTTCATGTGAATGACAAAACCAAAATAGCAAGCATTTTGAAACTCACATATCTGACATTAGAAAAAAAAACAAAAAACATTTATAAAAATGGGAAAAAACCATGTCTATCATAAATGGGAGGACAATACTAGCATCATTGACATAGAGAAAAACAGCATTTATCAAAAATGGTAAAGAACATGACTAGTGTCATTGACAATGCAATATGAAGACCAGGATAGAAGACAAATCAGAAAATATTCACAAGAGACAAAAATGTTACGTCATTTGGGTTGATGGCTCTCCAACAGACTGAGCTGCAATCACACCAACAGCCTCTCCTGGTTGAGCAAGACTTGATAGGTATTTCAGCTTCAATAAATTTGTAAAGTTCTTTTTCTTCTTCAGATGAAGAGAATCCCTCTTCTTCTTTGATAGGCCACAAAAGAAATCATCTGCTTTCCTTTCAAGTGCACTTGGTAGCTCCTTAATATAAGCATCTGATTTAAATAAATGAGCATCCTCAAGTTCATTGCTTAGCTTTTCCTTAACAATTTTCTGATTCTGAAATTGCAAAGAGTAAGCTGTTTTAGAAAATTATCGACACCTGATCTCACAGCTAAAAAGGAGTTACTAATTCTTATCTTACTGCAGCAAGAACTTTAAATTCAGAAATGAAGCTTGTTTTAAGGACATCAACACCATCTTCTCCATAACAGAATTGTATAATAGATCCATCTGCATCACGCACAGTATGATCATAACCGACTTTCAGAGATTCAAGATTTTTTATAAGACATCGTTGCAGGTATCCACTTCGAGACGTTTTAATGGCTGTATCGACTAATCTGCATAAGAGAACCAGAACCACTTAGCATGATGGAACAATTGATGATCCTTTAATCTTTAAATCAGTTCCTCACTCATCTAATTCAATGATATGACATAATTGCATACTCTTAATACACAAGAAGACAGACTCTTAGAGCCAACAATAGACTGAAAACCAAGATTCTAAATTGTGAAATCATAGTGTCTCAAAAGCAATGGAGAAAGACCGTCTCTGATCTTAAATCAGCTTCTCAAATGTACAGCTAAATATTATATGTAACCAAGATTCTAAATTGTGAAATCATAGTATTACATCTGCTGCATCTCAGGGTCTATTCGGGAAGTTCTACTCAAGAAGAGCCTAATTCACATGGTTACTGACATAGGTAACAGAAGGTAACAAAGAGTTCTGTTATTTTGAAAGAATAAGGACAACTGGCAGAAGGGGAATAGGTGTTTAGGGAAATCAGTTAAGAGGGGATTCAAGGAAATCAGGGAGCGTATGGGTGAGAGAAGCAGGAGGCAAAGGGGGAACAGGAGTAGTGGGAGGGCTAGCTCCTCAAAAGCTAGGGAGTTTTTCTTTCTTCTTTCATCTTCTTGATAAACCATTTTCTGTACACATCTCAGAGGCCGTATCTGCAAGCCTCCATTACTGTAATTTTGATCTCTGTAACTGAGTATTATCAATAAGAATTCCTCATATTACTGCTTGTCCTGCTCGTTTCCTATCAATTGGTATCAGAGCAGTTCGATCGTGGGGCATGGTTAGAACCAAGATGGAAAGGACCGAAATACTGGAGGAGATCGAGGGCATCAGAGGGGCTATCAGCAACATGAAAGAACACATTGGGAGTTCACAAACTAACGTTACAGCTTTCAGAGAATAACTGTTGGAAATCTGAGAGTTGATCAAACAGAGAGAGACATCGGAAGAGGATCGTGGACATAACTGGAATACTGAGATCGGTGAGACCTCCAACAGTCGCAGGCGGAGTCCATTTGTGTCTATGGACCAGACCCATCAAGATCATCAACTCCAAAGGCTGGACCTGCCAGTATACGACGGCAAAGACCCTCATGGGTGGCTATCCTTAGCAGAGCAATATTTCCAAGTGAACCAGATCACCGACAAGGAGAAGGCAACTGCAGCAGCCGTCTATCTAGAAGGAGATGTGCTCCACTGGTTTCTGTGGGCAGAATCCCGGACTCCCTCCCGATCATGGACTTCCTTTAGGTCATCCCTACTCCAGCAATTCCAATTGTCTCAGTCAGACGACAACTACAAAGCATTGTTGGTGCTGAGACAACGAGGTAGCATTTCCAACTACCTCCAATCGTTCAAGCTTCTTTTTCGTCCCCTCGTAGAACTCTCTGGTGAACTCCTAAAGGAGGCTTCCATGAATGGGCTCAAGGAGGAGATTAAGACCGTAATCAAGATCTTAAGGCCTGCAACGTTAGTTGGGCTTATGGAGTTGGCCCATAAAATAGAAGAGAACATCACGCTGGACCAGATAAAGGCCTGCCCAAACAAGGTTGATAATGAGACAAGGCTATCAAGGCCTAGCTCACTTCACTCGAAAACCTTGTCAACGGAAGGGGGGTATTAAGGGCAAAATCATAATTTGCCCTTCTTCCCCTCCCGCAGCACTAATCGGCCCAAGGGTTTCTGTACAAAGCCTGATCGTGAGGCACGCGCCGACGATCCAGCCAACGGACAAAGGGAATCTCTCCAACAACTCACCAATGCCGAACTGCAGCAACAGCGCACCCAGGGATTAAACTACAGATGCAATGAGAAATATCACCCCGGACATCGTTATAAAAACCAACAGCTTTAGGTGCTACTACTTGCCAACAAGGATGAAGATGAAGCAGAAACTGCCCTAGCTTTTCCATCAGAAGCGGGCGACCACTAGGATGGGGATAATCAATCCCTGGAGTTATCCCTAAACTCCATTTCTGGATTCATGACCAGCAACACCATGAAACTAAAAGGGTTTGTCACAATCTTGGAGGTCATCGTGTTGATCGACAATAGTGCTTCCCACAACTCCCTTGCCAAACACTTAAGTCACCGAACTCCAATTACCTGTGGACTGTTCTCAACGATTTGGAGTACAAGTCAGGAACGGCCACTGCATTAGAGGTGAGGGTGCGTGCTGGGAAATCAAGATAAGCTTGCCGGGAATTACAGTAACTCAAGACTTCCATCCTTTTGATCTTGGCAGAGCAGATGTAGTGCTTGGGGTGGCCTGGTTGAAAACTTTGAGGGCGATGTAGCCAATTTCCATAATCTTACTATGAGATTCACTATTGAAGGACATCAGATCATTCTCAAGGGAGATCCAACCCTCTCTTATTTTGTGGTTTCCCTTAAATCCATTCTTAGAATTATCCCTGAAGCTGATTTAAGCTATATGGTTGAGTTCCAAGGTATCAATGCCAGCCAATCTCAACCCCCAAAAGACTGTCAACTGGCGCTAGTTTCTCTCTTGCAGAGATTTTCACACATTTTTTATCAACCTTTGGGACTACTAGTAGCTCATTCCCATGACCACACCATCAGATTGGTAAAGGGAACACAGCCCCCACACAGCAAGCCATACCGCTATCCTCATTCTTAGAAAAACGAAATCGAGAAAATCATTAGAGAAATGCTGATTTCAGGAATTATTCAACCCAGTAAGATCCCTTTCTCTAGCCCGGTATTATTGGTTAAAAAGAAAGACGGTGGATGGAGGTTCTGTGTAGACTATCACGCCCTAAACAAGGTGACCATGCTTGACAAGTTTCCCATCCCTACCATTGATGAACTTTTAGACGAATTAGGTCGGGCAACTATTTTCTCCAAGCTAAACCTTAAATCCAGTTACTATCAAATTTGCATAAAGAAAGAAGACACAGCAAAGAATGCCTTTAGAACTCATGATGAGCACTATGAATTTTTGGTTATGCCTTTTGGCTTAACCAACGCACCAACGACATTTTAGGCACTCATGAATGAGATATTTTGACCCCATCTACGTAAGGTTGCCCTCGTCTTTTTCGATGATGTCTTGATTTATAGCAATAACTTTTCTTTGCACCTCGAGCACATCACCATTGTCTTGCAAATACTAGGAGAAAACCAGCTAATTGCAAACAAGAAGAAGTGCTTGTTTGTATAGCCTTCGTTGGAATACTTGGGGCATGTTATTTCGGCAGATAAAGTAGCAACTGATACCTCCAAGATAGATTATATGCTTTCCCGGCTCATTCCTAATGACGCCAAGGCACTTTGATGCTTTTTGGAGCTTACCGGTTCTTACAGAAAGTTTGTTAGGAACAACGGCCTTATTGCTGCCACCTTAACCAAGTTACTCAAGAAGAATGGTTTCATATGGATAGTGGAAGCCCAGAAAGCGTTCGATGCATTGAAACAAGCCATGATCACCATCCCGTCTTGGCCGTACCTGATTTTTCCAAAACCTTTGTGATGGAAACCGATGCATCAGGCAAAGGAATTAGGGTTGTCCTCATGCAAGAAGGCCGACCAGTATCTTTCTTTAGCCAAGCCCTCGCACTTCGATCCCAATCTAAGTTAGTTTATGAAAGGAAACTTATGGCCATAGTCATCGCAGTACACAAGTGGCGACATTTTGTCATCCACGCTAATTAGAAGAGCCTCCGATTTTTTATGGAACAGCAGCTACTTAATGAAGAGCAATAGAAATGGTTAACCAAACTCACTGGGTTGACTTTGTAATCCAGTATAAGCCAGGTTCTAAAAACAGAGTGGCAAGTGCTTTATATAGGCACCAAGAGTCCCACGCCTACAACTCCAAAAATGATCATGCAAGTCGCGCGGCTCCACCGGAGCTTTTTCCCCAGCCTAGAGGGGAGCCCGACCTATTACTCCAACGTCTTGCGATCTTGATTGCTCGATGTGCTGATTTGGATTCCTTAATGGATGAGATACAAGATGACCCTCAGCTTCATAGTATTATTTAGGACCTCTTGGTAAATCAAGATAGTCACCCAGGCTACACCCTTAAGCAAGGCCTCTTGCAATTCCAAGGAAGACTGGTTATCCCGAAATCTTCACCTCACATTAGAGCATTCTTACATGAGTTCCACTCCACACCAGGAGGGGGGCATTCCGGTTTAATACGCACTTATAAACGCATCTCCAAGGTGCTCCATTAGGAAGGGATGTGCCAGAATATCCAGAAATTTGTTTCTAAATGTGACATTTGTCAAAAGAATAAGTATGCCCCTACACAACGTTAGTCGTTGTTGATTGCCTCACCAAATTCAGTCACTTCTTCTTAGTCACACCTACACAACCAAAGATGTGGCACATACTTTTATCAAGGAAATTATCCGGCTACATGGGTATCCCCAGTCAACTATCTCCAATAGAGACCGTGTATTCATCAGCCATTTTTGGTCTAAACTGTTTAAACAAGCAGAGACTTCACTAAAGATGAGCTCAGCTTTCATCCTCAAACAGATGGAGAGACAGAGGTGATCAACCGTTGTTTGGAAACGTATCTATGCTATTTCATTGGCAACAAGCCTAAATCATGGCCCACTTGGATATGCTAGGCAAAATACTAGTATAACACCACTTATCAGAGTCCTGCAAGGATAACACCCTTCAAGGCCTTATATGGTAGAGACCCTCCCACCCTACTGACATTTACTGGTGGAGAACCCGTGGTGGAAGATGTTAACCAATAAGTGGCTACTCATGATTCAATTTTAGCAGAATTAAAATAGAACTTGGGGGCAGCCCAAACTCGTATGAAGAACCAAGCAAATTCACACAGTCATAATCTCACCTTCCAGCCAGGGGATTATGTCTATTTGAACCTTCACCCCTATCGCCTCAAGTCCCTGTCAACACAACTCAATGAGAAATTGCGCCCCCGTTATAATGGGCCATATGCCATACTTGAAAGGATTGGACAGGTGGCTTATCGACTAGAGCTACCATAGCATGCTAAACTATACCCGGTCTTCCATGTCTCTTAGCTCAAGCCAGCTATTGGCCTTACCTTGACGCCTCAACCAATACTAGCCTCTCAAAAGACCTTGAACTTAAGGTATACCCTGTAGCAATCAAGGAAGTTAGGCATTCTCCTATGAGATAGTTAGAGGTTCTCATACAATGGGAGGATCTTCCTGAACATGACAACACACAGGAATTCTTAGATGACATCAAGATGTAGTTTCCTAACTTCCACCTTGAGAACAAGGTGGCAGTTTTAAGGGGGGGTATTGTTACATCAGCTGCATCTCAGGGTCGATCCTGGAAGTTCTATTCAAGAAGAAGCTGATTCACACGATTACTAACATAGGTAACAGAGGGTAACAAAGAGTTCTCTTATTTGGAAAGAACAAAGACAACTAGCAGAAGGGGAATGGGTGGTTAGGGAAATCAGTTAGAGGGGATCCAAGGGAATCAGGGAGAGCATGAGTCGTCGTCATCATCGTCAAGACCTTATCCCAATTAGGGGTTGGCCACATGAATCTTATTCCTCCATTCCACTCTAATGAATATCATGGCTTCATTTAGTTCCAAAGTTTTTAAATCTTTCCTCACCACTTCTATCCATGTTCTTTTGGGCCTTCCCCTTGCCCTTTTAGAACCTTCTACTTGTATTGCCTCACTCCTTCTAACTAGTGCCATTGTTGGTCTCTTTTAAACATGTCCAAACCATCTAAGTCTAATCTCCCTCATCTTGTTACCTATTGGTGCTACCCCTAAATTTCCTCTAATATTTTCATTTCTAATTCTATCTTTTCTTGTCTTACCACTCATCCATCTCAACATCCTCATTTCTGCGACGCTCATCCTATGAGTATGATGTTCCTTAACTACCCAACACTCTGATCCATAGAGCATGGCCGGCCTTATAGCTATCCTATAGAATTTTCCCTTTAGTTTGAGTGGCACCCGCCAATCACATAAAACACCCGATGCACATCTCCATTTGTTCCAACCCGCTTGGATTCTCTAGGTAACCTCCCTCTCAATCTCTCCACTCTCATGGATGAATGATCCTAAGTATCGAAAGTGGTCTTTCATGGGGACCTCTTGGTTATCAATCTTGACTGGTGTTCCACTCCTACTTTCCTTGCTAAAACTACCTTCCATATATTCTGTCCTAGTTCAGCTAATTTTAAATCCTTCAGATTCTAATGCTTCTCTCCATAACTCTAGCTTTATGTTTACACCCTCCCTTGTCTCATCAAGTAAGACTATATCATCTGCAAATAGCATGCACCAGGGAATCTCCTCATACAAATGTTTTGTTAACTCATCCATAACTAATGTGAAAAGGTATGGACTCAATGCCGATCCTTGGTGCAATCCGACAGTGACAAGAAAATCACCAGTCACGCCACTAGTAGTCTTAGCATTTGTTACCGCTCCCTCATACATATCTTTAATTATGTCTATATACCCCTGAGAAACCCCTTTACCACCCAACACCCTCTATATTAACTCTCTAAGGACTATCATAAGCTTTCTCTAAGTCGATAAAGACCAGGTGGGGGTCTTTTCTCCCAAGGAGAGCATGAGTATGGGCAGGTAAAGCAAGAGGAGGTAAAGGGAGAGAAGGGCAGGAGCAGTGGTAGCGCCTAGCTCCTCGAAAGCTACGAACTGTTTCTTTCTTCTTTCATCTTCTTGATAAACTATTTTTTGTACACATCTCAGAGGCTGTATCTGCCAGCCTCTATTACTGTAATTCTGATTTCTGTAGCTAAGTATTATCAATCGGAATTCCTCATATTACTGCTTGTCCTACTCGTTTCCTATCACAGTGTCTCAAAGGAAATGTAGAAAGACCATCTCTGATCTCAAATCAGCTCCTCAGGTATACAGCTAAATATTATCCATAGGCATTATGCAAAACCAAGAAAAAGAAAAGAACATGGAAATTTAGGCTACATGAGAAGAACGAAACACCAACAACGAATCCTCATACAAGACATTTTTCCAGAGATTCAGAAGGTCGCCTACAAATTAACTATATCCAAAAAGATATATTTACCATTACACTATAGGGAATATTTGGCCCAACGTTGAGACTGCTACATGCAAACTAAGGGTAATGCTGTCCAAATTATGATCAATAACATAACTTGTATCACAAATACATCTTACACTATGCTTTTTATGTGAAAATTGTTAAGGAGACAGGCACTTGCTTGAGCAATCAAGTCAAATCAATAAGAGCCATGTGGCACTTTTTTTTAGCTTGTGTTTTCTCTTATGCCATGTGGCATATAGAATTTGTTGGACGATTGGAGGAAACACAAGTTCCAAGAAAAATAATGCCAAGGGAACTCATTCATTCAAAAGCTTAGCAAGCAAGTTGTCATTGCAAAGTAGTAGTTCTCTTTCAATATAAATCTCATTTGTATTTAGCTGCTAAGTAGTTCTGTAGCTACTCAGTTAGATGTAATTGAGATTACTATTGTAATATTTTATATCCCTTTAAATGGGCTGATCTGGATATAGAACTTTACAGAGAGGATCTTGAAGAACAGACCACCAAAACCTCTTTTGGACGTTAGAAAGAAATCCTAGATGATCGAATTCTGACAGAGGGGGTGACAATTAGCTGAATTCCTAGCTAAACCAGGCAACAAAGCTCAACATTGAGTATCATGCTGGAAAATGGCTTTGCAAGTATTGAGTCTACTAGTAGTGCTACCCAGTCTAAACCTGTCTACAACAAACATTCACCTTCCTGGAAGCATTCTTGATTTTTGAGAAAGCTAATTTTCTGATATTCACAGATTTGCTATTTTCTGATGCCCAGTTGGTAACCTCCTCTGGTAATTATACTATTTTCAAATTTGTACCTAAGGATATCCAGTCCTTTCAGTAACAAGCTTGCTGGGTTCATTGAAATATGTGATTCCTTTTGGACACAGAAATGTCGACATCATAGACCCTGACACAGAAATGTCGACATCATAGACCCTGACAATCTCTAAACTCCATTCCAGCCAGACCAGGTTGCAACTTTCCACGGGTTAGCTCAACAGAAAACAGGTGGAATATTAGGCTTATTTGCAATAACCGGCTCAACCATCATAGTCAAACTTCCCAAACATGTGATTCTAGACTTATTAGCATGATGTGTGCAATGTTCACGAAAACTCAAGGACATAGAAGATGATTGTGTTTACAGGTTCATCTGTGCATGCAATGAATTCAGAATAAAAGCATTTAAGAAAACTGAATATTCACTAACTAATAACAGAAACTTACCCATCACGGCCAGCCATGCAATGAAAATAATACTCTTGAGGGCGAAGTCCGGTCAAGAAACGGTCACCAATAAAACCACCAGCTCTTGATGCAAAATCCCAAGGAGGAAAGCATGGTAAAGTTTTACCAGACACCATACGAGGAACTCGTTTGCCTTCCAACTCTTGTTGGCCTAACAGGGAAGATATCTGTGTGAAATTGACCTATAGAAGGGAAAGTACTATTAATACAACACAAAACTAGCTGACACAAATGCATGATCAATCATCACAAGTCATCACAGAGGTATTTTTATCTCCAGATTCAAGCTGAACAAGTATAAAATCAAAGTAACACAAGAATGAAAGTTCCCAAACCCTGTAGCGCATGTACAATAAAGCTAAAAGACTAGCATAAACTAACTTACCAAACCACCTTTAGCTCCAGTCGCAGTCATAAGCGAAAGGCAGTTTCTTGGGAAAGCCTTATCCAACCCTCTGGGAAATAATTTATTATTAACCTCAGAAGTTATGCGGTTAAGAGCACTGGACATCATCCTATCCAAGCTTGCAATTGCAGAATCCCCATTACTTCGTATGACTCTTTCAATCTCCATTTGCAAAGTCTTTGGGTCTATGAAACCAAACAGATAATATTCAGGCAACAAATTTTCATAAATATCTATATATTTCCACTTTCTTTAGAATAAAATTGTTATATTATCACAAGAGAAAAAGTTAAGAATTAGGGGTAGTCATTTCATTCACGAAGTTATTAGCAACAGTAAGTGGACTTAGTTAAAAGTCTAAAATACTTTTGTAAACTAAACTCTGAATAAAATCAGAGTTCATGTTAAAATGAAGGTACACAAGAATTCAGGGAAACGAGAAAGAATAATCATATGCATAGAAGAAAAATGTAGGAAAGGGAGCCTTGGCGCCACGGTAGAGTTGTTGTCGTGTGACCTTGGGGTCACGGGTTTAGGGCATGGAAACAGCCAGTTGCAAAATGCAAGGCAAGGATGCATAGAATAGACCCTTGTGGTCCACTCTGTCCCTAGGCCCCACATACATGGGAGATTCGTGGATCGGGCTGCCCTTTTATAGAAGAAAAATGTACTTAGGCCAAGGAACAAGGAAGAAAGAGCCACAGGTTAAAGATCATTGTATCATGGTCCATAAATGTTCTCAGTTGACACATGCAACTGTTTGAACTGCACAAATTGTCTTGAGGAAACACAACAATCTGTTAAACTATATATATAGGGGAGCCTTGGTGCAACGGTTGAGTTGTCGCCATGTGACCAGGAAGTCATGGGTTCGAGGCATGGAAACCGCCTCTTGCGAAATGCAAGGTAAGGCTGTGTCCTAAGGCCTTAGTGGTCCACCCCTTCCATGGACCCTGCACATGTGGGAGCATCATGCACTGGGCTACCCTTTTTTTAGTATACTATGTACATATGTGGAGCTAATATCTCAACCCTAGTACCGAAAACAGTAAGCTTTTTATTTTTTCTGATGTCAAATACATTTCTATAAAACAATCAAAATACTTATATCTGCTTCAGCAATGCATTTGTACCAACAACTTGCTGCACAAGAAAAACTGAATTAGCAGCAGCACTGGAAGCAAAACAAACAATAGGGCATTCTCCATTTTATGTCTAGGACCACTTCAACGAAGTTCTGCTGGAATGCTTCAGGTCTAACCCGAGACTCTGCCCAATAAATTTCATCAAGAACACTGCTCCGACCAGATCAACACCCTACCTGGCACATTCTTTCACCTCCTCCACATTTTTCTTACAAAATTGATTTCCATAAAGATCCATCACTGCTTGGGCATGCTCATCATTCAGAAATCAGGTTCTGTATCTCATCGCACATCTGCAGTCTGGACTACTGTGGCGATATAGTTTTCAAGGTTAAATTGACCTTAGTCCTCCAATTAGTCATCATTTTATTGTTCAATTAGTCATCTTTTCACCAGAACATCATTGCACCATAAACAAAATAAGAAAAAATAAATTCTCTGAACTAGTAAAGATGCTAAATTTCCATCAAATTCATGAAACCATTAGCTTCCAGTTGAACTTACTATTATTAATTTCCAACTGTTGAAAACTGACTGCAGTATAAAGGTCAGATCTATCAATCTTAGTAAGATATAACCTGAACTAATAATGAGTAAGAGAGAGAGATTGTTCTAGTCAAGACATGGCCCTTCAGTTTTCAAGCCAATCAACAAGTCCTTCCAGCATTCCTCTTCATGCCCATGGATGACTAGGAAATCAATATTCAGGTACATTCATCAACCTTTTCAATACTTGATGACACATTCATCCATCATCATCATCATCATCAAAGCCTTATTCCGATTAGGGGTCGGCTACATGAATCTCATTCCTCCATTCCCCTCTATCAAGGGTCATGGCCTCATTTAGTCTAAAAGTTTTTAAATCTTTTCAAGCCACTTCTATCCGTGTCCTTTTGGGCCTTCCCCTTGCCCTTTCAGAGCCTTCAACTTAGATCAACTCAATTCTTCTAACCGGTGCCGTTTTCAGTCTCCGTTGGACAAACCATCTAAGTCTACCCTTCCTCATCTTGTTACCTGTTCGTGCTGCTACTCCTAAGTTTCCTCTAATATTTTCATTTCTAATTTTATCTTCTCTTGTCTTGCCACTCATCTATATAAACATCTTCATTTCGGTTATGCTCATCCTATGTAGATGTTGTTCCTTAACTGCCCAACACTCATCATCATCATCATCAAGACCTTATCCCAATTAGGGGTCGGCCACATAAATCTTATTCCTCCATTCCTCTCTATTAAGTACCATGGCTTCATTTAGTCCCAAAGTTTTTAAATCTTTCTTCACTACTTCTATCCTCGTTCTTTTGGGCCTTTCCTTTGCCCTTTTAGAACCTTCTACTTGTATTGCCTCACTCCTTCTAACCGGCGCCATTGTTGGTCTCTTTTGAACATGTCCAAACCATCTAAGACTAATCTCCCTCATCTTGTTACCTATTGGTGCTACCCCTAAATTTCCTCTAATATTTTCATTTCTAATTCTATCCTTTCTTGTCTTACTATTCATCCATCTCAACATCCTCATTTCTGCGACGCTCATCCTATGAGCATGATGTTGCTTAACTACCCAACACTCTAATCCATAGAGCATGGCCCGCCTTATGACCACCCTATAGAATTTTCCTTTTAGTTTGAGTGGCACCCGCCGATCACAAAAAACTACAGATGCACATCTCCATTTGTTTTAACCCGCTTAGATTCTCTAGGTAACCTCTCTCTCAATCTCTCCACTCTCATGAATCATTGATCCCAAGTACTGAAAGTGGTCTTTTACGGGGACTTCTTGGTTTTCAATCTTGACTGGTGTTCCACTTCTACTCCTCTCCTTACTAAAATTGCATTCCATATATACTATCTTAGTTCAACTAATTTTAAATCCTTTAGGCTCTAATGCTTCTTTCCATAACTCTAGCTTTATGTTTACACCCTTCCTTGTCTCATCAAGTAAGACTATATCATCTGCAAATAGCATGCACCAGGGAATCTCTTCGTGCAGATGTTTTGTTAACTCATCCATAACCAATGTGAAAAGGTATGGGCTCAATGTCGATCCTTAGTGCAATCCTACAATAATAGGAAAATTACCAATCTCGCCACTAGTGGTCTTAACATTTGTTAACGCTCCCTCGTACATATCTTTAATTACGTCTATATACCCCTGAGAAACCCCCTTTATTGCCCAACACCCTCCATAATAACTCTCTAGGGACTCTATCATAAGCTTTCTCTAAGTCGATAAAGACCATGTGGAGGTCTTTCCTCCTCTTCCTACATTTCTCTACTAATTGTCTTAGTAAGAAAATAACTTCCATGGTAGACCTCCCAGACATGAAACCAAACTGATTCTCCGATACACTTGATTCTCCAATATACTTCTCAATCATTCTTTCAAAAAGTTTCATAGTGTAGCTCATAAGTTTGATCCCTCGATAATTAGTGCAGCTCTATATGTCTCCTTTATTCTTGTAAATTGGTACAATAGAGCTTTTCCTCCACTCATCAGACATTTTCTTTGTTTTATAATCTTGTTAAACAACTTGGTCAACCAAACTATCCCAATATCTCTCATATGCTTCCAAACCACTATTGGTATACCATTATGACGCATGGCCTTTCCTGATTTCATCTTTTTCAGGGCCTCTTTCACTTCAGGTATTCTACTCCTACATTCATATCTATAATATCCAATGTTATTTAGATTTATAGTATTTTCAATCCCTATATTCTCCGAGCCAATGTCATGTAACAATTTTTGAAAGTATGTTTTCCACCTTTGTTTGATCTCATCATCTTTGACTAATAATACCCTTTGATAATCGCTTCTAATACACCTAACATGATCTAAGTCCTTACCCTTCTATTCTCTTACTTTTGCAAGTTTAAGCACATTTTTCTCACCTTCTCTTGTTCCTAGTCTATTATAGAGCTCATCATATGCTTTAAGTTTAGCCTCACTTGCTATTCTCTTAGCAACCTTTTTAGCATTCTTATATTGTTCATAGTTTTCATTATTTCTAGTCTTTTGCCATGCTTTAAAACACATCTGTTTTTCTTTAATAACTTTTTGCACTATTTCACTCCACCACAATGTTTCCTTTACTAATTGCCTTTTACCTTTAGATACTCCTAAGACATCTTTTGCCACTTTCTTAATGGACTCAGCAATATTAGTCCACATGGTATTTATTTCTGTTTCATAGTTCCAATTTCCTTCTACTATCAACTTATTTGTGAATGAGGTTATTTTCTCTCCTTTTAAGTTCCATCATTTGATATGGATATCCATAACCATTAACCTCTATTGTGAGGTTAAACTCTCTCCGGGTATCACCTTACAATCCTTACATATAGATCGTTCATTATTCCTAAGTAGAAAAAAATCTATTTGGCTTTTATGAAGTCCACTTTTAAAGATTATTAAGTGTTCATCCCTCTTCTTAAAGAGTGTATTTGCAATGACCAGGTTATATGACAAAGCAAAATCGAGGATATTCTCCCCCATCTCATTTCGTTCACCTATACAATACCCTCTGTGTATTCTATCATATCCTTCATTTTCTTTTCCTACATGACCATTTAAGTCTACTCCTATAAATATCCCCTCAGTGTTGGGAATTTCTTGCATGACTCCCTCTATATCTTCCCAAAATTGTCTCTTGATTATATCTTATAACCCTATTTGTGGTGCGTATGCACTTATAACATTTATAATCTGCTCTCCTATAACAAGTTTTATTATTATAATTCTATCACTGAGTCTTTAACGTCCACAACTTTATCCTTTAATTCCTTACCCACTATTATTCCTATGCCATTTTTGTCGTTATCCATTCCTACATACCATAATTTATACACATCTATTTCTCTAGCTTTAGCCCCTTTCCACTTGATTTCTTGGATACAAGCGATGTTGACTCTCCTACGTTTCATCGCGTCTACTAACTCCAAACTCTTACCCATCAATGTCCCTATATTCCATGTGGCGATACAAATCTTATACTCTGAAGATATCCTATTTAGTATTGCCCTTCTCGACCTCCATGGCATGAACCCATGTCCACTTTTCACTATACCTGGGTTCTGATGCAGCGCGTAGCTTCCAAGGGAATGCTCTAGCACCCCTTGCCCATTTTTCACCACACCCGGGATCCGATGTAGCGCGTCGCTTCTGAGAGAACACCCTAGCAACCCTTGCCTATTTTTCACCGTACCCGGGATCCGATGCAGTACATCGCTTATGGGAAATGCCCTAGCTTGAGGGAATGTCAGTTTTCGATTCATGTCATGTTAGGGTTGCCATAGTTTTAAAAAGCTAAAGATGATTTTCATTTCTTTCTTACAAACTAATATACAAATGCATATTCATTTGCAAGCAGAAAAGAAATAACAAAATCATCTTTAGCTTCACCCTTGCCGGCTAGCACCTGACGCAAGGGTTGCAATATTTTAAGAAGCTAGAGATGATTTTCATTTCTTCCTCACAAAGTAATATACAAATGCAAATTCATTTGTAAGAAAGAAATAACAAAATCATCTTCAACTTCTCCCTTGCCGGCTGGCACCTGACACAAGACCCTCCTTTTTCATTCGGGCTTGGAACCAGCATTGGTGGAGTTCTTAACTGCCCAACACTATGATCCATAAAGCACAGTTAGCCTTATAGCCATCCTATAAAATTTTCACTTTGAGTGGCACCCACCAATCACACAAAACTTCAAAGGCACATCTCCATTTGTTCCAACACACTTGGATTATCCAAAGAAATAGGTTGCTCAAAGAACATCAAGCAAAATGATCCTAAAGATTCGCCTGCTAGCTGCTGCAATTCAATCAAACGCTGTGGGGAGGGGGCTTAGGAAAGCAACTTCGGCCTAATTTCAATTTAGGAGGTTTTGAAGTTTTAAGGGAGAATCAAGTGTTTTGTTTTCCCTCACTAAATCTAGGTTGAAAAGTCTGGTTTGCACTTAGTAACCTATGAGCAACAAAATATATTGAGGGTATATCTAATCTCACAAAACTTGAGCGATAAATACTAATTTGTTCTTAGTGACATTGAAGTTAAATGTAAAATGATAAGGATACTATAGTCTTATTCGGTTTTCTATTCCAGTCCTCTTCTTCTTGCATAAAATTGGAATGGGACCAACGGTTCTCATTGACAGCCATAAATGACCTCGAAAGTTCCCAGTTACCTTCCACCCAAAGTAAGTCCAAACTTGTCACCAGTTCATTGAGCATAACCACTTGATTCTCCCAACTTTTATCTATTATCCCTCTATGGTAAATTATAAGAACTCAAAAGAAGCCCCTAGTTCCCTCTAATTATCTTCAAAGCTTCTCTACTCCATTAGGCATCCTCTTATTAAGCCAAGAAGCATCCATCCCAGCTTTAACCAGCAAAGATCTAGACTCATCTTAAACGACATAGACACATCTAGAAGTTCCCCAAAATACTGAAAACCCTATCAGATTGTTATCAAGTTACAAATCCACACTTTTCTCCATGAAAAACTCAAGCATGCACACTAGAGATCCTTGTTCTAATATTTGAGATAATGATATGATCTTCTTGCATATAATGAATGTAAATAACATATTGAAATCCTTTTCCATGATAAAATCCATTCACTAACTTCTTAACTGCAGCAAGAAATTACTGAAAAAAAACGCAACCCATGAAATTAATGATGAGCATGGCATAATCTTCTTGGGTTCATCAACAATCCAAAAGATAACTTGTCAAATGGGTTGGTCAAGACTTTGATTCTAGATGCTTGTGTTTATAGCAATATCTGTTGCAATTACATTCACCAAAAACCCTTCAATCTAATTTTTGCATACTCAGGGTGGCCTTCATCATGAATTTCTTCCAGCCATTCTTCAAAGCTTTTCTCACCTTCACCAGTAAGTTGGATGAAGCCAGACTCCTATTCTATGATGAAAGCTTTCATCCTTCTCCATTTTGGTCCATTGAGTTTGGTTGCCCAAACCTCATCCATGCCAACTTTCAAGAAATTGACTCCACCACCCCTTTGCATTGGCTGAAAGTTCGGATCCACTTTGGACAGTTTATGCAATCGGTGGAATTGTCTTGATGCAGCACCTATAACAAAAGTTCTTGTGATTGCTGGACAAACAAAGAAGCTTAGAGAATCGTTCAAGCCAAGGAGGGCGCACAGCAACCTTGTGCAAGTTCCCTCATAACTTGCACTTGTTTTCTCTTTTCCTAGTAAGGAGGGCCACATGACTGGCAAGTTCTCACTTATGTGGAAGCAAATTTATGCTTATAACATATTTGCTTTGGTCTTGCTTTGCTGTAAGTCACTGAATTTAGTGGGAAAATGGAGTCCTTTTGCTTATCATTATGTTAGTTCAAACATAGGCCACTGGATTTGATTGTGAAAGGAATATTATTGCTTCTTTCTAAAATGGCCTCTTTTCTATATGGGATGATAAGCTCTGTGGGAAACCATTGACCATTGTCTGTAAAACATTGAAGCCTTTTGGGAGGCATTCTGCTCACTTTTCCTCTGCAACCATAAGGTCTTTTACCAGGTAGTTGTTACTTATTCTCTTGTTATTAGAGACTCATAAAGTTGATCTCGATTACTTGGTTTATCATCGCACTATTCCATTGTCTCTAAAGGATCATGGGCTTATTTTGGTGTTTTACTAGAGAATCCTTATCACATAACTCAAACCATCTATCTCACTAAAATACTATTGGCTTCATCATGGCAACAATAGCTCTAAATCACAGAATAACATTCCCGACTCCCAACAGACTTTCTACAAGAAAATTATTTCTATCATGTGTAACAAGTACAATTCCTGGAACTTGCTCTCAGATTGATCATGCTGCAACATAATCAACTATTAACTTTATTTCTTTTATAGGTCCTACATAGGAAGATAGATTCCTTATCCCTTTTATATGTATGCCCACAACCTAAGGGGCAAACTTGTCATAAGAGTCTTTAGTGAAATACATTGAAGAATTAGAGTGCAGAATTGACACAATTTCTCCCTTAACATCATCTCTTCTTCTCCCTTAACTTCATTTTTCTTCTTTATTTCCCCAGAGGAAATGACAATAACAATATCAAGTTTAACTTAATTCAAACCAAGGCAACACTATATAGATATCTAAATCAAAGCAAGAAAGAAAGCAATATATAATAATCTCAAACAAAAACAGCAAAACAAGGATTCAGCTACCTGCATAAAATATCAATCTTTTCGTGCTTGCAAAAATACTAGCTCTTTTATGACTCGAAAACCTTTAGAAAGGTCAACCTCACATGCGTTCCAATTCAAAACCAAAACTAAGATACTCCTATCATAAACTATTCTTATTTTACTTAGAAATTGAAACTTAAAAGCTAAATGAATCTCCACATAGATTCAAGGACTCTCCAAAACCAAATAAGTCTATCAAAATTTCCAACAAAACACTTACCAATAAAGAAAAACCAACAAAAAGGTGTAGAATAAATAAATCCTTGAGTGGTCTTTCTTCTTCAGAGTCTGGGTTAAGGGATCTATTTATATTATATTATATGACCTCACTTGCAGAATGAGTGACTACTGATTCTGCTTTAACGGGTTCAAACATAACTAATTATTACAATGGTTCTCTTGAGCTGAAAGGGGAAATGGCTAAAACCATATTAGGGAAAATCCAACATAACAGACTCTTTTGATTCCTTTTAAGTTCAATTAAGTGAGGAGATGAAAGCCACAAAGTGAAACTCTTGGTAATTTGTACAGTCTATGGGTAAATAACCACATTTTAGTCTTCTGTTTTAAAACAAACTTCTAAAGCTTCTTATTCTGCACAAGTCCAGTGTATCAAACGAGCATAAGCATAAATTCATCCTCCCTCTGTGAAGGAGACCTAACCCAGTGTTAGCCTATCCAATGATAAGACTTCTGCATTTAAATGTGACAAATTGACAAAACCAATTAAAGTTTACAAAGCCATGTTAATGAAACTATGTCAAGAGAACTAGCATAGATGTGTAAATCTAAAAGGTACACAAAGGTATACCAAAATGCAGAAAGGGTCGGTTAGACATCTGTTTGGTACTCAACGGTTAAGAGAAGTACAGTTGAAGCAAAATGCATATTTGTTTATATTTCTTTGTTGGGTAAAGCAAGACATCCACTTTAGCACAATCAAGACAACAAGCACGGTAATCTAGAAATATGCAGGAAAAGAGGTGGCAGGAAAGAGTAAATGAGCTTTTTGTCATATGCAGAAATGTGCAATCCATAGTAACAATCATATTATAAAGAAGCCAGCTGAATAATGTTTTCCTTCTCCTAAGGAAGTACATTTTCATGAGAGTAATCTTTTAAATCTCCAATAGAGCAGAAGAAATATATAAAAAAAGGCCTTGTGGCATAAAAAGCCAATTGAAAGATGCTTATAAGATATTAAAAGTTTACTTATTCGTTGTAGAAGGATAAAATTCAACACTAACCTATACCACCATCCTTAGTGCCAACAAACTGAGAATGTACATGTTTACCAATTTTTTGACTACTTTCTAGTTTCCTTGTCCTTTCCCTGTCTGCCTGCTGAACAATTAGAAGATCATCCACCCCACATGTAAAGCCATGCATCTGAAATCACAGACACATCCCAAGGTAAGTTAGACACTCTAGCTAACCAAATGCACATAACAAGATCAATATCAACTAGAAACTTAAGCAACCTAACCTGCAAAAACACTGTAAATAGGCGACTAAATACAGAAAGCAGAGTGCCTGCAGTATTTGAACCATAGAGCTCTTGAACTGTGTGAACCAAGCCATACTTGCCAAACTGAGCCTTGTCAATTACTCCATGCACCAACTCATTCTTCTGAATTAGCAACTTAGTTTCACCACTGTTGCTTCCAAAATATTCCCTGGGGATCCTTCCAGTTTTCTTAACTGTAAAGGGGGGTTGACCTTTAGTGATATGGTTTAGAATTGTTGTTATGACCTGAGAAAGAAACAAGGAAACTGAAAATGTTAACGTTAATGTGAGAGAGAAAAATATATAGAACTTGTACACTATAAAATGCATCAGTTGTCAAATAATGAATTAAAACACCGCTTCATATTGTGAAGCATCACCAAGGGCATATGTTTTCTCTATAGATCAGACTTCATAAAGAGATAGAAATAATTAAAATAAAACACTCCTAACATCAACCTGTTTCCCTGTCCATAGTGGTATTGGCTTCCAAATAACAGGGAGGATGGGCTGTATCTCATCATCCGAATTTATTGTACAAACTTTTTCACCATATTTACCAGTGTAAGAACCCAGCCTAGCAGTCACACAAGCACTGTAAAGAAGCTGATGATATTCATCCCGAGTTAAAAATGTGTCCCTCTTTGTAAGGAGTACAGAACTAATAATATGGTCCTGGAAAATAATACCACGGTTCAGTAGTGGGCACAGATGCAACTTTAGGCAGGACATACATAAAATGCAACAAAGATCTAGTTGAGTAATGGACACAAACTATTTACCTGAATCAAACCCCTGATTGGGTCCCCACTTGTTGGAACAATATATTGCTTATTTGCATTTGCAATATGCAAGGCTTCTGCACGTGAAATCTCGTCTTGTGGGAAATGAACATTCATTTCATCACCATCAAAATCAGCATTGTAGGTGCTGCAGACACAGCATAATTAGAGTTTAACCATTAGTATGAGCACTCTTACATTCTAATGTCAAACTTCAGAAAACATAAGCAAACAAGACCTGCAATTAGCATAGTGCATGCGCAAGGTTTTTTCTCCTTTTAAAACACGAACAACATGCGCCATCATACTTGGCTTGTGTAGTGTAGGCTACCAAACAAAAATCATCAAAAATAATTAATAGGCATTCAAATAATTAAAGTACAAAATCTTGATTTAAAGATTCTAAATAAATAATTAAACCTGACATATAAGGTAGCCTACTGTCAAGTCATAAGGATGCTCTTACTACTTACCAATTTTTTTCAGCGGTATTAGAAATATAGCTTAGTAGTTCAACTGTGATTTCATTCAAAAGACAAGACTCCAAAAGTAAATGAGAAAATAAAGCATTACTATCATGACACTCATGAATGAAATGTCCTTCTCATTCGCCTTTTCAGGTGAAAGGTCAAATATCAGAAATAAATGTTAACAGTCAAAACAAAACCTCTTCTGAGGCATGCACTGGCTGATTCAGTTATTCTCCATAAGGAAACCTAAAAAGCCACATTTAGGTGCAACTTACAAAAGAGCAATTATACAGAATTCAGATGATCCATTCACTCATAACTTACCTGTCGATTGACGAGTACAATATCCCCATCTTGCAAATGGCGGTAGACAACCTTGCCTTCAAACTCAGAATCTAGACCTTTTCCAGAATGTGTAGCTACTCCCCTTGATGAGGGTAACTTTCTTGAAATTGAAATACGCTTGTTTCTGTTGGGTGGCAATTTAATAGTTCCTGATTTGTCCACATAGTGTGTAGCTCCTGGATGGAGCTCAGCACCATTGATGATAGCATGCCTTAGCTTGTTAACATTCCAAGGGGTTACTCTCTGTAGAACCACAACTTGGTAAGAATAATATCCAAATATCATTAAATTTCAAATAAAATGCACTTAAACCAAATCTAAGGCTTGCAGATGAAAGTACTATCAAATGTCATCCAACCACTGCTGCAAATACAAGCCACACAAACTTGCAGAGAACCACAAGTATGGAAAAATATTTGCAAACCACCGCACATGCGTCAGAGTAGGTTTATTTATGTAAACATGCAATTAAATGCATCCACATATGCACAGGTGTGCTTGATGGTTAAGACATGGACATTAAAAAAATACAAAAGCAAGCTACACCATACATGTCCTTTACCTCTGGATATGTTAGCCTCAGTGCAAAGTAAGGCGGAATGCCAATTTCATTGACGTCTAAGTAAGGGTCAGGAGATATGACAGAACGACATGCAAAATTAACCCTCTTTCCCATCATTTTCTGTCGGAATATTCCTTCTTTCTTCTCCAGCAGCTGACAAATTCCACTGGTAACTTTATCTCTTTGACCTACCATCAGTACCAAGGAAACTCAATGAGCAGCAAAATCTCCAACCAGTTCAAGAAAACATGTAACAGAACTTAAATGATGTACCAACTGGTGATACATAAAAGCAGCATATTCTAGTAGTACACATTTTTCTCATACTATGACAAGTGAACAATAAAGAATGAAACTGGCTAAACAGGAAGAGGGGCAAGTTTTATTAATGTACTTAGATATACATAGCCAGCAATATTTGCAGCTATTAATCACTTGCAGCGCCACATATTTTGGCTTCTGTTGGAAACTACTGGTGCAGCAATTGTTCAGGCTTGAAAGAAATTATGACGAATTAAATAAAAATAAAGGGGAAGGAAAAGGAAAGAACACAAAGTAAAAGAAAAGGTAACGGACAATGCAGCCAGCGATCCCCACTTTTGGATTTGGATTTGGGTTTAGGGCTTTGTTGATAGTGGAAGCAAGCAATTAGATTTAGTGGCATATGTGATTTTTTTTCAGAATCATTGAAACCGTTACAAGAAACTTAAGATTAAAATCTAATTGTTGTGTAGATATTTCTGAGAATGAAGCCCATTCTAGGAAACTGTTTTGGGGCAAAACATATCATTCTCTTTTACAGAAAGATTCATTGAGAGTCTTTTTCTGGGACCTTTAGGAAGGAAGGAGATAGAAGGAATAATATGAAATCATGGAGGCAGACCAAAAGGACAGGAGGGAGCAGGAAAACAAGCAATCAGAACCCAAACTACTGACCCCACTTGTGAACTTATTTAGAAAGGAGCATCATGAATTCATGGTATTGGAGGTCATCAGTTTACACTACACCACTTTGCTATTGGTGTATGCAATCTACTAGAGACTGTTGCTTTAGACAGAGATAGCATCTCTCATCTCCCTCACTAGCTACTATGTCCATTTCTTTTCTGGAATTATTTATACAAGTTTAATGACTTGATTTCATGTATGCAGCAAAACAAGGCCACTAATTCATGCATGATACGGGGGATGACAGTTTCAGGCAACATAACAAATTACAAGGATATGTGGTAGAATAATGTTTGAAGAACATGGTCTAGATAACAGAGTCATACATGAAAGATGTAATACATACGAAGCTAAGGATCCCAATACTAGGATGTTCAACACAGTTTCCTGTACTGTTGGATAATTGCTTGATATCATAAAGTAGTAAGAAGCAATTCACAGTCGCAAGAAAAAGTAATCAGTTAAGATTCCCACCATGACTGAGATAATTTGTGACACTTGTTCAGGAGATGCATGAGGTTTTAAGCTACATACAACACTTTATTTCGATAATTGAACTCCTAACAAAACACTCACAAAGTGCACTACTCCAATCCCAAAAGAAAAACATTGAAATGACTATCACATTGTTGTAAGTAGAATGGAAAACAGCAAGTTACTTCCTTTGTTTTGAGAGAAGTTCCACCTCAACATTCATTTAAGTACAAGCTTACAAGCATCGCCATTCACTTCTTATCACTAAGTTTTTTCTGTCAAAGGTATACATCAGCTTGAAAGCGGAGTGAGAAATATACACAGAGAATATCTCATTGATGGAAACATTCTATTCCAAGCTACATGAGACAATGAAAACTTCTTTGTCTTCCCACATTTCATAAGTGTCTTCCTCCCTTGATTAATATATAAAGAAGGGGGAAAAAACAGAAAACTTCCTGCTAAAAGGAATCTACACAGCTAATACATAAATTGTAGTCTTATTCCTTCCCAAGCAGAGACTCCAATCTTGTTAGGAACTTCAAGAGATATGTTTGTACATAGGACAGGGCTTCCCATCCAAGGTCAAGGACATCAAAAACAACATTTTAGCTATCCACAATATTGACAGATCAAGGCACATTATACAAGACTTCCTAGATTTGTGAATAAGCGACTGACAGCACAAACCTAAGTGGTGATGTCTAGCTGAGTTCTGCCATTATGAAAATGAACCCACAGGATTTTCATCTTTCCCTTACCTTTTGAAGAGATAATAATATAAATTTTAACAAAAGAAACGAAGAGCCAAGTGAAGTAATTGAACGAGAGGAATACAAGTTTTGTAGTATATAAGCATATGGAAAATTGGACAATAGTGCAACCAACATAAAGGGAAAAAAGTAAGACTTACTCATAGCCTTCTTGCTATCAAACAAGACATTTACAGCTTGTTGAAGATCCATCCACCTAGGGACAATCTTTGAGTGTTCAGACTCATTGCACCAGGCATTCCCCAAATATATATTGGATTGTAGCACTTTACTTAAGAGTACACTTTGTGGATGCTCAACTGCCTAAAATTGACATATAGAAGGAGAATCCTTTTGTCAGCTGAGCACTTAAAATTCACCAAAAGAACATTTAAACCCTCAAAGCCAAACAGAATACAGTGGAAGCCAATGACAAATCAGCAGTAAATAGTTGAAAATCTTTGCAAACATATCAATGGATGACAAAGTAAAACTTCATAACACAAATGCAATCAACTGACATAGTTGGTGAGAAATAAGAACTAGTAGAGTGATGTTAACATCTTCCAAATAAACATGGACAGACAAATTATACATGAAAAAGCTTCCTTGAATTTATTTAATTTTTAATGCCTCATTAATGTTATGGACCATACCTTGGATGAGTGCCAATGCAGACCAACCGAAGCAAAAACTTAAAAGAAATTGGAGCATATAGTAAGGTACTAAGAACAAAACATGCAAAGCACAAAAAGCAAAGGTGCACAATCTCTCTCTTGGTCTCAACAACAGTTTCCACTCTCCCCAGTTATTGTGGAAGTAAAAAAGATATGCTGACTATCAACCCATTCTTATGAGATAGTTCTCTGGGAATATTTGCCACAGTACTGTTTTTCTTCCAAGAAGTTTGGCCCAATCTTAACTTTTATCTCCAAGCCCCAATCACAAAAAATCTACCATTTCTCTTGGAAAACAATTTTGAGAACTGACATAGAAAATGACTTCATAATTACATTTTATAATTACATTTTCTTTCAGAACAATTGACACCTTTCTCTGCATTAAGATGTGAATTTCCTACCCAATTATAAAAGCATTAGGTGGGTACCATAACCATCTTAAGGAGTGCCTGCTGTAAAAGATTTGTCACAGTTCACAAAGGATTCTAAGTAAGTTTGCTCCAAAATATTTCAGTTGCTTTGCATATGGAGACAACCTTGTGAAATCACACACAAAACCCCAAATTTTGGAGACCACTTTCATTAGCATTGCATGTTCGCATTTAAAATCTCCTTATCTAACAATAAGCTAGGGGCAGCCCCAGTGCACAAAGCTCCCGCCTATGTGGGGTCCGGGGAAGGGTACACAACCTTACCTTGCATTGTGCAAGAGGCTGTTTCCACGCCTTGAAACCGTGACCTCAAGGTCACACGACAACAACTTTTACCATCTTATCTGACAA
Organism: Warburgia ugandensis; assembly: GCA_035236585.1. Classification (NCBI taxonomy): domain Eukaryota; kingdom Viridiplantae; phylum Streptophyta; class Magnoliopsida; order Canellales; family Canellaceae; genus Warburgia; species Warburgia ugandensis. The sequence goes on from CP141133.1 coordinate 6,726,449, forward strand.
TAAGCTGGCTCTCAAAATTACTGTGGAGGTGCTGGGACCAATTGTATTTATTGAGTTGGTAAAGAATAATGTCCCCTTTCAATCATACCACCAACCACTAGATGCTTCAAAGCAACATAGAAAAATCATAAAATGTTGACTGCAAAACAAAATCCATCAGATGATTTGACAAAATTTCCTTTTGTTATCTTGGTAAACAAAGTTTTGGTCTCCTTAAAGATATAACGTCTCAATCAAATTGGTGTTCTTGTAAATTGATGATTTGTAGCAAAGACATTTGGAAGAATTTACCAGAAAGGACTCAATCACAGAGGTTTATTATTATTTTAGTTTAATGCTTTATTTCCTCTTTTATATATATATAGTCTCTGAAAAGAAAAAGGACTACATTGTCATAATCTTTAGTGAGGTGATATTTTCATTTTTCAAGTGTCATGGGGGAGTAGGTGTTCTCGCAAGTTCTGTCTGTAACACTAATAGTTTCAACAATAAAGTTATAGTAGAAGCTGGTTCTTCACAGAATGAGAAGTCCTAACAACATTATCAATTACGATCTATGAAGAGCCAACTTCTACTATAACTTTATTGTTGAAACTACTCCTGTTACAGACAGAACTCGCGAGAACACCCTACTCCTCCACAGCACTTGAAAAATGAAAATATCAACCAGAGAACAGTCTTCCAGTAAATTCTGAAAATTTGAGCCAGAACAGGCTGTATTTGAATTTTTGTAGAGAACACCTTGTGCAGTTACAATCTTGACAGCATTTCTTCTTCCTTTTTTTTTTCTTTTTTCTTTCAGAAAAGCCACTTTCTTTCCTTTGTTCGAAGCAAGGGAGGGCCTCTAAGGTAATTCAGCACTCCCATTTGATTAAAGTAGTGGGGGTTGGGGAGGTACAGCGGATTGAAGTTATCAAATGCAGCCACCTCCTCCTGGCTGAATCTAACTTTTCTTTTTCTTTTGCCCAAAACTCTAGTTGAGGTTTAACACAATAGTTTTGGGGTATTATATTGGCTTTCTCCCCCAGATTCTTCAACCTTGCCAGCCTGCATCTAAGGCAACCCATTTGCTTCCATCCCAGGTGTGTCTTGGAGTAGGTAACGTAATTTCCATATTTGACATTTCCAATTTATGGCATGCAAAAAGAACAACAATGATTCCAGCCCTCTCAGAGAGGCATCATTCATGGGTTTCCTTCCAGCCTAAACCCAAAATATGGTGCAAAGGGCATTGTACGTTGATGCCATCTCATCACAATATTTTTTTCCAAAGGATATCATGAGATTCTATTAAACTCCGCCAATGCTGGTCCCAAGCCCGGATGAAAAAGTAGGAGGGTCTTGCGTCAGGTGCCAACCGGCAAGGGAGAAGTTGAAGATGATTTTGTTATTTCTTTCTTACAAATGAATATGCATTTGTATATTAGTTTGCGAGGAAGAAATGAAAATCATCTCCAGCTTCTTAAAATATGGCAACCCTTGCGTCAGGTAGCCAATCGGCAAGGGTGAAGCTGAAGATGATTTTGTTATTTCTTTTCTGCTTGCAAATGAATATGCATTTGTATATTAGTTTGTAAGAAAGAAATGAAAATCATCTTCAGCTTTTAAAAACTATGGCAACCCTAAAATCACATGAATCGAAAACTGACATTCCCTCATGCAAGAAATTCCCAACACTGAGGGGATATTTATAGGAGCAGACTTAAATGGCCATGTAGGAAAAGATAAGGAAGGATATGTAGAATACACGGAGAGTATGGTATAGGCGAACGAAATGAGATGAGGGAGAATATCCTCGATTTTGCTTTGTCATATAACCTGTCCATTGCAAATACACTCTTTAAGAAGAGGGATGAACACTTAATAACCTTTAAAAGTGGACTTCATAAAGGCCAAATAGACTTTTTTCTACTTAAATAATGAACGATCTATATGTAAGGATTGTAAGGTGATACCCGATGAGAGTTTAACCTCACAACATAGGTTAATGGTTATGGATATCCATATCAAATGATGGAAGCAAGGAAATGAACTTAATAGGTATCCAAAAATTAAGTGATGGAACTTAAAAGGAGAGAAAATAACCTCATTCACAAATAAGTTGATGGTAGAAGAAATTTGGAACTATGAAACAGAAGTAAATACCATGTGGATTAATATTGCTGAGTCTATTAAGAAAGTGGCAAAATTAGGAGATTTGAAAGGTAAAAGGTAATTAGTAAAGGAAACATGGTGGTGGAGTGAAACAGTGCAAAAAGTTATTAAAAAAAAACGGATGCTTTTTAAAGCATGGCAGAAGACTAAAAATAATGAAAACTATGAACAATATAAGAATGCTAAAAAGGTTGCTAAGAGAATAGTAAGTGTTAAAGCATATGATAAGCTCTGTAATAGACTAAGAACAAGAGAAGGTGAGAAAGATGTGTTTAAACTTGCAAAAGTAAGAGAATAGAAGGGTAAGGACTTAGATCATATTAGGTGCATTAGAAACGATGATCAAAGGGTATTAGTCAAAGATGATGAGATCAAACAAAGGTGGGAAACATACTTTCAAAAATTGTTAAATGACAATGGCTCTGAGAATATAGGGATGAAAATACTATAAATCTAAATAACATTGGATATTATAGATATGAACGTAGGATTAGAGTACCTGAAGTAAAAGAGGCCTTAAAAAAGATGAAATCAGGAAAGGCCATGGGGCCTGATGGTATACCAATAGAGGTTTGGAAGCACATGGGAGATATTGGGATAGTTTGGTTGACCAAGTTGTTTAACAAGATTATAAAATCAAAGAAAATGCCTTATGAGTGGAGGAAGAGCTCTATTGTACCAATTTATAAGAATAAAGGAGACATACAGAGCTGCACTAACTATTGAGGAATCAAACTTATGAGCCACACTATGAAACTTTTTGAAAGAGTAATTGAGAAGAGATTACGACATGAAACAAGTGTATCGGAGAATCAATTTGGTTTAATGCCTGGGAGGTCTACCATAGAAGCTATTTTCTTACTAAGACAATTAGTAGAGAAATATAGGGAAAGGAGGAAAGACCTCCACATAGTCTTTATCGACTTAGAGAAAGCTTATGATAGTCCCTAGAGAGTTAATATGGAGGGTGTTGGGCGATAAAGGGGTAAAGGGGTTTCTCAGGGGTATATAGACATAAATAAAGATATGGATGAGGGAGCGGTAACAAATGTTAAGACGACTAGCGGCGTGACTGGTGATTTTTCTGTCACTGTAGGATTACACCAAGGATCGGCATTGAGCCCATACCTTTTCACATTAGTTATGAATGAGTTAACAAAATATCTGCACGAGGAGATTCCCTGGTGCATGCTATTTGCAGATAATATAGTCTTACTTGATGAGACAAGGGAGGGTGTAAACATAAAGCTAGAGTTATGGAAAGAAGCATTAGAATTGAAGGATTTAAAATTAGCCGAACTAAGACAGAATATATGGAATGTAATTTTAGCAAGGAGAGTAGGAGTGGAACACCAGTCAAGATTGATAACCAAGAAGTCCTTGTAAAAGACTACTTTCGGTACTTAGGATCTATGTAGTCACAGGCGCGACTAGTGGCAAGGCGCATGGCATGTGACTCAACTTACCCCAGGCGCAGCGACTTAAGTCGCAACGCGACTAGTCGCACTCCTAGATGCGACTTGCCCCTTGCGCCTAATGTGCCCCAGACTCTAGGCGCATCGACAGTCTTAAAAATAAAACCCTAGTTACAGGTTTTTTTTTTATTCTTCTTTTTCCCCACTTGAATACTTCCTTTGTAAACCTTTGATCTTCCATCCAACTCCAAGTAATTGAGGTAAGAATCGTAAGATTGTAACTTCATTACTTTCCTTGTTTTGTTTTTTTGTTTTTCTATAAAAAAACGGTAAAACCAGTATCGTTTTTTCATTTGTTTTGCATAATGCTTCTTGTTTCCTTGAAATCTCAACATATGTATACTCTAAAGGTAAAAACGAAAACTCCATTTCATTCTTTCCATCCGTTTTCATTGATTTAGTGTAATATGCAGTAAATTTCTAGTTTTCTGGAATTTTTTACCCAAAAATGAAAAATACATCAGTAATCCTTATTTTTTTCATTTTTTTTAAGCAAATATGCATATCGTCACTGTCATAGTGCTAATAGCGGTTGACCCATGAGCTTAATTGACTCTCTTTTTTACTGTCTTTTTTTTTTTTTTTAACAAAAACCAATAAAAAAATAGTAAAGGTTTTTTATTTTTTCCATCTTTGTAACAAATGTGTAAGTGTCATCATAGGATGATACTAGGAATGCTAAAAACAACTTATCAATATACTTTTTTCCTTTCTTTTTTTTTTTTACTAACAACGATATTTTTTTTTATTTTGTACTGTTAATTATTTTATTTCGTTGTTTTTTTTTTCCATTTGTTTGCAGGTTTTCTGTTTTAAATCTCTGATTGCTTGATTTGATTCCACTTTCTATTCCACTCTAAAGTCTCCAATAGTTTCCTATATTCCTATTGATACATCAAGTCTACAATATGTCATCATCAAGGGGCTCCAGCAATGCTTCTTCTAGATTAATGGATCCGGGGTGGGAATATGCAGAGGCACGGGATCCAAATGATAAAAATTTGGTATGGTACAAGCTATGTGGGAATAAATATAGTGGAGGAATTTTTAGATTAAAGCAACATTTGACAGGTGGGCATAGGAATGCCAAGAAATGCTATCTAGTCACTCTTGAAATATCTATAAAAAAATTAGATTATATGAATGAAACAAAGTCTTAAGGTGTTCAGTGTCCTTTTTTGCAACCTTGTATATATTACTTTTAAGTCTTAAGGTGACGCTAATACTAACAACAAGAGTGCTCCATGGTATTATCCCTTTATAGATATGGGTGCTCCATCATGTCAGATTGGTGGACCGATGGCAAGGGTGGCACCCTTGTCAACTTTTTGGTGAACTGTCCAACTGGGACAGTATTTTTGAAATCTATCGATGTGTCTGCACATGTCAAAAGTGCAAGCCTAATACTTGACATGTTGACGGAGGTGATTGATGAAGTTGGAGAGAACAATGTGGTTCAGGTAATAGTTGTTAAGTATTTTAAATTGCCTATAAGCATATGCTGCAAGTTCATCTTATATAATTTGACCTTTTTTGTATTTTAGATCATAACTGACAATGCCTCCAACTATGTTGCCGCGGGAACGGAGTTGATGGTGAGGAGGCCGCATTTATATTGGACCCCCTGTGCAGCTCACTGCATTGATTTGATGTTGGAGGACATAGGGAAATTATCAATTGTGAAGAAAATTGTGGCAGAAGCTAGGGCGTTGACGGTTTTTATATATAGCCACACACATGTCCTTCATCTTATGAGAAGGTTTACAAAAAAAAGGGATTTGGTCAGGCCTGCAGTGACGCGCTTTGCCACCAACTTCTTAAGCCTAGAGAGCATCCACAATTTCAAGACAGAGCTAAGGGCAATGTTTCACTGTTCAGAGTGGATGAACAGTAAATGGCCAAAAAGGCATGAGGGTAGAAGAGCTGAAAAGATTGTATCGCACACCAACTTCTAGAACCACATCCTATTCTGTTTGAAGATTATGGCTCCACTTGTAGAGGTGTTGAGGGTGGTGGATAGTGAGGAGAAGCCAGCAATGGGATACATCTTTGAGGCTATAGTCAGGGCCAAAGCCAAGATTCAAGCCAATCTAGCAGGGGATGAGCGCCAGGCCACTCATGTTTGGGGGATTATCAACAGTAGATGGAGTTCTCAGCTTCACCAGCCTTTGCATGCAGTGGGATACTACCTCAACCTGTCCATCTATTATGACCATGACATTGAAATTGAGCATAATGGTGATATCAAGAATGGTTTAATGCATGCCATTAGTAGATTATATGATGGAGATGAGGCTGACATGGTGATGATCAGATATCTCTTTATAGACATGCTAGAGGCTTGTTTGGCAATGACCTAGCAATAGGCAAAAGAAAAACCCTAGCCCCTTGTAAGTATTTTATGTTATCCTATGTTTTATGTTTTAAGTTTTATTTTATTTTTTAACTTTATTTTTTTTCCAAAATGTAGGTGAGTGGTGGATTACGTTTGGGGCTGAAGTCCCACAGCTTCAAATATTCGCCATTAAGGTCCTCTCCCAGAAATGCAGTGCATCTCCTTGCGAGCGCAACTGGAGTGTCTTCGAGAATGTAAGATACTTAGATATTAAAATGTAGTACAGTACTAGTTATTAGTTATTAGTAATTTAGTATAACATTCATTGTATTCTAGATTTATATTTACTTCTTTTTTTTCTTTTCTTTTTTTTTAAATCCACACTAAGAAGAGGAATAGGCTGCACGCTAAGAAATTGAATGATCTAGTATTTGTTCAATACAATCAACGCCTTCGTCGTCGACATGATGATCGTTTGAAAATGCAAACGTATAGACCTCACCTGGTTAGATGTTGAGCTTGCCGAAGGATCAAGTGAACATGATGCTCCATCTACTAGGCAATACCAGAGGCGAGGGAGGGTGCAAAGGGGGAGCCACATTTCTCAATCTCAAGCTCATGCTCATCAAGAACCACATGAGGATATTGGAGAAGAGCAGGGCGATGAGGAGACTGGGGAGGAGGATGTCAACATCTCTCAGGGAGATGATTCTGATGATGGTCTTGATCTTCCTGATGAGGAAGAAGAGGTGCAGAAAAATAGCTATGAAGTCTTAATAGTTAACTTTCACATTTGCTTTACGTTATTTACAAAACTATTGTTTGATTGTTTATTGTTCCTGGATTTACAGGAAGATGGCGATGATGATAAGCATGAGACCACAGCATGACAGCAGATTGAGGGAGTAATCCCTCCCTGGCTGCTAGTGCTACTCCCTATTATTTCATTGTTTATTGTATTTGTATGTTTCTCAAGACTCAACTTACTTTTATGTATATAAGTGTATGATTGATTGTTTGATTTAACCTTTAGCTCCTACTCCTTAGTCCTTAGATTGTTAGTTTGTTATTGTATTGTTGACAAGTATTTATTCATATCTTTATATTTCTATGCTTTTTAATTTTTTTGAATTTTTTTTACAATTTTTTAAATTTATTCTGATTTTTTTATTCTTATTTTTAATATTTAAAAATCTCATTTTTGCACCTTGTTGCCTAGGCGCGCCTAGTCCCTTTGGGCGCAAGGCACACCCCTTACGCCTATGACTACATAGCTTAGGATCAATGATTCATGAGAGTGGAGAGATTGAAAGGAAGGTTATCCAGAGAATCCAAGCGGGTTGAAACAAATGGAGATGTGCATCGGGAGTTTTGTGTGATCGGCGGGTGCCCCTCAAACTAAAAGGAAAATTCTACAGGATGGCTATCAAGCCGGTCATGCTCTATGGATCAGAGTGTTGGGCAGTTAAGGAACATCATACTCATAGAATGAGTGTCGCAAAAATGAGGATGTTAAGATAGATGAGTGGTAAGACAAGAAAGGATAGAAATAGAAATGAAAATATTATAGGAAATTTAGGGGTAGCACCAATAGGTAACAAGATGAGGGAGATTAGACTTAGATGGTTTGGACAGGTTCAAAGGAGACCAACAACGGCACCGGTTAGGAGTGAGGCAATACAAGTAGAAGGTTCTAAAAGGGCAAGGAGAAGGCCCAAAAGAACGTGGATAGAAGTGATGAGGAAAGATTTAAAAACTCTGGGACTAAATGAAGCCATGGTATTTAATAGAGTGGAATGGAGGAATAAGATTCATGTGGCCGACCCCTAATTGGGATAAGGTCTTGATGATCATCATCATCATGAGATTCTATTACATCTATAGGGCAGGGATTAACTGAAAATTATAAGAAACTCAAAGGGGATTGAGTTGAAGTGAAAGCGTGGGTTTAGGAACATTTTTCAAGGGTAAAAACCAGCAGGGTTTCGCTGGGAAAACTAGCTAGGTCAAGGGCTTTCTCAACCAGAAAACCACCTTCTCTAACTAGACTTTGGATCTTTGTTTATTCAACCAAAGGCCTTAAGTTCACTTAGCTAAAGAAATTAATAAGTCCACCATAATTGACTGAAGTTGCACAAGAAAGAAAAGTAAAAGAACAAGAGAAGAAGCAGAAAAATTCTGTTCCATTTACTAAACTCCATTCTGCCATTACAAACTTACATAGACTTCTTCCGCGACTTCTAAGCTAAGCAACTTACAATTAAAATAGAACATAAAGTAGGAAGCTCAATAACTAAGAAACTTTTCTAAAAGAACTCCTAACTAAACTAGAAATTTCATATAGTAGTAAGATACCTTCCAAATAGGACTTCAACTGAAATTGGAAACTGTGAAGAAAGATTATTTAACTCCTAAACAGTTCAAACTTCCTAAAAATAACACTGTGGTACTATTCAAGTGAATAGAGTCACGTTAACAGTACTTCTGATCCTCATATTTTCCTCTTGCTTCTGTTGTAACTTCTGAAAACCCTTTTCAGTGAAAATATTCCTGCATCAATCTAGTTTTATGAGAACAGATAGAGATGTCATTGTTAGAAATCACTCTGTAAATTACCGTCAACAATCACGGCTGAATTCGGTGATTGACAATGATTAGTCAACAGTCAATCCATGATTAATGAATCTTAAATGAAAAGTCAAATTTGTATTATCTACAAAATGTCTCTTTGTAATGCAAATCGATACATACAATTAATCATTCAATCTCTATTTTAATTTCTTAACATGGTATCAGAGCATGATTTGTAGTCGTAAAGATCTGTTGCTTCATTGCACAAATCAAACTATGAAATCTTGAAGAACAAACCAGTAGCACGTTGTCCTCTCCAACAGATCAATTGATCCACTAGCTCGTAGCAAATCGCCTGTAATCAAATCTGTCACATGTTTCCACTTCTTCCACTTTCAGCTCCTCAGATCCTTGCCCAAATTTCTCCCTCTGGAAACTATTCCTCATTGTGTTTCTCCCTATTACAATGCTAACCCAAATCATCGATCTCACCTCCATCACCACTGTCACAGATCGTGCACATTGCCGACCTCGTGCTTCACACATCCAGTTTCTCTCCTTCCTCATTTGAATTCCTTCAACACATCTGGTCGGTAACTCACAAGAGCTAAGGCTCCTTTTAGATCTGTCATCCGAATTTATTTCTTCACCAACGCTGGATCAAGATTGGTTTCAAATCCTTACAACTGTGATAATGCTTCTGATGCCTCTCGCTCTCTCTTTCTCAGCACCAAACCATCTCTCATCTGTCGTTGGAAGTGCTAGATGCCTAAGGCCAAGTAGATTGCAGCCTGTGCAACATCCACCTCCTCGCACTTACCTCCATTTGGCTTCCCAAAGCCATTGACCATTGCAGTCATCTGATCAACTCTGGCTCTTGGATACAGCATTGCAAACTGGTGGACGACCAGTTGCATGGAAATTGCATGTGGCAAAATGCAATTGGCGCAGATCCCATGTTGGCATAGTTCGCTAGCTGCAGATTTCATCATCCCTTATACTGCAAATTTGGATGTTGTGGCTCAATCAATGCAATCTAAGTCTTACTAGTAATCTGGAAGAAGTTTTACGGTAAATACTTCATGGCCCAGAAATCAGTGGTGAGGACTAAACAGTCTTTTGCTGAGATCATTGGAGAAGGAAATCTTTCAAGCTGAACCAGGCAAAGGTTTTGTACCCGCAAGACTAATACCAGATCACTGGTGCACAACGAAGTCTTCATATCCCAGATTCAGTTGACTGTTCTTTTGAGAGTTGAGTTTCTTCCGCTGCATCTCCATCACTCTTGTTTCCACTATACATGATGAAAATCCATCTAAAGAGAATATACCATGCTTTTTGGGGAAGCAATGGTAACCCCATCATCGTTTGCTCCTTTGTCCCTTTATTGGAGCTGCTCTTGCTACTCTTCACCATCACGATCTTGACCCATCGCAGTCTAGCACTTCTATGATCATGATCTTGACTCGACCGCTCCTTCCACAGCCGAGCTATTCCTTCAACTCGAGTGATCGTCATCCTCTGCTATTGATTAAACCATACTATGATCTTTTGCCATCTTCAGCCCAGATCGGCCAATCACCAACATAATCATGGAGATTCTGACACTTTGTCTGCGTAGGAGAGGTTTCACTACTACTACGCAAAACGGATCTCATTAATGGCCCTTACTCCTGCACATGCACCACTACATTAAAAAACAAAAAAATCACCGAAAGCAATCATCATGATGTCGGTGAATAGTACCGATGTCATGATAATGAATCACTATAGTGACCTAGTCACAACAGTATTGATTTGATCTATACAGTACAACTCGATAACGAGTTACTACGGTATTGTGTCACTAACATTATCGGAGTAAGAACAGTACCGATTCACTGCAGTACTAGTCGCAACAGTACTGAGTTGGTACAGTACGAGTCACAACGGTATTATCCTAATAAACAGTACTCTAACTCGATGAACAGCTCCTCTGACCTAATGAACAATAGGTCTATCCTTATCAACAATATACATTGCAACAATAGCAAGCTGGAGCATGGAACATCACTCGGCTAAGCATCTATGATCAAGCCAGCTCAAACGCTGCAAGTTAAGACGGTCCAAGCACCGTAACTCAACATGGCCCAAGTGCCGCAACTCAAGACGATCCAAGCACCGTAACTCAACACGGTCCAAACACCGTAACTCAACATGGCTCAAGTTCTGCAACTCAACACGGTACAAGCACCGCGATTCAACACGGCCCAAGTGTCGCATCTCAAAGTCGACCCAAGTGCCGGTAGTCTAAGTCAACCCAAGCGTTACATCTCAAGACGGCCCAAGCATCATAATCAAAGCAGACCCAAGCGTCGCATCTCAATGATGGCCCAAACACCGTAGTCAAAGCCGACCCAAGCATCGCATCTCAAAGACGGCCCAAGTGTCGTAGTCAAAGCCAACCCATGTGTCGCATCCCGAAGATGGTCCAAGCAGAAGCAAGTTCAATTTTAAGCCCAAAGCAGGCGCAAAGACCAATATGCACCCGAAGCAAGTGCAAAAATCAGTACGCAGCCAATGCAGTTGCAAAAAGTAAGCAAAAGACAATTACATCATGCTACTCAGCACTTTATTACAGCATTTCAAACTAACAAGACTTGAGGGGGAGTGTTAGAAATCACGCTGTAAATCACTCTCAACAATCATGACTAAATTCGGTGATTGACAATGATTAGTCAAAAGCCAATCCGTCATTAATGGATCTGAAATGAAAAGTCAAATTTGTATTATCTATAAAATGCCACTTAGTAATGCAAATCGGTACATACAATTAATCATTCTATCTCAATCTTTATTTCTTAACAGTTGGGTTATTCTCCCCTTCAAATTGTAGAATGAATATTTATCATTTACAACTTGTAATGACGTTGCTGTACTCGGGCAACTTGGGGGGAGAATAGCAATATCCAGCCCAAGTGTTAAGAAATAGAGAGTGAGATTGAATGATTAATTATTTGTATCGATTTGCATTACAAAGTGGCATTTTATAGATAATACAAATTTGACTTTTCATTTCAGATCCATTAATCACGGATCAGCTATTGACTAATCACTGTCAATCACCAAATTCAGTCATGATTGTTGACGGTGATTTACAGCGTAATTTCTAACACTCCCCCTCAAGCTGAAAATGCAAACATAATTTGCATTTCAAACTTGTTAGTTTGAAGCGCTATAATAAAGTGCTGAGTAGCATGATCCAATCGTCTTTTGCTTGCTTTCTATGACTGCATTGACTACGTACTGATTTTTGCACTTACTTCGGGTGCATATTGGTCTTTGCGCCTGCTTTGGGAGCAAAATTGAACTTGCTTCTGCTTGGACATATTTTGGTGTGGCACTTGGGCCAGCTTGTGATGTGGCTTGGGCCATCTTTGAGATGCGATGCTTAGGTCAGCTTTGACTACAACACGGGCCATCTTTGAGATGCGACGCTTGGGTCAGCTTTGACTACAACGCTTGGGCTGTCATTGAGATGTGACACTTAGGTCGGCTTTAACTATGGCGCTTGGGCCATTTTAAGATGCAACGCTTGGGTCGACTTTGACTACAACATTTGGGCCGTCTTTGAGATGTGGCACTTGGGGCATGTTGAATCGCAATGCTTAGACCATGTTAAGTTGCCGCACTTAGGCCATGTTGAGTTACAGTGCTTGGACCGTGTTGAATCATGGCACTTGGGCCATGTTGAGTTACGATAAACTTACTTCTCTCCATTGTTGCCACATCACCGAGTTGTGTCTTTCTTGCTTTCACCTCGCCGACCATCTCTCTAGTCGACTCCTTGGTCTCCTTCTACTTGGTTTTTTTTCGACTGCGAGTTCTTGAAGGCTATGGAGTGCCTGTGATCGACGAACCGGATAAGCCCTGAAGTTCACTTGAATTATCAATTATGCATCTTGTGGTGATAATTCCTTCTTCTTACCCTTGTTGCTACTAGCAGCAGCGTCTTGCCTCTTAGCAATCACCTCCTTTAGGGCAAGAATGGCTAGATCAACATCTTCAATCTCCACCAGACATTTTCTACCAAAGATTTCTTCTTGGACTCCTTTACATGCTCGGCTTTAACTCCACCGAGAGCACTGGAGCCTATGAAACTACTCTCTCACTTTCACTAGCGGCGACAGACATCAAGCCTCTAGTCCTGAACATTTACCACTACCACTCCCAGCAGACCAAGGAGCGAACCACTGAAGCAGCAACTACTACGGGCAGATCTCATACCATGAACCTGCGGCAACCGCAAGCCCATTGCGTGGGCCTCCGCATTTACATTTCATGGTGTAAATACCCCGAGTGGAAATCCAACGTCTGGATCTCTAACCACCATGGCGATCACGGACACGAACTATAGTGAATCACACCGTAAACTCGAAAAACTAGAACATGGAGAAGGTAAGAGGATAAGCAGAAACAGGGAACAAAACTGATGAGGGTTGATCTGCTACAGGCTAGCAAATCACTTGATCTGTGAGAAAGGATGATGGGTTACTGTATTGTTCTTCAAGATCTCGTCGGTCGATCTGTGCAATTAAGCAACGCTTGGGTCAACTTTGACTATTGCACTTGGGCCGTCTTTGAGATGCGGCACTTGGGCCATGTTGAATCACGGTGCTTGGACCATGTTGAATCGCGGTGCTTGGACCGTGTTGAATAGCAGTGCTTGGACCGTGTTGAGTTGCCGCACTTGGGCCGTGTTGAGTCATGGCAATTGGGCCGTGTTGAGCGGTGCTTGGACCGTCTTGATTGTAGCGCTTGGGCCATTTTGAGCACAGCACTTGGGCTATGTTGAGTTACGGTACTTGGACCGTCTTAACTTGCAGCACTTGAGCTGGCTTAATCACGAATACTTAGCCAAGTGATGCTCTATGCTCCAGCTTGCTATTTTTGCAATGTATACTGTTGATAAGGATAGACCTACTGTTCATTAGGTCAGAGGAACCATTCATCAAGTCCAAATTTAACGGCACATCATGTCAATAATCACAGCTAAATTCGGTTACTCATCAACAGATGATCCGTGATTACTGGATCTTGGACTAAAAAGTCCATCATGTAATCTATAAATAGCATGCATCATTTCCTGAATAATCAATTGAATTGAATCAAATACAATCATTCAATCTCAATCTCTATTTCTTAACAGTCATCACTACGAAATTGCTTACATATATTTCAACAGTGACATAGGCTTGTGAGAGCACCTAAATTGAGGGATTATCTTGAAAGGGTCAGTAATGATATGGTCTCTTGTAGAAGGGTGTCGATGTAAAACAAAAACAGAAAAGTATTTGGAATATATACAATGAAAAGTTATTTGTCTGTTTCCACCATGAACAAGTTGTGAAAACAGTGGTGCAGTGGCACAAGAGTGAGTTTCAATCATGAAGGTTCACAAGTTTGAAACTCCCAAGGGTGTGTGTGTGAGTGCATGCGTCTACCATTCAAAACATAAAAAATAAAAACAAAATGGAATCTATATGGTGCACCTGAGGAGGAGGCAGATGGAGAAGCTGCAAATTTGGCATCTAACATATACATCCAGGCAAAGTTGGGTCCAAGGGAAAACTACAAGTGGAGTGGGATTGATGGAACAAAGGAATAGAAAGATTTTTTGGCTCTATACAGCAACTCCAATTCAGCCAAGTATAGAAAGTGCTTCAGCAACCAAGGAGCAAGTACACAGAGTTGATCTATTAGGTAGGTACGAAGCTGATAGGAAAGTTCTATATGTTTGCCAAATTCTATTGACAAAACGGAAACATGAACAGAAGTTCTCAACATAGACAAAGTAGCCTACTATCACGGGCTGGTCTGAAAATACCTGGAATCAAGTTGAGCTAGCTATTATTAGTTCAGAGATCTTGTATTTCATTCTTCAGAATGTTCCACCACACCCAGTGTAGAGAGTAATGACCTTAATAAACAAGTTCTAATGTCCAACGAATGGAAACCTACAGATTCTGCATTTGATTACATGGAGCAAAAATTCTTGTTTTCACTCTTCCATTGAAGTTTGATATAGGATAGCTAGCAATTTCATGGTTGCTTGGTTCTACTTATGTTAGTTATTTGAGGATTACTAAACTAAAGTGCTCAAACCAAGGTGCTCAAATATTACATGACAGGTCCATCTTTGGATAATCCAGCCCATTCATCTGATTGCTCATGCTATGGACATCTCTTAACCTAAAAAATCAAGGGTGGACGCTTTAAGCATCTTGAAACCCTTATTTTAGTCATTCATTTTAGACTGTTGCTTTGACAAAATCTCAAACCATCCATTTACTATGATCAAAGCAGAAACTTCAGATGTTAAAATCATCGGCATACTCTTCTAATTACAACAATCAACAGCATGACAAATCAGATTAATGGGTGGATCATCCAAGGTGGGATCCTCCACCCAAAAAGAAAGATTCTTGAGTTTTAGCACTCTGTTTAAGTCCTTTAGCAGATCTGGATATTGGTATTGGCATTCCACCAAACATGTTGTAGGCAACTCTATCTTGCTGCAGCTATGAGCATATCTTGAGTCATGGAGAGGGAATGACTGTGAATTTCAAGTTGAGATAAGTTCCTCGTACCAGAAAAAGAGAATGTATACAACCGAGATTTAGCGAGAATCATTATCTACACTAACATGAAGAAGCAGAAACTATTATCTAGTTTAAAATCCAATTAAAAGGAGCATACTTTTGTGTTTGATGTTATTGGAGAAGTTGGAAGCAGGGTGGACAGAGTTCCAATTGATTTTTCCTGCATTTCTGAGGTTTTTCATACCATTGATTTACAGCAGATCAGAAGGCCATCAATTCCCTCATCACAGAGAGGAACATTAAGAAAAAAAAACACTTCAGTATTAACCCCTAAAATAAAAACATATATACATTTGTTGTAAACATTACACGACAAAAATTATATTTGTCCTGTAGCCGACCCCTAATCAGGACAAGGCTTTGATGATGCTGATGATTTGTTGTAAACATTACAGGCAAAATCATCAACTCTACCTGCTTCACAGTCCAAGAGCTGCCAACTTTTTGGCTTTTATAAGGAGTATAAATTTAAATGAGGACATCCATAACAGCCGAGGAACCAGGAAGAGCAACAGTGAAGAATCCTTGACTAATGTCTATCTGGAGGGTCTTTGACTGAAAATGGAATGGGTAGCTCCATAATGCCTCACCAAGCAGGTTATTTTTGCCAACCGTCTTTATCTTCTAACCTAATTTCTCAAGGCATAAGGAGACCACAAATGTTTTACCAGATTCCATTAGCAGATTGGAAATGAACCCTGATATACCAATAATTCCCTCCCAACATTAAGAAGATATGTCTGCATCAGGTGACTTTCAGTTTGCCTATGGCTATTTGACATCACAAAAAAGTTACATTGAGCTGTCTGGTAAAGTCATTATTGTTGTCAGTAGTTATCGTTTTACTGATCTAATTTTGATTTATTTTGGAATATTGACAAAGGGTTGTCCTGCACTTGGAAGAAGAAGTAGGAAAAGAAATAAATATAGTGATATTTTTTTATTCTTCATCGCCATAAATAAGAAAATAAAAAAAAGGATTATGTAAGTGCCTAGTGATCCAACTTTGGGAATCACAGCCAAAACTGCAGGCTAGAAAACATACTCAAAAATGATATGGATAAACGTTCAAACACACAGCTAAACAATAAGTAATGGCCAATTATTCAGTTTTAGCATCATAGAAAATGGGCAGAGAAAATGAGAAACAACTAACAGAAGCTTGGAAAAACTAAGTGATCTAATTTATAGGAACCATGAAAAGCACATCTAGGATCAGATTCAAAAAACTGTAACAAAATAGAAAAGAAGTTCCATCAAGCTAAATACATCTCCCTTGAGAAATGAGAATCAAGCTAAGCACACAAGAAAATAGTAAACATTCAAGCATGACCAGAAAATATTTTTCTCCCAAATATGATGAAATAATAATGTACAAAACTGGCATCAGTATGAAAAACAGAACAAATTGTTCAGAAATTAGTGATGAAAATCCACTCACTGAAGTAGTTTCCAGAGAAGGAGGACGGAACTTGCTCGGAGGAACAAGTAGCGCTTCCATAAAAAACATAGAGAAACTCCTGTTCTTTCCAGACATGTGCAAACTCTGCTGCTGAATGTCAAAAATAAGCAAGCAAAGCTGGGACTCATTTTCCCATAAACGCTCTACAAGTTTTTTAGCCTGTTGCAATCAAAATGCATTGCAAGATATGTCACGCCTAATGTATAAGGATGAAAGAGCTATCACTACCAACACATCTCCTACAAACATTAACAGCTGAAAATTTTATATACTACAGTAGGCAAATGGCAATGGTGAGCAAACCTCTGACGGGTGTAGATGTCCTGAGAGAAGGCTTTTCTGCTTCAAGTACTCAGGAGGCAAATTTTTCACACTATTTTTACTAGCTCTCTTTTTGGCTGCAGAAATTCCCTTCACAGTTGGTGGTGTCTCACCAGCCTCTGTACCCAATGTTTCAGCATCAGCTGGTTCAACTTGGTTTTCACTTGAGAACATATCTTCGGAATTTGGAGCTTCGATGCTACTAAGAGACTGCTGCTCCCTTGAGGCACCCAAGGTTGCTCCTCTTATGACATTTTCTCTTATACCTTTGTTCGACATAGCCTATCAAAATAAATCAACAGACCATTAACTGGCTCAACTAGAAAAAAGTACTAGAAATTGTAGCCCAATTAACATGTCCGAGACAATCCCAAATTTGAATTGTGGTAACACGAGAAAAATATAACACATGTGAATACTGCATTCTTGCAGAGGAGATATGGTGAAAAAGCAGGCAAAAAGGGTCCAGGATTGTTAGATTAAGTTTAATGTACCACTATAATCTCATAAATAAACAAACATTTTGATGGACATCAAGGAAATACAAGACGAGAAGAGCTTGCAGGTACAAAAATATACTGTCCCAAAACAAAAACCCAAAATAGCTGTGAAAAACAATATAACACTGACCTGAGAAGAATCATATCCACCTCACATATCCTGCTATAGAACATACCTGGAAGAATGCTAAAAACACCATCCATCTAATTCTATTATTGGTAAAATCCTGAATGAATCAACATACAGAAACTTGTTACTCGCAAACAACCATCACTTCCCATGCCTCTATCATATGAAGAGGGTCCATATGTCCAATACCATGAATATAGAAGGATAGAGAAAGCAATGTTGTGTCTTCCCAACAAAGGAACCACTCACATAACCTTAGTTTAGACACTCAGGGCTGCAGAGCCAAAATTCAGGATCCAAGAGAGCTAAAACAACTGCGACTCCTAAGTAAAAAGGGCAGCCCCAGTGCACGAAGCTCCCGCCTATGCAGGGTCTGGGGAAGGGGCGGACCACAAGGGCCTAAAGTACACAGCCTTACCTTGCATTTGCAAGAGGCTGTTTCCACACCTTGAACCCGTGACCTCAAGGTCACATGATGACAACTGTGACTCCTAAGTGTCATCTAGAAATTCACAATAATATGGGATCTCGCTAATGGACATAAAATAATGAGATGATCAATTATAGAAGATTAGAAAATTTACCGCAAGTGATTGTCCCCTCCATTTTTCTCATAAGGGAGATGTGGCGAAATTGGTAGACGCTACGGACTTAATTGGATTGAGCCTTGGTATGGAAACCTACTAAGTGGCAACTTCCAAATTTAGAGAAAACCTGGAATTAAAAATGGGTAATTCTAAGCCAAATCTTGTTTTCAGAATACAAGGTTCAAAAAGCGAGAATCAAAAAAATGATACGTACAAAGACTCAATGGAAGCTATTCTAACGACAACGGGGTTGACTACCTTGGTAGAGGAATCATTCTAGCAAAACTCCAGAAAGGATGACCTTATTACATAAAAAAGGGCAGCCCTGGTGCACAAAGCTCCCGCCTATGCAGGATCCGGGGAAGGGGCGGACCACAAGGGCCTAAAGTCCACAGCCTTACCTTGCATTTTGCAAGAGGCCATTTCCACGCCTTGAACCTATGACCTCAAGGTCACACAACGACAACTTTTACCATTGCCCCAAGGCTCCCCTTCTAATGACCTTAGTACAAATATGTACTAAAATGAGAGGGCAGCCAGGTGCACGAAGCACTCTCATATACGGAGTCCAAGGAAGGGGCAGACCACAAGGCTTAATAATATGCAGTCTTACCTAGCATTTTGCAAGAGACTGTTTCCACACCTCAAACCCAGGACCTCAAGGTCACAAAACAACAACTCTACCGTTGCGCTAAGGTTTCCCTTCGTATATGTACTAAAATGCCAGACAATTAATCACAACCCGTATCCGTATTTTTCTTTTTCTTCTTTATATGAAAATTTTCAAAATTCTTGTGAATCGATTCCAAAAGGAAGAATTGAAGATTCGATGATCAAACAGTCCAGAGTCTAAAAAATATTTTGATGAATTAATTAATCAAACAAGAATAAAGTTGGCCCCATTCTACGTGTCAATACCAACAACAATGAAATTTATAGTAAGATCAAAATCTGTCAGCTTTAGAAATCACGAGGGTTCAAGGCCCTCTACCAGCAAAAAAGGAAAAAGATCTGACCAAAATTTTCTCTTATCACAAGTCTTTTGAGAGATGCTATATACATACAAACGAACATAAATGGCAAGGAATCTTCGTTATTGAATCATTCACAGTAGATATCATTACTCCTACAATTAAAAAGTCTTCTTTTGCAGATCCAAGAAGAACCAAGGCCTAGTTAATATTTTGTAATGTTTTTTTAGTCCCTTTAATTGACATAGACCCAAACCCTTTGGTAGAAAATCCTCATGTCACCAGTTCAAATCTAGCTCCTAGCAAGTGGTTAATACATAAATACTCATTCAAACAAATGGATATGGATTGGGATTCACATTCTACTCATTAATAGTCTAGATTATGACACATAATTATCCATCTAGGCATATAGGGATATCCCCCATTTTTCAATGGGTAAAGATTATATGGACAAAGAAAAAAAATGAGGTTCCCTCTTATTTTTTGCTTGTTCATATTGTATGCACCTCATCTCACTCAAAAAGAATGTCAATACTTCATACATATCTAAAGTTAGTTGGCCGAAAACCCAACTAGTCTAGAGGGAGGAGTAGAAGGAAATGAATAAACAAGTTCTAGATACAATACAAGATGATCCTTTCTCATTTCTAAATTTCATATTTTCTCTCGATACTTTCTATTTCTTTCTTAACTCCCTCCTATGTGATGCTCGGGGCCCAACTCAGTGATGTGCACAATGCAATGTTCTTGGTGGGAACTCCTTTGATTCATCATATTGGCTTTGCTCATTCAAAATAAATATCTTCGAAGTTGGAGAACATCAATGAGGCCCTTTTAGTAGACCATCCATAATACAAATGAGAGTCCAATTACTCTATTTCATCTAAAACAAAAATAAAAAGATTCCTTGAATATCAGGAGTTGTAGAAGTGAAGATTAGTTTCTTCTCGTTTAATGAGTATCTTGTATTTCATGGACATTAAGGGCAATGTAATCCTTACATATGCCAGCCTATCCAACTTTCATGCATCAAGATACGTTTCAAGCATGGATGATTTTCATAAGAGATTCGCAACACATCATAAGACTCATTCTTGAAAATCTGCACTTTTCCAAATCCAGTCCAAATCCAGAAAACAAACGGGATTGTGGGATTCTTTCTTGGGACAAATACTTCTACGCATAGCATACCTCTTCGAGCTGATCCATACCATATTGTATGATTTGTATTCTCGTAAGATGATATACACTAGCTAACAATCTGCCAGGTGCTACATCATAAGCCCACTAGGAATGTAGATAATTGTACCCATATGATTTTATACACACACACACAATTGGAGAAATAGAGTACCAATCCTCGGGCTTTATTTGTAAGGTCTCTATTCCTTGGTAATCAAAGCCCAAAGATATGTGAACTAGCTCATGCTTGACTAGCCAAGCAAATAAGCAATCTTGCATCTTCTTGATCTCTCCCACATTTGCATTTGTACAAGTATTTCTCATTTACAATGAAATTTACTAAGATTGAACTGCTTTTAGTTATTCTATGCAAAAAATATGCCGAATTCATTAATTTTGGGAAAGATACTAAACTTTTGTATTTGAAAAAGGTTTCAGTTTCAGAAGATATTTCTGAAATTTGTGAAGTAGAGATCCAACATGACAATTGTGATTGGTAGTAAAATATCAATTTTCCTATTGAGACCCAATTCAATCTTCATAGATTTCTCAAAAGATTTCCTTAAGAAGTTTTGTTATAGCATCTATAACTGCCTCTAGCTTAGGTGGGCAGCCAGGCAAATAGACATCCGCAGGAATTAGCTTTTCGACTCTCTAAATGGTACTATAAGAATCAGCACTGAGCATCCCTCCTATAATACTAAAAGCTCCCATAGCAATGACATATTTTGTCTCAGGCTTTTGCCCATATAATCTCACTCAGGAAGGTGCCATTTTCATTGTTACTATGCCAACTGTTGAAATTAGTTCCGCTTGCCTAGGACTCAATCTTGGTACCAATCCATAATAATCAAAGTCAAATCTCAAGCTTATTAATGAAGCAACAACTGGTACCATAAAGAAGCGGCCATAAACTAGAGAGTCTTGACCAATTTGAAAGATCATTTGACATAGTTGAAATAACTGAATTTTGGGTTGTTTGGTCAAGTAATGGAAAATCAATAGAATTAATAACTGTCTCAATGTAATCCTTTCCTTCTTTTTTGAGTCATTGGATGTTACATGCATTAACTTAAAATGCGACTAAACTGGAAAACAACAAATACCATACCGTTCCAATATATGAGTAAAAAGAAATGTATTTACCAAGAACATCCCATCTAACAAATGCTACCAACTGATACCAATTCACATACGCATGGGCAGACAACAACCATTCAAAACAATGGAAGCACAATAGCATTGATGATGGCAGGTTCAACTTTAAACTTAAGAATATGTTACCAATGAATGTTATGAAACATCAATTTGATACTCTCGATATAGCTGCAACAATGCTTATCATCAAAAAAGGATAAAAATATCAAATAATCCAACTGCAGTGTCGAGCCATGCACCAGAATATCAGGTTCTCAATGTGGAAAAGAAAAAGGAATTTGGATCCTTTGATCTGCAAAAATATCGGCATACAAAGAAGAGAACTGACACTGGTTGGGGGATACTGGACGGCCTATCAATCAATCTGAGTTTTTTATTACCAATATAACTACAAGTCATTAGAGAGAGAGAGAGAGAGAGAGAGAGAGAGAGAGAGAGAGAGAGAGAGAGAGAGTTGGAATGACAGATCTGATGCTGCAAAAGCTGCAGTCAGAAGGACAATACTAACCTGAAAGTAATTAAAAGGTGTCTATTGTTACCAAAGAAGAGAAATAGATTGCAATAAGTAAATGAAAGCTCAAAAAATGACATTTTAAGATATGTGTATTGAAGATATCATCTCCAGCTTTCCTTCTAAGAAAAAAAAATCACGTCCAACAAGTCCATTTTTTCAATTGAGTGTATATTCAGTATATAAATATAATCAATTCCATAACCAGATTCACGGTACAGATGGGAGATCACATGATAAAAGATCATTCAATGACCGACTATATACCTATACAGGGTTTGGAACGGACACGAGCTCACACATGCACATGCGCACATGTTACATACATATATATATATATATATATAATATTCAACAATCAAGAACCTAATAAGTTGATTATCTTGAGCTGCTGACAAGTACAGCTGTACAGCAAATAAAAGATAGGCTTTTCTGCAAAAATGCCATTACAATTTTGCAATTTTGAAAAGAAAAAAAATCTAACATCTTCTACAATTTCCATTTTTGCCATTAAGTTTTGCATGTCTTTGCAAAAATGTCATTCTACTAGGTTTCATCTCAATTTTTCAATTAAAATTTTTAAAATTCCATCTTTACCCTTCTCTATTCTTCTTGTTTCCAACCGCATCTATTCATCGGCCACCAACGACCCCCCATTTTCCAGCGACATCCCCATCGGCAGCCACCCCCAATTTCCGACCTATCCATCACCCTGGCGGCAGTCCCCCCATTTCCGGCCACATTCATCTTTCTCATTCAGCAGCCAAACCCCCATCCATCACACCCCAACCCCAGTGGCAGCCAGCCCATGGCAAAAATGCAAAATGTAGAAAATGTTGGCTTTTTTGCAAAATTGCCGAAATATAATTGCCATTTTTACAAAAAATCCAAAAAGATAATGTCAATAACCTTTTAGTAGAAAGAACAACATAAAGCTATTCATGAGCATGCAGTTATCCATACAGGACTACTAGAAATTAGAATGCACAAAAGAGCTATTCTAAGTACAACTGGCACTCATATTATCAAAATTATGCTAAGATTCAATCCAAAGCTAGGAATGTACCTTGTAGAGCCAGCCAAAAGTGGGACTAGTGATATTTGGACTCCTTGCTTCGCAGTTCTCGCATCTTCTAGGCTTCTCTTTCACAAATTTATTCAAGACAGACTTTGCCTTGAGAAATTGAAGTGAGGTCCACTTATGTTGCTCAGAATGTTTGTGGTCGGAATTGAATGGCTCACTATGAGCAGTTCTACCTTTCATGCTATGTTCCTCCGCAGAAGCGGAGTCTGTCAACAACTGGGACTCTAAATTCTCAGCCCCAATGATGTCACCCTCTTTTATGAGTTTTAGCAGGGTAATGTATTTCTGGACCTGAAAGCCAATCAATATGTATGGAGTTATCAATAATATGGACAGCAAAACAAAGTCGTGGCATTGTTTCTTAACTCAAATATGAAAGAATAAATAAGCCAGAGTGCATGTATAATGCAGACATAACAAATAACAAGTATTACCTTTTTTCTCCCTAGTTTAAAATGATAGCAAGAGAAGCAGGCTTGGCGTATAAGACCGTGAACGACCCTAAACAGTAACGGATTGTAAACTGGTGATACAAGTTCAATATGACCACAGTGACCTGGACAGTGAAAAGAACGTTGTCCACATGATATACAGCTGCATGTATAAGAACACAGCCATCAGTCGGAAGCACAACCAAAAATACTCCCCAGTGTACTGTGAAAGGTTCTAATAGATTAGAAACTTGTATACAACTTACACTAGCAACATGCTCAAGAGTGACAATTAGATGTATATATAATCATAATATCTCACGGGTTACAATCCAAATTTCAAACTGAATTTGGGCTCTCAAATTTCAAACTGAAGTTGTCGTCATGTGACCTTGAGGTCAAAGGTTCAAGGCGTGGAAACAGCCTCTAGCAAATGCAAGGTAAGGCTGTGTCCTTTAGGCCCTTGTGGTCCGCCCCTTCCCCAAAACCCTGCATAGGCGGGAGCTTCGTGCACTGGGGCTGCCCTTTTTTAAAATTCATGACTCAACTTGAACCATACTGGACAAATATCATACAAGATCAGGTTGAATGCATAATTGGATACCTATTAACAGCTTAAAGCTAATATTTTCTTCAAGTAATCCAGGTGAAATGAATCACAGGTAGCATGCTAACATAAGTAGCACACTGAACAAGACACATTCATGGATTCTCCTCAGGACTCCAGAACAGTTGAATGCCATTTTTCTCTATATTTTTAAAGACAACAGGCTTGAACACCATTTTATCCTGTGGAAATAAAATTTATGCTAGGGTTCTAGGCCATTCAGAATTAAGTAACCTGATCAGTATTCAAAACATCATCTCCCAAGTAAAACAGATACATCCAAGGCTCCTGAAAGAAATCTGTGAGAATGAGAATAACTTGAAGACTTGTGGACTATTCACCATTTACACTAACCTTCCATAGTATCAGCAAGTTTTACAGATGGGAATGCCATTGAGGCAATAGGTGAAAAATATTTCTGGCAAGCTTTCTTCCTTTTCTTTCTCAGTTGATATAGAAGGAAACTAACTCTAGGATGTCTCAAGAGAAACCTATAAAAGTACTAAGCAATGTAGTTGTTGTGGATATCTGTGAAAGAGGCCATTGAATCACACTCCTCAGGACTCCAGAACAGTTGTTGTGGATATCTGTGAAAGAGGCCATTTGATTGAATTTTGATGAGAACAATAAAATTGAAATAAGAAACAGAAAAGGAGGAAAGCAACGCAGGCAACGAGAACCTCTGAAATCTCTTTTAATTATGGAATCCACAAGATCATTCTTGTATCTTGGATCATACAGAACTTCACATTCAAGTCTCGAGCTAAAACATGGAAATCGTAAGTAAAGAAAGCAAACTGCCTCGTTCTTAGCAACCAAAACACTAACGTTAGATGGGTAACCTTCCACAATGAACAGCTTATTCCATGGATGAGAAATACCCTTAACTCCGTGGAAGAGCTCTCGAAAGTCTGCCATTTTGAGTTTGAGTCTTGGTTCCTAATTGGATTGGAATATGCACGAATAATAATACCTTTAATATCATGAACCGTGCCCCCAGCTTCAGTTTAATCCAGAATTCCCATAGAAATCAATGGAAGGGGATTGCATCTCTTACTGAGCATCTTACCAGTGCTGTCCACCACAAGACCTTTCAATTTCTGAAGAAGTCCAGCACAGGGTAGACCTCACACTTGGTTCTGTAAGACAGGCAGGATAGTTAAGTAGGGAGCCTTGGCGCAACTGAAGAAGTTGTCGTCATGTGACCTTGAGATCACGGGTTCAAGGCGTGAAATCAGCCTCTTGCAAAATGCAAGGTAAGGCTGCCTACTATAGGCCCTTGTGGTCCGCCCCTTCCCCGGACCCCGCATAGGCAGGAGTTTTGTGCACCAGGGCTGCCCTTTTATTAAACTCACTCCAAAGGACTAAAAATGACAGCACAAGGAGCATAATTCCACAAAATTCTCACTTTCTCACCTAAGTGCAACACAGCCAGCCATCTAAAAGCTTGCAGATGGATAATGGGTCATCCTAAAGTATCCCAAATAGCCAAAAAAAAATTTGATCCATGTGAATGAAACAAACTCGAAATAAATAAAAAGGTTACATGACTCCTCTTATTTTTACACATAATCCACTATCATGCAATGCAGCTTCTTATATATCAAGAGTGTTAAACTTGTCAGTATGGATAGTCCGCTCTCCTCTACCTACTCAAGCCTTAACAACCCTTCTTCACAAGCCGATGGGAAAATGATCTCAAGTGAAATCTGATTTCCGACAACCAGACCAAGTTCCATTTCTTTGACAACTTCAGCTTAAACATAAATGAGTCAACTCACACCCATAATTAATGATAAAACTAAAACAGGAAACTCCAATAGCATTTGGAAATAGCCCAAATTTCTCTCATTATGTATATAAAAGATTATAAAGGGAGCCTTGGCACAACGGTAGAGTTGTCATCGTGTGACCTTGAAGTCACAGGTTCGAGGCGTGGAAATAGTCTCTTACAAAAAATGCAAGGTAAGGCAGCTTCCAATAGACCCTTGTGATCCGCCCCTTCCCCAGCCCCACATATGTGGGAGTTTCGTGCACCGGACTGGCCTTTTTATATAAAAGATTATGGCTGTGTCCATAACCATTATCTGAATTCAAGTTCTGGAACTTCAGAATTGATTCCACTAGTCTCACAATCATTGGAGCCGTTTCAAAATCAATTTGTTTTTGGGTATGAAACTGTAAACTTCTCTGCCCAAGCTCAAAATTGTTCCATAACTAAGAAGTGACTTTCTTTCACTTCCATTAAAAAAAATAAAAAAGGCAGCCATATGCATGAAGCTCCACATATGTGGGGTCTGGGGAAGGGGAGGACCACAAAGGCCTATAGTACGCAGCCATACCTTGCATTTTAGCAAGAGGCTGTTTCCACGCCTCAAATCCGTGACCTTAAGGTCACACGACGACAACTCTACCATTGCACTAAGACTCCCCTTCTTTTCTTTCACTTTAATTAGCCCCCATAATTCAAAACAAGGTCCAAAAGTAGGCCTCATTTTTAAACCCAAATAACATTCTTTTTTCTTTTTTCAATATTTGGGCAAGAAAATTTTGAGAACCACTGCAGGAAACGAGCTGCCAAATAAGTTTAGAAATCTAAAAATTCATGATTAGATCACAGAATTTAGTTTGTTAAATTTTAAATGGCTTGAGAAACTTCATACTTGGGGCATCATGCCACCAAATTTGATATTGATGCAAAGCACAATATGGTGTTTCTTCAAGCATAAAATTATGAAATAGAGTAAAACACACACATATGTCCAAAACCATATGTGACTCCATGCAAGCCTTCATAACAACTTCAAGAAACTGAAAATTCGAAAATTGAACATTATCTCTCATAAACGTTAAGAGACACAAGAAAGATCTACAAAACCATTTCAGTTCATAATATTCACCAATGTAATCCAATACACTTTCATTCCTGTCTCCTGAAAAAGTTGCAAGATATTCATTTCCCATAATATGACATTGCCACGCTCTGTTAAATGACTTATAAACAACCACTTGACAAAACTATTTTTGTGACCATTAAAAATTCACAATAAGCCCATTTAGGACAATTAAAAACCCATATGAGACAGACATCACATTAGTATGACTACGAAACATTCCAACGCAAGTCATATGAAGCTAGGCTCAACCAAAACAACTTGGAATAAGAAATTAAAACAAGAAACATAAAAAGGGAGAAACACTGCAACACTTATCTTTTATCCTTTTCATCTTTTCATATCATTGTTCTCCCCCAAGGCTTGCAAAAACATAAGGATGCCCCTGCATCAATGCATTGTCCATAAATGTTTAAAGATCATGGACTTAGTTTGACATACTGCAAAACTTTCTTGTCAGATGTATATCAAAGTGACATCTCTATAGTGGTTGGTCTTGGTATTAGCTTAGTAGATGTCAGGCATTTTTACTGGAGATATAGTTGAAGGCTTACCTAATTTTAATGTAAGTCTAATACGAACAGAATTTTAGTTGAATTCTAATGGAATACTTTCATTTCAGAGATCAACTTTACAGTTAGTTGACAGAATCAGCATCTACAATGTGTACTGGTACTGTGCATACAGGAATCACAAGAACAATTCTAGCCTTTCGAGGAGCTAGATTCCTCCCAATTCTCTATGTCTGTTCTAATTATTGGACACCCCAACTGTTTTTTCCTCCTTCCTTTTATCCTCCCTCTGCCAGTTGATCTTGATCTCTCCAGTAACCGAATTCTCTGTCTTGTCTGTTATTTCTGTCAATGATCTTTCCTTTATGTTACTCTGTCAGTAATCTAGTGGTTCCTGCTGCTTCTTGCGTAAAACTTCCCGAATCTAACTTTATTTGGTGCAGCTGATGTAACAATCATCCACACAAACAAAGAATAGATGGAGGCAATGTGCATCCTAATACAAGTCAAAATGCACATTGGCATAAGTGAAAAAAATAGCAATACCTTAAGAACTCAGTACCAACATGTTCACTAAACCACTAGAACTCGTATAAATAGATCAACAGAATCACCTAATCAGATAAGGTTGCCATACAAATCCTCCTTGAATAGGATAAAATGGATCTGCAGCCATAAACATCCATTTTATGAGATAGATTCTACCCTGCCAACTAACCTAAGTGGATAAGTTAGTCCTTCCACACCCATTCTTATGGCACCAGCTCGACTGATCAGATCGATGTCTCCCAAATACCGACTAAATCCAATTTTATGGAATCAGCAGAGGCCTCTTGATTGGATTTTCACTATAATTAATTCAAAACCCCTCGCCAACATTATGAAATCCTGGTGAGAAGAGGAGACAATAACCACTCTTAACACTTGTCTTTATTCATAACCTACTTGAAATCAGACTTCTGATGTTCTATAAGGTTTCTTTTTGAATCTTTACATTCAATTATTCTTTTCTTCGCTCGTCATAGAAATGAACAGTTGGATTTGCACTTTGAACCCTCCATGGCCGACTATCAAGATAGAGCATGCAGATTTCAGGAGCACTAGTATCACAACTCGTTCAATTCCATGCATAACAAGCCCACATACAATTGAATCATTGAAGATTTTCCAAGCTATGTACATGATGAAGAAGGATCTTACTCTTCAAGATGATTCGGTAACTGTAAAAGTGTATCCTTTTCCATCTTCTAAGTAAGTTCTCCAGTATTTTGAGGGTAAAAGGGGAAAATTATGTTTATCGCTCCTCTATTACAAATGGCATTGTTGGCTTTGGAGGCATTTGTTCAACCCCTCGTTTGTTTAGCAGAACCTGATTTTGTGGTATAATGGAACATAATGCAGTCACATATTCTAACACCTACAGCTATGCACCTCGAACAAGATCTAGCACAGATCGTAACAAAAGCATCTACATTTAAAGGAAAACAAATACCGTCCCAGTTTTAAACACATGAACCCGCATATGCAAATAATTTATAACTCGGACAAGAAACAAATTAATGTTTCTGGACACTTACGGTGCACTATCATTTAAGGGGCCCAATGCAGGATCGTACAATCCCTCTGGCACTGGTCTGCCCAATGGATCATGGAAAAGTGGCTGAGAAATCCTTTTGAAGCTGTGACTCCTAACCTCTTCATCTGTTAAGAAACTGAAATAAACTGACTCAACAATCTCGGTCGCTCCCTGCACCAGAAATCGAAGTTAGAAGTGGATCATATAATCAGTATAAACAAATTAATTCTCTGAAAGAACAAATGAAATTTTCAGATATAGAAATTCAAAAAACATCATTGAGAAGAACAAAAACAGGATCCAATTAAACATGAAACAGAACGTCACAAAATTACTTGAGAGAGAGCAAAGCATTTAGTAAATTCAAGTGCAGAAACAACTAAAAAATAGACTTTTCACAAAATTGGACCTAGAAACGCTAGAATTCTCAAAATTTTGCAGCAGAAACAGAAGCATACTAAGGAACAGCAAGGTGGAGAAAAAGAAAATCAGAAGAGAAAAACTGGAAGGCGGACAAATACCTCGGTGGTTTGCGGTTGAGCCATATTGGTTGCTGGTGGAAGAGAGAATGAAGACCAGAGGCAAATTTGAGGAGAAACTACTCTCGGAGCACAGGCTCGGATTAGGGTTTTAGGAGGGTTTTAGGAGTTCAACCTATGCGCCGGTTCGAATAGATTGACGGTTGCCCACTTACCGCTCGTGGGTTTAGGGCTTTCCGCATTCGGAACGAAACGTTGCATAGGGAGATAATTGCGCCCCCCCACCCCCCGTATTCACTTAGGACGCCCCTCTGGCATGGTCTTGTGGGGTCAAAGTGGATGAGGGACAGTGTTGATGATCTTAACCATTCAAATTTGGCTCTCAATCTAGATTGATAATGATACAGATATCTCCTGCAATCATTATTATCTGATAAATTTGAGGGCTTTTTAGTCCTCTTCTTTTTTTTTCCATAGTCATTTTTGTTTTCCCTCTTTTTGCTAGTGCTCTCACTAGTTTTTTGTTATTTGTTGCTGGTCTTTTTGTGAAAATAAATAAACATTTCTTTTTCTAGTTGCCTTTCACCTTAAAAGAAAACACTGCCAGTACACTTGTTCTTTCTTTTTTTCTTTACCTTATAGGCCTCGTCAAAGAATATTACCTATGGGCCTATAAATTAGCCTGTAAATCGACTTTTACAAAACTATGCCCCACATAACCAATCAAGAATACCTGCTCAATACCAGCAGTATGAAGTGGGTACACCTACAAAAATAATTGTACAAACATGGCCCCACCAAACCTTTAATAACCTTCTTCACCTGTATTATTAAGTGGGCCAATATTTGACCTATTAAGGGGCATGTATCTACATAGGCCCCACAAAACCCATCAAGATCACATGGTGTTCTATGTTAAAGTTTATTTCCTTGACTATGAGAGCTATCAATGGGGCCAATGAAGCATGACTTGGATCGTGCCAAATATTTGATAGTTGATGCTTATTATATAGAAAAGAAAAAGAAATCAACAAACATCATATATGCAAGTCATCCAACACCCTAGACTAAATTGTGAATCAACTGAAACCAGAACCATGCAATTCAAGATGACATAAATATGTAAATCTTTTGTCAATTAGTACTAATCACTTGTACATTATATCATTCCATTTCCTAAAATAATATTTGTGCATGAATATTTCTTTGCTTGATTAATATTATCTTTAACTTATTATGGTCAGCTATCAAGATATAAATACATTATCAGCAATACTTTGTTCTAAGTTTTTCTTTTGATTAAAGCTTTGTTCTATAGATGTAAGCCATTTGTTGTATTTCGAATGGCTTAGACTAGTTAGAGATCAAATTTCATATTCATTGAATACTTTTACCTTATATGGTCGTGACAAAAAAATTGATAATTGTGCATTTTTATTAATTTATTAAAAGACCCATAACAAGTACCAAGGATCATCCAAATACATTGATCAATGCTCGGTTATTATTTTTGGTATGAATAACACATTGAATGGCTTAGATCTAAGATCGAAAAATTCATAGTATGGTGTTCTGAGTATTATTTTTTATGGAAGGCATGTGGTCACTGCTAGGCAACATAGGCACATTTTAGAAACAAATTAATGGTTAAATTTCTTTTGCAAAAGTTGTATATTTAAAAAAAATCAACCATAGCTTCAACTTAATTTATATGTAGTTGCACCCTAGTCTTAGACAGTGTTTTCAATCATATACCCT
Source organism: Warburgia ugandensis (assembly GCA_035236585.1). Classification (NCBI taxonomy): domain Eukaryota; kingdom Viridiplantae; phylum Streptophyta; class Magnoliopsida; order Canellales; family Canellaceae; genus Warburgia; species Warburgia ugandensis. The sequence goes on from CP141133.1 coordinate 6,757,791, forward strand.
ACTATAGAAAGCTATTACCCATGTTTAATGAAGTCTAACTTGGCCTAATGATGTGGCATTTGACTTGCCAAGTTGAGTATTGAAAAGGATGAGTTGACATATAACATATTAGATAGATAGAGGAAAAAAAAGGCTTATGAACCTAACAAGGATAGCAAAAACCGTTAGCATGTGCAAATTTGTCAATTTATTTTCTACTATGTAGAGAGGATAGCAAAAATTGTTATGTTGTGCTGCATAACTAGGAAAATCCTCTTTTCATTGTGCCAATCACAATGATGGATGGCAAAGGACTAAAGCAGCTTTATTGAACCAGTAGAGACTTATATGAGTGAGCTCAAATCAGGTTTGAATCAACTTCAACTGTTATTATGAAGTCCGCTTGTCTCTAAGCTTCACAATTGATGATTTTGATTGGCAATTAAAAGATAAATTAAATGGGTAAAACGGTGACTCAATTGAATTCCATAAACAATCCCATTGAATCACATTGAGCTAATACCCCAATTCTTGTTTTATATTGATGCCCTTGAAACAAGCTCTTAGTTTATCATTTTTTTAGATCATATATCCAAGCTCATGTAGATAACAAAGACTAAAGACCCCACCTAAGATCTTTTTTTAGTTGGTTTGAATGTTGTAAGATAAAGTTTATTGTCTAAAATTATGCTCTGATTTTGCATGCATGATTTACTTAGTGGATGTGGAGATGTTGGGCAAAGCTTTGGTTTAGCGAGCATCAAGCAATCCTTTGATTGGGTTTATCAAGAGTTAATGTCATGGATATTTCATCCTTTGCAAATGTTGTGGGCATCTCTGACTATCTTATCTTTTCTAAAATTTGTTGTTCCTTCAATTTTAGCTAAATCAAACTCTATCTATAGCTTCTTAGACATGCAAAATTTTAGTTAAAAATAAATTCAGCAAAAGTTTGCAGAAACTTCAAAAATCCAATTTGCAATTTCGTTTTCATCATTCAATATATACTATCATAAATTTGAAAGAGGAAGAGTCTAATCCACGAGAAGCAACCCTCAAAACCAGTTTGATCTACCCATAGAAAATTTCAAAAAACATAGTAAAGAACTCAATTGGCAAGGGGCTTAACTACTTGTGTGTGATTATTGCAAACAAGGACCATAATTTCTTATTCATCCAATAATCAATCCTCCTTTGATGGGGAATCTTTTATATTGATAAAGAAGAAAACCTAATCATTTGCCCTTTTTCTATTCCTTTTTTCATTCGTTGAAATGTAAGTGCACCACATGCCACCACCAATCAACTCACATATTGATAGTCAAGCTACACCTAAGCACTCCACATTATGCACTTGTTAACTCCCTCAACCATTATTTAACAAATATTGTTTGAATATAATAATAAAGTTTGGGGTCCAATTGCATTGAAATGAAGTTCGAGGTATGTTGAAGATTTTTTAGAAGTACAGGGTTTTTTGTACTATCTTCCTATCTATTTTATATAAAAGTATTTTTAGCAAATTTTCTAAACTATTTTTACTAATCATCAATTAGTTATTAATATTTATATATTTATATAAAATTTTATCTTAATTTATAAAGAAGTTACGCATGTATATATTTGGCGCCTTCCATTTGCACGGACTGATTTAAAAACACATCCAACTGTTTGCCTTCTTTTAGCACAAAATAGGTCAGATGTTGGTTTTTGTTGTCGTTTTTTTAGAAAAGAAAGACATCATGTTTTTTCCTCTAAAGATCTTTTGTTCATCTTTTTTAGAAAAAACACCTCGTGTGACCTGTCCCTACCAACAAATGGTGGTCTTTTTTGTGTTCTTTTTCCTTCTAATAAAGAAATGATTGTGACTAATAAGTTTTTTAGAAAGAAAAAAAAAACTACATAAATGAATGCGATTAACACCTCTTGAATGTAGAACATTGTAGGTCATTTTGTTCACTTATCCCAATGTGCATTGTCCAAATCATCTATAGATCCCTTTGAGCTTCCCCTAAAAAGAGTTCACCCCATTTAATACCACATGGGAGAGAGATGATTCAATGTAGTTGTTATTCTTTTTTTTCTTTTTTTGTAGTAAAGATGGAAGAAGATACTATTTTAGTATCATAACAATTATTAATCACTCCGCCAACTCCAACATTGATTGGGTTTTCTCCACTTAAGCTGTCAAAATTTGGTTTCCACATGTAGTCATAAAAATTATTCTTTGTTGGTTCCATTCGATCAATATGGGACAGTCACCTTGGTTCACACAAGAATTGTTCTTATAACAAATATATGCCAATTCACATGTAGTACTATTTCGTTTAACAAATATTTTTAGTATTAAGAGTGTCATTTCGAGTGATGGATCATTTATATCTACTCATATAAAAAAGCTAAATAAGAGCAAGCAAGGCTAAAAAGAGTTTTCATGCTTCCTTAAATGTCATTTTGGCACATAAACAAAAGTAAAAGGCCTCTTTGAAATAAATATTGATTCTAATCACTGTGATATACAAATTTGCTTCTTAATTTTAGTCATCTCAAGCTAGATTTTATATCATCTTGTCTTATGCTAGCTCATTTCATCTCAAGAAACACTATCACCAAGTGTGATTTATACAAGAAATCCATAAGGACGAATCTTAGTTAAGGACTTTCATACCCAACTTATCAAGGAAGGCAGTGCTAGTGTTACATAAATTTTCTACTATTTAGAGAATTGAGTTTAGATTTGTCTACAATCTATATACGAAGAGATTATCTATTATTAGATAGTTGTTGAGAAAATATTTTATTTCCTAAAATTATAATCATAAATATCTTGCATTTCAGAGGACTCATAGTTTCTCATAGTTGCATGCAAACATGTGCTTTTTTTACAGTCCAAGCAATAATTGAACTATAATTGCAAATCCTCCAACGAGAGGTTTCTACTAATAGTTTAAATATGGTAATATTGTAACACCCCGGATTTTTAAGACAAATTTTTTTTTTTTTTATAACGGCAATTTAAATAAGAGCATTTGGGATCCCATAAGAAAAGATTTATTCAACATTTTACTAAACCTATCTTAAAAACTCCAGGTGTTAGTTTTCCTTTCTCAAAATGACGTACATGTAATTTAAACATAAATAAATAATCCGCGTATAAATCAACGTCAAATAAATAGGCGCCTTTATTTTAAATCAAATAAACGTCCAAAAGACAATAATAATATGGCCCAGGGTCTATCCATCATAACATCCCATATAAATGTCCAACTGTAACACCCCGGATTTTTAAGACAATTTTTTTTTTTTTACAATTTAAATAAGAGCATTTGGGATCCCATGAGAAAAGATTTATTTAACATTTTACTAAACCTATCTTAAAACTCCGGGTGTTAATTTTTCCTTTCTCAAAATGGCGTACATGTAATTTAAACACAAATAAATGATCCGCGTATAAATCAACGTCAAATAAATAGGCGCCTTTATTTTAAATCAAATAAACATCCAAAAGCCAATAATAATATGGCCCAGGGTCTATCCATCATAACATCCCATATAAATGTCCAATATATGTCCAAAGATCTAAATCACATCCAAATATAAAGTATGCAGTCCATAATAAAATTCAAATAACAATCCACTCTAATGACTCACATTACTTTCTAAAACTATAGGGAAACTAGTCTTCAGCAGCTCTCAAGGTTTATCAACCGCTTTTCCTTTCCTGGTGTCACGCTCGAGATCTAAGGCATTGCAAAACAAAGCAATGCCTCAGCAAGCTATCGCTTGTGTAGGTACATAGACAATTAATGTAATAAATGCAGAAATAATGAACAGCATTGATGAAAAGTCTAACATTTATGAAAATAGTGATATCATAATGCCATGTTCAAATAAATGCCAATTTATTCCATATGCTAAAACATGAAATTCACGGAGTTAAAACATGACATGAATCAATAAATGGAGCATACAACAAGAATAAGGGCACCCTAAGGTAATGGGTCCCACCACATCGCACGAACATCCCTGATCAGGAGTACACATAGTCAACCTCTGAGTGTCGTCACACCCAGGCATACCATCTATAACCATGCTCATCATACATGCACACATAACAAGAATATGGGCCATCATGCTGCAGTGGCAACCCTCCATGGGTATCAACCACCGCCGCTCCACGTCGACACCATAACGGGAGACTTAGCGTCTGTCCCCATGGAAAGGCTCGGGCCAGGTAGTGTGGACTATCCATGTTACCAAACCCCTACCGAATGCCATCTATGGGCGTGTGTCTATCATATCACAAACTCATCACATCATAATCTCGGAAGGTGGGTGGCCGCCCTATCCCTCCTGGCATGACGCCCACCGGCCGTAGCACCCGTCATCAAATATAAAACACGGAAATCATATGTATATGCTAAAACTCAAGAGCACTTATAGCTTGCAATCCCCAAGACATGCCCCTCATCCTAGGGTTAGCCTATCAAAGGACCGGCTAATAAGCCTCTATTCTCATTTCCATGTAAATCCATGCATTTTCTATATATATAATAAGAAATAAGTCTCTAAGTAAGCATAACAAATTAACATCATACTTGTAAAAGCATTTGAAATAAGTTTATTCAGTAAAAGATTTCAATTTGGAATAACCATCCTGTACGCAATGTAGCATGAAATCCACGGTAAATAATAATTGCATTTTAAAACACAATCACACATGATGCTATGTTTAAACATGGTTTAAAAATCAAGGCAAAACATTAGTTGTCGTCACCTACCTCAGTGTGAGATCACTAGCTTGCTAATAACTCCCTTTAATTGGTATATTCAAGTGCACCTGTACATGTCACACCACTATTTTAAAATTTTTCTAAATAAAAAGTGGTCATTTCTAAGTTTTTAAGTTAAAACTAGGTCCGCGTCGTCAATACAGTCACAACGCCTCTTTCGGATCGTGATTTGGACCTCTCTAGCTCCCAAAATTCAAGTTTTAGTGAAAACTACCCTCAAATGGGGCTGCTTGGGACCACCATAAGGTGGTTTAAACCGGCGGCGCCTCTTTTCCGCCGGTTTACACCGGCGTACTCTGGCGCACGAAGACGCACGGCGTCGCAGACGCCGCACGGGACGCACGCCGCGCGTCTTCGGCACCGTGACGCGCGTGCGTCACGGTCGCCAGGACGCGCCGCGTCTCGGTCCCACCGCGACAGCCCACCGAGGCCGTCCCGCACGCGCGCGGCGCCGCGCATGCATGCGACGACGACGTCACATGACGTTGTCCCTCGGGCGTCATGGAGTGCGTCTTGGCGTCAGTGCAGGGCGCCGACGCCGTTGACGACGCCGGAGAAGACGACCGGATTCCGGTCGCCTCGGCGAGCTCTGAGCTCCGTTTTGCGTGATTTTTGCACCATTTTCTTCAGAATTCTCTCTAGAATCCATTTATGCCCTCCTTTTTCACTAATTTTCTCAAAAACCATGGTTTTTAAATGATTTTTCCCAAGTTCCTAAAAACCTCCATAGGTACTGGTTTTTGAGTTTTCTGAGCAATTCCACCGTTGGATCACTCCCAAATTTAAAGGGTTTGCTCTTGGGTGTCTTTTGCACTAGTTGGACGGTGCGATTTCCAAACGGACAACGTTTGGTCTATGAAATCACGCTCCAACAGTAGCATGCACAAAGCCCCCAAAAATCTGATTTTTTCCTAATTTTTAAATGGTTTTCTAATTAATTTTCTAATTAATAAATGCAGAAAAACATGGATTTGAGGCTTACCTTGCACCTGGCCGGAGTTGCTCGTGTTGCCGGGGCTCCACTCGCCGGAAACTTCAGATTTTTGCAGGTCTAGGGTTTTGCGTATCAGCGTTTTGGCTCCTAGAGGAGCATAGATATAGGGTTTTAGAGTCTTGGGGAAGAGAAACTCTTCCCCACACGGCTCTTCCCACGTCTCTCCGGCGATTTCGCCGGACTAGTAGAGACGTGTGTAGACAGGGGTGCCGTTATCAATTTGGACCCCTGTGTAACACGTTTCTGTCAAAAGACCATTTTGCCCTTACAACTTTGACGGCTCATAACTCCCTCGTTTGAGCTCCGTTTTTCGCGTTCTTGGTGGCGTTGGATTCGTATCGACGAGAACTTTCTAATTATTATGTTTTCAGGAAATAATTTCATCCATAAATTTTTTATTTTAATTTATTTAATAATTTTCTATTTTTATCTTTAAAATTAAGGATATTACACCAACATATGTCCAAAGATCTAAATCACATCCCAATATAAAATATGCAGTCCATAATAAACATCCAAATGATAATCCTGTTTAATGACTCACATCACTGTCTAATACTATAGAAAAATGGTCTTCAGCAGCTCTCACGGCTTCTCAACAGCCTTGCCTTTCCTGTTATCGCGCTCGAGATCTAAGGCATTGCAAAACAAAGCAATGCCTCAGCAAGCTATCGCTTGTGTAGGTACATAGACAATTAATGTAATAAATGCAAGAAATAATGAACAATACTGATGAAAAATCTAACATTTATGAAGATAGTGATATCATAATGCCATGTTCAATAAATGCCAATTTATTCCATATGCTAAAACATGAAATTCACGGAGTTAAAACATGACATGAATCAATAAAATGGAGCATACATCCAGAATAAGGGCACCCTAAGGTAATGGGTCCCACCACATCGCACTAACATCCCTGATCAGGAGTACACATAGTCAACCTCTGAGTGTCGTCACACCCAGGCATATCATCCATAACCATGCTAATCATACATGCACACATAATAAGAATATGGGCCATCATCTTTGCCGGTGGCAACCCTCCATGGGTATCAACCACCGCCGCTCCCCGTCGACACCATAACGGGAGACTTAGCGTCTGTCCTCATGGAAAGGCTCAAACCGGTAGTGTGGACTATCCATGTTACCAAACCCCTACCGAATGCCATCTATGGGCAGGTGTCTATCATATCACAAACTCATCACATCATAATCCCGGAAGGTGGGTGGCCGGCCCTATCCCTCCTAGCGTGACGCCCACCGGGCCAGAGCGCCCGTCATCAAATATAAAACACGGAAATCATATGTATATGCTAAAACTCAAGAGCACTTATAGCTTGCAATCCCCAAGACATGCCCCTCATCCTGGGGTTAGCCTATCAAAGGACCAGCTAATAAGCCTCTATTCTCATTTCTATGTAAATCCATGCATTTTCTATATATATAATAAGAAATAAGTCTCTAAGTAAGCATAACAAATTAACATCATGCTTGTAAAAGCATTTGAAATAAGTTTATTCAGTAAAAGATTTCAATTTGGAATAACCATCCTGTACGCAATGTAGCATGAAATCCACGGTAAATAATAATTGCATTTTAAAACACAATCACACATGATGCTATGTTTAAACATGGTTTAAAAATCAAGGCAAAACATTAGTTGTCGTCACCTACCTCAGTGTGAGATCACTAGCTTGCTAATAACTCCCTTTAATTGGTATATTCAAGTGCACCTGTACATGTCACACCACTATTTTAAAATTTTTCTAAATAAAAAGTGGTCATTTCTAAATTTTTAAGTTAAAACTAGGTCCGCGTCGTCAATACGGTCACAACGCATCTTTCGGATCGTGATTTGGACTCCTCTAGCTCCCAAAAATCAATTTTAAGTGAAAATACTTCATAAATTAATATTTATTAATTTATAGGGTGTTTGGCGAGTGCACTGGTTTACACCAGCGGCCTTGCTTTACACCGGGTTACACCGGCGACCAGTGTACACTGGGTTACACTGGCGGCCCAGTTTACACCGGCACCCAGTGTACACTGGGTTACACGGGCAGCCCGGTTTACACCAGCGATGCGGAAACCGGCACCTGAGAAGACGACCAGAGCTTAGGTCATCACCGTGACCCTACAGGTGTCCAAATCACTTGGTTTTTGAACCATTTTGTTCCAAATTTTGTCTAGTTTCCATTTCTATCATCCTTTTGCATTGATTTCTCCAAAAACCATGTTTTTTAAATGGTTTTTCCCAAGTTCCTAAAAACATCCATAGGTACTGGTTTTTGGATTTTCTGGAGAAATCCACCGTTGGATCACTCCCAAATTTAAAGGGTTTGCTCTTGGGTCTCTTGTGCACTAGTTGGACGGTGCGATTTCCAAACGGACAACGTTTGGTCTATGAAATCACGCTCCAACAGTAGCATGCACAAAGCCCCCAAAAAATTCAATTTTTTTCCTAATTTTTAAATACTTTCCTAATTAATTTTCTAATTAATAAATACAGAAAAAACACGGATTTGAAGCTTACCTTGTGCCTGGTCGGGGTTGCTCATGTTGCCGGGGCTCTACTCGCCGAAAAATCTGAGTTTTTACAGGGCTAGGGTTTTGCGTAGCACTCCGGGAAAACGCTCAAAGTGGAGCGTTTTGGCTCCTAGAGGAGCATAGATATAGGGTTTTAGAGTCTTGGGGAAGAGAAACTCTTCCCCACACGTCTCTTCCCACGTCTCTCCGGCGATTTCGCAGGACTGGTAGAGACGTGTGTAGACAGGGGTGCCGTTATCAATTTGGACCCCTGTGTAACACGTTTCTGTCAAAAGACCAATTTGCCCTTACAACTTTGACGGCTCATAACTCCCTCGTTTGAGCTCCGTTTTTCGCGTTCTTGGTGGCGTTGGATTCGTATTGACGAGAACTTTCTAATTATTATGTTTTCAGGAAAAAATTTCATCCATAAATTTTTATTTTAATTTATTTAATAATTTCCTATTTTATCTTAAAAATTAAGGATATTACAAATATCCTCTTGGAAAATAGTGTTTATAAAGGTTATTTGAGTAGATGCAACTTATTAGACAAATTGATCATGTAGTTTGAACTTAATTTGATGACCTCCAAATATCTTATATAAAAACCTATAGGAAAATAGGAAACTTGCATATAAGATATCCACAGAATAACCTAATAAAAATAAAGCTCTTGAACGTTCACACTTGTTATGCTATAGGTCCAAGGCCAAGTGTCATGTGCCTTGCAATGATCCAAATGCAATAGACAGAGCATGTTAGTATTTGAAAATCGTTGTTCTCTAGTTATAGTTTATATAAGTAGAAATCCCTAAAAAAAATTCCTGGTTTAGAAGAAAGCTTGTATGATGTGGATACCATATTTTGACTCCACATTGATGATCATAAGCCAAAGTTAAATATCCTTGACAATGATTTATATTTATTCCTATACATCTCATTTATCTGGAATTTTAAAGAAAATTGAGCCAAATGGGTTTGAAAATATCAAGTGCATGAAAAATATCAAGCGGAGACAAAAGGCCATGTGATTGCATGACATAAGATCATGCAACCACATGACCGACGCCCTGCATCACCTAGATAGGTGTTCCATCTACAATAGTCTACGATGTGGCCACACTACCTCAAAAGTAGATATGTAGCCACACAACCTAAAACTCTTGTACATGTGCTCCTTTCTAAAAGGTGATGGAAGTGTCCAGATGATAATGGATCGGTGTGATTGAATGACCATGTAACACAACCTAAAGTCACAAGACCACGTGATCCAAACAGCTATAAAAAAAATTATATGGATGTTACAATCTAATTATCTTAAGATATCTCTTATAATGATATATAAAGGGGTGCTATCCAAATACAAGAATAGAAGCAATGCACTAAGAAAGTTACTTCATTTATGAAAATCTTTCTCAAGTTTCCATAGTGCCCAGAAGGTTGGAAAAACATTGCTAAAGGGTGAGAGAGTGGCACCTTCTCACGTTACCCAGAAGAGAATTATAATTAAAAAAATTTAAGGTAGGAGTCTTATTTGGGGTATATTTGGGAGCTGAATTTCTCTATATTGATTTTATGGTATTCTAGCCTTCTTATTTTTCTAATTGGTCGTGCATAAAGTTTCCTCTTTTCCCTTTTAAATTATCTGTTACTTTCTAACATTAAAAATAACTTGGGACATAAGATAAGTATTTAATTCTTTTAATGCTTTCTATAGTAGATTTCCTGCTTTGTGATATAAGTTTCCAGTAGAGTAGGAACTTCTTCCTCTAAATGATGCTATGGGCACTTTCCTTCCCCAAAGACATTCTTAATTTAGTTAATGTTTCTCTCTACTCTTGTGTAGGAGAGAACCTCCTCACATAGAGCATGAGAGGGCTATTTCTTTAATAGCGTAGTTAAAGCCCATCTAAAGGGATTTGCTTGGTCGATATAGTAGGAAGAGTTCTTTCCAAGGCCTCATAATCCAAGCATATAATTTTCCTTATTCTTGCATTTTTACAAGTTTTAAAATCAAATATCAAGAAGATTTCATCCACTAACCATAGATAGAAAGTAGGAAAAAACAACACAACCATGTTCATTTCTTTTAAACCCAAGATATCCCAACCAACATATTTAGCAACGACTGTTTTTTAGGTTAGGTTGGTGCCTAACATCTTTCAACCCCATAGGCAAGCTATGAACTTGAACTCTAGATATAGATAGGTCTTGCAACCTTTTCTCTGGTATGTGACTCTGAATTTATCAATAAATGGTGAACAACAATGGTTCTTCTTAATTATTAAGTAAAATAATACATGATAAACAACACAAGAGGTCCATGGCATTCAAAGAAAGAACCTATACCTTTCAAGTGGGTTATGGATAACACATGCATATTGTCCATTGAAATTGCTTCATGTTACCATGTTGTGTTACGATCTAAACTATTAGCGAGCAAGGTTAAATGTTTTGGGTAATTTATTAATTTTGTTTATAAGTGCTGTGTTTTTCTCTTTCATTTTATGTCTAGCCATTTCAACTGTAATGACTTTTGTTCCTTTAACCATTACATGATGTGACAATTTTTGTATTTAAGAGACCCCCATGCTAGATATTCATATACATAGGTTTATATATCATTTATAAAACACATTTGATATACGTGGAAGAGCTCTACTAGGGTTTTTTTATTTTTTGTAATGGGGAGGTGTTGTTTAGAGGTTCTTTGAAATATCTCCAATTCCATATATTTTCAATCAAGCTTTTTGATATCTAGATTGTGGACATGAGAGTGTGCCTCTTGGATGTTTCTATTTGAAAGAAGATAGGAGGTTGTCTTATTAAAAATACCATTGAAACATAAAGAATGCATCATACAATGTACTTCAAAGGGTACTTGGTGTATTTAGATACATTATAATGTCATTTAAGTAGAAGACTCGTTATTTTTAAATTTTATTTACCTAAGACATTATAATATAAATAAAGGAAACCACATATTTGAGTTTAATAAAAAATAGTCTCAATACCTAATTCTAAGAAGAAAAAAAAGTCAACCTTTGGTTCCTAGTACAAAATAAGAGCTTTGGAGCATAGGTCAAACTTTTAAATCTCAAATTCTAAGGGCAATTCATTGATTTTAAATGTGTAAAATTTCTAAAGTGACATATTATTGCCATACCCAAAAGTTCAGTAATAAAACTCTTAGGTCCTTTGATAAATAGTTTTGTCAAATATGGCATTGCCATAAATTTTAAAAAAAGTTTTACTCCATATTGTACATCCAAATTCCCCTGTTTTCTTTTTGAAACTTTGTCACATTAGTTTAAAGGACTTTAAAATTTCAAACTATAACTTTAAAGATCATTTGGACACCATATTACATATTCTTGCATATTTAGAGTATGGTTGAAACTATATTTTATTAACTATCAAAAGTGTACTACCAACACTAACATACTAAATTACTTTAACTCATATTAAGACTAGAAAATAGAATATACAAATGATATGCATTAGTATCATATCCTCAAGTGGACCTTGTATGCTAAAAGTATAATTAGGTCCACCTTTTGAATAATCATAAATATTTATCTCATTCATCTTGCAATAGAAATATGCAATTTTTGGGATACTACCCATTTATGGCAAGATGTGGGATTATTGCTCACTTTTCTCTTTACAAGAAATGAGAGTATGACTTTAATTTTGATATCATTTTTCTAAGGTAACCTTACAAAAACCAACAACAAGTCCATTATCCACTTTGTAAGGAATGATAAACTTAATCTCATGCGAACAAGCCTCGAGTGGAGGGTCCAATATATGGATTTTTTGGGAAGATGCATGCCATTAATCTTGTTCACTGACCATGGCATAAGCTACATCCTGAAAAGCCATGTCAATTGGATGATAATAAAATATGTTACATTACTTTGGAGGAAAAATCACCTCTGTTGATTTATAAAACTAAAAATAAGGAAACAAAAAGAATTGATAATCCCACTCCATTGAATTAATATTATACATGCTCCCTATTAGTAACTTTTGTGATTTGAGGTTGCTTTTATTATTTTATAAAGTCAAAGTCAAAGCTTAACAACTTTAAATTCCCAAAAAGTAAGTTGGGATGGGAGTAATGTTATTGTAAGGGGGTGGAATTATAATTTTCTTAAAAAATGAGAGAGTCAAGGGTGCAATATTTCACATGTGACTTAAACAAGGGAACAAAAACAAGATGACTTGTATTTGAGAAAAAAGGGTAGCTTACTAAATGGCGAGAAAGACTATAATTCTAAGTAGGCCCATGTTTCAGAAGATCCGAACCATTCATAATGTTGCCCTTGACCTAGACTAGTCATGCTTCAAAATCTTATTTATTAGGGTGATCCTGTCAACTATTTCTTTCAGTTATAAAATTGAAGGTGAAGCATTTTGCTGTCCATTTTACAACTCTAAGAAATTATAGACAAGATTATCTAATATACGAGAATTTTGGAACATGGCCCATTCAGTCAAGGGCAACATTTTAAACTATTTGGCTCTTCAAATATCCTTATCTAGTTGAAGTTACAGCCATTCTTAACATTTAGTGAAGGGCTTGTGAGGAACACACAGGGGGTGCATCACTGTCAATAGTTTATCACATAGTATCAAAATATAGTACAGACCTGAATTCGAGCGAGATAGCATTTAATATCTTGGACTTATTGCATTTCAGTGAGTTGTATTAACCCCGAGTCAACTTGTTTCATTTTGCATTGTTTTCACATTTTGAGTTTGGGTTTTTTGCAAAAATGGCATTACATTTTGGAAAATTTGTAAAAAGATAAAACAATTTTTAATTTTACAACTTTGCCATTAAGTTTAAGTACCCCCGGCATTTCCATTGCACCTAGTTAGCTTGGCCTGTGTCTGGCATTTCTGGCACACATGGCACGTAGCTCACCCTGAGGAACGACATTTGTGTTGTAGACACAATAACCCTCAACACCCCCTACCAATCGATCAACAGTCTCCCCCCCAGCTGGTGCACCCTTGACTAATCCATAGTCCCCACTTGAGCGTAGCTGCCCCCCCTCGTGCACTTCCGATTGATTCGCAGTCCCACCCCTCCTTGGCAATTACATTGCAACCCCAATAGAATTGTAGGCGGAATTTCCATCCTAGCCCGCCTTTGCTTTTTTGGCACCCGACCCCGATCCCATTGGACGATAGTTTTTCGCTCCCCTTCCCGGTGGTTTGTGCACCCCCGATCAATTCACAATCCTGCCCCTCCTCGGCAATTACGTCACACCCCCGACAGAATTGTACCGCCCTCTCACGGTCACTCTCCTCGCAGCCTCTATTTTTGGTGCATGCCTCTGATCACTAGATCGGTCGCCCCCTGCCTTGCCTCGTCTCCCACGCCCCACGCCCAATTTTCGGCTTATCCACCCCCTGCAATCCTCGTTTCTGAAGTCTACTCCGGCCGTACCCCCTGCAATCCTCGTTTCTGAAGTCTACTCTCCAAACAGAGGTAGTTGGTCACTTAGACAAGGGTAATATCTAAAATTTGTAAAAACTAACATGTAAGGAGGATAGAAACTTAAGAGAATGACATTTTTAAAAAAGATGTGTAAAACTTAATGGCTAATTTGTAAAATTTAAAAATTATTATTATTTTTTTGTAAAATTACCAAAATGTAATAGCAGTTTTGCAAAAAACCATTTGAGTTTTAATGCCTAGTTTGTCATTCCTTTTCTCTTTCTACAAAAGGGTGTCCCACTTCAGAAGTGTATATAATACCATCCTAATTATTATTGTAACAAACAGGCCAATTAAGAGATTTACAGAACTCACCGGAAACCGGCCTTCTCCGTCGCGATTTCCTCGAGTTTCTTATTTGGACGGACGAGTTGGTTCTTAGCCCTCATTGGCATTCCCGCTCCCACCCGATTCAGATTTTCTCCAAGTCCGATTTCATTCATCCTCGTAATTGGACAATGGCGGTGATGGGTTAAGAAGTTTCAGTATTGTTTTTCGCCATAGGTGTTGAAAATGAGAGAGCTTTAGGATTCTTCAAGTAGGAGAAATCAGATCAATGGGGTAAGTAGCAGAAGATTTATCTACTAGAAGGAAGCCGGAAGAAGACGACCTCTCAAGGCTAAGTAAAATCATGGCTTTTCTCAGAGGCTTCTCTTTTCTGTTTTCCCGATTTAGTTTGAATGGGGATCATTTGCTTAGTTTCAATCTGCATGGGTTCCAAACTTCCAATTCTTATTGATTTTGTTTGGATATGGATTATTACATAGTTTTTATCTGAATCACTGATTGGGTTTCAATGCTTGGATTTGTTTTTTGTTGTTTGAATCTATATGTCTATGAATATCCTTAGTATTTGTGTTTGATATGAACTTAGCTGTTCCTTCCTTGTTCAATGAGAAGGTTTGTTAAGAACCTAAACAATTACCCCCCAAAATGTTAAGCGTGATAAGGGAAAGCTTGATTATTCGACCTGATTTTGTAGCAGATCACCATGCTCAGTTGTGCAATTCCGTGACGGCCACTTTCTGGTGTCTTTGACACTGCTTTGGCTTTCAAAGGCTGCTCTTACTCCAGCTTTGCCCTTTACAGGTTGCCTTTTCATGGCTGACCCCTCTAAATTCGATCTCAAAGTGGAGCTGGTTCAGACATCAAATGTTAAGAATCTAAATGATATTGCTCGTAAGAGTGGAAAACTAGATTCTTAAACAGGATTATAGTAGACCGTCAAGCTCCTCTGCCAAAGCCCTAGTCAGCGCTTTCCATAAGCCCCAGGTTACAACGGCTATCTGTATATATTTTCCTTTTGTAGGTAGCTCTTTCCGAGTATCAACCCCTTCAAGACTTGAATGACCAATGTTAGCAACCGATCACTACTAAGAAACTTAAAATGATAAAGAGTGCAAAAGTAGGATTCTTAAACAGACTTCATTAAGGATATCCCAATCAAGGATCAATTATTCTTGTCTAGATGGAAGCCTTTCTTTTTCCCTTTTCCAGATTCTCTCTGTTTGAGCTCACTTTGTCTTTTTTGTTTTTATTTTTTTGAGTCTAGACTTATCATCCTTTCACCGAACCTGCTTCCCTTCAGTGAATCATCAATCCAATGTTAGTATTCAATCCACTAGGGCATGGGTCAATGAGAAACTTCATGCTCTTCCAAATAATTCCTTTGCAGGTTGGAAGCCAACCATGCAGAAAGACAAAGGACCACAGGGACCTACCATAACAAAGATAGACAAGTTGAGGCCTGCAGCTGGTAGCTAGGGCTGGTAGCTAGTGCGGGACTGTCTGACGTAGTTCTTCTGCAGCACCTATATTTGCATTGGGATGTTGGAAATAGAATACTGAATTGTCACTTGAAGGAAGTACACAAGAGGCGCCGGTTCCTTGTGGAGTGTGCCATTTCAACCTCCTGCTAAACCACTAGTATCTTTTGGCAAGCTTTCACCCTCGACGCACTATACCTCTAACATTTTCCAAATAGTTCATTTAGGTACCTTCATGTAGAGTGGTGCAACTTGGATTGGCCCCCATGGAGTTGCTCCAAGTTCTTTCACCTGTTGACTACACTAGTAGATGACATCTGATTTATTTGTCCACATTTCCTCAACAAGTAGTCTTGGAATACACATGCTAGGCACCTAAGAAGGATTTATTTTTGTTTATTTTTGAACAAAAATGAAAATTAATAATCCTTAAGAGGGTGTACTACCATGTGGAAATTGGAACTATGAAACAGAAGTAAATATCACGTGGATTAATATTGCTGAATCTATTAAGAAAGTGACAAAAGATGTCGTAGGAGTATCTAAAGGTAAAAGACAATTAGTAAAGGAAGCATGATGGTGAAGTGCAACAGTGCAAAAAGTTATTAAAGAAAAATGGATGTGTTTTAAAACATGGCAGAAGACTAGAAATAATGAAAACTATGAACAATATAAGAATGCTAAAAAGGTTGCTAAGAGAATAGTAAGTGAGGCTATACTTAAAGCATATGATAAGCTCCATAATAGACTAGGAACAAGAAAAGGTGAGAAAGATGTGTTTAAACTTGCAAAAGTAAGAGAACAAAAGGGTAAAGACTTAGATCATGTTAGGTGTATTAGAAGAGATGATCAAAGGGTATTAGTCAAAGATGATGAGATCAAACAAAGGGGGGAAACATACTTTCAAAAATTGTTAAATGACAATGGCTCTGAGAATATAGGGATTGAAAATACTATAAATCTAAATAACATTGGATATTAAAGATATGAACGTAGGATTAGAAAACCTGAAGCGAAAGAGGCCTTGAAAAAGATGAAATCAGGAAAGACCACAGGGCCCGATGGTATATCAATAGAGGTTTGGAAGCATATGAGAGATATTGGGGTAGTTTGGTTGACCAAGTTGTTTAACAAGATTATAAAATCAAAGAAAATGCCTTATGAGTGAAGGAAAAGCTCTACTGCACAAATTTATAAGAATAAAGGAGACATATAGAGCTACACTAATTATCGAGGGATCAAACTTATAAGCCACACTATGAAACTTTTTGAAAGAGTGATTGAGAAGAGGCTACAACATGAAACAAGTGCATCAGAGAATCAATTTGGTTTCATGCCTGGGAGGTCTACCATGGAAGCTATTTTTTTACTAAGACAATTTGTAGAGAAATATAGGGAGAGAAGGAAAGTCCTCCACATGGTCTTTATTGACTTAGAGAAAGCTTATGATAGAGTCCCTAAAGAGTTAATGTGGAGGGTGTTGGGTGATATAAGGGGTTTCGCAAGGGTATATAGACATAATTAAAGATATGTATGAGGGAGCGGTAACAAATGTTGAGACCATTAGTGGCGAGACTGGTGATTTTTCTGTCACTGTAGGATTGCACCAAGGATCAGCATTGAGCCTATACTTTTTCGCATTAGTTATGGATGAGTTAACAAAACATCTGCACGAGGAGATTCCCTGGTGCATGCTATTTGCAGATGATATAGTCTTACTTGATGAGATAAGGGAGGGTGGAAACATAAAGCTAGAGTTATGGAGGGAAGCATTAGAATCTAAAGGATTTAAAATTAGCTGAACTAAGATAGAATATATGGAATGTAATTTTAGCAAAGAGAGGAGTAGGAGTAGAACACCAGTCAAGATTGATAACCAAGAAGTCCCCTTAAAAGACCACTTTCGGTACTTAGGATCAATGATTCATGAGAGTGGAGAGATTGAGAGGGAGGTTACCCAGAGAATCCAAGCGGGTTGGAACAAATTGAGATGTGCATTTGGAGTTTTGTGTGATCAGGGGTGCCACTCAAACTAAAAGGAAAATTCTATAGGATGGCCATAAGGCCGGCCATGCTCTATGGATTAGAGTGTTGAGTAGTTAAGAAACATTATGCTCATAGGATGAGTGTCGCAGAAATGAGGACGTTGAGATGGATGAGTGGTAGACAAGAAATGATAGAATTAGAAATGAAAATATTAAAGGAAATTTAGGGGTAGCACCAATAGGTAACAAGATGAGGGAGATTAGACTTAGATGGTTTGGACATGTTCAAAGGAGACCAACAACAGCACCGGTTAGAAGAATGAGGCAATACAAGTAGAAGGTTCTAAAAGGGTAAGGGGAAGGCCCAAAAGAACGTGGATAGAAGTGGTGAAGAAAGATTTAAAAACTTTGGGACTAAATGAATCCATGGTACCTAATAGAGAGGAATGGAGGAATAAGATGCATGTGGCCGACCCCTAATTGGGATAAGGTCTTGATGATGATGATGAGGGTGTACTACACATGTTTTCCATATATGTCAGACTGCTGCTTGGTTATGCATGTTTTGCTCGCAAAGTGGTATCAACCACACACCATCAAGTGACGAGAAGGGATATATTGCACTGCAACAGAAGTATTAAATACATGATCTGAAGTGTCGTCCATTTCTGCATTGTTGCTAGAATCATCCAAGATTTCAACATTCTTTAGGTTCTGAGGTATATTGTCTACAGATTTTTATGACTTGAGATCTTGAAGCCAAAAAAAATGCAGTCCTGTGTTCTTGAATGGGTTCCGTGATCTGAATCTCACAACAAGGTCAGATGATTTATTTTGTTTCTTGATTTATATCCCATGTGTTAATGATCATAATCTTTAACATGAACCTTGTGAAAAGTGTACCTTGTTCAAATTCCAATGGCAGAAGTAAAATATTAAGATGAAATAAGCTAAAAGCCTTCTGTTAAGACCATTCCAGACCATGAGCACAAGATTATTGGGCTACAAATTCAGACAGGAGACAATTAAATCAGAAATGCAACTTAAAGTTACTTGCTTAGTAATAAGGTGACGTGTTAAAGTGTTTAAGTATCTTGCATGCAAAAACTCCAAAACTTTGACAAAAGAGCACCTGAGAATATTTAAGGGGCAGACGTAAGGAAAGAGGCTAGCTATCTCTTCCCCTAAGTCTACGTTTGCACTAAGAGTTAAAGGTAGATCTTCCTTGGGGTTTCTTATGTCTATCAACTAGTTCACTAACTTGATCTTTTGGTCTTGTTTTTCTGGTTAAAACAGGAGCAAATGATCCTGGCCTTCTCTGGATTAGTCAATTTCTAATGAATCAAGCTTTGAGAAACCTCCTTTCTTATTTATCTCTAACACCCAGTTAGATTGCTTTCTTATTACTGTGCTGATTCGCAGTTGTTTCTCATTAATATCTCTGGTTCCCAAGAATGATACTGTTTGCAGAAGAAATCCTGCCACTCTTTATGTTTTGGTCCTTATCAACTGAGTCCTCCTTTCCCTCATACATATTTAGCGCCCCGAATTTCTGTTAAGCAGCAGTGGATGAACTCATTTTGCTGACTATGAGTATCTTCATTTTGCTTTTTGAATTTGTTATTTAAAATTAATATTCATGTGGATGAACTCATTTTTAATAAAAACAAAATTCCTAGTTTTATTTTTAAAGATGCAAAGAGAAGCCCTCCTGCAGCAGATTAATCATCATCAGCAGATTAATAAAAACAAAATTCCTAGTTTTATTTTGTTTGACGGGACTTTCTATAACTAAAACTGTATCTTGTTCTTTCCACATTGATTGATTAAGAAATTTGGATTTTATTTTGTTTACAGTTGCAACTTTTGATAATCTCCTATTGTAATCAAGGGGAAACCATGTCTGGTCACTTTACATTGAGGAGATGACACTGGAGTGAGAGGATGGTTTTGTATATGGGAATAAAGAAGGTACTAATAGTACTCATAGATGCACCTGAGAGAACAACCAAAATAAGATTTAAGGTCGGTGGTTCTTCTATTATCAACAAAACTGCTATGGACTTATAAAATCATAGTTATTACATGTTATGGTTCTTGCCAATCTTGTTTATTGGGGCTACACAGCATCTCGTCATGCTGCTCTCTATTTTTATGCTTTTTGATGAGTGTTACCATATAAATGTTTTGGGTACTTCAAGTGTCCCAGTCGTTCAGATATTCATATACTATCTTGATATTTAAGGAAGTACCTCTTTGTAAGTCAAGTGTTAACATGGACATAAAGTAAACTTGAAGATGTCTCATAAAAGTAGAGATAATACTATAGACCCCTTGTGGTCTGCCCCTTCCCCAGAACCCACATATACGGGAGCTTTGTGCAGCCGGCTGCCCTTTTTTTAGTTATGTTCCAATAAACTTCACAGTTGAAAGCACAACACAGCCATCTGCTTCATGGAAGTTAGCTGCAGCATATTCACACCTAGAAAGGGAAAGAAGGTGGTATTTCTAGGCTTGGTTTAGGTTCAGTGGTTATTATACATGTGTTGAACATGTTGTCTAGTTCTTTGAACAATATGTTGTCCATGCGGTGCCTAATGAAGATGTTTCAAGCTTTGAGTTGAAATATGTGAGAATCATTTTTTCAACACTTCTCCTTCTATGCACTTGTTTGGATTTTTACTGTTGGGTGGCACTGCATTGGAGATATATCTTTCTAAGAGATAAAATGTTTCCGAGCTAGCCTTGTGCTGAAGTTTTGCAGGCATTCCAGGGCTCTATAATGCATTTTCTGGAAACTCCTGAATGTACATGGCTTATTTCTAAGAGAAGATATCTATATTTATCTTTCTTTTCTAGATAATTTAGAGTGTTTTAGGCATAAAATCCACACTTTTGCTTCTAAAGTTCCTACTTTTTCAACATGGGCCTGCAAATGCTTTTTGAACATGTATTACCTAAGATTACAATGTGAATGTCCCAAATTGTAATTTCTAGTCCATGCATCATTTCTTCTGGCTGGATAGAGCTCAGAGGGGTTTACATTATGGCCAGAAGCAAGGGGAATGAGGATTTGCTAAATTGCAGATGCCGCGTCCTTAACATGCTCCAATTCATATAGTAATCGAGTGTAGTAGTCTAGCATAGCGAGATTTACCATTCAAAAAAGAAAAGTAGTGTTGTCACAGTGTATGCAGACTCTGGGAATTTGGTTGATTCTATCTGTCAAGTTCATGGCATCCCCATACTTTTTTTTGGGTCCAGTAAAACAGTATCCACTTGTTGTGGGTAGTTAACGATGATTCTATTCTATTGAGTCTATGATTGTTATTCAAATAACGTCTTATATACACCATTCTCATTCTTGCAGTTTTTCAGGCTTTTCAGAATCACAATGACAAATCTTTAGCAGCCTTCTTTGTTTTGACAGATTCATGCTTTGCTAAAAGGATCAACCATACGGATTGCATTGTAATGGAAAAAAAATTGTGACAAGAAGGAGACAGAACCTTCTTCTGCATGTGTGTTTGAGATACCTGGGGAGCCTGCTGTTGTTAATGGGGTGCTAAACATGCCTCCAGGAGATTCTGCTGTTATTCCATTAGATAATGCTCGTGACTCAGAATCAGATGATAGCCTGGATTTGGCAAATGGTTGAAAGGCAGGGAAGTCAAAAAGCTGTTTGAGGATCAATATTTTTCAGGTAACGTGGTGGAGTTTGACAAAGAAACAAATTGGTACCTAGTGGTGTATGAAGATGGTGACCCTGAAGAACTTGAGTGGCATGAATTTCAGGAAGTGCTTGTGCCCCTTGATATTGGAATCCCATTAAAAACTCTGGCTATGAAAATTTATAGGTTCGATAAATCAATCTATGAATCCACAAGAAATTCAGGTAGGCCAAGCAAATTATGCTAAAAGACTACATAGTAAAAGAAAGGTCGTGGAGGTGCCCCATGGTGTGCCTGCAACCAAACAAAAATGCAAAGGCCGAGGAAAGAAACAATGCAAGTTCTGACCAAGAAAACTCAAACAACCCAATTGAAACACATTTTCTCTGCAAAGTCAACTAGGGCAGAGGATAGCAAGGAAAATGATAAAACTGCAGAAGATAGAGTAGCAGTTGAAGCAAAAGGGTGGTCCTGAAGAAACAACATTGCAGCAAAAGACTTGTCTTCATATTCTACTGCTTCAGGTATTGCCAGTGCTTGTATTGCTTCAAACATGAAAGGAGGATTCTGTGTTGATAACTGTACAGAAAACAAATTTTTTCTTTTGAATTGTGAAGATCAGTCAAGCTGTGGGTTTCATAATGTTCTTATGAAATTGGAAGGGATTGTGTTATTATAGGCTAATTTGTGTGACATATACTGTAGCTATTCTTACCATATTTTGTGATCACAGTTCATATTGTACACCCCAGCTAAAAGTATGTCTGGGGCAATGGTTGGCTATCCAAACCATTCATCTTCTAGACTACATTCTTGCACCCCCAAGAACCTTCTTCGTGGATGATCTTAACCATCTATACAAATTTACCGAATTTTCTGTTTCTATTTATTGAATGACACTTCTTAACTGATGTTGTTCTCCTACTTTCAGCCCCATCATCCATTCTGATTTTTTATCACTGCAGGAAAATGGTGGTTAAGATATCCAATGGAGAAGGTTTTCAGTGCATGGCCTATCTAAGATTCAGTCCAGAAACTGATTTGATTGGATCAACCTAAGTCTGAGCCCCACAAGTACTTCTGCAGCACGTAAAATTCGATATCATTTGCAGACCCTGTGAGACCTTAATCTAACCATCTGTTGATATTTCTTTTTCTCATTAAACTATTTTATCTCCCCATGTGATCATCAATCTCTGCCACTAATATGTTTTTATTTTTTAACACCGGGAACATTCAGATCCAAGAACATATAGTTCATCTACGTTGGGAAGCCATGAACACAGTAAAGTATTATCCTGCAGATGAGCTGACATGGATTGGGAACGCAAACCATAAATGGACTTCTGCTCCTAGATGAGATAATATCTTGGAATGTTGCAGGCCTTGTTGGTGGCGCCTCCTGCCATAAATGGACTGCTAGGCACTTAGATTGCAATGATTTAGCGCTTGGGTTGTATGAGTTTATGATCTCTTATATGGTAATTGTGCACATATTTACTTAAGGGCCCAATTAGCAAGGCTTATATAATCCTGTTTATTGGATTATGCCGGATTACTCTTTACTGATTATGTGAATTTGTTTTGTCTGTAAGGGCTAATCCAACATAATCCAATAAACCAGATCATATCATCATCATCATCATCATCATCATCAAGACCTTATCCCGATTAGGGGAACAAACCAGATCATATAAGCTTTGCTAATTGATCCCTGCCCCTGATCTGAAGAATAATGGATGGGCCCACTTAGTGGAGGATCCAATTTGTTCGTATGCATGGGTCCTCTTTGTTTGCATGGAATTATGTCCAAAATGGTGATGCTAAATTACGTGATGTACTTGGGAAATATGAAGCTGCGAAAAGTGTAAATGGGGCCTTCTCAATCAATGATCCAGACGTTTATCTGATAGAACGTGTCACTGATGAGGCAGTATATGAAAATTCTGCACCGTAGGATGATTACAAGTTTCATATCTTTAAGAAAATCCATTGATCAATTGAGACGGCAAATCAGAGCCTTAGGATTAACATACTTATGCATAACACAACCTACGAGAAATAGTGGGGTCCACTAGTAATTTCTCCCACTCACATTTTCAAGTCTAAGTATGCGTACATGAAAAAGAAGATTCTTATTTGACACGCTAACATGGGAGCCGTTAAGGCGCCGTGCGTCTACCAAACAGCACTAGCATTTGGACGGTCTGGACCAATCTCAATTTGCCCGATGTAGACTTTGACTTGTCTCTTCAAAGCATGGTACATGCAGTCAATTTAGGAAGTTCTAACGTGTGAAAATTCATCTCGTGATGGCCAGCCAGAAAGCAAGAATGCCTTTGAATCTTCTCTTGCCCACCAGCCGTTTGTGGAAAAGACCTCCCTTTCTCAAAGGCCGAAGGATGACCGATATGCTAGTGACTCAATTGGATTTCTCATCGAATTTATCGGCCTAGCAGCCAGGCAGGCCAGATATTTTGGCTTCTAGAAGTATGGTCGGTTTGACGATTTTCGTGGCAAATCGACGTAAGTCTCTAGTTTTAGTGGTTTTCTATCTTTTGTTTACGGTGCCAAGTTCTATCATTCCTTTTATCACTCTTAAATTCAAGGGGAGTGGAATAAATGAAAATGTATCTCCAAAGTTTGGTGTGATCTGTTGATACATAAAAATTCTATAAGATGGCTACAAGGCTGTTCATGTTCTATGGATTATAGTGTTCAACAGCTAAGAAACAACATGTACATTAAATGAGTATCATCAAAATCTAGATGTTGAGATAAATCAGTTACAAGATAATAAATAATAAAATCAGAGACAAAAACATTATATGAAATTTAAGAATAATACACTAAGTAACAAGATAATATTAGACTTAGATATTTTAGGCATGCCCAATAAAGATGAAAGATGGCATTGGTTAGAAGGAGTAAGGTAATTCAAATAAAAGATTTTTAAAAAAAAGAGAAGAAACTCAAAAGAACGTGAATAAAAGTGATAATAAAATATTTTAAAATTTTTGGACTTAAATGAAGCCATGACACTTACTAGAAGGGAATTTAGGAACAAAATTCACGTGACCAACCCCTAATCGAGTTAAGGTTTTCATGATGAAGAAATGAAGAGTAACTTGCTTTGCAATTCTTGTATATTGAATGGAGGAGGAAAGGCGCTATGATGAGAAACTTATGGAACTTATCTAAATCAATCAACTAAATTTTTTGGCAAATCTCACGTCTGATTTTTTTTTTTAAGACATTCACAAATTATTGAATAAAGAATATTTGTCGTATGAAAAGACTACATGACAATGCATAGAAATAGTCTCGTGTATTAAAGTTGTTATCGCGTAACCTTAAGATCATGAGTTTGAGATATTGAAATAGTCTCTTGTAAAAATATAAGGTAAGGTTACCTACTATAGGCCTTTTGTGGCATATCCTCTTTTTATAACATGCATATGCGAGAGAAGTTTGTGTACTGGGTTACCATTTTAGTTCTCTAAATGCCATGATTAATCTTGAGGATTGCTTTTCTAGAATTCTACCAAGAAGATGAATGGTTCAGATTAAATTTTAATTGAGAAGTTCATTGGGGGATCTTTTATCTATTATTCATCGGTCTAGGATAAAAAAAAGGCAGCCCCGACGCACTAAGCTCCTACCTATGTGGGGTTGGGAAAGGAGTAAACCATAAGAGCTCACGGTAGGCTACCTTACCTTGAACTAGTCACCTCAAAGTCATGATGGACAACTTTTACCAAGGCTCCCCCTTCAATCCTTTAGGAATTGCCAACCACGTGGCCTAATGAATTAGCCCCAACGCCCAAAGCGAGAAATTGGAGAGAATAAGAGGAGATCTGTTCCAATTCTCTCAGTGGCCCCACTTTCCACCTTCCTTCCTCGATTCTTGCTTTTCATTTTTCCCATTATTTTATTCCATCGTCAACCTTTCTTAAACCTCGTTTTCCCCATACTTCCTCATTCCTCTTTCTCTCTCTGTGCGTAAAGAGCGAGAGGCAGATTGTTTCAGAGGTATGCTATCTCTCACATTTCTGATTGCATTTTATTTTTATTCGATTTTTGGTGGCTTTTGTTGATTTTTACGTGTCGGAACCTCCGGTTTGTCTTCCGGATCCAGCGGTTCGAACCCGAGACCAACGTGTGGATTGGCCTTTTCTCGATTTCCTCTCTCCCGAAATGTTGGCCGGTTTTCCTGCCATGTGAACTGTTCTTGCATCTTCTCTCTCTAACTGCAACGTCCCCCTCTTATACCTCTTTCACACTTTATTTTCCCTCTCTTCTTCTTGTTTTTCGTTTTCTTTCTACTGGTAAAAAGAAGAGTCGGATCGGATCCCTTTCCAAGCAGGTTTTTTTATTTCCTTTTTCTTCTCTGTTTTTAGTGTACTTTCTGATCCGGTTAAATGCTTAGTCGATGTGTAAATCGTGTTTTTTTTTGCTTGGATCCGGATGTAAGTTTTCATTTTGTAATGGATGATATGATTCCAAGCAGTGTAGCACGTGCACTGTTACATTGGTGGATCTGATTATTTGCTTCATTGTGTAAATCGCGTCTATTTTTGCTTCGATTTGTATTTGTTTTTCCATTTTGTAATGGACGATAGGATTCCGACCAGTATATCACGTGTTCTGTTACATTGGTGGATTGTGGCGTGAAACTCCTGTAGGTCTGGTATTCTTGATTGATCTATAGTTTATATTTGGACGAGTAATTTTTTCTGCGACTTTTATTATCTTTTGGTATTTGGAGATGGCTATATTAATCTAACGGTTGAGATGATAGCATACGGTTGAAATCAGATGGTACCGATGGGTTTTTGGACACAGTTTCGGTGTATAGTCCATTGGAACATTCGGTTCCTCTTACTTCTAGATTGGTACTCTAATTTGTCGCAGTCGATCGGTGGAACCTTTCTGTTTTAGTTTAATCCCCTCAATTTTCTTTTCTGGTTCGGTGTTTGTAGATATACGTAATTTCTTCTACATCTAGTATATTGTAGATTTTTGATCTAATTTGTTCTTTTAAACCTGACCTATTACGTTCTCCATGCGGGCGTTTAACCAAAGATATAATTTTTCTGCCAGTTATCGTGTTGTTAGAATCCCCCTGGCAGTGTATCTTTGTTTTTGACTTTTTCCTTCGTCAAGTAAAAGAGGAAAAAAGATAAAGAAATTCGTTATAGGGTTTTCAAGCTTTATGTTATATTTGTTATATGCAGTTTTTTGTACCCTTTTCTTCTGGTTGTCCACATGTGCAACAGAAGAGTAAAAAGGACTACAAATGAAAAACTGGAAAACTTCCATTCGTGGGGTGTCCTAGGCGAAATCTTGGATCTTTAATTTGTCTTTTCGATCTGATCGAGGCTGGATGATGCACCGCATTTGTGTTGTGAACAATCGATGTTTCTTCTCAAATCGCTGCAGCAGGCAGCTTGTCTTGATGTACTGACTTTAAAGTAAGTGCCTTACCATGCCTGAAGTCAGTGATAGCTTATAAGTGAATTAATTAGCGTGTAAGCTAGGTAATGGGTTCCCTTGTCTTTATGTTGTTTAAATCTTCACATAATGGAGATGGTTCAGGTGTTATTGATTAAATGTCCATCTCAAGGTTTTGGAATATTAGGTGATCAAGTACTGCTGTAGTTTGGATCATGTGAGGTTTTGTAGAAATGGGGGTTGGAAACCCAGATACCACTTCTGTATGTTTAGCTTCACTTACGTATCATTATCTAGGTTATTGTTTCTCTCTCTGACTTTTTCTCAAAATCCAAATTTTATGTTTTCTTTTGGAAGGTTCTCGTTTATTGTTCTGCCTATTGTCTGTTAAACTATTAACATTCTTTGACCGTGTTTGATATGACTAGGGCTGTTTTCTTAGACTGTTTCATTAATTTAAAGTTTGACTTACTTTTTTAGACCCTTTGTGGTCTGCCCCTTCCCCCAATCCTGCATATGCTGGAGCTTTGTGCATGGGCTGCCCCTTTTAATTGTTGTTTCGGCTGAGTACTTGGATAATTTCACTTAGTTGTCCCTTTTCTCATCATGGCTAGGTGACATTAGTTTGTGCCTAACTCACATATTGACATGAGCCGCTTTTTTAAGTTTAGAATGTCATTCCTTCATATTCTTGATTTTGTCAAAGTTGTAATTCATAGGAAATCCAATTTGTGTAGATATAAGTGAAGAGTGTCTTTGTTTTTGGTAATATGTAACTTTAGATGGCCAATAGGTCTAGACTTCAAGATCTATAGCCTAATATTAGATAAAGTGATGATGCATCTCCAGTTGCAATGATCTGTGAGGTTATTTCTAGCCCTTATGTTCTTCCTGTATCGATTGCATGACGCTTATAATGCTCGTTTGCTTTATTTTGAGCTTAGTTCATGATTATGTATGGCTGGTTCTCCTTTGTTCAGGCTGAAATGCAGCTGAATTTTTACTACTATGATATGAGCAATCAATTGACTCTTCTGTAAAGAAAAATGTTCGTCATCATACAGATTTCTCACAATCAAATTATTAGTGTTATAAAGATCATTTACATGACTTTTACCTAGAATGATGGGTAACTTCTACCTTGCTGGCAAACCATTTGACGGAGGGGAGTTGGGTATGCTTAGGAATGGTTTTCCATTTACTTGATGGGAAGCAAATTCTTAATTACTTTTTCAGAAAGAGAACCATTGGTTGATTGTCACGTTATTGGTAGTTCCATTGAACAAGTGAGAAATTTAATGAGTGGCAAGTAATGTTAAAATATTCTTTCTGGTGTTGTATCTTTCTGTTATGTAATGGTTTGGACATGTCCAAAGGAGACCAACAACAGCACCAGTTAGAAGGAGTGAGGCAATACAAGTAGAAGGTTCTAAAAGGGCAAGGGGAAGGCCCAAAAGAACGTGGATAGAAGTGGTGAGGAAAGATTTAAAAACTTTGGGACTAAATGAAACCATGGTATTTAATAGAGTGGAATGGAGGAATAAGATTCATGTGGCCGACCTCTAATTGGGATAAGGTCTTGATGATGATGATGTAATGGTACCTAACTGATAAACCAAGGGACATTTTTCTTGAGAACCCAGTTTACTAGATTAATGTTCAGATGTGTAAAGTTAGGTTGATAGATAGGAAAGGATTTGTTTCACTTCCACAAGGGGTCAGTGCTGTTCATCAGCTGCATCAAGAAGACTGGTGGCCTAAATCTTGAAAACAGTGAATGGAAGTTCTTCTATGTTTTATTTATTTTTGATGTAAATGAGTTATAGGTAAAATTTTAGGTATTAGTTTTCTTGTAAGTTTTGTCTTATGTGTAACGGACACAGGGCCACTATCTTTGTACTGTTACATCTGTACCATCACCTGCTATTTGTTTTTAATAAGGTGTAAGATATTTGCTCATGATATAAGGGGAATTAAGCTAATGTAAATGGATGGGAAGAGCAAGATCTAGCATCTATTTAGATGGATGTGTAATGTGGAAGCATGGCCGAGAGTTGCAAAAGATTTTCAGTATTGATGCAATTATGTTTTTAAGGAAGCTAATTTGGAGTTAGATTCTTCAGACAATGAAAGGGAAATCAAGGAAGCAGGTCTCTATTTGTTTCCAACATACCTTAATTTTGTCTCACCCCTTCTATTCATAGAATTTATGCAACAAATGGTGGATTCATATAATCTGGTAAACCTACTGTGTATTAGCTGTATTGTAAAAGTATTCGGATCCTAACCATTCAACTGCTGGTCAGCAAATGAGCACCAACACAATGCAGGTGCTCTAACCGTACTTCCAAAAGCCCATGGTCGTGTGATCATTAGTCCAATCAATGCTATAGTCCAAGTCAGTGCTGACCATTTGGTTTGTTCTTTTCATGTATAGTGAAGGTTTTGGAGTTGCAGAATTGAGTCATTCTCATGCAACACCTCCTTTTCCTCGTCTTTGTTTCGGTATTTATCTTGGTTTTTGGGGTCATGTAATGATCGTGGTTTGGACAACCAGATGAACCCAAACTCTTATGAATCTAGCTAACCCACTGACTAGTTTGTTCTAAACTTAAGCTCATAAATTGTGATTTCTCTTCATTCATTTTACTGGAATTCTCTGTTAAGCTGTTATATTTGTTGAACGCGTGTGTTTTGTACTTGCCGGTAGTAATCAGAAATGTGAGCACAAATGTCTCATTCTCTTCTCTGTTCTGATAGTTTCTCTTAATGTTGTACTCTTCAGTTTGCTAGATATGGCGGAATGGCCTCAACCACCAACTGTGATTCAAAAGGTAGCTGGTCAGCTGCACCTGAGTTCCAGCTTCTCCCAGGATGTTCAGGCTAGGACGTGTGGCTACTATAGACCTGCTTTATACCACAGAGGTGTTGCTAATGGGAGATATGCTGATGGGGGATTCCAGATGCAGGCATGGGGAGGTAGCCACAACGTCAATGTGGTTAACCCTATATCTGCTGTAATTGTCCAGGCACCTTCAGAGAAAGGCATTGCCAGCTTTGCCATTGATTTCCTAATGGGTGGGGTTTCTGCAGCTGTATCAAAAACAGCTGCTGCTCCTATTGAGCGTGTGAAGCTTTTGATCCAGAACCAGGATGAAATGATCAAGGCCGGTCGTCTTTCTG
Source organism: Warburgia ugandensis (assembly GCA_035236585.1). Lineage (NCBI taxonomy): Eukaryota > Viridiplantae > Streptophyta > Magnoliopsida > Canellales > Canellaceae > Warburgia > Warburgia ugandensis. The sequence goes on from CP141133.1 coordinate 6,787,659, forward strand.
AACCATACAAGGGAATTGGAGATTGTTTCAGGCGAACAATCAAGGATGAAGGTGCTTTGTCTCTTTGGAGAGGGAACACTGCTAATGTGATCCGTTATTTCCCCACTCAGGTTGGTTATTTATCCTTATCTGTACTTATTATTAGCACAAACTGTTATCGTCATCATCTACATTGAAGCCTTATCCCATTTAGGGGTTGGCTACACAGATCTTGTTCCTCCATTCCTCAAGTGTCATGGCTTTATTTATTCCAAAAGTTTTTAAATCTTTTTTCACTACTTCTATCCACATTTTTTTGGGCCTTTGCCTTGCCCTTTTAGAGCCTTGGACTTGGATCGACTCACTCTAGCACAAACTGATCATCATCATCATCATACAAACTGTTACAATAAGTGTAATTATTGGTTACACCCTTATTCTTGAGCCCATGTAAGCACTCTGATCGGCCTTCTTCCCTGCATGATATTTTCTCATATGGGGAAAGAGACTGATGTGTGAGCCTTGGAACATCTGAGCAATTCTGACCTGCGATCAGTTGGTGTAGAAGGATATGTACATAACCGTATATTGACTTAAGCTTCATAACATTTTCTTTTGCGAGATAATTGAGTTATTCCTTTTTCTATCCATGCATGCTGAGTTCTGAAATTTCATTCTGCTCCAGGCATTGAACTTCGCATTCAAAGATTATTTCAAGCGGCTATTTAATTTCAAGAAAGACAGAGACGGCTACTGGAAATGGTTTGCTGGAAACTTGGCATCAGGAGGTGCTGCCGGTGCTTCTTCCCTCTTCTTTGTGTATTCCCTGGACTATGCCCGAACTCGACTGGCAAATGATGCTAAGGCTGCCAAAGGAGGAGGTGAAAGGCAATTCAATGGATTGATCGATGTCTACAGGAAAACTCTGAAGTCAGATGGCATTGCTGGACTCTACCGTGGATTCAACATTTCATGTGTTGGAATTATAGTTTATCGCGGTCTGTACTTTGGAATGTATGATTCTCTGAAGCCAGTTCTTCTCACTGGAAAGATGGCGGTTAGTATAAAATCTATATTTTCCTTGTTTGTACTAAAATTGATGACAGTTGTCAGTTTAGTTTGTTGCCAGAAAGAAATAATCTTTTGGATTTTCTTGCGATCAAAGATGTTCTTTGCATCATGGATCCCAAAAGAAAATCTAATACTTATTAAAGTTGGGAAGGCACATCTTTCATGCTTCTGATATATTAATATTAAGGAACATGAAAGATGAGAGACTGGTCCAAGATTCAAGTTAGAAAAAATATTGGGAATAGTTTCCAAAAGTAGTTTTATGCTATCCTTTAATCAGCTTTTACATATTCTATTGCAAAATTGCATTTTGGTTTCTCCTCACATGGACAGTCTATGGGGTGATTTCAGGATAGCTTTTGGGCTAGTTTTGCCCTTGGGTGGGTGATCACAAACGGTGCTGGTCTTGCTTCCTACCCTATTGACACTGTTCGTAGAAGAATGATGATGACCTCTGGTCAAGCTGTCAAGTACAATAGCTCCATGGATGCTTTCTCTCAGATCCTGAAAAATGAAGGCGCCAAATCTCTGTTCAAAGGCGCTGGTGCAAATATCCTCCGTGCAGTTGCCGGTGCTGGTGTGCTCGCCGGTTATGACAAGTTACAGATGATTGTGTTCGGGAAGAAGTACGGATCTGGAGGAGGCTAATTGGTAGTTTCACTCCTTTTTTCAGCTGATGTTGATGATAAAAACTTTCTTTCTATCGAGAGTTCATATACATGGCTCTTAGGTGATTTTTGTTCTTTTTAAATAATCTAGCTTTAGCGGGAGCTGACCCGCATTCTTTTGTTAAATTTGTCTTTTGAATCCATTATTGGAGCGGGATGAGAATGCTCCATGTTTGAGTCCCCAGTGTAGGAATTATGTGCGGAGTAATGCATTGTCATGCCCTGCCGATTATTTTCCTATCAGTTACATCTTTCATTTTTAATGATCTAATGGTTAGATTGGCAATGATCTGTGTCATTTATGGCATGCTTGTGTGCCCATGAAGTAGCAATGATCTAGAATTTTGCTGTGTTTCTACTGAGAGCATGGCGAGACCGTTAATCTAAACTGTCTAATGAGCTGAGCCTCCATTGTGCAGGCATCGGCACAAAGTAATAGTGCCGATGGTTTCAGTTGAGAGAAAAAACAAAAAAATGGAACAAAACTGGACCCTTCACATTCTCTACCTAGTGTAGCTAATTACCGTATCTTTTTGCCTCCATATTGGATATCTTTATTGCTCCTGGAACTCGCATCTACCGTATTTGTAGGTGTCTATCATGTTTCCCAAGTAGATTATCTTGGGCCACCCACGAGTTGAAGTGGATTTACCTATTTAAGCTTAATTAACTTGAATTCAGGACAGGTATTTGAAACTTTAATGAAATTATTGATTTGTTATCTAATATTTGCTTTTTGTGGAAAAAGACTAATCGAAGCAGAGAGCTTCTTCAAACAACAAGAGCAACGGAAACTATTTAACTAAGTGATATTTTGAGCTTTTTTGTTTGTTTTTATTTTTTAAATAAACCCTTAAGGAACAGGTAAAGATGTTAGGTTATAACAGCTCTTTTTTTAAAATTCATTAGCCTCTCTCTAAATTGTGCCCAGAAAGGAGACTAGCGAGCCTACTTTTACCTTCTTCTTCTTCTTCTTCTTTTTTTTTTTAAATTATTATTATTTTTATAATGATCCAAATTGTTCGTCTGATTTGGCTCATAAAATTGTTCAATTTATGAAATATCTCTTTGCTTGAAAATTTTGTAGAGTCTAGTCACGAGGTTTGAATAGTAGGTATGAATCATAGTTCAAATATTTCTTGATTATATCCATGCGTCAAATACTAGAATGAATATCTGTCGAGGTAGAACCATCTCGATCGAGATGATAGACAGACTACTTTTACTACTTTTAGGACGTGAGATTGTTGGCATCATATAACCTCCCATTCTGTGTTGTAGGTTTAAGGAAACCACTCTCGTATTCTTTTAGATATATCAGTCCCCTAATGGGATGGTCTTGAGAGATGCCTCTTTTCAACAAATCATTGAGCTACCGAGCTTTTTGGCCATTAATTAGTCCTTCGCTAAATTGTAGGGATGGTTATAACTCTTGTTGTGCCCTAATTTATGATGATCTAAGTTGTTTCTAATGTTGTTCTTACATGCCCACTGGATGATTCAGTCATTTTTGCTTTTCGTGGTAAAATGGATGGTAAAACTTTTGACCTTTCATTTTACAACTCAAGAAAAAAGTAGCTAAAATCATTTAAAAATGGCAGCTCGGTGCACGAAGCTCTCACCTATGCAGGGTCCAGAGAAGGGGTGGACCACAAGGGCCTATAGTAGGCAGCCTTACTTTGCATTTTGCAAGAGGCTAATTCTACGCCTTTAACCCGTGACCTTAAAATCACATGACGACAACTTGTACAATTGCGCCATGAAATCATTTAAACCATGAAAATTTCAGAATATGAAATATTTAAATGAAGGGCCACAATTTATAAAATGGGCTCACCTAGAGTTATAACAACTGTGTAGGGGGCTAACGAATGAAAACAGAGGGAGTGATCATATCCCTTCACAGAAGAAAATAGAAGAAAAGGTGCCTGCAGGTCAACAAAACGGCATAGTTTGTGGGGCGTCTTTGGAGACTCCATAAAATCCACGACGTTCTCCGGCTGGGCTTAGCCTCACCCCACTCCCTTTGATAACCACAACCCATGATCCTTCTGTTATTCACCAATCTCCGTTCCATTCGTTACCTTCCCAAACAATACTCCCTGCATCCACCGGTTTCATCTATCCATACTCACTCTCTTCTATCCCACAAACAGAATCGCAACTGGAACACAAACAGCACTTTAGTTCTATCAAATCCCCTTCTCTCTCTCTTAGAAAAATGCAATGGCATGAAACAGTTGAAGCAAATCCAAACCCAAATGATTGCAACCGGGTTAATCCTCGACCAATTCGCGGCAAGCCGTTTAATTGCTTTCTGCGCCATATCGGACATGGGTAATCTCTCCTATTGTCAAAAAATCTTAACCCATATCGAAAACGCTAATATTTTTTCATGGAATGTAGCCATTAGAGGTTTTTCGGAAAGTGATGATCCGAAAGAAGCGGTTTTTTTGTACAAGAAACTGTTGAATTCTGGTTCTCGGCCTGATAATTATACTTATCCCTTGTTGTTTAAGGTTTGTGCTCGGTTAGGAGCAGTAAGGGTTGGGAATTTGATTCTTGGGCATGTTTTGCATCTGGGTCTGGACTGCGAAATATTTGTTAATAATTCGATTATCTTTATGTTAGCAGCTTGTGGGGAATTAGAAGCTGCGCGCCAAGTGTTTGATAGAGGTCGTGTGAGAGACTTAGTTTCGTGGAATTCAATGATAAATGGGTACGTTCAGAGCTCACGATTTGATGATGCATTGAAGCTTTTTGGTAAGATGGAGGTGGAAGAGGTTAAGCCGGATGAGGTGACGATGATTGGGGTTGTTTCGTGTTGTGCCCAATTAGAGGATTTGAATCTTGGAAGAGATTTTCATCGTTATATAGAAGTTGAAGGATTGAGTTTAACTGTTCCTCTCTGTAATGCACTAATGGACATGTACGTGAAATGTGGGAAGTTGGAGACGGCGAGGGTGTTGTTTGATAGCATGGAGAAGAGAACTGTAATCTCTTGGACTATAATGATTGTGGGTTCTGCGAAGTTTGGCTTGATGGATGCTGCTCAAAAGCTTTTCGAAGCGATGAGCGAGAGGGATATTGTTCTGTGGAGTGCTATGATTGGAGGGTATGTGCAATGTAAGCGACCGAAGGAAGCTCTTGCTCTGTTTCATGAAATGCAAGGTGCATCTGTAAAGCCCAATGAGGTGACTATGGTTAGCTTATTATCTGCATGTGCCCAACTAGGAGCACTAGACATAGGGCTATGGCTTCATCACTATATTGACAAACACAAGATTCCTCATAGTGTTGCCATTGGAACTGCTTTGGTAGACATGTATGCAAAGTGTGGAAACATTCAAAAGTCTCTCCAAGTATTTCAAGAGATCCCTGAGAAAAATGCGTTAACTTGGACAGCTATGATAGGTGGTTTGGCCCTTCATGGGCATGGGAAAGATGCTATAACCCACTTCTTGAAGATGGTTGATATTGGATTAAAACCAGATGAAGTCACATTCATAGAGGTTTTGTCAGCTTGTTGTCATGCAGGCTTGGTTGAAGAGGGTCGCCATTTTTTTGCTCAAATGAGCTCCAACTTTAACCTTTCTCCAAAACTCAAGCATTATTCATGCTTAGTGGACCTTCTTGGTAGAGCTGGACTATTAGATGAGGCAGAGGAGCTGGTTAGAACCATGCCCATAAAACCAGATGCTGTGATTTGGGGATCTCTCTTTTTTGCTTGTAGGATTCATGGTAATGTTGAAATGGGACAGCAAGCTGCGTTGTGTCTCCTTGAGTTGGATCCTCATGACAGTGGGATTTATGTTTTGCTGGCAAATATGTATGTGGAAGCAGATATGTGGAGTGAAGCTGGTAAAGTGAGGATGATGATGAAACAGAGAGGGATAGAGAAGACTCCCGGTTGTAGTTTGATTGAGGTGAATGGCATAGTTTATGAATTTGTAGTCAGGGACAAGTCACATCTACAAACCAAAGAGATTTATACATGTTTAATTCAATTGTCCAGACAATTAGAACAGTTTGGATTTATATCTAGTGATTTACAATTATGTGTTACATAGACGGATTGCTCTCTTGCACCTCTGTGGTAAAAGATGCATTCAAATGTTGCAAGATTACATATTCAGATCATTATAGGCCCAGAAAAGACACCTTTGTTGGCTCTCTTATTTGGATTAGTTATATTGGTGCCACTGCTCTAAAGGGCACTGAGACCTAGTTAGGGTAGTGGCAATATTCTGACAGAGAAAATAAAAAAGGTTTTTCTGCACCACAGGGCTGAGAAATCAAGATTACATTTATGCAGGGAAATTTTCAGGAAAATGAGATGCTAAATTACAGTAAAGAATTGCAGAGGAGCCTTGTGATGAATAGCCAAGTATTGTGGCCCCAATTGTGTCACTCAATTTCATCAATCATTTTGTTTTGAATCTCCCCATTGGTCCATTTATTGGGAGTATGAAAATGAAGCAAGTTCTAAACAAAAGATAAGGAAATAAATTGAAGGGATGGCTGGAATCATAAAAGATCCGGTGATAAATTGAAGGGATGGTGAATGATTAGGACAAGAGGGTGGTAGAAATAGAAATGAAAAAATTACTACTATGGTATCAAAAGAGTAGGAATGATTATTGTGTTTTCTTGTTTAAACTCGACAAACTACTGAAACTCATCCGCAGATTGTAAAGGACAAGAAACTTTCAAGTCTGTAACTCTGGCTTGAACCATAAATACTGTTGAGACCATATTGTCATGGGGGAAAGTGTTCTAATATGAAATGATGATCTAAGGAATAGAACAAAGACTTACAGATTCACGGGGACATTGTCTGTAAAAGATTTGCAGTCACAATTTTCTTATGTATAAGTTGATCGGTACGGCTTCTCTGCGTCTCTGTACCAAACTAAGCGGTGCTCATTCACATGTTACATTTGACAGCTGCAGTACATCTGTTCTTCTTCTCTTTCCTTTTCCTCCTCCAATTAACCCTTCACCATAAAGGGCAACTTTGCCTCCCATGAATCACGAAGAGTAGGTCTGTTCACGTGAAGTGTGAACTCTAAGTTGCTCACAGAAACGACCAGTTGTTTCATTTACAGGTTCAATCAAGCACAACATTGATTGCCACAAGGACTAGTTGGTTTCACTTTGGATGTCAACTCTCTCTCTCTCTCTCAGCCATTTGTTGACCGTCTTTTGGAAGCTTTGTAAAGGTGGTGTTGGTATTGGGAACAAACAGAGTGAGATTCCATGTTTACCTTTCTTTCATTTCATTAAAAAGACAGCCTTAGTGCCCAAAGAAAGGGCCGGACCACAAGGGTCAATAGTACATAGCTTTACCTTACATTTTACAAGAGACTATTTCCACACCTTAAACCCGTGACCTTAAGGTCACACGAGGGCAACTCTACCATTGCGCCAAGACTCCCCTTCCTTTCTTTCATTTTATTGTAGAATAAATTAAGGAAAAGGTGGCTTCTTAAGAAGAAAATGCATCTATATCCTACATTCAAAGCTCGCATTTGTACTTTCACAGGATTCAACACTTTGCTTGCCAAAATAGGCAAAAGGAAGAACACAACCACTTTATATCTTTTTCCCTTTCATGATCTAATCAATCACTGTTAGGAAGTCCTAACTGCCTTTCTACTCTTCTTGGAATCGCCCACCTTATACAGTAATGTACATTGGAACTTGGTCCATGTGTTTTTTAGGATAGTCATATATGCTCTCCTTGCTTTTCGTCTTCAGCCCCTAAGAGCTATAACTCTAGGTGCGTTCATATTTTGGGGTTCTTAATATTGTTCTTGTCTTAGATGTGCCTTGATTTTAAATTCTCATCCAACCAAGATCTTAAAAATATGAACCCACTGGGAGTTATGGCTGTTTGTACCACTTATTGATGGCCGATGAAGAAAAAGGGGCTCATATATCACAATCCATTTTCTAGTTTTTTTTTTTTTCATGATCTTAGTTGGATGATGGAGGATGAGTGGGGTCCATAACCTATCTGCGTAGGACCTACATCCACAATGGTGATCCAATGGGGTTGATGATGTCTACATGTTATCTTGTTATGATTATACGTATAAACTCTGCCCTTCCCGGAGGTGGGACCTCAACTGCTGTTTCACCCCATTCTGGATATCATCCACGCAATAGCTGAAATTGGCAAAACGATGGCCCTTTCAGGAGATTGGCCCATGAAGACCAAGTTCAACTGAACCTCATGTTTTCATTCAATTAATAAGGGCTAATATATATATAGAAAGACTTGGACTTGTTATAATTCAAGTGCCACTTTATTTACCTCTAACTAACCTTTTTTGAAGTTATAAATCGTCCACTATGTCGAGAGTGTCTTAGATGGTTTAAGTACCAAATTTGATGCCTATTGCATAATTTAGCTCATGTTTTTTAAAATTAAAAATTACAATAATAATTTAGCCTATATTTCTTAGGTTAAAAATCACAACAACAAAAGTGAAGGATAAAGTATCTAACGGGCATGAAATTTGGTACGTAGCCCATCTAAGCCATTCTCATATGATGAATGCCATAGATTTGCAAATTATTAATTCAACACATTAGCCTACCTTGGGAACGAAGATTCTATATTGCCTTAGTGCAATTATCGATTTATCATACCATTGCGGCTTCTTATTGAAGTGATGATATATGTGATCTTTTTTTCCTTTCTTTTTTTTTTTTACCATGAACCCCTTACTAAATGGTGAGAATGGCTATAACTTTAAATGAGCCTAGGTTTTTGAAGATGCTGCCATGTACAATGTTGTCCTTGATTTAGGCCATGCTTCATTGTTCTTATCATTGGATGATCTTAGTAACTCTCTTTTAGTTTCAATATGTACATGAAACTTTTTAGTGTCCATTTTACAACTAAAAAAAAAGAAAAAAAAGTAGCTAGGATACCCTATATATGGGAATTTAAGAACATTGCATGTCCATGTTGAGGGCAATATTCTGAATTATTAGGAACTTCATAGATCTAATCCTATATAATTAGAGGGCTTGTCTGTGGAAAAACAAGAGCTAGCATATATCCCTGTGCCATGTAATAGAATAGATTTAATTTTCTCGTCCTTCCCCCACCGCAGCCAGCCTCAATGTCAAGCCTTGAGAGCATCTCCCTTTGCGTGAATCCTTTGCATCCGAAAGCTCCACACTGATCCATTCAGTCCTCCTTTCGCTTTCGCATTTATTGTAACACACAAAGTGCAAAATCCACGTCAATCTCCGGAGGCTTTGGTAGCCAGCCAAAAATGCACAAACATTCACGCACCTCCTGCTGCTGCTTTCTTCTTCTACGACTCCTCGGGATTCGCTAGTAGATGAGGGATGACAAGCAGCGACTTTAATCAAAGTAGTGGCCATTTCTCAACCAACGTTTGAGTCAGACCGGGTGGTAAAGATTTGGTTCTCTTCCCAACCAACACATCGGCCCCATGCATACGCTTCAAACGTAAGCCACCACCACCATTACCTGTTGCAAGCTCTCTTCCTGTAACTGTTCCATTTGCTAATGATGGGGTGCATGGCATCATAGTTTCATTGAATGGGAGTGATGGTGCACTAGATCAGTTGCTTAGATGATTAAATGTCTCATGCAAACGTGTTATAGGAGAAGGATAGCCTTAAGACAACGGTAGAGTTGTCGTCGTTGCCTGACCTCTTGCAAAATACAAGGTAAGGTTGCGTACTATTGATCCTTGTGGTCCACTCTTTCTCTGGCATACATTGGAGCTTCATGCAATGGGACTATCCTTTTTTATGCTTGTATTATAAGAATGAAAGCCTTGAGGCAACGATTGAGTTGTTGCACGGATTCGAGACATAAAAACAACCTCTTACAAAAACAAGGTAAGGTCATCTACCATAGAACATTCATGGTTTGTCCTTTTCTTGGACTCCTCTTACACGGGAGCTTCGTGTACTGGGCTATCCTTTTATGTAAACGTATTATGCATTAGATTAGGTGCATTGAATACCCCATCAATGGCTCTGATGATCATTTGTAATTTAGTCATATATCATATGCCATTTAATCAAAATACTCAAGCATTAGTGTGATCCGTTGTCACAAACTTTTGTTATGTTGAGCAAAAGCCTTCTGGTGTAGTGGTGTAAGAAGGAGCCTAACTCTTGGGTGACTAGAGTTTGAGCCTGTTCATGGGTACTTGTGTTGAACATTAAAAAAAAAGAAGTTTACTAAATATTTTAAAATTGAGGCACTACTAATTATAAGATAGGATCTCAAAAGGTCAAGATTTTGTCATAAAAAGTTTTAATTATTCGGAGAATTTTGTAACTATTACATGATCATCAAAACCTCAAGGTTTTTTTTTCCAATAGGTAACCTAGGTTTTGATAGAATAGTTAATCAAACCATTAATGAAAAGGACATTAACATCTCATGTACTTCATTTTTGTCTAGAGTTGGTTCGCCAGAATGGGTCTTACTAGTTACAACAACCTAGAAAAGGTTGGTTCCTTACCTTACAACATTGCTTTCTCTAACAAGAATGGAATGTAAGTAATTATCTTCTCATTGTGATAGTCAAAATGCTTAAGCACACACACAATCTTAGAGTCAAAGGTTTCTTTCTTAATCAAACTATCAACATTTCTATGATTTTCAAACAAGATATAAAAAAGGGGCAGCCTCGGTGCACGAAGCTCCTGCCTATGCGGGGTCCGGGAAGGGGCAGACCATAAGGGCCTAAAGTACACAGCCTTACCTTGTATGTTGCAAGAGGCTGTTTCCACATCTTGAACCCATGAACTCAAGGTCACACGACGACAACTTTTATCGTTGCGCCAAGGCTCTCCTTCTTTCAAACAAGATATCATAACCTAAAAAATCCTTAAAAAGTTGAATAAGATTAGTGTTTCTAGTGCGTGTATCATTGTTCATTAAGGTGCCCAGGACAAACTCATCACAGAATTCAATTCCGTGGTGATTGATCCAACTGAAATTCCACTGCAGAAAGTAGACAAATAAAAGATTTTGGATTCCACCTTGATTCTAATATTAACATGAATGTGAATTCAAGAGCGCATTTCACTAAAGGATGAAATCTGTGCCATGCAATTCAATTCTATCTCAACCAATGACTCCGAATGGGGAAAAAATATGAAAAAAACCATTTCTCGGCTCATTACTTGCCAATTCCCATCCAAGGAAGTTGTATCAGTTGATAATACGACAAATTGCATGGGTGGGATAACTAAATTGGAAGGGAATACAATTGAAACCTTACGTATGTCTCCTTACCTCCGTAACGCCTACACCTCGTCCAATTTCCCGGGAAAATGCAAGCGTCAAAAACCGATCCGAATACGTAAAAAAACCGACGCAGCAAAGCGTCAATCTCAAGTGGCGTGCACTCAAAGCGTCCTCGTGAATGGATTATCCGTTAGAAACCTTACTCCTCTTGGTCATAGCCTTTCCAAGCAGATTGCCCAATCAGAAACCAACACGTGGCACGGCCACATGTTAAAGGGCGCCGTTTACGGACACGAACTTGGGCGCCTGAGTAGTTGACCTGCTCGAAGCAGTCCCAACTTATCGCGATAACTTACGATATCGTGAAAATATCGTCGCATGAATAACCGGTGTTGGCGGGCTTGTCTTATCTCTCACGTCGTTTTAGTCTTAAACATATGAAATGGCACTAGAAGTGTCATTTTTGGACTGATTGATCTTAGCCCTCCACATGGTGGGACCTTCTCAGATTATTTATGGTCGGTATCGTGTCATTTTGAAGTGCGGAGAATGTGGCCCAACTAAGAATGTTTGGCTACGTTGGTTTGTTGTCTAATCTTCTAATGGAATCATTTGATGAATTGGCAAGGTGGGGCCTACTAGGTAGGTGGTTTGGATCCATTATTGATGATGCCCCGTTGACCCCTGATTGGATTGATCCTGGCGGCTTGCTTGCTTGCTATTATGGAATCTTGAAATAAATGGGGTATAGCACGTTTACAGTGCGATTCTAGGGATCATGGCCATAAGTTGAATGCATAAAGCAGTTATTGCAGCATTCTCTTGGACCATTCATTACTGGGCTGATTGGATGATCCTCTCCAGTCAAGAAGTTTGTCTCTTGAACGGCCAGGATAACGTAATCGTATTACAGTTTTAATGTGGGACTTATTTAAGATTGATGGGAATTATTATTATTATTATTATTATTTTCACTACAAGCAAAGAATTATAGTGCAAATCACTCAAATGCACACACCTAAATCTACCTAAATCTCTGCCAAAGAAGGAAAGCAGTGACTCTAACATTCGATTAAACTTATTCCAGCGAAGAAATATAGAGCAAATCACTCGAATGCCGGATCTCAAGCCGTAAAGATGTGGGGCCTGGCCTGGTATTATTGTTGCAAACTAGCTAATTGAGCCCTAACAATCGTTATCGGACGGTGAAAAATGAACAGTATAAAGTTATTTGAAGAAAAGATAGTAGATCTCAACTAATTGGAGGGTTAAGATCATTTGATACACCCCCATTTTTGGATATCCCTAGGCATGATGTGGCCACAATCTGAACGGAGAACCATATATGTACTTTAAACCTGGCTATTTCCTAGGTCCCTATAGAACAGAGTCCGCAAGCTCCCAAGGGAGTTTTATTCGGCGTTAGGCGGGTAAGCCACTGTACGGATTTGCACACGTATTTGTGTTGAAGAGCACCGTTTGGTGAACCAAACCATTATCTTCTCCACCGCATGGTTGGTAAGCCCTACACTAAAATCCTTCTGCATTGAATTAATCAAAAAGCTAAGAAAAGATAAAAAGATTGCTTGGCATAATACATTAGACATCCATTACGGGTATAGCATATGTTACATAGGATTAGTCTAGCTTGCAATGGCTTGAGTTTGCTTGACTTGGGCCATTTCAGTGTTAGTCTAGCTTGGGATTGTAGCTGAGATAAGAACTGGCTCTGGATTAAGATGTCTTGAGCTGGGTTAAGATGACTAAAATTTAGAATGAAATAAAGTGAGATGATTGGAATTATCACTTATGTTGGGTTGAGGACGATCGTGACTTATTTTATGCATCAGTAACAGTGAGATAAGGAGATATCTTTTCATCTCAACCAGCTCAAAACACCACTAATGGTGACATGACTCATCTCAAGTGAAATTAGCTCACTCTATCCCAAGCACCACTACACCCTGATATTGTCTTCCATCTCATCGTTAGTTAGTTTGCTGCAAAATGAGATGCCTGTGATGCAATCTCAAGGAATCTCAACATTAGTGATGTTTGAGATAGATGACAAATTCAAATATCAAGCAATCTCAATATTAATTGCCTGTGATGCAATCTCAAGGAATCTCACCATTGGTGATGTTTGAGATGGATGACAAATTCAAATATCAAGCAATCTCAACACTAATCATGCCCATTTCAATGATGAGGTTGGTGAGAAGGGGGCAGGTTTGTATTTTGCTTGAGAGGGCCATCTCATCCTCCATTCTCATGCAATATCTAGATCTCCCAAAGGTTGGCTCAAGCATATTGCATCTCAAGGAAACTCAAGCCATCGTATTGACAAAACCCACGTAATGTAAGATATGGCCCGGATGTTTTTTATCATCAGCCATTATCCTACAATCATGATCCATCTGTTGTTAGGCCCCACAGATCCGCAATTTCAACGGTCAAGGTTCGCTCCCCCTGCACGGTCCAGATTGCTCGCGGATGATGCGTTGCAGGTCACCTTCTTTTACCCATAAATACTGCGGAAAACGTCTGACACAAGGAAACAATAAAATGACCAATTGGAGGATCGCATATTGCGATAACCGCTAAACAAGGACATCTCGCCCCTAATATATCATATACCGATATCCCATTCGTCCAATTTCTCGCCCCCTTCTGCTCTCCTGTTCAGTATAAAACTCAGCACAAACACAGGAGAGAGAGGGAGAGGGTGCAGGAAGAAGAACGAAAGAGAGACAAAACGGGAAGCCAAAATCCTTTCATTTTCATGCGAAGAACTCTCTCTCTCTCTTCTTCTTCGTCCGTTTTCTTAGAAGAAACTGTAGAAAGCGATCATTCGGTGTCGGCTAAAGCTCAGAAACCTCATTCTCCAAGAATGTGAAGCTTCTTTTTCTCCTGGTTTTCATCATTTTCGTTTCCATTTTCTCTTTTTTTCTTCTCGCTCGCTTTTGATCGATTGATCCATCATCTGGAGCTGTTTTTTCGTGGTAAGATAGAAGAAATCTGGACAGTAACTAATAGTTTCTCAAGATCGAGCTAAATGAGGTATCAGAGCAGCTGTTTTTGCACTACTGTCGAAGTCTCAGGTTCATAGATCTTTACAACATTAGGAGATAGCGGAAATCTTGAAGGATCGCGGTTGAATGAGTTAGTTGCATTATTTGAGTAGAATTTGATGTTTTCTCTGTTTTTTAGATGGAATGGTTGCAGAAATCAGAAAAGTTGACGGAAATATGAAGAGATATGATTGAGTGAGGTATTTTTGGCTTGTTTGGCTCTAAACATTGCTGTTTATTCGCGGGGAAATGATGTTAAACGAGTAAATAATCGATTCTTTGGTTCGGTATGTGAAGGTTTGGCTTTTTCTGGTTGAATGATCACAGGAAAGTGAAGAAGACGGTCAATGCCGGAAAAAGTTTTACGAGTTTGCTCTCGGTGCCCTAAAATACAGAGCTTTACCTGTTTTCCGCCTTCTGACAACGTTAAGGAGTGGATTCCCCGAAATGTATACAAATTGTAAGAATGCTAGCCTCTGTGCTAGGTCGACAAATGCTTGTAAAAATTTTCCTTCTAAAGCCGTCGTTTTGTGATGAAATTGCAGGAAATTACCCTGACGAAAGGATATCTTTCATCCTGAAGTTGAACGGTAATTTCTTCTGATCCTGTGCTTTCCTATTTTTTCTCCCGTTTATTCTATTATTTGCATATTTAAGCTTCATTTGGTCGATTGCTAAAATCTTGCCTTCCAATATTCTCCTATATAATTAGGATATGTGCTACCTGTTTTCTGCAGATATTGATACAGAACAGTGTAGTTCGAGATGAACAGCAACCGGCAGATGGAGGTTCATTACATCAATACAGGATTTCCTTACACCATTACAGAGAGTTTTATGGATTTGTTTGAAGGTCTTCAATATTCTCAGGCAGACTTTGCTTTCTCTGAAGCTCGGCAAGATCAGGTTACTTTCACTCCGTGACAAGTTTCTTTCTTTTCACAATAATGTAGATTCTTTGCTCTTAATAAATGCTGAAAGCATCACTTGTTCCTAATTAGAGTAAGTGAAATGAAATTGGAGGTTATGTCAATTGAAACTGAGGATTTTGGTCAATGTCATTATGTTTTGATATGTCAATGAAGTGGAAAGTGGAAAATTTTTCTTTGATAGTCTTGGTGCTTGTTCTATTTGGTATTTTAGCAACTTGAAGGATCTAGTCCTGGGAAAGTCCATTGAACTGTTGACCTTTTAGATCAGGACTGTGCCTCTCAAATACCAACAAATTTTATAGATATTGCTGCATCTGATCTGTTAATATGGTGTAAAGTAGAAAGGGAATTCAAAATTTGATAGTCTAGCTTATTTAGCTGGAAGCATCTCATTGTAAAATAGTCTATTAGAGATCAGAACTGCTTACATTTTGGTGGTTCTCTACAATGGCATAGAATCATTATAGATGTGGTAGCATCCGAAGTAGCTTCCCTTTTTTCTTACGAGTTTATGTCAAAGTTCTATTAGATTGGTGATTCTTGAAATTTTGTTTTCTGCATAGGAACTTGGATATTGGTCAACACATGCAAGTTCGTACAAGCATGGGCTATCTGGTTCAGGCAGTACATCGTACTACAGCAATAGCCATGCCTATGAAGCAAGTGACTATGTTTTAAGAATGGATGGAGAAAGTAGGGCTTGGGACAGCCCTCCTATCATCAACAATGAGGCACCAACACCTGTAGTTCTGCATGGAGGCGGATATGCCGAATCAACTACAAATGCTAGCCCTGAGGAGTGTGAGTTCAGACTTACTTTTATTGCTTCTTGAGACTAATATGACTTAGTAATGGTACAGACCTGTATATTTCTGTTGGAAGCTTTTGGTACTTGCTGACTCTTATGATCTGTGCAACCTATTTAATAGCTATCTGAAAACCACAAGTTGCAGTGAAGATGCTATATATATCTTTGTAAATTAAGAAACTAAAACTTAAATAACATCCAATTGGCATAAAATTTTTACTTTAGCATCAATGTACTAGATTAACCAATTGCAACACATTTTCTGTCAATACCATTTATTTTGCAGTAGCATTTCCTTGTGATTGTGACTCATTTGTGTTATAAGATGAGAATTTCTTAAGCATTGTTAAATTGCCTATAACAACCTATGAGTTTTTTGGCAGAATCTTTCTCCTTTAGTAAGTATTAATGTACGTACACACAGTTACACAAAAATAGTGATGGTTTGAAAAATCAAAGTTTGAACGCGCCATAATTGTGAAGGTACTCCATTGATAAATGTTAAAGAGAGAAAAATCTTTAGTAGTACTTGTTAATAATTTAAAAAAGCATGTAGTCATTAGATTGTTTCAGAGTTCATGTTTTCATTAACTTCACCAGATAATTGGGAAAGAACAAGTTAACTAGTCATTAGACGTAAAGTCAGCAACCTACCACTGTAGAAGTTTAATATTACAATATATGCCCTTCTTCAACAGTTATCCTGTGCCTTGATTTTCCTTGTTCTTTTACCAATCACTGTGAGAGAAACTCGTTCATCATGGAGGGATTAGTATGAATTTCGGGATAAGATAACATGTTAGGTTAGCTGGTCCTGATGGATGATCTTAGACAAGGAGGGTGAGGTAATCTTCATGTAAGTTATTGCAACAGAAAATCCTGTTGGGTTGATGTTGAGGCACTGACCTTTGGGAATGGTATCAAACCTCTTTATAGAAGTCCTTATTCTGATAATTTTGGATGAAAGCTATTTGTTTGACACATTCTTTTGATTGCAAAATAGTTCTCTATCTCAACGATGTTATTTGTGTATCACATTAATTGGGAGGAAACTATTTTGGTTAAGAAACTAGCAAGGCGTCAAGTTGTAATTATACTAGCGCTTGAAGGTATCTGTATGAGATTTGTAAATTCTTGCACCTTATTGCATCTCTTTTGGAAAAAAGGAAAAAAATGTTTATTTTGTTGCATAAAAGAAAACCCAACTTCTTTGGGGAGTCCTTTTGATTGCATACATTAACCATTTCATAGTCTGTATGCTTTGGCAAACATTTGTTCTGTGTAAATATGCTACTTCACCCGTATCTTATATTTTTTGCCTAGAGCTTGAACGTTATCATTTGTCATGATTTTTGCAGGCATTAGAAATCACCAGAGCACGAGTAGTTCTCAGGTGAGAAGCTTGCTTATGTGCCTTTGTGGAAAATGGAATGTAGAGGGCCTGAAGTGTATGCTAGTAAACTTAATGGTTGTGATTTTTTTGCATTTATATGAGGCACATAAGTTGAGTTTTTCTAATGCTTATGTATTTCAAGCATGCATTACCTCGTAGCCTTGGAATGGATAAGAGATTCAAATTTTAGCATTTTGAATGATTGAACAAGTGATGCGACTTTGTGACTGCCCAGGAGTTCACCCATCATGGTGCTACTCTCAAAAGTTGAGTTTTATTGAAACACAACTTTAAATGTTGATTAGTAACAAAAGCTGTTATCACATTTTACAGGTTTTTCTCATTTTAACATTTTTTTTGTCAACAGAGCAATTCTTCTTGATTATGTCATGAACGTGCCTCCAATTGCTCAGTCATACTGATAGTGTAGGAAATCAATAAATTATTCCTGTCATACTTATTCTTGTACAACGTCTCCATGTATGAAGTGATTATATTATGTATCTTTCTTACATAGTAACAAATGCTTTGATCCTTCAACTTGTGCATATGTCAATCAAGTAAAAGTGCTAATAGTTTGGTTTAAAGAAGAATAAAAGATCTATGCAAAGAATTTTGCATCTTCAGCATCCATACCTCTCTGTCACCAATGAAACCAATTTTATATGGATGTAGCTTCTTCTACATTGTGTTCCTGTTATCGGTAGTAGGAGCCTTTTTTACGCATCATCAACTAGTCCAAAAATATACTTTGCTAATGCTGGACTTAGAACTAGTATACTGGCTGGACCTCTTAGGACCAAACTGTACTAATCCGGCGGGATATCCACCTTAACACTGCACCCTTTGCTAGGATCTTCTCTATTTCAGCTTGTTTAGCTCTGTAGTTGGGCTTTCTACATGAGAATGCTTTTGCAGAAAGACTCTTGAGCATATTCATGCTGCTACATGTTCAGTTCTAGGAACTGTTTCTTTAGCGATAGATGCTCCTAAATATGCCACTGCATCTAATGGATCTCCTGTTTTAATCCATAATTAATTGAAAGTTGGTCTTTTAGATGTCATCCTTTTCATAAGATTGCCTACAAGTTTTGTATGGGTAAGCTTATTCAATATGTCCCTTTTGGTTGCAGCAATATGATTCCTTCACATCATTGGTATATGGATGTCATCAGTGTGACTTCCATATTCTTTTGATTAAGTGGCTGTTGCCTAAGCATTCAATCTTAATATTTTCTAACAGAGTCCGCAGTTGGACATTCTGTCCTCGTAAACTTCCTGATGCATCATTGTCTTGCTAATCTGCACATTAACTGCTTTCATTGGTGAATGAAGCCTAATAATCATCTTGCTAATCTGCACTATTGTTGTCTATTGCTGCCTAATCATAGTTTCTAATCATAGTTCCTGGGTTTGGAATTGAGGGATACTCATTTTTAACAATTAACCACACCCACATGCTAGCATGAAGAAAGGATGCAACATGTGGGATTTGATTTTTCATATTCTTGTGTGGTAGTCTTTTTAACCTCATGATTCTACTCCATGATTGCTGGCCCAGAATATTTCCAGATACTCATCTGCTATTGCTTGAATGTTTTAATTAGGTTAAGTGGCACTTTCTATAGTTTTGCTTGTAGGCTTTTCCTTCTACCCATTAGTTGTCTCATTTTATTTCCGCCAGAGACTCTGGTTTATTCCTCTTTCCAGATCTTTATCTAGACAACTGATTTTGAAGGGATTTGCATTTCATATTCTTTATTTTTTGTTCTGAAAGTGATGTACTATTGTTTTAATGGGATTGTTGTACAGCATTGCTAAGCAGCATGATAAATAGGTACATAAATAGACTACAAGAGACCAAGATTGACAGCATACAGATGGTGCCAAGAGTATAGACTCACATGGTAAGGAATCTATATGGATCCACTCTATAGCCACCTTATTAGCCAAATGACCCAACATGCTGGCACAAGACGTTCCTGAAGTCAACCACCTGATCTAATGCAATCTGCATTTCAAAACCTCTATGGAAAGGGCACTTTATCATGCAACCAGGAGTCATGTCCTAGAATCATTGTTCACAGTTGACATCTTAATCTACAAGGACTCCCACAATTTCACTGCTCTTCAAAGCAACCTCCTTCAAACTAGAATCCTTGAAACCTGCTAGACCAGAGAGAGAGATAACTTAACCATGTCTTCCTGACCTCTAGTAACACTACTATACTTGCTTGCAGTAATTGCCAAGACTAGGATTGTTAAAAAATTTCATGAAACCGCAGGAAGAAACCAGTTAGGCAATGGAACATCCTCGGCTATGATACTGTGGAAATACATTTGAGCTCTACCTCATATCTGAGGCTGAGATTGAAAAGAGCTTGGACTTGATTGCTTACTGGAGAACATAACTCATCTATTTTCTCAACAAAACCATTCCATTCTGCTCCTCCCAGAGCATTCATAATGTGGTTGGGAGGCATTGCCTCAACAACAACTTTCCCTAGCGGGCCAAGGACCATAGACGAAAGAGCAGTGGACCTCATTGAAAGATCTTGGAATTGACCAAGAGAATCCCAATAGGGACAAGATGAAATTCCAAAATGCAATGACATCTCATACTGTATGAGGAGGTGATCCACTGTCTCTGCATCTGGGCAATGCACCCACATTTGTTACCACTGGTTCTGCTACTGTTGCATCAGGTATTCAGTCATCAAAATCATGTTCTACTAAGACTTCCAAGAGAAAGCTCAAATAGGGAATGATGCATAGGCTTAAGGAAGGTGTATTTGGAGGACCACTCTGCTTAAGATGCCAAGAGAATGATTTCAGAAAACTGATAAAGAACATCAAACTTGCTTGTCCTTAAACATTCTCCCAGGTATTATAAATTGATACAAAATATGAAATCAGCTACTACCAGTCTCCTTCATGGAGAAAGCTAGCATAGATTAGGTACAGGACAAATTTACCACAACGAAACCAAAGTAGAAAGCATTGCTGGCCAAAACCTTGTAGATGCAAAGTAAACTACTCTAAGATACATTTATTTTACCTAGTATACTAGCAATTTATTGAAGGGGAGCCTTGGCACAACGGTAAAAGTTGTCGTCGTGTGACCTTGAGGTCATGTGTTCAAGGCGTGGAAAAAGCCTCTTGCAAAATGCAAGGTAAGGCTGTGTACTTTAGGCCCTTGTGGTCTGCCCCTTCCCCGGACCCCGCATAGGTGGGAGCTTTGTGCATTGGGGCTGCCCTTTTTATACTTGCAATTTATTCTATTGGTACTGGTCAAAACAGAACGTACTTCTTCATTATCAGAATTCCACAGAGATGGGTCCATTTTATCATGAAAGCTCCAGAGCCATTTCTCCACAAATGCCATTTTTGTCTTTCTAGTCCTTTAAAGACAAGGTGACCCTTCTCCTTTTTCCTTTTTGAATAGTAATGTCTCTTGTCATAATGACTTCACTAAATGCCTGAGGTGTTGTCAGCATAAATACAGTCCTACCATTACTTATATAGCTCTTAGGGGATTCAATCATTTGGATAACTTCATATATTATGTTCAGATTTTGAGAACTATTGCAAGACCCTCCACATACTTTCTACTAATTATAAATTTCAATGCATATGGCTCATGTGGAAAAGATGGCTTCTGTGTAATTTTTATACGTTCATTCAATTCTGCTTTGTTCTCTTTCTTCGTAAGGTCTGTAGAACCATCTGCCAAACAATATCTATGTGTTTGTTGTTGTTTGAAAACTCAATGCTTGTGACATATTTTTTTTATCATCAGAGACAGACATCTAAATGAGTCTTTCTACTTTTGGCGTATTGATGCAGGTCATTTGGCAAGATAATATTGACCCCGATAATATGACCTATGAGGTTTGTTGCTATACTTTATCATGGTTTTCCTTAGTGCCGCAAATATGCATTCCGTCAAGGCAAATGGTATCAAGGCAAATGGTATCATATTGCATGCTAAATTTCTAAGAATGCTGGTGGTGGTGTAACTTTGTGCTGCTAGCTATTCAGACTGAGCTTTATATGGTGTTTGACCACTTCTTGTGATGTGGACCTGCTTTAGATTCATATATCTTGGGGCTATTTGCTATGAGAATAAAAATCATGGAAGTGTAAAACTTGCTTAGATCTATATTTAGTGGAGCTCCAGTTAAAACTTGTTCCTAATCACTATGTAGCTGAGACCAGAAAATATCTATCATCCAATTGATGTGTATCAAGACGTTAAACATGCATAGTTTGATCTCCTAGCCATATTGCATCAACAGTGGTACTTTGATCTTGTTAGGACATGGCATGAGACTAAGACACAACAACCTTGTCAAACCTACATGTCAATATGTCTAGGTTATTTGTTAATATATTACTAAAAAATGAATATAGAATTAGAAATAAAAACTTTAGAGGAAACTTAGGAGTAGCACATGTAGGTAACAAGATGGGAGAGGGTAGATTTAAATGGTTAGAACATGTCCAATAGAGACTGAAAACGGCACTAGTTAGGAGTGAGTTGATCCAAGTCAAAGGATCTAAAAGGGCAAGGGGAGGCCCAAAAGGACTTGCTTAGAAGTGTTGAGAAAAGATTTAAAAACTCTTGGACTTAATGAAACAATGACACTCTTGATAGATCTAAAAGGGCAAGGGGAAGGCCCAAAAGGACTTGGTTAGAAGTGTTGAGAAAAGATTTAAAAACTCTTGGACTTAATGAAACAATGACGATCTTGATAGAGGTGAATGAAGGAACAAGATTCGTGTAGTTGACCCCTAATTGGGATAAGGCTTTGATGTTGCTGATGATGATTACTAAAAGAATGAATCAATATCAATCTACTCCTGAAATGTGATTGTGGACTTCACCCAGCTGATGAATGTCATTTTCTAGTTCCTCCATGTCCTGCCCATTCAATGATCTGGACCAAAAGATATCTATTTTTGGTGGTTGGCTGCAATCATTAGTTTCTTCTCAATGCTCATAGTAAACCATTCCCATCGATGAAGATGGAAATGCATTTGAATGGTCATAGGGGGTGTAGCTGACAATTTTTCAGGGAAAACAATTTTTTCTGAGTAGTAAAAGGTTTCGTTGAAGGAGGTATGATTGAGGAGCTTGTTGCTTCAGAAGAACGACAATAGAAACAGTTAAACTGATACTTTCATCCATCATTAACTCTTTCATTTCTTATTTGGTTAAGCCCCTACCATCTTCTCCTTTTGACATTCTGATCAGATATCTATATCCACATAATTGTGTTGTAAGGTCATAAATAGTAACAGCAGTACTGAGAAAGATTAGATATTTGTCCTACTTGTTATGTCAGATTTTGTCCAATCTCTGGAGTGGGTCATTATATAGAACAAATTCTCTTAGCCATTCATCTCAAAGATGATTACATGGAAATTGTTTTCATTTTAGGAGCTTTGGTGATGTCAATACCAGTCAAGTGACCAGGAAATTTTGATGGACTTTGTTGATATTTTGTCTCGTGCATCGTCATAATAAGTTTCTTCTGTAGAGATGCATGCTCATTGTTTTGATGTTGATACTCCTCTGTTTTAACTTGTATAAGGGACTTAGGAATTGTGCAGCTAAGTGGAGAAGAAATCATACCGGTGTCATGAGTCTTATCTCAGACATGTTACTGCTTGTTATTTGCCAAGTTGTTGTCATCAGTACCTTGTTGTAGTTAAGTTTTGCATATAAATTAAATAGGCTTTGGGTTTTCTTAGCTTGACTGTCGACACTGAATGACGATCAGTGATTAGCTGTCATTCTGAATTCTTTAATGATATGCTTTCTCAGTGATGTTGATTCTTCTCTCCAAGTTCTTTTACATGTTTTTGGTTTACTGAAACTACTTTTGATCTTCAGGAATTACTGGATCTAGGTGAAACAGTTGGAACACACAGCCGAGGTCTTTCCCAAGAATGCATATCTTCACTTCCAATCTCGAAGTACAAATGTGGCTTCTTTTCAAGGAAAAAGAATAGATGCGAACGGTAAGTTCTGGGCTTTATGTGTTGCCTTTCATTTCAATTGGTCTAGTATAAACCTCCAAAGACATTTTCACCATTCTCAGATGTCTAGCGCAGATTTCAATTCATGAAAAATATTCGGGTCTGCTGAATTTTTTCTCCATTTCATATACAGTTTAATAAACTATCGAGCTCATTTCCAATTTCAAATAGGCCTCTTTAGAATTCTTTCTCCATATTGTATGTTAGAGCAAAAGGAAGATCAGGGGGGAAACCATGAAGGAGGGATGAATCTCTTTAGAATGCAATTTTTTATGCATAATTAGGAGCAGTTCTTGCCCCAGATTCAAGTTTTGTGGTTATGAAACCGACAAGTTAACTGCCTTCACCTGAGTTTTCAGTCCAGTTCTTGCTGATAGTGAAGGGAACCCTTCTGATTAGTTTGAAACTATTTAGAAATACAATGGGATACCCGATCCAGTTGATGAAAATAGTATAATATAAATCTTGAAAACATAATAACCAGGAGCCAAGTACTGTTGAACACAATTGACATAATTGGATTATCAGGAGCCAAGTACTGTTGAACTTTGTCAATCTTCTGAAGTATTTGCATGTTTGTTACATTGTATATGTGAACCTATTCTCCATTTTGTTTTCTTTTGTTACAATCTTTTCATTGAATTATCAGTAAACTCAGCAGTCTTCTGCACTGGAGTTCTTTGGTTTGAAAATTGACATGTTCGATATACATAATTCGACTTATGGTCTTGTAGAATATCTATACTTCTTATTTATTTTTTATTTTCTGGGACAATCATGTTTAAGGCTAGCCAATCCCTAATTGGGATAAGGCTTTGATGACGATGAATAATCATGTTTAAGGCTGTGTTCCTTGGAACAGGTGTGTGGTTTGCCAGATGGAGTATAAAAGAGGAGAACGACAAATGACTCTCCCGTGTAAGCACATCTACCATGTTGGCTGCATCAGCAGATGGCTTAGCATCAACAAGGTCAGCTTTCCAATATAGAAGGACCTGTGCCTACCCTCTTTAATCTTCTGCATTGGCTTATGTTATACCCTTTCTGTTTGCTCTTGCAGGCATGCCCAGTTTGCTACGTTGAGGTTAAGTGATAAACTCTGGTGTTAACAGATTCATGAGCAGAACTTATCATCTAATCCGTTTCTGGGACTCCAAAACTGGCGCCTTTTTTCATGAGCAGCTTCGCCAAGGCCGTGAATCATTTTTTCTTTCTTCTCACACGTTTCCTTCAGCAGAGGATCCTTCTTACATAGGTTTAATAAGGCAATGTAGTGAACAGAGTGAAAAGGATTTTACACCAGTTATCTTGTTGTCTAGAAGCTGGGTTTGCGTAAGGAGTGCCAGTGATCTTCCTGCAGTAAAAAGTTTTTGCAGTTTGTGTGACCTGTGCTGGTGTGTACTCCGCATACTTCTTTCTTGTACTTGCGTCCTAAAATTACAAGTATATCATGTTGCATCACTATGATGTGCGATATGGTACGTAGTGCTGCAGTGTTCGAGACACATTCATGAGGTAGTATTTACGCTTCAAACCATCCAGATACGTGTACAGTCCACTCTACCTCACCATTAGACTTCTGAGTTACTCCCCATATTTTCTCTTTGTTTATCACCTTTTCTACCCTGGAGTCTCTCTCTCTCTCTGTCTCTCGTGGAAAGCTTTCCATGTCGAGTCGTTGAAAAACTGCTTGTTGACCCAACCACTTATATTTTGGAATGACCTAAACGTAAAGCCAAACCTCTAGCGAACAGCTTATCATATCAGGTTGATGTATGGGGCCCATGATTGAGAGTCAGGACCATAAATACAAGCTGTTGTGGCAGCTTGACATTGGCAGTACCTGGAAATGTTCGAAGCTAGAGGCTGGCTTTACATGGGGAGTCAAATGAACTGTTTAGGTCATTACATGGACGGTCGTTTAATGACCCTCTAAAAATAGTCGTTTAAAACTTAGTCAATAAGTTTTGACAGGTATGCAAAGTTTTTCTAAAGGATTCCAGGTGAAAGAAGAAGTCAAGTAATTTGAAGTGCTGGAAAAAATAATCAACTGTTTTTGGAGGAAAAGCACAGCTTTGCATATATATTACAGGTAGCAGAGTTAAAGATTCGAGTAATCTACTTTTGTATCAGGAAGCTATTTTTATAGCTTGAGAAAATACGGTTAACTCTTTCTAAAACAACAATCAAATGACTATCAAACGGCAGGTTTATTTATGGGTTTAGAAATAGCTAAAATGGAAAGTGGAAGACATGAAGAACTACCCAACTATCAAAGAGGACACGTCAGGAATATTTTGCTGTTCTAAAAATTGGATAACTGCCTGAAGAAAAACTGTCACCTATTTTACCCATGGTGTTTACTTCCTGCTGCTAGATTATTATCTTCAATATGTCAATTGGATGTAGCACTATAAATTGAAGACATTGGACGACCTGACTAGCTTTTACAAGACTATTCGCAAGAAATTGAAGAGCAAGCTCCCAAGATCAAACATTTAGTTCCAA
The DNA here is from genome assembly GCA_035236585.1 of Warburgia ugandensis. NCBI lineage: Eukaryota > Viridiplantae > Streptophyta > Magnoliopsida > Canellales > Canellaceae > Warburgia > Warburgia ugandensis. The sequence continues at coordinate 6,813,390 of CP141133.1, forward strand.
GCTCTCACTAGGTTAATTCTTTCCATTTGTAATATCCTCTGTGTGCATGCTCTTTCTTCTTCTTCTTTTTTTTACTGTAATGTGACTTTCAAAGATTGAACTTCCCCCCCCGCCTTCTTTATATCTTTATGTATTTAAAAGAGTGATATAACTCTTTTGTTCTTGGAAAGTTTTTGAAATGTTTGTAAGAAGGCATAATCGTTCCAAGTACTCGAGTCTTTGTTTGTGTGCTAATAAAGTGTAAACTAGTGTGTAAAATCTTGCACAAAGTTAGTGGAACTCACTGTGTCTAGTTCTTATATTCCTCTAAGTTGTTTTTCTAAATTTTCTAATTATTTGAGCATCTTTCCTAATTTGTTAAAATTTATTGTTGGGCCCAATTCACCCCTTCTTGGCCTTATAAATTTAATGGCTAGGGTATGAGATATAGTCAATAAATGTGTCATGTGCTACTCAAACTTGGAAGTCATACACCATCTTCTCATCTATTATAACAAGGAATAGATTTGGTGCTTGATTCTTGGTTGATTTGGCATGGAGTAGTCATGCTTGGTAGAGTTAGTTATCTCATTTTTATAACAAATCAAGCTCATATAGAGAAGGAAGTATGGAATTTGTATTTATTGGCAACTTTTTGTACTCTTTTGTTGGAAGAGAATGGTATTTTACAAAGATACGAGGAAGGCTTTAAATGCTAGAAAAGGATTTACAAATGAAGAAGGGACTTGAAGGCTTGAGAAGAGAGAGAGATTTATTATCTGGATGACTCTTCAAAAAATATCTAGTTCTATTTTCAAAGTATGTAGATATTTCTAATTGACTTTTCTAGCAGGGCCTTTTAGAATATGGGCTTTTATCTATTCAACATGAGCCTTCTAAAATATGGGCTTTTATTTATTCAACATGAGCCTTCTAAAATATGGGCTACCCAGTTTGTATTTCCAACACCCTCCCTTAAACTTGAGTTGTTATCCCTTGTTTTTGAGTTGCCTCTTCCATGACCTCTTCTTGAGCTTTATCTTCTCTTTTCATTACTATTGTTGTTGCTGAAGTGTCATCTTCCATGTGTATGGCTTTGTCCTTGGCCACGACCTCTTCCTTGTTAGCCTCTTCTATTTTTAAAACTCTTTTGCTTTGAGTTGAGTTGTATCTTGAGAAGTTGTGCTCAATTTCTTCTTGCCTTTTATGTTTTTTTTATTATAATAAGCTTGTAATAAACCTATGAGTTGCTCTATAGTTATTTCTTCTAGATTCTTTATTTCTTCATATCTTACAACAATATGGATAAACTTTGAATCTAAGGAGTGTAATATCTTCTCTGTTATCCTTACATCATCTAACTTCTCACCATTTCTTTTTAATTGATTAAAAATGGCCAAAACTCTAGAAAAGTAATTGAAAATAGTCTTAGCTTTCTTTATTTGCAAAGATTCAAATTCTCGTCTTAATGTTTGAAGACGTACCTTTTTTAATTGCTTGACTCCCCTATAAGATATCTCAAGTTTCTCCCTTGCTTTCTTGGTCGATGTTGCACTTGAAATCTTTCCGAAGCCATCTTCATCAAGAGCTTGATAGATGAGGTAGAGAGCCTTCTTGTCTCTCTTTCTTAAATCCTTCAAACTATCCCTTTGGGTTTGAGATAGAGTAGTACCATCTTCGGGTTCATTGTAGCCTTTTACTATAATGTCCCACACATCTTGTGCTCTCAGAAGAGCCTTCATCTTGATTCTCCAATTGTAATATTTGTTCTTGTTCATCATAGGAACTTGGAAGGAAACCATGCCACCACAAGCTATAACTCTTGAAAGATCTTGTAGCTCTGATACCACTTTGTTGGAAGATGATGGTATTTAACAAAGATATGAGGAAGGCTTTAGAGGTTAGAAAAAAATTTACAAATGAAGAAGGTACTTGAGGGCTTGAGAAGAGAAAAAGAGCTTGTATTGATTTTCAAACTTAGCTTGATACAACTTGTGACTAATCACCCCGATTTATACTAGTAGCAAGTCCTTAAACAATGGTTAGAATTGTACTAACACACCTTTTAATCTTGTAGTTACAATTTATTATCTAGATGACTCTTCCAAAGTATCTAATTCTATTTTCAAAGCATATAGATATTTCTAATTGACTTTTGTAGCAATACTTTCTAGAAAGTGGGCTTTCTAGAATATGGGTTAGAAGATGGGATTTTATCTATTCAACATGATCCTTTTAGAAATGAGCCATTTTTCAACTAACTTTGGCCCAAATCAAGTTTACATTTCCAACAACTTCATGGGCAGTACTAAATAAAATTTTCAAGCATATTGATTCAAGATGCAAAAAGAATGTGGATCTTATCATAAGCCAAGATAGACCAGCAGCAAAATGGAATATAGAGTGGAAAATGCCTAACAAATGGTGGATTAAGCTTAATTTTGATGGGTCTAGTCTTCAAAGTGAAGGGCGTGCAGGTATTAAAGGCATCATTTGCAATTGTTAAGGTGCCATTTTTTATACAATTTTCAAGTCCGATAGGTAGGAGGGAAGCTATTGAAGCACAAATCATGGCAGCAAAGACCAGAATTCTTTTAGCCGAAAAATTCCCATCCATGCCTCTCATTGTTGAAGCCGATTCAAAGTTAGTTATACGGTGGCTCGAGAAACCTTCTTCGGTTGTTTGGATTTGCCCAACTCATGGATGAAATCAAAGAATCGTTATAACCAAGAACATTATCTACTAACAAGATCCCCAGATCAGCTAATATACTGAAGTGGAAGAATTAACGAAAGGAAAGACGCTAGATCAAGGTTTAGTTATTGAAATGTCGGACCCAAGAGCGCATTCTCAGCGAAGCATTGGCCTAATCACTTCTCCCTTTAGGCTCCTTACACAGGTTTTGCGGATGTCTTTTATGTAATACTTTATTCTTGTGATTTCTACCGGTTTGATCAGTGTTTCTCTTGGCTTTTACTTATCTAGCGACTGACCTAATCCCACGGACATCTTGCTGCTGCTGGTTCTGGTAGGTATCGTCTTGAGTTGTTTCTGATCACATAGGTCCCGCTCGATGTACACAAGGCAATCTACTCGTCTAAAAAGGGGCAGCTCAGGTGCACAAAGTTCTTATGTATGTGAGGTCCGGGGAAGGGGGGGACTACAAGGGTCAACAGTAAGAAGCCTTACCTTGCATTTTGCAAGAGGCTGTTTCCATGCCTTGAATTCTGTGACCTCAAGGTCACACATGACAACTCTACCATTGCTTCAAGACTCCCTTCTACTTGTTGCTCTGTTACTTAATAAAACTTCACTTCTCCTAGAAAGAAGGTAATAGAGGAGATGTTATGGGTATTTTCCATCTGGAATGTGGCGCACAAGATGAAAGGTCTGGATCACCAATTCCTGGGACTAGATATATGTTTAGCTATGTGTGCTATGCACGCAGGAACATGTAATTTCTCTTGGTGTCTCTACCTATCCAATAAAAACAATGTCCACATAAATTTTCGTAGGTACAATGTAAAGCTGAGAGGCCTCTTTCACTTTATGGGTTTTCCAAAAGGTGAAATCTACCAGACATATGTTGGAAGTTGCCTCATTGTACTACAATAAAGAAAGTGTCTTCCAGGTGCATTCTTCTATAATAGTGAGTGCCTTCATTTATGGTTCAAGAAGGTTGGATCTACCGTTAATAGCGCGCTTTGCCTCTTTGTATTGCATTAAGTTCATGCCAACTGATGCATTCCTTTTTTCCACTTAGTATTTTTGCTTCCAATAATGTAGCATATCCACTCCATAAAAAACGAAAATGTGAATCAACAATCTAATTAGTTAATAAGTGAAAGTGGAGCTGCCATTTTATATTTATTTATTTATTTGGTAGGCAATTTAGCTGGGTTTATATGGATAACCCATATTTCACGAGCTAGCATCTCGAACCTGTGACCTTAATTAGCAATAAAGATTGGCTTACGTTTCAAATTTGTTACATGGTTAGTGGTGCTTTTTGTGTATTTTAGATGGTTCTTTGGTCAAACACAGGACTGGACCAATTTCAAACTAACCGAAATGGGTAAGAGTTCGGTCATATACACACATAAGGTTTTAACAAAAGATTTTTCGCCAATTGGCACCTTATGCAATCCTCCTCGATATCCTGGCTGCTTAAAATCAGCAGTGAGATCATAAAATTATACACACACATATTGTTATAAGATAAGATTTATTAGAGAAATTATTGGCTAAATATATCCACATTATAATTAAGGGATTATATAGAATATTTCCTGCCAATATATTCTGCTATAATCACGGTCCATATCTTTGGTGTTTATATATAATACATATTTATATCTCTTTTCAAATTCAATCAATTCAAAAGCAATGTAGATTTTAACATATATATATATATATATATCCATTAATAAGATAAAACTATGAAATTGATGATCGTTATTAGAGAGCTAGTGATTGCTTTTGCTGAAAAACTTGTTACAAGCATATTAATGCTAGGGAAATTATCTTTTGATACATAAGCAAGAAAGGGCAGCCCCAGTTCACAAAGCTCCACCCTATGTAAGGTCCGGGGAAGGGGCAGACCACATGGGCCTAAAGTACACAGCTTTACCTTGCATATTGCAAGAGGCTGTTTCCATGCCTTGAACTTGTGACCTCAAGATCACATGATGACAACTTTTACCGTTATGCCAAGGCTCCCCTTCCTACATAAGCAAGAGATTCATTTATATATTATTTTCAAATCAGATGCTCTTATCTCACAGAAGTTCAGGTAGGGCACATTTTATGTGAAGGGGAACTACAACATGAACATGTTACGTAAATAATCATCTCTAGTTAACCTCCTCCATCGTTTACAGTGCGATTGAATCGGCTAGGTAGAAATCCTTGGGAAATAAAATAGTGTGCAGTACTTCTCTACGCCATGCAAGACAAAGGAAAAAATGGAAAAAGGTGAGCGGAAAACTCTACAATAAAGATTGGCTTACGTTTCATGAAGCAATTGGAATAGAAGGTCTACACGTTCCGTACGCAGATGAAATTAATAATTATAGCTATTGATACAGCTAGTACCCTTTGGGAGTTGGAGGAGACTTGTAGTAGTAGGGAGGCGGAGACTGTAATGTTGCAGGTGGTGATTTGTAGATGTATGGAGGAGGTGTAGATGGTGTTGGTTGAGGTGGTGACTTATAAACATATGGAGGAGGTGGTGACGGGGATGGCGGTGGCGATGGTGGGGGTGGGGGTGGTGACTTGTAAATGTATGGAGGCGGTGATGGTGATGGTAGAGGTGGTGATTTGTACATGTATGGAGGAGGAGGGGATGGTGATGGTGGAGGTGGAGGTGGAGGTGGTGACTTGTAAATGTATGGAGGAGGAGGGGATGTTGATGGTGGGCGTGGTGACTTGTAAACATAAGGAGGTGGCAGTGATGGGGATGGGGGAGGTGGTGACTTATAGATGTAAGAAGGAGGTGGAGACTTATAGTAGTATTTTGGGGGTGGTGGAGAAGACGGTGGGGGTGGCGACTTATAGTGGTGTTTAGGTGGGGGTGGTGACTTATAGTACTACTTAGGTGGCGGTGGAGATGGGGAAGGTGGACGTGGTGACTTATAGTAGTACTTAGGTGGTGGTGGTGATTTGTAGGAATAAGGTGGAGGAGAAGAGTAATTATAGGGCTTGGCTTCTACAGCATTGGTGGCTAGGAAGCACAATGCTAATGCCAAAATGAGGCTTGGCCACGCCCACGCTAGATTCCCCATCTGGCTAGGCCAATCACCCAAATTCTAATGCCTGAGCATTGTGTACGTTTATAGTTGCACTTTATATGTAAATTTGATCATCTCAACCATTCATCTCCATAGCAGTGTCTTACATAGCCTTTGCCACATGATTCTCTTGCCCTTGATAATCCTAAGACACAGATCGCTCACGATTTTCGTACTTTTTTTTTTGAGCCCTTGGTTTTACAATGCAGAATAAGGAAGGCTGGTATCATCCACTGGGGACAATTTTTAATGCGTGGCCTGACTTGGATCACCAAAATCTGGGCCTATTTTAAACCCCAGCCAACAGACTAGAGTAAGACTAGTGCTCGGGCTACCATCAGGCAAAAACTCTCCTTCCAATGATCATCAGGCGGGGTCGGGGAGTAGGTATCGTGACTTTGTGAGTGCCTGCTGGCTGAGCTTTCGGTCCACTGTAACCGCGTTTTACGACCAATTCCCATCTTCATGTTGGTATTGGCCGGCATCTAAGTTTGTTTTGCCATTTGAAAATTAGCTGATCACCAAGCCAGGTAGTTTCTCCTCGGACTTCTAATTGGACTCCAAATAGCTATGTTTGTCTTTCTCGTCGACCCCTTCTCATTAATGTTAGTGGAAGTCAAGAACAAAGACTTGGATTCTGCTTACTTCTCCCCGTTCTAGATTGCAGTTCATTGACAAGTTCACTGCTGTTTATCTAGGGGCCACTAAGGGATTGGCAATTCTAATATGAAGAAAAGACCATATCAAACCCTTGAAGAATCTCGTTAGTTGGATCCCTTTTCAGTTGTGGAACAAGATGATCAAATGTGCTTGCAGCTGGTCTAAGATGGTTTAGAATTATATGATGCAAAACCACTATGTTTCTGATATAATATACTTTCGATAAAACACTTGTAAGCCCCAAATTTAACTGCTCTGATCCGTTCATTTACTTTGCACTACGTCAGATGCTTAAGTCCAAAGATCTCATCCACTGGGTGATCCTAAACCATTACCGGCTAGGATCACTACAATATGCTGTCTGGCCATGTGTGCTTATATCGAAATTATACGACACAAGAACCATTCACGGTCTTGCATCACACACACTCACTCTCATTTTTGCATGTACATATGAGGATTATTATTATTTTGCAAGTGAAGAATTATAAAGCAAATTGTTTAGACACTCTCACTCACACACACTACTAAATCTAAAATGGCGAAAGGAGGAAGTATAATATTTCAAAGAATGTTTTGGTGATAGATAAGAATTGTATTTGTAGGAAAAACAAAGTTGCAGTAAAATGTGATTGAATGGAGCTACTTAATGTACTGATGTTATAATCGTGATCATTAGAGGAAGAGATTTTTGTGACGGAGACTAATGATTATATTTTGAAAAATAAATATCAATATAAGGGTGCTTTTATTATTTAATGGCTCCCACTTGGGACTCATATCATTTTGGTCATCACGTTTGACAAATAATGAGACAAAGGGACCAGATTGAACCCCCTATGCTAGTTGGGGCCCATAAATTTGGCCCATTTTTTATTAGGGACTCTAGCTCATCATGGGTGATAATTGGAGGGTCCAATCATACTTTTTCCAAAATATTCTCAGTAGAAATTGCAAGCAAAACCTATACTTTCCATTACCCAAACCATTCATCATGGGGAGCATAGTATAGATGAGTCAAAGATTAAAATTTGCAGAGGTTTGTTGTTGATTCTTTTGAAAGGCATAACCTAAGAGCCAAAAATGCAGATAGGTCTAAACTTTTTTCTATATCATCCATAGAATAATCTATGAGATAGATGGTTTGCATAATTGAAAAGAGGTTGTGTATATTTCAAATAGCATAGTTTAAAAATTCGAAAACTCTTTATGTGAAATCGAGTTAACTCAAAGAAACTAGTCAGTGACCGAGGTGACTCAATTGGAACTTCTTACAATCATAAATTTGAATTCTGCAAATATTTTAAAATTTTAATTCTATGGAATAATAGTTGCAGCTAGAATTGACTGGAAAGTGTTCCTATGGTCTGGGCGGTCTTCTACAAATCCCAGCCCAACTTAAATATTTTTTTTATGCAGTGCTAATGACTCAATTAGCTACCGGAGTAACTCGGATAAGTTTTTCACTCACAAATTTTAGAACTGTGTCAAATACTTAGTTCTGAGTCAACTAATGAGTTCTATAACTATGTCAAATACTTAGCACCAAGCCTTCTAGACTAAATAGGAACTTTTAAAATAAAAAAATTGAACTTTGCAAATATTCTAAAATTTTACTTCTATGGAATAATAGTTGGACCTAGAATTGGCTAGAAAGTGTTCCTATGGTCTGGGCTGTGTTCTACAAATCCTAGCCCAACTTAAATATTTTTGTTATGTAGTGCTAATGACTCAATTAGCTACTAGAGTAACTCAGATAAGTTTTCCACTCACAAATTTTAGAATTGTGTCAAATACTTAGTTTTGAGTCAACTAACGAGTTCTAGAACTATGTCAAATACTTAGCACCAAGCTTCCTAGATTAAATAGGAACTTTTAAAATAATAAATTTACACGCAAACACGGTGCACAAAGCTCCCGCCAATACGAGGTCGACCCCATGAATCTTATTCCTCCATTCCTCTCTATTAAGTACCATGGCTTTAATTAGTCCCAAAGTTTTTAAATATTTCTTCACCACTTCTATCCACGTTCTTTTGGGCCTTCTCCTTACCCTTTTAGAACCTTCTACTTGTATTGCCTCACTCCTTCTAACTAGTGCTGTAGTTGGTCTTCTTTGAAATATCCAAACCATCTAAGTCTAATCTTCCTCATCTTTTTCACATTCTCTTATTCCTAGTTTAAAACACATATGTTTTTTTTAATAACTTTTTTCACTGTTTCATTCCATCACCATGTTTCCTTTACTAATTGTCTTTTACCTTTAAACACTCCTAAGACATCTTTGGTCACTTTCTTAATGGACTTGGCAATATTAATCCACATGATATTTACTTCTGTTTCATAGTTTCAATTTCCTTCTACCATCAACTTATTTGTGAATGAGATTATTTTCTCTCCTTTTAAGTTCCACAACTTAATTTTTAGATACCTACTAAGTTGATTTCCTTTCTTCCATCTTTTGATACGGATATCCATAACCATTAACCTATGTTGTGAGGTTAAACTCTCATTGGGTATTACCTTACAATCCTTACACATTGATTGTTTAGTATTCTTAAGTAGAAAAAAGTTTATTTGGCTTTTATGAAGTTCACTTTTGAATGTTATTAAGTGTTTATCCCTCTTCTTAAAGAGTGTATTTGCAATGGCCAGGTTATATGACAAAGCAAAATCGAGGATAGTTTCTCTCATCTTATTTCCTTCACCTATACCATACCCTCCATGTATTCTATTATATCTTTCCTTTTCTTTTCACACATGGTCATTTAAGTCTACTCCTATAAATATCCCCTTAGTGTTGGAATTTCTTACATGACTTCTTTCATATCTTCCCAAAAATACCTCTTGATTATATCCTCTAACCCTACTTGTGGTGCTTGTGCACTTATAACATTTATAATCTACTCTCTTAGAATAAGTTCTATTATTATAATTCTATCACTAATTCTTTTAACATCCATAACTTTATCTTTTAATTTCTTAACCACTATTATTTCTACTCCATTTCTGTTATTATCCTTTCCTACATACCATAATTTATACCCATAGATTTTTGTAGCTTTAGCCCTTTTCCACTTGGTTTCTTGGATACATGCAATATTGACTCTCCTATGTTTCATCGTTTCTACTGACTCCAAACTTTCACCTGTCAATGTCCCTATATTCCATGTGGCAATACAAATCTTATGCTATGGAGATATGATATTTACTATTGCCCTTCTCGACCTTCATGGCATGAACCCATGTCTACTTTTCATTGCACTTGGTTTTTGATGTAGTGCTTCACTTTCGAGGAGATGCTCTAGCAGCTCTTGCCCAACTTTCACTGCACCCAGGATCTGATGTAGCGAGTTGTTTTTGGGAGAATGCCCTATCAGCCCTTGCCTATTTTTCACCACACCTGGGATCCAATGCAACAGGTCACTTATGGGGAACGCCCTAGCTTGAGGGAATGTTAGTTTTTTATTCATATCATATTAGGATAGCCATAGTTTTAAGAAGCTGGAGATGATTTTCATTTCTTCCTTATAAACTAATATACAAATGCATATTCATTTGCAAACAGAAAAGAAATAATAAAATCAATAACAAAATCATCTTCAGTTTCACTCTTGTTAGCTGGTACCTGATGCAAGGGTTGACATATTTTACGAAACTGGAGATGATTTTTATTTCTTCCTCACAAACTAATATACAAATACATATTCATTTGCAAGAAAGAAATAACAAAATCATCTTCAACTTTTTCCTTGTTGGCTGACACCTGACACAAAACCCTCCTCCCTTTTCATCCAGGCTTGGGATTGGCATTGGCGGAGTTGTGTCAAATACTTAGTAATTGATTTAATTTTTTCCTATTGCTAAATTTAATTCTGAGTCAACTAACGAGTTCTAAAACTATGTTAAATACTTAGCATCAAGCTTTCTAGAACAGTGGGAAAAAGAGTCTCTCCAGTGATGACCAAGGTTTGAGACTTTGAAGGGTGTTTGTCTACCACTCTCTCGCACAAACCCAGCCTAAAAAAAGGGTAAAAAAAGAAAAAGAAAAAGAAAAGAAAAGAAGAAAAATTCCTCTTTAAATGCTTTTCCTTCCAAGGAGAAAAGTCGCCTCAAGGAAAGCCCATCTCACCTTCGTTATTTGTAATTTTGCATGACAAAGTCCTAGCCACTGCCGGACCCTGCAGATCATCCAGTCGCATTAAAGATTAAAATAAACATCAAAACGCGTTGAAGTTTAAGATTGCTATTGCATCATATCCACAACTACTCTCCTTGTATCAGTTTTCCTTAATATTTTGAATGGTTCATGGCATAACATGACCGGCAATTATAGACTCACAGAAAAATGCGTAGAGAAAAGAGAGGAGACAGTGGGAACCCATATAAGATCATGGAAAACATGAAGTAGATGTTGCAATTTGGGCTTCGTTACAGGTTGTAGACATCATTAAAGAAGTATATTTTCGTATAAATCAATTGAATTGTTAGCTATATAATGGGTTGCCTTTCTCACCCAAACCATGAGCTTCCACAAAATGGGTGGTCTTGGGGAGGCACAGCATTCGCCTGGCCTAGTTTTGGCTATGGCACTGTGTATGTTAGCCACAGCTGTAGCAACACGCAAGCCTTACGTCTACTCTTCTCCCCCACTACCACCTTACTTTTACGAGTCTACCCCCCCACCTGTTCACTCGCCGCCACCACCGAAATACTACTACAAGTCTCCTCCTCCACCGGTCCATTCGCCACCTCCACCAAAATACTACTACAAATCTCCGCCTCCTCCAGCTCATTCGCCACCGCCTCCAAAGTATTATTATAAGTCTCCACCCCCCCCAGCTCATTCCCCGCCTCCACCAAAGTACTACTACAACTCGCCACCCCCACCTAAGTCGCCTCCTCCACCAAAGTATTACTACAAGTCTCTTCCTCCACCAGCTCACTCCCCACCGTCCGCTAAGTACTACTATAAATCTCCACCCCCCCCACCACCACCAAAGTACTATTACAAATCTCCCCCGCCACCTGCTCACTCCCCACCTCCCCCAAGTACTACTACAATTCTCCGCCCCCACCTGCTCATTATCCACCTCCACCAAAGTACTACTATAAGTCTCCACCACCACCCGTTCACTCCCCACCGCCTCCGAAGTATTACTACAAGTCCCCACCTCCAGCAGCTCAGTTCTCACCACCACCAAAGTATTACTATAAGTCTCCGCCTCCACATGCCTACTCACCACCTCCACCCAACTACTACTACAAGTCCCCAGCCCCACCCAAGTCAGCTTCTCCCCCTAAATACTACTAGAAATCTCCTCCTTACAATTGCCAATCTCACCCCCACGATCTCCATCACCCCCACGTCCCTACCGTTATAACTCTCCCCCACCTCCACCTCCACCTCCACCTCCATCTCCCTGACCTCCTCCTACATACATTTACAAGTCCGCACCTCCACCCTCACCATCCCCGCCTCCTCCATATATTTACAAATCACCACCTCCTCCATCTCAATCGCCACCCTATCACTACTATTACAGTTCATCACCACCCCCCAAAAGCTATTAGCCATGTGACTAGCTGCATTTCGTTTCTGTGAGTTAATTCAATCAAGTATAGTGTTTTGATCAAATCCACCAAGTAAACTCTTTCATCATACTTTGATATTTCTTGCCGGCACACGAAGGGCATTCGAATAACCTGAAAAGGTGATTGTCTCCCAAAGGAAGCTACCAGCGGTGCAATTTTCCTTAGATGAGAGACTAAAATCTAGTAAGGACTTGTTTCCTGGCCATTTCTTTTAGCCTTTCGGAGTCATGTTTTTAATCTTTGTATGTGATACCGCAACTGTACTGAAATTTTTGCTATGAGACTATCTAAATAATGCAGTGTCTTTTGAACGTTGATCGCTCAACTTAAACAGTTCTTTATTTTGGATTTTTTTCATTGAGATGCCCGTCTTCTCCAACGTCTACCTAATCCAGCCTGTTGATAAGGAAAAGTCTGGCCTTTTTCATGACACCACAACGATTGAATGATCCTAATTCGTTAATGCATCAAGTATGATTTTATATTATGTCAAGAAATCCCACAGTATTGAATTTTATGGGACTTAATCTGCCGATAAGATTTACGTATGGGATCGATGAGATCAGGAACGCACTCATGAGGCCAGTTTAGTAGATCATGGTTTTTTTACATCGACGTACGTGCACTAATTTGCTCTTATGGGACCCAAGAGACTATTGATCTTAGCATTGATTTTCTGATCGATACATGTAATAGTAGGATTAGTTCCAGATAAGAGCAGTTTAATTAGTGAATTTTTCTTCTTCAAACAGCTGTTAATTGTAGAAAGTCGGCCACATGTAAAAGAGAAGAAAAGTTCCAAGCTACATCCAATAATGAATAAAGGGAAAATTCATTTGTGGGCAAGTCTATTTGTTATCCAATATGTGTTGCCAGTTTGAAATCATGGTCGTGAAAAATATGAGATTTTATATTTAAGTTGTCGCCCTATTAAAATGTACAAGTTTCGTCAAAAACCATCCATGGAGAATACTTTTTAAGTACTTGCCTTATGTCGTAAGGGCAAAATATCAAAGGCACTTATAACATAGTTCCTCGTTATGTTTTACTATGTAGTGTTTTTCTTCATCACCCCCTTACCGCTTACTAAATGAAAGGAATGGCCGTAACTCCTCGTGGCCCAGATTTTTGAATATCTAAACCATTCGCAACCATTACCTTGACTTAGATGGGCCATGTTTCAGACTTCTCATCCAGTGGATGATCCTAACAGCTCCTGATTTAGTTGTAAAGCAAAAAAAAATGAAACTTCTGGCTGTTTGCTTAAAAACTCAAGAAAGCAGAAACTAGGATTATCCAATGAATAAAAATTTTGGAACATAGCCCATCTTAGTCAAGGGCAACATTATGAAGCATTTGGATCTTCAAAGCCAAAGCCCACAGAGAGATATAATTTTTTACTATTTAGTAAGAGGCTCATAAGGAAAACAAAGGGTGCAAATGTCACCTCCGTTCTCTATGTTATAAAAAGAAAATGGGGTAGCATCATTTAAATAAAGATCTTTCCAGAACCATAGCAAACACATTTGCAGTTTTTTTATTATTTGCAAGTGGGATTGTTATGATAACCCCAGACCCATAAGCGACTCCAAGTACCCATGAGGCTAGCACAGGAAAGCCCCTTTTAGAGCCACTGCTATAGAATGCTATATCTCATAACATAATATATAATTTTTCCATGATCAATTCTCTCTCTCTCTCTCTCTCTCTCTCTCTCTCTCTCTCTCTCTCTCTCTCTCTCTCTATATATATATATATATATATAATTCCTTCTTCTTTTTTCTTTTTTTTTTTCTCGTAATCTTTTGCTTTCCTCTAAAATACTTTTTTTTTTCTTTCAATTTTTTTCCTTTGTCCTTTGAAGGCAAGTATTGACTTGAACCCATAACCTTTTGGTCATGAGATAAGGTATTTAACCAACTCTCTCTCTCTCTCTCTCTCTCTCTCTCTCTCTCTCTCTCTCTCTCTCTCTCTCTCTCTCTCCATCAATCGAGTACTTCTACCACATAAACCTTTGTATGATAGATATTGAATAAAAATAAGGTAGGGCATATCTCTGGTAGTTTTGTAGATCCAAGATCTTCATCCGATTTGGCTTCAAGTAGATGTCTTTGGTAGCAAAACTCAGATATTTTGGGAATCTTTAAGGCCTTTATTATTGGGCCTCTTATCGTTGTACGATAGACGATAAGAAAGTTAATTTTTTGGTTTTAAAACAGAATATGATGAAAATTTTGGATTTACACTATCCGTTTGACAATGGTAAGATGCTCAGAAATGGAGCCCTAGTTATCTCAAATAGGTGTGAACTTTGGTACCAAACCACTATATATTATTTGATTGAGGTTGAACCAAATGAACATCTTGGATTTATGAAAAAATATCAAAAGATGAGCCTACATTCCATGTTAATTTCTTTAATACAATCCCATACAAAGGTTTGTATGGTAAAAATTATCCAAACTCTGTCTCTCTTTGCTAGAAAAATAATGGAGAAATTTACTAGCCTGGCCCACTCTTTTGCATTGATGCAAACCATCTATTTTATAGTGCCAGCCATGATGACTCAATGAGCCATACACCAAAATTCATACTCAGGCAACAACTATATATAGGACTCTGATTTGTGGCCTTTATAGGCCATTAGAACAAAAAGGCAATAAGCTTTTCCTTGTACTTTGGCCGCTTGATCCTATTTTTCAAGCGAAAACCTGGGTATCCATCATATGAGACAAGGATGAAGATAAGGTTTCGAATTTTTGGATTACCACGAAACCTTGGCCCACTTCTAGCTTTACCTGCTTATCTGAAATTTTTGGAAAATCCGGTCATTCCTAGCTATAAATGCAAACACTTCCTGGGAAACTGCAGTGATAGAGTCTGATACACACTGTTATTACGTGCATATACTTACATATAGCTATATCTATCGATTCAAATGCTAAACTTCTATGATCTTATCAGCCCGCCAAACTTAGAACACATGTTGAACCCAGCTTTTATTTGATCCTCATTCATCTATTGGCTCTATTATAGATACGTAGGTACTAAAAAAGCAAATAATATTCTACATTGGAATCATCCAAGACATTACCTATATCCCTCAGTGCAAATTAGAGACACATAAAATTACACAATAGCAATAAAATCCCCATGGTTGGACGGCTAATGTTATCGAATGTATGTAATAAAATTAAAATGTGGGGCGGCCTGGCTCATCCACACTGCGGTCCAACGGGTGGATAGTTTGGATGATTGAGTGATTCAAATCTGGTCCCAAATCTATATTCTGACACGTGGGTAAATCCCTCAACTGGGATTGGAATTATCCAATTGGTTGGATTTTGGGCCCTGGCCTTTTTGTTGCAGAGTCCATAGTGTGGGCCCTTGTGAATTATTTTGGGAGCTAGCCTTTTAGTTGCAAAGTTCATAGAGTGGAGCCTTGTCAATTCACAAGGGCCGAAGACCCAATTTGACAATAACAAAGCATACCCTTAACTTTCACTACGCAAAGTATATAATTGGGATCAGTATTAATCATCATCCTTTGTGTCACAGAGAAGGAGATGTACATGTATGATGTATCAACTATCAATCTTGGAAACCATAGCAGATGCTCATATATTCCTGATCCAATGGCAAGGGGGTCAAGTAATGTAGCATTTCTTCGGAGAATCTTACATGAAAATTGTGAATTAAGAAATCTAGAAAGTAAATGGATACAAGCCCCCTTTCTCGTGGCAGTCGAAACAACGAATCGTATCGTGGCAGAGGGATTGCAAGTCATATACAAAGTTATCCGTGGATAGTGTTCCTATCCTCTTCCCGGCAGCTCCAAACATAGTATGACTTTAGGTGTCCAGAAAAATAGGGTGGTGTGCGCTTAAAAGATTCGGTTTGTCTTTGGGCTGCCAAGAGCAGGGGCGATGATCACTATTCGTAAATAATTTCGTTCATATATTGTTAACCCCAAACCAAAGATCCCCAAAGCCATTAAAAAAAAAGAACAAGAAAAAGAAAAAGAAAAAGAAAAGAGCCTCCAATGGGCTCACGTTGACCCTTGTTTATGTTTATGTTTAGTCAAAGTAAGCATGGATTTAAATATCCACCTAGTCGTTTGCTTGTGGCGGAAAAGATAAAGCACAAATGTAGCTGAGAAATTTAACATTCCAAGAGATTTTATTCCCACAATGGTACCATTTTAAAATTTTCAATACAGCTGTGATCCACATGGAGATCAAAATAATGAAACACGTTTCCAAGGAGCTAATACAATTAGAAGCACGTCCTCATTGAATTTTGGAATTCTCCCCTCAATGACATTTCCAGTGATAGCTTCCGATTAGGAGACAACCAGCTTCTCATTATTCACACGCCTTATCTACGCGCTGCAAGAGAAACAAAAGGGGTAAGAAGATAGATCCTTCAGTGGGATAAAAGAAGCTATCGCAATTTGATAGAATTGATTACTTACATAAATGAAATTGGGTAATCAGATGGCTAATAGTGGCCTCCGGGAGGTGGGGGCGAACTGTAGTAGTAGTGGTGCACTGGAGTTGGAGATGGAGGAGGTGATGATTTATAGATGTATGGAGGAGGTGGTGAAGGCGATGGAGGGGGTGGTGACTTATAAACATATGGAGGAGGCGGTGATGGAGATGGAGGGGGTGGTGACTTGTAAACATATGGAGGAGGAGGCGACGGAGATGGAGGAGGTGGTGATTTGTAAATGTACGGAGGAGGCGGTGAAGGGGATGGTGGTGGTGGTGATTTGTAAATGTATGGAGGAGGTGGTGACGGAGATGGAGGTGGGGGAGAGTTATAGTGGTATGGAGGAGGTGGGGATGGAGAAGGTGGTGGAGGAGACGTGTAGTGGTATGGTGGAGGGGGAGATGGAGAGGGTGGAGGTGGTGACTTGTAGTAGTATTTAGGTGGTGGGGGTGAGTAAGCAGGTGGGGGAGGAGACTTGTAGTAGTATTTTGGTGGTGGTGGTGAGTAAGCCGGTGGGGGAGGAGTCTTGTAGTAGTACTGCGGAGGCGGAGGGGAGTGAACAGGTGGAGGTGGAGACTTGTAGTAATATTTTGGTGGAGGTGGAGAGTGAGCAGGTGGAGGTGGGGATTTATAGTAGTATTTTGGTGGTGGAGGGGAGTGAACTGGAGGAGGTGGGGACTTGTAGTAGTACTTCGGAGGAGGCGGGGAGTGAGCAGGTGGAGGTGGGGATTTATAGTAGTATTTTGGTGGTGGAGGGGAGTGAGCTGGAGGAGGTGGGGACTTGTAGTAGTACTTTGGAGGAGGTGGGGAGTGAGCTGGTGGAGGTGGGGATTTATAGTAGTGTTTTGGTGGTGGAGAGGAGTGAGCTGGAGGAGGTGGAGACTTGTAGTAGTACTTTGGTGGAGGTGGAGACTTGTAATAATATTTTGGTGGTGGTGGGGATTTGTAATAGTACTTCGGTGGAGGCGGTGAGTGGACTGGCGGAGGGGGAGACTTGTAGTAATATTTCGGTGGGGGTGGTGAGTGAACGGGTGGAGGTGGAGACTTGTAGTAATATTTTGGTGGTGGTGGAGGAGATTTGTAGTAGTACTTGGGCGGAGGAGGAGAGTGGACAGGTGGAGGTGGAGACTGGTGGTAATATTTTGTGGGGGGTGGGGAGTGAAAAGGTGGTGGAGGAGACTTGTAGTAATATTTTGGTGGTGATGGTGAATGTACAGGTGGAGGTGGAGACTTGTAGTAATATTTTGGCGGGGGTGGAGAATGCACAGGTGGGGGTGGAGATTTGTAGTAATATTTAGGAGGAGGTGGTGAGTGCACGGGTGGGGGTGGGGAAGAGTAGATGTATGGCTTGTCTGCTGCAACAATGGTGGCTAACATGCAAACTGCCACCGCCAAAACCAGGCCAGGCGAATGCCTTGCCTCCCTAAGAGTCCCCATGTTGTCAAGGTTCATGATTTGGATGACGAGCGGCAGCCCCTTATATAGCAAACCCTTCAATTATTCTGTATGAAAATGTACTAGTTTATTAACACTTGCAACCTGGATTGCAGGCCAAGTTGCAACTTAAACTCCATGTTTTCTTTGATCTGATTTGTTGTTCCCATTGTCTTACAGCTTTTCCTTTGCTCATTATCTATTGTATTATTGCCAGACGTGTTCGGCTAAGAACAAGTCAGAGGAATAAGGACGCAAATTGGGACAATGAGAGTCGGTGAAGTTTGTATGTCTTCCAACCTGAACGCGTTTTGATCAATGTGAACAGTTCAAAGCAGCTCGCCTCTTGGTTGGTAGTAGTTGTCAGGGGCTCTCATGCCATTTGCCAAATTACGAAAGTGAGATGCGCCGTCGTTTGAGGTGGGATCGGCGGGACCATTTTTAAGTCAACTTAGAGCTTGGTCTCTGTATTGGTTCCTTTTTTTTTTTTTCCCCTATTTTTTACGCCCGTCCTTTGCTCAACAACTTAAGTAATCAAACCCGAAGAATCTTAGCTATGATAATCACCAATTAGTCGTGCAAATGATTTGAATTAACTATGAATTTACCATGTTGAAGAGGAACCCTACTAGGTGCAACCTGATAATAAAAAGGGCAGCGCAAGTGAATGAAGCTCCCTCCTATGCGGGATCTAGGAAAGGAGTGGACCACAAGGGCTTATAGTATGTAGTCTTATCTTGTATTTTTACAAGAGGATGTTTCCATGCCTTGAATCTATAATCTCAAGGTCACATGACAACAACTTTTACACCTAATAATAAGATAACCTCAAATATCCGATTTTATATAATAGGCCCCCAATCTTGTATGATTGGGCTCCTTCATCTGATTTTCGCAACTCTAGATGTCAAGAATTTGAAAAATCGTACACATTGGATGGGCTTAGCATATGGAAAAATGTAATAACCTGAAATTTTGAGTCCTATTTTAGAATATTAAAAGTGAGATTTTATAGAAATCAAAGGTAGTGAAAATATTCTCATAATTAGATTCTACTCAAAAATTAGAATCCAACGACATAAAGAACGCTGAAAACGGAGATCAAATAACAAAGTTATGGACGTTTAAAATTGAGAGCATTTTAGTAAATTTTAATTCAAAAAGGAAATGGTAGGGGGTTGTTTTGATAACGACACCCCCCTTGTCACCCCCTTCGTCATCACCGCGTCACTGATGCGTCACCCGCATTTGCGCCATCCACCCTTCTCTAGTCTTCCTCTACGGTGTTGGAAAGAATGTCGGCATTGCCTCCCTCCTCTATAAATCTCCCCTCCTCCTCCTCCTTCTCCTTCTCCTTCCACTCTGGCATTCCTTTGCATTCTCCGGCGTCTAGGGTTCCGGTGACACTGAGGATCTCACACCACTGGAAACCCCATATCTCTCCCTCTTTGGCCACCCAAGTACCCTTCCCTCTCCTCTTCTTTCTTCTGCCAGTTTCTGGGCATTCTTTCTCCAATCCAAGCCGGATCTGTTCTTACTAGGCCGGCAATATACCAATGAAAATAGATCCATAGGATCTGTTGGGAGCCATCTCAAGGATAGTTCGAATCCAAGATCTGAGCTGTCCGATAAGATCGTGGGCCCCAAAACTCCAGAAAGGGTAAACATTAGAGAAACTTGGATGATTCTATATGTTAATCAAAGATGGGAATGATTGGATGGTCTTGATCGGACCGTCGCAAACCCATCGATCAGCCTGTACTCGGGACACACGCTTGTAATGCACGACTGGAATGCACGTCTTGGAGAGTCCTTTGGGCGCATTTGAGCGTGCGGGTGCAGTCTCAATTCTATTGGGACACACACGCGTCCTGGGAACCTTGATGCGTAGACCCTGTCTTGTCACGTTCTGGATCTAGAGATCAAATCTGGATCGTTTATTTGATCTGAAACACTAAAACTGCAATTAAGAAGGTTATATAACTCCAATTGATGATCTGAAAAGTTCGTTGTGTTAGTCTTGATGACGTGGACCTAATATAATAAAATTTAGGATCAGAGGACTATTTAATATGATTATAGCCTAAAAACTGTATAAAACTCATAGATCTAAAAGATCAAAGATGATCAAATCTCATAAATTGATCCATTGGATGTATTAGAAGATCAATATGCCTAGATCAACCCTAAATTACATACATCAAGCTTTGAATTGTAGATCTAACCATTTAATTACAAGATATTAATGACATAAAGGTTATTGAAAGTAATCTAACCATTAAACATTAGATCTATAAGTGAGATCTAGCTTGGAGATATACTAACAAATGATATATAAGGAATAGATCTAGCCGTTGGTCTGTAAATCTGGGACACGCCGGGTTTTATCAATCTGTTTCCCATATTTATATTCAAATAATAATAATTTATTTATAGAAAATAGATGGGATTCCATAACTTAAAACTCATAATTTAAAATTTGTCGCAGCGTCAAGCAAATACCATTAAAAAAAAAACCCCGAGGGTCACTTCTCCTCAAAAACAATACTGAAAAACAGAACGAAAAGTAACCATTTTGAGCATGCTCACAAATTAAAACCATGATGAAATTTTGTAACTGCAACTGCAAAGACACGTAATAGTAAAGTTCCAAAGCTCCAGGGTCTGTCCAAGATCACCATATCATCCATGAATAAACATATAACCACTATACAGTGATATGGGTCTAATCTATCCATATATACAATGACTAAGGAGAATGCCAAAAAGCCAATACCAGTCCAACCAAAAGTACACCACTCTGTCGCATGTTGACGCCTCTGTCCTCAAGCCCCCGTCCAACTCCACGCTAGTCCACCTTCTTTCCTTTCTGACTGTCGCTCTCTGATTTTGAGGCATTGCAAAACAAAGCAATGCCTCAGCAAGCTATGCTTGTGTAGGTGATATACATTCAAAATAACTCAATAAAACAAAGCATATAGCCAAAGGCATAAAGATCGAAAGATGATCAATAATATATAAAGTCTTAAATCACACGATGAAGAACATACCATGTCCATGCAATAAATAAGATATCATCAACTATGATATCAAGACATGCACTATTCGAGAAAATCTAGAAACATATGAATGCATGTCAAAAGTATCAAACCTCATACACAGTCAAGCCCTATGAGTGTCTCATATACACTCACGGCAATGTGGGGTCAGCTCTCTGTACCATCCGCTTTCACTCTTACACCCTCACGGGTACTCAGGCACTCACGGGAACTACGCGCACCACTTTCGCTTTTACCCTTTCACCCTCACGGGCACTCAGGCACTCACGAAAAGTTGCGTTGCACACCCGCTTTCACCCTTTCACCCTCACGAGCACTCATGCACTCAGGCACTCACGGGGTGAAAATCATATCCTACTACATGATCAATAGTCTCAAATATCGAGCCAGAGTGACTCCCACATGTCAAGAAGACCAAAAATCCAAGTGGATATCACGGAAAATATCAAAACAGTGCATGCAATAACCACCATAACGATAGCACGCACATGCGAAGCTACATGTTGAAGTCAATCTCACACATATGGTAAAGCATAAATCATATGCCTCAAAGACTTAAATCATCAAATCACTATTTGAGAATCATAGAAAAAGTGTGAATGAAATCACCTACCTCAGTATAGCAATATTGCTAAAAATTATGTATCCAATATCAAGGTGTATGCCCTGGTGTACCTGTCAGGACATAAATCATGTCATGGTTAACAAATATAACTAAAATCTAAAGTCTGATCATCTATTGATCAGCTCGATCTAAATCATCTAATAGCATTTCGTAGTTTTGCTACTAAAAAGTTACTTCAAACTAGATTTTTATCCTAAATTTAGGTCCGCCTTGTTAAGACGATCACAATGCCTCTTTCGGATCGTGATTTGGACTTCTGTAGCTCCTAAAATCAAGGTTTAAAGGTAAAAAGGGTCAAAAAGGACCAAAATCCCTCAAATGGGGCCCGTCGCACGCGCAGCACGTGTCGGGCGCTTCTGTGGAAGCGCTCTGTGTGTGGGGGACGGAATAGCGCGGGTGGCGCATTCCAGCCCCTCCACGTGGCGCGCACGAGTCGCACCACGTGCCCAGTGCGTGGCGCACCCTCATCACGCCACGTGGCGCTCCCTCAGCCATGCAATTTTCCTATTCCGGTCGCCGTTGCTGAAGACGACAACCGGATTGGTTCGCCATCGCCGGCGACCCTAGGAGCTCTTTTTTTTTTGTGATTTTTACACCCCTGTGTCCGGTTTTTCACTTTCATTCCATTTCAACCATCCATTTTCCCAAATCCTTCCTAAATCTAGCGTTTTTTCACGCTTTTTGTTTCGTTTTCAAAAACTCCTGTATTACTATTTTTCGGCGTTTTTAGCCGTCCGATCGTTACGAAATTTTGTGGGTTCTTTCCTCTCCTCATCATACACAATATGAACGGCCCAGATCTAAATCCGACACGGTCTCATCCAAATTTTTTAGGAAAATCAGTACGCACGGATTTTTGCAAAAACATACGTTTTCATGCTGTTTTTCGGCGTTTACAGGTAACTAAACATTGAAATTAATACAAAAGGGAAGGGTGGAGTGATCCTACCTCGTTCTCGGCTGTTCAATGGTGGCGAAATCCGCCTCCCCGGTGCGTGATGGTTCACGTGAACAGAGAGACTTGAGAGAGAGGAGAGTGCGTTTTGAGCACTCTCTCTCTTCTCCTTTCCTTATATCAAATTTTTTTTTTTTTCAAAATGTTACAAAATCTAATTGATGATTTATAGAGAATGAAAAATAATACTTAGATTCTTATTTCCAAATAATATCCAGGACCTCATAAAGGTGATCCAGGATTTGAATTGAAGAAAAATTCAATCCAAAAGACATAGAGGTAGGTAGTCTGATGCTATTAAGTTTTCAATTGAGCCTATATGATTTTTGTAGGTAGCTTGATGCTACTAAGGTTTTAACTAAGCTAAAATGATTTTTGTAGGTAGTTTGATGGTACTAAGTTTTCAATTAAACCTAAATAATTTTTGTAGGTAGTCTGATGCTACTAAGTTTTCAAATATATTCCAAGATCTAAAATGATTTACTTGACTCTATTACTGTGTTTAGGATACTTTTTGAGATATGATTTTTTTTATAATGAGCATGCGAATTGTCTTTATGATTTATGGTTTTCAATGCGATTGCTTGTGTTGAACATGCTTTATGTATGCATTGCTCAAATATTTTGAAACTAATTGCATAAATTGCATGATTTACGATGATTGAGATTTGGAATATATGTATATATATTTTTCAAGCTAATGAGCCTGATGGGCACTATGCTAAGTGGGTAGATCGACAGTTGAGGCAACTTGCGAAGAGAACAAAAACCTAAGTTCCAAAGTGGGTAGATCGCCAATTGAGGCAACTTGCGGAGGGAACAAAATCTTGAGTTCCAAGTGGGTAGATCACCGATTGCAACCTGTGGAGGGAACAAAACCTTGAGTTTTAAGTGGGCAGATCGCCAAATGAGGCAGCTTACGAAGGGATAAAGAAAACATATCCATAGTCATCGTGGAAGCTATAATGGGCATGGTCTCCAAATACAAGAGCCACGCGATTTCAGAATCAATTTTGGTCGTGAGCATAGTGGGCCCTATGATTTCGGTTTTGATATTAATATGCATATTGCATTGAGATGATTGTAAACGAGTACTCGTAACCTATTAGCTTGATGTGTTCACCAAGAGACTCATGTGCATGATATCTATAGTGGGTTTGAGATGCTATCATTTGTTTGGATCTATTATTATTTTAAGAATTTTATAATAATAATTATTTTTATGAATCATTCACTTTGACTAGCTGGTTTGATGTGTTCGCCAAGAAACCCACGTGTATGATATCTACCGTTGGGTTGAAATTCTAGTATCTGGTTTGATTGATCACTATTTTAAGATTTTTGTACTGATTATATTATTGATCGATGGATTTTGATGAAAAATTCTATTACTTGAAAATATATAATAAGCGAGTGATTTATGTATGAATACCCATGTTTATATAAAGTGATTATGTGATTTTATTATCTGAGAACCCCTTCTTGACAATATGCATGTTGCATGCTGTGTTTTCAAAATAGTAGCATCAGATCACCTACTGAGTATGAGGAATACTTACCTAAATATATTATTTTTACAGATTAATTCCAACAGGATTAGAATAAACATTAGAAAATATTAGTACTACAATCAAGTGAACGAAGATAAAGAAAAGTATGAATGTAAGTATATGACCTATCATTTGGATATGTATATGTAATCATTACAGTTGGGCTGTGAATTGTGATTGGATAAATCTATGATGCATATATGTTTGCCTTAGTTTTAAAAATTACTTGGTTCGTCTTTAAAGCAAATGACACTCGGGATTTTCAAGAAATGAATTTAATATAAAAAATTCTTTTGTTGCATTACATTGTTTTTTATAAAAGTGTTTGCAAATAGAAATCGATCCCATATTAAGAATTGGTTTTGCATTTGAAAATGCATATGAAAACTCGGGTCATCACAAAAAATGTAATGCTAATCCTTAGAAACCAAAGGTAGGAAATTTTTGTGTAAGCATGCAAATTGCCTACATTGAAAAACCAAAAATCATTTTTTTTCGGATGCTAGAACCTTTAAATTTGACGGTTGAATTATCGCCATGTGAGTTGGAGGTCATGGGTTTGTACTCCGCCCTTCTTTGAGTTTTACCCTTATAGAACCGTCCAAGTATTGTGAATTTTGTGCTAAATCAGATGAACTGTGTATCAGAAAAATTATTTAGCATTTGACGGAACAAATTTCCTGTATTGGACGAATTGGAATTATCCCATGCGTCCACAACTTTATAATAAACTGAAAACTGAGTACCATGGGGCCGGTATTTGGATTATAGTCCCGCAGTGGGGCCACCTTAGACGTTGATAGGATTGAATCCAGGGAATGAAGGCAATCAAACAAATCATTTTTCCTACCTTTTTTTATTTTTCTGAAACTGCAAACAAAATTACAGTATTTTGATTAATGGCATTTAAAGTCCGTATTGTTGGATGGTCTCAATCAGTCATGAAATCATAGGCTGTGATCAATCAATGTGTCACATGATTGGTGGGTGGTCCACAGCGCAACTTCGATATATAATGTGGCAAGCACCCACAAGTGATCTGAACCACTCGTCTGATAACAACACATGCCAGATCTCCAATAACGCTGGTCGGACAATCCTAACCGCCCGAAAGAATTGCCTTTCAATGGATCAACGGTTCAAACAAACATATAAGCAACAGCTCTCATTTGACAACCGTAATGGAGCAGATGATTTTCAAGCAACTGGATATCCAAAGCGTCCGTCAGATTGACGGTGTGGATCATTCGGAGGTGGAGGCACAATGTGAAAGTAGGAATGATCGTAGGCGTTGAAGGAGTAATCTGTTCTGTTGACTTAGCTATTGAATTTTGTCGGTGGATTTAATAATTGGGACAAATATCGCCTTTGCCTAGCCATGGCCCCCACTTGGCGGCTCATCAGTTTTGATCAGCGATAACATTTGGCATCCAATGCATGGGAGACCGTCAGGCTGGAGCGAAGCTGTATCGGTGGCGCGAATGACAGTAGCAATTTTAGTAAACGTGCAATCCATTCTCATCTTGTACTTGGGTTTGACCAACCTCATGGGCCCAACTATTGTGTAGTCAGAGACGAAAGTCAAAGAAATAAATTATATTTGAACTAATTAAATTGCCAATTGCTCGGATGGGATTACCCGAAATGCCCTTTCTTCAAGAAAAATTATGCAAAAGAACTATTATTTTGTATCATTGTACTGCACACGTGGAGCTTGACTGTCCTTCACCATAACAGGCAAAGCTTCGTCTTTTCCGATTGCATCCTCTCCATTTCCCTGGCCAAAAGAAGAAGAAGGGTTTGGACCTGAAAGCGGACGATTTGGAGCAGGAAACCAAGCAGAACCAGTAGTAGAAGGTAAAGGCGCGTCAATGGTGGCAGCATTCAAACTAGCAGTTGAAACTCTGGCGACTGATTCCCCGAAACCCGGATCGACGATGCGAAATCCGGCGCCACCTTCAAACTCCGACGACCCCCCGCCAGCACCCTGTAAAAGCTGCTTCAAACCCGGGGAAGGATCATCCATGTCGTTCATAAACCACAGGAGAAAAAGACTGCTTGTAGGTAGGAGAAGAACAAGAATCTGAAATTATGTTCTTCCATTCTTCCAATACGAAACCAGCTCCACATTTTTCGGCACCTGAGATAAAAGTAGTTATTGGGTGGATGTCGGAAGCCCATTAGTCGTTCCGGCCAACGCCAGTGGCTTCACCGGCAGCAGAAATGTTGTCTTCTTGCTGCTGTGAAGGCGGCTATTTTTACTGGGGCTAGTCGGGAACTGCTGCCACGCCGGCTGAAAATGGTTTTTTGGTTGTTTGAACGTCGACCGTTGCGCCCAATCTGCATGAGTTCCTAGAAATCTAAAATTCAAGAGATTGGGCAGATTAACTGTAAGATGGAACTCGCTATGTAAAAACAGGACTCTGCGGCTCTTGCTAACTTGCCGTAAGGCAGCGCCTTGCTAGCGTATATGTTGTCGAGTAACCCAGGTTGATTAAATTTTCGTAACTTGCAGGTCTACGTTCAATGTATGCATTGACAATCCTACATTCTGCGACATGGTTCAGGCCAATCTGCAGCTTCCGTAAACAAATCTCAGACCTGAAAGTATCATCCAATCCCAATTTAACATGATATGCAGCGTCTTCTTTTACTAAGAGAAGAGTATCGTAGTTTGTCTACTTTGATTTTTAATGCTATGTGAATATCTTTTCTTTTGTCAAGAATGTTCATTGATTTTAAATTTTAAGCAAGAATTTTGCACCAACTTCTAATTAGTACGAGTTAGCCTTGTAGTATTGCTCATACTAGTCTGCAGCTGCGTTGATGCCGGCCAAGGAAATGGAGAGGAAGTAATCGGAGAAGCTGAGAGCTTTACCATTTTTTTCCTTTTAAATGGTAAAGGTCTGTCAACCTTCATGTCCACAGTCCAACTCAGCTTCTCCCTCACGGCGTAAACGAAAATCTTAACGCGGGGTGCAATTCATATGCATTGCTAAATTGGGGTTCCAATTAAACGAAATAAAACTCCTCGGTAGAATTGAAAAAAATGAAAATTCCAGGGTTTTTTCATAATTTTTCTATCCCTCAGCACAACACGAGCTGGAAATGTGTGGGCCAAATATATACTCGCATTTTTCCAAAACTTAGATACCCATGCATAGCATTAAACCGTAGTCACAAAAGATAGAGACCCGCAAAGTGGAG
This sequence comes from Warburgia ugandensis, assembly GCA_035236585.1. Lineage (NCBI taxonomy): Eukaryota > Viridiplantae > Streptophyta > Magnoliopsida > Canellales > Canellaceae > Warburgia > Warburgia ugandensis. The sequence continues at coordinate 6,840,735 of CP141133.1, forward strand.
AGGCCCATCTTAGGAGTCTTGGTTCCACGAGATTTTTGGCATGCACCATCTTAAGAGAGGATGGATTTAATAAATAGAATGGCTTGCTCGAAAAGTAGAGGAACGGACCCTCTATTTCCAGAAAATATTATGTTCATCCAGCGTTAGGTACCCCTTTCACAAAGCACTCCACCATGCAAAGGTCTTTCTATACTATATTCTTCCATTCCACCGGATTTGCAATGCATAATCTTAGACAATAGTCATCATCATCTTCAAGACCTTATTCTAATTAGGGGTCAGCCACATGAATCTTATTCCTTCAGTCCTCTCTATTAAGTACCATGGTTTCATTTAGTCCTATCTTAGACAATAGTAATAAGAGGTATCATGGAAAGGCTCACTTGTATACCTACCAAATAAAAGGGTAAATAATATGAGAAATGCCCTCATCTTTTGGAGCTTACCTTGCATGATCTTAATTGTTCATCTTTTTGCTCCAACTTTAAATTTCTTGTAAGTTAAAAATCATGGGGTGTGAATGTTTCTAGATTTTAAGAAATAATATGTTGCTGTTTTTTAGTACAGATCGTCCAATGCTTTTGAGAGTCTAGAATCTTCCGAAACACATGCTTTTTAATATGAAACAATGAGATCAACAAATTGGATGATTCAGAAGTGGTCTCTAGAAATATGCAAGTCACTTTAGCATTAATCTCAACCAGTAAACATACGGAGGAGACCCCGGTGATATCAACCGATAAGTTGAACCGACTTTCAGGTACGCACGCACGCTTTACTATGGATGAGTCGTACACCAAAATTCTTATAATTCTAAGCCTCTGATTGTGACGCTCAAACGGATGATTAGAAAATGAAAGGCGACAGACAGCATTCATCGACAAATCCTCCACAAATGAAAGGCTTATAACATGTGGAAAAATATCACGGGTCATTCGGACTTAGCTTGGAATATGACATAAACCATTACATTCTGAACCTCTGATTGAAACGCTCAAACGGATCATTAGAAAATGAAATGCGACAGTCAGCATTCATCGACAAATCCTCCATAAATCAAAGGCTTAAAAGCTGTGGACAAATTTCATGAATCATTCGCACATATATGGCATGGAATATGACATAAACCATTACGATCATTGAAGGATCGGGACACATAATAATGAATAAATAAATAAATAAATAAATAAATAAATATATATATATATATATATATATATATATATATATATATATAATGGTATGTTTGTTCATCATAACATGGGGTCATTATTTCTACTGCATTAAAAATGTAAGTCGATCTGTACATGCTACCTAATGTTGTTTTTGTGGCATAGAAAGGATTTATTCCAGTGGCATCCACTTGTACATGTAGGATCCAAGTGTTTGGTGATCCAAACCATTCATCTGCTGAACCCCATTTAGGGCATTCCTCAAAACATTAACATTACAGGAACCTGATATTACACCACAGATCACCTATCTGGTCTCTCTATTGCAAGAGTCTATCGATTGGCTTCGGCTGAAGAATAATACAGTCTGGACTATCCTGACCATTCAATAAGTATGACGCAAATGAATAATTAAAAGAAAGGTCTTATGGCACACCTTTAATCGTAGTTGCGGGTGATCTTTCAGGGAATGGTGTAGAGGGCTTGGGACTGGAGATTAATATTACCGAAGCAGGTCATAGAGTAATTCAAGCTAGTCGGTATGGTGTTTATTGTATTTCTATTTCCTTGCTTATGGCAAGTTTTGGATGGTGTTGTATTTCTATTTCCTACTACTTTCAGCTTCTAGTTTTGGGTGGATCATGAGGTTCTAGTCACTAGCAACCAATTGCATCTATTGGATCTCTTGTTGGTTCTGTGATTAGCTCACCAGGTGTCTTCACCCAAAGGTCTCATTGTCTGGATCATTTCCATGTGATTATCTTGATCGCAGATAATAAATTATATTTTACCTTTCAAAAAGGAAAATGTGCGAGTTGACTAGAAAAACTCTTCCGAGTCTTGCTGCATGCATAACAAAAGCATTAGGTTTTGTTGCGATTTGATGACGAGACCTCCCTAGAGCAATAGCTTAACAACTATTTGTCCTAGAAATATTGGATATAATTATCAACCCAAATTTTTTTTATTCAAAATTACCCTTCAGTATTTCCAAGTTAACCACGAGTCATATTGAGTTAACTTGACTCGCCCGTTTTTCGAGTTGAATTGAGTTTCCGAGTTTTTATACTAGCCTGTAATAAATATGGCTTTATTTAGTGCACAAAACAACTTTGGGCTGCAAATATAGATCGATTAAACGGATCCACTCCAGTCGGATCCACAAATTAACTGGCACAATTACCCAATCCATTGGCCAATGAGACACTACTTTGAAAATCTAGGAAAGGAAAATATTGAATCACAAACTGAAAGAAAGGGGTCCCACAAATAGTTTTGATTTTAACCACTCACATTTTGATTTGGTAAACATATAACGCTTCAACTCAGCAACTTAGCAAACCTAGCCATGTTGAAATTACTTGAATGCTATATATAAGGGCACTTTTTTTTTGGTTATGTTCATCATCGAAATACATGCAGGAACTGGTAAAAGTACATTTCTGATCCACTCCCCGGAGAACATTTAGTATACGTTTGCTTAGAAAGTAGCACTCAAATTCGTGGAATGCACAAGAGATACTCATACATGATACTAGAAAACGAAGAAGGAACTAGTCATGACGTGGCTAGCTAACCTTGGTGCGTGGGGAAGAATTGTAGTAGTAGCGAGGAGGTGGAGGTGGGGATTCGTAGTAGTGGGGAGATGGCTTCGAGGGGGATGGTGGTGGTGGTAGCGGTGGTGATCTATCTATCTATCTATCTATCTATCTATCTATCTATCTATCTATCTATCTATATGTGTGTGTGTGTGTCTATATATATATATATCATCATGTATGTATGTATGATGGAGGTGGAGGAGATGTGTAATGGTATGAAGGGGATGGTGGTGATGGTGATGTATAATGATATGGAGGGGTAGTGGGAGATTTTTAAGAGTACGGAGGTGGTTATGATGGAAAGTGGAGTTAGTGACCTATAGTAGTAGGAAACGGGTGTTGAAGTTGTTGCAGGAGGTGGTGACTTGTAGTAGGAACGTGGAGGTGGTGCTAACCTTGGTGCGTGGGGAAGAATTGTAGTAGTAGCGAGGAGGTGGAGGTGGGGATTCGTAGTAGTGGGGAGATGGCTTCGAGGGGGATGGTGGTGGTGGTAGCGGTGGTGATCTATCTATCTATCTATCTATCTATCTATCTATCTATCTATCTATCTATCTATCTATCTATATGTGTGTGTGTGTGTCTATATATATATATATCATCATGTATGTATGTATGATGGAGGTGGAGGAGATGTGTAATGGTATGAAGGGGATGGTGGTGATGGTGATGTATAATGATATGGAGGGGTAGTGGGAGATTTTTAAGAGTACGGAGGTGGTTATGATGGAAAGTGGAGTTAGTGACCTATAGTAGTAGGAAACGGGTGTTGAAGTTGTTGCAGGAGGTGGTGACTTGTAGTAGGAACGTGGAGGTGGTGATTTGTAGTCGTAAAGTGGAGGTGAGTAATAGTAGGGAGCTGGAGGCAAATATGTTTAAGGAGGTACCGGTTTGTAGTAGTAGTAGGAAGGTGGAGGTGGTGATATGTAATAGTGAGGGGCTGGAGGCGACTAAGATGGTGGACGTAGCGATTTGTAGGCATTAGGAGATGAATAAGATGGCGGAGGTGGCGAGTTGTAGGCTTTAGGAGGTGAATAAGATGGAGGAGAGTGATTCGTAATAGTAAGGTGGAGGCGAATAGAAAGTTGGAGGTGATGATTTGTAGTAGTGAGGTGGAGATGAATATGATGGAGAGGCTTGCTATTTCTAGTAAGGAGGAGGTGAATAGGATGGTGGAGTGATTTGTAGTAGCAAGGAGAAGAATAGGATGGTGGAGGCGGTGATTTGTACTAGTCAAGTGGAGGTGGTGATTTTTAGGAGTAAGGAGGAGGTGAATTTAATGGTGGAGGTGGTGATTTGTAGTAGTAAGTTGGAGGTAAATAGAATGGTGAAGGTAATGACTTATAGTAATATGGAGGAAACACAACTGATGGTGGTGGAGGAGACATAATAGTAATAAGGAAGAGGGGGTGGAGATAACTGTGGTGGTGATTTATAGTATGGGGGAGTTAATGACTTGTAGTAGTGTGGAAGTGGGCATGAGTATGACAGTGGTGGATGAGACTTGTAGTAGTATGAAGTGGGAGGTGACAAGGGTGTGTGTGTTGTATTTAGTGGAGAAAGACAAAGGCAAAGAAAGTAAGAGTTACAGGATAATGACATTTCTTTCAAAGAGAAGATGCACTGTGGATACATTCATTAATGCATAAATTGACATGTCTTTAATAGGCTTTCAAGAGTAGTTAACTTTACTAGTTTTTTGAAGCAAGATTTACACCACTCCTTTAAGTGTACTATAAAATAGCAACCATGCATAAAATTAAAAAACTAAACAAGTGAACTTAACCTCAATAATTAAAACGAGTATTTTGAGTCATTCTTAAACAATATGCCAATGGCGTTGGTGGTGGTTGGGTCTTGTGGAGGTGATGGTGGTGGTGGAGATTTGTAGTAGTACTTAGGAAGTGGTGGTGTTGACTTGTAATAATACGGCCGTGGCGGGAAGAGTAACTGTAAGGTTTAGGCAATGGCGATGGTGGGGGTGGTGATTTGCGTTAGTAAGTTGGTGGTGGGGAAAAGTAAATGTAAGGCTTATGCGCTGCTACAACAGTAACCGCGCAACATAACACAATTGCAAAAAGATGCCAAGCCTTCTCTATTATGCCCACGAGTTGCACCTTTGATATGCCAAGGCGTTCCAAGTCTTGACATCTTTCCTGGAGACTTTTTGATGTACAAATGTTCTAACTGGCTTCTAAGAGGCTGACTCTTTATATAGATAGCCCTTGGATCATTGAATATAAAGGTGCAGTTGGTCAATGGAGTTGCTAAGCCTGCATAAATCTTCGATCCCTTTCGCGTCTATGACCAGATATTGGGTTAGTTCCAAACAGTTCTTTTAAGGCTGAAAAGATGCCCATAATTAAGGAGGAGGATTTGTTGAAATAGCTTTTCTAATGATGGGACCATGTCGTAGTTTCTTAGATCCAGTCTATGTCATAGGCATAGCAGTTAGTGTTCTGTAGATTTATCTTTCTCAGTTGACATTTAGTATGCCTTTTTTTTTTTTCTTTTTGTTAACTTTCCAACTGAGTGGCCATTGTTTTTTGTTGATGAAATGGATCGAGACGATCCACATAAAAGTAACAAAACCATTCAAAAGTAATTACATTCCGCTGACGAAAATAAAAAACGAGTAACAGATTAGACAATGCCAGTAGGTTTGAAGTACCTAAAATGTCACTGTAGGGATTATGTTTGCATCATTCTCTGGGGCTGAACCCTTCTCGTTGCCCATTGACAACTACATGGGGGCTTGCTATGGGGCGAAGGCATGCTATTCATGATAAGCTCCACCATTAACTGCGTCGTATATAAGGGAATAACCTTTCCGTGGAAATTATTCACAGCTTGTATATTTGTCCTTGTTGTGGGACATATCTCGCTAATATCAGAAAGCAAGTAATGGATAACAATATAGCTAAATATATGGTTTTGACACAATAACCCCTTCAACACACAAGTTGATGAGGAATAACACCATTCTTTAACCTTAACTACCACTTACAGCCTCCAACTTCTACTAAATCAACACTGATTTCGTATTTTCGGTTTGGCAAGCGGGGTTACTTCCACAATATCAGGCGATCATATCTTTAATCATACCAACACCAACACATGTTAACCTACTTAACCGTAACAAAAGTGGATATCGAGAATTCTTCAGGCAAATCGACCCAAAATCTATTATAATTGGAGCTCTAATGATCCGGTAAGCTGCAATGAAGTCTTAATGACAGACCGTCAAATCTATTTCATCTCTGCAGAAACGGATAGTCTAATACTGCTACTTTTAGGAGCTCGTATATGGTGTCTCCGCCGCATGTAATCTAGCAATGCTTACGAGCAGCCTAATAATGCGTAGGCCGAGCTATTTGGTGATTGAAACCGGTCATTTGCCGGTTGATCTTACCTAGAGCCTGTCTAGAAACCTTTTTCTGCTAGATGCCTAATTAGGGTAGATTCTGTTAGCATAACCTCAACGCCTAGTGGAATAAGTTCTCCAATACACTCCAACAAATGTTTAGAGCAGTTTTTAACATAATTTTAGTGCTGATTCTTCATTTGTTGAGAAAACGAGAGAAAAAAAAGGTTCTCCAGTACACGACTACATGAAGCAGCCTAACAACGAGGACCATTCATGTTTTAAACGAAACCCAAATGTTAGAGCAAGATTTTGTGGGTCTTGCTTTTGCAGGCTCTGAAAGCCCTTCAAATTTGTTACGTGGTTAGTGGTGCTTTTTGTGTATTTTAGATGGTTCTTTGGTCAAACACAGGACTGGACCAATTTCTAACTAACCGAAATGGGTAAGAATTGGGTCATATACAAACATAAGGTATTATCAAAAGATTTTTCGCCAATTGGAACCTTATGCAATCCTCCTCGATATCTGGGCTGCTTACAATCAGTAGTGAGATCATAAAATCATATACACACATATTGTTATTAGATAAAATCTATTAGAGTATGATGTTCCTTAACTGCCCAAAATTCTGATTCATAGAGCATGGTCGGCCTTATGGCTATCCTATAGAATTTTTCTTTTAGTTTGAGTGGCACCCGTCGATCACACAAAACTCCAGATGCACATCTCCATTTGTTCAAACCCGCTTGAATTCTTTGGATAACCTCCCTCTTAATCTCTCAACTCTCATGAATTATTGATCCTAAGTACCGAAAGTGGTCTTTGATGGGACTTCTTGGTTATCAATCTTGACTGGTGTTCTACTCCTAATCTCCTTGCTAAAATTACATTCCATGTATTTTGTCTTAGTTTGACTAATTTTAAATTCTTCAGATTCTAATGCTTCTCTCCATAATTTTAGCTTTATGTTTATACCCTCTTTGGTCTTATCAAGTAAGACTATATCATCTACAAATAACATGCACTAGGGAATCTCCTCGTGCAGATGTTTTGTTAGCTCATCCATAATTAATGTGAAAAGGTATGGACTCAATGTCGATTGTTCGTGCAATCCTATAGTGACATGAAAATCACCAATTACACCACTAGTGATCTTAACATTTGTTACTGCTCCCTCATACATATATTTCATTATGTCTATATATCCTTGCGAAACCCCTTTACCACTCAACACTCTCCATATTAACTCTCTAGGGACTCTATCATAAGCTTTCTTTAAATAGATAAAAATCATGTGGAGGTCTTTCCTCCTCTCCCTATATTTCTCTACTAATTGTCTTAGTAAGAAAATAGCTTCCATGGTAGACCTCCCAGGCATGAAACCATAATGATTCTCCGATACATTTGTTTCATGATGCATCCCCTTCTCAATCACTCTTTCAAAAAGTTTCATAGTGTGGCTCATAAGTTTGATCCCTCTATAATTAGTGCAGCTCTATATGTCTTCTTTTTTCTTATAAATTGGTACAATAGAGCTTTTCCTCCACTCATCGGGCATTTTCTTTGATTTTATAATCTTGTTAAACAACTTGGTCAACCAAACTCATTGGCTAAATATATCTACATTATAATTAAGAGATTATACAAAGTATTTTCTGCCAATATATTCTGCTATAATCATGGTCTCGATCTTTGGTGCTTATATATAATAGATATTTGTATCTCTTTTCAAATTCAATCAATTCAATAGCAATGTAGATTTTAACATATATATCCATTAATCGGATAAAACTATGAAGTTCATGATCGTTATTAGAGAGCTAGTGATTGCTGTTTGATGAAAAACTTGTTATGAGCATATTAATATTAGGGAAATTATCTTTCGATACATAAGCAAGAGATTCATTTATATATTATTTTCAAATCAGATACTCTTATCTCACAGAAGTTCAGGTAGGGCACATTTTATTTGAAGGGAACTACAACATGAACATGCTACGTAAATAATAATCTCTAGTTAACCTCCTCCATCGTTTACAGTGCGATTGAATCGGCTAGGTAGAAATCCTTGTGAAATAAAATAGTGTGCAGTACTTCTCTACGCCCTGCAAGACAAAGGGAAAATGTAAAAAGGTGAGCGGAAAACTCTACAATAAAGATTGGCCTACGTTTCCTGAAGCAATTGGAATAGAAGGTCTACACGTTCCGTACGCAGATGAAATTAATAGTTATAGCTATTGATACTACCAGTACCCTTTGGGAGTTGGAGGAGACTTGTAGTAGTAGGGAGGCGGAGACTTTAATGGTGCAGGTGGTGATTTGTAGATGTATGGAGGAGGTGTAGATGGTGTTGGTTGAGATGGTGACTTATAAACATATGGAGGAGGTGGAGGAGAAGAGTAAGTATAGGGCTTGGCTTCTACAGCATTGGTGGCTAGGAAGCACAATGCCAATGCCAAAACGAGGCTTGGCCACGCCCACACAAGAGTCCCCATCTGGCCAGGCCAATCACCCAAATTCTAATGCCTGAGCATTGTGTACGTTTATAGTTGCACTTTATATGTAAATTTGATCATCTCAACCATTCATCTCCATAGCAGTGTCTTACCTAGCCTTTGCCACATGATTCTCTTGCCCTTGATAATCCTAAGACACAGATCGCTCACGATTTTCGTACTTTTTTTTTTGAGCCCTTGGTTTTACAATGCAGAATAAGGAAGGCTGGTATCATCCACTGGGGACAATTTTTAATGCATGGCCTAACTTGGATCACCAAAATCTGGGCCTATTTTAAACACCAGCCAACAGACTAGAGTAAGACTAGTGTTCGTGGCAGAGGGATTGCAAGTTATATACAAAGTTATCCGTGGATAGTGTTCCTATCCCCTTCCCGGCAGCTCCAAACATAGTATAACTTAAGGAGCCCAGAAAATTAGGGTTGTGTGCTTTTAAAAGATTCGGTTTGTCTTGGGGCTGCCAATAGCAGGGGCGATGATCACTATTCGTAGATAATTTCGTTCAGATATTGTTAACCCCAAACCAAAGATCCCCAAAGCCATTAAAAAAAAGAACAAGAAAAAGAAAAAGAAAAGAGCCTCCAATGGGCTTACGTTGACCCTTGTTTATGTTTATGTTTAGTCAAAGTAAGCATGGATTTAAATATCCACCTAGTCGTTTGCTTGTGGCGGAAAAGATAAAGCACAAATGTAGCTGAGAAATTTAACATTCCAAGAGATTTTATTTCCACAATGGTCCCATTTTAAAATTTTCAATACAGCTGTGATCCACATGGAGATCAAAATAATGTAACTCGTCTTCAAGGAGCTAATACAGTTAGAAGCACGTCCTCATTGAATTTTGGAATTCTCCTCTCATTGACATTTCCATGATAGCTTCCGATTAGGAGACAACCAGCTTCTCATTATTCACACGCCTTATCTACGCGCTGCAAGAGAAACAAAAGGGGTAAGAAGATAGATCCTTCAGTGGGATAAAAAAAAGCCATCGCAATTTGATAGAATTGATTACTTACATAAATGAAATTGGGTAATCAGATGGCTAGTAGTGGCCTCCGGGAGGTGGGGGCGAACTGTAGTAGTAGTGGTGCACTGGAGTTGGAGATGGAGGAGGTGGTGATTTATAGATGTATGGAGGAGGGGGTGAAGGCGATGGAGGAGGTGGTGACTTATAAACATATGGAGGAGGTGATGAAGGCGATGGAGGAGGTGGTGACTTGTAAACATATGGAGGAGGCGGTGATGGAGATGGAGGGGGTGGTGACTTGTAAACATATGGAGGAGGAGGCGACGGAGATGGAGGAGGTGGCGATTTGTAAACGTATGGAGGAGGCGGTGACGGAGATGGAGGAGGTGGTGATTTGTAAATGTATGGAGGAGGTGGTGACGGAGATGGAGGAGGTGGTGATTTGTAAATGTATGGAGGAGGCGGTGACGGAGATGGAGGAGGGGGTGATTTGTAAATGTATGGAGGAGGCGGTGAAGGTGATGGAGGTGGTGGTGATTTGTAAATGTATGGAGGAGGTGGTGATGGAGATGGAGGTGGGGGAGAGTTATAGTGGTATGGAGGAGGTGGGGAAAGAGAAGGTGGTGGAGGAGACGTGTAGTGGTATGGTGGAGGGGAGATGGAGAGGGTGGAGGTGGTGACTTGTAGTAGTATTTAGGTGGTGGGGGTGAGTAAGCAGGTGGGGGAGGAGACTTGTAGTAATATTTTGGTGGTGGTGGTGAGTAAGCCGGTGGGGGAGGAGACTTGTAGTAGTACTTCGGAGGCGGAGGGGAGTGAACAGGTGGAGGTGGAGACTTGTAGTAATATTTTGGTGGAGGTGGAGAGTGTGCAAGTGGAGGTGGGGATTTATAGTAGTATTTTGGTGGTGGAGGGGAGTGAGCTGGAGGAGGTGGGGACTTGTAGTAATACTTCGGAGGAGGTGGGGAGTGGGCTGGTGGAGGTGGGGACTTGTAGTAGTATTTTGGTGGTGGTGGGGAGTGAGCTGGTGGAGGTGGAGACTTGTAGTAGTACTTTGGTGGAGGTGGAGACTTGTAATAATATTTTGGTGGTGGTGGGGATTTGTAATAGTACTTCGGTGGAGGCGGTGAGTGGACTGGCGGAGGGGGAGACTTGTAGTAGTATTTAGGTGGAGGCGAATGCACAGGTGGTGGTGGAGACTTGTAGTAATATTTCGGTGGGGGTGGTGAGTGAACGGGTGGAGGTGGAGACTTGTAGTAATATTTTGGTGGTGGTGGAGGAGATTTGTAGTAGTACTTGGGCGGAGGAGGAGAGTGGACAGGTGGAGGTGGAGACTTGTAGTAATATTTTGTGGGGGGTGGGGAGTGAACAGGTGGTGGAGGAGACTTGTAGTAATATTTTGGTGGTGGTGGTGAGGGTACGGGTGGAGGTGGAGACTTGTAGTAATATTTTGGCGGGGGTGGAGAATGCACAGGTGGAGGTGGAGATTTGTAGTAATATTTAGGAGGAGGTGGTGAGTGCACAGGTGGGGGTGGGGAAGAGTAGATGTATGGCTTGTCTGCTGCAACAATGGTGGCTAACATGCAAACTGCCACCGCCAAAACCAGGCCAGGCGAATGCCTTGCCTCCCTAAGAGTACCCATGTTGTCAAGGTTGATGGTTTGGATGACAAGCCGCAGCCCCTTATATAGCAAACCCTTCAATTATTCTGTATGAAAATGTAATAGTTTATTAACACTTACAGCCTGTATTGCAGGCCAAGTTGCAACTTCAACTCCAGGTTTTCTTTGATCTGATTCGTTGTTCCCATTGTCTTACTGCTTTTCCTTTGTCATTATCTATTGTATTATTGCCAGACATGTTCGGCCAAGAACAAGTCAGAGGAATAAGGAAGCAAATTGGGACAAGGAGAGTACGTGAAGTTTGCATGTCTTCCAACCTGAACGCGTTTTGATCAATGTTCGCCACTTGGGTGGTAGCAGTGGTCAGGAGTTTCCCATGCCATTTGCCAAATTCCGAAAGTGAGATGCGCCATCGTTTGGGGTGTGATCGGCGGGACCATTTTTAAGTCAACTTAGAGCTTGGTCTCTGTATTAGTTCTTATTTTTTTTGTTCCCTATTTTTTTATGCCTGTCCTTTGCTTAACAACTTAAATAATCAAACAAGCAAACCTATGAGAATCTTAGCTACAATAATCACCATTTAGTCGTACAAATTATTTGAATTAACTAAGAATTTATCATGTTGAAGAGGAACGCTACAGGGTGCAACAACCTGATAATAAAAAGGGCAGCCCAGTGCACGAAGCTCTATGCGGCATTTGGGAAAGGGGCAGACTACAAGGGTTTATAAAATGCAGCCTTAGCTTTTATTTGTTAGTCCAGTTCCATTTGACGGCCGCTGCCTTTCAACTCTAGAGGTTGTCAACATCAACTGTGGTGGGCGCTGTCACCGATGTCAAGAAAGTCAGCCATTGAATTCTACTGTGGCGGCCACCACCGTTGTCGGCCACGCTATTAACTATTATTGCATTGCCCAAAGACTTTGAATGGGTTTTTGTTGAAAATAAAGCTCTGAAAACCCTATAAATAGGGAGGAGCTAAAGATCGATGTAACACACCATTCCCTGCATTTCTCATTTTGTAAATACCTTGTCGTATTCCCTCTTTTAGTGAATTTGTTTTCCTCCCGTGGACGCAAGCATATTGGCCGAACTACGTAAAATTTGTGCATTTTGTGTATGTTTGATCTTGGGCGGGGACTGTAAATCCCTAACAAGTGGTATCAGAGCTAGGTTCTGCCACAAAACAAAAGCAAAAAACGAGAGTTGCAGACCAGTCACAATTGGCGTGAGAAGGAAGAAGATTATTGCAACTATAGTGTTGCTATAATAAAAAAATGTCTACTACAGTGAAAGGTGGTACGTTTTGCTACAGTAAAAGGTCATCATTACTGTCGGATATAGTGATCGGTACAGTGTCTACTACAGTACTGAGTTGTAATAGTCCTTCCTAGAGGCAGGTTACAACAGTCTGAGTTTCCATAGTGCAGAGTTGAAACAGTACGCGTTGCAGCAGTATGTGTTGAGAAACCTTGTATGTGTTGAGAACTGGGAATAATAAGTTATTCTTACTTAATCAAGCGATGTACCTAAGATACAAGAGAGGAATTTCTATTTCTGACCACTTGAACGAGTTGACTGGATGCTTTTAGCAACTATCTGACGTTGACATCAGATTCGATGATGATAACATGGGTTTATGGCTTTTAAATACTTTACCTGACTCATGGAAAAATTTTCATGTTTTTTTAGCCAATTTTGCTCTAAGTGGCACTGTGACGTGGAAATTTGCTAGAAGCGTAGTTCTAAATGAAGAAATGAGGGGACGAGCTTAAGTTGCCACCACATTACAGTATGAGATTTTGATCTCAAAAAACATGGGGAGGAGCAAGTTCAAATGTCAGGAGAAGAATAACAGGGGCAGGAATAAATCTAATTCTAGATACAAGCTAGCCTCCAGTGAGATTGGATGAGTCATTGACAGCGGTGCTTCTTTTCACGTTACCTCTAGAAGGGAGTTTTTCACCTTGTACACTTCTAGTGACTTTGGAGTGTTGAAGATGGGTAACGATGGGCTGTCAAAGGTTGTTGGTATTGGATTCGTCTATTTGGACACTAACAATGGGACAAGGTTGATTCTCAAGGAAGTTCAACATATACCAGATATTTAATTGAAAAGCTTGATGATGATGGGTACTGTAGTACCTTTTGCGATGGCCAGTAGAAGCTCTCTAAGGTAGCGCTTGTGGTTACTAGAGGAAAGAAATCATCTAGATTGTATGCAATGCAAGCTTCGATTCCTATTAACTCTGTGAACACGGTTGATGTTGCTAGTTCTTCAGAGTTGTGGCACAGGCGGCTCAATCACATGAGTGAGAAAGGACTAGGTTGTCTAGTCAAGAAGAATTTACTTTTAGGGCTCAAAGCTGCAAAGTTGAGCAAGTGTGCGCATTATCATACTGAGAAGCACCAACAGGTTTCGTTCAAAAGCTATCATTCTTCCAGGAAGCCAGGCATGCTTGAATTGGTACATTTAGATGTATGCAGTCTTATGAAGGTACAAACACTTGATGGTGAGCCAGAGAGGATGAACATGACATTGATGGAGAGGGTCAGATGCTTGCTTTCTGAAGCTAAGCTACCCGGTTCCTTCTAGGGTGAGGTGTTATACATAACATTCGATGTTATTAACCTGTCTCTAATTGTTGCTTGAATGCAGATGTTTTTGACAGGCTATGTATTGAAAAAGATGTCTCTTATGATCATTTGCGGGTGTTTGGGTGTAAGGCATTTGTACATATACCTAAAGATGAGAGGTCCAAACTAGACATCAAGACCAAACAATGTATTTTCATTAGCTACGGGAGGATGAGTTTGGTTATAGGCTATATGATCCTATTGCAAAGAAGCTGGTTAGAAGCCGTGACGTGGTCTTTATGGGAGACCAAACCATTGAACACATTGACAAAGTCGAAGGATCAAGAACTTGGAGTTTTGATACCCTGACCGATTTTAATCCAGTTCCTATTTCACATACGCTAGGTGTAGATGGCACTAATGACCATGGTGGTGCCCCAGTTGATGTTCAAGATGATCAGGCCAAGGGTGAGTATGAAGCTGCTGAAGACGTGGATGTTTCATCAAGGGCTAATGATGTTTAATAGGTGGTTCCTATTAAGGAGTCAGCAGTTTCATTAAGACAGAGTTCGAGATATCGTCAATCCTCCACTCGGTATTCACCAAATGAGTATGTGCTCTTAATTAACGGGGAAGAGCCTAAGAGCTACACAAAGGTAGTTGAAAGTGAAGAGAATGCAGAGTGGATTGCAGTTATGAAGGATGAGATAAAATCCTTACAAGACAACCACACTTTTGAACTGGTAAGATTGCCTAAGGGTAAACAAGCTTTAAAGAATCAGTGGATTTATAGGGTGAAGTATGAGGGTGACACTTTACAACAATGATACAAAGTTAGACTTGTGGTGAAAGGCTTTGGTCAAAGAAAAGGTGTTGATTTTGAGAAGATATTTTCTCCTATAGTCAAAATGTCTTCAATCTGAGTTGTATTGTGTTTGGTCGTAGACCTTGATCTAGAGGTTGAACAAATGGATGCGAAGACAGTGTTCCTCCACGGTGACTTAGAGGGAGATATATATATATATATATAGAGCAGTCAGAAGGTTTTGTTGCTAAAAGCAACGAGAAGTAAGTCTATAAGCTTAAGAAGAGTCTGTATGGCTTGAAACAGGCTCTCAGACAGTGGTACAAGAAGTTTGAGCAGTTCATGGCCAAACAGGGTTATAGAAAGACTACTTCAGATCATTGTGTGTTTGTGCATAGATTCTCAGAGGATGATTTTGTCATCTTGCTATTCTATGTTGATTATATACTTATTATTAGAAGTAGGTCTTCAAGGATTAGTCAACTAAAGGAGTTGAACAAAGTCTTTGCTGTGAAAGACTTAAGACCCGCGAGACTGATTCTCAGGATTTCTACCGTTTGCGACAAGAGGAATAAGTGGTTATGGCTATCTCAAGAGAAGTACATAAAAAAGGTACTTCAGCGATTTCCAATGGATAAAGCTAAAGTGGTTAGTACACCTTTTGCTACTCACTTTAAGCTTAGTAAGAATCAAGTTCTAGTGAGTAATGTTGAGAAGTAATACATGCAAGATGTTCTTCATGTTTCAACTGTTGACAGTCTTATGTATACTATGGTATGCACCAAATAGACATTGTTGATATAGTAAGCTGTTTTCTATCAAATCCAGAAAAAGAGCATTGTAATGTAGTGATGTGGATATTGAGATATCTACGTGGTACTAATAAGTTGTGTTTGGGATTTGGCACTGGCAAGCCTGTGCTTGAGGGCTACATTAATTCAGATATGGCTGGTGATATTGACACGAGGAAGTCTACTTCAGGCTACTTGATTACTTTTGCAGGGGGAGTTGCGTCATGGCAGTTGAAGTTACAGAAGTGTGTTGCCTTGTCTATGACGGAAGCTGAGTTTATTGCTGTGACAAAGGCTTGCAAAAAGCTACTGTGGATGAAGAAGTTCGTGAACGAATTTGGCTTTTTGTAGAAGAGGTATGCATTATTTTGCAATAGTCAAAGTGCTATACACCTTAGCAAGAATTCTACTTTTCATTAGAGGTCAAAGCATATTGATGTTCGGTATAATTGGATACGTGATATTTTGGACTCGAAGTTGTCAGAGCTTGAGAAGATTTATACTGACGATAATAGTTCGGATATGATGACAAAAGTATTACCTGAGAGCAAGTTCGAGATTTGTAGGGAATTGATCGAGATGGGCTTCTCCTAGAAGTCTATGCATGAAGAAACCTCTTTTAGTTAATGGGCATAGAGGGGGAGTTTTGTTAGTCCAGGCCCATTTGACGGTCGTTGCCTTTCAACTTTGGCGGCCATCAACGTCAATTATGGTGGGCATTGCCACCGAAGTCAAGAAAGGCAGCCGTTCAATTCCACTGTGGGGCCGCCATCGTCACTGCCGCCGTCAACCGTGCTGTCAACTATTACAGCACCGCCCGAAGACTTTGAATGAGTTTTTGTTGAAAATAAGGCTCTGAAAACCTTATCAATAAGGAGGAGCTGAAGATGGATGTAACACACCATTTCCTGCATTTCTTGTTTTGTAAATACCCTGTAATACTCCATATTTTAGTGAATTTGTTCTCCCGAACCATGTAAAATTTGTGTATTTTGTGTATGCTTGATTTTGAGTGAGGACTATAAATTTCCAATAATATTTTTTACAAGAGACTGTTTCCACGCCCTCAACCCGTAACCTCAAGCTCATGTGGCAACAACTTTTACACATGATAACAAGATAACCAAAAATATCCGATTTTATATAATAGGCCCTCACTCTTGTGTGATCAGGCTCTTTTATTTGACGTTGATAGCATTGAATCCAGGGAATGAAGGCAATCAAACAAATCATTTTTCCTACCTTTTTTTATTTTTCTCAAATTGCAAAGCCAAAAGTACAGAATTTTGATTAATGGCATTGGCTGAATGGTGACTACGACCACTTAGATATCAATTTTAAAGCCCGTATTGTTGGATGGTCTCAATCAGTCATGAAATCATAGGCTGTGATCAATCAATGTGTCACCATGATTGGTGGGTGGTCCACATCAACGGAGACATTTGATGTTGTCGTCACCTATATCTACCCTGATTTACGATTGCTTAACCACCATTTGACCCAAATAATAAAACAGTTTGATCTGCTAGGAATTAGGAATGTTCCACTACAGCGCAACCTCGATCTATAATGTGGCAAGCACCCACAAGTGATCTGAACCACTCGTCTGATAACAACACATGCCAGATCTCCAATATCGGTGGTCGGACAATCCTAACCGCCCGAAAGAATTGCCTTTCAATGGATCTTGTTAAGATCAATGGTTCAAACAAACATATAAGCAACAGCTCTCTTTTGACAACCGTAATGGAGCAGTTGCCATGATTCTCAAGCAACTTGATATCCAAAGCGTCCGTCAGATTGACGGTGTGGATCATTCGGAAGTGGAGGCACAATGTGAAAGTAGGAATGATCGTAGCCGTTAAAGTAATCTGTTCTGTTGACTTAGCTATTGAATTTTGTCGGTGGATTTAATAATTGGGACAAATATCGCCTTTGCCTAGCTATGGCCCCCACTTGGCGGCTCATCGGTTTTGATCAGCGGTAACATTTGGCATCCAATGCATGGGTGTGGAAGACCGTCAGGCTGGAGCGAAGCTGCATCGGTGGCGTGAATGACAGTAGCAAAGCATTGTGGTAAACGTGCAATGCACTCTCATCTTGTACTTGGTTTTGACCAACCGCGTGGCCCCAACTATTGTTTGGTCACAGACGAAACTCGAAGAAATAAATTATATTTGAACTAATTAAATTTCCAATTGCTCGGGTGGGATTACCCGAAATACCCTTTCTTCGTGAAAAATTATGCAAAAGAACCGACAGTATCGGTTTTCTTCAATTCTACCCAGTCTATTATTTTGCATCATTCTACTGCACACGTGGAGCTTGATTGTCCTTCACCATAACAGGCGAAGCCTCACCTTTTCCGATGCATCCTCTCCATTTCCCTGGCCAAAAGAAGAAGAAGGGTTTGGATCTGAAAGCGGACGATTAGGAGCAGGAAACCAAGCAGAACCAGTAGTAGAAGGTAAAGGCGCGTTAATGGTAGCAGCATTCAAACTAGCAGTTGAAACTCTGGTGACTGATTCCCCGAAACCCGCATCGACGATGCGAAATCCGGCGCCACCTTCAAACTCCGACGAACCCCCACCAGCAACCTGTAAAACCTGCTTCAAGCCCGGGGAAGGATCATCCATGTCGTTCATAAACCACAGGAGAAAAAGACTGCTTCTAGGTAGGTGAAGAGCAAGAATCTGAAATTATGTTCTTCCATTCTTCCAATACGAAATCAGCTCCACATTTTTCGGCACCTGAGATAAAAGTAGTTATTGGGTGGATGTCGGAAGCCCATTAGTCGTTCCGGCCAACGCCAGTGGCTTCACCGGCAGCAGAAATGTTGTCTTCTTGCTGCTGTGAAGGCGGCTATTTTTACTGGGGCTAGTCGGGAACTGCCGCCACGCCGGCTGAAAATGGTTTTTTGGTTGTTTGAACGTCGACCGTTGCGCCCAATCTGCATGAGTTCTTAAATATCTAAAATTCAAGAGATCTGGAAGATCAACTGTAAGCTGGAACTCGTTATGTAAAAATAGGATTCCGCGCCTCATGCTAACTTGCCGTGAGGCTGCGCCTTGCTAGCGTATATGTTGTCGAGTAACCCAGGTTGATTAAATTTGCATAACTTGCAGGTCTATGTTGAACGTATGCATTGACAATCCTACATTCTGCGCCATGGTTCAGGCCAATCTGCAGCTTCCGTAAACAAATCTCAGACCTGAAAGTATCTTCCAATCCCAATTTACATGATACGCAGCGTCTTCTTTTACTAAA
This sequence comes from Warburgia ugandensis, assembly GCA_035236585.1. NCBI lineage: Eukaryota > Viridiplantae > Streptophyta > Magnoliopsida > Canellales > Canellaceae > Warburgia > Warburgia ugandensis. Next base: position 6,859,411 of record CP141133.1, read on the forward strand.
GGAAGAGTATCGTAGTTTGTCTATTTTGGGTTTTAATGCTATGTGAATATCTTTTCTTTTGTCAAGAATGTTCATTGATTTTAAATTTTAAGCAAGAATTTTGCACCAAAGTCTAATTAGTACGAGTTAGCCTTGTAGTATTGCTCGTACTAGTCTGAAGCTGCGTCGATGCCGGCCAAGGAAATGGAGAGGAAGTAATCGGAGAAGATGAGGGCTTTACCTTTTTTTTCTTTTTGATTGGTACTTGTCAACCTTGATGTCCACAGTCCAACTTAGCTTCTCCCTCACGGCGTAAACGGAAATCTTAACGTGGGGTACAATTCCTATGCATTGCTAAATTGGGATTGCAATTAAACGAAATAATACTCCGCGGTAGAATTTAAAAAAATGAAAATTCGAGGGTTTTTTCATAATTTTTCTTTCCCTCAGCACAACACGAGCTGGAAATGTGTGGGCCAAATATATACTCTCATTTTCCCTAAACTTAGATACACACCCATGCGTAGCATTGAACCCTAGTCACCAAAGCTAGAGACCCACGAAGTGGAGAGGCCCATCTTAGGAGTATTGGTTCCAGGAGATTTTTGGTATGCACCGTCTGAAGAGAGGGGGGATTCAATAAACAGAATGGATTGCTCAAAAAGTAGAGGAACGGACCCTCTATTTCCAGAAAATATTATGTGCATCCAGGGTATAGGTACCCCTTTCACAAAGCACTACACCAGGTAAAGGTCGTTCCATACTATATTCTTCCATTCCACCAGATTTACAATGCATAGTCTTAGACAATAGTAATGACAAAGAATATATACCCTTATAATACTGTTGATCTTTACTAATAAAAAATGGTTAGGGGTATCATGGAAAGGCTCACTTGCATACCTACCAAATAAAAGGGCAAATAATATGAGAAATGTTCGCATCTTTTGGAGCCTACCTTGCATGATCTTAATTGTTCATCTTTTTGCTCCAACTTTGAATTTTTTGTAAGTTAAAAATCATGGGGTGCGAATGTTTCTAGATTTTAAGAAATAATATGTTGCTTATAAAGTTTCTAAACTTACTGTTTTTTAGTACAGATCGTCCAATGCTTTTTAGAAGCTAGAATCTTCCGAAACACATGCTTATTAATCTGAAACAATGAGATCAACAAATTGGATGATCCAGAAGTGGTCTCTAGAAATATGCAAGTCACTTTAGCATTAATCCCAACCAGTAAACATACGGGTGAGATCCCCGTGATATCAACCGATAAGTTGAACCGACTTTCAGGTACATACGCACGCTGTACTATGGATGAGTCGTGCACCAAAATTCTTATAATTCTAAGCCTTCGATTGTGACGCTCAAACAGATAATTAGAAAATGAAAGGTGACAGACAGCATTCATCGACAAATCCTCCACAAATGAAAGGCTTATAAGCTGTGGAAAAATATCACGGATCGTTCGTACTTAGCATGGAATATGACATAAACCATTACATTCTAAACCTCTGATTGAGACGTTCAAACGGATCATTAGAAAATGAAATGCGACGGTCAGCATTCATCGACAAATCCTCCACAAATCAAAGGCTTAAAAGCTGTGGAAAAATTTCATGGATCATTCGCACGTGCAATGGAATATGACATAAACCATTACGATCATTGAAGGATTGGGATACACACAGATAAAATTTATACATACATATAATGGTAAATATATTTGTTCATCATAACATGGGGTCATTATTTCTACTGCATTAAAAATGTAAGTCGATCTGTACATGCTACCTACTATTGTTCTGGCAGTAAGGAAAGCTTTTGTGGTATAGAAAGGGTTAATTCCAGTGGCACCCACTTGTACATGTAGGATCCAAGTGTTTGGTGATCCAAACCATTCATCTGCTGAACCCCATTTAGGGCATTCCTCAAAACATTAACATTACAGGAACCTGATATTACACCACAGATCACCTATCTGGTCTGTCTATTGTAAGATTCTATCGATTGGCTTCGGCTGAAGAATAATACAGTCTGGACTATCCTGACCATTCAATAAGTATGACGCAAATGAATAATTAAAAGAAAGGTCTTATGGTACACCTTTAATCGTAGTTGCGGGTGTTCTTTCAGGGAATGGTGTAGAGGGCTTGGGACTGGAGATTAATATTACTGAAGCAGGTCATAAAGTAATTCAAGCTAGTCGGTATGGTGTTTGTTGTATTTCTATTTCCTTGCTTATGGCAAGTTTTGGATGGTGTTGTATTTCTATTTCCTACTACTTTCAGCTTCTAGTTTTGGGTGGATCATGAGGTTCTAGTCACTAGCAACCAATTGCGTCTATTGGACCTATTGTTGGTTCTGTGACTGGCCCGCCAGGTGTCTTCACCCAAAGGTCTCATTGTCTGGTACATTTCCATATGATTATCTTGATCGCAGGTAATAAACTATATTTTACCTTTCAAAAGGGAAAATGTGCTAGTCGACTTGAAAAACTCTTCCGAGTCTTGCTGCATGCATAACAAAAAGCATTAGGTTTTGTTGCGATTTGATGATGAGAACTCCCTAGAGCAATAGGTTATCAACTATTTGTCCTAGAAATATTGGATATAGTTATCAACCCAAAATTTTTTTATTCAAAATTACACTTCAGTATTTCCAAGTCAACCACGAGTCATATTGAGTTAACTTGACTCGCCCGTTTTTCGAGTTGAATTGAGTTTCCGAATTTTTATACTAGCCTGTAATAAATATGGCTTTATTTAGTGCACAAAACAACTTAGGCTGTAAATATAGATCGATTAAGGGTATCTACTCCAGTCGGATCCACAAATTAACTGGCACAATCACCCAATCCATTGGCCAATGAGACACTACTTTGAAAATCTAGGAAAGGAAAATATTGAATCACAAACTGAAAGAAAGGGGTCCCACAAATAGTTTTGATTTTAACCACTCACATTTTGATTTGGTAAAGATATAACCCTTCAACTCAGCAACTTAGCAAACCTAGCCATGTTGAAATTACTTGAATGCTATATATAAGGGCACCTTTTTTTTTGGTTATGTTCATCATCGAAATATATGCAGGAATTGGTAAAAGTACATTTCTGATCCACTCCCCGGAGAACAGTTAGTATACGTTTGCTGAGAAAGTAACACTCAAATTCGTGGAATGCACAAGAGATACTCATAAATGATACTAGAAAACGAAGATGGAACTAGTCATGACGTGGCTAGTTGACCTTGGTGCGTGGGGAAGAATTGTAATAGTAGCGAGGAGGTGGAGGTGGGGATTCGTAGTAGTGGGGAGAAGGCTTCGAGGGGGATGGTGGTGGTGGTGATGTGTAATGGTATGAAAGGGATGGTGGTGATGGTGATGTATAATGATATGGAGAGGTAGTGGGAGATTTTTAAGAGTATGGACGTGGTTATGATGGAAAGTGGAGTTAGTGACCTATAGTAGTAGGAAACGGGTGTTGAAGTTGTTGCAGGAGGTGGTGACTTGTAGTAGGAACGTGGAGGTGGTGATTTGTAGTCGTAAAGTGGAGGTGAGTAAAAAGGTTGAGGAGGTGATTTGTAATAGTAGGGAGCTGGAGGCAAATATGTTTAAGGAGGTGCCGATTTGTAGTAGTAGTAGGAAGGTGGAGGCAGCTAAGATGGTGGAGGTGGTGATATGTAATAGTGGGGGGCTGGAGGCGACTAAGATGGTGGAGGTAGCGATTCGTAGGCATTAGGAGGTGGCGAGTTGTAGGCTTTAGGAGGTGAATAAGATGGAGGAGAGTGATTCGTAATATTAAGGTGGAGGCGAATAGAAAGTTGGAGGTGATGATTTGTAGTAGTGAGGTGGAGATGAATATGATGGAGAGGCTGGTTATTTCTAGTAAGGAGGAGGTGAATAGGATGATGGAGTGAGTTGTAGTAGTAAGGAGAAGAATAGGAAGGTGGAGGCAGTGATTTGTAGTAGTCAGGTGGAGGTGGTGAATTTTAGCAGTAAGAAGGAGGTGAATTTAATGGTGGAGGTAGTAGTAAGTTGGAGGTAAATAGAATGGTGAAGGTAGTGACTTATTGTAATATGGAGGAAACACAGGTGATGGTGGTGGAGGAGACATAATAGTAATAAGGAAGAGGTGGTGGAGATAGCTGTGGCGGTGATTTATAGTATGGGGGAGTTAATGACTTGTAGTAGTGTGGAAGTGGGCATGAGTATGACAGTGGTGGATGGGACTTGTAGTAGTACGAAGTGGGAGGTGACAAGGGGTTGGGTGTTGTATTTAGTGGAGAAAGACAAAGGCAAAGAAAGCATGAGTTACTGGATAATGACATTTCTTTCAAAGAGAAGAAGCACTGTGGATACATTCATTAATGCATAAATTGACATGTCTTTAATAGGCTTTCAAGAGTAGTTAACTTTACTAGTTTTTTGAAGCATGATTTACACCACTCTTTTACGTGTACTATAAAATAGCAACCATGCATAAAAGTAAAAAACTAAACAAGTGAACTTAACCTCAATAATTAAAACGAGTATTTTGAATCATTCTTCAACAATATGCCAATGGCGTTGGTGGTGGTTGGGTCTTGTGGAGGTGATGGTGGTGGTGGAGATTTGTAGTAGTACTTAGGAAGTGGTGGTGTTGACTTGTAATAATACGGCCGTGGCGGGAAGAGTAACTGTAAGGTTTAGGCAATGGAGATGGTGGGGTTGGTGATTTGCGTTCGTAAGTTGGTGGTGGGGAAAAGTAAATGTAAGGCTTATGCGCTGCTACAACAGTAACCACGCAACATAACACAATTGCAAAAAAAGCCAAGCCTTCTCTATTATGCCCACGAGTTGCACCTTTGATATGCCAAGGCGTTCCAAGTCTTGACATCTTTCCTGGAGACTTTTTGATGTACAAATGTTCTGACTGGCTTCTAAGAGGCTGACTCTTTATATAGATAGCCTTTGGATCATTGAATATAAAGGTGCAGTTGGTCAATGGAGTTGCTAAGCCTGCATAAATCTTTGATCCCTTTCGCGTCTATGACTAGATATTGGGTTAGTTCTAAACAGTTCTTTTAAGGTTGAAAAGATGCCCATAATTAATGGAGAGGATTTGTTGAAATAGCTTTTCTAATGATGGGACCATGTCGTAGCTTCTTAGATCCAGTCTATGTCATAGGCATAGCAGTTAGTGTTCTGTAGATTATCTTTCTCAATTGACATTTAATATGCCCCCATCCCCCCCCGCCCCCTTTTTTTTGTTAACTTTCCAACTGAGTGGCGATTCGTTTTTGTTGATGAAATGGATCGAGACGACCCTCATAAAAGTAACAAAACCATTCAAAAGTAATTACATTCCGCTGACGAAAATAAAAAAACGAGTAACAGATTAGACAATGCCAGTAGGTTTGAAGTACTTAAAATGTCACTGTAGGGATTATGTTTGCATCATTCTCTAGGGCTGAACCCTTCTCGTTGCCCATTGACAACTACATGGGGGCTTGCTATGAGGCGAAGGCATGCTATTCATGATAAGCTGCACCATTACCTGCCTAGTATATAAGGGAATAACCTTTCCGTGGAAATTATTCACAGCTTGTATATTTGTCCTTGTTGTGGGACATATCTCGCTAATATCAGAAAGCAAGTAATGGATAACAATATAGCTAAATATATGGTTTAGACACAATAACCCCTTCAACACACAAGTTGATGAGGAACAACACCATTCTTTAACCTTAACTACCACTTACAGCCTCCAACTTCTATTAAATCAACACTGATTTCGTATTTTGGGTTTGGCAAGCGGGGTTACTTCCACAATATCAGGCGATCATATCTTTAATCATACCAACACCAACACATGTTAACCTACTTAACCTTAACAAAAGTGGATATCGAGAATTCTTCAGGCAAATCGACCCAAAATCTATTATAATTGGAGCTCTAATGATCCGGTAAGCTGCAATGAACTCTTAATGACAGACCGTCAAATCTATTTCATCTCTGCAGAAACGGATAGTCTAATACTGCTACTTTTAGGAGCTCGTATATGGTGTCTCCGCCGCATGTAATCTAGCAATGCTTACGAGCAGCCTAATAATGCGTAGGCCGAGCTATTTGGTGATTGAAACCGTTCATTTGCCGGTTGATCTTACCTAGGACCTGTCTAGAAACCTTATTTCTGCTAGATGCCTGATTAGGGTAGATTCTGTTAGCATAACCTCAACGCCTTAGTGGAATAAAATCTCCAATACACTCCAACAAATGTTTAGAGCAGTTGTTAGCAGAATTTAATTGCGGATTCTTCACTTGTTGAGAAAACGAGAAAAAAAATGGTTCTCCAGTACACGACTACATGAAGCAGCCTAGCAAAGAGGACCATTCATGTTTTAAACGAAACCCAAAAGTTAGAGCAAGTTTTTGTGGGTATTGCTTTTGCAGGCTCTGCAAGCCCATCTGATGGCGCATTTATTAGGCTAGAATGTCTTGTTTTTATAGCAAATAAAGAATTGCAAAGCAAATCACTTGCACACCCACATGTACACTTTCACAAATCTAATCCCCAACCAAAGAAAAAGCAGTGTCACGTGGAGTTGGCATGATTAAGGAATTAACATCTGGAGAGTCCTCTTTTAGCCAGTTAATTCCGATTTTCTTTGGAAAATTTTGATTCTCTCTAGTCTCTCAATTTTCTCTTTGATGACTACCAAAATATATTTCCATCTAGCAAAGTTGGTCGCAGACAACCCAGTATCTCTCTTGAAATACCTTTATCATTAAAACCGAGTAGCAAAGAAGAAGAAGAAGAACTCCAATTCTTCATGATTTGCGATTACTACCAAATGGGCTAAAGATTAATTGAAAATCAAACTAAGGATCCGGCTATATCTTCCTACTTTTATTTGGCCCCTTTTCAATATTTACGCCGAGGTGGCGACATTGATCATCTCCGTCGTTATGTAAGTTCCTGGTCTTAATTTTAATACAATATATTCCATCCATCGTTGAAAATGAATAAAACAGGTGATTCCATTTGACAGAACATTATTTCTGTCTGGCCTTTTGCAGTAGGTACAAGAAACATGAATAATGTAGTAGGTAACTGGTTGTTTATTTTGACGATTATGACTTTATTAGCTAATCATTCTTAGACACTACGGTGAGAAGCTAGCTATAGCCTTGCAAAATTGATAAAATAAACTTAACAACTGAACATATTTGCAACCGTTTGGAAGGCGGAACGTGAACCGTCATTATTTAATGAGGGTTAGATTTATTTTATTTTCCATCGTTTTGTTCACAAAGTTACGAGCACTATTGAGACAAAGCAACGAACATTGATTTCTGGGCATCGCCCGCAAGACCATGGAAGGATTAAGGAAAAAAGTGGAAAAAAAAGGCACATCTGTAGAACATAATCCATGCATTTAAGGAGACGCAATAATCGCAGATTGGAGAGCCGTAATGGGCGTTATATCGCATTGACTGAATCCAGCACTGGCGATGAGTCTTCTCCATTCCGTCTTCGTCCTTTCTTTTCCTCCAGTTGATATCATCATGATCACATCGAAAGCATACCTTGTTCGGGTGATCTCGTGCTCTTCTTCCATGTCCATCACGATATCAACTATAATCACCTTCCCTCCATTTTCTGGTATGGCCTCTTTGCATCGGTTCAGAATCTTCACACAGTCCTCGTCATCCCAATCATGTAGTATTTTCTATGACAAAGAAAGGGTAGAAAGAAATAAGAAATAATAACCTCAAAATAAACACAAAAAAAGGTAATTCATCTTCAAAATTATTATTAAGATAAAAGAGAGTTAATTAGTGGAATAAGCTTTACCATCATCATAACAGCATCACAAGGAGGTACGAAAGAAAACATATCGCCAGCTACGCACTCCACTTCGGGGGAATCTGGTATGGTTTTAATCACATGAGGAAGGTCAAGGACGCTACATTTGATATGCGGAAACACCTGTGCAATCAACCTTGAGGCCGTACCAGTCCCACCTCCAACATCCACCAAAGATCTAATCCCCTGAAAAATGTCATTACAACCGTGGAGCAATGCAGTGGTCGCTAATCGGGCATCACAAGCCATGGCCTCGTTGAAGATCTTGTTATGTTCCGAATGCTTAGCAGCATAACTCCACATGTCTTCTCCATTTACAGCATTGAAGGTTGATGAAGAAGATGACTTCGCTTCCAACAAAGAGCCCAATGCAAACCATTTTTCCGAATCACCTTGTAGTATTTGTCGAGCGTATGGGACTAGGCTTTTTGTTTCGTTGACAAGGATGAATTTCGTGGCCGATGCGAGGCAATACAAGTCATTTTCCATCCTGAGGAGCTTCATATGGACCAAGTAACGGAGCAACCGACGGAGGTTGTCATAGTTACCACAAGGCATCGGAAGGGAAGAACCCAGTTGAGAAAGCGTCATGGGCGCACCATTCCGATGAACGATGTCTGCAATTTCCAAATCAAGAGCCCATTTCAACACTACTGAATCTATGGATGCTACAATATGGCCCCAAACAAGAGCTAGATCATTAACTTCTTGATCTTTCATCTCTTCTCTTGCAACTATCCCCATTTCTAGCTTCTCCTTAAACTGACTGTTGCTTTGCTTTCTTTCAGAAATGAGGGAAGAAGCTTCTCTCGTTGCATCCCTTTTGTAGTGTCCTTAAGAGCTATTTTCTTAGAGTTCTTTAGCAGGACAGAGAACATTTTACTTTGATACGCTCCGTTTTTTGTCTTCCGACCTTTATGACTAGAGTTTGCCATTATGGAATGCCATATGATCCCAATAAATTTGCTTTGACCAGCATGAAAGCAACCAAACAATTTTCCTCTTTGGACGGTGAGATAGAATGTTCTTGCTAGCCAAAAGATCAAGTTGGCTTCCTTTGACCCACAAAACTCATCCTGGAAATTTGATTCCCGGGAGGAATGGAGGCACATGCTGCGCATGGGTATTACATATAGACCAAATGGTGGGTACCGATATATAAATATGCAGAGGAGTCGTTCCGCATGGGAAATGATGCTATACATCTCGAGAAAGGGTAGGCCGAAGGTCCCACATGCACCTTTCCAAGAAGCGCCCCGCTCTCTCTCTCTCTCTGTATATATATATATATATATATATATATATATATAGATATATTTTCTTCTCTCTGAATGTTGGACACATCCACACACGAGCAGCCTCAAAACCCGGTCACCCACATGAGACTTGTTTCATCGAGGCACTACAAGGCCTTGGCTTGATAAGCACCCCACATTTACCAAGAAGGGTTTCACCTTTGTATGCATGATCAGACTGGTTCATCTTATTGCTTCTTCTTAGGATAATTATTAGTTCAAATAGTATCCGTATTGGATAAAAAAGGGCATATGAAAATATGTAAGCTTTTTCTCAATGGTGAGTGTGAAGTTTTATTATGAAAGAAAGCACTTATTTACATTGCCCAATCGAGCAGATCAGCAAGACAATGAAGAATGCCAAAAGAGCAAGCACTTAATTACATTGCCCAATAGTTAGGTTTACGCATATAGCAAATAGGACATACTCAGGTTCATACCCATGACATTTACTAAAATGAAACACAGAAGTCAATATTTTGTGCAGTAAAATTGGAATTCAGCACTGAAAGAATAGTAAAAAATGGGCACAGAATGAACAGTCAAAATTGGCAAGCAGAAATTATGATTTGTTAAGATTTGCTGCGTCACAGATCTTGACAATCGGATTATCTGCACCCTATAAATAGGGGAGATCCAATCTTTGCTGGTATGGGTGTAAGAAACACATCAGTTAATCTGAAAAGATAAAGCGTGTGAGAGAGAGTATAGTCGAGTGAGGATCTAATTGTGATCCTCCTCCTCCTCCATTATATTTCTATTCAATTAAGTGAGCGTTTTCTCTTTTCCCCGTGGACTTAAGCCATATCAAGCCGAACCACATAAATCTGTGTGTGTGTGATTATTCCTCGCAATCTCAGATTCCCAGATCTGGTGGCAAGATATGTATAGATTGGCAGATCTGAATTGCAATAGTAGCTTTTGCAATAGTAATATTAGAACTGCACATTCCCAACAGTTGTATTAGAGCTCTGCATTCTTCAACAGTGGTATCAAAGCTATGCAGTCCTCAACAGTAGTATTAGAGCTCTGCATTCTTCAATAGTGGTATCATAGCTCTGCATTTCTAAACAATGGTATCAGAGCCGGGCCAAATCCAGATCGGCCCAGCCCAATCCAGATCTAGTCCAGGCCAAGGAGACCAACCTAACCAATCCAGATCTAGCCTAGGCCGAGGAAACCGGCCCAACCCAACCTATGCAGAGGAGCAGCCCAGTCCAGATTAGAAAAACTAGATCTGAGTCTGGATAGCCCAATTCCAAATCAGAGCATGCTTTAGATCTAAGAACATCCCAAATTGTAGAGCTTGATCTAAAGACATCCTAGATTGAAGAGTCTAGATCTGATATCTAAGATCACAGATCCGAGAACCCTCAGATATGAGAAACAACAAAGAAAAAAACAAAAAAAAAAACTAGAGAAGCAAAGGAGGAATGAAGAAGGAGATCTATACTAGCTGCAATGAAGCTGCCAACCCTCCTGGAAAATGAAAAAAAAAAAAATATTAAAAATCAACTCATCTGGTGGCAAGTTGCATTCGTAGGAGAAAACCAAAGAGATCTGGTGACACGGGGCCTGATCTGGTGAAGCCGCCACCAAAAACTATTGTCAGAATTAATATAGTGCAACTGCCACCAGAAGTTGTTACCGGAATGGAGTTGGTGAAGCCACCACTGGAAGTTGTTGCCGGGGTTGATTTGGTAAAGCCGCACCGAATCAAAGAGCAACATGCACGCATGCAGGAGTAAAATGCAGTAGCAAGAGTTGTAGGGGAAGAATAGGTTAGGGTTTTCTTCATATCCCTTTTATAGAAAATCCAAAAATAGTAGCCTATAAAATTGATATTGCCACTCTTATGAATAGTATCGAGTCTCCACAGTGAGGTACTGTTTCAACTCATGAACAATACCAGATTATACTCGTGCACAGTATCCTAAACAGTACTCTGAACAGTAACAATAAATAGTATTTCCCAAACAGTACCTAAATATTTACAATTCTACCCTTGAATAGTACCCCCTCTAAAATGACATTTATACCCCCATACATAAAAATTTCTTGGGCATCCCTTAACCACTTCTAAGGTTTTTTTACCATTTCGGACTCAACCGTGCATGACTTTTCTCATGGTTGACTCAGAAAAGTTAGAAATAAACTTTAAAAATCTATGGAGGAATCTAGTTGAGCAAATGTCATGACTAGGGCTATGATAAAACTCAATGCCACCAATTATACCTTATGAAGACTAGAACGATCTTTTACACCGTAAAGATCTTCATAACCCTTTAGATGATGAGGAAAAAAGACCTGAGGGTATTTCAGAAAAAGAGTGTACAAAAATGAACTTGAAAACTATAAGTTAGATCAGACAATAGATAGATCATAATGCCTTCCATCATGTAGCCTAAGAAGAAAATGTTTATGTTCTTTGGAAAAGCCTAGAGAACATGTATTAGGAAAAGACTGTACACAACAAAGCCTTGTTGATGAAAAGGCTAGTGAATTTAAAGTTGAAAAGTGGAACATCAATAGCAGAGCACACTAGTGAATTTCAGAACCTAGTGAACTAGCTCATATTAGTAGAGTTTCCACTGAGGGATGAAGGGCAGGCCTTGTTACTGCTGAGTTCCTTACCTGAAAGTTGGGAGATCCTAGTAACCTCCCTCAGCAACTCAGCTCTAGAAGGCAAACTAACCATGGCAATGGTCAAGGACACCTTATTCAATGAGGTGGCTATAAGAAAAGAATCCAGAACAGGCCGTCACATGCCCTAGTTACAGAAAACAAAGAAAGCAGCAGTAGTAGAGGTTGAGGGCGAGGGCGAGGAAGAAGCAAAAGTAGAAGAAGAGGGAGATCTCAGGATCGTGGCAGATCTAAGAGCCAACCTAGGGGCAATACAAGTTCTTCCACTGTGGCATTCCAGGACATATGAAGAAGGATTGCAGAAAATTAAAGAAATAAATGGGACAAAACAAGACAAAGGAAGGTAATGGCGAAACAAATGTCACCATTGCACAGGACATATCAGTGCTGACGGTTGAAGAAGAAGTGTGTCGGCACGTGGCCAACAGTAAAGTTGAGTGGGTGGTAGACACAACTGCCTCCTACCACGTCACACCACATAAAGAGTTCTTCATCACTTACAAGGAAGGAGACTTTGGTATTGTGAAGATGGGAAACAACAGATTAAGACAAATCTTGGCTGCACAGTGATGCTAAAGTGTAATAGTCTAAAATTCTAAATATAAATATATATATATATATATATAAAAGAAGGAAAGGGTAAAATAGCAAATGCATGTGGGGCTTACTTACAGGGTGCGGGACCCACAAATAAGGCTATAAAAAGCCTACCTTGCCATTTCATAAGGCCAAACCTTCCCTTTCCGTTTTTCGTGTCACTGAAACCATTAACGACGCGAAACCTCCCCTCTCAGGCGCACCTGGTGACAGAAAACCTCGTTTGTGCAGGTCTAACTAAGGTAGGCCACCCCTTACCATTTTTCCTTTCTTTCGCTGTGTTTCCGTCATTTATAAAGCCAAAAAATGGTGTGGATTGCCGCTTTTTGATGAAATGTTATGTGCTACTAATTTCTTTTCAATGTAAACAGATGAAACTGTATTAGATTGTGATCTGAACCGTTCATCTTATGCATGGTAACATGAAGAACAAACCCATGAATTTTCATGGTGATCGGACGGCTAAGGATGCTAGAAAACTCAGAAAATAGTAAGAGGAAAACTTTTAAGAAAGTGATAAAAAAAATCATGTAAAAACACGGGATAACGATAAAAATGGTTGAAAAGGTGCTTAAAAATGGGATTTACATGAAAAAATCAGCAAAACAGTGCAAAAATTGCACCATTTGGACACTTGAGCGTCACCAACGACGACAGCACCTAGCAGCGACTATTAGCCGACACATGCGGGTGGCGTTCGGGTTGCAAACACACGTGGGCTGCGCGTAACGCGTGGTGGCATGTAACGTGTGGCGATACATGTCGCAACCAACGCACGCCACATAGACGCCAAGCAGACGCCACGAGTGCAGCACACACAATGCCATGAGCGCAACACGTGACTACATGCGCGCACACACAGGCAACGCACGCGCATAGCGTGCACACGTGCGCTAACAACTCACACAAGCAGCACATGCGCGAACGTACACAGGTGCACGCACATGCAAGAGACGCATGCTTGTGCGGCACACATGCAAATGCACACGCATGCAAGTACGTGTGAGAGACGCATGCACAAACGGCATGTGCAGTGCAACTTTTTTGGATTTTTGGGGTTCTCTAACCAGTTCATTTACAAAAAATTGATTTTTAGAAGCTATAGAGGTCTAAATCGAGATCCAAAAGAGGTGTTGCGACCGTATCGACGATGCAAACATAAATTTGACTTGAAAATTTGGATCTAAATTCTTTTTTAAGGGTTAAACCATTAAATATCATTAGATAATCTAAATAAGGTTGATTAAGGGATGATCATGCTTTAGACCTTGATGATATACATTGAATGTGAGATGATTTAAGGGATTAGAAGGATAAATATCAATGAATTGCCAAGTGATAGAGGATTATGATGTGACAGGTACATTAGAGTGCGTGATGTGACACTTCTACACGCCTGATTAAAGAACTTCAATTATCGAGGTAGGTGATTTCATTCAATTATTTTATGATTTCAGTAACCATGACTTGTTCTCTAAAGTTTTGAAGCATGTGTTTTATGTCTTATCATGTCACATAAATAGGTCCCTACTTTCTTGTTGTAGCATGACATGCCTTTTTTTTTTTTTTTAATAACCATGTTTACATGTGATGTACTATCTTATCATAGCTTTGATTGTACTTATTGGGATTATTTATAAAGTCTTTACATGATTTACATCTTGTCGGTGATTTATGACAGGTGCTTCCACCTGGTGGGTACTATGCTAGGAGGGTTATAGGGTTGACCACTTGCCCTTTGACTTTGTGATGATGATGATTATATACTATCCTTGAGTGATACAAGGCCATGTACGTAGGTGGTGGTATCATGGGTAGTCCCCTCTACGGGTTCGTTCCTTCCCATGGGGACGAAAGAAGTCTCCCATTTGGGTGTTGATAGGGAGTGGCAGTGGTTTAGATCTTGATGGGGTTGCCACTGCAGCATAGTAGCCCATATAATTATTATACATGCTCATATGGATTTATATATGGGGTGAACTGGGGCAAGCCCAGCCTAGGCCGTGAGGAACTCAAGGGGCTAATGCGGGCTGCACGGAAGGGACCCAAAGTTAGTATGGGTACATATCATTAGTGATTGAGTATCTTAGCACACTTTTGGTATTGTTTTGATACAGTGTCTTGTTTATCATGATTGCATGCATATTATTCTGTGAACATAGACTCATATTGTTTTGATGGATGTACCTCTGTATTCTAATCATGCCTTGCATGCCATCCTGATTTGACTTAATACCTATTTTGTGAAGTTTATAATTATGAGCAATTGATTATTTGACATGTCTTATATATGTTTCTTTCATGAGAATCATCTTATGAATTTTATTAAGTTTTATTTGAGAGTGATCACCTACACAAGCATAGCTTGATGAGGCATTGCTTTGTTTTGCAATGCCTCAGATTTGGAACGTGATAACCGGAAAGGAAAGCGGGCGAAGTAGCATTGATTTGGGAGAGGACCTGAAGACCATCCATTTTATTTATATATTCGGACATAGATTAGAGTATGTCTCTTGGACTGGTATTAGACTTTTGAGATTTTACTTAGAGATTTATATATTTGGATAGATTGAACTCATATTATGGTATGGAAAATGTTAAATCTTAGATGTAAATATTGTGGTGATCATTGATGGAACCTGGTGACATTTGACTTGATTTATTATTGTCTTTAATTAGCCTGTGTATTTATTATGGTTTTGAATCGAGCATGCTCAGAGTATCATGATTTTAATTTTATTTATGATTATAGTTTTTGAATGTGGTTGACTCCCGAGGTTTTCACTTTCAGTTAATTCTTTTAAAAATGTGCAATTTTTTTATTTTTTATTTTATAGATTTCAAGTTTTCATATTCGGGAATCCCTTCTATTTTCTTAAAACATATTATTATTTTTTATATTATGGGAAATTTTTTTGTAAAAACCTAGGGTGTCACATAAAGGAAGTGCAGCACATATAGGAACTCAGGCTGAACCTGATTTCAGTCCCAGCACTTGACAAACAAGGCTATACAAACTATTTTGACAATATCACCTAAAAACTGACAAAACGTGCAATGATCATGGCAAGAGGGCATATTTGTAGCACCCTATATAAGACTCATATGAAGATATGAGAAGATAGCCTCAACGCAGTGGTATTCGAGCACTTCAAGAGATTCCACACGATGGTAGAGCGATAAACAGGAAAGAAATTGAAGTGTCTATGAACAAACAATGAAGGAGAATATACTTCTAGAGAGTTCAAGACATACTATGATGATCATGGTATTCAACATGAGAAGATGTTCTGACATACCCCACAACACAATGGCGTTGCTGAAAGAATGAATTAAACCTTTGTGGAACGAGTCAGAAGCATGCTAAGTATGGCTAAGCTGCCTAAGCCATTCTAGGGAGAAGCTGTATGAATTGCTTGCTACCTCATCAACAGATTACCATCAGCACCATTGAACTTTGAAATTTTGGAGAAGGTGTAGTCTGGTAAGAAAGTTTCTTACAAACACTTGAGGGTATTCAGATGCAAAGCATTTGTGCGTATATCTAAGGAGTTGAGACAAAAGCTCGATCTCAAGTCAACACAATGTATCTTCATTGACTATGGAGACGACAAATTTGGATACTGGATATGGGATCCAGAGGCTAAGAAAGTTATCAAAAGTAGAGATATTGCATTCCACGAGAACCAGTTCTATGTGGACTTTGAAAAACCTACAAAGTCCTGTGAAGAAAGTACTAGTGCTCCAGATTTTGTTCTAGATCCTGCATCAGTACAGTCTGCCACTGACAACATGTAGGATGACCTTCTAGAAGCAGAAGAAGATGAGAATGCAGAGGGCGTTGAGCAGGGGGAGCAACAACCTCCTCCACCAGAAGCTGCAGAATCATCACAACAACCAAAAGATGAAGAGATCCCTCCAACAGAAGATAATGAGCCTCACCCAAAGACATCTTCGAGAGGTCATGTACTAATTCCCTTAAAGAGATCCAAAATTAGAGTATATCACGCTTACTGAAGAGAGGGAGCCAGAAAGTTTCCAAGAAGCACAGATAAGAGTAAGTGGATGCAAGCTATGCAAGAGCAAACTGACTCACTGTAAAAGAACAAGACTTACGAGTTAGTAAAGCTTCCTAAGGACAAGAGAGCACTAAAGAACAAATGAGCATTCAAGGTTAAGAAGGATGGTAGCGGAAAGCTAGTCAAGCACAAGGCTCGATTGGTCATCAAAGGCTTCGAACAAATGAAAGGAATCGACTTTGACAAGATAATCTCACCGGTGGTGAAGATGACTTCAATCCGAACTGTAGTCAAATTAGTAGCTAGCTTAAATTTGGAGCTTGAATAGATGGACGTGAAGACTGCATTTCTTCATGGTGATTTAGAGGAAGATATCTACATGGAGCAACTAGAAGGATTTGAAATACCAGGGAAGAAGCACCTAGTCTACAAATTAAAGAAGAGCCTATATAGTCTCAATGTAGATTAGTACGTATATGTGCAAAGAATCCCTCATGAGAAGTTTATTATACTCCTTCACTATGTAGATGATATGCTGATTGTACGACAAGATGTTGCTATGATTAGCAAGCTGAAGGAGTTATCTAAGTCTTTTGACATGAAAGACTTAGGCCCAGCTCAGCAAATTTTTAGCATGCAAATCGTTCGCAACAGAAAGGCAAGAAAGTTGTGGATGTCATAACAGAAGTATGTTGAACGAGTAATCAATAGATTCAACATGGAGAATGCTAAGCCAGTCAACATTCAGCTTGGTAACTATTTCAAGTTGAGCGAGCAGACCTATCTTTCTTCAAAATAAGAAAAAGAAAAGATATCAGTGATACCATATTCGTTAGCAGTTGGAAGTCTAATGTACGCAATAGTGTGTACAAGACCAGACATTACTCATGCAATATGTGTAGTAAGCAGGTTCCTGTCCAACCCAGTAAGAGATCATTGGGAAGCAATAAAGTGGATCTTGAGGTATCTCAAGGGTACATCCAAGTCGTGCTCGTGTTTTGGAGAATCAGAACTTGTCTTGAAAGGATACACAGATGCTGACATGGCAAGGGATCTTAATGGCAAAAAATCAATATCAGAATTTTTATTCACCTTTGCAGGGGGAGCTATATCTTGGCAATCCAAGTTACAGAAGTGTGTTGCTTTATTGACAACAGAAGCAGAATATATTACCGCAACTGAAGCTATGAAGGAGATGTTGTGGATAAAGCAATTTCTCCAGGAACTTGGTATTATATAGGAGGAATACAAGGTACATTGTGACAGTCAAAGTGCTTTGGACTTGAGCAAGAATTCAATGTATCACTCACGTACAAAACACATTGATATTCACTATCATTAGATATGTGATGTAATAGAATAGGAACTGATGAAGATAGAGAAGATTCACATAGATGAGAATCCAGCAGACATGTTGACAAAAGTGGTGTCATTAAAGAAGCTAATGCTATGTAGAGACATAGCAGGGATGGACTCAAATTGAAGAGATAAAGAATGTTCTCCTCCCATGGGTATGGAGGGGGAGAATTGATGGGTCCATACCTATGACATCTGCAAAAATGGAACACATAAGTCAATATTTGGTGTAATAAAATTGGAATTCAACACCGAAAGAATAGTAAAAAATGACACTGAATGAATAGTCAAAATTGGCAAGCAGAAACTATGATTTGTCAAGATCTGTTGTGCTGTAGATCTTAACAATCGGATCACATGCACCCTATAAATAGGGGAGATCCGATCTCTGCTGGTATGGGTGTAAGAAATAGATTAGTTGATCTAAAGAGAGAAAGAGTGTGAGAGAGAGTAGAGTCGAGGGAGCATCTGATTGTGATCCTCCTCCTCCATTGTATTCCTATTCAATCTAGTGAGTGTTTTCTCTTTTTCCCATGGACGTAGGTCAGATCAGGCCGAACCACGTAAATCTTTGTATTTACATGTGTGTGTGTGTGTGTGTGTGTGTGAGAGAGAGAGAGAGAGAGAGAGAGAGAGAGAGAGAGAGATTGTTCCTCGCAATCTCATATTCCCAGATCTGGTGGCTAGATCTGTACAGATTGGCAGATCTGGATCGCAATAGTAGCATTCGCAATAGTAATATCAGAACTGCACATTCCCAACAATGGTATTAGAGCTCTACATTCCTCAACAGCGGTATTAGAATTCTGCATTCCTCAACAGTGGTATCGAAGCTCTGCATTTCTCAACATGAGTCTTAAGCCTTATGGATAAAACCTGACTATTGGACACCAAGATAAACAAAAGCAAGGCCCAGCCCAAGGGGGCCCTGAGAGAGCAGCGAAAGTGAAAACAAATCTATTATGCAAATCTGCAAGAAACTGGAAAAAGAAAAAGAACATAGACTACAAACTTTTTATAAACAATAGTCCAATTCAACTTGGAAACATAGGTGTTAGGATGCTAGATCCAATCATCTTGACTTTGGTTCACTAGATTTCTAAACCCGAAGCAAATAAGTTGATTAGGTGAGATCATCTAAAGGTTAGTCTCCTTCATGCAAGATCTATTTCTAGAAGAACCAATGGATCAATGACTACTTACTAGCCCAGTCTCATAATAGAATATTCTGTCGAGTCACAGAGAAGGAAAAATGGGTCAAAGGCTACTACTCTTTGGAACTTAATAGGAACATATCACTCAAAGGAGGACTTAGAGCCTTTGAAGAAGCAAAATTTATTGAATTGATGAGCACTCTCCACCAACAAATGTTGGATCCCAGAAGATAATATAAGCTCATTTGGACTGGTACAGCCTATGGTGACTTTATTGTAGCCTTTACATTCATATCGCTAACAGATTTAGAAGAAGAATGAAGTAGGCTAAATTGATCAGGAAGATTGAAGCACCCACAAGGGTCCTGATTTTCTCATGGGTAATGATGCTAAACGAGATCTCTTCCTATAATAAGCATTAGAAAAGAGGTATCCATGGTGTTACCTTCATTGCTCAAGCAGTGAAAAAAATAACAATAATCATCTTATACTACAAAGCCCTATTTTAGTTGGAATCTGGTACATGATCTATAACAAATTCAGTCCATCATGGAGTCTTGCAACAGATATAGGCAAGTATATTTTATGATGGATGTGGTACGAATGATTCAAAGGGCCAAAAATCTATGGAACCTATGCTTGACAACTTCAGTATGGGCCATATGGAACCAAAGAAATGAGAGATGCTTTAGGGACAGAAGTAAAAAGTCCAAATCATCTTTGACTCTATAATTAGATTAGTAGCAAGATGCGTTATAACATCAAAATAATTCAAGAGTTGCACTACTGGGGAGATTACAATCCAGTAAAATCCAATTATCTTAGGTACCTCACCAAAAAATTCAAAGAAAGTAAGGTGGACTCCACCAAAGTTAGGATGTTTGAAGCTCAACTTTGATGGAGCTTGCTATGGAAACCCAATAGCTAGTGGCTATGCTGGCTTAATCAAAGATTCAAATGAAAAAATCATTCTTGACTATGCTGGACCAATTGGCTATGGTGATGCAGCTAAGGTTGAAATAAGAACAATTGCCATTGGAGTGGAGAAATGGGATAAGTTGAAGAAGGAAGGAAAAGTGTCATAGAGGTTCTCAAATCTGATTGACAAGATTAGAGCTACAAATGAAAAAAAAAGAAGTTGTTTTCTCCCATGTTCTCCAAAGCCATGGAGGGAGTTCTGCTTGAATAGAAAAGAACTACAATTTTATTTCTTTATAAAGCAGATGGTCATTGATATGAGTTTGTAGGATCACCTCAATCTCAAACTCCAATTTTATGTCTCTCTTTGGACGAAATTCTAATATTTATAACAAATTAAACTTTACCTCTGAAAAAAAAAAATTCATTATGTATACTTCTTGATTCCAAGAGGCACCACATAATATTCAAGCAAAATTTTGCCATCATGACCTCAAATTAGGCCCTTTCTTACCAACCAACAATCAAATTATGAAGACTGTTGGAAATACGAACTTGATTTTGGCCAAAGTGAGTTGGGCTTAAGATTAGATGCTGAAGGGATAAAATCATACATTTTAGAAAGCCCAATTATATAAAGTGTTACTAGAAATATCTAAATATTTGAAAGTTAGAGCTACATATTTTTTAAGAGTCATCTAGACAATAAATTATAATTGCAAGATTAAAAATGTGTTGGCATAATCCTAGCCATTGGTTAAGTGCTACTAGTATGAACAGGGGTGGTTTGTCACAAGTTGTATCAAGCCAAAATTGAGAATTGATGCAAGCTCTCTATTCCATTCAAGCCTTATAGTCCCTTCTTCATTTTTAAATCCTTTCAAGGCTTTAAAAGCCTTCCTTAAAGCTCTGTAAATACCTTCCTCTTCCAACAAAGTGGTGTCAAAGGTACAAGATCTTTCAAGAGTTATGGCTAGTGGTGGCATGGTTTTCTTCCAAGTCCTTATAGTCAACAAGGACAACTATAACAATTGGATCATCAAGATGAAAGCTCTCTTGGGAGCACAAGATGTGTGAGACAATGTAGTAAAAGGCTACAATGAACCCGAAGATGATGCTACTCTATCCCAACCCCAAAGGGATAGTTTGAATAATTCAAGAATAAGAGACAAGAAGGATCTCTACCTCATATCAAGCTCTTGATGAAGATGGCTTTGAGATGTTTCCAAGCATGACATCAGCAAAGGAAGCATGGGAGAAACTTGATACATCTTATAAGGGAGCTAAGAAAGTAAAAAAGATTCATCTTCAAACACTAAGATGAGAATTTGAATCTTTGCAAATGAAGAAAGTCAAGCTTATTTATGATTAAATTTTTTGAGTTTTAGCATTTTCAATTGACTAAAATAAATGTTGAGAAGTTGGATGATGTGAGGATAATAGAGAATATATCATTCTCCTTTGATTTAAAGTTCATCCATATTGTTGTAACATATGAAGAAATAAAGAATTTAAAAGAAATGACTATAGAATAACACATGGGTTCATTATAAGCTTATGAAGAAAGATACAACTCAACTTAAAGAAAGATAGTTTTGGAAATAGGTCATGGCCAAATGTAAACGACCTAAATTTTTAGGCTTTCTTATTGTATTTTTGAAATTTTGAATGGACTAGAAGTGCATGAATTTGAAATTTTGAGTTTTAGAAGTAAAAGTTTTGATGAATATCAAATTGAGTGTTAAGACCTCTATAATTGAATTGTACTTGGAAAAATGATTCCAAGGACAATAATTTCGCGAAAATTCAAGTTTACATGAATAAATTGTGAATTTTCTCGTGAAGGGTATTTTTGTAAATTCATTAATGGGCCCTACTTGTAGGAACCTGGGCTCGATGATAAGGGAGTAGCCATCATGATTGTTGACTAGATCTATGGTAGTGTGATGATGGTGAAAACATCATCATCACTTGCTTTAGTTATATTAAGAAAAAGAAAGAAATTTTTTTATTAAAGTAATTAAAGGGAGGGGCCAAAATTGATAACGGCACCCCCCTCAACCAAAGTGGGACGGAAACAGATGTCGAGTCTATTCGTAAGCTCGACGTAACCAGAAAAAAAAGGAGAGAAAAGAGAGGAAGCCGGCAATGGGAACCCGACGCTGAGAGAGAGAGAGAGAGAGAGAGAGAGAGAGAGAGAGAGAGAGAGAGAGAGAGAGAGAGAGAGAGAGAGAGAGAGAGAGAGAGAGAGAGAGAGTGCTAGCGCTGAAAATTTGGGCTTTTCATCGATGGAGAAGAATGCCTTGTCACCGGTGAAATAGAGTTTGCTAGTGACAACATTAATCCCAATCGGAGATCTAACCGTCCGATCATCTCTTCAGGAGTTGGGGAGCATAGCCAGAAAATGCAAAAACTCGTCTTCTCTAGTGACAATCCGATGCTGTGGACACACAGGAGGTAGGTTTTCTACAACCCAAACCTTGTTTTACTTTGATTTGTATAGATGCTAGTAGATCTAGGGCTTCTAGAATTGTAAGGTACACGATTTGACCTTAATGGCGGGATCAAATGAAAAATCACATGCCTAATCTAAGGCCACGACCTTTGGAAACTCTGATAGTCTTGTTGGAGCTCTGATAATCCATTTGGAGCTCGGACAGGGACAAATTCGACCCCTAAACAGATCCACAATGCTAATTTGAGTGTGGAATCAACCTAAAAAGGGGATCCATGTCTCAAATCTCGTCCCTGCTTAGCAGACAGAGACTGCCAGGGCCATTGATTGCTTGGTATGCTAATTTGATTATCTAATCAGAGCCGAACTATAGTGATCCGATCCCTGCAACTCCGATTCTTCGAGGAAATTGATGTCAATCACGTCCGTGATCGTGGACAAAGACTAAAAGTAGCTGAGATCACCAATCTAAGATCAGATAGGGATGATCAGAGCCCTGGATCGATCAATTGAGGAGATCCAGGTGTCAATCTCCTCCATGTTTAGTGGACAAAGATTAACAGGGACTTATATCAACCATCTGAGATCAGATGGTGAATATCCAACCATTGAGTTGTAAAAGATTTCAACTATTATACCTTAAATTGCAAAATTTGTAAATTTTGTAGGGTCTAGAATAGCTTGGAGCATAGATTGCACATGTATTACCTTAGGAAAATCAAATCTAATGAATCATAATGTTGGATCATATGAAATAAATATAACCCATCATTTTCGATAAATGTTAGCCATAGGAGCATCTTTAAAATGGCTGACTTGATTATCCAAACTGATGGAAATTCATCATCGACACCTAACCATGAAAATGGACTCAAATCACATTATTTGAAAGCATGTAAGGATAAGGGAGGATTAGAATTAGGCCACTTTAGACCTTTAGGTGTCTAGTGAAGAGGGCGAATAGGAAATCAGAGGACCTAATACTGTTCTCGATGGTTAATTAATGATCAACCAGAAAACTTAATTAGTCGATGCAAATAGAAGAGATCCTTAGATCTCGAAGGGAACAGAAGATTAACAGACCAAATCAAGTAAGGTGAGGAAGTGTTTACATGGTTTAACTTAGGCAACATCAAAAGCAAAGATTGAATGTTGTAAAATGCTAGTTTACATGGACAATGACTTATAACCAGGCATACTACTTGAAACTGAAAAGGACGGTATGCTATTAATAAGTGATTCAAACTTATAGCCTAGGATCAATGATGGATCTAAAACCTAAGGGTTCCATGATCCTGAGTTAACCTAGAGCCTTAAACCTTGAAAATCATGAAATTTTATGTTATGTGTATGTGGATAGTATGGAAATGAGAACTAACCATAAATACCTTGGGATTAGGCATTAGTAGAGTGAGGTGTAGTCAATTCTATCATTGAGGAAGACTGCGAAGGCTTGAAAGAAAGAAGAACCTTAATAAGAGGTAGGTGATCTAACACTACTAAGTTTTCAAATGAATTTCAAGTTAAAACTGTCAATGGTATTATTTTCGAGTTTAGAATGTATTTATGTGTGAATTTTTCGTGTATGTAATGTCAGCATGCATGATTTCATGATGAACTGGTGTTTCTTTGTATTTTAAAAACAATTGAGCATAAGGTATTCTTGTAACTAGCTCGAAAACTTGGTTCCATGACTCATATTACAAAATTAAAAGTTTTATTATTGATATCTTACATGTTCAATTGTTATGTTGTAATTGGTAAAGGACAATTTCATGTATGCATTTATTTCCATGATTTGAGATGGATTTCCTAAATGGCATGATTTGGAGTACGTGAAATATTGCAAAGTGGTATGATTCTTGCCTTGTAATATTTGCATAAATTTAGCATTTGTTGGGTTAATAGGCCTAATGGTTGCTATGCTAAGAGGTTGTATAGGTTAGCCTTCCAGTCTCTAACCACCAAAGGTGGGAGGTATCCATGCCCAAAGTAGCATCATTTTTCTTGATTGCTGTGGTAGGAACAACCATTGGAGGTGGTCACGGAACCCTTTTAAGACATATATGTAGTCATCGTGGAGGCTACAATGGCTATTTTCTAAATACCAGAGAGACTATCTAGTGATCTGGTAGTGAGCATAGTAGTCCATATGATTTCTATTTTGTAACCCCACATAGGGATGAGATTGTGGTTTTTAGACAAGTACTCATGACCAAGATGGCTAATATATGGCCAAGTTTCCTATGTATATGATATCTGCTGAAGGAATGAGAATGATTGACAAAAGATTTGATCGATTACTACTTTAATCATTTTAAAGTTAGTATGTTGTGGAGTTAGTCGATGATTTTCTTTGTTTGAATTTAGCTACCTGTAAAATGTAAACATATAATTGAGTATTGTTGATGCATTGCATGAGATGGCTTAGGTAAGGCTGCCGTATGCTTTTAAATCACATGAAAAACTTGTTCTTAAACTCGCATGTATGCTCTATGCCGTGTTTTTGGTTTTGGGAGTGTTAGATTTCCTACTGAGTATGTGGAATACTCAACCTACTATTTTTATTACAAATCATTGCAGGCAGGATAAGTAGAAGCAATAGTGAGTTTGGGGTTTTCATCAGGATAAGGAAAAGGTAATATATTTGATTTGATTCATAGAAATTATAGTAAGGTGTGTGGGAATGAAATGCAATAAATTTGAAATTGTATAATTTCATGACTTGGACTGTGATTGGCAAGTCTTAGGGCTGACCATAGTAAGTCTTGTTCATTTCTTAAAACTATTAAATGTATGTTTATCAGGTACCTCGCAATGACATGCTTTAAATGTCTAATGCCCAAAAAATAGAGGAAACTCTGCCGAATTTGTGGTAGCAATGTAGTACTCATTTCACTGTTAATCCTTTTTAAGAAAAGAAAAAAATAACACTCGGGGTTTTTCAGAATGAGTCTTAAAAACAATAATGTTTTTCCATTGTCTTATGATTTCAAAATGCTTTTGATAGAGATCGATCTCACATCATAATTGTTTTTTGCATTTAAAAAGAATTATAAAAACTCGGGTCGTTACACCAAAGATAAGGGAAGCTTCAACAACAACAACAATAACAACAAAGAGAGATGAGAAAAGTCAAGAAAAAGGTCATATAAGAGGCAATTGAAGAACAAGGTATGACAAGTCTCAAGTTGTATGTTATAATTGTCAAAATTTTGGACACTATGCCTTTGAATGGAGAGACCCCAATACGAAGTTGGAGAAAATGTTAATTTTCTAGAAGAGAAGAGCTAAGAAGAAGGTACCCTACTATTGGCATACAAGAACAATGAAGGAAGCCAAAAAGTACATGATACATTGATATTGGCATAAGCAACCACATGTGTGGGAAAACGAGCATGTTCTTGAAGCTTGATGAGATGGTGAACAACAATGTGTTCTTTGGTGATGAATCCAACATACTTGTAACAGAGGAGCTCATTCAGTATCATCTTTGAAAGACATTTATTTATTTAAATATTTATTACGTAACCAATAAAAAAATAATACCTTGAGGTTAGGATAAGTTTTAGAGAAAGACTATATATAAATACTATAGTCTTTCTATAAAAGACGATAAAAATAATTTGATTGCTAAAGTGCAAATGCCAATGAATATAATGTTCTTATTGAACATTTAAAATAATGTTACTAGGTATCTTAGGGCATGCTTTCAAGATCCATCTTAGCTTTAGCATTTAAGATTCAGGCACCTTAACTCTAGAGAACTTGAATTGCTGCTTAAGAAAGAGATGGTGAGAGGATTACCTTCTATTAGTCAACCTGATTAAATTTTGTGAAGGATAACTACTTGAGAAGCAATCCCAAAAAAGCTTTTCGAAGGAGTCACATTCAAGAGCTCAAAAGCTGCTCCAGCAAGTACATAAGGATTTTCGTGGTCCAATCAAACCAAGCTCTTTAGGTAAATAAATATTCCTTCTCTTTACATTTCTCTAAATAGGCATGGGTCCCCTTCTTGAAGGAAAAATTAGAAGTATTTAAAATGTTTAAGAAGGGCAAAAGTGTAGTGAAGAAAGAAAGTAGGTACATGATCAAGGTTTTGAGATCTGATTAAGGAGGAGAACTTACTTCAAAAACATTTCAAGAATTTTGCATTGATAATGGAATTCATCAACCATTGACAATTCCAAGATCCCTCCACTAAAATGGAGCCACTAAAAGGAAGAATAGAACCATTCTCGACATGGCTCCAAGACTGCTAAAAGGCAAGAAAATTCTAAAGGAGTTTTGGGCAAAAGCGGTAACAAGTGCAGTCTACTTGTTCAATCGCTCGTCAATGAGAAGTGTATAAGGAAGACATCATAGGAAGCATGGAGTGGAATAAAGCTAGGAATATCCATCTAAAGGTATTTGGAAGCATAACTTATACACAAGTACCGGATGAAAGAAGAACCAAGCTCAATGATAAAAGTGAAAAGTTTATCTAAGAAATGAGAAGACTATTATCAACTGAGATATGGAATTTGATGAAGAAAGCTCAAGGGATTGGAATTTACATGAAGAAAGTAACAACTTCTTTCCTTTCTTCAAAAAGGAAGACAAGCAGTCAAGTATGAAGCAAACAAGAAAAGATCAACAATAGAATAAAATCATGGAGAGTCATCACCATTAAGTGAAAGTTCAAATATTCCAAGCACATGAAGCTTATAAGAGCTCTACAAGGTTATTGTAAGGCAAGAAGACCTTACTCTATTTTGCCTATTTGTTAATCAAGAACCATTGAGTTTTTAAGATGCCATGCAAAGCAAGTAGTGGAGAGACACCATGGATGAGGAGATCAAAGTGATTGTAAAGAACGATTTATGGAAGCTTGCTTGACGGGTTCAATGTGGTAGGTGTAAAGTAGGTATACAAGACAAGGAAGAATGTTTAAGGAGAAATTGAAAGATACAAGGTAAAATTGATTGCGAAGGGTTAAAGTCAAGTAGCTGATATCAATTATAACAAGGTATTTTCTCTTATTTTTGCCTAGAAACTATTAGATTAATTATTTCTTTAGCTACTCAAAATGAGCGAAAGGTTCATCAAATGGATTTAAAGTCTACCTTCTTAAATGGACTCCTTGAAGAAGAAGGTTACATTAAACAACTACTAGACTATGAAGTAAAGGGACACGAAGATAGAGTCCTTAAGATGAACAAGGCCTCTATAAGTTAAAGCAAACACCAAGGGCATGAATACTCAGATAGATAAATATTTTTAATAAAATGGTTTCACAAGATGCCTTCATGAGTGTGAGGTGTATATCACGATCATAGATGGGGACATTTTGATTGTGTGCTTGTATGATCTCCACATGAAGCAATCTAAGTATGTTTGAAGCAAGACAATGATCAAGGAGTTTGAGGTGACTAAAATTACGCTCATATCATACTATCTTACTATTGAAGTAAAGTAAAAAAATGATGTCTTCATCACTCAAGAAGGTTATGCAACGGGACTGCTCAAGAAGTTCAAAATGGTTCATTATAAGGCCATTAATATGCCATTGGAGTGTGTAATCAAATTATCTAAGAACAATGCATAAGAAAAAGTATATTCTACAAATTTCAAGAGCCTGGTTAGAAGCTTATGCTACTTGACTTGTATGAGCCATGATGTACCATATAATGTTGGATTAGTCAGCCATTATACAGAAGCGCCAACAACTACTCATCTCATGACAACAAAAAGAATTCTTCTATATATAAAAGGTACAATTGATTTCAATATGTTTATTCTATTACTAATAAATGTAGGCTTGTTGGATACAGAGACAACGATTGAACATGAGACTTAGATGATAAAAAAGAAGAACAACAAATGGCTTTATGTTCTTCATGGGAGATACCGCTTTTACCTCGATGTCAAAGAAGCAACCAATAGTCCTACATTCTACTTGTGAATATGTGACGCCCCAGAGTTTTCATAACACTTTAAAATCCAAGAGACATTGACTTAGCGAGCTCAGTTCTAATAAAATCATTTTTAAAGCGTAAACAAATGTGGAAGAATCTTTTCTTTTAAATTCGCTTTGAAAAACCCTAAGTGTCATTTTTACTTTTATAAAAAACAAGGATTCTCGATGAAATGAGCGCTCATTTCTACCGACAATCCGACAGAGTTTCCTCTGTTTTTTGGACATATGACATTTAACGCATGTCATTGCGAAGTACCTGATAAACATTTTTGACAATTTTAAAATATAAATGGAGACTTTATCTCCTTTTCATACATTTTCCCAAATAAAGACAAATCAAAACAAACTAAATCACAACCAGGAAATCCACACTACAACCAAATCACATAAGGTACACATCTCTCCAAAATTACATATATATATATATATATATGGCAGTCTCTCTCTCTCTCATCTCAAATAAAAGACTTCAGTCAGAAATCAATGATTACCTGCCTAAGTCAAGAGCTTTTCGTCGGTGTGCTCCTGCCAACAAGCTCCTACTTCTTGGGAATCCTCTGCTCTGAGATATTGTAAACAAACACAATATCTCAGCAAACTTGCGTTTGTGTAGGTGGAATAAGAAGCAATTATATATATACAAAATCATGATATTCTACATAATTTACTTGTCCATACTAGAACATGCAGCTGGTATTCAATTATCATTTAAACATCATAAATTCATGCCAAGATGAAAAACACCAATGCATTAGTACTAAAACATATTCTTGAAATGCAAGCATGCAGTCACATGTCAACTCACTACTCATTTTCATTTCATGATACTAGCCTTTGCTCATACGAGCCATTTCACATCACTAACCACCAACGCGTTGTCGTGTGTCTCAAGTACACAACAAACAATATTATCCTCTTTGGCGCAGTGAGTTAACGCAATGGGTTAAACCTAAAGACACACTAACTCAAAGACACACCTCAAGGCTTTACTCCTGAGAGACCGGTAGCTCGTCTAGCCAGGAACCGGTAACTCGTCCAGCCTGAAGGCCCGCCCACATCATAACGACCCCTCAGGACACGTCAAACTCCCCAAACAATGGGGCTATAACCCAAGGGACCGGTAGCTCGTCTAGCCCGAAGGAAGGCCCACATCATAACGACCCCTTTCGCTCTTACAAGCCAACTCACAATTTTCTAGTATTAGTCTTACGTTTTCTCACATATTTCATAATAATATATAGCTTTTGCATGAACAGTCTAATCATGGTTAGATTTTATCATGCACATTCATCTTGCTTTTCATATAAATTGAAAAGACTTGTTTCAATGCTCAAATTACATATACAAATACATATATAGCAAAAATCTTAGCAATTTCAATTCCACCTACCTCAATTGGTGCTCTTCTAGTTCACTGACGCGAATACTTTCCTCAATTCGCTTACGAACTCCCAAATCAATCACGCCTCTATAAAGTACACGAAAACATATTCAGTTATATGACCTTGGGGCCTCCTTAGCTTTTCTAATATCAAAGTTCCCTCTAAGTTAGTCACTAACACTAGTCGTCATAAGGCGAAGTGACAGTGCTTAATTCCATGGTAAAAGTGTTTCATCGTTAAAAGGTCTCATCTTGAATTTTCCAAGTATCTTAACTTATTAAAGGTTAAGGTACACCATGGTAGTGTCTAACTACCAATCAAAAGTGCAAGGTCCTTATTTTCCTACTGTCCAATTAAACAATTTAGATTTTTAGATCAATCTCAGTCTAAAACTTTCAATTTGTGTCATGTCCTAGCAATTCTAGTGCTGTAGAACTTGTTTGTGGTGTCTAATTGCCGATCAGACGTCAAAATGTTACTGTGTGAACAGTACCCGATTGGATGGCTTAGATCGTCCGATCAAAATTCAGCCTAGATCTGACATTTTTGGATGATCAGAGCTTCATCATACATTAAATTACCTCTCCCTACACTTGGATTGGGGATTGGACGGTTGGATTATCCGAAATTCTAGATCTAGGGCAAAAACGCAAGAATTTAGCAAAACATCACAAATCAACAGTTGGGTTTTGTAGGTCTTACCTTCCTCGTGTTCAGCTGTAATTTTCCCCCTCTAAAATGGGCTAGATGGCTCCGATTCGCCAGAAAAACCCAAAAGCCCTAACTCCCTTTTTCTTTGCTCGCCAGAGTGGCAAGCTTCTTTGGCGGCTCTCTCCTTCCTCTCCTTCTTTCTCTCCTCTCTCTCTTCCCTCTCTCTCCTCTCCTTCTTCCCTCTCTCTTCTTTCCTTCTTCCCTTCCTCTTCTTCCCTCTCGTCGGGTTTCTTTCTTTCTTTTCTTTTTTCCTGTTGGGTTTTGGGAAAACACAGACCCAATGGGTCTGTCACGTGGTGGGGGGGTGCCAGTATCAATTCTAGCCCCCCTTTAGTTTAAGTGAAATTTTTTTTCTTTTCGATTTTTCTGTTTTTTGTGCAGTTGTTACAAAATAAGAGTATATATCTGTTACGTCTTGTATTTGTTAGGCAATATGGCTAAGAAAGTTGCTAAAAGAACTTGGCATATTGCAAAAAGAGCCAACCGAGATCTATGCTAACAATAAATTAACAATAGCCTTAGCACATAATCCAGTCTTCATGGCTGAAACAAACACATTGATACACGATATCACTGTGTAAGAAAGGCATGTCACAAGAAATGAAGTTTAACTAGAGTATGTAAAGTTTAAGATATTGTAGGAGACATTTTCACTAAGCTACTTAAGTTTGAAAACTTTATCAAGATGAAAAGCTTACTTGTGATAACAAATCAAGTTTAAGGGAAGGTATTGGAAATATAAACTTGATTTGGGCTAAAGTGAGTAGGGCTTAAGATTAGATGCTAATAAAATAAATGCTAATATTCTATAGAGCACAAATTTTAGAAACTCTTTCTAGAAAGTGTTACTAGAAACATCTAGATATTTAGTAGAAATATCTAGACATTTGAAAGGTAGAGCTAGATATTTTTTAAGAGTTATCTAGATAACGAATTGTAATGACAAGAATAAAAGTGTATAGGCACACTTCTAGCCATTAGTTAAGGAGTTGTTAGTAGTATAAATAGGGTGGTTTTGTTACAAGTTTTTGTCAAGCAAAAATTGAAAATCAATGTAAGCTCTCTCTTCCAATCAAGCCTTCTCATCTCTTCTTGATTTGTAAACCCCATTAAGCCTTTAAAAGCTTTCCTCAAATGGACGATTGCGATCCGTAGCATAGTGGGTCCGAAGACTATGATGATGACTGGAAGACCCTCCACATATCCATATCATTCTTGTAATCTTGACTGCTAAATCCGTTGCTAGAGCAAAATGTAGGATCAGGATCGTCGAAACAGTGGAATTGTTTGGTTGTCTCTGACTGGCAATTGAAATGGGACCCGCCTAGCCTGTCCAATGCGGCCCAATCGTGAAGGTCTGGCTCCAGATCTGAGATGGCCTGGGCATCAAAGGCTGGATAGCAACTCTGGCTACTGCATGTGTTATCTAGCGGTGAAATTTGCAGGAACTTGTCGTGGATCCCGATCAAACTGAGGATATTATTGTCACTGCGAATGCTTGGAAGGATTTGATTGAAGGATCCATCGTGGCAGGAATACCCTAATTGTCCATTGATCTCGCTGGAGATGGACCAATTATACAGGCTATCGAGTTCCTTCTTATGGTTTCTCTTCTTGAAAATTCGGCATACCCCCCATCCGTACTCCTGATTCGACTCTCCAGCTGACCTATTGGCCTTGATTTGATCATATAACTGTATCAGACAAGCATCTATAACATTAGCAAAGGAACAGGTTCCCTTCATATGAAAAACTCAATCGGGTGGCTTACATTTGATTGAGATTGAATGTTTGGGTGATCATCGAGCCTGTATTCATGCATAATCCAATCAGATTTCTGCCATGTGGGGCCCTCCCCTTGTAAAATACAAGCGTTTTCCTCGTCCTGATCCTTTTGATACCGGAATAGATGATCTTGTCGCGGCCAGTGGCTTTCCAAAATCCAACGGTTGTGGCACGATTTGTCCGAGTCCCAGTTGGGTACTTCTTGTCTTTGTGACTGAAGAAATACCAGTCATTTTGTGGGGCCGATCCAATTTTGCACTTCTCTGCAAAAATTGAAACTCTGGTACGTCGAACCTGGATTTTATAATATTTCTCTGTGTAAAAAAATGAAATGGAAGGGATAGAACGAGCACCTTGTATATCCCAAGGCTTGAGCTTGTTAAGATCAACGTCTCGGATTACATCAAAGTCGATCATCTCAGACGCCACCCTTTTCCTCAAGTAATAGTGCAAAAGCTCTTCCTCCGACGGATGAAACCGAAACCCTGGTGGAATGATAAATTGATCATTCACTGGTAGACTCATCTCGCGAAGCAGTTGCAGAGGTAATGGGAATGGCCAGGAAAGAGAAGAGGTTATAGCAACATTGGAAAATAGGGCTGAGATGAGAAAAAGAGGTGGCCCTATGGATGATATTTATATGCACATTAAATCAATGTTGAAGGACATGTATTAAAAGATAATCCACTTTATAATTTCCTATTTCTTCCATTATATGTAGCAGACTACATATAGGGTCACAATTTAGTAATCCAGATCGCCCTCCTCCTTGTGTGTCACTTGAGATTGAGCATTCAGCAGAAAAATAATGTCACTGGCTAGGAGGAAAGTGGGATAGAAAAATGACGGCTAAAAAATTCGAAGAGGAAAATCTTGTTCATAGGATAAGCATCGCAGAAA
This sequence comes from Warburgia ugandensis, assembly GCA_035236585.1. Lineage (NCBI taxonomy): Eukaryota > Viridiplantae > Streptophyta > Magnoliopsida > Canellales > Canellaceae > Warburgia > Warburgia ugandensis. The sequence continues at coordinate 6,892,414 of CP141133.1, forward strand.
TGAGGATGTTGAGTTGGATGAGTGGCAAGACATGAAAGAATAAAATTAGGAATGAAAACATTAGAAGAAACTTAGGAGTAACATAAATATATAACAAGACAAGAGATTAGACTTAGATGGTTTGGATATGTCTAAAGGAGACCCAAAACCACACCAGTTAGAAAGAGTGAGGCAATGCAAGTAGAAGGTTCTAAGAGAGCAAGAGGAAGGCCCAAAAGAATGCAGATAGAAGTGATGAGAAAAGATTTTAAAATTTTAAGACTAAATGAAGTCATGGTAATTAATAGAAGGGAATAGAAGAACAAGATTCATGTAGTCAACCCCTAATTGGGATATGGCCTTGATGATGTTGATGATGAAGTTTCTACTAAAAACTCTTTGTTAGAGGTACAAATATTATTGTCCCATTTTCTATTTGTTTAACTGACTCAAAATTCTCACATGTAAAGGGCATCTCCGGTGCACGAAGCTCCCACCTATGCAAGGTCCGGGGAAGGGGCGGACCACAAGGGCCTATAGTATGCAACCTTACATTATATTTTTGCAAGAGGCTGTTTCCACACCTTGAACCCGTGACCTCAAGGTCATACGACTACAACTTTTACTGTTGCACCAAGGCTCCCCTTCACATGTAACTTAATAAAATTTGTACTTAAGTATAGTTCAGCCTGAATTTCACGAACAATTAACGAATTACTTAGGTATGCCTACTGCAAATCTAATTTCGCAGTCCAAGTGTGTTTCTTCCATGAAAAGATTTCCAAATGTTTCACAAAATTTTCGAACATTTGCCTCTCTAAATCATCCCTAAATCTGTGCTCAACAGAAGTTAGGCGACTAGAAAGGTTCAGATAAGAACCACCCACCTATAGAGAGCGAGAGAGAGAGAGAACATCTCCATCTCAGCCATGGCAGTCCACCTTTTCTTGCCCTGTGTAACCACTGCAACAATAAGAGACCTTACCGAAGATTGAGTGGGAGGCATTTTGCTTTCATTGTCGAGAAATCGATTCAACGTTTTGCTGTGGAAATGGTAAATATTGTATTACGAACAAGCTAACTAACGTGATGGCAAAATATTACCCAATTTCCGTTAGATAATCTGTTATGGATCGAGTCTCCAAGCAATGCAACGTTGTGGAGAGAGTGGGCCAACTGGGGACATAAATCAATTTTCCTTTCCTTAATAATAGACCAACTATAAATGTATTTTTCCTTAGCAAAGAGTAGAGGATATAGAGCATTCCAAGTTCTTTTATGATTCGGACACCACTACTGTGGGAGATCTTAGTGACCTCATCTGCCCCTTACAAAAGGCGAAAAGTGAGGCTGACTCTCTTAAGAATTTTAAAGAGGCAAGCCTCCTTATTCCCTTAGTTGCAAACATGGGGAGGGAGACTAGCCTCATTATTCTCCTCTGGGTTAGAGGGTTAGACGTACCTCCGACTTAAAATCCACTGATAAACCCCTACCTATTGTATTGGAATTAGATGCCTCATCTTTTGATTGTTGTCAACTAATCTCTTCAATGTTTGATTCTACTCTATGTTAGAATATTTCTGCCCTCCCTTTAAAATTAATTTAGGGGAGCGATTAAAGGAGAGCAATGCGACACGCTCGCGAGTGGAGAGCCTTAAGAAGATACTTCTTGTTTCGCAACGAATTTGGTGAACTCACCATTTGAATTTGAGTGAAATGACAACAAAATGAGCCACTCGTGGCACATCGACTATTTTCAAATTTCACTGGATCAATGCACTCACTACCTTTTTAAGATAATCAAAACATCTCTGCCAATAATTGGTTGACATTCATTCCTGATCCGAGTATTTAGTAATTATTGCATGTGTTATATATACAAGGCGAGAGGGGAAAGAGGATAAATATATTTATTTATCCACAATGGGATTATATTTGTTCGATACACTATTGTCAATATAAATTAAATGTTAAGAAAACAAATTTACTCAAAGAAAATAAATACTTGTGTTGGATTGACACTATACATATAAAAAATGAAGTTTAGATGAGGATATGAACAAGGAAAAATAAAAAAGAAAGAAATAAGAAAAAATTCTGAATTTTCTTCTTATTCAATAGGGGCACAATAAAAATGATTGACCCCTTGTTTGTTGGTGTCTAACCATGAAAGTGCAACCTAGCAATGCAATGCTGAAAGACAAAACAGCTTGCCACTGGCAAAGTGTGATGCAGCGCACCAAAAAGGAGTTTGTATACGGTGTCTGCAGGTTTTGATCACTAGCGTACCTACAACTGTAAATGGAAAAATGACAGCTCCAGTCCAGGAAGTTTCCACTTATACCAAGTCTAGGGAAGGGGCCGACTACATGAGTCAATAGTACACAACTTCACCTTTGTATTTTGCAAGAGTCTGTTTACATGCATTGAACCGTAACCTCAAGATCACACAAAATAACTCTACCGCCAAGGCTTCCCTTCACCGCTGCAAATGACATATTAAGAATTTATGGGTCCTGCCCTACTCAAGAACAGCCCCAGCAGAAGCTTTCATTTGCATTTCTGGCTAGGCTGGCCTCTCGATTCCGGTCCCTTATAAGCGGCAACGAGTGTTTACTAGCAACCGGGCAATAACGTCAAGAGAAATCACGTCTCAGCGTGAGACACCATCTCCCATACCTCCCACTTAACCCATATAAGCACCGATGGTGGCCAACTCAGCTTTGACTGACGAAAGTGAACCAGAAAAACCGCCTTTTATAGTTCGTTGATCCATCAAAGAATGAATTGCCTTTGTTACTGCTGGACCCATTGAAGGCCAGAGAAGGGTTTTTGTCAAAACATCCACGAACCAAATGAATTGTGATAACTCCACTGATCCATGAAACTTGGGTTTTCTTTAGAATGCCTGACCGTGATAACTCCATTTGATCCATGATTTCTGTCTGAATATTCTGTCTATTTGAGATGGAATGCTAGCAAATTTGAGCAAACCACAAGATTTCATGATTTATCGGTGTAACAAAACAAGGCTGTGACTTTCTCTAACCTTCTCAAGCCGAAAATTTTCCTTCTAATACAGGATGAGCATGCAACAGAATCAACAACAATGGATTTTGTCGGACAAATTCTGATCCCAAACCTACTACTCCTGCAATGACCCCGAATATTTATAAATTATTAAGGAAAATTAATAAAGTTTGAATTTTTAGAAATTCTGGGCTGGAATATTAGGTTATTGAAAATTCTCTTTTTATAGAGATTATATTATAAATTAAAAAAATAGAAATTATGGATGTACTTGGAAAACTGATCGAAACAACATTAAGTACGTTCAATTCTGAGTTAAAATGAAAATTCCTTAATTTTTCCATTTGGGGGTAAAATGGTAATTTTACCCATATCTCATATCCAAGAAATAAGACATGAATATTCATGAAGTACTTAGGAATACGATTCCAACGCCACTAAGTACGCTCGATTCTGAGTTCGAACAAATATTGCCTATTATTCTCCAATTTTGGAGTTAAAAGGGCAAAAAGGTCTTTTCACATAAAAGTAGGGCCCACAAAGTGGGCCAACGTTCTAGAAGCACCAATAATTGCTCAGTGCATTATTGTTGGTAGTGGAGATTGCAGTGGAGATTGTAGTGGGAATAGAGAATGCATTAGTAATTAAAAATTCTAAAGTAATAAAATATCTTATCAAAAGAAATGATAAAAAATTCAAATTTGGCTATAAATATGTACCAAAAATTTTCACAACCTTAACCATGAAATTTCCAAATCTTCCCTGGAATTTCAGCCCCAAATTCCCCTTCATCCCTCTCCAAACTCTCTTTTCCTTATTTCTCTCTCCTCTTTCTAATTGGAACAAGAGACCTAAATTCAATAAGTCACTCCGTTCCAAGAAGAATCTCATCAATTCTACCGTCCATAACATCCTATAATACAGTATATACAAAATCCCTAAATCAATTTCAAGATCCAACGGTTCCAACAACAGAAAATCACAAAAAGGTGGATAATCAGGCTATATTATCATCAACTGGTAATTCTCTCAAATTGAGCATCAATTATATTGTTTTTCTCCAATCAGGGAGGTGGAACTACTTCCCATTCATATTTATTATATTTTAGTGTAATTTTTATTTTTTTGTAATTTAATTTGAATGAAAAATGGTAAAAATAAAGTAAATACCAGCCCCTTCAATTTATGGTGATTGAGAGCTCAGATGGAAATTCTGAGCTTTCCAATCAATCCAGAAGGGTCAAAAACTCCTAGGGTACAATTTTCAAGAAAATCTAACAAGGTTTGGACCCTCAATTGAGAGAGATTAATTCTGGTGGGCCCACATCAAATCTAGACCCTAGGAATGGCTAAAAACTTCAATTTAAGATTGTGGAGTCATATGAACTCCAAATTGAGATCAGAAAGAAGTTATGGAAATCTTGTAATGTCTAGTTTCAATGAAGTCATAATATTTCTAAAATTTATTTATGTATTTTTCTGTATTTTGGAAATAAGTGTCCAATTTCTAAGATCATCAAGATCTGAGATGATCAGATCTTGGAAATTTATTTTAGTGATGATATAATAATATAATAAAGTAATATCTATGGTTAATTTGGACAGATCTTGGATAAAATAAGGGATCTACCCTTTATGGTCGAAAAACCCTAAAATAAAAATAAAAAAATACAAAGGGACCCACTTGATCAATGAGATCAAGTATGATCAGATCCTTGGGATGGATTAAAGGGATGATATTATGATGGAATCCAGTTAGATCATGGATGAAATGTGACAAAATCAAATGGATATGATTTTTGGATCTTAATGAATTAAAAGCCCTAAAGGTAATTAAAACCCTTAATCTAAAGGAAAACACCTAAGATCTAATGGTTGGATCATATTTAAAGGTTTATAATAATCTTAATAAAATTAGTTTAATTGTCTTTTATTGGATATAGAAGTGTAAACGTGATTTATGTTTTAAGTTTTAATTATCTTTTATTGGATATAGAAGTGTAAATGTGATTTATGTTCTAAGTTAGAAAGCATGATAATGTAATCTTTAAATTTTAGTATGATATGCCCTAAATGAGTAATTTGTTAGTAGACTTGATTATCTTAGGATCATGTTAGTGTAAATTAGGATTTAAACATGATTTCATTATGATAGAAGATGTGCTTCATAACTTAGGATCATGTTAGTTTTATTTCACTAGCTTAAGTTATATTCATAGGAAGAATGTTAGTATATAGTTGTTAAACTTATATTTGATTTATGCTTTCAAGTTGATGATTTACTTATTGTCAAATTTAATTCAATTGTTAAGTAATTGTTAAGATATAAGGAGCAAAAATCACCAAAAATGTAAACTAATGAAATATAGAAATTCATGGACAACTAAGATGAATGAATGATTTTGACTTAATAAGGGCTATAGTTAGTAGGACAATATAAGGAATGATTTATCATTTCCTTGGCCCAAAGTAGGAAAATAATGAACATCCATGGATGACATTGTGCATATCCATGGAAATTAATTAAAATCAATTAGAGAAGAGACTTAAGGTAAAGAGCTCATAGGAACCTTGTCAAAGGTTGAGCTAGTACCACTCCAGTGGACTCTGAACATTGTGGTTATAAGGGGTATACAAGAGCCAAGTGCTTTTCCCTCACCTCCCATTGACGTAAGAAAGGTCTAAATGCCTCCTTACATGAGGGTTGTATTAACCACTTTTTGAGCAGACTTTAACTGGTAAGTACTGGTCATCCTAAAATAAAGAGGAGTTGTCTAGTGATAGGAAGAAATAAATTATCTTCAACCAAGTAAGATACTAACTGGTTGAATAATAATAAGAACATAAAAAGATAGCAAATTATCTAACCCTAATAAAAATAATAAGTGAGATAAGGATGATCAAACAAGATGAGATCTTGTATGATAAAAAACAATAAGGAAAAAGAAACATCAATGTAAATTAGATTGTTATGTATGATATAGATAGTATTTGTATAGATGATATTAAACCCATGAATATAGGATATTCAAGGAAGAAAGATTCATATCATCCTACATAAGGATGATCGAAAGACCACGTAGTATGTACCCTTGATTAGAAAAATGACATTATACATATGATTTGACAGATATATGTTGATCGAGACTATGGCAGATTTCAAGGAGTAAGAATACCTTATTGAGATAGGTGGATTATTAAGAATGCTTTTACATGAAGATACATGTCTAATACATGATCTTATGTTTTGAAGTATTGACATGTATGATACCAATATATTAAGGTAAATACCTCAATTTGAAATATGATCCAACCAAATGAGGAGGAAAATAAGTATTAAATGGTCAAGTTGAGAATTGAGAACAACCCTAAGTGAATAGGAAATTAGAAAATATTCCAGTCCTAGATAAACAGACAGATAGTCTGATATGTATAAGTATTATTTTACATACAAGCTTGGAGGCTTGTGGTTTTATTTTAAGAGAGTTTGGCCACTCACTCTCTAAAACTTGATGATATTGAATACAAAGCCTAAGAAAGGCTAAAAGTTGGGTGGAGCATTTATGGGAAGGCCACCACTGTGACAGCCATAGTTGTAATATCCTTAATTTTTAAGATAAAATAGGAAATTATTAAATAAATTAAAATAAAAAATTTATGGATGAAATTTTTTCCTGAAAACATAATAATTAGAAATTGCTCGTCGATACGAATCCAACGCCACCAAGAACGCGAAAAACGGAGCTCAAACGAGGGAGTTATGAGCCGTCAAAGTTGTAAGGGCAAATTGGTCTTTTGACAGAAACGTGTTACATAGGGGTCCAAATTGATAACAGCACCCCTGTCTACACACGTCTCTACCAGTCAGGCGAAATCGCCGGAGAGACATGGGAAGAGACGTGTGGGGAAGAGTTTCTCTTCCCCAAGACTCTAAAACCCTATATCTATGCTCCTCTAGGAGCCAAAACGCTCCACTATTGAGCGTTTTCTCTGAGTTTTTACGCAAAACCCTAGCCCTGCAAAAACTTGGATTTTCCGGCGAGTGGAGCCCCAGAAACACAAGCAACTCCGGCCAGGTGCAAGGTAAGCCTCAAACCTATGTTTTTTTTTAGTATTTATTAAATAGAGAAAATAATTAGAAAACGTTTAAAAATTAGGAAAAATCAGATTTTTAGGAACTTTAGGCACGCTACTGTTGGAGCGTGATTTCATGGACCAAACCTTGTCCGTTTGGAAATCGCACCGTCCAAATAGTGTACAAGAGACCCAAGAGCATACCCTTTAAATTTTGGAGTGATCCAACGGTGGATTTCTCCAAAAAACCCAAAAACCAGTACCTGGGGATGTTTTTAGGAACTTGGGAAAAATCATTTAAAAACCATGGTTTTTGGAAAAATCAGTGCAAAAGGAAGGCATAAATGGATTCTAGAGAGAATTCTGAAGAAAATGGCGCAAAAATCACGCAAAACGGAGCTCTGTAGCTCCGCCGGAGAAGACGACCGGATTCCGGTCGTCTTCTCCGGCATCGTCAACGGCGTCGGCGCCTGGCACTGACGCCAGGACGCACCCGGTGACGCCCGAGGGACGACGTCGTCGCCCCGGTTGGCTGTCGCGGTTGCATCTTCGTGCGCCAGTGTACGCCGGTGTAAACCACCTTATGGTGGTCCGGCATGCCCCATTTGAGGGTAGTTTTCACTAAAACTTGATTTTTGGGAGCTAGAGAGGTCCAAATCAGGATCCGAAAGAGGCGTTGTGACCGTATTGACGATGCGGACCTAGTTTTAACTTAAAAACTTAGAAATGATAACTTTTTCTTTAGAAAAATTTTAAAATAGTGATGTGACATGTACAAGTGCACGTGAATATACCAGTTAAAGGGAGTTATTAGCAAGCTAGTGGTCTCACACTGATGTAGGTGACGACAACTAATGTTTTGCCTTGATTTTTAAACCATGTTTAAACATAGCATCATGTGTGATTGTGTTTTAAAATGCAATTATTATTTACCGTGGATTTCATGCTACATTGCGTACAGGATGGTTATTCCAAATTGAAATCTTTTATTGAATATACTTATTTCAAATGCTTTTACAAGCATGATGTTAATTTGTTATGCTTAATTAGAGATTTATTTCTTATTATATATATAGAAAATGCATGGATTTACATGGAAATGAGAATAGAGGCTTATTAGCTGGTCCTTTGATAGGCTAACCCCAGGATGAGGGGCATGTTTTGGGGATTGCAAGCTATAAGTGCTCTTGAGTTTTAGCATATACATATGATTTACGTGTTTTATATTTGATGACGGGTGCTCTCGCCCGATGGGCGTCATGCTAGGAGGGATAGGGCCGGCCACCCACCTTCCGAGATTATGATGTGATGAGTTTGTGATATGATAGACACCTACCCATAGATGGCATTCGGTAGGGGTTTGGTAACATGGATAGTCCACACTACCGGTCTGAGCCTTTCCATGGGGACAGACGCTAAGTCTCCCGTTATGGTGTCAACGGGGAGCGGCGGTGGTTGATACCCATGGAGGGTTGCTACCGCAAAGATGATGGCCCATATTCTTATTATGTGTGCATGTATGATGAGCATGGTTATGGATGATATGCACAGGTGTGACGACACTCGAGAGGTTGACTACGTGTACTCCCGATCGTGATGTTAGTGCGATGTGGTGGGACCCATTACCTTAGGGTGCCCTTATTCTGGATGTATGCTCCATTTTATTGATTTATGTCATGTTTTAACTCCGTGAATTTCATGTTTTAGCATATGGAATAAATTGGCATTTATTGAACATGGCATTATGATATCACTATCTTCATAAATGTTAGATTTTTCATCAGTATTGTTCATTATTTCTTGCATTTATTACATTAATTGTCTATGTACCTACACAAGCGATAGCTTCTTTGAGGCATTGCTTTGTTTTGCAATGCCTTAGATCTCGAGCGCGATAACAGAAAGGCAAGGCTGTTGAGAAGCCGTGAGAGCCGCCGAAGACCATTTTTCTATAGTGTTAGACGGTGATGTGAGTCATTAAACAGATTATCATTTGGATTTTTATTATGGACTGCATATTTTATATTGGGATGTGATTTAGATCTTTGGACATATGTTGGACATTTATATGGGATGTTATGATGGATAGACCCTGGGCCATATTATTATTGTCTTTTGGACGTTTATTTGATTTAAAATAAAGGCGCCTATTTATTTGACGTTGATTTATACGCGGATTATTTATTTATGTTTAAATTACATGTACGTCATTTTGAGAAAGGAAAACTAACACCCGGAGTTTTTAAGATAGGTTTAGTAAAATGTTGAATAAAATCTTTTCTTATGGGATCCCAAATGCTCTTAATTAAAATGCCATTATAAAAAAAAAATTGTCTTAAAAATCCGGGGTGTTACAATGGTCCTCCCATATGGACATGGATATTGTAATTTCCACTGAGAATGGTATAAGTGGATTATTGAACAGTTATCCGGACGCCATTGCATTTAATCGATCGCAAGCATAGTAGTCCTTGATTATTTTGCACTATGATACATATGAAATTGGCATAGTGAAATGCCTTAAGGGATGACATGATGAAATGTCATGTAATTGTATATTACCAATATTTTTCCCAAGAAGGAAAATTCCCTGTATAGTAACTGGCTGAGATACAAATCTCTTATAATGAAAAGAGTTGATCAGCTTTGTATAGAAATGATGCTTGATTATTTTTACATTTTTAATGGATTTGTCCTTATACAATATGTATGTATAAAGGTAAACACAAATGACAAGAAAATGATATGTCCTTATAACTAATAGTTATTAATGAATGTATTTATGATAGAACGAATTATGGGATACTTGAATATTGAGATTATACTGTCAATAACTTACATTCTTATCGCCTACCAAGCATAGCTTGTTGAGATATTGTAAATGTTCGAATGTTTACAATATTTCAGATACAAAGAAGGAGACTTAGGAGCTCAAGACTTGAAGAACAATTGAAGAATAAGTAATCAGGGTATATCCCTTGAAACATTGTATTAGAACATGTATTGAATTTTGAGCGTTGTAAGGTGGATTGTATATTTGGACAAGTATTGTAAGGATACAATGAGCTGTGTACTGTGAACCACTGGATGGATCCTGAAGTTTAATAAAAGAATATTCCTTCAATGAAATTTTATCATATACAAAATTCTACTTATGTTATGTATGAGGTGGTGACTTAGGTTTTACAAAACAAATTCTAAAGAAAAGAATTTTTCGCTGCTTTGGTTTGCGAAAATTTTTTACTCCAAGGGCCTTATCTTTACAAAATGTATTATAAAATGTGTTATAAAAACTTGGGTCGCCACAACTCCAACCAATCTATTGTTGCTTCAAACTTAGATCCTAAACCTGCAAAAGTTAAAACCGTTGTAGTTGCTGCTCTCCGAACTCAACCTCTCAACCAAACATGTTGTGCAAAACCCACCAAGACCCAACATCATTTTTAAAAGAGACAGACTATCCGGCCCGTAAATAACTTGGTACAAGGTGCCGCAAGAGAAACCCAGTATTCAACGTTGTTTCTACGTCTTTGTTCTGGGTTTTGGGTATCAAAAAACCCCATCGATTTTGCTCAAATGCCAACTCTGTTCCGGGTTTCTTTTGGCCAGGAAGGTGGTGGGAATTTTTACTCTAGGATTCCATTCCTGACTCTGTCAAGGTCGATTTTTTTCTCTTCGTTCCTTATCAAACGTACTTAACTGGGGCTGTTTTAAGTGGTACAGGTCGCGTGGGGAGATGGCACCTCCCTTAGAGGCAGTTTAAGCGTCTCGGAAAATCAGTTTCCTCAGTTCAATTCTTCCATAATGCAGCCGTGTTACGTGCGATCCGACTGACGTAGGTGCAGAAGAGAACTTCGTTCCATAACCATCTCTTTTTCATGGCTTCTAAGAACCGATATTTTGATGATCCAAAATCTATCATCCGAGCTAGTCCATGCTTACAAAATGACATGCATTACTACTAGATTATCCTATCGACATTATTTTGTAGTGAAACATGAACGGGCCAGGGAGTGCCCAAAAAGAAATGGTGGTAGGATCTTAACGAAAAGAAAAATTACATAATCCAACGAGACAGATTTTTGAGCTATCGCATACCTAAGATGTGATTTAGAAGGTGAACAGTCTATATCACCAATTGAGCACACATCATATCACAGCTCCCTGTAGCATAACTGTTTCTTTTGGTCCTGGTAACATATCTAACTATTTGTGAGTTCATCAGTCCTTGAATTTGTTTCCTTCATTTAGAAGAGTCTTTCTAGATTACAGATTTGCAAACCTTGTTATTTAAGGATTAAAGACAAAACAACTGCTACCTCTGGCATATGGTGCAGCCCCTCTACAAAAGACAGAAGCTGATATAATACCAGCATACCCAGAATGGCTAAAGAAATAACCTCAGTGAATTGCAAATCAAGGACCATATCTGGACACTTCATGATTTGGACTCCCCAAGTTATAAGCCAATTACACAGTAAACCATGCGATCTTGACATTCTTCACTGATCTAAATTGTTCATCTTCTTAATTTGCTTTGTCTTATATAGGGTATGTTCCATGCTTCTCATCTATTGGATGACCCATGATCGTAGGTATGTATCGGTAAGTGCAATAGAAAACGGGCCAATAAGATGAACGGTTTGAATCAATTAGGCTCCCGTATGGGGTTCATCTTGGTATTGAGGACTCTAGCCTTTGATCCCTTTCTTGTTTATGTAGGTCCACCGTACATGTGGCATATTTGGCGTCTAAGATTGCTCTGGCATCCTACGACGTATCAATAATTCTGAATGTTAAACTATGAATGGCAAACCCGAGGACAGTTTGAGAGGCACCATTAGGTTTCTTTTGTACACACCATTCGCTCAGCTAACGACCATGCGGACAGTTTGGCCAAGGTGCTGTCCTTCAGGCCCTTAGGATCCAAAGTATTATACAGCCACGGGAAGGACTCTTCTCCTCCTGTCAATAAAAATTACCTTTTCTCAAAAAATTGGTAAACCTGTGAGTAGCTGGTTGTAGACAACTTAGGATATGCTTGGTTGCAGGTTTGAGTCACTGCTTTTTACTTTGGCTGGCGATTAAATTTTAGAATGGAGTGTATGTTATTTGCTTTGTTATTCTTCCCTGTAACTAAAAAGGAAAAAGTGAATGAAAGTGTGTGTGATTTGATTTGTGATTTTGTAATCTTCAAACTTAACAAGTAAAACAAAAGAAAAAAAGAACAAAACTAGCATTATTTGTACCATTAAAAAAAAGAAATGCTAAGCCGAAGGCCCTAAATGGACCTTAGCTAGAAAGCCAACATTTGGCACTAAAAGTAACCAGTGAAATATTAATGGAGCTGAGATTTTCTAACTAAAATCTCAAAAGGGTGCACACAGAAAACTTATAAAAGCCAGGCTGCCACTATTTTTATTAGAAATTAATTGTCACATTTTATACCCTAATTGGGACATTTAAACATTAAAACATAACAAAAGATGAAAATACCCTACTATAGATCACTTATGGAGGGTGGAAACATTTAAAGCCATCTTGTTTATGAAATAAATAGTATACCTCAAGTAAAAGATGTCTAATGGTATTATTTTACTTCTAATGCTTCTTCGTAGCTTTGGATCAATCTAAATAATCAAGATGAGCTTGGACATGCTTTCGTACATCAGTCCCCTTCACTTGGAAAAAACTTGTCCTTGAGTTCAGTAGAGGATCAGTAGGAATGTCAACTACGCAACCATTATTAATCAAGAATGACACGTTCCCAGTCCCCGTAATATTAGTAATCCTCTATCGATGGTTGTATATAATAGCAGCTAGACAGGGTTTCGAAAGAGGTATTGCATCCAGTCTTATTTCACGAACCACAACTTTGTCCATAATATTCTCTTTACAACCATTATCTATTATAATAACGCACATTAAACCCTTCAAATTACACTTAGTTTGGAACATTTTGTAGCACTTTGAATGTTGCTTGCTAGTGCTTAAAAGTCTCCCAACTATTTTAAATTTCTCTCATCATATGTGAAAGCCCATTTTGCACCACTCAATACATCAGCTCACTATGAAACCATGTATTGACTGGTCATGCTGTTCATATTCTTACTGAAAAATAACATTGTCTCCTCTAGTATGTGGCTGCTGGCAATTATTATAAATGTTCCTCTTTTCCATACAACAAACAGCTATTTCCCATAGGATATATGTAAGGGCTAGACTAATAATTTTGCAGCTGCACTTATAAAGTTTGCTGCCCACGGCGTGCACAGTTCTTTTGATATGTCTATATAATTATAGAACATTCCATACAGGAGTGGAAACGTATATGAATTGATCGTTACCTTTAGGCACTTATTTCCCTTTGTTATGCCCTTCATTAGACCTTGAGAAATCTTACCTCCCAATTGATTGCTTTTTGCAAGAGAAACTATCAAGTTGAGTTTTTACTTTCTTTGCCAAGTAGATTGCCTCATTTAGGAATCAATTTTCATCAACCTATTACACATAGAAGTAAAAAAAAAAACTCTAGATATAATCTCGAGCATTTTGTATGCTACTAGCTTTTTTGGTACTATAAAAGCATCCTCTAATTGCAACCACAAAAAAAAAAAAACAAAGGAAAAAAAAAAAAAGAACTTGTAAAAGTTGCATCATGCGAGACCAACTTCTAATAGGTGTTTTTCCCATCCATGTGTGTGTCAACTAAAGTAGGTGCCATCATATAAATGCTCTTCCCTTTTGTTTGTAGGCCATCAACTCGACTCTCTGATGTTTTGGGATATTGATATAGTTGAAAAAACTCTCAACTTCTAGTAGCCAATCCAAGAAGTCTTCAAGGTAGAGTTTGTCTTTAAAAATTAGAAGATCTACCATCTTCTATTCACTTTCTTAATAAATTTTCCCTCTTTGTTACTTTTGACCACCATAATATTAACTACCCCCATTAGAAAAAGCTTGCGTAAGGGTGATACTGGATGATAGGATAGATTTAAATAACTTACCAATCTACGAACAAAAGAGAACCACCACCATAGAGATACAAGGCTAAACTATAGATATAGCTCACCAATCTATGAATATAGAGAATCACCCACCATGAGATACAAAACTAGTAGATAGAACTAGCTCATCACTTTAAGGATACAGAAGAATCACCACTTTAAAGATACATAACTAGATGTCTCACTACTCTAAAATTCACTCACACTTCTTCAATGAAAAAAATATCCAATTCACTATGCTTTGGTTCATGCTACAAGAGGTGTAAATAGATGGGAACAACCCTTTCATATAAAAGCAAATTCCTAAAAATAATAGTTTCTTGAAGTGAGTATTAGTTTCTAAGACTTAGATATTTTTCAAACAAGGGTTTCCTAAACTTGAGTGTTTCCTAACAATTTCGAAGTCTTAGGTAGTTTCCTAAACCCATTCAAGTAATTTCCACACATGTTTTTCATACAAGCAGTTTCGTAAGTTCCATAACTTTTCATACAAGAAATTTTATTATTTTGACTGATTTGAGATCTTTGACTAACAAATACATCTTCACGCAGGGAAACTTTATGGTTACATTTTGACCAAGAAAAATAGGAATCTTTTGGAGTGGACCATAGGACGTTTTCTAGTAAATGTTCAAGACGTCCACCTTTTCTAGATCTAAGACATTCATTTATATGTGATCCAAGACATGTCCATCTTTAGCTGCCGCAAGACATCCATCATTGATGATCCAAGACATCCATTCTTGTTGATCCATGATGTTCATGCGTTAAGGATCTAAGTTGCTCATTTCTTGAGAATCTAAAATGTCCAAAATAGGTTGATCTAGGAAGCCCAATTCTAGATTGATCTTATCCTCTTTTGATCCACCATTGATCTTTTGAATTAAAGATGCTCTCATGTCATGCTCCCTGAGTTGTCTACATTGTCCTCTAGGAATTCATTGTATCCAAAAATAGATTCATTAGTATAAAGCTAGTTCAAGAATTCATTGGTTGTATTTTTCTTCAAACTTAAGAATGTTCACTTTCGTATCTGAAAAGTGAAAATCGTGCTTTCTTCTAGGAAAGTTGTTGTTTAATGATGATCTCCTATCCAAACCATAAATTCTTATAGAAAAAGAGTGATAATCGTTTGAGCCACTTTTATAGGATTCAACTTTTAATTTTTCACCTCCTCGATCTTCATGGCTGCTTTGATGTTCATATTGTTCTATACATTCTTAGAGTCATTTGATTTGTCCTCTTAGGTCGTCCACCTCCAAGTCACCAATACACTTGTTAGAAGTATTCACGCATTGTGCTCAGAATGCCATCATAACCTTACTCTGATACTAATTTGATATTGGATAATAAAAGTATAATACGATAGATTAAAATAGCTCACCACTTTATGGATACAGAAGAACCACCACCATAGAGAAACATCAATAAAGTATAGAAATAGCTCACCACTTTTTGAGTACAAAAGAATCACCACCATAGAGATATAAAACTGATGGATATAACTAGCTTACAACTTTAAGTATACAGAAGAATCACTATCTTAAAGATACATAACTAGGCATATCATCACTCTAGGTGCAGAAGAGCCCTCCCACATAAACACTATAAAAGGCTAAAACCAACTTCCTAAAATAATAGTTTTATAAATTGAGTATTAGCTTCTAAGATAGATACTTTCTAAACAACAACTTCTAAGCCTTAGGTGATTTCCTAAACCCATTCAAGTAATTTCTATAAAAAAAAATTTATACAAGCAATTTTGTAAGTTCTAGACTTCCCCTACAAAATGTTTCCCTGTTTTAAGCTGATTTGAGATCCTTAACTCGTAAACACATCTTGACCAGGGAAACTTTATAAAACTTCTTGACCAAGGAAAATAGGAATGTAGTGGAGTAGATGATAGGACATTTTCCATTGAGTGATCAAGATGTTCACCTTTTCTAGATCTAAGATATCCGTTAGTGTGTCATTCAAGATGTCCATCTTTAGTTGCTGCAGGACATCCATCATTGATGATACAAGATGTTCATTCTTGTTGATCCATGATGTTCATGCATTGAGGATCTAAGTCGTCCATTTCTTGAGAATCTAAGATGTCCAAAATAGGTTGATGCAGGACACCCAATTCTAGATCAATCTTTCCTCCTTCAACCCACCATTGATCTTTTAAATTAGAGACACTCATGTGTCAAGGGATAATCATGTTTCCTGTTGTTGTACGGTTGTTGCCCAACACACATGTTCGCTGTCATCTAACCTTTTTTGCATTATCTCTCTTGAAGTACTCCACCATGAGCCCATCATTGGTAGGAATAGGTCCTTGATACTGGATTTGCAAATTCTCCATCACCTTAGTCATTTGATGAACGGACGCTTGCAAACTTTGGAAAGTTTCCAACATAGTTTGGCATAAGGAACTATTTTCTTGCAAAACAGAACCTACATGACATGCATTAGAAGCATGTTATTGATCTTCGATACTAAACTGCAAAAAAATATCAATCAAGCAAAGATTTTCTATCTGAAATCTCAAAAGAATGGCCAAAGAGACCCAAGAAAAAGTCCTTAGTTTGCCACTCATGTTACCAGAAACTAGTAACCGTGTTCTGCAATCCTGATTGTGACATTAAACATGAAAGCATGAGCAAAATACCACTACGTAAGGCCACTCATAGAAATTAGAAACGTGGAATACCCTCTTATTGATGAAATAAATAGTGAAATCAAAGTAAAATATACCTAATTGCTGTTGTTTTCACTTCTAACGCTTCTTCATGGCTTTCGATCAATCTAAAAGGTCAAAATAAGCTTTGCCGTGCTTCCCTACATCAAAGGGCCAACCTTTGGATGATCGATCTGGCCCACTCATCTCATTGATCTGGCTTTGGATAGCTAGTAAATGAAAAGTCGCGATGATTGGATAATTTTTAGAATTATAAAGACCATGTTTTTGGGATTGAAATTTGCACCTTTGTTACCAAAAAATTTTAACCATTCATCTTTTGTGATAAGAAGTACTACTTTCGAAATGTTCTAGAACAATCCAATCCCCGCCGTTTTAACTATTGCTTATTGGTTATCCATACCCCGAGTGAAAAGAGTAACAAGTATGATCATCCAAAAGTGAGCCACTCAGTACCAAGTATTGGACGCTTCTAGCCAAGGTCTATGTAAGGCCTGTGTCCTAGCATTACTCTAAAAAAAGTAGCATTATTTGTAAAAGGCCAAGCCTCACTTGCACATGTTCTATTTGCAGAAACGATCAATGGCTTGACATGTAAACCTAAGGGTAAGCCACATGTTTCTGATAATCATACATTGCATCTTGGCAGCTAGACTTGGCTTATAGGTTGTTCCCTGAAAATCTCATGCATCGGACAGTTCTGGTCCGTCAATTTTTTAAGATGTGCTCAAGATAATTGCAATCACAATTACTCAATGGAGAGGATGTTTGGACGTGCCCCACGTGTACCTTTGCATCAAATGCAAGTGTTTGGATTACCACGCGCTTGACACAATTCAAAAGGTCCTCTTTCCATCTTAATCAAGTCGGACAAGTATGAAATAAATTTTTGTGAAATTATTAAAGAATAATAAGATTCACCTCATTTTTCCCGATATGCATACACACTTCGATCAATGATCTTGACCGTGGACCTAACAGATGTACCCCACGGATGGACCACCACACGGGATCCATTTATATAAACCAAGTGCAAGAGGTGGCTGGTAGATCCATATATATTCTTATCGTCACAGCAAGCAGTTTAATTGCTAGTGATGAATCTAAGTACTACCTTTATCCAACCAGACCAGATCGATTTCTCTGAGCTGCAGACAATCCAAAATCCAGATCAATGGTTGGACTTAAATTCTTCAAGTGCTTAAAACAAAGTAGATGCATGTACGATATTAAGGTGCAGCAGGTCACACCTGATTGCCAAAAATCAATTTCTCCAAATTATCTAGTAGTCTTTCTCCAATATTTCTATCAAAATGTTTTAAAATATTCTCCTGATGGAGCCTCTCTGCTTGATTGAGAGTTCTACGATTCCAATTAGAATCAATGACAGATTTCACTTCTCAGTTCACCAACTAGGGAATTCAAGAGTGCTTTCATGACGAGGGTGCATAGCGAGGAATTCATTATCATCTTTACGGATGCCCTATCTGGAATCTACGCTGTCCCATTTGGGCACTATTGTGTTTACCAATCAAACGAAGAAGTTGAGACGCTATTCCATCTCAAATCTTCTTGGCTTGCTCTGGTCAATGAAAGAAAACTGTAGGACCACAAGTACTATCTTGGGGTTTGTGAGTTCACATTGCGTCAAGACAAGACATCCTTTTAGCTTGTATACCAAACAGAAACACAAGTCAGAAACATCGGCTTGTGAAGAAAAGTGCTCGTTAACTTGTATGAAGAGAACGGATAATGAAACAGTAAGAAACAATTGCAAGAAGACCCAAGAGGGCTTTTCACTTATATCTCACACTGAAAAAATATAACCAAACTAAAGAAAACGAACTGCATACATGAATTATTCACCATCGATGGGACTCCTTTGTAAAAATAGAATCAAGCCACAGGTTTTCGTTATTCTTATGAGTTTCTATGTAGAAGAATTGCAAGCGTCGAACCCTGTAAAAATTGAATCAATTCACTGGGATTTCGTTATTCTGATGGCTTTTCCACATAAAATGACTTTTTATCTCTAATAGCCCTTGGGAGGTGGTGGAGAAGTGTAGTAGTAGGTGGGAGGTGGCGATTTAGAGGGAGGAGGAGGGGATTTGTAGTAATACGGAGGAGGAGATGGAGATGGGGTTGGAGGAGGTGGTGACTTGTAAATATACGGCGGTGGGGGTGATGGGGATGGAGGAGGTGGAGATGGTGATGGTGATGGTGGAGGTGGTGATTTGTAAACATATGGTGGTGGAGGTGATGGAGATGGGGGAGGTGGTGACTTGTAAACGTATGGCGGTGGCGGTGGCTTGTAAATATATGGAGGAGGTGGTGATGGTGATGGTGGTGGCGGTGATATGTAAACATATGGAGGAGGTGGTGATGGAGATGGTGGAGGTGGTGACTTATAAACGTATGGAGGAGGAGGTGATGGGGATGGTGGAGGCGGGGACTTGTATACATATGGAGGAGGAGGTGATGGGGATGGTGGAGGCGGGGACTTGTATACATATGGAGGAGGAGGTGATGGAGACGGTGGAGGGGGTGACTTATAAACGTATGGAGGAGGAGGTGATGGTGATGGTGGAGGCGGGGACTTGTATACATATGGAGGAGGGGGTGATGGTGATGGAGGGGTGGCGACTTGTACACGTAAGGAGGAGGAGGCGATGATGATGGTGGGGGTGGTGACTTATAAATATATGGAGGAGGAGGTGATGGTGGTGGCGGTGGAGGTGACTTGTAAATGTAAGGAGGTGGAGGCGACCGTGAAGGGGGTGGAGGAGACTTATAAACATATGGAGGAGGTGGCGAAGGCGATGGTGGTGGTGGAGATTTGTAAATGTAAGGAGGTGGTGGGGAAGGAGACGGAGGTGGAGGTGGAGGTGACTTATAAACGTAAGGAGGGGGAGGCGATGGTGATGGAGGTGGAGGCGACTTGTACATGTATGGAGGTGGGTGTGAAGGTGACGGTGGAGGAGGTGATTTGTAAACGTAAGGAGGTGGTGAGGGAGAGGGCGGAGGAGGAGACTTATAATAGTAAGGCGGGGGTGGTGATGGCGGTGGTGGCGATTTGTAATAGTAGGGAGGAGAAGGAGATGGGGATGGTGGAGGTGGCGAACTGTAGTAGTATGGAGGAGGTGATTTGTAGTGATAAGGCTGTGGTGGAGACTTGCTGTAATCTGGCCATGGTGGAAAAGAGTACACAAATGGATCTGTCGTCGCTGCACTAGTCGCCACGAAGCATACCAGCACCGCTAACACCAGCCGAGGCCAATGCCCCACCTTCTCCGGACCGCCCATCAGACCAGAAGATCGCACCTTCAATCAACCAAGTAACTCAGGAGCTACTGCTAGTCCTGAGTCTAAGCCTTGTTATACAAAGATGTTATCTTGCACTAGTGCATGACTTGCATGGGAAGGAGCTAACCTATATATAGGAGTCCCTTGATTCATTTCATATAAACAAGTAGCTGTATAGTAAGGAAGACAACCTGTATGAAACCTTATAATAATTTTGCAGTCCATATCTTCAATGATCTTTAATTTGCTCCCTACTGACTACGTTTTTAATTGATTTAGTTTGGCTCAGACCAGGTCAAGTTAGGGTATGGAAGAGGAAAGCAGGCGGATTGATGTGGGTGGTGGTAAGAATATTTCCAACGTGACCGCGTCTGATACGACTGGATCCCTCTGTTATCTTGGATGTGCTAGCAGGCTTGCAGCCATGGGAAGCTTCTCATGGGATTAAAATAATAAAATGTTACATAACAGGAAGGAACTAGAAAGAGAGCTTGAATGGCTATATACGAGCGGCTCCTACACTAGCATAACCAATGTACCTAACATAGTTAATGGTCTTGTTATGTAATCAAGAAATGATAATCCTTTTTCTTCATTTGGTGGGGAAGATGGTGACTCTACTCACTAGAAAAGGAAATCTCAATCAACCATGGCTGGGTTTGCTTCTTTTATACACGATCTAGTCCATTGATGTAGCTGATCATGAATTAGGCATATTTTGTCATGATGGGAAGAGATTACAAATTGTTGAAATTTAGAAGAAATGAAATAACCATTAGCAGTGCTGGCTGAGACATAAGAACTCAAGCGATTTCTTTTCTGCCACATATGGATGGATGTCGAACTGCCGTCGACTCTTGCGTGTTTGCCTTTGCTGAAGTTAGGGCATTGAACTTTCAATTAAACTAGGAATACCACTTCCCAAAATGAAAATTACAGGAATTCTCTCATTTGTGGGCTAAGTTTTAGTAGAAATTACGTGCATATGGTATATTAAAAACTCAAAATAAGTATCATCGTGACAAGCATGATGATGAAATATTGAAATTTAAATAAAGAAATGAAAATGGATAGGCAGGCTTAGTGGTTCACCTGGCCCATGGCTAAGGGTCCTTAACCAAGCCTAATTTTAAGAAAACAAAAAATGACTGTCCTGAGGAATTACTGGTCTACATCTTCTAGAGATTAAGTCCATGCCTCAATTATCCAGTGGCCAGGAACTATAGAGTTGCACCCACCTGGCACCCAAAAACAGTTCCTACTTGTCTGTTGGCTAAGTCAATGTCTAAGCTAGTGACGCTTTGAAAGCAAAGGAAAAAAAAGGCGGAGTATATGGGGGACTTTATGCAGTTACTATAGAGGCAGAGTTGATTGTATAAATAACTTATCTAGCATAAGATAAGATATAACCTTGCTCCTTTCTTACGATAACGACAATAAAAGTGTAAATAACATCAATAAGGAAACATCTATCTGCCATGGGCAAATCGATTCACTCATTGGTGAGGATTGTACACATGATGTTGGGTGAGCCCCAGCTCCCAGATAATGATTTGCTTGGCTTTCTCCCTCACACATATTATTTTTACTTTCACGGGATATGATGTAAATCAAAAGTAAGCAAGTAGTTATATGTTTTGAGACAGCCACACAAGGATTTAAATAGTTGTGGACTTTATTTTCATAGAAAATTTACAAATTTGGAAGTTACAACTTCGGCCACATGGCACTTGCCCCGTGCAGTACAAATTGTTTACAATCTCATTGTTGTTCCAGTGGTCTATGGTATTGTTTGAGGGTGCTGATCAATTGTGCCAATTCTCTAGATCCTTGGGCGGATTCTTAAAGGCCTAGATTGAATCTAAACAAAGATGAAGTGCTTTACAGGTTTTTCTGTGAATCTGCAAAAGGTTTAGCTTCTTCCCAAAAGGCTAAAACCTACTGTAATATCCTTAATTTTTAGGATAAAATAGGAAATTATTAAATAAATTAAAATAAAAATTTATGGATGAAATTTTTTTCCTAAAAACATAAGAATTAGAAAGTGCTCGTCGATACGAGTCCAACGCCACCAAGAACGCGAAAAACGGAGCTCAAACGAGGGAGTTATGAGCCGTCAAAGTTGTAAGGGCAAATTGGTCTTTTGACAGAAACGTGTTACACAGGGGTCCAAATTGATAACGGCACCCCTGTCTACACACGTCTCTACCAGTCCGGGAAAATCGCCAGAGAGACATGGGAAGAGACGTGTGGGGAAGAGTTTCTCTTCCCCAAGACTCTAAAACCCTATATCTATGCTCCTCTAGGAGCCAAAATGCTCCACTATTGAGCGTTTTCTCTGAGTGTTTACGCAAAACCCTAGCCCTGCAAAACTTGGATTTTCCGACGAGTGGAACCCCGAAAACACGAGCAACACCAGTCAGACGCAAGGTAAGCCTCAAATCCATGTTTTTCTGTATTTATTAATTAGAAAATTAATTAGGAAAATATTTAAAAATTAGGAAAAATCATATTTTTAGGAACCTGTGTGCACGCTACTGTTGGAGCATGATTTCATGGATCAAAGCTAGTCCGTTTGAAAATCACACCGTCCAACTAGTGCACAAGAGACCCAAGAGCATACCCTTTAAATTTGGGAGTGATCCAACGGTGGATTTCTCCAGAAAACCCAAAAACCAGTACCTATGGATGTTTTTAGGAACTTGGGAAAAATCATTTAAAAACCATGGTTTTTGGCAAAATCAGTGCAAAAGGAGGGCATAAATGGATTCTAGAGAGAATTCTGAAGAAAATGGCCCAAAAATCACTCAAAACGGAGCTCTGTAGCTCCGCCGGAGGGGACTGGAATCCGGTCGTCTTCTCCGGCGTCGTCAACGGCGTTGGCGTCAGGGCGCTGACGCCAGGACGCATAGCGGGACGCACAGGGAGATGATGTCAGATGACGTCGCACGCGCGCCCGCGGACGGACTGCAGTTGGCGGGCGCTGTGGGGCCGGGACGCTGCGCGTCCTGGCGACCGTGACGCACACGCGCATCCTGTGCGGCGTCTGCGTCAGCGTGCGCCAGTGTACGCCGGTGTAAACCGGCAGAAAAGGGGTGCCGCCGGTATAAACCACCTTATGGTGGTCTGGCAGGCCCCATTTAAGGGTAGTTTTCACAAAAACTTGATTTTTGGAAGCTAGAGAGGTCCAAATCACGATCCGAAAGAGGCGTTGTGACCGTATTGATGACGCGGACCTAGTTTTAACTTAAAAACTTAGAAATAACTACTTTTTCTTTAGAAAAATATTAAAATAGTGATGTGACATGTACAAGTGGTCGTGAATATACCCTTTAAAGGGAGTTATTAGCAAGCTAGTTGTCTCACACTGAGGTAGGTGATGACAACTAATGTTTTGCCTTGATTTTTAAACCATGTTTAAACATAGCATCATGTGTGATTGTGTTTTAAAATGCAATTATTATTTACCGTGGATTTCATGCGACATTGCGTACAATATGGTTATTCCAAATTGAAATCTTTTACTGAATAAACTTATTTAAAACATTTTTACAAGCACGATGTTAATTAGTTATGCTTAGTTAGAGACTTATTTCTTATTATATATATAGAAAATGCATGGATTACATGGAAATGAGAATAGAGGCTTATTAGCTGGTCCTTTTATAGGCTAACCCCAGGATGAGAGGCATGTCTTGGGGATTGCAAGCTATAAGTGCTCTTGAGTTTTAGCATATACATATGATTTCTGTGTTTTATATTTGATGACGGGTGCTCTCGCCCGGTGGGCGTCATGCTAAGAGGGATAGGGCCGGCCACCCACCTTCCGAGATTATGATGTGATGAGTTTGTGATATGATAGACACCTGCCCATAGATGGCATTCGGTAGGGGTTTGGTAACATGGATAGTCCACACTACCGGTCTGAGCCTTTCCATGGGGACAGACGCTAAGTCTCCCGTTATGGTGTCGACAGGGAGCGGCGGTGGTTGATACCCATGGAGGGTTGTCACTGCAACATGATGGCCCATATTTTTATTATGTGTGCATGTATGATGAGCATGGTTATGGATGATATGCCTGTGTGTGACGACACTCAGAGGTTGACTACGTGTACTCCTGATCAGGGATGTTAGTGCGATGTGGTGGGACCCATTACCTTAGGGTGCCCTTATTCTTGTTGTATGCTCCATTTTATTGATTCATGTCATGTTTTAATTCCTTGAATTTTATGTTTTAGCATATGGAATAAATTGGCATTTATTGAATATGGCATTATGATATCACTATTTTCATAAATGTTAGATTTTTCATCAGTACTGTTCATTATTTCTTGCATTTATTACATTAATTGTCTATGTACCTACACAAACGATAGCTTGCTGAGGCATTGCTTTGTTTTGCAATGCCTTAGATCTCGAGCACGACACTAGGAAAGGAAAAGCGGTTGATAAACCTTGAGAGCTGCTGAAGACCATTTTTCTATAGTGTTAGACAGTGATGTGAGTCATTAAACAGGATTATCATTTGGATTTTATTATGGACTGCATATTTTATAATTGGATGTGATTTAGATCTTTGGACATATATTGGACATTTATATGGGATGTTATGATGGATAGACCCTGGGCCATATTATTATTGTCTTTTGGACGTTTATTTGATTTAAAATAAAGGCGCCTATTTATTTGACGTTGATTTATACGCGGATTATTTATTTATGTTTAAATTACATGTACGCCATTTTGAGAAAGGAAAATTAACACCCGGAGTTTTAAGATAGGTTTAGTAAAATGTTAAATAAATCTTTTCTCATGGGATCCCAAAATGCTCTTATTTAAAATGCCATTATTATAAATAATAATAATAATAATTGTCTTAAAAATCCGGGGTGTTACACCTACTCTTTGCCGATGATCTTAGAAGAGCTTAGTGCAATGTTTTCTGAAAGTCTCCAAGCCAAAATATCATTAAGAACAACAACCTCAAGTATTACCATGCTTGAGTAGGGGTAGAGATCGGTGAGAGAAACAGGGTGTCCAATAAAGGTTAAGAAGAAGAGCCTTGAAGAAGAGTATGTCTCTTCGTATAGACGGAGGAGGAGGTGGTGTGGGAGTCTTCTTTCTAACAGAGAGAGACAAAGGTCCCCACTACTAAGTTTTGTAGCATGCTCATAAGTATTCCAAGAGGCATGAGCCTACATGAATCACGTCCTTTTTGCCTCCATTTCCTTGGTCAAACTAGAGATGCATCTTTCTTTTTTATAACATCACTGCAATGACATTATCATGCAGCCATCTCATTTAATGGTGAACGCGGCCCATTAATGTCTGCATCATGTTTGTCCCCTTAAGAGCTACTTTATGGGGTATCTTTTGTATGTTTAGAGGAAGCAAAATGGTAGGGGTTACCATATGGTCTTCTTCAGAGGCATAAACGTGGCTGTTTCTGGTCACTGTGACCAAAATGTGAATTTCTTAGATGATGCAGGCATCTGCGCTGATGAGGCTACTACCCGTGCTATTGTCCAGTGGTCTAGCCAGACCATTGATTTTTCGACTTTGGTGTACAGGCTGCAGGGCGGATTGAAACATTTTTCGATACCTTCTTTGATGATAATTGAAACTTTATGGCGGCAAAATTGAGGTGCCTACAATTGCCTATAATAATTCACCTACAGGGCTGCAGTTTATATCAGGTTCAGGTTCATGGCAGACCCATTGAGCTCTTAACTAAGACAAAATCAATGAAATGAATTAAGAAATACTCGAAAGAGAGCCCTGTCGATAGTAATTTCTGGAGAAGGCAAGAGCAGTCTTGTTAGTGAAAGAAGAAAAGATCCACGTGATTTGGTAGACTGTGAGAACTAATTTGATTATTAGATTTTAGCGAGTCAAGACGCGTTTCACTTGGACTCCTAAAAAAGGCAGTCTCGTGCAAGAAGCTCCCTTCTATGCAGAGTCTGGAAAAGGGGCAGACCACAAAGACCTATAGTACACAGCCATACCTTATTCTTGCAAAAGGCTGATAACTAAACAATATTTAATGAAGTCATACATATCACAATATTAGTAGATTATTACCTAATTGAAATGTTAGGGCACTTGATTATTAGATTTTAACGAGTCAAGACACGTTTTGCTTGGACTCCTAAAAAAGGCAGTCCCGGTGCAAGAAGCTCCCGCCTATGCAGGGTCTAGAGAAGGAGCGGACCACAAAGACCTGTAGCACGCAGCCATACCTTATTTTTGCAAGAGGCTGATGACTAAACAATATTTCATGAAGTCATACATATCACAATATTAGTAGATTATTACCTAATTGAAATGTTAGGGCACTTGATTATTAGATTTTAACGAGTCAAGACACGTTTCGCTTGGACTCCTAAAAAAAACAGTCCTGGTGCAAGAAGCTCCCGCCTATGCAGGGTCTAGAGAAGGAGCGGACCACAAAGACCTGTAGTACGCAGCCATACCTTATTTTTGCAAGAGGCTGATGACTAAACAATATTTCATGAAGTCATACATATCACAATATTAGTATATTATTACCTAATTGAAATGTTAGGGCACTTGGCATTGCCGACCCATGAAGATCCTACACTGACTAAATTAGTTAATCGAAATGCTTCTGATTTGGATTACTTATCATTATTCTTTCACAATCCATCTTTCTGTAAGTGGTTAAGTTGTAATCTAAATACAAAATACTTTATTAGATAAAATAATTAGCATTTTCAATGGAGAGAGATGAAGTGTTAAATATCTACTAATGCTTTTCTCGTTTGCCCTCTTCAACATTCCTTTGATAATCTAATATTTTGAGTATTATTACTTTGTGGATTATGGAAATCTCCAATATTTTGAATATTGATAATCCAAAATTATTTTAACAATCCCAATTAATTCATTCTCATGTCATGGTGAGAATGAGCATTATTCATTAACACAAGCATTATTATCCACCTGTTTAGAAGCATACTGTTCTTTATTTTCGTGCCCAATTTATGCAATGTTTAACAAAGCAGAATACTAGATAGGATCTTTATTTAGATATAATTATTTGGAAGATGCTATTCTTTTTTGAAATGGCAAATCACTATTATTTTTTATTTTTATTTTTCATGTGAAGGGGAGCCTTGGCGCAATGGTAAAAATTGTCATCGTGTGACCTTGAGGGCATGGGCTCAAGGTGTTGAAATAGTCTTTTGTAAAAATATAAGGGAAGACTAAGTAATATAGGCCCTTGTGGTCCACCCCATTTCCAGACCCCGCATGGGCGGGAGCTTAGTGCACTGGGGCTATCCTATTTTTAATTTTTCATGCATAAAAGAGAAGTTCTTTCTTAGCTTAGCTTAACTTTGGTGGAGCAAGTTATGGTGATCCCAGAGCATGGGCATGGGTGGACAGCTACATGATTCAAATGCATTCAGTTGTTTTCATTT
This sequence comes from Warburgia ugandensis, assembly GCA_035236585.1. Lineage (NCBI taxonomy): Eukaryota > Viridiplantae > Streptophyta > Magnoliopsida > Canellales > Canellaceae > Warburgia > Warburgia ugandensis. The sequence continues at coordinate 6,919,937 of CP141133.1, forward strand.
GCCTGACCCATCGATTTCAGCGAATCTTCCAAAGCTGAAATTCCTACGAGGCTCTTCTCGATCTCATTACATTAATAAATTCTTATTAGCATAAAAAAAAAAAAAAAAAAGTACCCTAATCAGAACAGTCTTGTCATGTCCATAAGAAAAAGTAGTAGTCTTATTAAATTTTCCCTTTCTTTATTCTTTATTAAATTTAATGCGTGTTTACAGTGTTCTTTGATTAAAAACTGTCTGTTTTCTTTATCTTCTCCAGATATATTGATCTAAACAATATATTTTTCTCCATCCTTTCCTTGGACTATAAAATAAGGACTCAAGTAGCAAGACTTATATAATCTGGTTTATGTGGTTATGCCGGATAAGTAAGGAATAATTTGGCAACATTCCCATGCCTAAACTGGATTATATCATAAGCATTGTCAACCAGGCCCGAAGACTCTCTTCCTTCCAAACTGTGTGATATTCAATGTTCCTTCCATACTGTTGATATTTAATGTCCCCATAAGAAAACTTCTCTCTAGTGTTAACTGCTAGCTGTTGAAGGGAATGATAACAGCACCTCGCCTGCTCTAAGTACAAAGAGATGCAAGAATTCTATTTTGAAGAGAAGCATAAGAAAACTTATCAAAACCGTTCATATAGAAAAACATGGTCAACCTGCATTCACTAAAAGATATATTATCAAAGGCAAAGCACATTTATGTTCTCTTGTCTAAGTCAACAAATTTAATATCTAGAGAGCATATAGTTGACTATAATCTACATTTGATTAACATATTCCTTTCTCAATGGCTCTATTTGATTATTAACATGATAATAAAATAAAAGAAGTAAATCAATAACTTAAAAAGAAAAAAAGGAAAGGAAAGGAAAGAAAAGAAATTAATTATTTTATCAGCCTGATTGAGGTTTTATTTCTTGCAAATTCATTGATCTGGCCTATCCTGATCTTTGTGTATGTAACAAGTACATATGACTGCTCACGTTTGCTGCCATTTGAGATATGGGTGGTAAATCACTAGGATCGAAACCATTGACACCGAATCATAAATTATAAAAAACCATCTCCAAACCAATTGATGTAATCTAATTTAGCTTGTTCTTTCTTTTCTCTTTGTTTTGAAAGAACAAACTTCAAATACATTAAAAACAGAAGAAGCTAGAAGGAAGAAGGAAGAGATTGCCAAATGTAGACCTAGAGACACCTTGCTTAGCACCGGAACCCGCTGGCTCATTAGCGGACTTAAAAGTATAAACAAAATGAACAATCAAACGCCAAAGACAGACCCTTGATCTCCATAAAAGTGTGCCACTATCTCCACAGATATTCGAGACTGATGGAATTATTCGGCTCGGGAAACCTCATCATTGAAATAAGAAAATTTCAGGGGCCATCAGTGAGAAAGGAACTATTATGTAGATCAGCTCGATCTTTTATTGGTAAACCTTATCATTCAAAAAAAAAAAAAAATTTCAGGGTGTGAAGCCAACTAACAGATTTTACAGATTCCAAGTGGAAATCATGATAGGTGAATTCTACCTGAGACCCCATAGGTCCACAGGGCCTCTCCTATGCTAGGTCACGGATTCAAGGTAATCATGGATTTGGAGTTATCCATAAAAAGACCTGCTCGCCACCCCAGAAAAGGTGAAATCTGAAATGGTAGATTTCATCAATAAGAGAAGTCAAAAGTGCATTACCTGAAAGGGTGGAAAGCTTGGAAATGAGCAAAATTGAATTCCATCTTCACCAAGGGGCCATTAGTCAATTGCTTTTTTATGCCTAAAAGCTTGAATAACAGTAAGATGGAATTGTCCCCTCAAATGCAAAGTTCATTCACTTGGTGGACTGCCACGGAAACTGCATGCATTACTTTAATCTACATAAGTTGAAGCTGCATTAATTAGTGATGGGTAATCAGCCGTCCGGTTACTTGAAAGAGTGAGATTAACAAAGGAACACAAAGACAGCGAATATCCCAACCAAAAACCAGTACTGCTTAATTAGCTATAGGTGAAAGAATTTAGATCACCATTAAAGAAGCGTACCATCAAAAATGATAATTAAGATTTTCTGAAAGCACTCTTTCAACAGCTACCTAAGTGCAAGCTGTGATATTTTATTCATGTTGGCACGAAACTTGCCTTCTCATGTTGGTCTGTCATTTAAGATGAAACAAAATAAATGAAAGCTACCCAAGAAAGATAGCTAGAAAGGTTACATAACAACAACTTTTACCTTGCGCCAAAGCTCCCCTTCTTTTAGAGTGAAAGAAATCTCAGTAAGTATTCGTCTTTTTACCTTTCTTTTGCTGATCTACACGAAACAGTTAATAACGGGACAAAGTGAGAGTAACAAAGTAGAGAAAACCAACTCTCATTTTATCATTTGATTCGTATATAGTCTACAATTTTCAGGTACTTTTTGTTGGTGGAATGAATAGTGCAGGGAAAAAATCCTTCCTTGCATACAATGCTTGGATTTAGCAGAATTATCCTCAATAGGCTTGTTAAATGCACAATAGGAAGAACCAGAAGATTTCACCTCTGGAAAGCGCCTACACCTAATGACTTAAGCCGCTATTTCCATTTCTTTCCTGACCCATCATGGAAAAGGTATGCCATTAGAGTGAGTGGGCCCCCTTTTGGGACGAGCCAAGTAGTATGTAACTCGGAAGAATGCATGTAATAGTTCCTTTGAGGGCTTTCTTTTTCATAATAGACGAGCGACTGGTGAGTTGAGAAATATTGAAGTATGGAAAATTGTGAAGATCATTGCAGTCTCTTATTCATTTCCCTTGAGAGTGGAATGCAAGTGGAGATTCAGAAGTTACTCATACTTTCCTTCATAGAAATGCTTCTTACTTGAAGAGAAGCAACTGCTATTTCATATTTTTTGTCTAACCATTACTTTTCTTGGAAGAGGCCTAACTATTTTCCCTTCCATTGTAGAAAATGAGTATGTAGGGAGGTAGCCTTTGCGCAACGGTAAAAGTTGTCGTCATGTGAGCTCGAGGTCACTGGTTTAAGGCGCGGAAACAATTTCTTGCAAAAACGCAAGATAAAGCTGTGTACTATAGACCCTTGTAGTCCTTCCCTTCCCCGCTCTTGGCCAAAACATGATTACTGTGTAAAATAGAAGGCAAAATGATCAAAAAGAAGAATAGCAAGAAATTAGCTAGTAAACAATAAAGACAAGATGTATATGCTCGAAAAGTGGCGGCCAAAAGATCAACAAGGCCAAAGCTTATGTTTCAGTACCTGTTTGGTTAGCAAGAATCATCATCAAGACCCTATCCCAATTAGAGGTCGGCCACATGAATCTTATTCCTCCATTCCACTCTATTAAATATCATGGCTTCATTTAGTCCCAATGTTTTTAAATCTTTCCTCACCACTTCTAACCACGTTCTTTTGGGCCTTCCCCTTGCCCTTTTAGAGCCTTCTACTTGTATTGCCTCACTTCTTCTAACCAATGCCGTTGTTTGTCTCCTTTAAACATGTCCAAACCATCTAAGTCTAGTCGCCCTCATCTTGTTACTTATTGGTGCTATCCCTAGATTTCCTCGAATATTTTCATTTCTAATTTTATCCTTTCTTGTTTTACCATGCATCCATCTTAACATCCTCATTTCTGCAACACTCATTCTATGAGTACGATGTTCCTTAACTGCCCAACACTCTGATCCATAGAGCATGGCCGGCCTTATTGCCATCCTATAGAATTCTCTGTGAAAAGTATTTTATGCCTCAAAAATTGAATTATTTAAAAGCCAAAAAAGTTTTTGATAGCATAAAATTTTTGGATCTTTGGCCTAGTTCCCTTGAGGCATACAACATTTTTCTCCATAAAATCAATTTCCATCCATTTCCTGCCATCCAAAGAAGCCTTATGGATTAAAGCCCGTCTTTATAACACAATTATTGCTGTCTACATCATTATAATTCTTTAGTACCAAGCATGGCAAAGAAACGGAGAGTGTATCCTCTGCGTAAGGACGACAGATTGAACGACTTGGGCACCAAATCCATGGCTATCATTCAATAAACAATTCTCAGAAAGAATTAGACAACTGCATATGCATTGCGTAAAATCGGAATAAAAGTGAAAATCTCATTATTTGAGCATCAACATCAATGCAAAAGACTATCTGATGGTTTGAGTCACCAACTGTATGAGCCGACATGCATCTTAAAATGTGCTACTCACACAGGCTGACACCATATAATTCCTCAATGGCTCCAAAGAAAGACTGGCCAGAGGACAAATTCACAAGCAGCAAAAATAAGCAATGAATTGATATGCATTCAATTTGTGTTGTTGTTACAACCATGAAGCAACCTGGAAGGTGATTTACAGAAGAAATGGGCAGAAATTTCCAGAACTCTTCTCAGCGTATCACCAGAAAAGGAAACAAGAGGTCAAGATAACTGACTGTGCCCAATGATTTGAGACCGAACAAAGAAAGACTAAATGGAACCAACATTTCTACTACATGAACCACCCGGATATCCACAGAATAGGTTGATAGAACAACTACCCCAATGACTTAAACTAAAAGGGAGAGACAATAAACTTAACAGTTCTACCATTTGGGACAATTCAGCTCTCCTCTGTTTGCTCAAGAAGGGGTTCGCGAGACCTTGGCCTGCCTGGTGCAACTCTTGCGGGAGTGGAATGCTCCGCCTGAGAGAAAAGAATGAATATATGCATAACGGCTGTAACCAGAACTACACTTGCTGTAGAAATTGCAATTCCTTTCCACGTCGAGAGTAATGAGGACCATTGGAAGAATTTGTAAGCACCAAATATCAAGAGACATGCCCAAGATACAGTAACCTGCCAATCAATCAAGTAAAGAGAAATGAATTCCCACAAAAACTAGTTTGGTATCGCGACAAATAATTCAGCCCAAAAGGCTAAAACCTATCCTACACAATCACACAGTAGTTGACTAGGAATAGATGGAAGATTCAAATGCTTGAAGGGTAGAAGAAATATGAAATAATAATAAAGATCTATTAATAATAGAAAGAGCTACAGGCTTAATCTCATGCTAACAACATTACCACCACTCTTCAACAGCCAAATAAATGCAGCATAAAATGGTCAATACAATAGACTACATTAGCTTCGATAGCAATGAGAGTGAATCTTGCATTGAAATATCTAACAACCAGATTATAATGCAAATTATTGCAATTTGAAGTTCTACTGCCCAGTTTATATCACGGATTGAAAATTCATATCTATAGCACTATAGCTGCCAACTCAGCGTTTGATCACAGATTGCTATCCAGTGTTACTGCACTGTAGAATTACCTTCAACCAAAACATTTTGGTCTCCGTCAATTTTTTAAGATGTGCTCAAGATAATAGAATTACTGAAAATCTCATGCATCGGACAGTTCTGGTCCTTCAATCTTTTAAGATGTGCTCAAGATAATATCAATCACAATTACTCAATGGAGAGGATGTTTGGACGTGCCCCACGTGTACCTTTGCATCAAATGCAAGTGTTTGGACTACGACGCGCTTGACACAATTCAAAAGTCCTCTTTCCATCTTAATCAAGTCGGACAAGTATGAAATAAATTTTGGTGAAATTATTAAAGAATAATAAGATTCATCTCATTTTTCCCGATATGCATACACACTTCGATCAATGATCTTGACCGTGGACCTAACAGATGTACCCCACGGATGGACCACCACACGGGATCCATTTATATAAACCAAGTGCAAGAGGTGGCAGGTAGATCCATATATATTCTTATCGTCACAGCAAGCAGTTTAATTGCTAGTGATGAATCTAAGTACTACCTTTATCCAACCAGACCAGATCGATTTCTCGGCGCTGCATACGATCCAAAATCCAGATCAGTGCTTGGACTTAAATTCTTCAAGTGCTTAAAACAAAGTAGATGCATGTACGATATTAAGGTGCAGCAGGTCACACCTGATTGCCAAAAATCAATTTCTCCAAATTATATAGTAGTCTTTCTCCAATATTTCTATCAAAATGTTTTAAAATATTCTCCTGATGGAGCCTCTCTGCTTGATTGAGAGTTCTACGATTCCAATTAGAATCAATGACAAGGGTGCATAGCGAGGAATTCATTATCATCTTTACGGATGCCCTATCTGGAATCTACGCTGTCCCATTTGGGCACTATTGTGTTTACCAATCAAACGAAGAAGTTGAGACGCTATTCCATCTCAAATCTTCTTGGCTAGCTCTGGTCAATCAAAGAAAACTTTAGGACCACAGGTACTATCTTGGGGTCTGTGAGTTCACATTGCATCAAGCCAAGACATCCTTTTAGCTTGTATACCAAACAGAGACACAAGTCAGAAACATCGGCTTGTGAAGAAAAGTGCTCGTAACTTGTATGAAGAGAACGGATAATGAAATAGTAAGAAACAATTGCAAGAAGACCCAAGAGGGCTTTTCACTTATATCTCACACTGAAAAAATATAACCAAACTAAAGAAAACGAACTGCATACATGAATTATTCACCATCGATGGGACTCCTTTGTAAAAATAGAATCAAGTCACAGGGTTTTCGTTATTCTTATGAGTTTCTATGTAGAAGAATTGCAAGCGTCGAACCCTGTAAAAATTGAATCAATCCACTGGGATTTCGTTATTCTGATGGCTTTTCCACATAAAATGACTTTTTATCTCTAATAGCCCTTGGGAGGTGGTGGAGAAGTGTAGTAGTAGGTGGGAGGTGGCAATTTGGAGGGAGGAGGAGGAGGAGGAGATTTGTAGTAATACGGAGGAGGAGATGGAGATGGGGTTGGAGGAGGTGGCGAGGGGGATGGTGGAGGTGGAGACTTGTAAATATACGGCGGTGGGGGTGATGGGGAGGGAGGAGGTGGAGGTGGAGATGGTGATGGTGGAGGTGGTGATTTGTAAACATATGGTGGTGGAGGTGATGGAGATGGGGGAGGTGGTGACTTGTAAACGTATGGCGGTGGCGGCGATGGTGACGGTGGTGGCGGTGGTGGCGGTGACTTGTAAATATATGGAGGAGGTGGTGATGGTGATGGTGGTGGCGGTGGCGGTGATATGTAAACATATGGAGGAGGTGGTGATGGAGATGGTGGAGGGGGTGACTTATAAACGTATGGAGGAGGAGGTGATGGGGAGGGTGGAGGCGGGGACTTGTATACATATGGAGGAGGAGGTGATGGAGACGGTAGAGGGGGTGACTTATAAACGTATGGAGGAGGAGGTGATGGTGATGGTGGAGGCGGGGACTTGTATACATATGGAGGAGGGGGTGATGGTGATGGAGGGGGTGGCGACTTGTACACGTAAGGAGGAGGAGGCGATGATGATGGTGGGGGTGGTGACTTATAAATATATGGAGGAGGAGGTGATGGTGGTGGCGGTGGAGGTGACTTGTAAATGTAAGGAGGTGGAGGCGACCGTGAAGGGGGTGGAGGAGACTTATAAACATATGGAGGAGGTGGCGAAGGCAACGGTGGTGGTGGAGATTTGTAAATGTAAGGAGGTGGTGGGGAAGGAGACGGAGGTGGAGGTGACTTATAAACGTAAGGAGGGGGAGGCGATGGTGATGGAGGTGGAGGCGACTTGTACATGTATGGACGTGGGGGTGAAGGTGATGGTGGAGGAGGTGATTTGTAAACGTAAGGAGGTGGTGAGGGAGAGGGCGGAGGAGGAGACTTATAATAGTAAGGCGGGGGTGGTGATGGCGATGGCGGTGGTGGCGATTTGTAATAGTAGGGAGGAGGAGGAGATGGGGATGGTGGAGGTGGCGAACTGTAGTAGTATGGAGGAGGTGATTTGTAGTGATAAGGCTGTGGTGGAGACTTGCTGTAATATGGCCATGGTGGAAAAGAGTACCCAAATGGATCTGTCGTCGCTGCACTAGTCGCCACGAAGCATGCCAGCACTGCTAACACCAGGCGAGGCCAATGCCCCACCTTCTCCGGACCGCCCATCAGACCAGAAGATCGCACCTTCAATCAACCAAGTAACTCAGGAGCTACTGCTAGTCCTGAGTCTAAGCCTTGTTATACAAAGATGTTATCTTGCACTAGTTCATGACTTGCATGGGAAGGAGCTAACCTATATATAGGAGTCCCTTGATTCATTTCATATAAACAAGTAGCTGTATAGTAAGGAAGACAACCTGTATGAAACCTTATAATAATTTTGCAGTCCATATCTTCAATGATCTTTAATTTGCTCCCTACTGACTACGTTTTTAATTGATTTAGTTTGGCTCAGACCAGGTCAAGTTAGGGTATGGAAGAGGAAAGCAGGCGGATTGATGTGGGTGGTGGTAAGAATATTTCCAACGTGACCGCGTCTGATACGACTGGATCCCTCTGCTATCTTGGATGTGCTAGCAGGCTTGCGGCCATGGGAAGCTTCTCATGGGATTAAAATAATAAAATGTTACATAACAGGAAGGAACTAGAAAGAGAGCTTGAATGGCGCGGCTCCTACACTAGCATAACCAATGTACCTAACATAGTTAATGGTCTTGTTATATAATCAAGAAATGATAATCCTTTTTCTTCATTTGGTGGGGAAGATGGTGACTCTACTCACTAGAAAAGGAAATCTCAATCAACCATGGCTGGGTTTGCTTCTTTTATACACGATCTAGTCCATTGATGTAGCTGATCATGCATTAGGCAAATTTTGTCATGATGGGAAGAGATTACAAATTTTTGAAATTTAGAAGAAATGAAATAACCATTAGCAGTGCTGGCTGAGACATAAGAACTCAGGCGATTTCTTTTCTGCCACATACGGATGGATGTCGAACTGCCGTCGACTCTTGCGTGTTTGCCTTTGCTGAAGTCAGGGCATTGAACTTTCAATTAAACTAGGAATACCACTTCCCAAAATGAAAATTACAGGAATTCCCTCATTTGTGGGCTAAGTTTCAGTAGAAATTACATGCATATGGTATATTTAAAACTCAAAACAAGTATCATCGTGACAAGCATGATGATGAAATATTGAAATTTAAATAAAGAAATGAAAACGGATAGGCAGGCTTAGTGGTGCACCTGGCCCGTGGCTAAGGGTCCTTAACCAAGCCTATTTTTAAGAAAACAAAAAATGACTGTCCCGAGTAATTACTAGTCTACATCTTCTAGAGATTAAGTCCATGCCTCAATTATCCAATGGCAAGGAACTATAGAGTTGCACCCACCTGGCACCCAAAAACAGTTCCTACTTGTCTGTTGGCTAAATCAATGTCTAAGTTAGTGAAGCTTTGAAAGCAAAGGAAAAAAAAAAGGGGTGGGGGGGGGTGGGGGGAGGACTTTATGCAGTTACTGTAGAGGCAAAGTTGATTGTATAAATAACTTATAACCTTGCTCCTTTCTTACAATAATGACAATAAAAGTGTAAATAACATTAATAAGGAAACATCTATCTGCCATGGGCAATCACTTCACTCATTGGTGAGGATTGTACACGTGATGTTGGGTGAGCCCCAGGCTCCCAGATAATGATTTGCTTGGCTTTCTCCCTCACATATATTATTTTTACTTTGACGGGATATGATGTAAATCAAAAGTAAGCAAGTAGTTATATGTTTTGAAGCAGCCACACAAGGATTTAAATAGTTGTGGACTTTATTTTCATAGAAAATTTACAAATTTCGAAGTTACAACTTCAGCCACATGGCATTGTTTGAGGGTGCTGATCAATTGTACCAATTCTCTACATCCTTAGGCGGATTCTTAAAGGCCTAGATTGAATCTAAACAAAGATGAAGTGCTTTATAGGTTTTTCTGTGAATCTGCAAAAGGTGCAGCTTCTTCCCAAAAGGCTAAAAACCTACTCTTTGCCGATGATCTTAGAAGGGCTTAGTGCGATGTTTTCTGAAAGTCTCCAAGCCAAAATATCATTAAGAACAACAACATCAAGTATTACCATGCTTGAGTAGGGGTGGAGATCGGTGAGAGAAACAGGGTGTGTCCAATAAAGGCTAAGAAGAAGATCCTTGAAGAAGAGTATGTCTCTTCATATAGACGAAGGAGGAGGTGGTGTGGGAGTCTTCTTTCTAATAGAGAGAGACAAAGGTCCCCACTACTCTACTAGGTTTTGCCTTAATTTCCTTGGTCAAACTAGAGATGCATCTTTCTTTTTTATAACATCACTGGAATGACATTATCATGCAGCCATCTCATTTAATGGTGAAGGGGGCCCATTAATGTCTGCACATGTTTGTCCCCTTAAGAGCTACTTTATGGGGTATCTTTTGTGTGTTTAGTGGAAGCAAAATGGTAGGGGTTACCATATGGTCTTCTTCAGAGGCATAAACGTGGCTGTTCTGGTCACTGTGACCAAAATGTGAATTTCTTAGATGATCCACGCATCTGCACTCATGAGGCTACTAACCTGTGCTATTGTGCAGCGGTCTAGCAAGACCATTGATTTTTCGACTTTGATGTGCAAGCTGCAGGGCGGATTGAAACATTTTTCGATACCTTCTTTGATGATAATTGAAACTTTATGGCTGCAAAATGGAGGTGCCTACAATTGCCTATAATAATTCACCTACAAGGCTGCAGTTTATATCAGGTTCATGGCAGATATTGGTAGTGGCAGACCCATCGAGCTCTTAAGTAAGACAAAATCAATTAAATGAATTAAGAAATACTCGAAGGAGAGCCCTGTCGGTACTAATTTCTGGAGAGGGCAAGAGCAGTCTTGTTAGTGAAAGAAGAAAAGATCCACGTGATTTGGTAGAATGGGAGAACTAATTTGATTATTAGATTTTAACGAGTCAAGACGCGTTTCGCTTGGACTCCTAAAAAAGGCAGTTCCAGTGCAAGAAGCTCCCGTCTATGCGGGGTCCGGAGAAGGGCGGACCACAAAGACCTATAATACGTAGCCATACCTTGTTTTTGCAAGAAGCTGATAACTAAACAATATTTCATGAAGTCATACATATCACAATATTAGTAGATTATTACCTAATTGAAATGTTAGGGCACTTGGCATTGCCGACCCATGAAGAGCCTGCACTGACTAAATTAGTTAATCGAAATGCTTCTAATTTGGATTACTTATCTTTATTCTTTCACAATCCATCTTTCTGTAAGTGGTTAAGTTGTAATTTAAATACAAAATACTTTATTAGATAAAATAATTAGCTTTTTCACTGAAGAGAGATGAAATGTTAAATATCTGCTAATGCTTTTCTCGTTTGCCCTCTTCAACATTACTTTGACAATCTAATATTTTGAGTATTATTACTTTATGGATTATGGAAATCTCCAATATTTTGAATATTGATAATCCAACATTATTTTAACAAACCCAATTAATTCACTCTCATGTCGTGGTGAGAATGAGCATTATTCATTAACACAAGCATTATTATCCACCTGTTTAGAAGCATACTGTTCTTTATTTTCGTGCCCAATTTATGCAATGTTTAACAAAGCAGAATACTAGATAGGATCTTTATTTAGATATAATTATTTGGAAGATGCTATTCTTTTTTGAAATGGCAAATCACTATTATTTTTTATTTTTATTTTTCATGTGAAGGGGAGCCTTGGCGCAATGGTAAAAATTGTCATCGTTTGACCTTGAGGGCATGGGCTCAAGGTGTGGAAATAGTCTCTTGTAAAAATACAAGGGAAGACTAAGTAATATAGGCCCTTGTGGTCCGCCCCATTTCCAGACCCCGCATGGGCGGGAGCTTAGTGCATCGGGGCTATCCTATTTTTAATTTTTCATGTATAAAAGAGAAGTTCTTTCTTAGCTTAGCTTAACTTTGGTGGAGCAAGTTATGGTGATCCCAGAGCATGGGCATGGGTGGACAGCTACATGATTCAAATGCATTCAGTTGTTTTCATTTGCCTGACCCATCGATTTCAGCGAATCTTCCAAAGCTGAAATTCCTACGAGGCTCTTCTCGATCTCATTACATTAATAAATTCTTATTAGCATAAAAAAAAAAAAAAAAAAGTACCCTAATCAGAACAGTCTTGTCATGTCCATAAGAAAAAGTAGTAGTCTTATTAAATTTTCCCTTTCTTTATTCTTTATTAAATTTAATGCGTGTTTACAGTGTTCTTTGATTAAAAACTGTCTGTTTTCTTTATCTTCTCCAGATATATTGATCTAAACAATATATTTTTCTCCATCCTTTCCTTGGACTATAAAATAAGGACTCAAGTAGCAAGACTTATATAATCTGGTTTATGTGGTTATGCCGGATAAGTAAGGAATAATTTGGCAACATTCCCATGCCTAAACTGGATTATATCATAAGCATTGTCAACCAGGCCCGAAGACTCTCTTCCTTCCAAACTGTGTGATATTCAATGTTCCTTCCATACTGTTGATATTTAATGTCCCCATAAGAAAACTTCTCTCTAGTGTTAACTGCTAGCTGTTGAAGGGAATGATAACAGCACCTCGCCTGCTCTAAGTACAAAGAGATGCAAGAATTCTATTTTGAAGAGAAGCATAAGAAAACTTATCAAAACCGTTCATATAGAAAAACATGGTCAACCTGCATTCACTAAAAGATATATTATCAAAGGCAAAGCACATTTATGTTCTCTTGTCTAAGTCAACAAATTTAATATCTAGAGAGCATATAGTTTACTATAATCTACATTTGATTAACATATTCCTTTCTCAATGGCTCTATTTGATTATTAACATGATAATAAAATAAAAGAAGTAAATCAATAACTTAAAAGAAAAAAAGAAAAGGAAAGGAAAGAAAAGAAATTAATTATTTTATCAGCCTGATTGAGGTTTTATTTCTTGCAAATTCATTGATCTGGCCTATCCTGATCTTTGTGTATGTAACAAGTACATATGACTGCTCACGTTTGCTGCCATTTGAGATATGGGTGGTAAATCACTAGGATCGAAACCATTGACACCGAATCATAAATTATAAAAAACCATCTCCAAACCAATTGATGTAATCTAATTTAGCTTGTTCTTTCTTTTCTCTTTGTTTTGAAAGAACAAACTTCAAATACATTAAAAACAGAAGAAGCTAGAAGGAAGAAGGAAGAGATTGCCAAATGTAGACCTAGAGACACCTTGCTTAGCACCGGAACCCGCTGGCTCATTAGCGGACTTAAAAGTATAAACAAAATGAACAATCAAACGCCAAAGACAGACCCTTGATCTCCATAAAAGTGTGCCACTATCTCCACAGATATTCGAGACTGATGGAATTATTCGGCTCGGGAAACCTCATCATTGAAATAAGAAAATTTCAGGGGCCATCAGTGAGAAAGGAACTATTATGTAGATCAGCTCGATCTTTTATTGGTAAACCTTATCATTCAAAAAAAAAAAAAAATTCAGGGTGTGAAGCCAACTAACAGATTTTACAGATTCCAAGTGGAAATCATGATAGGTGAATTCTACCTGAGACCCCATAGGTCCACAGGGCCTCTCCTATGCTAGGTCACGGATTCAAGGTAATCATGGATTTGGAGTTATCCATAAAAAGACCTGCTCGCCACCCCAGAAAAGGTGAAATCTGAAATGGTAGATTTCATCAATAAGAGAAGTCAAAAGTGCATTACCTGAAAGGGTGGAAAGCTTGGAAATGAGCAAAATTGAATTCCATCTTCACCAAGGGGCCATTAGTCAATTGCTTTTTTATGCCTAAAAGCTTGAATAACAGTAAGATGGAATTGTCCCCTCAAATGCAAAGTTCATTCACTTGGTGGACTGCCACGGAAACTGCATGCATTACTTTAATCTACATAAGTTGAAGCTGCATTAATTAGTGATGGGTAATCAGCCGTCCGGTTACTTGAAAGAGTGAGATTAACAAAGGAACACAAAGACAGCGAATATCCCAACCAAAAACCAGTACTGCTTAATTAGCTATAGGTGAAAGAATTTAGATCACCATTAAAGAAGCGTACCATCAAAAATGATAATTAAGATTTTCTGAAAGCACTCTTTCAACAGCTACCTAAGTGCAAGCTGTGATATTTTATTCATGTTGGCACGAAACTTGCCTTCTCATGTTGGTCTGTCATTTAAGATGAAACAAAATAAATGAAAGCTACCCAAGAAAGATAGCTAGAAAGGTTACATAACAACAACTTTTACCTTGCGCCAAAGCTCCCCTTCTTTTAGAGTGAAAGAAATCTCAGTAAGTATTCGTCTTTTTACCTTTCTTTTGCTGATCTACACGAAACAGTTAATAACGGGACAAAGTGAGAGTAACAAAGTAGAGAAAACCAACTCTCATTTTATCATTTGATTCGTATATAGTCTACAATTTTCAGGTACTTTTTGTTGGTGGAATGAATAGTGCAGGGAAAAAATCCTTCCTTGCATACAATGCTTGGATTTAGCAGAATTATCCTCAATAGGCTTGTTAAATGCACAATAGGAAGAACCAGAAGATTTCACCTCTGGAAAGCGCCTACACCTAATGACTTAAGCCGCTATTTCCATTTCTTTCCTGACCCATCATGGAAAAGGTATGCCATTAGAGTGAGTGGGCCCCCTTTTGGGACGAGCCAAGTAGTATGTAACTCGGAAGAATGCATGTAATAGTTCCTTTGAGGGCTTTCTTTTTCATAATAGACGAGCGACTGGTGAGTTGAGAAATATTGAAGTATGGAAAATTGTGAAGATCATTGCAGTCTCTTATTCATTTCCCTTGAGAGTGGAATGCAAGTGGAGATTCAGAAGTTACTCATACTTTCCTTCATAGAAATGCTTCTTACTTGAAGAGAAGCAACTGCTATTTCATATTTTTTGTCTAACCATTACTTTTCTTGGAAGAGGCCTAACTATTTTCCCTTCCATTGTAGAAAATGAGTATGTAGGGAGGTAGCCTTTGCGCAACGGTAAAAGTTGTCGTCATGTGAGCTCGAGGTCACTGGTTTAAGGCGCGGAAACAATTTCTTGCAAAAACGCAAGATAAAGCTGTGTACTATAGACCCTTGTAGTCCTTCCCTTCCCCAGTTTCTTGGCCAAAACATGATTACTGTGTAAAATAGAAGGCAAAATGATCAAAAAGAAGAATAGCAAGAAATTAGCTAGTAAACAATAAAGACAAGATGTATATGCTCGAAAAGTGGCGGCCAAAAGATCAACAAGGCCAAAGCTTATGTTTCAGTACCTGTTTGGTTAGCAAGAATCATCATCAAGACCCTATCCCAATTAGAGGTCGGCCACATGAATCTTATTCCTCCATTCCACTCTATTAAATATCATGGCTTCATTTAGTCCCAATGTTTTTAAATCTTTCCTCACCACTTCTAACCACGTTCTTTTGGGCCTTCCCCTTGCCCTTTTAGAGCCTTCTACTTGTATTGCCTCACTTCTTCTAACCAATGCCGTTGTTTGTCTCCTTTAAACATGTCCAAACCATCTAAGTCTAGTCGCCCTCATCTTGTTACTTATTGGTGCTATCCCTAGATTTCCTCGAATATTTTCATTTCTAATTTTATCCTTTCTTGTTTTACCATGCATCCATCTTAACATCCTCATTTACTGCAACACTCATTCTATGAGTACGATGTTCCTTAACTGCCCAACACTCGATCCATAGAGCATGGCCGGCCTTATTGCCATCCTATAGAATTCTCTGTGAAAAGTATTTTATGCCTCAAAAATTGAATTATTTAAAAGCCAAAAAAGTTTTTGATAGCATAAAATTTTTGGATCTTTGGCCTAGTTCCCTTGAGGCATACAACATTTTTCTCCATAAAATCAATTTCCATCCATTTCCTGCCATCCAAAGAAGCCTTATGGATTAAAGCCCGTCTTTATAACACAATTATTGCTGTCTACATCATTATAATTCTTTAGTACCAAGCATGGCAAAGAAACGGAGAGTGTATCCTCTGCGTAAGGACGACAGATTGAACGACTTGGGCACCAAATCCATGGCTATCATTCAATAAACAATTCTCAGAAAGAATTAGACAACTGCATATGCATTGCGTAAAATCGGAATAAAAAGTGAAAATCTCATTATTTGAGCATCAACATCAATGCAAAAGACTATCTGATGGTTTGAGTCACCAACTGTATGAGCCGACATGCATCTTAAAATGTGCTACTCACACAGGCTGACACCATATAATTCCTCAATGGCTCCAAAGAAAGACTGGCCAGAGGACAAATTCACAAGCAGCAAAAATAAGCAATGAATTGATATGCATTCAATTTGTGTTGTTGTTACAACCATGAAGCAACCTGGAAGGTGATTTACAGAAGAAATGGGCAGAAATTTCCAGAACTCTTCTCAGCGTATCACCAGAAAAGGAAACAAGAGGTCAAGATAACTGACTGTGCCCAATGATTTGAGACCGAACAAAGAAAGACTAAATGGAACCAACATTTCTACTACATGAACCACCCGGATATCCACAGAATAGGTTGATAGAACAACTACCCCAATGACTTAAACTAAAAGGGAGAGACAATAAACTTAACAGTTCTACCATTTGGGACAATTCAGCTCTCCTCTGTTTGCTCAAGAAGGGGTTCGCGAGACCTTGGCCTGCCTGGTGCAACTCTTGCGGGAGTGGAATGCTCCGCCTGAGAGAAAAGAATGAATATATGCATAACGGCTGTAACCAGAACTACACTTGCTGTAGAAATTGCAATTCCTTTCCACGTCGAGAGTAATGAGGACCATTGGAAGAATTTGTAAGCACCAAATATCAAGAGACATGCCCAAGATACAGTAACCTGCCAATCAATCAAGTAAAGAGAAATGAATTCCCACAAAAACTAGTTTGGTATCGCGACAAATAATTCAGCCCAAAAGGCTAAAACCTATCCTACACAATCACACAGTAGTTGACTAGGAATAGATGGAAGATTCAAATGCTTGAAGGGTAGAAGAAATATGAAATAATAATAAAGATCTATTAATAATAGAAAGAGCTACAGGCTTAATCTCATGCTAACAACATTACCACCACTCTTCAACAGCCAAATAAATGCAGCATAAAATGGTCAATACAATAGACTACATTAGCTTCGATAGCAATGAGAGTGAATCTTGCATTGAAATATCTAACAACCAGATTATAATGCAAATTATTGCAATTTGAAGTTCTACTGCCCAGTTTATATCACGGATTGAAAATTCATATCTATAGCACTATAGCTGCCAACTCAGCGTTTGATCACAGATTGCTATCCAGTGTTACTGCACTGTAGAATTACCTTCAACCAAAACATTTTGGTCTCCGTCAATTTTTTAAGATGTGCTCAAGATAATAGAATTACTGAAAATCTCATGCATCGGACAGTTCTGGTCCTTCAATCTTTTAAGATGTGCTCAAGATAATATCAATCACAATTACTCAATGGAGAGGATGTTTGGACGTGCCCCACGTGTACCTTTGCATCAAATGCAAGTGTTTGGACTACGACGCGCTTGACACAATTCAAAAAGTCCTCTTTCCATCTTAATCAAGTCGGACAAGTATGAAATAAATTTTGGTGAAATTATTAAAGAATAATAAGATTCATCTCATTTTTCCCGATATGCATACACACTTCGATCAATGATCTTGACCGTGGACCTAACAGATGTACCCCACGGATGGACCACCACACGGGATCCATTTATATAAACCAAGTGCAAGAGGTGGCAGGTAGATCCATATATATTCTTATCGTCACAGCAAGCAGTTTAATTGCTAGTGATGAATCTAAGTACTACCTTTATCCAACCAGACCAGATCGATTTCTCGGCGCTGCATACGATCCAAAATCCAGATCAGTGCTTGGACTTAAATTCTTCAAGTGCTTAAAACAAAGTAGATGCATGTACGATATTAAGGTGCAGCAGGTCACACCTGATTGCCAAAAATCAATTTCTCCAAATTATATAGTAGTCTTTCTCCAATATTTCTATCAAAATGTTTTAAAATATTCTCCTGATGGAGCCTCTCTGCTTGATTGAGAGTTCTACGATTCCAATTAGAATCAATGACAAGGGTGCATAGCGAGGAATTCATTATCATCTTTACGGATGCCCTATCTGGAATCTACGCTGTCCCATTTGGGCACTATTGTGTTTACCAATCAAACGAAGAAGTTGAGACGCTATTCCATCTCAAATCTTCTTGGCTAGCTCTGGTCAATCAAAGAAAACTTTAGGACCACAGGTACTATCTTGGGGTCTGTGAGTTCACATTGCATCAAGCCAAGACATCCTTTTAGCTTGTATACCAAACAGAGACACAAGTCAGAAACATCGGCTTGTGAAGAAAAGTGCTCGTAACTTGTATGAAGAGAACGGATAATGAAATAGTAAGAAACAATTGCAAGAAGACCCAAGAGGGCTTTTCACTTATATCTCACACTGAAAAAATATAACCAAACTAAAGAAAACGAACTGCATACATGAATTATTCACCATCGATGGGACTCCTTTGTAAAAATAGAATCAAGTCACAGGGTTTTCGTTATTCTTATGAGTTTCTATGTAGAAGAATTGCAAGCGTCGAACCCTGTAAAAATTGAATCAATCCACTGGGATTTCGTTATTCTGATGGCTTTTCCACATAAAATGACTTTTTATCTCTAATAGCCCTTGGGAGGTGGTGGAGAAGTGTAGTAGTAGGTGGGAGGTGGCAATTTGGAGGGAGGAGGAGGAGGAGGAGATTTGTAGTAATACGGAGGAGGAGATGGAGATGGGGTTGGAGGAGGTGGCGAGGGGGATGGTGGAGGTGGAGACTTGTAAATATACGGCGGTGGGGGTGATGGGGATGGAGGAGGTGGAGGTGGAGATGGTGATGGTGGAGGTGGTGATTTGTAAACATATGGTGGTGGAGGTGATGGAGATGGGGGAGGTGGTGACTTGTAAACGTATGGCGGTGGCGGCGATGGTGACGGTGGTGGCGGTGGTGGCGGTGACTTGTAAATATATGGAGGAGGTGGTGATGGTGATGGTGGTGGCGGTGGCGGTGATATGTAAACATATGGAGGAGGTGGTGATGGAGATGGTGGAGGGGTGACTTATAAACGTATGGAGGAGGAGGTGATGGGGATGGTGGAGGCGGGGACTTGTATACATATGGAGGAGGAGGTGATGGAGACGGTAGAGGGGTGACTTATAAACGTATGGAGGAGGAGGTGATGGTGATGGTGGAGGCGGGGACTTGTATACATATGGAGGAGGGGGTGATGGTGATGGAGGGGTGGCGACTTGTACACGTAAGGAGGAGGAGGCGATGATGATGGTGGGGGTGGTGACTTATAAATATATGGAGGAGGAGGTGATGGTGGTGGCGGTGGAGGTGGAGGTGACTTGTAAATGTAAGGAGGTGGAGGCGACCGTGAAGGGGGTGGAGGAGACTTATAAACATATGGAGGAGGTGGCGAAGGCAACGGTGGTGGTGGAGATTTGTAAATGTAAGGAGGTGGTGGGGAAGGAGACGGAGGTGGAGGTGACTTATAAACGTAAGGAGGGGGAGGCGATGGTGATGGAGGTGGAGGCGACTTGTACATGTATGGACGTGGGGGTGAAGGTGATGGTGGAGGAGGTGATTTGTAAACGTAAGGAGGTGGTGAGGGAGAGGGCGGAGGAGGAGACTTATAATAGTAAGGCGGGGGTGGTGATGGCGATGGCGGTGGTGGCGATTTGTAATAGTAGGGAGGAGGAGGAGATGGGGATGGTGGAGGTGGCGAACTGTAGTAGTATGGAGGAGGTGATTTGTAGTGATAAGGCTGTGGTGGAGACTTGCTGTAATATGGCCATGGTGGAAAAGAGTACCCAAATGGATCTGTCGTCGCTGCACTAGTCGCCACGAAGCATGCCAGCACTGCTAACACCAGGCGAGGCCAATGCCCCACCTTCTCCGGACCGCCCATCAGACCAGAAGATCGCACCTTCAATCAACCAAGTAACTCAGGAGCTACTGCTAGTCCTGAGTCTAAGCCTTGTTATACAAAGATGTTATCTTGCACTAGTTCATGACTTGCATGGGAAGGAGCTAACCTATATATAGGAGTCCCTTGATTCATTTCATATAAACAAGTAGCTGTATAGTAAGGAAGACAACCTGTATGAAACCTTATAATAATTTTGCAGTCCATATCTTCAATGATCTTTAATTTGCTCCCTACTGACTACGTTTTTAATTGATTTAGTTTGGCTCAGACCAGGTCAAGTTAGGGTATGGAAGAGGAAAGCAGGCGGATTGATGTGGGTGGTGGTAAGAATATTTCCAACGTGACCGCGTCTGATACGACTGGATCCCTCTGCTATCTTGGATGTGCTAGCAGGCTTGCGGCCATGGGAAGCTTCTCATGGGATTAAAATAATAAAATGTTACATAACAGGAAGGAACTAGAAAGAGAGCTTGAATGGCGCGGCTCCTACACTAGCATAACCAATGTACCTAACATAGTTAATGGTCTTGTTATATAATCAAGAAATGATAATCCTTTTTCTTCATTTGGTGGGGAAGATGGTGACTCTACTCACTAGAAAAGGAAATCTCAATCAACCATGGCTGGGTTTGCTTCTTTTATACACGATCTAGTCCATTGATGTAGCTGATCATGCATTAGGCAAATTTTGTCATGATGGGAAGAGATTACAAATTTTTGAAATTTAGAAGAAATGAAATAACCATTAGCAGTGCTGGCTGAGACATAAGAACTCAGGCGATTTCTTTTCTGCCACATACGGATGGATGTCGAACTGCCGTCGACTCTTGCGTGTTTGCCTTTGCTGAAGTCAGGGCATTGAACTTTCAATTAAACTAGGAATACCACTTTCCAAAATGAAAATTACAGGAATTCCCTCATTTGTGGGCTAAGTTTCAGTAGAAATTACATGCATATGGTATATTTAAAACTCAAAACAAGTATCATCGTGACAAGCATGATGATGAAATATTGAAATTTAAATAAAGAAATGAAAACGGATAGGCAGGCTTAGTGGTGCACCTGGCCCGTGGCTAAGGGTCCTTAACCAAGCCTATTTTTAAGAAAACAAAAAATGACTGTCCCGAGTAATTACTAGTCTACATCTTCTAGAGATTAAGTCCATGCCTCAATTATCCAATGGCAAGGAACTATAGAGTTGCACCCACCTGGCACCCAAAAACAGTTCCTACTTGTCTGTTGGCTAAATCAATGTCTAAGTTAGTGAAGCTTTGAAAGCAAAGGAAAAAAAAGGGGTGGGGGGTAGGGGGAGGACTTTATGCAGTTACTGTAGAGGCAAAGTTGATTGTATAAATAACTTATAACCTTGCTCCTTTCTTACAATAATGACAATAAAAGTGTAAATAACATTAATAAGGAAACATCTATCTGCCATGGGCAATCACTTCACTCATTGGTGAGGATTGTACACGTGATGTTGGGTGAGCCCCAGGCTCCCAGATAATGATTTGCTTGGCTTTCTCCCTCACATATATTATTTTTACTTTGACGGGATATGATGTAAATCAAAAGTAAGCAAGTAGTTATATGTTTTGAAGCAGCCACACAAGGATTTAAATAGTTGTGGACTTTATTTTCATAGAAAATTTACAAATTTCGAAGTTACAACTTCAGCCACATGGCATTGTTTGAGGGTGCTGATCAATTGTACCAATTCTCTACATCCTTAGGCGGATTCTTAAAGGCCTAGATTGAATCTAAACAAAGATGAAGTGCTTTATAGGTTTTTCTGTGAATCTGCAAAAGGTGCAGCTTCTTCCCAAAAGGCTAAAAACCTACTCTTTGCCGATGATCTTAGAAGGGCTTAGTGCGATGTTTTCTGAAAGTCTCCAAGCCAAAATATCATTAAGAACAACAACATCAAGTATTACCATGCTTGAGTAGGGGTGGAGATCGGTGAGAGAAACAGGGTGTGTCCAATAAAGGCTAAGAAGAAGATCCTTGAAGAAGAGTATGTCTCTTCATATAGACGAAGGAGGAGGTGGTGTGGGAGTCTTCTTTCTAATAGAGAGAGACAAAGGTCCCCACTACTCTACTAGGTTTTGCCTTAATTTCCTTGGTCAAACTAGAGATGCATCTTTCTTTTTTATAACATCACTGGAATGACATTATCATGCAGCCATCTCATTTAATGGTGAAGGGGGCCCATTAATGTCTGCACATGTTTGTCCCCTTAAGAGCTACTTTATGGGGTATCTTTTGTGTGTTTAGTGGAAGCAAAATGGTAGGGGTTACCATATGGTCTTCTTCAGAGGCATAAACGTGGCTGTTCTGGTCACTGTGACCAAAATGTGAATTTCTTAGATGATCCACGCATCTGCACTCATGAGGCTACTAACCTGTGCTATTGTGCAGCGGTCTAGCAAGACCATTGATTTTTCGACTTTGATGTGCAAGCTGCAGGGCGGATTGAAACATTTTTCGATACCTTCTTTGATGATAATTGAAACTTTATGGCTGCAAAATGGAGGTGCCTACAATTGCCTATAATAATTCACCTACAAGGCTGCAGTTTATATCAGGTTCATGGCAGATATTGGTAGTGGCAGACCCATCGAGCTCTTAAGTAAGACAAAATCAATTAAATGAATTAAGAAATACTCGAAGGAGAGCCCTGTCGGTACTAATTTCTGGAGAGGGCAAGAGCAGTCTTGTTAGTGAAAGAAGAAAAGATCCACGTGATTTGGTAGAATGGGAGAACTAATTTGATTATTAGATTTTAACGAGTCAAGACGCGTTTCGCTTGGACTCCTAAAAAAGGCAGTTCCAGTGCAAGAAGCTCCCGTCTATGCGGGGTCCGGAGAAGGGGCGGACCACAAAGACCTATAATACGTAGCCATACCTTGTTTTTGCAAGAAGCTGATAACTAAACAATATTTCATGAAGTCATACATATCACAATATTAGTAGATTATTACCTAATTGAAATGTTAGGGCACTTGGCATTGCCGACCCATGAAGAGCCTGCACTGACTAAATTAGTTAATCGAAATGCTTCTAATTTGGATTACTTATCTTTATTCTTTCACAATCCATCTTTCTGTAAGTGGTTAAGTTGTAATTTAAATACAAAATACTTTATTAGATAAAATAATTAGCTTTTTCACTGAAGAGAGATGAAATGTTAAATATCTGCTAATGCTTTTCTCGTTTGCCCTCTTCAACATTACTTTGACAATCTAATATTTTGAGTATTATTACTTTATGGATTATGGAAATCTCCAATATTTTGAATATTGATAATCCAACATTATTTTAACAAACCCAATTAATTCACTCTCATGTCATGGTGAGAATGAGCATTATTCATTAACACAAGCATTATTATCCACCTGTTTAGAAGCATACTGTTCTTTATTTTCGTGCCCAATTTATGCAATGTTTAACAAAGCAGAATACTAGATAGGATCTTTATTTAGATATAATTATTTGGAAGATGCTATTCTTTTTTGAAATGGCAAATCACTATTATTTTTTATTTTTATTTTTCATGTGAAGGGGAGCCTTGGCGCAATGGTAAAAATTGTCATCGTTTGACCTTGAGAGCATGGGCTCAAGGTGTGGAAATAGTCTCTTGTAAAAATATAAGGGAAGACTAAGTAATATAGGCCCTTGTGGTCCGCCCCATTTCCAGACCCAGCATGGGCGGGAGCTTAGTGCATCGGGGCTATCCTATTTTTAATTTTTCATGTATAAAAGAGAAGTTCTTTCTTAGCTTAGCTTAACTTTGGTGGAGCAAGTTATGGTGATCCCAGAGCATGGGCATGGGTGGACAGCTACATGATTCAAATGCATTCAGTTGTTTTCATTTGCCTGACCCATCGATTTCAGCGAATCTTCCAAAGCTGAAATTCCTACGAGGCTCTTCTCGATCTCATTACATTAATAAATTCTTATTGGCATAAAAAAAAAACAGTACCCTAATCAGAACAGTCTTGTCATGTCCATAAGAAAAAGTAGTAGTCTTATTAAATTTTCCCTTTCTTTATTCTTTATTAAATTTAATGCGTGTTTACAGTGTTCTTTGATTAAAAACTGTCTGTTTTCTTTATCTTCTCCAGATATATTGATCTAAACAATATATTTTTCTCCATCCTTTCCTTGGACTATAAAATAAGGACTCAAGTAGCAAGACTTATATAATCTGGTTTATGTGGTTATGCCGGATAAGTAAGGAATAATTTGGCAACATTCCCATGCCTAAACTGGATTATATCATAAGCATTGTCAACCAGGCCCGAAGACTCTCTTCCTTCCAAACTGTGTGATATTCAATGTTCCTTCCATACTGTTGATATTTAATGTCCCCATAAGAAAACTTCTCTCTAGTGTTAACTGCTAGCTGTTGAAGGGAATGATAACAGCACCTCGCCTGCTCTAAGTACAAAGAGATGCAAGAATTCTATTTTGAAGAGAAGCATAAGAAAACTTATCAAAACCGTTCATATAGAAAAACATGGTCAACCTGCATTCACTAAAAGATATATTATCAAAGGCAAAGCACATTTATGTTCTCTTGTCTAAGTCAACAAATTTAATATCTAGAGAGCATATAGTTTACTATAATCTACATTTGATTAACATATTCCTTTCTCAATGGCTCTATTTGATTATTAACATGATACTAAAATAAAAGAAGTCAATAACTTAAAAAGAAAAAAAGAAAAGAAATTAATTATTTTATCAGCCTGATTGAGGTTTAATTTCTTGCAAATTCGTTGATCTGGCCTATCCTAATCTTTGTGTGTGCAACAAGTACATATGACTGATCACGTTTGCTGCCATTTGTGATATGGGTGGTAAATCACTAGGATCGAAACCATTGACACCGAATCATAAATTATAAAAAACCATCTCCAAACCAATTGATGTAATCTAATTTAGCTTGTTCTTTCTTTTCTCTTTGTTTTGAAAGATCAAACTTCAAATACATTAAAAACAGAAGAAGCTAGAAGGAAGAAGGAAGAGATTGCAAAATGTAGACCTAGAGACACCTTGCTTAGCACCGGAACCCGCTGGCTCAATAGCAGACTTAAAAGTATAAACAAAATGAACAATCAAACGCCAAAGACAGACCATTGATCTCCATAAAAGCGTGCCCCAATCTCCACCGATCTTCAAGACTGATGGAATTATTCAGCTGGGGAAACCTCATCATTGAAACAAGAAAATTTCAGGGGCCATCAGTGAGAAAGGAATTCTTATGTAATCAGCTCGATCTTTATTGACAAACCTTATCATTCAAGTGGAAATCATGATAGATGGATTCTACCCGAGACCCCATAGGTCCACAGGGCCTCTCCTATGCTAGGTCACGGATTCAAAGTAATTATGGATTTGGAGTTATACATAAAAAGACCTGCTCTTCACCCCAGAAAAGGTGAAATCTGAAATGGTAGATTTCATCAATAAGAGAAGTCAAAAGTGCAGTACCTGAAAGGGTGGAAAGCTTGGAAATGAGCCAAAATTGAGATTAACAAAGGAACACAAAGACAGCTAATATCCCAACCAAAAACCAGTACTGCTTAATCAGCTATCGGTGAAAGAATTTAGATCACTATTATAGAAGCGTACCATCAAAAATGATAATTAAGATTTTCTGAAAGCACTCTTTTAACAGCTACCTAAGTGCAAGCTGTGATCTTTTATTCATTTTGGCACGAAACTTGCCTTCTCATGTTGGTCTGTCATTTAAGATGAAACAAAATAAATGAAAGCTACCCAAGAAAGATAGCTGGAAAGGCTATGTGATAGTCACCATGTTAAATGGATTGGAGTATATGATAGAGTCAGCTGAACTTCATCTCGATCTTGGGGCCTCTCTTGGGTAGGGTTATGCCCCAAATATCTCATTCTCTAGATGATCGTAATCTTTATTGTTATTATTCGTAATTCTGGCCTAGAACTGGATTAGAGTTCGTCTGAATGGTTAGGTCACAGAAGAAATCTAGTAGGTGGGCCCTCTTGGCAAATGATCAAAATAATTTATACACTGGATGACTCATTAGCCATAATGCAACTTATTGGCTACCACCCAAAGGAAGAACTGGGGTTGCTTTACGATCAAAAGTTCGAAACCACTTATGTCCTCTATAGATGAGTAGCATACAAAGTCTAAATCTCATCGGCAATTCCGGAATTTGGAATTGAAATTTGAAGTGGAATTTGAAACGGAAATGTGTCATAATTCATACAAAATTTGGGCTGGATTCAGAGTTAGGATAGGATCGATGAAATTCCTGCTGCTGCTTCTGTCTATTATAAGCCATAAATTTACTATAGTTAAAAGTAGAACTCTTTAAATGCTAGAATCATCCAATCATCATGCTCTTTTAAGTATTATGAATCCAACCAGGAGCATTATGTCTATTATAAGCCATAAATTTACTATATTTAAGAGTAGAACTCTTAAAATGCTAGAATCATCCAATCATCATGCTCTTTTAAGTATTATAGATCCAACCAGTAGCAACTAGATGTATTATTCGGATCAATCATCTAAAGGTGAGGTCCTTCATGCAAGACTTTTAGTACTTTGAGACTAGAAAATTAATGACAAGCACTATTTTCTGCGCAACTAAGCTCGTTACTCAATATCTAGTGGTCCTACATGCGTGCGGAATGGAATTTGATGCATGACTCATCCAATCCATGGCCTACCAAATGATGGTTTAGATCATTGAAAGGACTTGGCTCCACTTGAATTTTTTGCCCATCTAGAATAATCCATGGGACCGATTCCTTTAATAATAGAAATAGAGAAAGAATAAGCAATTCTCTACATTCATCTGCAAAATTTTAAAGCACAGGATCGTCACGTAGAAAACCTCAGTTGTTTAGCTCATGCATTGCAGGTAGGTTTTACCTATACTTGACACATTTTCTACTGTAAACATGACAGCGCCAAAGGGGGAAGAAGCATACTTCAGACATGCAAGTTGTCGAGTTTTCTGCCACCAATCTGTCTGATGAAATTATGGAACAGATTTAACTGTTGAATTATCTCATTTTCCATTTTAAGTTGGTAGATAATGGAAGCCTAAAAAGTTGGCCCCGTGAGTGGTACTGTGCCACGTAGGACAATGTGGTCATGCCACCTACTCAAGGAGCATGAACAAGCGGAAGATACAGATGCAGCACACTGGAGCAGTCCCTGACAAGGAGATATTCAGGTTCACACTTGGTGTAATTATAAGCTAAATGACTTTGAATTTCACTTGACAAGTAAACTTGATGTGGATTACTTGATTTTCAGAATTTGCTTAAATTGGATCATTAAGTGGGTGTGCCAGCAAGAAAAATTTCATGGGGATAACTGGATCTTAGACTTAGCACATTGCAGCAGAAGTGCAATATGATGGACAGTGATTGTGCCAAGTATTTCCTTCAGTGCCGAAATTCTGTGACCTTGAGGAATTGAAAGACGTCAAAAATCTTTCAAGTATTGGCTCGGTGCAACATGACCGTAAGCATGTGATTAAGGTACACTTTAAACTTTTGACAACTGCTTTTTTACACAATACATTTTGGAACCATTGAAGGGGTGGTGTAGCAAAGCTAACCTCGAAGCTGATTTTCTTTCGTTTCTTTCTTTTTCAAAGAAAAAGTAAAGAGATGATTACTCTTTGCCTTCAGTTTCTGTTGTCCAGTCTTTTTCTTGTTTTCATTTACTAGCACATTGATTTTGTTAGCAATTATTTCTGTAAGAACAAAAACTGAGAATTCAATCAAGAAAAAGAAATGGACAGAAATTTTAGAAGAACAATATCAGTATGTGTACAAATGAGGACAATTTTGCTTTCAAGCAAATCTGCAATGGCAGAGATACCTTAGGACTTCAGGAACTTAGGAATTTCAATGGGAACTAAAAATAGTAGGAAAGTAAGCATTCCTTCAGAAGCCATGGATATAAATCACAATACCAAATCAACTTAGTAAAACACTCAGAAATCATTGGATCTTTAGACATTTTTCTAAAATAGCTATTATTCTAATCTACTTTTGGCTCAGTCAGTACATTATTTGAATAGAAAAACTGATAGATCAAACAGATGAAGGAATAGTTATAGTTCTTTCCTCCTTTTTTTTATTTCTTTTTGTATAAGAGTGGTGATCTTATTGATCATAAAAGATGGTCTGAGAAGTACAAAGTATGAAGAACAGAGATGGAGGAGTACATTACATAATAATTAATAAACAATTAAAGCTAGCAGGAGAAAGGCTTGCTTTGCTAAATCATGTGCTTCTCCATTAGCAGATCTCCGGACATGATTATGGCTACTTCTCCTTTAGATAACAGGCGTTATATCTCATGCATGATGTCAAGATGTAGTTCTTAGAGTCATATTCTGCATTGATATACGGATATAGATCAGTGATCTGCGAGGATAACCATGTCTTCAGACCTTTCAGTTCTAAATCATTTGAGACTAATCGAGTTAGTCCACTGAAAAAATCTAATGTACATACATGCATGGTTTCCAAAGATGCCTCCTAATCCAGCTAGGCCTGGATTTCCATGCTAGACCCAACAAAATCCAACTAAAAAGTCTTTGAAGGCAGAGTTTCCCAACTTCTTTGAATGTCTTGTGAATAGCCTCTGAAGGCTAGTAGGATAGAAGTTATGAGGATATATACCTAGAACTATATTTTTGAGCACTGATACAGTCCACAGGAACAAGGTTTCCCAGTCGAAGGGCAAATAGAGCTGCCATCAAGAATGCTTGCAGAAGATTTGGAAGCATACAGGCCATCATCCGTTTTGACAAAAACAAGGAATGCATCAAGAATTGGTCGGTAGACAGTGCAACGACACAGATGTCCGGCAAGGCTTTCTTCTATTTGCTCTTCACTAAGTGGCGTTTCGCATGTCTCAATAATGCATATATGTACATCACAAACGCAGGAGTACAAAAACCACACTGTGAACCATGACCTTGAGCTAAAGATTCCTGTATAGCAGCTCACAACTTAGCATTAGCATTAGAAAAACAGTAGAACCATAAAGAAAAACTCTAGTAGAAAGCTAAATTTAAAAGGACAACCCCGGTGCATGAAGCTCCAGCGCATGCTAGGTCTGGGGAAGAGGCGGACCACAAGGGTCAATAGTATGCATCCTTACCTTGCATTTTGCAATGGACTGTTTCCATGCCTTGAACCCGTGACCTCAAGGTCACACAAAGATAACTCTACCATTGCACCAAGGCTCCCCTAATAGATAGCTAAATATGGATAAATATAGGCAAGCAAAGAGGTTTCACTGCACCTACCAGGAAATGATAGCTTTTCTAGTGAAAACTTAGCTAATGTTAGTCAGATAATATTCAATAATAAATAAATGAAGCAACCATGACAAGTTGTTTTCTCTTACCTGGACATCGTTATGCAAGACTTCTAAGTATTTTCCTAGTTAAACTATTTGAATCAAGATAAAATTCATAACAGTCTGTTCCAGTATCCACCTCCAGACTATGACCTACGGCTTCACAAATCCAAATGAATCCAGCATTTTAAATTTCATACTCAAATTCAGAACCCCTAACAGCATCCAATTCACTCAAAATCACCACTACTTCCATTTCCTCAACTCAAAATGAAATCAATCAGCATGATCTTAACTCAATCAGAACTCCAATTCACCAGACTACAAACAACAAGAATCATCAAAATCTTCGTTCTCCCACAAAATCCAGAAAAGAAAGTAAGAATCCAATCAAATGCTCATAAAACTAAAAACAAAAACAAAAACAAAACAAAAATCACCTCCTAGATACTGAAACACAGTTATGTGAGCTAATCCACCTGGCAAAACTCGCCGAACTCCATTAACATACAAAATGATTTCCGTCTATGATCCCTTGACTTGTAATTCATCCTCCGGCTTCAGTGATTCCATCCAAAATATTCCAAAATTTTTCACTCTAGAAGCTCAAATCGTTTACTTTTCAAGAACAATAAATAAATTTGTTTCGAATTTAGCAGGTAATTT
Organism: Warburgia ugandensis; assembly: GCA_035236585.1. Taxonomy (NCBI): domain Eukaryota; kingdom Viridiplantae; phylum Streptophyta; class Magnoliopsida; order Canellales; family Canellaceae; genus Warburgia; species Warburgia ugandensis. Next base: position 6,949,867 of record CP141133.1, read on the forward strand.
TTTTCCAGGAACAGCAGAGAAACCTTTGAATTTAAAATGGAATCCAGAGATTCAAAAGGTAGAGATGAATCTTTGAGTAAATACGAGGAGGAGAAATCCAATGAAAAGATCAACTTGCAGTTCAAAGACTCGAGGAAATCTGATCGTAAAAATGAGATTCGTTGAAGGCAGTATATGGAGAAAGTGCGTCTGAAAAGGTCAAACTGTCGGTGTCTGCGGCGCGTAATGGCTCTGCTTTCTGGAAAGTGAAAATGAAAATTTACGCTCGGCCATTTTGATACTTACACCCCTATAGTGCATCGGTGGGGCACTAATGTGGGAGCTTTTTGTTAGCAACTTGTGTTAAAAATGGGGAACATGCAACGGTTGAGCGCAAAAAGCATGGCCGTGTACAGTTCCATTTTGCATAAGGGCCTACCTATGGAGATCCGACCCACTCGTCTGATTGATCGGGCTTTAAGTTTTTATACTAATCCAAGAAGAGTGACCGTTGGATGATTTTACATATCAAAATTGTTCTTTTCGTCATAAAAAGCAGACGGGTAGGATGTTAGATCATCAAATTTCGGAACACAACCCAGACAGCCCTACCTGGCGATGATCTGATCCATTCATGTTTTTTCAACATCCTTGGTTTAGGTTACCTGCAAAAATTCATGCCCTATGCTTGTCCTAAAACCAAGTGCAGCTAGAAGGTGGTAGTCTTTTGTGTATGTGCATATTGATAATTTACTAGGGAGACCTTATACTGCGTTTTGTAAGAGGTTGTTTCCACTCTTTAAGCCTGTGATCTCAAGTCACATGACAATAACTCTAACATTGTGCCAAAATAAAAACTATTCGATGCTGCAACAGCATGAACCCGGACAATGATAAGAAACACTTATCTTATCCATAACATTGAACCACGAAGTTCCTCCACGCATATGCATCTTTCACCATACAACCATTTCTAAAACTGAGTAGCTCAATCTGACCATGAATCATCACAACTCTTTGAGGATTCTTTACCATAAAATCGAGCATTTACCATTTTTAATCAAACAAGCAATAGTAGACATTACTAAAATTGGTATTTTCTACCACTGCAGAGGCTCCTTCCTGTGTGCGATGGTCTTGGAAGGCGTTGGCTCTACCATGCAGAACGGTCTTGCTATCAGGATGCATCCTACGATGAACTTCTTTGACTCATATGTGACCCTACTGTATAATGATATCGTTAAGTTATCGACCTTAGCGACATTACTTTTTGTTTGGAAAATTTCAGATACAGCCCTGCCTTCTGAGCAAATTTCGAGTATCCCCCGTCACCAAGCCAATCTCAAAATATGACCTACCATTTGAAGCCAATTTTCAGATGGCCTAAAAAAAGGCAGTCCCGTGCACAAAGCTTCTGCCTATGCGGGGTTCGGAGAAGGGGCGGGCCACAATGGCTTAAAGTAGGCAGCCTTACCTTGCATTTTTGCAAGAGGCTGATTCCATGCCTTGAACCCATGACCTCAAGGTCACATGATGACAACTTTTACCGTTGTGCCAAAGCTCCCCTTCTGCTGCTAAACTCCAGACAGATTCTCGAGGGCCACCTCATTTGACTTGAGAAAAGAGCAAAATACTCTGGTTTGATTAGAAAAAAATTAAATTGATTCTGAGTTTAGATGAACAAAAGACCCACTTCCTGTGGATTTTCCCTTCTTATATCTTCTCTCCCCCTCCCGCCCTACTATCTCTGCATCTACCCCTCCCTGTTGGAGTAATTTAATGCCATAGTAATTGGTGAAGCAAATTACTGCTAAGATAATTGCTTTTTATATTAGAATGATTATGTCTCCTGTTGGTTCTCCTTGAAGCATATAGCGGTCGCAGTAGATCATATCAATGTTGTTCGAATTGTAGACTTTGTTGGCATGACTTACGATGAAGAGTCTTTAAACCCTGCTAGCTTGGCAGTATGTATAGACCTAATTTGTTTCTTGCCCATGGTTCTGTCATATTCTATCTATGTACTTATTCACAATTGGTATAAAAATAAAAATAAAAAGAAGTTCATCTTACGATGTTCTTTCTTTCTTTTTGTTGAAGAAGCAGATGCAATGGAGAAGCCGAGTTAAGTCCCAGTTCTGGGTTGTTAAACGTTGCCACGTTGCATGCGTGTGGTAGTTGGGAAATAGCCTCACAACGCAACGTGTTTTTGTAGCATTTTCCTTACCATTAATTAGGGGCTGAGAGGGTCTAGTTACTAGACCTTGACTAGTAACGAGATTAATTGGCCGGCATTGAACCCAAGTCTATTCATTCTATCCATTGTGTGTGGAATGGGTGGTGCGCCTCATTTGACTCGTTTAACAGTATGTTACTTGATGGTCACATAAGAATAATTTTGGTAGTGTGTCTAATTATTATACTAGAGCATCATCGACAGAGGGCCCATGATACGGACATGGTACAGTTGGAGTGTCCAATTGTACCACCCACATTTATTGGTAGAGAAGGCTGCATAAAGGGCCAAGCCTTGGCTCCATGTCTCTCTTGTGTGTGTGTGTGTGTGTGTGTAAAATAAGAGGAGGATGATAATAGGGAATCCTCCCGTTTGTTTCTCTTATTCGCTAATTTTCTATGCAAGAATAATCAGCCTGGACTAAGTATTGGCCTATTTCCGTACCTTTCGACAAAACCACTTTGACTAGGCTAATTGAGAAGCCACTCTTGAGCCGTAATAATAAACGCTAGAATCATTAAGTGCAGAATTTTTGGGGGGCATGGTTGGCTTACCCAATATGAATGCTATGAATCACCAAGAGTTTGGGCCCAGCAATTACTTTTGGCCCCAAAGTAAACTTGTACCTTTGTTCGGCTCACACCCCATATAAGAACTTAATCAAACCATTGATGGGAATGGAATCCCTTTAATTATACCATAATTGTCAATTCCATTTTCCTTTGGAGTCCCCGAAACTTTTCATTTTTAACTGGAAAAAATCAATTACCTCTGGAACAACAAACAGAATTCAATTCCAAATTAGACGAGAGGCTAGACCATTCAGTAGCGAAAATGGAACAGCCATTTTAATAGAAATTTTTTTTTTAACAGTGACATTGTTAGATAAAACTCTCACACAAACATACACTATTGAGCCAACCTGAACGATTGAGATAACAAGTACGTTTTCAATACAAATACCCACCTTAGCTGCTCAGCTCCCTTATCAAGTTAATCAATTATCTTTCATTTTGGCATCAAAGCGAGACTTAGCCATTTACTGTGGCCCAAGAGCGGCTGTGGATGATTGTCCAGAAGCAAACGGTAAGTGAATGGGCAAATTTTGGGTAGCTCGGTATTGCCGCGTATCGAGGGCCTGGAATGGCAGGGAGGGGTTAGTTTGCTTCCGTAACCAGGAAAAAGTTAAGAGAGAATCGAGGAAATAAGTGGCGCTATTACTGCCCCAAAAGGCATGCTTCCATGATTGCAAACTTTAGACGTCTCTCTCTCTCTCTCTCTCTCTCTCTCTCTCTCTCTCTCTCTCTCTCTCTCTCTCTACATTGACATTGAGGCAGAAAACGACAGAACAACTGTTCACTGTCCTTCGGCTCCCCCAAGGGGTTGGTGTTGGTACGGCCAAATACTTAGTCTATGAAGCCTGTCTGATCCAAGACACCTGTTCGGGGACTTGATTTTTCCTTTTGGACTAGGCCACCATTTCCAGGGTTCTGATTTCATACTATAACGTGCAAGCTGACGGGGACTTCGTTTGAATCAAACTTTGCTCACGCCTCTCTCTGGCACTAAAGACGCAGAGTTTCTCTTGTATCCAAGCTGAGGTTGTTGTTACTATCAGGCTGGTTGCGTTGCAGCAAGCATTCCATGCAGATCCTTCTCCTTTGAGTCCAAAGATGGACGACTCTTTTCTTGACACGATGGTTACTAGTTCTGGTTAATCACAAGGGCAAAACGTAAGCCTTGGCATACATCCTCTAGGAAATGAGGCATGAGCCTCTTTTTCTTTGTCTTCGTTTGAGTTTGATTCGGATGAAAGCAATTTGAGTTACCCGACTTTCACTTATGCTCTTCAATTGGAAAGCCATGGTGGACCGTATCATTCTTTGCTAGATTACATTCACTAGTCATAATTAGCTTGGACCCTCAAGCTCTTAGTGCATGAACAAGTACGAAAAGGAATTACTAAACTTAGAGGAATCCAAATTTGAATGCTTAGCAGATGATCTTAATCCATACCAAGCTTGGGACGTGGCTAGTCATTTTCCCAGATGAAAGAAAAACAAAAGACCAATTATATTTCGTTCATAAATAAAAATAAATAAATTGTTATAGAACTGGTTGCATACATAATTACCAGAGTTTTTGAGGATCGTTTAGCTGCTGAAAACCTCACTTCAAATAGATACTCTTATGTATCATTTCAATTGAGGAGAAGGACAAGAAATAAACATTTTAAGTAGCTAAACTGGACTCTTTCCTAAAAATTAGTATCTCCAAAATAATTTAGTTTAGTCGTGGTATCTTATCTCCAAAATAGTTTAGTAAAGTGATGGTAACTTTGTTAGGTTACTATGCTTTGTTTATAATTCTACATACATTAATAAAGACCACGAGCTATTGCTTCTCTTGTATACGTTGGGACTATCTTAATTTGCATGACACTAATTAGGCAAAAGCTATGTTATTTTTCCTTTGTAATTCTAAGCCTTGACACAATGGTAGAGTTGTCGTCGTGTGGCCTTGAGGTTAGGGTTTAAGGCATAGAAACAGCCTCTTGCAAAATGCAAGGTAAGATTGGGTATTATTGACCATTGTGGTCCACCCCTTCCCCAAACCCTGCATACACTGGAGTTTCGTGCAACGGGCTGCCTTTTGACTACCTAATCTATTGAAAGGAACTCCTAAAGATTCCCAGGATCATGCATTTTTTTTTACTACCTAATCTATCATGTCTTAGGTGTTACATATATAAAAGTGAAATGAAGGTTGTGGTTGATAACAATGTATTTGCATGTCTAATATCTTCATAGCTATGTTTTCTTGAGTTTTTATTAATTTCCTTAAGCATTTATCTTTTCTATCTAAAGTCTCTCTTACATCTTCCTTAATTTATTACCAAAACCTAGAGTATGTTCAAATGAGAGAGAGAGAGAGAGAGAGAGAGAGAGAGAGAGAGAGAGAGAGAGAGAGAGAGAGAGTTTAGAGAGTGATGAATTTGAGTAGAACCTTTGTGCAGGTAGGAAGTGTTTTTCTTTGCTGGAATGGTAGAGTTATACTCATGTAAATTTGAGATTACGGTTTAGTTTGAAGCGTAATCTCAAATTTAGAAAGTGATGAATTTGAGTAGAACCTTTGTGCATGTAGGAAGTGTTTTTCTTTGCTGGAATGGTAGAGTTATAATCATGTAAATTTGAGATTACGGTTTAGTTTGAAGCGTAAAAAGAGCCTCTTGTAAAAATAAAAAAAATGTAAAGTAAAATTGTATACTATTAACTATTTACATTGGTGGTGTTTCCTAATACGATGCATACCATTTTTGTCGTATTTTCCGGTTGCCACCTCGGGGAAGAAGGTGTCTTCCCTCCATCGAAAGTTAGAAGATGACAAACTTCACTCGTATTATAAATCAACTAATTAAAATACTATTTTTTTCTAAAATAGAAAGTCATGCACTTATAGTCTACCGTATCCTCTCTCTAGGTGTTTTTCTTCCCTCTCCAAAAAGAAATAAAAAAAGAAAAACGAAATTTGGTATACTTCTTTCCCCTGGTCCTTGGGACTTCTCGCAGTCAACATAGAGAAGCTCTCAACCGTGCCAATGACACGTGCCCTCTCTTTCCACTTTGTCCACACCACTGTAATCCTTATCTGCAGTTTCTCCTTTCTTAGTCTCTCTATGGGCATGAGCTGGCGTGAGATTCCGTGGGTATGATTCGAGATGTATTTCAGTCCATACCCAACTTATAAATATCCCCTCTACTTCGCTCCTTTGCAATCACAAATCATCTTGCTTGCTTTTCCCTCCTCCAAACAAACCAGACAACACCGTGAATTCTATCATCTTCATTTTATTTATTTTTCTCCTGTTTCTCTTCTACTATCTAGAAGGGGAGCCTTTGCACAACAGTAAAAGTTGTCATCATGTGACTTTGAAGTCACGGATTCAAGACGTGAAAACACAATGCAAGATAACGCTAGGTACTTTAGGCCCTTGTAGTCCACCCCGTCTCAAACCCTGCATAGGCAAGAGCGTCGTAGGCTGCCTCTTTTTTTTCCTTCTTCTCTTTTACTGTCTACTCAGAAAATCTACTTCTTCCCGTCACAAATTGCCCTTGCCTCCCGGTTCTATAGGTTGGCCTTACATAGGAGAAACCTTCCAACTCTACTCTCAGAATCCAAACGTCTTCTTTGCCTCCAAGGTCAAGAGGTAGCTCTCTCTCTCTCTCTCTCTCTCTCTCTCTCTCTCTCTCTCTCTCTCTCTCTCTCTCTCTCTCTCTCTCTCTCTCTCTCCTTATTTTGTCTGTGGTTTGTTTGTCATGCTATTCCTGTTTTTGTTGTTTCAGTTATGGATCTATATTCAAGACCCACATACTTGGTTGTCCTTGTGTGATGATCTCCAGCCCTGAAGCTGCGAAATTCGTGTTGGTGAATCGAGCCCATCTTTTCAAGCCGACCTTTCCTGCAAGTAAAGAGAGGATGTTGGGTCGTCAAGCTCTCTTCTTCCAGCAAGGAGAATATCATGCCAAATTAAGGAAGCTGGTTCTCTGGGCCTTCATGCCTGAGGCAATTAAGAGCCACGTTTCAGAAGTTGAAACAATTGCTCTAGACACCCTCAAATCGTGGGAAGGCAGATCCATCAACACTTTCCAAGAGATGAAGATAGTGAGCCAAATTCCACCTCAATTACTCTTCCAGTCCTCTTTTCCGGTGATGGTTTCGTTGAATTTCTGACATGGGGCACCCCAGTTTCTGCTGAACTGCAAGTTTTCCACTTGCGTTCAGGCGAGATAGTGAAATTCAGTTCAATTCCCCCGGGATCATTCGACTGGTAGTGATTCGTGGGGAATCATAACGTTTCAAATTTTTTACATCAATGATTAGTATTATGGGCGCTGATATGTTTCTGTTCTTCCTGCAGTATGCATTCAATGTGGCACTGCTTTCCATATTCGGAAAGGATGAGGTCCTCTACAGAGAAGAAATCAAAGCTTGTTACTACGTTCTAGAAAAAGGGTATAATTCCATGCCTATCAATTTGCCTGGGACGCTTTTCCACAAGGCAATGAAGGCAAGGAAGCAGCTGGTAAAGATCCTGACCAAAATTATCTCTTCTAGGAGGGAGAGCAAGGAAGAAGCTAATGGCTTGTTGGCATCTTTCATGGGAGCCAAAGAAGCTCTCACCGACGCGCAGATCGCCGATAACATCATTGGCGTAATCTTCGCAGCCAGAGGTACCACTGCCAGCGTGCTTACATGGATTATCAAGTACCTTGGAGAGAATCCAAACTTCCTACAAGCTGTCACTGTAAAAATCTTAATCCTCAAATCCGTGTATTTCTTGCTACTAATTCCTGTTTTGGTTGTCATGTTGTTCTTTCTTCCACGGAGCTTTGAAGGAAAATTATTGATCGACTTTATTTGGGTTGCTATTTGCAGGAAGAACAAGAAGCAATCATGAAGTATAAAGAAGAGACAGGTGATGAAAAGATGGTTCTGAATTGGTCAGATACTAAAAAGATGCAGGCAACTTCAAGGGTGATTCAGGAGACAATGAGGGTTGCTTCAGTTCTGTCTTTCACTTTCAGAGAAGCAGTGGAAGATGTTGAATATGAAGGTTGGTACACAAGAAAATCCCAATCTTCAAAATGAAAAAAATACGTCTATTTCCTTCTGTTTATTAGTAAGTTTTTAGCCCACATTCTCAAGAATTCCCATGTTCTTCTCCTTCTTCAGGGTACCTCATACCGAAAGGATGGAAAGTCCTGCCCCTGTTTAGGAACATTCATCACAGTCAAGAAAACTCCCCTGACCCAGAGATATATGATCCATCCAGATTTGAGGTATAATGACTCTTCTAGTTAAATCTTGTAACTGAGAATCAAATCAACTTTGTTATGGCTGTTGGGTTTCCTCTGTTCCTTCCTAAACTACTTTTTGCATATAACAGGTTGCTCCAAAGTCCAACACTTTCTTGCCATTTGGCAGTGGGACCCACTCTTGCCCTGGGAATGAATTAGCAAAGCTGGAAATAGCAGTTATGATTCATCACCTGACCACAAAGTACAGGTAAATCCATCCAACATTCTCCACAAAAGTTTTTCTAGTTGTGGGTGAAATTAAAGTTAGGAGCTTGTATGCATCACTATCTTCTTTTTCTAAAGGGGTCATTTTGTCATGGATTTGATTTGATCGTCAGGTGGACTGTGTTGGGCCCACAGAATGGTATACAGTATGCTCCATTTGCACTTCCTCAGATGGGGTTACCCATCAGAATCTCTACAAAGAAATGAAGCGAGAAGTGGTTAGACTGTTGATGGTATCAAGTATGTTGACCCAAGTGAAGAGAGGCTCTTTAGGGAGCAGTCAAAAGGAATTGCTTGACCTTTTTCAATAGATGTAGTGCCGCAGAAAGTGAATAACTCAGCTTTATTCTTTTGGCAAGAGATCAAATATGGAAAAAAAACAAGCAACTTATGGAAGAGACAGAGAGAACAAGTTTTACAAGTCAATCAAACCCGACGGGAATGATTGCATAAGCCTTTTCATACCATATGCAGAAAATACAGAAAAAGTTATGGAGAGAGAGAGAGAGGAATAAGCCTGCTTTTCAGCGGATTTGCCTTGATGTAAGGTTTAGGTCTGTCTTAAAGCATGCCTAATCTAATAAATATAAAGCAAGAACACGATGTGTACATTTTATCCTTTGGTTGCTACTTTCTTTTTGTGTATGAGAGAGAGAGAGAGAGAGAGAGAGAGAGAGAGAGAGAGAGAGAGAGAATCATAATGCTTTTACCTATTAAACACGTAATGAACTCTTAAGAACTCGCCAACTAAGGTCTAGCGCTGTTGCTGGCAGACAATTCAGCGTCTCCCTGGAATACACTGGGTTTGAATCCCATGGAGATTAGATTGAGGAATGTAAGTGTACGAGTGATTTGCTTTATAATGCTTTCGTTAAAAAGCTAGTAAAAATGTCACCAGCAACGTGTACAACACTAGAACTACATAGTCAGAATATAATCATCATACTTACATGGATCAGTTTACACTGAGTTTCCAAATTTCGACTAAATAGAATGAAAGTGTCATGTGGAAATTTTGAAACCTATGTCATGAAATGAAAGGCATCATTCTAATAAAATTAAACATATGTGTCATCTTTGATCAACTTGAATGACATAAACTGTAATTAGATCATGTTAATGTAATAAGAAAGGCATCTGTCTTTTTTGCCAACTCTTGGAAAATAAAAAATTATGTGTCATATTTTATCAACCTGAATGGCACAAATAATAATTAGCTTATGTTACTGCAATAAGATCACACCACAATGGTAAAGCCCAAAACATTTCTTGCTTGAAAATCTTACGTGTTTGTATGTCAATAAAAATTCAGTCATATCCAACTTAACGACAAGAAGGGGAACCTTGGTGCAACAGTAAAAGTTGTCGTCACGTGACCTTGAGGTTACGGGTTCAAGGCGTAGAAACAGCCTCTTGCAAAAATGCAAGGTAAGGCTGCCTACTATAGGCCCCTGTGGTCCGTCCCTTCCCCACACCCCACATAAGCAGGAGCTTTGTGCACTGGAGCTGCCCTTTATCCAACTTAACCACAACTTTTTCCCTAGTGGCATCTCATTCTTCCTTTTTAGTCCCAAAATGTCTTTACAATTTGAAATATCCCTTTTTGCCACATAAGCCTTCATCACAACAAAGGGCAGCCCCGGTGCACAAAGCTCCGTGTATGTGGGATCCAGGGAAGAAGCTAACTACAATGGTCAATGATACGCAAACCTATCTTGCATTTTGCAAAAGGCTATTTTTATGCCTTGAACCCGTGACCTCAAGATCACATGACAACAACTCTACTATTGTACCAAGGCTCCCCTTCATTGCAATCATCTGTTGAAATAGGTAACTTTGATCACGTCGCCTAAGTTGATCATATCATTAATAGGTAAGAATGCTTGATCTTAACTCCCAAATTCTCCTTTATAAGAAGACTTAAAAGGCCCATATTGAAGCCAACAACCTCAGCTTTTTCTACCTAGTTTAAAAAATAACCTATTATTCTATAAGCAAAATATTATTCCCATCTTTGAATGAAAAATCAAATTATTTCTTTCTTTAAAGTAAAAGAAACCAAGACCTTTCTTTCTTTAGAGTGAAAGAAAAAAAAAAGTGCAGCCCCGGTGCATAAAGCTCTCGCCTATACGGGGTCCGAGGAAGGGGCGGACAACAAGGGTCTATAGTACGCAACCTTATCTTGTATTTTTGCAAGAGGCTGTTTTCATACTTTAAACCCATCACCTCAAGGTCACATGGCGACAACTTTTACCATTACACCAAAGCTCCCCTTTTACAGTGAAAGAAATCTCAGTAAGTATTCATCTTTTTACCTATCTTTTGCTCATCTGCACGAAACAGTTAAGAACAGGAGAAAGTGGAGTAACAAAGTAGAGAAAACCAGCTCTCATTTTATCACTTGATTCGTATATAGTCTATAATTTTCAGGTACTTTTTGTTGGTGGAATGAATAGTACGAGAAAAAATCCTTCCTTGCATACAATGCTTGGATTTAGTAGAATTATCTTCGATAGGTTTGTTAAATGCACAATAGGAAGAATTAGAAGATTCCACCTCTGGAAAGCACCTACACCTAATGGCTTAAGCCACTATTCCCATTTCCTCGCCGACCCATCATGCAAAAGGTATGCCGTTAGAGTGAGTGCGCCCTCTTTTGGGACGAGCCAAGTAGTATGCATCTCGGAAGGATGCATGTAATAGTTCCTTTGAGGGCTTTCTTTTTCATAATAGAACGAGCGACTGGTGAGTTGAGAAATATTGAAGTATAGCAAAGGCTAATTTGTTAAACTAAAAGAAAGGGACTTTGTGGTGAGAGAGAGAAGGAGAAGGGTCATAAAGTTTAGACTAACCCAAAAAGGAGAGCCCCAGTGCACAAAGCTCCAGCCTATGCAGGTTCTGGAAAAGAGCGGACCACAAGGGCTTAAAAGTACACAGCGTTACCTTACATTTTGCAAGAGGCTATTTCCACTCCTTGAACCGTGACCTCAAAGTTTGGACTAACCCAAACTATAGAAATGTGAGTCACAAATACTTAGGTAAAATAATATTCAGAATTTATTGTGAAGATCATTGAAGTCTCTTATTCATTGCCCTTGAGAGTGGAATGCAAGTGGAGATTCAGAAGTTACTCATAGTTTCCTTCATTGAAATGTTTCTTACTTGAAGAGAAGCAACTGCTATTGCATATTTTTTGTCTAAGCATTACTTTTCTTGGAAGGGGCCACACTATCTTCCCTTCCATTGTAGAAAATGAGTATGTAGGGAGGTAGCCTTGGCGCAACTCTAAAAGTTGTCATCATGGGAGTTCAAGGTCACGGGTTCAAGGCGCGTAAACAGCTTCTTGCAAAAATGCAAGATAAAGCTGTGTACTATAGACCCTTGTAGTCCGCCCTTTCCCTGGACTCTGCATAGGCGAGAGCTTCATGCAACGGGGCTGCCTTTATTCTCTCAAACTATGACTTTTCTTGGCCAAAACATGATTACTGTGTAAAATAGAAGGCGAAATGGTCAAAAAGAAGAATAGCAGGAAATTAGCTAGTAAACGATAAAGACAAGAAGTATATGCTCGAAAAGTGACGGCCAAAAGATCAACAGGGCCAAAGCTTATGTTTGAGTACCTGTTTGGTTAGCAGGATATGGATAGAAATCGATTTCCATGGGAAAGGAAATTCTCTGTGCAAAGTATTTTATGCCACGAAATTGAATTATTTAAAAGCCAAAAATGTTTTTGACAGCATAAAATTTTTGAATCTGTGGCCTAGTTCCGTTGAGGCATACAACATTTTTCTCCATTAAAATCAATTTCCATCCATTTCCTGCCAACCAAACAAGCCTTATGGATTAAAGCCCCTCTTTATAACACATTTCTTGCTGTCTACATCATCATAATTCTTCAGTACCAAGCATGGTAAAGCAATGGAGTATCCTCTGCGTAAGGACGACAGATTGAACGGACTTGGGCTCCAAATCCATGGCTATCATTCAATAAACAATTCTCAGAAAGAATTAGACAACTGCATATGCATTGCGTAAAATCGCAATAAAAAGTGAAAATCTCATTATTTGAGCATCAACATCAATGCAAAAGACTGTCTGATGGTTTGAGTCACCAACTGCATGAGCCGACGTGCATCTTAAAATGTGCTACTCACACAGGCAGACACCATATAATTCCTCAATGGCTCCAAAGAGAGACTGGCTGGAGGACAAATTCACAGTTGGAAAGTAGATTAAGCAGCAAAACAAGCAATGAATTGATATGCATTCAATTTGTGTTTTTGTTACAACCATGAAGCAACCTGGAAGGAGATTTACAGAAGAAATAGGCAGAAATTTCCAGAACTCTACTCAACGTATCACCAGAAAAGGATGCAAGAGGTCAAGACACCTGACTGTGCCCAATGATTTGAGACCAAAAATAGAAAGACTAAATGGAACTAACATTTCTGCTCCATGAACCACTCGGATATCCACAGAATAGGTTAATAGAACAACTACCCCAATGACTTAAACTAAAAGGGAGAGACAATAAACTTAACAGTTCTACCATTTGGGAAAATTCAGCTCGCCTCCGTTTGCTCAAGAAGGGGTTCGCGAGACCTTGGCCTGGCTGGTGCAACTCTTGCAGGAGTGGAACGCTCCGCCTGAGAGAAAAGAATGAATATATGCATAACAGCTGTAACCAGAACGACAATTGCTGTAGAAATTGCAATTCCTTTCCACGTCGAGAGTAATGAGGACCATTGGAAGAATTTGTAAGCACCAAATATCAAGAGACATGCCCAAGATACAGTAACCTGCCAATCAATCAGGTAAAGAGAAATGAATTCCCACACAAACTAGTTTGGCATCACGACAAATAAGTCAACCCAAAAGGCTAAAACCTATCCTACACGATCACACAGTAGTTGACTAGGAATAGATGGAAGATTCAAATGCTTGAAGGGTAGAAGAAATATGAAATAATAATATAGATCTATTAATACTAGAGAGAGCTACAGGCTTAATCTCATGCTAACAACATTACCACCACTCTTCAACAGCCAAATAAATGCAGCATAAAATGGTCAATATAATAGACTACATTAGCTTCGATAGCAATGAGAGTGAATCTTGCATTCAAATATCTAACAACCAGATTATAATGCAAATTATTGCAATTTGAAGTTCTACTGCCCAGTTTATATCACGGATTGAAAATTCATATCTATAGCACTATAGCTGCCAACTCAGCATTTGATGACAGATTGCTATCCTGTGTTACTGCACTGTAGAATTACCTACAACCAAAACATTTTGGTCTCCGTTTTTTAAGATGTCAAGCTTGTAAGATAGCCCATCTTTCTACCTCTAAAACTCGTTCCTAATCAAGCAGGAACATACCTCGATAACCACTCCAAAGTAATTCTAGACCCTGCTGTACCAATGGGTCTGGTTAATATGAAAACCAGTTGAATGTCATTAGAAAGAACCAGGTTCCATCTTGCTGTAGTTTTCTCTCTTCTACCAGCAGCCCAGGCAATCAAACCTCAAACACAGGAACACATCCCTAACCAGTATACTTTAACTCTTTCTGCACCTAATGATTTGACCTCCACATTAATAATATGATTCACTTATTTGTAACCTCTCTTCCTTTGTACATTCCAGAGACACATATGATAGCACGTGAAGATAATTGCAAAGTTTCTTGCCTAGAAAGAGAAAGGAAGGAAGAAGAAAAGAGAGATGCAACATAGAGCAAAGAGAAACAGCTAGACAGGAAGAGAAGACATAAAATTGGTCTAGTGGTGCTCTATTGCATTACAGAAGAAAATGAGAAGTTTAATTAGAAGCAGAAGCTACTAAAACAAAAAATTAGAACAAGACACTTACTGAAACAAAAAATTTATTATAGTACACCAATACTACTTTTAACATCAAGAATTTATTATTTCTCCTTTCTTTTTTGAGACCCTTCCTGCGCCACTGTGCTAGAAGACATTGGCCCAAGAAAAGGTATTTCTCATCACTCCCCTTATGGATGTTTGTATTCTAGTTTCATAATCAAGATCTTCAGTAAAATATCTACCAATTGATGCTTTGATTTCTCATACAGAGTCTAGTGCTCACTTGAAAGATACTCTTCAGTGATATCCTCTTGGTTTTGAGAATACATCGTAACAAGCATTTTGCTTGTAAAAATTTGATGCTTCAAATTTTCAGCCTAAAAGAACTAGATTTGTTTCCTTGGCATCTCCATATTAATGGCTCATTAATGCTACCAGGAAATTCGGCATATCAGCCAGATCATCTGAGTACATTCTCATTTACAAAGGGAAGAAAGCCATGAGTGAGATAGCCCTGTCGGAGAAGCCCCCTCTTTTTGATCCATTTCTTTAGGGAGAAGCCGACAGCAGAACCAAGAGAAAGGACAGGGCGTGACCACACATGCTCACTGTCATATACTAACAGGCTTTAGAAAGGAATTCATTCTACGGCACCATAGTGACTGAAATGTCAAGGAATCAAGTAGTCACTTATGACTACAATAAAGAAGAAGAAAATGAAAAGCCAAGTTCAAGGTAGGAAAAATCCTCATGCTTGATCCCGTGGCCAAGCAATAACCTAGGTGCTTCAAGAATTAGCAGAGTCAATAAAGATGCATATCATGGCATCATAATTCACAAGCTCCGATCAGACAGGTACAAAAATCCAAATCAGGTGGAAGTGAAGTCTGTAAAAGCCAATAAGCATATCATGTTTGACGGCTCCGTTTCAATAGCCTCAAAATGATCATAGGGGACTTCTCATAGGAATCATGACTTAGAAGATCAATTTTCTGTAGTTGATTAAGTTCAACTTGTGGACATCATTTTCTCCATGCTCCTGAGAGGCTAACAGTCACTTCCAATTTCAAAGCGGTAGACTGTTTCAATCAGACATTTTTCTCTAAATAGCTTACTATTTTATCATGGCAAAAAGAAAAAAGAAAAGGAATTACATTCCTGTTAATCTAAGTATGGTAACATGGGAATCATCAAAGAACCATGCTTTCCAAGATCAGCTTTCATAATTGTAATTGACTGAGTTCAATTTGTGCAAGTCATCTCCAAGTTCCCTGACAGCTAACAACAGTGGCTCTTCTATCACTGCAGTTTACTTTTTACCATCACAAAGGAGAGAGTACATGGAAATCTCATCCTAGACTTATAAAAGAGCTGGTTCTCATTTGTGTCATGTCAAGTTCGCTTCATTCAGTGACCACAGATTTCCAATCTTAATGTATGAATTCCAATATTAATGTTTCAAGGAACTACTATTGAAAAAAAGGGCGTGGACAAATTTCCTTACATAACAAACATATAAGGTTAACATGATCATGAAATGGATAATTTATTTATGTCCAAATGGGATGCACAATATCATACCACTAAAGAAATTTTTGGCCGACCAATTGGCTTGAATTCTTTCTCATCAAAAGTTCCTTCAGCTAGATGTTTGTCCAGTAAGGCATCCTGTAATACAGCAAAACACACATTAATCATAGAACTTAACAGAGATTGAGCATAAGTTAGTAATGCAGTTCATGTTGAACTCAAAACTTCCTAATGCCAAATCCATTACTATGCAAAAGTCAATTGCATGCCTTTGCAACAAATATATCTCGACACCATTGCGCAATTCCGTCATCTGTCTCAGGTAATTCCCTCACTGAATGTCGCTTTATGTGGACATGCACCTGAAAAGATATAGCACCCCTTAAGAACCACAACCCTGAAAAAGAAACTCATTTCAGAAACCAAACATGCATCCTACCTTAGGTTACTGCATATTCAAGACATGGATTCCATATTACATAGATCAACAAGAAAAAGGGAACCAAAAAGAAAAAAAATAAAGTTGGTCCTGTCTATTTTTTAGGATCCCTTCCCCGGAACCCACATAGGAGGGAGCTTCGTGCACCAGGGCTGCCCTTTACTGCCTCCTTACCTGGGATGGTACCATCTTGAAATCAGAGCTGTTTGCTAGTAAGCAATTGGGCTTACTAGAACCTCCCGCAGCCACCACAAAGAGGTGAAGAAGCCTAGTAGTTCTGACTAGATTAATTATCACAACACAAATTCTAAATTTCTGAAAATTAAGCATTTTGCCCTCATGTTGCTTCAGAGAAAACCTCTAACATGAATTGCTCGTAGGAGGTACAATTTCCTAATTCATGAGGTATATCCTATCTCATATTATAAATTTTCCAGGTCACTTCATTAACATTAGAAACACACAAGCATGCAGGCCACACCACAGTTTGCATGGCATGCACACACTCAGACATTATCAAAAGGAACTGGCACGGAACATGCACTCTCCACTAATGACATGTGGACGTATTTTTCTTTCTTTCTTTCTTTTTTCTTTTTTTAGATCTAAGCCATCATTTTGGACAGGATTAGATCGCTTATACACAAAATTCATGCCCATTCGATGATCTTAGCCTATGTTTCCTTGACTTAAAAAATTTCAACCATTGATTTTCCAGTCTGCCAAAACAAGTGGTTACAATCATACGCTTGCCATGGCTTTTCACGTAGCCTATATTTTGCAAGCCAAACAAGATGAACAGCTTAGATTTCCCAAAACAATGCCCCAGGGACATATACTAAGAGTGCAGGTTCCAAAATCCAAAGTGCACTTTCCCATCATTTCCAGAATATCAAATTTTGTCCATCAATTGGGTGGATTTTTTTGTAATACTAGTGAAACTACCATTATGTTCTAATGGACATTGCTCTCATTTCTAAATTCAAATATTGAAAAATTTTACATCTTTATTAATTTGACCAAGGATTACGAAAGAATTCTTCAAGCTAATCTAGAAATGCATGTTGAGCAGTAGTGGTCAAAACCAGATGAAAGGCCAGAGAAGACTGGTCATGAAAGTCTTGAAACTACTGTGCCCAAAGTAGAAGAATGACCAGAACAAGGCTGGGAAACAACAAGTGATTATGAAGCTATTGTGCATAAAAGGTAAAACACTACAATAATTTTTGGAAGTACACAAACCAGGGAGCACAAATGAAAAGACATGTTCAAATATGGAGTTATAACAAGACAACTGCAACTAAGCCAGAAGACTTTTTACTTTCCTGTTTTTCTTACCACGGAAGGTTGCCCCTTCAAAAGTCTCAGCATTGTAGGTGAAGGCTGATCTTTTGGAACAGCCACAGTTACATCATAGACAGCTGGAAGAAAGGACCTCATATTACTTATAGCTGAAACAAAACCCTAAATGAAAGCCACATTAGTTAGAATAGAAGCATATAATTGCCATTAGAAACTAAAAAGCTTACTTAAACTAATAATGGTTGGCAAAACTTCCAAAAACACAAGCAAGATGATTTGTGCTAAATAAAAATAAGAAGAGCAACATTGAGCAGGCTGAGAGATGGAATAGAAGAAATGAGTCAACATATCCAGAGTAAACTCTTAGGCATATATCACTGATTTAGGTGTCCAAAATGTTTTTGTTTATACCATTATATTCACAAGTAAATTCTTTGTGGTCAAAACCCAGAATTGCGTTCAGGTACCATCTCTGACCACTTATTGATAGATCTAGGACATTGTCATTTCTTTATTAGCTTGGCCCTTAGTTTAAGTTCATATTTCACAACTTTGAAGAACTCTTAAATACCCTCCCTGCTCCGTTTCTGGATCACTTAGTTTCAGTCCTCCATGTAATTTTTTCAGTTTCACTATTGAATAATCAAACGTGGTTTATATATTTTCTACTGTTAACTACATAGTTCATTACTGATGTAACATTGGAGCTTTATCATAAATCAACACTTCAAATGAACCTAAGTTTTTACTTTTAATAAATATATGAATACCAAAAAAGAAATTAATACTAATTATCAAAACCTAAAAAACAAGTATCACCATGCCTTGTGGCAAGTTCTAACTCTTACTTTCCCTCCCAAATTATTCAGGCCAAATTGTACTCTGATGCATGGTATCTTGGCTCACGAGTAAAAGTGAGAAGATTATGTAACATAGTGCAGTACCCATTCTATAGGTAGGTGCTGAAAACATATTATACCTGTGGCTGAAGTTCATAATCAGTAGTAACGGTTCCTTTCGGTACAAGCGACAAACTTATAAAGCAAATAACTCATACACTCTCCAAAATCACTGAGCTAAAGATGAGAACATATGCAGGTATGACTCCCATTCACCAACATCTACTTCAAGGAATACACAGCTCAGCAATCCTTTAAAGCCAGATCTGTAGTTTTTTGAGCATTAGCAATCAGCTAACAACAGGGTTCCACTCCAAATGGTGCACCTCAATCACAGTCTGTCATCTGATATGATTGCATGGTTGAAACCAAGCTTAGTCTTGGTTGGTTTCCAAGAACTTCCTAACAAAATTTTCATTGCCACTCAAGAAGGCACAAAAAAGAAGCATAAAAGGGACAAGGAAAATAAGCAAGGAGAGTACTGCAATGGCATGTAATAACATTTGCTGACAATTTTAACAAGTAAATTATCAAGAAAAATTTGCAATTATAGGCATAACAGCTGAAGCGGAAACTAACAGGAAGCAGTGTCTAAAATGAAATAAAATATGGAGAAGAAAGTAACAGAATCTTGAGTAATAAATAGAAAAAGATGCAAGAAGAATTTCACCTTAGTACGAGGAATGAGAACATTTCTAGGAACAGGCAACCCCATAGAAGTTGCATACTCTTGAGCTGCTACAAGCTTGGCTTGTGTAAAGCGAGTTCCCTCCACAAAAAGTGCCAACCAAAAAGGACGAGGGAAGTCACTCAGCCGCTGCATACTTGACTGTAATGCATAGGCACATGTCATTTAAATGATATATCCAATTTGATATCAAAAGAAACAACATATATTGACCATTTTATCAATGTAAACAGTCTGTACCTTCAATGTGCTTTCATCTCTAGCCCAGCTTCTTTCCAGAAAGATATATTCTGAAAACCACATTGACCAACCAATAACCTGCATATTTGCCGCATATTTAACCTCAAAAATAAAGTGCAACAACAAAAAGAAAGGCTGAAACGAATTGCATAAGTTGGAGAAGTGGGAAAGTAAAGTTTGGAGAAGAAATCCACAAGTATCACATAAACCATATGCGTATCTACCACACTTATGTATCTCAAAATATTCTAATGATCATCCAAGAACTGTGAAACAAGGTCAAGTTGCCGTTGAACTTCAGAAACAAATGAAAACAGGATCATGCAAGTCAGAGATTAAGATATAAAGGTAGGTACCTTAATCTCTTTGTAAGGGAAAGAAAAACTTAGAAACACACACACCAATAGGTACATACACGTCACAGACCATGTATGTGAGACTACTGTTTATAACCAACTTGGTGGATAAATGGGACAACTAGCTCATTTAAAACCCTTTCATTTTTATATCTATCTTTATCTATTTTTCACCAAGCCCACCTAAGGGATACATCTGTCTTCATAGGATATCTGAAGAAGAGTTTATTCTATTATATATCTTTCCACCTATAAAGTCTTTGGACTAAATCAGGGTGTGATGGGGATTCCATTGACCCACACATGAGTTTCTTTTTCTCCTTGTCCAAGATTATAGGTAGACATTTATTTTAAAATGAAGGATTCACATTTTTAGCACAAAAAGTCTAGTATTTGTGACCACAGACTCATACAACAGAAATCGTCTGACATCCAAGACAATCATCTAATTGCATCAAAACAGATTTGAAGATTAAAACGTCAGATCTAATGAAATTTGCTTTAAGCATATCCATATTCACTCTGCTTCTGTTTGGAAAATAAATCATCATCAAGACATTATCCCAATTAGGGCCTGGCCACTTGAATCTTATTCCTCCATTTCCCTCTATTAAGTATCATGGCTTCATTTAGCCCCAAAGTTTTTATAAATATCTGACAAATTTATAAAGCTACACCTGAAATGAAGCAATAAAATATATAGTTCTCAACAAGCACAAATTTACCAATCAGACAGCACGGATTTGAATCTATGACTCAGACATTCCATCATAAATACTAGGCATTCCTCTCAGCCACAGATGCTCATGGCATGGATCAAGACATCTCCTATCCCCAATCATGGTGCTGCATGTAACTTCAGGTTCCTTCAGTCTCACCATCAGTTCCCAGCCAATGCAATCACTCACCTCTTTGTGGGATTGGAGTAATGATGACAAAGTAACAAAGTTACTGTTTGTCCACATGGAAGATCCTCATCTAACATCATGCCACTTGAACAAGTCTCAAGTCATCTCACAGGTAAATATAGTCCCAGTACTGAACAAAGGAGTTTATTACTACTTCAATATCTATAATATACATATGGAATATACACATGTATATACATACAAATAAACAGCCATGTGAAGCTTTCATATGATGTTCAGAGGTCAAAACCAAGGACTTGGATACAGCTAAAAGGGTGCACTAGTCCAGCTGTTGATTGATCCAAACTGTTTATATACTGGTCTGATCTTGGGCTGGCCTGCCCCAAAGATCTTCTGTGTTGAATGAACTAATCACTACTCATTAGGGGTCCACAAATGGGTAGTTAAGAAAGACCAAAAATAGAGATGGAAGTCATCACATTCAGACAGCTATAATTGTCCGAAATTGGAAATTTTGCAGCAGGGACATCTATAAGACAGTCTTGAACAAACATAATTGTTTGAAGCACCATTATAGATGCCAAATTTACTTTCGCCATAGAAAGTCAATTTTTAGGTTTCCACAAGCAAACACCTCTCCAGATCTCACATTAAAATGCATGCACATGCAAGGAACGCAGCACACACATAAAGACATGCAAATTGTCATTCACATGCATGGAAACACATTGTTTGTAACCTGTTCAAATCAAACTATATTGGGCTTGAGCACTTATGCAAGTTGGTAAGTGCCTTGTTTCACAATAAGAAATTGTCAATTTAAGGCGACCAGCACCCTCAAAAACTAAATAAATAACCGAAAGAACCAGCCAACACATCAAGTTTAGACAATTAAAAGTTTAGCTTTAAATGAAATTGTAACTATAGCAGAAAGACCATGTAGCAGTTTGGCAACCTTTTATACTGCCATACATCAACTTAAAGACAGATCAACATTCAGTACTTTGCTTCCTACTTATCCTTGAGAAATTTGTAAAGGCTATTAAATGAAACTCTGAATTTCTACATTCCTTTGTTAATTGAGGATGTTTAAACTGTAGAGTGATCATGTCATGCTAACAAAAAGTCCAGAGGTCCAGCTATAACTGCAAAACTAAGTTGCTATCATCATGAATCATGAAAATCTGCTCCAACAAAAACTCACTGGAAGGAACTTTGATGACTTCTTCATGACAGCTAGTGTGCTTCCAAGGCAACCTGAGCGCTGAAATAACCAGATAAAATCACAGAAAGAGAAGATAAGCATTAGTCAAGCATGATGATAATGTAGATATGGAACACTTGCATGTGCACAAGTAAAACATTTACAAGTGCACACACCAAAAACAATAGTTATCAAAAAGAAAATGCAACAATGCAAGCAATTGTGTTAACAGATAAACATCTGCAAAGGCAAGGAGATATGCACCTGAGCTAGAACCCATCCGACAAGCCAGTCTATGTCACTCCTGTGATTGGCTATGACAAGTGCATGCTCTTTACCTGGAGAACTCCACAATCAGCTATAAAACTAACATCAACTGTTCAATGGCTATTTATGAAGTACAGCGCAAAGAAGCACCAACAGTTTAGTGAGCAGAAGTTTTGACTCACCCATTGAATGATATGTTTCCGAATCTGCAAATAAGAGGACCTGCAACAACAAAAAAAATACCATCCACTGTTCAGGACCATGCATGTTTGAGAAGATCTCAGTTTTATCAGTGGTTTCTCCAGATCTCAATGGTATCAAGGTATCAAAGACATATTTCCAGATAATGAAAGGAAATTGTTTTGGGAATCATATCAAAGTCTTTCGTCATAGATAAGATATAGTTGACAAGATGCCTTGCTCTTAGAGCAGAGCAATGAAAAACCATTAAAAAATGAAGAGGGATGCTAGGTGCACATGTGGACATGTGTACCTTATGAGCTGTGACAATTCATGGGAACTCTTTGTTAAGTGTTCAATTTTGGTCAAAATACCCCTAATTTAGTGTTCAATTAGAGCATCTAGGCTATTAATTTCAAGATTTTACATAAAATATTTCATTTTAGCTTTAATTGGCCATCAACCATTGAATTGAAAGACTTAGTGGTCAGATGATCATTAAAGCTAATCAGAGGAATACTGAACGGTTCAAATGATTCTAATTGGGTCCTATGCATTGCAGATCGATCGACTCAAGCGTGAACGCTCCAGATCAAATCAAGGGTATCAGATGAAGAAGATGAAGTTTCATGGAAATCAGATGGAATTTGAAGAGTCCTAGGATAGAACAAATTTGATGACTTTTAGAGTTCTGGCAAGACCAAGAAACTAGTGGACCCCACCTATCCCTATCTCACTATCTTTTATCTCTTTTCTCTTTTTCTCTTATCTTTTCTTCTCCTCTTATCTCTCTCTCTCTCTCTCTCTCTCTCTCTCTCCAACATGTATCTCTATTTCTCTCTCTTTTTAAGCACCCTTCTTCCCTCCCCAATGGGAGGTTTTTTCTCTTTTGGGGGGTGGCCCTCTCTCTTCTCTCCCACCATCTCTCCTCTCCCAAGCTCTCTTTTCCACGGCTAACTCTCCCCCTCTCCTCTCTTTCTCTCAATCCTTCCTCCTCTCTTCTCCCTCCTTATTCTTCTCCTCTCCAATCTCTTCTATCCCACGTTCCCCTTCTCCTTCTATCTCCCTCGTTACCAGCCAACCCCCTAAGCACGACTTCTCCTCTTCTTCTTATTCTTTTCTTCTTTTATTCTCTTCTCCTGTATCCTCCTCAACCCGTAGCTCTCTCTTTCTCACTCTTGTTTCCCCACTGGCCGGCCATTGGTGTGTGACACACCAAGCAGGCCTCTCTCTCTCTCTCTCTCTCTCTCTCTCTCTCTCTCTCTCTCTCTCTCTCTCTCTCTCTCTCTCTCTCTCTCTCTCTCTCTCTCTCTCTCTGTTTGCTCGATGCGGCCAGCCCCTCTACCAATCACACCCTTCTGCTCTCCTCTCTTTCTGTGCTCCCTCATCACCGCCTTGTCTCCCTCTCTTGGGTCATCGGCAAGCACTCCTTCAGCGCTCCACTGCCCAGAGTGGTGATCATCACCGTCGTCCACCCCTCACCAGTCGGCTACACCACTCCTTGCTTCACCGCTCGATTTAGAAGAGGAAACTTGGTTTTCCTTTCCTCCCCCTTCTTCTCCTTCTTCCTCCATCTCCGGCCGGCTCAGGGAGATTGGGTTTTCTCCCATCTTCTCCTCTCTCTTCCCCTCCTTTTTTCTCCTTCCTCTTTTCTCCCTCCTTCCTTCTTCCCCCTTGCTTCTATGGTTTTCTCCTCTTCTTCCCCACATTTTCATCTGGTTTTTCATTTAAAACCAAAACTCTGAGAAAATAACAAGTCTGCCCCTGGCAGATCTGAGGAATTCCAACTGTCCTTTGTCAGAAATTCCATCTGTGCCCTCAATTTAATTCCAATTGAGTCCTTGCTTTAATTACATCTGTGTCCCTGTGCTATTCTGATTTTAACTTATCCACATTCTGATTATCCAGGGATAGTGACATACAAGACAGCTTATTTAGTTGCAATTTCTGTTTTCTTTTGAATAAATAATTGTGTAAATTGCAACAATTGAATAAATCTGGATTTTAGTTTATTCTTAGTTTATTTCTAGCATAGTCTTTATTTTTATTCTTTTATTAATTGAATTTTATTGAAAATTCCATCACTTTAAATCAAGTCTCTATGGGATCGACTCGTACTTGCATAAGCTACACTACAATAGCCCGTGCACTTGCGGTTAAATAATCAACACTCTTTTATGTATTGGAAATAAATGATGTGATAGCTCATAAGGTATGTCCATGTGGGGGGGGCTGCATATGTTTTCATATGTCGATTGGTGAAAAATGCAAAATTCCCTTAAAACCCGCCTAACTTCGAGAGTGAAGTACTGAATGCACATGCTTAGCTGCATTTCATGAAAGACCAAGAATCTCAATGCGGAGGCCCATACAAACACCTTACTGTTGTGTTTCTCTGATTTCTCTAAAATATCCTTACTGAGCAACCAAATGAAGCAAGATTTTCTACCAATAACCACTCTTAAACTCTTCTTCCCCTTTATTTCCTCAGACAAGAACAAAAATGTATATTCCTGCCAGCACCTCTTTGTTCTTTCTCATTGCTTATATGATTCAAGCATACAAAGACATGAGATATCAACCGAAATGACAATGCAACCAAGAGAAACAATATTCTACATCAGAAAGGACTTTATATGACAGTTGTTGTTGCTTAAACATTTATTAACAACAATGATATGAGCCTGTCAATGATGTCAAGACATATTACCCATGGTCCATATCTGAGAATGGGGTTCATCAGACTCTTTGTGGTGGCTAGTGACATAATATCAATGAGAAAAATGTTTTGGATATCTAACAACTAAAAGTGGGTTGTCAAAACCCTTGGTAGTCTCCTCTTTGTTGGAAAAGGAAATGCTCAATTATCATCTTTTCTCAGTCATGCAGTTAATTTTCTCTAGTAGCACATTAAAACAGCTAGCAGCAAGTCACTCCAACAATGTTATAGATGTAGACATGACAATAGTTTGGGCACTAGAAACAACTGCTTAGCCCTTTTTTGTTCAGTAGCTCCTCTCTACCACTTTTTTAAACATGGTATGAAGTACCATATTGAATTTGTCGTAAAAGTACAATATCATGAACCAATAATAGTTTATTGCTGCCAAAAAACATTAAGTTGCCAGGAAATTAGAAACAGTAACATAAATGAAACGCCGGTAATACCTTAATGCCTGCCCACCAATCAATGAGCCATACAAGCTCTAACCACAGCAACTCAGCAACCACTCTGTTGATTCTTCTATACATACTCTTCGAAAATGGGCGAATCAAAACAAAGCAAATTGCCTAGACAGAAAGACAAACAGGCAGCAGAGTACAAAACAATGAGCAGATAAATAAGATTCCACCAATAAAAACCCAAAATCTAGAAATTCTGCACCAATTTAAGAGAGATGATCAAATTGAATGAAAATCTTGAATAAAGTAAAACCCATAAAAGCACAAAATCAAAAACCCAGTATCATTGTACATCAGTCACAAAATCATGTCAAACCAGAAAACATATAAAGAAGAGGCAACAAACTCCTGAAACAATCAAAAGTTCATAGAGAATAAGACAACTGGAAGTTTAATCTCATGTAAGTAGTATAAGTAGTATAGATCAATCAAAACTCTAAAAGAGCAAAGGACAAAAAAGAATGAAGTAGCTTATGAAGTCATTTGTGCAAATTTGTCATTTTTTTCAATATTCAAAATGAAAAATTATTCAATTCTTTATAGTACCTAAATGAATTAAACAGATGGAAGGGATGACTGATGGGGTCAAATGAAAGATTACTGACAAGGGAATGTGATTCAATACACCTTTTGCCAACATATCCATTTGCTCGATAAACTCCCTACATATGTAAGGAAACTTAATTCCAGAAAAGAGTTTTATGTACATTTCTCCTAGATAGGGCCAGCCACAACCCAACATTCACGGACACAGCATCTTATCATTTCCACAACCCAACACAATCTTTTGAAGGATACTACCTCAGAACAAGGCCATCCTTCAATCTCTGAAGAAGCAACAACCATTTTGGCTTCAGTAGAATGTCTAAGCATAGCAGGTCCAAAGAGAGCCGGTCCTGTTATTTTCATATGATCTGGATTACTATCCCATGGACACAGGGTCAAGATAGCAGGAGGATGACCCATCAGGACCTTAAGATCAGGCATAAGAGGAGGGGGCCTATAAACTGATTTCCTCACTTTGTAGACACCTTGCTAGTGAACCTTGGTCCAGGCTAACTCATCATCTAGGCCTTATCCCGATTAGGGGTCGGCCACACGAATCTAGTCCCTCCATTCCCCTCTATTAGTTGTCATGGCTTCATTTAGTCGAAAAGTTTTTAAATCTTTTCTAACTTAGTCCAGGCTAACTAAAACCAAAAATAATGTAATATGCGTCCAAGCATCTCCATTTGAAGAATAAGAAAAACAGATCACATGAAATATATAAAAGCAACAAAAAGATTAACAGAATGCAACAAGAACCCAAAAACCTCAAAAAGAAAAAATGAGAGAGAGAGAGAGAGGAGAAGAAGAAGAAGATGGCTTAAACAAATCAAAATATTTAAACTGAAAAGAATGATAAAGAAACAGAAAACCACAAAAAAAATCAAAGTAGACATCTGAAACCAACCACAAATTTTGTATGAATTCAAGAAAGGCTTGAACACACCACGAACCAAACCTCCAGTCAAGGGAAAAAGGAAGACGGAAAGTGAATTCATACACAATCCAGCAAGTTTCTAAAACACAAAAAAATGCAAAGTAGAAAAATCCGGTGATAGGACAAATGGAGAAATCTGTGAATTACCAATGATATATGAGATCCATAAAACATGAAAAACAATCAAATAATGTAGAAAAAGAAACTGTGTGGCATAAAACAAAAAGAAAGACCTTGTAAACGTCAATAAACAAGGGGAAAAACAAGGTCCAAAAAAATTAAACATAAACACACAAAGAATAGAATGCATCAGATCCCAATCTCCTGAAAAACCTCAAAATGCAAAAGCTACAAAATCAATAGACATAATCAGAATGGAAGACATTCAGCAAATGGAATAAGAACAAAATGCAAACTATCCACAAATTCAGCAATGGAAGCTAAGATCAACCAAAACGTCAGAAAACCAGAACGAAAAAAGAAATCATGTAAGTAAACAGTATGTAACAAACCAACAGCAATAGAGATCAATAATCTAAAAACAACGAAGAGAATGTGCATAAATTCCTAATGAATCCAATTATAAATTTCACAAGCCAATCAAAACCATAAAAGATTGCAAAAGCCAAATGAAAATTGCAACCAATTGAGATATAAGAAATAAGAAACGCTTTACTGGGTAGTTCCACCAACCCAGTATCCTGGAAATTTCATGAAATAAATGTTCCAAAATATGACACCAAAAGTAAAAGAACAAAAACACATACCAAACTGAAATTTTATTCCAATAGATATGCACAAGTACAGAAGATTTGAAGCAGCCAAACGAGCAGAAACACAATGAACAGCAAAACCAGTAAAATTAATCAACAACAACAAATTAAGAGAAAAACGAGAGAAATCAAACAGTCTCGAACCAAATATTGAAGATAAACCCCTAAAAACTCCTCAAACGGATAGCCAAAACCAACACAAACGCAAAAAATAACAAAACCAATAAGAGCAAGCAAAATATTTTATAAAAAAAACTAACATAAACAAAAGAAATTCCCGAAGAATTCACGAATCAATAAACCCTACAACCTAAATAAGATAATTTAGCTACTCAATCACCACCCAAAATCCAAAACTTCAAGAAAAAACAGCTCGGATCACTCAAAACCTAGAAAAATTAAGCAAAAAAGAGGAAGGAAACTGCAAACAGGCAAACGAGGAAGATAGAATTACTAAATCTATGCATTACTTGTATGACATTGACGATGAGGCCAGAGAGAATGAAGAGAAGGCCCAACGGAACTACGACTAGCGCCGCTGCTATCGCCATCGCCGCACGCACAGAGAGAGAGAGAGAGCAGATCGAGATCTCCTTCTGTTGGATTTGTATCTGGCGATTTAGGAGCTTGTCAGGAGCTTCTGTCTGATGGAACCAGAGTTTTCCTCTGCCTTCTCAATTTCGAGGTGGAAATCTGAAGAACGACGATAACATGAAGCCCCTGCCAGCAGTAACGTTTCACGAAAATACAAACGGGCACTTGCTAACATAAGCCGAGTGTGCTTTCTCCAACCCAAACGCGTACAAAGGCGCGTTTGCTAAACAGTAATGACTATGTATGGGACCCATTAAAGGGCACGATCGACACCCTTAATGTGTGAT
Source organism: Warburgia ugandensis (assembly GCA_035236585.1). NCBI lineage: Eukaryota > Viridiplantae > Streptophyta > Magnoliopsida > Canellales > Canellaceae > Warburgia > Warburgia ugandensis. The sequence goes on from CP141133.1 coordinate 6,978,290, forward strand.
GGGGTCCACAAACAATAGCAGTCATCTTAGGACATCTTAAAATGACTGCACCACTTAAGCTATGAAAGTACACTCACTAGAAAGGAGAAAGATAGCGGCGTACGTCAGTAGTGCTTGCGATGGAGGAAGCTGACTTGAAATGAGATGAGATGACTTGAGATGAGATGAAGTAATATCTTCTACTCACACCATTAGTCATGCACCAGTTGAGTTGATATGAAAATCATCTCATTCTAGCTCACTGTTAAGTTGAATTTTGAGTCATCCGACGCTATAGTTGGGTCAAAGATATCTTGATCATGCGATCCCAAATCTTATTGATTAGTGGGCCGCATAGTGCTGATTAAAAGTCCAGTGGTTCATATGGCGCACACATTATGTTACGTGAGATAAAGTATCAAACCTGAAAAAGAGCAGCCCCAGTGCACGAAGCTCCCTCGCTATGCGGGGCCCAGGAAAGGGGCAGACCACAAACCTTAATGTGTGTGTGCCATAAAGTATCAATTCTTAAAAATCTTAATAAGTTTGATGCTAAAAGGAGTCTAGGGGTATTTGAAATGAATGGCAAGAATTATTTCATTTTCATCTTATCTTCTTTTCTTCTTCTTTTTATTTCACGTTAATTGCAGCATCTAATCAATTTTCAAAGTTTTGTTACAGAGGTATCAAACAATGAGATTAGATTTTTCTTTTGACGACCGATACAAGAGAAGAAAGAAAAACACTTGAAAAAAGAATCATAAGAAACGAGCCCCTGAATTATGAATACACATATCCGAACAACAAAAATTACTCCCTTTTTTTATTAAATGCAAAATTGTTATGGATGGGTTCCACAATCTACGTGATTGACAACTAATTTAATCGAGTGCAGATGTTCCTAAGCATCCTAAAGAGTAAATGCCGCTCCATCAGCATTTTTCCTAAAAGATCTGAGATGTTCATTATCTATTGCATATAAAAATTAGGTAACCTAAGAGAAATCATCGCATTTGGATAATGTTAGCCACTTGTAACAATTTACAATATGAAAATTTAAAAATACTGAAAAAGAATGGCAATAAATTCTAACTCAAAGGTGCACATGGTAAAAGCAATAAGTGGTCATAAAATTTAATAAGCCATTTTAAGCACAACGGATGATCTAGATCTATAAAACATTATAACTATGATTGAGAAAAGCTGTCAAGTTTTTTTATTTTTAACAGTCTTAATATGATATATATTTTTGAGAGAGAAGAAGTCCACGCCTAATAAAGCTTTTTCTATGGATCTAATATATTCATCATAATATTTGAAATTGGTTTGTTAGGCCAGGGATCACATTTCTATTCATCGAATGCTTTTAGCCTATGTAATATAATACAAATAACCCATTATCCATTCTTATTAAATTTTTCAGAGACCAAAATAAGTAGCTAGGTCATTTAAATGCATTGATTTTTATTGGGTTTCCATTTTTGATACAAAGAACATGATAAACGAGTTAGATCTACAAAATAAATTCATATCGTACATAAGAAAAGGTTGCAGCTTATGAAAAATCAAATCATCAATCATCCGTAGGTTGGAAGTGAATTTCAGTCACAGCCCTATAAAATAACATACAGAGAAGCATGAAATAGTGAGAAATTTTGTTATGAGACAATAAAATACAAAAATTTAAAGTCATATAGCTGATGTAAGATATTGTACATATCTGATAATATTTTCAATTTTAATTGAAAATTTAAGTCAAGATTGATATCTTGGCTATTTTGTATCCATATGGTAGAGAAATTTTATTTGGCCAAATTTTGCAGTGCTTTTTATCAAATCTGCAAAAGGAGAGCCTGGAGTAACAGTAAAAGTTGTCATTGTGTAACGTCATAGGTTCAAAGCGTGAAAATAGCCTGTTGCAAAATATAAAATAAAGCTATGTACTTTAGACCCTTATGGTCCACCCCTTCCTTAGACCTTGCATAGACACTGCAGCGACATTTTGGTCCTTGGATACAGCACAAAGTTACGAGGAAAGGTAGAAAGAATGATTTTACCACCTCATAAGGTGTGTCATGAGAAGCGCCTTGGTTTTGGCTGGAAGGAGCTCACCTTTGGATGATTCGATCCCTTTATCTTATTGACCTTGATAAAATGGTTAAATATAGGTTATTTTTATTTTTAGGTTACTAAAATCATTCAATTCACATGCTTTTTGATATACAGGATGTCCAAACCCAAGACAATAAAATGAGCGGGTCAGATGAACCTAAAGCGGGTCCTATCATGTTCGGAGAGAAGTGCTTCCAGAGAAGCACTTTACATGACGGTCCGTTAGCAACCCTCCCGTATTTAAGTCCTAAAATCAAACAGGCAAGGAATTGGGTGAACTACCTCATCAACTAACGAATTAATTTCAGCTTTGGAATTCTCCAGTCACCTGCCCCAACTGCCCAGCTGCTAAGATGACCTACCATAGGTCACGTGATCGTAGAATGACTTAAAATAGATGGGAGATGGCATGGATCGTATGGGGCCACATTTTGATCATCTCAACCATTAATCTTCTTGGTCTTTTCTTAGATGGCCCATATCAGACAATCTCGTCCACTGGATAGTCCTAGTGTTTGTTATTTCTGCGTCAAATAGAAAATTATCGTTTGAAAGTCTTGACTATCAATTTATGGCATAGGAAAACAGAGGGTAGGATTGTTAGAAGATGAGGTGCATAGGGCATGCCCATCTAAGGTCAGGTGTGAAAGATAAACGATCTAGATCGGCAAAATATGGCCCCCACGTGTATTTAATTTGTTGTTTCCATATAATTATTCCATCCCTGTAGGAATATTCATGTAATGTTTTTCTTTTTCTTTTTAAATAATGGAGATTATTGCTCTCACATGCCTCTTTGAGGACTTTCGAGTGACCTTTGTGATTGAGACTACTGTGACACTTATATAGAGATTTTGTGCCTTGACCGATCTTGTCTAGTTAAAGGGCAGTCCCAATGCACTAAGCTCTTGCTTATACAGACTCCGAGGAAGGGGCGGACCATAATGGCCTAAAGCATATAGCCTTACCTTGCATTTTGCAAGAGGCTGTTTCCATGCCTTGAGCCCGTGACCTCAAGTTTACATGACGACAACTTTTACCATTGCACCAAGGCTCCCCTTCTTGTCTAGTTAGAGATAATACTAGTGTTATTATCTTGGATATGATGGTAAAATGATTGAATCTTGACCATCCATATTATACTAGACTAATGACTATATTTTATTTTTGAATAATCATTATTCAAAAGCTACATGGATCAATTGTGATCTAATGAAAAAAAAAATAAAGAAATAAAAAGTTAAGAAATTTAGTGAAATATAAACACAGTTGTTTTGGTACATTTATATAAAATTGACACAAAGATGTTTGGTGATCCAAGTCATCTCTCAATGACCTTCCTATTCTAGGTAGGCCATGCACAAGAATTTTCTCTTGATAACCCTAACTACCATATCAACAAAGTCTAGCACAGTTGTCTCAAACAATTTGTTTTGGATTTTCATATAATAAAAAAAATAGTTTTGTAAGATAACTTAATCTTTCAACCACCATATTGTTTTATTTACAAGATATCTATTGCTAGAGAAATCGGATGAACACGTTGGATCATCAAAATGTGCATTTAAGTCATTCCATAAGTTCTCAACTTCAAAGGGGAGCTTTGGCGCAATGGTAAAAGCTATCGTCACGCAACTTTGAGGTCCCGGGTTTAATACATGAAAATAGCATATTACAAAATGTAAGATCAAAATGTGTATTTTAGACTCTTGTGATCTGCACCTTTCCTGGACCCCGCATAGGTTGAAGCTTGGTGCACGGAGGCTGCCCTTTGATAAATTCCCAACTTCCGACTTCTAGTTTCCAATGCTGGTACAGTTGCACTCAATCACATCAGCCAAGTCAGTGGTGCTATTAATTCACTGCTAGCAATAATTGAAGTGGTTGCGTTTAAGATGAAGATGATGAATCCGTGCCCTGGATTTGGCAATTCAATATCTGATCACGGCCCAAAAGACCAAGGATCTCGTTCAATGTGCCATGGAGATTGGAAAGTGGAATAATGCCACGGCATTCTTCTTGACGTCCACAGCGTAAATGGAAAATCTCGAGATCAAGGTAAAATTGTTTTTTTACTTTTCTCTTAAAAGTGCGTTCCAAAGAATAAAATCTCTCGAAAAAGATTTGTCCACGTGATAGCATAACTCTCGCACAGAGTTACGATTTTTTGTAGATCTAAGTCATTTATTATGTTTGGAATACCTTAGATATGCTACTTACCAAATTTTATATCCTACGTAGTATGTTATTAGCTAATACTTATTTGAATTAAAAAAAGAATTTTTACTTCTTTGGAAGACTCAAAACAAGTGATTTTGATCATTTAAATGCCTCGATTTATCATGGGTAACCTAATTTATATATCATGAACATTATAAATAGTTTAGATCTTTTGAAATCAGTAAATTTATTGATTGATCGATGAGATCAAACTGCAATCACTAGGATTGTATCATCTTAAATCTCATGTCTTGACGAGCTAAATTATCTACCCCCGCATTAGCAAATAAGGGGCGCCCCGGTGCACGAAGCTCCTGCTTATGCGGGGTCTGGAGGAGGGGCGGACCACAAGGGCTTATGTGGTGTACAACTGATGCTACGCCTTGAACCCGTAATCTCAAGGTCACATAATGACAACTTTTACCGTTACCCTACATTAGCAAATCTGAAAACATAATTAAACGAGACATTGATGCTTTTAAAGTTTTTTTGGCTTCATCTATTGCATCTAAGCCCCTCCATGGCCACTTTCAAAGGGATAAATCCACCCAATGGTGGTTAGAGATCACATTCTATCAGTGGTTGTCTATAGCAAGTGGTAATAATGTATAGATACACCCACATGTGATCTATGCCCATATGAGTGAAAGACTAGTAGACATCTAAAATGTCAGCACCAATTCAAAGACTTCCTTAACGACAGTTGATGGTGGCCAACTTTGATTATCTAATAGTTGTAATTACTATAAATAGGATTTGAGAGAGGTGAGAGATGAGAGAGAAGAAAAAAGTTATAATCTGATCAGATATTGGTATTTCTCCTGTAAATGTAGGCCAAGATGGTGGAACCAGTAAATCAACATCTCTTTTGTGTGTGTTTGATCATGTGATCCTAAGATCAAGATCTTGATGGTCAGATCTATGCCAATTGATAGATCCAACCCTATCATACAGCAAATGCCTTCTAGTGCAGTGGCACAATAAGGGCCTATTCTGTGTGCCTAGTAGGTCACATGTCCAAGGTGGTTATGAGTGTGTGTGTGTGTGTGTGTGTCCAAGTTTAGATTTTCAATAGGAAAAAGATTTTCAATAAAAATTAATATTTAACTCTCCCAATGAGTTTTATAGGTAATTCACGGAGAAAAATTACATGGATAAATTAATCATTACTATTTAGTTCTCTAAAAGCAAATAGTAAGTGCAAGTAACCATTTGATTTCTTCCCACTTCCTTATTGACATGGCGTTAGAAGGACCAGTCATCAATCCTGACCCTTTAAATTTTCATATAATACTTACCTATGAGTTAGAATTTGTATTGAAAGACACTCGGATACTGTATGCAGGGTCCAAGAAAGGGGCAAACTACAAAGGTCTATAGTACGTAAACTTTCCTTGCATTTTATAAGAGACTGTTTCCACGCCTTGAACCCGTGATCTTAAGGTCACACAACGATAACTCTACCGTTGGACCAAGACTCCCTTGTCTTCTTGTAATTAACCAAAGCTGACAATTTTGGGGGAGAGGCTTTCAATCTTAGGGTACAAAGAGAAACTCTATTGGTCCTATTTCAGTCTTTTCTTTGATTTGCCTCTAGTGTGTTATGGTGTTGGAGATAAGCAACATTGGATCCTTTCATTCCATATGGAGACTACAAAAAAGGATCAGTGGATTTAGGCTTTCAACAAGAGTAAAATCAGCACATCAAAATCCTTCACATCCTCTAGTGAGATCAAATTTGAAAGGTTTAAACCCTTCCATACATACTTTAATAGAGCATTGGCCAACATGTGATAAATATTTGACATTGGAGCCATATATGATCAAATTGAATTAGGGGGCAAATTTTTTGCAACATGGGGGAACTGATGCGAAGGGGAGCATTGGCGCAACAGTAAAAGTTATCATCGTGTGACCTTGAGGTCACAGGTTCAAGGTGTGAAAACAGCCTCTTGCAAAATGCAGGGTAAGGCTATGTACTTTAGGCCCTTGTGGTCCACCCCTTCCTTGGACCCCACCTATATGGGGAGCTTTGTGCACCGGGGCTACCCTTTCTAGGGGAACTGATGCAGTGGCATACGAACAAAATTTCATTATTAATAATTGCTTTCTTAATTAACTACTTATGTTTCCTATTGTTCATTAGTTTATCTATTCTATATATCAGTCATTAGATTAGACATAGATTGGATGGCTAAGATTATTAGTTGTTTAGGTATTTGTTTCTTCTACTTAAAACATCAGCACAACTCATTGCCATTGATTTTTTTTTATTTTGTCCTTGAATGTAGCCCCTTGTTTATAAAAAGTTTCCAACCATCCGTTTCACGTGACCAAATTAAAGCACAGTTTTTCCAAATTCTTAGATTGTAGGGGCATAACTAACCAATGGCTGAATGGCTTGGATCATTGAAATATGAGAACCAATTTGCTTTTATCCGGCAGTGGGATCTGCACTATGATTAGATCGATGGTGGTGTATCATATACTTTCTGTAATATCCTTAATTTTTAGGATAAAATAGGAAATTATTAAATAAATTAAAATAAAAATTTATAGATGGAAATTTTTCCTAAAAACATAAGAATTAGAAAGTGCTCGTCGATACGAGTCCAACGCCACCAAGAACCCGAAAAACGGAGCTCAAACGAGGGAGTTGTGAGCCGTCAAAGTTGTAAGGGCATTTTGGTCTTTTGACAGAGACGTGTTACACAGGGGTCCAAATTGATAACGGCACCCCTGTCTTCCACACGTCTCTACTAATCCGGCGAAATTGCCGGAGAGACATGGAAAGAGACGTGTGGGGAAGAGTTTCTATTCCCCAAGACTCTAAACCCTATATCTAATCATCCTCAGAAGCCAAAATGCTCCACTTTGAGCGTTCCTCTGGGGTTTTTAACTCAAAATCCTAACCTTGCAAGGTCTGAGTTTTCCGGCGAGTGGAACCTCGGCAACACGAGCAACCACGGCTAGGTGCAAGGTAAGCCTTAAAACTCTGTTTTTTAGTATTTATTAAATAGAGAAAATAATTAGAAAACCATTTAAAAATTAGAAAAAAATCGGATTTTTTTAGGAACTTTGTGCACGCTACTGTTGGAGCGTGATTTCACGGAACAAACCTCATCCGTTTGGAAATCACACCGTCCAACTAGTGCACAAGAGACCCAAAAGCAAACCCTTTAAATTTGGGAGTGATCCAACGGTGGATTTATCCAGAAAACGCAAAAATCAGTACTTAGGGATGATTTTAGGAACTTGGAAAAAATCGTTTAAAAAACATGGTTTTTGGAGAAATCAATGCAAAAGGATAATAGAAATGGAAACTAGACAAAATTTTGAACAAAATGGCTCAAAAACCAAGTGAGGCGCCGGTTTCTGCGTCGCCAGTGTAAACCGGGCTGCCCGTGTAACCCAGTGTAAACTGGGTGCCGGTGTAGCCCGGTGTAAACCGGGGCCGCCGATGTAACCTAGTGTAAAGCAGGGCTGCTGGTGTAAACCAGTGCACCCGCCAAACACCTTATAAATTAATAAATATTAATTTATGAAGTATTTTCACTTAAAATTGATTTTTGGGAGCTAGAGGAGTCCAAATCACGATCCGAAAGATGCGTTGTGACCGTATTGACGACGCGGACCTAGTTTTAACTTAAAAACTTATAAATGACCACTTTTTATTTAGAAAATTTTAAAAATAGTGATGTAACATGTATAGGTACACTTGAATATATCAGTTAAAGGGAGTTATTAGCAAGCTAGTGGTCTCACACTGAGGTAGGTGACGACAACTAATGTTTTTCCTTAATTTTTAAACCATGTTTAAACATAGCATCATGTGTGATCGTGTTTTAAATTGTAATTATTATTTACCATGGATTTCATGCGACATTGAGTATAGGATGGTTATTCCAAATTGAAATCTTTTATTGGATAAACTTATTTCAAATGCTTTTACAAGCATGATGTTAATTAGTTGTGCTTAATTAGAGACTTATTTTTTATTATATATATAGAAAATGCATGGATTTACATAGAAATGAGAATAGAGGCTTATTAGCTGGTCCTTTTATAGGCTAACCCAAGGATGAGGGGCATGTCTTGGGGATTGCAAGCTATATGTGCTCTTGAGTTTTAGCATATACATATGATTGCCGTGTTTTATATTTGATAACGGGTGCTCTGGCCCGGTGGGCGTCATGCTAGGAGGGATAGGGCCGGCCACCCACCTTCCGAGATTATGATGTGATGATTTTGTGATATGATAGACACCTGCCCATAGATAGCATTCGGTAGGGGTTTGGTAACATGGATAGTCCACACTATCGGTCTGAGCCTTTCCATGGGGACAGACGCTAAGTCTCCCGTTATGATGTCAACGGAGAGCGGCGGTGGTTTATACCCATGGAGGGTTGCCACTGCAGCATGATGGCTCATATTCTTATTATGTGTGCATGTATGATGAGCATGGTTATGGATGGTATGCCTGGGTGTGACGACACTCAGAGGTTGACTACGAATACTCCTGATCAGGGATGTTAGTGCGATATGGTGTGACCCATTATCTTAGGGTGCCCTTATTATTATTATTATTATTATTATTATTATATGCTCATTTACATTGATTTATGTCATGTTTTGACTCTGTGAGATGCATGTTTTAGCATATGGAATAAATTGGCATTTATTTGAACATAACATTATGATATCACTATTTTCATAAATGTTAGACTTTTCATCAGAGCTGTTCATTATTTCTTTCATTTATTACATTAATTGTCTATGTACCTACACAAGCGATAGCTTGCTGAGGCATTACTTTGTTTTGCAATGCCTTAAATCTCGAGCGTAACACCAGGAAAGGAAAAGCTGTTGATAAACCTTGAGAGCTGCTGAAGACTATTTTTTTTTCCTATAGTTTTAGACAGTGATGTGAGTTATTAGAGAGGATTATCATTTGAATTTTATTATGGACTGCATACTTTATATTTGGATGTGATTTAGATGTTTGGACATATGTTGGATATTTATATGAGATGTTATGATGGATAGATCTTGGGCCATATTATTATTGTGTTTTGGACATTTATTTGATTTAAAATAAAGGCGCCGATTTATTTGACGTTGATTTATACGCGGATTGTTTTATTTATATGTATGCCATTTTGAGAAAGGAAAAATAACACTCGAAGTTTTAATATATGCTTTAGCAAACGGTTAAATAAAACTTTTCTCATGGGATCCCAAATGCTCTTATTTAAAATGTCATTATTATAAATAAATAAAAATGTCTTAAAAATCCAGGGTGTTACACTTTCTCACACATGAACATCGATGAGATTGTCGGGTGATAACCAATCTATAACACTGCCAAGAAGGGGAATGACTTGGATCACTGAAACATGGGCCCGTGCTTCGTATCTAGCAGAGAATTTGCACCATGGGTTATATGGATTTATATGGGCCACTAAGAGATCTTTACTAATGGTAAGACATAAATGTTAGACTTTTCATCAGAGCTGTTCATTATTTCTTTCATTTATTACATTAATTGTCTATGTACCTACACAAGCGATAGCTTGCTGAGGCATTACTTTGTTTTGCAATGCCTTAAATCTCGAGCGTAACACCAGGAAAGGAAAAGCTGTTGATAAACCTTGAGAGCTGCTGAAGACTATTTTTTTTTCCTATAGTTTTAGACAGTGATGTGAGTTATTAGAGAGGATTATCATTTGAATTTTATTATGGACTGCATACTTTATATTTGGATGTGATTTAGATGTTTGGACATATGTTGGATATTTATATGAGATGTTATGATGGATAGATCTTGGGCCATATTATTATTGTGTTTTGGACATTTATTTGATTTAAAATAAAGGCGCCGATTTATTTGACGTTGATTTATACGCGGATTGTTTTATTTATATGTATGCCATTTTGAGAAAGGAAAAATAACACTCGGAGTTTTAATATATGCTTTAGCAAACGGTTAAATAAAACTTTTCTCATGGGATCCCAAATGCTCTTATTTAAAATGTCATTATTATAAATAAATAAAAATGTCTTAAAAATCCAGGGTGTTACACTTTCTCACACATGAACATCGATGAGATTGTCGGGTGATAACCAATCTATAACACTGCCAAGAAGGGGAATGACTTGGATCACTGAAACATGGGCCCGTGCTTCGTATCTAGCAGAGAATTTGCACCATGGGTTATATGGATTTATATGGGCCACTAAGAGATCTTTACTAATGGTAAGAAACTGGTAAAAGAATTAATTAGCTGAAAATGATAAAAATAAATAAATATCTTTCAGATATTGGAATATTCAAATGAATATGAGTCCAACTACTAAGCCAGGGACTTTCATGTTCAAGAAATAAGTGCACGGTTAAGACGACATGAAAAATTATGGGTAGATCTATACCAATAAACGTGCACACAATTGAAAGTTAAACCACGTGCCTTTCCTCTCATGTCAACTAAACATTTCATTTGCAAGCCAGAATTCACGAAAAGCAGTGTTTCCCATTTTCCCAGCAAAACTTTAAATGGGGCTGGCTTGGATCAGGGGTCTAGGAATTTCTAATCAAGAAAAAATTACTATTGATAGGATGGGTTAGTCAATGTATGCTAGACAACGGATTGGATCATGCCAATACGACAAATGTAGGCCCCAAAAGTGTACTATTTAAGCTAGCAAGTGCACCTTCTCTTTAAGTATTTTACTTAGCGTAATGGTAAAAGTTGTCGTCATGTGACCTTGAGGTCACGAGTTCAAGGCGTGGAATCAGCCTCTGGCAAAATGCAAGATGAGGCAGCCTACTATAGGCCCTTGTGGTCTGCCCCTTCCCCGGACCCTGCATAGGCAGGAGCTTCGTGCATGGGGGGGTTTGACATGAAATCTAGTCCCAGCTGAAAATCAAATCTCAATCCTCGGCTACAAGTCAAACCCTAATCTTGTGGCAGATCAACTTCTTTAGAAATACAACATCTCTTTTTAATGGAAATTAAGAAAGGATTGATAAGAGGTGGATGTGAAAATAAATACCTTCCCAGCAAAACATGCTTTCTTGATGACCAAACCGAAGGCAAGGCTGCACTGAAAGCATCATATTTGAATGAGTTTTCAACTGACATTCAAGTAACATAAAACAAGAAATCACTCAACACATTATAGGCAAATTACATATGGCCAGGGCGATCAAGCAGGCTAGCTCATCACTATCAGCAGGACCAAGAAAATATGAGACTCAACTCCTTGAGCTGCAAACCACAGCACAAACAAAATCCAGATCCAGGTTTTCAGTCCCTAAGGCTGAATAGGGGTCCACCATTCAGGATATGAATTTGCTGTTACAGAAGCTTATTACATTCAATAGAAAGTAGTTCGGGTCCAATGAATGTACTTTGTTAGTAAATAATTAGGCTGAGTATATAGTCAATAATCGACGACACGGATCACCTGTAGAGTTAAAAAAGCCTACTAGGCAGGAGTACACTATATTTCCTTGTGCAGCAAACATCCTTCAAATTAACATGGCAAAATGATATTAGAAAGAGACTCGGAAATTTCCGTATCAACTACAAAGTCTGAATTAGCTTTGCTCACTTATGCCAGTGTACAATTCTTCCAGGGGAAAAATTGCAAACCTTATTTCCCTAGCTTCATGTTCAGGATTCCCGTAGTAACATCTGTAGGAAACTAGAAATCTAGCTCAAGGATATCAAGATATTCCACTTTGCTGAGGCCTGGTACTCTCACTTCCACATTCAAAATATATGGGGATGCAGGTGAGGGGAAGTACCTATAAGTCGAAATAAAAACCAAGAGCCCTTACCAAATGCCCCGAGCTGGCCCCCTCTTCAGCTCCCAATTTTGGTTTTAGGTAGTTGTGTCCTCATTCCTCATTTTCAAGATCCCATTCAAGTTTTCTCTTAAAATGCAACCTGTCAGTCCTGCAACAAAACACCAAAACATATGTTTACTTTGATATCAAGTACATCAAATTGGCACAACTAATCAATCAAGATAGGATTCTTCCACGACGGACAGCCAATCTTCAGGCTCACACCAGATCAACCTAGTAGATTACTTTTCTCATGCTAAAGAACAAGAAACACACTTGTACCTTACGCTTGCAATATGATGTGCTCAAGTCTGTGCAAGCGGTCCTTGAGGGGGAAAAAAAAAAACCCGTGCAGCAAATTGCCGTTGGCTTCCCCTTGAAGTAAGATATTTCCAAGAGAATCAAGAGAACTGCCTTTTGAAAGCCTTAATCTTATGGATGGGATGTCTGTAGACGGGACCATGATGACACTGACGTCCTAGTGATGGTTCATCAAATCAAGGCCAAAATTTAAACATGTATCTGTGTGGCAAAAACTATTGATTGTAGAGATTCATGCGAATATTGACCATTTGCTTAGTTGGACTTAGAACAATTTAAGGCAAATTTTGGAGTGGTCACGTCATAAGAAGAATAAAATGTAGGACTATAGACTGTGGCTTACCACATAGTACATGATGCTTGTGTGTGCTTGTGCCCCTACTACTACATCCAATCTAAAATGCACAAATACTTACCTGCTCAGTGTTGGCCTAGGAGGAGGTATTGATCCAAATGCAGCAGCCAAGTCTATTGACATGGGCATATGATTTGAGCTTTGACTGGTAGCTTCGCCCACCTGTTTGATTCTGCTAGCACGTTCATCTGCCTTCTCCATTTCACTTGCATTTGCTTCTAATCCATCACGATGAAGCATCACTCTCCTTGACTTTCTTGGTGGAGATAATACAACAGGAAATTCCTGCCCATATAAGTCAGGCCTGGGATTGAATGAATTGCCCCCTTTAGAGGCTGGCCTTGGAAGCAATGCTGGCTTTGTTGGAGCAGGTACAGATGTAAAATACCTATATCCCAAAGAAAGGTACATGATTCACATCTTATCCAAAATGTAGAAAAAAAAAAACAGAGAAATTAGAAAGGAATAAAACAGCTGAAACTAGCCACTATCAGTATCATCGTCTGGCTAGAGTCTGTTTACCTGTGCTGTAATGTCTGTTGCACAGAAATCCTAGATTTTGGGTCATATGTGAACATCTTTGATAATAGATCTAAAGTGTCTTCACTTGCAATTGGGAACAGGGAACGCAAGGGAGGAGCAGGAACAAACTGATACTCAACATAATCTGGAAGGTAAACCAAGTCAGGCCACTGAGAGGGTTTTGGAGTCCCAAAAGCTGCAAAAATCTTTCCCAGTTGATCAATATCACTTGAACCCTGCCAATCATACATCAAACAATTCAGCACTAAAACAAAAGAAGACCCAGTTTAAGTAATTCATATATGTTAAGAGTAGGCGCCATAAGACACTCATGGCTTGTAAGAAATATCCATGTAAAATCCACAGCTACAAAGAAGAGGCAATTACTAGAGATGCTCGTTTTGAAGTAATAGACTAGGCTAAAAGGGCAGCCCAGTGCATGAAGCTCTTGCATATGCAGGGTCTTGGAAGGGGTGGATCACAAGGGTCTATAGTATGCAGCCTTACCTTGCATTTTTGCAAGAGGCTGTTTCCACACCTCAAACCCGTGACCTCAAGGTCACATGAGACAACTTACCATTGCGCCAAGACTCCTCTTCAGTAATAGACTAGGCAGTAATATAGAATTCAACTAAGCCATTAACTTCTACAGAATGTTCTATTGTAACTTAAGAAGTTTGCTCGTGAATCCATAAAATACATTTTATAATAGTTGATATACTAACTCTAGGGCTGAGCAAATGTCCCGCTACAATGGGAAAACCTAAAATTTTATCCCGAACCTCGGCTATTGGGCCAGAAAGTTCCATCCAAAATAAAATCTGGGATAGTCTTGTCCCAGCAGGTACGGGGTGGGACAGCCTCTTTGACAATTTGGATACCCATGCATGCATGTATGTGTGGGTTGGGCACCGAAGGGTGGGGTGGGAGTGGAATGTTTGTTGCTTCTCACCTACAACATGTTGTATGTAGGTAAGCAGCAACACAACAAATGGTTGGGCTTGTTTTAACCTTGAACTACCCTTTTCAATGGCAAACCTGACATTTAAAACAGGTTTTGTTTGTTATTACATATTAGTTGCTTTTCGTACAAAATTACCATTACTTTTATTGCCACAACTACCCTCCTATAAAGACCAAGAAATCCAAATTGTCCTTTTCTCTTCCTCTTTTTTAGAGTTTCAAACTTCGATTACCTCTCCCTGCCCTTCTTTCTACCTTTGCCTTTACTATCTCGCAGCATACCAGAAAGACTAAATTGGTTTCTAATAATTTTCACTTTGTCCTTTTCCACCTCCTTTGAATCCAATCTAAGAGCTGCTTCCAAAGATGCAAGCAAGGCACCTACGACTAAGAGGCAAAAGAAATTGTAGTTTGAATCCAATTAGTTAACAGAGAGAGAGAGAATCCACAGACTGTATGCAGCCACTGCTGAGCATTGATGGCTTTCTGATTTTATATGCACTTCTGGCTTTTGAAGGGCCGTTTCTTTAGTTTTTGAGAAAGACATCATGTCAAATTGGCCAGTGAAACAACATCTATTTTAGATTCTTCTTCTATCTTTTGTTTGGAAACCTTTACAGAGGGTTTAGATATTTTTACCATGTTCCTACCTCTATTTTGAGATGGGTTTCCAAATTTTGCACTTAATGTGATAAGCCTGGTTGCAGAACTCCATATCCTGGGTAGAAATCCATATCACATTTTATGGACGAATTGAAACTCTGTTTTTCTTTTTCTTCTTAAAGATTGATTTTCTATTTTGTTGTTTTTAGCAAAGATAAAAGATCCTCTTCAACTGAATCATAATATATTGAATTCATTTCTAATGGGAGCAGGAATATTCTTAGTTTAGCTCTTTCTGTAGCAGTGGAAAAAGATCTGCAAAGCAGTCACTGTTGCAGAACATATCAAATCATTCGATGATCATGATCACACACATAGACAAGCACGTGTGGAGACACACATTTATGTGGAGAGCACGCACGCACACTCATACGCATATATATTAGGAAAAGGTATCCTACTAAAATTCCTTCCTTCTTTACATTTCTCCTTTCCTTCTTATTGTTTTCTTTAATCTTACTTGTAAAAGATACATGCACATGCTGGCACAGAGAGTGGGGTACCGTTTCATAGGACTTTCCATTTAAAAGAAAAAAACTATTGAGAGAAAGAGAGCAGTTGTCTTTGAGATAGAGAGAGGGCGACTTTTAGTCTTTCCAAAATGCATTAATAGCCAATATAAAGTGAGAAAGAAAATGAATAAATGTTATTGTTGAAACTTGAAACTATTGTATAATTATCGCATAAATATTATTTTCTTGAATGACTAAATCAATGAATGTTATTAGCAGCAGAGTTCTATTTAAAAAATAAATAAATAGCAAACTATTTAGAATGCTACGTGTCTACCCAAGGCGTTTGGGATGAGACAAGACAAGAACCTTATTTTGGATAGGATGGGACAGAATTTTCATGTCTCAACTTTTCTGGGATGGGACAAGATTTTGCCAATTTGACCCGTCCAATGCTCACCCCTAACTACAACAACAACAAAAAAACAAAAAGGCAACCGGGTGCACAAAGCTCCCTCATAGTGGGGTTCCAGGAAGGGGCAGACCACAAAGGATCTATAGTCATGCAGCCTTACCTTGCATTTTTTGCAAGAGGCAGTTTCCATGTCTCAAACCTGTGACTTCTAGGTCACACAATGACAACTCTACCATTGCGCCAAGGCTTCCCTTCTAGATCACCCCTAATTAAATCAATTAGCCAACGCAATCATAAGAAACACAAACTAAAATCCTTGGCAACAAAAGCAGATAAGCATGAATACATCACGGACAGAAGGATGCAAGTGAGATTTAGGAGGTATACATGAAGCTGCTGCACTCTTGTTCCTGATTGACAAGCAAAAATCTAGAGAAAAGGGCAGTGATATGACAAGCTCCTCATCTGAACCTTTAATAACAAGTCAAGATCATATACTATACGGGTAAAAATTGATGCAAATGAGGAAATAGGAAAGTATTTGGCAAGATCAGCACCCCAACAGCCAGATTTTCAAGTCAAAACTGTCAGAAACCATGTTTGCAATATCCATTAACCTCGGTCCTCTGTTATTAAAAGAAAGAGAAAAGAATATGAGAGATGGACATAACTTAAAAATCTCATCATTGTGGTTCTGAAACCCCACTTTGCTTCCAAACTCCTGAAATCAAAAGACTACTTCTAAACAGTGAAAGAGGCATACAAAAACTCCATAATTTGAATTTTCTAACTGAATTGGCTTACAATGTGATTCATTAAAACTAGTACACGTGGTTCAAAAGATTTGCTCGTATAGCTCTATGTTTTGTCTGATATCCACCTCAATTTCTGTCTCCCTAGCCCCCTTTCCTAAGGATATGGTTGTCAAAACTTGAGATTGTGTGCTCAGCATTTGGAAAGATGAGAAACAACGAAAGAAAAAAGGGGAGAGAGAGAGAGAGAGAGAGAGAGAGAGAGAGAGAGAGAGAGAGGATGGAAATCTCACCATTCTTATGTTAAATAAGGGGAAAAGTTATATGATAGTCCAGCAACCACCGCTGGACCATGAGTAGGCGGAAAGAAAAAGTGAGGCGCAGACCCACTTTTTTTGTACTTTTTGAAGGACCCAAACCATTCATCTTGAGCAGCCTAAACTAGATGACCTAGCTACCAAAAATCACGTATAATATATGCATCTAAGGCCTTCATTGTTGGCCTATTTGTGATTGTAAAATGGATGATGTTTAAGGATAGAAAACTTTTTCTGTTTTACACCGTCTATTTCACAACAGAGATGGCCCAACATTGAAGGCCTTAGATGTGATTTTCAGCTAGGTCATCTAGTTTAGGCCAACCAAGATGAATGGTTTGGATCCTTGAAAAAGCACAAAAAAGTAGGACCGTGCCTCACTTTTCTTTCTGCATACTGATCATAGAACAGTTAAAAAAGTTCCCTTAGTGAAGCTTAACAGTTGTTCCTAGTTTGAAGCCTAAAGGCTGAATTAATAAAGGTTATGTAAGTTCTTCATTTTAAGGACATCTCAAGTAAGCCAGGACAGCTAGACGTTAGACACTGGATTAAGATCCTGCCATGGAACTATGTTTTGCGAAACTAAAATCAACTTACAAGTTGAACAACCAATTCCGAAGGATATGTTTAATTTGACAAGGAGAAGAAGTCTACAAAAGAACTACAGAATGATTCAAAAACTCCAACGAGTAACTTAACAATGTAAATAACAAACACAAGATAATGTCAGAAGAAACTTGCTTCACCTGCAGAAAAGGCTGACGGAGAAGAAGCTCAGCAAATATACAAGCAGCAGCCCAGACGTCAACACCAGAACCATATTGCTTGGTGCCAAATAACAACTCCGGTGCTCTATACCATCGAGCAAACACCTAGACAAAAGGAATTGGCTACTATGAGTAAGAAAGGGATCAATTTTCTATTAACACTCACTTTCTATGATAAATCAAAGTACAAGTAGTAACTTTTTGAACATACCATTTAGAAATGACAGACATAATGAACGTGCATTGCAACAAGATGCTCACAATCACTCGAATGAGACACTTGCAGCTTACAATGTGAATAAGAGGTTAGGGACATAAATGCCTTGCGATCAAGATTTAGGGAAGTCATTCTATAAAGATGTTGATTGAGATATTACTGATGAATTGTACAAGAAAAGATCGATTGCATTTGGAGTGGAAGAATCTGAAATTCTGATGATAACCAAATATATAAGATTAGATTATGAACATCCATCTGGTAATTCTATACGAAACCAAAACAACAAAAAAAAACTTATCTTTCAGAGTTGTTATGATAACCTCGATTTTTAGTTCCTAGTGTTTTTTTTCAAACATTCAACGTGCCACTTTAGATGCTTGTCAGCATTATCATTGCTTAATAACATGTTACCTCTTACGACCACTACTTTTATTACCAGTTAGGTTTAACTCACATTTCAGAGATTGTAGGTAATATTGATCTCTGCTCATTCCAAGTTATACCTTCAATTCCACATCTGTTATACTCGCTGCATCTCCCTTAAGTCATACACTTGACTGCCCTAAAATCGTGGGTCTCTGGTTTCATTTGGAATATCATGGTTGAATCAGGCTAACGTTTTTCCTGATACCATCATCTCTATATCATTCATCCAATTGCACTATTCATTCTATGCCATTTCATCAGAAAGTATAATTATAAACATCAGATTTTGACTCCACTTAGAACATCACAAGCCAAAATCAAATAACCCCAATGATAATCTGCATTTAATCTTGAACATCTCATTTATTTAGAATTCCAAAGCACATTCAGCCAAAGGACTTGCAATATCAAGAGCATGAAAAATATCAAGTTGTGACCAAAAAGGTTATGTGGCTGCATAACATAACATCATGTGACTGCATGATCTCAAAATAAGAAAGTGATGGAACAATCTCAAAGTCCGATCCATGTGCTCCCTCTCAAAAGCTTATGGAAGCATCCCAATGAAGATGTGTTCATACAGCCACACAAGCAAGGTGCAACATGCACACCAGCAAATTCATGCAGCCGCATGACCCAAACAGCTAGCAAAAAAATATAAATGTTATAGTCTAAATGGCTAGAGATATGCCTTGGAAGCCTATCTAAAGGGGTGTCATCCAAGAGTAATGGCAATCAATGTTGATGAGGAAGGCAATGCTTATGGCAAGCAAGGCTATGCTCATGAGAAGATTGCTTCACTCTTGAAAATCTTCCTCTAGGTTTTCAAACCCCCAAAAGGCTGGGAAAACTCTATTAAAAGGTGAAAGAGTGAGATATCATCTCATATTACCTTAAGGGGAGTTTTAATTGAAGTTCTCAAAGGAGGAGCCTTCTTTGAAGTATTTCTAGGATTGGATTTCTCCATTGGTTTTCTGGTATTCTAGCCTTCTTTTTTCTCTTCTAGTCAGGTATTTTTTCTTCTCTTTTTCTCTTTAAATTTCTTTAACTTATTGCATTTAGAGTATACAACATAAGAAAAAAGGGCAGCCCGGTGCACGAAGCTCCTGCGTATGCGACGTTCGAGAAAGAGACAGACCACAAAGGGTCTATAGCATGTAGCCTTACCTTGCATTTTTGCAAGGGGCAGTTTCCACGCCTCAAACCAGTTAGCTCCAAGTCACATGGCGACAACTCTACCATTGTCCCAAGGCTCCCCTTCTTAGACTAGATAGCTTATAGAACATAATTTTAATTCTTTCTTGCTTTTTAGAGTAGATTTCCTACTTTGTAGTTTAATTTCTCAATAGAATAGAGAAGGAACTTTCTTTAGAGGAGAGGATCAAGCTCCCTCTTTCCCCCAAGATCCTCCTAGCTTGGTTAGAGACTCCCTACTCCCACAATAGGAGAGAATCTTCTAATACAAAGCATAAGAGGATTCTTCCTTCGATAGTATAACTTAATCACCATAGTTTTGCTCATAAAAGGGATTTCCCTGCTCTCTATAGCAGGAGAGGCCCCTTTTAAGGCTACATGTTTCAAGCATGTTTCCTTTACGCACATTCCAAGCATATTTTCTTAAATTTGAACACATATTTCCAGAATCTCCATGCATACACTCTAGGACAGAAGACAGGAGAGGGTAGATCAATCATCTTCATTTCGCAACTGACACATTTAGTATAGACCGGTTTACAAACCAGGTGGGATTGGTGCCTAACACCTTCCAACCTCATAACCAAGCTACAAACTTGATCTCTGGATATAAGGTCCTAGATCCTTTTCTCTAGGTGGCAATTTTGAATTATCAACAAAGGATGAACCATTTCGGTCCATCCTAATCTCCATAAGCACAAGAACACACGGCTGACCACCAAAAGAGAGAGACCCATAGCATTCACCCCCTTCGAGCAGGTTCTAGTGTAAGGGCACCCACAATAATGCAAGAAACAAATCTTCTACTAAAAGAAATGGCATTGTTTGCGATGACTTCCCTTGCTATTGTTATATTGGTGTCTCTGTTAGGGTTCATAATGAAGACTTCAAGAGAGTTCTATGCATACAACTTTGACTTTCAAAAGTATTAGCACAATAGTTTCTGACGAGTAGCTCCATGAATCCACTTCTAAGGGAAACAGCAAATAAATTCAATAAAAGCAAAAGCAGCCGTCTTCTTTCCATTATTTATTTCCCTTGCCCCCTCCATTGGCTATTTTTATTTTCCTTCAGGCTATTGTCCATTGAAAATCATGCCATGTCCATATTCCTTTCTCTTATACCAATGTCATTATTCTTCCTACTCTCAAAGAGATCTAGCCAAGCTTAACAGCAATTTGAAAATTAGAAAACCAGTTCCATTTACTCTATAGAGAGTTAGAATGCTTGAGTCACAATCAAGACCGACACTCTTTTCTCTTCTCAAATTTCTCTGCCCCAACTTGGGCCAGCTGATGATGTAGGGTACCCTCATACTCTTGAACAGAATATCTTTCCCTATATTCCTATCGATCATAACAGTAGGTTGTCTGGGTCTATTTCTTCATTGGCTAAGTAGATCCAACCACCAACGAACCCCGCAGCACACACATCTTCCATAATGTCTCCTCACATCCAAATATGTTCCTTCTCTTTCAGAGGGGAGCACTCCTTTCTTGGCTTGGTATGTGTTCTGAGCGAGCCTTCGCGTGACGTGAACGGTACCTATGAAGTAGTGGAATCCGTCTGTCTTGTCTTCCACCTCATAAGGGAGTTGCATTCCAAGGGACTACAAATCTCTACGGAACTTGGACATACTCAAAACTGACCCCATTGAACCCTATTTAGTAAGGGCCACACCTTGATCAACCAAATAAGTGTTGAAACCATGTTCAAATGAATCCTTTGGTGGGCCAACCCTCTCACTAGTGCCTTACTCTTGTCATATCAAGAATTAAACAGCTATATGCCTTCTCCAAATTATACAATAATCCCTCCACTTCCACATATCAACCTATGCTTTGAGCATGTATATAACCATTATAACTAGGCATACTTTCCCCACTCAAATAATCCCCCATGATTAGCATATATTGGCAAAGATTCAGAGTATAAAAATTAAATTACACAAAGGTCAACCGCCATCTCATCATATCAATCTACCAAAGCGAGAACATTTCCTAGTTCTCAAATCTGTTCTGTTGCATACAGAAGTTCTCCAATATCCTATTCCAGAATGGAACCAAGAACAAAAATGTGACTGAAATTTTTCTTCCCATATCCAGAATTCAAGAGATTCTGCACAAAATTTCTGGAACATTACAAAATTTCCAGGTGAGACCCCCTGTTCTTGACAGAATCAACTGAGGACAAAGGAAATTGATTATGACATATTTTTTC
Organism: Warburgia ugandensis; assembly: GCA_035236585.1. NCBI lineage: Eukaryota > Viridiplantae > Streptophyta > Magnoliopsida > Canellales > Canellaceae > Warburgia > Warburgia ugandensis. The sequence goes on from CP141133.1 coordinate 7,000,040, forward strand.
CAGAAAAGGTTAAACTTTAACCTTTTCACTCAAAATGAGGTGGATTAAGGAAATTTGACTCCTCCTAGTCAATAAGACAGTTATAATCCACAAAAACTTCCTCACTTAAAAGATCTATAAAAAACAAAGAATGTGTGAACCAGAAACCGAATGTCAGAATCACAGAAATGTCCCACCTATTAGAAACAATATAAATGGGCAGTAGAACAGAACTGGCACCAACTTGGGACTTCATCATTGTCTGTAATCTACACAAGAGCCTCTCATATGCCTTTTTAGTTCATAAAGGCTGCCCCCTTCAAAGGGCCTCTCATAAGACTATTGTACTTCGTACCCCAATCAAGCACCAAGTATGATGCAGTATCATCTAAGAATGTGAATGACTCCATCCTTTCTAAGCACTAGAAACCTAGACAGATCCAAATTTAGCACAACCAGCAATGTATAATTATCCATCTCCAGAAACTTCCTCATAGATTGCATCTATAGGCTGCATCCATTGGAATAATACAGAGCTTCACCATACAGCTCTCACCTCAATCAGCAACAATTGAGCACCTGACACAGAAAAATCAACTTCCACCTAACAAATACGTCTCTTTTTAAATCACTCAAAGTGCTTCTCATGCAATTGTGAGTTAAACAGAACTTCCACATCACACATCTTCAACTTAAAAAAAATAAAGTATAAGCACTCTGTAGTTTTCCAGACCAATCTTCTTCTCCTCTTTGCCACTTTGGCCAACCAAATCCAGGGATCAATTATCCATGTTATCACCTTCCTCCATCAGGATAAACAATCTCCGTATCACTTGTTCAGTGATTCTGCTTATGGCCTTTATTCTACCGATGCCTTAGACTCCTTGCTAATATTCTCTGAGTGCTGCATCTTCTAACCCCTGAACAATCAAACCACAACTGCCCAAGATCACAATGAAGCAGATTTAACTGCTTGAGAACAATGCTTTCCAGTTAACTTTAGCAAAGACTAGTCTCTCTCATGTTTATTCTCAAGTTTCCAATAAACTCAACTTTAGTTCCTATAACAGAAATTTGCACAGCCACATCTAGAGCAGTTATTTCAATCACCACTTTTAAGAAGATCATAAACCTGGTCTAACCACTTAGCTCTTTTACAAGCTTCTAAATTTGCAGAAGATCTCTATACTTATGGTGCCTCCTGCTCCACCTTAGCATGTAGGCACAAAGACGAACATCCTGTATGACTGCTAAGAAAAATTAGTTTTCTATATACAAGGAGGCAGCCAAAGATGAAGCCATCAAAGAGAAGTACTATTCAATTTTTCTGAATGATCTGTGGTTGGTGTTAATTGGATGATTATCAAGTAAAGCACACAGAAACAGAATCAATGCCAGTCTCTCCTGTATTCTTTGCTTATTAGGAAATTGCATTTTGTCTATTCATAATATTGGAGATATGAAAAAAATGAATTTATTGCCACTTTTATTCCCGAAAATTATTTTTAGGCCCATGTGCACACTTTGATGATGAATCCACAATTTCTGACATCAGCATCCTTTTTGCCTTTTTCTTTTTGATTTTGCATCTTAGATCACCTCAACAGGGGCATTTTTCTGCATATGCCAAACATAATAGCATCCAACAAATGATTGGCATTTGCATGCTTATCACGTAAATATGGCCATGATTTTGCATATATCATATAACCCAGTGCAAATGATAGTCATATCAATGATTATCATGTGGACAGAGGACGTAATTTTGCATAAGCGAGACAGATTAACCCTAGATTGCTATTTCCCTTGTAATACATCATCAACTTGACATACATTCAAAGAGAAAAGCCAAACCTGGTGGGTGAATTTGCGGTCTGGGCTGCCAAATATACGTGCCAAACCAAAGTCCGCTAATTTAAGTTGTCCATCAGCTCCAATCAGTAGGTTATTTGGCTTCATATCTCTGCACATCCAAGGTACAATATAATTATGATAGCATCTACCAAGAACATTAAGTGTTAGATGAAATTTTGTGGATGGTGCGTCAAATACCTGTGCAAAACCCACTTTCTATGGCAGAATGCAAGACCTTTTAATGTCATTTGCAGGTATGACTTTATGTCAGCAGGAGAAAGAACAATATTTCTATCTCGAATAACAGCTTCCAGGTCACTCTCCATGAATTCAAAAACAAGATGCAAGTTTCCTTTGTGGGGGAAAGCATCTATTAACTCAATTATGTTTGGGTCTTTGAGCTCTTTAAGCAATTTAATTTCCCTGAGTGCAGTAAAGTTCACACCTTCCTTGTACTTTCCCAGTCGAATTTTCTTAATTGCAACTGTTTGTCCAGTCTGCAGATGTCATGAGCATAATTAGGCACAAAGTAAAAACTAAAAAAAGAGAAGAAAATAAACAGAAAATCAGTACATCCATTAGAAATAAAAAGTGCCACAACAAACAATGTTATTCAGAGAATAGTGGTCTGAAAGAAAAAGGCAAAAAACTAAAATGTTTCAAAGAAAGACTTTGAAGTTAATTCCAGATGTGATGAACCTATGTAACCAATCCACAAGAAGACGCATTTATTGAAGGATCCATCCACAAATAAGCAAAGCATGAGAATGAAATCAATCAACATAAGCCCAAACCTTGAGTAAGCAAACCCTCCTCTAACAAACACAACAAATAAAACTAAAGCACGTACTCACAAAAACCTGTTTTTAAGACTAAAAATCTATAAACAGATAAATATAGAAGCCAATTCAACAAGCTGATGAACAAAATGAATGCATATGGACCCACACAACCACAACTACTCACAAGCTTATACTTGTATCAACTCTGGCGTGAGCTACAATGTGCACTAAATGTTAATTCAGGCAAACCTATTTCAATTCCGAAAAATCTAGTTTACCATTGTGCCAAGTCCGAAAAATCTATAAACACATAAATATATGGAAGCCAATTTAACAAACTGATGCACAAATTGAATGCATACGGAGACACGTAACCATGATTACTCAAGCTTATACTTGTATCAACTCTGGAGTGAACTGCTGTGTGCACTAAATGTTAATGCGGCCAAGAAACCTGTTTTCAAGTCTGAAAAATCTACACATAAATATAAGGAAGCCAATTAACAAACTGATACACAAAATGAATGCATATTGAGCCACATAATCATAACTACTCACGAGCTTATACTTGTGTTAACTCTGCAGTGAGCTACCATGTGCGGCTAAATGTTAATGCAGCCAAGAAACCTGCTTTCAAGTCTGAAAAATCTAAAAGGGGCAGCTTGGTGCACGAAGCTCCCGTGTATGCAGGGTCCAGGGAAGTGGTGGACTACAAAGGACCTATAGTATGTAGTCTTACCCTGCATTTTGCAAGAGACTGTTTTCACGCCTCGAACCAGTGACCTTCCGGTCACACAGCAACAACGCAACCACTGCACCAAGGCTCCCCTTCAAGTCTGAAAAATCTATAAACAGATAAATATATGGTAGCCAATTTAACAAACTGATGCACAAAATGAATGCATACGGAGACACACAACCATAGCTACTCACGCACTTATACTTGTATCAACTCGGAGTGAGCTACCCTGTGCACTAAATGTTAATGATGCCAAGAAACCAGTTTATACAGCCATAACGCTGGTCCAAATCACTGAATTTTCTGTGGCAGATTCATAACTTGATTTCTTTTATACTTTTCCCAACTTTCTGAGAGGAACTAATCCTCCGCATGTGCACAATTGTGGTCTCAGGGGTGCAAACGCATGACCCTAACCAAACTCAACATTCCCCTTGCAGGTACCACGAATTGATTGTCAAAATGATACAATACACGTTCACATATTCCGAACATCTCATAGCCATATTATATAAATTTACCCAGGCACATAAATCTTCCCATAATTTGACTTCTAATTTACCATGAATTAACACTTCCATCCATTTAACTACTATATTGACATACCAGCTCAGCTACACATTCTACTAGCAAATTTCCAAGATTTTAAAAGAAGCAAAGGAAATGAAAAACCCTTGAACACGTACCACAGTTCTAGTTTCAACTAATAAATCTGCAATTTTCCATCGGATATTCGACATTTAGGATTAGCATTGAAATGAATAAAATGAAGATGAAAGGAGAGAGATTTTACCTTGGTATCGAGAGCTTTGAAAACGACACCATAAGTTCCTTCTCCAAGAACCTCGCGCTTGAGGTAACGGTCTGCAACTTTCTTCTCCTCGCCTGGATTCTGTTCCGCCATTGGAAGAACAAATTATTTCTTCTTCTCTCAGATTGTTATAGAACGAATCCGGTCCTAGCATTTTGTGATGGTTCATGAGAGGAACCCTAGGAATTGGAATTCCTTCATGATCAAGGGTCTGTCATTACTCTACCGGTGCGAAATTCCATGGAGAGGAAAGGCAGGAAAAATGCGATTTCTCAGTCGCGTTGAGGGAAGGAAAAGCGAGCTGCAGAAAAGAAGAGCGTGGAGGAATTTATATATACACGTGGATAAAGGAAAAGTGATGGGTACTTTAGTCATTTCATCTGATAAACGTTGCCCACGTTTTCTGTTTCCTATTTCTGTGCTCGCAGAAAACGGCAAATTTTGGTCCCAATTGTGTCTTATTTGCATGAAGAGGCGCTCAGTATGTGGACAAAAAGGGTAAAATACAAATTACTATCTTCTCTTCGGTAAAATTTGTCTTCATCTGATTTTCAGTCTATGGTTTAAGGTGTGAATCAGTTTCTTGCAAAATACAAAATAAAGCTGCCTAGTATAAACTTTTGTGGTCTGCCTTTATCTTCAGACACTTTTAGTCGCTGAACTTTCAGTTTAGTAGTTTACCACCTCAGTTATCCCACTTGCTGTCAAGGTTCACAACCCATGATTTGAAGTGCTTCCGCTCTTACGGGCCCACCTTCCATTAATTTTATATTTTTATTTTTAAATGATATTTTAGAACAAAAGAAAAAGGCCCCAGCCCTTTCTTATCCTCCAAAAGTGCGGTGCAGTGATAAGATTGAGGTGGAGAGAGAGGGGTTTGATGTGCCCCACCTTCTTCTTTATTTGAATTTGCAATAGAAAGCGGCCCATTCATTCTGTTTTGCTTCCCTATAGGGTGACCATGGGATGATATGACTTGTTCATCTTATCAGTAATTTTGGCTGCTAATAGCCTAAATAGCATGGGCCAAATAAGATGAACAGATCATGTCACTCCAATGGTGAGGCGAAACAAGATGAATGTCTTTATTGCTGCTGCAAGTTCTTTAGACGAGAAGAAGGTGGGGGTGGATCGGAGCTGGTAAAATATATGCATCCTGTCTGGGGCCTTCTTTTGGATGATTTGATACATTCATCATGTTGGGTGTACCTTTGATTCACTTGCCAATAAATTTCATAATAATTGAAGATTTGAGCCATTCCTTTTTTTAAAAAAAATTCTCTTCCATTGAAATTTTTAACCAAAAACAACTAGTTTCAACAGGGCTCACAAGGGCATGAATTTTTTCCAGACAACCTAAATAAGACAAACCCAACAAGATGGACGGTTCAGATCATCCAAATTTGAGGCCAATGTCCCACTGGAAAAATGTTTTTTCTTTTCTTAAAATTTTTATTTTTAATAACAACTACTATAAGTATTTCAATATTAAAATAATCATATGTGGGGTAGTTCAAAGTAGTAAATTGCAAAAATGAAAGTTTACAAACTAAAGCCCCACCTAAATTAGTTGAGGGTAGTAAATTATGCTTTTTTCAACTAAAAATAAGAAATTTTGAGATGTGTAAAAGAGGCTAGTGATATGCACACCATTGAAAATGTTTGGGACGAGAAAAGTAGGCAACTCTTTGTTTTAGATTTCTTTTCTGTTTTTTTTTTAGCTTGTAAACTACTTAAAATGCTAACAAATGTCTGCAGTTGGCTTTACGGAATGTAACATCTCCCTTAAAGTACCATTAGTCTCTCCCTTGAAGTACCCTTGGTCATAGGTTTGAGTTGCTTCATAATTATTCACTTGTAAAGAGAATAAATAAAATATCTCTATAAAAGTTGTCGTCATGTGACTTAGGGGTCACGGGTTCAATGCGTGGAAACAGCCTCTTGCAAAATGCAAAGTAAGGCTGTGTACTTTAAGCCTTTGTGGTCCGCCCCTTCCCCAAACCCCCAATAGGTGGGAACTTCATGCAGTGGGGCTGCCCCTTTTATAACATCTACCATTTTATAGTTAGCAAATCACATTTAGTATATAAATGCCCATTTGATACAATGGGTTTAAACTATAACAGCATATGCAAGCCTAATATTTTTAATCATAATCGTGAAAGCTATGACTCAAAATGACATATCATATTGTAGTCTCGAGCTTATAGATCGGGATATCTTTAGAAATTAATTATTATAAATGTATGTCCTACAAAGCCAATTATATGATATTTGTATGAGATGATTGGAATGAATATAATATTATATTTAGTCGTGACATATCAATACTATATAATAGGGTTATTAAGTATAAAAATTAGTCATGATATGACAACATACTTAAAGATTCATGTGATGACGTTTGAAACATTAGACAATATAATAGGAGTTTTATAAAATGATTATTGAGGGCGCAATGGTAAAAGTTGTCGTTGTGTGACCTTAAGGTCACGGGTTCAAGGCGTGAAATCAGCCTCTTACAAAATGCAAGGTATGGCTGCCTACTATAGGCCCTTGTGGTCTGCCCATTCCTCGGACCTTGTATAAGCGGGAGCTTCGTGCACCAGGGCTGCCCTTATTGAGAACCATGTGGACGAGAAATGAAATTTATTTTCTATGTAAACATATAATAATCCTCAAGTAAGAATGAGAATGAGAAACCTCATTATTATCATTATACTTGAGAAATCCATAATCTTAAGGATATACACTATTTGTTATTTGCATATTTAATTTTGTGGTGAGATATATTAAGGGTTGACTCTAAGTATGCTAGGACACAAACTCTTAAGAGTATATGATGCCCAACATGGGACGCTTACTCTTATATAGAGTAAGATATTCACGCGGGTCATCTATAAATAAACTTGAAAAAGGCTAAAGACTTGTTGATCTTTGATAAAAAAAATTTTTTATCGAATTGATTATATATTTGTATGCATTTAGAATAAGATATTTAAAATTTTTTTTAAAGACATTTAAAGTTCATAAAGATAGGTCACACTGTAATTAATTGTACAAAAGTGACGAGCTTAGGGGTAAGTGAGTTCACATGTCGGATGTTGATGTCACAAATGAATATAGAAAGGTGAAAAGGTATAATGGTAGTTTCTCACATGGATAAGATCATAATTATACACAAAAGCACCTTTGTAATTTATCTTTTAATGTGGATTGCATGTATTACTAGTAAGTGAATTTACTTGATAAAAAAGGGCAGCTTTGGTACACGAAGCTTTTGCCTATGCGGGGTTTGGGGAAGGGGCGGGCTACAATGACCTAAAGTAGGTAGCCTTACTTTGCATTTTTGTAAGATGCTACTTCCACACCTTGAACTCGTGACATCAAGTGAATTTACTTGATATTATTTATAATTAGAAAGCCAAAAGAAATACTATTTTAGAAGGTACACAGGAAGTCACACCATATAAGCTACTTAGAGCTAAACTATGTGTTGATTGTTTAACCACAAGTGCACGGGCTATTGTAGAGTAACTTATGCAAGTACGGGTCAATCCCACGAGGACTTGATTTAAAATTATGGAGTTTTCAATAAAATTCAATTAATAAAAGAATATAAACTAACAAAAAAATAAAATCCAGATTTATTCAATTGTTGCAATGTTCACAATTATTTATTCCAAAGAAAACAGAAAATAAAACTAAAATGCATCCTGGATAAGCTTGTCCTTGGATTGCACAGTCTTTGAATTGCACTGTCTCTAAATAGTCTGTCCTGGATTGCACTGTCCTTGAATAGTCAGAATGAAGATAAGGTAAAACCAGAATAGCACAGGGACACAGTTGGAATTAAATTGGAGACACAGATGGAATTTTCAAAAAAGGACAGAGTTGGTATTAAAATAGGGACTTGTTGGTCATTCTGAGGTTCCAGGGCGAACTGTAAATTTCCTCAAGGTTACGGTTTTTCACGAAAAACCAAGAAAAAAACGATGGAGAAGAAAACCGTAGAGGGGGAAGAAGAGAGAAGAAGAGAGGAAGGAAGGAGAAGGGAAGAAAAAGAAGGAGAGAAGGAGGATCGAGGGTGCTGGGTTTTCTTCCCCAGTCTGTGCGGTGAAGGAGAAGGAGAGTAAAAACTACTGGAGAGGAAATGGGAGAATTGGGTTTTCTCTCCCAGGACCGTCCGGTGAAGAGAAGAAGGGAGGAAAAGGATAAGGGTTTTGGGTTTTCTCTCTATGGCTGGCTGGCAGAGGCTGAGGGCGGTGGAAGAGGGACGCCTGGACGTCGTCTGATGCAGCGAGAGAGAGAGAGAGATGCTGGGGCAATCTAGGCCGATGATTGACAGATGGGTTAGAGAGGTGAGCGGCTGGGGAAGGAGATGTCGGAGAGGGAAACTGAAGTAGATCCGGGTAGCGGAAAAGCAAGGGAGAAGAGAGGACGAAAAAAAACGACGCCTTATTGGGCGTCATCTGGAACAGAGAAGCCTAGGCAAGGACGCCTGGCTTGTGCTAGAGGAGATGGGTTTTAAGCAAGTGAGAAGGGAGAAGCTGGGCTAGCAGAGGAAGACGGGATCTGGGTTTTGCCGGAAGACAAGTAAGAAACGGAAAATGCAATAGAGAGAGAGAGAGAGAGAACGAAGCAGAGAGAGAGGGTGCGGTGCGTTGGAAATAAAGCAAAGAGAGGGAGAAGAAGACAAGGAACGTGGGAGATGAGAGGTGAAGGAGAACGTGAGAGAGGAAAAGAGAGATGGGAAGGTGATGCTGGTAGATGGAGAGAGCGTGAGAGATCATGAGAGGGGTGAATGAGAGAAGGAGAAGAGAGGTAGAGAGAGGAAGAGAGAGAGAGAGAAAAGAAAGGAGAGGGATAAGAGAAAAAGAGAGGAGAAAGAGAAGGAAGAGGAGATAGGTGGGGCCCACTAGCTTTTCTGGTCTTGCTAGAACTTTACAAGTCTTCAACTTTGTCCTGTATTAGAACTCTTCAAATTGTTCTTTTTTCCATGAAACTTCATCTGATCTCCATCTAATATTCTTGATTCGATCTGGAGCGTCCACGCTGAGTTGATCGATCTGCAATGCACAGGACCCAATTAGCGCAATATAAACCGTTCATTAGTTTTAATAGTCATCTAACCACTAAGTTTTACAATTCAACGGTTGGATGACCAATTAAAGCTAAAATGAAATATTTGATGTAAAATCTTAAAATTAATGGTCTATATGCTCTAATCAAACACTAAATTAGGGGTATTTTGATCAAAATTGAACACTTAACACTATGATTAATAGTTTTTAACGACGAGGTATCTCTATATAAGCGGCTCAATAGAGCTAGATGAGGTTAATGGATATATTTTGACACATGATATTGATTTAATGACGTATCAATTGGATCTTGAAATGAATTGGTAAAATCTTCTCATATTCAAATCGTGCTCTTTCGTGAGGTTAGAAAAGTATTAGATAATATCAAGTGGATCGTAGAGCAAGATAAAAAGTGCCCGCTTTGATTGAGGCAGGAAGAATCTGTGGTGCACATATTCCTCAATTGCCTGCAAGTATCTCATTTATGGGCCAATGTTGACTGAGAAGTTGGGTTAGACACAGACAGAGACATTTCCATCTATTAAGTCTGCAATTTTCTACTGGTTTAGCATGGGTAATAAAAATTTAAGAATCTCTAACCTCATTACTGTTGCTTATGCCATGGTGGTGAACTTAATTTGGATAGAGAGGAACAAGGTGGTGGCTGAGAATCAAATAGATTGTAGAAGGTCACAGTTGATTGGAAAGCCAAAGTCATTGAATGGGCTTAAATCTCTGAAACATTGCCCCCGTTATACGAAGCTCATAAGTTGTAATTCCTATTATCCAGGTTAAATAAGACATGTAAACGTCAAATGGGTTCCTCCTAAACTAGGATCTGTACAAGCGGCAATAGTGAGCATGCTGGTGCAAGGAGAGTTCTGAGAAAGGAATAAGTTCCATTCCTGGCAGGCTACTGTATCTACATTGGAAGAAACCCTAATGAGAATGGCAAATGGCTTGCTCTCTTATTTGACCTCAAGTTAGCTGCTCATCTCGGTGTCTCTGAACTATTAATTTGTAGGGATTTCATGGGTTCAAGGCGTATAAATAGCCTCTTGCAAAATGCAAGGTAAGACTGTGTACTTCAGGCCCTTGTGGTCCGCCCCTTCCTTGTACCCTGCATAAGCAGGAGCTTCGTGCACCGGGACTGCCCTTTGAAGCCTGTCATCAATGCTTTGCAGGAGATCTTAACAGCAGAGAAACGTGTGGTTTCTAAACCGATTGAGATGACCCAAGAATTTTACTGTTTCAGCTCTGCTGTTCTTGGGAACCATAATCTATTTAAAAACCAAAAAACTTACAGTTGGCCCACATTGTAGAAGATTCAACCAAATGGATGAGATTTGCTGGTCAGTACCATATACGATTTGAATGAGTTAGATTTTCTAAAATGTGGGCTTGTATCCTAGAATCTTTATGATTTAAATGGTTTTAGAAGATCTTAGCCATCCAAATCACAAGCAATGTAAGAGACAGGCTACATGTTAAAAAATGTAGACCTGTAACAGTTGAGCCCATTTTTAAAAGATCTAAACCATTCAAAAGGTTATGCAAGATGCAAGATGTGAGCCTGCATTTTAAAAGATTCAAACTATTCAAATCATATGTTACGTAAGAGGAGGGCCAATCTAAATCGAGCATATTTTACAGCAAGAAGATTTTATTCAGCATTTCTATTTGATACTGGTACGAGAAGAACCCTACTCAGTATTATTCAAAAAAGAGAGGAAGCAAAACCAAGTGAAGATGATACGGATCAATCCCATCTTCTTTTGCTGACGGACATTTTAGAAGATCTATAACTCTTCAAATCACAAGCCATAAAGGATAATGACCTTTTTAGATCAATAAAATATTGGGCTTACATATGCTTTTATGGTTTATACTCGTTCTACTTTATGGGCTCACATTTACTGTGTGAGCTTTGATATGTAGAAAATAGCACGTATTATAATGATCTTTTGATGGGTTTAATTGGAAAAAAATAAAAACCTAAGCATGGAGTTTTATGGTGTCCCACCTATTTTTTTATGCTGCTCATCACCAGCATTAAAAAATCATGATTTTGCCTGTTGAATGTAAACTGTTATTTTAACCATCCCATATTTGTACTAAAAATAACATCTTTTCTTTCAGACATTGAATCAGCATGATCTGATATTTGTACTAAAAAGAACATCTTTGCTTTCAGATATTAGAATCAATCAGCACGGTTTTTGGATTACAGCAATCAGATATGCGGGGTATATCATCTAAAAGCGGGCCTCATCATGTAAAAAGTGGGAGCGTTGCGAGTACAATCGCTTCGGTTTAACATTCCTTCTCCGCCTACATATTTTCATCGTTATCCATGGACAATTCTGTCCCAGGATTGCAAGGCAGCCCACATAGAGGAATTACATTTAAACGCCGAATCTGCGTATAAACATCTCGACTGTGACCGCTGGGTGGAGGCGTGGGAATGGCGAGCGCGCAAGGACAGCAAATATGGGCTGCTTCTCAACCCTACCACCAACCAACTTCCGCTGACGAGATTAGAACTCTGTGGATTGGGGACTTGCAGTACTGGGTCGATGAAAACTATCTGAACAGTTGCTTCGCTCACACTGGAGAGGTTTTTTTTTTTTAACCCCTTCATTCTCTAAGTTTTCCTCCATCATTTTGCTATCTGGGATTTTTCTTCTCTCTCGTCTGTTAGATTCTGGTTTGAATTTCGAGTAGTAATATGGATATAACAACTCGTTTACTTTGGGATTTCTGACTTCTAAGCTTTCTACCTTCTACCTTTATTTTCTTTCTTGGATTCAGATTCTGGGTGTTTGTTTATATATTTTTTTTCCCTCTTTTATTGTTTTTTCTCCAAGTAGTGTTATTTCTGAGTGTGGTATGGTTTGATTGCATATTTGAGTTGGTTTGTAGGATTTGGAGCTTTCTGCTGTTTTATCTGTGGCAGTTTTTTGGGTGCTAGTGATTAATTTAACTAAAGAAAGGGAGAATTTGGTTGTTTTCTGAGGAACCCAATAATCAGAATTTGGTTCCAGTGCCTGTGTACAATAATCATTTGAAATTGGGTTCTCTCAGGGAGAATTGAATTCTCACCATAATAACTAACAATAGTTTCCGGCTGAGAAATTCTCACCGGCTTTACTTGGGTGTTTGGAATTGAAATCTCACCCGTATTCGCTTTGGCACAAGCCGGACAACAAACATTGCTGGTGAAAGGAATTCCGCGGAGTTGGGTTCCAGGAATATGTTTCTCACTTAAGTGTTAGATTCCAAGTGCACCCCACCAAAAGATTGATTACCCCCTTGCCCATCTCTAATCCATTTGTTCTTCACGTGGGCTCTGAAGCTTGGTTTCTAACCAGAAGAAACATCCACCTACTTATTCATCATGACTCTTGCTTTGTTCTTTATGTATCGGGAAGCTTCTCTCCGCCTTTTCCAGTCTTGAAATTCTTCATTATGTATCTTGTATTGCAATATTCCGATTTTTATTGATTTTGTGATATATTGAGTTAGTAGTATTCTTTGAAATTGTAGGTTCTTTCCATTAAGATTATCCGTAACAAGATCACAGGCCAGCCCGAGGGTTACGGTTTTGTGGAGTTTGTTTCCCATGCAGCAGCGGAAAGGATTTTGCAAACATATAATGGAACACCAATGCCTGGAACGGAGCAAATGTTCAGGCTAAATTGGGCTTCTTTTGGTATTGGAGAACGGAGGCCTGACGCTGGGCCTGAGCATTCTATTTTTGTTGGAGATTTGGCACCTGATGTGACGGATTATTTGTTGCAAGAAACATTTCGAGCTCAGTATCCATCTGTAAGAGGTGCCAAGGTGGTTACTGATCCTAATACAGGGCGTTCAAAGGGCTATGGATTTGTTAAGTTTTCTGACGAAATGGAAAGAAACCGTGCCATGACTGAAATGAATGGGGTATATTGCTCTACCAGACCCATGCGTATCAGTGCTGCTACCCCAAAAAAGACTCCTGGTTTTCCGCAACAGTATCCAGCAACTAAAGGTAATTGTTGCTCTATTTTTGAAGTTATAATTTTCATTTTGTTATTGCCGCAGTATTTTCAAGCATGCTCTTGTAGTTGTTCCTTGTTTGATTATTCACTTGCACTTGTGCCCATGCTTGATTCTTCTCTTGGACTTGTATCCCTTTATTTATTGCTTCTTGCCATGCAAAATTTGATGCATCCGAAATCCAATGGGAATTCAGGCATCTGGAGTTATGCTTTCTAGGAAGCAACACTGTTAGGAAACAAAGTTAGAGATTGGGCGAGCAGCAGAGGATCACTTACCCACATGGAAGCTAATGGGTAAGTTAGAAGGTAAGGTGCGACAATATGACGAGGGAACCATCGCCTTTGATTGGTGAGAATTGATTGTAACCATGGTTGGTTTATCTTCCTAGTATCTCTTAAACACGTATCCATGAATCTCGATTAATAGTTAAATGCTATTGTGTTCTGTCCAAGGAGTTTGAAAAACTCTTCCAGTGGGTGAGGATAGGGAACGTCAAGATAGATTTTTCCTTTTTTGTAGACAACACTACTTGTACCCTTTCTGATAGTTTAAATATTCAAACCTGCTTGATAGGTTCAGCCCCCAATTTTGTCATCCTAGGTGAAATATTCAGAAGCAAATGCATTCAAGTACCCTAGCTAACAAATGTGCACCATTCAAAAAAGAAAAAGAAAAAGAGAAAAAAGCACTCTAGCTAACACACAGGAAAATTGTAGCTTGAAAGTCTGGGATAGAGTATTTCCATTCAGAACATGAGAGACATACATTTTATGAAGTAAGCGGCTATGAACAGCTTCATTCTATTAATCTTTGGTGCATTTTGACCCTAGACTCAAGGGGCATATTTGTTTTGCTGTGGAGTATAGGGCGAAGAACTTTAAAATTCAATACCATTGTCCACTAGATAACCTTGGAGTTCAGCAGAAATGCTCATCTCACTGTTATTAAGATTGAAGAATTTTTACATTTTGCAACTAAAAATTTTCCATTTTATGGAAGATCCTAAAGATGTTAGCAACACAATCTCTAGTCTTCCGGGGACATATTTTAAGTGGCTTTGGCTACCAATGAATGAAACAAAGTGGCTATAAATAGATACTAATGCATAATATGAGAAGGAATTGAACTTCTCTTGCTGTTGGCAGATATCTGGGCTTGTAATGTCGTCATATTTGACATTTTTTATGTTGGAGCTCTAATTACTCTGTGTTGGAGTTGACATACGTAGACTCAATAAAGAAATGTGACCAAGATAGATTATTACATCACCGCTGTTGTTTTAATGTTTAAACAAAGAGTATTCAGGTTGAACATCCAACTTGATCACGGTGGTAGAAGTCACCACTCTCATGATCACAAAAACCACCGTTCATCTTCCTCTCTTTAGGTCTTGGAAGAGTTCATATGAAGGAAAGATAAACAGTAAGTTAAGATCTGTATGACTACTCAAGGCTAATAGATTGAAGAAAAAGATGAAACACATTAAACAGATGATAATGACAAGGACTTTGAGATGGTAGATGTAATTGACCGTCAACTATTTTAAGATTATCTTTACTTTAAAATGCTAGAAAATAATATATTCAAGGGTCTTAAGCATCATGTGGTTAGAAGCTCATGAACCAATATCAAGGAGGTAGAAGGAGACAAGATGAAGTATGATGATTGAAATAATAAAAGTACCTGATTGCTTGTGATGGTCTTTGAAACTTGAACATGTTCCTAACCAAAAATATAGCTTATTATGATCTTCAGTAACATGATCTATGCGATTAATATAGAATTACCTGTCCCAAGGTTACACAGATGCTTCATTGGTCACCTGTCACCATAAGTTGAAGCAACATAGTAATAGCAGTGCGAATACTAGGCTTCTGAGTTTTTGATGTGGAAGAGGATGAGAACACATCACATCTGTTGAGTATGCCACTTTTACCCTTGGTGGGTGCATTTTGACTTATTTTCATGCCCTACTTGATTCCCACCATTACCAGTAATACCAATAAATCATTGAAAGGTGTTGAAACCAAGGATGACTGTTGGCATAAGGTGTACATGTTCTTTGAGAAGTTGCCCTTGCAGTCCTGCTTGTCTTGTCCTTTGATGTTGTATCTAAAGTAACAGAGTAGGAAGATAATATTTTGCCTGACTTGGACCCTCTATAATTCCATATCGATGTTCAGTCTTGTTGGAGCTGTTTGAGATGGGGCTAGTCATGGATAAACATTATTTTTGCATAGCTATCCAATCCCTTGCTATTGGTTATCTCGTGCCAGGGATAGGCATATACAAATTGTGAAAAGTTACTAAGAAAGCGTTATGCCCCATGTAATACAATTTATTGAAAAGCTTAACCATGGATATTTTATTTTCATTCCTATACTTGCTACTTGGATGTTTCAAAATAATAAAACATAAATATTGTGATTAACTTCTAAGAAAAGTTAACTTCTAGGAAAACAATATCATAAATAAATCAATTCATGGAAGAGCTTATCCATGGATGGTTATTCCTATACCAAACAATTGCTAGAGAAGCTGAAAAAATCCTCCTTTGCTGGATCCCATTGCTTACGTCGTTAACACTCTGGGTGATGGATTGGTAGTGATTTAGCTCTCTCCACTTGCTCCCGAGAATTCAATGATATTACTCAACAGGCTTCTTTCTTTTGGGGTTGTCATTTGGTTATGATGGTTCGACTGGATTTGGTTAGTATTTGAACACTTGATTCAATGTATCATATTGAATCTGATCTTTATTTTTATTATCTGATTTTTATTTGGTCAGTGCATGAGCAAGTGCCTAAAAACCATCTGATTGTCCAAAATCTGATGTATTTCTTTAAAGGACTGAGATGCTCTTAATTTTTATCAAGACTTTATTATACTTATATGGCCAAATCCGTAAAAGGACTAAGTAATCATGTTTCCTTTTTTCGAGGTTCCCTTGCCTATAGGGCTTGACTTTCTAGTTTTTTTTGGTAAAGTTAACTCTTTACAAAAGTTTCCTACTTTCTTTCCTCTTGTGTATAGCGAGGTGATTATATATCTATGATTTAGTTACCTAGCATTGTGTCATTTATTTTTATGCTAATATTTCTACTTTTTTCTTTGTATTTTATCCAAGACCATCCCAAATCCAATCCAATTTTGAATGAATAAGGATTTGAATATCAAGCACAAGATCCAAAGAATTGCCTGCTAGGATCTTTATTGTGATTCCTAGTGTTCAGGATAGTGAAATGGGTGGATCTGATCTGATTGCGATTGATTGACAACCATACTTTCTTTCCGCAAGATTCTTTATGTCATGTTGTTTGTCAAAAGAAAAAAGAAAAGAAAAGAAAATGATTTTCATGTGGTGAAGTAGCTCGCTAATGCCAGGAACATCATGCTCATATGGATATTTTCTGGCTAAAGTATTCTGCAGTCTGCACATCTTTTTCTTCACGCAGAGTAAACCCTTCATGATGTTGGGCTAAATGGGTGTAACAGCCATGGAACCAGAATAAGGTTCTTGGCTTCTCGATTTTCTTAATAGGATATTTGTTCTTCCATCCCATGTTCCCTCCATGAATCTGCACCAATTAGAATTTGTGTCAGTCTGTTATCATTCAATATAGTTGAGTCCGTTTGGAGAAATAGTGACGATGTGGAACCATGGTGGTATATTTGACTGTTTCTTTGGGTCAGAGACAGACTTGAATTGATCAGAGAACTAAGGGATGATGCATACTTGGCACTATCAAGCCTCAATCCATCAAACACATTATCGAGGAGTTTTAGGAGGCAGATATCTTCAGATGCATAAAACACAAAATTACCCCTCAATTGAATCAAAGTACTCTTTGAGCTATAACTCTTTCTCCGCCTTTAAATAATTTTCCCAATAATGGCCATAATGGAGGAATTAGAAATTGTAGGGTTTCCCCCTTAAGTATCAAAAGAGAGTGGGGGGAGGGAAGGAGGTGGAGACATGGGTTTGATGTAAAGAGTGAGGGAGGGTCATGATTTAGGTTTGATGTAAAAGTGAGAGAGAGGACAACATATTTGCTTTGATATAATGAAATTGGGCTTTATCCTCCATTAGGCCATCTGCTCTTTTGTGCACTTCCTTTAAGTGTTTTCTGAGACAAGCAAAAGACAGATGCACTATTTCAGGAACATCTTGATATTATGACTCCATGGCCACGTGCAGTCAAATCAATTCAATTGCTAATGAACTTACTGATAACATGGTTAGTTAATTCTTTGTTATCTTAATGTCATGCCAAAATTACATGCAAGTGTGTCATATTAGTAGAAGGTTGGGTTTTAGGCAGTCCCTTAACAGGTGGTTCTGGATAAAATTGTCTTAACATTTATCATTCATGCTTTGTTTTGGCAGCTGTATATCTGACTCCGGCTTACACCACACCTGCAGTGCAGGCATTTCCAGCTGACAATGATGTTAACAACACGACCGTAAGCCCACAATGATTCTTCAGTCATGTGACAAATTGCTCGTCTTCAGGAATTCTTACCATTCTTTCTGTTTCTTTACTGCAGATATTTGTAGGTGGCTTGGACCCTAACGTGACAGATGAAGAACTAAGGCAGATTTTTGCTCAGTTTGGGGAGCTTGTCTATGTTAAGATACCCCCAGGTAAAGGCTGTGGCTTTGTGCAGTTCAGCACCAGGTATGTTGGAAAAGCTAATGGATCCTCTGTTCCCTTAAGTATTAAACAATTATGCTAATCAGGTGCAGAACAAGAAATGATGGAAAAAGTACTTGCTAATTGCTATCTTTGGTCTATGTGCTTGTCATCCTGGGCATAGGGACCTCTTATGTTGGTTGGCTGGGTGCATTTACTCATTTTAACATGAACTGCTTTCTCTTTGAAGGGAGTATATTTATTAGATGCCAACTGGTTGTGAGACTGGATGTTATTTGACAAGTTCATATATTCTTAGTTGTGGTTATTTTTTCCAATTTGTATGTTGGCATTTGAGGAATCTAAAATTTATTCAAATTTGTTCTGGGTCTGTGTCCCTTTCTGTGTTTTTGGCTTGAAAAAACTATTCTGTTTTTTAATGTTGTATTTCACTTGGTGTATAGGGCATCTGCTGAAGAAGCAATCCAGAGGTTGCAAGGGACCATGATTGGTCAACAAACAGTACGCCTTTCATGGGTTAGAAGCCCAACAATTAAGCAGGTTAAGCCTTTACCTATAAATGTTTTGCCAATGCTTCTTATGAGATGATAAATGTGAATTACCTGGTTCTATGGCACTTTGCTTAGTACTTAGTTTTCTCATCTTTCTAATATGTACTATGTCATTCACTACTTATGTGCTGAAATGATACATGTTTCCCTATTTATACTACTGTGTCTGCCTTTGAGAGCCTGAAATCTATTTATCTGCACTGGAGAAAACATGCTGGAAAATTATCTTGAGAAGATGATAAAGTAAAAAACCAGAGCCTGGTGATAGAGCCACATATTAGCTTCAATAGACTGTTGATAATCGTCACAGTTTTCAGAATATGTTATCATAAGGTCCTTTGTGCATGGGGAGGGCCGGGCCAGATATCCAAATATTGGACAGCGTTGGACTGAGGCTGCCAATGCTTGGTGCTACTTTTCTGGCTTCTATCAATCTATACTCTGATACTTCCATATTCATTTTATTAAGGGTCTAAAGTGCATTAGATGGACAATCCCTTAATCCTTATTTTAGTCCTGGAAACCATTTCTGTACACCATGTTGCTTCTTTTGACCCAAATTTCCTTACCACCTTCCATGGCTGATTCTTTTTCTCAGCAATCATCAAATGACTCTGTTGACTGTTTCCTGACACTTCCCATAGCAAATAGGACATTGGGCGAGTTTGTTTCTTTCCAGTGCTCAACAAAATGTCTCCAGAGATGTAGCAATGCAGCTCCTAACAGCTTTATATATAATAAAGGGCTTGTCGCCTGACAAAGGCGTCTTTTGTGAAGCATTTGTAGAGGCTTTTGAATCTGGTTTTCCCTTTGTTTCTTCTGAATTTGACAATGTTGCTTCATCGTTGTTAAGTTATATTATTCACAAGAGAGGAAAACCTGATGTTTTTTATGTAATAATAAGTTAATAACAGAACCATGGTGGTATTTATATATGCTAATCTGGATCAGGACTATTTTAGTTTTTGAATAACTTCACTGATTATGTAACTGAATTTTGCAGAAATTTAAACTTGCATTTGCATGCTCGTAATTGGAGATTTTCTAACTTGCAATATATCATTTATGGAATTTGTTTAGTCCTTTCCATAGGGGTAAAGAGCAGGTAAATTGAATTTGATAGAAGTCACTGATTAATGTAAAATAAATGAAAATAGAATAATATATTTTTATGGGGTGTGCAGCTCTAGATCCATGTATTAAGGGCTAAAACTAGAGAAATCGATGGGTATAAACTCTAGTATATAGGAAAGTAATAGAAATGGCTTAGGAAGAGTGGTAGATAAAGAATTAAAGGATAAAGTTGTTGACACTAAAAAAACCAGTGATAGAATTATAATGATAAAACTTGTTCTAGGAGAGTAGATCATAAATGTCATGTGTATATACACCACAAGTGGGGTTAGAAGATATAATCAAGAGAGTTTTGAGAAGATATGAATGGAGTCATGCAAGAAATTCCTAACACAGGGGATATTTATAGGAGCAGACTTAAATGACCATTTAGGAAAAGAAAAGGAAGGATATGATAGGGTACATGGAGGATATGGTATCGGAGAACTAAATGAGATGAGGGAAGCTATCCTCGATTTTGTTATGGCATATAACATGGCCCTTGCAAACATTCTTTAAGAAGACGGATGAACACTTGATATCCTTTAAAAGTGGGCTCCATAAAAGCCAAAAAGACTTTTTGTTACTTAGGAATTCCAAAAAATCAATTCGTAAGGATTGTAAGGTGATATCCGATGAGTGGTTAACCTCACAACATGGGTTAATGGTTATAAATATATACATTAAAAGTTGGAAGAAAGGAAATGAACTTAATAGGTATCCAAAACCAAGTGGTGGAACTTAAAAGGAGAGAAAATAACCTTACTCACAAATAAGTTGATGGTAGAAGGAAAATGGAACAATGATACAGAAGTAAACACCATATGGATTAATATGGCCAAGTCCATTAACCATTAAGAAAATGGCAAAAGATGCCTTAGGAGTATTTAACGGTAAAAGGCAATTAGCAAAGAAAACTTGGTGGTGGAGTAAAACATTGCAAGAAGTTATTAAAGAAAAACGGGTGTGTTTTAAGGCATGACAGAAGATTAGAAATAATGAAAATTATGAACAGTATAACAATGCTAAAAAGAATGTTAAGATAATAGTAAGTAAGATTAAACTTAAGGCACATGATGATCTTTACAATAGACTAGGATCAAGAGAAGGTGAGAAAGATGCATTTAAACTTGCAAAAATAAGACAACAGAAGGGTAAGGACTTAGACCATGTTAAGTGCATTAGAAGTGATGATCAAAGGGTACAAGTCAAAGATGATTAGATCAAACAAAGGTCGGAAAGTTACTTTCAAAAATTGCTAAATGACAATTGCCCTGAGAATATAGGGATTGAAAGTACTATAAACCTAAATAACATTGGACATTATAGGTATGACCATAAGATTGGTATACCTGAAGTGAAAGAGGCCTTGAAAAAGATGAAATCAAGAAAAGCCATGAGGCTTGATTGTATATCAATAGAGGTTTGGAAGCGTATGGGAGATACTAGAGTAGTTTAGGAGATCAAGTTGTTTAACAAGATTTTAAAATCCAATAAAATGCTAGATTAATGGAGGAAGAGCTCTGTTGTACCAATTTATAAAAATAAAGGAGATGCATAGAGCTACACTAATTATCGGGAGATCAAACTTATGAGCCACACTATGAAACTTTTGAAAAAGTGATTGAGAAGAGGCTACAACATGAGACAAGTGTACTGGAGCACCAGTTTGGTTTCATGCCTAAGAGGTCTACCATGGAAGCTATTTTCTTACTAAGACAATTAACAAAGATATAGGGAGAGGAGGAAGGACCTTCACATGATCTTTATTGACTTAGAGAACGCTTATAATAGGGTCCTTAGAGAGTTAATATTGAGGGTGTTGGGTGAGAAAGGGGTTTTGCAAGGGTATATTAACATAATTAAAGATATATATGAGAGAGCAGTAACAAATGTTAAGACCACTAGTGGAGAGATTGTTGATTTTCCTATCAATATAGGATTGCACCAAGGATTGGCATTGAGGCCATACCTTTTCACGTTGGTTATGAATGAGTTAACAAAATATTTACATGAGGAGATTTCATGGTGCATGCTATTTGCAAATGATATAGTTTTAATTGATGAGATAAAGGAGGGCATAAACACAAAGCTAGAGTTATGAAGAGAAGCATAAGAATCTAAAGGATTTAAAATTAGCCGAACTAGGATAGAGTATATGGAATATAATTTTAGTAAGGAGAGGAGCAGAAGTGGAGCATCGGTAAAGATTGATAACCAAGAAATCCCCATAAAAGATCACCTTTGGTACTTAGGATTGATGATTCATGAGAGTGGAGAGATTGAGAGGGAGGTTACCCTAAGAATTCAAGTGGATGGAACAAATTGAGATGTGCATCTAGAGCTTTGTGTGATCTACGAGTGCCACTCAAACTAATAGGAAAATTCTATAGGATGGCTACGAGGCTGGTCATGCTCCATGAATCAAAGTGTTGGGCAGTTAAAGAACATCATGTTCATAGGATAAGCGAATCAGAAATGAGGATGTTAAGATGGATGAGTGGCAAGACAAGAAAGGATAGAATTAGGAATGAAAACATTACAGGAAACTTAGGGTTCGCACTAATAGGTAACAAGATGAGGGAGATTCGACTCAAAGGGTTTAGATATGTCCAACGAAGACCAAAAACGGTACCAATTAGAAGGAATGAGGCAATGCGAGCAAAAGGTTCTAGAAGGGCAAGGGGTAGGCCCAAAAGAAGTGATGAGAAAAGATTTAAAAACTTTAAGACTAAATGAAGCCATGGTACTTAATAGAAGGGAATGGAGGAACAAAATTCATGTGGCTGATCCCTGATTGGGATAAGGTCTTGATGATGATGATGATGATGATGATGACCTAGTACTGCAGATCTTGGTAATTCCAGTTTCAGTTCTTTGGCATGTTCTTGTATATGCTCTCTTTGTAGAACCATGATGGAATATCATATTAGTGCTGTTAATTAATCTCATCCAAAACATGATTCATTAGCTGTCTGCCATTGAACTGTGATTTTCTAATTTGGCATTTTCCTAGGTTTCCATAGTTTTGCTTTGATGTATGGAGTTAGCTTACACTTTCTGATTCCATTGTCTTATGTACTCATCATATTGCAGGACCAACCTGGTGCTTGGGGTCAAGCAGACCCTAATCAATGGGGAGGTGCTTATTATGGTTATGGCTATGATGCCTACGCTTATGGGGCACCTCATGATCCATCACTATATGCATATGGTGCTTATGCTGGATATGGACAATACCCTCAACAGGTAAGAAACACCTGTGTTTGGATAAAAGGGCAGCCCCAGTGCACAAAGCTCCCGCCTATGCGGGGTCTGGGGAAGGGGCGGGCCACAATGGCCTAAAGTAGGCAGTCTTACCTTGCATTTTTGCAAGAGGCTGATTCCACGCCTTGAACCCATGACCTCAAGGTCACATGACGACAACTTTTACCGTTGCGCCAAGGCTCCCCTTCAAATGGGACCTTTGACACTGCAGTTTGTATGTAATTTGGGCGAAAACTGGAATGCAATTTGAGTGTGCATCCAAACAGAGTCTTAAATTGTTTTTCTTTCTGAATCCTTGTACCTCTTTGTTTGGCATATAGAAAATTTATTCTTAACTTAATGATCCATTTATGCGGCAACATTACTGCAGATGAAGCTTTATAATTATTTACACTGGCTTGGCAGATTAGCACTGTAAAAATCTTAAGGGCTATAATGCTGCTTGATTATTAATACAAAAATGATATTCCCATATGATTTGCAACAAATAGCCGATTAACATAATTAATACTTGGCTCCTTCAATGTTGATATCCACAAGTGTGATGTTGCCATAAGAGCACATTCTCTTGAAGATGAGGATTCAAGCCAGTTCAATTCAACTGAATCAAGTTGTTCGGTTCAAAAAATATATGAAATAGAGAATTAAACGAAATCTTAGAATCCTAATACAATGAGGATAAATTTGTAATGCATATAACCATGTGGGTTTGACATATAAACAACCTTAGCAGAATGTTTTGACTAACCTGCACCAGTGTTTGGACTTCTAAGTGTTAATTGCATGTAAAATCATGTATCAATTTGTCCATAACCAGTTAAGTAACATGTTGGCCTCCACTTTTGAGCTACACCTTACACCAAATAGTTTAACTGTTCAAGGTTCAGCTGAGACCAGTTTAAACACATTGGTCTCCCCATTTTGTTTGAGCACTAATACTCCTGTTCAGGCATTCAAGGGAAGTCATTTTCTGATAGGAAGTGTGAATAATGTCTTGAATTCAGAATTGAAGAGTCTGGCTTAGTTGGACTGATGGGAAGTGCTTGTATTGTTGGGAGGTTCATCTATTTTTAGAAAGCACCGTCATAACACGCCTCTAAGCCTGTTCAAGAATGGCTTGCTTACTTCACACTGCCCAGGACTAATAGGGTCAAACTCACTACTTGCCTAATAGGGTCAAACCAGTTAAGTAACATGTCGGCCTCCACTTTTGAGCTACACCTTACACCAAATAGTTTAACTGTTCAAGGTTCAGCTGAGACCAGTTTAAACACATTGGTCTCCCCATTTTGTTTGAGCACTAATACTCCTGTTCAGGCATTCAAGGGAAGTCATTTTCTGATAGGAAGTGTGAATAGTGTCTTGAATTCAGAATTGAAGAGTCTGGCTTAGTTGGACTGATGGGAAGTGCTTGTATTGTTGGGAGGTTCATCTATTTTTAGAAAGCACCGTCATAACACGCCTCTAAGAGTGTTCAAGAATGGCTTGCTTACTTCACACTGCCCAGGACTAATTGGGTCAAACTCACTACTTGCCTAAGCTGCTTGGACTATACAAGAGCCTCTGTCATGACTGTTGCAATTTTTTGTCCTCATCTTGAATAAATCATAACATGTAAACTTTCTTTTAGCTGCCATGGAAGTTGTATCTTCCTTTCAGGCAGTTGTGTTTCTCTAATACTAACAGTATATGAGGTTGTTATTAGGTAGATCAGCAGAGGTGAGAGAATGAGCGGAATAATAAAGGAGTTTTAATGTGTAATAAGGAGCTGGAGTTAATGGAAGAATTGAGAAGGAAATAAGAATGGGTCGTAAGGATGTGTTGAGAGAGTATATCATCTACTGAATGACTCTGCTTATTGTGGAAGCATGAGGAACCTATATAATGTAACTTCAGCAAAGAATGGGACAAAGGACATTGTAATGTGTTAGTGTTGATACATGAGTGCCGCGAGCCCGCATTCTACTCGCGACATCAAATCATTCCAAAGAAAAGGGGTAATGAGAGTCCGGGTATACACACTTCACCTGCATGTGTAGCCACATAAAAGGAAAAGAGTGAAGCACATAAATCATAAATGGCTAAAACGCGCTGCAATTGCAAATTGGAAAATCTTAATTTTGTTAGCACTCTCTACTCATTCATTTTCAAGCATAGTCCACAATGAAAATAATCTTCTGTTCTTTTTTTTTCCTTTTCTTGGCTTGTTTTACAGGCTGAAGGTGTTCAAGATATGACAGCTATGGGTGCTGTGGCCCCAGTGGTGGAACAAAGGGAGGAAGCGTTTGATCCTTTGGCGATACCAGATGTGGATAAGTGAGTTCTTTTCCCCTCACCTGGATCTTTCTGCAGTTTACTCTGCAAACTTGTTTTCCAGTTCTGTTTTTGTTTACCATGGATATTTAAAATGTAATCTTTGAACTGGATTTCCAGGTTAAATGCGGGTTATCTCGCTGTCCATGAAAGCACGATGGTGGGGCGGCCCCTGTGGTTGAAGACATCCCTTTCTCCGCCTACTTAGCTCGACCATGTCGGTATTTGATCCTTAGATCACTTCTGGATCTCACAGTGGTCGTCTCTAGGGGGAATCAAGATATTCCTGCAAGTACATCTTAATGCTAAGCCACATTCTTCAACAACAAATTCATGGCAACATGAACATATATCATAGGAGTTTGCAGATCCACCAACATAGAACCCGCTCCGCATCGTTCCTGGCAATACAGTTGCGGTTTTGATCTTTTGGATGAAAGGTACACCACTGCATCCCATTGTAGTTTTCTTCCATCGTCGGATTATGTGGTCATCGAGAAATCTTGTCCATCTCTTTCAGATCCCACTTTAAGCAGTGGAAGGGGCTAATTTTGCGTGTTATGTTTTTGTTTGGTAGGCCATTGGATTTGTTTGAAATTGGTGTGTGATCTGAAATGTGTTGCTTCATCACAATCATCAGTGTGGAACATGTAATAGATGATGGTGAATCAAATGTAGGATGGTGAACTGGTCTTCTTTTGATTTAAATGATCATCTTGATAGGTCATGACAGAAGGGAAGCCTTGGCGCAATGTTAAAGTTGTTCTCGTGTGACCTTGAGGTCACAGGTTCGAGGCGTGGAAACAGCCTCTTCCAAAAATGCAAATTAAGGCTAGGTACTATAATCCTTGTGGTTTGCCTCATCCCTGTACATCGCATATGCAGGAGCTTCGTACACCGATGCTACCCTTTTGATATGTCAAGTCAGGATCTGTACTTAATTGATGTTAATTGGTCCAATGGTTTAGTTTACGGGGAAAATGTGAAACCATCTGAGTATTGTGTCTCATTTTGTGGGCTATACTATCAACGGTCGTCAATCGCTTTGAAGTGTTCCAGCACCAAGTACACGGTCGAGATAAGTCCAAGCACATCAGCAGAATTTCAGAAAAGGATTTTGGGCTGCTTGGGTAGTTGTCTTTTGACCACCCGTTACCTCGTATTGAGGCATCCCATTAACTATTTCACCTGGCATTGAGATGAGGGATCTTGTAAAGTAGCCTTTATGCGGTGAGGATTGTTTCCTTGCAACCCAGCATAGTGGGCCCGCTTTTTGTTCCGCTCCATTCAACTGTCGATCTCCAAATTAACGCTTAGTTGGGAACTAAAAGATAACATACGGATTGATCATGGACCATCCCACTTAGTGAATGTTCTAAACTCACTTCTTTCACTGTGGATTAGCCTTCTTTCAAAATGTCCTTTGTATCACACGATCCACCCCGGTCATGTTACAGTAGGTGAACCCTAGGACCACAAATCTCAACAATCGGATGTTTCTAATCGCTTGTTTAAGCACTCCAAAACATCAACGATCCTGATTTTTCAAATTACAGCAACTTAAGGGGATGGTCTAGATCTCCAGAAAACTAAGGCCAATTGTCAAGTAAAGATACAGGCATAAACCTTTCATTTGTTCTTTAGATGAAATGAAGCAGGTATGCACCTGAAATATCTACGAATTAACGGTCTGATCTTTCTAAAAGTTGCAATGTGAAGATGAACGATCCGATTAGCAGAATAGATGGGCCCACCCAAGTCCATGTGTAACCGTGTAAAATGCAATTATACATAAAGAAGTATAAAAGAGCCTCCGGGGGATCCCAGTGGAATTAAGAAAAGTCTCCAACGGTCGAAAATGCAAAACACCAACGTTCACAAATACGCAGACCCCAACGTTAAAGAACCCGAAACCCCCCGACCTCTCTCTCTCTCTCTCTCTCTCTCTCTCTCTCTATACAAATCACCTTCCGGTGATCTTCAGCTGTCTTTCAAGATCGCCCAGGAAAGAAAACTAGCTCGCCCAATTTTCTGGTTTCTGCATTTTCTTCCTGCTTTTTTCTTCTTTTTCCTGTGCAGATTTTTCAGTAAATGGAGCCAATTGACATAGATTGGAAGAACATCAACTCAAGATTCATCCAAGATGATTTATACGAACACATGAGCGCTCCCAAATGGTTCGATTTCTCTGCACCAGATGAATCAGTAGACGATGAAGCTTGGTTCTGCAGGCCTGGTAACTTCTGCAAATTCCAGAACCCAGAACTTTTTCTTAGATTTTTCAAAGGATTTCAGCTGATATTCTTGAATTCCGTTTCAGATTGCCGGCATCCAAAGTGCTACGATGATTTCAAGGTTTCGAGTTTGGAACCTTGTTTCGGGAGATCTCCTCTCTTCTCTGTTTTCCGTTCTTCTTAATTAATGAGTTTTTGTTGTAAAATTTTTCTTGATTTGGGGTGTTTTCAGGTGAAGAGCGGTCCGGAGATTGTGCCGTTGGGCGATAGAAATCGCAGGTGAATCTTCTGTCTTCTCTTGGAAAGTTTTAGTTTCTCAAGATTCTCTGGCTGCACCGCCGGATGTTTTCCATTGATAGTTCAGATTACATGTGGGCCCGACTGAAAATGTTTTCCGTTGGATGACCTTAAGGTCTCTGGTTGGTACAGATTGAAGAAAATTTTGTAAGCCCATTCTTCGCTGGAATCAACAGTGGTTTAGGTTCATCCAATGGACAAGATTTTAGTGCTGAGATTTGGCTAAAAGATCTCAGATCACTGCATGCAGAGGCGACCGAGAATTTGGGGCTTGCAAGTCACAATATAACTCATTCCTGGTGCACAACATAATGAAATTGTGATCGGGACTTGAATTTCCTCGGCCTATGGTCGGCCCAGCTAGACCGTTGATTCATTTGTGATTCAGCGGCTGAGATGACCAAATGCCCCCAATTGGGGAGGAGGTTAAATTAGTATTTCAATAACTCGGAACCAAGGAATCGTTTTCCATGGGCCAAACCCACTTGCAATTTGCCGATACCCCGAACCGGAGTCGCAGAACTCAGCTAACTCAGTGATTCTTCTCTAAAATTTCACTTTTAACTTTGTTTTCACAGAGATACGACACTGAAACGAAGAGGAATCCTTTCAACGATTCCGGGTCTCCGAGACTTCAACAAACCGGACAAAACCCCAATTAAACCTCCGAGAAAATTCCGCGAAGACACCGAAAACGAGAATCCCAACTGCAATACTTCTCCTCTTAATCCCTCCCCCAAACGCCCGATCACGAGCAGCAAAATCTTGAAAGAGTCGATCAAATCGAGCGCAGAAAAGCCGAGAAAGAAGACTTCTCAGTCGAGCGCAGACTCCGTTACAGAATCATCGCCATTGGAAGAGAAGACGAAGCTGCGAAGCACTCTCTCGGCGAGAAACCTGTTTGCGGGGAGAGAGATATTGAATCAGGTGAGCGAGTTTTGCAGCGACTTGAAGAAACTGGCGCTGAACGTGACTGAGAGGGAGAAGAGGAAGAAGAAGAAAAAGGAGGAGGAGCCTTTGCTCGAGGCGAAGAATTCGAATTCGAAGGAGGAGGAGGAAGAGAATTCGAGTTCAAAGATCTTCTTCAGTCCGGAGGCCTCCAAGAAATCGTGAGTTTTTTCATTCCCATTTTTGGGTTAATTTCTGATAGTTGCTAAGGGAACGCTGCCCGCAGAACGCATCCAATTGACTGGATGAAATTGTTCCCTTTCGTTTGTGATGGACCCAATTGTTCTCTGCTGGACCCCACTGTCAGACGATGATGATACATGAGTGGGTCCACACGAGAATTATCGTATGGTGTGCATCTTCTAGTCCACAATTTGGATAGGCGGGCAACCCAAATGTTAAATGATCCTGGCCTTTAGTTGAATTGTCTACAAATATCTCATACATGAGCCAGTCGTTGCATCGCCTTTTCCAAATGTAGGGTAGAAGATGAACGGTTTGGATCACTGATTTCTGGCCACGTTTCTTCTCCAACCTTTCTATACCACCTTGAGATTATTGATGGGGCTAAAAAGTGGTAGCCTCAGTGCATGAAGCTCCCCGTGTATATAGGATTTGGGAAAGGGGTGCATCATGAGTCTATAATACTTAGCTTCATCTCATATTTTTGTAAGAAACTATTTTCACGTCTTAAACCTGTAGTCTCAAGGTCACACGACAACAACTTTAGTACATGAAGTTTAGAAAATTATTACGATCCTGAAACAGGGTGGCTTCTGTTAACGCTAATGGATCATTTGATGATGGGGCCCAATAGGTGAACATAAGTCTTGATAATGAACCAATTTGATTGCTTTATACTATTTTCAGGATGAGTCATGGAAACGAATCTGATTTGAATTTCCTGCCACTTAATTTGATATTGTAGCACAAGGGAAGACAAACGGACTGTCTCTAAAGAGGCCGGCAAAGTCGAGCAGTGCATCTTACAAGTTCGATCATGTCCTCCCTCTCCTCAACGGTTCCCATCTCCTTATAATCGGAACAAGCTCACCAAGACCACCTCGCTGAAGCCCCCCAAATCCAGAACTACTCCAGTAAGTGTCTTTACTTCAATTCTAAATCCAGTTAGTTAAGAGGAATGCTAAATCGACCGCCGTATGAGGTGCAGTCAAGCAACTACATTTTATGGGGCTCGCTCATTTCGTTGCTGCAGATTTAGATGTCTTATAGATCCACTACATTTTATGAAGTTCTAAACTATCTTGTTTATAAGCATTATACTTCGTATTCTTTTTCAATAGTAATCGCATAAATTTTTATTTATAAGACAGATCTAAATATAAAACAATGCGATGAACGAGTCAGATCATTCAGAGGCGGACTCATAAAATGTGTGTTTTGCTAAGTCAGTTCAGTATTCCCTCTAGATTAATTAGTATACTGGGCATTACCGACCCTAGCCACATGTCAGCTCCCTCCTTATGTTTGGTTGGAGGTTCGAGCCGGGCAGTTTTCACCTTTGTTGGAAAGATTTCAAGTAGATTTAGAAATTCCGGTGATAGATTACTCGATACTTTGCTTCACAAAATTTCACACTAACAAAAAGAGAGAGATAAATCTAGAATAATAATAATAATAATAATGAAAATACATTATTATTATTATTATATTCTCACCCTTTGAATTGACCTTACTCCTTGCTCCTATCCCTTAATTGCTTTTGCTTCATTTACTATCATGAACTGTTGACTTTTTTTATTAAAAATCCGCTACAAATGACTCCCCAAAAAAAAAAAAAAAACATATTGGGGTAGTAAAATTAATACAAGGGGATGGGATAAAATTTCAATAATAATAGTAATAATAATAAATTTAGGAAAAAGATAATTTCTATAATTAACTATTGGCGAGCGTAGATGATGGCCTGATGTTAATTTATGGGCTAATTTATTTATTAGGTGAGAGGGATTCTTCAAGAAGTGGTAGTAAAGGAGCCGGCGGTGGTGGACAGTGAAGAAAATAAGAAAATTTCAATATCCAGCACAGAAGGAAGGACTCTGGACATGCTTTGGTTCTTGAAGCCCTGCACCCTTAACCTTGGTGAATAATTTTTATTTTTATTTTCGTATTCTTGTTGAGAATATATATTTCATATTCTTTTATTCTTTAAAGTACAGGGAGAAATAAACAATTGGATTGTACTCAACCATTTTATTTTATTTTTTGTTTCAATTAATTGAATAAAATATTTTTTCTTTCACTTGTCTTGATTAAATTATTTGCCCATGCTTCCTTCACTAGCGATTTAGTTTTAGAAACTTTACAATGGTTGTGAGTCAGTTATGGCCGACACAAAATATTTAGAAAATTTAAAATTATTGGTTAATTAGTAATTTATTAGATCGAGCCAATTGAACAACCCTGTCATCTATCGAGATTCATGGCCGACACAAAATATTTAGAAAATTTTAAATTTTTTGTTAATTAATAATTTATTAGATCGGGCCAATTGAACAACCCAGTCTCTATTTGTATTCATGGCTGCATCCAATGAACAAACATGGACGGTTGAGATCAACATTATCCCCGGTCTCACATCTTGACTAATCAGAAGGTTAAGATTCGATCATCAAAACAAAATGAAGGGTGCATCAATACAAATAGAGAGGCAATATCTGGCGCTACATTGAAAGCCCGATATCGACAGTTTGCTTGGGGGCATGGCTCATCCAATATCGACGGTTTGGATGAAAGTGGGCCCTACTTTGCTTTTTTGGCCGCTTACAGAATGTGGTCGCCAGCTTTTGCGTTTTAAAGTGGGGACTGCAGAATCACATGACAGTTTCGGTCCTTTCGGTCTTCTTCCAGCTCCAGAGTTTGAGAAGCTAAGGCTTAACGGACGCATTCCATTCTAGTGTTCAATCTTCACGATATTTACGAAAACGCCCCAATTTACTCCGATGGACAAAAATGTCCTTCTTTCAATTTCGAGCGACCACAAAGGCCTTCACTCCGGACAGTTGGAGTCCAAATATTTTAATTAAAAAAACTATACCTTTTTACCTAATAAAGATGAGTTAGTTTTTTTATTGTCGGTACAGGTCCAAAAAGCCTAGGAGCCTCGGTATATCACAAGTTGGCTATTTTTTTAAAAGTTAGGATCATCCGATTAACATGATTTCTATAGAGAGAGCTAAAAATAAGGGTAAAAAAAAATGCCTTAGTTTAAAAAAAAATAACACAAAGGTAGCATTTGAAAATAAGACATTACCTATGTACTTAAAAAATACAAGGACTCTGCACACAAGCCAATATAGCCCAATTGTTAGGTTGAAATGCATTTTCTATGAGCAGGTCAAGAGTTCAAGGTAATGCATGACGAGAAAGGGTGTTTGCATGTTGGGAGTGGGGTGTTCCAAGGATACCTTTGGAGGGGTGTTATGTATAAAGACCCATATGGTACGCGAGTTACTAGTTCAAAATAATAATAATAATAATAAATGTTGGAACATTGAAAAGTCCTTGTATATTTTAAATTTAGAGCAAATTTTAACAGATTGATGTAAATTTACCAAATGTAACTCAAATACCACGAATAATTCGCCAAATTCTCAAATACTATTTGTAGGCCTAGTTAAATTCAATAGAAAAGCTTAAATTCAAATGTGAGTATATGAAGACCTGTAAGGTATGTGAGTTACTAGTTCAAAAATAAAATAAAATGCTGGGACTCTCAAAAAGTCCTTTATTTTAACAAATTAATGTAAATTTACCTAATGTAACTCAAATTTCACAAATAATTTGCCAAATTGTTAAATACTATTTGTAGGCCTAGTTAAAATTCAAGAGAAAAGCTTAAACTCAAATATGAAAAAGAAAATTCAAATTTATCAAGAATATTTGTCAAATTTTACGAATATTTTGTTTTGCCAATTTATTCCTAAATTTGAACTTTATAACCTTGCTGCTAATAATTTCCTTTTATAGTTGGTATATTATGAGACAACTTTTCTTTTTATATAATATTTGATCAAAAGTATAATGGGGGCTCACGTCTTAGCTAGGCCCATGGTTATAAAGTTGAGATTGAGAAATAAATTGGCAAGGCAAAAGCTCTAAAAAAGTTCAGCAAAAATTAGAAAAGAAATAATATTTTAATTATGTGGACATAAAAAGGTCGAATTTGTAACAAGGTCTACGCCGTAGAGAATGGACCCGTTGCCGTTGGTTTTGGACTACGTAGATCGACAAACCGAGAAGGGTACATAAGTAAATTTACAAATGGGGGGCAATTTAGGC
The DNA here is from genome assembly GCA_035236585.1 of Warburgia ugandensis. Lineage (NCBI taxonomy): Eukaryota > Viridiplantae > Streptophyta > Magnoliopsida > Canellales > Canellaceae > Warburgia > Warburgia ugandensis. The sequence goes on from CP141133.1 coordinate 7,033,010, forward strand.
ATTTCAAAATTATTGCGTACAGCCTGCGAGTCTGTTCAAACGTTTCAGCGAGAGCCTTGGCGGCTCTTGTTGACCCTCCACGGCCTTATTTTCTCTTCGGCCAATTGGTGGCATTTTACGGCGGAACCGTCCGTTCTTCCCCAATTCGTCGTTTATTTAGACTGCATTTTTCGGGATAACGACCGCGGAATCTCCAATCTCTCGCATGCTTGTCGTTTGCTTGCCTCTAGATTTGAAGCCAAAATTTGCATTTCCAGATCTACCAAAGATAGGTTTGTTCTTTCTCATTTAGATTCTGCAACGAAATCCGTTTGAAGAGTCAACGCGTTTAATCGGTTCTTCTTACTGGAAGAAAGATACTTCTTGAATTTGTTTGAACTTTTTCTTGCGGATTAGTGGAATTTCCGGCATTAGTCAATGGTTTTGCTCTGAATTTTCAGTGTTTCTCTTCTCAGTATGTCTGCAATTGCACGTGCTTGTTACTGGCTTAGTTTCTCTTGCAGAGGTTGATTGCAAATTCTGGAGGTATTTGGTTTGGTTATAAGTGTTTTTCCTTCTGATGATATTCTCGATCTTCTGCAGCAAAGCAAAATCTGCTTCTACTTCTTCTTCTTTTTGCTTCTGATTGTTACTGCTTTAGTAATATCCTACAGGTTTAGTGCATATTCTGGCATTAGGCTGGTGATATCTAAGATCTTGCTTAGCAAAACAATTTCTGTTTTTAACTTCTTTTGCTTGTGGTTGTTACTTTCCCTATGAATTTCTTAAACTTTAGTTATCTGTTAGAGATTTAGTTGAAATTCTGCTGTTGGGTTACGTCACTCGGATTTTTAACTGTTCTTGTTGTGCCAATATATTAGATCTTAAAAAGTCTTTTCTAAAAAAATATTTTATAACTTAAACAAAAAATAATCATGTTGTGATGTTTTTGCTTGAGCTCCTTACTGTTTAAATGAAGTATGGATTCTGAGTAGTGATCATGTAAACGTTTTCATTCAATGTCAAGATTATTACTTGCTTTTAGACAATAACTATTCTGAAGTTAGTATTTCATTTTTATTTTTGCAGTGAGATATAAGTGAAGATTATAACAGTTTGGTAAATGATTCTGTACATTTAACAAGTTGAATTGGTGCCGAGGAAGAGATAGTGTTTGGGGTGTCTCTGGGAAATTATTGAGATAATGTTCTCTGTTGGGGGATGGAAATGCTCATGGTCTTTGGTAGCAACCATTGCTTCTCTAGTCGTATTAATTTCACTAGTTCATACGTTCTTGTACCCTTTGGTACCTTCTTCTCTTGATTATTTTAGTGCCCGACAAAGTCGAAGTTCTTGTTTGCCACTCAATAGCTCAATAGGTGGAGCTGATTCCAACTTAGTGGGGAATTGGCAATTGGGTTTTGATTTAGATTCTCAGTTTCCATCTGACTCACATGGGGCAGTGAATTACCGGGGTGGACCATGGAAGGCTGAGATTGGAAGGTGGTTATCTGGTTGTGATTCAGTAGCTACAACAGCAGATATCATTGAGGTAAGCCGATAGGAGATATGCATGTATCTATTGTGGATTGTGAGTATCCCTAATTTGTCTATTTGCATTTGTGGAAGAACATTAAAATGTATAGTTGCAGATACTTGTTCTTTATTTATTTTTTTTGCTTTCTGAAAATGTAATTCTCTAGTTTTTTACATTGAACTGCTTTGTGGAAAAAGAAGAAGAAAAAAGAAAGATGCTTGAATTGGCTTTTATGCAAATCTTTTGCTATTCTCCAGTAGTATGTGTTGAGAAGTTGGAATCTACAACTTCTGACTCTGGATTTTGCTAATGCCCTGAGAACTTGGAACTACAACTTCTGTAGTCTGTATTTTGTTAAGTCTCTTTTATCCAGAAATACAGAAGTTGGACGTTTTTTGGCTTTTGTTGACTTTAGCCACTTATGAAGATCTGGGGCCTGATAGTCTTCTGGATCTTGGTTCCTTTCACTGTTAGGCCTCTTGAAGGATCCAAGAGTTAAATGGCTTTCGCTGTTCAGGTTTCAGTTTGGAAGAGTGAATGCTTGAGAATTCCACTAATCTTTTGCAGAGAATTGGTGGCAAAGGCTGCAAGAACAACTGCAGTGGTCAAGGCATTTGTAACTGGGAATTGGGAGAATGCAGGTGCTTCCATGGATTTTCTGGTTAGTACATTCTTTCTTGATAGATGGTTCTGTCATTTCATAACTGGAATGATGTTTATAACAATGCAAATGTAATGATTTCTTAAGAAGAGTGTCTTCTGTCTGACCTGACTAAAAAAATTAGTCAGTACCTGTGAAACAGCAGCTATGACTGTTCCCGGTTTCTATTATTGAACATCAAATTTGCTAGTGTTTTAAGGTATTGGCTGCCACCAAGGTTTTATGGGAAGATAAGTGATATCTAATAAGAGGAATCCACTCGTAATTTTACTTTGAAACTTTGATTTAACCTTCTAGAAGAACACGCCATATCATGATAGGCTAAAAGCGCCTTGATATCCTTTCCTGGAAATTGAAATGTCGCATTCAAATGTATTACCTGCATTTCCTCCTGGATGATAAATCGATCAATTTTAGTATAGTGGGTTCCTCGAGCAGTTAGCATACTGCAACCCATATGACCATCTTATAGCAGGTCCCTAGTATTCCTGGAACCTTAATCTAATTGACTTAGCCCTCTTCATATGTTCCTTTTGTCACAGTGAATCTCATCTTTAATTGTGTTATTTCCGCAAAAAAAGGAAGGGGAGTGCTGAGGGAAGCTCTTTCAAATTAGTGGTTTGTATGTTCCTACCCAAGACTTGTATCATTTGATGATGCCATGTGAATTGTTGTCCTGGAAGCACAATCCTGGTGATAGCTTTCATCATAGCCTTAGAGGAACAGCAAAGGTTCTATCGCAAAAGACATTAGATAAAGAAAAGTTGTTCCCTAATAAGCTACTGTAATATACTAGTTCCCATAACTTCTCAAAGATCACTATTGAAAGCTGGAGCTTTTGCTGGGACTGATCCTTGCTTTCTTTCACTAACGGATCGCACTGAAGTGTCACACTAGACAAAGTATACATGCCTGAAATCTAATAAACATGGCTTTCAGCCAATCAAGCTCAGTCTTTTGCTGCTCGCGTGACTCTGCGTCATGGCTTTTAGAAGGGCTACAAATACATCATGATTCAATTTCCAAAATAGTTATGAAAATTCAATAAATATTTGAAAATACTGAGAAATGAGACTTTCTTTCTAATATGTGGAATTAAATCTTAACTATATCTGATGACTTGCTAGGGGAAGGATGCTCTAATAAATTGCAGTTAGAGTGCAACTTTCCGGGATCTCCAGAGCAACCATATGGACCATGGGTCGTTTCAATTTGCCCTGCCTATTGTGACAAGTCAAGAGCAATGTGTTTTTGTGGGGAAGGAACCAAATATCCAAATCGCCCTGCAGCTGAATCATGTGGTTTTCAGATTAAGTAAGATGTCACTGTTTACTGTAAGTTCACATTTTTATCTTGGTTCATATATTGACATCTCTGGAGCTCTTCTATAAACAAAATTGTGTTTTTTCTGAAGTACACTTATGTTTCAGCTTACCTTCTGAACCAAATGGTCCTAAACTGACGGATTGGACAAAGGCTGATCTGCATATCTTCACAACCAATAGTAGTAAGCCTGGTTGGTGTAACGTGGACCCAAAGGAGGCATATGCTTCTAAAGTGAGATTCAAAGAAGAATGTGATTGTAAATATGATTGTCTGTGGGGACAATTTTGTGAGATTCCCACACTATGCAGTTGCCTTAACCAGTGCTCTGGTCATGGACATTGCCGCGGCGGCTTTTGTCAGGTGAGTTATGGAATCATCAAATTGTTCCTCATCTCTAGAATTTTCTAACATTCTTACCTTCTATTTGTTAAGCGGAATTGCTAATGAGCATGTAACATTTATAATGTCACTACTCTTTTGAAGCCCTTATAGTGGAGTTAAGTAAGATCTACTGAAACCACTCTAGTTCAAGACACACTATATATTAATCTATTAGCTGGCTTTGTTTGGTTATCATTCTTTTCACTTGCTTTCCTCTGCAGCATACTTAACTGGATATTCCTATAACAAATTATCCATGAATTGACTAGTCATTTTTTATCTGTCATTGCCACTAACTCCAGTTTCTATTTCAGTGCAATAATGGCTGGTATGGAACAGACTGCAGTATCCCATCTGTGTTACCGTCTATACAAGAATGGCCTCAGTGGCTTCGGCCAGCTACTGTTGATTTACCTGATAACACACATGTTAATGGTGAACTTCTCAATGTCACTGCTTTGGTGAAAAAGAAAAGGCCTTTAATATATGCTTATGATTTACCCCCAGAATTCAATAGCCACCTCCTTGAGGTAAAACTGAACACCTCTTACGACTTCCCAAGTTACCAATCTCTGTATCTTCATAGATTCTTCTGGCTGTTGCAGGGACGGCATTTCAAGTTTGAATGTGTTAATAGGATTTACAGCGATAGGAATTCAACCCTCTGGACAGATCAGTTGTACGGCTCGCAGGTGTCATTTTAAGCTAAAGCTTATTTTCACAAGCTTGATGAATTTATAAATCAATTCTTATTGTATTGTTATTCTTCTTATTGCCAGATGGCTCTTTATGAAAGCATTCTAGCCAGCCCTTTCCGAACATTAAATGCTGAAGAAGCAGATTACTTTTATGTCCCTGTTCTTGATGCCTGCCTTATCACTCGTGCAGATGATGCACCACATTTAAACATGCGGGTAAAATTCTGCAGCTTCATATGCTTTAACCACATTGACTTACTATTTTCTCTTAGATTTACTTATTGATGTCTCATTATAATTTATTCATCTATTTTCCTATTTTCAGGAACATATGGGCCGTCGTAGCTTCTTAACTCTAGACTTTTATAAAAAGGCATACGATCATATTGTTGACCAGTATCCTTACTGGAATCGTTCATCTGGGAAAGACCATATTTGGGTATGATGTGGAGGGTCTTGTAGATTGTTAAGGGAGGGATTATGATAGCAACATCTGTTACTTTTGCCTGTCAACATCTTTTTCTGTTATTCTAATGGTGTTGCCTCTGTCTGAAGGCAGTTCTTTTCATGGGATGAAGGTGCTTGCTATGCTCCTAAAGAGATTTGGAATAGCATGATGTTAGTTCACTGGGGAAATACAAACTCAAAGCATAATCACTCAACAACAGCATATTGGGCTGACATCTGGGATGACATTCCTTCGGATAGAAGAGGAAACCATCAATGCTTTGATCCTGAAAAAGATCTCGTTCTACCTGCATGGAAACGGCCTGATCCAGGCTCATTGCAATCGAAACTGTGGGCCAGGTACTTCTCAAAAGTATTCTCCAGTACATGAATTATTTTGTAAAATAAAATAGTTGGGCTCAGGTACTTCTCAAGAGTATACTCGGATGCATGAATTATTTTATTAAATAAAGGAATTGGGAGCCAAGGCACTTCTGTGTGGCCACCATGGTGAAGTTTCGCATCTAATGTGCAGATCCCTCAAGGAGCGCAAGACACTCTTCTATTTCAATGGAAATTTAGGACCAGCCTATGAAAACGGAAGACCTGAAGATACGTATGTATAGCATTGTATTCTATGCATATGTTAGTTTGAGGCACCTCATTTGTTTGAAACTAATGTAGCTTTGCTGTGTTGTCTGAGACAATTCAGGTACAGTATGGGTATCAGGCAAAAACTGGCAGAAGAATTTAGCTCAACTCCTGACAAGAACGGAAAGATGGGGAGACAATACACAGGAGATGTCATTGTAACTCCAAGACGCTCTGCCAATTATTCTGAAGAGATAGCTAGCTCTATCTTCTGTGGTGTGTTGCCAGGAGATGGCTGGAGTGGTCGCATGGAAGATAGTCTTTTGCAGGGGTGCATTCCTGTGATCATTCAGGTAAAACTCTGGCTTATGCTTCAATGGAGCTTCTTTCTCATGATTTGTCATTTATGGAAGGCCTATTTCAGAGTGATGATCTGATGTCCCTGCTTACTCAAAACATAACTGCACTTCAAATTAGCTATCTTCGAAATGAGAGCCGACCTCACCAGATCATAAAATCCATTTTTTTCATCAGTTGCCAATTTAATCAATGTGCGAGAGCTCCATTTGGAATAAATAGAAAGGGAGCCTTGACACAACTATAGAGTTGTCGTCATGTGATCTTAAGGTCATGGGTTCAAGGCATGAAAACAGCCTCTTGCAAAATGCAAGATAAGGCTGCTTACTATTCACCATTCCCCAGACCCCACATATATGGGAGCTTCATGCACCTGGGCTGCCTAAGAAAGCATGTTTATCTTTTGGAGCATGCTAAAAACACGGGGTATGTTGATATTTTCTGTTTTACTTGCACTCCCAGGATGGAATCTTCCTGCCTTATGAGAACGTGCTTAACTACAAAAGCTTTGCTGTACGCGTTCCAGAGGATGAGATCCCAAATTTGATAAAAATTCTTCGGGTAATCATCTCTTTCAGCTGCCAATATACCTGGAAACAAGCGTATACTGTCTGCTCTAACTGTAACTGTCAATAGTGCTGATGTTTCCTTTTGTTTTCCAGGGCTTTAATGATAAAGAAATTGAATTCATGTTGGCAAATGTACGTTCAATCTGGCAAAGATTCTTGTATCGTGATTCTGTTATGCTTGAGGCCAACAGGCAGAAGAGTTCATCTGGTCGTGAAGAAGATGATTGGGCTGTAGAATTCTCAAAATTGGAAGAAGATGATGTTTTTGCCACATTCATACAGGTACCCTCCCGTCATTACGTTCGTAATATGAGATGTATGATGACTTCATACGAGAACAGCATATTGAGCCAAGAGGAAAACATACTCGAATATCTGAACCAACAAAGAAGACATTGAATTTACCAACTTACCCATTTTTCCTTTCAAAGACATACATCAACTCTAGGTGATCTGGTAGCTTGATAATCATCTACCCAAAATTAATAAAGAAGACATTGAATTGCCCACATTCAATTTTGCTTTCAAATAAGTTCTCCAACTATAGCTGATTTGATAGCTTGAAGAAGATGAAATTTTGGCACTTTTGGGCAACTCCGGATTCAAGATCGTTTTTGTCCAGTTATTGACGTATACAAAAGCTTTAGTAAGATGACCACTTTCAATCATGCCCCAATATTGAAGCAAGCCTGCAAATATATTTTTTCCTCTGAGAAAGCTAGGGGCACATCACTATTTCAGATGAGCCATTTTGCACCAAAACGAAAATACTGCCCAATTTCAATACACGCACTCATATAAGGCTGCACATGCATACATGTTCCTCTTTTACTGTATTTAAGGCAACTAATGGACTGAACTGTCTATTTCTGGTGGAACCAGGTACTGCACTACAAGTTACACAATGATCCCTGGAGGAAACAACTAGATTCTCCGAAAAAGGACTTTGGATTGCCAAAAGCATGCTTGCAGAAGACAAACTAGCCAATTAAAAAGTATTCTATAAAAGAGGGTGCAATTGCAATTGTGAACCATTGAGTTTAGGAAGCTGCCGAAAGCATGCTTGCAGAAGACAAAGTAGTGAGTTGAAAACAAGAAGTTTATTCTGTAAGAGGCCACAAAATCAAGCCGGTTGAGTATAGGAAGCTGCGATTTTTATTTTTATTTTCCTTTTTGTAGCAGAAGTAATGCTTGATTCTATATTTGCTCTTGCCCCATTTTTTGTTCCTTCCAAATGAAGGAAAGAAAGCACAATTTGTAATAAAATATATTCTTTTTGCAAATATGCATTACAGACATCCTTTCATATAAAGCATCCCCGGGTGCATGAAGCTCCAGCACATGCAGAGTCTGGGGAAGGGGCGGACCATAAAGGGTCAATAGTACATAGCCTTACCTTGCATTTGGCAAGAAGTTATTTTCATGCCTTGAACCCGTGACCTCAAGGTCACATGACAACAACTCTACCGTTATGCCAAGGCTTTTCAATATAACATAATAATATTTTAAACTAAAATTGCTGTATGGATTTACTGTCAAAATACAGTAGCCACCGTGTTTGAGGATCTCTTCAGCTATTGCCATGCCAAATGAATACTTATTACCACCATATCAAAATGCTATCATCTTCTGCCATAACCATCAACATTCAAAATGGTCTGGGATCAACCGCACAATTAACAATTAATGCTTTAAGTTCCATACTACTTATTGGGAAGGTAAAGAAAAAGAAAGTAAAACTGAAGGGGGAATGCATAGAGTACCATTTGTTTTTTTAGATAAAATAGAAACGAAAAAAGGAAAAGTTTAAATCTAAAACAAAATTTAAGGCATTGAATCAGAAGTCTGACTTTTGATGGTAATAATGAAAAATGAGTAAGAACCACTGAAAAAAGAATAGAATGTCTCTCCATAAACGCTATGTGAATAGTCTCAATGCTAGCATAACTAAAGCCAATCAGTTCTTCTTACCTTGATTATTTGCATTGATGAGCTTATGTAGCATATATCACAGGCTAACCACTATGGCTCAGGAAGTATGACAAGCCACACCAAATTCCTAGGCTTCAAAGAAGAGCTCAAGGAAGGGTAACCAGAATAAAAAGCACAAAATAGCAAAGATAAAAAGGAAGGTTCAAGAGAATGACCTTTTCAAAGGTGGTTTCAACCATTCCAGTTTTGTACAGCTCATGCACTATTGCCACCAACAAAATTTTACTTAGTTTGGTACAATTTCTCATTACCTCTATGAGTAGAATGTATAAGTTTCTGACAAGAAAACCTCGGCGGAATGAGTTGAAGAAAATATCTACTTTACCAAAGCAAAATGCACAAGTACTTAAGAACTGAAACTAATTGTCTTAAACAAGTTTACACATAAAGGTGGCAGGAGCCACACCAGCTTTGAAGTGGCCCATGAATTGGCCTTTTCCTATTTTTGCCATGATGAATGGTTAGATTTATGAGATAATTCTGTCAGTTAAGATTTATAATGAGTGAATTTTTATCACATATAACCTGAATGGTCATTGTGGCTGCATTGCCTTAAGTTGAAATGGCCCTCTCAGAGATCAGGAAAAGAAGTCAATTTTTCATTGACAACGTACAACTGCAACCCATCTGAATATGAGGTGCCTGAAACATTTCCTGTATGACCAGTTAAACCTCAGCCATACCAACAAGGTGCTTTCGTGGTAAAGAGAGAACACAAAATGATCCATTTATTAACCAAATCTTCATCAATAAATGACATAAAGTCAGAAGTAGAAATAATAACACCACATGGATATATGTAATCTGTTTCAATGTGAGACTTCCCTTTTATGTCTACACTCCAGTTGAGTTTGTGAAGGCTATTTTAGTTCCAAAAGATCTCTCATTTGCCAAAGAGAAATGTTCAATCAGAATCAAGTGAGGAATGCAACTATCAGAATCAAGGAGGATATGATTTTCTTAGTAACAACAATGATGGTAATAATAACAAAGGAAATGACAAAGAGATAATGATGATGACTTGATTAAAGAACAATATTCTAGGAGTAACTATATTAAATTTTCCTTTTTGCAGAATCTGATACAAAGAGAATTTAACACCAATATCATAGTCACAAAAATCTTCATTCCAATATAATTATAAATTTCAAATTCCTCTGGGAAACATGCATAAAACATGTTTTATTTTTCATAAAAATATGACAGTGACTAATCATCTGAACAGAACCCAGACCCATGCTTCTGCAGATCACTGAAATACAGCTTCTTCTTGACTTGTAGAATCTCTAATCTCATACATCACAAATGTTTACAAACCTGCAGCAGAATCATGAAGAGAAGTAGGTGCATTTATGGATTGTATAGACTGCTTAGATTAGAAGGGGAGCCTTGGCGCAACAGTAGAGTTGTCGTCGTGCGACCTTGTGGTCATGGGTTCAAGGCATGGAAACAGCCTCTTGCAAAAATGCAAGGTAAGGCTGCATACTATTGACCCTTGTGGTCCACCCCTTCCCTGGACCCCGCATATGCAGGAGCTTTGTGCACGAGGGCTGCATTGACTGCTTAGATTGATAATCTGCTAGTTCTGCAGCACGCCTACGTATTTCCGAGACACGGTGAGCATCTCCTGAAATGGCTGCAACCTGATCAAACATATAATGGTGCCTGAATAGCTAGAGCATACATAACCATCTTTACTTTCAGAGTCACATAGATCTAAAATATGTGTAATGTTTAGTATGCGATGATCCATTGTTGCATGCAGAATCAAACATAGAGATAGAACAATGACTACCATAATTATGGTCAGTTCATGCATAATAATGCTCAGGAATGAGCATGTTTGCATCCATTTCAGATGTTAAAATTCCTAAAATAGACAGTTATAAAGCTGATATGATAAAATAATGTCCTCCAACCTACCTTCCTTGAAGCAAATTCTATAGCTTGCTTTTAAAATGCAGAAATGCCTTTAAGATGACTTGAAATAATTTCTTGTAGCTGCTGGAAATTGTAGGGACCAAAACAGTGTCTTTGAATTCCCATACGACTAGAGATACAGAGAAGCAGCTTTTCTGGAAGATCCATGGTATTTGCTATTGCTACATATCAATTTACTAAGAATGGGGACACAAATAATAGTTGTGACATCATCATATAGATGGAGATGCTCAGTTTGTAAGAACATTACCAAGAAAGAAAAACAAGTACCTATTACGACCAATTTGGAATTTCGTTTGGTAGGCCAATCAAGAATATTGTATAGAACCTACAAGCAGAAAAATTAGGAATACCAATGTGTACAATCATTTATGGAAGTAAAAAAGAAGCCATAGAACAACAGAAAGGCCCCACTGAAGGAATCACTGGCAGCAGTTTGCATTAGCAACAGTAAAGTGGATACAACAGAAACTGAGGCAATTAGCAATGCTTCTCTGTTACAAGAATATCAAGCTCACCTATGAGTAGAATACAAGGCTGATTTTCTTCTTTTCCAACTCTATTACCATCTGAAAATCACTAATTTAGCAAATGAAGAGCCTTTTTCCATCCAACTCTGTGCCCCGTCAATGTTTGATATGCAACCTGCAAAACTCTTCATGTTCAGATGATAAACAAAAGTTAAGCCAAAGAGAAACACCAAAGGAAATGTTTCAGGAAATTACATACCCTGTATACATACTCTCAACAGGCCAGTTTCAGACCATTAATCTATACAAATTGATAGGTTCTTATACTTCCTGCATCACCTTCGGACTCCGGTTCCTCATCACACAAATACACAGAGACATAAGTACAGGTCTGGAAAGAAATCAAAACATAAGTAGAAGCAGCAGAAGATGACAAGATTCATACTATTCCACATCAAGCTGAGATTACCTTGCCAGTACCAGGAACACCATGGATATAGAGGCAGCGCCCTAGACATTGATCTTCACAGACCACACCTTGACAAAGGCAGTTATCTCCTCCATATCTCTGTCACATAAGCACATGTCTCCATTACAACATAAAGGAAGAACAGAGTAATGGGTAAGCTGCAAAAGACCAACAGAGTAGGACCTACTTAGTCCTGCAGGGCAGTGATTGAGGCAAAGTTGCTTTGGCCTTTCAAGTTCGGTCTGCTTATGGCATCTAACATGTTCTGGGATTCTTTTTGCCCCAATCTTTTGAAGACCAAAGCTTTGTCCCTTCCTTGAGTTCCGGGTGGAGAACACTTTTGATAACTATTAGCATAACAAGTAACACTGTAAGCTTCAAAAATAAAAGAAGCATGTTCAGTATCGCTGCCAATTCATGATGTTGGAATTTGGGACCTGGGGATTTCGCCATCACATTCTCTTCCTCATATTCTAGGTCTTCATCTGTATCACAATCAGGATTCTTTGTAGAATCCCAGTCTTCATCATGGCCAGCTTCCCCATCATTCTTGTATGAAAAGGAGAGTGGATAAGACTCATACCTCCCAATGCAATTTATCTTTCCCGCAGCACTACTTTTGACCAGAATTCTCACATCACATTCAATGCCACCATCTAGTATCTGAAAAACATACCTCTTCATTATCAATTCCTGCAAGACGTTTGAAGCTGTGCCAGTGGACGTGGCACTTGTATTCACAAAGAAAGACATCATCTCCTTCATTGTTGGCCTTAGAGAATTCTTTAGGGTTCATTACATAGCAATGTCGGAGAACTGATTCAATCTACAGATGAAGTCTGAGTTAGCCTATTTAAATCTGAAACTAGGGAAAGGAAACATCAGCACTGTTACAAACAGTTCATCTTTCAAAATTGCTGTTTGAAAAACACTGACATTGTAACTATTATCTAACATTGACATCTATATAGAAACTAGATCATTAAAAGAGAAACGATTGCGTAAAGTTATCTAGTGGGAAACAGTTGAGACAGTAACAATATATTAGTGACCAATTACATAGTTTTATTATTCGTAGTCCATCCTACACTACTGTGTACAAAACACAAGAGTACTTTCCTCTATTCTCGCATTATCTGAGAAGCCACTTTGTAAAAAGAAAATAAAATATGAAGGTAATGCACTGCAGGTCAAGTACTGATACATGGATGAATTACATACTAACCAATTTCACCCTTATAAAGCGACTCTTCTGGGCCAAAGGCATCAACGAGACTCTACTGATAAGCATCTTCAGCTTTCCTGTTTTCCACATCCTAGAGTGGTAAATATGAGTCAAATGCTGATGGAAAATGATCTGTCTTATATTTTAGGTGGCTTCTGCTTTTGGATGATTTTGTTATTGTTGTGGATCTGGTTTTCTGAGTCTCTTACTCATCCACCAAGCTTTTAAAACTCTGTGCAGCAAAGGTGTCTGGTGTCTTTTGCAGTATGGGAAGCTCATGGAAGAAGAACAAAAAGAGCCTTCAAATGAAAGCTAGAATATTCTTAGGATCTCATGCAAATAGCCTCTTGCAAAAATGCAAGGTAAGGCTGTGTACTATAGACCCTTGTGGTCCCCATACATAGGAGCTTCATGCACCAGGAGGCCCTTTTTCCCTATTCATGATGGTGCTGCTATTTCTTATACATGCGTGGATTTTTTGGTTAATGTTATCATTAGATTAGGGAATAATGAAAGAACCTTCAGAAAGGATATGAATGTAGTGAATCTTGTTATTGGTTGCTCCACGTTGTGAGGGCAGTAAGCAGTATCTACAGTTGTCAGGTTGAAAGATATCACTCATTATGTAGCAGAAAAGAGGCTAAGGCTTGAGTCCTAAGTGCTAACTATGCAAAATTAAGCTAAGTTTACCAGAGCTTCATACACATAGAGAACAGAGTCTAGTGTCTGCTCAGTCTTACATGGCAAGTGATGGAAGCACTTGCATATCTAGGCAAGGTTCACTTACTTTCTTTTTTCTCCCATCATCTGTAATAAGCTTAGCTGTTTCATCCTATTATCTTTGTGTTGGACTCTTTGCCAATTGGAATGTTTACACTTCTCCTCCCATGTGAACCAGGATGAATAAAAGCAAAGGATGCATTCTGTGAAGTTGTTTCTTAGAGTAACGAAGCTCTGGCTTCGGTTTAAGAGAGCAATGTGGGATCCCTTTCAACGTGATGCATTTTCAGTGGCTGCATATTCTATATTGGAAAAAATTATCGTATTTGGAAAGAGCTTTGATATGGTATTCATGCATGTAAAATTCAAGTATTTATATGACCACCAGAAGAACATGAAGACCTAATCCATATCACCATGCTTGGGGCCATCTTAGATAGGGCATGGCCCAAAAATCCACTCCATTCAATGACTCATCATTATGATTGTAGTTGTAGTAGACTCAGAAGTTAGAAGAAACAAGAGTGGCAAAATATTATCCAACCAGAGGACCTTCTATACATAAGATGCACCCCAGAAGACAATGGTTTTTATCAAAAGTGCTGAGCCCAGGATGTAATTTCCAGCCACATCAGAAATGCAGACATTGTGCAATTTCTCATGGATAAAAGTGTTCACTTTATATGATCTTCTTCATTTCATCCAAGTCTTTTTATCAGTTGGTGCCGCTTTGCTGACTGTCAAAATGGCAAAAAATCAGCATCTTGATCATACTTCACCATTTGTATCTGAAATCTCTGCTCTGTACTTTTAAATAAAAGGGTTGATCATTGAGTAAACTTAAAATGCCTTGATGTTTCCGATTAGGACGAAAAAGGAAGGAAATTCATTACTTGAACCTAAAAGATGAAAAACTGAGGTTCAAATCTGAATACTCTGCAAGAGACTCATTCTTGTGTCAAGTATTAGTCAGTATGACTTAGATGTGCTCCTAGTGGCTTGCTCCACATGATTGATCAGTTCAGTTTCCTATCTACTTTAACTGACCCCTTCAACGCCTCTTAGGTCTATAATAAGCCATGCACGAATGCTCAAATGAATGGACTGATTATAGTACTCTCCTGAAACAATATAGATCAATACAAATTCTATAATTCACATAAAAGTAATTCTGATGATTAGCTGGTTTCATCTTAACCACAGTAGTTATCAACTGTAAAAGATATTATCTCTTACTGAAAACCTCTGGAAATCAAAGTAGTCAAAATAAGGTTCCTGACCACAAGGACCCAACTTGCCAGTACAGTTGTGTAGACCTATGCAGTTAACTGGTAGAAAATCTCACACTGATCCTCCAAAAGGAAGCACTATGATGGTAAATCCACATTAATTATGCATGTCCTCTCTCTTTTTTTGGCTGCTAAGCAGGGAATTGAGCCAACAACCTCATAATTGTAATTAAACATGTCAACAGCATCCTGGTTTTAGCATGCACCAGCCACTGCTTAATTCATGAGCTTGAAGTCCTAAGCAATCTGTTATCTAGGATAGTTAACCCTTCATCACATATATTATCTATGAATTAACAATGTTTTCGATTTGCTTGCATGCGTCAACACACTTGATTGACAGCACAGACCTGTTAATATTTTCAAACGATTTTACAATTGATCGTTTCCCTACTGTTGCAATCATCTAAAGTTACTGGCTGCAGGTAATCAACTTCTGTCCACATGTTAGTTTCTGTTCGACTGTAAAAATAAATCAGCAGGCAAATCCCTCATATTCCTAGCTTTTACTATCAGCACTTCTCTCGAGTCATTCCTAGACAAAAGATTTGCCAAGTTTGGTTCATATATCTCTCTGGAAGTAATTACAGATGAATGGACCAATAGAAAAAAACAACAATGAAGCTTCTAACCTCAACACAATGGCTTTCAATAGTGGTGAATGAATCTTATTTTATACATCTACTTCATATATCTGGACCGAGCATGATATATTCAATTTGATTCAGAAATGAGGACATGTTACAAACAGGTGTCCATCTATCAGAAACTGTCCTAGCCATGGAATCATCTTCTTATGTCATTATGACAGTCAAGTAGAGAGACAGCAGAGAAACTGATCCTGCAGTTACCTTGCTGTCAGCAAAATCATTAGTCCGATACAACTTCCTCCGTAGATTATGTGGCTGCCTTCCTGTTGCAGTCTCTTCCGGAATCATATACCATCGGCCTCGAAACCAAAAACTATCGTCAAGTTCTTTACATAAACTGCTCGAATTTGGACAAACAAATGTCATTATGAGCTGCCAAAAAAACATTCAAGTAAAAACTTGTGCTGCTGTTCAGATATCATTTACATCTCAATACGCACAGCCCACAAATCACTCTAAAGCAGCTTCTCCCTCAATGTCCTACGCCGCTTCTTTCCCTCAACCTTTTCCCCCATTTTTCTCTCTTCACAGTATCCACAAATCCAACCCCCTTCCGGAACTTCTTTCAAAGGAGGCTTGACGCATTTCAAATGAAATCCACTCAAACAATCATCACATTCAATCATCAAAGATTTTCCCGACTTAAAACAAAGGCTTTTTTTTTTGCACATTTTTACGTTTTTGCTAAAATATCCAAAGTTTTTTACTTTTTGCAGATTTGCCATTAAGTTTAGGAAAACTTTGCAAATATGCCATCCCGTTATTTTTCCACCGTTATATTTTTTAAAATATAAAAAATACCCCCCTCTCTTCTCATCTCCCTATATAAATATAACAAAAAACATATCTCTCTAAGTTGGACTTGAAGACCGACGAGTCGCCCGAGAATGACACCGTCGATCGAGAATAAAACACAAAAAACCAATTTCCAAACATTGGTAGAGGAACTTAACACCAAAAAATATATCAATATCTTAAGCCCACTAATTATCTCATGAAGTCTAGTTCTCAAATAGTCACATTTCTAAAATCAATAATGAGGCAAGTATTTACTGTTGGTATGTGACAATGCCAACCTAAATAAGATACCACTAGAAGTAACATAGTGGCATGACCAACTTAATTGTTCATGAGGTCGTTAGAGACCGCAATGGTTACGAGAAGAAACAATAGAGGTTCGGGGGCAGCACCCCCGAGGAGCAAGGTCTAGGGTAGTAGCCCTGGTGAGAGTCCAAAGGACAACACCTACTGGCAACAAGGTCACCGGCCCGACGGTACGTACTATTTAAAGGTTGTAGCTCTAGTTGCAGTTCAAAAGATGTCAAGTATAAAAGTAGGAAGCTTCCTGCAGCCACCTTTTGTGTAAACACAGGAAGCTTCTAGTAACCACTCTTTTAACCCATTTTACAGCAACCATGTAGAAGGTATTCTGAAAGTCCAATTCGATGGGCTAATTGGTGAAGGGTTGGTGAAAACTCAAAAGCTATAAATAGGCATTTCACAAGCCTCTCCAGAACACATAAGTTCTTTGTTAACTTGTAGTCCTGTTTTCCTGTTAGTTCTTTTTGTTAGTCTAGAAGCCATTGAAGCTTTTCTAAATAGCACACAGTGGGACGATCATTTGTAGTAAGTTATCAGATTAAAAGTTTGAGTAGTGTTGTCTTTCCTCCTGATTAGTGTTCAGACGTTTTGGTGTATAATCTTTTATTTACATTTATAGAATAATTAAAATCAAATAATTCTAGAAATGGCACCAATATGACAATCGAGCACATTTTGTACAGGGATTTTGTTTCCAGAGGTTTCACAGCCATGGACATGACAGCAATAACATTCTGGTTGGAGAATAATATTCCTGGTTGGCTTCTTTGACTCCTTTCATTTCCAGCTTATCAGAAACTTTATTTTGACTTGAAGTATTTTCCTTCGTTTCTTGTAGTTGTAGTCTTTAACTTACTCGAGCTAGGAAACATTTTCTAGGGCTTTGTGTGGAGACCAAGTTAGTAGACTCGATCAGTCACGGAGGATTAGCTGACAATAATATTACAATTTCTTGTTGATGTTTTTACGAGATGGTGCCACAACATGAAACCATCACGGAACCACTCAGAAGTACAAAACAGTGTTTTGCATACAGACTTGGATGTTGATGTTCTTCATCCATTATTTGGGTTGGCAGTTCCCTCTAGTTCCAGCAAATGTTGTATAAAGCAGATATGGCTATCAGTTCTCTGATCTACACTGTAACTTGACTAGATATAGCTTGATTAAGTTATCCAAGCTCAGATGATTTGTTGAGACAACCCTGACACTGCAAAGAACACAACAAGCCTTGTTGATATGTAGACAAGTGGTGAAGTATCATACCTGCCCCTTGTATCTTACTCTTCCCAGTAAATGTTTTATATTGAACTTTTTATTAAAAAAAATAAAAAATCTTGCAGAAGATTAAAGGACCCTGCCATTAATAATTTTGTTATTGGCAATGGGCTCATCAAGTTTAACTGGAATCAAATTCATCATACTCACTGCTTATAATATTTTTAGAGATTCCAAGTGCATGAAAAATTGATCTAGTCCTCCACAAGACATTAGAATTATCTGTGCCCTTTATTTACTAGAGAATGTTATGGGGATGACCTGTCAAGCGATTACGCCTGCTAAATTATCTCAATCTCCAAATGAATGGTTTACTACAAAGTGGGGCAGCGGACTAGTTAAAACCATCACATGGTAGATCGTGCACTGGATGAGCCAGCAGAAAATCTAGACCCGTCTGAAAATTCCAAGCCTCTGAGTTAAAAGTGACCCACGTTCATCAAATTCCAAACAAATCAAAGGTGGTTTTCTGTTGTGAAATAGAAAAACTTGAAGAGAAACAGAAAGAAAAATAACAACTTCATTATGAGTCATCCACATAATGCCAGGGAAACGATTAGGGCCATTGGCTCATTATAATAGCCGCTAGGCTGTATTGATGTAATGGGGTCCTCGACGTGATGGTCAGTCGAAAGGATCGTCTATGCATCACCATCTATTTCACCTTGATTGGTGATTTTGATCCACCAAGTTTCGCTGGAGATCTTGCCCAGAAAAGCTACTTAAGCTTCAGATTGGATTCCTTAACAATGCTCCAGTAAGGTGTCAAATTAGACAGCTGAATTCAAATATTTCTGTCGTTTGAGCTTGGATCTTCATACAAACGGAATTGAAACATCTGAACTTATCAAGAACATGCCAGGCATTTGAATTTTGATCATTGAAATAAAAAATAATAATAAATAAAACAGAGGATGCAGGGATGATACAGCAATCATCTACTATTAACTTTGCAGAGTCACCAGCTCAACTTAGAGCCTCCAACAGATGGATAAACAAACACAGCCACAGGTTGCAGGTTGCAAGTTGCTAATAAGAAAGGCAAAACAAAAGAAGAAGACCGGAACCACCCAAAGCCAGCGACAATAGTTTAGTAGCTCGCTAGACCATCTTCAGTTGCAGCAAGAGATGGCGACAAAGAACTGCGAGACTCCAAGCCCTCCCCCAACAACGACTGCTCCACCCTTATCTCCTCAATCATCTTCCCCACCTAAGACATCGCCGGCCGCTCCTCCGGTTGGTTGGCCACACACGCCAGAGCAATGCGAACCATTGGCACCAATTCCTCCTCAATGTTCTTGTACCTCAACAGCCCCGTGTCGAATATCTCGGCCATGAAACAGATATCTGTTTTCTGTGATGTTTAAACCGGGAGAAGAGAAGGGGGGGTTATTTTTTATATTTTAAAAATGTAACGGTAGAAAATTAATGGAATGGCATATTTGCAAAGTTTTGCAAAATTTAATGGCAAATCTATAAAAAGTAAAAAACTTTGGATATTTTTGCAAAACCATAAAAATGGAATGGCAAATCTATAAAAAACCCTAAAACAACTCCGGTAGTCTTCGACTTGAGGTTCTTCATCATCAGGGCCCTCATTTTCTCTCCTTTTCACATAAACATCATCACCAACTTCAAATTCCCCTTGATAATACACAACCTTCTTATAATAGATTTCCTTCTTATTTTCTCTCGTCTCCCAAAATTTCACCTTTCTGGACTGGATTTAAATTCCAAGGTTGTTTCCGTTTCCAAAGACCTTTTTCTCTTTTTCGGCTCGATAAGATTGGAAGAAACAGGAAAAAATGGAACTTTAGCAGAATTTTCAGCTTTCTATATCAGTCTTCTGTCCTTTTGAGTATATTTTGGAGTTTTTACTTCGTTAGTTTCTTTCAATGCTAACTCCCCTATGCCGTCCCAAGCCTGAATGAAAAAGGAGGAGGGTCTTATGTCAAGTGCCAACTGCAAAGAAAGAAGTTGAAGATAATTTTGTTATTTCTTTTCCTACTTGCAAATAAATATGCATTTGTATATTAGTTTATAAATTAGAAATGAAAATTATTCCAAACTTCTTAAAACTATGGCAACCCTAACATGATATGAATCGATAATTGATATTTCCTCAAACTAAGGCTTTCCCCATAAGCGACGCATTGCGTCGGATCTCGATTGTAGTGGGAAATGGGCAAGGACTGTTAGAGCATCCCCTCAAAAGCGACGCGTTACATCAGAACCCGTGTGTAGTGAAAAGTGGGCATGGGTTCATGCCATGGAGGTCGAGAAGTACACGGGGAAAATAAGACATTTTAAGAGCATAAAATTCGTATCGTCACATGGAATATAGGAACATTGATAGGTGAGAGTTTATAGTTAGTAGATATGATGAAATGTAGTAGAATCAACATCGCTTATATCCAATAAATCAAGTGGAAAGGGCTAAAACTAAAAAAATCAATGGGTATAAACTCAGGTACATAAGAAAAGATAATAACACAAATGACGTAAGAATAATAGTGGATAAAAAAATTAAAGGATAAAGTTGTGGACGTTAAAAGAATCAGTGATAGAATTATAATAGTAAAACTTGTTATGGGAAAGCAAATCATAAATGTTATAAGTGCATACGCACCACAAGTAAGGTTAGAAGATATAATAATCAAGAGACAGTTTTGAAAAGATATGGAGGGAGTCATGTAAGAAAGTCCTGACACTGAGGGGGTATTTATATGAGCAAACTTTAATGACCATGTAGGAAAAGAAAAGGAAGGATATGATAGAATATATGAAAAATATGGTATGAGAATAAAATGAGATAGAGGAAACTATCCTCGATTTTGCTTTGTCATATAATTTGACCATTGCAAATATATTCTTTAAGAAAATGGATGAACACTTTATAACCTTTAAAAAGAGACTTCATAAAAGCTAAATAAACTTTTTTTTACTTATGAATATTGAAATATCTATGTATAAGGATTATAAGGTGATACTTGATGAGAGTTTAACCTCACAGCATAGGTTAATGGTTATGGACATCTATATTAAAAGATGGAAAAAAAGAAATGAACTTAATAGGTATCAAAAAACTAAGTGATAAAACTTAAAACGAGAGAAAATAACCTCACTCGCAACTAAGTTGATGGTAGAATGAAACTGTAACTATGAAATAGAAGTAAATACTATGTGGATTAATATGGTTGAGTCCATTAAGAAAGTGACAAAAAAGATATCTTAAGAGTATCTAAAGGTTAAAGGTAATTAGCCAATGACACATGCTAGTGGAGTGAAAAAGTACAAAAAGTTATTAAAGAAAAACTTTAGAAAAGAAAAATCATCTATTATATTTTTCAGTAAGAGGAATCTCTAAAATATGCATAAATATAAATATTTTTTAAACAATAAAAACAACAAAGAGGTTCTTGGTTCAAGACTTTAAGTTAAACAATTAGCTATGAGAAAAACATCCCATTCAAACTAAAAAGGATTAGGCACAACTGCCCCAGCTATTGAAGTGGCTCAAATTAGGACCAAGTAACAGCTCAAAACCTCGAGCACAAAATTGTCCAATAATTAGATATTCATACATTGAAGAGAAATGCTGCGTCAAAGCGCTCTTACTATTTTCATGACGAGGTCTACTTATAAATGATCTACCTAGTTAATCTAATTAGTTTGGCTTTTGATGTCTTTTAGTCCAAAAATCAAATAGATTGGATGCTTCAAACATTTAGGAAAACCTTCTAATCGTGGAGAGTTAGAAACTTTCTGAACAATGGTCTATGTTTAGAAAGAAAAACACAATCTTGTATTATGCTTCGCCAAAAAAAAATCTTATAATATGCTAATATGTGTAATTTTTAGACCAGGAAAGACCTAGAGCCAAAGAAATTAGATGTACTAGATAGATCATTTATATGCAAATCGCATCGTGCAAAATATACTGGCACTTAGCGCTTTGATTTGCCATTCCTGGAAAAAGGGCATATGTTCCACAACTTTATTAATGGACGGAGTAAGGTGGGGACCATTCCAGTCATAAGGGGGTCCATCATGTTATGACCATTAATAAGTTCTAAGATTTCAAAAACATACTAGTTGTTGATTTGCTTCCAAACATGTTTTATGGTGGTTACTTAACATTAACGGGTGAAAAAATGACAGACATTTTGGCAAAAAGGGCAGTCTTGGTGCATGAAGCTCCTGCCTATACGGGGTTCAAGAAAGGGGCAAATCACAAAGGTCTATAATATGCAGCCTTACTTGCAACTTTGCAAGAGGCTATTTCCACATCTTGAACCCGTGATCTTAATGTCACATGATAACAACTGTACTGTTGCGCCAAGATCCTCTTCATGACACACATTTTAACGGTAACAAAATTTCTTCCTCGTAGCATTAATGTATTGTATTAGTGGCCCAAGGAGAAGTCTTTCACCTAAGTGACTATAGTTCAAGGCAGTGCACATGCGTGTATTTACCATTTAGTAGGAAAAAATTTTATGCAAAACCCTTGTTAATAGAGGGTGCTTTAATTGAGTCCTGAGCTTTCTTATGCCTGTCTCTCCATCGCCGATCTAATATTAAATCAATTGATAGAGCTTACTTCTATTGCTTGATACCACAGTTGAATTTATTGTTGTTCAAACAATCCATATCCTACTTATATTATTATTGTTATTATTTATAAGTGAGGAATTATAAAGCAAATTATTTGCGCACTCTCGTTTACAATAACACTTGAACCTAATTGCTGGCCAAAGGAGAGTGATAACTCAAACCAGCGACCGGGTACATTGAGGGAGATGCCTGACTTGTTTGAGAGCAACTTTACTAGACATTTGAATTTTTTCATTTTATATTTTTTTAAGTTAAAAGATGAAATTGCACTCTGCATTTATTGGCAGATTATAGGAGTAAGGCAATTTAGGATTAGTATCAATAGGTAACAAGACGAGGGAGATTAGACTTAGATGGTTTGGTTATGTTCAAAGGAGACCAACAATGGCACCGATTATAAGGAGTGAGACAATACAAGGAGAAGGTTCTAAAAGAACAAGGGAAAGGCCTAAAAGAAAGTGAATAGAAGTGGTAAAGAAAGATTTAAAAACTTTAGAACTAAATGAAGTCGTGGTCGTTAATAGAGAGGAATAGAAGAATAACATTCATGTGGCCGAACTCTAATTGAAATAAGGTGTTGATGATAATTATGATGATTTATTGGCAGATTATCTAAGGATTTACATGAGCAAAAAATACACTTCAGGTCTAGTGGTTGGTGATCCAACGGTTTATCTTTGGTCACGTCTTCTTCACGCGGTACAACGAGCATCTTCGCCGCTGATGAGGGCAACACTCCAGATTCGATTCAGATTTTGGGACCTGCCTTTTCCTTTAGCCTGCGGAATAGTGTTAGGATCATCCAATGCAACGGTCGAGATTCCCACAGGTGCTTTGGGGAATCTAAACTCGTGTTCGTGGGCAGATCTTACGTAATCTTACGCACCCACATGGTCTGGAAAAGACTGGCATGACCCGGAAAGGAAGTGAGCAACAAAACTTATAGTGGCATTTTTTGCAATTAAGAAGAACCATGGTGGTATTTAGGTAAATTTGCTTCCACCCGAGAGCAAGTGTATTCTCTTCGCGATGCTACTCGACGCGTCGATCGGGTGCAGGCACGGAGAGGGAGAGAGAGGAGTTGCAGCAAAGCGAAAGATCCAATCCCTAATTCTCTCTCTAGAATTCTCTCAAACTTCCTCTCTTTCGAGGACATTCTGATCTTTCTCGAATTCAAGATGGTTAGTCTCTCGAACAATTTTCAGATATCAATTTCTACGCTACAGCCTACACTTAACAGTGTTCATTTGATAAGAGGCTCCTTCTTCCTATTTTTTTTTTCTGCTTTGGCTATCTTTGTTGTCTGAAAGGAGTAATTCACTTAATCGAACAGTTGCTAGGGTTTCTGAAAGGAGCAGTTCAGTTAATCGAACAGTTGCTAGGGTTTCTGACTACGAAATTATCATTTTTACTTAAATTTTGGTCCAGAAATTTTATTTTCATGCTTCTCTCTTGTTAATTCTTGTCTTACTTGATAATTCATTTTCGAGGAAATTTGGATATTATATTTCAATTATTAATACTTTTTTGCAGATTATTTGTTAGATTTGCTATTCGCATGACTTGGGAGAAAAACTCCCTTTTCTTACTCACACCTGATTTTATCTTGAGTTGGTTGGAATTTACGTACTGCAAGTAGTTTTTTTTTTTGATACTTTAATTTGACTTCTTCTGTTGTTAATCTAGATAGTTTGGGTTTCAAACGTGTGCTCTTGATTGCATTGTTTCTTTCTTTTGTTATTTTTTTAGTACTAGGATTGAAAATTTCGTTTTATAGTGGATTTTTACGGTGAATGTGTGTGTTTTTTGGTTTTAATTTTCGGACTAATTTTGGCATGGATAGTATGCATCCACACACTGTCATTATTTTTTTTTAAACTTTGACAACCGGTCTCTGGAGCCTTTTACAAGCTCTGCGTGGATTTGAAGTTTTATAAAACTTGATTTCTCAAACTGCAATAAGCCATCTTCAGTATTCACAAAACCTATGATTTCAGAAAACTGCAATATTGGACTGTTTGGCAACATCCAGTTAAAACTGCAATAAGATATAATTGGTTTAAATTTGCAATTTAAACAGAACACAATAAAATAAGTCAAATTAAGAAGTTCGAGGAGTGTTACTCTAATTAAAATGTACACGATGTTATGGAATTCATTGTGAGATTTTTGTCTAATGCATATCTAGGTTCTTAGTTGCTCTGTGACTCATTATGATGTGGATCATTCATCCATCCCATTCTGCTCGTAAATATCCTATTACATCATAATCCCCCCAAAATGTGTTCAAAGTATCACCTTTATTTGGCAATCCTGAACATTTGAGGAATGGTTGATATGGGAATTAATGCTCAATGTTTTGTTTAATCTTTATTTCCAAGTCCCTAATCAGAAATGGTTAGAATATGAATGGATGTGCTCTTGTGCCGATCTGCATTGACACACTAGACATCTTAGATCAAAGCCCAAAATTTTCACTTTATAGTAAGGGATCACTTTGCCGGCCCCTAATTGGGATGAGGTCTTGATGATGATAGCAGGGGATCACTTTATGTGAGTACCTGCTGAGCTTAGATGGTTAGTGAGAACCTTTTATCTTTCCGAGTCATCTATTTTCCATTATAGGCTAGTAATGTTAAGTTCATCAAATGAGACAATCCATTTGGATTACCAAAGATCTGGGTATACAAGTAGTTTTAAACCATCCTGGTGCATGTATTCACCTGCCCTCTTAAACTCATACAGAAACTCCGTTATCCACGTAATCATACAAGGAAACTACTGCTTCTCCGCTTAATCACCACATCCAGAATTTATATTACTGATGATGTCTCACCAAAAAAAGACGACGTCTAGGTACTAACCAAAACCCTGATGTTTCAGATATTAATCACTTCATCCCCACATAGATTCTCAAAAATCGTGATTTGTGAAAGTTCTATTCCCCTCCATATTTTATTAAAGAGTAGGACTACCAAGCAGGGAAAAATAAATGAGTGCCAAATGGCAATTTTCTTGGGACTTGTTGTTTTTCTCGAACTAGTTCAAGGAAAAATGCTATAAAAAACCACAAGTCCCAAAAATGTGCAATGTGCCACTCGTTGATTTGTACATCTTGTTCAATCAGGCAAGTGCTCTTCTCTTTATCATTTTTCTTTAAAAATCGTGATTTGTAGGTGCTTTCTCAAATTTGCAAGATCCTGAGCAGATCATCCAAAGCTGTTATTTCTAGAATGTTAATTTGAGAGATTCAGATGTTTACAAACTCAAAGAAAGCCATGATTTCCTTGAACATCCAAACGGGGCCTTACTTTCTATGTCAAATTTCTCTCTCTTCCCCCCATTTATCTATTTATTTCTACAAATGTAGCTATATATGTTGAAGTATCTACCCATTTTATGTACACAAACTCACTGCAGGAGTTTGTGTTCAAGAAGGCATGCTAGAAGCACGTACTTTATGAAATACTATTTTTGTTTAAGATGCAGTGGGCTTTTACAGTAATAGAATGAGCAACTTTAGACATTTGTAATTTGATTCACTATTTTTTTTAAGACAATGCTGGTCCATTAACTGAGAACAATTTGACTGCCAGCACAAGTCGGGTAGAGGGCATCGAGACAAAATTCAGCAGTTCATAGCAATAACTGGAACAAGGTAAACACCCTAACTCGGAGTTGGATTGCTTTTTGTAATAACTGGTTTAGTAATTTTTTTGATTAGGCAATATAGGTCTTGTGGCATTGGTAATTATCTTGAGATGTAGTGAGATACTTGTAGTTAATATTTCTTTATTTACATAGCTTATTTGGCTTTTGGAAAATCTTCTGTCTAAGGCTGGTGGTTAAGTTTTCCTCTGCTTGCACATGCAACCACATCTGGCACTCTTCTCCTTGTTGCATCACCCATTTCCTTTTATGCTGCATCTTGTTGGATTCATTAATCCCTTTTCTGAGCTGCGTAAGTGGTCCATGTGACATCATACTTACCACTTGGTTGCCAAAGACTGACCTTTGATCATCCTTTGGCAGTACTTATCAGTGGGTGTGGGCGGCTTAGTAAGGACATGAGGTTATAGTGAGGCTGAGGTGAGGAGGTTGAGGTGTGGGTGTGCTTCACCAAGATTCAAAGATTTTGACTAGCCATTAGATGTTCTATGCATTGTGGAGGTTCTTTCATAAGAAAAGCTGTTTGATAGTTTTTGACTGGAAGTTGGAAGAGTCTTCAATTGGAAATTTGCTAATTCAATTTAGGAAATATTAAATGTTGTTAATATGTCAATAATGTCTTTCTTACCTGTTTCTGTGTATTTAGACTAAAGAGGAGCTATTCTTGGTGATCTCTTGATTTTGAGAGGCATCTGTCAGTGATTAGTTATTACCATAGGCTGATTGTATGGTTTTGTTATACTCCAAAATCAATGCCTTCAATTTTAGACCTGATGGCCAGGAGTCTTTTGTTGCTTCGAAAGTCATTTATTCCTATTGCTTTTTCTAAGTTGGCACTTGTAATATAAATTAAAAAAAAGTAACCTATTCAGACTTCTTGGTCTGTGTTTCAAGATGGTTGAATGAGGGCCCACACCATTAGGACATGCTAAGGACATGGACTAGGAATCATGGGATCATAGATTGTGTCAACTTCGAGTTGGAGGTGGGACAACATGTGTTCCAAAGGGTCAGACCTCATTTTGACATGTTCAACTTGTTACCGAGTAACTTTTACCAGTACGAGCTCCACATCATGTGACCTTGGCATGTGGCAAACATTCAAGTGTCCTTGAGGTCCTTCTAGCATGATGGTTGTGATGTAAAATCCTTTCTTATTGCAATTTGGGCAACACCATGCAAAATGAACATTACAGGTTGGTGTCCTTGTGAAATACATGGCGTCAGGCATGCAATTTAGATGTTGGAGGAAATGGGAGTACCATGCTGGTGATCACATATTGTGACTTGTTTAAAATTGGACTTCCTGGTGTTAACTTTTTTTATGTATAATAATCTCTAACTATGAGCATTCTAAGGCTGTACCCATAGTTCAAACAATAATTGACATTAGCACTTTTCTGTGCAAATAATGGATTTTTTTTATATTTTATTTTTATCAAGAGGAAACGCCTTCTAAATTAATTAAGTTCATTGGGAGTGGAAGTTTTTGGGAATATATAATTGGAGCTTATTAATATGAGTTTATGTGAAACTTTTTGGAATTTTTTAACATATAGAAAAGAGGAAACTATAATTATTCAATTCACCCCAGTAATTGAGTCAATTCCATCACACTCCTGCATATGTATTGCATATATTCAAAAAGCTACATGTAAGTGTACAGTGTAAACTCCCATAATTAGCTGTGTTGTATATAGGCTAAACAATGTATATACCAGAAACCTTTAACAAAACATATCTATATCAAATTCTTTGGCATACATTCTAAATAATGTGTGTACCAGAAACACTGAAGCATTTTTATCTCGAATGGCATTTTAAGTAGGTATTTCTATCAAAATGGTGTTCATTTTAAGAGACTTAAAACGTTAACATCACATGATTACTTTTCAGTTGGAAACTTGATAGACAAGGCTACTTGCTTTCGGCCGAGATAATTTAGGTTGGACATATGTTAAGGCAAGCACGGAGGGCTGTTTCTTTGTTCTTTCTTGGTAAAAGTTTGAAGTTGAGAGTTGCTACTCTTTCCTGATTGTAAATATCTAAGGTCACCTGTCTCTTATCAAGTAATCTGCATGTGGTGATAAAGCATCATGCTTGTTCTATAGCCCCCCTTCCTACCTTGTGGGCAGGATTCCTCATGACAAACCATCATCTTGTCCACTTTGATCAAGGATTACCAAAGTCAATGTTCCAACCGAAAATTTTCATCGATATCCTGTGTTGGTTATGGAGTTATAATCATCTGTGTTGAACTGACAAGCATGATGCTAATGATAGTCCGCTTGATAGCATGTCTTATGTGTATGTTAGAGATATGGTATGCAAAAAAACTAATGGGTGAGAGAAAGGGAGCCTTTTGCCTCTTTGGGGAAGATATCTACTATTAAGACATTAAACAAAATCTTACATCTAATTTGTTTTTCTATAATCGTCCTTTGTGACACATATGTAGGTTTATATATATGGATATGGATATAGGCCCTTGTGGTCCGCCCCTTCCTTGGACCTCGCATAGGCCGGAGCTTTGTGCACTGGGGCTGCCCTTTGTGTATTTGATGCAAGAGAGATCTAGAATTAGTCTTTGGTATGACTTTAGCAAAGATACTCTTGAGGAATCCCAGAACATTAATGAGGAGGTATCTAGCCCTAACTAATCTTCTTCGATTTGGGTTAAAACTAACTCACCAAACCTACTGCCCACCCTCTAAAAACCCCTCCATCGTTAACATACAGTGGACAACCAGAACTTACAGTTGTGGCTACATATGAAAGAACAAAACAGAGGGGAAAAGTAGGTGGGTTTGTTCAAAGCCATATTAGAGGCTAGTTCACTCAAAAGACATTAAAGGGAGCGCCAAACAATTGAAGCAAAGAATAATAAACCTATCCACTTTATGGCAAGAGAGAAGATCTCCACCTTTAGATTGGCATAAGTTTGTCTCTACGAAGCAACGTCAGAAAACACCGGCGGAGAGAAGTCAACATCCCCTCGGACCCTCCATCTTCAGAGGTCTTCTTGATTCAACACAAGAATAAGAAAGAAACTGTAACACCCTGGGTTTTTAAAACATTTTTTATAATAATAATAGTCATAGTTGCTGTCCCAAAATAAAAAAATTATATTAATTATTTTATTATAACATTTATTGAAAACCTCTGGGCGTTATTTTCTTTTTCCAAAACATCACGACTATGATTTAAAATATAAATATAATTACGCAATAATACATTTAAGACAATACACATATCAAATCCAACGTCAAAATCATCAGCACCTTTATTTTCAAACTAATAAATATCCAAAACATATTAATGTGGCCCAAGGTGTCTATCCATCATAACATCCCACTGTACTTAAATCAGTGTCCATCATATGTATAATTGTCATAATCAATTCCATATAATAAAAGTATACAGTCCATAAAGAAAGTTCAAATGGTAGTTCGTTTATTAACTCATGTCAGTGTCTATTAGTCAAAGTAATCTCTCACTGCTATCACGGTCTCTCAACAGTCTTGCCCTTTCTGCTGTTGCGCTAGAAATCTAAGGCATTGCAAAATCTAAGGCATTGCAAAATAAGGCAATGCCTTAGCAAGCTATTGCTTGTGTAGGTATATAGACATTTAATGTAATAACAACGGAACAAAATCGAATAACAGTGCTGATATAATGAGTAGATTGATATAATGATTATAAGCAATGCCAATAAAATTTTAAAATATCATATATGATAAAACATACATCTCATGGATTTAAAACATTATATGATCTAATATAAGTGAGTATGCAATAACAACAAGGCACCCCAAGGTACGTGGGTCCACGAGTGTCTCATACACTTGTATCACAGGTCATAAGTACTCATATCAAACCTCTGAGTGTCGTCACACCCAGGCATACAATTACATCTCCATGCTCATTATGCAAGTATATAGAATAAGAATATGGATTGTCATGTCGCAGTGGCAACCCTTCGGGTCTCAACCACCGTCGCTCCCCGTCGACACCATAACGAGAGACTTAACGTCTGTCGCCATGGAAAGGCTCGGATCAGTAGTGTGGACTATTTATGTTACCAAACCCCTAGCGAAAGCCATCTGTGGGCAGGTGCATATCATATCACAATCACATCACATCACAAATCTCGGAGGGTAGGTGGCCGGCTCTACTCCCTCCTGACATGACATCCATCGGGTGAGAGCACCCGTCATAAAACACAAAACACAAAAATCGCGTATCTCAAAAAACCAGGAGCACTCGTGGCTCACAATCCCTAAGGTATGCCCCTCATCCCGTGGTTAGCCTCTCAAAGGACTAGTCACTAAGCCTCCACTGTCGTCCTTATGAAAACCCATTAGTTCTAATGGTGCAATAAAGAAAGATAATTTCTAATTATGCATAAATACGTAGTATCAATCTCATGAAATCATCAATCATAAATTCATTCAATACATTATCAAAATCTAATATTGATCATAGCATAAAACTATGAGTCTCACAAAATCGTAGACTAATTAAATAAGTGCAATTAAATCATAATCAATCATGATGCTACGATAATGCAAGGTTTTTAAAATCGAAACATAATATTAAATGTCGTCACCTACCTCGATGTGAGATTACTCAACTCAAGCGTACAATCCCCTTAGCTTGTATGTTCAGATGTACCTATCAGTACCACAATACTATTTTGTATTATTTATTTCATCATAATGGAATCTATGGTGATCCAACTGTTGGATCGTTCTCTAAGATCTCTATTTATGATTCGGTCCTTAATCCCAATGTTACTTGTTATAATTTAGTTCTATCTCATATTCATCTATTCGTTTTTGTGTGTATCTAAAATTTATACCTTAATCTGACGGCTAGATCATCCTCAGATCAACAATTTCCCAAGATCTTAGTTCAGACCAATGGTCTAGATAAATTTCTAGAGTAATCACACCTAATTTGATCCTTAGAACCCTTATTTATTGTCATACATTATCTAATTGTTCAAGTCTTGGGGTTTGATCACCCTTTGATCTGCCTGATCTAAGTTATTGAATAATATTTTATGATTTGACTAATTTAAAAGTGGTCAAATATAAGTTTTCAAGTTAAATCTAGGTTCACGTTGTTAAGACGATCGCAACGGATGTTTCCGATCATGATTTGGACCTCTGTAGCTCCCAAAATAAGGTTTCTAGTAAAAAGACTTCATAATTTAATATATATATTAATTTATAGGGGGTCAGGCAGGTTGTTTGCACCGGCGGCTCGGTTTACAACGGGTTACACTGGCGTAAACAGGCGTCCCCAAGACGCTTCGCTTCTAGGACGCGCTGTGTGCATCCTAGTCACCGGGATACTCCTTCGCGTGCGTCTCGGTCGCCAAGATGCCGGGCGTCCCGGCTTCCCGTGACTATGCGCAGGGACGCTCCTGCGCTCGCATGTTATGTGTGCGTGCGACGACATCTCTCGTGCGTCGTTTGCGTTGGGGCGTCCCACATGGCGTCCCGGCATTAGTGACAGGGCGCCGACGCAGGTGTTGTCGCCAAAGACGACACCCTTTTGCTCAGAATTTCATGTAATTTCAGTTTTTCACACTCCTTTTGATTGATTTTGCCAAAAACTAAGGTTGTTCTCAATTTTTCTCACGTTACTAAATATCTCCTACGTATTGTTCTTCGTGATTTCAGAGGTCACTAGTCGTTGGATCTCCCTCAAATTTAAAGGGTTTGTTCTTGGGTTCGTCAAGCACCAGATGAACGTATGGATCGTGGTTTTGACATGATTTCATCTACTTAATCCTACATCTACAGTAGGTTGCCTAGGGTTCTTGGGAAACGATGACCTCATGCCGTTTTTCAGTATCTACAGATGTAAAAACTCACATGTACTCTGTAAATGGAAGGGGGAAATAGGAATAGGACTTACCTTGGTCTGTCGGGCTGTCGTTGATGTGGTCGGAGGGGCTTTTTTGAGCTTTTCCGACGTTGCATTTTTGCTAGGGTTCTTTAAGAGAAGTTCGATCTCTGGAGGCAAGGGGGCTTGGATGGAGTGATTGAATCGGGAAGGAGTTGCGTTTTATTGCTGGTGATCCATTTTTCTCGGTCATTGATCTATTTTTTTGCGAAGTTGTCAAATCTAATAGGGGGTAGAAGGGGGGTGTCGTTATAAAAAACAGCCCCTGTATTTGGGGCCTCTGAAAATTACTAAATTGCCCTTCTAACTTCAACGGTTCATAACTTCTCCGTTTGAGCTCCGTTTTCAGCGTTTTTTATACCGTTCAATTCCTATCGAAGTGTACTTCCTATTTTTTGTGTTTTCAGACCCAATTTTTATGTGTAAAATTTTTAATTTAATTTATTACTAATTTATGATTGAAAAATTGAGGATATTACAGAAACTGAAATTCTTATTCAATGTTCATTGCTTTTCTTAGGTGGTATACCCAAGGTATATATAGAGGGTTTATTTCCTTTCAAGAAAGGAAGATCTCCCAAGAATGGGGGAGATTCCAAATCTTGAAGATTACAAAGATATAAAAAAAAGAAACAAATCCTCTCCTTATTTAAAGGAATCTTATTTGGAGATTACATAATAAAAAATATCCTAGTAACAAAGGAAACAAATTGAACAGAGTATGTAATAAGAAAAAAAATCCTAATAACTAAGGAAACAAATCAAATTTCTTAAAGCCCCATAATTGCCAAATGTAGCCTGAGCTTGGACCTAGGTGGGGCCTAGGCCTAGACCGGACTTGATGGGCCTGGGCCTAGACCGAGCCTGATGTCCGCATCACTCTCCATTGTTGAGGAAAAACTTGACCACGAGTTAGGGGAGGTCGAAAGTTGCTGCTTAGCATCTGCCAGTAGTACTAGTATGTAGTTGTCATCGAACCGAAGAGACTGAGGTGTAAGTAATGTTGTTGGTCCATGCCGTCGTTGCCCTGATGCTGATTGCCTCCTGTCTATTGTAGTTGATGAAGAAACACTACCTCCAGTGTGATAATATTCCAAAATATCTGGATTAACTTTCTCTAACTTTGTCTCGGTCATCCAAATGTAGTCATCCAGGGGACGTCCCTTCCACTTCAGCAAGTATTTCTGAAATCCTTCATGTTGAGTCAAGACCTGTTGCTGATCCATAATAGCCTCGACCTCGTCTCTGGCTGTGTGGGTGTAGTAGGGATAGGTGGTAGTGGGCCAAAGGGAATGGATACATGGGAGTAAGTAGGGACTGATGAAAAAGGTACCGTAGGAGATGTCGCAATTGTGGGGTCCAAGACTGGTACCAAGTCCTTTACATTACAAGTGGGGTGAATCTGTAGGTTAGGGGGAAGTTCCAGCTCGTAACCATTGTCTCCAAATTTTTGGAGAATCCTATAGGGACCAGCACCCTGGCTTGTAGTTTCTTGGCTGCATCTGATGAAAAATGCTCCAGCCTAATCCTCACTATCACGTAATCTCCAATATTAAAGTTCTCGGCTCTTCAATGGGCATAAGCAAGGGCTATATATTTTGAATTACTTGCCTTAATTTTGTTCCTAATATCTTCATGCAATGAATGGATGTGCTGTGCAAATGATAATGCAAACTCAGATTGCCTCTATGCCATGCCCACTGGGACAAGGTCAACAGGTGTCCTAGGTTTTGTAGCTTGTAACTATTTCGAATAGATTCTTTCCTGCGGTCCTATTAACTGAACTATTATAAGCAAACTTGGCTATAGGAAGGACCTGATCCCAATTGCGCACACTTTCTCCGACTAAGCACCTCAACAAATTACCAAGGCTCTAATTGACTACTTAAGTTTGTCCATCAGTCTGAGGGTGATAACCAGTTGAAAACTGGAGCCCAGTGCCTATTTGATGCCACATTGTCTTCCAAAAATAACTGGTGAATCTAACATCTTGGTTAGATACTATGGTTTTGAACAAATCATGGAGGCAAACCACTTCTGAAAAGAAAATCCCTGCCATCTTTGACGCATTAGAAGTCTTGGTGCAGGGAATGAATTGGGCCATTTTGGAAAAATGCTCCCCTACCACAAAGATAGAGTCATCCTTTTTAACTGTAAGAGGGAGCCCAAGCATGAATTCCATACTAATATCCTGTCAGGGAGCATATTGCACAGGCAACAGAGTATAAAATCCACTGCTCTGCTTCTGTTGCTTGGCCATTTGGCGGGTGCGACATTGCCCGAGTGTCTTAGTCACATTCTTTTGTAAGGTGGGCATGTAAAATCTATCCTCCATCAGGGCAATAGACTTGTAGCGACCAAAATGCCCCGCTATTCCACCTGTGAGCTCCTAAATAAGAAACTTACGCAATGAAGTCTGAGGAAGATAGAGTCTGCTCCCTTTGAAGAGGTAACTCTTTTGAAGGATAAACTCACTCATGGATTGGTGTGGGGCAGAATCTAGAGCTTTATATATGTCCTCAAAGTCAGGACAAGAAGGATAGTCCTCCTTAACCTTCTTGAACCAAACCATTTCCACACTTAAGGTGTGTAAGAACGTGATTTTTTGACTTAGTGCATATGCAACCTTATTTTCTAGCCCAGCCTTATGTCTTAGGACAAAGGTGTAGTCCTGTAGTAATTGAATCCACTTTATGTGCCTAGAATTCAGATGCTTATATGAATTGAGGTACTTCAGAGCCTCATGGTCAGAGAATAGAACGAATTCCTACTGTAGGAGGTAGTGCCTCCAGTATCGCAAGGCTTGGACCACGGCACAAAATCTTTGTCATATGTGGAGTATTTTCACTTGACTTCTTTAAGTCATTCATTGAAATAAGCCAAGGGATGCCCTTCTTGACTTAGGACTCCACCTATGCCTATGCTAGCGGTGTCATATGCAACCTCAAAAACTTTGGAGAAATCAGTGAGGCACATGATGGGAACTTCCACCATTCTATACTTAAGTTCCTTGAATGCCTTGGATGCGCTCTTGCTCCATTTGGATTCACCCTTTTTTATACAATTAGTGATGGGGCCCACAATTGAGATAAAGCCACGGTTGAAACGGCAATAAAAAGTAGCAAGACCATGAAAATTCTGCACTTCATAGATATTTTTTGGTTCAGGTCAGTCCACAATGGCCTTTATCTTAGTTGGATTTATCTTCATTACTTGTGAGGAAACAATAGACCCTAAGAAGATTACATGAGATGTAAGAAAGGCTCACTTCTTTGAGTTGGTGAACAGCTTTTCGCTCCTTAGGGTCTGG
This sequence comes from Warburgia ugandensis, assembly GCA_035236585.1. Lineage (NCBI taxonomy): Eukaryota > Viridiplantae > Streptophyta > Magnoliopsida > Canellales > Canellaceae > Warburgia > Warburgia ugandensis. The sequence continues at coordinate 7,068,203 of CP141133.1, forward strand.
CAAACCAATCTCAAGTTGTTTAAGTGTTCATCCCTAGTCTAACTACAAATTAAAATGTCATCAAAATACACAACTAGGAATTTTCTAATGAAGGGGCATAGCACTTGGGTCATAACCCTCATAAAAGTACTGGGTGCATTGGTCAAACCAAAGGGCATGACTAACCACGCTTAAAGACTATCCTTGGTCTTATAGGCTGTCTTCCACTCATTCCCAGGTCTGATTTTAAGCTGGTGGTAGCCACTTTTCAGATCGATCTTAGAAACTATAGTGGCACCAGCCATCATATCCAGCAGATCATATAGGCTGGAATCGAAAATCTATACTTCACTATGATTTTATTAATTGCCCTGCTATCCACACACATCCTCCAAGTACCATCTTTCTTTGGTGTGACGAGAGGAGGCATGGCGTACTGACTCAAACTCTCTCGGATGAACCCCTTCGCCAAGAGTTCATCTACCTGCCATTTTAATTCAGCACGGTCCGTTGGGTTCATTTGGTAATGGGGCAAGTTTGGGAGAGTGGTACCAGGAACCAGGTCTATAGCATGCTGGATGTCACATGTGAGAGGAAGCTCATCAGGGAAGAATCCTGAAATTCCCAAAGGAGGGGCTCCACCTCCTTAGAAATTACTTCAGAGATCTTTGGACAGGACTTCTTAGCAAAAACAAAGCAAAAATAATATCCTCCTCCACAACCTCTCTCCCAAACTCTCTAGGCCATTTAATGCATAGTGCCTTAGGGTCTTTCTTACCGTTAGGGTTAGAAGGTAAAGCTGTAACCTTCTTCTCAATAGGAGGGGAGGGGTGAAATGTAATCTTTTTGCCATTAAAATTAAAACTCCAAATGTTGGCCCTACTAGAGGTGGCCACATCAAGGTCAAAAATTCAAGGCCTCCCTAGTATAATGTGTCTTACATCCATTGGCAGTACATCACACCAGACTTGGTCCTCATGCTGAGACCTTGATGGGGACCTTGCAATGCTGGGTGACGGGAATGGTAATGGAATTAACCTAGGCCACATTGTATGGAGTAGGGTGGGGCTCAGGTTTCAACCCTAGACGACCAACAGTGTGGGAAGATACCATATTGGTACAACTTCCACTATCCAGAATAAGTTTATAGGACCTCTTCACAGGTAACAAAAGTCTAAAATATGGAAGTCCTATGCCAATCACCCTGGGCATGCTGGGTGATGGCACATCTAACCATCAACAAGCTATCCCCATTAGAAGGTCTGAAGGGAGACAAGGAGACCTGCTCTAAGAAGGCAATATGTGGGCCACTATTGGTGCTCTTCTCATCACTAGGTAAGTCAGCGGCATGATAGTCAACAACCTCTAGGCCATACTCAGTTTCCTCAACCACTAGGTCTTTGTTGGGTTCCTTTCCTAGCAAGAGAGTCTGAACGGACTCCTCAGTAGGACACTTGGCTGCCACATGACCGAGACCACCACATCTGAAGCATTGGATGGGATTCTGCCAATTGGTTTTATCAATGACATTGGTTTTACTCTTGTCCTAGCCAAGAAATGGGGTTGGAGTGGGGTTAGGCTTAGGCCCATTAAAAGTGGACCTAGGAGGAATGTGATAATCAGATCAAGAGGAAGGTCCTCGGGATTCAATGGGCTGGGCCAAAGGGGTCTTAATGTACTTTTCTAAATCCCAGACCCTGCTCAAAAGCTTGCTCAAGGCTGAAAACCTGCCGGGGTATTAATTCTCTTTATATGTCAAATCTAAGGCCTGTTTTAAACCTGGCTAGGGTTAGAGTGGGCTCTTCAGTCACATCACACTTGACTCGGCAAGTGGAAAAAATAGAGATGTATTCATCTACCGAAAGGTTGCCTTGCTTAAGTGACTGTCACTCATCTAAGGGTTCTCGACGATAGGATTCGGATAAATAATGTCGTTGGAGGATTTTTTTTCATTTCTTCCTAATTTGAAACTAGGGGTTCTCGACGTCTCTCGAAATCAAGCTCAACCCCAATCCAAAAGATCCCAGCGTCCCCTATCAATTTCATTTTGGCTAATCGGGCTTGATGGTTGGTTGACAGGCTGTGCCAGTTGAAAAACAGGTCCATTCCTTTAAGCCAATCTAGGAAAACCTTAGGGTCACGACTACCAACCAAATTGCCTATAAAAAGGAGGTGTTTTAGTGACCCTTGGAGGGTCAGTGCTATTAGATGGGTCAGTGTTCTTCAATGGGCCAGCAACTTTCTACTCTAAGGCAGCTATTTTATCATAAAGAAGTTGTTGATCTCATACTATCCTCAATCTTGATTGAAAGATCGTCTACCAAACTGAATTTAGCGGAAAACCCCTCAAGCATCCTCATGACCTCACCTTGATCCATTTTAGGATGGTAATTGCCGCCTGTCCTAGTGGTCATGCATGGTTAATCAGTCCACAAGCATGGGTACACTCAAATGGAATAGGTTGTGCAACTAAAAAAGTGCGCAAAAAGAAAAAGTGGAATGTATGATGAATATAACAATGCAGAACTAAACATGCATAAACAGCAAGGGAAACATGCAGAAAACCTTAGTTACAGGCATAACGTGTGTGCAGGTTATTGTTTTGTGCGCACTACTCTTGTGTATAGAATTGCATAGAAATGAAATTGCTGATAATAAACCTTAATGCAAAACCTAATTAGAATGCAATTAGAGACTTAGGTCTAAGCCCTATATCTCTGATACCAATTATGATGCAGAAAAGATTTAGAATTAGCCCTCGGTATGATTTTAGTGAATAATTAAAATTTTCATCCTAAATTAGATACTCTTGAGGAATCCTAGAATATTAATTAGGAGGTATCTACCCCTAATTAAGCTTCTTCGGTTTGAGTTAAAACTAACTCGCCAAACTTGTTGCCCACCCTCTAGAAACCCCTCCACCATTAACATACATTGAACAGCCAGAACTTATAGTTGCAGCTGCATACAAAAGGGCAAAACAAGGGAAAAGTAGGCTGGTTTGTTCAAAGCGATATAAGAAGCTGGTTCACTCAAAAGGTATTAAAGGTAGCATTAAACAATTGAAGCAAGTAATAAGAAACCTACCTACTTTATGGTTAGAGAGAAGATCTCCACCTTTAAATTGGCACAAGTTCACCTCTACGGAGCAACATTAGAAAACACCGGCAAAGGGAAGTCAGTATCCTCCTGGACCCTCCCTCTTCACGGGTTTTCTGGATTCAACACAAGAATAACAAAGAAACTGGAATTTTTATTCAATGTTCAATGCTCTCTTTGGGTGGTATATCCAAGGTATAAATCGAGGGTTTATTTCCTTTCAAGAAAGGAAGATCTCCCAGGAATTAGGAAGATTCCAAAGAAAAAAAAAACAAATAAATCCTCTCCTTATTTAAAGGAATCTTATTTGGAGAGCTTACACAATAAAAAAGTATCCTAGTAACAAATGAAATAAATCGAGTAGATTACGTAATAAGAAAAAAGAATATCCTAATAACTAAAGAAACAAATCAAATTTCTTAAAGCCCCATAATTGCCAAATGTAGCCTGGAAAACTTATTTGACCTGGGTTTGGCCCATCTTACATTTAGTTCAGTCAAAGGGCCCAGGTGGGCCTGGACCTAGGTCGGGTTTGGGCCTAGACTGGACTTGATGGGCCTAGGTCTAGACTGAGCTTGATGTCCACATCAAAATGCATGTGGATATTTAAACTTTCTTGAAAGGTACATATGTATGTGGGTATTTCAAATGGGCAAACGGTCCAACAATAGTTAAGTTAGGTACCATCGGTATATATTTTAGCTAAGTTAGGTACCATCAGTATATATTTCTCTCTTGTTGCATAACTAAATGTAGTTGAATCAAGCAAATGAATGAGACCTGGTTTTATACTGAGATATGCATGTGAAAAAAATGGATTTCAGAAAGAAGCTAATTAATTGGCTGAGCTAAGCATCTTGTTTTTCCAATCTGATAAGTGAAAGCTGTTTCTCAGGCAAGCTGGTGTAGTTTCATTCTGGAATGATTTTCAGTTCTCAGTAGTCCTGTTGTTCAAAACGTTATAATTATCAAATCATGCATATAAAATGCTTTTTATAAATTGTATGTGGCTTTTGTTACTTTGAGATTTTAAATATCTTCCATTTTTTTTAGTAACCAAATCTGCAGAACTTCTTATTTGGATTTCTTGCATCATAAATATGTAGATATTAACATTACTGTTATTCCTGCAGTGAAAAGGTTGCTCTTCAAGCTTTAAAAGCCAGCGATTGGCATTTAGAAGGGGCATTTGATATATTCTACAGTCAGCCACAGATTAGAACAGTGACTGATTCTAGACATCTTGAGGAGCTTTACAATAGATATAAAGGTGGGTCAACTGTTTTCCTGAGTCATATCACAACAAGGTCTTGCCTGCTTTTGTTATTTTTGTTCTTATCTACTTGTGGCATGTTATTTGTGTTGATTTGGCTATATACTCACCATGGCCAACCTTTTCATACTGTTTCTTTTCTTATTGTTGTGAATTCAAAAATAAGTATGCTAGTTAAGTCAGAGCAGTATGCTTATAGCAATTGAAACATAAAATCTGCAGATTGATTTTACTTGGAAAGGTTACTGTTTTTCTTGGAGTGATACAACTTTTTGATGTATGCCTCACTGTGGACTGTATTTAGAGAAATAATGCAACTCCTTTTGAGGTGTTCACTGCTGCCTGTGACCAGATGTTCACTGCTGCACACATGCGATAAGGTGCTTCTGTGCTCAACGTTGACAAAGCCTTTTGAGGTGTCACCTCCGTTGGTGTGCTTTCCTCTCTTTCCTTCCAGGTATTTAGCGGGATTTCTGAGCTCATAAAGTGAGCAAGCATTTGGATCAGACGGACTATTAGAGCACAGAGGGACAGAAGTACAAAGTCCCAGCATGCATACCTGGTTTCATATGTATTGCAATTAAAAGCACCGCAGGTGATCTGTATTGGTAACATGGACAAATGAAAATAAGCTGGTGTCATGTGGCCAAAACTCAGCGAATATGTTTAACTTTGGTCCAGTTTGCATTAGCCTCCATTGATTTTGAGTTTCTTTACTTACTATATAGCATGGATCATTTATGCTTGTTTTTGTTTTTGTTCTCTGAAAGGCAGATCATTTGTGTTTTAAGAACCTTGAAAAACGCTCCCTCTTCTCAATCTGACTGGTCAATAAAGCCAGATTCAGCTCCTAGAGTAGGAAAAATATTCTGGTTGGCCCAAAATGATTTTGAGAAGATCCATTCACGGTCACCTAAACTATGGAAAAAATTAGGGGTTCCTCCCTGCACTTGGATGAATAAGCTATAAGCAACTTATAATTTATGCAAGTTACTTACTCGAGTGAAAGTCTAAAAAAGTTAGGGCTTGTACAAAATATGAATATATATATTGATCAGTGAATTTATCAAATAAGGGTGATGCTTGGCAGTTGTCCTATAAAATCCAAAAGTTACCATGGTTGAGAATAAGCTAGAGTTCAGGGTTAGGGCTTGTTTGGCTGTAAAATTATTTAAAATCATAATAAGTAAAATTCATAAATTTTTCTCAACTGTAGCAACAAAAAATGAATACACACACACACACACACACACATATACATATACATACATACATACATACATACATGCATACATACATACATACATACATATTGTGATTTTATCAAATAAGGGTGATGTTTGACAGTTGTCCTATAAAGTCCAAAAGTTACTTGGCCATTGACAAGAATACCTATTTAAATTATCTTAGTTATAGTAAATAAGGAGGCTTTTTGTCTTTTTACCACTTCCTTTTCAATTCAAGGAGAAAATCAAAGAAAAAAATTAAGGAAACTTATTTTACTCAAAAAGTTTGTCTTCTATCGAATAAAAGCCCTTATAAAAGGATTTCCCTCATTTAAGAATGATGAGGGCCTTTGAGTCTTTTCTTTCTTTCTTTTGTTGCTTTCTTTTATCCCCTTGAAAATAGGTGCAGGAGAGGGCCTCACTGGTGTCTTCAAGTCATTATGTTCTAAAAAACGAGTTTGAGCTGTTCTTTAGAAAATCGTGATTTAGAGGCTAGATCGTGTTTTTTTTTCTTCTTACTTTTTTGGAAAATCATGGTAAAGTCATCCAGACACTTGAATTTCAAAACACAATTTCCTTTTATTGCAATCTTAGAAAATCTCAATAGATTGTGATTTTTGGAGGAAGCCAAACTGTATCTTAAGCATTTTGCTTATTTGTGAAGCTTTGTCCACCCAAGAGGTTGGATGTTTAGGCTTGTTAAATACTATTATCCTAAACATTGCTCATAATATGAAATGGCTATGGCTTGTGGTAAATCTTGGTTTTTGTCCAATAATGTTATGGGGGCTTGGCCTGTAAATTTATGGTATAGAACACCTGGCTGGTATGACCAGTACAATTGTTTTTTTGTATCTTTATTTCTGAAAAAAATATGTCAATATTGGTCCGTACTGGTATACTAGTACCAATTTTGACTGATATGGATACTAATTTTATAAGTGACTCTAGAGGACACTAATTTCATGAGCCTCAATTATGGGAAGCAATTAACTAGGGACTTGTCAAATAGATTGAAATTCTAACCAATCCCTAACAAATTGAAATATGAAAATTTTGATCAACGCTAAAATTGGATAGGAAATGGAGTGTTTCTAAATCCAAGAAGTTTCTATTTTCAAGAACTTCCTATTTTCATAAACTTTCTAGTTTTAGAATAGTCCAATGCGGTTTTAGTTTTTAGAAAGTTGTCAACCCAATATAATAGTTAAAGAGCTAGGTTGGTACATTTCAATGAAGTTTTAGTTTTTCATTAGTTCTCAACCCAATACAATAGTTCAAGAGCCAAGATGGTAAATTTCAATAAAGTTTTACGTTTTAGAAAGTTCTCAACCCAATACAATAATTAAGAGCTAGGATGGTAAATTTCATATTTATAGAATCTTTAGTCCCCTCGAGAGCAATGCGTTGCATTAGAACCCAGGTGTAGTAGAAAGTATGTATGGGTTTCCACACCATTCGAAAAGTGTGTGGGTAAACAGGCTAGGTTAGGAGAATAAGATTCGTATTGCTACATGGAATATAGGGACATTGACATGTAAAAGTTTAGAGTTAGTAAATACAATGAAATGCAGAAGAGTCAACATCGCTTGTATCCAAGAAACCAAGTGGAAAGGGGTTAAAACTAGAGAAATAAATGGGTATGAGCTTTGGTATGTAGAAAAGGAAAATAATAGGAATGGCATATGGACAGTGGTAGATAAAAAATTAAAGGAGAAAGTTGTAGATGTTAAAAGAACTAGTGATAGAATTATATTAGAAAACTTGTTCTACGAGAGAAGATCACAAATGTCATAAGTGTATACGCACCACAAGTAGGGTTAGAAGATAGAATAAAAAGACAATTTTGGGAAGATATGGAGGGAGTCATGCAAGACATTCTCAACACAGAGGGGATATTTATATGAGTAGATTTTAATGGTCACGTAGGAAAAGAAAAAGAAGGATATAATAGGGTACATGGAAGGTATGGTATTGGAGAAAGAAATGAGATGGAGGAAGCTATACTTGATTTTGCCTTAGCATATAACCTAGCTATAACGAAGGGGAGCCTTGGCGCAATGGTAGAGTTGTCGTCGTGTGACCTTGAGGTCACGGGTTCAAGGCATGGAAACAGCCTCTTGTAAAATGCAAGGTAAGGCTGCGTACTATTGACCCTTGTGGTGTGCCCCTTCCCCAGACCCCACATATGTGGGAGCTTCTTGCACTGAGGCTGCCCTTTGTATAACCTAGCTATCACAAATACATACTTTAAGAAAAGGGATGAACACTTAATAACCTTTAAAAGTGGACCATATAAAAGCTAAATAGACCTTTTTCTACTTAGGAATATTGAAAGATCAATGTGTAAGGATTGTAAAGTGATACTCGAAGAGAGTCTAACCTCACAACATAGTTTAATGGTCATGGATATCTACATTAAAGTATGGAAGAAAGGAAATGAACTTAATAGGTATCTTAAAACTAAGTGATGGAACTTAAAAAGGAGCGAAGATAGCATCATTTACAAACAAGTTAATAGTAGAAGGAAATTGGAGCAATGAAACAGAAGTAAACACCATGTGGTATATGGTCATGTCCATGAAGAAAGTGGTGAAAAATGTCCTAGATCTATCTAAAGGTAAAAGGCAACCAACAAAGGAAACTTGGTGGTGGAGTGAAAAAGTGCAAAAGGTTATTAAAGAGAAACGAGTATATTTTAAAGCATGGCAGAGGATTAAAAATAATGAAAACTTTGAGCAATTTAAGAATGCCAAAAAGGTTCCTAAGAGAGTAGTGAGGCTTAACTCAAGGCATATGATTATCCCTATAATATATTAGGATTAAGAGAAGGTGAGAAAGATGTGTTTAAACTCACAAAAGTAAGAGAAAAGAAGAGTGAGGACTTAGACCAAATTAAGTGTATTAGAAGTGATAACCAAAGGGTATTAGTCAAAGACGAGGAGATTAAACGAAGATGGGAAAGTTACTTTCAAAAATTGTTAAATGACAACTGTGAGAATATGTGGATTGAAAGTACCTTAAACCCAAATAATCGTGGACATTAGGCCAGCCGTGGTCTATGGATTAGAGTGTTGGGCAATTAAGGAACATCATGCTCATAGGATGAGCGTTGCAAAAATGAGGATTTTGAGATGTATGAGTGGCAAAAAAAGAAAGGATAGAATTAGGAAAGAAAACATTACAGGAAACTTAGGGTTAGCACAAATAGGCAATAAGATGAGGGAGATTAGACTTAGATGGTTTGGACATGTCCAAAGGAGACCGAAAAAGGCATCGGTTAGGAGTGAGGCAATTCGAGTAGAAGGATTTAAAGGGGCAAGGGAAGTCCTAAAAGAACGTGGATAGAAGTGGTGAGAAAAGATTTAAAAACTTTAGGACTAAATGAAGTCATGGTACTTAATAGAGAGGAATGGAGGAATAAGATTCATGTGGCTGACCCCTAATTGGGATAAGGTCTTGATGATGATGATTATAGATATGACTGTAGGGGTAGAATACTTGAAGTGAAAGAAGCATTGAAAAAGATGAAATTAGGAAAGGCCTTGGGGGCCAATGGTATACCAATAAGGTTTGGAAGTATATGGGAGATATTAGAGTAGTTTGGTTGACAAAGTTGTTTAAGAAGATTGTAAAATCGAAGAAAATGCCGGATGAATAGAGGAAGAGTTCTATTATACCAATTTATAAGAATAAAGGAGATGTACAGAGTTGCACTAATTATCGGGGGATCAAACTTATGAGCTATACCATGAAACTTTTTGAAAGAGTGATTAAGAAGAGGCTACCCCATGCGGTATCGGAGAACCATTTTGGTTTCATGCTTGGAGGGTTTACTATGGAAGCTATTTTTCTACTTATACAATTGATAGAGAAATATGGGGAGATGAGGAAAGGCCTCCATATGGTCTTTATTGACTTAGAAAAAGCTTATGATAGGGTCCCTAGAGAGTTAATATAGTGGGTGTGGGGCAAAAAAGGGGTTTCACGGGGGCATATAGACATAATTAAGGATATGTATGAGAGAGCGGTAACAAACGTTAGGACTACTTTGGAGAAACTGATGATTTTCCTATCGCTATAGGATTACACTAAGGATTGGCATTGAGCCCGACCTTTTACCTTAGTTATGGATGAGTTAACAAAACATCTACACAAGGAGATTCCTTGGTTCATGTTATTTGCGGATAATATAGTTTTGATTGATAAGATAAGGGAGAGTGCAAACACAAAGCTAGAGTTGTGAAGAGATGCATTAGAATCTAAAGGATTTAAAATTAGCCGAACTAAGACAAAGTATATGGAATGCAATTTTTGCAAGGAGAGGTGTGGGAGTGGAGCACCAATAAAGATTGATAACCAAGAAGTCCTCCTAAAAGAACACTTATGATACTTGGGATCGATAATTTATGAGAGCAGAAAGATTGAGAGGGAGGTTACCCAAAGACTCCAAGCGGGTTGGAACAAATGGAGATGCTCCTCTAGCGTTTTTGTGTGATAGGAAAGTGCCACTCAAACCAAAAAAAAAATTCTATAAGATGGCTATGAGGCCGGCCATGCTCCATGGATCAGAGTGTTGGACAGTTAAGGAACAACATGTACATAGGATGAGCGTTGCCGCAATGTAGATGTTGAGATGGATGAGTAGCAAGACAAAAAGTGATAGAATTAGAAATGAAAACATTATAGGAAACTTAGGAGTAGCACCAATAGTTAACCATATGAGGGAGATTAGATTTAGATGGTTTGGGTATGTCCAATGGAGACTGAAAAGGGCACCTGTTAGAAGGAAAATTCAAGTTGAAGGTTCTAAAAGGGCAAGGGTAAGGCCCAAAAGAACGTGGATAGATGTGGTGAGAAAAGATTTAAAAGCTTTGGAACTAAATGAAGCCATGATACTTAGAGTAGGAAACCAAAAAGACATCTTGTAACAAATCCCATGCAATAAGTTCCTGATCAAGGAGGAGTGTCCCTAGGCGAAAAATCAAAGGAAACCATGATGATAGTATCAAAGACCCAAAAGATGAAGGCGAATGTGATTTTGGTATCAAAGACTTGGATAGATGTATGTAATTGAAGTCATTCAAGATGTAGAAAACAATAGACAAAGAAATTCAAAGAGATGGATAGAAGTGATCGAGGGGTTCCCAAAAAGGAGTCACACCAAGGGCTGTATGATCAGATCTCCCAATCTTGGTAGTCCTTTGAAGTTTGATCAAAGGGATGGTTGAAACCTCTCCAAGCTTTCTTGAAATCTCTCTAAGAGGAGTATCATAATCCGTATCAACAGCAGCCAAGTCAATTTTTTCTTTTCCCCCCATCAATCTCTAAGACTAGTTACAATGAAATAAAAATAACCCTTATATAACAAAAGGTGGTGGCCATTTACTTGTCCTTTAAGAAAACTTTGTCAAAATACAACTATACCCTTCATTTAAGTGAAACAAGTAACTTAACGTGGCCCATAACTTAAAGACAACTTAAAACATGAGAAAAACTTTTAAAATTGGGTCCACAACCTAGATAACTTCATCTTTGATGAAAAACATAATGAGACTGTTGAATTAATAATCACACCCTTGATGGGACAACGAGATGATTACTTATTGCACTTGAGTTACTTCCTTTGTGAAGATTATGTTGAACAAGTTTGGTGCTGTGTCCTACCCATGAAAGCGGCAGACCTTTGATCTTTGATTGAGATGCATAATGATTGTCAGGCCAACACATGCACTATTTTTTGTGGCAAGAAATCAAGCTGAACTGAATGGGGTAAGAGATCCTAGACGAAGCTTCACAAGAAGGAAAGAAGAAAGGACTACAGGAGAATTTTCATGAAACTCTGTTGCTAACCAGGCAGCTGCAAGGAGAAAGAAGTAAAGGTGGTTCCTCGTAAGTCACGGGCCAAAGCTGAAGAATTGGTAGTAGGTGAAGGATACAACCATGATACAATCAATTGCACTTGCAACTAAACAATCACAGTATCGGTGGACTCAAATTTTTTGAAGCGGGGTGAAAGGATGAAAACCATCCCAGGCCCCATTAAGGGTGTGGTTATCAATTGGAAGGAGTTTTTTTTATTTATTTTAAATATGTTATTTCTACAAAGATAAAGTTCTCTGAATTTTATGCCCTAATTTTGCTCTTTCCTTATATGTTTTAAGTTCTTTTAGGTTATCTTTAAGTTATGGTTTAGCATTTTCCTTTTTCATTTAAATGAAGAGTGCAATTGTGTTTTTACTTAGTTTTTAGAAGGGCCTAGTAAAGGAAGCCCCTTTCTATTACAAAAGGGTGTTTTCTTTCATCGTAATTAGTTTTACAGATTGATGAATGAAATTTGGCTTAGGGGGGTTTATTTAATGGCGTATATTTGGCGTTTTGTTGGCACATCTCCTGTGATATCTCCAATGATTTCTTGTGTGATATATGAGATATGTGTCATATGTTCTGTGATATCTTGTATGATATTTGAGATATGTGACATTTGTTCTATGATATGTTCTGGAGAGATTTGAAGAAAGCTTGGAGAGATAAAAGCATCCGATGATGAGACTCCAAGGACTACCAAGACTTGGAGATCCAATTTTACCGAAAGCCTTTGGGAGGCTCTTTGGAAACCCTTTTATTCATCCCCATAGTTTTTTCTATCTTCTTCTTTCCTTCTCTTTGTTCTTGATTGTTTTCTTCATCTCGAACATCCTTGTTTTACATAGATCTTTTGGGCTTTTGATGCCGAGATTGATGTTGTCTTTGATCTTTCAGGTCTTTGATACAAGAATCGAGGTTTCTTGTGATCTTTCATGTTTTTGAGACTAAGGGCTAATGTTTCCTTTGATAACGGACTGATTGCACTTGGAGTTGTCACAAACCCACCCTTATTCAAGTTTTCTTTTGGTTTTTCTTTTCTACTGACTGAACTTAAAGATCCTAAAAGCATGAAACTTTTCATCTTGGTTCTTGGATTGTTGTTTGGGTTGAGAACTTTCTAAAAACTGAATTTTGATTGGTTTGTTTGAAAATTAGGAAGTTCTTGATGAAGAAACTCTTCATTTCTTGATCCATTTTTAGTGCAGGTTCAAATTGTCATATTCTTTTTGTCATGGGTCTGTTAGAATTTCTATCTATATGACAAATTCCTTTTTAATTGCTTCAACATCGTTGAAATCCCTTGAAATGTGCATCCTTTAGGGTTGTCCTACATCAAATTGGCATCACAGTGTAGGCCCATTGCATGCCCATTGTAGAGGGCCAATCTTATTCACCTAGGATACCCGAAGGAGAAGATCTCCTAAATCTAATGCTTGAGACTCTTGTGACTCTAAAGAGCATTTTAACAGGTAAAAGAACAATTATCTAGATTGAATAAGCGAGTTAATCTAGATTCAGCCATTGCTGGACCCCAGTCTTATGATAAAATTAAAAAAGAGGTTGGTTGAGATTCAAATTCCTCAAGAAGAACCTGGAGAATTGATCCCACACTTCTTCAACATGTGCGATGTCTGGTTGGACACAAACATTGGGACTTTGTTCTTTTTAATGACATCATCATAGTAACTATGCAAAGATGGGATGATAATGGTTACAGTGACAATGTCATTAAAAAGATCAAAGTAGTTCTCATCTTTGAAGGATGCTCCACATGCCTTTCAAGATTGGATATCAGCCAAGGCGGATCACTGTGATTGGTACAATATGCAGTAGGTCATCTTGCCTGATTTTGCAAAAATGAAACTGAAAGGCTTGCGTGAATGTGGTGGATGAATGTTGGAAGACAACTTATCACAGATGCCACACCACTAAAATTTTTGTTGAGAAATGGAAAAGAGGCATACTTAAGCTAGGTCATAACTTAGAGACAAAAACAGACACTTACAAAGTTAAAACAGGGCCTATAATGTAGAGAACTTCAACTTTAAAGAAAAACATAACTAGACTCTTTTCAATGATAACCACACCCTTCTGGTTCCCATCACGATGCATTTTTAGGATGGGAGGTTACTGTTATGTCATGTTTATGGGGAAGCCAACAATATTACCAATTTGATGGCAAGAACAGAGATGCTAGGAAGACATTAGTGAAGCCACCTGCAATGCTAATTTCTTTGTTTTTCATTTTCTTGTTGATTAGGAAATTTATGTTATTTCTTTAAAAGAAATCCTGATTGAATATGCCAAAAACAAATGAAATATATGAAGGATTAAATCTCATCTTCAGTTTCTTCCAACGAAATTTCATTCTACCTTCTCTGCACTTTGATTCTTGTGTACAAAAAATAACTGTTTCCCCTAGTGAATCGACTACAAAAATTGAGTCTTATGCCTGAATTCATTGATGGAGACACTTGCATAACATTGTCTCAATAAACACCTTGCTTCTCTCAATTGAGGGCATAGCTGTGAACAGAATCAAGCATGGAAGTGGCAAAATAACTTTTACAGGTTTTCACTATCACTTTAGAGATGTATAGATGTTTGATGAGGGTGATTTCATGGCTTTGTGATTCGATAATGATTATCTTGGTACTTACTGCTCTGACCATTCGTCATAAATGATGTTACCTTGGTGAGGCAAGTTGAAGTTTTTAGGATCTATATTACCTTTACAATCTTGCTTGGAAATAGACATTTATTTTGTATCTCTTAAAAATAACCTTATAGCAATTTTTTGTTAAGGAAGTTGCTTTCCTCTCACTTTATTATTTGATGAAGTTTCTTAACTGGATCCTTTTGAGATACTTCAGAAATAGCTGATTCTACCTAAATGTTTGTTGTTGTAATTTTAGATTATAACATAATCGCTTGATACTGCAGACCCTTATGTCAATATGATCTTGGTTGATGGCATCACTCTTATGTGCAATGACCTTCAGGTAGATCCTTGTTTGAATTGCTACTTTTAGTAGCTGACACAGGAAAAAGCATTTATGTTCATTTAACTAGACTGCTAAACATTCTTCTTTTGAGGCCCCTCTTTTTGGTCTAGGGTTAGGACATCCAGTGAAAGTATGCACGAGGTTTGTGTCCCATCTTGTGTGTATATGTTACTGCTCTGAAAATAAGTCTGCATGTATATTTTTTCTTTATTGGCAAAACACAAAATATTGGTGAGCTTTCTAGGATAGTTACTTCTCAGGAATTGTGTCAAACGATTGCGGATGTGGTATTCTATGTTAAGGAAACAATTTTTTAGGAGTCCTGGTAAGGGTACATATTCAAGAGGAAATGAAATATCAAACCCCTCTTTTTTTCCAAGCATTGTAGAACCTTTTTTTAAAAAAAGATCTTAGCCGTTCATCAAGTTCAGAATACTAAAAAGAGGCAACTCAAGAGAAATCAATGCATTTGGATATACCATTTGCTTTGGGTCTTTGAAAAACTAATAAAAACAGATGGCTGTTATTTTTTACTTAAGCAAACTCAGACTAAAAGCATCCAATGGGTATGAAATTTGATGTCTAGGCTATCCAAGTCATTTCTAACATCATGAATACGTTAGATCTAAAGAAAAAGATTTCACCATGCATAAGAAGCTGCGTGCACTCCTTACTTTCTTTTAAAGTGAGTATTCTTACTGGCACTCTTATTCTATTGCATGGTCCACTTCCAGGTTTATAGCAGAGTTAATGAAGTTGTCCATTCTTTGAAAAAAATGAGTAACATAGCTACTTCTTCAACTGTATTTTGAACTTTAAAAGGCACATTTTTTTTTTCTCTATTTCAGGGCTTCATAAAAAGCTCATTGTTTCTCCAAACAAAATCTGTCTTTTTAAAATGCTTGGCAACTTCTACATGCGCAAGGAAAAATTCAAACAGAAAACATACAGATAATGTCTTTCCAAGCTGGTTTATCTCCCACTCCTGACCTTTCCTTCTTCTCCTCTCATGTAGCACCGGGAGTTGTTGAAAATACAGGATATATATTTGGTTATCTAAACACCTTATTTGCAACTTTGTTTATGAAACCAACACTTTTTGTTAGTCTGTATACATTTGATGATATTCACATATTTGAAAAACTTTTGGTTGTGCATGTATATGATTGAATGCATTTATGTTGGCTAACGTATAAGTGGAGCCTAATTGATTGGTGATAATAAATGGTCATCCTCTGCCTTCGTCCTAAAGATGCTATCTCTTGATATTCTCCTCGTGATATTGGTACTCTCATTAGGATCCTTTTACTTGTATTATGCTTAGCTTTTTGAGCCATTCATTTTTCCACTATTAAATAAAAATAGTTACAAGTTGTTGCATGGAGTCACGGAGATCTTTTTTGTTGCATGATCTATCTAAGGTGTGGGCTTGAAGATAAGCGGTTTTGATCTTAAAAATCTGGGTATATGCTTTTAATTCATGTATTAACGTGTGTCCAAACACTGTATAAGAACTGTAGCTAAGAGCCTTGCTTGGTTCACTTATAGCATATCTCTTCTTTTCTCTTTATTTTTAGTTTTATAATTTTACTTCCTATTTTCTCTAGTTTTTCCCAAACCAGTCTTGAACTTTCAACATTTCCGAGTTTTGCCCTTCCTGACATTTTCCTGAAATTGGAACTTTGTTAGTATGGCTTATAATGATAGTCTGTAATTCTGTCAGTCTTCACAAGACCAACGCCATTGTCCCAAGTCCCACCCTCATTACATGAAAAGAAGTCCTTTGAGATAAGTTGTTGAATCTTTGACACCTCAATCTGGACCCTTGTTTGCCATGGCATCTGGATCAGCTCATTTACTGAGTGATGGAATCTGATACTTAGTCAGTTTTCTCATGTCTGTGAACTTTGCTGGAGCCCCTTGTAACTTTTGGATGCTTGGACCTACTACAGTGTTTATAGTTCTCATGCCATGGTTGGTACATGTACATAAAGTTACTACACACAGTAGCCAAGCAAATGATACTGTTCCTAAAACAGTGTTCAGATTCAGTGAATTTCGTTCTACTATGTCAAGGCAGTCATGTTATCAACTCCTAGGATAACATACTGGGATTTGTACTGGTTTTCGGCAAATTGATTGGCTTTCAGAAATTTACAGTTATTTTGCTCTTATATGGAATAGTCCAGTGTAATCCAATTAACCTGATATATAACCCTTGCCAATCAGGCCCTTAATATGTAGGTCACATGCCTCACATGTTTTATATTGCTTTTATGTTCCAGTATGGAAGTAGGTGTATGTTAGTGTTAGGTTCTGTTATATAGTTTTCTGGTTCTGAGAACTTGTGGAATATATTATTGGTGCTCTTTTTTGAAAGTAACTGATGCTTTCTCTGATTTGTTTCCTTTGATGAATATTCAAGCATTTAACTAAGTTGGTCCACATTGTCAACGTTCTCAGATAAATCTCTGTATTTTGTTTTGTTGGGGACTTACTCAAGGCTTTCCATGATGTGTTATTAATGGTTCATCTTGGTCCCTGGCAGGTGGATCCTCGAGATATTGTAATGGTATGTTCATTTGTCTATGTGTGTTCATAAAGTCTTATTTGATTTACATGAGCTTGTTGGCATTTATAAATCATCTGTTAGGAACAAAAGAAAAGGGCAGCCCAGTGCAGGAAGCTCCCATGTATGCGGTGTCCGAAGAAGGGGTGGACTACAAAGGGCCTATAGTAGGCAACTTTACCTTGTATTTTGAAGAGGCTATTTCCATGCCTCGAACCTGTGACCTCCAGGTCACACGATGACAACTCAACCGCTGCGCCAAGGATCCCCTTCATATGTTAGGAACAACAAAAATTATTATTGAAACTATTCTTACGGCTATAGTCTTTCTTTTTGGTGAAAGCATAATTATACTAACAACAAAAACTATGGACAGTGGGTCTTAGGAGGTCCATAGATGCCATTGTATGAGACATTTTAACAAGAAACTAGGAGCATTGACATGCAAACCATGTGAAGATTTTGTCTGAGCAGCCCGTGTGCTAAGCTTCTTAGCAGCTTCATGGCCATCTCTATAGATATGAAAAATGGCAGTTGGGTTCACTGTTGACAAGTAACAGGGATTGGATTATCAAATAATTGGACTTATTGACTGCACAATTTGAAATAGGGAAGGACTATTGCTTTTATGATTTATTAGAAAAGTTGTCCATGGGGAGTTAGTGTTGGAAATGAATTCGTGGATGAAGTAAAGATTGTTGTTTCTGATCACTAACTACCTAGCTAGTATTAGCATTTACATTGAATTTATTGGACTAAGGTGCTTGATAATCTCGATTTCTCCCTTCATGACAGTTGGTTGTATCCTGGCATATGAAGGCAGCTACAATGTGTGAATTTTCTCGGCAGGAGTTTATTGGTGGATTGCAGGCACTGGGGTAAGAGTTTACTAGTGAAGTTTTCTGCTTTCTGCTTTAAATTATTCCATTAGGGTTCTGGACAGCAATTGATTGAGGCAACTATAAGAGATGGATTGTGCTGAAGGCTGGAGTATTTGGATGCAGGGTAGATTCGCTTGAGAAGTTCCGTGAAAGAATACAATTCATGCGATTGGAGCTAAAAGATGAACGTAAGTATATTTTCCAGGAAAAGATTTGCTTTTCTTGGAGAAATGATCTGCATATCTAAACTAGGAGTATTTTGTTACGTATCTTCTGTAAAAAATGTGGTATTTCTTAATGATGAGTTTGCATCAAGATTCTAATATTAAATGTCATCACTGCGCCATTTGAAATAAAAAATGTCTTTAAGGGATGATCTGGCTGTCTCAACATTTTATTCCTTGTGCTGGACTGTTTATTTCGTTTTCATATCATGTAAGTGGCAGTTTTATCTCTATTTGCTAAAATTAATGTTTTTTGGTGGTTCTGCTCGTCCAGACAAATTTCGTGAGATATACAACTTTGCGTTTGGTTGGGCTAAAGAAAAGGTACACGTGATTTTGTGTTATGATTTTATTCCTTTTTTATTGCACTTTTACTCTCTGGAGTAATTTTACTTTCTATTTCCTTGTTGAAAATTATGAAAAGAAGAAGAATAAAAACTATGAATAAGTAGAGAAACATGATAGTTCTTTATTCGCATAATTCTGTACTTGCTACCAAATGAACATATGTAAGGAGAATAACCCAGACTCGGATTCAAAAACTGCTTGTGTAGTTTTTCGATTCACGGAGTTCTGTATGCAAATGATATGATATTAACAACTTCTACACATGCAAACAACAATATTTGTAAATTCTATTTCAGTTTGAAGAAAAGAGGCCTATTATGGTCAATTTGCACACTTTCCAAAGATGCAAGCATTCTTGTGGGTATTTGGTTTGTTTCTCCAACACATGCATCTACTTGTCCTTAGGATGGAGGGCACATGGAGAATCTCATTGCATATAGTCATGTTTGGAAAAATCTTGCGCTGGCACTTTTGTACTTACCTGAACTATCCATTTTACAAACCATAAGGGTGAGGGCTAGGATCATCCAACGAAGAAGCTATTCAAAATTATGGTGGGAATGAAGAAATGGATGTTGTGGATAATTGAACAAGTGGTAGACTTGCTAATTGCCTATTATTATTTGTACATTTCCGTGCCATTATTTTTCAATTCAAGAAATAGAGTAGGACATGGCGTAATTTCTCTAAAACATGGTTGGTTAGTTTGTATATACCACTTAGCAAAAACTGGATATGCAATTATTGTTCTTTGGACTGTTGTCCAAGTAGACATTGAATGCATGGCAGGTTGTCTTTACTGCTCTCACTTGGTGCGAGTAGCTATCATCTGTTAAAGAAAGAAAAGATGAAGACTACCTTTTAGTATCAGGAAAAAAAGAAAGAAGAGATGATAACAAAGGAGAGGAAGGAGAGAAGAACGGAGAGGAAATCATTCATGAAATAGTAAATCTATGTAAGAGTAGTGAGAAATTCCACCACTTCCTAAAACATGGCTGTATCCGTAGTGTTTCCACGGCCATTTTCTTGAATAAAAAAAATACTAAAAAGGTTTGAACCGTGTAAATGAAAGTTTGAGTTTATCATCTCTCATATACATACCAAGATATTTGCATATGTGCATGCTTGAATCTGTACACTTAGAATGTGTGACGCCATGATTAATGGTTGCTTGAGCTTCTTTAACTGGTGTGTTTTATCATTTGCCTCTATTTTGTTAGCTCATCACAGTGCAGATTATTGATTGTGTGATCAGATGATTTCTACTCAACAAGATGAGATTGGAAAAGTTGACCCTACTGTTCATGCTGTGCATCTTTGGCTTGGGATACTACTAATTAACCAGCTAACGCTTTCTTTTTCCTTCCTGCACCGAAATACCATGTTAATATAATTTTTTATTCTACACTGAAATACCATTTTAATATAATTATTTAATTTTCTTCTGCTGGTTATAGGGCCAGAAATCTTTGGCGCTGGATACAGCTATTGGCATGTGGCAGCTTCTTTTTGCTGAAAAGCATTGGCCTTTGGTCGATCATTGGTGCCAATTTCTACAGGTTCTACTTTCGTCATCACTTAATCCAAACTGGCTTCCACTTACAGGAGTTTTCAAGCATGAAAATCAGTATGTGACTTTAGTCTATTAGTGATATGAGGAATTTTGACGAGACTTCCTATCACTGCCCTTCTTTTTCACTACTCACTCCTAGGACAACGCAATGGTCTCTCTCTTTTATAAAACGAAACAAAGCCCCTTTCACAGAATGGGCTACAGCTCTGCTATACATAGCCCGCTGGCAAGACATTGCTACCTCAACTCTCTCCAAGACCTTTTCCTTTAAGCTACAGGGACTCTGATTTGCCACTTTCCCCATTTCTGCTCCTGAAGAGCTACGGCTGCATGATTGTCTTTTATAGGGTTCAGAATAATTGTGAGATTATAGGATTCAGTTAAGGCTGGTGTTTCTTCATGAATACATTCTCCTTTATAGATCTTCAAACTTCTGATAGGCTGTCTTTCCTATGATTTTCTATCAACAATTTGTTAGTTATCATTATTCACTACGAGGTTTTCGAGCAAGTACCTCTGTGTTATACCCATGCTTAGTCCAAGTCTTGTTATCGACTTCAGAAAGCACTTTCTTAGGGTCAAGTGAGCACTTTTTCTTTTTGGCAATTAACTCTGTGTGGACTTGGTCTCTAGTATTTTCCAGGTGCTGTTTCTTTACATCTAGTGAACAATCTTGTCTTTGTCAAGCTTGTTTCCAGTTATATTCTATGTATAGTAGTACCGGGATTTTTAAGATTCTTGTTTATTACTGATGTGAACTGGTTCATTCGGATTCATTTTGATTATCCGCTTCTGGATTCATATTTAGTCAGACATCCTGTTTCTAGTTAATCTCAATTGAAGCTGATTGCTAGTTACTGATGTTATAAAGTAGTGACATTTTTTGCATTGTCCAGCCAAAATTGCCCGACTAAAGGTTAGAAATCCAAACTCATAAAATGTGTATCAGCATTCTGGACTGAAGGGTGCACTATTGTCTTATTGTCCTTCAGCTATTACTGTAGCAATATTATGATCCTGCTCAGTTAATTAAACTCGTTTCTGTGATTCTGTTTTATTTTTTGCCGATCATTTCTAATGAATAGCTTTTGTGGTTTTATTTTGTTCAGGCCAGGCATAATAAAGCGATTTCCAGGGATACCTGGTCTCAACTTTTAGAGTTTGCCAAGGTAAAAGCTTCAACATATCTGTGCCTTATGCCTATGGCCTCTTGAAAAATGCTGTGTTTGAAATAGCAGTTCTTCCACATGGTTGGAGTAGGATATCTAAGTGCACCGAGAGGCTCATATGTGACCTTAGCAACACAGGGCATGCCTGAGTATTGTGGGCTTGGAAGAGGCATGCATCTATTATTACATGTATGGTCATGCCTATGCCCTATGTGTCCGTGTGTAAAATATATATTGATGCCTTGAACTCTGCAAATTTGAAGAGGCATATCATCATATGATGGTTATCTTTAAGAATACTTTTGTTCTTCTGAACGGCACCTTCCTTTATTAATAGCTCGGTGAAATTCATGCCTTGATATTGTTGGTGAAATTCTTGAAAATTTGGGATGGGCAGCAATCAGATCTTTCTAAGAAGGTATCAAGAGGGAGTTTGATTTGATTAGGTGGTTGGTTGACGAGGATCAATTTTTAACGAGGGACAAGTATCCCCAAATCCTTAATATTGTTCTACTAGGTCTATTTTTGTTCAAATAACGAGTTCAAATGAAGACAACAAATGCACGATGCTTGTCATGCTTAAGCTCATTGAAGTGCTTTTGCAGTTCCAACTTATCATCATCCGTGACACAATTTGTCCAATCATCTTGAAGGTTGACTGGTTTTGCTTCTGAGATACGCTGTTGAATGATGCTTACTCTTTCTTGGTTCATGCAGACAGTTGACACCGCATTATCGAACTATGATGCTGAGGGTGCTTGGCCTTACCTGATTGATGAATTTGTGGAGTACTTGATCGAGAATGGCATTATTCAAAGGAGCAGTTGAAGAGAAGTAGACCATCTGGGTTGATGTACATCTTATTAGAGGTTCCTTTCTTGTGTGATTTCAGTTGTGTTTGCTCGATTGTCATGGGAGCACCTTACTTTCGTCTCATGCTGCTGCAACAAAACATTATAAGCTCGATTCTTGTAGGCAACGTTTCAATTGTAGTCATCTTGTAAAACATGCTTATACATCTGAATAAGATGATAGCTTCTTCCTTTTTTGAACAATGGAACCATGTGAATAAAGAGAGTGGCAACAAGCTCAAAGATAATGCACTATGAGAGTGATAGCATAAGATTCCACATTAGTTCAGCAAATCATCAGTCACCTCATTGACTGAAAGAGGGATACGGTGGAAAGAAAGCATTTTCCATCTAATCAGTTGGTAATCTTCTTCATGTTGCCCGCAAATCTCCACACCACATTGAAAGCAACCAGCTGAAATGCCATGCAAGTTTAGGTCTACTAGCAACCTTGAAGACGCAGCTGGATGGCTTGTGTTGTAGCATCCAGTATGTTGAAAATCGTGGAAACAAACTTAGAAGTGGTCGATAAAAGATTCTTGGTCGTCATCATCATCACTTAGGCCTTATTAGTTTGGCCACATGAATCTTGTTCCTCTATTCTATTTAGTGTCATGACTTTATTTAATTTAAAAGTTTTTACACCTTTTCTCATTGCTTCTATCCAAGTTTTTTAAGCTTTTCCCTTGCCCTTTTAGAGCCTTTTACTTAGATCGGTTCACTCCTAACTGATGTTGTTTAGGTTTTTGGTGGACATGTCCAAACCACCTATGCCCACTCTTTCTCATCTTGTTATTTATTGATCTTAGTCAAGTTTTTTTAATGATTTTATCTCTAATTCTATCTTTTCTTGTTTTGCCACCCTTCCATCTTAACATACTCATTTCATGTACATGTTCTTTAAATGCCCAACACTTCCATCAATAGAGCATGGTTAGCTTTACGGTCATTTTATAGAATTTTCCTTTCAGTTTGAATGGTAACTGCCTTTCACCCAACTTCAGAGGCACATTTTCATTTGTTACAACCACTTGGATTCTCTAGGTGATATCTCTGCTTTTATGAATTATTGATCGAAGTATCAAAAGTGGTCCTTTTGGAGACTTCTTGATTAACAATCTTTACTGATGCTTCTCTTCTACTCCTCTTCATACTAAAATTGCATTTCGTATAACTCTAGGTTTGTGTTTATATCCTTGTCTTATCAATCAAAATTATATCATCTGCAAATAACATGCCTAACTAATCTCCTTGTGTAGATGTTTTGTTAACTTATATAACCAACATGAAGAGGTATGAGCTCAATGTCTATCCTTGGTGCAATCCTGTAGTGAAGGAAAATTATCGGAGAGTGGTCCTAACATTTTTCCCGCTCCCTTATACATATCTTGAATTATGCTTATATAGCCTTGTAAAACTCCTTTCTTGCCAAATACCCACCATACTAACTCTACAGGTACCTTGTCCTCAGCTTTTTCAAAGTAAATAAAGACTATGTGGAGGTCTTTTTTCCTTTCCCTATATTTCACTATCAATTGTTTGGCAAAGAAAATAGCTTTTATAGTAGACTTCTCAAACATGAAACCGAACTGTTTTCTGATACATTCATCTCATGCTATAACTGCTTCTCAATCACTTTTTTTCAAAGTTTCATAGTATGTCCCTGTCAGTTTGATCCCATAATAATTACTACAACTTTGTTCGAAATATCGAGCAGCATTTTTTATCTGCGGTAGTTTTATTCAAAATGTACACATTGTGCTCAAAGTGTTCTTTTTGGGACCCAAATTGGTAAATGGAGTGAGAGACGTAAATGGAGTGAGAGATTTGAAAGCTAGTGTTGGAGACTGTTGATACTGGCGGCAGGCGGCGTCACGTAGAACAAATTGAGCCCGCTGTTGTAGTCAGCTGCTGTGGAGTTATGGTGCATTGGCGCATGTACGCATGACCTCGGGTACTATGTTGGCCTTTGTGCCGTGGAACTGGAACTTCTTGCACTGTCGAATTCCAAAATAATTGAAAAAAGTAGTTCCAATGTGGAGTTCATATAGGCTATGGAAAATCGTTGCCAGCCGAAAATACTTGTGGGTGGCCCTCATGGGGATAGTGAGTTGGCTAGATTATGGGGTTGCTCCCCATGAAGTCGAGTTTGCCCTAGTTCTGTAACTCATGCCCTTGGTTTGCAGGTGATTTTGTACATTGACGGTGACAATCCCACCTGGTGGGGGTGACAACTTGCGTAAAAGGAAAGGACAAGCAGGGCACACTGTTTTAACGATAGATACCATTTATTTGATGGAGCATATGGATGAGTTATGCAAGAAAAAATGTCCATTGTTGATAATATAAGTCTTTGATTTATGTTGGTCAAATGAGCACCATTGCATTCAGATTTTCTAGCTGCCCTAAAGGGCAAGTGGCTCTGAATTTTGGTGCATGACTGATCCATTGCATGATCTGCTCAATCGATATATAGATAGTTTGGATCATTGAATAGAGTGATCTCTAGTTGTACTCTTAGCCGTCACTATTTGTCAGGTGCAGATTTCTAACACACATTCTAGGCACTGAGCATCCATGATGCAATTGTGTCGGTTGCCTAGTGAAAATATGTAGAGTGGGGAATGAACGTATGGAATGTCTCTTGGAGGAGCTTGTTTCGATCAATTTCCATATATGAGGAATTTTTTTTTTCTCCAATAGGGATGATCCTATTCAAAGGGAAGAAATCTCAAGGCTTTTGGATGATTTATACGCATGTTTATGAAAGGAAAACCAGCATATATGTTTTACTAACGATTACAATCATTAACTTTCTAGGGAAATGCCATCGGGACTGAATTTTTGGACCTAGCCTAGTTAAGCCCCACTGATCCAATCATTTTGTTCGGTCTCTTTTTAGATTGGCTAAGCACCAAAATTCATGTCCATTGAATGATTTTAGCTATGTTTTTTGAGTGTTAAAATATAACTATTGGATTTCAACTGTAAGCATCCAATGGACATGATTTTTCATGATAACCTAAAGAGGAGAGGCCAAACAAGATAATAGGGCCAGATCATCCAAACAGGCCTAACTAGGCCGGGTTTGAGAATCAGTCCCGGAACTCAGTTCAGATAACATTTCTCAATTTTCTAACCCTCGTTCTTATTGATTTGCCATGCACTTTCATGCTCCTAGTCTTTCACTCTGTTATGTGATTGAATGGCTTCTGAATCAGAAATGCATTTCAACAAAATGAATAAAGTAAGTGAATCAAGCAATAGTCTCAATAAAAGGCATAAAAAAGGGAATGGAATAATGGTGTATTTAAACGGGCTGGCTGGGCGGCTGCAACATATTGGACGTGGCTATGACTGGTCTCCTTTTGCATTTTGACTTCTCAAGCACTATTATAGCTATATGCCTATTTTTGCCTTGAGGAATCTTGCAATTAGCAGAAATATTGGTGCCAATATCACGCCCCACGCTATATATAATAACCACAAATAAGCACAGAAATGTAGTTCATGAGTTCGTAG
Source organism: Warburgia ugandensis (assembly GCA_035236585.1). Lineage (NCBI taxonomy): Eukaryota > Viridiplantae > Streptophyta > Magnoliopsida > Canellales > Canellaceae > Warburgia > Warburgia ugandensis. The sequence continues at coordinate 7,093,790 of CP141133.1, forward strand.
TACACGTAACCAAGCATCCGATTAAAGAAAACAAGCACACGAAACACGTTATTTGGATCATTCTGATGATCATGCAGCTTTTCATGCCTTGGGTCGTGGGGGGCATCGAAGCACAACTGTTTCGGCAGTGAGCCCAGGCCCGAATCCGAAGAGCACACCCCACTCGAGCCCTTCACCCGCCGTGTCGAGCCCTTGCAGGATTGATCTCTTCCTCATTACATCCATCACAAACAGTACACAAACGCTCCACATATTTCCCTACTCACTAAGCACTTCCCTTGTGGCATTAAGCTTCTCTTTCCCCAAGCCTAATTTCGTCTCTATTTCGTCCAAAATGGCTCGGCCTCCTGGGTGCACCACCCAAAATAATGAGTTCCAATCGGAGATTCCGAGCGGCTCAAAGGCCTGATCCAGTATCTTACCAACGTTACTACCAATGTGGGTTGGAATTTCCGGTTGCAGACTAAATATTAGCCCTTTTTCTCTCAGGTGTCCCACTATGTCACCTTCTGTGCCAGGCAATATGTTCTGAGAGGCTTGCACAAGCTCAAACCATGCACACTCAACCTTATCTAGCGGGTCCGCACCCACGACTACTGCAACAGCGCCATCACCGAAAATTGCATGACCAACAAGGTTCTCCAAGTGTGCCTCATTGGGCCCGCGAAATCCGATGGCCGTTATCTCAGAGCAAACAACTAGAATCCTGGCTCCACGGTTGTTCTCGGCCAAGTCCTTGGCTAGTCGAAGTACGGTTACCCCAGCATAGCAGCCTACTTGATAGTGCATGAATCGTTTAGTCGATGGGGAAAGACCTAGCAACTTGACAAACTCGTAATCGGCACCGGGCATGGAGGCTTCGGCCCCAATCTGCAATGGCTCTCACTGCTGCTTCATGGCCTAATCTTGGCACCTCCTTATCCATTAACTTCTGCCGAACGTCAAGTGAGGGAGCCCTATAGGCCCAGATGTTAGGATTTTGCTTCATTATTTCCTCGGTTAAGCATAGATGACGTTTCTTGATCATTGATTTCTCACCTGAAACAGCAAGTGAAGGTAATAGACACTCAATTTCTTCATTGTAGACTACAAATCTTACCGAGTTGACTCATATTGGCTCTGGAAATTATGTAGCAAGTAACAAGCATCAGTGTTATATTGACATCCTTGTATAGGCCGTATTTGGAGCCTTGGATTTGAGGGGCCATTAGGGGACCATACATGCCTCTTCCTAATCCTCTTCCTAATCAGCCATAGGATAATTGGTCTTAGTTGTTGCAATGTTATTTCATGTACTATGTCCTGAGAAGGAGTTCAATGACAGAGATTCGTGAAATTTACTTGAAATGAGTTTTCTAACAATTCTTGGCTAACTTTTATGTCATCCAAAATTTTCTTCTCTCAGACGTTTTCCTTGGTTTCTTGGAAATTCTCGTCGGTCGAGTTCGAGAGCGACGTGGGAATGGAACGTGAAAATTGAAATGGAAAACTACCTTTTCAAAAATGACTCTTCTAGCGTTTGGCCAGCGTATTTGACGAGACAAAAGATCACTAAAATCAGATATTCGGGAAAAATACAACAAGTATAAAGTGAAACGTATAAAAATGAAAGAGGGGAGGATTTTTGACACAGTAGTGTGTGCATTTTTGAAGTGTGAAATGGAATTTGTAAATGGCAGTCAACAACAGTCCTGTATATATTTTTATAATAGGAAGCACAAGCGTACTTACACATCCTCTTGAATTTGTGTTTTAAGTCCACCATGCCCTCACTATTAGTTATCTTGAAATAGAAATCTGGGAAGCTGCTCTGGTCCACTACCATGGGCGGTGTTGCGGTTGCAATTGCGAGCACACAAGCTCGGCCATTTGATTTTTCGAGGGGAGGGGAAGCTATGTTTGTGATAGAGTCCATTTGGCCACTCCACCCAATGCAAAAGAATATGACTTTGGCTAAGTTGCCGTATGAGCTATTATATAGCTCTCTCAACAACGACCTCATAGCCTTGTCCCATAGCGTCGGCTGCTGATGTCAACTGTAGCATGCGCCGCCGTCGGCCGCCGACGTTAACTGTAGCAAAGTTCTGCCGCAAAACAGAGGCAAAAAAAGGAGTTGCAACACTGGCAGAGAGAAAAAAACTGTTTGTGCTACAGTCAGTTCTAGTAAAAACATTATCATTATGCTACAGTCAAATAATAAAAAACATCATCATTGCTGTTACAGTGAAAGGCCGCATCATTATATTACAGTAAAGTATCATTTTAGCTACAGTGATCGCTATATTACTACTATAGTGCTGAGTTGTCACAGTGCCCCAGCAGCGGGTTACAACAATCTGAGTTTCAACAGGTACGAGTTACAAATAGTACAGATTTGTAACAGTACGAGTGCAAATAGTAGCGCGTTGCATAGTAACAGATTTGCAACAATAAAGAGTTGAAATAGTACATGTTGCAGCAGTAGCAGAGTTGCAACAGTGACGAGTTGCAGTAGTGATCGGACTGAAGTAAGTCTATTTTTGACTGGTTTTCAAGGGTTATAGACTGATTCTTGGCTAAATTGAGGGTTTTGAATGCAGTGAAAAGGGCTCACCTTTGGATGATCAAATCCATCCATCTTATTACATTGGCCTCAGATAACTAGTAAATACTAGATTCTCAATGTTAGATGATTTTTGCACCCTAAGAACCATGATTATTTTAGGTCTCTAAATGCTCACTTCTTAGAACAAAAATAATATTTTATAGGTGCTAGGATCCTTCAACCTATAGGCTATTTGAATGACTAGTTATCTAAGAATGGGGCAATAAAATAAATGGCTTGATAATCCAAATGTGAGCCAGCTTTGGGACCCATATGTACGCTTCAACTTGTGTATTAAATGACATTAGATAAAAAATAATACCCATTTTACCATTCTACCCCCTACATGGCATTTTGCTTGTAAAACTTGTATTGGTCTTGTCTCTCTATATGATGAACTTTTTATTTATTTATCAGATCTAATAGCTCAAACATCATGTTTCTTGGATAATGCTAACTTTCGTGCATTTGTCTATGGATGGTTATGTTAAGAAGACCTAGTTTTATTCTATAAGAGAGAGTTTGAGGACGGTTCCGTCTCATGAAAGGAGATGGCAATGAAAGTACTCCTGGATTGAGTTTGAATGTTCAGCATATAGCCTTTCACCTGCAAGTTATCCAGTTACTACATAAAGGAGATGAAGGCCTCGTTACCCGTTGGCAAGACAAGATCCAGCCAGATCCTTGTTCCCATTCCATTCCACTTCCCACGAGTAGATCCACTTTTCTAGATATAAAGGATTGGTGAACTACAATGTCTAGAAAAACACTAGCTTAGTTGTTTATCTTCAAACAAATAATGATGGGTACAAACTGAAATGTTAAAAAGGAACCACATTAAATGCTAAATCTCATGTTTTTTTGCAAAAGCCATTGCCAGTTTACGGAATAGCATAATAATCAAGGTTTGGAGAGATTCTTCCCTATTAGAAATGGCTGTAGGAGATGGAGCATCTATCTGAAATGGATTTGGGTTTAGGGTTCAAACTCTGAGAAGATGGGTAATTTGGTGAACACCTAAAATATTGAAAAGAATTTTAAATCTACGGCTATGATATTATTTACTTTGACACATTATTTGCCATGATATCTTTATTTATTTATTTATTTTTAAACTAAAACTAGTTATTGTTTTCCTAGTTCATCAAAGCCTTATCTAGACTAAGGGTCAGCTACATGAATCTTGTTCTTCCATTCCCCTCTATCAAGTGATAGGCTTTATTCATTCCAAAAGTTCTTAAGTCTTTTCTCATCACTTCTATTCATGTCCATTTGGGCCTTGCCTTGTCCTTTAGTAGCCTTCGACTTGGATCGACTTACTCCTTTTAACTAATGCCATTTTCAATCTCTCTTGGACATGTCCTAATCATCTAGGTCTATGCTTCCTCATCTTGTTACCTATTAGTGCTATTCATAAGTTTCATAGTAGGTATTGTTCCTAAGCACATTTTAGGTTATCTATCTTCATAACTTATTTGTTTATGTAATTTATTTAAATTAATAACAAAAAATCATAATATAAATAGACAGCTAATTAGTGTGCTCCACAAAGCAAAGAAATTAATAATTCACATTATAAACAACATGTCATACTTTAAGGTAGAAATAGATGCATGAAAACTCATCTGAAATATACCCAAATAAAAATATAATGTTAAATATAAAATATCACTCTATCTTATGATCATGTAATTTCATAAAGGACATAAAAAAAAAAAAAATTTGAGTGTAGCATAGAATCTTACTTTAATGCGAGAGAGAGGGAGAAGAGAAGAATTATGTGACGGTCTTGAGAATATTAGGGAGTATATGTTCGGTGGCGAGAAAAGTAGCCAGCGGGCCCACTTTTTTAAAAAAAATAAAAAATCTAAATAGTTCTTTGATTTTGCCCAACACAGAACCTTGGGTGTGAGGATTCTTCTCTAACTTTTGCAAATAATGGATAACATCATGACTTATATAAATTTTAAAGTCCCATATTTTACATATATAGTGCCTCAGGTTATGCATGGATTGCTTTGATAAATGAGGCATGAATCAGTAAGTTTTCTTTTGGACGTGGTTTAGATCTTTAGTGTCCATATCATGCATGCACTTAAACACGTTAAGACTACTTTATATAGTTGAGAATGAGTAATGCGCTGAATGGAGGTTATTGTCACTTTAACAAGAAACTAGGAGCATTGACATGCAAACCATGTGAAGATTTTGTCTGAGCAGCCCGTGTGCTAAGCTTCTTAGCAGCTTCATGGCCATCTCTTTAGATATGAAAAATGGTAGTTGGGTTCACTGTCGACAAGTAACAGAGATTGGATTATCAAATAATTGGACTTATTGACAGCACAATTTGAAATAGGGAAGGGCCATTGCTTTTATGATTTATTAGAAAAGTCGTCCATGGGGAGTTAGTGTTGGAAATGAATTCGTGGACGAAGTAAAGATTGTTGTTATCTGATCACTAACTACCTGGCAAGTATTAGCATTTACATTGAATTTATTGGGCTAAGGTGCTTGATAATCTTGATTTCTCTCTTCATGACAGTTGGTTGTATCCTGGCATATGAAGGCTGCTACAATGTGTGAATTTTCTCGGCAGGAGTTTATTGGTGGATTGCAGGCACTGGGGCAAGAGTTTACTAGTGAAGTTTTCTGCTTTCTGCTTTAAATTCTTCCATTAGGGTTCTGGACAGCAATTGATTGAGGCAACTATAAGATATGGATTGTGCTGAAGGCTGGAGTATTTGAATGCAGGGTAGATTCGCCTGAGAATTTCCATGAAAGAATACAATTCATGCGATCGGAGCTAAAAGATGAAAGTAAGTATATTTTCCAGGAAAAGATATGCTTTTCTTGGAGAAATGATCTGCATATCTAAACTAGGAATATTTTGTCACAAATCTTCTGTAAAAAATGTGGTATTTCTTAATGATGAGTTTGCATCAAGATTCTAATATTAAATATCATCGCTGGGCCATATGAAATAAAAAATGTCTTTAAGGGATGATTTGGTTGTCTCAACATTTATTGCTTCTGCTGGACTGTTTATTTCGTTTTCATATCATGTAAGTGGCAGTTTTATCTCTATTTACTAAAATTAATGTTTTTTGGTGGTTCTGCCCGTCCAGATAAATTTCGCGAGATATACAACTTTGCGTTTGGTTGGGCTAAAGAGAAGGTACATGTGATTTTGTGTTATGATTTTATTCCTTTTTTATTGCACTTTTACTCTCTGGAGTAATTTTACTTTCTATTTCCTTGTTGAAAATTATGTTGAACTGGACTTATACGAAAAGAAGAAGAATAAAAACCTATGAAGAAGTAGAGAAACATGATAGTTCTTTATTTGCATAATTCTGTACTTGCTACCAAATGAACATATGTAAGGAGAATAACCCAGACATCGGATTCAAAAACTGCTTGTGTAGTTTTTCGATTCTCGGAGTTCTGTATGCAAATGATATGATATTAACAACTTCTACACATGCAAACAACTATATTTGTAAATTCTATTTCAGTTTGAAGAAAAGAGGCATATTATGGCCAATTTGCACACTTTCCAAGGATGCAAGCATTCTTGTGGGTATTTGGTTTGTTTCTCCAACACATGCATCTACTTGTCCTTAGGATGGAGGGCACATGGAGAATCTCATTGCATATAGTCATGTTTGGAAAAATCTTGCGCTGGCACTTTTGTACTTACCTGAACTATCCATTTTACAAACCATAAGGGTGAGGGTTAGGATCATCCAACGGAGAAGCTATTCAAAATTATGGTGGGAATGAAGAAATGGATGTTGTGGATAATTGAACAAGTGGTAGACTTGCTAATTGCCTATTATTATTTGTACATTTCCGTGCCATTATTTTTCAATTCAAGAAATAGAGTAGGACATGGCGTAATTTCTCTAAAACATGGTTGGTTAGTTTGTATATACCACATAGCAAAAACTGGATATACAAGTATTGTTCTTTGGACTGTTGTCCAAGTAGACATTGAATGCATGGCAGGTTGTCTTTACTGCTCTCACTTGGTGCGAGTAGCTATCATCTGTTAAAGTAAGAAAAGATGAAGACTACCTTTTAGTATCAAGAAAAAAGAAAGAAGAGATGATAACAGAAGGAGAGGAAGGAGAGAAGAACTGAGAGGAAATCGTTCATGATATAGTTAATCTATGTAAGAGTAGTGAGAAATTCCACCACTTCCTAAAACATGGCTGCATCCGTAGTGTTTCCACGGCCATTTTCTTGAATAAAAAAATACTAAAAAGGTTTGACCCTTGTAAATGAAAGTTTGAGTTTATCATCTCTCATATACATATCAAGATATTTGCATATATGCATGCTTGAATCTGTTCACTTAGAATGTGTGACCCCATTATTAATGGTTGCTTGGGCTTCTTTAACTGGTGCGTTTTACCATTTGCCTCTATTTGTTAGCTCATCACGGTGCAGATTATTGATTGTGTGATCAGATGATTTCTACTCAACAAGATGAGATTGGAAAAGTTGACCCTACTGTTCATGCTGTGCATCTTTGGCTTGCGATACTACTAATTAACCAGCTAACCCTTTCTTTTTCCATCCTGCACCGAAATACCATGTTAATATAATTTTTTATTCTATCCTGAAATACCATTTTAATATAATTATTTAATTTTCTTCTGCTGGTTATAGGGCCATAAGTCTTTGGCGCTGGATACAGCTATTGGCATGTGGCAGCTTCTTTTTGCTGAAAAGCATTGGCCTTTGGTCGATCATTGGTGCCAATTTCTACAGGTCCTACTTTCATCATCACTTAATCCAAACTGGCTTCAACTTACAGGAGTTTTCAAGCAAGAAAATCAGTATGTGACTTTAGTCTATCAGTGATATGAGGAATTTTGACGAGACTTCCTATCACTGCCCTTTCTTTTTCACTACTCACTCCCAAGACAACGCAATGGTCTCTCTCTTTTATAAAACGAAACAAAGCTCCTTTCACGGAATGGGCTACAGCTCTGCTATACATAGCCTGCCGGTAAGACATTGCTACCTCACCTCACTCCAAGACCTTTTCCTTTAAGCTACAGGGACTCTGATTTGCCACTTTCCCCATTTCTCCTCCTGAAGAGCTATGGCTACATGATTGTCTTTTATAGGGTTCAGAATAATTGTGAGATTATAGGATTTAGTTAAGTCTAGTGTTTCTTCATGAATACATTCTCCTTTATAGATCTTCAAACTTCTAATAGGCTGTCTTTCCTATGATTTCCGGCAAGTACCTCCGTGTTATACACATGCTTAGTCCAAGTCTTGTTATCGACTTCAGAAAGCACTTTCTTAGGGTCAAGTGAGCACCTTTTTCTTTTTGGCAATTAACTCTATGTGGACTTGGTCTCTAGTATTTTACAGGTGCTGTTTCTTTACATCTAGTGAACAATCTTGTCTTTGTCAAGCTTGTGTCCAGTTATATTCTATAGATAGTAGTACCAGGATTTTTAAGATTCTTGTTTATTACTGATGTGAACTGGTTCATTCGGATTCATTTTGATTATCCGCTTCTGGATTCATATATAATCAGGCATCCTGTTTCTAGTTAATCTCAATTGAAGCTGATTGCTAGTTATTGATGCTATTAAGTAGTGACATTTTTTGCATTGTCCAGCCAAAATTGCCCGACTAAAGGTTAGAAATCCAAACTCATAAAATGTGTATCAGGATTCTGGACTGAAGGGTGCGCTTTTGTCTTATTGTCCTTCGGCTAGTAATCTAGCAATATTCTGATCCTGCTCAGTTAATTAAACTCGGTTTTGTGATTCGGTTTTACTTTTTGCCGATCATTTCTAATGTATAGCTTTTGTGGTTTTATTTTGTTCAGGCCAGGCATAATAAAGCATTTTCCAGGGATACCTGGTCTCAACTTTTAGAGTTTGCCAAGGTAAAAGCTTCAACATATCTGTGCCCTATGCCTATGGCCTCTTGACAAATGCTGTGTTTGAAATAGCAGTTCTTCCACATGGTTGTAGTAGGATATCTAAGTGCACCGAGAGGCTCATATGTGACCTTAGCAACATAGGCATGCCTGCGTATTGTGGGCTTGCTGGAGGCATGCATCTATTATTACATGTATGGTCATGGCTATGCCCTATGTGTCCATGTGTAAAATATATACTGATGCCTTGAACTCCGCAAATTTGCGGAGGCATATCATCATATCATGGTTATCTTTAAGAATACTTGTGTTCTTCTGGACGGCACCTTCCTTTATTAATTAGCTTGGTGAAATTCATGCCTTGATATTGTTGGTGAAATTCTTGAAAATTTGGGATGGGCAGCAATCAGATCTTTCTAAGAAGGTATCAAGAGGGAGTTTGATTTGATTAGGTGGTTGGTTAACAAGGATCAGTTTTTATCGAAGGACAAGTATCCCCAAATCTTTAATATGGTTCTACTAGGTCTATTTCTGTTCAAATAACGAGTTCAAATGAAGACAACAAATGCAAGATACTTGTCATGCTTAAGCTTATAGAAGTGCTTTTGCAATTCCAACATATCATGATCCGTGACACAATTTGTCCAATCACCTTGAAGGTTGACTGGTTTTGCTTTTGAGATACTCTGTTGAATGATGCTTACTCTTTCTTGGTTCGTGCAGACAGTTGACCCCGCATTATCGAACTATGATGCCGAGGGTGCTTGGCCTTACCTGATTGATGAATTTGTCGAGTACTCGATCGAGAATGACATTATTCAAAGGAGCAGTTGAAGAGAAGTAGACCATCTGGGTTGATGTACATCTTATTAGAGGTTCCTTTCTTGTGTGATTTCAGTTGTGTTTGCTCGATTGTCGTGGGAACACCTTACTTTCGTCTGATGCTGCTGCAACAAAACATCATAAGATCGATTCTTGTAGGCAACGTTTCAATTGTAGTCATCTTGTAAAACATGCTTATACATCTGAACAAGATGATAGCTTCTTTCTTTTTTGAACGATGGAACCGTGTTAATAAAGAGAGTGGTGACAAGCTCAAAGATGATGCACTATGAGAGTGACAGGATAAGATTCCACATTAGTTCAGCAAATCATCAGTCACCTCATTGACTGAAAGAGGGATACGGTGGAGAGAATGCATTTTCCATCTAATCAGTTGGTAATCTTCTTCATGTTCCCCGCAAATCTCCACACCATATTGAAAGCAACCAGCTGAAATTCCATGCAAGTTTAGGTCCACTAAGAACCTTGAAGACGCAGCTGGATGGCTTGTGTTGAAGTATCCAGTATGTTGAAAATCGTGGAAACAAACTTAGAAGTGGTCGATAAAGATTCTTGGTCGTCATCATCGTCATTTAGGCCTCATCAGTTTGGCCACATGAATCTTGTTCCTCTATTCTATTTAGTGTCATGACTTTATTTAATTTAAAAGTTTTTACACCTTTTCTCACTACTTCTATCCAAGTTTTTTGGGCTTTCCCCCTGCCCTTTTAGAGCCTTTTACTTGGATCTATTCACTCCTAACCGATGTTGTCTTCGGTCTTTGGTGGACATGTCCAAACCATCTAAGCCCACTCTTTCTCATCCTATTATTTATTGATGCTACTCTTAAGTTTTTTTAATGATTTTATTTCTAATTCTATCTTTTCTTGTTTTGCCACTCTTCCATCTTAGCATACTCATTTAGACTATGCTCATTTCATGTACATGCTCTTTAAATGCCCAACACTTTGATCAATAGAGCATGGTCAGCTTTACGGTCATTCTATAGAATTTTTCTTTCAGTTTGAATGGTAATCGCCTATCACACAAAACTTCAGAGGTACATTTTCATTTGTTACAACCACTTGGATTCTCTAGGTGACATCATTCTCAATTTCTCTTCTTTTATGAATTATTGATCGAAGTATCGAAAGTGGTCCTTTTGGAGACTTCTTGGTTAACAATCTTTATTGATGCTTAACTTCTACTCCTCTTCATACTAAAATTGCATTTCTTATAACTCTAGGTTTGTGTTTATGCCCTTTCTTGTCTTATCAATCAAAACTATATCCTCTGCAAATAACATGCCTAACTAATCTCCTTGTGTAGATGTTTTGTTAACTTATATAACCAAAATTCATGTCCATTGAATGATTTTAGGTATGTTTTTTGAGCGTTAAAATATAACTAATGGATTTCAATTGAAAAAATTGTACCTATAAGCATCCAGTGGACATGATTTTTCATGATAACCTAAAGAAGAGAGGCCAAACAAGATAATAGGGCCAGATCATCCAAACAGGCTTAACTAGGCCGGGTTTGAGAGTCAGTCCCAGGACTCAGTTCAGATAGCATTTCTCAATTTTCTAACCCTCGTTCTTATTGATGTGCCACGCACTTTTGAGCTCCTAGTCTTTCACTCCGTTATGTGATTTAATGGCTTATGAATCAGAAATGCATTTCAACAAAATGAATAAAGTATGTGAATCAAGCAATAGTCTCAATAAAACGCATAAAAAAGGAAATGGAATAATGGTGTATTTAAACGGGCTGGCTGGGCTGCTGCAACATATTGGACGTGGCTATGACTGGTCTCCTTTTGCAGTTTGACTTCTAAAGCACTACTATACCTACATGCCTACTTTTGCCTTGAGGGTTCTTGCAATTAGCAGAAATATTGGTGCCAATATCACGCCCCACGCTGTATATAATAACCACAAATAAGCACAGAAATGTAGTTCATGAGTTCGTAGTACACGTAACCAAGCATCCGATTAAAGAAAACAAGCACACGAAACAAGTTATTTGGATCATTCTGATGATCATGCAGCTTTTCATGCCTTGGGTCGTGGGGGGCATCGAAGCACAACTGTTTCGGCAGTGAGCCCAGGCCCGAATCCGAAGAGCACACCCCACTCGAGCCCTTCACCCGCCGTGTCGAGCCCTTGCAGGATTGATCTCTTCCTCATTACATCCATCACAAACAGTACACAAACGCTCCACATATTTCCATACTCACTAAGCACTTCCCTTGTGGCATTAAGCTTCTCTTTCCCCAAGCCTAATTTCGTCTCTATTTCGTCCAAAATGGCTCGGCCTCCTGGGTGCACCACCCAAAATAATGAGTTCCAATCGGAGATTCCGAGCGGCTCAAAGGCCTGATCCAGTATCTTACCAACGTTACTACCAATGTGGGTTGGAATTTCCGGTTGCAGACTAAATATTAGCCCTTTTTCTCTCAGCTGTCCCACTATGTCACCTTCTGTGCCAGGCAATATGTTCTGAGAGGCTTGCGCAAGCTCAAACCATGCACGCTCAACCTTATCTAGCGGGTCCGCACCCACGACTACTGCAGCAGCACCGTCACCGAAAATTGCATGACCAACAAGGTTCTCCAAGTGTGCCTCATTGGGCCCGCGAAATCCGATGGCCGTTATCTCAGAGCAAACAACTAGAATCCTGGCTCCACGGTTGTTCTCGGCCAAGTCCTTGGCTAGTCGAAGCACGGTTCCCCCAGCATAGCAGCCTACTTGGTAGAGCATGAATCGTTTAGTCGATGGGGAAAGACCTAGCAACTTGACAAACTCGTAATCGGCACCGGGCATGGAGGCTCCACCGCTGTTGCAGAAGATAAGATGTGTAATATCGGTCTTTGGTCGGCCCCAATCTGCAATGGCTCTCACCGCTGCTTCATGTCCTAATCTTGGCACCTCCTTATCCATTAACTTCTGCCGAACGTCAAGTGAGGGAGTCCTGTAGGCCCAGATGTTAGGATTTTGCTTCATTATTTCCTCTGTTAAGCATAGGTGACGTTTCTTGATCATTGATTTCTCACCTGAAATGGCAAGTGAAGGCAATACACACTCAATTTCTTCATTGTAGGCCACAAATCTTACCGAGTTGACTCATATTGGCTCTGGAAATTATGTAGCAAGTAACAAGCATCAGTGTTATATTGACATTCTTGTAGAGGCAGTAATTGGAGCCTTGGATTTGAGGGGCCATTAGGGGACCATACATGCCTCTTCCTAATCAGCCATAGGATCATTGGCCTTAGTTGTAGCAATGTTATTTCATGTACTATGTCCTGAGAAGGAGTTCAATGACAGAGATTCGTGAAATTTACTTGAAATGAGTTTTCTAACAATTCTTGGCTAACCTTTTTGTCATCCAAAATTTTCTTCTCCCAGGCGTTTTCCTTATTTTCTTGGAAATTCACGTCGGTCGAGTTCGGGATCGACGTGGGAATGGAACGTGAAAATTGAAATGGAAAACTACCTTTTCAAAAATGACTCTTCTAGCGTTTGGCCAGCTTATTTGGTGAGACAAAAGATCACTAAAATCAGATATTCGGGAAAAGTACAACAACAAGTATAAAGTAAAACGTATAAAATGAAAGAATGGAAGATTTTTGACACAGTAGTGTGTGCATTTTTGAAGTGTGAAATGGAATTTGTAAATGGTAGTCAACAACAGTCCTCTTGAATTTTTATAATAGGAAGCACAAGCGTACTTACACATCCTCTTGAATTTGTCTTTTATGTCCACCATGCCCTCACTATTAGTAATCTTGAAATAGAAATCTGGGAAGCTGCTCTGATCCACTACCATGGGCGGTGTTGCGGTCGCAATTGCAAGCACACAAGCTCGGCCGTTTGATTTTTGGAGGGGAGGGGAAGCTATGTTTGTGATAGAGTCCATTTGGCCACTCCACCCAATGCAAAAGACTATGACTTGATTAAGTTGCCGTATGAGCCATTATATAGTTCTATCAACAAGGACCTCGTAGCCTTGTCCCATAATACTGAAGTCATTAATGTTGGTCCCGTCCTATTTTTCAGCTGCCACTGACATCCACGTCAACTGTGGCGGCGGCGGCGCCGTTGGCCGCGGGCCTAACATCATGACTTCAATGTCTTTACTTTTCTGCCCTTTGTGCCAATAATGGATAACATCATGACTTATATAAATTTTAAAGTCCCATATTTTACATATATAGTGCCTCAGGTTATACATGGATTGCTTTGACAAATGAGGCATGAATCACTGAGTTTTCTTTTGGTCGTGGTTTAGATCCTTAGTGTCCATATCATGCATGCACTTAAACACGTTAAGACTACTTTATATTGTTGAGAATGAGTAATGCGCTGAATGGAGATTATTGTCACTTTAGCATCCAAAGATTGTGGACGTGATATGAAGATCTTATTCACCAACTCAAAATTTGTAAAAGATTTTTCAAGTAATTTTAAGTTATTTATAATGCTAGTAAATCCAATTAACATTTAAGTAATAGTTTCATCACCTCTCGTATGTACAAGCATGCTTATCATAGTATCCTTTACATGTGTGATACTTTTAGGAGTTACCTTAAGTTTATCCCATATCTTGGCTGTTGCATAAGTTTAAATTCTATTGAATTTATTGACGTCCAAAGTGTTAGCCCAAACCTTCTTAATTTTGATGATATCCAGACCTTTATATAGTGTTTCTAACTAATTTTTTGAGTTTTCTTGACTACCCAAGTTATCCTATATCTCCTAGCAGAGTGGCACAAGGGGTGTCCGTCACCCGAGTGACTACAGTTTAAGACTGCATGTGCTCAAGTTGATTGCTTGGGTGGATTATCTAGCCTATTTGAGATGAGGTGCATTTACCGAATATCCCAAACCACTTTCTTTTATGCCTACGATTTAACCATGATGTGACCAATTGTATAATATAATTCTTCTCTCTCTCTCTCTCTCTCTCTCTCTCTCTCTCTCTCTCTCTCTCTCTCTCTCTCTCTCTCATTTCCCTTTTCAAAAACTAACGAAAATCAATTTGTATGGGGTCAGTTTCACCCCCTAAATTTAGGAGTAATACTGCGCGAAAGCCTCCATGTTTGCCCCCTACCCCGATCACCACATCAGCATGCCACATGCAAGAGAATCCTAATCCAACCACACGATCTTAGCATGATACCCTAATCCTTCATGCAGTAGGCCAACTACGAAATTGCCTTGACACAACCTATTTGTCCACTTAAGTCTAGCAAATATTTAGTAAACATGGCTCCTTGTCAATTTCGCTAGCTAATTGGGTGGGCAATGACATCCTACATTTATGGAGGGTTCTTTTCGAAAGCTTGCGAATGGTAGTTAGCAGACTTGATTTGTTAGTCTCTTGGTCAGCAATAACTCAACGGGCTTTGCAGGTGCAACCAACTAGAAAGTTGATCGGTCCAAACTTTGGTTTGTGCTGCACGATCGGATCCCTTTTCAACAACTTTTGTAGGCAACTCTATCTGTCTCATGGTGATGAAAAGTACCCAATTACTAGTCTAAATTCTATTGGTATTTATTGTCAATAATTGTCTTAGAAAGTATCATTGATGAAAGGATAACTACCATGAAAGATTATTTAAGGGTCCCTAATTCTAACAATTATGTATGGTCGTTATTTTTGGTTCTTAATCATCATGAATTGCAAAGAATTGGAACATTTCTTAAAATCCATTTTAGATCTGCTGCTATGGCTGGAGGTAAGTATCTATTCATTTAATTTTGCTTCCGCTTGTTTTTTTATTTATGAAAACATTCTGAAATTTAAAAGTTAACACAATAGAGTGAACTACGTTGGGGCAATATGTCCTCCTCTACACACAAGGCTGATGACATTACGTTGATGGTAAACATATCAAAGAAATTACAAGTGTCTAATATTTTGGTACATAAACATTATGTTGAATAACTCAAAACTCGACTCAGCTAGAATGTTAATGATAAGCATCTAATTGAATCAGTTATTAGTGACTCGGTAAAAATTAGATAGGTGCTTTTAGGACAAATAGCAGTTTGCATATGTAAAGTGTCTAACAAGTTTGAGTCCTTATCTTCAATAGCTAACTTGGTTAAGTGCCCTGTCTCACAATCCAGAAGATATAGGCAGGTTTGGAATGTAATTAATTGTCATCCTAAAAAGAAAATTTTTGTCACTTGACAAGTTAAAATATATTATTTTTGTAAATTGAGCCCTCTAGTTTGAGTTCCTAATGTGCCTGTTAAGTTTAAATTAGAGAGAGAGAGAGAGAGAGAGAGAGAGAGAGAGAGAGAGAGAGAGAGATATGCATGCACGTTTTAGTGTGTGTAAATGTACATTCTAATCTTGTGTGCAAACATTAATCTCCAACATGTATTTTTAAACACAACCACGTTAGAGACATTCTGAAGAAAGATGTTGGAATGGAAGAAGTCATTAGAAATGGAAGGAGGTT
Organism: Warburgia ugandensis; assembly: GCA_035236585.1. NCBI lineage: Eukaryota > Viridiplantae > Streptophyta > Magnoliopsida > Canellales > Canellaceae > Warburgia > Warburgia ugandensis. Next base: position 7,109,582 of record CP141133.1, read on the forward strand.
GGGCTGCAGCTGATCCATTGTTCAAGGACTACTCTATTCAAGAGATATATCAATCATGGAAAGAACTTTTTCAGATAACTCTGCAGAAAATGAAGAAGATTGTTAAATGGTTACCTCTTGAAAAGGGGTGGATCAAAATTAAATTTTGAAGGATCTAGCATAGGGGATCCATGTCAGACGAGTCAAGCAAGAATGAGAGGAGTCATTACAAATCATAGAGGTAAAGTGCTGCTGGGATATGAAGGGCCATTAGGAAGAAAAGAAGCCATTGAAGTAGAGGTAATTGCCCAAGACAGGTCCCTTGTTCGCAAATAAATTTTAATGCATGCCAAGATTGAAGGGCCCTCAAAACTGGTCGCAGGGTGGATTGCAAAGCCAGCTTGGTTGGTTGGATATTGGGTTACATTTTGGATGAAATCTCATCAACTCTGATGAAAAAATCTTCCAAAGTTTCTTACATACCCAGGTGGCAAATATTATGGTTGATGGACTGGCTAAAGGTGTACATGCTCCAGTCCTTGGGATTTCTTGGAATAGAGTTTACCATTGTTGGTCCTTGATTAGCAGAGACCTATTTGGGATTATTGTATTATTCCTTCTCGTCACTATGATGCACGGGGCGTGGAGGTATCTTGTTTTAGATAGGCCTGAGGGCCTCTTTCTGGTTCTAACTCCTTCGTGCCATTCTCATCATCAGTTTGGCATTGGAATTGTATCACTCTTTTAATTCTAATAAAGCTTTTGTTACCTTTATTTATTTATTTTTTTGGTGGTGGGGTGATTACGAAAATGGAAGGACTCAGTAGCAACAGATCATTGAAAGGAATAACCTAAAAAAAAAGAAAAAAAAAGAAACCCTCAAACTAAGTATGGTAGGCCATCTTATCATTCATCTTTGAACCCATTTTTGTTATCCCACAAAAATTGGCCTAAAAAATTAGAAGAAAAATAAATAAATTTTAAAATATCAGAACCATGCATTAGAGACATTCTAAAGAAAGATCAAAACAAAAACTTGGGATCTAAGGATCTAATAGCAACAGATTAATTAGAAATATAAAATATACAACTCCTTCAAATTCATAGTAGGCCATCTTAACATTATTCTTTCTACCATTTTTTTGTAATCCTATGAAAATGGACAAGAAAAATTAAGGAAAAAGAAATAAAATTAAAAATGTAAGAAACATGCCATCATCCTTTGATCAAGCTCAAATGCTATGATCTCTACTGCATATGAAATTCATGTGTATCTTAGTAGATTGCATTAAACATGAAACCCCTTAAAAATCAATACAAAAAATTTGGAAGAAAAGAAACACAATATAGATATATAAGAAATATTTGCTTTTTCTTTGGTCAGAATCATAACTCTTCCTTCAATCAAACTTAGATGTCATTATCTTTATTACCTCGAAGTATGGGCTTAGTCTTTGAGGCACATTAATTCTCTCTCACACACACACATATAAAATAATTTCAAACATTTACTATCGTCACAAGGTAGCTTCGTCCCTGATTTTGCATCCTAGTTGCTGGTATGGCTCTTAATACATGGCACACAGGTCCACTATGTCTACAGCTGCATATTCTTTCAGGCTTTCTTCTTCAATTAATATTTTAACTTTTAAGAGGAATGGTCTTTAACCAGATGCTTTGCATTGGCCAGACTCAAGAAAACTTTGGGAGGTTTAGTGACCAAGCCTCACTAAGGAAAGAGAAAATTGCAGAAAAGCAAACGTGATGCATGTGACGCAAGAGAGAATCAATGTGGCTAGTGAGGTGCGGTTTTGTTACTATCACGGGCCTGCTGGTCACCTTGAAAACGATGATGCATATGATGTTGGAGTGTACTGAAGTATTTTCCTTGTATTTCTCTGAGAAAAAACTTAGAAATGTGGAAAAAATAGGCGTGCCACAGATGCCTTCATTTGTCAGATTTTTTTAATTTTAATTTTCTGAAAGTCAAAATTTTATTAAAAACGATTGAGAAAATCGCAAAAATACATAGGCATACTATAGGGCAGCAAAAGTCACAGAGCAAAACAACCCAGAACTAGCTAGAGGTTCAATGATGTAACTAGCCTCTAGAGAAGAATGCGACGAATTTAGTAGCCAAAACAGCAGTCGAGGAATGCGAATTACAATCCAAGAATCATAAGAAAAAATAATACCTAGTGAAAAATATAAGTATCATGAAGAGCAACAGTTAACACCACAAATATGAAATTTCAGTAAGCATTCCTCGATCAAGTGCTCCTCTCTTTGCTAATTCATCTGCTTCATCATTCGCTTCTCTCGGGATCTTGTTGGCCATGAAGTTCCATGTAGATAATGATTCCTATATCTCATCCATGATTTGTGTAAACCTCCATACAGAAAGAAGGATTTTTTTATCCACTTAATGACTACCTTTGAGTCTCCTTGCACGGTGATTGGCATGGGCAAAAACTTATTGACCAGTAATACACGTATTTTGCAACAAAGACTTCTGTGTCGATCGCGTTCCTATTTCTAATTCGAACTTAATGTTGAAGAAGGTTATTTCCTTGTTGAGTTCCGAATGATGCCACCCATCCCTGCTGCCCCTTGAATGTTGTTGCTAGAGCCGTTGAAATTTAGTTTAATCCAAACTTTCATCTGTTTAGTCCAGTCAGTTTTTGGCCATATCTCCCATTGCTGCCCACATCCCTTTTATGTCTTGTAGAGATACCCTGAAATTCCTTATTAGCTGAAGGTAAAGATGTTTGATTTTATCGACAATTATTTCAATGGACGATTTTATTCCTCGAAAAATCCCTTTCATTTCTTTCCAACTATACTTTGCCTCCTACTTCTCAGTGTATCAGGAGAGGATGAATGTTTTCCAATTCCAAGAGGCACATGTAACTTCTGTTAGCAAAATTTCCTCCTCTAGACATTATGTTGTATTGTGTTAGCACCTTGTGTGGCGACCCGGGTTTTCAAAAGTATTTTAAAAAAAAAAAAAAATTTCAAAATTTAACTCTCCTGCAGGATTTTTTTTTTAAACATTTGAAATATATATAATGCATATTTAATTTTCTCAATTCCACCTTCAACCTGGTGTCACAGTAAGACCTTCACATATAATAGCGGAATATAAATATACCATTACGGGATCTCCTTGGTCACAGCCCAAACAATAAATAATTTGAATTCAAATCAATGTTCATATTTAATATATCAAAGTCGCCTATCTTATTACATTCATCATCAAGTGTTCATTATTTCAAAAGGAAAAATAACAAATAACATATCTAACTAACTGCTTATTCATACTTCTCTTCTTAGTTTCCTTATTTAATTTGGTCTAGATGACTGCTTAGTCCTCTCGCGCTTCACCTGAAATGTTTTGTAGGGGTGAGTACAACAACTCAATAGGAACAAGTCTAAACCAACCATTTGAAAACCATGGCAAAGACATTGGCATAATTTTTTTTGCGCAAACACTTCCATGATCAATCATAATTATGATATAAACATTATAAAACAATTATGCCTTTTAAAAAAAAATCTAGCATTTCCAATAAATTCTAATATGTCCTACAAATCTTATACATACAAGCCCATTAGGACTTTTATCAAAGAATGACTATCACAATATGTTGTATCATAGATTGGTAACGTCCTACCACAACCTATTTGGGCAATGGTCAATATCCTCGAGGATGGACTGACATGTCAGTCTATGTCTGATAATTATATGGTATACTATGCACGTAGAGTACTCACATCCAACTATGTTCGGCCGTGGATACCACACGGGCTACACTAGTCCTCATGGAGGCACTGGATCACAAGAGAGCAGTCTCCCCATGATACAATACTCTCTACAATATGCCTCTTAGGGCAGTCATCTCATTTCAGAAGCTAGTGGCCACCTAGACTTCCTAGCATAGCAACCAAGTGGGCTTAGAATTTGCCCCAGGTTAGGCTCAACTCTCATGAGTCGCCTAATTTTAGGCTAGGCACAACTCTCTTGAGTCGCCTAATTTTTCACTCATTAGATCATTTCACATTGCTTAATGCATCTTATGAAGGTACTTATAACTTTCCCATTAGCAAGCATATGTCAATAAACATAAATCATCCACTAGCTTACGCTAGTCATAGGACAGATACTCGTATATTCATAGCTCAACATTGTCAAGATCTTATGCTTACATTCTATTGCGTAGCATGTAGGAATCAATTCGTTTATTTCATAGACTAAATTTGGTGCTTAACAATTAAGTTTCAAGTTACACATGAACAATTAGAGACTACGCTCACATATAAACATTTATTCATAGATCAAGACAAAAAAAATATCTTATGATATTGATCAAAATTCTATGGGCCATGCCTACCGTGGTTCTTATGGGATCCATTTATGCCTACTGACCATACAAATGTGTGCTACGCCTAGGACTTAAGTGTATCATAAATAAGTAATAGGCATATGCTGGATTCTAAACATGCCATTACTATTGCTGGAGTATTACGCGTGCTGTCTATGCAATGAGCGCCAAGCATTCCACCCTGTGCTGGGTGCCTGCCCATCCACTCGATGCTATGCGCTAAGAGTGAACGTAAAATATAGTAGTTAGACGACACCCATGGAGCGATCATTTTAGCTTTTCGCTTCAAAATAACCATTATCTGAAGCACGTATCAAGCATCCTCCTCTAACATTTCACAAGACCACTTTGCTGCTTGTAATTGCTTTTGCCTTTTATCATGCATGGGCTAGCTCACCTGATTTGCGTCATATGTGATATTAGTCTAGTAGGGTCAAAATACTATAGTTCTTCCAAAAAGCATCTATGTGCAACTAGGTTCTTCAGGCTACCTCTGTACCACCGGGCTTTTTATTGTAGGCAGTTGGAGTAGCAACACGCTTATCATTTACCATATAATTCCTTGGTGTCAGTAACATCCCTTTGTTAGTTTTATATATCTCAACACCTAGGAAATAATGCAGAAATCCTAGTCCATTCCTATCAGAACCTTTTCCTTTTGTTTTGTTCTTTTTTTTTTGTTAGCATATGAGAATTCTTTCAGACTACTTTTCAATCATGTTGACTTCATGTACATCCCTCCCCGTAATTACTATATCATAAACATATAAGAGCAAGTAAAGGTCTCGTCGGTTGCCGAGAAAAAAAGTTCTTCTGAGCAAATATGCTCTCCATATACCTTACCACGAGGGATTGATTAATCTCATAACCGACACTCATGGAGCTTGCTTAAGCTCCTAAACGGTTTTCTTTACCCTGCATACGTGTGTCTGCTTTTTGCCTGTTGCACTTTCGGGTTTCTCCATTTATACTTCTTGTGCAAAGATGTGTAAGAATGCATCATGAGTAGTTTCACTGCATGTTATGACCTGCCAATCTGCACCTGACCAGGTTTATGCCTTGACAGAAGTCATGGTCAGATGTTACCAATAGACGAATGCTAGATGATCGCTTCATATGAGAGCCATTCACCACTTACTGCGGCTCACTTTCGCACCCATATTTATAATGGTTTCTTAGGGTGGCCCCTACCTACTTCTATTTATTTTTATTTTTTTTCTTTCATAGTGACAAATAACAAAACAAAATAAAAACAGACCCAACAAAGGTGATAATCAGCAGGATCATGCATCATTCACTCAAATTGATAAATGGAGTGAGAGATTTGAAAGCTAGTGTTGGAGACTGTTGATATCACGTAGAACAAATTGAGCCCGCTGTTGTAGTCGGTTGCTGTGGAGTTATGGTGCATTGGTGTATGTACGCATGACATCGGGTACTATGTTGGCCCTTGTGCCATGGAACTGGAACTTCTTGCACTATCGAATTCCAAAATAATTGAAAAAAGTAGTTCCAATGTGGAGTTCATATAGGCTATGGAAAATCGTTGTCGGGTGAAAATACTTGCGGGTGGCCCCCATGGGGATAGTGAGTTGGCTGGATTATGGGGTTGCTCCCCATGGAGTCGAGTTTGCCCCAATTCTTTAACTCATGTCCTTGGTTTGCAGGTGACTTTGTACATCGACAGTGACAATCCCACCTGGTGGGGGTGACAACTTGCGTAAAAGAGAAGGACAAGCAGGGCACACTGTTCTAACGATCGATACCATTTATTTGATGGAGCATATGGATGAGTTATGCAAGAAAAAATGTTCATTGTTGATAATCTAAGTCTTTGATTTCTGTTGGTCAAATGAGTACCATTGCATTAGGATTTTCTAACCGCCCTAAAGGGCAAAGGGCAAGTGGCTCTGAATTTTGGTGTATGACTGATCCATCGCATGATCTGCTCAATCGATATATAGATAGTTTGGATCATTGAATAGAGTAAGCTCTACTCGTACTCTTAGCCGTTACTATTTGGCTAGCGTTATGAAAAGTGAAATGTGGGACACCTATACGCGCACAAGGATAGTTGGCAATGACGGCGAAGCATTCTTTTGTCAGGTGCAGATTTCTAACATACGTTCCAGGCACTGAGCATCCATGATGCAATTGGGTCGGTTGCCTAGTGAAAATATGTAGAGTGGGGACTGAACATATGGAATGTCTCTTGGAGGAGAATGTTTCGATCAATTTCCATATATGAGGATTTTTTTTTTTTTCGCCAATAGTGATGATCCTATTCAAAGGGAAGAAATCTCAAGGCTTTTGGATGATTTATACGCATGTTTAGGAAAGGAAAACCAGCATATATGTTTGACTAACGATTACAATCATTAACTTTCTAGAGAAATGCCATCGGGATCGGGACTGAATTTTTGGACCTAGCCTAGCTAAGCCCCATCTTTGCATGAGCTGACCCAATCATTTTGTTCGGTCTCTTCTTAGATTGGCTAAACACCCAAATTCATGTCCATTGAATGATTTTAGCTATGTTTTTTGAGTGTTAAAATATAACTATTGGATTTCAACTGAAAAAAATAGTACCTATAAGCATCTAGTGCACATGATTTTTCATGACAACCTAAAGAGGAGTGGCCAAACAAGATAATAGGGCCAGATCATCCAAACAGGCTTAACTAGGCCGGGTTTGAGAGTCAGTCCCGGGACTCAGTTGAGATAGCATTTCTCAATTTTCTAACCCTCGTTCTTATTGATTTGCCATGCACTTTCAGGCTCCTAGTCTTTCACTCCGTTATGTGATTTAATGGCTTCTGAATCAGAAATGCATTTCAACAAAATGAATAAAGTAAGTGAATCAAGCAATAGTCTCAATAAAACGCATAAAAAAGGGAATGGAATAATGGTATATTTAAACGGGCTGGCTGGGTTGCTGCAACATATTGGACGTGGCTATGACTGGTCTCCTTCTGCATTTTGACTTCTCAAGCACTATTATACCTAAATGCCATTTTTGCCTCGAGGATTCTTGCAATTAGCAGAAATATTCGTGCCAATATCACGCCCCACGCTATATATAATAACCACAAATAAGTACAGAAGTGTAGTTCATGAGTTCGTAGTACACGTAAGCAAGCATCCGATTAAAGAATACAAGCACATGAAACAAGTTATTTGGATGATTCTGATGATCATGCAGCTTTTCATGCCTTGGATCGTGGGGGGCATCGAAGCACAACTGTTTCGGCAGTGAGCCCAGGCCCGAATCCGAAGAGCACACCCCACTCGAGCCCTTCACCCGCCGTGTCGAGCCCTTGCAGGATTGATCTCTTCCTCATTACATCCATCACAAACAGTACACAAACGCTCCACATATTTCCATACTCACTAAGCACTTCCCTTGTGGCATTAAGCTTCTCTTTCCCCAAGCCTAATTTCGTCTCTATTTCATCCAAAATGGCTCGGCCTCCTGGGTGCACCACCCAAAATAATGAGTTCCAATCGGAGATTCCGAGCGGCTCAAAGGCCTGATCCAGTATCTTACCAACGTTACTACCAATGTGGGTTGGAATTTCCGGTTGCAGACTAAATATTAGCCCTTTTTCTCTCAGCTGTCCCACTATGTCACCTTCTGTGCCAGGCAATATGTTCTGAGAGGCTTGCACAAGCTCAAACCATGCACACTCAACCTTATCTAGCGGGTCCGCACCCACGACTACTGCAGCAGCGCCATCACCGAAAATTGCATGACCAACAAGGTTCTCCAAGTGTGCCTCATTGGGCCCGCGAAATCCGATGGCCGTTATCTCAGAGCAAACAACTAGAATCCTGGCTCCACGGTTGTTCTCGGCCAAGTCCTTGGCTAGTCGAAGCACGGTTCCCCCAGCATAGCAGCCTACTTGGTAGAGCATGAATCGTTTAGTCGATGGGGAAAGGCCTAGCAACTTGACAAACTCGTAATCGGCACCGGGCATGGAGGCTCCACCGCTGTTGCAGAAGATAAGATGTGTAATATCGGTCTTTGGTCGGCCCCAATCTGCAATGGCTCTCACTGCTGCTTCATGGCCTAATCTTGGCACCTCCTTATCCATTAACTTCTGCCGAACGTCAAGTGAGGGAGCCTTATAGGCCCAGATGTTCGGATTTTGCTTCATTATTTCCTCTGTTAAGCATAGATGGCGTTTCTTGATCATTGATTTGTCACCTGAAACAGCAAGTGAAGGTAATAGACACTCAATTTCTTCATTGTAGACTACATATCTTACCGAGTTGACTCATATTGGCTCTGGAAAATATGTAGCAAGTAACAAGCATCAGTGTTATATTTGAGGGGCCATTAGGGGACCATACATGCCTCTTCCTAATCAGCCATAGGATCATTGGTCATAGTTGTTGCAATGTTATTTCACGTACTATGTGCTGAGAAGGTGTTCAATGACAGAGATTCGTGAAATTTACTTGAAATGAGTTTTCTAACAATTCTTGGCTAACTTTTTTGTCCCTGAGAAGGTGTTCAATGACAGAGATTCGTGAAATTTACTTGAAATGAGTTTTCTAACAATTCTTGGCTAACTTTTTTGTCATCCAAAATTTTCTTCTCTCAGACGTTTTCCTTATTTTCTTGGAAATTCTCGTCGGTCGAGTTCGAGAGCCACGTGGGAATGGAACGTGAAAATTGAAATGGAAAACTACCTTTCCAAAAATGACTCTTCTAGCGTTTGGCCAGCTTATTTGGCGAGACAAAAGATCACTAAAATCAGATATTCGGGAAAAGTACAACAACAACTATAACGTGAAACGTATAAATATGAAAGAGTGGAATATTTTTGACACGGTAGTGTGTGCATTTTTGAAGTGTGAAATGGAATTTGTAAATGGTAGGGAACAATAGTCCTGTATATATTTTTATAATAGGAAGCACAAGCGTACTTACACATCCTCCTGAATTTGTGTTTTAAGTCCACCATGCGCTCACTATTAGTTATCTTGAAATAGAAATCTGGGAAGCTGCTCTGATCCACTACCATGGGTGGTGTTGCGGTGGCAATTGCAAGCACACAAGCTCGGCCATGTGATTTTTCGAGGGGAGGGGTAGCTATGTTTGTGATAGAGTCCATTTGGCCACTCCACCCAATGCAAAAGGATATGACTTTGGTTAAGTTGCCGTATGAGCTATTATATAGCTCTCTCAACAAGGACCTCATAGCCTTGTCCCATAATACTGTAGTCGTTAGTGTTGGTCCCGTCCCATTTTTCAGCTGCCACTGACGTCGACGTTAACTGTGGCCGGCGGCGCCGCCGTCGGCCGCAGACTTCAACTGTGGCAGGCCCATTCTAAATGTTCACTTCTTAGAACAAAAATAATATTTTATAGGGGCTAGGATCCTTCAACCAATATGCTATTTGAATGATTATCTAAGAATGGGGCAATAAAATAAATGGCTTGATAATCCAAATGTGGGCCATCTTTGGGACCCATATGAACCCTTCAACTTGTGTATTAAATGGCATTAGATAGAAAATAATACCCATTTTACCATTCTACCCCCTACATGGCATTTTGCTTGGAAAACTTGAATTGGTCTTGTCTTTCTATATGATAAACCCTTTTTTTTTTTTTTTATCTTTTTTTTATCACATCTAATAGCTCAAACATCATGTTTCTTGGATAATGCTAACTTTTATGCATTTGTCTATGGATGGTTATGTTAAGAAGACCTAGTTTTATTTTATAAGAGAGAGTTTGAGGACGATTCCGTCTCATGAAAGGGGATGGCAATGAAAGTAATCCTGAATTGAGTTTAAATGTTCAGCATATAGCCTTTCACCTGCAAGTTATCCATCTACTACATAAAGGAGATGAAGGCCTCGTTACCCATTGGCAAGACAAGATCCAGCCAGATCCTTGTTCCCATTCCATTCCACTTCCCACGAGTACATCCACTTTTCTAGATATAAAGGATTGGTGAACTGAATGGCTAGAAAAACATAGCTTAGTTGTTTATCTTCAAACAAATAATGATGGGTACAAACTGAAATGTTAAAAAGGAACCACATTAAATCCTAAATCTCATGTTTTTTGCAAAAGCCATCGCCAGTTTACGGAATAGCATAATAATCAAGGTTTGGAGAGATTCTTCCCTATTAGAAATGGCTGTAGGAGATGGAGCATCTCTCGAAATGGATTTGGGTTTAGGGTTCGAACTCTGAGAAGATGGGTAATTTGGTCAACACTTAAAATATTGAAAAGAACTTTAAATCTACGACTATGATATTATTTACTTTGACACATTATTTGCCATGATATCTTTCTTTTCTTTTCTTTCTTTCATAACTAAAACTAGTTCTTGTTTTCCTAGTTTATTGGGTCGGGTATATGAATCTTGTTCTTCCATTCCCCTCTATCAAGTGTTAAGCTTTATTTATTTCAAAAGTTCTTAAGTCTTTTCTCATCACTTCTATCCATGTCCATTTGGGTCTTGCATTGTCCTTTTGTAGTCTTTTGACTTCAATTGACCTACTCCTTCTAGCTGATGTCATTTTTAGTCTCTCTTGGACATGTCCTAATCATCTAAGTCTACGCTTCCTCGTCTTGTTCCCTATTAGTGCTATTCCTAAGTTTCATGGTAGGTATTGTTCTTGAGAACATTTTAGGTTTTCTATCTTCTTAACTTATTTGTTTATGTAATTTATTTAAATTAATAACAAAAAATCATAATATAAATAGACAGCTGATCAATGTGCTCAACAAAGCAAAAAAATTAATAATTCACATTATAAACAACATGTCATACTTTAAGGTAGAAATAGATACATGAAAACTCATCTGAAACATACCCAAATAAAAATATAATGTCAAATATAAAATATCACTCTATCTTATGATCATGTAATTTCATAAAAGACATAAAAAGAGAATAAAAACTTTAGTGTAGCATAGAATCTTGCTTTAATACGAGAGAGAGGGAGAAGAGAAGAATTATGTGATGGTCTTGACAATATTAGGTAGCATATGCTCGGTGGCCAGAAAAGTAGCCAGCGGACCCACTTTTTTTAATAAAAATTCTAAATAGTTCATTGATTTTGCCCAACACAGAACCTTGGGTGTGAGGATTCTTTTCTAACAAATAACTTCAATGTCTTTACTTTTCTGCCCTTTTTGCCAATAATGGATAGCATCATGACTTATATAATTTTTAAAGTCCCATATTTTACATATATGGTGCCTCAGGTTATACATGGATTGCTTTGATAAATGAGGCATGAATCAGTGAGTTTTCTTTTGGACGTGGTTTAGATCCTTAGTGTCCATATCATGCATGCACTTAAACACGTTAAGACTACTTTATATAGTTGAGAATGAGTAATGTGCTGAATGGAGATTATTTTCACTTTAGCATCCAAAGATTGTGGACGTGATATGAAGATCTTATTCACCAACTCAAATTTTGTAAAAGATTTTTCAAGTAATTTTAAGTTATGTATAATGCTAGTAAATCCAATAAACATTTGAGTAATAGTTTCATCACCTCTCGTATGTACAAGCATACTTGTCATAGTATCCTTTACATGTGTGATACTTTTAGGAGTTACCTTAAGTTTATCCCATATCTTGGCTGTTGCATAAGTTTAAATTCTATTGAATTTATTGACGTCCAAAGTGTTAGCCCAAGCCTTCTTAATTTCGATGATATCCAGACCTTCATATAGTGTTTCTAACTAATTTTTTGAGTTTTCTTGACTACCCAAGTTATCCTATATCTCCTAGCAGAGTAGCACAAGGGGTGTCTCTCACCCGAGCGACTACAGTTTAAGACTATGCATGGGCTCAAGTTGATTGCTTTGGTGGATCATCTAGCCTATTTGAGATGAGGTGCATTTACCGAATCATGAAAAAAGTTTCAAATGGTGGATCCCAGACCACTTTCTTTTGTGCCTACGATTTAACCATGATGTGACCAATTGTATAATGTAATTCTTGTCTCTCTCTCTCTCTCTCTCTCTCTAATGCATTTTCATGGGCATTTAATCAATCAATCAGTTCTGAGATGGATGTGACTAGTGAAGGCTCCCGTTCTAAATCATGCATCTGCATCTGGGAGTAAAATGAAAAGTTCAATTTGTGCGCATCATTTACCTTTTCAAAAACTAACGAAAATCAATTTGTATGGGGTCAGTTTCACCCCCTAAATTTAGGAGTAATACTGCACGAAAGTCTCCATGTTTGCCACATACCCCGATCACCACATCAGCATGCCACATGCAAGAGAATCCTAATCCAACCACACGATCTTAGCATGATACCCTAATCCTTCATGCAGTAGGCCAACTACGAAATTGCCTTGACACAACCTATTTGTCCACTTAAGTCTAGCAAATATTTAGTAAACATGGTTCCTTGTCAATTTCGCTAGCTAATTGGGTGGTCAATGACATCCTACATTTATGGAGGGTAGCAGACTTGATTTGTTAGTCCATTGGTCACCAATAACCCAACGGGCTTTGCAGGCGCAACCAACTAGAAAGTTGATCGGTCCAAACTTTGGTTTCTGCTGCACGATCGGATCCCTTTTCAACAACTTTTGTAGGCAACTCTCTCTGTCTCATGGTGATGAAAAGTACCCAGTTACTAGTCTAAATTCTATTGGTATTTATTGTCAATAATTGTCTTAGAAAGTATCCTTGATTAAAGGATAACTACCATGAAAGATTATTTAAGGGTCCCTAATTCTAGCAATTATGTATCGTTATTTTTGGTTCTTAATCATCATGAATTGCAAAGAATTGGAACATTTCTTAAAATCCATTTTAGATCTGCTGCTATGGCTGGAGGTAAGTATCTATTCATTTAATTTTGCTTCTGCTTGTTTTTTGATTTATGAAAACATTCTGAAATTTAAAAGTTAACACAACAGAGTGAACTACGTTGGGGCAATATGTCCTCTTCTACACACAAGGCTGATGCCATTATGTTGATGGTAAACATATCAAAGAAATTACAAGTGTCTAATATTTTGGTACATAAACATTATGTTGAATAACTCAAAACTCGACTCAGCTAGAATGTTAATGATAAGCATCTAATTGAATTAGTTATTAGTGACTCGGTAAAAACTAGATAGGTGCTTTTAGGACAAATAGTAGTTTGCATATGTAAAGTGTCTAACAAGTTTGAGTCCTTATCTTCCATAGTAAGTTAGATGTGATTGATTTTCATATACTTTGTGATGGTTCTCGGCACTTAGCCAACTTGGTTAAGTGCCCTGTCTCACAATCTAGAAGATACAGGCGGTTTGGAATGTAATTAATTGTCATCCAAAAAAAGAATTTTTTTTTCAATTGACAAGTTAAAATATAGTATTTTTGTAAATTGAGCCCTCTAGGTTGAGTTCCTAATGTGCCTGAGAGAGAGAAAGAGAGAGATATGTATGCACGTTTTAGCGTGTGTAAATTTACATTCTAATCTTGTGTGCAAACATCAATCTCCAACATGTATTTTTAAAAACAACCACATTAGAGACATTCTGAAGAAAGATGTTGGAATGGAAGAAGTCATTAGAAATGGAAGGAGGTTGGGCTGCAGCTGATCCATTGTTCAAGGACTACTCTATTCAAGAGATATATCAATCATGGAAAGAACTTTCTCAGATAACTCTACAGAAAATGAAGAAGATTGTTAAATGGTTACCTCTTGAAAAGGGGTGGATCAAAATTAAATTTTGAAGGATCTAGCATAGGGGATCCAGGTCAGACGAGTCAAGCAAGAATGAGAGGAGTCATTACAAATCATAGAGGTAAAGTGCTGCTGGGATATGAAGGGCCATTAGGAAGAAAAGAAGCCATTGAAGTAGAGGTAATTGCCCAAGACAGGTCTCTTGTTCGCAGATAAATTTTAATGCATGCCAAGATTGAAGGGCCCTCAAAACTGGTCGCAGGGTGGATTGCAAAGCCAGCTTGGTTGGTTGGATATTGGGTTACATTTTGGATGAAATCTCATCAACTCTGATGAAAAAATCTTCCAAAGTTTCTTACAAACCCAGGTGGCAAATATTATGGTTGATGGACTGGCTAAAGGTGTACATGCTCCAATCCTTTGGATTTCTTGGAATAGAGTTTACCATTGTTGGTCCTTGATTAGCAGAGACCAACTTGGGATTATTGTATTCTACTTGCATTCCTTCTTGTCACTATGGTGCACTGGGCGTGGAGGTATCTTGCTTTTAGATAGGTGTGAGGGCCTCTTTCTGGTTCTAACTCCTTCGTGCCATTTTCATCATCAGTTTGGTGTTGGAATTGTATCACTCTTTTAATTCTAATAAAGCTTTTGTTACCTTTATTTATTTATTTTTTTGGTAGTCAGGATGGAAGGACTCAGTAGCAACAGATCACTGAAAGGAATAACCTAAAATAAAATATATATAGAAACCCTCAAACTAAGTATAGTAGGCCATCTTATCATTCGTCTTTGAACCCATTTTTGTTATCCCACAAAAATTGGCTTAAAAAATTAGAAGAAAAATAAATAAATTTTAAAATATCAGAACCATGCATTAGAGACATTCTAAAGAAAGATCAAAACAAAAACTTGGGATCTAAGGATCTAATAGCAACAGATTAATTAAAAATATAAAATATACAACTCCTTCAAATTCATAGTAGGCCATCTTAACATTATTCTTTCTACCATTTTTTTGTAATCCTATGAAAATAGACAAGAAAAATTAAGGAAAAAGAAATAAAATTAAAAATGTAAGAAACATGCCATCATCCTTTGATCAAGCTCAAATGCTATGATCTCTACTACATATGAAATTCATGTGTATCTTAGTAGATTGCATTAAACATGAAACCCCTTAAAAATCAATACAAAAAATTTGGAAGAAAAGAAACACAATATAGATATATAAGAAATATTTGCTTTTTCTTTGGTCAAAATCATAACTCTTCCTTCAATCAAACTTAGATGTCATTATCTTTATTACCTTGAAGTATGGACTTAGTCTTTGAGGCACATGAATTCTCTCTCGTTTAAAGAAGATTTAAAAAACAAAATGCCGATTTAGGAGAATTGTGGCAATTGGGTGGAGGATCAATATTGACTCGTGGTAGTTAGAGAAAAGGTAGTAGTTGGGACAATCATAAAGACAAAGAGGGATGAGAACATGAGACGTTTAGAAAGAGAAAGAGGGAGAAAGTCAATTACTAATTAAGAATGCCACATATTTAATAGTAAAAAAATATAGGATTATATAGTTTGGTAAAACTCAAACCAAAGAGGAATTTAGTAACTATCCCTAAAAGGTAGGAAGGTATAAATTAAGGGCACACATCCACACCAATTAGTATTGTACTATTTTTAGGACCCTCCATCAAACTTTATTAAATATTCAGTACTCTAATTGGCCGTAAACGAGGGAGGGAGAATTCTCTTAATAAGTAATATAGATATTCAGACTACATGTGAGGCTCAAATTATCAGTGATCCAAGATTGTCATCGTCAGCTTCCACATATCTAGGGTTACTTCTTCCCTCTAGTTGAGTCTAACCCTTTGATTAGTCAAGACTTGGCTAGCTATCTATGTATTCAGATTCTAATTCAATCCACATCTCGTTTCTAAAACTATAGCTGGTTAAGATGGAGAAAAATGTTAGCACAGCCCCATGCAGATGTGGCCTAGAAGATGAGTGCTTCAAGTCACACTACATCCAAGTCTCACATATGCTTTTTCTCTAAAAGTAACATGTATATACAAATGAGCCGGGGGTCACACACACACACACATATAAAATAATTTCAAACATTTACTATCGTCACAAGGTAGCTTCGTCCCTGATTTTGCATCCTAGTTGCTGGTATGGCTCTTAATACATGGCACACAGGTCCACTATGTCTACAGCTGCATATTCTTTCAGGCTTTCTACTTCAATTAATATTTTAACTTTTAAGAGGAATGGTCTTTAACCTGATGCTTTGCATTGGCCAGACTCAAGAAAACTTGGGAGGTTTAGTGGTCTGCATTCCTATTAGGTACTGTCCCTTAACCAAGCCTCTCTAAGAAAAAAGAAAATTGCAGAAAAGCAAACGTGATGCATGTGACGCAGGAGAGAATCAATGTGCCTAGTACGGTGCGGTTTTGTTACTATCACGGGCCTGCTGGTCACCTTGAAAACGATGATGCATATGATGGTGGAGTGTACTGAAGTATTTTCCTTGTATTTCTCTGAGAAAAAACTTAGAAATGTGGCAAAAATAGGCGTGCCACAGATGCCTTCATTTGTCAGATTTTTTTATTTTTATTTTCTGAAAGTCAAAATTTTATTAAAAACGATTGAGAAAATCGCAAAAATACATAGGCATACTATGGGGCAGCAAAAGTCACAGAGCAAAACAACCCAGAACTAGCTAGAGGTTCAATGATGTAACTAGCCTCTAGAGAAGAATGCCATGAATTTAGTAGCCAAAACAGCAGTCGAGGAATGCGAATTACAATCCAAGAATCATAAGAAAAAATAATACCTTTTGAAAAATATAAGTATCATGAAGGGCAACAGTTAACACCACAAATATGAAATTTCAGTAAGCATTCCTTGATCAAGTGCTCCTCTCTTTGCTAATTCATCTGATTCATCATTCGCTTCTCTCGGGATCTTGTTGCCATGAAGTTCCATGTAGATAATGATTCTTATATCTCATCCATAATTTGTGTAAACCTCCGTACAGAAAGAAGGATTTTTTTTATCCACTTAATGACTACCTTTGAGTCTCCTTGCACGGTGATTCGCATAGGCAAAAACTTCTTGACCAGTATTTTGCAACAAAGACTTCTGTGTCGATCGCGTTCCTATTTCTATTTCGAACTTAATGTTGAAGAAGGTTATTTCCTTGTGAGTTCCGAACGATGCCACCCATCCCTGCTGCCCCTTGAATGTGGTTGCTAGAGCCGTTGAAATTTAGTTTAATCCAACCTTTCATCTGTTTAGTCCAGTCAATTTTTGGCCATATCTCCCATTGCTGCCCACATCCTTTTTATCTCTTGTAGAGATACCCTGAAATTCCTTATTAGCTGAAGGTAAAGATGTTTG
Source organism: Warburgia ugandensis (assembly GCA_035236585.1). Lineage (NCBI taxonomy): Eukaryota > Viridiplantae > Streptophyta > Magnoliopsida > Canellales > Canellaceae > Warburgia > Warburgia ugandensis. The sequence continues at coordinate 7,127,030 of CP141133.1, forward strand.
ATTTTATCGACAATTATTTCAATGGACGATTTTATTCCTCGAAAAATCCCTTTCATTTCTTTCCAACTATACTTTGCCTGCTACTTCTCAGTGTATCAGGAGAGGATGAATGTTTTCCAATTCCAAGAGGCACATGTAACATCTGTTAGCTAAATTTCCTCCTCTAGACATTACGTTGTTTTGTGTTAGCACCTTGCCCCGCCCTGCTATTGGGCATTTCCACTTCCAAACCATTGCTAGCTTAGATCCTTCATGTTGTACCCCATCTTGAACCGCAAGTCATTCATGACATGATTTTATGGTGAAAATTCTAGATGCATCTTTCATCCAAACTCCCTTGTCACAGTCCTCCCCACGGATATAAAATGAATTGAGTAAAGAAAAAAAGATGGCGATATGATTCTTTTTCATATGCAAATATTAAACTTCACCAAAAAATTATGTTCCATTACACCCTTTCATTAATTTTGTTTAAATAATCAGAAATTGGAGCATTGTAGTCTTGAATGATAGAGAATAAGTGAGCATACCGCTCCTCAGTAGCATATGACCAGGCAATAGATCATTCCAAAATCTTGTACTGAAGCCATAGCGAACGTGAAACCTTACGTTTTCGTCAAAAGATATGACATTTGAAATATTGGCTGCAGAGAAGAATTCCACCCTCCCTACTCCTACCTGTAGATAGCTTTGATACACCTCCATAAAGCATTTCTTTCTTCTCCAAATCTCCATGACCATTTCACGAGAAGAGTCTAAATTGAAGAAATTAACTGGTCTGTCTCCTAAACCTCCAAATTCCTTTGGCTTACACACTTGTTCCTATCTCACATGATGATATATGTGTTTGTCTTCTGAATCTTCCTACAAGAATCTTCTTCGAATCGTTTCAATTTTGTAGACCATTGATGCGAGGCACTTGAAAAGTGATAGATAATATGTTGGCATGTTTGCAAGAGCTGACTTTAGGAGTGTAAATCTACCCCCGAAGGATGGACAATTTCGCTTCCAGCAAGAGAGCCTTTTTTACTCTTTCCAACACCTTAGCCCAATGATTTTGTGTAGGTCTTCCACTAAGCAACTGCAGGAGTAAGAATGTGGCGGGAAGATGATCAAGCAAGCATCCGATTAATGTGGCAACAGACTACCTCTTCTACGGGTACACTGTATCCATACATTTAGATTTTGAGAAATCATCCACTGACCCGAAACCAATTCATATGCATGGATGACCGCCTCGAATTTAGATGCTTGACATGGTTCTCTTCATGCAAAAGCATTAAGGTCATCAGCAAATTGCAAGTAACTGATTTGAAGAATTAGGAATTTCTATGCCATTAGAACAGCCAAGGGATGATGCTTTGGATAAAATCTTACTCAAATACTTTCCAACCATAGTGAACAAACAAGAAGCCGGAGGATTGCCTTGTTTAAGCCCCAGGAGGCTTGAAGAACTCCTTTAGGAGATCCCCTTATAAAGATAGAAATCCATGAACTTTCCACACAATTCATTATCGTGGATGCAAATTTTTTGTCAGAACAACCCCGTCCATCATTTAACTTAAAAGTGACTAATCTACTCTATCATATGTTTTTCAAGGTGCTGTCCTTACGTGGCCTACAAGGTTTTGGCCGCGTCTTTAAGCAGCACACAACTAATCTACTCTAATCTTTTCCTTTTTGATTTTAAGTTGCCCCTCACTACAGGAACCTCGACGATCGGAGGCTATAGAGGGGAGGGTAAACTTATCATTTTGACATCTTCTTGTTAAAAGGACCTTAATTGTAAGGAGGTCGAACAAGAACTGCAATTTCTTCTGCTATTTATGTTTCTTCCCTCCATTTTCCCCATTCAAAACCAGCTTAAAAAATCCTCACTCCAGTGAAATGCAGCAAAATTGAGAAACCCAGCTCCTTTTTTCGCAAAATCCAATCTCAAAATCCTAGAAATCTAGGTACCTGAATCATCCCAAAATGCCGACAAAACCCAACCAGTCCTCAAAATCTAAATCTTTAGAATCTGAGAAAGCCCAGAGAAAGCTGTAGAACAGTTGGAACCATTGATGATAGTTTATGCAGACCGATAGAAGTCTAATGCGGTGGCAGTTAAACGGACGGTCAAGATTGATAATCTGCAACAACTGCACTGTACACACTTTTGGCTTCGTCCACAAGACGCTTAGTGGTAGTGTTTCAATTTATAACTGGACTCAAATTGGTAAATGGAGTGAGAGATTTGAAAGCTAGTGTTGGAGACTGTTGATACTGGCAGCATCATGTAGAACAAATTGAGCCCGCTGTTGTAGTCGGTTGCTGTGGAGTTATGGTGCATTGGCGCATGTACGCATGACCTCGGGTACTATGTTGGCCCTTGTGCCGTTGAACTGGAACGTCTTGCACTGTCGAATTCCAAAATAATTGAAAAAAGTAGTTCCAATGTGGAGTTCATATAGGCTATGGAAAATCGTTGTTGGCCGAAAATACTCGTGGGTGGCCCTCATGGGGATAGTGAGTTGGCTGGATTATGGGGTTGCTCCCCATGGAGTCGAGTTTGCCCCAATTCTTTAACTCATGTCCTTGGTTTGCAGGTGATTTTGTACATCGACAGTGACAATCCCACCTAGTGGGGGTGACAACTTACGTAAAAGAGAAGGACAAGCAAGGCACCCTGTTTTAATGATCGATACCATTTATTTGATGGAGCATATGGATGAGTTATGCAAGAAAAAATGTTCATTGTTGATAATCTAAGTCTTTGATTTCTTTTGGTCAAAGAAGCACCATCGCATTCGGATTTTCTAACCGCCCTAAAGGGCAAAGGGCAAGTGGCTCTGAATTTTGGTGTATGACTTATCCATCGCATGATCTGCTCAATCGATATATAGATAGTTTGGATCATTGAATAGAGTGAGCTCTACTTGTACTCTTAGCCGTTACTATTTGGCTAGTGTTATGAAAAGTGAAATGTGGTACACCTATACGCGCACAAGGATAGTTGGCAATGACGGTGAAGCATTCATTTGTCAGGTCCAGATTTCTAACACACGTTCCAGGCACTGAGCATCCATAATGCAATTGTGTCGGTTGCCTAGTGAAAATATGTAGAGCGGGGAATTAACGTATGGAATGTCTCTTGGAGGAGAATGTTTCGATCAATTTCCATATATGAGGATTTTTTTTTTTCTCCAATAGTGATGATCCTATTCAAAGGGAAGAAATCTCAAGGCTTTTGGATGATTTATACGCATGTTTATGAAAGGAAAACCAGTATATATGTTTGACTAACGATTACAATCATTAACTTTCTAGAGAAATGCCATCGGGACAGAATTTTTGGACCTAGCCTAGCTAAGCCCCATCTTTGCATGAGCTGCCCCAATCATTTTGGTCGGTCTCTTCTTAGATTGGCTAAACACCAAAATTCATATCCATTGAATTATTTTAGCTATGTTTTTTTAGTGTTAAAATATAACTATTGGATTTCAACTGAAAAAAATAGTACCTATAAGCATCCAGCGGACATGATTTTTCATGATAACCTAGAGAGGAGAGGCCAAACAAGATAATAGGCCAGATCATCCAAACAGGCTTAACTAGGCCGGGTTTGTGAGTCAGTCATAGGACTCAGTTCAGATAGCATTTCTCAATTTTCTAACCCTCGTTCTTATTGATTTGCCATGCACTTTCATGCTCCTAGTCTTTCACTCCATTATGTGATTTTATGGCTTCTGAATCAGAAATGCATTTCAACAAAATGAATAAAGTAAGTGAATCACGCAATAGTCTCAATAAAACGCATAAAAAAGGGAATGGAATAATGGTATATTTAAACGGGTTGGCTGGGCTGCCGCAACATATTGGACGTGGCTATGACTGGTCTCCTTTTGCATTTTGACTTCTCAAGCACTATTATACCCACATGCCTATTTTTGCCTTGAGTATTCTTGCAATTAGCAGAAATATTCGAGCCGGTATCACGCCCCACGCTATATATAATAACCACAAATAAGTACAGAAGTGTAGTTCATGAGTTCGTAGTACACGCAACCAAGCATCCGATTAAAGAATACAAGCACATGAAACAAGTTATTTGGATCATTCTGATGATCGTGCAGCTTTTCATGCCTTGGATCGTGGGGGGCATCGAAGCACAACTGTTTCGGCAGTGAGCCCAGGCCCGAATCCGAAGAGCACACCCCACTCGAGCCCTTCACCCGCCGTGTCGAGCCCTTGCAGGATTGATCTCTTCCTCATTACATCCATCACAAACAGTACACAAACGCTCCACATATTTCCATACTCACTAAGCACTTCCCTTGTGGCATTCAGCTTCTCTTTCCCCAAGCCTAATTTCGTCTCTATTTCGTCCAAAATGGCTCGGCCTCCTGGGTGCACCACCCAAAATAATGAGTTCCAATCGGAGATTCCGAGCGGCTCAAAGGCCTGATCCAGTATCTTACCAACGTTACTACCAATGTGGGTTGGAATTTCCGGTTGCAGACTAAATATTAGCCCTTTTTCTCTCAGCTGTCCCACTATGTCACCTTCTGTGCCAGGCAATATGTTCTGAGAGGCTTGCACAAGCTCAAACCATGCACACTCAACCTTATCTAGCGGGTCCGCACCCACGACTACTGCAGCAGCGCCATCACCAAAAATTGCATGACCAACAAGGTTCTCCAAGTGTGCCTCATTGGGCCCGCGAAATCCGATGGCTGTTATCTCAGAGCAAACAACTAGAATCCTGGCTCCACGGTTGTTCTCGGCCAAGTCCTTGGCTAGTCGAAGCACGGTTCCTCCAGCATAGCAGCCTACTTGGTAGAGCATGAATCGTTTAGTCGATGGGGAAAGACCTAGCAACTTGACAAACTCGTAATCGGCACCGGGCATGGAGGCTCCACCGCTATTGCAGAAGATAAGATGTGAAATATCGGTCTTTGGTCGGCCCCAATCTACAATGGCTCTCACTGCTGCTTCATGGCCTAATCTTGGCACCTCTTTGTCCATTAACTTCTGCCGAACGTCAAGTGAGGGAGCACTATAATCACAGATGTTAGGATTTTGCCTCATTATTTCCTCTGTTAAGCATAGATGACGTTTCTTGATCATTGATTTCTCACCTGAAACAGCAAGTGAAGGTAATAGACACTCAATTTCTTCATTGTAGACTACAAATCTTACCGAGTTGACTCATATTGGCTCTGGAAATTATGTAGCAAGTAACAAGCATCAGTGTTATATTGACATTCTTGTATAGGCAGTAATTGGAGCCTTGGATTTGAGGGGTCATTAGGGGACCATACATGCCTCTTCCTAATCAGCCATAGGATAATTGGTCTTAGTTGTGGCAATGTTATTTCATGTACTATGTCCCGAGGAGTTCAATGACAGAGATTCGTAAAATTTACTTGAAATGAGTTTTCTAACAATTCTTGGCTAACTTTTTTGTCATCCAAAATTTTCTTCTCTCATACGTTTTCCTTATTTTCTTGGAAAATTTCGTCTGTCGAGTTCGAGAGCCACGTGGGAATGGAACATGAAAATTCAAATGGAAAACTACCTTTTCAAAAATGACTCTTCTAGTGTTTGGCCAGCTTATTTGGCGAGACAAAAGATCACTAAAATCAGATATTCGGGAAAACTACAGCAACAAGTATAAAGTGAAACGTATAAAAATGAAAGAATGGAAGATTTTTGACACAGTAGTGTGTGCATTTTTGAAGTGTGAAATGGAATTTGTAAATGGTAGGGAACAACAGTCCTATATATCTTGATAGTAGGAACCACAGGCGTACTTACACATCCTCTTGAATTTGTCTTTTAAGTCCACCATGTGCTCACTATTGGTCATCTTGAAATAGGAATCTGGGAAGCTGCTCTGATCCACTGCCACGGGCGGTGTTGCGGTGGCAATTGCAAGCACACAAGCTCGGCCATATGATCTTTCAAGGGGAGGGGAAGCTATGACTGTGTTAGAATCCATTTGGCCACTCCACCCAATGCAAAAGAATATGACTTTGGCTAAGTTGCCGTCCGAGCCATTATATAGCTCTCTCAACAAGGACCTCATAGCCTCGTCCCATAATACTGTAGTCATTAAATCATGGTCTTTTTCACATTGATCATTTATCTACTATTGTCCATGCTCTTTGCGCTCTCTTTCTTTTTACAAAGTGTCCTTTTCTTTTAAATTTTTTAAAATTTTATATTGTTATGCTATCTTCAGCAAATATTTCAATTTGATGCCTATTTAATTCTCTCCTTTATTTTATGATTCTCAAGCTTCTCGTTGTCTCCTTCTCTCTTAAAATTATCTCATATTCTAAATTTTATCTGTACTTCTCGAACAGCCACCAACTTATAGGAGAGCCAATATATTATCTATATTTACGCACCAAGGGCATTTTGGATAAGAGAAAAATATGAAAGAACACAAATTAAGTAGGCCTTCTCCATCTTATGACAACATTCCATTTGGTAAGTGTTGCAGAACTAGGCCTTCTCAATCCCATTTCTACTTGAGATATATATTAAGCTTACATAGAATTGGAATTTCATTTGTCTTATACTATGGGTTTTAACCAATATGTTACAGAATTCCTACTATGTTGCCTAAGACTCATGAAATCATCTTATGATTTTCAAATTATATTGATTTTATTAGAATAAATCTTATAAAAGATTATCTTTAATTATATGATTGGCATTCCTATTACAATACAAGATTGTATTTTTTCAAAATATCTCACGATAAACATTAAATAATTGGCTTTTCAAATGGAAAACTACCTTTTCAAAAGTGACTCTTCTAGCGTTTGGCCAGCGTATTTGGCAAGACAAAAGATCACTAAAATCAGATATTCGGGAAAAATACAACAGCAAGTATAACGTGAAACTCATAAAAATGAAAGAATGGAAGATTTTTGACACAGCACTGTGTGCATTTTTGAAGTGTGAAATGGAATTCTGATAGTAGGAAGCACACGCATGCTTACACATCCTCTTGAATTTGTCTTTTAAGGCCACCATGCGGTCACTATTAGTTATCTTGAAATAGAAATCTGGGAAGCTGCTCTGATCCACTACCATGGACGGTGTTGCGGTCACAATTGCAAGCACACAAACTCGGCCATTTGATCTTTCGAGGGGAGGGGAAGCTATGTTTGTGTTACAGTCCATTTGGCGACACCACCAATGCAAGAAGATGATTTTGGCCAAGTTGCGGTTACAAAGTATCCTTTTTTATTTTTCTTTAATTTTTTATATTGTCAAGCCATTGTCATTGAAGATCTGAATTGATTCTTATGTACTTCTCTCTTTTTTCTTTTCATTATCTATCTTCCCATTTTCTCTCTCTTGAAATTATCTAAATTTTATCCATACAGAAAGGGAGCTTCCTCGGTCAAATTGTGACCAACTTAGCAGAGCCTATATATTTTACGTATCTACGCACAAAGGACCATTGATGATAGTTTATGCAGATCGATAGAAGTCTAATGCGGTGGCAGTTATTCGGACGGTCATTGATAATCTGCAACAACTGTACTGTACACACTTTTGGCTTCGTCCACAAGACGCTTAGTGGTAGTGTTTCAATTTATAACTGGACTACCTGAAATGAATATCGAAAACAACGATAAAAATTTTGGTCTTCTTGTGAATAATGTAGCAGCTTTAGAAGAAGAAATAAAACTAGCTAGCAGAAGAGCGGCTGTTGTTCATAAATCGATCAGTCTAATCTAATTCTAACATGCATCTAAATGTAAAGAAAAGAAAAGTTACAGGAGATTCGGAGTGTTTTCTTCCTGGTGATTTGTGTTTTCTTGCAGCGTAGCGAAAGGATCAAGAACGTCGAGATCATAACATGGACTACTCTTGCTGCAACTGATATATATAAATCTCTGGCAGTTAGGAAATATGGATGGGGTCAGATTCCGGCAATAAAGAGTCTTTGAAATCAAATTGATGACCATCTATAATAGTGTGTAGCACCACTTTAATTCTCTAAGATAGCATCTTGACCACCAATTTATAGATAGATCTAATTAGAGAAATTGGTGTATACTCTTTAATAGATTCAGGTCCCTCTTTCTTTGGCAAGAGCACAATGAAGGAAGATCCAAAGATATTTCCCATTTACTATCCTACTTGAAATTTAAGGATTACTTCCCAAATATCATAGTATCCATGCTCCAAAAGTGCTTAAAAGGCTCCATTGTAAACCCGTAAGAACTGTCCATCCTAATAAATTCAATGACATGTTGTAGCTTTTCAATAGAAAATGTCTTTCAAGCCTCTCTCTATGATGGGGGTAATGCTGCAAATTCTATGTTATTTGGCATTGGCCGAAATATTTCCTCTTCCTGCATAAAGATGAATAGAAATTCAGCACTTGCTCTTCAATGCGCTTAGGATCATCAACCTAACTCCCCATTGATCTTTAGTTTGAGAGTAGTATTGGTTCTTCGATCTCTGTTTCCATCTAATTTCATTTGGAATGGCATTAGCTTTGATTTCTCTCTTGATCCTTGCTTTTTCTTCAATCTATTCCGCTGGTAAACTCTGAACCTTTTCCATTTCATTAACCTCTTTTGGCCTTCGGAGTTTTCTTTCTCTTTTACTGGCCATTCACACTTTTATTGTTATCTACCAAGGAAAAATCAGAACGCTTACACGTTTATACTGTGACAGAACCCATTTTTTCGAGGTTGGAACAACCGTATGGGAAATGAATGGCTGCATTCATTTAAATAGTGAATCCCATTTATAACTTTGCCTGCTTATATTTTGCCAGTGAAAATGTGCGCATCCAACCTATAAGAACTCTTATGCGTGTGTATGTGGGCATGCAGGAGCATTGCCGCATGCCTGTTTGCTAGTTTGCGTTGCAAACAGAAAAACAAAAGAATAACTGGGCATCGATATAATCTGTGCACCAGATGGGTGCGCATATCCTTTGGCAGACTGTTTAACCCCTCCAGCGTCACACTTTTGTTATCTTACCAAGAAAAGTCTGAACAGTTAAACATTTATACTGCGACAAAGTTACTTTAGGCACGAGGGGAAGTCGATCTCACTTGACATATTTTCTCGTAATTCTGTTTTATTTTGATCAGTTGATCTCATGCAACCAAACAAAAACGTTGTAGTGTGGCCCCACACATTAAATGATCTGATCTGGACAGTCATCTAGTACTCACAACAGAGAGATGCAAAAAACAACGGTTAGATTATAACACTTTAATTGGAAATGTTACCAACAAGAGGTACTACGTCGAAATTGGTCTTATTCCAATGGAATCCATTTTGAGCCCTTGTAAATATGGTACTTTCAGAACCAGTTCAGTTGAATTCACACAAGTCATGATATAGTAAGAACGAGTATGTGCTCCTACACTGATTATTTATTAATATAAATGATCAAATTGTAAACAAAGTTTTGACGCAAACCTACTCTCGTCACTATCATCTCCTGTCTCCTCTATCTATTATGAATAAAACCCACCTTGTTGATTATTAATAGAAGCCAATGATCTCCTTGTTTCACATAAGAATGTTTTCACCCAATACATTCTAGGTATCAAAGAAAACAACACAGAGAAAGAGGGATATACACGTCAAGGAGAGACGCAAGATGTACGTGGTTCGGCAAGTTTGCCTACGTCCACAGGAAGAGCAACCAGAGAGAAATGCACTAATGAGTGATTACAAAGACCCTTGAAGATTAATCAACAATCTTCTTCTCCTTTGCCACCGTAGGAAAAACCCAATAGTTCTCACTATTTATTTTTCCTCTCTACCAACAATCTCACACTCATTACCTTGAAAAATATAGGTTTACATACATTATATAACATTTCTTAAAATACCTATTAACTAATAAACCGAAAATTATACCAATGCCCTCATAGATAATGAGATACTAAATAACACTATCCACTATCTCTTCTTCAGTTACCAACCTCCATCTTTCTCCTTTGTCCTCATTAATCTTCTTTGCCCTAAAAACCATAACCTGAAAGTGGATTTCCTCACCTGGAGAAGGAAGACAAACAAGGAAAAGACGCCCAGAGGTATCTCTGACTACATTGTTCTGCTAAAATCTCTGTGCAATTCTCATGGTTTACTCTTCATGTATTGATATTTCGATTCCTTATCGCTTCTGCTTTGCCTCCATAGAAAATAATAAGATGCCGATTCAACCACGTTAAAGGATCTGCATATTCTGTAGCGGATTGATTAGTCAAGTCGGGTGTTTTCTAATCATCTATCGGTCCATTAATTAACGCGCTATTCTCCTTTATCTTAAAGTCTGGCTTCTTCAGTCCAAAACCCATGACTAAATCACGAGATAAAAGTAAAAATCAGGGCATGATTAATCACGCGAACTGTTTCGGAGTGGGGAACATGGAGAAGCTCATCGGTGACTAATTGATGATCATGGCGAGCAGACGACATGATCCGAAAGCTGCAGGTACTTCGGGTGAATTAATCACATGAACTGTTTCGGAGTGTGGAGCACAACCGCATGAAAGTTGTTGTGTGGCGCCCCACTTTGGGATCCCACCTTTAATTGGCCGGTCAATCTGGACCCATTCATATGATTTCTCCAAATTTGGTTGTCTGTCTGCTTTCATAGGCAAGGAATGCGGTCCTTGCCAAAGTATTGAACCTATGTGAGCACTTAGGCGTTGCACAACGTAATTGCAACAGTCCAGTTTGGAGCTCTGGATTGGCAACTGGAATCATCAAACGATTGTAATTTTCCTGTGCCCGTTTAGGATTCCTTACAAATTTTATCCATAAATAAACGAGAACATACATCATAAGGCGTTACATAAACACCTAGGAGTAATGTGGCATGGTTGCTCTATACATTATAACATATTATGCCTTTACTCTAGGAACTTATGGAAGAGATCGTGGAATTTTTCCATGTTTTTGGAAGGAAGAGTCAGAAAGGCATTCACCTGCTCAGTACCTTTAATGTCTGGGAAAAGTATGACGAGGTGCCCATTGAGGGTCATAGTTGGGCTAACATAGATGGGCCTGCCCCAAGGGTATTCCACCTCTGTGAATCGTAGCTTCATCCAAGTTGACAGGAACATGTCGCCATGGTGCAAACCCTTGTGCAATTCGATCCAGTCGATGACTGACTTGATGTACTCGTCCGTCATCCTTTGTTGCCCTTCCCAGACGGCCTCCACTAGTCGAGCGAAGGGGCCTTCGGCTAAGTCATGACATGTCGCAGCTCCATAGGTCATGATGAGGGGATTTCCTGCATATGAGTGTGGAAGTGGGGGCCGAATTTTTGACCGTATATCCATCGCATAAAGCACCGTTGTGTCCTTCTCCGGGTGAGCTTCCGTAGTCGCGAGGATCTTGCATCTCCAGAGGTGGGCAGCAACAACATTAAAGCTTGTGATGGTGCGTTTATCTCCACCCTCTTTCTTTGCTTTCTCTTTTAGATTGGAAATGTCTATTGTACTTAGCTGGAAAAGCTTGCAAACAAGGTTCTCAGGTTCGTTACTGGTTATGGTATTCTTGGGCTCTCCATTCAGAGCGCTTCCCGGCTGTACCAGCTCTATGTGGGAGAAGGTGACATGTGGAGGAGATCTAGCTGCTAGAAGTTCTCGATTGTTATAGGGAGTGAGCGCCAAGGGTCCTCCCGCAGCGAGCAATGCAAGGTTTTCAAGGAACACCTTAAAGCTGATGCCGTCCAAAGTTGCATGGTTCCAGGATATGCCGAGTGCGAAACCCCCACATTTGAATGAGGTCACCTGAAACTCAACTAAAATGAGGGCTATTTCCATGCTTCGATTTTACAAGTGCCAAAGCCTTAGAATCAAGGAATGTTTGACTCTACAACGGTGACGATTTTTCATCTAGATCACATAATATAATTCATTTGATATTTTTGCTGAAAAGCATTTTGTCCTTGCTTTTCTTTCGGTGCATGCAGTTGCGGAAAAGCTATGTATCGCATTGTTTATACTCATCGCGTGTTTTGGTTGCAATATTTTCATTCTTCCACTACGGTGTTTTTACAACAAAAATCTAATGTTTTCACTGTTTTATAAATTTGCCATTAAGTTTTCAAGAACTTTGCAAATTTATCATTCTACTAGGTTTTCATCCTCTCTATTATTTTTTACTAAATACCAATATTACCCTTATCCCTACCAGCAATCCCGGTGTTTGACAAATTTTTCAGCACCTCTAATGCCTCTGTTGATGCTACTGATCGACAGACACATCCCTCACCGCTAAGCCCAAATCTCTCCACAGCTCCCCCAAGCGGTGCTACCCCGATCGCCCCCTGGCACTACTCCAAGTGCAACCCACGGCCGGTGTAAAGCAAATCGCTCTCCCCTCTCCTGGGCTACTTAGACCGCCCCCCACGGCCGGTGATACACCAGATCGCCCCCCGGTGCTACCCAAACGCGCCACCCCAGCTGTCGCTACCCCTGTTCGCCCAGACCGCCCCACTGGGATAGCGAACAGATTTCGCCACCGCTAAACCCCTACCCACAGTGGCATTGTAACACCCCCTGTGATTGTCGGCGCCCCTCGCCATAAAGTAATGGCAATTTTGTAAAAAATCCTTCTTCTTTTTTTCTTTTTTTTTTTAACGAAGGATGGACACATTCTAGCACATACACCTTGAAAAGTTTTGAACTTGTAACCTTCGAGATTGTGACTCACTCTTCCACCTCTGTGCCACACACCTCCACCTTTAGTTGCGACATGACACCACACTTTTGCATGAATTGACCATCTTGGTTGATAAGTAGACCTATTAATCTGATTTTCTGGAATTTGGATATCTGAACAGAAGAGATAATAATAATGAGAGGAGGAGGACGATGACGATGACGATGACCAATGTACTAATGGGGGCTTCACATGGTAACTTACCAGTGGGTCGACCCACTCTATAGGTATTATTCTCTGTTTTCTGCTGGGAGCCTCTTATTACGAAACAATCGAAGAATACGACTGACACATCTCTCTCTCTCTCTCTCTCTCTCTCTCTCTCTCTGCTTGAATACTTGATGGCATGTTATTATTGAACAACAGAAGGACAATTCATCTTGCGACATATAGTACGTTAGAGTTGGCTGATAACACTTCTGAAAGAGTAGTATTAAGCCATGGTCTAGTACCTGGACGAATGCCATGGTCTAGTACCTGGAAGAATGCTAAGGGCTGGTCCTCTTGCCCCAGTTTATCTGGATTTCCAACAAGTTCTTCAAGGGTGGCTTGATTGTATCTAAGTTCTTTAATCTCGTTGAGCGCGAGCTCGCTAGAAGCCACCCTGAAGCCTACTCCAGCGGAATTGCAGTCTATCTCAAACCTATTTTGTTGAAGGTTGAACCTCAACCTTCCTGCCAAGAAGTCATACGGCATGAGCAATCTCGCTAGACTCGCTTCAAGCTTCTCCGTGACCATCTCCGAAGGAAACTCGGGGCTCGCCAAGAAAAAATGGACCATCTTGACATTGAAATTGACGAGCTGATCTGTGTTGGATAGGAACATAAGCCTTCTCTCTGTTTCCTCTGAGGGGTAGATGGTAGAAGAACGATGGAGAGTGACCTTGAAGTATGGAAGGACGATTGGTTCTTGGCTAAGGTTTCCCATGGTGGAGAACTGGTTAGGAACGAGCTTTGATTGAACAGAGAAATAGGATTGATTCTACATGTTAGAAAAACACTACCTATACATACACACACGTACGTACATCACATAAACAAACAAACACGCACCAGAAACTATAAATTTCACCAACTGACATTCGGTACAACCAATTTCACTCATACAGTTAGGTAAGTAGGTCTATAGGGGATAAAATACTTGCCATCAAAAGGCTCGATTGGTGGGATCCGAGTCTCAGTTTATCATTCCTCGGTAAGCCTCTTGACTTTTCACAATTGGATGGAAATCAGAACATCGAACTGCGACTACATATATCTACTGACAAACTAGCAAGCATCAGCGGCGCCTTAGAATCATTCAACGGTAGAGAATTTCTATATATCCATGACTCATCCAATGCGAGATCCAATAGTTAAATGGTTTGGATCATTGAAGGTGTGGGTCTCGCATGCACATTTGTGCTTTTGCTTGCTTATACTTCCTAAGCGAAAATATAGCATCTGCCATGTAAGAAATCCATCTTAGAGAGCCATTTCCAATAGTCTCTGTCTCTGTGTGAATATGTGTGTACATGCATACTTGGTCTCACCAACTCATGCCAAGAGAAATCTGGCCCAGTGAGTCAACAAACTTTCCTAGACGTGTAACTCTTAACTTAAAACTAATTATGGGAAGTCCTAACCTATTTGCCTAAGGGTGGATAGTTCATTAGGCTCCTCCAAATGAGATTTACACGCAAAATATATTACTATTTTCCAAGGGACTTGCCGCTCAACAAGTGTGGTAAGATATTATGGGAAACGCTGACGTAGAGGGCAGCATCATGGTAGGTTTTGATGTACTTTTGCATGAAGACGCTCACATTGGATGATTCAACCCGTTCATTTGAACGGATGTCTGATGCTTTGTAAACCTAAAATCTGAATGACTGGACGAATTCAGGATTCTATTTAATGTAGAGTTTCAAACTGTCCATTTCTTGCCATCCCTTACTTTACTGAGATTCATCTTAAACATTCCATGGTGGTTTTTTAGTGTAGCTTATACAGAGTTTTTAACTGTCCATTTCTTGTGATCCCTGCTTTGTATTATTTTATTGAGATGCATCTTAAACATTTCATGATAGTTTTCATATTTTATGCCCTTTGCTAGAATATTATTAATTTTTAGTGAGAGTAGGTTTAACTATAATGAGGGAGCGTCCTCTTGAGTGGTACGCACCAAAATAGGTTGCTTGAATCATGTAATACGTGCTCCCCGGATGGCCGTCCCCGCATCATTTTCCATGATTAGAAGTACGGGACTACTGTCCAAGGAGAATGGGTTAGTTTTACAACCTAAAATGGTAGGCTGACTGCTCCTGTAGTTAGGAGACATTACTTGGTCAATTAAATCACTTAATAATAGTAATTTCTTCGCCAGGCTATTATCTGCGTGATGATACAGCCTGCTAATTAAGGGTATAGATCATCCTGATGTCATGTTAAGCGGGCCCTAAATTCACTTTAAAACAGGACTCAGGTGAGTGTATCTCCTATGATGTTTGGGCCTTCACAGGAAACGGCTTTTGCATGCTTATTGGAAGCATGATAGCGATCAAAACCATTCATTTTTGGTTCCATGCCGTGCACAATAAATGAATGTTTTAGCAGATACGACATCAACTATGAAAGAATTCTACAAATCAGAGGGAAGGATCACTCTTATACAAGGGAGTTTGAGTTTATGCTCCACTCAGTGTGTTCGTTCAGGATATGCGGAGTGCCTAAGAATGAAACACCATAAATAATTTCTACAATTCCTCTGTCATATGTTAATTTACTCTTTCACTTTTATTGGAATCGAAAAGAAAATGCCTGGAGTCAGCAATATCTAGCGCAGTTGGTTGCAGAATGTCACCTCTAAAATACATTTAGTCTAGTCGTTGCTTTTTTCTTTTCCCGCATTTGAGTTTAGGAGTATGTGCGAATGATTTGCTTTGTAATTCTTCACTTGTACAAAAAAATAAGTAGATAAATAAATAATACATATGGTGAGAATTACAACGTCATTGGGACACTGGAAACTTGACATGTTCATATGTTTGTTACCGCTGTTTACGGACCTATTAATGCCCCATTAATACATAGATTGCCTCCCAAAAGCTCAATAAATCATCACATCTCCATTTCATTGATTACAAAACCACATAAAACTGCAAAAGTTTGACATTTCACCAATGCCCTCCGTAGCAGGATATCCCTTCTTCAAAATAGCGAAACCTAGACATATCCCTGGTAACTGCTTTTTCCCTAGCCAAACTATGGCACATTCACAGAGTTTAAGGTTTTCTTGATATGTTCAATGTGGTATTCTGGCGCTAATGAGACCACGAGAAATACCAAAGCTTTTCCCTCGAATAAACCCATTGATGTTTTCCAACTCTGCCAAGCTAACATGGGAATATTATCTTGATCTAACACGGGCAACTTTATCATATTTGAAATCACAAAAGGGCCATTTGGCACTAGGAATTAGTCAAGGAGCGTTCTTAGATTATCACCTTAATCTAAAAGGGGTAATTTTGCCATATTTAAAACCATGAAGGGCATTGCGCCCAAGGTATTAATCAAGGGGTTAGGATCACAAGTAAGATGGAACAGCCAGGACTAAGAATTGCTTGCTAGCATTTGTATGTCCTTTTAATGCAATGGTACCCTAACATAAAATTCTTTTATTTCCCTAATTAGATAACAACATAAAACTGGAAAGAAAAGGGTAAAATCTTCACCAATAATCTCCACAGCTGCATGTTCCTTTTTCAAAATGGTGAAATCTATACAGGTCTCTTATAACTATTCTTCTGCGACAACTTTTAGATACCAGCTTTGCAAAACTATGGCAATCTTCACATATTCTAAGGTTTTTAAATATGTTTAATGTTGCAGTTGGGCTTGTACTAATCAGCCCAAAAGACATAGCAAGCTTTTCGCTGTGGTAAAACAGTTGGTGTTCTTTCTCTTCCTCCTCTATGTCGAACAAAACATGCGATGTTTTTGCCGCATAACCCATCAAACCCAGCTCCTTTATTATTAAATCCAAGTTAGCATATATCTCTTTAGCTCTGAAATGGGATCTGTCCCCTGCAAAGAAGTCATGGCCAATACCATTAACCTTGATTGAACTGCATCCTCTTGTCTTCTTAATCCCCTTCGACTTCATCAGTTTTCTCACTTCATCCACATCCTCCCACCTTTTGGCTGAACCATAAGCATTCGATAAGAGTACATAAACACCATGGTTATCAGGTTCTAGCTCGAGAAGTAACTTTGCCACTCTTTCAGCCAACTCCACTTTACTGTGAATGCAAGAAGCATTTAGAAGAGCCCCCCAAATAATGGCATCAGGTTTCATTGGCATCTTTCCAATGAGTTCTTCGGCATCCAATAGACAGCCTGAACGGCCTAGAAGGTCGACCATGCAAGCATAGTGCTCGATCTTCGGCTCAATGCCGTGGACTTTACTCATGTAGTTGAAGTAGTATTTACCTCTATCAACCAATCCAGCATGGTTACAAGCCGACAAGACACCTATGAAGGTAACTTCATCTGGCACCACGCCCAGGCCTTCCATTCTGGCAAGAAGGTCAAGGACTCTAGCTGCTTCCCCATGCCTCGCCAGTCCACCGATCATCGCATTCCAAGAACAAATGTTCTTTCCTTGTATTCTACTGAAAATCTGATAAGCAATATCAACTTCTCCACACTTAGCATACATATCTACCAAGGAAGTCCCGATAATAACACTATCACCAAGGCCTCCAAGCTCTATATAATGGTGTACCCATTTACCTACATCCAAGTCACCTGATCTTCCGCAAGCGGATACCATAGTGGCAATAAGAGCCTCATCCACCCTAATATTCTCCAAACTCATATCTTTAAAGAGCTCAAATGCTTCTCTAAGACGATTAGACCTAATATAGCCCGAAATCATGGCCGTCCAACTAACTAAATCTCTGTGAGGCATGTTATCAAACAATTCCCTTGCTATCTCCACACTCCCACATCTAGCATACATATCAACAAGTGTGGTACCCGAAACAACATCTTTCTCTTCCAAAAGACCATGAATCCTTCTACCCAATTCCAAATGCCCCAAGTTAGCGCAAGCGCACAAAACACTCGACAAAGTAACCTCGTCGGGTTTCACATTCTCCAGCTCCATTTCCTTAAACAACCCAATTGCTTCCTTAAATCCCCCCGCTTTTACATACCCAGTAATCATAGCCGTCCAAACAATAACATTCTTCACAAGAATTTCATCAAAAACCTTATGTGCACATTCAATTATGCCACATTCTACGTACATCTGAATCAAAGAACTCTCTACAAAAACGTCTGTTTCCAAACCATATCTCACCACATGAACATGAACTGATTTTCCAATCTCTACTGCCCGTAATTTGGAGCAAGATTTTAAAACAAACGGGAAAGTAAAATTATCAGGAGAATTACCCGAAATGAGCATGCCGATGTACAAGAATAGGGATCTTTCTGGAGTTTTTGAAGTTGAGAAGGCTCTTATCATAGAATTCCATATGTGGTTTGTCGGGTTTTCGATTCTGTGGAAGATTTCTTGGGCGTAGATGAGATTGGCAAAAGGTGAAGTTGCAGTAAGAGCTAGGATTTTGGAGAGAATGAGAGGATTTGAAATAAGGGAGGTTGTAACGGCTATTGCATGGAGTTGTTTGAGGGCAGTTAGAGACGTGCAGGTTTGGAGTAGATTAAATAGTTTTGGGATGCTACGCGCCATCTAAGGTTAGCTAAATTGTGCCTTGCACCCGTTTTATATATAGAGTTGTATATGTGGTAGCGCCAAGCTAAATCACCTCCCTTTTGCATGGAGGGGTCCAGCTTTAGATGATCCGAGCTGTTCATCAAAATCCCCGGGTTTTGGTCGTTGAATTTAGTCCATTGATAATACAATGTCTCTTACGTCCGTTTTCTATGATCAAAAGCACACTGTTTTAAGTGCTAGAACCGTCCAATGCGCACGTTGTTCAAAGTTCAGACAACTTAGACATCTAATTCCTGAGAAATCAGATGGATGGCTCGGATCATCGAAAGGTGGAGGCTAATGGGTTATTGAAATTGATGATTGAAAGAGATGAGAAACCTAACACAATTTCTTACAATGCTTTGATGTCAAAGATTTTGTTCTCTTTTGGTGAACTTGTGGATAGTTCTTTGGAGTCTTGGCGCAACCATTGATTTGTCATTGTATGACCTTCAGGTCATGGGTTCGAGACATGGAAATAGCCTCTTGCCAAATACGAGGTAAGGTTGCATTCTATAAACCCTCGTGGGATTGTGCACTGAGCTAGGGCTGCCCTTTGTGGATAGTTCTTTCTCCAATGAAAAGATGTTTCTCAAATTCTTTGGATTGAGAACAGAATTGTCAAGGTTTTGGTACTTGCTATTGCTTGAGTTATTGGCTCTGTAATACTGGTTTGTTAGATGAATAAACTTCTCAATGATATGGTGGATGAGGGACTTCACCAGATGTTATCACTTCAAAGTCTACTGTTCGTGTTCAGTGAAATCCAGGAGGAACCAGAGGAAGACATTAGTTGTAACAAATGATGCGACCAACCCGATATAATTTCGTATGCTGCATTCCTAATGGATGTTGGTTTGGCAGACTAAGATCGATGATGCTTCGAAACTCTTTCATTCCATGGCGGTTAAATTAAGATGACCATTGCTGTAATCTTTGATCTGATTAATGGTACTGCAAGAGTAAGATTTACGTTAACTGATAGAAAAGAAAGAACCACTTAGGCCATATCCTTAGAGCAGCCTGTGTCTTCCAAATGCGAGGACTGTTCCTCACAAGATGAGTGGTGAAAGAGATTAAAAAATGTTCCATACAGGTATTGTGGCCATGGAAGTGCATATGTAGATCACCCTGGGCAAATTTAACCATGAGCATCTTGAAAATGCCTCCTTCAGGTCATGCAGAGTCGTCCTTCATGTAGAATCTTGGACGCTTGCTAGAGAGAGAGAGATTCACAAGCATGTGTTGTTGTTTTTTTCTTGGAAAGCAAAACTTTATTGCTAATGGCCAAGATGATCAGAGTAGAAAACGAAAAGGCAACAGCAAACAAAAAAAGCAAATATTTCGGTCCTTTTATCAGGAGCAAATCACCAAGAACCCGCTGTTTAGCTTAGAGACTCTGGGTCCTTGCAAGCGGATCTACTAACGTGAGAAATAGAACACCTGAAAGAGGCAAGAAAGTCATCAATTTCTCCCACCATGTTCACAGAGCACCAAACAGCAAAATTTGGTTTCTTCAGCCCTCTACTATCACCTTAAGAGCACCCTCAATTTAGATGAGGAAGTCTGGGCATCTGTCAGCTCACCAGTGGAGCAGTACTTGCTTGTCCTGGCTCTGCAGTCGAATCAGAAGTCCAGATATTAGTACTTAATACGGTACAAACTCACAAACACACTAAATACAAGTTCCACTAACATTTGACATCGATCTTTTTATGTTACAATAACTAACATACTCAAAGCTTCAAACACTCCATTTGCTGACCATTTTAGGCTTATTGGTTTGCCATGTGGAGGGGGGTAATTCACATGGTCCGATGGTGTTGCTAGACAGAGATCACATAATGATGACTTGGATCCACAAAAGATATCACCGTGAATGCGGAAAGGCAGCGTCTACTTGTCAGGACGCTACTGAGCGTGGATAAAAAAGGAAAGCCCAAGTGCACGAAACTCCTGCGTATACGGGTTTTGGGAAAGGCGCGTACCACAAGAGTAGATAATATCCAGTCTTACCTTACATTTTGTAAGAGACTATTTTCACACCTTGAACTTGCGACCTCAAGATCACACGATGACAACTCTACATTGTACCAAGGCTATTGAGCGTGAATAAGTATTCTAAATCTTCAAGTGCAAGAAGCGTGGAATGAAGCCTTTGTTTCAAATGAAAAAGAGGAGATAAGTACCTGATGGAGGAGCTACAGCGCAGGAATGACTGCCAAGGCATAGAATCCTACACCATGCTGTGCCTCCACAAGCTTTAACGCAATCGCCGTAACATAGCGCACCCTCTACTGGGGAAACGGGTGCCAGTACCATAAGCGCACACAACACAAGCAATGAGAAACCTCTGCTTCCCATCTTGGTCTCTTTCTGTCTTAGATTATTAAGTCAGTACAAAAAAAAAGAGATCTCTCCACACTGCTGCCAGAAAAGGCAGAGAGAGAGATATAGTTGCAGGCTCATAAAGTTTATGGAGAGAGGGAGGACATTTGGGTGGCAAAACGGTGTCATCGCCCGTAGAAACTGCTGACTGTCAAAATTTTAGTTGCAAAAGAAGGGGAAGCACATGGTAGTGGGTCGACCAAAGTTACGAGTTTCCTGGAGTGGACAAAACTACAGCTGAGATCAGACGTGGGTAATTAAAACCACTTATCTCTGGCTGTTACATCCAGTAAAAAGGGCAGGCCCCATGCAGAAGCTCTCACATGTGTAGAGTTCGAAAAAGGGGCAAACCACAAGGATGAATGATACACGGCTTTATCTTTTATTTTATAAGAATCTGTTTGCCTTGAACTCCCAACCTCAAAGTCACGCACCGATACCTCTACCGTTGCCCCCAAGACTGCCCTTCTAGCTGTTACATTCAATAATGCTATAAAAATTCTCATAGAGTCAGTTTAAAGCCACGAGTCAAAGAGAACGCATTTTGATGGCTTCAAAGTTTGGTTTGTGGCTTATAGTTAGCACGAGGACCTACGAGATGGATGCTTTTGATCTTCGGAAAAAATGAGCTCATCCAATTGATGAAATGCCCGCCCACCACTAAAGAACGCAAATAATACTAGTTTAGAAGACCCGTTAAGGAGAATTTTAGGCTAAAAGCCGTTTAGAGCAGCTGGTGGCGGACAATAAAAGCCCACGGTTATGCTTGGTTCAGGTTTGAGCAGCACTTTTTTCTTTGTTGGAGAGATTTTATATTTATGATAGATTAAATTAATAATATTTTTCTTTGCAATATATAGGTATTTTTTTATTATTTTATTTCTTATCCTATATATACGAGATGGAGCCTTGGCGCAATGGTAAAAGTTATCGTCATGCCTTGAGGTCATGGGTTCAAGGCGTGGAATCAGCCTCTTGCAAAATACAAGGTAAAGCTGCCTACTATAAGCCCTTGTGGTCTGCCCCTTCCCTGGACCTCGCATGAGCGGGAGCTTCATGCTCCAGGGCTGTCCTATTTTATCGATCCAAGAGATTTGATTGATACATCCTCTCTTTTTCAGCTACACTATCTATCTATCCTAAAATCTATCTATAAAACTTTTTTCTTTTCTTTTCCATTCCATTAGTCAATTTAGACACACTAGATTCAAAGAGATACCTTATGATATAATAACAGCTGGAATTTCTAAATTTACTAACCTTATTTTTAAAGAAGTAGGCCTAGTTGAATCAGTGCTTAGTTTTCAAAGAAGTTGGACCACCTGATTTAGAATTGATCTTTGTGACCTTTTTAGAAGAAGGAGAACTTGGTGCAATGGTAAACTTGTCGTCATGTGATTTTGAGGTCACGGGTTCTCAAGGTGTGGAAACAGTCACTTGCAAAAGTGTAGGTAAGACTGTGTAGTATAGGCCCTTGTAATTCACCCCTTCCCTAAACCTTGTATACGCAAGAGCTTCGTACACCATGGCTTCCCTTTATGACCTTTTTAAGTGTTTCGAAGTGGCTACATGTCTAGTATTAACTAAAATGCATTGTATTGCAGGTGGTTTGGTGTTATGTTTTCTTTTCTCACTTGTATTAGTGGTCGCTGATCACCCTGACACATCCCTCTTTTATTATGTCATTATATATGTACCATATGCAAATATAGGAAAAAAAAGAGTTGCCCTGCCGGAATTAGTGTTTGGATCAAAGAACAAATGGATACAGGCAAATGTAATACTAGATTTAAGATTTGGATGAGATGTTAGCTAGTAGTTAACAAAAGGTTCAACATGGTAGATATGGCCTGGTATCATGAGGATTGAGTATGTGAGTGGTTGCCTTTGTAACTCTTCGGGGTTCTTTTGCTAAACTCATGCTCAGCAATCAGATCAATATTCCTGATTACATCCCATGTAGCACATGTTTTAGCTTACCACACAGTTTCTTGATCATTTAGACATTCAAAGCTGCATGCAAAGGTAGGCTCCAAAGAAACTGGTCATTGAATGCTCTCACATGGAGCTTCCATCTAGCATTCTTGTTGTTCTATATAGAGGTAACAGAACTCATAGCCTTAACTTTACAAGATAATAGCATTCATGTCCTTTGCCCAGGTCATATACCTTTGAATACTTGCATTTGCTCCAAAAAGACAAAATTATCCATCAAATGCTTGTGCTGATATGAATAGTCTTGCACCAGAACATCCATCTCTTGCTGTCTTTGGTTCTTCACCTCCTGTTAGACAATTTGAGCATTGACCACTATTTAAACATCCTCCAAGTCACCTTGGTTGTCATTAGCCAGTTCTCTCTAACCTTGTGCTTCACATAGACATGCTCTTCCTTATCTTGTTGAATGTTTTGCATAATGTCAAGAGCAACATCATCAATTATGAAAGGCTTGAGATCTTCTACAAAGTTTTTTTCTAGTCTAAGGCAATGCAGCCTCTCCATTGGGCACATTATTTTTCAATTCTTTGTAACACTATATGTGCTCCTGCACGCTGAACTTTTCTTCATCCACAATTCAAACTCTTTCACAGCAATTCTACATAATTTCTAGTGAGGATACCACATAGTGCTGTTCCACGTAGAATGATTCTTCCTCTAAAGCCATCACTACATCTAAATAAAATAACAACTCTGACCAACATTAACCTTGGAGAACACAAACAACAATGAACCTCTCAACCACCACCACCCCCTTGGAGACAGGAGACCACAATCAATAATACTAGACTATTATAGAAAGTGAAGTATTAAAGGCATACCTTTTGATCCCCTTTCAAGCATAGGCAAAGCCTTCCGTCGACCATGGTTGACAGCTTTTGAAGGATTCAAAGACTTACGCCAATTCCTTTCAAAGAAACCATTTAATGTCCCTTGAAAAACCTTGATTCATGCTTAAAAAAACAAAACTTGCATAACCACTATTTACTGTTTACAACATAGAATTAACATGGAGAAATGTAATAATGGGGGCTAAATGAATAGATAACTATGTTTTGGGGGAGAAAGGTGGAAATCAATTTTGTTTTCACACCCTACATCGAATGGGATTTGACTTGGCACTCCACATCATTCTTTAAGCATCCGCAAGTCAACATCCACAAATAAGCCAGTAAAAAGCACAAGCCGTGCTAGAAATATTTTTACATGTAAGTAGAAACTAACAACACATACTGACTCCATAACCAACATGGATGACATTTACTGCTTGCTGATTCTTTAGGGTGCACATTGAAGCAAAAAGAAGAAAAAAATGTCTCTTGGGCAGTCTTGGTGCACGAAGCTCCCGCCTATGTGGGGTCCAGGGAAGGGGCGGACCACAAGGGCCTATAATACGTAGCCTTACCTTGTATTTTTACAAGAGGCTATTTCCACGCCTTGAACCTGTGACTTCAAGGTCACATGGTGACAACTTTTACTGTTGCACCAAGGCTTCCCTTCTAAAAGGGGGAAAAAAATATATAGTAAATTGAAACATTTTGAACTAAGGTTGCTGGACCCTTTTTTTTATTATCTTTTTTCTATTGGTGAATCTAAGTAGACCCACAAGAACTACACTCCTTAGTAATCCATTTAGTCTCATGTTCCTCTAACCCTTTCTTTTATCTTTCTTGTTATAATGTTTAAATTAGTAAAAGCTTATCATATCTCATATTTTTTAGGTATTCTAACTTTTTTTGAAAGTTGAAGAATACTATCATGTGCAGTGGAACACAAACTTGGCGTACTTTTAAATGGTGTTAAATTAGTAAAAGCTTATCATATCTCATATTTTTTAGGTATTCTAATTTTTTTGAAAGTTGAAGAATACTATCATGTGTAGTGGAACATAAACTTGGCGTACTTTTAAATGGTTCGTCCTGCCTTTAGTTGATCAAACCTTTTCATTTTATTTCTCGGACTTTAGATAGCTAAAGGTCTTGAATCTTAAAAATGAACTCATGGAAAATATCAAGTGAAAAGTAATTTATGAGAGAAAGAATCATTCAATCGTTAGTGATGTTTGAGACAAATATACACACGCGCATGCGTGCACACGCACACGCACACACATACCACCATCAAGACCTTATCCCAATTACTAGTCGGCCACATGAATCTTGCTCCTCCATTCCCCTATATTAAGTATCATGGCTTCATTTAACCTCAAATTTTTTTGAATATTTTTTCACCACTTTTATTGACGTTCTTTTGGACCTTCCCCTTGCCCTTTTAGAACCTTCAACTTGCACTACGTCATTACTTCTAACCAGTGCTATTTTTGGTTTCCGATAGACATTATCCAAACCATCTAAGTTTAATCTCCCTTATCTTATTATCCATTGGTGCTACTCCTAAGTTTTTTTATAATGATTTCATTGCTAATTCTATCATTTATTGTCTTGACGCTCATTCATCTCAATATCCTCATTTCAACTGTGTTCATCCTATGTACATGATGTTCCTTAACTGTTCAACGCTTTCATCCATAGAGCATGGCCGGCCTTATAGCCATCATATAAAATTTTTTTTATTAGTTTGAGAGGCCCCCGCCAACCACACAAAACTCCAGAGGCGCATCTCCATTTGTTCCAACTCACTTAGATTTTCTAGGTAACCTCCTTGTCAATCTCTCCATTCTTATGAATCATAGTTCATAAGTACTAAAAGTGGTCTTTTAGGGGGACTTCTTGGTTATCAATCTTTACTGGTACTCCACTCCCACTTCTCTCCTTATTAAAATTGCACTCCATATACTTTATCTTAGTTCGACTGATTTAAATTCTTTAGATTCTAATGCTTCTCTCCGTAACTCTAGCTTTGTATTTACACCCTCCATTGTCTTATAATTAAAACTGCATCATTTGCAAATAAAATGCACCATGGAATCTCCTTGTGTAGATGTTTTGTTAATTCATCCATAACCAACGTGACAAGGTATGTGCTCACTCCGATGAAACCCCTTTATCGCCTACAACGTACCATATTAAACTCTCTAAGGATCATATCATAAGTTTTTTCTAAGTCAATAAAGACCATGTGGAGGTCCTTCATCCTCTCCCTATATTTCTCTATCAATTGTCTAAGCAAGAAAATAGCTTCCATGGTAGACCTCTCAAGCATTAAAGCAAACTGGTTCTCTAATACACTTCTTTCGTATTATAGCCTCTTTTCAATCATTTTTTAAAAAGTTTCATAGGGTAACTTATAAGTTTGATCCCTCGATAATTAGTGCAGCTCTATTTATTGCCTTTATTCTTATAAATTAGTACAGTAAAGCTCTTCCTCCATCTGTCCTACATTTTCTTTGATTTTATAATATTATTAAACAACTTTGTCAATCAAACTACTCTAGTATCTCTCATATGCTTTCAAACCTCTATTAGTATGCTGTCGAGCTCCAGAGCCTTTCTTTATTTCATCCTTTTCAAGGCTTCCTTCACTTTAGGTATTCTAATCCTACTATCGCATTTATAATGTCCAATGCTATTTGGGTTTACAATCCCTATATTCTCAGGGCAACTGTCATTAAACAATTTTTGAAAATAACTTTTCCACCTTTGTTTAATCTCGTCATCTTTGTCTAATGTCGTTTGGTCATTACTTCTAATGCACTTAAAGTGGTCTAAGTCATTGTCCTTTTGTTCTCTTATTTTTGTACGTTTAAACACATCTTTCTTTTCTTCTATTTGTCCTAATCTATTATAGAGATCATTATATACCTTGAATTTAGTCTCACTTACTATTCTCATAGCAACCTTTTTAGTATTCTTATATTACTCAAAGTTTTCATTGTTTCTAGTCATTTGCCATGCTTTAAAACACACCCTTTTTTTTTTAATAACCTTTTGCACTTTTCACTCCACCATTTAGTTTTTTTTTTTTTTTAGCTTTAGATATTCATATGACATATTTTGACACTTTCTTAATGGACCCCTGCCATATTAATCCAATTGATGTTTCCTTCTGCTTCATTATTACACGTTCCTCCTACCATCAACTTGTTGTGAGTGATGTTATTCTCTCCCCTTTTAAGTTCCACCATTTAGTTTTTAAACAGCCATTAAGTTCATTTCCTTACACATTGACCTTTTAGTATTTCTAAGTATAAAAATGTCTACTTGGCTGTTATATTCTACTTTTAAAGGTTATTAAGTGTACATCCCTTTTCTTAAAAAATGTGTTCGCCAGGGTTAAGTTATATGCTAAAGCAAAATTGAGGATAGCTTTCCACATCTCATTTCATTCTCTGATACCATAACCTCCATGTATCCTATTATATCTTTCTTTTTCTTTTCCTACATGGCCATTTAAGTCTGCTATAAATATCCCCTTTGTGTTGAGAATTTCTTACATAACTCCTTCCATATCTTTCCTAATTTGTCTCTTGCTATCTTGTAACCCTAGTTGTGGTGCATATGCACTTATAATATTTATGATCTTATCTCGTAAAATAAGTTTTATTATTATAATTTTATCACTAGTTCTTTTAAAGTATACAACTTTATCTTTTATTTATTCACAATTATCCCTACGCTATTTCTATTATTGTCATTTCTTACGTATCAGAGCTTATACTCATCAATTTCTCTAGTTTTAGCCTCTTTTGACTTAGGTTCTCAAATACAAGTGGTGTTGACTCTCCTACATTTTATCATATCTCCTAACTCCAGACTCTTACCTATCAATATGCCTATAGTCCATGTGGCGATACGAAACTTATTCTCTTGAGCTAGCCTATTTACCTACACACTTCTTGACCCCCTTGCCGTGAACTTATGCCTACTTTCTACTGCACCTGGGTTCTAATAAATGCGTCGCTTTCAAGGGAATGCTGTAGTAGCCCTTGCCTATTTTCTATTACACCTTGAGATCCAATGTAGTGTGTCACTTCCGAGGGAATGTTCTATCATCCCTTGCCTATTTTTCATTGCACTTGGGATCTTAAGTAGTGTGTTACTTATAAGAGAAGCCCTATATTAAGGGAATGTCAATCATTAATTAATGTCATATTAGGTTTGCATTAATTGAAGAAGTTGAAGATGATTTTCATTATTTTCTCTTCTTACTTACAAACAAATATACACATGTGTGTATATTTACTTGTATGTAAGAAGAGAATATAATGGAATCATCTCCAACTTCTTCAAAAAGTTTTACTTGATGCCAAACCCTCCTTTTTATCTGGGCTTAGGACCGACGGCAGTAGAGTTGCATACTGTGTGTGTGTGTGTGTGTGTGTGTGTGTGAGAGAGAGAGAGAGAGAGAGAGAGAGAGAGAGAGAGAGAGAGAGAGAGAGAGAGAGAGAGAGAGAGAGAGAGAGAGAGAGAGAGAGAGAGAGAGATGTCTTGAGCTTAGTTGAGATGACCCCACATAATTTTAACTATCACTAACAATGAGATGAGAAGATATAACTTCATCTTAACCCTGCTTAACTACTCCTAACAGTGATATAGCTCATCTCATCTTAAGTCAGCTCACTCCATCTTAAACACCACTAACGTCCTACAAAATAGCTTCTTATTTTTTAATTATTTTAGGCATTCTTTTAGGAATAGCTTGTTATCCTATTGTTCAGCTGATCATCTACACATGTACGATGTAGGACTATGTTTTTCAAGATTTTGAAATTACAGCCACTAATTTAGTTATTTTTTGTGATAATAAGCTAAATTTTCTTTGAAGGAATCACAATTATTGATTGTTAAAAGCTAAAATGAAGGAAACAAGATGGACAGCCTAAATCTAAAGAAAATACTAAAAAATGACAATGTCTATGTGATGACCCGGGTTTTTGAAACACATTTTATAATATATTTTTCAAAGGCAAGGGCGTCCCCTCAGTAAAAAAATTTCGCAAAACAAAGCAACGGAAATTTGTTTATTTTAAAACTTATTTTGTAAACCTAAGTCACCACTTCATACATAACATAAGTACAATTTGTGTACAAAATAAAATTTCATTGAAGGAATATGATTTTATTAAACTTCCAAGATTCCATCCGTTGGTTCACAGTACACAACCCATTGTATCCTTACAATACTTGTCCAAATACACAATTCAAATTACAAAGTTCTAACTACAATACATGCTCTCAATACAATGTTTCAAGAGATATACCCTTATTACTTATTCTTCAATAGTTCTTCAAGTCTTAAGCTCCTAATTCTCCTTCTCTATATCTGAGATATTGTAAACATTCGAACATTTACAATATCTCAGCAAGCTATGCTTAGTAGGGGATAAGAATGTAAGTTATTGACAGTAAAATCTCAATATTCAACTATTTCATAATTCATTCTATCATAAACACATTCACAGACCACTATTATTGATATGAACATCTCATTTCCTTATCATTTGTATTCACCTTTATACATACATATTATAGAAGAACAAATCCATTAAAATTGTAAAAATAATCAATAATCATTTCCATACAAAACTGATCAACTCCTTTCATCATAGGAGATTTGTATCTCAACCAGTTACTATACTGGGATTTTCCCTTCTTGGGAAAAATATTGGTAGTATATAATTACCTGGCATTTCATCATGCCATCCCTTAAGGCATTTCACTATGCCAATTTCATATGCATCATAATGCAAAATAATCAAGGACTACTATGCTTGCAGTCTGATCCGTACAACGCACCCGGATAACTGTTCAATAATCCACTTATACCATTCTCAATGGAAATTACAATATCCATGTCCATATGGGAGGACCATGGCTGTCACAGTGGTAGCCTTCCCATAATTGCCCCACCCGACTTTTAGCCTTTCTTAGGCTTGGTATTCAATATCATCAAGTTTCAGAAAGTGGGTAGCCAAACCCTCTTAACTCTCCTAGCATAGCATCCCCAGGCCTATGCCTGTTTAAAACAAAACCACAAGCCTCCAAGCTTGTATGTAAATTAATACTTATACATATCAGACTATTTATCTGTTTATCTAGGACTAGAATATTTTCTACTTTCCTATTCACTTAGGGTTGCTCTCAATTCTCAATTTAACCATTTAATACTTATTTTCCTCATCATTTGGTTGGATCATATTTCAATTTGAGATATTTACCTTAATATATTGGTATCATACATGTCAATACTTCAAAACATAAGATCATGTATTAGACATGTATCTTCATGTAAAGGCATTCTTAATAATCCACCTACCTCAATAAGGTATTCTTACTCCTCGAAATCATTATAGTCTCGATCAACATATATCTCACAAATCATATGTATAATGTCATTTTTCTAATCAAGGGTACATACTACATGGTCTTTTGATCATCCTTATGTAGGATGATCTGAATCTTTCTTCCTTGAATATCATATATCCATGGGTTTTAATATCATCTATACAAATACTATCTATATCATACATAACAATCTAATTTACATTGATATTTCTTTTTCCTTATTGTTTTTTATCATACAAGATCTCATCTTGTTTGATCATCCTTATCTCACTTATTATTTTTATTAGGGTTAGATAATTTGCTATCTTTTTATGTTCTTATTATTATTCAAACAGTTAGTGTCTTACTTGATTGAAGATAATTTATTTCTTTCTATCACTAGACAACTCCTTATTTCAGGATGACCAAGATTTACCGCTTAAAGTCCGCTTCAAAAGTGGTTAATACAACCCTCATGTAAGGAGGCGTTTAGACCTCTCTTACGTCAACAGGAGGTGAGGGAAAAGCACTTGGCTCTTGTATTCCCCCTATAACCACAATGTTCAAAGTCCACTTGAGTGGTACTAGCTCAACCTTTGACAAGGTTCCTATGAGCTCTTTACCTTAAGTCCCTTCTCTAATTGATTTTAATTAATTTCCATGGATATGTATAATGTCATCCATGGATGTTCATTATTTTCTTACTTTGGGCCAAGGAATTGGTAAACCATTCCTTATATTGTCCTACTAACTATAGCCCTTATTAAGTCAAAATCATTCATTCATCTTAGTTGTCCATTAATCTCTATATTTCATTAGTTTACATTTTTGGTGATTTATGCTCCTTATATCTTAACAACTACTTAACAATTGAATAAAATTTGACAATAAGTAAATCATAAACTTGAAAGCATAAATCAAATATAAGTTTAACAACTATATACTAACATTCTTCCTATGAATGTAACTTAAGCTAGTGAAATAAAACTAACATGATCCTAAGTTATGAAATACATAAAATTATACTTCTATCTTAATGGAATCATGTTTAAATCTCTAATTTACACTATCATGATCTTAAGATAATCAAATCTACTAACAAATAACTCATTTAGGGCATATCATACTAAAATTTAAAGATTACACTATCATGCTTTCTAACTTAGAACATAAATCACATTTACACTTCTATATCCAATAAAAGACAATTAAAACTTATTATATTAAGATTATTATAAACCTTTAAATATGATCCAACCATTAGATCTTAGGTGTTTTCCTTTAGATTAAGGGTTTTAATTACCTTTAAGGCTTTTAATCCATTAAGATCCAAAAATCATATCCACTTGATTTTGTCACATTTCATCCATGATCTAACTAGATTCCATCATAATATCATCCATTTAATCCATCCCAAGGATCTGATCATACTTGATCTCATTGATTAAGTGGATCCCTTTATATTTTTAGGATTTTTTTACCATAAAGGGTAGATCCCCTAATTTATCCCAGATCTGTCCAAATTAACCATAGATATTACTTTATTACAGTATTATATCATCATTAGAATAAATTTCCAAGCTCTGATCACCTCAGATCTTGAAGATCTTAGAAATCGGACACTTATTTCCAAAATACAGAATAATTCAGGAATAATTTTTAAAAATATTATGACTTCATTAGAAACTAGACATTACAAGATTTTCATAGCTTCTTTCCGATCTCAATTTGGAGTTCATATGACTCCACAATCTTAAATTGAAGTTTACAACCGTTCCTAGGGTCCAGATTTGATTTGGGCCTAGCATAATTAATCTCTCTCAATTGAGGGTCTAAACCTTGTTAGATTTTCTTAAAAATTGTACCTTAGGGGTTTTGGATCCTCCTGGATCGATTAGAAAGCTCAGAATTTCCATCTGAGCTCTCTATCACCATAAATTAAAGGATATGGTATTTACTTTATTTTTTACCATTTTTCATTCAAATTAAATTACAAAAAAATAAAAATTACACTAAACCATAATAAATATGTATGGGAAGTAATTCCAGCTACCTGATTGGAAAAAAAACATATATTTGATGTTCAATTTGAGAGAATTACCGGTTGATGATAATATAGCTCGATTGTCCGCGTTTTTGTGATTTTCTGTTGTTGGAACCGTTGGATCTTGAAATTGATTGGGACTTTTGTATATACTGTAGTATAGGAGGTTATGGACGGTGGAATTTATCAGATTCTACCTAAAACGAAGTGCCTAATTGAATTTAGGTCTCTTGTTCCACTTAGAAAGAGGAGAGAGAAATAAGAAAAATAGAGATTGGGGAGGGATGAATGAGAATTTGGAGTTGAAACTCCAGGGAAGATTTGGAAATTTTGTGGTTAAGGTTGTGAAAATTTTTGAAAAATTTTGGGACATAGTTATAGCTAAATTTGATTTTTTTATCATTTATTTTGATAAGATATTTTATTACTTTAGAATTTTTTTATTACAAGTGCATTCTCCATTCTCCACTATCAGCAATAATGCACTGAGCAATTATTGTTGCTTCTAAAATGTTGGCCCACTTTGTGGGCCCCACTTTTTATGTGAAAAGACGTTTTTGCCCTTTGAACTCCAAAATTGGAGAATAATAGGCAATATTTGTCCGAACTCGGAATCGAGCGTACTTAGTGGTATTGGAATTGTATTTCTAAGTACTTCATGAATATTGAGGTCTTATTTCTTGGATATGGAATATGGGTAAAATTACCATTTTACTCTAAATGGAGAAAATTAAGGAATTTTCATTTTAACTCAGAATTGAACGTACTTAATGTTGTTTCGATCAGTTTTCCAAGTACATCCATAATTTCTATGTTTTAATTCATGATATAATCTTCATAAAAAGAGAATTTTCAATGACCAATATTCCAGCCTAGAATTTCTAAAAATTCAAACTTTATTAATTTGCCTTAATAAGTTACAAAAATTCAGGGTCATTACAGTCTAAGCCCACAAGCACATCATAGAGAATGAATGCTAGAGCAGGCAAAAAAGGATTAAAGTACACGATATCTATTTAACTATGTAAAATCCATGGATTTGGATTGAAGAAGTGAGATTCATTTTAAAAATGGATGAAAAAGATCTAGTCCATTGAATCCATGATCCGCACAGATTTAGCCATGAACATTTATAGATATTCGTTTAAAAATGGAAAACTTAGAAAAGGTTAGACTAGAAAAAAGAGACTTAATAGGGAGACACAAAAAACTAATGCAATTTGAAAATGTAACAAAATAGGTCATATATTTGAATGATCAAACACATTTGCCCTATTCACCTTGGCCTATTTGGGCTACTTGAAAAAAATTTAGACTCACCCGATGCCTTAACTATTAGTTATTTCAAATGAAATTTTAATGGTTATAACAATAAAGCCAAAATAGAATAACTAGAATCATCAATGATCATGAATTTTGGTTACTGGCCCATTTAAGGTAAGCCAAGCATAATGAGTAGATCAGATCATCCAAAGATGAGATCTATCAAGATTGCATTACTAAAACATGTTACTCTTGGCATTCTCAAATTATTTTCCTAAAAGAAAAGAATGAGAAAGAAAAGAATGAGATATAGCCTTTTCTATTTTAATACGAGTGATTTGTTTTGTAATTCTTTACTTTTAAAAGAAAAAATTGAGATGTTAGTAACTATCGTTTGGCTACTACCACATTTTAGAAATGCTTTGTTATAAAGATTAGAGTAACTGTTGAAAAGTCAATTCCATCACAACTGATTATTAATTTTATTAACAGAATTAAATATTAAATCTTTTTATTTTTAAATAATAAATTTGTTATTGCGAATTCATTATCCTATGGGAATCGGATGTGAATTTGAAAATTTTGATCTATTTACAAAAGAGTGTTTAATCCGTTTAGATCCGGTTCCAAGGAACGGATTGGATCGCATCAGATCGGATTTGATCCATCGATGCCGGCTAAATATCTAAAGGAATATCTGTAAGGCGCTAATAGGCATAACCCTCTTTCCATGCTCCCTCCCCCGAAGGAAAAGATAGAACTGCTGTAACGGCCACCACATTGTCCAGTCAGCGGAAAATGTCAGCTACCGAGCTGTGCACAGCTTCTCTCTTCCGAAAACGCTTTTCTAGGGTTTCCGCCATTTCTAGGAGCTCAACTACTTCTCCAATTGGTTCCTCCGCAATGCTCTACAGAAATTCATCTGCACGTCTCCTTTCCTCTATTTCCCTCGATTCATTCTCCAATCTCATCATCCTAGAACAACCAAAATGTCGTCAGAACCCTCTGAAATGTGTTTCAGATTCTTCTAGTTCTGCATTTTCTGGAGATGAAGAAGGGGAGGAGGAGGAAGTAGTAGGAGATGAGAATAATAGTACAGAGAGCGATGAATCCGATGATGTATACTCACTTGACTACCAGAAGCTTGAAGAAGAAGCTAGAGATGTTGTTAGAGAGTATTCTCTATACTTATCCCGCGATTTGACGATAGGTACGTTAAATTGGTAGCACTAGGTGTGGTTCGTTTTGTTGTTTTACCTTGATGTGGTTTTTAGGGACTGATTATAATCTTAATGAGTAGTTAAGTTCTCATCTCAAGGGTATTAAGTAATTGTAATCCGAATGTGATTACCTGCGTCGGTAACTGGCGGTGATGTTTCTCAGGGAGCTTTGCTTTCGATCGCTCTAGCTTGACATCTTCTTGGTTCTGTCCGTGTGAAATTATAGTGATCCTTTTCCCTTTTGCTGTTGATTTTCTTTTGATATTCATTGGTAAGTATGGCAGGGGTTACCAGAGAATGAATTAACTCGGGAGTCATAACATCTAGGAAACTCTGGCAGAAAAATGGTCTGGTCTTTTAGATTGGCTGAGTAATAGGAGTTCAGAATAGTCAAGTCTCAAGGAGAACTCGTAATGTTTGAAGTCTCTGTTACTCAAAGCAAGTCAAGTTTTCTTCTGATTGTCAGCTTCAGCAACCAGTTCTCCATCTAGGTGAGTTGAGTCAATTTGGTCGTGTCTACAGTTTTTAAAGCACTGAGAAGAAGGGGAGCCTTGGCGCAACGGTAAAAGTTGTCGTCATGTGACCTTGAGGTCACGGGTTCAAGGCGTGGAAACAGCTTCTTGCAAAATGCAAGGTAAGGCAGTGTACTTTAGGCCCTTGTGGTCTGCCCCTTCCCCAGACCCCGCATAGGAGGGAGCTTCGTGCACCGGGGCTGCCCTTTTTTTTTTTAGAAGATGGCGGCATTGACAAGTTAAGGACCACACTTTTAGACTGGTTTGGTAACCATGCTATTGAACTTCCAGAAAGGAATGGCTCTGGCACCAATGTATGAATTGAGTTTGGAAGTGTATCATGTGCTTAGGTTTCAATGAATGATTTGATGGTTGGCTTCATTTAAAGCTCTACAGGAAAATGCAAGGAGATTGGGATCATCATTTCTCTTCATAATGGTGCCTCAGTTGTTAAGCTTGCTGCTAAGTTGAGACAGAGGATTGATGATCAAGGGATTTAAGTAGAAACTTAGACTTTATTTTCACCTCCAATATGTGAATAATATAATCTCTGAAATATTCAAGGTCAGGTTAGCAAAATGGTATAACTAGACAGGGTTATGCCGATCATACCTTATTTCAAGGAAGTGGGTGAGTTACAACACTTATTGTTTGCATGATGATATAGTTCTGATAAGGAGCCAAAACTCAAGAAATTGAGAGATTGAAGAAATTTTTGGCTAACAACTTTGAGATAAAAGACTGGGGAAATCACAAATGCTTTGTTGGGATTAAAATTGCAAGGTCAACAGTTATATTTTCTTTTGTTATAGGAGAAGCACTTCTGCCGTTTAAAAAAGTAAGAAAAAAGTGAAGGTATTAGGCTTAATTATGTGTTAACCCAAAGATACAGGCCTATTAGGAGCATAACTAGGTGATACTTCTATTGAATTGTTGATATCATCATCAGTTCAGTGAATGTGAATGTGAAAGGGAACTTACTTGACAGCGAAAGTATGAGTTCAGTGTTGGTCGGCTACTTTATCTGTTTCTTATTTGATTAGACATTGCCTATACAGTGAATGTGTTTGCTGAGTCAATACATACATGAAACACAAATAAAGTTTGGAGGCTACAGATGTTCTTGTGGTATCTGAGGCCTTTCCTTGTGAAGAGCTATGTTCTCCAAGCATGGTTACCTGGATTTGGCTCATAGTTACATATTGAGCTTATATTGTGGATGATTGTCGATCCACTTCAGGTTACTGTATTTCTGGGAGGAAATCTAGTGAAATGGAAAAGTACAAAGCAATGCTCATGGCGATCTAGTACTGAAGTTGATTGCAAAGTAATGGCTCAGGGAGTTGCACAACTTATATGGAAAATTTTATTGTTGGAGCTGGGTATTACTGTTGAGATCCCTATGTGATATACTTTAACATTCAGGTAGCAAATGATGTTGCTTCTATTCCAGTTTGGCATGACAGGACAACAGATTGGGCTGTTCAACATTTTGTTAGAGAGAAGGTTTTTTCAAGCTGGGATATGTCTGCCCCATGTGAGATGATAAGATCGACTTGCTAATATTCTCAGAAAAGTGTGGTAAAGTTTAAATTCAATAATGTAGTTGGGAACCATAGCATGGTGAATGTAATATGCATAGGTTTTAAGGAATGTTGAAAATGGCCTTATGTTACTTCATATAACATAGTAGCATTTATATGATTTACCTTAATTAGTATCAATAAGAAAAAGGAAGGGGATTCTTGGCAAAATGCAAGGTACAGCTGCCTACTATTGACCCTTGTGGTATGCCCCTTCCCCGGACCCTGCATAGGTGGGAGTTTCATGCACCGGGGCTGCCCTTTAGTATCAATAAGAAATGGAGGACAATTGGATGCCTAACTCTCTCTCTCACCTGATATGACACCTCTTCCCTTCATTCTCTTCTATGTCTTCTTTTCCTGTTGGTCACATCTGTTAAAGACTTTATTTCTTTTTGGATTTGATAACTATATTTTGATTTAACTTTTGCGGATAAACTTGATGAAGGGGGAAAAGAAATGACCTCACTGCAGGGAGTATACTTTGCTGCTGATCTAATCTTGTATTGCTTGTTTCCATTTCTTATTGCTCAGAAAGAAAAGACAAAGTAAAAGATCAAATCCGGAAATTGTTGTAGTGGATGTAAACGTACTAATATTTTTTTGATGTCAAAAGATTTTTGTTATTCATTCAATGTCTTGAAGATATTCTGCTTTTGAGATACTACTATTCTTTAGTGATATAAACGCATTTGTGTCTGATGCTTTCAGAAGAGGAGGCAAATGATCAAAAGGAAATTGGTAAAGAGCAGAAGAGGCTGAAAAGTTCTGACAGAAATGTCAGTAAGCATTTACTCTAGACCTGATGATTGTCCTTGATTTATTTATATTGTTTATGATCAATCAATTAGGTGATGATCTTGGAACTTTTGTTTCATTTAACGTGAGAGCAAAGAAATAAATTGATAAGGCTGAGGTAGATTACATGTGTTGGGGGCCAAACTAGCTAAACTAAGCTTCATTGGAAATGAATATGCTCTTTTAACATATTATCAGCAACAGTTTTAATTCCCAGGTGTTACCTAGTGTGATGTTCAGTATTTTAAACACATGGATGATACATTAAAGAAAAACTCACCTAAACCGCCAGCGCCTGAATGAGGAGATGTACATTTACATAATCTGATGCCATTTAGTGAAACTTCTTTATTGATGCAAGTGGAATTATGCAAATTATGCCGTGCTCTTGGGAGCTACTGTCCGTCTGCATACCATTTCCTAAATGTTGCATCCATTTGTGGATTTGACTCTATCTGAGTTAACATCAGTCCCTGTGAAGGCTTTGACACATTGGCACGTATGCCCATTAGCTGTGTTGTCTGAGTGTAGCACTTTTGGGAAGGTGAAGTGCTCTTTTGACCAACTCATCAACCAGTTTACAAGATTTTGGCATTGTTACCCAATTCCACTTCTAATAACATGTTATTCATTCAGTATTAAAATGAGCCTTTATCCAACAAGGGATTTTCCATTATGGAGTAGAAAACAAGTAACAAAAGAGCAATGTTTTTCTGCTCTCTTTAGTTCAGCAAGAAACAAGGACAATGACATTTCTGGCATGTCATGTTTAAATATAGGATAAAAACACGACAGTTGCTGCTTGCTCTAAGCCAAGCCAATACCATGCATTTGATGCATGAAACCTGCACTGATTAGGCAAGCACATGACTGTTTTTGCCCGAGCACATGGGATGTCATCTTACTATTGTGTGTCAATATTTTTCTGAGGCAGTATTACTACGACATCTTATTCAAACATATCTGCATGATATAATTGCTCGCGTATATTATTTCATATTATTGAGACTCTGGCATTCACTATTTAGTCTGTGGATAAGTAGTATGGACAAAGATGTAACATGCATTTGCAAGCTCGTGCATAGCAAACAACCACACATGCACTGTATATCATGGTGCTTTTCCATATGGTGTTTATTGTATTCTGTACACTATATAGTCTGCACTTCCTGATTAATGGTTATCTGTTCCTTGAATTTGCGGCTCATGTTATAATCTTATGATTCTGATGTCCATATTGTAACCAGCCTCAGTTTGAACAGAAAGGCTGATTGTGTGCTATTTGCAGATCCCTGATCATCTTCTTCCAAGGGTCACAATTGTTGGGAGGCCAAATGTTGGTAAATCAGCACTGTTCAACCGTCTTGTTGGGGTATTATCTATGTTCATCATCTTCAGTTTCATGGTCCAAGAAATTTGTTACTTTATATGTCTAACTTGAGAGACCACCATAACATTTTGTCTTGCACTATACATCTTTCAAATGGGGAGTAAAATTTGTTTTGATCTTCAAAATGCTTGCAGGGGAACAGGGCAATAGTTGTGGATGAACCTGGTGTTACTAGAGATCGCTTGTATGGTAGATCCTATTGGGGAGACTGTGAGTTCATGGTGATAGATACTGGAGGTGTTCTTAATGTATCAAAAGCACAGGCTGAAGTTATGGAAGAGTTGGCAATTACAACAACCATTGGAATGGATGGCATTCCACTTGCTTCTCGGGAAGCAGCAGTTGCAAGGATGCCATCAATGATAGAAAGACAAGCTGCTGCTGCTGCAGACGAAGCATCAGTTATTATATTCCTTGTTGACGGCCAGGTAATGTTGCATCCTCCCATAACATGTTTGTCTCGCTCCACTGCCTATTATGTTGTGTTCTTACAAATGTATCAGTCATCTTGTTCCTGCATGACTTCTGCATGCTTTTATGAAGTGGATATTCTCACTTACATTTGACTTCTCATTCAGTTTGCTTCTGAAACAAAAGGCTCTACAGTTTCTTATTGTCATAAACCATACATTAATCTAACGTGTTACTCTGAGTTGTTTTGGCAATCTGTATACTGGTCTTTTGATTTTTTTTCTTCTTTGACATATTAGATTGAATCTATTATTGTTCTTCCTTTATTCACAACATAAGGATACATCCAGTGGATTTCCAAGACCTCTTTATTCTTAATATTGCTCTTTCTCTTATATTTAAACCACTTCTTTATGCTGGACCCTTAGTCTAAATGTTACTCCAGGTCAAACACTTGCTATGATAGCAACCTTTAACTTAAAAAACCCAAACAGTGGCTTTATAGGATTGTAAATTGGTTTCACATACATAGTTTCTAACACTTTTAGTGCACACCTGTCACTTATTGAAGCCAGATGTATCCCCCATGCCTTCTTTTCATTCCCAGTTTGTAAATCTAGGCTCTGGTTACATGAGATAATTACAACTCCTATCCTTACAGATGCTCTTGCTTCATTAGATTCATACTCCTGTCTCGTAGACCTAGCTTTGTCTTGATATCTTTGGTCTTATATCAATAGTATCTGTTTCAAACTCAACAGATTCCTTCTGTGCTAGCAAACTTGGGATTGATGTATCTGAATTCCTGAATGTTCTCATCATCATCATCATCAAGACCTTATCCCAATTAGGGGTCGGCCACATGAATCTTATTCCTCCATTCCACTCTATTAAATACCATGGCTTCATTTAGTCCCAAAGTTTTTAAATCTTTTCTCACCTCTTCTATCCACATTCTTTTGGGCCTTCCCCTTGCCCTTTTAGAACCTTCAACTTGTATTGCCTCACTCCTTCTAACTGGTGCCGTTGTTGGCCTCCTTTGAACATGTCCAAACCATCTAAGTCTAATCTCCCTCATCTTGTTACCTATTGGTGCTATGCCTAAATTTCCTCTAATATTTTCATTTCTAATTCTATCCTTTCTTGTCTTACCACTCATCCATCTCAACATCCTCATTTCTGCGACACTCAGCCTATGAGTATGATGTTCCTTAACTGCCCAACACTCTGATCCATAGAGCATGGCCGGCCTTATAGCCATCCTATAGAATTTTCCCTTTAGTTTGAGTGGCACCTGCAGATCACATAAAACACCTGATGCACATCTCCATTTGTTCCAACCCGCTTGGATTCTCTGGGTAACCTCCCTCTCAATCTCTCCACTCTCATGGATCAATGATCCTAAGTATCGAAAGTGGTCTCTCATGGGGACCTCTTGGTTATCAATCTTGACTGGTGCTCCACTCCTACTCTCCTTGCTAAAATTACATTCCATATATTCTGTCTTAGTTCGACTAATTTTAAATTCTTCCGATTCTAATGCTTCTCTCCATAACTCTAGCTTTATGCTTACACCCTCCCTTGTCTCATCAAGTAGGACTCTATCGTCTGCAAATAGCATGCACTAGGGAATCTCTTCATGCAGATGTTTTGTTAACTCATCCATAACTAATGTGAAAAGGTATGGACTCAATGCCAATCCTTGGTGCAATCCGACAGTGACAGGAAAATCACCAGTCACGCCACTAGTGGTCTTAACATTTGTTACTGCTCCCTCATACATATCTTTAATTATGTCTATATACCC
Organism: Warburgia ugandensis; assembly: GCA_035236585.1. Taxonomy (NCBI): domain Eukaryota; kingdom Viridiplantae; phylum Streptophyta; class Magnoliopsida; order Canellales; family Canellaceae; genus Warburgia; species Warburgia ugandensis. The sequence continues at coordinate 7,168,141 of CP141133.1, forward strand.
CTGAGAAACCCTTTTAACACCCAACATCCTCCATATTAACTCTTTAGAGACTCTATCATAAGCTTTCTCTAAGTCAATAAAGACCATGTGTAGGTCTTTTCTCCTCTCCCTATATTTCTCTACTAATTGTCTTAGTAAGAAAATAGCTTCCATGGTAGACCTCCCAGGCATGAAACCAAACTGATTCTACGATACACTTGTTTCATGTCGTAGCCTCTTCTCAATCACTCTTTCAAAAAGTTTCATGGTGTGACTCATAAGTTTGATCCCTCAATAATTAGTGCAGCTCTGAATGTCTCTTTTATTCTTATAGATTGGTATAATAGAGCTTTTCCTCCACTCATCAGGCATTTTCTTTGATTTTATAATCTTGTTAAACAACTTGGTCAACCAAACTACCCCAATATCTCCCATATGCTTCCAAACCTCTATTGGTATACCATCAGGCCCCATGGCCTTTCCTGATTTCATCTTTCTCAAGGCCTCTTTTACTTCAAGCATTCTAATCCTACGTTCATATCTATAATATCTAGTGTTATTTAGATTTATAGTATTTTCAATCCCTATATTCTCAGGGCCATTGTCATTTAACAATTTTTGAAAGTATATTTCCCACCTTTGTTTGATCCCATCATCTTTAACTAATACCCTTTGATCATCGCTTCTAATGCACCTACCATGCTCTAAGTCCTTACCCTTCTGTTCTCTTACTTTTGCAAGTTTAAACACATCTTTCTCACCTTCTCTTGTTCCTAGTCTATTATAGAACTCATCATATGCTTTAAGTTTAGCTTCACTTACTATTCTCTTAGCAACGTTTTTAGCATTCTTATATTGTTCATAGTTTTCATTATTTCTAATCTTCTGCCATGCTTTAAAATGCATTCGTTTTTCTTTAATAGCTTTTTGCACTGTTTCATTCCACCAACATGTTTCCTTTGTTAATAGCCTTTTACCTTTAGATACTCCTAAGACATCTTTTGCCACTTTCTTAATGGACTCAGCCATATTAGTCCACATGGTATTTACTTCTGTTTCATAGTTCCAATTTCCTTCTTCCATCAACTTATTTTTGAATGAGGTTATTTTCTCTCCTTTTAAGTTCCACTACTTAGTTTTTGGATGTGTATTAAGTTCAGTTCTTTTACTCCATCTTTTGATATGAATATCCATAACCATTAACCTATGTTGTGAGGTTAAACTCTCACCGGGTCTCACCTTACAATCCTTACATATAGATCTTTTACTCCATCTGGGTTAATAAAGTTTTCTAGTCTTCATTCATGAGTATTTTTACGTCATCAAAACATTATCACTGACTAACAACCCATAGCCTCGCGGACAAAGAAACAGAGCTCCTCCAATATGGAAGAATAGACTTTGATAGGTTGGGGCTGTAAATCTCAACAAAAAGTGAGTTCAGGGAGTAGGGGCACCAGGTCTCTTTGAGAGAGCTTAATAATGTGATTATCAGAACAGAAGGTACGGGGAAATAGGTCATTATCGAAAGTATCAAATAGCAGGACAGTGCTCTTTTATGTTCAGAATTGGCTGTTATGCTTGGCATTGATTTGTTCCCTTTTAGAAATGTTCTATTGGCTGGTCTAAGTGGAAATTAACTTTTCAGATGACTATGCCTTCAGGAAACAGGGCTGCCACTGATCTTATCAATCTTGTTGAGGGAAGGATTTTCAATGAGAAGTGAGAACCAGACTCTAAGCAGAAATCATAAATGCAATTTACCTTTTCTTTAGTAAATTGTCAATATCATTCTTAAGGAAAGAAAAAGTGTTTCAATTCGTACTGCCCCTAGTCCAACCAGTAGGGACAGTTGTTACTTGTTTGCATTTTTTCACAGATCATAGAACCATAATGTCTTAGTTTTTGCATCCAAGTATTGATATTTCGACGCGCACGAATCCAACTTTCACTTGTCTATTAAACTTAGATTCAGTTGTTTCTTTATCTGTTGTCATGCTAATTTTGGATCCTGCAATAGTGGACCAAGCTGATCATACGCCTTAAAATGATAGATATACTGCTTGATAGCTTTCTGTACTGTATTGGCTAGTATCATTTTTGTTTTGTAATCAAGGTTTATGCTTAGGATTTGTATGGTTCTACTTCATGTTTATTGTATAGTTTGTTGGTTTGAATGCTTTAATGGCATGGATCAACAATTTTCTGTTGATTTACAATCTGAATACTGCTTGCTTAGTTCCTAAGCTTCAATCTTGAAATTGTAATATATAATGCCTGCGATCTTAACTACTAGACTAATACAAAAAACATTGAACAGGCAGGTCTTACTGCAGCTGATGTGGAAATAGCAGACTGGCTACGAAAGAACTATTCAAAAAAGAGGGTTATTCTTGCTGTAAACAAGTGTGAGTCTCCACGCAAGGGTCTCATGCAAGCATCAGACTTTTGGTCTTTAGGGTGAGCAAAATTCACTAGATTTATTTTGTTTCCTTAATTATTCAATTACATAAGTAATATATATATATATATATATAATGTTATTATAATACTTAATTTTGGCTGATTAGGTTTTCTCCACTTCCAATATCTGCTGTATCTGGCACTGGAACTGGGGAACTTCTTGATCTTGTTTGTTCAGAGTTGAAGACCGTTCAGGTATATAATAACATGGAAACTTGCAACATTTCCACATTGGCATTTAAGGATGTTTACATTTTCAGTAGATGATGTAAACTAGTTTATCTGAATTGAGAACCATGGGCAAGTGTTCAGGCAATCAGTTTGATTTGTCAGCCATACACAGTGATGCTGCAGTTTGCCATAGCTGTTTGACTATACACCACCCATTTAGTTGTCTTATCTATCAGCTGGATCCATGAGTAAGAAAAATATATATCTTACCCATGTTTTATGCATGTTGATACCTGTTTGTTGAAGCCAATTTGTATTACCAAAAGATTTGTCTTCCACTTAAACTTCTAATGTGCTGAAAAGGTCCCTCTACTGCCAAAAGATAATTTTATGCTGCAGTAACAAAAAATTCTCACCCAATGGAGAGTCCCTGGTAGAAGTGAAAGAGTATTCCAAATCGGTGGACCCAATCAGAAGGAACCTGCAGTTGTGACCGGAGTGGAGCTTTTCCTACTATCTTGTTTAATTATATGGATTCAAACTTGATTATGACGCCAAAGTCTGGTCCCACCTCAGTAGTGCCTACACCTCATACTTGAGCAAACTAATTCCTTTGTCTCATCAGTCTTCATTTATGGTTTCAAACAGAAAATTAAAATGAGGACAGTGACAACTAGCAATTGGCTAAGTCGATTGGCTCCATGTGCACTAACCTGTGGTCGTTTCTTCCAGTCAACACTGGAATAGTCACTTCATCTCCTAGATGGATGAGATGTAAGACAAATTTTCTGCAAATGTCTCAAGCAAAAATTTTGTTGCTCAGTTATTGTTTATATATTTGTTTATTCTGGAAGTGCCCAAAATGGGCAGTTCACATAGTGCCCAAAATGATGATTGGATGATTCTAGCATAAGCTAGCCATATGCCAAGTATGTGAGGCAAGATCTGTGCCTTTTGAACACTTCGTGTGACTTACTTGTCCAAAGGCACAAGCCAGCCATGTACCAAGTATGCCAAACATGATCCATGTGCCTTCAGACATTCCATTCTCACCCTTCTACAAGTCCACATAGTTTTCTTATGTTATAGCTAGCTTCCAAAACACATTAGCCATCAAACCTTTGGGTTATGTCCTAATATTCACGGAACTAGTCACAACGTAGCTCCCTAATATCTTCTTTAAATGTAAAATTCATCCTTGGATTCATCTTACATTCCAAAGGATATTAAGTTCAAGAAACAAAGGATATATCATACTCAATCACTTATAGATAAACATGAAGTAATCTTGTAATAATAATTGACAATTATATAAAAAATACTAGGACAATCGAAAAGCCAAAATTGTACAAAATTCTCAAGGAAATTGAACAACCAGTCATTAAACAACACACAAACAAATATATCATCATCATCATCATCAAGACCTTATCCCAATTAAGGGTCGGCCACATGAATCTTATTCCTTCATTCCCCTCTATTAAATGTCATGGCTTCATTTAGTTCCAAAGTTTTTAAATCTTTTCTCACCACTTCTATCCATGTTCTTTTAAGCCCTCCCCAAGCCCTTTTAGGACGTTCGACTTAGATCACCTCACTCCTAATCGGTGTCGTTTTGGGTCTCCGCTAGACATGTCCAAACCAGCTAAATCTAGTCTCCTTCATCTTGTTATCTATTGGTGCTACTCCTAAGTTTCTTCTAATGTTTTCATTTCTAATTCTATCCTTTCTTGTGTTGTCCCTTATCCATCTCAACTTCTACATTACAGCGACGCTCATCTTTTGTATGCGTTGTTCCTTAACTGCCCAACACTCTAATCCATACAGCATGGCTGGCCTTGCAGCTATCCTATAGAATTTTTCTTTCAATTTAAGTGGCACCTACCGATCACATAAAACTCCAGATGTGCATTTCCATTTGTTCCAACCCACTTGGATTCTCTAAGTAACCTCCCCCTCAATCTCTCCCCTCTCGTGAATTATCAATCCCAAGTATCAGAAGTGGTCTTTTAGGGGTGACTTCTTGGTTATCAATCTTTACTGGTCCTCCAATCTTGCTCTTCTCCTTGCTAAAATTACATTCCATATACTCAATCTTAGTTTAGCTAATTTTAAATTCTTTAGATTCGATTATATCTCTCCATAACTTGAGCTTTGTGTTTACGCCCTCCATTGTTGTATCAATCAAAACTATATCATCTGCAAATAACATGTACCATGGAATCTCCCAGTGCAAATGTTTTGTTAACTCATCCATAACCAATGTGAAATGGTACGTATTCAATGCTGATCCTTGGTGCAATCTTATAGTCATAGGAAAATCATTGGTCTCTCCACTAGCAGTCGTAATGTTTGTTACCACTCCCTGATGCATATCTTTAATTATTTCTATACACCCTCGTGAAACCCCTTTATCGCCCAACACCCACCATAATAACTCTCTAGGGTCATTATCATAAGCTTTTTCTAAGTTAATAAGGACCATGTGACGGTCCTTCCTCCTCTCCCCATATTTCTATCAATTGTCTAAGTAGGAAAAAAGCTTTCATAGTAGACCTCCCAAGCAGGAAACCAAACTGATTCTCCAATACACTCATCTCATGTTGTAGCCTCTTTTCAATCACTCTTTCAAAAAGTTTCATCCTGTAGCTCATAAGTTTGATCCCCCGATAATTAATGCAAATCTATATATCAAATTTATTCTTATAAATTGGTATAATAGTGCTCTTCCTTCATTTATTCGGTATTTTCTTCGATTTTACAATCTTGTTAAACAATTTTGTCAACCAAACTACTCCAATATCTCCCACATTCTTCGAGACCTCTGTTGTTATACCATCAGGCCCCAAGGCCTTTCCCGATTTTGTCTTTTTCAAGGCCCCTTTCACTTCAGGTATTCTAATCCTATTGTCATATCTATCATGTCCAACGTTATTTGAGTTTGCGGTACTTTCAATCCTCATATTCTTAGGGTAATGGTCATTTAGTGATTTTTAAAAGTAACTTTCCCACCTTTCTTTGATCTCATCATCTTTTACCAGTTTCATTTGGTCATTACTTGTAATGCACTTAACGTTGTCCAAGTCCTTACTCTTCTGTTCTTTTTTACTTTTGCAAGATCAAACACATCTTTCTCACCTTCTCTTGATCCTAATGTTTAAAAAAAACAAGAGAAATTTCTAATATTTTTTCTCATGCATTTCAGCAAACAGTAAGCATACACCCACAGAAAAGCTAGAAAATATGTATCCTAAACTAAACTAGTAATACTCAACAATATTGCAAGTATAGAATTTTTTTTTTTGTTAATTTAGTTTTCCTATCTAATATCTTTTGGACTAAATGAAGACATGACACTTGATAGAGGGAAATGGAGAAAAAAGATTCGTGTAGCCGACCCCTAATTGGTTGGGATAAGGCTTTGATGATGATGATTTTTCCTGTCTCATATAGAACAGGAATGTTCCAAAGATGAGAAAAAAGTTCTATCAATTCTCTCTCATACATATCAACACTTAGTATGTATTTCTCCATAGTTAAGCAAGGAAACAAATTTTTTGGAAGTACGGATCAATTTCCAGTAATCTCACAATATTCAGAGTTCAGGAAAATAATGAGTGGTCATGGAAAACATATATTTTGCACCAAACTTCTACCAAGGACACCAAAAGGCTCATTTGAGAAAGGAATAAGCAAACCCCTAGTAAACCCAAATAGGGGTTTAAGTTTGAATCTTTCCAATTGGGCTCTAGATTGTGGTTTCTAACCACTGCAGCTCAATTCAATGCAAAACTGCAAAATCAGTTATGGTTTTACATGGAAAGGAAGTAGTATTGCTGGTTTCTCTCAATTCCTAATCCAAAAACCTCAAATTCAGAACCATAAATGTGTAATTCTTCTGTACTGCACTGTGGGTTTATACGTATAACTGATCTACTTATACCCAGAATCTGATTACACATCATGTGGTTCATGAATTTCAAAAATCATAGTTTCAGAAATATGAATAGGAATAGAATTCAGTAAATACATGCCTTTTTCTTTGAGCTTTCTTTGTCTTTAATTACCTTGGAACTTCACCATGTAAGCATGCTTATCTCTGCACAAGCAAGATGAGTTGATGTTGTAAGTGCAGGGCTTAAGAGCGTTGGCCCCTTGTTGTATACTAAAAAACAGGGCATTAGATATCTTCCTCATCAAAGATGTAATAAGATGGTGATTCCTCATATGCTCGTCAAGATATACATAAGTATGTCATCCCATTGAACATTAACTTATATCTAATTGAGATTATGCACTTAATCACTGCCAACCATAATCTTAATTGTTAACTTAGATGATTTACTTGTGATTCTCATAAAAAATGTAAAACCAAGCCATTCATCTTTTTCCATAATGCTAACACCATTGAAGAATACTCATATTCTGGAGTATCAAAAAATATACACCCAGGTGCATATTCAAGATGGGCATGCCATCCAGTTAAAATATCTTCAGAATGTAGAATCTACTTGATCAAAATATCCTACATCTTGTTTGTACATAGTTGGAGATCCTTATCCTACATTTTGTTCATGCTGTGGTGGAGATCCTAACAAGATTTTATCTGTCACTTGGAAAATGAGTTCATGTAGCATTGTGTTGTTAATTCTCAGGCAATTTCCGAGAGGGATGCAACCTCTACTTTCATGTTTTGAGTTTTAAGTTGCTTATGTGATTCACCTTTAGTTTATAGATTGGGACGTAACCTTTACTTTCATCTTTGTTGGTTGTGATGGATTGGGATGTAACCTTTGCTTTCGTCTTTGTTGGTTGTGATCAAATATCCAAATGTTCTCTAGTTCTGGGCAACAAGGAAACAGCTGTAATAATGAGCATAAACAAGCAATGACTCATTAGGAGATTGGAATTATTTGCCAAGATACATTAACAACTCCAAACAATGACTTGAGCACTTAGCCTAGCCGATTAATGCCTTGTCTAACAACCAAGAGGCTGTGGGTTCAAGTCAGCAGTTACCTAACAAAAGGGAAAAAAAACAATTCCAAACAAGCAGTAGCACACCCCATGGATCAAAATCACATCCAAAATTTTGCTTTTGATTTAAAAATTTTCATTATACTTAATGTTAATATATGTTAATTGCAGGCATTGGAAAGCTCTGATGAAATAGAGGACTACATTCCTGCTATTGCAATTGTGGGACGGCCTAATGTTGGTAAAAGTAGCATTTTAAATGCATTAGTTGGAGAGGACCGAACAATTGTTAGCCCAATCAGTGGGACCACTCGTGATGCTATTGATACTGAGTTTACTGATCCAGATGGGCAGGTTAGTTTACTTAGTTATTCCTATATTATTGTTGAATTTGAAAAAGCAATGCATTTATAAAATAAGAAGTCTCTGGCGCAGCGGATGTTGCATCATGCACACATACACTTGTATCACAACATAAATGTTGTACAGACCAACACACAAAGAATGACACATTATGATAGTAACAATTAACAAATATTGGATAGAAAAAATCTTTCTACATAGCTCTGGTGAAAATTTTGACATATGGTTTATCTAATTTCTAAAGTAAAGTGCTTGGTTACGTATGCATTGTGAAAAACTGACTTATGTACTCTATTTATATGTATCTTATTTTGTGATCAAAATGAGCCAAATGAAATGTTACTGTGAAGGTTCTGCTGCATTCTCTTTTGCTTTTGATGTCCATTTACCTCCATGATGTTGATTCTTAATTGACAGAAATACAAACTCATTGATACTGCTGGAATTAGACGAAGAGCAGCAGTAGCTTCTGCAGGTAGCACAACAGAAGCTCTATCAGTTAATAGAGCATTTCGTGCCATTCGCCGTTCAGATGTGGTGGCTCTTGTTATCGAAGCCGTGGCATGCATTACAGAGCAGGTAAATTGTCTTAAATGTATGGGTTACTTGACCTGCACCTGGATCCTCTTCCCAATTGTCTCCAGCACTATGTAACCTGTTATTTTCAGAATGTTTAATCCAGAGGCTCTGTACATGTGCAAGTAAATATAATTCGTCTACAGGTATAATAAGTGCCAAATTAAAATTTTTTGTAGCATAGGTTGAGAACCAGAGAAAGCACTCTGCCATCAGATCTAAATATTGCAAGCACTGAAGTATGAAATATTACAGAAAGGAATTTAGCTTTCAAGCTATCAAGGTAAGGTTAAGCTACAAATATTATGGAAAGAACTAGAGGAAGAAGAAATAGATCCACTCAAGAGATTATGGCAATATAGAGTAAAACAGACATTAGTACTACAGGGGAGCAAAGAGTGAACAACAGCGAATCAAATAAAGCTATACAAAGACACGAGCCTCTTAGGCATATTCATCTGTAGGAATACTAATAAGACAATTCGAGACTATGCTGCATGACCCCTACAGTTAATACCCCTTATATCTCAGCAGCAACAGGAACAAGAAGGGGAGAATACCTGTTTTCAACAATACAAAAGAAGCAATGCACAGGATGTTATAATACAAGTAAGGCAGGAGGAATACTATGAGGATGAATTCAGAAGGGCAGAAAAAGACTTGGGAATAAAACAGTTAAGAAACATCCTAAAACAAATTGGGGAGAACCCCAGGGGAGAGCAGTTAAAAATGTATCGAATTGAGATAGCCTTGTGTGGGCAGGAGGAGCAATGGCAGCGTTTGAATTTGATGATGTAAGAAATCATGATGGAGAGAGCTTCCAGCTGGTATTCTCTAGCTCTTCTTAGATAAAGCTGACTCAGCAATCTCTGGCTAGCTAGTGCAGAAATGCTGTCCAGAAACAGTAGAGGTGCAGTGAAGCTTTGCAGACAATTACGAATCAAAGACCGATGAAGCTCACAGGCTTTTGGAAGGTTTAAGAGCGTCTATGTGAGAATATTCAGTAGAAGATATTTGTTTAGGGAAACTTTTGCATATACATACATACATACATACATACATACATACATACATACATATATATATATATATATATATATATATATATGGACTTTCTGCACCAGTTATATGGGCAAGTTTTGCCCCTATTTGGTTGTTGTACTATCTTTAAGTGATGAGTTCATTGCCAGCCAAAGATCACTGAGAAATTGAAAAAGGAAAATCATTATAAGCTGTAGGGAAAGGGGGCTGCCCCTTTCCCTACAGCTTATAATGATTTTCCTTTTGATCCTGAAACAAAAGTTCCAATCCAGTTTGATCCACTTCTCTGATGATTAATATTCTTTGAGATCCTACATTCACGGCAGCCCAGTGCATAAAGCTCCTGCGTATGTGGGGCCTGGAGAAGGGGTGGACCACAACGGTCAATAGTACACAGCCTTACCTTGCATTTTGCAAAGAGGCTGTTTCCACGCCTTGAACCTGTGACCTCAAGGTCACATGATGACAACTCTACTGTTGCGCCAAGGCTCCCCTTCGTGGGATCCTACATTCATATTCGCCATATTATTCCTGTAAACAGGCCCGCTCTGTGGAGAAATAGGGGTTTAGGTGGAGGTGCATCTCAAACTTTGCAAGCTACATTGTATAAGTCTGCCTATTTTTAAGTTTTTGCAACTTTATGGAATTGAAGACATGTCAGACTATTTACACTGAATCTATTTTGGCAACAAAACCTGATAAAGATGATAAGTGCATGCTTTTAACCTACAATTTTCAAGCAGTTTGTTTGGCGGATAATATCTACTGATGATCTTCAAGTTGCATATCAATTTCTTAGCATATTTTCATCTTTTCTACTATTGTTTTTCACTTCTATAATCTGACAAAAAAAATGTACTTCCTCAATTTTCTTGCAATCAATGATTGCCCATATCATATGCATTGACCAATTTCTGAGCACCGCTTTTTATAATCTGCTCCAAGGATTTCCCAGTTCAGTCTAACCTCTTTTATTGTTTTTGCTCATCTTTAGGATTGCAGAATAGCTGAAAGAATTGAGCAAGAAGGAAAAGGGTGTGTAATTGTTGTAAACAAATGGGATACAATACCAAATAAAAATCAACAGACAGCAACATACTATGAGGAAGATGTCAGGCAGAAGCTTCGTGATCTTGATTGGGCACCAATTGTTTATTCTACTGCTGTGGCTGGTCATAGTGTGGAAAAGTATGTACCCTTGCCCTTTACTTCAAGGTCGTCCTTCAGAATCCAGCTGTGCTTTATTTGATTACATGATCATGTTGTCTCTGCATTTATAGTGTCACATGTATTGTTATGGTTTTTCCATAAGTCAGCTAGAAAGATGCATGCTGTTTTGCCACTTCTCCAAAGAAAATGATGGGTTGAGAAACAAGATAACACCTCATTCTTTGAATATCATTGACTGTTCATTGAAGTGATAAGGCTTTTACTTAATGTGTGAATTTCTCAACATATCATAAAATTAAGAATTAGTTGGAACTATTATATTTATCCTAGGATTATCGCAATTAATTGCTTATTACGGTCATTATCAAATTTGGTAACAAGACTCATTTTACCCTTTCTGGCTACCCGGATCAATTCTTTCTGTTTTGTTAGTTAACTGGGGTGAAAACTTTTGATTTGTCTGATATCCCGCAAACTTTAATTCCTCGTGCATTGAAATTTCACATAACCCAACCACTTAAGTATGTTGATGTCTGACTTTGTGAAATATGTCCTCCTAATTTAGCCACCTGCAAATTGCTAGCTCAATACTCAGGTCTGTACATAGCATTCTTATAACCAAGAAAAAAAAAAAACTAATGGAATTCAGATGAGCTGGATAGAGTAAAGCATGCAAGTTTTTTACTTCTTTCGCGCTCTATTACCAAGATGCCCAAGGATGAAATACTCACTGTGATTTGTGCTATACTTGGTTTGTCAACTTGATTCCTACGGTGGAACTCCTTTTTCCTTTTTTGAATGGTCAGTCGAACTCCTTTTTCCTTAGTTTATAGGAACCTGCTTTAATTCATTTTTGGGTTGGTTTTCATCAGCAAAATCATATGTCTTGCTCGAGGTACTTGTGTTTCATTAACTATTGTTTCAAAAAAAATTGCACACAATCTTTTTTCTTCTAATATTACTTCTTGAATTCAATCCAAAATATCTTTGGAGGTGGAATAAGCATTTTTTGTTTTTTCATTTGCATGAATCTTATCTTTAGAATTAATTCATAATGTAAATTCTTATTGGTGGGATACATTGCATGATATATGATGTCATTCCGATATATTGGAAGTGCATAGGCATGCATGTATTCACATATAATTGTACATTCTAGGAATACTGTATCGCTAAATTCTTATTAAACTTATAGTTAACCATCGCTAAGTTTTATTTTAGGATTATAGATGCCGCCAGTATTGTTGAGAAAGAAAGATCAAGAAGGCTTAGTACCTCCATTTTGAATCAAGTGGTGCAGGAAGCACTAGCTTTTAAATCACCTCCAAGGACCAGAGGTGGTAGGCGAGGACGTGTGTTTTATAGCACTCAGGTAGTCTCCACAACAAGCAGTTTGAGAATATTGTGTCTGTGAATCTTGCATAGTTTACCTTTGTCAATGAACTGCATTATCTAGATGTCTAAAGCTTTCTGTATGCGGAAGGAAGTCATATCGATTAGAGTTATTTAGTACCATGTGCCTGAAATTTTCTTTTAAAGTTAATTTGAGTTAGCTAACAGTTACTATGGAAGGTTAACAAGTTCCATTACACTATCTCAAGATGAATTTTGTCTCATGGTAGTCAGTTCTTTAACATGTTGAGGCATTATAGACTGTAGGACCTTGTAAACTTGCCAAATACAACACAATTCTTTTAATTGGATGACTGATCTCTGTTTCTTATAGTTTTTGAGAAACGGTATGTTACATCTGACAGTCCCAATTCCCAGGTGTTTCTGTTGGAGCTATATGAAGTTTCATAAATTTGTTCTGGCTGTTGTGCATCACACCATAGGCAGTTGCTCCATATGGTTTCTCGTTAGCATGTTGTCTAGAAGTTGTTTCTATTGCTTATAAATAGCACCACTTAAGACTATAATAATCACCTAGTAAGGATCTTCTCTTAGACTTAAAGATTGAATTCAATGTTGGGAAACTACAGAAGCGATTGAACTACAATGGAATGATCATAAATTCATGTTGTCAAGAATAACATTTTGAAATCAGAAATTTCTCATTCGGCCTTCTTTTTATTAGAATAGTTCCTTGTTTCCTGATTTCTTAACTGTGAGATATTGAGTCCCCTTGGTTGTTTCTCTACCTTGTTCACCAACCATGTGCGGCATCACATTTGGAAATTGCATTCCAGTCTCAAGTTAGATACTTCACACCAAAGAGAAGTGTGTCAATATCCATGTTATTTCCTGTCATGAGAATGAACTTCTTTGTTTCGCTTTTTCTTTCCCCCTTTTCTGCTTCCATTTTTCTCCTTCAGGGAGGAGATGCGGCGGCAGTTTTCTGTCTGGATGTTTCTCTTTTCCACTCATGGAAGTGCATTGATTTGTTCCTTTTTCAGTCTCTTGTGATGGCTTATAGAACCCACTTGTCTGTGCAGGCAGCTATTCGACCACCCACATTTGTTTTCTTTGTTAATGATGCAAAGCTTTTCCCAGAGACATACCGGCGTTACATGGAAAAACAGCTGAGATCTGATGCAGGCTTCTCAGGCACACCAATCAGGCTACTGTGGCGCAGCAAAAGAAAATTGAGCAAAAGAGAAGGTCAGACAGTCAGCGGTTTCTTAACATATTGTTATTTGTTGTCCTTTCTTATTTGGAAATAGTAATGAGAACTTTCATTCAGGGCAGACGCATATCTACTTGCCTTCTCATGAGGGCAGCAGGCATTTGCATCTTTGGAAAACAACATATATTTTAAGTAGACATGCAATAGTATTGTCAGGAAATATGCCGGCTGCTTCATGGATGTCATCCAAATACGTACCAGAAATTGAGCCTTTCGTCCATTAGTTTTGGACTATCTTTCAGTGTCCAGCCATCCTGGCAAGTACTCCCTTGCCCTTGTGAGAACACCAAACATGTCCTCATAGTTCACTGCCAGCTGATTCCAGCAACACAATTTTCCTTTTAGATATGTCCATCTTTCTCTAGGGAAATATTACATTATCCCCCTAAAGTAAGCTGCAGAAAGTTGCACTTGATCATATTAATTTTGCTCCACATTGGTTTTCCAAGCACTTCTTAGAGAATGGTTATCAGATGCGGAGAAGAATGTGGAGCCCTGTGGAGTTCTATAAATTGATGGGAAATATGGGGGCAGTTGGACAGGGTGCCTTAGCTGGGAAACATGCTCCCGTCATGGTTATCAGTTTGCAAAGTTAAAGAGTCTTTTTGGTTCCTTTGTTCAGTTTGGGTGGAAGGGAGTGGAAATTCTCTATTGGTAGGATATATGGGGAGGTTGTACCGTTTTGGATGTCTTTTGGCACCTTTATGTTGGTTCAGGAAAAAGGTTCTGTTCTGTGCCACAGGCTTTGTCTCGTTTTCACTTGTCACTGCCTCAAAGATAAGAAAACTGGTCCAGTCAGTGGCATCCTCTTACCTTGGGGTTGTCCATATTTCTTCTTCCATAGAAGACACGAGAATTTGGTCCACAGATTCTAGAGGTCTTTTCTCAGTGCCGTCCTCTTGAGTTGTCTTACTCATGAGGGCTCCATCAAAGAGGTGGAGGAAGCTGAATTTTAGTTTGGCCTCTGGCAATCCGCAGTCACATGGTGTGAGATTGTTAGATGTTTCTTCCCTCTGATTGGCTTTTAGGATAGAAATGACATTAGAGCCTGCACCTGGGCCTTCCTCTCATCCTAAGCTGATAAGTGGCTTTCTCATTGTCAAGGGGAAAACATTGGATTCCATATCTCAGGTGAAGAACTCATAGTGTCTTGTTCCAGTAGAAGAAATTGAAGACATATCGAGGAGCTTCTGTTAGACCTCCCATACACCACACGTATTCCAGAAAGAAGATATAATTGCAAGGAAACAGAAATACACTGGTTGGCAAAAGAATTCTCCAGAAGAAGATCCAGGGCAGCAGTTGGTTAGGATATAATTAGTTGTGATATAGTCAGTTAACAACCAAGTCGGGGAAGTCGGTTAGGATATATAGATATCCATGCATTTACAAAGTTAGGAGATACGGTATATCCATTACATGTAAGGGGACGGGAATGGAAGGAAAAAGAAAAGATAAAAGGAGGTGAAGAAGGAGGAAAGAGGGAGGAGAAGAGGAAGAAAGTAAAAGGGAGTGGGAAGTGCAGAGGAGGAGGCTGAGGTTCCTACTTCCTACTAGTTCCGGTAGTCTTCGTTTTGCTTGAGTGATTGTAAGGTTCTGTAATTCATCCACTTCATCAATAAATTGAGTTCCATTTCCCATTTCTTAAGTCGTTCCACAAAAATTTCTCACCGTAGCTCCATCAATGGTATCGAGCCTCGATCCAATTTTGGGGTATGGTAAGAACTAGGTCGAGAGACGAAGACATGGAGAAAGAGATGGAGAACGTGAGAGCAGAGGTAGGGAGCATGAAGGAAGATATTGGGAGGCTGCAAACAAATGTAGCTGCGATCGGAGAATTTATGGCTGAGATCAGGGTTTGGATGAGACAAAGGCCCGAAAGTAATGAACCCTTACCAAATCAAGCTGGAGACCGAGGTAGAACCAGGGTATCCGAAGAAGGAGAAGCATCGGGCGGAGATCTCCACGGTTCGCTGTGGGAGTCAGAAAACCCTAGGCTGGAACATCGCCGGCTGGATCTTCCCATATTTGACGGACGGGACCCACTGGGGTGGCTATGCCGGGCGGAGCGCTACTTCCGGCTGAACCACTTGTCGGAGATGGAGAAGGTGACCGCCGCGTCTGTGTGCTTGGAGGGAGAAGCCCTCCATTGGTTCCTGTGGTCAGATGCGAGATCGCCGTTCCAGTCATGGACCACTTTCCGGACGGCCCTCCTTCAACTGCCCGGCCCTCACAATCCAACGATGACCGTGAGGCCTTCAACGTCGATCGAGGTCGCCTCCGCGTTGCCGACTTCAGCAGACTTCGAGCTACCATCGTGGCCCTTGGTGGATCCGCCCGACGGTCCTAAAAGGGGCTTTCTAAATGGGCTAAGGGAGGAGTTAAAGGCCGAGGTGAAGATGTTCGGCCCGCTTAGCTATGGGCTTATGGATGGCCCGGAAGATCGAGGAAAAAAATGAAGCCCTTGAACGGCAGTGCGAGCCCAAGGGAACAGAGTCCAAGAACATCGTGGGGTCATGGGCCTTCCCAAAGAGCCCCCGTAGTTGAAACTAGCCCACAAGGGCACTTTCGTAATTTTCCCACTCAAACCTACGCCCGCTCTCCGGAGGACGACGAAGGAGGCTAGGGTTTCGGGAGAACGGCCATCCCGCATGGGAGAACCTTCCCGGCCAAAGGGCGGGACACTCTTCGGCGACTTACGAGAAAGAACCGGCCAGAAACGAGCTATGGGGCTTTGCTTTCGATGCGACGAAAAGTTTTCTCCGGGGCATCGATGCAAGAATCGCCAGTTGCAGGTCCTTCTTTTAGGCGAGGATGGCGACGAGGGGGAAGATTGGGACACCCAGAACCCTGACGATGAAGGCCAGTGCGAGGAGGAAACGACCCGACTTGAGCTATCCATGCAAGCTCTAGTCGGGATGTCGGTCGCCAACGTGATGAAATTGCGTGGGCTTCTAGAACACAGGGAAGTGGTGGTCCTTGTCGACACGGGGGCTTCCCATAATTTTATATCCCGGAGATTGGTTGACGACCTGCACCTTCCGATCACCAACACTCGGTTGTTCGGAGTACAGGTGGGAGATGGATTTTGCATCCGTGGTTCTGGGGTATGCCGCAACCTGGTCCTGCACCTTCCTGGGTTGGTCATCAAACACCATTTCCATCCCTTTGAACTGAGTGGAACAGACATGGTTCTTGGCATGGCATGGCTGAGTACTCTTGGCAACGTTTCGGCCAACTACCTCGAGCTCACCATGGAGTTCATCGTGCAGGGCCAGAGGGTTACTCTTAAGGGCGACCCATCCCTGTCCAGATCACTCTTATCCTTCAAAGCACTACAACGTGCCATCCCCTACTCTGGTGCAAGCTACATGGTTGAGTATCAAGGCCTTCAGCTAGAAATGGACACGCAACCACCACCTTCGGACCAACCACAGCCTAAAACTTCTACTAGACAAGTATGCCCATCTCTTTGATCAGCCATTGAAATTGCCTATTAACCGACCACAAGATCATGCCATCAGGGTCCCAGACCATACAACACCACTTAATATCAGGCCATACCGTTATCCACACTGGCAAAAGAACGAGATTGAGCGGATCATCAAACAATTATGGGAGGCGGGCATCATTCAGGCCAGCACTAGTCCCTATTCCAGCCCCGGACTCTTAGTTAAGAAAAAGATGGAGGGTGGCGTTTACTTTGCGTAGATTACCGCGCCCTTAACAAGATCACCATTCCGGATAAATTTCCCATCCCAACAATTGATGAATTATTGGACCGAACTAGGTGGAGCTCTTGTTTTCTCTAAACCGGATCTTCAATCCGGCTACTATCAAATTCGCATAAAAAAGAGGATGTTCCCAAGACGGCGTTTAGGACGCATGAGGGCCACTACGAGTTTTTGGTCATGCCCTTCTGACCGACCAATGCACCCTCCACTTTTCGTGCTCTTATGAACGACATCTTCCGCCACTATCTCCGTAAGTTCGTCCCGGTTTTCTTTGATGATATACTTGTTTTATTCGATATTCAACTACATTTACGACATCTGAAAATGGTACCGAAATTGTTGGCCTCTCATAACTTAGTTGTTAACAAAAAGAAGTCGCTTTGCACAACCTCAATTGGAATATTTAGGCCATATAATCTCAGCAGATGGAGTCGCCGCTGATAACTCAAAGATAGACTGTATGCTCCACTGGCCTACTCCACAAGATATTACATTAAGGGGTTTTTGGGCCTCACCAGTACTATCGCAAATTTGTACAAAACTATGGCATTATTGCTGCACCCACGACCAATCTTCTCAAGAAAGATAGCTTCAATTGGTCGATGGAGGCAACAAGCCTTCAACAACTTAAAGCACGCCATGACGACGGTGCCCGTATTAGCTATTCCCAACTTTAACAAGCCATTCATTTTGGAGACTGATGCGTCGGGTAAAAGCATTGAGCAAGCCTTCTCATGCAAGAGGGAAGGCCAATTGCCTTCTTCGGTAATCACTCTCTCCCCATGCTCACCCAAATCGGTGTATGAAAGGGAATTTATGGCGGTTGTTCTCTCTCGTAAGTGGTGCCATTACTTGTTAGGCCAGTAGTTCACTATCTTAACAGATCAAAAGAGCCTCCAATTCCTCCTGCACCAGAACGTCCTTAGCAAGGAGCAGTGGCTAATCAAATTACCGGGTTTCAACTTTGACATTCACCTACAAACCAGTAAGCATAATCGGGCAGCTGATGCCCTCTCCAGAATAGATAACAAAGGCTTCACTGATGCACACAACACTTCTGCCCCTGAGCATGCATCAGACCTGAAACACCCTTCTCCTTTCATGGCTCTTTCAGTAGTCCAGCATTCAGCCTTACAAGCTTTACAAGAGGAGATCAGACTCGATGAGACTTTAGGCCCCATCCTCCAGGACTTATTGGCTAGCCTCAACCATCACAAAGGATTTTCTCTGCGTCATGGCCACTTGCTCTTCTATGATAAACTCGCTATCCCTAAAACTTCTGTTCGAATTCCCATCCTACTCAGGGAATTTCACTCCACTCCAGCAGGTGGACATTCAGGGACCTTTAGGACATTCAAAAGGCTTTCTAATGTGGTCTCTTGGAAGGGAATGCGAAAGGATGTGCAGAAATTTGTGGCTTCTTGTGAGGTATGCCAAAGGAATAAATACCAAGCTCTTAAACCTGGAGGTTTTCTTCAGCCTTTACCCATTCCCGAACAAGTCTGGGATGACATTTCTATGGACTTTATTGGCGGCTTACCCAAATCTAAGGGGCTGGATACTATTCTGGTGGTAGTAGACCGTCTTTCCAAATATCGGCCATTTCCTTCCCTTGGGCCATCCGTTTTTCCTGCTCAAGAGGTGGCTGCTCTTTTTATCAAGGACATAGTACGGTTACACGGTTACCGCGATCCATTGTATCCGAAACAGGACCGTCTCTTTATTAGCCAATTTTGGACTGAACTATTCAAAATGGCGAAAATCGAGTTAAAGATGAGTGCGCTTTACCATCCTCAAACGGATGGCCAAACGAGAGGTTGTCAAACCGATGTCTCGAAACCTATTTGCGCCGCTTCACCTACCACCATCCTAAGCTCGCCCAAGTGGATTCCTTGGGCTGAATTCGGTATAATACTACACATTCCAAGGTCTTTGTGGCATGACCCCTTTTAAAGCACTTTATGGGCGTGATCCTCCTACTGTGTTACGGCTCTCGAATGAAGGGTCAGTTGTGGAGGAAGTCAACAGGCAACTTCACGATAGGAATACAATTTTACAAGAACTGAAAAGTAATCTTTTAAAAGCCCAAGTCAGAATGAAATCCCAAGCAGATAAAGGTCGCAGGGACATCCAGTTCCAGGTAGGGGACAGAGTTTTTTGAAACTCCAGCCCTTTAAGTTCAAGAAACTGGCTAAACGACCTAATGAAAAACTTAGCCCCCGGTTTTACGGCCCCTTCACTATTTTGGAGCGCATTACGCGATAGCCTACCGCCTTGATTTACCTTCCACCACCCGGATCCATCCGGTTTTCCACGTCTCCCAACTCAAGGCTGCCCCGTCCACAATTCAGCCCAATCTCAACCCCTACCTCCTGGACTCACCGAGGAAATGGAACTTGTCCTATATCCCGACTCCGAGTCCAGGAAATCAGGTCATTGCCAAATGGATGCACCGAAGTTTTGGTGAAATGGAAAAACCTACCTGAATGTGATAGCACATGGGAGCTCTATGGGGATTTGGACACTCAATTTCCCTCCTTTCACCTTGAGGACAAGGTGAACCTACTTGGGGGGGGTAATGTTAGACCTCCCATACACCACACGTATTCCAGAAAGAAGATATAATTGCAAGGAAACAGAAATACACTGGTTGGCAAAAGAATTCTCCAGAAGAAGATCCAGGGCAGCAGTTGGTTAGGATATAATTAGTTGTGATATAGTCAGTTAACAACCAAGTCAGGAAGTCAGTTAGGATATACAGATATCCAGTCTGTTACAAAGTTAGGATATACAGATATCCAGTCTGTTACAAAGTTAGGAGATACAGATATCCAGTCTGTTACAGAAGGGGACGGGAATGGAAGGAAAAAGAAAAGATAAAAGGAGGTGAAGAAGGAGGAAAGAGGGAGGAGAAGAGGAAGAAAGTAAAAGGGAGTGGGAAGTGCAGAGGAGGAACTGAGGTTCCTACTTCCTACTAGTTCCAGTAGTCTTCGTTTTGCTTGAGTGATTGTAAGGTTCCCTGTAATTCATCCACTTCATCAATAAATTGAGTTCCATTTCCCATTTCTTAAGCTGTTCCACAAAAATTTCTACCGTAGCTCCATCAGCTTCCTTTTCATTTTTCTTCACCTACTTTGTGCTATCACGCTTATGGATTTCCTTGCTAAAAGTGGGGCCTTGGTAGTCTATGCAAGCAAAAGTTTACTCTGGTACAAATATGAAATGCTTTTTAGAAATTTATGCACATAGAACTCTTTGAACAATTGAACATAATATTTTGCACACATGGGAAATTTTTTAATCAACTGTATTCCACCAGCTAGCCTTCTTTGTTATCAATAATGTGCAATTGGTCTTGTATGCGGTGAGAACTTAGCATATAGACTATTGTTCACTAAATGCACTAGACACAGAACGGCATCACTGTCACGGGGGGGATGCATGGAGATAAATTATGTGTATTTGGTGTATCTCAAGAACTGTAAAATCTGTAGATTGTTACATAAATGATCTATCAAGGTGAGTTTGCTGATGAGTAAGGATTTCTTCACCTCATCTTTTTTCAGGGAGGAATGCAGGCAGCACCACACGAGCATCCCCAACGAGGACTAACAGGAAATTGGCTGTCGCTACCTGAGTTGATGGTACAACCATTTGTCCCCTAAAGCTACAGCTTCCTACGCTGTCATTGGACCAAATGTTAGAAAAAGTGGTCTCGTCTTTGTAGTGTACATAAACTTGCAAATTGAGATTTTTGCCAATTAACTTGCCGATAATGTGGTTCCCCAACTCTCTCTCTCCCGTTCCAGTACTTGATCCAAACGACATAAAATCCTTCGTCCTTAAACTAAGTGCTGTGGCCTTAAATCTCTTCACTGGTTACAGTAGAAGGTTAGTTCTTATTCCTCTCTCTCTCTCTCTCTCTCTCTCTCCTTACTGTTTTGATTTGTTTTCTTATAGTTAGATTGGTACCTGGAGAATTATAGTCAGGAAGCCAGGTTCAGGACTTCTAAGTCATTACGTTGGTAGACAGAACCATGTTAAGAGGCCTTTAGGGTGGTTAGGACTTGGAAATAATGAAGTCGTTTTTATTTGAATTCTCATATTATTTCTTGATAGTTCTTGAGTAATAAAAGCTTTTGGGTTGATCGACCAAATTTAGTCTTGTTGAACAGTTTGAATGTTACACGTTCATCAAAGCTTCAACCCTCTTTTGAATTTCATACATCCCCTTCTCTCTCTCTCTCTCTCTCTCTCTCTCTCTCTCTCTCTCTCTCTCTCTCTCTCGACCAAATTTAGTCTAATTTAACAGTTTGTATGTCACACGTTCATGAAAGCTTCAACCCTCTTTTGAATTTCATAAATCCATCTCTCGATCTCAATCTCGACCAAATTTAGTCTTATTGAACAGTCATCAAAGCTTCAACCCTCTTTTGAAATTCATACATCCATCTCTCTCTCTCTCTCTCTCTCTCTCTCTCTCTCTCTCTCTCTCTCTCTCTCTCTCTCTCAAGTTCTGGAACTAGAAAAGAGAGAGCCATCTTCAGGAGACTTTTGGGTTGGCTAGAAATTGCAAGTTGATTTGAGTATTCTGGAATGCAATCCTGTTTTTACTGATTTCCTTTAACTGTTTTAGATACTTTATCTTCAGTCTTCGTTTGGCGTAATTTGATCTTCGAAGAAGGTTTGTCTTGGCGACGATTACCCCCAACTCATGTCTGGATTAATTTACCACGTTGATGAAGACGGTGGATATGCATATGCCTCTGCTTTGAGGGGTGCTATTTATTGCCTGATCATCCTAAATGGAGCATCCTTGATTGCTGTGACGGGTTGCTTCTATGTCAGCAGCCGGGGAAGTTACTGGGACAAAGATTCACCAACTGTTAGTTACATCGTACGTAACTATTCACTGGAACATCAGCAGTTTTCTCCGAAGAGGCTGTA
The DNA here is from genome assembly GCA_035236585.1 of Warburgia ugandensis. Classification (NCBI taxonomy): domain Eukaryota; kingdom Viridiplantae; phylum Streptophyta; class Magnoliopsida; order Canellales; family Canellaceae; genus Warburgia; species Warburgia ugandensis. The sequence goes on from CP141133.1 coordinate 7,190,188, forward strand.
TCATATCCATGTCATACTGTGAAATTTGATATCAAAGAAGAGAGAGAGCCGATCAAGTTGCCTGAAGAATTAGGGAGTACTTCAACAGGGTGCTTGGGTGAGTTGGAAGGGCGTCTTTACTGAGCGGACAATGACGCAAATGAAATGTAAATATGACCACTCAAGAATGCAGAACTAAGAATGGGTCTTGAAGAACAAAATCAGTAATCAATAGTTAGAAGAGCAGCTTCATCAGCCCCTCCATGGCTGTTTACATGTCCTGGCCTTTCATCCAGATTTGTAGGTTCTTTTTACTGAAGTTCAAGGTGAGATACTTTCGTATCACCTCAACAGCCTGAGGTTGGATAATTTTGGACTCTTGGGATTTAGGGGTTGTCCTTTTTCTCCTTGTTTAGCGGCCACCTTTGCCGATAGAACCAAGACACAGCCAAATATGCAGATGGGCAGTGTGGTGTGAGAGGCTTATACATTTTCATTCTTTCATCTCTAAGTAGTTTGTTATACTTTTTCTTTATTGTTTGTTAGTACAAGTGAGAAGGGGTCCCTTGGCGCAATGGCAGAGTTATCTTCGTGTGACCTTAAGGTTAGGAGTTCAAAGCACCGAAACAGCCTCTTATAAAAAATGCGAGACAAGGTTGCGTACTATTAACCCTTTTGGCCTGCCCCTTTTCTGGACCCCGCACATGCAGGAGCCTAGTTCACCGGGACTGCCTCTTCTATTTTTTGTTAGTACAAGTGAACATTTCTTTTATAAATGTCGAGAATTTCTCAAGTTTATACGTTTGTATCTAGTCTCATTTTTCTTAATCGCTTGAGAACCTGTATTGGTCACCTTGTTTTTGGTTAGATCTCTCTGTGGTTGTTTGATATAGGGATGATAATCCGTGGATAGAGCAGTGCATGAACAATGAATCTCATTACTTGTCCTTGAAAGTCCTCAAACACAGATAATATGCTCCACGAACGGATTAAATAGGTCAAGTGCTCCGGTTTTTTGTTTCTAAACAATACATCTCTATGTCTAAAGCTGAAAACTGAAGCTGTACTCCAGTTTAAACTACAAGATACGTTGGCAAAGCTTGTCAAGGGCGTTTCATTATGGTTGGCTATTCTTTCCTGGCTCTTCAGCCTTCCTTTATTCAGTGGAGGCAGATGTACGCTAAATGTGAGCGACAACATTTTGCATGGAGTTCTTACTAGTTGCTCCTGTTTCATCTCAACGTGTAATGACATCCCTTATCTAAATCTCTTTGTAAGCACAAAGCTTCCACATATGCAGGTCTGGAGAAGGGACCAACCACAAGGGTCAATAGTACGCAGCCTGACCAATACAAGAGGCTGTTACCACGCCTTGAACCTGTGACCTCAAGGTCACATGAAGACAACTCTATCGTTGCACTAAAGTTTCCCTTCTTGGCGATCTCTAAAATATTGACTGATTTATTGAACAATGGGTCAATAGTCATGGCCATGCAACCAAGCTGTGCCAGAATTTTTACCTGGGTTAATCAACGAACTGATTATGAAGGATGCTCCAACAAGGCAAGGCAACCACCGACTATAGTACCCAACCTCGTCCTTGTATAATGTCCAACGTGCACTATGGCAGCTGACATTTCATTGATCCAGACTGTCCATTTGATATGCTCTGCCCCAGTTACTAGATATTACAAGACCTGAACCAATCTCACAGATCGATCCCATCGGTCCACTCGATATACCATCCGCTAGTTACTCTGCATTCCTAGACTTATGCCATCCATCCAAATCTAACGACCAAGAACTTCCATTCTTTCTATCAAGGTAGCAAAATGCGGAAAACGAGTCTGATGCAGCTTAGAAATCGAAATCAGACAGCACAAAGTCGAAGGTTAAAATGCTGATGGTTGAGACATTTGATCATGCCTATCTAATACGGGTCACCAGTCAAGGATTGAGATTAGCAATGAGAGATGGGTCTTACTTGAGACTTCGGATGATGGGTAGTCCAAGTTGCTGCTTTCGGCAATGCTCGCCTTCTCAATAATCTGCCATTTTTTAGGAAATAGAAAATTCAGAATTCTTGGACACATTGTATCGTGGCCATGTCGTGCACGTATCATCCATGGGTCCGTGATATCTGCGCTTGCAGCATCAACTTGAGAGAGAGAGAGAGAGAGAGAGAGAGAGAGAGAGAGAGAGAGAGAGAGAGAGAGAGAGAGAGAGAGAGAGCATGGATAAAGGCATTGGTTGTCTCGAGAATCAGGTCCGAATGACAGAAAAACATGTGAATTTGGGCTCGTGAAAGTGAAAAATGTGTGTGAGGTGGGCCTCTTGAATGCCATTCCAGAATTACATTGGATTCTCTGAATGTACTCTCAGCCCTCATGGAAAAACATGCAAATAAGGATGACGCATTATAACACAAATTCCGTCAGTATTAGTGATCAGAGTGCACATTTAGACCGATTGGGTGGCTTGGGGGCCTCTCCAAATTTTGACACGCTTTAATTTCTACAGCATGCCTGCAGCCTGCGTGCAGTTGTATGAAGGTGTGAACCGATCAAACGAGTAAGGGTCCACTTAGGATGGCAAACCAGCAATCTGAAAAGTGCTTTATTGGCGTACATATGGACCCTATGAAAAGAAAATTCCAGTGGTACACATATTGTGTGCAAAAGTCTATTGTTTGAGGCATGGCATTGATTTTCAACTGTACAAAAACTGATAAATTTGCAAAACCAATCACCTGCAGCCGAAAGTGTAAGTAGGCCAGTTTTTGGGTGATCGAAAACTGTTCACCTGTTCCTCGAATCAGATAAGCTGTGGGCCAAAAGGAGTATAGTTTCTAAAACTTGCGAGTAGCCTAGGAAAACTCGTCCAAAGACTCGCCTATAATCTTTTGGTACAGGAGGAAAATCAAAATAATTTTTTTGAAGGTCTGGATTAAGATTCTTTCCTTTGAGTTAGGGACGACTTGCTTCAAGTTGACTCGCCTTACATTCAAGTTAAGTTTCAGAGTTTTTAAACTATACAACAAACCTTACGTATCAGACAATCCGTTGCTCAAGATCATAACTATAACATCAATTTTAGACATGTAGTATACAGTAAAAGAGTAAAGAGAAGGGCACTTGCGAGCTTGAAAAAGATGTACAAATCAAGGAACGACACATGACATTTTTCTTAAGATATGTGATTTTTCTCCGACAGCCTTTTTGGAACTTAGAACAGGGGCCTTGGTGCAATAGTAGAGTTGTGTTATGTATTTATATACTTATACATCTTAATATTTGAATAACGTCATGTATGAGATAAGCATGAATGAAATAGTTATTATAGTGGAATGATCATGGGTTAGTTAAGTAGTTTGGGTAGTTATTTTAGAGAGGGTGGTTATTAGAGAGATTTAGTTCCAAATTTATATATAAATAGGTGATTTAAGAGTGCTTTGAAGGGAGGAGAATTGATTTTAAGTCTTATAAGGAGGTTTTGACCCCTTGAAGTGGCATTCACGGAATCTATTTATTTTTTTCATGCAGGTACATACCAACTTGTCATCGTGTAACCTTAGGGTCATGGATTCAAGGCATAGAAACAACCTCTTGCAAAATACATGTAAGGCTATATACTATCGACCTCTGCGGTCTGCCCCTGCCTGCACCCCGCATAACCAGGAGCTTCTTGCACCTAGCTGGCTTTTTTTCCTTTTTTTTAGCTTTTTTGGAACTCGTTGAATAAGAAGATTTACCCTGCCAATAATAAAATCCAGGATCATTGAACAAGAAACAAATGGACACTCAGGATAAAGCGCAGCATTCTTTATGACACTGAAACCCCACAGATGCCGTCAAAGGACCAATGACTATTGACATTGCTTAAACTTGCTTTAGCTGAATAATTCCAAGCCTACTATTCTAATTTTTATTGATAAACAGAAAGACCACCAGCCAAAGGCTAATATCATCCCATTTGAACCTACTATGGGGTACATAATATTTACCTGCCATCTCCGTCATGGATACATGCATGTATGTACACATGCTCTCCTATCCATGCATGAGCATGCATTAATTAAGCACAATTTGCAAGGTAATTTCTCCTAAAACATGCCTTCTTACAGAAACAACTCTCGACTTTACCTAACACCAAATATCTCTAAGACTTGAAGTGTCTAACTTAGCCAACGGTCACATGGCCTTCAAAAGTTCTGTAAACGTGACAACATTTAAACCGAACTGCACTCTCACTTGCTACATATTCCGCGCCCTTCCATGCCCACCTTCCTAAGCCCAGTAAAAAGATCGCTTCTCTTACCTCAGTTTTCATCCTCAAATATCAGATGGAGAATTGCAGGAAAGGTCCGACCAAAAAGCCATGGAAGAAAGGGCCTACAAGAGGAAAAGGAGGCCCTCAAAATGCCTCATGTAAATACAGAGGTGTCAGGCAGAGAACTTGGGGCAAATGGGTGGCTGAAATCAGAGAGCCCAAGAAGAGAACAAGGCTCTGGCTTGGTTCTTTTGCCACTGCTGAAGAAGCTGCAATGGCCTATGATGAAGCCTCGAGGCGGTTATATGGGCTGGATGCATACATCAATCTGCCACATCTTCATTCAAGCAACTATTTTCCGAAAAAAACTCAGAAGTTCAAATGGTCTCCTTCCAAGAACTCCATTTCGATGTTTCCTTCATGTGGGATGCTTAATTTGAACGCCCAACACAATGTCCATGTCATTCATCAGAAACTCCAGGAACTGAAGAACAATGGCAGCCTTAATCAATCTTCCTCAGATACTACTACAAATGAAGTGAGATCCCAATCTCTGGCCACTGATGCAAAATCCCACCAGGGAGACCAAGTAATTAAAGCCGAAGAGGGGGCTTTTCACCCTGTAAAGCAGTCAGTGAGTTGTCACCAAGCACCTCCGATTGATCTTAACGAATTTCTTCAGCAGTTGGGAATACTTCAAAAGGAGAGCGGATCAGAAAGCAGTGAAGGCACTGGAAGTGCTCCGTGGCCGGAATCCTACCAGGAGAATGACGTGCTGGCATCACAAATCATGGACTTTGAGCAACAGACTTTCAACTGGGATGCATTAGTGGAGATGCAGAGTCTGGAGGATCATCAAGGATCTTGTAGCTTGCAGGTCGATTATCTACATGAAGAATTTAGCTTACCTGCTTCTTTATGGGATCTTTAAGGTGTAGCTGGTTTCGATAGAGTTGCTTTTAAGTTACACTGGTATAAGTCACTTAGTTCCATTTTAGTATGTGTTTTTGCCAATGGTAGGTCCTTGCTAGTAACAGGTGCAACTAAATATCACAGAGAGTTGAGTTTGGAGTAGAGAGTTAATGGTTTTTTGTCTTTTACGTTAACAAAATTTTTATAGGTAATTCTAGAATATCTCATCCTTAAGTAATGAAATAAGTTTAGCTTCATTTTCTAAATCAAGATTCATGCAAAAAATGAGCATGGTCTGAGAAGACTAGTAGTTTGGCAGATGATTAGAAGGCTTTGTTTTCTTTTTCTATCTTTTTTCATATTTGAGCCTTGCAGGTTGCTATACTACAACTGAATTGGATGGTTATAGTGAATATTCAATTTCTTGAAACTGGTGAGCATAGGACAATTTCAGAGGGTTCCTGACAAATAGTGGATTTCCAGAGGATGAATTTGAGATATTCTGGAGTAGCAATGCTGCTAAGAAACCGGAGGGAAGAGGAATATTTGATTCAAAGAGCTACTTATGAACTTTTATATATAGATGTCAAAAAATAAAATTATAACAATAGCTACCTAAATCCCTGCTGATCATAACTGCTAACTAACAAAACTGAAAAATGGCATGTGTTGACTAATACAATCATCATATTTGGCTGCACCAGGAAAGATCAAAGGTTTGGCCAATAAACAAAAAATAAACTGTTTACATAATATAAACTGGTGACAATATTTATTCATGTCCATATTCTGATGCACTCAAATACTCACCATGTTCCTCGAAGTACTCAACCAAACGTTTCAAGAAACTGTCACTGCTGACAGTTTCAGTGTCACACACAAGACAACACTGTCTCCTTGCTCGAGTCACAGCCACATTCATTCGCCTGTGATCACTCAGAAAACCCACCTGAAAAGAAAATTGAAAATTGAAAATTTGTAATTTGTAATTTTAACCGTAACATCATGATATCTTTAGATTCCGACAACCATTACCCTGTTAAGGAATCCAAGATTTCTACATGTCTGCACCATGTCATTTCTAACACAGATCTAGATAGTACCTCTTTCTTTGAGTTAGATCGGACCATGGAAATGATAATGGCTTCTTTCTCCCGTCCTTGGAAGCCATCAACTGTTGATATCTCCATCTCCTTTAGGTTGTCTTCTTTGCTTCTCATCATCTTTAGCAAGACAACCTGCAACATTCTACACCATTTAATGTGCATGGATTAAGTTGTAGCGAGAATGAGTTTAGTGGCTCAGGTAAACATATTGGGGCAGGGCTGCAAACAGCAACAAAAAGATGTGAAGGTAATATAAGAAGTATTTTTTGCGAACCCCAGTCAAAGCTATGACCAACTTTCTGCTTTCTTTCTATACAAAGCGGTTATGCTTGAAATGCAAAGACTCAAGGGGCTTTCTTCCATATATTTGAAGCTGTCAAACTCTTTTGTGATCATCATCATGCTAACACACAAGAAATGGAAACAAAATAAGCCAGGTAACCTGTGCAGCATAAGGGGCAATAATTCCCATATCTGATGACTGGATGCCACTCTCAGCAAGTCTCTTTGCATGAGCAATAGCAACTGCAGCCTCACCCTCATTCATTGTGCTATCTTCTTCATCCTTTTTTTCCTCCATGTCGCACCTGAATGAATCAGGAGGTACAATAAAATATGAAAATATGAATGATCTACTAATGCCTTGGGCATATATAGCTTCGTTGTGAAGCTGGAGGCAACAGTTCCAATAAGAAAATGCATGGATTATCCAGAAATGGGGAAAGGCAAACCAAGGATGGCTAGAGTTTTTTGTAGAATGTAACTGTAATGAGACTCTCACACAATTCCCATTCTCCCCTCTCTAATTTGTGGCTGCAATGTCAATACCATTTCAGTGGCTGTTCCATTTTCCTACAGTATTGGAACATTCTGGTTGTTCCAGAAAGGAAGTAAAGACTGCCTCGGATTTTAAACAACAACTATTTTTTCAAATCTCACAAATGGAAAAGTTCACAACAATGTTAACCCTCCAATCAATTGAGATGTTGATTGAGAGGGGTAAAATATCTTAAGACCTGACATTTTCAGGCAAAAAGCCCAAAAGATCAAGTGAAAAAGTTTTGCAATATAAATTACAATTTTCTGTGTTCTCATTACGTTCTGTCCAGAACAGGGTGTCCTGGCAGGAATTCCATTATTGTTCTTAATTGGGAAGTCCAAGTAAATGCAATTTATAAATAACGGATGACTGTAGAAGAGGAGTTTCAGGAGTAACGGACGTTTCTGTCACAAGCAGCTTTACTATGTTGCCATTATTGACATAGCCAATTAGATAATTCTACATGTATGCTGAGTAATACTACCACAATAGAGCACTTATTCTTTGGTTAAATCTTCAAAAGCATAAAATGATAGGAAGCGTACTTTCAGAAAGGAAAGTAAGGAACTATTTACAGTAATTTCAAAATGATTATGCCTTTAAGTACATGCATAAACACTTAAAAACTGCATGTGATAGAGAAATTTTTCAAGAATTTACTCTGGTTCCTCACTTCAATAACATGAGCTGCATGTCAAGTTTCTAAGGTGGCAAGCACATACCCTGCTATGTCAATGAGAAGAAGTGTCGGTTCTGTGGAAGGTGACTTTTGTACATCTTCAAGATCATAAAGCATATGACCAGCAACACTTGGATGGGCCCTGATCTGCAAGGAGGCAAACAAGTCGAACAAATTGAGCACACCTTGTCCTGTTACTCAAATAGGTCTTCATAAGGAAGGTTTGCTATCAAATAATACAGCACCTCAAAATTATGTAAGCTAATCAACAAATATTCAAGCACCTTACTATCATATAGCTCCTTAGATGACCAGTCCATAATAAGTTCATGCATACGGTACTGGACAGTGAGCATGGACATCACTTCCTCTCCGTACAAGGTTGCCAGTCGTTCAAAGAGTGTTCTTCCTAACCCCTTCTTTTCAGCTTCCACACTCTGAATTGTTGGTGGGAGTTGAAGATGGTCCCCTGCAAGTATACATCTTGATCCCTGTGACAGTTCATGTGGGGGGGGCAGCTTAATCAAGTATATAAGGGTATAGCTGCTAAAGGACAGATTGGTTATTGACAATAACAGCAAAAAAATATATGTTGGGACAGATTGGTTACAGACCATAACTACGAAAACAATATTTATTTCAATAATGATAGAAATTTTATCAAGCCATAGAGAGTCATAATGCCAGAACAAGAATGAATCCACTAGGAAATGCAAAAAGACAAAGGAACCAAAGACCAGCGGAAGCTCTATCAGCATGACAAAGAGCAAAATTACAGAGAATGGTAATATAAGGCCCAGATAAAAATGTAGCCATATCAAGTCCTAGACCACTACATCATTGGCGGGCCTAAAATTATCTTGGGCAAAGGGTTAATTGAATAACAACAATTACCATAAGGGTGTTTTGTATGTTGCCAAGGGCTCTGGCACTCTCTTGCCCCTCAAGCAACTGCATCTGTTGAATCACCCCCTACACCAACTTTAAGGGGCTCAACAGCAGGCATAAGTTTGCTGATAAAGCTCTAAATCTCCTAAATTCCATATTAGTAAGCGATGCCTTTGTTGAGTATTTCAGTCAAATGCTGGCATCAGTCAAATAAGGTAGTGTCCTGAATATCAGTCTAAAACACAATACTGCTAACTACAATGTTTATCTCCCCAGTCCCATTGAAAAGTTCTTCCCACTTGGTATTACAATCATTTGGCTCTGGAATTCCCATCAGAGAGCCAACAAATGTCTAGCGTAGTTGGTTGCAGACTAGGCATATGCCCTGAAATAATGCTTGGTTGCAGGTTGAAGTCACAGCTTTCCCCTTCGGCCGGGGATCAGATTTAAGAGTGTGTGCGAGTGAGTGATTTACTTTGAAATTCTTCTCTTACAACAAAAAAAAGGTCTATAATGGAGGTAGAACCCAATTAGCTAGCCAACCAACTCCAAAACTGACAGAGAATGTCACTTAGCACTGCCCCAAGCTTTTCTCTTGCAAATGACCAATGAACAACTGAGGCCTTAAGTTACATTATTATCTTCCTGTAGTGCTCGATGGAATCTGGGTAGAAATGATCCTAATGTCCTATCTGCTGTGCTTCTTCCTCTTTCACCAAATGGCCAGTTTGACAATCAAGAAAGTCAAACAATGTCAAGAGAGCACCCAAATACATCGAAGCCTTTGAGCATGAACCACCATATCCTCATTGCCCCCAGATAATGAATGAAGAATGCTCCATAGTATCTATGCTCCCTACACGATGTGCTGGTTCACCAGCCAGCTTCTGTTTCAAGCATACTCCTCGTAATACCTGGAGGGGACAGAACTCAAAAGACAAAGAGAAAGGCATATGCAAACCCCAAGGAAACACAAGCAATTAAATGTGAACCTTTCAAGTGGAATGGGGCATAAAGAAACACAAAGTCAAACCTTCAGCAATGGTATCCAACATGCCACCTCAAGTGCCTGAGCAGCTTCGTCAATAATCACTAGATCAAATGCAATGCCATCCAGTTTGCGAGAAGATGCACCAGTCAAAGTTGTCAACACCACATCTGCATTCTTAATTACATCTGTGACTGCTAGCTGCTGCCTTTTCCGCTCCTCCTTGGCAAGGGTCCTAAGCTCCTTCCTGATGTCTCTCTTGGTATTTTTATCTTTAGTTTTCAAAAGCTTCCCATTCAGAACCTGACAAAACAAATCAAGAACATGTTTATTGGAAAACATAAGAGGGATACCTAGGGAAGACAACCAGCTTAGACAATCTTGAGCCAGCAAAGAGCATTCAATCATTAACCACAAGCAGAGCTACGGTATTTGTCAATTATTTGACCTCATCTAAATGACTTGGAAACTCAAGCAAGCCTACTCAAATGTCAGTCGCTTTTTCCTTCTTATTTTCCTCAATTACCTCTGGGTGGTGTTTGATTTTACAAATGTGTAAAATGCACCTGACAAAGGTTATGCTCTCATTTCAAATCTATACAATTCATGATGTAAAAAAGCTACTTCAGACATAAATCATGCAGTTTTTACCAAATAGAAAGTCATTTTGAAGAAGCTCCCAAAAACTTAGAAATTAAAAGCACATACACCCAGATCTCCTTTTAGCTGAAGTTCACATGTTTCAGTGATGGAGGTGCAGCTCTGCCCTGAGTTTTAGGTTTCATATTCATAGTGATCCTAGACATCACTAAGCACAAGGCACTTCAAGTTAATATATGGACTAGATCACAAGCACGATGTAACATCATCCCTGCCATTTTCAAAATACATATGGTACTCAAGTTGTTAAAAAGACCAAGAAATGCAATTTAATTGCTTCCACCATTGAATCTACATAATTGTTTCCAGAGTACTGAAAATCATTATAATTGTGTCACAGCTTGGGCTTTTCAGCTCCACCCAATTCCTAATACATTTTGCCCACTATTTCATGAAGGATATGGAAGTTACTACTATATTTCTGATAAATAAGCACTAAGAGAACATTTTGTCCTAAGATTAAGTTTAAAAATTAGCTCATGCTGGAATGACCATAATAACAAAATGGAAACATGATAAAGAAAATGGAAATCTAAAACTGAATATGCAAACATGGTCTTATATAATTGACTACCAAAGAATCCTAATTATTTGGACTTCTAATAAACTTTTCAAGAGTACAAAAACGAAAACTCTTACCTTCATTTCCTTGCGAATATCATTTGCAAGAGCACTATTATCCCCTCGCAGAACCTAACAGGCAATTGTCAAAAAGAGTATAAGAATTGAAGGTCAGAAGGAGGACAGAGAGTTATTTAGGGGGGGAAAAAAACAGAATAAACAATAACTGTTGCTCAAAGTCATGAGAGAACAGTTTCAAGACGAATCTCTTAGAAGCGTGAATGTACTGGCAGCATATATACTAATATACAAAATTCAAGACACTTAAGAAACAAGGGGAGAAAAGTAAAAGCTTAGACTTCAGTGTGACAATAATCAATGTCCACATCCAGCGGTTTAAGAGGCACAATAGTGTTACACGAGATAGTCAAGCCCCATATGTTTAGGTTCCCAATCATTCAACAGGTCCACCTACCTGAGATCACCTTGTAGGTCATCTTAACTTCTCCTTTTGGGTGCTACACGAGATCATCCTACAAGGATCAAGGCCTCCAGCTATTCCCTTATGGCTGCATAATGACCTCCACCATTGAGAGAGAGTAGAAGAGACATGATGGGGCCCATATGTTGTCAGAAGGGCTAAAACAACTGGCTTGCTAGCCAGTTACTGAGGACATAATGGGTGGTCGGGGAATAAAAGGGGTGCATAAATAAGTGAACTTTAATATTAACACTAGTAAATTCTTTCTTACAAGCAAGAGTAATCACGATCATCTTCCTCAGTCCAAAAAGAATTAAAACAAGATGCTTTTGTTATGTTCCACAAAATTGAACTTGAAGATGTTTACAACCTGTGCATCTAGTGCACTCTCCAATACTTGAGGAAGCAAGCGTGCAGGATGACCCAACCTCACCAATTTAACCCTAAACAAAGGAATAAGAATCAAGAGAAGTAATAAAACTTAGAACAACTACCTCAAAATGAATTGAATAATAAGAATTAAAGAAGTAACGCATAATATCAACTAACAAATCCCTGTATCAGGTCACTCTGACTAATTTCAACTCAAGCAAGTTGATCTTTAATGAAGAAAATGTCTATACCCGTAAGGTAGCTGGTTGAACTCCTGGGGACAAAGAGTATGAGATTACTGACTGTTACAGATGAGACTAATTGTATCAAACAACAAAACAAGGTTCTTTTGAATATCTTGAGCAACAAGTCTATGAAATTGTACTCTGTTTGGTCATCTAGAAAAAAGAACATCCCATTGATGAGAAGACAGTTTCATCCTCAAACATATGCAACAAGTCAATGCATGCCATCTAAGAATGCGTGTCGTTCTATTGGTGAAAGAGTAGCCAAAATTTCTTGTGTTATACAGAGTGTAGAAACTCATACAAGCAGGTCATCATAAACAAATACAAAATACAAAATACTGGAAAACAAGCATCAAAAGGTCCCAAATTGACTTCCAGGGAATTTGTAGGTCCAACACATGATTTGCATTGTTGCATTCAACATAACTTGTTTCTTTAGCCAGATGAATAATGATTCACATCAGATCATATTATATCACATTATATTCAGCGCAGAGATTTTCAGCCACTATATATTACATAAAATATTCGACTATGCTCCACACCTTGTTCTATACGTCAATGTAGGCCAACTTTTCTCCATTCTGAAAACATTTCTTAAACTTTTTCAAGTAATATCCACCATGGGAAAATAGGAACTAAGTGCATATCTAGAAGACTGATTCTAGAAAGAAGATAATGAACAGAAAGAACTTTTGAATTCATGTTTTCAGCACCAAAAAGGTTGAATCCTATCCACTGATGCAGAGAGAGTTTCCTAATATGTTGAGGCCATGGCCCTTTCTTTACCCCAAAATCACTAGAGGGATGGCATTTGAGATTTACCCGAAAGGTGCCCTAGAAACAAACACAACATTTGCTTTTCTCATCAAAAGAACACTATAGATACTACAACAAAGTGTGAAAACAGTGCAACAAGGACATATAGAGAACAGGGATAGATCTTCTTTTATATAACATACCGCAGCATGTATTTTTTTTGTTTAGATAATAAGAGTAATTATAGAAGATTCCACCACAACAGCAAGACCTTGTCACCTGTAAGGAAACAAGCGCTCAACAATATTGTCAACAGCAACATTAGAAGCAGCACAGGTAAGAATCTTTGATCCACGTTTCACTTCCTGTAAGATAGTTTCGACCACAGTCGTAGTCTTTCCAGTTCCCGGTGGACCATGGAGCAAAAATATGTCCTGGGATAAGAGGGCCTTCGATATGGCAGTTCTCTACATTTAAGAATATATATGTTAATTGAGGGTGAAAAACTATACTTGGACACATCCACTCAGTGAAAAAGTGAAAGTTGTAAAAAAAACATGATGATCCTTTATGTTGATAAAGAGCCTTGATTAGAAAATCTTTTAAGCGATATTGGAAAGAGACCTGATTGCCTTCTTCAAATATCAGAGACGGTCACATGCTACGATTTCATGCAGCAATAAGGCCATGCTGGCACTTTCCACGTCAGTTATATTTTCATTTTCATCCAAACTGTTCCTGTGATGTAGAAGAACTCTACCTATTTCAAAACACAGGAATGAAGGGATTAAGCACCTGCGAATGATCGAGATTCTTGTTGAATGGGGTAAATGACACTGCTTTCTTTGACACTGTAGGGGCTCTCGCTCCAAATAACACAGGAACCAAATCAGCAGCAGGTCCCTTTTGAACACCCTTGCTAAGTTGTATTAAGGCATCCTTCATCCTACGGTATGTTACCTAAATAAAAAGAATCAATGGATGAAGAGTAAACTCAGGATAATAGACGTCAGAGCAAAAATTTGTACTGTAGAGACTACATATACATATGTGAGTATAGACGCTAAGGAGATATTAGACTCAGGTAGCATTAAATATACCTCATTTGCGACCTTTTCAAGACGTACAGGACTATTTAAGCCATCTTCTGGAATATCATCAAAGGCAACTGTAATTGAAGAGTCCTATCCAACATTATCCACAAGTTAGAGTTTTGAGTTGAAAATATAAAACTCTTCATAAAGAATATAGTAAATAATGAATGAGTGAAAGAAAGTACCTTCAGACGATAAACTACACCTTGTCCAAGTGAAGCAGCTCCTGACTCAGCTTTGTTAGGTTTTAGAACAACTACATCATGAGGCCCAAACTGCAAACAAGAAACAGGCAAGTCAGTTACATCCAATGGAAAAGGACAGACTAAAACAAGAATAAAAGTATGAGCTTCCCGTGACAAGAAACTCCGGCAATGATGTCCTCAACAAATAGACAGCACATTCCCTAGTGTAGAAAATGCAAGGTATGAACCTCCAGGAGAAACACCAACCAAGAAACCAGAAATGTAAGCCAACAAATGCATGTTGACACATAGATTGAACCCAATCATCCCGAAATAATTCACAAGAAAAAGCTCCACTAATTTAGTGTTTTAATTTTAGTTGATATAAATATAAAATAAAACATTGCAAAATCACAGAGATAAACCAATACAATGACTCATTGGCCTTCTTCTTTTTTTTTTGCCTGAGACAATACATGGGCATATGTCACTTCACTATTAAAAGTTCGGTGGGAACTTGATATATAATCGATAGAGCAAGTCAACATACTTATCAACCAAGTTATTTGCTTTCCTGTAGATACGGAAGTTTACACTCAAAAGAAAATAAATTGGTTGGTTCTTTAGTGGTTTTAAGAGACAAACCATGATTTGCATGGATCTGGAAGTAACACAACTGATTTGGTATGTGGTTTGAGATTTACGCGAGCAGGTCTAAACTATACCCACCAACTCCACATAGAAGAGAGCTTGTGTTTTCTCAGAAAACATCCACATCTTTCTTCTGTATAGGACAATCGTAATTCTAGCATTCAATTCCAACAAAACAATAGATGGGCCTTGAAAGACACCACCAAGCATAGGTGCTAGTAGTCTGCCCATTAAAGCAGCTATTATACTAATCCTTGCATGTTGATGGGTATTTCTCTTCAAACAGAAGGATTTTTAGGCTATTTCTTCAAATTGGGGAAAGAACCAACATAGCAGCCAGAAGATCATCCTTATTACATCCATTTGCTCTCACATGATGTCCCTCGATCCAAAGTGGCTTCTGGAATTTACTCAAGCATCTTTAAACTACGTGCAACTGATCCCATTACAGGAAAGAATGGCCTGTTGTAACTCTCCAACATCTTCAGTCTGTCAAGGATTCCAGCAAGAACTACACCAAAATTCAGTCCTATAAAAAGGAGGCTATCAGACATTGCTTAATATAACAACTTAGAAGTTCTTCCCTCTCATCATCATCATCGTCAAGACCTTATCCCAATTAGGGGTCGGCTACACAATCTTATTCCTCCATTCCTCTCTATTAAGTACATTAGTCACAAAGTTTTTAAATCTTTCCTCACCACTTCTATCCACGTTCTTTTAGGCCTTCCCTTGCCATTTTAAAACCTTCTACTTGCATTGCCTCACTCCTTCTAACCGGTGCCGTTTTCAGTCTCCTTTGGACATGTCCAAACCATCTAAGTCTAATCTCCCTCATCTTGTTACCTATTAGTGTTACCCCTAAATTTCTTCTAATATTTTCATTTCTAATTTTATCCTTTCTTATCTTACCACTCATCCATCTCAACATCCTCATTTCTGCGACGCTCATCCTATGAGTATGATGTTCAGTAACTACCCAGCATTTTGATCCATAGAACATGGCCGGCCTTATAGCCATCCTATAGAATTTTCATTTTAATTTGAGGGGCACCCGTCGATCACACAAAAACTCCAGATGCACATCTCCATTTGTTCCAACCCGCTTGGATTCTTTGAATAACCTCCCTCTCAATCTCTCCACTCTCATGAATCATTGATCTTAGGTACCAAAAGTGGTCTTTTACAAGGACTTCTTGGTTATCAATCTTGACTGGTGTTCCACTCCTACTCTCCTTGCTAAAATTGCATTCCACATATTATGTCTTAGTTCTGCTGATTTTAAATTCTTTAGATTCTAATGCTTCTCTCCATAACTCTAGCTTTGTGTTTACTCCCTCCCTTGTCTCATCAATTAAGACTATATCATCTGCAAATAGCATGTTCCAGGGAATCTCTTCATGCAAATGTTTTGTTAACTCATCCATAACCAACGTGAAAAGGTATAGACTCAATGCCGATCCTTAGTGCAATCCTACAGTGATAGGAAAATCACCGGTCTCACCACTAGCAGTCTTAACATTTGTTACCGCTCCCTCATACATATCTTTAATTATGTCTATATACCCCCGCGAAACCCCTTTATCACCCAACACCCTCCATATTAACTCTCTAGGTACTCTATCATAAGTTTTCTCTAAGTCGATAAAGACCATGTGGAGGTCTTTTCTCCGCTCCCTATATTTCTTTACCAACTGTCTTAGTAAGAAAATAACTTCCATAGTAGACCTCCCAGGCATAAAACCAAACTTATTCTCCAATACACTTATCTCATGTCGTAGCCTCTTCTCAATCACTCTTTCAAAAAGTTTCTTAGTGTGGCTCATAAGTTTGATCCCTCAATAATTTGTGCAGCTCTGTATGTCTCATTTATTCTTATAAATTGGTACAATTGCGCTTTTCCTCCACACTCATCAAGCATTTTCTTTGATTTTATAATCTTGTTAAACAACTTGGTCAGCCAAACTACCCCAATATCTCCCATATGCTTCCAAACCTCTATTGGTATACCATCGGGCCCCATGGCCCTTCCTGATTTCATCTTTTTCAAGGCCTCTTTCACTTCAAGTATTCTAATCCTACGTTCATATCTATAATATCCAATGTTATTTAGGTTTATAATATTTTCAATTCCTATATTCTCAGAGCCATTGTCATTTAACAATTTTTGAAAGTACGTCTCCCACCTTTGTTTAATCACATTATCTTTGACTAATACCCTTTGATCATCACTTCTAATGCACCTAACATGATCTAAGTCCTTACCCTTCTATTCTCTTACTCTTGCAATTTTAAACACATCTTTCTCATCTTCCCTTATTTCAAGTCTATTATATAGCTCATCATATGCCTTAAGTTTAGCCTCACTTACTATTCTCTTAGCAACCATTTTAGCATTCTTATATTGTTCATAGTTTTCATTATTTCTAGTCTTCTGCCATGCTTTAAAACACATACATTTTTCTTTAATAACTTTTTGCACAGTTTCACTCCACCACCATGTTTCCTTTACTAATAGCATTTTACCTTTAGATACTCCTAAGAAATCTTTTGTCACTTTCTTAATGGACACAGCCATATTAGTCCACAAGGTATTTACATCTGTTTCATAGTTCCATTTTCCTTCTACCATCAACTTATTTTTTAATGAAGTTATTTTCTCTCCTTATAAGTTCCACCACTTAGTTTTTAGATACGTATTAAGTTCATTTCTTTTCCTCCATCTTTTGATATGGATATCTATAACCATTAACCTATGTTGTGAGGTTAAACTCTCACCGGTATCACCTTACAATCCTTACACATTGATCGTTCAATATTCCTAAATAGAAAGAAGTCTATTTGGCTTTTATGAAGTCCACTTTTAAAGGTTATTAAGTGTTCATCCCTCTTCTTAAAGAGTGTATTTGCAATGGATAGGTTATATAACAAAGAAAAATCGAGGATAGTTTCCCCCATCTCATTTCGTTCACCTATCCCATACCCTCCGTGTATTTTATCATATCCTTCCTTTTCTTTTCCTACATGGCCATTTAAGTCTGCTCCTATAAATATCCCCTCAGTGTTGGGAATTTCTTACATGACTCTCTCCATATCTTTCCAGAATTGTCTCTTAATTATATCTTCTAACCCTACTTGTGGTGCGTATGCACTTAGAACATTTATGATCTACTCTCCTAGAACAAGTTTTATTATTATAATTCTATCACTAATTCTTTTAACGTCCACAACTTTAATTCTTTATCCACTATTATTCCTACGTCATTTCTGTTATTACCCTTTCCTACATACCATAATTTATACTCATCAATTTCTTTAGCTTTAGCCCCTTTCCACTTGGTTTCTTGGATACATGCGACGATGACTCTCCTACGTTTCATCGTATCTACTAACTCCAAACTCTTACCTCTCAATGTCCCTATATTCCATGTGGCAATACGAATCTTACGCTCTGGAGATATCCTATTTACCAATGCCCCTCTCGATCTCCATGGCATGAACCCATGTCCACTTTTCACTGCACCTGGGTTCTGATGCAACGCGTCGCTTCTGAGGGAACGCTCTAGCAGCCCTTGCCCATTTATCACTACACCCGGGATCTGATGTAGCATGTCGCTTCTGGTAGAATGCCCTAGCAACCCTTGGTCATTTTTCACTGCACCTGGGATTCGATGCAGCGCGTCGCTTATGGGAGAATGCCCTAGCTTGAGGGAATGTCAGTTTTCAATTCATGTCATATTAGGGTTGCCATAGTTTTAAGAAGTTGAAAATGATTTTCATTTCTTCCTTACAAGCAAGAAAGAAATAACAAAATCATCTTCGGCTTATCCCTTGCCGGCTAGCACCTGACGCAAGGGTTGCCATATTTTGAGAAGCTGGAGATGATTTTCATTTCTTCCTTACAAACTAATATACCAATACATATTCATTTGCAAGAAGGAAATAAATAACAAAATCATCTTCAACTTCTCCCTTGCCAGCTAACACTTAACGCAAGACCCCCCTCCTTTTTCATCCAGGCTTGAGACCAGCATTGGCAAAGTTCCCTAGTGGCAATATGATAGACCTATAAATAGAAATAAATACTAACTACTTCAGATACTTTCAGGACACCTGACCATGTCATAAAGTTCCAATTTGAACAAAGATGTGAAGTTCCTTCCACATCATAATCATTACGGATAGTCATCCTTGCCTTGTGTTCTACTCCCCATATCATATGCTTTCCCAATATCCACCTTCAATGCCATCTCTTCAAAAGCGCATTTCTTAGCAAAGATAATTCATCCATAACTTGACAGGATCATACCAAGTGGCTTTTTATTGGATAGAATAGTTTATCAGCTCCTGCATCCTAATGCCAAAGCTTGACAAAACTGTAGACCCTTGTAGGATTGAAACATTAAAATATGCATCACAAGCTAGAAACGATGACAGAGGAAATGGCAACCACAAACAAAGAAATGCTTGAAAAAAATTAAAACAGCTACAGGCCATTGGAGATAAGTATGTATGCTTTGAGTCAGAAATAGATGGTACTACGAGAACTTGCAGATAAAAACATATGCAGGACAAAACTATAGGATCGTGCACATATGGAATAGTATAACTGTAGCAAACACTAATTATACACATAAGCTAACAACACTTCCGATCAACAACTATAAATCAAACTTTACTGTCACCTACAGACTCATGATGAAATCTAATCAGTTGAGGAGCCAAATGACTCCCTTCTTCCCCACTAACTTCGAATCTTTTATCCTCAAATCCCTTTGTATTTTTTTCTTGTTTCTTTTCTTATAGTTCTCCTACCTCTCTTATGCACCTCACTTGGTTTATGTGTAATGGTATATAACACTCGTACACATACTTTGTAGAGGGGCTCACTCTCCACAGCATCCGAAACACATTCAATGTTTATTGGGCATGAATTTTGCCCCTTTTGGAGCTTGAGCAAGGTTAAAAGGGGAGTAGGAAGCTTCAATGGCTAAGGCTATAACTCATCAGCACCAATGAAAGCCAAGTCCATGGAAGCTTGGCCCATTATCAACTTGTTCATCATTTGCTTCATCATTTTCAAGAATTTTTTTCATGTGTACTCTGAATTTTCTTGAAAATCTCACTTAAGGGCCTCATTTTTTTAAACGGCTCAAATAACTCATCAGCTCCAATGAAAGCGAAGTCCATGGGAGCTTGGCTTATCATCAACTTGTTCATCATTTGCTTCATAAATTTCAAGAATTTTTTTCACGTGTCCTCTAAATTTTCTTGAAAATCTCATTTACAGGCCTCATTTTTTTAAACGGCTCTCATAAGGGCCTTGTCTTTATTTAAGTGCATCTCTGTAAGGGTCCATGTAAAGTTCCACAAATTTGAGATAGATAATGGCCTCACATGCCATTCTCGTGACTTCACTTAAGTGTACTGTGGTCATTTCAAAAACCAACCATAACATCTGCAAAATAAAGAGGAAATAGGGCTGCATCTTTGGTGGAGGGTGAGAAAACGAGGGTTGGTTCAGATTATCTTCGAACCATTGAGAAATCATAGAAGGGAAGGTTGAAGCACTCTCCGTAGCTGAAAATATGGCTGATGAAAGGTTTTCTAGGAGAATAGCTCTCCCTAGCTGAAAATTTCATAAACCTCTCATAGAAATCAATGTGGTATAAGGGCAGCACACTAGCACAGTTGATGGTTGGAGGTGTATTTGCAGCACAGAGTGGAGATGCTAGTTCCCAAGCACTAGGTATGCTTATTTGCCTATAGTTTTTATCTCTGTTTATGTTGCTGGCTTCGTATGGTCTTGGGGCCGATGGGATGGTTGGTTCCAACTGAAATTTTCCAGATGGGGATCAGAACAGCGGGGAAGAGTATTTGTGGTGGCAGTGAGCTTTATATTCATGTTCTTATTTTTGCTCAAGCATTTCTGTCAATACTGTATCATTTCAAGCATGGGATCATTTTCTTTTTCGGTGGATGGGTTGCCATAATGACTGGATGGGCCTACCAGGTTTTTCCAGAGACTAAGAACATCCCTACTGAACAGGCTTACCGAATCTGATTGGAGCATTGGTTCTGGAAGACTGTTGGGAAAATGAAGAGGCAAGTAACTCAGATGAGGAAATAACAATGAGCTAGAGTTTGTGGTGGAAAGAGGAAAGATTAAGATTCTTATTCCATTGAATTTACCCATGTATCAGTAATGTGAGAAGAATGTCATGTTTCAATCCATGCTCATTAGACCAAACCCATGCTAAGTGACTTAGTCTATAAATACCCAATGAAAAGACATACGAAATGATCACAATAAGGAGAGCCCTTCAGCCTTCCCATCTGTGATTCTAATGGATCACAGATGATGCAAGCCAACACTCATTTTCTCACCCTCCAATGAAGAAGATGGCCCTTTTTCCTGAGTCTTTTACAGTTGTTGTGGTCAGTTTTCTTAAATAACCACAATACCTGATAGCCAGATGTTGTGTTCAAGGTCTCTGGCCCTAAGTCCTAATCATTCAGAGGGGCCTGCCTGACACTACGGCAAGTCCCACTGTTCAGTCAGTGAAATTCCTAGTGAATAATTAGAAATCCATCAGGTCCAAAGTTCTCAAACTTGGCATCCTGCAAGTATTTTCCTGAAGAAAATACATATCTTTCTTTCTTAGTATCTTTACCTTATGAGCAGGAAGAACATCCCCCTTAGTTGATTGCAGCTCAAGAAGAACTTTTCCCATGAGACCTGTCTAAAGTTACAACCAAATTAGCACGATACAAATTCTATAAAGAAAACAAATGCTTCAACAACAAAAAGCCAATCAGCACAACCAGACCTGAGCATCTGCGCATTTCAGATTAAGAATTGTGGAACCTCTCTTCTGAGCCACATCTATGTTCCTTGATGAACCTGAACTTATAGAAGCTGATATTTCAGCTTCCTGTTAACAGAAAAAAAAAAAAAAAAAGGAAGCAGAAACAACTATA
Organism: Warburgia ugandensis; assembly: GCA_035236585.1. Taxonomy (NCBI): domain Eukaryota; kingdom Viridiplantae; phylum Streptophyta; class Magnoliopsida; order Canellales; family Canellaceae; genus Warburgia; species Warburgia ugandensis. The sequence goes on from CP141133.1 coordinate 7,211,821, forward strand.
TAAGTCACTGGTTAATAATTATGCAAAACATGGGCATAACAGCATTGTGTAGGACTAGCATAATAAATTTAGTTCAGCATATAAATGAAGATCATGTAACTACTCTCAGAAGCATCTTTTCAAATCTGCAATCTAGTTAACAAAGCGAACTCTCTCCCTAAATACCTGAGACCATATGCAATAACAGAACACAAGGGTTGATGGATGGGAGATATTTAATCATAATATTGTAAAGTATAATAACTCTAATACAGAGAAGAAGTACAAGCAGGAAAGAAGAGAAATATGGTTTTAAATTAGTCCCATTTGAATTCCAATAGAGCTCAAAAGTTTTTGGGTCATTAATGTATGTGATCGCTACTCTCAGAATCTTCAAGTCCCCAAGGGCTCCAGATTTCAGGCCATGAGAGAGATGCTATATACAGAAGATTCAAGAAAGTATGCCTTTTCAGGGCACCAAAAATGAGAAATACTAAATTAATCAACTTCACGTTTAACTTTGTAAATCCATGTCTAATTAGATAAGTTCACAAGTCTTTTGACCAAAAAGTCAGAACGTTTTCATAAAAATTTCAGTTAGTAACTATGACGCATGTGTATATACTATACCCCCCAAAAAACAAAAAAAAAAACTGTATATATACTCCAATTAAAAAAGGGCCATAATTAAATATTTTATTGCTTTTTTTCGGCTTAAACCGGATAAAATAAGAGCTTTAACCCCACAAAACCAAAAGAAGCAACATGCATCAACAATCACACTCAAGCTAATTGTGCATTCACTAACATGTTAAAAGCTGGCTTTTCAAGTAATGGTGCCTCACTGTTCCTAAATCTTTCGGATGACTACTTCCACAATTCAACATGGCTCATAATAGTTTGCTCTCTCTTCCACTCTAATACAACGAACACGAGATTCCCTTTTCATTGAATTGAACTACTCAATGCGAATACAAACACAATGTAACCCTCCTTAACAAAAGCGTCAAAATGAATCAAGCAGGAAACGTAAATGATCGAATTTCAGTTGCTTTCCATTACCAAGCAACCCGCGGAAGCATGTTGATGAACTCCAAAATCAAAAGCAAAAGGTAGAAGTATAACGCAGATAAGAGCTTCTCAAGGAAAAAGGAGAAGTGCCAGTAAGTAATTGCAAGAGGAAAAACAGGTTTAGAGAGAGTATATTTGTGACCTTTTCCATGTCAATTAAGGGAGTCATAATGGAGACAAATTGCTCCAGAGAAACAGCAGGTGAACCCTTCTTGGATTTCCCTCCTTCCATGGCTGCCTCCTTGGGTGGGTGTCGGGGTAGAGTAACAACGTCTAGTGAGAGACTGGCTTTTGTAGGGCTTACGGGAACAACCAGTACGAAAATACCAGATTGGCTAGTATCTTTGAAAATTCACACTGTACTAGTGGGACCCAGTTCTCAATCATCTTGACCGTACTTTCGATGGCGCCTGCGGTCAGTTGGCCAGGCAAAAAGATTGTCAACCGTCAGATGATTCTATGCCTGTGTCATATCAAGAGTATTTGGAATTGGAATTTTTGTGAATTTTAGGTTTAGTTATATACCGTCCACGTTTAAATATTGAAAATATGACTGTTACAATGTTGAAATGGCTCGGATTTGGTTACATGGCTCTCCCAAGCAAAGCATGATCCACCAGATGGACGGTTCAGATAATAGGAGATAGGGCGCCCCACTTATATGCATCCACATTCCAACCAAATTACCACAAATTGATGCCCAACACATCTAAGCGCCGGTGCTTGCTTTGTGATTGTAAGATGTACCAAACGAATAGATGGAACTACCCATAATCAAACCATCACGTCGGAAGAAGCACATCGCCAAATTGGTACAGCCATAGTTTTTCTTGCTCTAGCTCTCCTAGCATGTTTGTTTGGCAGAGATGAGCGGTTGATATTCTGCATCTACATACCTGTTTAAAGATGACGCTAGAGACAACTGCTAAGATTCAAATTTGGTGCATTACAATAGCAATAGCTAGCATATTAATGTTTTTTTATCATTGAATTGCTGTACTTGGTGTGGATTGCAGAAAAGAGCTTAGCATTTAGCCAGGTTGGTTAATTGTCTTACTTGATGAGACAAGCGAGGGCAAGAAGACAAAGCTAGAGTTACGAAGAAAAGCATTAGAATCTAAAAGATTTAAAATCAACCAAATTAAGACAGAATTTATGGAATATAATTTTAGCAAAGAGAGGAGTATGAGTGGAATACTAGTTAAAATTGATAACCAAAAAGTCTCCATAAAAGACCACTTTCGGTAGATGGAATGAATGATTCATGAGAATGGAGAGATTGAGAGGGAGCTTACCCAGAAAATCTAAGTAGGTTGGAACAAATAGAGATGTACATTTAGAGTTTTGTGTGATCGACACATGCCGCTCAAATTAAAAGAAAAATTCTATAAGATGGCCATAAAGCCGGCCATGCTCTATGAATCTCAATCTTGCACAGTTAAGGAACATCATATTCATAGGATGAGCATAGCAAAAATGAGAATGTTAATATAATAAGTGGCAAAATAATAAAGGATAGAATTAAGAAGAAAAACATTAGAGTAAACTTAGGGGCAGTACCAATAGGTAATAAGAAGAGAAAAATTAGACTTAAATGGTTTGAACATGTCCAAAAGAGACCGAAAACAACACCTGTTTGAAGGAGTGAGGCAATGCCAAGGTTCTAAAAGGGCAAAGGGAAGGGCTAAAAGAACATGGATAAAAGTAGTGATAAAAGATTAAAAAACTTTGAAACTAAATGAAGCCATGGTACTTAATAAAGAGGAAGGAAAGAATAAGATTCACATGGCCGGCCCTTAATTGGGATAAGGTCTTGATGGGTTAACTGCCTTGTCTCACAATCAAAAGATTATGGGTATCAGTCATTCTTTATACCTAGTGACAGAAAAAATTTTTAAAATTTTGAAAACAGGTTATTGATTAGCAAAGGTTCACCTGCATCGTAGGCAGTAGGCTGCTCTTGATACCCAATCAAAAAGCATGAGGATAGGATGTATGAGTGTGGTGCAGTGGCACAAAAATGAGTCTCAAATGTGCAGGTCGTGAGTTTGAGTGGACTCAAGGGCGCGTGCAAGTCTTTATCTAACAATGTCGCGGCTTTTTGGGCTACGCAAGCACAAGAAAGAAAATGCAAAATACAAGTTTCTTTTATTCGTTTGTCGCCATGATCAGCAGCAGATTGTGTCATTGGAATGTATAAGAAATAACCAATGGTTATCTGATGAAACCACATTACAGGTTGCCATGTTTCTCCAGCGACCAGTTTAACAATAACTTGCTACTGTGGCTTTTCATCAGAAGAAAATAGTCGCAGTTTGCATCAACAAAGGTGTTAGCATCAGTCTGAAAAGTGAGAACACTGGTCTGTGACAAAGTTCTAGACATGCCCAATATGCATTGAATGGCACACGTCAGAAACCAAAAACATATAAAAGAATTACTCTAGAAGCAAACTTGGTACAATATCAAGCAATCACCAATTACAGAAGCATGTTATTTCTTAAGCAATTAAATGCTTAAGAAATAAAACACGCACCATTTGCCATAATGATTGTAGGGGTTGGTAGAGACAACAAACCTGCTGCACCAACCATCTGAGCTCGGCTTTGTTTAGAACCAAGCTTTCATTCTATTGAAAAGTAACAAGCATCTGTTCCTTAAGAGAGCTCGACTGTCACACGGTCGAGGGTCGCTTTGACGGAAACTCATATCAGCAGCCTCAAAAGCCAAGTATGTTTGCCACTTCTCTCCCTCTGTCTATAGTGGGAGGGAGATGATCTGCAATTGATATTAAGGTCACAGGCAAATCGCATCTTAAACAGCAAATCTCAGTTTTGAGTATTTTGACTGCAAGAGTTGCCTGTCCAGCTTTACTGGTTTGTAGCACCTTACCCACAGCAAAAAACACATGGCTTATCATTGTGCAAGCAACAAACAGGAAGAAAATTGATGACTACAGAGAGCTGCTAGCAATAAACTTTTGAGTATAGCAGCAAATACAACATATAACTTAGAAGTTCATGTATAGTTTTCCAAAGATTTCCATGTGCAAAAAGTGCACCGTTCAAAATTTTCTTTTTGCTAAAATTCCATAGGAGAATCTGCATTGGGAGCAGCTACCTCTCCTTCCAGAACGAAAATAACTAAAATCACTTGTATATAAGGGCATCTCGGCCTGGCCCAACACCAATGTAATGAATAGGTACGCCAACAAGCTCTTCTATCCTTTCTACATATTGACGAGCTGCAACAGGAAGGTCTTTGTACTTTCTGATGGAAGAAATGTCACTCTGCCACCCAGGTAGGACTTCGTAGACAACCTGAATTAACATGAAACAGAACTGTCAGGCATAAGCACAAGAGCTCCACAGACTCAGTCATGTCATTGCTCAGATTCACATGAAACAAAAACTTTGATATAGGAAAATGGGGGCCAACTACATACTGATTTCTAATTCCAAAATAAATAAATAAAATAGAACCCACACTACGTGACATCTTTACGGGCATAATACCGCTTGGTTGAAACCGTGGCTCTAAGTTGGAAGGTGCTACATCAAGTGTAATCAGAACTTCAATGCCAGAGGTTCAACACAGCTTATAAAGAGAGCATTGGACCCTATACACTCAAGTAAGAGAATCCCTATCCTCATCCTTAGCTTGTTTCTCTTAGTGTTCCCTCTATGACCATTTTCATATGACAAATGTTACATAAGGAATCACTTTTCAGCTCTTACTCTGTCCTGCTATGCATGGGGTCTCATTGCATGCTGATTTTGCACGCAATGCAATTGATCAGCAAAGAATCAAGAGGCATTTTCGTTTTCACAAAATACTTGCCTGTGCTTGCTCCAGGACTTGAAGATCTGCGGGAAAGGAATCAATGCGTTTTCCATCAATTTGTTTGTAAGAAACCCCCAACTGAATTTTGGGAAGATCAGAGAGAACATCAAGTTTTGTGAGATTGAGAGATGAGAAACCATTGATCTGGCAGCAATATTTTAGTGCGACTATATCAAGCCAACCACAACGTCGAGGACGCCCTGTGGTTGTGCCGAACTCCATCCCAGCAACCCTGAGAAGGTCACCTCCTTTACCTAAAATCTCTGTTGGAAACGGACCCGAGCCTACTCTACTAGTATATGCTTTCACCTGCACAGAATGTTTTCATCAACCTAAAAACCCCAATGAGATGCTATGATTTTATAACAAGTTAAAAGAAACATGCAACCATCCATGAAGGAAAGAAAAAGGGGAGCACTTACTACACCAATAAGATCACCCAGCTGTCTTGGAGCAATGCCCAGACCAGTGCAAATTCCTCCTGCTGACGGACTAGAAGAAGTCACAAATGGGTATGTGCCAAAGTCAATATCCAACATGGTTGCCTGACCACCTTCAACCAATATCTTCTTCTTCTGCAAGATGGATTCATTCATAACATGTATGGTATCGGCAATGAAAGGTTCCAACCGCTCAGCAAACCTCTTATAACACTCAACCTCATCCTTAAGCATGTCAGGAGTATACTTGAATCCCTTGAATCGCGAAGCTGCATCTGCCAACAGAGTATCAAGCTTCTGGGGAAATGTATCCATGTGCCTCAAGTCACTAACTCTTATGCCATTCCGAATTGCCTTGCTTGAATAACAAGGCCCAATCCCTCTTTTGGTTGTCCCAATAAAAGAATTTGCAAGTTCTGCTTCCCTAAGTCCATCTACGACTTGGTGGAAATCAAACAACAAATGTGCACGATCAGATACTAGAATTCTTCCCTTACAAGTGACCCCATTAGATTCAAGGCCATCAATTTCTTTAAATAATTCCGGTAGATGAACAACAACACCATTTCCAATTATGCACAGAGTCTCTTCATTAAGAATTCCAGATGGAACAAGATGGAGAGCAAACTTTTTGCCCTCCGAGTTATATATCGTATGTCCAGCATTTGCTCCACCCTACATCAAAGAAAGAAGAAGATTTAGGCAAACAGATCTTGGTAAATGCCAGGAATTGCTAGCTGCAGAAACATATCCTTGATCTCAAACTCATTAAAATTGTATATGGACACAAATAGTAAAAGAAAAATTGATTGCTAGAGGCTAGGATGCCAAAAAACTGAACAAAATGTTTACTAGTCATCCACAAGCATGCTGAAATCAGTTCATGGAGATTACAACACATAAAACTTGCACCCAACCTCAATTATGAAACATTCAAAGCAAGAGGAAGAGTGCCAATCACAGAGAGTAGAAAATTGGATATTAGGGTAAGATCAGATATGTCTGTGAATCATGTCATTATGGAAGAATTTCACCTATCCAGCTTTTATGGAAAGCAGTGGCAGACAATTAGTTCCAATTTTCAAGTTTATATTTGGTTAAGAACAGGAAGCAATATGTCATCATCATCAAGATCTTATCCCGATTAGTGGTTGGCTACATGAATCTTGTTCCTCCATTCCCCTCTATTATGTATCATGTCTTCATTTCGTCCCAAAGTTTTTAAATATTTTCTCACCACTTCTATCCACGTTCTTTTGGGCCTTTCCCATGTGCTTTTAGAATCTTCGACTTGGATTGGCTCACTCCTTCTAACTGGTGCCGTTTTTGGTATCTGTTGGACATGCCCAAACCATCTAAGTCGAATCTCCCCCATCTTGTTACCTATTGGTGCTACTCCTAAAGTTTTCATTGATGTTTTCATTTCTAATTCTATCCTTTCTTGTCTTGCCACTCATCCATCTCAGCATCATCATTTAGGCTACGCTAATCCTATGTACATGTTGCTCCTTAACTGCCCAGAACTTTGATCCATAGAGCATGGCTGGCCTTACAACCATTCTATAGAATTTTCCTTTCAATTTGAGTGGCACCCACAGATCACACAAAACTCCAGAGGTGCATCTCCATTTGTTGCAACCCACTTGGACCATCTAGGTAACCTCCCTCTTAATCTCTCCACTCTCATAAATTATTAATCCCAAGTATTGAAAGTGGTCTTTTAGGGGGATTTCTTGGTTATCAATATTTATTGATGCTCCACTCTCACTCCTGTCCTTATCAAAATTTCATTCCATATACTTTATCTTAGTTCGGCTAATTTTAAATCCTTTAGATTCTAATGCATCTCTCCAAAACTCTAGTTGTGTTTTTTCACCCTTCCTTGTCTTATCAATCAATACTATATCATCGGCAAATAACATGCACTATAGAATCTCTTTGTGCAAATGTTTTGTTAATTCATCCATAACCAACTTGAAAAGTATGGGCTCAATGCCGATCATTGGTGCAATCCTATAATGATAGGAAAATTAACGGTCCCTCCGCTAGTAATCCTAACATTTGTTACTACTCCCTCACACATATCCTTATTTATGTCTATGTACCCTAACGAAACCCCTTTCTCGCCCAACACCCACCAAATTAACTCTCTGGAGACCCTATCATAAGCTTTTCCTAAGTCAATACAGAACATGTGGAGGTCCTTCCTCCTCACTCTATATTTCTCTATCAATTGTTGAAAAAGGAAAATAGCTTCCACAATAAGCCTCCCACACATGAAACCAAACTAGTTCTCTCATACACTCATCTCATGTCATAAAAGATGCAATATGTGTCAAGAGCAAAAGAACTAAGTAATCACATAGTTAATGAGAATTATTGAGAAGCCATATAAATCAAAATATATTCATTATTTATTCATCCATTGGAATTTATTCCACAGGCATTCATGTGTTTGAACCACTTTTTGATATAAAATGTTTATTAGTAAAACATAAGAGAAAAGTATGAATATTAAACTAAGGGCAGAGAAGTCATCCCAAACTATAAAGAGATTTTGATGGTCAAAATAATGCTAGAGGGCAAAAAGGATAACACATCTTGTGATGCTAGGAACTTGAAAAGCTGGATGATGACCTGATGAAATAGATCGGCACTGGAGAATAACCAACTAACAGTAACCAAATTTATAACGTCCAAATCAGGGTGGCCTTCAGTGTTAGAATATTGGGAACTTGGCAGCAACTTCCAATATAGAAATTCTGTTATCAAACATATCACTCAATCAGCAAATTTGGTCTAAAAATTGTGAATTTACTGTTATGAGAAAGGCTCTAGAATCATCCTACACTTGTAGGTTCACTTTTGTTATTTGCATTTTTTTTCTTTTCATTAACTAGACAAGAAAGATTATAAGCTTTACCAATTAGCAGTTTTTCATCTATCTGAATATGACATTAGCGAACAACAAAGTTTTAAACAGAAAAAGATGGGCCAAAAGTTCCAAAACAGGTGTGCATGCAAAACCAATTACTGTATAATTAACAGCAGAAAAAGGAAAAAGCATATGTTGGTGAGGACACTAAGAGAAAAGGCACTAGTATGGAGTTGTTTCCTATGAAAAGGCAAGCAAGTGATGAGACCATTCAATTGTCAGGAGGATCATGAAGAGGCAAGTGCAACCAAACATCAGAAACTCCTTAAACTCCATCAGGCTACTCCTCCCAGTTTAGCCATCTCAAAGATTAACGAATTAGCCTCAGCCACCAGGGATCAAGAAAGAGCAGATTTAACACAAAAACTATTGTTTATGCCAGTTGCACGTGTTGAGCCATTAAAGACTATCATTGAATACCTGCAATATCTGCTGTTGTAAATAAATCCATTGTTAGTATGATAATAAAGATTGCAACACATGTTTCAGGAATAGATTCTAAAACACAATCAGGATTTGGTTCTATAATGAAGAACAAGAAACAATCCAGTAAGAGTTATCACAAGCAGTCATGGAAGACAAAGAAGACAAAGTATATGGGAAAAAAGATGGAAGGAAATAAGAGAAAAGAACTCCGGAAGTCCCTGCTTCACTCTGTACTACAAATGCAATGCTCCCACTTTCTCGTAAAGCTAGACAATGAGCAGCTGACGAGTATATGTTAGATTTGTCCTATCAAAAGTTGACATGAACATTATTGAATGCATTTATTAGTTAGACATCATGCCTGAAGTATAGGAGTAGAAATGGCTAGTGAAAACAAAATCATATTTACAAGGAAATCATAATATCTAGGATTCTAAATAACCTATGCATTCCAATAACGACATAAACATTTGAATCTACAATTGCAAGCTTTTAAAATATAAGAGTGGGGAAATTAAGGTCCAAATAAGAAAAGATGAGGAAGCTGCAAGCATGAAATGGGACAACTCTGGAAGGCTAATTGGTAGGGTTTAGAATAACTCCCTGTCTATTGTTTAATGGAATGCATAACATTCAAACAAGTGACTACATACATATACTCATTGGCATACCTTACGTATAAATAAAGCTAATAAACTAAAGAAGCACATAAGTCTGCAAATGAATATGCACTGTATATTAGTTTGTAAGGAAGAAATGAAAATCATCTTCAGCTTTTTAAAATTATGGCAACCCCAACATGACATGAATCGAAAATTGACATTCCCTCAAGCTACAGCATTCCCCATAAGCGACACGCTGCATCAGATCCCGAGTATGGTGAAAAATAGGCAAGGGTTGCTAGGGCATTCTCCCAAAAGCGACACGCTACATCGGATCCTAAGTGTAATAAAAAATGGGCAAGGGCTGCTAGAGCGTCCCGTCAAAAGCGACGCGCTGCATCAAAACCCAAGAGTAGTGAAAAGTGAACATGGGTTCATACCATGGAGGTCGAGAAAGGCGATAGCAAATAGGATATCTCCAAAACATAAGATTCGCATTGCTACATGGAATATAGGGACACTAACAGGTAAGAGTTTGGAGTTAGTAGACCTGATGAAACGTAAGAGAGTCAACATCACTTATATCCAAGAAACCAAGTGGAAAGGGGCTAAATCTAGAGAAATAAATGGGTATAAATTATAGTACGTAGGAAAGGAAAATAACAGAAATAGCGTAAGAATAATCGTTGATAAGGAATTAAAGGATAAAGTTGTGGATGTTAAAAGAATCATTGATAGAATTATAATAATAATAATAATAATTGTTCTATGAGAGCAGATTATAAATGTTATAAGTGCATACGCACCATAAGTAGGGTTACAAGATATAATTAAGAAACAGTCATGCAAGAAATTTCCAATACTGAGGGGATATTTATAAGAGCAAACTTAAATGGCCATGTAGGAAAAGATAAGGAAGGATATGATAAAATACACAGAGGGTATGGTATAGGTGAACGAAATGAGATGGGGGAGAATAGCCTCGATTTTTCTTTGTCATATAAACTATCCATTGCAAAAACAGTCTTTAAGAAGAGGAATGAACACTTAATAACCTTTGAAAGTGGACTTCATAAAAGCCAAATAGACTTTTTTCTACTTAAAAATAATGAACGATCTATATGTAAGGATTGTAAGGTGATACCCGGTGAGAGTTTAACCTTACAACATAGGTTAATGGTTATGGATATCTATATCAAAAGATTGAGTAAAAGAACTGAACTTAATACACATCCAAAAACTAAGTGGTAAACTTAAAAGGAGAGAAAATAACCTCATTCAAAAATAAGTTGATGGTAGAAGGAAATTGGAACTATGAAATAGAAGTAAATACCATGTGGACTAATATGGCTGAGTTCATTAAGAAAGTGACAAAAGATGTCTTAAGAGTATCTAAAGGTAAAAGGCTATTAGCAAAGGAAACATGGTGGTAGAGTAAAACAATGCAAAAAGTTATTAAAGAAAAACGGATGGGTTTTAAAGCATGGGAGAAGATTAGAAATAATGAAAACTATGAACAATATAAGAATGCTAAAAAGGTTACTAAGATAATAGTAAGTGAGGCTAAACTTAAAGCATATGATGAGCTCTATAATAGACTAGGAACAAGAGAAGGTAAGAAAGATATGTTTAAACTTGCAAAAGTAAGAGAACAGAAAGGTAAGGACTTAGATCATGTTAGGTGTATTAGAAGCGATGATCAAAGGGTATTAGTCAAAGATGATGAGATCAAACAAAAGTGGGAAGCATACTTTCAAAAATTGTTAAATGACAATGGCTCTAAGAATGTAAGGATTGAAAATACTGTAAATCTAAATAACATTGGATATTATAGATATGAACGTAGTATTAGAATACCTGAAGTAAAAGAGGCCTTGAAAAAGATGAAATCAGGAAAGGCCATGGGGCCTGATGGTATACCAATAAAGGTTTGGAAGCATAAAGGAGATATTGGGGTTGTTTGGTTGACCAAGTTGTTTAACAAGATTATAAAATATAAAAAAATGCCTGATGAGTGGAGGAAAAGCTCTATTGTACCAATCTATAAGAATAAAAGAGACATTTAGAGCTGCACTAATTATAGAGGGATCAAACTTATGAGCCACAACATGAAACTTTTTGAAAGAATGATTGAAAAGAGGCTATGACATGAAACAAGCGTATCAGAGAATCAATTTGGTTTCATGCCTGAGAGATCTACCATGAAAGCTATTTTCTTACTAAGACAATTAGTAGAGAAATATAGAGAGAGGAGGAAAGACCTCCACATGGTCTTTATCGACTTAGAGAAGGCTTATGATAGAGTCCCTAGAGAGTTAAGATGAAGGGAGTTGGGTGGTAAAGGAGTTTCTCAAGAGTATATAGACATAATTAAATATATGTATGATGGAGCAGTAACAAATGTTAAAACCACTAGTGGCATCACTAGTGATTTTCTTGTCACTGTAGGATTGCACCAAGGATCGACATTGAGTCCATACCTTTTTACATTAGTTATGGATGAGTTAACAAAACATCTGCACCAGGAGATTCTATGGTGCATGCTATTTGTAGATAATATAGTCATACTTGATGAGATAATAGAGGGTGTAAACATAAAGCTAGAGTTATGAAGAGAAACATTAGAATTGGAAGGATTTAAAATTAGCCGAACTAAGACAGAATATATGGAATGTAATTTTAGTAAGGAGAGTAGGAGTGGAACACCAATCAAGATTGATAACCAAGAAGTCCCTATGAAAGACCACTTTTGGTACTTAGGATCATTGATCCATCAGAGTGGAGAGATTGAGAGGGAGGCTACCCAGAGAATCCAAGCGAGTTGGAACAAATGAAGATGTGGATCTGGATTTTTGTGTGATCAGCGGGTGCCACTCAAACTAAAAAGAAAATTCTATAGGATGGCTATAAGGCCAACCATGCTCTATGGATTAGAATGTTGGACAGTTAAGGAACATCATACTCATAGGATGAGTGTCGCAGAAATGAGGATGTTATGAGTGGTAAGACAAGAAATGATAGAATTAAAAATAAAAATATTAGAGAAAATTTAGGGGTAGCACTAATAGGTAACAAGATGAGGGAGATTAGACTTAGATGGTTTGGACATGTTCAAAGGAGACCAACAACGGCACCAGTTAGAAGGACTAAAGCAATACAAGTAAAAGGTTCTAAAAGGGCAAGGGGAAGGCGCAAAAGAACGTGGATAGAAGTGGTGATGAAAGATTTAAAAACTATGGGACTAAATGAAGCCATGGTATTTAATAGAGTGGAATGGAGGAATAAGATTCATGTGGCCGACCCCTAATTAGGATAAGGTCTTGATGATGATGAGGATATCTCCAATTTTCTAGGCACCACTTAAACTATTAGGGCCTTTTTTTTTCTAAGAGTTAGACACACACGAGAAGGGAGCCTTTGCGCAACAGGTAAAAGTTGTAGTCATGTGACCTTGAGATCACAGGTTCAAGGAGTGGAAACAGACTCTTGCAAAATGCAAGGTAAGGCTGTGTACTTTAGGCCCCTATGGTCCCTTCCCCGGACCCTGCATGGGCAGGAGCTTCGTGCACCGTGGCTGCCCTTTTAGTTAGACACACACACACCCCTGCAGTCTAGAAACCTAGCCACCCAGGTGGGAGACTCCTTGCACCACCGCACTAGGAGGCTTTGGTACAAACTATTACAGCTTGTTTGGTTAGCAAGAAAGAGTTTTCGTCAAAATAGATTTCTTAGGAAAACCACTTAGCAGTGTCATAACATTCTTACTTTTCATATAAATGAGATTTCATGTTTTGAAGTGGAAATTAATTTGCTCAGAATTTTGATTTCCAATTGGAACTGGACTTCTATCTTGAACCAAAACAGTCTAAATCATCGAAAGCTGGGAAAAGGAAAAGGATTCCATAAATTTCCTGCTAACCAAACAAGCCATAAAGTGAGGATTCTCAAACAAGAAAAACAGAACTTTTAGATATCACATGTGGTAGCATAAGCTGAAGGCTGTACTACGAATTTTCGTCCAGCAAATGTTTGTTTCTCATGTATCAACAGATTATATTTGAACAGTTCCCACAAACTTCTAAAATTCCAAAATACTAACGAAAATCACTTCCCAATATCCACAAAACACATTCAGAACAAAAAAACAAACAGCCCCATGTACACTTCCACAGATTGACCTCAAAGTTCCAATCTTGACAAACCCCAAAGCAGTCTCATGCAAAATAAGTCAAAATAAACACAAGGAAAACATAAACCCATCCATATAAACCCAACAAAAAAGCCCACGAGACAAACAATGCCATTTCAACAAAAGCCAGAGAAAAAACATAGGCAAAAAATAGATCAAACCAAATATACCTGACAGCGAGCAACAATATCAAAATGCTCGGCTAAGATATCAACGAGCTTTCCCTTCCCTTCATCTCCCCATTGACAACCCAAAACACCAGAAACCTGACTGAGAGAACCCAGACGATCTAGCCCATCTCCTTTCTCTTCTGCTAGCACTGAAGGAGAAGAAGAAGAAGAAACTACAGCTTTCGAAGAGTATTCGAGACCCTTCAAGGAGACGATTCGAGAAGTGCCAATATGGTGGACGAATGGAGTAGTTTTGTGCTTTCCGCCATTAATGCTTCTCTGAGAGAAGGAGAGAGGGCTTGATTCGAGTCGCACGGTGGAGATATTCATGGCGTTTGGTGGCGCTAGCTTTCTTTGCCTGTAACTCCTGCTTTTCCCTCTTTTGCAGTTGCGGGGTAACGAAGGAAAAGGAGAGAATCTTTATTGGACTTTTGGATTGAGCTGCCTTTGCCTCTGTTTGGGTCTTCCATGAGTCATGACTTGGGCCAGTTTAAGGTCACTCTGAAAATAAACGTTAGCTCACCAAAATGGTGGGGAGAGTTTAAAAACATAAGAGAGAAGGAATAATCATAATGCTAATGGGCAGCCCGGAAGCTCCACCTATGCAGGGTCCATGAAAGGAGAGACCACAAGGGCCTAAAGTACATAGTCTTACCTTGCATTTTGCAAGAGACTGTTTTCACGCCTTAAACCCATGACCTCAAGGTCACACTATGACAACTTTTACTGTTGCGCCAAGGCTCCCCTTCTTTAAAACCAATTATCTTTAGAGATAATATCACATAGATTTCTTGAATGTCTATATTCCATTGCTTTTGTTTGATGTAATATATTTTTATATTTTTTAGCTTTACTTTTCAAATATATATATATATATATATAGGGGTGTATTAATTTCAGTTGTTGCATGCAAGTACAATGAGCAAGGATTGTTTGATTGGCTGAAAAAAATAGAAAACAAAAAAATTTGGAAGAAGTGGCAGTTAGAAACTTTTCTCTAGGCAATCAAACGTTACCTGCACTTTACGCTTGCAACTCCTTACTTAAATTACCACTCCTCATAAATATATAAGAGAGAGGGAGTTAGTTTTCCATGCAAGTACAAGATTATTAGCTCTTTTTTCATTGACAAAAAAAGTCCTAGGCATCATACTAGATAAATAATGTTCATAGATATCTAATTATTTTATGACCAAGGTAATAATCTTTGGGGGCTTTAGAAGCAATGGATCAATGTGAATTTGCTCTATTAAGTTGTTGATTGCCCGAAAAAAGTAGAAAACAAAAAAAGTTATAAGAAATGACAATCATAAACTTTTTCCCATCCAATCAAATGTTACCGGTTCAGATCTTTGCTAAAATTATTATTCATGTATATATATATTATACAACTTTGATGATTTTTTTTTTCGATACTAAGTTGATAAGCTTTTTTTTTTTAACTTTGACATTATTAGGAAAATACTCACACACACTCGTAACCTATATACTTTAGACCCATGCTTGCACCATTTGGCAACATTCACACAGTCCAATAAGCTAAAAAGCTTGATAATGTACTCAATCCCCTTATAAAATTTCAATTGAATGAATATTTTAGTTCCCTTCACATTTTTTTAGAAAATGCCAATTATTTGAAGAATGTTGTAATTATTTGGCAACTAAAGCACAATGCAATAATTTAGGTATTAGATTTAAGAGAATATGCGAGTGATTTGCTTTGTAATTTTTCTCTTGTATTAGAAAAAGAAAATTTTACTCATATTCCAATAAAAACAAATTAGTTAATTTATTGTCAATCATTTTGAGAAAAGAAAAGGATTTATGTAAAATTAATCATATCTTGGGCCTAAAATACAATATTTTGAGTGATGATCCCAGTCGAACCCAATGACTATAAGTAAGATACCATAAAAGACCCATTATTCTTGGCAGATTAGTAATGCTTAGCTTAGCTTGCAGCTTAAGCTGGTGATTATAAGATAAAATACTATCAAAATAGAAACTAATTATCCAAGGCAAGTGGAATTGGACACGCAAATCATATTCTTTACCACTTTAACAGTAGGAGGACATAGTTGGAGGTTTTCAGCTCCATGCCGTAGGTCACAGGTTAGAATTCTTTTTCTTAGGTTACTGATGTTGTTGATTTTTCTTTCGCTAGAGTTGGCAATCTAAAGCGAGACCCTTGTAAATAAAAAATACAAAAAATATATTTATAGTATTTTAAAAATAGTTAAATAGGAGAATATTAAGCCAAAGGCCCTACTGGGCTCTTCTCTAGAAATGCACCTCATTTTTCTACGAAAGAAAGAATCTATTATGATTTTTTGTTTGAGAGATATCAAGGCTATAGAAATTAGATGAGCTGGTCTGATTATTCAAAAGTGGGTTCTTTTCTTTGAGAAAATGAGAGAGCTTTTAGAATGGTGTCTTATGGGACCTTCGGCCTAGCATTCCTTCGTAAATATGAGAGATGCCGAGTGAACTCACCTTACAAGGGTCATCTTCATGAAGCGCCCTATTTTTGCAGGAGTGACCCCAACCTTTGGATGACGGGACCCGTTCATCCGATTGTTCTAGCTTTGGATGGCTAGTATTTAAAAAGGCGTATATATTGGATAATTCTAGCGTGTGAAAAATTATTAGTAATCACACGAAATAGACAGATTAAAAATTTGTATAAATATCAATTTAAATTCAATTCAAATGTCCTTTGAGGATGATTAACTAATCCAAATCATCCTTCTTTCTCATACAAGTCATCCAAAGGCAGAGCAATGAGATGAACGGGTCGATCATCCACAAAGTGTCGTCTATCATTTTCAGACTGGTAATATAAGAATTGTGAGGAGAAATAAATAGCTTTGGCTTTGAAATTTAAGTGTATAAAAATAGATCAAGTACAACTAATCTATATTATCTAGAATTCTTCTACTTTATTCTTTTATTTTCGACCATTCACCGTTGATTAGTGGGGCCATTAACCATGTTTGTGCTGAGCAGAATCGATGAATCATACACTTCCAACATCCAATGATGGTGAAGTCTTTATAACGTGTGTAGACCGAATCTTTAGTTTGATGAATGGCTTAAAGCATAAGCTAAGTGATGCTTTTGGCTATTGGACTCTAACCATAGAGGGTGCTTCACTCTTCGGCTTCGCCTAGCAACACGATATTTGTATTGCTCTCCCACTATTTGCTCGAAGAGTCTTGGTAAGAGTAGAGGCTTATAAGCATCCTAAAAGCAGTAGACGCTGGTTTTTTCATTCAAGATAATTATGTTTAGTAGATCAAAGACATTCGTTATGTTTGGAATGATTTTGAAAGATTAGAAGTCAAATTGTATAACCATTAGTTGCTTTTGGGTTATTTCTTTTGGTCAAAATCAAGATCATTTATTTTATGTAATTTTTCAAAGATTTAATATAAGTGGTTAGGATCGTCCAAACACATTGATTTTTTTGTAGGTTAGCTAATTTTTATACCTTACGAGCTGAAGAGCTCAGATCCTCTAAAAAAAAATGCTCCAGACCCAATGTCTACTCCCACTAGGACTCTTGCTCGAGTTGATTTTCCATGCAAGCAAGTACTTAGTTGATGCAGGTTTTTGGTTCATTTATGTTTTTATCATAGTATCAAAATGTGTTACGTACTTTTGGCCCTTGTGGTCCACCCCTTCCCTAGACCCTACATAGGTGAGAACTTCGTGCACTATGGCTGCCCATTTTTAACAAAATGTGCTGCATCAACTCAAAACTCAGCCAAGTCGATGCGGTTTAAGATTTCCCATACTTGGACTCGATTGTGTTTTGTTGTGTCAAGGAAAAATACTTTTTACAGGAGAAATATTACCGCTGGTAATATAAAAGTGCTTTTTTATTAGCAAGCATTTCTTGCTAATATTATTAAATTATATCTCGCATTTGCCACACTAACTTCGAGTTGACTTGTATTTTCAAAATTTGCATTGTGTTTGTATTTTGAGTTTTGACACCTTAATTTTCATAATTGCCTACTTATTTGGATAATCTTAGCTACTACTAAAGATTTTCCTTACTTGAACAACTCCACCGGACTTAAGAAACATGGAACAAAATAAAAGGCATTTTAATGCCCTTGTTGAAAGAAAATTAAGGATCATCATCTTCATCATCAAGACCTTATTCCAATTATGGGTTGGCCACATGAATCTTAGTCCTCCATCCCTCTCTCTATTAAGTACCATGGCTTCATTTAGTCCTAAAGTTTTTAAATCTTTCCTTACAACTTCTATCCATGTTCTTTTGGGCCTTCCCCTTACCTTTTTAGAACCTTCTACCTGTATTGCCTTACTCCTTCTAACCGGTGCCGTTGTTGGTCTCATTTGAACATGTCAAAATCATCTAAGTCTAATCTCCCCTATCTTATTATCTATTGGTGCTACTCCTAAATTTTCTCTAATATTTTTATTTTTGATTCTATCCTATCTTGTCTTATTACTCATTCATTTCAACATCCTCATTTCTACTATGCTTATGATGTTCTTTAACTGCCCAACACTTTGATCCATAGAGCATGGCCGGCCTTATGGCCATCCTATAAAATTAAGGATAGCATTTCAACATCCATGGGCAATATTAAGAAAAATGTCAGACAATATGAGCATTGTAAGGGTAAAAAAAATATCAGCTAATATATTTAGAAGATAACCTATGAGAAATCAATATATTTGGATAATCCCAGCCGCTTGTTTTAGATATTTGAAATTTTTAATAGAAATGGATGATTGTGATATTTTATCTAAAAAAATATAAGCTAGAAACATTTGATGGGCATGAAATTTCATATTTGGCTTATCTAAGTCATTTCTAACATAATAAGCAAACAGATATAACCAAAAATGTTATACATTGCATGAGAAATATAGCTCTCATACTCTTTGGCGGTAAAATTTAAATTTTTGTATGAAAGCAATTGCCCCCAAAACCACTGCAGATCATGATAAGTTCGAGAATGAGACTAGGCTTGGGTCCATGGGCTGTTTGCAATGGAAATAAGAACCATTTGAATTAAGCCGTCCAAGAATAGTAAAAAAAATTCTTTAATTTTAAAAGCTTAATTTGAAATTTTAGGGTAATAGGTAATAAAATAAGAGAGATAGACTTAGATGGTTTGGACATGTCCAAAGGAAACCGAAAATGACACTAGTTAGCAGGAGTGAGGCAATACAAGTAGAATGTTCTAAAAGGGCAAGGAAAAGGCCCAAAAGAACGTGGATAAAAGTAGTGAGAAAAGATTTAAAAACTTTGGAACTAAATAAAACTATGGTACTTAATAGAGAGGAATGAAAGACTAAGATTCACATAACCGACCCCTAATTGAGATAGGGTCTTGATGATGATCAATCTAAAATTTTTATTTCCATCACAAATAGATGCGTTTTGGTGTCCTTAAATACCAAAAAAAGCCATGAAAAAGGCAGAAACATAGGGGCACTAATATCATTTTCCTCCTTTGAATTATGTTAGTCTTTCTTTCGTGCACACAATGTATTAATATGTATTGGGGTTTATCTTATTGTACTTTTCGTCAATCTAAGACGTTCATTTGATTTGGCTTCAATCAAATTATCTTACATCCAAAACTCATTTCTAATGAGAATATTTATTAAATCCTTTATTTTTGAGCCTGAACCCAGAACCCGAACCTCATTATATGGATCTTAGAAAATGAGAAAAACCTTCTTACCATTCATTTTACTAACATAAAAGGCCCAAAAATGAAAATTTTTAAAATTTTCAATAAACGTGAGTTTTAGTACGGGGAGATTTAATTGAGGTCAAATAAACGAACGTTTTAAATCGATGAAAAATACAAAAAGGTGAACCCAGGCCTCATTTGCAAGAAATCCTTCTCTCTCTGTCAATGGAGATTTTGATATGCAATCAAATCATCAATTTGGATCATCGATCATGTGAGTTCCATTTGCATTTGAGACCGTCCATTATAAGAGTCCAACACGTGCACTGTCACATGGGCTCCACATCCAGATTTGACATCCACTTTGCTAAACTGGATAGAGAGTTGTCGTATTTTGATTATATTACTTTCCGTGAAGATCAGCAGGCCCGAGTACAAGCGGGGAGAAATTACTTCTTTAATGATCTAAACCGTTTATCTGCTAGACTCCAAATCCAACTGATCCGACAAATCCCAGCCTCTAAATTGGGGCAGTTAATGGGAGTGCTGCAAATTTAATGGTACAAAAACACAAAAGGTTTTACCCAAAAACAGGAATGCACAGTATAACAGATGTACGGTGCAGATATGTGTTCTAAACCTTTGTGGGCCCACATCTTGATGTCCTAGAGCACCTTTATTGATTTGGCTCGGTCATAATTGGAGGCACAAAATACATGCATATCAATGCGATGGCCTTTATTATTGCCGTACGGTTTGAAATAAATGCATTCGAAGGATGAATCTCATAGTAAATCCAAAATCCAGGCCCACTTTCACATAATGGGCTCTGTCTGATCGATTGATCTCGACCGTTGAGGTCACGGGCTCACGGCCAACAGTTGGTTAATTCACATGAAACCACTAAGAGTGGGCCTCACTTTGAGGCCACACGTTCCAGAATGTACAATTCCAAAGTCTAATCATGGTTTCGTTGTTACTTACTACCACATTTGTTGTACCTCCGATCAGACGGCTATCATTTTCCCATTGCCTTGGGTCGATGTGGTGACCCACAATACCGACCGATCAAACTTGGTACTCGTGTAGCTCGTAATACCAACTTTCTCGAGGATGCCCAAACATGACTTCAAGAAATTTGCTCACGGAGGGAAGAAAACATAATGCATCGTAGTCCGAGTATGAATTAGTTGAGATCCAATGGCAAAAAGATCAGATCAAGGGCTGGGATCAACAAGGTGGGGTCTTCGTTTAAGCACACGCCAACCTAATACAAAGCTGAAAAACCGTATCTCCAACTTTCAACTGAAAAGACAATCTATGGATAAGATAATCCTGGATAATGGCATGTTGAGGCACCTTTAGGCCAAGTAGAGAACTGCTACATAAACTGAGGGGCCGCATTATCAGAAAATGGAGTGCATATCAATTCGTCGCCGATGATTTCTGCCTAGTGCCATGAGAACCCATTTACAGATAATTGGGAAAAAAACATTAAATAAACAAAAATTGGATAATTCCATTCAAGTAAATCTAATGAATCTAGATAAATAAATTCGGAGAAAAATAATTAGAAAATAATAGAGAATTCCGTTCATGCAATCTCATGATTCTAGATAAAAAAAATTCAGAAAAAAGGTAATTTAAAAAACAAAAATTACACAAACAGATAATAGAAAGGCCTAGACAATGTCAACAAATTCCAACTCCACGGAGACAGAGCCGTATTATTCAGAGGCGTGAGAATGCTGTCCCTGTTATAAAAAAAAAAAAAAGAAGAAGAGAAAAATACAGCTAGAAGCCTAGAAACTTTAACCAAAACTTCTGATTCAATCTACGAAGCCGCGAATTAAACCGAAAAATGATTAAAAATAAAAAAATGTAATAATTTATTTCTTAAAATGACGCAGTTTTTTTTACAAAGGACCCAATCTGTGAAGTCTCAAAGACAAGACCAATTAAAATAAACGATAAAGATAACCAAATAAAATTCCATAAATCCATTGTTGAGTCCTTCAGTCCGTCAGAACCTAACGGGGAAAGAAATCTAAACCCAGAAACTCAGATGGGTTCCAAAGAACCAGCAATTGAGGACAAAGAATCAGACACCCTTTTCTTCAATTTTTTGGTCAAAATCACCCATATTTACTTAGAAAGATGCAATTCATTCTGCGAAATTCTCATCAGCATCATGACCAAGGATCCTAAAATCAAAATCCCAAACAACCCAAATACTCAGAGCAAGATAAAACCAGAGAAGATCAAGATCAACAAAATTTACTCTAAAAACCAGTAAAATATTATAACCAAATTGTAGAAGCAGCCAAAAACCACCAACTTTTTGGAGAAATTTGTCAAAAGACATGAGGATCAGAAACCCTCACATAGCATTAGCGTCCCAGAAACCCAGGAAAAGATAAAACAAAAGCAAAAAAGGGACAAAACCCAATTACCTCCCCAATCAGAAGAACAAAACCCATGACTCAAATTCACATCACCAATTCATCGATCTCATTATTTCTTTAGGAGAAAACCCTTTCATGTACATCAAAACCCACATATAATACAACCTCATAGAAACAAATTCGCAATAAAACCCATAAGAAGAGAAGAAAGAAACCCGCCTTCCGATTCCGAAATCTACCTCCGGATGCGTAGCAGAGGAGCGAAGATCCTAGAACAGGCGTGTCGGATGCGTGGATACACCCTGATTGTGTGTACAGCCGTTTGCCGCAGGAAGACTTCCACTGTTTCCACGAAGAGATTCAGGCTTCGTATTGGTGGGACGTAGAGCGTTAGTGGAGCGGCTGAAAAGGCTACGGCGAAGAAGAGCTGCAACATCTGGACTAGAGAAAGAGCAGAATTTTGGTTTCTTTCTGTTTTTTCACCGGTATGAAGACGGAGTAAGGGGCTAAGAGTTTATATACGGTATCTCAGGGTGTAGAGCCTATTGGGTGCTTCGTGCTAAGGTGAGTTGAGGGAGGGGGTTGGCTTTTTTATATTTGACTGGCAAATAAAGGAAAGGTTTTTATTTGGTAAATTTGGACCTTTCGGTGAACTGATAAATGCACCCCCCAATTTTATATGGTGGTCGGACGACTCTATTTCCATTTTACTCGGTCAGCCAAACTTGCAAGTGGGGTCTTGGTTTCTAGTGATCAAAACCGTTCGTCTTCTGTCTTGGATGAATTCTTATATGATTTATCTGTCTAGATCAGCTCATGAACTTACAGGTCGATGTGGTCTAAGTGGATGCGGAATCCAGTATCTTAGGGGGTATTTGTTTTTTCTTGGTACAGCAAAGAATTAAGAAAGAAGGGGAGCCTTGGTGCAATCGTAAAAGTTGTTGTCGTGTGACCTTGAGTTCACGGGTTCAAGGTGTGGATACTTTAGGCCTTTGTGTATCGCCTCTTCTCTGGACCCCGCATAGGAGGAAGCTTCGTGCATTGGAGCTGTCCTTTTTAGCAAAGAATTAAGAAACAAATTATCTAGCAACCTTGATCCTTAATCTCATGTATACTTGAAATCTCCAAAAGAAAGCTAGTTGAACAAGTCTAATGAAGAGAGGCACCGTGTTGTCTGCAGCCAACTGAATTAGACGGCTTTTGGTTGCTCTTCCTGTAGGTTTAATCTTAGTTGGTGAATAATCTGAAAACCATACGTTCGAGTATCTTAAGCACTATTGTTTAGTGGATAACAAAAACTCGAGCACAATAAGAAAAAATGGGTAGATAACTCCTAACAAATTAGTGGGTTTTAGATCATCATCATCATCAAGACCTTATACCAATTAAGACTGACTAAATTAGAGGATTGTAGATGTGCTAGAAATTTAAATCATCTCGACCTCAAATGTACATTTTAGCCCAGTGTATAGAGCTTTGCACCGATCTAAATTGAAAGTAAGCCAAACGATAAGGATCCAATGCATTGCCCAATCCTAATCCCTTAATTGTATTCCTTTAGTATTTATTAAAGAAAAGCCTTGGCACAACAGGTTCAATGTGTAAAAATAGCCTCTTATAAAAATGTAAGATAGACCTTATTCCTCGAATCCTGCATACACGGAGCTTTGTCCATCATGGCTGTTTTTTTTTATAGTATTTATTGTAACTTTTGGTTGGGCAATCACATTAGAACTAATTACCAAAAATCATCTTCTAGTGGTCTTACAAACAGATTAAAAGGGTCAAGCGAAGAGAAAAATATTTGCACCATCCAACTCATCCAGGAAAAAATCTATCCTTGAATGAAATGGTTTTTATATGTTTCCTTAGCTTTTAAGATGTCATTCGGTAAACAAATCCTAAATATTGGACGCCCAGTCAAACTGACAGAAAGCCAAAGAACAAAATACAATAAACCAAGCCAACAAATGTCTAGCGTAGTCGGCATTTTTTTGGAGTATGCTTGGTTATAGGTTCAAGTAATCACTTTTTCCTTTGGTTGAAGATTAGATTTAGATACATGTGCGAGTAATTTATTTTGTAATTCTTCGCTAAAACAAAACAAAATTCAAGAGGACGAACAAGACTCTACGTATAAGTAAACTGCTTATATTGGTGATCCCAACTGTTCTACCTGCTAGGGGGAGCATGGCTAGCAGTTTGGATTGCTGACTTGAGCGAACATTGTAGCATTGCATAAGGCTAATCTGCGCCATATTTGAAAGAGCAGAAAGGGGAGCGAGTGGAATACCTTACACGAACGAGCTTGGAGGGGATTAGAAAATATTTAGTCCTTAACAAGTTGACATCTTCTTTGGAATATATTTGGTTCCAATCACTGCTTTCTTTTTTGGCTAGGGATTAGATTTTAGAGTGCGTTGATTTTTAATACTTTGCTCATACTAAAAGGGAAAAGAAAACAAAAACCAATACATATAAAAAGGCAGCATCGGTGCAGTAAGCTCCTGCATATTCGAGGTCCGAGAAAGGAGTGACCCAGAATGGTCTATCGTATGCAACCTTACTTACATTTTTGTAAGAGGCTATTTCCACTAATTCCACAGGCACAATACCTTCAAAGGAAATAGTAAACCTATGATACATAGTCATCCAGTCCGCTCCAAAGAGAGAGAGAGAGGTGATGCTGATTAGAAGAAGCCAAGAATCTGAGTATCTCGAACGTTCTGTTCTAGAATGGAATTGACCTCAAAAAGTTTGCTTAAAATTCTTTTAACCTATTTGCTCATTACAGTATAGAATTTTGAATTTTTTTCTAAATTTTTTATAATTTTAAAAATTTCAAGATAAATTTTCTTGGGAAACAAGTTCTAAATAAAAGAAATCTGAATCATTTGCTAAAAATAGAAAACAACAAACCCAGTCTACGAAGCTTCTGCACATGCAGAGCCTATAAAAGGGGTGAACTACAAGGGTTAATAGTATGCAGTTTTATCTTGCATATTGTAAAAGATTATTTTCACACTTTAAACCTGTGTCCTCAAGGTCACATGATGACAATTCTATTCTTGCGGCAAAATAGAATGGCCACAAAAATAAAATTAACTACTAGGGTGACAATTGGGTGTCCTCCATCGCATTCCTGTCTCTGTCTTTTAATTACTCATTTCTACAATTTTCTGGAGATTAGGCTTTTGATTTGTAGAAGGTTCGTCGGTGGCCCATGGAAACTATGAAAAAGATGGGCGGAGAGAAGGCCAGCGGGGCGTCAAAACTACGTGCCGAGATGAAAATCAGGTGCAGGAGGAAAGCTTCCATTGGACTCGAGAAAGTAAGTTTCAAGCCTTTCTAGGGGCTTTTCGTCAGTTGGAAACTGACATTTACACCCCTTTTGTTCTGGTGGGTAAACCCCTTCCCTTGTACAGAAGCTAATCAGACTATGAGTTAAGGCAAGAATAGTATTTCCCTGTCTGATATTCAGAAATGAAACTTCTGCTTTCTCAGGTAGCATCGACGGGCCACATTTCTATCAATGGCCAAAAGTACTTTTAGCTTATAAGTAAAAGCACAGCCCCAGTGCACAAAGTTCTCATGTCTGCAGGGTTAAAAAAAGAGGCCGACTACAAAGGTCAATAGTATGTAGTCTTACTTTACATTTTACAAGAAAATATTTTCTTAACTTAAACTCGTGATCTCAAGATCACAATACGAGCCAAGGCTCCCTTTACTCTTAGGTTATAACACTCCTCTTTCCTTAATAAATAATTAATGGGAAGGCAAGGTGAGTCAGGGAGGTTCTAGAAGTGGACAACTGGGTCAAGTGATAACTTTTCTCTATCACCCGTTCGGTAGAATTTGAGAATAGAAATAGAAACACGACAACTAAACCCCATGTTGTGGCATGAATTAGTCACCCTTGACTGGGCCCCAGCAGCGATGGTGAGCTATTGTGGACAAATGTTTGCAAGAGAAAAAATATGAGAAAGTCAAACTACAAATAAGGGACTTGTTCGGTGATGCAATGCACTTGTTTGCTAGATTTGGGTTATATGGGCTATGCATTTTTCCTCTTTTAATAATTCTGAGCCTTTGACTTGGTGGTTTCCTTGATGAATGTATTCACTTATCTTTTATTTCCAATTATCCATTTAAATGTAACAAGTTACAGGGTCAGTATTGACCCTTTGGAACATCGAAAAAGTAACCCTAATCACAAATTGGCAAAGCAAAAATTTGAAAAAATTGGCAATTAATATTTTTTTAAATTAAATTGAGAAAAAAATTTAAGAAAGAAAAATAACATGAGAATGCTAATTTAAGTTTCTCTGTTGGACTTTTACAAGAGACTGTTTCCACGCCCTGAACCTCTGACCTTAAGGTCATATGACGAAAATTTTTACCATTGCGCCAAATATGCTTTAGTTAGCTTATGTATGTATTTCATTAAATTTTCACTGTAAACTTAAGTATCAACTTCTACTTTATGATAGAAAAAAAAAATGAAGAAAAATTCACTTGCTTGCTCGAGGAACAAGTATACTTTTTCAAGTCCACATGTGCTACAAAAGGGAGCAAATGCCTTCAAGTAAGGGAAAGCTACAATTTGAGGTAGCCACTCCCTAGAAGATGGGCAATTTTGTATTTGGATCGCCAAATGTAGGCCATTAATTTCAAGAAGCATCAGATTAAGTGCTTCTAACTATTTATATTTGACTCTGACCTATTCTTCAAAAGTAAAGGTAATTTTTTTGGTCCTTTGTTAAGGGACTACTCATAGAAATTTAGGTCACTGATCGACTCTGTTTACAATTGGATATCTTGTCAATCCCTTCAATTGTACGGTTAGGATCATCCATGTCATGGACTCGCGGGCTTAATTTGATCAACCTGTATGGGTCCCTAGTAAAATCATCCGAATCATGGTAGTATGGTTTCTTGAGATGAAACTGTGAAGATTTACTTTCTCTTTTCGGTTTTTTCCAAGCCGTTAGAAATGGGGCTCAGTAATCAATCGTAGAGTTTGGATTCAAAGAAGATTAGATGTTCTGAGGGGCCAATTCTCAGCTCATATGTAATCTTCGACGCTGACATGTACGGGTCCCACTCAGATGATAAGACCCATAGATCATTTATTACACATTCTTGTAGCTTCTGGAGAATGGCGAGTCTTCTTCTAAGTTAATGGCGTAGATGTTAAAGAGGAATGCCGCTGTACGGGGCCCAACTTTTGCACGAAAACCCCACCTTCGTTTGATCCGGTTAATTCATCTGATTTCTAGCTGAATTGTCTTCAGAATTGGAGGGTTCTTATCAGGCTTATGCCCTTGAGTAGGGGCCGCTGTTTATACAAAAGTTTCTTCTAGCCGTCTGATTCCGTGGAGCAAAACTAGATCTTCTGAGATGCTACGTAGTAAGCAGTTTAAATTTAATTTTGTGAGATCGGATGAACGGGTTGGATCGACCAAAAGGTGAAGCCCTTCGTGCCAAAATGGACCACTACAGAGCAACTTAGCATGTGGTCGTCGCGCCATACAGGAATGGTTTGTCAGTGATCAAAGCTTTTTTCTAGCGAAGACTGGAAGTTTCCAATGTTTTCCTTGGAAATATTATATAATAATTGCAGCCGACCAACAGCCAGCAATTATTGATGAAAATCTGAACTTAATAGAAATTCTGTTATAATTAATGATTAATTAGCAAGTTCATTTTTTATTTAGGGCTGTTAGGCAAAAATCTACGAATCAATGAGTCATCCATGGCACTTCTATCTTATGACCGAAGCAAGATTTACCGGACCAAGATTTCTTCCTAAAATTCTAAAATAGCAGTTCAATCTCTCCCATTATTCCTTTAAAAAAAAAGGAAAGAAAAAGGATGGTTCAGCATACCAAAGTATACTATTTTGCACTCAAAGTCATCCACGGCGTGAAAGGAGTTCATGTCACATTTTTCCTATGCATAGTGATAATTATTTGTAGGCTTAAATATGTAATAGTTTTTTTGCATTTTGTCATTGTTACCCCAGATTGTGATCTCGTTCCATTGTAAATTTCAAATCCGCTTCAAAATCATGAAGCAAACGCTGTTACTTTCTCAGGACTGCCGACTGCACCCGTTTGATAACACTTAAGCTTAGGGGCATTTTTTTTTTTATAGTTTTGAAGTCATCTTCTTCGACCCAAGAGAATGCAAACCACTAATTTTTTTGCATAAAAAATGCTCTCTGACATCGTAAACAATGCCAAAAAGGAGTCGACATGGCTGGACTACTCTTTTGGATAATCTGATCCGTTCATTATGTTTAGACCACCGTAGATTGTTTATCACCAAACCGTATGGCTGTTGGATGAATAAGTTGCGTCCTTTCCAGCATCCTTTCTGACATCCTCCTAGAAGAAAGAAATCTCCGACAAGATAGTTGTTTAGATGTATCTCGTAGAGCAGCTTTAGGCGATTAGAGCTGATATGGAATAATGCAACATCGTAAAGCAAACTAAATTTCCCGGAGCGATGTCGCCATGGTTGAGATCTATGCTTGCAACGACCCGTATAGTCCGATCTCTGAGAGCAGGGGAACTGAAAACCTGCGTAATTGCAGACATCGGGGCCAATCCAGATTCCAGTTACATTCAGTTTTCTTCCCAATTATTCGCCATTTGACACTCTTCTGAGAGTAACGCCACATAGTTGCTATTTGACATTGAATTGCTACTGCAAGCATCTTCATCACCAAACACCGTTATCCTAGACACAATTTGGCATTTGAGTTCTCAGGCGATCCACAATAAGATACAGCCACCAATGGTTTTAACGGACGCAGACATTCAATTACTTAGAAAGGTAAGATACGAAATTTCACTAACAGCAATCTTCCCAATGTTTATATGGATCAGCCTCACTATAATTATCCATAAAATCACTCCTTTTTTCTCTTGAGAATGTCACATTTTCCCTTCCGTTGCTGCCGAACTCGTCTTTATAGTAAAGCAACTATCATGGTCGAACGTAGCTGTTCAAAATAGGGGTTTTGCAGTAATTCCCCGAAAACTGGTTTTAATAAGATGAGTCCAAACTTCCAGAAATGGCCTTAATCCAAAGTGTGCAGTCAATGATACATAGGCAAGTCAAGTGTGTTTGCGAGCAACGGCGTTACTTCTCGATCTAGGGTACGATTGAAACTGGTTTCAAATTTACGGTAAAATTGAACAAGACCAGAACCTGGGTTGAATATAACAAAACACAAAAAATCTAGCTTTAAAATAAAAATAAAAATGTATTTATCCTTTTTGGTAAATATGAGATTTCATGCCCATAGCATGTTTTCAGCCTCTATCTTTGAACTGAAAATCATGACCATCGATCTTACTCAAAAAAATTTCAGTCCAGCAAAGCAAGTAGTCAAGATAATCCAAACCCATTTATTTATCACAGCTTACCTCATTTTTGCTCTCGAAACACCATAAACAGCTCAAATCTTCCGAACAAAAGAGTTGCAAGGTAGAGTAGTCTCCTTTCACGCTTTTGAGCGTGTACTCTAGAGGACTCTTGTCCAATGCTCACTACTTAAAACTCAAAATATTCTCGTCAATATGACTTCCAACGCTGAAGTTGCATTTTAAAATCATAGAAAGTTAGCACACACCTGATGTTGTCTTGTTTCATCCCACGGGATTCATGTTTTAGAGGAACACAGTGATATAATAAGTGCAGTATGACCACGGTTTAATGAAAAGTTGAACCCCATAAACAAATTTTAGTAATTGCTATCCTCAATATAAGTTCTAAGAAACAAAATATAGAAAAATTACAAAGGAAAAATGGATCCGCATTCCACTAGAGTCCTATTTTCAGACACTGCCTACAGTAACTTTGTTAGGCACAGCGCAATGGCATGAGGAGTCTCTCACTGGTAGGCTACAGGTTCTAAGTTAACTTCTTAAAAGCCAATTGTACTAGTGCAAATTAAATAATGATAGTAGCAAATAGGAGTTGTGTATTTATTACTTTAATGTTCAAACACAGAAATGGCACCGAAGGCATTAAAATGAAGATGTTCTTCCTTTAGAAAATGAGGTTTTTAAGCACTAAAGCCTTCTAGTGCAGTTGCGCAAGGGGAACTCTCTTGCCTGGGTAATGAAGGTGAGGCTATCCACATGTGTGTCTAACCTCCAAAAAATGAAAGTTTAAATAAATAAATAAAAACAAGTTTCCCAAACAGCAATCAGGCTTTCAAATTGGAGTGCTAGTAATTGTGGATGCTTAAGCTGTGTACACGAGAAGGTTCAGGTTCAAGAGTCTTCAAATGGTCTTAACCATCGGATGATGTCAATTCTCACTATTTCCATTCATTTTCCACCAGAATAATGGTTCGTATCATATGACACGGAGAAGATTCTAATACACCGTCACTATGATCTTACAGAGAAAATGAATGGCTCGGGATAGCCACATGTTTGGGCCCATTACACTTTACACGCCACAAATTTTGCTTCCAAAGCTTGGTACATGTGGTTCAACAATTTTCACTAATAAGAGGTGATTCCATCTTGAAATGTGGAAAAGATCGTACACCTCTACATGCGCCTGGAAGTCTGTTGATTGTGTTCCTTATCTGTTTATTTCACCTTGATCTGCTAATTCTAAACCCTAGATCCATTTTGGAATAAAGCTCATTGTTTGAAAATTTCAAGGGGTTTAAAATATGGGCTATATAGAAAAACTAGAACACGAGTCTTTGTAGTACTAAAGTACAGCATATATAGAAATTTGAGGAAACGACTGTACACTCATCTATATACAAGCCTATACCAGATACGGTTGCTAATCAGAGAGAACGTAGGATATTTTCCAAGGGAGGTGTAATGCATACCAGCAATTTCTGGCATAGTTGTCGAAGTTCTGATGAAGATGTCTTTGATGAAATACTTGCCAGAAGTGACTTTGCTTCCAACAGACCGCCAGATATATTCTTGACAATTGCATCTTCACTGGCCATGAGGGATGCCATGAGTTTTGCACCAGCAACTTTTTCCTGGCACACGAGGTTCATCAGACAAGGAAGAACTAAGAATGAGGGATTTCTATATAGAGAATAGAAAAGGATAATTACACGCAGTCTATATGAGGAAGTTGATTTTCTAAAACCACGTTGTTTCCTAACAGCTGCTTCAGATGCACATATCAGACATCAGTCAACTTTAGTTTATTTTTTATTTCTATATGGTTTTCTATGTGCTTCAAACTTGGATAAATTTATTTGTATGACATGCTTACATAAATGTAAGTTACGTATAAAGTATGTGATTGCGTAATGATTGTTCTCTATGTGCACGCTACCAAGTGCGGCCTCACAAGCTTTGTGTGCAACAGTAACTCACATGTCTACTTCCAACTTATAAAGTGAAGCAACCTGCATATGAAGAATAACAAGACAGAATTTCCACTAGTAAGTTCCGCTGATACAAATCTACCACATGTATACCAACGTGGGTCTGAGTAGGAATATTCCGTGTCATTTCACAAAGATGATCTAATGGCTGAGGAAACCAGAAAATTTTTGGGCATTCTTCCATACAGAACTGATAAATGAGAGACGAGTAAACATCTAGAATCAATTCTTAAATCATACAGCCTTGATATAGTAGAACAGATTGAGTGCCATTATTGGTAAAAACCAATAGCTAACCCAACAAATCTGAGAAATTGTGAGAATGCCATTACTCTTGGCCACACTACATGGGTGAATATTCTTTTGAGAATACAGAGAGAGAAAAAGAGGCCCTGGGATAAAGCCCCAAACAGCCATGAATATGTAAGAAAAGAATAAAACAGAATCAGCCAAAAGGCACCTTACATCCCCGTGAATTTAAAAAAACCGGGTCTTCCATATAGAAGGAGGTCATCCCAGTCAGGATTTTGTTCACATAAAAAGAGCTGTTAAAAGCCACTTGAAGTTATGAAAACCCTATATATACATGTTCAGTGAAAAGGTCATGGGGTGTGTGCGCTATACACAAAGTGATTCCATGCACAGGATTTGATCCAAACTATTTATCTGCTGGATGACATCTTAGATGGGTGCCTGAAAATCTCCAGCAACAGGAAATCCTTGATACAGTCAAGTTCTTTCTACCACTAATTCAAACTTCTCAAGCCATCCACTTCACACCCCATACTAGCAGCAAAGATCATCTGACTGAGACGTTGGGGCAAATGCTATCTATCAGGGGACACACAGATGAATGGTTTTATAAAAGTTGAGGCCTGAATGTATTCTTTAGCTGCGAAGGGAAATCCTTGGGCTTTACACAGACACCACATGAAGCTCATAAATAGTAAACCTACAAATACATTCAGATATAGAGCTTTTACACAGGAAATGAAGGTTTTCACAGAAAAGCAACTTTAGTGTGACAGATATGAGATCTTGTCCTAATACAAGCATCACAAAATGATATGAGATCTTGTCCTAATACAAGCATCACAAAATGCTTTAGTACCTTATCTGATCCTTTTCTGAGAGCTTTCATGGAAAGCTTGAGCAAATCAGAAGAGTAAGGAAGTACAACCGACTTCAGGTGATAGACAGCAGAAAATAGAACCTGTAAGCAGGCAGCTCTAACTTCTTTCTCTGTTATTACCTGCAAGATATAGATAAATGTGGTAATCCAATAAAAACTCTCAAGCAGACTGAAACTGGTGATGATAAAAAAGGACCTACCTCAATTGAATGAATGAGGGCAGGAAGTGTTCGTGAAGCAAATAAATGTTTGGCAGAGGTTGAAATCTTCTGGCAAGCACTTATGAGGACATTAGCCATGCACAGCCGAAATGAAAGTGGGATTGGTGCTACAGACGGATGCTCACTCAATATCAACAGAGTGTTAGGAGATTTATCATTCGATTCAGTATCTTTATATAATGCATTCTCATCAGACTTGTTGCAGTGAACACATGTCAATCTTTGGATCACATAAGTGAGTATAGGACTTTCAATAGTAGCATCTCCTGCATATAAGGGGTGCAGAGGTCAAGGACACAACTAAAAGAGTAAATTACACAGTAAAATTTCAACGTGTATTTTGGCAAAATAAAAAACCAACCAAGATAACTCTTTTCACCTTCAACGGTGCTCGTCTTATCCCAGGTGCAACTTTTAGATGGTTCTAGAGCTTGTAGCTGAGCACATATTATCAGTGCAAGGCAATCAATGCAACCATGTTGTGCTTTGGAAACTACAAAAGTAGAGGGTCATGCGGTCAGCCTAAAGGTAAACATTATAGTATTGGTAAAACCACCAAAACCCAACAGAATGGTGAACAACTTTGAGAATTTCACCTCCGTCGCCATCCAAAGAAGGCCACAACAGCACTGCTTCCAGTATTTGTCTTATTTTAACCATGACAGGATGTCTGGCAGTCTCCTTGCCTCTAACCTAAACGAAGGAACCATACACATATATTGGACAGGAGAATGTCAACAGAAAGGAAAGAGAATGTGAAACCTTCAAAATGGACAATCTGAACTTGTAAATGCCAAAGAGAAGGTTTCTACCACAAGGGAAGTGCAAACTGCAAACAAGCATGCCTTTAGCTTGAGTGTATCACGAGTACCTTTGGCATCATCTAACAGGGAGCCAACAACTGGTACCAGTACCTACCAAAAAAATAGCCATGATCTTAATACCTAACCACTCAACTACGCAAATAAAATACATATGACATACTGGTCACGTTCAGACAACTGATGTAAAGATGCAAAAATATACTGCAAACAAGATGGGGCTACGTCTTTGACTATATGATTCCCACTTCTTCACTCCAGAAGTTAAAATGATTGTCCTAATTCCAAACAAATATGAGATAAACACATAAATGACTATTACAAGGAGTCATTGACTAAGGATATTCCAGTGTGCATGCAATTTGTTAATAAGAAAAATTAAGTGACGTCTGCTAATGTACAAGGTCCACCACACAAATCTTGAATGCATGGGAGTCAAAGAAAGAAATATTCCTGCATGGTTTTCTTCAAAATTTTAAACTTTTCATAAAACGAGAGCACTGACAAGTATAATCATTTAGAGGATGGGACAAAAGCAGGCTACGTAATTACATATCATGAGAACTCACAGATAAGAAACATCCTCGTACCAAGACATTATTAAATTGGTTCTTCTCTTTTAATCAGCTAGGGAACAAAGCAATGAAGGGCATGAATATTGAAATTTAATACGAAGTAGCTATGCCATAAATGATTCCTAATAGATCTTGTGCTCGCCGGTTTTTTCATTTAAGAGGAATGTGGCTGCTGCATTCTGTTTATTGTAACCAAAGACAAAGTTCCAAAGGCAAGATAGAGCCTAGGGTATTTGATGTAGCAGAGAGAGAAGAAGGCAGAATCAAGCCAGAAGCTCCTATGAGTCAGTTCCCATTCAGCAAGTCCTGGCGCCTCAACAAGGAAGTGACAAAAAGGTAAAAGAAACAACAGATTCAGCAATGAATACTGAAAAGACGTGTTCAGAGAAGTGAATGAAGTAGCAGACTGTTTAGCCCCTCACACCTAAATAAGGAAAAAATCAACAACACTTCTCTCCATTCTTTTACTAATATTTTGTAGAATGATGTAGGAGGCTTCTCTAAGACTAGACTCACATTAAGCTCGCTGAAATCACTATTTATTTAGCTACATGGTTGTTATGTCTCCAAGTTCATCACAGAACTTATTTAGCTTAGTCTTTGGCATTTCTTGGCTTTCATGCTAAAATTGTTTGATTCACGAGGCAGTTCATGATTTCCACTAGGTAATACTTGTTGTAACTCCAAGTTAAAATCGTTTATTGATCCATGTTTGGTTATAAGGTGGTGATTTCTCCATGCATATCAGAAACATTTACCTCAAGTATTTATGGTATTTCTCATTTAGACTTTCTGAGGTTCCATACTTCATCACCAACGATTGCCTATTGCTACAAGTGCAACAACAGACATTTCATCCCTTTACCTTGCCCTGCTAAACTTTAACTACTGGAATTCTTATATCAGTTAAGAAAGGCCTTCAAAACTTTTTGACGGAGCAAATTGTTCTCATTTGAGATTTCAAGCGGCACTGGGATTTTGAGAGGCGTGGGGTAGAGACACAGAAGAAGAAGAATGGAACCACAGAAAGAGGAACAAGATAATATTCACAGTTACTCTAATATTAATCAAATCCAAATCCAAAACCTTCCAGACAAATCTTTCACCAACATTTCTAGAATTTAAAGTTCATGGACAATGACCAATTTCACATTATCTTTCCTTTCTACTTTTAACCGCTTGCACAAATTCTGTTTTTGCTGATTCTTCTTGTGGTATGAATATCCTGCAATTATAAAGTTTATTTAGAATTTTGGAGTAAATCAGAGAATTTTAAAGTATAATACATTGTTACTCACTACAGAGCAAAAAGGAGGGATTAAGCATGGGACGATTGGATATTGGGTCAGAGAACCTATTGGTTTCTTTCACTACTATTAATGATCCATGATTGCAAAACGAAGCCCAGTTACTTAACTGTTTCATGTTTTCTACTTCTCTGAAACTCTACTGTAAAGATCAAAAAGTACGTGGGGCTTATGATTTACCATGCAGGAGGCTGAAACATCAACTTCACATGTGAGCCCTTCAAGACACTTCTGTGTCTAAAAAGAGAAACATATCCAGGATAACCCAAAGTTTTCCTTTCATTTAGACTATTACTTGGATGTAACAGTTGTGGAGAATGAGCATAAATTGCAACAGTGAATGTAAGCCGCCTTTCATAAAGTCTGGTCTTCATTGTTAACCTCTTCAACAAATTCTACTTCTGTCTATTGCTTACATGTTATAGTAATTGCTATGGTCAATAGAGTTATTTACAATTTTGGAACATATTAAGGAAACTTTGAAGTATATTTGGCCCTTATATCATAAAGGGCAGCCCCGGTGCACCAAGCTCCAG
This sequence comes from Warburgia ugandensis, assembly GCA_035236585.1. Lineage (NCBI taxonomy): Eukaryota > Viridiplantae > Streptophyta > Magnoliopsida > Canellales > Canellaceae > Warburgia > Warburgia ugandensis. Next base: position 7,247,545 of record CP141133.1, read on the forward strand.
TGTATGCGGGGTCCGGGATTAGGGGTAGACCACAAGGGTCAATAGTATATAGTCTTACCTTGCATTTTGCAAGAGGCTGTTTCTACGCCTTGAACCCGTGACCTCAAGGTCACACGATGACAACTCTACCGTTGCGATATTTGGCCCTTATATGGTTCCATTCTTTATTCTTAGTTTATTGATTTTCCATGCTGGAAAACGAAGCAGGAAGCCCCTCTCTTTCTGTTTTTCTTTATTATTCATAAAAGTTTGTTGTTAAGCAGAAATTTATCAAGGCTATCTGTTTTTCTCTCTGCCTGACATATGCTGCACACAGAGGACTAGTGTGAAGCTACTAAGTCCTGAATCATCTAACACTTCATGCTGGTAATCTGGCATAATTTAACATCAATATGTCTCCCCAAAAGCTATATTGCTACAAGCTTCATAAATTTTACAGTTTTCACTGCTACTGGATATGGATAATTACTTTTCTCCAACAAACTAACTCACATTTAACTTCCTTGTGCCATTCCTGGCAAAGATACTTTGTAACAACATATCCACAGGAGGAATTATATGCCAGGCAGAGAGAAAAAGGGGTAATGGGCCTACTTTTCTGTCCTTTTTCCTACAACTAAACCGTTTATCTGATTTGGCTTCATCTAGATGGCCTAGGTCAAATCTATAGGTGACCTCTATGCCCTTCTTTTCAGGCCCTAGTAGTTGAAAAATCGACTGTGTTTTGAAGAGAGACTATTTTCTGTTTTACACCATCCACAGTATGGCAGACAGAGTATGGAATCAGATATCATAGCACCATTCGCCAATAGAACTGTTCATTTGTGAAACATAAACTATGACCATATATATATATATATATATATATCATATGTTCAGGCCTGGACCCCACATATGCGGGATCTTCGTGCACTGGGCTGCCCTTTTTAGTCATGTATTCAGCATAGGTATGATCCACAGGATTCAAGCATAAGAAAATTGCAAAAGGAAAAGAGAAACATGCAATATGATGGTATTTGCTATTTCCAAGGTACAATAACATACTTGTGGATGAAGGCGGCCGCATAGCTCCACCGCAAGCTTCCGAACGTCTTCAAATTCAAACAAAAGAAATGCCCTGAAGAAATATGAAAACATAAGACGTTTAAATCAAGTTCAAATTCAAGTTGATTGGACTAAAGTTTGCAAAATTATATTTATAGACTACCTTTTTATCAGTTGGCCAGCTATACAATCCTGATTGTTGACAATGAAATCACTGTTTCCTGAAGTTGGCCCAGCCAGGAGATAAGCAGCATAACAGTTAGCAAACTACAACTTCCAAGAGATCTCAAAATTGTACAACTAAAGAACTAAGGACTTCAAAAGCAAGACCTCTGATTTAGCTCTAATCATTAGATCATTAAAAGCTGCAGCTTAATTTTCAATAGTTTCTGCAGCTCTCTAAATTGGATATCTTCAGAAAAGAAATTATGACACATGTGCATAACAACAATAAGATTATATGTAGAATCACATGAATTCTTCCTCAGATAGACACGACTCACAAAGAAACTGCATCGTAGCCCAAAGTGAGCATGATGAGGGGAAATCCTTAGGGTGCATTTCATTTCATGGTGATGCCAAAAGATGACCTTTCACTCTCATGAAATTAGCATTTAAGCCATTTTGAATTTCCTTCATAGAACAAGACAGCCATCCCCAGCACAATTCTCCACCCCACATATTTTCTTATTCATGAAGAGCTTCCATTGGAAGCATGTTCAAAATAAAAATAATATAAAATATCATTAAACTATTGATGAGTTCCCTGGTCCAACAAATGTAAAATAAAGGCTTAGCTAATTGAAAAGCAGATATGACATACAAAACATCCATAAACAAATGGAGTAGACATATGAGACAAAACTATGGAAAATGACTACCATTAAACTATTGAAATTTGGCACAATGAGCAAGCATAAGTCAATACAATTAGTACAAAGAACAAGAAGCCCTTTTTTTTTTTGGGTTTCAGTATTTGCTCTTTACTGGCACGTGGGATCAAGCAAGGGCAAATAGAAGATAAGTATCAACAGAATAAAGCATCACAAATAGAATTTAAGAGCATAAACAATCAGAGAAAAATAGTAATGCTAAGGTGTTTTCTCCCTTGTTATACACCTTATCAACTCCAGTTAACAATATAAGCACTAATGTTAAACATATGGGTGATCAACATATACCTTTTCAGATAATGTGGGGTTTCAAAGTTGTGGGAATTCCACCATCAATATTGCACGAGCATACAATTACTTTAATACATAAAAGCTGAAACTTACCGTTCCAGGAAGGGATCTTTAACTTATGCTCTTTAAAATGTTTAAGCTCTCAATTTTTACCTCAAAGGATGATTCTTTAAAATATTTAAGAAAGTGGAGCTATCAAGTTGCCTATTGTTAAAGGAAATCTTTACAAAAGATCTAAAGGAGTTAAATTCTCAAACTTGCTTTTCAGAAGATCCCTTAAATTACACTCTTGAGGTGCTCTTAAGAAACATCTTTACTTTCAGAAAGGCTCTTAAACTAGAGATGCATAAAGGAGCTAAGTTATCAGCCTTTTCTTTATAGTTTGACTTTTATGTCTATGTTATTTAGTTTTTCTAATAAAGAAAAAAGATCTAGGAATGCAACTCCAAAACATTCTACTCCTGAAGAAACCTCAAGCTAAAGATTTCAAGATCTACATTCTGAAGTTCCTATTTGAAAAAAGCTTTTTCTAAAATATCTTCATTAAAAAAAATTACTTTAATTTAGCATCAAACCAGACTTATAGCACCTAAAAGTCTTTTCCTTTTTCTTTTTCTTTTTTCTCTTCTCATTTTTCATTAGGGATATCGTACAACATGTGCCTTGAGGCATATTCCTCAAGGTTCTTGAGAAAAGAACAGAACTGATGTGTCAGAATTTAAGACAGATTAACTTCCATGCATTTACAATGGCTTTCAAAGAAGCATTGAAGATCACAAGGACTTCTTACAGAATGATGAGAAAAATGATTTCCTAAAGCCTCATATGTACAAAGTTTGATCAATGTAGAATCAATAATTTTATCTGTTAAACATGACAAACAGATAATTTTTAAAAGAATATATATAGTTAAACTTGCATATCCTAATACGTGTTGTGTTTATGAATCATAAGATATAAGACAAGCCAACAGACACTAACTTCAAAATGCTTCATCTGCAATTAGTAAGTCATCCAACCAATGGTAAATAGTGCAACTAGTCAGAGCAAGCTTTGGAAAAATAGAAGAGGTGAAGCAAATCATATTGAATACAAATACATACCATTCAAAACATCTCGATTGAGAAGTCGACCATACACAACAGAAGAATTTAAATCATCAAAAATTCTCAGAGGTAGCAGCCTGATGATGAGTAATGGACAAAGGTGGTCAAATAAAGAATCCCTTAATCTAGCAGAACCATCACTTGTAGTGATTTCACCCCCACTCTGATGGAACCAATCTTTGTCCATCCTGCACGAAATGAAGCAGAGACTGACTCAGATACTAGATGAAAGCCAGTTCATTATATCAGGTAAACGGAAAAATAATGTGTCAATGAGAACATGAGGGTGTACCAGCAGACAAAACAACTTGACGCTCTGATCCTTGAAAAGTGAAGAATGTTTCACAGTTTAAAGCCTACTTGGACAAACTTTGCAGCACTCTAGTAAAAAAAACTTTAGAGGCGACCATACAGGAGTAATCAGAGAGGGATAAAACAATTAAACACACTAAAACCGGTAATATAAGTAAACTATGACAAGTGTCAAAACTGCATCTGAAAGATGTTGGGAACCTTGACTTCAACGACCAATCTATGCAGGGCAAAGTATTTAATACAGTTACATCGGTGATTAAGTCTGACTTCTATGTTTCCTCAACAATAGACATGAAGAAAGCAGGAGGCATTTTCTTGTTATGTGTTTTTGGTACTTTGTTTCAAGTAGGACAGTAAAGGCTGAAAACTTACTGATAGATCTATCTGAAACTAATTTCAACTACAAACCATAGTGGTGGAGAGGAAATTGGGATGAGATATATTCATTGTAAGTTTTCAAGCTAAAATTGCAATAAAGTAGATAACAGATAAGAAAAAAAAAAAGAAAAAGAAATTATGGAAGTGCTCATGAATTCCCTGGACTCTCTACAGTCCAGAGCCCAGATCCAGTCCCAGTTCCTTCCTACCCATCTGCCTCCCCTCCTTTTCCCTCCTCTTCCCAGTAACTGAATTTCCTCTCTTTCAGCCAACCCCCTTCTGCCACCTGTCCTCCAGCAAAAGATCTGATCCTCCTAACCGAATTCTCCTATCAGCCTATGACATCCTTCCATTTGTCCTCATTCCTAACCTCCTATGTCTGAGCCACCATTCTGGATCCTTGCAGGCCATGTTTCCTGGAATATGTTTTCCCAAATCTCCCTTGCCTCCTATCACTTACCCAGGCACACCAAAAGAGGAATACACAGAAAGGCTGATGGAGATGACAATTCCTAGAGTTCCTTTGTCTTCCACTTCTCCAACATTCCAGCATTTCTTCCCACTAGCTTATCAAATTTCAGGAGCAAGTAGTCTACTCTATGGTTCCATCAAAGCTCTCTCCTTATTAGATCTCCAAGTCCCAGATTTAGTGAAGCAGAGCATGCTATTTATCAGGCAGATAAGTGGATGAATATTAAAGTTCTAGAATACCAAGGTTAATTTCATTAACTTCACCAATATACGTGCTAAAGTATATCATAAAGGAGAGAAATAAGCTTCAAGTAGTTCACAACTGATTATCCCTGGCATATTCAGCTCCATGGGCAGGCAGCCAAACAGCTGCAGAATTAAAAAAAGGAGTCCAGACGAGGCCACTTCTATGATAAAAGTTAAGTGACATCCTTTCTTGTCAAATCCATCCCGCTGTGACAGAACTCCAGACCTATTTTGATTTACAAAATCATCATCATCATCATCAAGACCTTATCCCAATTAGGGGTCGGCCACATGAATCTTATTCCTCCATTCCACTCTATTAAATACCATGTCTTCATTTAGTCCCAAAGTTTTTAAATCTTTCCTCACCACTTCTATCCACGTTCTTTTGGGCCTTCCCCTTGCCCTTTTAAAACTTTCTACTTGTATTGCCTCACTTCTTCTAACCGGGGCCGTTATTGGTCTCCTTTGAACATGTCCAAACCATCTAAGTCTAGTCTCCCTCATCTTATTACCTATTGGTGCTATCCCTAAATTTCCTCGAATATTTTCATTTCGAATTCTATCTTTTCTTGTCTTACCACTCATCTATCTCAACATCCTCATTTCTGCGACGCTCATCCTATGAGTATGATGTTCCTTAACTGCCCAACATTCTGATCCATAGAGCATGGCCGGCCTTATGGCCATCCTATAGAATTTTCCTTTTAGTTTGAGTGGCACCCGTCGATCACACAAAACTCCAGATGCACATCTCCATTTGTTCCAACCCGCTTGAATTCTCTGGATAACCTCCCTCTCAATCTCTCCACTCTCATGAATTATTGATCCTAAGTACTGAAAGTGGTCTTTGATGGGGACTTCTTGGTTATAATTTACAAAATTAGGATAAAAAATATATTGAAACACACCAGACTGCACATTTGTCTATTCAAAGTATTCTACCAACTTCCAATGTTTTGGTCATTTTGATTGCTTTAGCCATTACTTTTTCTTATTTGTATTAGTCTATCTTTTTTCCTCAGAATGACTAGATGCTTTAAGGGCCAGTTCAATTAAAAATCCAATCTCCAATTAAATGGGGGTGTTGATAACAAAGTATACTTCTTTTGATGTGGAATATAATTTGTTTTTTATAAACTAAATGATCTAATTAACAGAATATATGTTACTTAAAATATGCTGATTAAAGGTAAAAGTCTCTTTGAACAGTCGGTAGACTTTAATCAACAGTCTCTTGGTTGTAACATAGAGCACAACCAATTTGGCTAAGTTATCAAGCACGGATAAAAGATTAGATGGTAGCATGATATTAGTAAATGGTAAATCTTAAAGAATTACGTAGTTACTTCTTTTAGAATTGACCCTTGTGGTCCGCTCCTTATCCCGGACCCCGCATACACGGGAGCTTCATGCACCGAGCTGCCCTTTTTTTTAATTTCTTTCAGTTTTTCATTAATGTTTTGCTGTCATTTTCTGTTTTTTTAGCTTTAAATTTTCAACATCAACTTTTTGTGTCCTTTTCTAGATGGAATACCAAAATTAATGGAGTACTAAATAGATACATTTGAGAATAAAATGGAATGATCAAAAAGGTTTTGAGAACTAAGCTCATATCAGATACATCTATATAACAGGAACATTATTTTTGGTAATGCTATGAACATTGTGCCTCCAACAATATCTTATGACATGGCTAAGTGATTCTTAAAGTCAAGGATAACAAAAAATAAGGGTATTACACTAAATGGGTGACAAATTCTCATTAAAGGTCTTTTGGCCATTGCAATTAGGGTATTACACTAACATGTGCGTATAGAAGTTAGAGTGTATATATATATATATATATATATATATATATATATATATAGAGAGAGAGAGAGAGAGAGAGAGAGAGAGAGAGAGAGAGAGAGAGCATGAAATTAGTAAAATATATTTTCATCGACAGATTATGCACCTATAGTGGCGAATCCCCCAGTAAAAAGTCTCCTATGAATTAGTGCTTCTAAAATTTCATTTTCCCATATCCCCTTCCTCTTCTTGCTTTTTACAAGTCTTACCACCAATTTTCATTATTCTCAAAAAACCCTTCCACATACTCCCAAAATATCCTCCCATCCTTCTGCTTTTCCAGGATACCTCTTGTCGATTTTTGCCTTCAACATAAACATAATATAGTTCCTAATCCGGTCACTTTGTTCTGTTGGGTCATATATATACACACACCAAGTCTCCCTCTCTGTATATATATACAAACTTGGCACGACAGTAGAGTTGTCATCGTTGACCTTGAGGTCACGGGTTTACGGCGTGGAAAAAGCCTCTTGCAATGCAAGGTAAGGCTGCATGCTATTAATCATTTGTGATCTGCTGCTGCGGAAGCTTCATGCACCAGGCTGCCCTTTTATATATATATAGAGAGAGAGAGAGTCCTAGCATTTTCAAATGCCAAGGCAGAGTCTTATTTTCAAACATTGTCTTTTTGTTGTTTTTTTTAATAGATCTAAGACATTCATATTGTTTGAAACCCTGCCGTTTGCCTGAAACATAAGGCTGCAAGATCCAATAAAAGTGATTTTTGGTGTTGAGATAATCTTAGGGATTTTGAATAATATGAATGGGTTATATCTTCCAAAAATCCAGCCTAAAATAATAAAAAGGGCAGCGTCTTAACATAAGATGCCACCTTCGCATTTGGAAATCAGTGGTGAGACCCGTGGAATGCATGTATTCAAAACGAGTATTTGTTGCGGTAGGATCCTTATCGTTGGAATGAACTGTTCTTATAGAGAGAAATATGCTTTTACATCTTCTTAACCTGAAAATTGGCTAAGGTTCTTTTTTGAGTGTACGCCTATTAACAGATCTAATGGAGATGGGTGATGCCTGTAGCTTAGAGGATTAGAGCACATGGCCCAAATCTGATCCATAACTTGTGGATGGTGGCTTGGCTAGTTGGAACTCGAAAGTCAGTCTTCCTAACTCCTACCTTTTCCACTTCTATGGGCTTTATATAATAGCTTGGGCTCTAATAGTATTGTCCACTTTGGGCTAAGCCTCACGTTTTTGCTCTCCTATAAGAAAAATACATTGTTACTAAAGGATACCACCCGAACCTTTATAACCAACCCAAACTTCTCCCGAGGCAATGTGGGATTAAACATTCAGGATAAACCGAAGCCTGCCATCTTGTAACTTAACATACTCCCTTCAGGACCGCCTCTAGGCTCTTTCTTCCCCCCTTAGGGAATGCGCGTCCCTTCGTGTGACCACTCTTTGAGTCCACCGAATGACCACGTGGGGTCTAGGCCCACCATCACAAAGGGGTTCGACTCTAGTACCAATTGTAACGGCCTGAGTTCCAGCAATGTATATATTGTCCGCTCCAGCTGAAGCCTCACAGTTTGCTCTTTCTCGTAGGAAAAATGCATTGTTACTAGAGATACCACCCGTACCCTTATAACTATTCCAACCTTATTCTCCTTAGGCAATGTGAGACTAAACTCTCAGGATCACTTGAAGCCTGCCATCCTGTAGCTCGATATCCCCCATTCAGGACCGCTTACCAAGACCGCAAGGTGATCCTGAGAATTTATAAGGGTTTGGATATCTCTAATGGTAACAACACGTTTCGAGGGGTGAGAGACTTAAGGAAACAAAAACTTGAGGAATATGGGATCCCAAAGAGGGCAATGTTATATCCGTTGTGGACTTTGTTACCAAGGAACAATGTGTTTTTTGCAAAACCGTGAGGCTTTAGCTAGAGCTGACAATATTGTTACTGTTGGATATGCTCCTTTCAATTATTAGTAATGGTCTCACCACTCATTGTCTTGAATTAGGTAGCCCATGCAGGTGCATCCCTCATCATTAAAACACATAGAACCTCGAACTTAGTTTTTAACAAACTTTAGTATGCATCTTCAACTGCCTATAGCAAGGAGAAGATTACTACCCAAGAACTGTTTCAACCATAAACCTACTTAAGTGTACCCTAGTAGTCACATAAAGCAAGCAGCAAAGTGCAATCTTAATTTGGATACACTCCTAGAACACCTCAATGACAAGGAAAAGACATAGTTCTTTGATGAAATCAAATGTGAAGATCTAATTGAACCAACCATGGCATTAGTTATTAATAATAAAAAATTATAACGGCCTGGGCTCTAGCTGAAGCCTTATGATTTCTCTTCCCTATAGGGAAAACACATTGTTACTAGGAGCTGCCACCTGAACCCTTATAACTAGCTCAGACTTCTTCTTCCCAGGCAATGCAAGACTAAACTCTCAGGATCACCTGAAGTCTGCCATTAGGTAGCTCAACATCCTCCCTTCGGGACTACCCTCTAAGCTCCCTTTTCCCCCTTAGAGAACATGCTCTTTGGTTCCACCAAGTGACCATGTGCGATTTGGCCCATTATTATGAAGGGTTCCAGCTCTAATACTAATTGTAATGGCTCGAATTCCAATAATAATAATATTGTTCGTTCTGGTGGAAGACTAGAGAAAACATGTTGTTATTGAGGGATACCACCCAAACCCTTACAACCAACCCAAACTTCTTCTCTTTAGGCAATGTGGGACTAAACTCTCAGGATCACCCGAAGCCCGCCATCCTTCCATTGGGATCACCCTCTAGGCTCCCTCTTCATCCCTTAGGGAACATGCATCCCCCTTGTGACAACTCTTTGGGTCCACCGAGCAACTACGTCTAGCCTAGGGGTACCATCACGAGGGAGTCTAGCTCTGATATCAATTGTAATAGCCAGGGCTCTAACAGTAACAATATTATTTGTTCTGGCCAAAAGGGTTCTTCTCCCCAGGAAATATGAGACTAAACTCTCAGGATTACTCGAAACCTGCCATCTTGTAACCCAGCATCCTTATAACCAGCCCAGGCTTCTTCTCCCCAGGAAATATGAGACTAAACTTTCAAGATTACTCGAAGCCTACCATCTTGTAACTCGGCATCCTCCCTTTAGGACTGCCGTCTAAGCTCCCTAACTCAAATCCCAACATAGAAAAGGATGCTACAATGCTCGAAATTCTCAACTTAATACGCTCCTAACTTCTCGACTTCCCACTACTTCATCTATAGAAATGACTGTGAGGCTCTGTTACCAATTTTAGATTAAACCGTGGCCCAAAGATCTTGTCCATCAGATGATCATAATCACTACTTTTCAATGGTATAAATAGGACAGCTCAATAAGTAAGAACAAGGAAGCCCAAAGGAAGGTCTTGGTGGGCAATCCTAAAAGGGAGATGTCAAGCTACAGGATGAAAAGCTTCCAGTAATCTTGAGAGTTTAGTCGCACATTGCATAGAAAGAAGAAGACTACGCTAGTTATAAAGGCCCAGGTATCTCTAATGGTAACAGCAGGTTCCGATGGATGAAGCCCAAGAGGGGTGAGAGACCACAAGAGGACAATATCGTATTCGCTATACGCTCTGATGCCAATGAACAATGTGTTTTTCCTACGACCAAGAGCAAAACCGTGAGGCTTCAACTAGAGCAGACAATATTATTACTATTGGAGCCCAAACCATTATAATTGATATCAGAGCCGGACCTCCTCATGATGGTGGGCCTACACCGCACGTGGTTGCTTGGTAGACCCAAAGGTGGTCACATGCAGGAATGCGTGTTTCTTAATGGAGGAAGAGAGAGCCTAGAGGGCGGTCTTGGTGGGCAGTAACAAAGGGAGGATGTCGAGTTACAAGATGGCAGGCTTCAAGTGATCCTGAGAATTTAGTCCCACATCACCTGGGGACAAGAAGTCTGGGCTGGTTATAAGGGTTTAGGTGGTATCTCCCTATAACAACACGTTTTTTCTACAAGAAAGACCAAAATCATAAGGGTTCAACAAGAGCAAACACTATTGTTACTGTTGGAGCCTGAGTCATTACTCTTTATATTCTATATGGTGTCAACTATAAGTTTGATTACATCGTGTTCAGTTTGAGTCTTGCACAAGAAATTTCTTTGTCTTTCCTCTTCCAATCTCATTATTAAGCTAATGACATTTTAAAAATGGCATAAGATCCATATTCAAGAAAGAATGATCCTATGTTCATGATAAAGGTACTTGCTCCTTTCTTTTCTCATCCTCCCACCTTCTCTAATTTTCCCCTTCTCGTGTACTTGTCTTTCAAAATTTGAGGTTCTTTAACATCCTTTTTCTCATAATTTCTTTTCCTTGGAAACCATAAATGCATCTACTTGCTTCTCCCACTATATCCTCAACAAGCCTTTGGATTATCTAGGCCTCCCTATGTTATCCAACTTTCTCATGTTCTGCCATTCAAGGGTTTGGTTAAGTCGTGCTTCTGTTAACATATTATTTGTACTCATAAAACAAGGAGTCAAACTCCACACATGTGATTTTACAATCTCTCAGCCGATCCCAAGCCCAAATAAAGGAGGAGGTGGTTGCATTAGGTTGCCAATCGATGTAAAATCTTTTGGCAAATCCTATGTCACTAAAGATTAAAAGATTCCCTCAAGCTAGGGCATTCCCCATGAGCAAAGTGTTGCACTGGAGCCTAGATGTAATGAGAAATGAGCAAGGGATGCTAGCGCGTTCTCTCGTAAGCAATGAGCTGCGTAGGATCCCAATTGCAGTAAAAAATGGGCAATGAGTGATAAAGTGTTCCCTCGAAACCAACGCACTGCATTAGAACCTAAGTACAATGGGAAGTAGGTAGTGGTACCCACAACGATCTACATATCCCAGCTTAGGAGAATAAGATTCATACTGTCACACAAAATATAGGCACATTGACATATAAGAGTATGGAGTTAGTAGATATGATGAAACATAGAAGAGTCAACATAGCTTGTGTTTAAGAAACCAAGTGAAATCGGGCTAAAACTAGATAAATCAATTGGCGTAAACTTGGGTACATGGGAAAGGACAATAATAGAAATGGCATCCAGATAGTAGGAGATAAAGAATTAAAGGATAAAGTTGTAGACGTTGAAAGAACTAATGTTAGAATTATATTGATAGAACTTGTTCTAAGAGAGAAGATCATATATGTAATAAGTGCATATGCTTCACAGGTACAGTTAAAAGATAAAATCAAAAGAGTTCTGAGAAGATATGGAAGGAGTAATGCAAGAAATTCCCAACATAGAGGGCATATTTATAGGAACAAACTTAAATAGTCATGTAGGAGAAGAAAATGAAGGATATGATAGGATACATTGATGGTATGATGTTGGCATATAACCTAATTCTAGCAAACACCTACTTTAAGAAGAGAGATGAACACTTACTAACCTTTAAAAGTAGATCATATAAAAGCCAAATGGACTTTTTTCTACTTGGGAACACTGAAAAATCAACATGAAAGAATTATATGGTGATACTTGATGGAAGAAAGTAAATCTAATAGGTGTTCAAAAACTAAGTGGTGGAATTTAAAAGGAGAGAAGATAACATCATTTAAGAACAAGTTGATGGTAGAAGAAAAGTGGAACAATTAAACAGAAGTAAACACCATGTGGACTAATATGGACGAGTCAATTAAGAAAGTGGCAAAAGATATTCTAAGAGTATCTAAAGGTAAAAGGCAACTAGTAAAGTGAGCTTGGTGGAGTGAAAAAGTGCAAAAAGTTATTAAAGAAAAATGGATGTGTTTGAAAGCATGATAGAGGACTATAAATGATGAGAACTTTGAGCAATATAAGAATGCTAAAAAAGGTCACTTAGAGAGTAGTAAGTGGTGATATGCTGAAGGCATATGATAATCTCTATAACAAACTAGGGTCAAGAGAAGGTAAGAAAGATGTATTCAAACTTGCCAAAATAAGAGAATAGAAGAGCAAGGATTTAGAACACGTTAAATGCATTAAAAGTGATGACCAAAGGGTATTAATCAAAGATGACGAGATCAATCAAAGGTAGAAAAGTTACATTCAAAAATTGCTAAATGACATATCTTCTGAAAATATAGAGAGAGAAAGAACTGTAAACCCAAATAATGTTGGACTATAGAGATATGACCATAGGAACAGAAACCTCAAGTAAAGAGGCCTTGAAAAAGATGAAATTGGTAAAGGCCAAGGACGCAATGGTATTACCAATAGAGGTTTGGAAGTATATGGGAGATATTGGAGTAGTCTAGTTGACAACGTTGTTTAACAAGACTGTAAAGTCAAATAAAATGCCACATGAGTGGAGGAAAAGCTTTATCATACCAATTTATAAGAATAAAAGAGACATACAAAATTGTACCAATTATCGTGGGATCAAATTTATGAGCCATATCATGAAACGTTGTGAAAGATTCAAAAGGGGTTACGACATAAGACAAGTATATCAGAAAATCATTTTGGTTTCATGCTAGGGAGGTCTCCCATGGAAGCTATTTTTCTACTTAGACAATTGATAGAGAAGTATAGGGAGAAAAGGAAGGACCTCCACATAATATTTATTGACTTAAAGAAAGCTTATGATAGGGTCCCTAGAGTTAATATGGTGGGTTTTGGGTGAGAATGGGGTTTCACGGGATATGTAGACCTAATTAAGGATGTGTCTGAGGGAGCGGTAATAAATTGTTAAAACCAATAGCAGAGAGACAGATGATTTTCCTATTACTATAGAATTGAATCAAAGATCAACATTGAGCCATACCATTTTACGTTGGTTGTGGATGAGTTAACAAAAGAGTTGCACGAGGAGATTCCATGGTGCATGTTTATTTGTAGTGACATAGTTTTAATTGATAATAGAAGGGAGAGTGTAACACAAAGCTAGAGTTGTGGAGAGATGCTATTGAATCTAAAAAATTTATAATAAGATAGACTAATACAAAGCATATGGAATGCAATTTTAACAAAGAGAGAAGTAGGAGTGAAGCGCTAGTATAGAGAATGATAATGAAGAAGTGCCCCGAAAGGACTACTTTCTATACTTGGGATCGATAATTCATCAGAGTAAAGAGATTGAGATGGATGTTACCCATAGAATCCAAGTGAGTTGGAACAAATGTAGATGTGCCTCTAGAGTTTCGTGTGATTGGCGGATGCCACTCAAATTAAAAGGAAAATTCTACAGGATGGTTGTAAGGCTGGTTATGCTCAATAGATTAGAGTGTTGAGCAGTTAAGGAACACAAGTATAGAAGATGAGTGTAGACGAAATGAGGATGTTGAGATAGATGAGTGACAAGACAAAATTAGAGGAAAGTTAGAAGCAGCACCAATAGGTAACAAGATGTGGGAGGGTGGATTTAAATGGTTTGGAATGTCTCAAGGAGATAGAAAACGTCTCCAATTAGAAGAAGTGAGTCAATCCAAGTCAAAGGCTCTAAAAGGGCAAGGGAAGGGCCCAAAACAATGTGGATAGAAGTGAGAAAAGATTTAAAAACTTTTAGATAAAATAAAGCCATGATATTTCATATTGGGGAAAGGGGGAACAAGAATAAGACTTAAATGATGATGATGACACAAGGAGGAGTCAATGATACCCTCTCTTCTTCCATGTCCCAGCTTCACACCTCCAGTAACTATGGAGTCACCACAGTTCACCATCTGGACTGAGTGTACAAGTTGGCTATCATCAGAACACCTCAACTTTCGTCAGAGATATTTGGTTAACCATGCTTTCTCAGACAAGATACTGTGCATTATACAATTAGTATCTCTGACGAAAGTTGGGATAAGGTCTTGATGATGATGATACAATTAGTATCTCACATTCATTTCCTCCCTTGTGAAATTCCTCACCATCTTCTCTTCTTTCAAACCCATTATTCAATTGAAGAGAATTTTGACAGTCTAATACATCGCAACTAATGACACAAGGATTTTGACAAATAAAAGACCAACAACATGAGTAATCAATTATGTAACAAGAGAAGTGTAAACTCACAACAAAGAAATAATACTCATACTGCAGCTAGAAGAAATGCACAGTTTACAAGTAGATAGTTGGCAACTAATTAACAATGTCTTACTCTTTCTGTCTTTGCATATGCAAGAGAACTTGATGGAGGACAACGTCCTTAGCCTCAGCTAGCTGCTCACTTATGTAGCTTAGGAATCTAACAATAACAGCATTTGTTGGGTCTCCAATCATCTTTTTGATCAGCGGCTCAATCAGAATGCTCCAATCTTGAACCTATAAAATAAGACAGGAAAATAATTAATCTAGTAATGAATTGAATCTAAAAAGTCACGAGTCAAAATGCTGTTGTTAGTGTCATAGTGTACGTCTTCAAATAACCATATATGAATAGTTACAAATTAATCTTTATAGATGTTGTAAAAGACAAAAGTATAAACTTGTGTGCTTTCCATAAAAAATTTACAGAAAACAGAGCAACTGAAAACCTATGGATGTTTACATCTTTCTAGCATGAAAATAGAATAATCAATATGTTTAGGGATACAGTCATACATTAAAACGAAAACCATAGTAAAATCATGACTGAGTCACTAGTTTAATCCCGATTGAAGACTCATTGCACAGCCAATGGTTGCTGGAATAACAGGCATGAACTGAAAAAACTGGTTTTTTATAGCATACATTCAGGCAAATGAGAAATCTCAAAACCACCATGAGCAGATTGTCATTCAATTAATTCATTCATTTCTACGCAGCTCCACAACATCTATAAGCATTTAATGTGGACTGCCACCAGATTTTGAATTTCCACTGCAAAGCTATGAGCCCATTGCAGTAGCAAGATACCTAAATCAACTCTATATCCAAGAGATATTTACGTATAGAGTTCATTAAATTTCTCACACATATTTATTGACTTCCTTCTAGCCCAAAGGCACTGTACTACTGCAAGAAGATTGATAAAAATTTGGAAGTATTGAGACTTGCACCCTGGTCATCTTTCTCCAGTTTGATGATAAAGGATAAAGCTTTTCTCTCTTTGCTCACAACCATTGACGTGCTGGTCCTGCCAGAATCTTGGCTGAATGGACAGTTTAATCCACATGCTGGTGTCACCATGAAATCAGATGATACCAATAGCAAGGTGGAGCAGAAGGGTCATTTGACACTTTCCCCGAATCTTTGTTGTTGTTGCAGCACTTCTACGAGATTCCTCTTTCTTTCTTTTTTTAATGGTAGACATACACACCCTTGAGGAGACTCACTCTTCCGCCACTGCACCACACTCTTCTGAGAGATTTCTTGGTTGGACACTTTTAAATCATGGACAACATTAGATACCAAGTTACTCCATTCAGAGGATTCCTGGGATTTGCAACTTCACTGGTCAAATTGAAATAATTTAAGCACCGTCCAGTTTTTATTTCATTGCACATATTTCCTATTCTTAAAGGTCCTTTTCTCTGTTCACAATACTCAATGACAAGCCACTAACTTCAACTACATGTGAAACAGTGAAAGTTTTCTTCTACCATGAATTTGAGCAGCCGTTACAATAGAGTAATTGACAGTGAACAGAAATGGCGGGTCAGTTGGTTACTGACAACAAAAATTGTTTAATGTGCAGCTGAAACCCGGAACAGAATTTTGTTAACTAAACAAACAAACGAAGTGCAGGCATCAGAATGTTGTAAAAGCAACTAAATAAGTTAAAGTAACTAGGATTTAAAAAAAAAGAGAGCGCAGAAGAAAAGATCCCAATAAACCAGGTTGAAGCATGTTATCCATTTGAATAACTACAAAATTAGATGTACCCAATGCAATATAAAAGGCATAAAATAGCTATTAATGAAGTTGATCATACACTTTCGGACCATTTTGGTATCAGCCTGAGAACTCGCTCTACGTCCAATTTCGTACCTGTGAGTACAATGGTTAGTAAAAACAGGTAAACCACTAGAAATGCAGAAGATGACATTATGGAACTTCAAATATATGTATGGAACCAGTTCCACACAAAAGCTAAATATAGTTAAAAAGTAACAGAAAATGAACCACTGCAGTGATAAAAGCATCATTTCCACAGTCTTCCGTTTCACCTTCTCATTGGTATAACTAGCATTTCGGATTCATTTTCAATAAACATCCAGATTGCAACAACATAAGATGTCGTATATAATCTAACCAGGTTCTAGCATCTGAAAACACTTATTGCTGAATAAATTAGTTGGATAAATAATATATCTTGCCCACATAAAGATGCAAGCCATATGGCATCACCTGATTGTACTGTCATTGCATCCAAAGGTACGGACTCCGCTGAGATTTTTGGAAGTCCTGCACTCTGACTGAGGTTGCTGTAAAAAAAAAAAAAATATTATTATTATTATTATAGTCAGCTCTTTTGTGGTAAACTTTGTGTAAGTTTTGGTAGAAATGCTTCCCAGAAGAGCTGGTACAGCTTTTACTGCTTTATCAATTAAATTCTGACATAGTCAAGGTCAAGAATACCTGAGACAGTCCAGCAGCATAACAATCACATCAAAATTTTGGCTATGAGATTTGAGTACTGCAACAACCGAATCACTGGCTGATGACTGCACCTTTTCCTCTGGGGAGTACATATGGTCTACCAATGCTGGCAAAACCAATGAAGGATCTGGGTGCATAAATGAGGGATTCAAATGAAACAACTCAAGTTAGAGACATAATTGAACACTGGGAATCAACAAATAGCAGTAACATTAAATTCAAATTGAACCAATAACAAAAAAGGGCAGCCCTGGTGCATGAAGCTCCCACCTATGTGGGGTCCGGGAAAGGGGCGGACCACAAGGGTCTATAGTATGCAGCCTTACGACCCTTACCTTACATTTTTGCAAGAGGCTGTTTCTACGCCTTGAACCCATGACCTCAAGGTCACACGATGACAACTTTACCATTGAGCCAAGGCTCCCCTTTAAATTGCACCAATAACAATAGCGATAATGATGATGATGTCTTGGGAAGAAAGGCCTGGCTGTATATCAGTTCCAATCCCTGCTCAGTTTTTTACCATGGGCCTAAGTCATTGAATGTGCTTGTTGCGGCACCAGCAATACTGCATGATGTCCTCAGGACCCACAGCAGATCCTAATCCTCATCAATGGGAAATGACCAATAAATTCCAGCAGTCAACATTTTAATGAAAACCCTAAAATCACCTTCTTGATAAAGGGATTAGGATATCATTCATTTCACATGGTTCCAAGCTCATAACATTCTGGTCAGTCATGAGCTTAACAGCCCACTAACGTACTGATAGTACTGATGAACAAACAAGCAAAGAACTGTTGATTACTGCATGTGTTTTCACTTTTCATCCTGTTGAAAACTAATAACTAAAGCATTCTCTATGAATAATTTAGCAACGAACTTGAACCATCAGTAAAATAAACTGAGCAGATTACAGCAACACATAGCACCGGATGACTCAAAGCTGTCGCAACTTTCACATCTTACTGGGAGTATCAAATAAAAATATAAGATATCTGTATAATATATATTACCCATTAAATAATGGAACATTGGAAGCAACAACTACTTCCATGTTAATTTTCCAAGGGAATGAAGTATAAACTTCTGCTTGTTTGTTCAGAAAAATTGAGGATAATACAGTTTCCTCTTAAAATCCTCATTTAATTTTTGCAAATCTATAGAATTTGAAGATCATTTACAAGCTATAATAATTGCAGTAAGTTATTAGATCTTAGCAACTCACCAAATATTTGATGATTAACAATGTTTTCTTCTTTCAAGGATACAGATTACAGTTATAGAGAAAATGAGTACAAACCAATCTGGGGAAACAAATTGGATGCACGTGCACGAACCACAGGATCCTGATCTCCAAGACGCTGTAGCAAATGGTTTGCAACATCCTGTCTGCACTTAGGAACGCAGAAAATCCATATAAGTAGTTTCAGAAGAAAACAGGAAAACTTAAAAACCAATTAGGTTGCTAATGCCAGATTCTATTACATACTGGACTGGAGGAGGAAGTGTGTTTCTTGAATTTGAACATATATGGATGAGTTCTGCAATAACATCTATGGCATTCCTTCTCTGGCAGTGGTTTCCACAATCAAGGCGTTTAAAAATTTCTTGAAGACATCCATCTGGATATCTGGTGAAGTGTATGAGTCAAGCTTCAATCACAAAGCAAAGGACTACAGGCAACAAAATAGGGATCTGAAATAATCATATAAGGGATACAAATAGCAGTATTCTGAGATGAGCATCACAACAGCTCTTGCAGTGGAATCTCTTTCATCCAGGATGCTCAGAAATAAGGGTAAAGCTGCTTCCATCTGACGTGAGTCAAGAGAACTGCTTCCAGATGGAGACAAGGTAGTCCTGAAGATGATAGCCCTTAAGATGTTCACAGCCTGATCTATCACTTCTTCGTCACTGCATTGAAGCTTCAAGGTGAAGAAATGTGAAGAAATGTGACAATTATTACAAGGAACCAGTTTAACTAAGGCAAACAATAAACATAAATTACAAGAGATCAATCCAACAAAATTAAATTCCAGTCGACCTGTCAAAATCTATTTCTAAAAAGAATTATTGCACAACTTTGGGATTAAAGATGATTTGAATCCAAAAGATAGTAACTCTAGGAATAGGTTCTCTCCCCATTTTCCAACCAGCTGACACCACAATTATCTAGAATGGTTTTTTGTTCCATAAGCAACATAACAGGAAGCAGAATTGCATTGCTCCAATGATTAAGGGCAAGGCATCCAAGCTACTAGCTTTCACAATCAGCTCCCACTACCAAATTCTTACCTGATCCAAACTCATTCCAGACAATTTGAAACCACCATCATAATGTTAGCAGATTTATTATCCCTTCCACTTTAATCACAAAATAGACCATCATCAAGAGAAAAGAAACCAAGAACTAATGGCTATGCCAATTACTAGAAATAGCACCATATGGTTTGCCTTAATCATCATACATACATACATACATACATACATATATAGACACACACACATACCCATAAATACATACATATAAATGTATGTGCGCACATGTATCACCAATATGATTCAGACGCTACTTTATGTTGCTAAATTACATTTTCAATGGATTTCCCATGTTCCTACCTGCGATAACATAAGATTTGATATCTGCTGTCCACTCTCAGACATTGCAATTTCAAGTTGCTTCTTATTGAGGCGTCCCAACAACAGACATATGCAATTCAAGAAAAATTTCTTAGTCTCCACACCACTGTTCTTTTTCCCAGGATTCTCATCCGCATTATCTTGCGCATATAACTGCATGTATAAGTTTTTCATTTGGTGAGGAAGAAACAAGCACATTGAAAAAGAAAACAGAACATACCATAAGAAACTTATAAAGCAAATGTAAGTAAAACAACATAAATCCTAACTTATACTATTTTTTTTCTGCCATAGATCCGCAATATGCAAGTTTCACATAGATAACCTTTGCCTTCTCCAGCACAAAGGAGAAGAGGTAGAAAGGAAAAAACAAAATCATGCGATTTTTTTGAAACCAAAAGATCATTATATTCACTAAATCATTTCAAAATGGATCCTGAACTGTATCATATGAATGCGACTATGTTCTAATCAAAGGAGCTGCAAAGAGAAAACAAATGGAAAACCTAGATAAAACTGGGGGAAAAGAAAAAGAGGCATTCCAAAAGAAATCATATATTTCCTTTATATCATCTCCCTGTCCCTGCATCCAATAATGAAAAAGTTATCAGAGGAAGTCACCAACTAACACTAGGGATTGACAAAGAAACCAAAACCCTTTCAAATTCCAGCACGTCCAGTTGTAAAACTCAATTAATACTGGTTTACATGAGAAAGCTGCTGCTTGTGTTTTACTTGCAATGAAACTCAAATGTTCCTAAAGCAGGTGCTATTTACAGTTTCAGCATCACCTACATAGGTATCATACATGAAATAAGGTTACAGTCTTCTGAAATCTTGTAAGGCATAATTGTTACTCATACCAGGGCTATTATAGCTGCTTATACCATAACAATTTCATTAAAAGTAGAAGTCATTATTTATTTAATCATGCTTCCCAAGTATCAATGCTGGAGGGTAGCAATCAAGCACACAATGCACTGAAATAGCAAATCTTGCTGTATTTTCACCATCAGTAGCATCTGATACCAGTACCTACAAAGCGGCAGACTCGAATAGCATAATCTCAAGACTGAAGTCTTTTAGTTTATTAAAACGAACTTGGACCACCAAATAGTATATTTACTGTTGAAAACAGTCAAGGATATATGTGTATGTATGTGTGTCTATATCTGTGTGTGTGTATGGTACATGTATATGCATTGGTATATACATATTCAAGTATATAGCCCGCATGCTACTGGAAGTGAAGCTTCAGACCCGTATTTGTAAGTATATGGGTCTGCATGTACATATGTATGTATGTCTACCTATATGTGAACTGGAAGTAGAGTGCTGATTTACTCAGAAGTACAGTAGTTTACGACATATTAAATGTAAATCAACAGAATAATAATAACTGTGCAAACAAACTGAACCTGGAAGGCAGATAAGTATTGATCCAGAATTTCCCTGTAACATTTGGGAAATCTTTGATCCTCTAAGCGCAAAAGCATAGCGTAATGCTTCCAACAAGAAGAAAGCAGCAACACCCCAGCCTTCAGCATGTTTCCATCTGTTTTCAAAGTTAGAAACATGAAATTATGATGATTAGGAACATGGCCATTATTGTACCCATTTGAATAAGCCCAAAGCAAGTCTGAGCTGAGGATAGGACCTGCTTCATCTTCAACTGAACCATAATACCCTCGTATGTCCCGCAACCAGTTTGAAACTTGCTCCAACCCATTTGCATGTAAAGGGCGGCTTTTTCTGCTCCACTGCATGAAAAAGTAATCTTGTAGTTTCAAAATCACTATAAGTATGACTTTCTCATCGCCTCCCAACTGAATCGAATCACATATAAATCTCTAGGACGGCACAAAGATATATAAAGTCTACTACATCCCCAAAGCTTTTGGTGCTTATAAAACATTTAAACGATTGACTGCCCCATCAAGTATACTGTAATTCCATGGTTCAACCATTTGGATTCAAGGGTTTTGATTTTTGAGAGGGGAAACATTTAAGATACCAGTACCACAATGTAACTCTTTAAAACTAAAATCTAGTATCATGTCATATTGATGAAGCTGAAGTTCGCTGTTAAAAATTACCAAAATAAGAAAAAGTCCATTTACATTTAGTGTATATATGATATATACACAAAAAAATTATACTGTGATGTAGGTTAAGAATCAAATGATATGTCTCCATTTGATCTGTTCATTCTACTTGGGAACATCAAAAATATATCTTTATCTATATAACACTCCTAGGTTTATTAATGGCCCATGTCATGCTCTTCATACATTCTTCTACTAGTATGTTAACAAGTGAACAAAATCTTTATTCTAGAAGTGTACTACTTCTAGAACTAAAATAACCCCAGTCATCATTTAATTTCAAGCTGCCCATTCTCAAAAATGCAGTAACTTGAATATTCATTCCACAATTTGCATTTAAATCTAAAGCGGTTAGTTGTTAAAATCGCCTTATGAAAACTGCACAAGACAATAACTGACTCAGCCAGATAGATTCAGTATTTACCCTATGGAATCAACAGAAAACTCCATCTAAACCCCTGAGTCAATAAAAAAATTGTATGCACCAGTAATTAACTGCCCCAAGTCAACTAGGTTTTATTCGTATCTCATGCCTCCACTTTCTAGGAATTTTAGCCCAAGTTTTCAAAGTTCAATACCACTCCTAAAAGAAATTTGTGGTAGAGTTTGAAGTTTATACCATACTCTACAATGAAAAGACAAAACACTCTGAAGTTCTTGTCAGGTTTAATGTATATAAAATTCACCATGTGCATAAAGAACAAATAAATTGAGATTGATTGAGCCAATGTACAGCAGTACACTGGAGCTGTTAAAATGCAATATATAGCATATATTGTTTCTCTTTTCCCTAATGCATTTAATGCAGCTGACAGAAAATCTCTTACACTACTAAGAAAACTTAATGAGCATTAAAGACTCATGCTTAAGACATAAAAAGGGCAGGCCTGGTGCACGAAGCTCCCTCATAGGTGGGGTCCGGGGAAGGGTGGACCACAAGGGTAAATAGTACGCAGTCTTACCTTGCCTTTTGCAAGAGGCTGTTTCCACGCCTTGCTTAAGACATGCTGACCGAAAATATCTTGCACTACTAAGAAAACTTAATGAGCATTAAAGACCCTTGCTTAAGACATGAGATTGCAAAGTCATAGAGAAAGAACATATAGAAGAACCTATAAACCATATATGAGAAGCCGAAAGACAAAGCATATGCAGCTGAGTTCAAGACATACAGCCTGGAGTTTCTGCACAAGAACTAAAAGCTCATCCAAATGATCCCAAAGCAAGAACTGCATTTCCATGTGCTCCAAATCTCGTGGAGATCTGCTACCTATGCTGCTTTCTTTCTTACTGCAAGTAATATGTACAGCATTTGAATCGGATGACCTTATTTGAGTACTCAAAACATCAGAAACTGGTGCTCTTTGTGTCAATGCTTCAGTTAGAGCTAAAGAGCAGTCGGCGGCAGCCATGGCAAGGCGGTTCGGCAACTCAAATCCATCCTTCACAATGCTACACGCAAAAGCACTCACCAAGGTTAAGCGTAAGATGCCATAGTTGTTATCCTGAAACAGGAACGTAAGAGTACCAAAAACATAATCTTGTGTAGGTCCACATCAGATCATCAAGATCACCTTCTCCAGAAGTTATAAAGAGTAAGCTATTAACTCATGCATACATAAACTGATAAAGACATGCATCATGTACATGCTTCATCCATATAGGAGGTCACTTTGGTTAAGATAATAACTATGATCTACTTGGTTGGTTGAACTCAAAAGGAAAGTTCTTTTGAGATTAAAGAAGATAATCTAGTTTAGTTTAAAATGATGGTATTGGGTCTTTGTCATCTCATGAGAAGGAAAAAAATGAAAAACAGTTGAACTAATCATGTTACTATTTTCATTTTTAGTGTGGGACACATGCACCATGAGCAGCCACAAACTTTAAATTTCCACCTCTAACTTGTATAGCTTTGACAATAGGGTACGCACGTGAAAGATTCTACCCCAAATATTTAATGAGCAGGTAGTGACATATGGAACATTAATGTTGCAAGCCAACCTGCAACTTGAGTTTTCAGATAGCTGCTCCTGCAAGCTTAATTGTTTCTGTAGACACACACCATGAGGACATAATGGACCACTGCAGCATTTAGTACATCCTCCTTGGCATGTTTGTTTTTTCTTTGTTCAATAGTTTGACACATAATAGACCCTTAGATGGTTACAGGCTACCTCATGTTGCATACTGAATATTTAATTATGATACAACTTTATATTCTGAACCAGGTAAAAGCACATTTGGGAACTCCAGGTCATACAGTGCATACCAAAATCACAGAGTAAGTACAAACCACACCCTCTAGCATGTGCATTTTGAAATCTTCATGTGCCATTGTCCCAATTATTTTTTGGATCACCATCATCAAGACCTTATCCCAATTTGGGGTCGGCCACATGAATCTTGTTCCTCCATTCCCCTCTATTAAGTATTATGGCTTCATTTAGTCTCAAAGCTTTTAAATCTTTTCTCACCACTTCTATCCACGTTCTTTTAGGCCTTCCCCTTGCCCTTTTAGAACCTTCTACTCGCATAGCCTCACTCCTTCTAACCAGTGCCGCTTTGGGTCTCCTTTGGACATATCCAAACCATCTAAGTTTAATCTCCCTCATCTTGTAGCCTATTTGTGCTACCCCTAAGTTTCCTCTAATGTTTTCATTCCTAATTCTATCCTTTCTTGTCTTGCCACTCATCCATCTCAACATCCTCATTTCCATGACGCTCATCCTATGAACATGATGTTCCTTAAGTGCCCAACACTGATTCATAAATTATAGCCAGCCTTATGGCCATCCTATAGAATTTTTTTTTAGTTTGAGTGACACTCGCCAGTTACACAAAACTCCAGATGCACATCTCCATTTGTTCCAACTCGCTTGGATTCTCTGGTGACCTCCCTCTCAATCTCTCCACTCTCATGAATCATTGATCCTAAGTACCAATATTATACAACTTAAAATCTAATATTTATCAGTAACTTGTGCTAAGAGAGCTGCCAAAGAACTTGTGTTAATATAATATACTTACACACACACACACACACACACATATTTGTGTTTGTTATAACAATCAATTGCTCATACCATGCTTGCACTGCATCAAATTGAGCTATCAGGTTGGAAGAGGGTTAATAAATCCAAGTCTAAAAATGTATAAACCTCATAAAACTTTGAAATTAAGTGTTTTTAGAAAGAAATCATCTCTAATTCATGTCTTTCCACTATTGATTCAAATGGCTTTTATCCTGTGAATGTACAGATAGACATCCTAGAAGAAGATTTCTCCTATCAATTAAAGTGAATCCAGGGCTAACCCACTAGCGCAAAACAATTAAGATTAAAAAAAAACAAAAAACAAACTTTGAGGTTGCATACTCAATCCCAACTTGCATACCAAAAAAAAAAGGGTGCATGCACATGATTACATTGGGAGCTAAAGTGTGGTAGTTTGTTGCTGAGTAGTTAGGGAATGAGAGGATCGGGGTGTCAGTTAGTTTGTATGGTTTGTAGATCTACAAGCCCTATGTAGTAGAGACCAACCTAAGCCACGTCTCAAAAGCTTAATTGATTTAACAATCTGAATATTTAAAAGGGGTAGCTCCAGTGCATGAAGCTCCCACGTATGCAGGGTCCGAGGAAGGAGCAGACCACAAGGGTCAATAGTACACAGCCGTCAATAATACGCAGCCTTACCTTGCATTTTGCAAGAGGCTATTTCCAGGCCTTGAACCCTTGACCTCAAGGTCACACGATGACAACTCTACTGTTGCGCCAAGGCTCCCCTTCAACAATCTGAATATTTGTCTGATAAAATATTTGTAAGTTGATAGATGTCATGATCACAATACAAACTTGTAAAGCAGTCACAAGGAAACAGCTCAATGTCACTCATAGAACAAAATAATGGTATCAGTAACCATAATGGCTGGAGCTGAAACCTTTATATCGGCCATGTCAAGGGTTCATGTCAGTCATAATATTGGCATGATTTTTCCTTTATGAAATCACATGGTCTGAGAATGGAGTGATATTTGATATTCTGAGCTCATATTTCTGTTTAGATATGTTCTACATGATACTTAATGTACGTATTTCTAACTAAAAGTATTGTTATGCTATTTTTAATGGAATTATGAGTCTTTGTTTGTTACAACCAAAGGCTAAAGTGGGGCATTTAAAGAAGTTGGCTAAAGCGCAGAAAGGGGTTAACTATGGAGAAATAGGTTAACCTATTTCTGCACTTTGTGTGCATGAGTGCAATTGTGATTGTAACCTATTTCTCTGCAGTTAACATACTTTTGCACTTCATTCAATCTCTTCAATTGCTCACCCTTAGCTTTTGGTTGCAACAAAGGAACACAATAATTCACATTAAAAATAGCATGCTCAAAATATCAAACATCTTTTGATTCTCAGAGCATTTGATCGCATAAAGCAAACTTATGCCAATATGCCCATCACTATCAATATGAATCCTGATATGGGCAATATACAGTTTTAGCTCTTTTTTATGGCCAATGCCGTTACTTTGTTATATGACTATTCTTTGCATGGAGATTAAAATCTGCAGCACCCAGCCTTTCCCTTTTTCTCGCATAAACAGCCTTTACGTAGAACAATAATAGAGCAAACCTCTTCTATCCTAACTGAGACAGTTAGAGCCTCAGAGGAACTTCCATCATCAAGTTTTGTGCCCATTCTCTTAAGTTTGGAAAGATGGAATTTTGTTGAAGTAGCAAATACAAAAAACAAATTTAGAAATGAAATGCTTGTTAGGTAACTATTTATCACCCCAAAATTTATGACTGTGTCTTAAGATACCCAGTCAGTTAGCAAAAACAAATTATAAAAAATGAAATAATTGTCATCCACATAACAAACATTTTGGTGCATTGATAGTTCTTCTTGACTTGAGAACATGCACAAAACATTTCGTATAATCTGACTGTGTGAGGTAGGGTGAAGACAACTTCCACACATTTCTTCTATACCGTACCATCCTAGAACATGAGGTAATATGCAACACCATATGACTCTTTGCCCCTACAATTTTACATTAATGAAGTGGCTAGTCTGTCAAATACCATGTATCCAATGCTTGTCTATCAAGCTTGCAAGAACAAACACAGAATGATGGATGATGACCACTGGTCCACCTCAAGTCTCAAATGCACTTGGCATTTCCAGCTCCAATATCTCATTGGCATGAACAAACACAATGATGGATCATAACCATCTCAAGTATCAAGTACACTTGGCATTTTCCAACCCAATATCTCATCACCATGGACGACTAAGCTCAGGAAAGGAATGATCCATCTCCTTATATGTGCTAAGGCTGAAAAAGATGCAATAAATAACTTATAACTAAACTCTAATTTCTTTCCAGATCTAACAAAATGATCCCTTGTGAAATAAAGGCACACCAAGGTAGGAAACACGTCATCATTGATAGTCAAAGCATTAATATAATAAATCCAGTCCCAGATAGATATAACAAAGAAATCACAACAACAAAGAGAAACTCTCTTTGGATAATAAAAAAAAAAGGATCATCCAACAATTTTGTCAAAGCCATTAAAACAATTCCTACAAAAAGGCATGAAGAAAAAACTTCAGAATTCCTAGTTAAAGCAACCATTACATAAGAAGAACTTTAGATGCCATGATCACGTAAAAGCGAGACAGAAACAATTTCTCTCATATGAATAATTTTTCTTTGTTTTTTGTACCTTCCTTTACACATAATCGATGAAAGCTGTGAACCCGACCTCAAAAGAATCGTCAACAAAGTCTTCTGCATTTCTTGTTTGCCTAAAGATGAAAGAATAATTGGAAACCAATCATGACAATGAAGCAGTTCATGGTGATCAATGAGAAGTGATAAGAAAAAACAATTGTAAAGGAATGTTCAAGATGTAATCAACAATTCAAGATGTAATAACAAAATACCACCATGAATACCATCAGTACTGAACTAACAGAAAAGGCGATTCAAGTGTCATTTCAGAATCATCCAAACATGAATTTAGCTGTATTGTACAAGTTTGGGTCAAGCACATTCATACCTTTCAATGAAACTATGAAATGAGGTTTTGCTTTCTCAAAAGAAGACTTTCCAAATAAAGGAATGCAGTTGTAACTTCTGCATTCGTTGCTAGAAAAGTATAATATATGAGAAGCCAGCATTTTCAAATGGAAAACAGCAGTTAAAAAAAACTAGGAAGAAAATCATGGATATTGTGCATCTCGTAAAGCAGTAATTAACCAGATTACATGATGATTGTTGGAAGGAAGCTGACTGAACTGGTAACCCTTATGTATTTAAAAAGTGGTCAGCATGAAGAAAAAGAAAGAAGGGGAATAAAGTTGCATGGATGGCTAAATGGCTGGCAATGTGGTCACATGGTTCTTTCATACACTATTGCAGTCCTGTTCAGCTGCAAATGTCAACTGCATCTTATTTTCAGCCATACTGGATACCACTGGCAGGTAAAAAAGATGCAGGACCAATGCTTACAAAATTAATGGACTCATTCTTCCTGATAGAGTTGCAAATGCAGAGGCATATAGCAAATGCTTTGGGAGAAATGAACAAACAGGTGCAGTACTATTGTAAGTATCGAGGACATTGCAAATAGATGGACCTACTAAATAACAGAGGAACGAGAGGCATAAGAAGACTATTTATTTCAGATCACATAAAGGATGGAGGCCAAATGAATGGCTCTTCATAGATAAGTGGAGATGATTTCAAGCAATGAATGTATAAGTAATTGGCAATAACAACCCATGATGCAAAAGTCAAAACTGCTAACAAGGAAGTTTAATGAAGAAGAGGCAACACTTCTCCAGATCCATATTTTAGATGCATCATCTAGCTAGTGCTAGAGGACACAAGGAAGAAATAAGACCATTAAAGTCACTTTTTGTGAAGTGTAAACTGATTACTAGCTTCATCAACTACATATTGCATAAGAGATATTGGGCCAAAAAATATGTCAAATAGAAGAGTACAGCACGTTACACTAGATAGAATAACAAGAAATACTATAAATACAACAAGTCTTAATCACTGAAAGGCATACCCAGTGCTCAACAGACTTAAATGGAGTTTCACAAGGGAAAATTTGATTTAAATATGAAACACAACATCCTATTGAACAGGGTAGCAGCAGAGAGATAAGCTTGTTTCTATTATTGGATCTAGAAATAATCTCCAATTTAGCTTTGTCATATTCTCAATCATTATTATTTGGCATTAGCATCGTCCTTAAGGTAAACTAACAACTCGTGAATGATATAGCAAAACACTCCTCACATACCTGCAGCTGGCAACTGATTTGTGGCTATCTCATGATCCACAAGGACACGTATTAAGGTGCACCAGCCAAGGGCAATGTAGTTGTCGTCCTTTCTCATTATAATTTCTGCAAGATTAGTCAAAAGGGCTTGCAAAAGACGCTCATCTTGGAAAAGCCAATTAAGAAGCATCAGAACTTGTTTGCACTGCTTTGAACCATATGCCTTCAGTGACTGCAATAAGAACTATTTTCAATTGACAATCCAGCGATTCCAAAATATAAAAATTAGAGAAGCTAACGGATTCAAGACGAAATTACTAAGGATTAAATTACATAAAACAGGTCAGAAACTGAAAATTGGTTGAACTGTGTGGATAACAATTGTAACTGTCCGATTACTTCAAAACTTCACGAGATAACGTAATTGAAAATGGTATGTAACTTCTCTTACATTTTCTATCATTGGAATGAGAACCTGATCCAATGGCTCCTTATTCTCGATGGCATCCGTAACATACCGTTGGATGTAACTGACAGATTCATCTAAAGGAACTGCAAACATACTCAAAAGATTACAAAAATTGAGAAATTAGAGAAATACCAGTAAGAGATATCCAAACAAACCTCCGGAACTTCTCTGCAAACCGGAACCAACGCGAGAAAGGGCGGATTGAAGTTGTTTTGGACGAGAACTGAGAAGCATATTCATCACTCGACCTAGAGTAGACGGTGAAGAAGATGAATTTCTGCTGGATTCCCATATGTGTTCTTCCATTACTGAAGATGGTAGAACCCTAGATGGACAGATTTCAGCGAAAACGATACCGTAAATAAGATTTGAGAAGGGAAGAACTGATCAAATGGTTGCGACTAGGTGAAATGGTATGAGAAAGTGATTTCAATCTAGACAAAGGTGGGGTTTGTGATTCAGTCAGCAGGGAGCTTCAGCTGTTGAAATCTCTCTGGAAAATTCCCGCCACAATTAAAAAATGGGTATGTAGGTGTTGGTCTTATACTGCGCGACGGCAGAGAACTTGCCGTACAGGGCCCCACTTTTGCACGGGGGACGCACCTATTGTTGATGAAACACGTTCCTTTGATTCTTGACTTGGATATTAACTCGAAGAAAACGGATGAAAATCCGCGAGTACCCATTTCATCTGCTAAAATAAGTGGCTCAGTCAGAAAAATCAGCATCGTTCAAAACTAGATGAACGGTTAGAGGAAATACCGAAGCGATCTGACTCGTTGACCTTATTACTCTGGATATTTATGTCTTATAAGTCAAAAGTGTGATTTGGATTATTGTAGCTGCTTTAAAACTGTACTCTTTTTATGAAGTTTTTAAATTATTCATTTCTAATCATAATATTTCGGATGCTTTTTAGGGCTACGCTCCTCTAAATCAGATGAATTTTTATCCATGAAACGTCTAAATATATGGAGTGGATATATTTGTATTTTTCTCTACATTGTTGGAGTAGGATATGTGGAAGGAAAAATGAAATTCCAACCCTGTTAATTATGTATCTTTTAATATTTTTATTTTTATAACAGTATTATTCCAAATCACTGAAATAAATCTCATGCGAAACTGTAATTTTTAAGTCAAATATCGGTGGAGAGCAGAGGTGTACATAATTTGGATATTTTAGGTTTGTGAATTGGATCGGATTTGACTGCAATTAAATGTTTCTAACATAAAAAAAGCATTAATTCCAACAATCCCTGCATTAGTAATAAAGGGCAAACCTAGTGCATGAAGCTTCTGCCTATGTGGGATCTAGAGAAGGGGCAGACCACAAGGGCCTATAGTAGACAACCTTATCTTGTATTTTGAAAGAGGCTGATTCCACGCCTTGAACCTGTAACCTCAAGGTCACATGGCAATAACTTTTACCTTTGCACTAAGGCTCCCCTTCTCTCTAATCCTCGCTATTATAGGACGACTACTCATCCACGGTCAAAAAAATTAGATGAACAAATTGATCAAACAGAGGCATATACAGAGGTGTCAACTTTGGCCCATGACCTGTGACCCATAACCGGCACCTATTTAACCCGCACCACATGAACATAGATGGTGAACTGTTCCCAACCCGAGACATAAAATTGCGGGCAAGTTGACTCCGACCCACAAGTTCATGGGTCAACCCCATTTAATTGAAGGAAGACAGTATGCTAAATTTATGCACTTTTTTACTTTTTAAGGAAGTGATTCGCTGCCTTTACATTATTTTTTCTTACATCTATTCATCTCATTCATGCCATTATATTTAGCTTGCTATGAAAAATCACATCAACCCGATGATCATAGCTATTGATTTTTTCACTTTTATATCTCAATGGTTGTGATTTAAATCATAACAAAAGGCAAAGCTAGTAGCATCCAATAGGGTTAAATTTTGACATATATAATCCAAGGTATTTCAAATAATATGAATCGATTAGATTTTTAGAAAATTAACCTTAAAATAATGGGATGGTAATGTTTATAAATAAGACACTGCCTTAAGTATTTGAAAATAATAGTACTCACGATGAAGAAGATTTAAATCACAACATGAAATATTTTGGCTCTTTATTTTTTATGGAGTAAGTTAGTCACTTGTTGGAGTGAGTTATTGGGCTTTGTTTTAGTATTACATCAATTGGCGAGAAAAATTTCATCCAAAGGACTCGAGTTTGAGATAAGTTTACATCACTTGGCCATTATTCTATGCAATGTAAATTTTTATTAAATATCTAAGCCATTCATAATATTAATTAAGTCATCGACAGACTAGAAGTTAAAATTTATGTTAATTTAATAGTTATAACCTACCTTTTTAGACAAAATTATGAATATTTATTTTTGTTGATTTTAATACCAAAACAAGTGATTAGGATCGTCCAAGTGTATGGATTTCGCATGAATTATCTATTTCTCACGTACTAAATGTGATGGACCATTTAGATCTATCAAAACGAAGGTGTTTAATTACTGATGGACCACTTGGATCTATCAAAATGACGACGTTTACTGACCGTTGTCAAATTTTGGTAAAATTACTTGTATTACCCACGAACCATCTGTCGTGGTTTACGTCTTATGAACCCAGGCAAAACGGGTAGTGTAACTTGCACCAGTTGTAGGTGCAACCCGTTCAACCGCACGCAATCCGTTTGACCCGCCTGTTTTACACCCCACAAAGGAGAGCAAGTGGCCAAAATATTCTGGATTTCACATGAATGTACCGTGCCCAGGATTCCCGGGTGACGAATCCCATGGCATCTTTCGTAAATATATGAACTATCAAGGGCATAGAACTAATGTGGGACTGTAAACCTCGCTGAGGCTTAAAATCCACGAACCATCAATTCCTGTTCATCGTTTCGGCCCCAATCTTTCACCCATTTCCGGCTATTTCTACCAACGAAAAAACTAGGGTTTGGTTCTCCGATGGCGTTGGCTGGACGTTTTAGGCCTAATTTATCTATCATCCAGAGGATTCTGAGAGCCGAATCGACTTTTACGCAGCGATCTTGCGCCCAACGAAGCACCAGTAGTGCTAATTACCCGACTTCTCAGGTACAGCATTCGGGGTTTTGACTTTGTGATTGTAAGGTTGATAGATTTTGCGTTCAAATCCCTGATTTCCCGATTGGATTGGACAAATTTGAGCTAATCTGTGCAGTGATAAAAACCGATTAGTCATCCAGACCACTATCTTTCAGTCTGGTTAGAGTGTAGGTTTATGTGGACATTTCGTTTATGTTCTTATTGTTTGTTGCTTTCGCTTCTTAGAACTGCAGTGTTTTTAGATCAGCTATCTCACTTGTATGTCCAGTTTTATAGAAATGATAAATCTCCATTTTGGCTTTCTTTTGCCGGTCATAGTGGCGTAAGAAATGTTTCTTTAGAGGGCAGGAACTGTTTTTCGCTACTTTTTCTTGTTTGTCTTTAGAGAGCTAGACATTAGCAGCCTCGTTCCTAGTGAAATGTAGATATGTTGTATATGCAGTGAGTTTGAAATCCGGAGTTTGCATGTTTAATTCAAGAAGATAAACTTGTAGAAGGTAGCATATAAATTATGCTCTCATGGCACATTCATCACCTCTCTACAGACACTATTGTCATCTTACTCATCTCATTGCTTTGAAATGTGCAAAGCTGTTTTGGGCTCAAACGAGGGATAAAGTCTTTGTTGATGTTGAATGTCCATCGTAGGAGGTAGTTCTTTTAGAAAATCATTCAGGATCAAATGAGCATATTCCTTGATCAAAGGGTGAGTATGGAAGGCGCCGAAGAAGCCTCATTACTCTGCTTTTGTACTGACAACTTAAGTTCCCAGTGTCCTTGTAAATCATTTCTTTTCCATCAGCACCTTCTGCTTGATGTCCTCTTGACCTCTATGCTATCCTTAAAGAATAATTTTGTATTTTGATATACATCATGGCAGTCCCATTGTCATATAGCTAGGCTGCTCAAAAAGCAAATGAAAATGGCTAAGGAGCACCATGTTGCCCCACAATTTATCCACACAGGATTGTTGACAGAAAAATGGGGAAAGACAATGTATAGCAACTATTACCTCATTCCCCTTCTTGGACTATGCAATTGCTTTGCATGCTTCGTTGTCTTTGATTGAAGTATGTCAATAAATAGAGAATATATCTATAGGTGGATCTGTCTATTATTGGATTGTAAACCTTTCCGGTTGGACTACAATGATAGTGGAAGAAATTTGAAATCAACTAAACTTGTTCATCAACTGCTGTGGGTGCTATGTAGTCACTGGTGCGACTAGTCGCGAGGCACTAAAAGGCGCAATGGGTGCTACACGACTATGGGTAGTTGCAAGGGTGAAAAGTCACAGTGCGACTACGTGTGATTAATCGCATGACTAATTGCACCCAGCATGCCTGGCGACTTTCGTGCCCTTGATTCTAGGCTCCAAATCGATTTGCAATCATCGATCATCAATTTTACTTCGCCAAAGATGGGAACAGGTAAGAGGGGAGCAGGAGGGGAAAGTGAAATGCAGATTTTGCTGGAAAACTCAACATTTTAATGTGTCAATTGTCTGTTCCCTAAGCTCGATCATTGACCGTCTGTTCTCCTTCGTTTCTGCTGGTGAAAATCATCGTGAGGAGGGGGTGGAGTGTTAGTTTCTCTCCCTTCTCTGTCTCTTCTCTCACTCCTTCCTCATCTTCTTCTTCTTATTCTCTATCTCTCTCTTTCGGGTTTTTCTCATTTCCTTCTTCAGATCTGACTTGGATCTATTTTATTTTTAAGAAAGGCGGGTGTCATTGTCAATTCTAGCCCCTCCTGAACCCTAAAAAAATCTAACTTATATTATATACATATTATATTAGTTAATATATAATTAATTTTTAAATTTTGTGCTTGGGAAATAAGTTGTTCGACTAAGCACATCTAGACCCGCTGGCGCAAGTCGCACCCCTTGTGCTTGGGTGTGCCTTGTGCTCGTGACTACATAGTGTGGGTGGATGACTAACACTGCCTCATCTGATCTCATTAGTATGCTGAATCATATTGCTCATTTTGGTAACCTGTTCCACTACAGCTTTTTCTTCATGTTCTTCCTTGCCCAGATTGAAAGCAGTTTTGTTTGTGCAAGTGAATATATGTCCAACTCCAACCTTAGGCATTTGAAGCATGTAATGATAGCTCCATGCTGATAGCCCCATCTAGTGATCTTTCAACTGTTCCTAATCAATGTATTTTGCTGATTTTTCCTTCCGTACCTTGACAATTGGATGCTCAAATTCCTTGTCCTTTAACTTGTAGTTCTTGGTTCACGAATTGCCTAAGGTTGGAAATCCCTAATTTGTTTTATTATAATCCCTTTGAGCTGCTGCTCTATTTTGTTCATTTTTTACTTCCGATCTCTTGATTGCAAGCATCATACTGTGATCGATATGGATAGGGAGTTACCGTGTTTTATATGGGAAATCATGATCCCTAGATATGTCATAACTTTCTCTTCTCTGCTATCATGTCACTTCGTCTGTGAAATATGGAAACCTTCCATCTAATTCAGCTATTGACTTCTGCTTCAAATTCAGTATTTTTTGCTACAGGTGATAGAAATATATTCTCGTAGAAGTTTTCATGCAACTTCTATTTCATATTTTCCATGAGGTAAACTTCAGGCTTATCACGTGTTATTGTGTTGCTCTGCCTGATCCCTCCATGTTTATTTATTCTTCTTTGATTTGATGGTACAATCCTGAATCTTTTAAATAATCTGGTACCTTCATATGGTCATACTCTTGCTACATGTTTCTTAAGCAGTCAGTAAAGTTCTATGCAACCTAGGCCCTGTTTTGCTTTTCTTTCTTTATTTCCTTTTTGTTTCTGGGGAAAGAAAAATGTAATGTCTATTTCCACAGTAACCTAGGGTCTTCTCCCATTATTGTCCATTGCATTTACAATGGCCAAAGAATGAATTAGTGTAGATATATTAAGATGTGGCTACTGTCTCTGTACTTCACTCTCAGAGTTGTATCTTTAGGCCGATATGTAAGCTATCAAATTTGGCATCAATTTCAAAATGCTAGATTTGTACTAGAGGGCTTTGGAAAATGCCCCCGCCTTTAACCCTTCTAGCATCCATGTCTTTCTTTCCCAACAATCAAAAGCCTAGAGTTTGTAATCATCAGGACATGCACAAGAAAGTCGTAAACTTTCCCAAATCATTAGAACATTTATTTCCCACTTCCAATTACCTAATTTATTTGGAAATAAATAGAAAAGGAATCAGGATTGACTGATATTGCTTTCCAAGGAGTGGAAACAGTCCTCTGATTGCTCATTTTGCAGATCTAGGGCAGATTCTAGATATATGTGCAAGAATAGATCTATAAAGACAGAAAATAAAGTGTGCCCAAGCAAAGAAGAGAGATGAAGATAAGTCGCTGAAGAAACCATGGAACTCCAGCGTAAGGGTTTTTAAACCAAGCAAAAATCCTTGGAATCTGAACCTTAATAGACAATAAATTTCCCTTCACTGTAAATAGAAGAAAAAAAACTCTGCTTTTAGTTTCTATGCTTAGCTTCTTATATGTTGTGCTATCTTGGTTGAGCACATCGCTTTCATTCTTAAGAGTATAACTAAGTCATTCTAAAAGGACTTCTATAGAGTATAAATAAGTCATTCTAAAAATACTCTTAAAGCGCTAAAATGTGATTGTATAACTTGTGACAAACCTAAAATGACTCTTTAGTTCTAAATCTTTTGAACAAAAGTCCTGACATCCTCCATGAGCTGACCCATGATCAATATATTCTTGTGGCAACTTTTCTTCCTGCATTGGGTGTTTGTAGTGATTGGCATGTTGCAATCTCTAACTTGGCTAGCTTATACTTTTTATTTGGCAATAATATGATAATTAGGTTCTTCTTGCAGTTTTTGAGGGGTTTCTCTGGCGCAACAAACTCTAAGGAAACAAAGGCCAAGGTAAAGAATAATTTGTGACTGTTTCTGGTGGGGAACCTAGTCTGAGGAAGGGTTTCTAATCATATGGATTTGAATTATTTCGTATTGTTAGTATTCTTTTTACAACATCTTGCCCACTTTAAGATTGTATCAGCAGAAGTTATCTTGTTTGCCATTGGGTGCATCATCAGTTTTAAATTCTTGTATTACATGGCAGTATAATCATGGAAATGGTCAACTGGTGCAGTAAACTAGCCTTGTTGAGTTGGGCTTTGGCATACAGTTATATTTTATTTAGAAGTTGGTTCATACTACCTGCTCTTAATCATATGTATCATAAAATGCAATTATCTTCGTCATATAATAATTTGGGTATTATACAACCTGTATTATATGGCCGACACACACATAAGGCTGTAAAGTGCAAAATTTATGTTCTCCTGCGTTTTCTTTGATGATTAGCAAAATAAGGGACTAGTCTGTGTTTTTGTCTTATGACTTAAGTCCGGTCCAATACCAAAGTAGTCTTTAGGACTTGGTACTTCTTGCTACCTGATGCCCTCTGTCATTGGAAAATCATCTCTGTTAAATTATGACATATCAGATGATGCATCATCTGGATAGTCATCTTTGCCATCTTCATGTGCACTCAACTTCAGCTTCGATAGACTGGTGGATCTCATGTCAACCTGGGACTGGATTTGCTTTGAGGCCAACTCTTGTGATTATAAATTTTAATAAAAGGTTGATTCCTTCCATTCTGGACGAGGCAAAAACTATGTTGAAAGAAAAAACTCCAGTGTTTTGCCAGATGGTTAGTCATTAGTTTAGTTCCTAATGAAGTGAAAATAAAGGCCACACTTGCTAATATTCTAGTCTCTGGGATGGATGTGGAGGTGATTCATCAAATGTATAGCAAGAGCCAAATAAGGGTCATGGTGGTCAACGAACATCCATAATTGAGGCTTTTTGGGTCCTCTTTTTGGCCCAGTGATCACTCTCTAGTTAATTCCATGTTCTTAGGAAGCTCTCATGACATGATGGACTGAATTTTTTTTGCTTGCTTGTTTATTGCCTATTGGTAGTTGGTTTTTGTCTTTGTTTTATGTTTTCTCTGGCCTTGTGAGGGGCTATCTCCACTCCTCCACATACTTCTTTTCCTATAATTTCATCATGTTACCACTTGCGGAGAAAAGGTGAGCATGCACTTTGGGTTGCATTGTTTCTGGTTCATAATTTTATCATTAATTGTATTTGGGTCATGAGTTAGTGAGAAACTGTTACTAGTTAAATAAGAACTTGAACTTCTTTATTTTGATCATTATCATTTCTTGTGAAAAAGCAGAAGATAGGCAGAAAAATTTGTTTAGCCTTCCAAAGGAGCTATCAGCTTTGAAATCACAGTGAGGAGTTTCTTTGAGTTCTATCAGTTAGCTTTCGCTTGTCGAAAAGGATAGAATGGAAAAGCTTTTCCCATAAGGCTCAACATTTTAGATATGACTATTCATGGGCAGGTACCAAATTTTCTGTTGTTGGGGGCTCCTTAGTCTGCATCGCAAGCCCCTGTCTGTGAGCAAATCACTTTTCTTATCGACAACTTCATTGCAAGTTCATGTTCAGTATTGTTGGTGGTCCTATATCTGCATGAGTTTGAAGCTAAGGCTTCAGCTCTGACTTTCATTTGAATTGTTTTCTCAAAATTTCTGGAACTGTATGAAACCTATTAATTTCTGAACGTGCATATATGGGGCAAATTCCCTTAAGTAGCAGAGAGGGGATTTAACTTGGGTGATAGTTCCAACAAGGGGATGTGAGAAACTCCAGCAGGGTATATATTGTCTGGTGATTCTTCCCACTGGTTGAAATCCACCAATGGGGCAATATCTTACACAGTCCCACCATGTATGTGAAATACACTCCTATAACAGAAAATACAGGTTAATAGCACATTCTAGAGCTAAAGCCGTGATGTGAGTGCTCTTGTGGGATGGGCAATAAATCTCATGCGTTTTCTGATTTTTTAAATATAATTTTCGATTTAAGAAGGGGAAGAAACTAATAGAAACACTAAAAGAGTAGACCAAATTCTTTTAGAAATGTGCTCCTCCCTAAGAATAAATTATCAGTGGACTAACAATAGCTAAGAGAAGAAAGAACAGGGATGCAAAATGTTGTCACAATGAAAACTAGTTAGTTAAATGCTTTACTTACATGCATTTGTGGAAAGCTGACTAAAAACACAAGCAATTTTACAAGTAAAAAGTTCCATGTCTCAAATTCATAGCTCATGGCCTGTAAGATGCAAAATTTACAAATGTATGCTGAAGGCTCCTGAGGTATATAATTCTGTCCTCAGTTACATCATTTACATCTTTGTTCATATATCAGAATCTCTCATTGTCAACCTCCTTGCTAGCTTCTTCATGATTCTACTCTTCATATATGGTAATGCACTTGCTCCCTTACTTTTACAGTTATCTCTGCAATCTATTTGAGACTATAAGACTCAGTATTTTTAAGAGATGATATTCACATATGCACAAAAATTGTATCCCATGCAGAGGCTCCTTTCACAGGGTAGGCATGATCTTTGGAAGATCTAATCCAGTCATCAAGTTTGGCCTCCCTTAGATTACCTACACAGAAAATCAATCTTATGTTTCATTGGGTTGAAACCACAACCAGTTTTTCTTAAAACTAAAAATGTAGTACTTAAGATCAGATTGGCATGATTTTTAGCATAGCCTAAACAAGGTAGGGCAAACAAGATGAATGGCTTAGATCTAAAGGTGTCCTAGGTTGGTGCCTCTGCAGAGATCTATTTGTGCATCCATCACTACTCATTTCTTTAATTGTTGAATCCTTAGTATTAT
This sequence comes from Warburgia ugandensis, assembly GCA_035236585.1. Classification (NCBI taxonomy): domain Eukaryota; kingdom Viridiplantae; phylum Streptophyta; class Magnoliopsida; order Canellales; family Canellaceae; genus Warburgia; species Warburgia ugandensis. The sequence continues at coordinate 7,287,049 of CP141133.1, forward strand.
ATTGCCCAAGACTCTCTGTGAAACTCCGTAATTCCTTTATTGCACAAAACTCAGTTGCATATCTCATTTTTGCTGTCATGTTAAGGAACTCTTGCTCTAGAGATCCAATTTTGTTGGAGGTCCAGTAATGCTAACCAATCTGGAGTATTAAATAATGGTTATCGTTTGCTGAAAATTTGACATTTGATTAGTACTCAAAATGTTCTGATTGGTATCATTTTCTCCTTATAATTAGTCTCAGCCTGGGATTTCTCCATAAAATTGCAGGTCCCCTTGTCTTTGTTTGGGGTATCTGGAAACTACGCATCTGCTTTGTTCCTTGCTGCCTCAAAAGCCAGTGCATTGGATAAAGTTGAATCTGAGCTTCTTGATCTTGTTGAGGCTTCCAAGAGAAGTACTGTGTTTTCACAGTTCATAAGGGATTTATCAGTTCCTGGGGAAATCAGAGTTAAGGCAGTGCAAGAGATATTTTCTGAAGTTGGATTCTCTGACATCACGAAGAACTTTTTGGGTAGGTCTTGTTGTATGCTTATCAGAACTTACATATTTTACCGTAACTTCAAAATAGATTCCTACCGGTCTTACATGTGTAGAGAGGTTTCCACCATGTTTGCCTCTTTGTTGATTTTATCTGTGTTTTGCATTCCTATGCCTGAATACTGAACTCTTTGGAGGTGCTTGCTTTGTTTCCAAGCACTGTTTGAACAATGACATTTATTTAACCTTGATGTAAACATAAAATCTTTTTGCTTTCTGAAGTAATGCTTTTATCAGAATAATATTAGAGACACAAAAGAAACAGAAGAACAATAAGGCGAGTGGTGAGGAACCAAAGTATTTAATAGCTCCTTCTCTTAGCAGCGAAGCAACCATATTATTGGCCTGTCTAAGTACATGAAACTTGAGTTAGAAAAATTCGCCCCCTCTACTAGGGTTGGATATCTCATGGGTGTATAACTCAATTCCATGTGCCTGACTTAAGGGAATCCCAATCAAATTAAACACATTTTTGGTATCCCTCATGCAATGAGGGCTACTCTGGACCTCTCAAAGGAGGAAAAGCTGGAAATTTCTGTTCCTGACCTCGTGGGACTGCAGAACACCAGCTGGCCCAAAACAGGCCTACAAAGTCTCATTATTACTATCCCTATGTGAGCTGGACCAAGATTTCCTGAAGAAAATATTCAAAGTTTAGTGCAATTCTGTTCTGAGAAAGGGACTGGCTAGGGTTTATGTGACTTTAGTTGAAACCCCAAATCTCTCCCTCACTCGTACAGTAAACTCTGTGCTGGTAGTTACTCTCCCAAAGTATCCAGCTGAAGGAATGTTGCTTTCTTTCTACAAGAACCGTCAGTGGAAGCTGACAGCTGATGGAAATGATGAATATGTGATCAAATGCCTCATCCTTTTTGTATAACATCCACTAGCTAAGTTGGTGCATGTGAGGTATCATTTTATTATCATTATTAGAAAAATTTATAAATTCATAATCATATTTAATGGTTAACATTCAAGTACAACTTATCACAATTGCAAGATAAAAACTAAAGTTTCATTGACAAAATAGGCAGCAATACTGTTCCCTCTAATTGACTTGGCTATATTCCATATCCAATTTATTAGTAATATATTTACTCTCTATCTTTTTTATGTAAGAAAGTATTGTTATTAATTACTCTCACTTATTCATAACTTCTATTACAAAGGTGTGTGTGTGTGTGTGTGTGTATATATAACCTTAAAAATAATAATCTATCCAAAATAATAAAAAAAGGGCAGCTTGGTGCATGGAGCTCTTGTGTGTGTGGTGTCCAGGGAAGGGGTGGACCACAAGGATATATTACCTTGCATTTTGCAAGAGGCTGATAATAACACTAAATAATAAACTTTTACAAAAATTCAATAGAATTATTCACCAAAAAATATGCCTAAGATAAAGATATAATTTATCTGCTCATAATACAAAGTCAAAGATGGAAGGAGACAGGATAATGTGACCAACTGATGATGATGTAAATCCCTGAAAATTACCTAAAGATTATCTGTAATTAATAAAAGCTATGAGTTAATTGAAAAAAAATATATAGCCATAAATATAAACATAAAAAACTTCTTCTAACTGATTATATGGTGAGATCTAGGATTGCATAAAAACTATTGCTGTTGTAAGTAAATAGAAATGTATAATGGACAAACTCTATAAGAGCATCGATGGACCACAAATAAGGGGGGCCACCATTTATGATCCAATTGGTTTTCCAATCTTACTGGATTTGGATGTGTATAATAGTTAAAAAAAGATGTGTTTTGGATGGTTCTAGCATCTAAAGGGTTGTACTTTGGACATAGAAACTGAACAATTCAAAAACTTCATTTAACAACTGCCCAAATTCAACTTCCTAAGCATAGTTTTTAGGATCTAATCAGTCTATGAATCCTACTTTTTTGTATCCATGACATAAATGTTTCATCAATCAAATGAACGGGTCAAATCATTTAAAGATAAGGTGCCATTTAAGAAAGCAAGTAGGAAAAAATATTTGCAGACCATGGACGATATTTTTCGTAGAGAGTGCTTTAGCATTTTTTGACAACAAAAATACTAATCAACAATTTAAAGGTAAGAGCACATTTTTCTAAGAGTTCTAGTAGGAGTGATGCTTTGAAGCACATGAAGAAGTTGGGTACCCTTTTTCTATTGTATGATGAAATTGATTTGCGGATCTAAGTTGTTCATCATATTAAGCATACCTTAGAAGGATATGGACAATTGCATGCCCGTTGGATGTTTTTAACAAAATCCATCTTTATTAAAAATCCACCATCCATTTTTATTAATTTTGTCAATTGCCCAATACAAGTGGTTAAGATGATCCGAATACATTGATTTATGGGAGATTACCTATTTCTAATATGCCAAATATGATGAACAATTAGATCTAAAAGCCTACCAAAGAAGTCGGACCTTTAAAAGTGTTGGACTCCTGGTGAGACTCTTTTCTTAATAATAATAATAATATACAAGAAATAATAGTATATAATACATTAGTATGGTAAGTTGTTTTGCTTGATCAGACCTATCCATCAAGTTTCTCCTTATTATATTTCAAGAGGAAGAATCTACTAGATATGTGCATCAGATTTTTTATGCCTGCCCATCTTGAGGGGTGCAAAATCCCAATGAACAGGGTGGATCACTAAAAAATCAAGAGGTGGGGCTCAACTGATGGTGTGGACTCCTTCCACACATTTTGAGCTGGGATTCTTTACTTTTATATGTATATGTAAAATGTCAAGCATAGTTACTGCTATTTGAAGAAGCTTCTAAATATGTAGGATCCCTAAATCTCAAGCGGTAAACCAACATTCTTGGTACAACCTGTGGAACACCTCCAAATAGTATGTTAAGTCTCGAAGCTTAAACTGATCTTCTTGCTAGAAGCTATGGAATCTTCCAAATAGTAAACAGAGATGTAAATCTCAGATATCAAATGAATCTGAGATATGATGCATCATGGCAGTGCAGCTAATGCTGGTAGTAGCTGGGTGGAATGAGCTGCAGCAGCCTGGCAGGTAAGCGTAAAAGAGAATAACATTCTAAAGCTTTTCATAGTGGATGGAATAGATAGGTAAAGTTGTAAAAAGAGAATATTTGTTAGACCAAATGGTACTTTGACACCCTTATTTTTGTTCGACCAAGCTGGTCAAAGTCGAAATGGAAATGATAGATAGGTAAACTTGTAAAAAGGGATTCCTTGCTGGAACAAATGGTAATTTGATCTCTCTCTCTCTCTCTCTCTCTCTCTCTCTCTCTCTCTCTCTCTCTCTCTCTCTCTCTCTCTCATTGCCTATTTCAAGCAGGTCGAAGACTTCCCTACTTTAACGCTTTATATAATAGTATAGATTTATTCACCAAGTGTAACCTTGTCCTCTTCAGCACAACACATGGTGTTTCTGTCTCCAATAGAAACTCCAAATCGTGAAAGGATGCTGACTCTAAAACCCACCTTCATTTCCTCATAATGCTCTGAAAGTTTAGTCTCTCAATGTGTTAAGTTAAAAAATGAAAAATTACTTGTTCTGTCAATTGAAAGAAAAACTTAAAACTTGTGTTACCCACTGCATTGCTTGACCATTTTATTCACACACATGTATTACTTGTGCATCTTCTTCTTCTTCTTAAGATTATTGTGTGAAGAGCCAACTTTTGCTCATTGTTCTTACAAATGTACTTGTTAATTTTATTTTCATAAGCTATTTTGGCGGAGAATGGGAGGTTGAGGCATCTCGAGAGTATTGCAAAGAGTTTTACAGACTTGACTATGGCGCATAGAGGAGAGGTGAAAGCCATTGTTACAACTGTCATTGTAAGTTCTAGTTCTCCATGGAGTATGGTTCTTCCATCCTGATTTACCGCAGTGGTACAATTGTAACTTTGCCATGCTTATTCCTGGAAACCTGGGCGCTGAATCTGTATTTGGTAGTGTTAACTGTAAAGGTTTGGTTTTGCAAAGATTGGTAATTGAAAGTTGAATTATTCCTATCAATGTTTCAACACTAGCTTATTCTTATCTAGTGCATGGACCTAATATTCTTTAGGGCACTTGTTAGGCTTAATGAACCTGATGAAGTACTAGATAGTGAGAGTGGTGGTGTAAGATTAAGGAAGGTGCAGATCTATTAGACTACTGATGAATTGATTTTCACTTCAGGTTGGAATCCCCTTTACATATTTATATGATACTGGTGGTGGGCAGCGTGGATAGACTCCCATTCCTGCAAAGCATAGTTCTCATTATAGCATATTTTCTAAATTAGCAGTCTGTTTCCCATCATTGTTGAAATCCCTGCAAAAATAACATCAAGCAGAGAAATCTGAAAGAACTTCTGGTGTATAGCAATTGGTGGTGGAAATAGTAGATGAGAAATGTCATTGAAAATTGTCTTTGGGTGAAAGATAACCCTATATAGATCCTTATCTAATCTATATATATATATATATATATATATATTGTTCAGTACCTTAGGATTTAATGGAAATGAAAGGACACAAAACCAGATAAAAACGCTAAACTACATAGGCTATTTATAACCAAATGAAAATGTCTGTTCCAGATGCTTTTCAGAAGGGACACAGCCTTGTTGAGATGCACAGAATGAAATGGTGAAATCTTCCTAAATGGAAGGCCTTAGAAGCACAGAGGCCTATTTGTTTAGGTGGGTGTGCATGCGAGCTGCTGGTAGATGGTGCCTGAGGGAGCAACACATTGAATTAGGATTTTGGAGGATTTATTATTACCATTAGTTGTCGTTCTGATATGATTTCCTGACCCTTTGATATTCAACCTCGAAAGTGGACCAAAATATTTGGACTTCGTGTCTTCAAGTTCATCTCTTGGTGAAGTCTTCTTTCAACTTGATACTGGTGGGTGAGAATGCACAGTGTCCCCTTGTATGTGTCTTTAACCACAGGTTGCACCTTCTGGAGAAGCTTCTGTAGACTGTGATGATGATGATGGCCAAGCATAATACATTTGATATGTTGAAGGTTATTGGAAGTTTTGTTTGAACTTGACAGTGTTAGGTTCTTCATATAGTCCATAAATCATATAGCTAGTGATCATAAAGTAGTAAAGATTTGGTTTGCAATGATCTTGTGTTTTAGCCAAGACTTGTAGGAAAATAACGACATTGTACCATTTGGGTGGAAATGGGTAAGAAACTTTGGAGGAGGGAAAACATTGGAAATATCATTCTGGAAACCAAAGTGTCATAGTTAAGCATGCATAAAGAATGAATTTTATTGCTATGCCATGGTGATATAGTTAGAAATGGCGGTTAGCCTCTTCTTTTGTAGTGTTGGTAAACAGAGCTGAACCATGACTGAATTTCCACCTCCTCAATCACTAGTAAGTTTGGATGGCTGAACTGGATAGGATAGCTGATAGGAGTATTAACCAAGGAGCCACTTTACGTGCACCTGATAGTAAAGATCTGTTCCCTTCAGGATTACTGGAACTTCTTTTGTTTGTTCTCAAATGATGATTTTTCTAACCTTTATGCTTTCTTTTACATTGCTTAGTTTTGTAAGATCAATTATTGTAAGGAAAATGATATTCCTGCCCCCTAAATGGATCTTTTGGGTATTTAGTGGTTATGCCAGCTGATTTTACGTTACAAAACCAAAACGCAAAAAGTTCCCAAGTGCCCAAAAAACAAAAAACCATGGGAGGGGCGGTGGCGGCGGGGTTTTGAGATTATGTCTGTTCACTGGGTGGGAATATTATTTACCTTCCTTTTAACTGCTGAATATCCCACCTACCTAAGGTTAATGTGTATGTCTAGTCTTAGTTTTATTTGCATATTTATTTTCATGATTCAGTCATTGGAAAACCTAAGTCTGTGTTGATTCTGATAGACTTGTCTTAGTTGTCTATCCATTTCTTGGATGGTTGGTGCTTGGGAAGGTTTTATGTTAGTTGTCTGATCAGCTGCCCTCTTTACTTTGTGAAATGTCACTGGTGGAAGGAAAGTTCTCTCTCTTTTTCTTCAGTATTTGATTCATATGTTTTGATTGTAGAATGGTGCCTTAATTCACTCCAGGAGCCTGTTTGGTCTTTTCAATTCTGTTGCTGTTGGTCAAAACTCCCATGATGCTCTATCATTTTGCACTTGCTACTCTTTTATCAGCATTTATGCTCGACACTCAAAAATATTTTCTGGTTAAATTTGACCAGCCACTGCCCCCAGAAGAGGAAAAGCAGCTGAAAGAGACATTGCAAGAAATTATTGGACGTGGGAAGACAGTGAAGGTTGAACAGAAGGTACTTCCTGATTACATATTCATTTGTCAACTTTGGATCTTCATAGGCAACGATTATCGTTGAGGCTCATTTTTGCTATAGTCAAGAACATGATCGTATAAGCATGTTCTCATAATTTTTCCCTTGTGGTCCGCCCCTTCCCCGACCCTGCATAGGCGGGAGCTTCATGCACCAGGGCTGCCCTTTTTAGCTCTTGCCGCAAACATGTTTTTTTTTGGGTTAAAAATAAAACACGTTTTTTTTTTTTTGGCTTAAAAATTAAGCCTCATTTCAGAACTGCCTTATAGTTGTTATTATTTTCGATGTTGTTATCTACCATGATGACGATTGAGCAACGCACTACTTCCGTTGTGATGATGACCCTCGTTACTTGCTCTCTTAGTAACGAAGGTGGACTAAATTTCCACCCTAGGTATTTTGCACAGAGCAGTCCTTCTGAAATGGGAGTGACCTGTGAAGGAGAGGAAAAGCACCACTTCACCTTTTATCTTTCTAGCCGGATCCTCTTTGAGCTGATAGTTATGATTCATAATTTTTGTTCGCTGCAGTTGTTTATAATAATGATATTCGTCCTGATATTGATGGCAGATTGATCAAAGCATCCTAGGGGGATTGGTGGTTGAATTTGGGCAGAAACTCTTTGATATGTCGATCAGGACAAGGGCTAAACAGATGGAGAAGTTCCTGAGGGACCCCATCAACTTTGACAGCTTTTAGAAAGCCTCAAACAGCTGGAGTTTGAACCTGCTACAGCTACACTTGGCCAATTTTGGCATTTGCTTTTTGATTGTGAAAGAGATTTTTTCTTGGCACGCTTGGCGTCCCCTTTTTATGTGGGTGGATGAGTCTTCATCCTGAAATAAAAGCTAAATCTATAATGACATTCAGTTTTTTTTCTTGTGAATTCTGGTCCTTCTCTGAAAAGGTTGCTTGGAGGATGATCCTGCTGAGGTTTCTATCTTCATTTTGTTTGTTTCCAATCATAAATCAAATGTCAACATTAGTGTTGGCCCTATTGATAAAAGGAAACCTTCTTTCCTGGAATAGAATGTTCTTGTCCAAAATTTCGCTTCCTTCAAGTGCTTATCCACTGAACGACGTGATACTTGGACCACTTTGTTTTGTTGCTGGCACGTTTTTTGTTTTTGCCTTTTCTGACAACATTCTTTCTGGAGTCTGGGCGTCTGAATTCTTAACGCGTATGAATCCAAAGTCATGTGATTACAACGTAGATTTTGCAACGTTAAATTGTCATATTCAGGGAAGTGATATCTACGCCCTACATACCCATTATTCTTCTTGAAGGGGGCGTGGTTCCTAAACCCTCAGCCAAGTGGTAGTGGCCGAGGGGGACTAGGCGCTGAACTAACTAATCTAAGTGCCCAAAATTCAATATAAAAGGTCAGCCCAAAGCACGAAGCTTTTGCATATGCAGGGTTTGGAGGCGTGGTGGACCCAAGAGTATGCTATGCAGCCTTAGTTTTTATTTTTGTAAGAGGCTGTTTTCACACCTTGAACTCATGACTTTTAAGGTTACACGATGACAACTTTATTATTGCATAAAATTCAATATAAATATATTATTAACTTATGTTGATAATTGCATTAAATGACTTGGCTCTTCTCGTTTCCAGCTAAGTTGCCACAGGCATCCAATTCCCAAAGCAGCTTCAAACACTTTCTTACATTACTTGAGTTTGGGAGTGGGAATGTCATAAGCCTCTGTTGTACATCTCGTTTTGTCTAGTGTAGATGATTCTTTGGGTGTCGTGGACGTATGAATTTGTCCACTTTGGGTACGTGTGTTACTGTTACTTTTATTTTTGGAATTTTCCAGGTGTGTAATTGTATTATTGAACCTTGGATCGTAGCTGTGACTTGAATGATTCTGGGGAGATTAGTTGGTTTTCTAATTGTTTTTTGTTTGACTAAATTTTGATTTTCAAATCAAATATAAATATACGTGTGTACGTATAGTTGAATGGTAACAGAGTCTCTCATGTCTAAATTATTATATTCTTGTTTATCAGAGAGAAAAATGCTTGAGGTTCGAAAAATAAATGAGATTTTTGTCCGATTTTCAATAGACACAAAACAATTATTGTACCTAAAAATTTGTATTTTGTAAACGAAAAATGATACTCGCAGTTTTTAAAAGTCTTTTCATAGACTATATATATTCTTCACTATTTGTTTTTTGAAAGTCATTCCAAAAATCAGGACCCTACATTTGAAAAAGATTTGCCAAAAAGTCGTAAAAGAAAACCTGGGATATATTAGAAATCTCCCAACAAGGGCAATGTGCCAACTTGCGTAACAAAGAGTGATGCCATGCTGTCTGCAACTAACTGTAGTAGATGGCTCTAGACATTGTTTGTTACTCTGATTATAACTACTGTTCTTTATCTTGGCATAGCAAACAAGTTGGTAACTTTTAATAGCCATTGTCCCGATTGGCAAATGTAAACTGCATAATACAGTAACTTAGGATGTTCTGCCGTTTAATAAACATTGGATTATCATTGCCATCAATTCTTGATGGAGAAGATGAACGCATGTACCAAACATGCTCAGAAATTTTGGTTAAGTGAAGGGCTTACTTGCATTACATTCTCATCAACTGGATCTTTTATGGGGCCTTTCAAAGAAAAGAAAAAAAAGACTGGATCTTTTATGTGGGTCATGGGGTCGAACCCATTATCCAGTTGATGTCTTCGTCAGCAAAAGTTACTTTTACACTGAAGATCCTCAGAATACACCAAAGGATCCAAATTCATTGACCTATGATATTACCTGTCAAGTAAAATGAGGTTGAGGAGCATCAATTTGTTGCATAGTTTGTGCACTGTGTATGATATGAACAGTAAACTCTAAATAAAGCCAGTGGCAGGCAGCAAATCTCCCTATTGAGAAGTTGTTCTTGATAATTAATGCTCGTTTACGTCCTAAATCTGTTTTTCTGTAGCTTGTCCTCTCTCTTCCAAGTGTTTTTCTATGCACCCACTTATTTGTTGGGGATTTACAATCCCCGCCCAAGATCAAGCATACACAAAACACAAATTTTATGTGGTTCAGCCAACATGCCTACGTCCATGGGAGATGCAGAGCAATTTCACTATAAAATGAAATGATACATGAGAATAATTACAAGGGGTATTTCAAGAAGGGAAGACAGGAAATTGATTGTGATGATAATTGATCTTCAACTCCTCACTATTTATAGGGTTTTTAGAGCTTAATTTTTAACATATTATTCACAAAAGTCTTAGGCAGTGGTCGACTGTGGCGGCCATCATAGTTGACGTCGATGGCCGACGATAGAGCCCAACAAAGTTGACATAGGCATCGGTGGCGGCTGAAGAATGAGACGACCAATAAATCTCCTCCTCCAGGCCCATTAACTGAAGGACGTTTGTTCATGTATGGACTTCTAGTAGAAGTCCATCCCGACCAATTCCTTACAAATCTCGAACGTGCTCCTAGGTAATACTTTTGTCATCATATCTGAACTATTATCGTCAATATGAATCTTCTCAAATTCTAACGACTTCAAGTGCAAAATATCACGTATTTAATAATATTGAATATCAATGTGCTTCGACCTTCCATGAAAGGTAGAATTCTTGCTAAGGTGTATAGCACTTTGACTATCACAAAATAACGGATACATCTTCTGCATAAAGCCAAGTTCATTCACGAACTTCTTCATCCACAATAACTCTTTGCACACTTCTATCACAGGAATAAACTCAGCCTCCATAGTAGATAAGGCAACACACTTATATAACTTTGACTGTCATGACATTGCTCCCCTTGCAAAAGTAATCAAGTAGTTTGAAGTAGACTTCCTCGTGTCAATATCACTAGTCATACCTGAATTAGTGTAGCCCTTAAGCACGGGTTTGCTAGTGCCAAATCCTAAACGCAACTTGGAAGTACCATGTAGATATCTTAATATCCACTTCACTGCATTCCAATGCTCTTTTCCTGAATTTGATAGAAAACGGCTTATTATACCAACTGCATATGCAATGTTTGGTCTGGTGCTTACCATGATATATATAAGACTGTCAACAGCCATAAGGAACATCTTGCATGTATTCCTTCTTAGCATCACTCATTGGAACTTGATTCTTATTAAGCTTAAAGTGAGTAGCAAAAGGCGTACTAACTACTTTAACTTTATCCATATGAAATCGTTAAAATACCTTTTTTTATGTACTTCTCTTGAGACAGCCATAACTGCTTATTTTTCTTGTCGCGAACGATAGAAATCCCTAGAATCTGTCTCGCAGGTCCCAAGTCTTTCATAGCAAAGACATTGTTCAGCTCCTTTATTTAACTGATCCTTGAAGAGCTGCTTCCAACAATAAGCATATCATCGACATAGAGGAGCAAGATGACAAAATCATCCTCTGAGAATCTTTGCATAAACAGTGATCTGAAGTAGTCTTTCTATAACCCTGTTGGGCCATGAACTGCTCAAACTTCTTGTACCACTGTTTGAGAGCTTGTTTCAAGCCATACAGACTCTTCTTCAGCTTGCAGAGGTACTTCTCTTTGCCTTTATCAACAAAACCTTTTGGCTGCTCCATATATATCTCCTCTTCTAAGTCACCATGGAGGAACACTGTTTTTCACATCCAGCTGCTCAACCTCCAAATCAAGGTTTGTGGACAAACCCAATATAACTCGGATTGAAGACATTTTGACCACATGAGAAAATATCTCCTTGAAATCAACACCTTTTCTTTGACCAAAGCCTTTCACCACAAGTCTAGTTTTGTATCGTGGTCGTGAAGTGTCACCCTCATACTTCACCCTGTAAATCCACCGATTCTTCAAAGCTTGTCTACCCTTAGGCAATCTTACCATCTTAAAAGTGTGGTTGTCTTGCAAGGATTTCATCTCATCCTTCATAACTGCAATCCACTCTGCATTCTCTTCACTTTCAATTGACTCTGTGTAGCTCTCAGGCTCTCCCCCGTCAGTGAGGAGCATGTACTCATCTGGTGAATACCGAGTGGAGGGTTGACAATCTCTCGAACTTCATCTCAATGAAACTCCTGGCTCCTCAATAGGAACCTCCTACTGAACATCATCAGCCTCTAATGAAACATCCATGTCTTCAGCAGCTTCATGCTCACCCTCGACCTGATCATCTTGAACATCAACTAGCACACTGCCATGGTCATTGGCACCATCTACACCTGGCGTATGTGAAATAGGAACTGGATCCAAATCGGTCAGAGTATCAGAACTCCAAATTTTTGATCCTTCGGCTTTGTCAATGTGTTCATTGGTTTGGTCTTCCATAAAGACCATGTCACAACTTCTAACTAACTTCTTTGTAATAGGATCATATAGCCTATAGCCAAACTCATCTTGCTTGTAGTCGATGAAAATACATTGTTTGGTCTTGACGTCTAATTTGGACTTCTCATCTTTGGGTATATGTTCAAATGCATTACACCAAAATACCCACAAGTGATCATAAGAGACATCTTTTCCATACCATAGCCTGTCAAGAACATATGCATTTAAGGCAATAATTGGAGATAGGTTAATAATATAGGCTGTTGTGTATAGCACCTTACCTTAGAAGGAACTGGGCAGCTTAGCTTCAGAAAGCAAGCATCTAACCCTCTCCATCAATGTTCTATTCATCTTCTCTATTAAATGGTTTAGCTGAGGAGTCTTCGGAGGAGTCCTTTGATGTCCAATTCCCTACTGCTTACAATAAGCATCGAATGGTTTACAGTATGTGCCACCATTGTCCGTGCAAATACATTTTAACTTCTTCCCTGTTTAAAGCTCAACAAAAGCTTGAAACTCTTGAAACTTGCCAAGCACCTGATCCTTAGATTTCAAAACATAGACCCAGAGTTTTCTGAAATAATCATCAATAAAGGTGACAAAATATAATGCACCATCAAGTTTTCATACCTTCATAGGATCACATACATCTGAATGTACCAATTCAAGCATGCCTGGCTTCTTGGAAGAGGAATGACTTTTGAAGGAAACCCATTGCTGCTTCTTAGCAAGACAATGAGCACACTTGCTCAATTTTGCAGCTTTGAGCCTTGAAAGCAAATTCTTCTTGACTAGATAACTTAATCCTTTCTCACTCATGTGACTGAGCCACCTGTGCCACAACTTTGAAGAACCAGCAACATCAACCGCATTCATAGAGTTAATAGGAATTGAAGTTTGCATCACATACAAGCTAGATGATTTCTTCCTACTAGCAACCACAAGCACTCCCTTAGAGAGCTTCCATTGGCCATCGTAAAAGGTACTATAGTACCCATCATCATCATCATCATCATCAAGCTTTTCGGTTGATATCAAGTTCAACCAAATATCTGGTACATGACGAACTTCCTTGAGAATCAACCTCGTCTTGTTGTTGATGTCCAAATAGATGGATCCGATACCAACAACCTTTGACAGCTCGTTGTTACCCATCTTCAACACTCCAAATTCATCAGGAGTATATGAGGTAAAAAACTTCCTCCTAGAGGTAACATGAAAAGAAGTATCGCTATCAACGACCCATCCAATTTCACTGAAGGCTAGGTTGATCTCATTTTCATCACAGACCATAATAAGGCCTAAAGTGGTGGTGGCCACACGACCATTCCCGTCACTAGGAGTCTAGGTTGATCTCATTTTCATTACAGACTACAACTAGGCTTGTAGTGGTGGCAGCCATACAATCATTCCTGTCATGATTTCTTCTCTCCCGCTTGGCATTTTCTGTTTTGTTCTCAGCTTTCCACTTGTAACAATGCTTTTTGATGTGACCCTTCTTGCCACAATAATTGCACTCCAGATTCTTGTATATAGACTTAGATTTACTCCTGCCCCTGTTATTCTTTTCATGACCTTTGATCTTGCTTCTCTCCCTATTTTCTGAGATCAAAATCTCAGATTGTGATGTGGTAACAACTTGAGCTTGTAGCCTCATTTCTTCATTTAGAACAGATTCTAATGTCACAGTGCCACTTAGAGCAGAATTGGCTAGAGAAACATGAAAATTTTCCCATGAGTTAGGCAAAGTATTTAAAAGCTATAAACTCATGATATCATCATCAAACCTGACACCAACATAGGATAGTTGCTGAAAGCATTCAGTCAACTCGTTCAAGTGGTAAAAAATAGTATTCTCTTCCTTGTATCTCAGGTGTATCGCTTGATTAAGTAGGAATAATTTATTATTTTCAGTTCTCAACGTATATAAGGTTTTTAATTTGATCCACGGAGTTTTAGCATGTATTTCATTTTGAATATGATTCAAAACATTATCTTCTACCCACTGTCGAATGAAACTACATACTTGTTCATGTTCAAAAGCCCACTCATCTTTGGATTTATCCTCTAGTTTTTGAGCAGCAAAGATAGGTAGATGTAATTTTTTCACAAAAAGAAGATATTTCATCTTTCCTTTTCACTTGTGATAGTTAGTATCATTTATACAAATCATTTTTTTCATTTTTGCCTCCATAGCTAAAGATAGAGTACTTACAGTAATTTTAAGAGAGAATCTCGCAAATTTGAGAATACCACTATGTCCAGAATGCTCGATTTAGCCAAAAACTAGTCTATCTTTCTCGAAAACCAGTAAAAAAATAGACCTGCTTCAGTTTGATCACTGTTGCAACTCTGCTACTGTTGAACTCGAACTGTTACAACTCCGCTACTGCTGCAATGCGTACTGTTTTAACTCTGTACTGTGCAACGCGCTACTATTTTCACTTGTACTATTACAACCCTGTACTATTGTAACTCGTACATGTTGAAACTCGGACTATTGTAACCCGCTTATGGGCATTATAACAACTCAGTACTGCTGTAGTACTGTAGCTATCACTGTAGCCGACAATAATAATAATGCTTTACTATAGCAAAATGATGAATGCTGATGTTTTTTTTACTATAGCTAACTATAGCAAAATGATGACACGCTTTTACTGTAGCAAAATGATGATGTTTTTACTGTAACTAACTGTAGTAGAAACAATTTTCTTCTCCCTCTCGCCCGTTGATGCTATAACTCTATTTTTTACCTCTGTTTTGCTACAGAACATCGCTTTGATACCACTTGTTGGAGATTTATAGTCCCCGTCCAAGATCAAGCATACACAAAACACAAATTTTACGTGGTTCGGCTAATATGCCTACATCCACGGGAGATGCAAAGCAGTTTCACTATAAAATGAAATGATACACGGAAAGAATTACAAGGGATATTTACAAGAAGAGAAGACAAGGAATGGGTTGTGATGATAATCGAACTTCAGCTCCTCTCTATTTATTGGGTTTTTAGAGCTTAATTTTCAACATATTGTTCACAAAAGTCATAGGTAGTGGTCGACGGCGGCGGTGCCCGCCACAGTTGATGTTGGCGTTGGTGGCGGCTGAAAAATGGGACTGGACCAACAGTATTACCCCTAACAACAACTTGACTTGCAACCATCCTGCCGTCCAGATCAACCATGATCAGTTGCAAATAGATCCCTGATTGGACCATCTCAACCACTCAATGACAAGGGCGCCAGTTGTGTAACCGGTGTTAATCTTACAGCTTAGGGGACCCCCAACAGGGATTTGAAACACAACGCTGAACATTCTTTTTTATCCATGTGCCTTTTGTAGATTCTCCTTGTTTTGTTCTTTTGTCATTGCTTCTTTAAAAGATTCACCTTTTATAACCAATACCACTATGCAGGCCTACACTGTGGAAAGTTATACAATATGATGAGCCACTGGCCCCTACATCTTATGCAGACCTTGTACCGGAATAGATCCTTCTTAAAACCCAATTGGCGTGTTCCATTACCTCCTTTTGCATTTTTCACGTGGAAATGTACAGTGAGACCTGTTTGTCTGCTCATGATAGATGCTGAATCAAGACCAAATACAATCATCCAAAGCTTACATATTCGACCAAGTACACGCACGAACACATCCAACTACCAGATTCAGACACATAAAAGTAAATTATTTTAAAGGTACCAGGAGAATTCTTGAATGATCCAATCCATTTATCAACCAGGCGGTATGATGGGCAATCAATCTATGCACTCACATTTAACCCCATGTAAACATTTTAAGCGATTGATTTCCGGCCTGATCGATAGCTACGAAAACGAGAAAGTCGTTATATATCTGTAGTTTAAAATGTTGTTCAAAGAATTTTGATGCATCACTAAACTAAATCAATGGTTTTAATCATTGAATGAGTGAGTCTTGTTATTATGTTAGTCATTTATGTTTGACGAGTGGTATAGTGCAAAGTTAGTGTGCATTAAGGGGCTCATTTTTGGATGATCTGGCCCATTCATTTGATTGCTTTGGGATGTTCCTAACATTCTAAAAACCGTGCTTCGATTGTCGAATATAAACCTAACATAAATCTATATAAATGTTAGTTCCCCTTGATCTAAAGACAAATTTTCAGATGCTACAATCATCCATTTGGCATGGTTTTTGATATACTAGATATACAAAGCAGGAGAAATCGGAAGAACAGGTCGGATCTACTATTTCAGTGACCACAACAATCCTACCAATTTGATGAGTATAACACTCTGATACGTGGGGCTTTTGGTGATAACCGTAAACTGTTGCTTTTTTAGCATTTTAATAGTTAGTTTGAAGGACAGAAATAAGAGGCCCAGCGTAGGATTATCATATGAATTGGAAGTGTGGTATATGGCTCATTCATAGCAAGGCCTAAAATATAGGTAGTTTGGATTGTTGAGGAAAGTGGTCGTACTTGCATCTTTGCCTGCTTGTTTCTTCAATAGCAACGGGGTTGAGTATGTGTGTGTGTGTGTGTGAAGACGGCTCTTCCCGACAATTCTGTCTTTTCTGATAGGTACTTGGGACTACTCTTCTTGCGTCGTCTGTCGAATATACATACAAGACACACATTAATTATGAGTTTATATAGACGTCTGTGGATTTGTACGCAAACACAGAGACATATATGGATAAGGACTACTGTTTAGTTCCTGAAATATGTCTATATGTATGTTGTGTGACATGAGCATGTGCTGTAAGTTTCTTCTTCTCCGAGAGAGAGAGAGAGAGATTATGTGAAAAACAAGCAAAAATATATAGCTTGGTTACCAAACAAACCCTCGCTCCTCACTCTATGATGGTTACCTTGTGAGTGAAGAAAAATGCATCGAAAAAGACAAGAGCTGGAGTCAAAGACAAGAAGACCACCCATCCCTCTTACTTTGTAAGGTCCCCCTCCAAACCGTTTTCCACTCGACCCAACAACAATACATTTTCCTCTTCTTTTTTTTATTTTTTTCTTTCTGAAAGAAAAGCCTCTCTCTCTCTCTCTCTCTCTCTCTCTCTCTCTCTCTCTCTCTCTCTCTCCCCATCTTCTCCGAATTGCAAGCAAACCCCACAACCACAACCATCACCATCATCATTATCACCCCCACTCGATCAAACGCTTCCTTCCTTCTCCCTCCACCTTTTTCTCTTTCCTCTATAACTCCCTCCTGCTCCCCATCAAACCAGTTCGACATACCAGTCTCCTAAAGCCCGAAATCTCTTCGAATTCGCTATGAGGAAGCCGAATCCCCCGGCTAAAAGCAGCAACAACAACAATCACAATGGCAATATCAAGCTTAGGAAGGGATTGTGGTCCCCGGAAGAAGATGACAAACTCATGAATTACATGCTTAGTAATGGACAAGGTTGCTGGAGTGATGTCGCTCGAAATGCCGGCTTACAGAGGTGTGGTAAAAGTTGTAGGCTCCGTTGGATCAATTATTTACGACCGGATCTGAAGCGAGGCGCTTTCTCTTCTCAGGAGGAAGAGCTCATCATTCACTTGCATTCCATCCTTGGCAACAGGTTCTCTCTCTCTCTCTCTCTCAAAATGCACTTGTGTAGGCATGAGCAAGTATTCACACATGGGTATGAATGAATCAAATCAACAGTGGTTAAGTTGTTTCAACTATGTATCCATGCAGAGGCACACTACCAAAAATAAGAACTATCCCAAGGCATGATTTACACAAGTATTGCGTACACCAGATCAACTTTGGTCAAAGTTATATATCATAACTGAGAATGCTAACACATAGAGGGAAATTACATCCACAGTATTTTTTACAGCACCTCTCAGTTTAATAAATTTTTTAATATTTGGCTGTTGATTATTTTGAAACTAGACTTTTTTCAGCAACCTTTTGATCATGTATGTAAATAAACATCAGATATATATTGTATATATATGTCTGTGTGCCCCTATATTAGTTTGTTGTTTATACTGTATATGTGGGCGTTAATTTGTCTGGTCATTCAATAAAAAGAAAACAGAAATGAGTGTCGTTATACTGGAAAGAAGGCTCTTGGCCTGTTTGATATGTACTCCATGTTGGACAGTTGGGATTTCGTGGATTGGAATCTTTCTTCTTTCTATGCAGGTAGGTCCCACCTTCTCATACTGATAATGAGTTATAAATTTTCTAGGTTTTGGCTAAAATAAGTTACAAGTACGCTTTCGTCATTGGAGAGATAAGACAGCTTTGATATTTACAGGGTGTTACGATGTTAGAGTTCAAATTGCAAACTGGCACTTGGGCAGTACTAATTTTTATCTGAAAGTGAAACTTGATAAGGACGTCAGCTTACCTTATATGCTGTTCCCTGGGAGTTAAAAGATGGAGAAAATGTTATCAAGGCTCCACTTTTAATATTCAGCTACTCCTTTTGAGCTCTATTAGATTTTGATGACTATATCAAGCTTTAATTAGGTTGTCCTTAACGGCTGATTAGAGTAGTCTAAAATATGGGGCAGAATAACTTTCTTAAGTCAAAGGATCCTAGGTATCATTTTCTATTCATAGGGCAATAGCTATCTGAAGGGGAGCCTTGGACCAATGGTATAGTTGTTGTTGTGTGACCTTGAGGTCACGGGTTCAAGGCGTGGAAATAACCTCTTGCAAAATACAAGGTAAAGCTGTGTACTATTAACCCTTGTGGTTTGCCCCTTCCCTGGACTCCACATACGCGGGAGCTTCGTGCACCGGGACTGCCCTTTAGGGTGATAGCTATCCATGAATGAGCTTTCCCTGCCTAACGCTTGCGATTGCAAATCTTAGAAACAGGGATACAAAGAAAAGCGTGAATAATTTCCAAAAGGTATCCTAGGGTTAGTGATGCTTGAGCTGAGCTGAGATGAACTAGTATCTTTTCATCTCATTGTTAGTGGTGCTTGAGATGAGTTAAGATGAAAACCATCTCATCTTTACTTGCAATTAAGTTGAATTTTCAGTTATCTAACTTCATCTCATGCCAAATTTAGTCATCACAAGCAAGATTAAGTCATCTCAATCTCGATCTCATATCATCTCATCTCAGTCAGCTCATTTCATCTCAAGAACCACTAACACGATGATAGATATACCAATCTATGAAAAATCAGATCTTACTCAGGGATTAACACACGCACTTGTATGAAAGATTTTTGGCTTTGTTACAAATAACCACTCTCCATTCATGATTCAATTTACAATCTCATCATCCAATCTCATTTTCCTCGTAATTCTTCTATACATCTCTTATTGATTTTGACTTTCATTGATGCAGATGGTCTCAGATTGCAGCACGCTTGCCCGGCCGAACCGACAACGAAATAAAGAACTTTTGGAATTCTACCATAAAGAAAAGGCTGAGAAATTCATCATCAGCCTCGCCAAACCACAGTGATTCTTCAGAACCAAGAGAGCCTACAGCGGGGTTCCCTCCCATGAGTGACAGTGACATCATGGCCATGTATATGGACTCATCTTCGTCTTCTTCAGCCTCATCCATGCAAGCCATGACCATGAGAAACAGCGGATTCAACCCCCTGGCTCGGTTTGAAAATAGTTTCGACATGTCCGGATTGGCTGCAGGCAACTTCTCCGTACCGACATGTATTACAGAAGTTGGTTATGATGACGGTCTACATGGGGATCATGGGTTCTTAGGAGGAAGTCAAATGATGGGAGAAGGAGAGCCTTTTGTTCCTCCATTAGAAAGTATAAGCTCAGAAGAAAATACTCTTACTAATAACACCAGTGGGGAAAACCCAGAAAACCATCACAATAACATCACCAATAACATCATCATCAGTGACAACAATAAAGGGAATTATGTGGATGGGAATGTGAACTATTGGGCAGGTGAAAACTTAAGAATGGGGGAGTGGGATTTAGAGGATTTGATGGATGACATCTCTTCTTTTCCTTTCCTTGATTTCCCAGTTGAATGATTGGCATCCCTTCTAGATTCATGGCTTTTTCTTTTTTCCCCTTTTTTCTTATATTGTTCTTAAATATACCTTGGGGATGGATTTACTCAAAGCCCATATTTTTTTTTCTTCTCACTTTTGATGAAAAACCCACACGTCCTCTACTCGAAGTGGGATTTAGAGGATTTGATGGATGACCTCTCTTCTTTTCCTTTCCTTGATTTCCCAGTTGAATGATTGGCATCCCTTCTAGATCCATGGCTTTTTCTTTTTTTCCCCTTTTTTCTTATATTGTTCTTAAATATACTTTGGGGATGGATATAGTCAAGCCCATATTTTTTCTTCTTCTCACTTTTGATGAAAAACACACACGTCCTCTAGTCAAAGAAAAGTATGGGGATCAAGAGCAACTATGATTTCTAGACCACCAAAACTGGTTCAGTTCTTCTAAGCCACTAGCCTTTCTTACTAAAAACTCATTTACCTAGGATTGGAAAACTTGGGAGGAGGCTCAATAAAAGGCATTTTAGTGCAAACTGCTTTTCCTTGAAGTGAGGTGTCCTTTTCTTTTTGTGATATGTAACAAATTGTATCTAGGGGTTGGGGATATTTGAATCTTTATGGGGCAACAATAATAATACTTGAAAGAAATGTGAATAGTCATATTCAAGGTAGAGGAGCCCATCGTGTTGGTGGTGAAGTTGTACTTATTATGGGATGTACAAAATGGAGAATGTAGAGGTGAAGGATGTCAAATTGTCATTAGTTTGGTAAGGCATGTAGATGATTTTCCATACCTTAGTCAAGAAAGAAACTTTCCTCCTCCTCTCTCTCTCTCTCTCTCTCTCTCTCTCTCTCTCTCTCTCTCTCTCTCTCTCTCTCTCTCTCTCTCTCTCTCTCTCTCTCTCTCTCTCTCTCTCTCTCTCTCTCTCTCTCTCTCTCTCTCTCTCTCTCGTTATTTGACACAATTGAGGATATCAATAGGTACCATCTCTATTATGAGATTGGACACCTCAAAGATGGATGGGTGCCAAAAATATCAATTTTTGGAGAGGTCTACAGCTGCCTCTTGTGGTTGGAATATGAATGGCAAAAATAAAAGGAAAACTCTCGCATTATATACCATCCATTTCTGGACTTTAAAAGGTTCAGTGGAAAGGAGCTTAGAGGATCCCAAAAGATGAGATTTTTGGCACCCACTCATCTTTGAGGGAGTTGAGTTTGATGAACAAAACGGTTCATTCAAAACATGGAGAGATGTTGGCCTATGGGCATGAGAGATGGTACTCATCAGTATCCTCATCAATTTACCAAATAACTTCTAGTGTAACACTGGGCATATACATAACTTCATATTTCTTTTTCCTCTAAATTTATTTTAGAAAGCTTTTTATAATATAACAGACTTATCTTGTCTCGGGTACTCAAAGCCGAAACATGCAAACATGGAGGTTCAATTTTTCTTCAAGTGGGCTTAATCTTCAAAGACAAATATGCAAGATCCACTTTGGAGCATTTATTACCATTCAAGTTTTTCTCCTCTTGTTGTGACATCCATTGTGTACTTATGGGTGGACTCGTATAATACCAAAGGTTGCTAGGATGAAACTCTAGATTCCAAAAGGCTAATAATATCATGACCATTTTGTCAAAATATATTAGTAGATAAGAGATAACAATGCATTGGAATTATTGTGAAATGGAAGATTAAAGAAGTCTCCTCTCCATCAATTCAGGCTTTCTAGAAGGCAAAAGATAATGAACAAGTGATTCAATGATGGACATTCTACCTTGCTTCTTAATGATCTAACACGACATAACTAACTGCGTCTTCTACTTCCTGCATTCTACATGGCATGGAGTGCTTGCTTGACCAAAAAATTTATGCATGATTACATCAATTGGTCTCCTGATGTTTATAAAAAGCTAGCTTTTCTATGCTTAAGTGTTCTGAGGACTTGCAAATGCGTGGTCTTTGTGGAGGTAGGCTATCCAAGGGTTGGCGAACAAGATGAATGGCATATATCTTCCAGAATACAAGTCCACATTAGAGCTAGCTAGCTAACCTCTTGTTGTGCTCCTCAGTTTATCATTCTTTATTGAAAAATGAACGTTCTACTTTGCTTTTCTTCTCTTTCCTTCTAAGTAACCTTATTGTTTCCTGCTTGAGATGATCCAATGTCTAAATTCTGATCCACTCCAACAACTCACATGACTCATCCTGGCTTGCTGTGATGCTTTCCTATTTGCTTTAATGAACACATCGGCCCAAATAATCTAATTTGCTGCTGGCCCATGCTTGAACATTTTTACAGTAATATTCGTTGTACTACAAAGTGAACGAGGAGTGGAGATTCATACAGTGAGCCTCATTAATTGACTGATTGGTTAAGATTGTAGGAACAATAAAATCGCAAGATAAGTTGATCCAAGCCATTATTTTGGTGGGATTTCAAATATGCAATTGGGGGATCACACGTATAGGGAAGTCATTGCATCAAAAGACTTCTAACAGATGCTGGCTAATATTCCTCTATTATTTGTCACTTAGTTTTTGGTTTTTTTACTTTCTTATTTTAAAGAAAAAAAGAGTTTATCTCCTTATAACAATATTTTCTCTTTCAGTGAATCCATCATTCAGAATAGAAAAGGATCAGAAAGGGAAAAAAATAAATAAAATGAAATGAAAATCCATTTAGAATAAATAAGGATCAGGAAAAACCCCATGGACTTAGCAAGCACATGCCAAAGTGATGTTATTGCTTCAATAAGATCCGTCATTTTATTTTATCATAAGCTTCTTATTCCTCATTTATGCTAAGCCTTTTAACAGTCACAATCCATGTTCAAATTCCCATCATCATAGACTTATGACAGATCATATGAAAGAAATATGGCAACATATACTTTTTTAAAAAAGGGCAAGATATGAGAACAAAAAAATTGGTATCTTGGTACTAAACACAATCCTCCCCAAGATATAACAGCAACATGAGAACTTTTTATATATTTTATATTCTTTATCTTAAAAAAAACAGTGCAAAAGAAGGAGAAGTTTGGTGTCCCCTCTTTGGAGTTTGATTTAGGTGATGTGGTTCAATCTTAACTCTCTCTTTTTCCCCTTTTCTTTTTCTTCTGAAAGTTAGACGCACATTGCACAACCTTGAACTTTAGTCACCAAGTGAGAGACTCCTTTGCATCAGTCCATTGTTTCGGTGCAATCTTCTTATTTTGCTTAGTATGGAGGTTACTTGCTCTTCATATATGCTTCTTTTATCTCAAACATAGTATGCGAGGGTGCAAATATGCTTGACTTGAAATTGGCCTCAACTTCTCTCAGTAGCAAAATGTTTTTCATTCATGATCATGGGTCCTTCGCAATAGTAATCTTTGTTGCAGTCTAGTTGGTGTACTCTAGCATCTTACATCAAGGGGCAGGATACATCTTACACGACGAATCAAATTTGGCAGTTTGTTACATGATGATTCGATCAATTTCCTGGGCATCTCTTAAATAAAAAGGTACGACTACTGTTTGGATGATCCAAGCAGAAATTTTTGCTCACAGCCCAAAATCCCTATGATAACCTCAAAGAAAATTGAGCATAACATTACCTTCCTGAGAGATGCACCAAAAATTGGCGGAAATTTTTTGAAAACATGATTCCATCAAAATCTGTCTCTTCTACATAACCCTGTAGGCTTTTTCCTCAATCTTATGCGTTAGGTCATTCCCAGAAAGTTTAACACTACAAGGTCAAATCTAATAGCCTTCTCTCTAGAGCTACACAGATCCTTCCTTTCAAGCTTCTTTCTCCTCGTTTCCTTTAAAAATCGACCACACCTAGTTGCTTTTCTTCTTCTTTCAGGAAAACAAAATAGACTTGGGTTTATAGAAGTTTAGGAATGGGATTTGGGGAGAAAAGAAGCGTTGAGATAGTACCTTTCATCTTATCTCATCTACTGAAAAGGGAGACTCTCGTGTCGAATAGCAAGATGATAGGAACACTAACCACGTCCGAGATTAACCAATGCAGGATTTATCAAGAGCCTAATTCACATTTCTGTCATGAAGAGTCGACTGCTGCAGACCCCTAGGTGAAACCTCAGAAACTTTTGCTGAACATTGCTTCTCATTTTTGTGATAGGTTAGCTGGAACTGAAGACGTGGCCTCAATGAATTTTTGTGCATGCCTATACCATTTAGCTAGTTTCATGACCAATACCAATTACTTCCTGAACATTGACAATAAAATACAAACATCCTCAACAAGCGCAGCTCACTTCACTTTATGCCTTCTTTACCGAAACATCCGCATTCTGTCAGTAGATCTTAAAACATGCTTAAATAAGATTCTATTATCATTCACAAGTTCTCTGGCTTCATCAATAGCATCAACTAAATTCCAAGGACCCTGGTTGTCATTCCATTCGGTAAAGTCGGATCTAAGACCTTGCATTTCTTCAAGAGGGACCCACGTTTTTATAATGTGAACCATTCACCTTAACAGTTGCAATAGATGGTCGCCGTCCCAAAAGTTTATGTACTTTCAGATGGTCCAACCGTTGCTTCTCCTAAGGTATTTTGGGTTTTGCAATGGAGGGTAGTAAATTAAATTGATGGGATTCAAAACACCTCAAAATAAAGTAAAATAATTCATGCACTTTTGAGACATTGCATGTCAGGACAATTGAGAAGAGTTGTTCATATTATTCAAAAAGGTGACCTCTTGCATACTTTCACCTCAAAATCCCAAATGAGGATGTGACAATGGTCCAAGATCGCAGGAAAATAATACACTATCACTTAATCTCATGTCAAATACAGATTTCTAGTTTTCTAGGCATGAGATAGGATATTATCAAGAGGTAATCAGTTCAAGAAAAACTTGACATTTTAGTTGTCTTGTCCTTCTTTTTGTTCCAAAAAACACGAGAGAAGGCAAATAAGAAGCCTCCTTTTCTATTTATGAAAATTGACAACAGTAAAGAACAACAGCATAACCTCACAAGACATCCCATCGTCCACGATGGGAGAACACGTACTCAAACGGAAGCTTTTACCATCTGAACGGCAATGGAAAAATTCAATTCTGCATGTGTCAGGCATAATGTTGGATAGATTCTTGATCCAGATTGCTGCCGGCTACATCCACTACAAACCTGTACCTTACATCGTTCCTTTCCATTCTTTCCATTGCCTTGTTTACGTAGTCCATCTTCACTATCTCTATCATTGATTTCAGATCTTTCTCAACCCAAAACTCCAGTAGTTCTTGTGTCTCTTCCATGCTCCCTATGAAGCTGCCTGTGATTGTTTTCTTCCCTGAACCACAAAACAGACCCACAAAAGAAGATCAAAATCTCCAGATAGACAGAACTGGACCGACCAAAACTTCTATAAAGGTGCAGGATCGAATGTCATATACGCACCTAGAATCAAAGCCGAGGACTCAAACTGAAGAGGCTGAGGAGCCACGCCAACCAGCACGAGCTTCCCATAGGCTTTCAGAAGCGAAAGGTAACTTTCAAGGGGATGGACGGCTGGGATTGTATCAAGAATGTAATCAAGGCTTTGAACAGTATCAGTCATTGCCACCAGGTCGGAACACACAAGAAAATCATCGGCTCCCAGATGAACCAACGCTTCCTCTCTCTTTCTGTCGGAAGAGCTAATCACGGTGACGTGATGACCCATAGCCTTGGCAATCTGCACTGCCACGTGTCCAACCCCTCCCAACCCCATTATCCCAGCCCTCTTCTGTGGTCCGCTAGAAAATTGTCTCAGAGGGCTGTAAGCAGTCACCCCGGCGCATAACAGTGGAGCAGCCTGAGCAGGAGCTAGATTATCCGGTATGCTGACCACGAACCTGCAATATTAGCCAAAAAATTTCAGAATTCGGCAAAGGATTTGGGTTGCAGGTCGGGCTTCTTATTTCCTGCCGGTATGCTTACTTGTGATGTACCGCCATGGCTGAAGAAAATCCACCTTGCGTGGGCTTTCCATCCTTATATATACTGTTGTAAGTGAGTATTCGCTTGCTGCAATATTGTTCCATGTTGGATTTGCAGGAAGAGCAGTGACCACAAGAACCGATGATACACCCTACTCCAACCAATTGTCCAATTCGGAATTTTGTTACTTCTGAACCAAGCTCTATTACTTCCCCTACAATCTCATGCCTTAAAAGAAAAGAGAAAAAGAAAAATGAGAGAGAGAGAGAGAGAGAGAGAGAGAGAGAGAGAGAGAGAGAGAGAGAGAGAGAGAGAGAGAGAGAGAGAGAGTAGCTTTGTTACCTCAATATACTTCATTTTCCTTATATTAAACGAATATGATTGCACATAAAATGAAAATCATGTCAGCTAGATCGATCGAGTGCCTTTAGGACAACACCAGCAAAATGGAAATCGAGTGTCTATATCCCAACAAAAGCAAAGTAAGGAATCTCTCTGAAATAGAGTCGACGACTTCTGAATATTGAGTTGTCTAAATTACTTGGTTTCTTCCAAGAGGATCTCGAATTTAGTCATCTATTTTAAGAAGAAGTGAACCTGGATTGGAGAATTGAAGATTTTACATGTGTCTCGACTCATCTGTCAAATGAGCTAACTGATTTTGGAAAAAGTCTACTATTTTATTCCAATAAGTTTGGGATGAATTCACTTGAAACTTAATCAACTAAGTTAAAGATCAAGTCTGATGAGTGTTCTGGATGAAGTGTTTACTTAAGCATTTAATCGACTACTTCTAGATTCGCTAAACAAAGAACCTAACTGGTTTAGAATTCTAGGTTGAAAAAGATTCAACTGTGCCTGAAGAACATGCAGATATCTTTCAACAGTAAAAAGATAGATTTGCTGTAATATGAATGTAATCAACTAAGCTTGTTACAATAGTTGACTAAACAGGAGACAATTTTGCAGGTGTCTATTTAAATTTGAATTTCTGCCTTCAAGATGGTTAATGATGCCTTCCAACGGTGACAAAATTGTCCCTAACAGATCTTTTATATATATAAGAGTCGTTTGGAGAAAAAAAATCAAAGAGAGAAATTAACAATCAAGAAAGAGTATATAAGCTTTCTAATCAACTAAGCTTCCTCAAGCCTTCATGTTATTTATTTGTGTATCCAAGCATTTGTAAGAAGGTTGAGATTGCTGTAAATGCTCAAATCCTTCATTTATTGCCAATATGGAGTTAACTAGGTTGTAAAATCTTATAGAGATTATTGGAAGCTCAAAGTAGTGAATAACTTGAGAGAGTAAAAGAGATGCCTTAGTTGGCTGGTCAAATCATTATAAATCCCCATGCCTAGTTCTTCTTGTGTGCTAAAGTTTCTAAAGCCTGTTTTGCAATTTTGAGCATCAATTTGCAAAACGTTTCTAACATTACATTTGAGCCCAATTTACCCTCATTCTTGGTACCTATCATGTTCACAAATTGCACTCAGCATGTGGAGGGCCTTGAGAATAGATGATTTGTGTTATATTCTTACATCAGTCCTTAATTTACTTTTAGATTGCATCTCTTCTTTTGTAACATGTTTACTTAAGTGGCTCTGGTACTTCACTTGGATCAAGCTTATCTAGTGTATCGTTAGCCAACATCATGTGTAACACCTCTTCCTTTATAACTTCTATGTAAACATAATAATACAATGATCCAATCATCCAAGAGAACTATATTTCTTTCAGATAAAGAGAGATGCTACACTTTTATTTTAAAGTTAAAAGGGACAATACTCCCATATTGGTTTTATAACTTGTGGAGGAGGAGAAATGCACCTTATATAAGGTTTACATCTCAATTTCAAATATTAAATAAAGTCTACCAAATTACACACAAATCTACTTAACTAACAGAACTTTGACGAATTATTTGTCGAAATCTCAAACTACTGTAAATTTAAGTACAAAGTCAAGCGAAAGGTTCTTTTTTCATCCTATGCTTTTCTCAGAATTTTCCGGAACTTTTCAAATATTTGCCTTCCGAGGGGTTCTCCAAGATGCTTCGGACCTCTATTATTCTTGGGTATAGACTGTATAGTGGATATATATAGACCGTAAAGTTTGAAGTAAAGATAGATAGTGGAATAATTTTGACCGTTTGGAGGTTGGGAAATTGTAAGATGCTTGACCTATCTAACATGGGGTCCATAGATTAATGTAAATACTGGACCCCAATTACTCTTCGGATCATGTCGGCAAATTGGTTGACAGTAGTAGAAGTGGCTTAGGGAGAAGAACGGGAGTGTATCATACCCAGGGACCAATGGATAATTGGTCATGTGAATCTTGTTCCGTATCTGGTGAAGATCTGTATGATCTACTCCGCAGTAAAGCACCTTGAAAGCTACATCTTCTGGACCAGTTTTCCTGCTCAAGAGGATCAAACATGAGAGAGAGAGAGAGAGAGAGAGAGAGAGAGAGAGAGAGAGAGAGAGAGAGAGAGAGAGAGAGAGAGAGAGAGAGACCTGATAGTAAATGAATAGGGAGATAGAATCCCAGTGGCATCTCTAGCAGCCCATCCCATTACCTTCTTCCCTTGTTGATAAATGTCTACCATTTTTTTTTACTTCGATGATGAACCAAGGGAACAACGTCGCTATAAACGGAAAATTACAGTGTTTTGATGTTTCAGTTTGGTCTTGTTTCTACCATTTTTGCACCTCTGGGGGCTTTTATGTAGTGCAAAGGCTGCTGCTATGTAAATATCGTTTGTATTCTATTTGGAATTCAGAAAGCAGAGGCCAACGAAGAAACGACATGATCAAGTAGACAGATACAACGCATGTCTATCTAACTAAGTGGCGGGCTGGAGAAGAAAATCCACAATCGCCCCACAATTTTGACTTGGAATTTCCTATTTAATCAAGCAGCCAATTTTGACTTGGAACTTCCCATTTAAACAATGGTGGATCACCAAACATCGGCCCCGCATATATTTTAAGTTCACCCATAAGTTCATGTCAGCTGCAGCCTTGCTTGCTCAATGATCGTTTGTTTGCCTTCTCCATCGATTGGTACAAGAGACAGCCGTACTTAATTGGTCGAGGTCTTAGTCCGTTTAAAGGCCACGCATTGGCTGGAGGCTTGAAATTGTCCGGTGGGGTGGAGTTTGGTCCATGGTTATTTCAGAATACTTTACTTATGTGGTGGGCCGACCCTAATTGAGATAAGGTCTTGATAATAATGATTTTACTTATGACCGGTTGTGATCCTGAGGACTTGTACTTCTCTAAATAAGAAGAGTCCCGGGAGGAGTCAACGAATATGGGCACCCATCATAATACAAGGCTTCAAGCACTTAGCCTGCTTCATGCCCTGCTTACAACTAGAGGCTGTGAGTTACATTCCTAAATAGACTGCCACAATGATATTCGAGGCGCTTTCAATTGACCATAAATGGTAGAATCTACCTATGCACGATCCAACTGGTTCATTTGATCACTCAAGTTTTGGATGTCTAACAAGTTAAAAACATGTGGGGTGGATGATTCTTGGCGTCTTAAGTTTTTTTCTCACAGGAAATGGACGGATTAAAAACTTTAATAAACAACCGTTATTTCTATGCTTCAATGACATGAAAGAGACAGATCATGCAAAGGTTGCCTCCACCATTTGTCGTCGCTTGGACACGCCTTACATGACAGTCTATTTATCATTCCTTTTAGGATCAGATCAGGTTAAAAGAAAAGAAAAAAGAAAGAAAGAAAATCATATGGTTAATTAATGGTTTGTCACTTTAGTCTCCTCTGCGAACTAGTACCAAAACTTAATTTAGAAATCTTATCTCACTCACTCAATCAATCAAGAGATGTAATATTTGGCTTGGCTTTAACCATTCATATAACTTAAGAGCAGTCTTAGCTGGACACGTATTACTTAAACAGTAGTCGAGGTTAATGTAGTTTAACAGAAAAAAGTAACATTTGTTAAGAGAGAACACATCATGCTAAGATCGTTGTAAGTTGTATGAGCGGTTAAAGCCCAGCCAAATATCATTTCTCTTCAATCAATGAACTTCATAAGCTTCTTTACAATTTTCTTTTTCTTTTTCTTTTTGTTGAAAGACCCAAGACCAAACCATGTTGGCGGTAAGCCATTGAGAATCGGATACTACCTTCTAACAAAGAGGGTGCGCAAAAAGCCATGGAGTGATTGAGTAAACTTTGCCCAAAAACTATCTTTTGAATCAAACTAGGACTGGAGAACGTCCATTATGTGATTTTACGAAGCTTTACGGTTGAGTGAAAAAAAAAGAGAGGCAAGTGACAGGAACTGCACTCATCTTTTGAGTTACCCTGCAATGCTCGTTAGATTCTTGCTCTCCAGTAAAGAGTAGCAGATATTTGCCAATTTAAATGGAGGCACCTATAGCCGGCTCCCTCTTCTTTTGTTGGCAATTATCTAATGGGTGCACGTAATATTCCACTCTAATCATAAGTGTTGTCTCTGGTCCTATCTAGGGTTGTCAACGAGAACCGAAAAACCAAAGAGAACCGGACTGACAAATTAAGCTTTGATCCTTGTGTGATTATGCGACATCATTCCTCCTTACTACTTTCTAATGGAATTATCCGGTATAATCGCATAAAACTGAAGCACGCGAGCCTTCCAATTGGCCCTCAGTTAAATGAGAATTGTGGGTAACAAATCAGATCTATTCAATATTTGTAGACCGAGTATCAACGTATGCATTGATAGGAAGTATTTCAGCGATCCCCACAATCAAGTCCGAGCTGCAAGAAGTTCATTTTCTGGGCTGCATCTTAGACAGGCGATTCCCAGTATCTTTTCCATTAGTTAAACCAACATTGCTGTTATGGGGTGTAAAAGGGAGGCTGACAAAGTTCTAAAAAAAATGGCTATAAAAACTTAGCAATCCGAATTTAACTTTGCCAGTATCATTCTCTAGACTGAAATCATTTGAACTCAGAAACCACTGCACGCTTTCATCATAATCCCAAACAGCCCACTATACATTGTGCTTGCTTATTATATGTTGCCTCATTCCCTCTCTCTTAGTTGCCACATGTATTACCCTTAAGTTTAAAAATGATCAAAATACCCATATAATAATGATATGTACTAGCTTTCTACACCAATTTTGGTAGAAAACAAAAATTTACGGATACGAGGTGGTTGTGCAGGTGCTCTTATAGGCTTGGGTGTGCTTTCTCAGGTCGTATTTGCCACCCAATACTAGGAGACAATCGGCATAGTGCCGGAATCTCGGCTTAATTAGGTTCGAAACCACATGAATGCTTGATGCCAATTTCACATGGATCACCAGAGGCAGTCCCTTCCGTGACCGGAGCATGTCTTGCATACTTCTTCCAGCCCCGTACATCTCCTTGTCTCTGACGCCTACGTATAGTCGAAATGTCGTGGAACTACCGCTTTGGACGTATAATTCTTGACCCTACAAGATCATATCGGAGGAAGAAAAAGTTAAAATTAATTTACTATCACAAAGAAGAGTTCTCATATATCAGACTGCATATATTCAGTAGCAGGAAAACTTGCAAGTAGGACTCACAATTTCAACTATCCAAACCACATTTTCAGGTTTTGTTGTCAAATACACAACCATTCATTTTGATTTCTAACCGTCTCTCTAAGCAAAAAAGTCAGGCGGATAAAATATTCAAATTGTTTTAGTTTTGGTGCATGGCTTATCCACAACATTATGAACTAGATATAGGGTCCAGATCACCCAGAAGAGTGTGGTCTTGTGACCTTCAGGTCACGGGTTGAAGGTATGAAAACAGCCTCTTGCAAAATTGCAAAGTGGGGCTGCGTACTATAGATTCTTGTGGTCCGCCCTTTCCTTAGACCCTACATACACGAGATTTTCCTCTATCATCGAAAAGAGTGAACCCCACATGTACTTTTGTCAGCTCTTGTCATGGGCTTACTTCTTAGACTCCCTTGCGGCACTTAGCTTTGCTTCTAACTATGCACAAGTAAGCCTCTCTAAAATTTCTAAGGAGAAGAACAATTCAAAGAGACTTGGAGATAACTCTAGTTTTATTGTTTTGAAGATGCTTACAACTCTTTGGATGTCTTGCAAATGAGGAAACTCCCCTCTTTATAGGTGCTTTTCCAAACCAAATATGGGCATGCATGCTTCTCTTTCTTTTGTTTTCTCTTAGGAATATAGGCATCCACGCCTGCAAAGCATGTTTTAGGCTTAATCACTTAGCAGGTGCATCACATGTGAGATCCATCATTCAAGGCTAGTGAGGAATAAGTCCAACAGTGATCCCCTATTGTTGCTTCCTAATAAAGAGCAGCCTCAATGCACGGGGCTCCCGCCTATGCGGGGTTCGGAAAGGGGCGGACCACAAGGGCTTATAGTAGGCAATCTTACCTTGCATTTTGCAAGAGATTGATTCTATGCCTTGAACCCACGACCTCAAAGTCACATGACAACAACTTTTACTGTTGCGCCAAGGCTCCCCTTCTATTGTTGCCTCTGAATCGAAATGGTAAATTAAGGATTCGTCCTCTTACTTGTGAAGTTGCGAATTTGAGGCGTCCGAAGTCCATATCGATGATGGGAGGGGCAATATGAAGTCCAAAAAGCTTAGATTTGTTGTCAACCTCAAGATCCAATGAACAATTGCAGGTCAGGATTTTGGTGGCAACTCCAGAGGCATCAATGCCTTCTCCAAGCCCGAACTGCCGAACGCCAGCCATCTGCATTGACAAATCCAATCTTTAGAAGAAAGGAGAAAGCAGGGTTTATTTAAGTAACCAGAACCCTAAGTAAATCTAATAGCATGTGATCAGCACCGATTTGGCATTTCCCGTAAGATTCCAGACTAATAGACCTCTCTGTTCGTCATTGTCATCTCCAGCCACTGTCTCCAGTAGTAGAGTAATCCTACTTTGAGCTTGGTAAGCTTAGAGATTAGATATGATCCATCAGAATTTGCCGAGGATTGTGAATTGTTTATCTACATGGCCTTTGGATTGCAAAATTCATTGTGAAAAATATCAACCTTTCAGATCTTTCTGAATTGCTGATTGAGGACCATTACCTACCACCTTGGCGGTGGCCCTGAATTTGGAACAGGGTATGTGCGGATCCTTCCATCCACTGCCATCTAGCATGGTGCTAGGAATAATAAATAATGGGACCTTAGAGATTACCAATGAACTCACACTAATCAACCAAAGATTTTTATGTGATTCAAATGTTATTCCTGATGTGTATGCTAGCATTGCACTAGGAAAATAGAAGGTTAACAATTCTATGAGAGGCCCCATTTAGTGGCCCCTACATGATATTGACATGATTCAATCTAGATCCTCCACATAGTTCGAAGAACTTGCAAGATCGATGAAGTTAATCGGCTGATTATTCACAAGCAAATGGGTAGGCACTGAAAAGAGAGCAATCATTCACATTGAAAATCTATGAAAGGATATGTAAACGAGCACACATTCACGGTAAGCAATTACCCATGTCATGCAACTACACTTAATATGAGGTTAGAGAGAGAGAGAGAGAGAGAACCTTAATAGACATCTTAGGTGCGGGAGGCTTTGTAGCAAGGAAGAAAACGAGCAAAGCGATTCCCACACTGACTAAAAGCCTCCAAACAATCTGAAATGAAACACAAAACCAAGAAGAAGAATAGCCAAACGTCAATATCCCACCCCTCCCATATTCATCATCTTCATCCTCCACTTCCTCCTCCATCACACATTGTCGCTGGCAATTCTCACCGGATTCCGTGACATTACCATTACTCCGGAGATCGTAAGGAATCTTCTTCTCATGAAGGAATGAGTTGTTGGAACCACGAGAAGAGGAATAGCGAGAGAGAGTAAAGCGAGAAACTTCCTGAGGGATGTTGGTAGTAATATTGGTATTAAAGTTTTCATGGGGGTAAGGAGAGAGAAAGGCTGAGGAATCGTTGTTTCTGCCTTCGGTGCTGTTGGCGTGGGAGACTGAGGATGGGCTTTGAACGTAGTAGACTTGGTAAGAATGGAAGAGTGCTTCTTGTTCTTCAACTGACATTCTCTGGTTCACCATTGCGAGAGGGAGAGAACGGGAGCCTTTCCAACGGGAAAGGAGGAGAATGTATGTTTTTAAGGGGTAAAGGGAAATCGCCTTTTACGCCTTTACGGTGGCTTAGCTGCAACCGAGTAGCTTGCTGTAAGCCGATGTGGCATTGGATCCTGGGTGGAGAGAAAAAGGGTAAAAGTTGGATTGGGGGACATTTCGAATGGCAAAAATCTGCCTACTGCACCACTAACTTTAATGTTCAGTGGCACAAACGGAAACGAGAACTTGTGCTATGCTGCCTATCCTCCCCGGATCAGTGGTCCGGATGACTAGGAGTATGAGTAGAGCTCACATTGTAGGTGATCCATGCTATTCATCTTCTTAGTCCTGTATCAGCTATTATCCACGTAAAGATCTCATCCACCATATATAGTCCTCGCCCTTATTCTCCTGAACTTCTTTGTGTTATAAAATGGGCTGTATGAAAGAGAGCTAGAATCACCCATTGAATAAAATTTTCGGGATGTGGCCTAAATAAGACAAGACTCAGAAGATGAAGGTTAAGGATCACACATGAGCCAAAATCTGGTCAACTTACGGTAATTTTGTAATAAGAAGATTGATTCCTACTAATTGGATGATGCTGATCCATATCAGTTTTCTGATCTCCTCTATGTCCGAAGAACATGAATATTGAATACTATGCAGTGTTATTCAAGCAATTGGTCTTCTACACTGTGACAAGGGATCCCAATGCTTGATCGATCAAGGTGGGTGATCATCTAATCAAGTTGGGGCCAGTATCAGTGGGTTGCACATACGCGGTTAAATCACATCCACATTGCACACGGAGCACTCAATATGTCTTCCAACAAGTACCAACTTAGTGGCAGAATGACACCTAGCTAGCCAAGGGCTTAATTCTTGCAAGGAGTGGACTCTTCGTTAGTATATGCACAGATTGATTGCACATGCACTGTACATTGTACCATTGCCTGTAACAATTTGTCATGAACTTCCACTTTTGTTAATGCTTGGAAAGTACACTGAATTGTGGTGTATGATTTCAAAGGTACAGGACCATTTTGTGGAAAAATCGTAGTACACTGGGACCTTCCTGGTGGGACCAGAACTCCCTATCAAGTTACACATCTTATAATCCAAACACCGTCCGATCATTGGTTAATGGTTAGAAAGAATCCATTGATCTATATGGTCCCACCAGTCATCTGTTGCCTGTTGATACTCAATTTAATTTGTTTACTAAACTTTCCAAGCCAAGCCAGGATGAACTGGAGCGCGTAAGAAAGACATAATATATGTCATGTGCGAGATTTACGGGGCGGTCTTTTCGTACACTTTCGACCGCTTCCCCTTTCTGCTTTTCCTTGATGAACGAGAGGGGGAAATGATGGCAAAGTTCACTTGCTTTTATCATTTCTTCATAAAGAATGAAAGATTGTATTTCATTATTTCCACTCCTATCTGTTCATGTATGTTGGACCTGATTGTGGTCCAAGCCAAAGGTATGGATCTCCACTGGTAGATCTCGGGGTGTACCTAGCAGATGAACGGTTTCGATCACCAATATATGAGGTGCACTGCCAGTGTATACATGTAAAATTTTGTTGCCCGATCACCTTATTGAAACTCATGAAATTCTCCCTTCTACGATAAGGTACTTCCTCTTGGCCGATCCCAGTGAACTTGGAGTCATTTGAGTGTTGTTTGTTGGGAAACAAACGTACACCATAATCAAAATATAGCACATTCAAATGGTGAGCCCACCATGCTAGACACACTACTAAAACATCTCTGGTCATGACCTTCCAAACTTGGGGGACTGCAGAGGATCGTAGATCGATGGGCTGCTGAAACTAAAATGATACTTCGAGCAGTGGGTCCCCGGCTCCACATATAATGGATAGAGGACGCTGAAGTTGATGGTTATGATCGTCTACCAGTTTGTTTTTGGCTGTGGACATCTACCAAATTAGAGGCACTAATAGGGATGAAAGGAATGCTGAATGCTGACTATCACTACATGTTGTCCATGGAGATGGAAATAATTCATTTCGACAAAATGATTAGACAGAATTACGTTTGTTTTATAAGGAAAATCAGTGAGATGTGCTGGCCATTGAATTGCTTTATTTTGAAGAGTGTCCACAAAACGGGATTATATAGACACAAACCTATTACTTTATTGCCATTTGATGGTAATGATATGAGAGAGACGGAGAGGAGAATTTCTGTGTACCTTTGCATTGAAAACATATATATGTTGGACCCACTTATTCATTTTTGAAGCCTTTCATTGAATTCGGCTTGTCCCCAGAGAGAGAGAGAGATCTATTTTGGCCCCACCGTGCTCCTCTAATTCTAATTTGCATGAGTTTTTAGCCATTAGATATAGGGTGTTGCCACTAGATATTAGAACAAAATCCATGTTTGATCAAAGCAAGGGATCTACGAGATAATCTGCACCCCACAGGTAAGGCCCATGCTTGGCTGGGATCAGACTCAAAAGACCGGGAGCCACGAAGAAAATGAAAACCCACTAGAAAGCCAATTTGATCAAAGGAAGGGATCTACATGATAATCTGCACCCCACAGGTGAGGCCCATTCTTGGCTGGGATCAGACTCAAAAGATCGGGACCCACGAAGAAAATGAAAACCCACTAGTCAGTGGCTTTCTATTCCTTACGAAGAACGCGGATTGAATCATTATATGGTGTACAGCATTGCCTTTTTGGGGCTCACCAGTGCAATGTCATTCCAAAAACTGTTTAAAAACTTGTACTGGAAGTGGGGAAAGACCATTGTATCTTCTGAAAAACACATAAGATGATGAGATTGGCCCACTGAATCGATTAAGTAATTGTGGTAAACATCTGTCACGTTGAAACCATGGGCATGGTGGACCCAAATGCGTCATTGATCCTCTCTCTCTCTCTCTCTCTCTCTCTCTCTCTCTCTCTCTCTCTCTCTCTCTCTCTATCTCAATTTTTTTTTGATAAAAAAGGCCCTCATTAATCAGTTATTGTAGGGCAAGTGTGAATACTTTGGATACATTAAAATGGCAAAGGGCCACCTGAGACCCACTTAAGAGATGATCCAAACATTTGATCAGGTGCCACTAAGGTGGCATGATCCATGAAATCTCCTTAAACCCTATCTCTTTGATCCAAAGATTCTTACTAAAGGGGACATTGCTTTTACACAAGTTTATTTATCCAGACCAAGTTGTATTTGCCAGTTAGAGAAATCCTTTTAAACCTAAAAATTTTGTATTCATTAGAACTGGCAGGCAATTTCTAAATAAGTTTATAAGCTTTCTTAAGTTATGTTATTAAGAAATTACGGTTTTGATTAATGTTTAAGAGAATTAGGAATATCTGAATCAACATAGGGCCCCAGGCTACCAGTAGCTCTAGCATCCGATGTGCATAATCGGTTTGGACGACCCTTCCCTGGTTCAACTCACTGTGTTATGCTTCGTGGCAAGGTGGCCGGCAAGATGTCTCCTTTGCGTACCTAGAAGGCTAAAAGCATTTTTATCCTCCAAGGTTAATGTCCCAAAGTGAGCCAAATGTCTTGG
Organism: Warburgia ugandensis; assembly: GCA_035236585.1. Lineage (NCBI taxonomy): Eukaryota > Viridiplantae > Streptophyta > Magnoliopsida > Canellales > Canellaceae > Warburgia > Warburgia ugandensis. The sequence goes on from CP141133.1 coordinate 7,324,768, forward strand.
AATGTTTTCTTGAAGATCTATACCATCCATTTTATTATCCCTCTTCTCTTGTTTATTCTACTCGTGAAAAATCAAGCCAATAGAATTATTCAAAGATCTTCTTTCTGTTTAGTTTTATAATCAATGATTGTGATTTTTCATTCAAAGTAATATAGGTCATGATCATCGTATGGTTTTTTGGCGTGCCCTATCTAAAGGTGGATGAACAAGATGGATGAAATGGATCTTTCATGAAACATGCTTAGACATACCTACATTGATACCTCACATTGAGGCATGCCTCACTTCATCATCTCTCAACAAAAATACAAAAATAAGGGACTGATAACCTACAACACGATGTTGTGTGCAGGTTATCAACCTAGCAGAAATATGTTGGACTCAAAATATCCGTGGGGGATATCGAACCCTAACATTCAGATATGGGCTTTTGGTCTTTTGGACTCCCTCTGCATTTTTTATTTCCTCATTAACATCTTCTTTAGGAGCGTTGGCGCAATCGTAAAGTTTTCGTCATGTGACCTTAAGGTCACAGCTCAAGGCGTGAAAACAACCTCTTGCAAAGATACAGGGTAAGGTTGTGTACTATAGACCCACATTGTAATGACTCCAATTTTGTAATATTGAAATTCCAAGTTTAGCAATAAAAAGTTCAATTTTAAAGAAAAGGGCATTTTGGTCATTTCACTAGTCACCATAACTAAACCCAGGAATTTGATACCAAAAGTGGTTCCATTAGATGCGTCTCGGAAAAAGGAATCCAACGAGACCAAGATCACCCAAAACGGAGTTAAAATGAGCAAGATATGGCCCTTTGAAGATCAGGGGCAAAACTATAAATTTCCCAAAAACGATTTAACCTGAAAAACACAGGTGCCCGTTTTGATACGGGCACCCCGTCGTCTTCAACCTCCTAGAGGTTTCTGGAACGGCGGTGTTTCAAGAAGAAACCACCGCCATTCCAGAGGGTTCCCCACCGCCATTCAAAGGCGTTTAGAAACCCTCCAGAACCCTCTGTAAAAGCACTATAAATAGAGCTCTTGGGTGCCTCTAATGGCAGCCCAAAAGCCTTGGAGAAAACCAGTCGTGAAGCAGTGAGCAAGGGGGGAAAACGTGGAGATAAAACCACCCACGAAGCAGGTACGCACGAAAAAACCCAAAACCCATCTCCACCATAGTTCCAGGAACGATTTACCTATGTTTTTCCATGAAAAACCATGCAGAATAGGCCTCTAGGGGAGCCACAAAGACCCCTGGGACGTCCCCAGGCCGCACTGGTTCGACAGGGTCGAACCAGGGTGACCTGAGGACGACCCAGGTCACTAACAAGCGGGACGATCCAACAGGACCGTCCCACGTCGACGCCGTTTGGAAAAAACCAAACGGGCGCGTCCCTGGACGCGCCAGCTAAAGGAACGACGAGCGGCGTCGTCGCGCGCGTCTGTAGACACGCCCGCTGAGGCGCGCGCCGCAGACGCGCAGCGCACTAGCAAGGCGTCGTTTTTGGTTCTTAAGAATGATGGGCGCACGTCGCAGACGCGCAGCGCCCTAGCATTCCTCGTTTTTTTGTCTTTAAGACTATATGTACATGCAATGTTAAAACGCTTATAACTTGAGATCTAGAGCTCCGATTGAGGCGCCGCAAAAGGCGTTGTGTCCGTATCGATGACGCGGACACATCCAAATCATAAATCCCTAATCAAAGCCCAATAAAAGTAGGGCATGACCCTTGGAATAGGATAGTGGCGCGTGACCGCTAGGACTCTGAAAAACTGAGAATACCAAGGTCTAATTAGGACCTTAGGACACCCATAGGCATAGGGATGGACCCCTAATGCCTAAGTAATGAGACCCAAATGCTCTAAACCCATTAAAGATAGGTTAAACTAACCTTAAGTCCCCAAACCATGTTCAGGAGTGTACGAGGACAAGAGGGTGAACGCGACCTAGTCAGGTAGGTGCTCTATCACTATTAGATTCTTTTAAAAGAACTATTGTTATTTGAGAACATATGTTTTAGATATATGATTTTATTTGCATGAATAAAATTTAGCATGCATGATAAATGCTTATACATAGCCATGTTTTGGAATGACTGCATATACATTATGCACATACATGTGTTGCAAACAAGTGCATGCATTGCATGATATATGTACTTGCAAAGATTGCATGTCCTTGAGGGTTGCCAAAAGACGCTGGAGTGCCGAGGGCCAGACAGTTGTGAGGGACCCAAAAGAGGACAAGTTTTTAACAAATGGTTTTGACTTATCTTATGTGATTTGGGCAAGTAAGCCCGTGGGTGCTATGCCGAGGGGTGCAGGTTGGCCACCCGGCCTCTACCACTAATAGGTGGATGGGTACCACGCCCAAAAAGAGGCAAGTCCCTACGTCGACTGCATGTGGTACAGGGGGCTACCACTGGTGTCACGGCACTGGGTCGGCGTGTCATAGGCCCCGTGGAGGCTATGACCAAGTGTCCTCAGGTACCCGGGGACCACACGGCGAGGAGGCCGTGGGCATAGTAGACCCTATGGTTTGATGTGCATTTCATGTAGCATGATATGAGGTTGGTCAACCATACCATACTAGGGGTCCATGAGTTGGACTCCATGAGGCATCTATTGCATATCATGATGTTATCATATATATGATACTTTAACTTTTGGAATTATGTGATCTTTTAAGTTATTTTGCATTTCAGTTGATTATGGACTCTTATACTGATGTTGAACTCGAGTATTCAACCTTACGCATATTTTGAATTTCAGTTGATTATGGATTCTTATACCAATATTGAACTCGAGTATTCAAAAATACGCATGTTTTGAATGAATGAGCATATGATTTTAAAACATCTCATGCATTTATAAAACTAGTAGTGATAGGCCCTACTGAGTATATTATATACTCACCCAATCCCCAACTTTTTTTTAGATACAAAGTAAATACCTAAGGTCAAGGGACATTTGCACTAGGAGGAATAGACCAAGCACAAGTAAGTAGACCCCTATCTTATCTTTCAATGTTACTTGATTGTAGTTACTCTTTAATAGTCAAATTTGTGACTAACACTTTCTTGGGAACATTATTGATTTAAAACTTTGCCATGACTAAATAGATTGGAATGAGTTTTCACACTCGGGGTTTTAATGAAAGATTGTTTTCCAAATGAAAAAGAATTTCATGCATTTCATATTTATAAAACAAGAGATCTCGCCTTTTTATCAACATTGCATCACTTAAAAACCTGGGTCGTGACAGTTGGTATCAGAGCACGATTTAACGTTACTCACAGCCCAGTTATGAGGAGAATAACTTATAATCAAGTTTCATCCATGAAAGAGAAAGGGGTAATAGGATAACACAAACTAAGATTTGGTGAATTGCCTTGTGATTACAGATGCCTAGAAAGAAGGGAAGCAAGGCTCCAAGACCTGAAGCCCCACCAGTAGACTCCACTGGGTCGGGCAACGGGATGGCTGAGTTATTTCAGCAATTCTTACAGAACATGGGACAATACATGAATAGTCATAGCCAAACTCCTACCCCCCGAGATCCTTCCCCTGATAAAACAATAGACAGGACTAAGGTTCAGTTAGAAAGGTTTCAGAAACTAGCTCCCTCATTCACAGGAGAAGATGAAGCATCCACAGCTGAAAAATGGTTAATTGATATTGAAAAGATATTTAAGGCCATGAATATAGTTGAAGAAAGAAAAGTAACCATGGCCACATTTGTGTTTAGAGGAGAGGCTACCTTTTGGTGGGAAACAACAGAAAGAACTTATTTTGATCAGCAAGAAACAATAGGATGGGAAGAGTTTAAAAAGGTCTTTAATGACAAATATTATCCTAAACATATAAGGAAACAGAAGGAAAAGGAATTTATGGACTTAGAACAAGGAAATATGACCGTCCAACAGTATGAAAGTAAATTCATCAGCCTCCGAAGATTTGCACCCCGTGCTTGTGCTGATGAAGAAGATGCGGTGAAAGATTTGTAGACGGACTCAACCCAGACTCAGAACGAGTTCTAGGTTTCCAACCTTCCACAAGAGCCAAAGCGGTAGAAATGGCCTCCCTATATGAAAAAGATTATCAAAGGAACCAGGCAACAAGAGAAACTAAGAACATCAACACTATGAAGAACAAAGGAAAGAGACCCTTTCAGTCATCCGGGACCTGAGCCACTGCTCAAGAAGCCGTTTGAAAACAAAGGAAGAAGACCAGACTGAAGGCATGCCCTAGGTGTAACGAAACCATCCAGTGCAGACCATGTCTCACTTCCAACATCACTTGCTATAGTTGTGCGTAATTAAGACATTTTTCTAACAACTGTCCAAAAAGGAAAGTGCAAGAGCGTAAAGAAGATCAAGTTCCAAAAAGCCAAGGACGTGTCTTTGCCCTGACTTCCAGTCAAGCCCAAGCATCAAACGCAGTCGTTGAAGGTATTCTTTCTATCTATGATACACCGCAAAAGTTCTATTTGATACGTGCTCCACTCATTCTTTCATATCCCTAGAATTTGCATCATCCTTGGACATTATACCACAGACCTAGACTTCACTCTAGAAGTCATGACTCCTGTAGGCCGTGCACTCCCCACTTATTCTTATCTCCGTGGATGTCCCCATATTGATTAAGGACCATTTGTTACATGCCAACCTTGTCCACTTAGATATGAATGACTTTGATATCATCCTAGGTATGGACTGGCTAGCCTTTCATCAAGCCTTAGTTGATTGTCGTCAGAAGCGTGTCACTTTTACCCTACCTAATAGAGACACTTTCACCCTCCAAGGAAGAAAGGATTATTTTGGAGCATGTGTTATCTCTGCCATGAAAGCAGTTAAACACATTACTCAAGGATGCCCCTTCTTCTTAGCCAAGATAGAATCCGTCAAGAATCCCCAACCAAAGCTTGAGAATGTCGAGGTTGTTCGAGAATTCACTGATGTATTCCCTGAGGACTTACCAGGTCTACCTCCACCAAGGCAAATTGAGTTCATCATTGACCTTATACCCGGTACTTCCCCCATTTCCAAAGCTCCTTACCGAATGGCTCCTGCAGAACTAAGGGAACTAAAGACACAGTTACAGGAACTACTTGACAAAGGGTTCATACGACCTAGTGTGTCTCCGTGGGGAGCTCCAGTCCTTTTTGTTAAGAAAAAGGATGGCTCGATGAGATTGTGCGTAGACTATCGAATGCTGAATAGGGTCACCATTAAAAATAAGTACCCTCTTCCCTGAATCGATGATCTTTTTGATCAACTTCGCCGCAGCTAGAGTCTTCTCTAAGATTGATCTACGATCAGGGTACCATCAACTTCGAGTTAGAGAAGAAGATATCCCCAAGACAACCTTCAGGACTCGATACGGCCATTATGAATTCAGAGTGATGTCCTTTGGTTTGACTAATGCTCCAGCCGCGTTTATGGATCTCATGAATAGGGTATTCAAGGAGTACTTAGATAAATTCATCATAGTGTTTGTGGATGATATCTTAATATATTCTGAGACTCCTGAAGACCATATGGAACATCTAAGGATAACATTAAGCACCCTACGAGCACACAAGCTATATGCAAAATTCAGTAAGTGTGAGTTTTGGTTGGAAAAGGTTAATTTCTTAGGACACATTATATCTCAAGATGGCATAGCAGTTGACCCTACTAAGGTTGAAACAGTACAGAACTGGGAAAGACCTAAGACAGTCACAGAAATAAGAAGCTTCTTAGGACTTGCTGGATATTACAGAAGATTCATCGAAGGTTTTTCACAAATGGTTTTACCTCTAACTAAGCTAACCAGGAAAGACACAAGGTTTGAATGGACTGATAAATGTGAGGAAAGCTTCCAAGAACTAAAAAGAAGGTTGACTACAGCACCTGTCCTTACCTTACCTTCAGGAAGTGGCGAATTTGAGATATATAACGATGCCTCGCAACAAGGGCTAGGCTGCGTACTTATGCAACATGGGAAGGTGATCGCTTATGCTTCTCGACAACTCAAGAAGCATGAAGTCAATTACCCAACCCATGACTTGGAATTAGCAGCCATAGTCTTTGCCTTGCGAATATGGAGACATTATTTATATGGGGAAAAGTTTGAAGTTTTTACAGATCACAAGAGTCTTAAATATATCTTTTCCCAACAAGATTTAAACATGCGACAAAGAAGATGGATGGAATACTTAAAAGACTATGACTTCTCCATTCATTATCACCCTGGAAAAGCTAATGTGGTAGCTGATGCATTAAGCAGAAAAACCCAAGGGATGTGTGCAAGTTTATTAACCAAGAGATGGAAACTACTACAAGAAGTAATCACATGGAAACCAGACATAAGTAAGCACAAGATCATTATGGCAAGTCTAACAATAAAATCGGTTGTTAATGAAAAAGTTAAGCAAGAACAGAAAGGAGATCCAGATATACAAGCTTCCATAGGAAAACCAGGATTTACAAAAAAGGAAGATGGTAGCATTTACATGCAAGGAAGATTAGTGGTACCAGCTAATGAAGAGTTAAGACAAGAAATTTTAAAAGAGGCTCATCGGTCCAAGTATACAATACACCCAGGAGGGACTAAGATGTATCAGGACTTAAAGAAACAATATTGGTGGGATGGTATGAAAAGAGACATAGGGGAATTTGTGGCAAAGTGTTTAACATGTCAACAAGTAAAGGCTGAACATCAAAGACCTGCAGGATTGTTACAACCCCTTGAGTTACCCGAATGGAAATGGGACCACATCACAATGGACTTCATCGTAGGGCTACCCAAGACCTCTAAGGGTCATGACATGATTTGGGTGATTGTTGATAGATTAACTAAGACAGCCCATTTCCTTCCCATGCGTCATACCCAATCCACTGACAGCCTATCTCAGCTATACATCAAAGAGATAGTAAGTCTACATGGTATACCCCTTAGTATCACTTCAGATAGGGATAGCCGCTTCACTTCACAACTCGAAGTCCGTCCAAAATCTTTAGGATCTTCCTTGAACTATAGCACGACCTTCCATCCACGTACCGATGGACAATGTAGCGCACAATCCAGATAGTCGAAGATATGTTACGAACTTGTGCCCTTGATTGGAAGCAGAGTTGGGATGAAAACCTACCGCTAGTCGAGTTTACGTACAACAATAGCTTTCAGTCAAGCATTGGCATGGCTCCATACGAGGCGCTCTATGGGAGACCCTGTCGATCACCCACCAGTTGGAGTGAAGTTGGAGAATCCAGTGGTGCTCCGGTCCGAGCTGGTAGAGCAATGTGCCGAGAAGGTCAGACTCATAAGAAGCCGCCTCCTCACAGCTCAAAGCCGCCAAAAGAGCTATGCTGATCGAAGTAGGAGACCATTGGAATTCGACATAGGAGAGCACGTTTTCCTGAAGATATCCCCCACTAAAGGAGTTATGAGGTTCGGTATCAAAGGCAAGCTTAGTCCGCGTTACATAGGACCTTTCGAAATCCTGGAGAAAGTGGGAAAAGTGGCCTACAGGATCGCGCTACCCCTCGCCTATCCGAAGTGCATAACATATTCCATGTGTCTATGCTAAGGAGGTACGTGCCTGACCCTGCTCATGTCATCGACCAGGTACCCATAGAGATGACGGAGGATCTCAAATTAGAAACAAGACCAGTTGAGGTTCGAGATCGTAAGAATAAGAAGCTGCGGAACAAGGACATACCCTTAGTCAAAGTTTTGTGGAGAAATGTGCACATGGAAGAAGAAACTTGGGAACCGGAGTCAGAAATGCGAGAAAAGTACCCCGAGATCTTTTGACTGTATATAGTAGAATTTCGGGGGCGAAATTCCCCTAAGGGGGTAAGAATGTAATGACTCCAATTTTGTAATATTGAAATTCCAAGTTTAGCAATAAAAAGTTCAATTTTAAAGAAAAGGGCATTTTGGTCATTTCAGTAGTCACCATAACTAAACCCATGAATTTGATACCAAAAGTGGTTCCATTAGATGCGTCTCGGAAAAAGGAATCCAACGAGACCAAGATCACCCAAAACGGAGTTAAAATGAGCAAGATATGGCCCTTTGAAGATCGTGGGCAAACCGTAAATTTCCCAAAAACGATTTAACACGAAAAACACAGGTGCCCGTTTTGATACGGGCACCCCGTCGTCTTCAACCTCCTAGAGGTTTTCGAACGGCGGTGTTTCAAGAAGAAACCACCGCCATTCCGGAGGGTTCCCCACCGCCATTCAAAGGCGTTTAGAAACCCTCCGAACCCTCTCGTAAAGCACTATAAATAGAGCTCTTGGGTGCCTCTAATGGCAGCCCAAAAGCCTTGGAGAAAACCAGTCGTGAAGCAGTGAGCAAGGGGGAAAACGTGGAGATAAAACCACCCACGAAGGTGCACGCACGAAAAACCCAAAACCCATCTCCACCATAGTTCCGTGAACGATTTACCTATGTTTTTCCATGAAAACCATGCACAGGCCTCTAGGGGAGCCACAAAGACCCACGGGACGTCCTCAGGCCGCACCGGTTCGACAGGGTCGAACCAGGGTGACTCCGAGGACGACCCAGGTCACTAACAAGCGGGACGATCCAACAGACCGGCCCCACGTCGACGCCGTTTGGAAAAAACCAAACGGGCGCGTCCCTGGACGCGCCAGCTAAAGGAACGACGAGCGGCGTCGTCGCGCGCGTCTGTAGACACGCCCGCTGAGGCGCGCGCCGCAGACGCGCAGCGCACTAGCAAGGCGTCGTTTTTGGTTCTTAAGAATGATGGGCGCACGTCGCAGACGCGCAGCGCCCTAGCATTCCTCGTTTTTTTGTCTTTAAGACTATATGTACATGCAATGTTAAAACGCTTATAACTTGAGATCTAGAGCTCCGATTGAGGCGCCGCAAAAGGCGTTGTGTCCGTATCGATGACGCGGACACATCCAAATCATAAATCCCTAATCAAAGCCCAATAAAAGTAGGGCATGACCCTTGGAATAGGATAGTGGCGCGTGACCGCTAGGACTCTGAAAAACTGAGAATACCAAGGCCTAATTAGGACCTTAGGACACCCATAGGCATAGGGATGGACCCCTAATGCCTAAGTAATGAGACCCAAATGCTCTAAACCCATTAAAGATAGGTTAAACTAACCTTAAGTCCCCAAACCATGTTCAGGAGTGTACGAGGACAAGAGGGTGAACGCGACCTAGTCAGGTAGGTGCTCTATCACTATTAGATTCTTTTAAAAGAACTATTGTTATTTGAGAACATATGTTTTAGATATATGATTTTATTTGCATGAATAAAATTTAGCATGCATGATAAATGCTTATACATAGCCATGTTTTGGAATGACTGCATATACATTATGCACATACATGTGTTGCAAACAAGTGCATGCATTGCATGATATATGTACTTGCAAAGATTGCATGTCCTTGAGGGTTGCCAAAAGACGCTGGAGTGCCGAGGGCCAAACAGTTGTGAGGGACCCAAAAGAGGACAAGTTTTTAACAAATGGTTTTGACTTATCTTATGTGATTTGGGCAAGTAAGCCCGTGGGTGCTATGCCGAGGGGTCTGGGTTGGCCACCCGGCCTCTACCACTAATAGGTGGATGGGTACCACGCCCAAAAAGAGGCAAGTCCCTACGTCGACTGCATGTGGTACGAGGGGCTACCACCGGTGTCACGACTGGCCGGTCGGCGTGTCATAGGCCCCGTGGAGGCTATGACCAAGTGTCCTCAGGTACTCGGGGACCACACGGCGAGGAGGCCGTGGGCATAGTAGACCCTATGGTTTGATGTGCATTTCATGTAGCATGATATGAGGTTGGTCAACCATACCATACTAGGGGTCCATGAGTTGGACTCCATGAGGCATCTATTGCATATCATGATGTTATCATATATATGATACTTTAACTTTTGGAATTATGTGATCTTTTAAGTTATTTTGCATTTCAGTTGATTATGGACTCTTATACTGATGTTGAACTCGAGTATTCAACCTTACGCATATTTTGAATTTCAGTTGATTATGGATTCTTATACCAATATTGAACTCGAGTATTCAAAAATACGCATGTTTTGAATGAATGAGCATATGATTTTAAAACATCTCATGCATTTATAAAACTAGTAGTGATAGGCCCTACTGAGTATATTATATACTCACCCAATCCCCAACTTTTTTTTAGATACAAAGTAAATACCTAAGGTCAAGGGACATTTGCACTAGGAGGAATAGACCAAGCACAAGTAAGTAGACCCCTATCTTATCTTTCAATGTTACTTGATTGTAGTTACTCTTTAATAGCTGAAATTTGTGACTAACACTTTCTTGGGAACATTATTGATTTAAAACTTTGCCATGACTAAATAGATTGGAATGAGTTTTCACACTCGGGGTTTTAATGAAAGATTGTTTTCCAAATGAAAAAGAATTTCATGCATTTCATATTTATAAAACAAGAGATCTCGCCTTTTTATCAACATTGCATCACTTAAAAACCTGGGTCGTGACACACATGTCCACCACTTCCCCTGACCCTGCATATGCAGGAGCTTTGTTGACGCGGGCTGCCTTCATTCTCGTCTCATTCCCCTCGTTAAGTCTCTCTCTCTCTCTCTCTCTCTCTCCAGCGTCCAACTAGAAATCTTAGTGGGATTTAGTGCCCATCTCAGTCTCATCTCCTTCCCCAGTATCTTTGGAACAGCCATCTCGGTGGTCAATCGGCTTCTCGCTCACACAAAGATGCAGTTCTGGTTCTCATTGGTATAGATTTCATGTTGGATGTTGGGTTTGCTAAGCCTTCACCCGCAATATGATGTGTGAGGGAAATAAGAAGAGACAACACTAATGAAAGAAGAAAATTTTCTCTCAAATTCACTTAAGAACAATTACAAATCCAAGGTTACTACCTTTATAAGACTCACTCCCTCACACTCTCACCCACCTCTTTCTCTCTTCTTTCTCACTTGCTTACAAATGGGGAGGGCACCTCTATTTATACTTGTCCTCCACCTACCACCTCCTTAATATGTGGTGGGGATTATTCCAAGTGTCTCTAATCTAATGGTGAACACTTTTCTAGAAATTATAGCTTGAATCTTCCACACAAATATCTACCTTAGATATTTCTAAAGATTATTCTAGATTTGTTGACTTTTATACAGTTTTTAGAACATAGGCCTTCTAGATTATGGGCCTTTTGTGTAAAACTTGGGGCCAAGCCCATAACTAAAAGAAAAAAGGGATAAGATGAGCCTACCCATGTCATTGGACCCACCCATGTTGCTGGGCTTACTTATGTAACTGGGACCACATATATGCTTTTGGTTTACTTCCAACATATTCCCCTTTAAACCAAAAGCTTCTTCATTCTAAGCATAGTGCTCAACTTGATAAATGTATTGGTGGGCAATGCTTTTGTGAAGATGTCAGCCACTTGTTCTTTAGTATTGCAGTACTCCAACTTTATTTTTCTTTGCTTCACTTGGTCTCTCAAGAAGTGATACTTTATATCAATGTGCTTGCTTCTTCCATGTTGTACTGGATTTTTGGCAAATACAATGGCAGACTTGTTGTCGATATATATAGGCGTCGAATCTTCTTGAGGATGATTTAACTGCTTTAAGAAGTTTCTCAACCAAACTACTTCATAGACAGTAGAGGAGGCAGCCACATATTCAACTTCGCATGATGAGAATGCTACAACTTCTTACTTCTTAGACATCCAAGTAAAGGCAGTTGTCCTAAGGTAAAATACGTAGTCGAAAATACTCTTTCTTTCATCTTGATCTTCAGCCCAATCACTATTTGAATTACCTAACAAAGTTGCATCATCTTTGTAAGAGTAAAAGAGGCCAAATTCCAATGTACTTTTTATATATCTTAAGATCCTCTTTGCAACCAACCAGTATGACTTTTTTAGCGTTTCCATGTACTTACTCAAGAGTTCAACACTAAACATAATATCTGGTCTTGTGATTGTGAGGTACTTTAAGCTTCCAATTAAACTCTTGAAAAGAGTAGAATTTATGCTCTTCCCTTCTCCTTCTTTTGTTATCTTTAAACTCGATTGAAGAACTATATATACTTCATTGCAATTACTCATTCTAAAATTTTCAAGTAACTCTCTAGCATACTTCTTTTGAGATATGAAAATACCATTGAAATTTTGGCATATCTCAATTCCAAGAAAAAATAAAATAAGACCAAAATATGTCATCTCGAACTCCTTGAACATGGCTTGCTTGAACTCATGAATCATCCTTTGGCTATTTTCTGTGAATAATACATCATCAACATACAGACAAACGATAAGTATCTCACCATGATCATTCTTCTTGATATAAATGGCATGTTCATATGGGCATTTGGTGAAACCATTGTCTTCAAGGTAGCCATCAATGCAAGAGTTCAAAGCTCTTGGGGCTTGCTTCAAGTCATATAGAGCTTTCTTCAACCGATATACCTTTTGCTCTTCTTTTACAAAACCTTTGGACTGCTCCACATAAACTTCTTCTTCTAGCTTGCCATTTAAGAATGCTGACTTTACATCCAATTAGTATATCTTCCAATTGTGATGGGCAGCAAGAGAGATCATCATCCTTATGGTGTCAAGTCGTGCAACTGGTGCAAATACTTCTTCATAATCGATCCCATATTTTTGCTTGTAACCTTTTGCTATAAGTCAAGCTTTAAATCTTTCCATCAGCTGTTTGTTGATTTTATATACCCATTTGACACCAATTGTCCTTTGACCTTTATGGAGCATAGTTAACTCTCATGTGCCATTCTTCTCAATAGTATTAATTTCTTTCTGCATTGCTTTCTTCCAACAATCCTTTTTAATATCCTTGGAATGTTAGAGGCTCATCATCAGCATATAGACAAAATAGATTTATGTCTTCAGTTTGTTCATAAATTTTTCTAAGACTTCTCATCTTAATTAGTGTAGAGGATGGATATCGTTACCTTGACTCTGTGGAGTCATATGATTTGTAGGGGATGGTGTTGAAACTCCTCTTTCTGGAGCTTCATGGCTTGCTTCTGATTGTTCCTCATCTCAAGATGATTTTCCTTATATGTGTTTGGTTCACTCCAATTCCATGCTTCATCTTCTCTGAAAATTACATCTCTACTTACCACCACTTTCTATGTAAATGGATTGTAGAGTTTGTATTCTTTGGACTCCTCACTATAGCTAATGAAGATGCACTTCTTTCCATGATCATCTAGCTTCTTTCTCTTTGCCTCGAGTACTTGAGCATACGTAATGCACCCAAAGACCCTAAGGTGTGTCACACTTGGCTTATAGCCACTCCATGCTTCTTGTGGTATCTTGTTCTTTACACTCTTTGTAGGACGTTGGTTGAGAAAATAAGTTGTACATGCTATCGCTTCAACTCAAAAATTCTTTAGCAAGATTTTCTCCTTGAGCATAGTTCTTGTCATGTCAAAGATGGTTCAATTCTTCCTTTCAGTGATGCCATTTTGTTGTGGCATGTATGCTACTGTAAATTGTTGCTTAATGCCATTCTCTTTACAATAACTTTGGAACTCGTTAGAGGTGTATTTCCCACCTCTATCAGATCTTAATATCTTAAGTGAATGGCCACTTTCAACTTCAACATGAGCTTTAAAACTTTTAAAAATAGTAAAGGCATTAGATTTTTCTTTCATGAAATAGACCCAAAGTTTTCTCTTGAAATCATCAATAAAGGTGATGAAGTATCTGTTACCTCCAAATGAAGCTGGCTCAATGGCTCTGCAAATATTAGTGTGTACCAGGTGTAGGGAATCTACTGGTCTCTAAGATCTTTCACTTTGAAAAGGGGCTCTTTGTTGCTTGCCAACAGTGCAAGACTCGCATATGTACTCTAGCTTCTCTATATTTGGCAATCCTCGTACCATGCCCAATGTAGATAATAGCTTAAGTCCATTGAAATTGAGATGCCCAAAGCGGAGATGCCACTTCCATGATTCGTCCTTAATGCTTCCATAGAAACACTCTTTGAGGCTTGTATTAATATGGAGAGGAAACATTCCTTTGGGTGTCATTTGAACTTTTGTAATGAGTCTCCCTTGTGTATTCATCAAAGAGAGATACCCATCCTCCATATGTATTTTGTACCCTTTCTCTAAGAGTTGCCCAATGCTAAGAATATTGCTTCTCATGTTGGGTACAAAATACACAGTTGAGATATATTAGGGAACACCATTCTTTTGATAAATTTTAATTTTGCCCTTACCTTTCATGGGTACTTTGGATGAATCTCCAAGCCTGACATTTCCATGAACATCTTCAACCAAATCTTCAAAGAGTTCCTTCTTGCCGCACATACGATTGCTTACTCTAAAGTTAAGATACCATACATCTTATTGATTATGTGTCTCCTCTTATGCAATGAGAAGTGTGATATCTTCTTTCTTGCCTCCATATGCTTCTGCAAAATTAGATTGATGATTTTGATTACCTGATTAGTTGCTCCAACACTCAGATGCATAATGCCTAGTCTTGTTGCAATTATAATACCGGACAGCTCTTCTATCTCCATGTCCACGACCATGGGTAGATTTGCCTCTACTCATTCCTCTTCCAATGTTGGTGGGATTCTATTAATTTGGCCCCTGATGTTGATAACCTCCTCTCCCACAGCCTCTTCTATGATTGTCACTGGTGATGCCTCCACATTGAGAGCGACCACCCCTTTGATCATTTAGAGTCAATTTTGACTCAAGTGCTTGCTCCACTATGGCTAGGTTACTACTCTTTATCATGCATTGCTCATGCACTTAAAGTGATCCCATTAATTCTTCAACTGTGAGAGTATCCAAATCTTTGGATTCTTCAATGGTCATAACCACATGTTCAAATTTGGTTGTGAGGGATCGCAATATTTTCTCTATTACACAAACATCTTCAATCTTTTTCCCATTTCTTTTTAGGTTATTGTTAATAACTAATAACCTTGAGAAGTAGTCAAAGATAGACTCATCTTCTTTCATATGAGCAGCTTCAAACTCAGCCCTTAAAGTTTGCGGAAAGATGAAAATTGCATTGTGACCCCAGATTTCCACCATGACTTGAACTGATCTAGCTGCAGATTTCCTTTTGGTGCGAAGTACATATTTCTAATGAGAGTTGGCATGAATTGAAGAATTTCCATGGGCTTCTTTCTAGGATTCAAAGCTAGAACTCTAGTTTGCTAGTGCAACAAGGCTGTATGCTTCTGCTCTGTTCCTCTGTGATTTTCATGGAGGAAATTTGAAGAGAGATTTTGTGGGAGAACGAGAGAAACAGAGTGGCTTGGGAATTTGCAGATGTGATTTTGCACTTCAAAAGGATGTATTGTCTACATATTGTGGGGTTAGTAAAGCTACAAAGGGGTTAAAATGAGTCATTACATCATACATCCTCAGACAGAAGTATTTTTAAAGTCAAATTAATGAGGATCAAATCATCACGAAGATCGAAACAAAACACAAAATGTGAACTACTTATGAATTTCGACCTATATTGTCACGACCCCAATCCCCGAGGCCACGATTTAATATAATCAAGCATAGTGATTGGGTTGAGCAAGGTCTACGTGGCCCTTTTTTTTTTTCATAATATATATCATAGCAGAAGTATTGAGAGAGTTGAGTACTCTTATCCTATGCACTAATGCTTTTAACTAATAAAATCTTCTTCTCTTTTAACTACTGAGTTCTATTGAAATTTCAGCAGAGTCTCCCTTATTTTTCGGACTTATGCATTTAACGCATGCAATGCGGTTTAATTAATAAACAATATAACAGTTATAAAGCCTTAAAGGAGACTCAGTCTCCATACTGTTTATCATAATACATCATTAACACTTGCTTGCTAACTAGGAGTTCAAGTGAGTCTCATACATGCCCTATCAAAATAAAACATATAGAATGCATAAGGCTAATTGTCAAATAATAAGATATAACTCATACTCAATGTCTGCATATATATACAATACATAATTTTTCATCTTCAATCATGCTTTCTTCATTTCATTCAATAACCTTCTTCTTCTCAACTTGACTGGTACCTACAAAATAATAAGGTGAGCTGCGAAGCCCAGTAAGGTAAAAGAACTAAATCTATGCATATCTTACCATTCTTGTTGAGCTACGCTCAAAAGCACATTCAAACCCAACCATAGAGCATTCATTTCCATTTTAACTGATCATCTACAAAGTATCTAACATGTATTATCAAGTAAGTCATATGGGCATTAGAATAGAATTACAGTTTATTCCAAATTCAAATATGATGCAACAGCCATAGCATACAAACAAGCACATCCAATAACAATTCCCCATTCATGTCTAACCATTGGACATTCACTTCTGTTTTAATAGATGAGTAACTAAGTTATGAACTTCATTCTAAATTTAAAATGCAAACCATAAGCATAACATTCAACAAAGCTACATACTCGTTTAATGGTTTCATCAACAGTATTAAACAGGCATGACATTACCATCATGATCTAGTAGTCATCTCCCTCAAGGTTTACCATCTTGGGCAGCCCACTATGAATATCATAAACAAGGTAGCCAGACCCTCAGGGTTTACCATCTTGGGGGTGCCAAAGTTAGGTTCCCTTAAGATTTACCATCTTGAGTGCTCCACCTTAGTCGAAATCAACCATGCAGCCCTTTCCCTCAGGGTTTACCATCTTGGGCGGCTCCACCATGATTCTAAAGAACCAGGCTGCCCTTTCTCTCAGGGTTTAGCATCTTAGGAGGCTTGACCGAAAGTCCATTCCTCAGGGTTTACCATCTTGGGCGGCTTCACCTTAGTTCCAATCAACCAGGTATTCCTTTCCCTCAAGGTTTACCATCTTGGAAGGCGTCATCATAGCTTATCGAGCGGCCCTCAGGGCTTACTATCTTGGGATTGACCATTGTATAACAGTTTGCATCATCATGATAGTTAAGCGTAGTAAATCAGACTACCACATGACAATTTCAATGAGTAATTACAATTCCTATCATCCATTCAACCAATGTGATAACCTATTCATTCTACACATTTATAATGTTAATTTTAAGTGAATAGATCAACAAGAATTTAAGGAATAAAAGGGTTTAGGGTCTTTACCTACTCTCAAGGTACAACTCAAAATTCAACTGCTAGCATCATTCACAGTGCACTCAAACCTCTGCAACGAATACAAGTTCTAAGTAACTTTCAAAATTCCATGCAATTTTCTATAATCATTTCTAGCTCTCTATTAACAATGCCCTTGATCTAACCTCATATATCTAAATTGAGGATTTGTACACCAATTAGTCGCTATCTAATTAGATCAGCACCATTGGTCTTACATCGATGGTCTAGATCGAGCGTGTACCTTTAGAAGTTTCAATTTTCAACGTTTTAGGTAAGTTATTCCACAATTCAATGCTTTTAACCATAATTCATGGTCTGATCTCCTTTCCTGACCATCGATCTTTGCTGATCGAGTATTGGACGATCATATAGGATCTCCCATCAATTTGTCCCTAATTGGTTAGTCATTTTAGTGATAATTCATTACTGATGGGTAATTGGAGTTACATTTTACCCAGATCTACCTTCTGAACATATTTTTAATGGTCGGATGCTAAGATCTCAATTTTTTTCCTACGCACTAACAAGTTTTCGATCACAATTTCATGGGCCAATCGATTCCTGATCGATGATCCATCTCCACAGATGAAGAGATTGTGTGTGATTTGTCCATATCAGAAAATTTTTTATTTTTCACATTTTTTAGGGGTCGCCAGAAAATGTCACCATCGCCGGAGAAGGTGACTGGATTCCAATCATCACTGGTGACACAGACAACCTTGTTTTTGAAAGATTCTTTATGGGGATGTTCAAAATTTGCTAAATTTTTATTTTTTTAGTGCTTTCACCTTTCGATTTCTACTAAAACTATAATTTTTGGTTGGATTTTTCAATGGTTTTTAGAATTTACCCTAGTTGCTGTTTTTTGCAGATTGTAGTGCCGTTCCTTGACGGATCTTTATGAGACCAAAGGGGTTTCACTCAAAAACATCTAATGAATAGGATGAATGGTTTGAATCATTGATCCAACATCGTTCTTTCCATCATTCTCATTGTATTCGACGGTTTTTTTTTTTCACCATCATAGTTCGTCGAAAACAAACAGAATGGATAGGGAAAAATGCAAGGGAAAAATGAAAGGAAAGATAGAAAAATGAGAGGAAGAGGAGAGTGGGAGAGATAACCCATCTGCTGTCCTATCTCCTTGCTAGCCCAACTTAGGGTTAGTCACTTTGGGTTGACAGAATGTCACTACCGCCGTTGTCCACGCGTGAAGCATAGGCACAATGAAACCACAATATCTGTGTGTGTGTGTGTGTGAGAGAGAGAGAGAGAGAGAGAGAGAGAGAGAGAGAGAGAGAGAGAGAGAGAGAGAGAGGGTTTTACGAGTGCGAGGTGAGGGGATTGATGTGAGGAGGAGGATGCAATCGTTAGGCTTGCCGGAGAAGAGGATAGGCCAGGTTTATGGGTGTGTGAAGCTTGGTTAGGAAATGGTAAAAGTGGGAAATGGGGAAAAGTCGATGGCAGGGACTTTTCCCCCATCTCTGGCCATCTCTGATGCATAGAAGTAGAGCTCCACGTGGTGAGTTCAAATCTCTCGTGTAGAGTCATTTCCACATGACTCTCTAGGTTACGCTCACTAGAGGGGGTGCCATTATCAATTTGGGCCCCCTTCACATTAGTGGTAAAACTCTTTGATCTTTGGCTCTCGATCTCTATTTCACACGTTCTTAGTGTCGTTGAAAAGCTCTCATCGAGCATAGTCTAATGAATGACATTGCATCATCAATTTTCAATGTTCTTGATTTTACTTTTTAATTACTTGAATTTTCATAAAATTTTCTTTGGTTGTCCTGTTTCACTGTATTTGGGAAGATTACCATGCCAATTCACATTTTAATCTACTCTTTAGGACATGGGTGTGACATGTACAATGCTAAATAACAATATGCAAACCCTCCAATAAAATCCAACATTAGAAAAAGAATAACAAGTCTCTTTTTTTTCGAGCTAAGCCTTGCTTGAGATCACTTTCTTTTCAAGTGTATAAGAAAAACCCTTTATTTCCTCTAGTCTCATCCTCTATAACGGAGAATGAAAACCTTCTCTCTCTCTCTCTCTCTAAGAAAAAGAAGAACACTTCTCAAATCTTTTCTAAGAGGCAACTTAAGAAATACATGCATACATACATACATACATACATACTTGCATATATATATATATATATATATATTATTTTATGCTAGAGGCTTTAGGTCACTTCATTTGTTTGCACACCTTACAAGATGGAATGGATCACACAGAAAATCCAACAAAAACAACACTAACTTCTTCAAAACACAAAAATTGATGGGATTAGTTGGTCATAGTCCACTAGATTGGTTAACCTATTATCCATAGCTGATCCTGTGCCACTGGCATTTCCCAATTACTCCAATGGCTGGTTTGCTATAATTTGAAGAGAAGAAGGTATCTAAACTCTCTACTCTAACCATCAAAGCTGGAGAGGTAGGTGGTTTTCTTTCTTTTAATATATATATATATATATATACACACACACATACAAACTAAAAATTACAAAGTAAATTACTCACACACTTCATAGTCTAATTCTTAGCCAAAGGAGAAAAATTTGAACCTTTGACCAAGTATCTTTCTAGGGAGATGCTAAGTTATTTGCGACCAACTACACTCAACATATATTGGCTAGGTAGTTGGGGTTTTAATTGAGCTTGCCAATCAAGATAGATTCACCAAGATTGCAAGATCCATGGGATGCCAAAATAGGAGACTAAAATCAAGAACATATTTTACATATACCGCATAAATCAAGATTTGATTTTGGGCCTAATTTCTCAAAGGGGATCTAATGATTATGATTCTATGAACTCCTATAAATAGGAGTCAAAGCAACCTGTGTTGATCATCCTATCCAATGTAAAACCTCTTGTACATAGTTAAGTTTTCTTCCCCCTTCGCTAGGACATAAGCTGAGTTTGGCTGAACCACATAATTCCCCCCTCTCTCAGTCTCTATGTGTGCTTTGTGCATGGGTGAGTGATCCTAACCTCTAAGTGATCCCAACCTTTACAGAGTCTTCCTCCTTGAACATGGGAGAGTTATCTATTTGGCCATATTTATTTGTTTTATTTTTTGGTACAAGCAAAAATTACAAAGCAAATCACTTGCATGCTCCTAAATCTAATACATGGGCAAAGGAGAAAGTGACACCTCAAACCTGTGACAAAACATAATCTAGAGGAAATTGTTGGCTTTCGATACATATTGGTTCTTTGTGAATACAAAATATAACCTTGTAATATGGGTGGTCCTCTCTCTCTTTGGCTTTTACCATAGAAAGCTTTGCATTGGAAAATATTCATATACATTTATCGATCAAGTCCATAATGGTGTCGTGGGAGATATCTTAACCATTCATTAGAAGTGGCAATGTAGTTTGCATATGTGTGCAGAGAGCTTGCAAAGATCCATTTACAGGGTCCAGGATGAAAATCATCTCTTCCCATGCGTAAAGTATCCTAAAGTGCTTAAAATGTTATACTTTACCCAAGATGGATGATGTATTTTTTTAGAACATCAAGAAGGTCAAATTTGAATGACTTGGATGTTCATCATGGGCCAATATGGATAGAGAACCATCAATGAATCTCACTCTTTGTAGAATACAACTTGTACGTGAAACACCAAGAGAGATCGATCTTGTATATGGTGGATCACCGCCACCAAATCAACATAATTGTACCCAAAATTCAAGATGATGAAGCTATTTTTTCATAGAATTAATTGCTTAGAAAAAAAAAACATATAGAAAGGTTAAGCAAAAAATTAGGCATATCTAAAATCAATGCATAGGAAGCAATAATCAAGATTGGATGGCTGTCGTTCTCAATCCATGCACCAAAAGCACTGGATTACCTCCGAGATATGTCAGCTTACTAAGTGAATGGATCTATTCATATTATCCTTACGTTTGAAGTGCCACGGAATGAGAATACATGGAATAATGGTAGCTCAAGATTCCAACTATTTCCTATACTTCTCTTCTTCATTAATCAATTATTATATTAATTAGCTTTTTTTTTCTGTGCTATTAGGGAAATCAATTAAGACAAATTAAGTTCCCTTTAATTATTCTACTTAGAATTCATTTCCCCCTTGACTGATCCATTAAAAATCTCTTAAAATATTGACCAACATGTATTTTAGACTAATGATGGAATGAGAGAGAGAAGATTAAAATGGTACTGAGCTTTGATATCCCCATCCTACTGTGCTTGAGTTGTTTCACTCTTCAGACCTTCATGATCGGTCATAGGTAAGCATGAAAAGAACATTTAACAAGCAATCTTAAGGAAGGCATGGATTAATAAAAGCATGTAGTAGAGATGAAAGCAAGAATTTGCTAGCCATATCTAACAAGATAGATTGTTAGAAAAGTGGGCTTGATGTTTTGGTTTATGAGGAAGAGGTTTCTAGTGGAAGAACTTCAAAAGGAAAAGAAGTAGAGATGAAAGGTGAAAAGAAGAAACTTGTAATCTATTACTTAGTTTTGGCTTGGCACGAAAGTGTAAGGAACCACCCCTATTTATACGAGTAGCATATCTCAACCAATGGTTAGAATTGCGATAACAAACTTTTAATCAAATGGTTACAAATGACTTCCTAGAGAACTCACAAAAAATATCCAACTATTTCTTAAAAAATATCTAGATATTTCTAGTAACACTTCCTAGAATATGGGCTTTCTAGAAGATGGCCTTTTATGATCAATATGAGCTTTCTAGAATGTAGGCTTGGGCAATCAAATTGATCCACCTAGCTCATTATCAAGAATGGGCCTAATCAAGTTTATTCTCCAACATGGATAAGCAAGTAGAACAAACTATTCAAAAACAAATAAACATCCACTGTAACAAGAACTCCAAAGTAGGGCCAGAAAGGCCTAAATTATCACTACATTGGATATGCAGTAGTATGACCCCATGGTAGAATCGAAAAGTTACACGGGTAGAGAGCAGCCCATTCAAATGAAAAATACAAAGTGATTAGGGCAAACCTATGTGGCCAATGAAAGCTATACAACTACGGAGGCGATAGGGTCTGCCATTAAAGCCAGTGCTGCAGGAAATGCGATCAGTGCTATCTCCTCCCTAGCTCATCCAATTTGAGAACAAGCTGAACATAAAATTTTGGAACCAAAAATTAGTTATGAAATTCTTACCCTTAAATGTTTATAACCCTAGAGATAAAAAATTGCCAGACCATAAGAGTGGAACCCTGAAGAATTAAAAGAAGCAATTATCAGCCACATGAACCTTGTTCTCAAAGATCAACTCACTATGGTGAGCTCAAGTTAAAGTAGCATAGTGATACTTCCTAAGTTGAGGATTCTCAAGAACAGTTCGATAACCTCGTTTCCTTAAGTAGCTGCTGTTCTACCTCAAGATGAAATCATACTTCCGATCGTTGAAAAACTTAATCCGTCGTATATTCTTAAATGCAAAATAGCTATGATGCTCTATTCCCTTGAGAAAAACATTGCGAGGTATCTTCAATTTCGTTGCAGACGAGAAGTAGCTGAGTGACTACAGGCATCAGTGGGGTTTCCATTAGATACAACAATTTCTACTTCCCAGTAAACCCAATGGATAACCCATCACCAACAAGAACTTCAGAACAAACTGAAAATCAAAATCCAAACATACTTTTACCACAGAATCTAGGTGGATCAAACATAAGTATTCTTTCAAACACAAGAAAATGCAAGAGCAATAAACAGAAGACGTAAGATCACAGCACGCAACTCATCACTGGGGAAATTAATTCTGCATTAAAATCTAATCATGAAAAAGAATGCACAAACTTTCTTCAATGCAAGAAACTTTTAAGCCCACAAATAATCTGCCTTTAATGCATTCTTTTAAACAAAGCCAAATCAATTATTCTTTTTTAAGTGGTTGATTGATATATAGAGCTTGTAAAATCCAAATGACTAGCAGTCGTCACCTTACTAAGAAAAGCAGACCCAGTAATCACCTTCCCCCAGAGTGCATGCACACCCAGTTATTACCCTCAGAAAGGTTTAAACCGGAACCTTCGATCCTATGGTCAAGGGAGGATTGTAGTAGGTCCGACTTAAGAAAAAAGAAGAAATAAAGAATCCAACAACCAGTGGCTCATTGAGTCATGCTTGATATGCTTTCGTGGGCCACGGAGAAATCAATGAAAATAAACAAGACTGGCCGTACCAGAAAGACTGAATTAGCAGAGAACTAACTGAATGAGTTCATGAAAAGATGTCTAAGATTTCAGCTGTACTTGTTCTGTCTATGCGTCGTCTTAAAATACAATCAAACCTTCCTACGGTACTTCCTAGCTAGGTGGGACACCAGTCTTCCTAAACAAAGGCGCGAAGAAATATGGCAGGCGGGGAATCGAAGTTATACTGATCCATCACTCGCGTCCCATTCCCTATGGGAGCACTGAACTGGTCCTCTATCAATGAAGAAAATAAGAGCTTCTCTCGGTGGCAGTAATGAGCTGTCATATTGTGGATTTGCATATTTTCACTTCCATGCTAACAGATAGCATCAAGGAACAAGGAAAAGAAAATCCAAACTTCAATATCCCACCCCTCCTATCCCAGTCCTACTCTCTCTTCCTTCTGCACAACACAGGTACTCCACCTGGGTTCTGTTTCATTAACGTTACTCCAGATTTCCACGAGGAATGTTCTTCTCACGAAGAGAAGAATGATTGAAGGGTTAAAATATGTTCTCTCTCTCAGCAATGCATGAAATGCATGCACTTATTGGAGATATATGGTTACATGTCAGGGTTACACGATTATAAGAGTGAAATAACGAAGCAATCTAATGCAGACACGAGCAATATTCTAAAACATTAGCTGCCCCAGAAGATACATAAACAGAAGGAAGTGACATAGGACGTCATGCCAGGAACATTCTCTCATACCAAAATGAAAGAGAGCACCTTCGTTTTTTTTGAGTGATAAATGAAAGCTAGTACTTACAAGAGGATTATGAACATAGTTTAAAAAGTGGAGATTCAGACTCTGACTAGAAAGACAGGCAAGTCAACTCTAATCAATTCGTAGGTGACTCAAATGTACTCGAGTGAGATTTTGAACGTACATTTTTTGAAAGGCAATAAATGTTTTTCATTTCTACTTATACTAAACATTTTCACTTTATATCCAAAAAATATTACTACATGGTCGTTTAGGATGTTGCACTGTTATTTGGGGGATACTTATGTTTGATTCTTACCCCCCAACTTAATTTAGTTTACTTTTGTGTCGAGCTGATTAGATTTGCTGCCTAGGCGAGTAACTCGAATAAGTTTTCCAAGTCGACTGGTGAATATGTCAACCAGCTGATCTTTGAAAACTTGATCATCGGCAAAGTGGAAAGCTGCCTGGGACGTGTTTTTTATGGCAAGGAAGATGGGAATAACTAGCTGTGATTGTTAGGTATGCCCTACCAAGGTTATTGCTAGATGAATTGAAGTAATACCAAGTTCCTGAAGCAAGAAATTGAACAAAATGAGTTTCGCGGTTTTATTTACTAGAATGCAATGATATTTACTAACCAACTCTTGTTGGTAAAAAAAAACAGTAAAATCAAAATGTTCCCCAACACTCCTAGTCGAGCCAGTTCATTTGCCTCTGCGTTTTCTGGATCTGAGTGAAAGCAAAAATTGAGTCCAGAACTTCCTGAGTTGGAAAACAGTTTCATCGATGCAGTTGCTCACTCTTCATGGCACAGTTGTTGGTTTACGAAGCCATTCAATCCCATTTGCCGAGTCCACTTCAACTTGGATAGCCCGAGTATTCATGTTGCTTAAAATACGGCTGGCATTGAGTGCAGCTTTGCATCCGATTCACCTGCTGGTCCCTTGAATGTCATGGGGGATTGACCAAATTCGTCTTTGAGGATCCCTCCAACTCCCGATGGGCCTCTGTGCCTAAGACTTGATGTGAAAGTTGAGCTTCGGAGTTCCTGCTGGTGGGGGTATCCACTGTCGTTTTCTCTTCGGTTTCTTCTCATTAATATTCAAGATTTTTTTCCAGTCGACATGCAGCTGCTGAACTGAGTAGCTTTTGAAAAGCAATTACGAAAATGCCACCCAAAAGCTCTTAATCTTGCAGAAAGTTCACTTCATTGTGTACTTCGTCTCTTCAAAAATTATCCTGTTTCTTTCTTTCCGGATTTCCCAGAAGATAATTGGAAGAATTGCATTCCACAGAAATTTTGCCTTCTCAGAACATTTCCTGATTTTCCATTGTGATAACATCTTTAATGTTATCTGGAAAAACCCGTCCGGTATCAATGAGCTTCAGAACCTGGTTCCAACCAAAGGTTAAGAAATCACATTGAACCAGAATGTGCATCAATGCCTCTGAGTTCTTCTTACAAAAGAAGCAAAAGCGGGCCAACTGTCTTCCTCTTTTTTGTAGAACATCTTGCTTTAGTGGTTTGCCTAGCCAGCATTGCCACTAGAAGAATTCTGCTCTCGAGTTTGCATCCCGGTTCATTTGAATGAACTCCATATCTAAAGGTTCCGGTTCGTAATTGAAAGCAGTCTTATAGTTCGATCTGACTGAGAAACTGCCTTTTGGTTCATGTTTCCAGATTTCTTGGTCCGGATCTTCACTGCAGATGTAGAATTCATTCAACAAATTAAGAAGTTCTTCCAAATGATATCTTGGTCAAACTTCACTTCTCAATTCCATCCTCCATTTCTGAGATCCCGCTTTTTGTTGGAAGTAATCTCTGATCTTTGGCTTTCGATCAGTTTCTGCTGTGTATAAGCGAGGGAATTGTGAGGATTAGGCATTGATTTCCTATCCATAGTTGATCCCAGAAGCTGACGTCCTTTCCATTTTTGACTAAGAAAAGTATATGCAGTTGGAAATTGTTCTTGAGTGTCATAATGTCTGTCCGAAGATTGATTCGGCCTCTCCTTCTTTCTTCGGCACCTTCAGAAGCCCATTTATCTGGGCCATTTCCGTAATTCACCAAGATGAAATGCCTTCAAAGTCATAGTGTTTCATGCCTGTATATCCTCAATCATTTACACATGAGTGCCTAGTTGAAAGGTTTGATTTTTATGATCCCCAGTCCTGCTTTCCCTGGTGCACACAACCTATCCCACTTAACAAGATGAATCTTTTTGGACTGTACGTCATCATTCCAAAGGAAATCCCTCTAGAGCTTCTCAATTATTCTTATCGTAGCCTCCTTGGAGAAAGAAAGCATGTGGAATAATGAAAAGAGCCACTTTGATGAGCGTGGTTCTTCCTGTCAGTAACAGGAACTTTTCTTTTCCACCCTGCCAGGGAGAGCCGCTTTGATGGTTGTTTGTTTTCTTGTTGACAATAACACAAAATTGTTGCTAACGAGAATGGCATAATTAATGCTCATCTAGTTAACTTGCCCAACGAATGTCGGATAACCTTGAATTTATGATGTGGGCAAGCGAGAGAGCAGTAGACCATGCGGGATTGTTGTTTAAGATACCTATCCGTTTGACCACGCTCCATTGATCATTAGGCGGTGTGTTACAGAAACTGATAATCTTTGATCATGGCAAAGCTAAGATCAAGCCGTGTTCAATGCATGTATTGAAGGGTACTCCAACGGTGCTTATGTATATATAAGGATCTTCCGATGGAATTTACACCTCTCCTTAGAAAACACAAAAGACAATGTGGTTGATGGGGCTTGGGCTCCTAGCATCTTCATCTTCTGTAATATATAATGTTTCTGATCGAGTTAGATGCCTAGTAATTGCTTCAATCTGTAGATAATAATGGAGATCTTCTAAATCTTTCATCACAAATTGTGATTTTTGAGCTATAAAGACGGCTTGCAGTGCAATTGGGTTGTTGCTCGTTCATGTTATATTGCCAAGAAAGTAGATAAGCAATGATAAATTTCTTATTATAAACAAATAGCGAGCTACCAGTTCGCAATCCAACAAAGCCTAAGCTAGGCACGACTTAGCTTCAAAAACCAGGCTCACGGGGCTTGTTTTAGATTGTTTCAGTACATCCCGGTGTTTGAGTTTCGTAGACATCTTCAAGCAGATCCCATGAAGCGATTGTTGGCCTGACAAATCCTATGATATTCCCAAACCAAGCCTGCACTGTACTCTCCGAAGTCCGAAGAGCTATGACTCCATAATGATCCCAGATATCCAAAGATCCAAATCACTCACAATGTTGAACATGACTTAAAGGAGCTATGCTTTAAAACTCTCATCCATTGGCCGGCGCTGTCATAAGATGGTTTTAGTTGTAAAATGGAAGGTGAAATGCTGTAACGTCCATTTACAACTCAATAAGTGGATAATATAATCCAGTGTATGAGATTTTTGCAGTATGGCTCATCCTAATTCATGGTCAACACTGTGAATGGTGCAGGAAGGTCTTGTAGGGCAGTGCAGGAAGGTCTTGTATGAGATTTTTGACACAACTGTGTTTGTTTGTCAAACTTTTAAGAAGCCCTGTATGGTTCGAAAATTTGGGCCCAGTTCAAGTTAGCTGTCCGTAGTACCATATAGTCTCACCTTAGTCTTAGACTATCATATTGTGGACCTAACTCCTCAGCTTGTAGTATATAAAAGGATGGTCCGGTGCTCGAAGCTCCGGCATATGAGAAATCTGAGAAAGCAATGAACGACAAAGGATCTATAGCATGCAACTTTATCTTGCACTTTTATAAGAGGCTATTTTCACACTTAAAACCTTGATAATTAAGCTCTTAACATATATAAACCTCAGTTTTAGTAATCAAATGGGGACACATTAATTGAGTCTCACTGGGCTCGAAGCTAGCTAACCTGGAGCGAAAGCTGTAAAAGAGACAGCATGTCATGTGCGAGAGCTACAGGCTGATCTTTTTGTTTACTATAGGCCCTTGTAGTTCGCTGCTTTCCTGGACCTTGCATAGGCAGGAGCTTCGTGCATCAGGGATGATGGCAAAGTTCACTCCCTTTTTTATTTCTTTTCTGGAAAAATTGTTTTAAAAACCCTGTGATTATCTATTTTTGACAATTATACCCTGAATTTAAAAAAGATTCAGACATATCCACATTGACCTAAGTCGCAGACGGCATGTGACTAAAGCTATGCATTTTTGCTTTTCTAACGTGGCATGTTTGCATGGAGAGAAACCTTCCCTTTTTCTCCCAGAAAGGATTTCTAAAACCACTTCAATAGAAGACGATCAATCACAATTTCTTGTAGCTCTCATTGATCGGATTCCGAAGAAACAGAGTTCGAAGAATGTTGTTTCCGATTCGATATGGAAAGTCTAGGAATTAATCGGAAATTAAGGATTCTTCGATGATTTCAGAACTTAGATCTCTTGCTTTCGTGGTGGAGATCAACCACTTGTAGACTGGAAAGCTAAAAATCGATAAATCTTCAAGCCATGTGTGTGTAGCACTGTTTGAGTTTTCCGATGGACTCCGGTATCGATTATGTTCCATAGAACAGGATTCCGATCACCGCTGGCAACTCCGTTGCTCGCTGGCTAGCCAAAGAGCCAGTGAAGGGAGGAAGAAGTTCTTGCTGCAATCGAATCCACGCATATCTGCGGGAGGGAAGGAAATTTCACCATTCGGTATCAATTGCCCCGGTGATTTCAAAGTTTTGATGCAATCGTTGCAAGTTTTTTCTGTCACTGTAGAATTGCACCAATGATCAGCATTGAGCCCATACCTTTTTATGTTGGTTATAAATAAGTTAACAAAACATCTACATGATGAGATTCCCTGGTTCATGCTATTTGCAGATAATATAGTTTTACTTGATACAATAAGAGAGGGTATAAACACAAAGTTAGAGTTACAAAGAAAATTATTAGAATTTAAAATTAACTAAACTAAGATAGAATATATGAAATGCAATTTTAGCAAGGAGAAGAAGTCCTCGTAAAAGACCACTTTTGGCACTTAGGGTCAATGATTCATGAGTGTAGAGAGATTGAGAGGGAGGTTACCCAAAAAATCCAAGTGGGTTAGAATAAATGGAGATATGCATCTGAATTTTGTGTGATTGGTGGGTGCCACTCAAACTAAAAGGAAAATTCTATAGGATGGGCATAAGGCTGGGCATGCTCTATGAATCAGAGTGTTGGGCAGTTAAGGAACATCATGCTCATAAGATGAGGTTCATAGAAATGAGAATGTTGAGATAGATGAATGATAAGACAAGAAAGGATAGAATTAGGAATGAAAACATTAGAGAAAATTTAGGAGTAGTACCAATAAGTGATAAGATTGAGGAGATTAGACTTTAGATAGTTTTTACATGTCCAAAGGAGATTGAAAATAGCACTGCTTAGAAGGAGTGGGGCAATGCAAGTAAAAGGTTCTAAAAGGGCAAAAGTAATGTCCAAAAGAATGTAGATAGAAGTGGTGAGGAAAGATTTAAAAACTTTAAAACTAAATGAAGCTATGGTACTTAATAGAGAGGAATAGAGGAATAAGATTCATGTGGCCGACCCCTAATTGGGATAAGGTTTTGATGATGATGGTGAGGACTAGAAAGCGTTTACTTGGAGGTTCAAGTCTTGCTTTTTATGGACCCAGGAAAGATTTAGGGGTATGTGAGTATGGATTTGAGTGATCCACCGGATTAGAGATACTGAGTGTTGTTTGTTTGGAAATGTTGTACCAAACATGGATCATAGTCAATATCCGGACCATTCAAATGGTGGGTACGACGTGATGGACCCTCCAGGGAATTATACAAACAATTCTACGATCTTGAACTATTCATTCATTTGAGGGAATTCAGGAACTTGGATGGACTTTGATGGATAAAAGACATTAGAATTGGATGGTTATGATCTTCTAATCAGATTGGTATACAGTTTGGTTATGGTCTATCTAGATGGACCATCAAAGAAAGAATTATCTAGATTTTAATGGAAGGCGGGTTTCACAGTGCATGCGACCAAATTGCTGACTGCCGACTATTTCTACATATCGTCCATGGAGGTAGGAAAATCAGTGGTTTCGATAATATAGGTAGACACAATTTCATTTGCTTTATAAGGAAAATCATGGAGATATGCTTGTTACTGAATTGCAATTCAGAAGAGTGTTGACAAAGTAGGATCGTATGAACACAAACCCTCCACAGATTAAAGGCTCAGAACCATCCAACAGTAGAGAATTTTGATGTCTAACTTATCCACTGTATCCTCTGCAAGCTAAGTTATTTAGATCACCGAAAGAGTGGCCCCAATTGTATAAAAGCTCGGCCATACTTTCTTAGTGAAAATTATGCGATTCTCCATATAACGACTCTTTAGACTTCTGCCAATTTTCACTGAACCGGAACCTTCTAACTCTGCTCCTAAGCATTATGCTAGAGGCAGTGATTTTGCATAATTTAGGGGCTATTATGCATAATATATTGTGGTCATGGGTTCAAGGCGTAGAAACAGTCTCTTGCAAATTGCAAGGTAAGGCTGCGTATTATAGACTCTTGTGGTCTGACCCTTTCTTAGACCCTGCACAGGCAGGAGCTTGGTGCATTGGGGCTGCCCTTTTTTTCATGCATAATATATTGTAACGTGACCAGTCCCATTGTGTGAACACTGCCAAACAAACAAATCATAGACCATCCAGTTGGTGCCTAAAACTGGAAGCCCTTTTATAAGAACATTTCCTCGACACTGAATCATTTAGATTTCCACGATGAGTGCACCTCTGGATTACCAGCCAAAATAGTTGTTGGGGAGTGAAAGATGCAACTTGGATTTCCTTGTTTAAGAGGAAAGTTGTTATAAACACAAACTTGCTCAAGCAGAAAGGCACAGCCATCTACAGGAATTAAATTTGATAAATTAAAGGAAGTTGTTATAAACACAAACTTGCTCAAGCAGAAAGGCACAGCCATCTACAGGAATTAAATTTGATAAATTAAACCTCTTCTTTATTGTTTCATGGAAAAGAAGGCAAGCAATCAACCCTGAAGAAAGTGCCAAGGACCCCTTGCCGCTCCTATCCTGCAAAATGTATAATAGCCAATAATTAGGTGCACTACAATCTTATACTTTCCAGCTTACCATGAAGGTGATGGGAGATTAATCTCCACATCCGGGCTATCAGAAGCTTTTACCTACACTAATTTAAGGTTTGGTATACTAGATTGAAACAATCGTCATAGTGCATGCATAGAGGCTTTTGTATCTTGGCCAGTTCCCTGACCCCCTTCTCGGTGCAGAAAAAGGACCTATGAGATGAACCATAGGAAACTGGCTGTTTCGCCACTATGGTTATCCCAAGTACTTAAGAGAACGGCACTAAAGTCTTAGAGAAAATTATGGGATAATTCTGGTGTTGCCTTGAAAAAAATTTTAAGCTTCATTTGCCTTCCATGAGTGGAAGTTAGCGAAACTGCATTTAAAAAATCAATTAGCATATCAATAGGCCATTACCTCCAAAAACCAGCAAGTGCACGCAGACTCATGTAAATTGTCAGAGCGATCCAGATTCCAACAAAACCATGACTCGAGGAGAGAAGAAACAAGCACACTATACTTACAATAGCTACAAGGACCTGAGAGAAGATAGTTTCCATAAAAAGGATCATCACTACGAGAAAGACAAATCTTTTCAGTTCAATTTAAATATTTATGTAGCAAAGAAATATGGCCAGTAAAGGATCATCACTACGAGAAAGACAAATCTTTTCAGTTCAATTTAAATATTTATGTAGCAAAGAAATATGGCCAGTATACTTGCCATGGAGTAAGCAGAATATGCAAAATCTGATGCTCCAAAGTTGACCCCGTCAAAAACAAATGCCAAGGCATTAATTGGCTGAGTGGCAGCCACAAACTGTGGAAATTAAAGGGAAGTTCTAGTTAAGACATTTGGAGTTCAATAAACTGTAAATATCGTAAATATCATTGTCTTTCTAAAAAAGAGTGTGATGAGATACCGGGATTCCTATATGCATCAGTTTGATCACATGTACATCCTTAGTAAACAGTCTTGCTGCAAACTGCATGCCAACTCCAATAGCGACAGAAAGGGCGAGGCCCAGGACCACACCCAGCTGCAAAATAGAGCATATGAATTATTTTGAGGAAGTCCAATACGAAAAAATACTGATTAGGTGGACCAATTGCAGTAAACAATCAGGATGTACAAGTGTGGTGCAGTGGTGCAAGACTCAATTGTGAAGGTCATGGGTTCAAGGCTCCCCAAGGGTGTGTGACTGCTTGCGTCTACCAT
This sequence comes from Warburgia ugandensis, assembly GCA_035236585.1. Taxonomy (NCBI): domain Eukaryota; kingdom Viridiplantae; phylum Streptophyta; class Magnoliopsida; order Canellales; family Canellaceae; genus Warburgia; species Warburgia ugandensis. Next base: position 7,357,134 of record CP141133.1, read on the forward strand.
TTCAAAAGAAAAATTGCAGTAAGTAGTTACAAATACTAGAATAGAACCCACAAATTGTGAGAATAGACCAATGGATATTCCTACTGGAAAAGAGAAGTACCTGCAGTACTCGACATGTAGTGGATGCTGCTTTTTCATGATCCTTTCTGGCAAAAGCACTAGCAAGTATTGCCTGAAAGAGCGTACATGTGTTAAACTTGACGGATGTTTTTAATGTCTGGTAGTTAAAATCAGTTATCCATCAAGTTTAATTACAAGTAGACAGGAAGCAGTTAAGACTAGAAATGTTGAAGATCCTACAAGAACTGACAGGATAACGTGATAACAGTGTAACGGATTATCTTGCAGTTACTTGGGGAAAATTTAAGAAACCAAGATGAGAATGCAAGAGCATGGTAAAAACTCTGGATATCCATAGGACCTGTTTAGAGAACAACTACCCACCACGACAAAGAACACTAGGTGCCCAACTTGTTCAATTTCAAGGAATATAGGATGTGAAAGAACTAGAAGCAGAAGTCATTTAAGCCCTACCAATGCTAATAAGATCTGGTACAAGTAGACAATGCTTACCTGTCCAGCAACAGCCAATCCATCAGCAAGAAGGGATGTTGTCAACCAAATCTGCAAACAGACCTGGAATGCAGCCATGGGGATTGGTCCCTCGCGTGCAGCCATAGATGCTGCCAGTGTCACGCAGAATGTTGCAGCTATTACCCTTGCAAGCAGTAGTAATCCTGAGTCAAGCAAACAAACAGGGTAAAGGTGCTGAAACTTGAAATTAGATAAAATCATATTCTTGATGACATATATGCCTCTCCTTTGGCAAAGTGCCTCCCCAAGAATGGACAACGGTAATCAGTCAAAAGTTTGCTTCAACTCTCGAAAGGGTAAAAAGTTCTATATGAAATTTAGTGAAGCATGGACATCTTACCATTTTTAAGAAACCGACCAAATTGTAGATCTTTGATGCTTGGAGGTAACACAACAACTTGTTTCATTAATCTCCATAACAGTATCAAAGAAATCAAATACCTACAATGAGAATAAGTATTGTCAGATGCAACCATAAGTTCTCAAGTATGTAACAGTTAGTTATAACTCCCATGTTAGACAGCACTGCAGAAAATAGAGTTAGCAGGTTGTGCTTACTGAGATATAACATGGGCAATGGCTGCACCTTTGACACCTAAATGGAAAACGAACATAAATATTGGATCCAGGATGATATTTGTTACATCTCCTGCCACTGTATCAGGTCAAGTGAGAGAAAAAAAAAGATTAGGAGCGTGAAATCCAAATAATATAGGAGAAAGGAATACAAGTATTCTGATTTATTTGAAGTAAATTCTGTATAAGCAACTGTCAGCCTTAACTAGAAGGAAAATATAAATAAAGGATACTTTTCAGATAAATAACACCTTTACTGAGTACTGAAATTTTGCTAATCAGAAGCGTGGTTGATCCTCTGAAACAGCAAAAATCTGTTAAAGAAATATTTTTTAGACTCAATTGCCATCTCATTGTGGCGACATGGATGAATGGATTTCACCTGAGTCAGGTAGGATTAGCCAGGTAAATCGTTGTTTTGTGCAAGACAACATCGCATGCCTGGGCAAGTAGCAAGTTACTGTGGGACCAAACTCCCCACCAATCCCCTAATAATTGTGCTATTTGATTCCCCATCTACTACTAACCTTCCACCTATATCCTAAGAGAATACCCTTAAACCATTAAACTGCTCAGATGCCAGAGCCTCTGCCTTATCAGTCTTTCTTCAATAGGGGTTTAGGGAATACTACTCCCCATTATGGTTCAGACTTCTCCTACTAAGATTGACAGTATGATCCTGTCAATGTTTAGCTTGAACAAATGAACTGGCGGTTATTCCTATCTAATTTATGCAGTTTCTTCACTGCTTACACCTTCAGTTCCCTCCCATAATTTGCAATGCAATCCTACAAGGAAGTTTGAACAAAGAGGTGAATTTCATACGAGAGCCCCATAGGAAACTGTATGGTGGTATAGGTAAGTAACAATGAAGGAATGGAAAATTTCATCCTTAGCAAAGCTAGTTCGCATATCAAGGTTGCAAGCATTACACCGGCATGAATCACGAAATCATAGCCAAGCAAGGATTCAGAATTCAATACTTAGATAATGTTCACGAAACTGCTTATATTTTTAACTTAAGCCATTAAGCTGGGAAAGAACATGGGATGTAAAGATCATGAACACATATCCTCCAAATTGAGCTATGGGCTCAAGTAAATAGATTTCTTTTCTTAGATGTTGGCTATGCAATTTTATCTGAGGAGATCTAGAAACATATCATGGTCCGAACAGAACACTGTGTCTACGTATGCTGATGAAAAAAACCTTCATGTTTCTTTATAAGACATCTTTTCCTAAACAATTGATGAAACCAAATATCAATGAAAGAAATATTCAAAATGATCACATAATTAATCTGCTTACCAGTTGCCCAAAGAGGAGTTTTTGTATCTTTAAAGCCTCGGAAAACTCCTTGCATTGCTAACGATAAGAGAACAGCAGGTGCACCAAGGGACCTCAACATCAAGTATTGCCGTGCTGGGGTTAGCATAGGGGATACCTATTTGGACAGAGAGTTTCTGTTATTATTTGTGACTATCGTTTCCAACAATCTTACTTTATAAGTGGTGTACTTTACCAACAATACTTTCAAATGCAAACATAACTGCATGAAATTCGTCTGTCAGTGTGCATATCTACATCTATGCATAGATTGGTGATGTTGAGTTTCTAATCGCATTCTTTGTTGCAGTATGTCATGTCTAAAATGTAAGATATTTTTTCTTACACCAAACTGCCACAGAAACCATATGTAATTAAGTAGAAGGAAAAAATTGTTCCACTCCATTTAAGGCTAAGTTCTCCTCATCGCAGCAAGATTTATAAGAGAAAAATAACTGGATTATTGATGCCCAAAGAATCAAGCAGAAGAATCTTTTTGAAGGTGAACATTAGCTGAGACAGAAAATCCAGTAAACAAAGAGAACAATCAGTTACTGGCCCACCTAGTTAAACTGAGCTGTTGGTGCTAAAAGAGCTATATTTCACTTCAGAAGATTGCTATGGAGGAATGCTTGTATTCAGTTCTAGAGGCAAGAATAGGAAGATGAGAGCCTTTTTTATTGAATATGGTAGAAGTTCCAATTTTCTGAAAGGGATGGATGCTTTTCTCTTACACTTGCTAAATTTGACCATGAGGCAGATAAAAGAGGGAAGGCTTATTTTGCTTTGACATTTACTACTGAATCCAGATATTGCAGGCTTGAAGCTGATCAAATGAGGTATATATCATCTGGATCTATACGCCAAAGGATCGGCATTAAGTCCATACCTTTTCACATTAGTTATGGATGAGTTAACAAAACATCTGCATGAGGAGATTCCCTGGTGCATGCTATTTGCAGACGATATAGTCCTACTTGATGAGACAAGGGAGGGTGTCAACATAAAGCTAGAGCTATGGAGAGAAGCAGTAGAATCGAAAGGATTTAAAATTAGCCGAACTAAGACAGAATATATGGAATGTAATTTTAGCAAGGAGAGTAGGAGTGGAGCACCAGTCAAGATTGATAACCAAGAGGTCCCCATGAGAGACCACTTCCGATACTTAGGATCATTGATCCATGAGAGTGGAGAGATTGAGAGGGAGGTTACCAGAGAATCCAAGCGGGTTGGAACAAATGGAGATGTGCATCGGGGGTTTTATGTGATCGGCGGGTGCCACTCAAACTAAAGGGAAAATTCTATAGGATGGCTATAAGGCCGGCCATGCTCTATGGATCAGTGTTGGGCAGTTAAGGAACATCATACTCATAGGCTGAGTGTTGCAGAAATGAGGATGTTGAGATGGATGAGTGGTAAGACAAGAAAGGATAGAATTAGAAATGAAAATATTAGAAGAAATTTAGGGATAGCACCAATAGGTAACAAGATGAGGGAGATTAGACTTAGATGGTTTGGACATGTTCAAAGGAGGCCAACAACGGCACCAGTTAGAAGGAGTGAGGCAATACAAGTTGAAGGTTCTAAAAGGGCAAGGGGAAGGCCCAAAAGAACGTGGATAGAAGTGGTGAGGAAAGATTTAAAAACTTTGGGACTAAATGAAGCCATGGTATTTAATAGAGTGGAATGGAGGAATAAGATTCATGTGGCCGACCCCTAATTGGGATAAGGTCTTGATGATGATGATGATGATCTATACGCCAAAGCATTGCTGACAGTGATGATGAAAATACCTGGACAATTAGATGTCCTGGAGTGATGAAAGATGGATGCGTTCTAATTCCTCTAGGCAGGTTTCTTCGAAAACGTACATGTTGCAAGATTGTTTATACTTAAAGAGGCTCAGATAAGAAAACGCTTGGCTTCTTTCTTTAAGTCTCTCGAGAGGGACATCATTTTGGAAGCATCAGACTGTCATATCTACTGGTGTGTTACTGGATGCGTATATCAAGTAATCCGTAAATCAAAATGGTAAAAACATTTAATTTGATAAGTATCTTCTGTTTTCAAGACCTAACAAACAGCTGTACTTCAGTTAGAAAGCCAGAACAAGCAGTTGCAAGAATAAGAACAAAAAAATTGAAGACCCAAAAAAATTCCTAATAGAAGAAACTTACAGATTTAACACCCATGATGCTTAAGAGTGGCTTCGCTGCAAAGATAAGGAAAATAGTTTCGAGAAGTCCAAGTGCTCCACCTATAATCAATGCCGATGAGGCTGATGGAATATGTCTTTTTTCACACTCAGAACTGGCCGCAGCGGGACTTTTACTAGTAACTAATGGGGAATTTTTCTTTTCAGAATCTGGTAAAGAAAGGAACAATAAGAACATCTAGATTCCAGTACAGGATGAACAATTTAGTATAACAGGTATCAATGAATAAAACAAATCAATGTGGGAAAGAATTATAATCTATCGTGGTTAAATTTCTTTATCCAACTAAATCATTGTTTCTTGAGAAAAGGGTATTTCTGGCATACCAGTGCTTGGAATCAGCTCTTTCATTTCATTGCTCACTGGTAGAGCCTTTTCCAAGCTGTCACATTCTTCCCCATTGCTCATTCTAGAGGCAGCATCTTCCTCTGCAACAAAAGATGTTGTAACACTGACAAGTGGGAAAATTGCAATCCTCGAAACCTGATTAAAGATGGCAATAGAAACTCCCACAGCAGCAAGCTCCACTGGACCTGTAACACGGGGATCCAATCAGAAGATGCATATGATATGTTTTTATGTGTGTGTGACTGATGAGAGCAAATGAAGAGGGGGACGAAGACAGTCATGAGCTTAATCTATCCACATAGTTAACTTTTGTTGGTTTTTAATGACTTCCTGTTCATCTTCAATCCTATATTAATATGAAAATGACACTTAACTTGATAGCTACCAGGGATTCAAGGAAGCTTTAAGGATAAAATCAAGCAGTATCTTTATATCAACATAATAAGGAATAGAGAGTAAAGAAAGAATTTTCTATGCACGTCTGAGAAGACGGACATGCAAGGATAACTAAACATGGCAAACAACAAATAAACGGTAACTACTGCATGAAGGGCATACAATGTCCCTGAAGGCACAAGCGTCACTATGCTGGATATGCACAGCAAGGCACCATAGTAAAATTAGGCCGTAATAAGTGACCAGGAAAGCAGCTCATTAAAATTGAAAGAGAGAGATGGGCAAAACCTATATGGCCAATGAATGCTGTGTCAACTATAGAGGCGATAGGGTCTGCCATCAAAGCCAATGCTGCAGGAAATGCTATTGATGCTATCTCCGAACCGAGCTCATCCAACTTGAAAACCAGCCTGACAATACAATTTCAGACCCAAGCATTAGCTTTTGAAGTAACCCCCTGGTGATTAAGATATTAACCCAAATTACAACAGACAACCAGTCAAGGAATTCAAGTAGCAATTAGTGTTAGAATTCTGTAGTCCTTAGCATTTGGAATTCGCATCTATCTAACGTGTCTGTCAACCATTTTGACGTGTTAGGACAGTTGATGGCAGTTATCCTTGATGGAAGGATAACTGCCATTGAAGGGAGTTATTTATACCTGATTCAAGCAGTACATACTGTTATTTTTGCCATCATCGTATACTGCTGAAGAATCAGAAGATTCCTTGAAACTGCATCAAATCAACTGCCTGGATCTTTATTGCTATGGCTGGAGGTAAGTTCTTAATCATCTATTTTGCTTCTGCTTAATCTGATTTACTCTAAACATTTAGAGATTTGGTTTACAATTAGCAGCTTCTTTTATCATCTTGCAACTCTCTAAAATGAGCTCAATTTAATGTAGCATCGAGATTCTTGTTTTAAGCTGAAGGATTCTCAACAGCAGATACAAGAGCTCTTTTTTTTGCCCTACCTCAAAATAACATTATAGTTCAGATTATTCTAAACCTGCTGATGCTTCAAAATCTAATTTGGCACAATTAAGTAACCAGCTTCATATTCCTGAACGAGAAATCTGTTATCAGTACCTTACGTCCTTGAGGAAAACATAGAGAGGTGTCTTCCATTTCTTTCCAGATGAACATGAATTAGCAACCATAGGCATAATTGGAACGTCCATTTGTTACAAGAACTTCCACCCAAAAACCGAGTCCAAGTACCACAGCTTCCACAAGTTGCAAATTCAACCTCAAATGTAGCAAAGAAAGCTTAACCCGCTGTAGAACCCATCACCAGCAAAAACTGCCGAGCAAAATAAAAAATCAGAAGCTGAAAAGTCTTATTACCACAGAAAACAGCATCATGGCAAATCTAACATGCCTATATTTGCAAAACAGAGGAATGACAACAATAATCAGAAAATAAGGAGTTCCAGAATGGAGTTGCCGGATCACAGCACAAAGTTCATGATTGAGAAGTTACGCATGCCGATTGATACTGATTTTAAACTCAAGACAAACGTACAAGTATTCCTCACTTCAAGAAACTTGGAAACCCCAGAAATCAGTGGATTTTACTCCATCCTCTAAACAGACCCAAATTAGTTTTCCTCTTTTAACCACACCCAAACCAAAAGAACAGCTATTTGAGATGCTAAGCAATGACTAAATTTGCAGAAACAGAGGAAGGAATGACGGGAATTACAGAAAAAACGCAGTAAATAGAAGATAAGGAATTCCAGAAAGAAGTACGTTGGATCACAACAGAGCTCACCATTGAGAAGTTACTCGAGCCAATTAATACTGGTTTTAAAACAACCAAGAAAGAAACAAATGTACAAGAATTTCCCACTGCAGAAGACCAGGAAATCCCACAAAACGCTGGATTTTACACCATCCTCTAAACAGACCCAAATAAATAATACTGTTTTAACCACACGTGAACGAAAAACTAGCTGTTTAAGATGAGGAGGAACTTGCAAAAACCCAGTTTTCCACAGTCGTCAGCCGTGTTATATAAGATAGACCCAGTTACTTCCCTCCCCAGAAACATTTAAACCTTCCTCCCTAACGTCAAGAGAGCAAGTACAGTGGGTCCATCATAGAGCTAATAATCCAAATGGTGCCTTTCCCCAAAAAATAGGCCTCCAACTCTGGAAAAGAAGCTTCTTGGAAAATGATGCATGAATAAAGTAGCCACTAGAAAACAATGGCCTGCCAAATGTCCTCACAAGAGTTGCACAAAGAAGACTCACTGACACTCTTTCCCTTTGCTGAGTGGACGGTGGAGAAATCAAAGTATCTGAATAAGATTGGTCGTTCGAGAAAAACCACATTTTTCTTCAACTGAGGATTTGCATAAAAATGAGAATGAAAATGGCGGAAATTTCCAACTCTACTTCTATCTTTGGCTGCAGTGGCATAAAGAAAAGAAACGAACCTTCCCGCGGTAGTTACTGTCTAGGTGGAACACCGATCGTCCTAAACAAAGGCTCCGAGATAGTACGGTAACGAACCTTCCCGCGGTACTTACTGTCTAGGTGGAACCCCGCACGTTCTCCGAGTTAGTATGGTAACGAACCTTCCCGCGGTAGTTACTGTCTAGGTGGAACACCGCTCGTCCTAAACAAAGTCTCCGAGTCTCTTTGGGTCCCAGCACCAGCGCGACCATTGAATGACGGGAAGAAGTAACGAAGCTGAGATTTTGAACTTTTTTTAATCGGTGCGGAATGAGTTGTGACTTGTGAACCACTTATCTCTTCCAAAATATACTGATGGGGGAGTGTCTATATCAAAAGGACAGAGGTATAATATGCATGAAGAATCAAACACGAAGAATCGTCTTCACGGACCTTTCGCCGTCGGCGAGAAGACAACAGAGATTTCTTCTCTTCTTTGCGACTATGACACTCCAAGATCAGGACCTTTCTTTGCTTTCCGTCAAATCGGAAATTTTTTTATTGAAAATGGATCTAGGTTTTGATTGCTCTGAATTTGTACTCCGGTACGAGTTCGCCAGACAGTTTAAGGTTTTTCCTTCCGTCTGAAGCCAGACGAATAAAACCGTTTCTGCTCGAAGGCAGATCAATCCCTTCAAATTTAGGAGGAATCTATATGATCAGACGGCGTCATTCGTTTGTCGTTTACCTTCCTGCCGGAATCTGATCAACGAATTAGCCGCACATTTTTCTTCTACGAATCAAATCGATTGTCTTCCGCCGGAGGGCAAATGAACTGATTTTCGGTCTCAATCCTGACAAATCATGTCGTCTTTACTTCAAGAGACATCAAACGCAATCCCTTACAATGTTACGGTTTTAGGAAGATCTGATGGTGCTCTCCTAAGGTTTCCACCACATCTAACTCCGTCGGCACTAAGTTTACCGGAATTTTGAACCGTTTGTCACAGTAGGCGCTTACGGCCAATGATTTGCCGGGAATTTCTGGATTTGCAGTTTCTGTCGCCGGAATCTTCCCCCAAATAGGAATTCGACGATTTTGTTCTTCAGTAAAAGAAAAAATAAAATAAAATTCTCTCTTCCCATTAAAAGGGAAATGCGATGACTTGGGAGAAAGAACTGCGGGAAGGGCAAAACTGGCGGTCAGATTTTCTAAATTATTTCTAATTACGAAAATGCCATTTTCACCTGCTTACATTGGAAACTTGGTCTAACTGCCGTACAAATATTCGCTTCAACAACCAACGACCATGTTTCTGAACTCAAGAGTCAAAGATTCACGCTCCTCTACAGAAAATTCCAATTTCACATTGACTTGTGGGGTCTATTTTTTTTTTTTTAAATGAAGCAGTTGCCTCATGCGAGTGGGCCCATTCTGTCCCTATGTTTGGAAATTTCAGATTATGAGTCCAATAGGGGATAAAATATGGGAGAGTGAAAGCCTGGATCTAGCTAGAAGGCCAATTTCTGGACCCACTTAAAGAAATCCATGTCTCAGGGCTATCTAGACCATCACTTTTTAAATATAACTTCACTTTATACAGAAAAGTGGCTGCTGTACTGGCAATGACTCCTTACGTAAAGCTAAGCCAAGGGCAGTTGGATGCACGACGAAGTTATGGAAAAGAGACGAACCACAAAATATTCGGCTTTATCTTGTATTTTTTGTAAGAGACTATTTTTATACTAAAAAAAATAAAATAATTTGTTACTAAGTGAGTGCCCACAAATTTCATCCTTTCTTACAATTGTTCCAAAAAAAGGAGCATAAAATCGCTCATTTTGGGCATGCCTGTGCCAGTATGGGCCAAGGCGCGCTCATGGACGCACCAAGGTATGCCCAGGCATGTGGTGTTGCCGGCAAGTGTGTGCCAGCCCCGCATTTGCCTGGGCGAAGCCTGCGCCCAGCACCCAGCTCTCGCGTGGTTCTATGGAAGGAGTGCGACGGCCAGTGGTTCTTTACCCCTCTCCAATGACCCAAAATCAAAAGAGAGTCCAAACTAAGGCAATATTTGGTGTTTAATGTATATCTTACAGGTTCTTAATCACACGAATCTCTAATATTGGCATGTATTTGTGATATTAGGTGGAAATTTTCCATGGTCACGCTTCTTGTGTTTAAGCCAGAAAAACACGGAACTGCCATAAACAGTTACCAAAAAGCACCCATTTGGTGTTTGTGAAAATGGATCATGCATTCACTGCACCTGCTTTAATTAGCAAGGCCATGTAAACACGTCTCCAATCACGTTAATTTAGCAGGCATTCATGTTAATTAAATGTGGAGAACCGTGATAATTATTCCTTCCAATCACTATCCAAGTTTGCAGAATAGATTTTGGATGAATTCTAGTAGTAATGTTGGTGAACTATGAGTCATTAGGAGGAGAACAAGTAGGAATGCGCACTTCTTAGCCTAAGGACCGCGCCATTCATGTAACAACACTGCTAGATCTCCAACGAAAAGCAAAGGTTTGGTTCTTAAAAGTAGAACAAGGGCTGTCAATCGGAATGGATTATATGCCATTTGTTCTGATTTGATCAGAATTGATGGGATATGGAATGAAAATTCCTGCTAATGGAATGGATAGGGAATTATTTTTTATTTTGTTTTGTTTTTGAATGGATAAGAGTTGAGGGCCCAAAAATAATTTTTTGTAGGACAAATATCCCCTAAAATTTTTGTTTAACTTTAGTATTATTAAGGGCAAATTTGTTGTTTCATTTGACTTAACTATTGGGAGGAAATGTCCACTTTTTCCATTCTCTCCCAAGTTTTAAAGCTGCCAAACCTAGGACGAAAAACACTTCCTCTCTAGCACAACTTCGCTGCAAATATTAGCCACAGTTCATAGGTAAAAAAGGTCAACCTCGGTGCGTGAAGCTCTCTCATATGTGGAGTTTGGGGAAGGGGCGGACCACAAGGGTAAAAAGTACTCCGGCCTTGCCTTGCATTTTGTAAGAGATTATTTCCACGCCTTGAACCTGTGACCTTAAGGTCACACAACGACAACTCTACCATTGCGCGAAGGAAATATCACAATCTCTCTCTCTCTCTCTCGACTTGAGGTCTTGGCTTAATGAGACTGAATTTCAAATACACTAGAAGGGCAGCATTTGTTTAGAGTTTGATTTTCTTGTTAGTATATCAATGAAAAATAATGAAAAGCAGTGCTTGTGCAAGCTTATTTGATGCACTGTGGAGGCTATTTCCTCAAAAGGTGGGAGCCCCTCGCGTAGCTTTCAAGTGCTTGAATCAGGTTAGAAGTTCTTCCAGTGAGAGCCCACCCTTAATTTCGATGGCTGACTCCACAAACCGGTGTGAATATTTACGCAGTTCTCCTAAGGACCTACTTTTCAACGTAACATGGCATGGATAATGACATGTTACACCTGCACAAGGCCCAAAAGAAACGTCCATGGAAAATAACATAGAAAATTATGGAGAAAACCTGATGAGATAAACAAGAGAGAGGATCCAGAGGAAGAAGAAGAAGGGGGAAAACGAAGTGTAAGTGATAATATATTTTTCCCTTCTTCCTTGCACTTGGCCAATCCTTATTAGCTGAGAGAAATCAAAGGAGATAGTAGTACGACCATAGTAACATGGGGAAATGTATTCTTCTTACGTTCATTGGAGATTTCTTTATATATTTTTGGTACTAGGAAAGGAAGATTTAGCATCCCCCCATTTCTGGGCCTCCGTTGACCAAACTTGATGAATCTATCTGACCCACCGTATTCTTGGCACCTCCACGGTGATTGGCACAAATTTTTGAAAAAAACTCCATTAGTCTAAGCTTATTTCCTCTAGTCAATAATAGAGTGGTTGTTGTGTGACTTTGAGGTCACGAGTTCAATGTGTGAAAACAACCTCCTGCATAATATAAGGTAAGGCTGAGTACTATTAACCCTTGTGGTCCGTTCCTTCCCCAGACCCCGTATATGCGGGAACTTCGCGCACTGGGGCTAGCCTTTTACCTTACGAAATTTGAGCCGGACTATTTAATGGTGTCCGCACATGCGAAATCGATACCAGGAGCCAAAGTACATCTGATAATATTGGGTGATTTTCAAATGGCTAATCTCCCATCCATCTTTGATCTGATCCTGCTAATGCGTAAAATGTTTGTGTTGGATGATCCTAAAACACTCAAAAGATTTGAGATCAGCCAAACATAACGATCGTAGGTTGATATTATTCGAAGGACAAGATTTCTGGGGTACCTCCATCTATCTAGCTAAATTCTAAAATGTGGCAGATCGATCATATAGCTGCTCATGTACAATCGATAAGGAGCAATAATGGAACTATAAAGGCTCTAAAAGTTCTAATTAGAATCTCAACGACTTAGAGGGTTAAGATCATCGGAAGGAGAAAATTAGAGTTTGCTCTGAAGATCAATGATTTGGATCAACTGTAGAGCTCCACGTGTAGATCTTGCAAACATCTACAATCCCATACTAGGTGCTGGGTCTACTACCACATGGACGCCCTATATTCTCTTTAAGCATATGCTTTTCTGATGAATGTTATCTTGAACGTACAGCTTTGGATAAGGAACTACGGCAACAAACTACACATGAAGTCCTGCCATTTTTGTACATGAACCGTTCATGTTCTAGCCCCTAGAATTGATTGAAGTAAAAGAAAAAGTCTCATGTACCAAACAATCCGAACCACCCTGTCTTTTGTTTAAGAGAAGTGAAGCTTTGGCTTATGTGACTTTAAGGTCACGGTTTCAAGTTGTGAAAACAGCATCTTGTAAAATGTAAGGTAAGAGAATATACTATTGACTTTTGTGGTCCGCCTCTTCTCCAAACCCCACATACATGGGAGCTTCGTGCACCCGGCTGTCTATTTTCTTTTGGTTTAAGATTCTAAGCATCCATTTCACTCAAGCTACTAAGGTTTGTCCCATGCATTATTTTCTAGGACATGACTGATCTGAGAAAGCCCCACAAAATAAATGATTTAGGCCAAGAAAAGGTAGTCTCCCCGAAGCCCTTGTCTGCGCTAGAAAACATTCATGGTCTAGTCATTGTACACAAATGTTCAACGAAATGGAATTCCTCCAACTAAAGCAGCATATCTTTTGTCATGTCACACCAAATGATCTTAAGCTACTAAAGTGTTACATCTAATAGGACAGCTAGTGTGAAGAGTAGACCACAAAAGATTTATAATATGTAATCTACCTTGCATTTTTACGAGAGGCTATTTCCATGCCTTAAACACGTAACCTCTAAGTAACACGGAGACAACTCTACCATTCCACCAAAGCTCTCTTAACATGGGGTAACAATTTACTCATTTACTTTTCAAGTTTGATAGCAATATGTATATCGTGTACACAGGCAGGCCGTGTAAATCAGAATGATAATTGATCTGGTGAGCTCCACCAGCTTCGAAAAGTTTGAGGCTCACAAGCAAGTATAATACCCCTAACAAGTGGTCCGTAGATAGTCTACTCTTCTCTGAAAATGATTGGGGTGATAGTTCTGTACACCACGAATTCAATGTATGCACCATGGCATAACAACCAGACAAATGATGGGGAGAAAATGGCATCGTTGAGAAAGAAGAAAATGGGTTTCTACAGGTAGCACCTGGCTGGTGCCATTAAAAACTTGTAGACTGAGGATATGCTTCAACTAAAGAGAACCTAACTTTTAGCAGGAATCGCATTCTCCTTCTTACTGAGTGGTTTACAGAAGAACTTTAACTTTTGATTTTCACCTAAAACATAGAACAACATTGGAGCCTAGAATCATCGATGAGAATTTTTGGAACATGGCTCAGAAGATGAATGGTTTGCATTCGAAGTTTCCAACCCCGCCTGTTCATTTTAGCTGGCCGTATCATATCCTACAAACTACTACTCCTCCTCTCTCTCTCTCTCTCTCTCTCTCTCTCTCTCTCTCTCTCTCTCTTATATAGACACACAAAGAAGGATCTCCATGTTCATTAATTAATTTCCAAGCATATGGAAGAATAAAAAATTGAAAAAGGAAAGAACGCACGATATCTTTACCTGGAAAACAACTTGATTAGTGCAAGAGGCAACGGCTCTAGCCAATGCTCAAAGAAATGTCTTCTAATGGGTAAAAGTGGATTCATGTGTTCTATGGCATCGGCCATTAATAGTAGTCTGGTTTGCATGCAGTTGTGAACTAAGCAGAACAAACCAACACACAAACACACACCAAAAGAAGGGAAAAGAAGGAAAAATGTTCATCTACTCAAGTGTTCATCTTTTCCTCGCAGATGTAAAAGCCAAACAAAAACGACTCATAGAAGAGAAGGAATTAATTATGTCTTCCAATGTATTGCCGCCCTCCTAAAAGATAGGTGAAAAGCCAAACATGCATGAAAACTGGAAAGGGAAAATACAAAGGGCATGCGTTCATCTCTCTCTCCCATGCATGAAAACCGGAAAGGGAAAATACAAAGGACATGCGTTCATGTTTATCTCTCTCAAGAGTGCAAAACATTGGAAATTGAGAGAATAGATCCAAGGCTGAGTGTCAAGTTTCATACCTTGGTCCTTGCTCCCAAGTGTTCTTGCCTCCTCTTCGGATATGGCTTCTTCCTAAGGCACGGTGGTCTCCCTTTCCTTCCTTTTAACGAGGAACCTTGCAAGTGCCCCACCTCACTTTCCCACTCTCACACATAAACAAATGAAATTGATTTGAAATATCAACCAGACGCCCCACTCTCACTCTCCCCCATTGTTCAAGGGTTATGACTGCTTGCGCGATTGTTCCACGTAGGATTCCCAACACCACTTAATTTGGATCCACGTGTCATCAATGTACTTTTAGTGGGTAAAAATGGGGTCCTACCCACTTGATTTGGAAGTCACCTTCACCACTTTTTGAGGAGCACTATGGCAGTAGAATTGCCATTCTATGCTTTAAACACTGACAAAGTTGCTGTTTAAGATAACAAATTAGGTTTAAATAATTTCTAATCTTGGTTAATTGGTTGATATCCAATGTACTTCCAAAGCAGCACCTTCAAAAATGGATCATCATGGATTTAATCATTAAGATTAGCTATCTACAGTCCTAAGAAAATGGTGAACGCCGCAACCATTATCACACGTGTGCACATAAAGTATGTACTGCATGCAGTGACCGGATTTGGACAGGCATTATACGCTCACGCCACCCTCCCAACACTTCAGTGGCAGTTCTTGATTACATATATAACGAACAATTGCTATATATTATGTACAGCACTTACCATTTGGTACATAAATTAACCACTCCGCCTAATGATCCTAAGTTTAATCAACTATGGGTTTGGAAATAACTGAGAAGATTTTTCTTTCCCACGGAGGATTAGACACTGATCTAAACCCACTATCTTGGTTACCCCTATCAAACTTTAGGTTTTTCAGTATAATAAATCCCTAAGAAAGTGGAACAGGTGTTTCCTTGTAATACAGTATAGATGCCCACTGGGCATTATGTATGTAGAAAAATGGCACGCGGTGCAGCAATACATAAAAGGGCAGTTCCGGTGTACAAAACTCCTGCATATGTGGGGTTTGGCATAAGGGCGGACCACAAGGGTCAATAGTATGCAGCTTTACCTTGCATTTTGCAAGGGATTGTTTCCACGTCTTAAACCCATGACCTCAAAGTCACACGACGGCAACTCCACCTTTGCGATGCGGCAATACATGTAATATATTTTGTGGTATGTAGGTAATTCGATATGTGGTCCATGGCACATGATGGCGACATTATATCTCTCTGCTTTGGTGTTAAAAAAAGTGGAAAATGTATGGGCTTAGCGGCATTTCGTTGTTGTTTGAGCTTGAAAAGCATTGATTCGTAAGCTACTTTGAGGACCATTAATTGAACCTCGGATGGAAATTTCAATGGAAAAGTTTGCTGTGGAAAGTGAGTTGGTTGTCGTCTTCTTTTGTAGAAACCTTTTTAAAAAAAAAAGCAAAACTGCTCTATGATGGCTGAATGCTTCAGCAATATCAGATCATGGTTAATTTATTTATTTTCCACTTGTGAAAGCTTTAACCAGTTGCTAGGTTCCTTTTTGGCCTGGGATTTGATATAAAAAAAAATAAAAAAAAATTCCTAGAAATATCATAAAATAAAAGAATCAGATGTCTAAGGTAGTTGGTCACAGACAAATTCCTTTTTCCAAGTTTCAGTTGTCGCGTTTTCCTTTTGTCTGGTATGCAAATTGCATATCAAAAGACAAAAAAAGTTCATCTCTTAGGCCCTGCAATATAACCATGCTCTTAACAGTCTAGAATTCCACCCATCACTTGAAGGGGGTGTTTTCTGGATTACGGCGGGCTTGATTTTGCTTTTTGTTGTTTTCTTTCTTTTTCTAACATGGTTTCGTATGGCTGTCGATTTCATGGCCACAAATGACAGCAGGAGAGTTAGAGATAGGAGAGATATTTCGGCACTACCAATAGGTAAACGGCTGAATCATTAAAGAACTGATCCCACCTCTGGATAACAATGAACGCCAACGATGGTGAATATATATTTGTACTCCACTTGCTCTTCCAATCTCTTCTTTAGCATTTACAATTGGAATTTGACAGTGGAATGATACCAAGAACGTTGTCAAAACGAGAATGATAATCATACATGATTATTTTGATTCAGGAATGGCGGCATAGAGCAGGCACCATAGCTGGTAGCCAGAGTGCGCTCCCCTCCTGCATGGACCCAACAGATTCTTGCTCAGACTCCTCCATCGGAGCTCTCCAACTTGGTATTACTTGTATGAAAAACATCAAAGTGAATGTATGAATATAACATCCAAAATGTTTGCTCCTTACTTGTTGAACAAAACAAGGACTCCCATCATCTACTGTGGTGACTAAAAGAAAATTTGTTCTGATTTTAGACTCATCCAATCTTCATTCTATTTCCAAAGTAATGGTAATCCAAAGTTGGAGAAATCAGATGGACAGGTCTGTTTAAGCATCTGTGAGACCCATCCATCCCATTTTTAGACTTTTCAAAGAAGGCTTTTCCATATCAGGTATTTCAGAACTTTTTTCCCCTACTGAGGGATGCTGACCATTAGTCAAGTTTAAGTCAGGATCGCCTCTGCAATCTTAAAGTGGAAAAACAACCCTTGCAAACTAATAAGAAAATCTTTAAACAAAAAACCCGAAATTTGTAGTAGTCATCACTCCCTCAAAAATTTGTTCTTATTCTTTGCTTCTTCCTAATAAATCATGGCATTCATATTCTTGGATATGGAGTTAATTCTTTAAACGATACATTACTTGAGAATGGCTATAAATCATCATAATGATAGAATGATTGAAAATCCCATTTTCTTTTTCTTTATTTCAATAGATATCTTACTTAATAAGTAGTAACTTTTAACCAGTAACTTGATTATTTGGGTCATGATTCTCTCTCACAATATCTTTTTATCTCTCAAGGATGGTTACAGTGAAGATTCAAAAACATATGATAATTATGGTACCACATACTAATTGTTTTCACCATTTTCTACTAAAACAAATGTAATTTCCATCTCATTAGAAGTACAATATCGAATTTATCATTTCTTTCAGCCCTTGTTCGATTTAACATGCATGGCTTGTACAAAATCTTTTCTTTGCTGCATTGGGACACAATGCATCAAAGTCAACCTATTTCATTGCATGTTTATGCGCCTGGTCTTTTGTGCTATGTTAAGGATTATATATATATATATATATATATAGTTGTTTGTTAATTTCAGCTATTTCATGCAGGTCCAAGGATCAAGTGACATTTGATTTGATGAAAAATAAGAAGAAAACAAAAAAGTTAGAGTAAATGACAATTAAAAACTTTTTCCTAGCGAATCAAATATCACCTGCAATTTACACCTACAACTGCTTGCTGAAATTATCTCTTCCCATACATATATATATATATATATATATATATATATTACATTTGCTATGTTCCAATAATTCTCTAATAGATAAGCTATCAATAATAATGTTTGTGATAGCAATTTTGAGTAGGTTAGCAATGGAGTCAATTGCATTGAAGCACCATCATGCTTCCCTTAAGTCTCAAAGGAAAGTTTTAATACTTAAAAAATAAAGAAGAAATACACTTTCAAAAGAGAAAGAATGGTATAATTGTTATACGTTCATATATGTTATTGAACATCGTTGAGAACATAATTAAATAATTTACTCAACAAAGGTAATATATATATATATATATATATTTACGATTATTTAATAAAGTTATAGAATTTGAGTCTAATGTGTCCTACCACTTATATTTTATAATTCTACTACTTAAATTTTATAAATGAGTTGGTAAAATATCTATTTATAATAATGTTTCTATATAAAAAATTGAAAGTTAAATATAGGGAATTGCAATAAGAGGGAAAGAATTGAGTGAAAAATCAAGCAAGATTGTAAAGAAAGAAACCTGTAGAAAAAATGGTAATTCATAAACTAACAATGCACCATAAGGTATGGAATTTTTTTTAACAGCTATAAGATATAGATTCTAATGAAACACATCATATAATTGAGGAGAGATTTAATTATACACTAAATAATTTGAACAAATTACCATTGTTTTTATACAAAATTCAAAAGGTGCTTTGTGGTTGACAAAAACACCCTTGCAAATTATTTTGACTTCAGAAAATGGTGAGGGTCTTTGTATATAAGGTGTTTTAATATTTTATGTATTTCTTCTCTTTACTCTTTTCACAGAGAGAGAGAGAGAGAGAGAGAGAGAGAGAGAGAGAGAGAGAGAGAGAGAGAGAGAGAGAGAGAGAGAGAGAGAGAGAGAGAGATTGCAATCTGAGGCCCAAGAATTCTTCAGAAAAACAGTAATACTAGGTTACAACCGATTACGAGTACTATGTGAGTTGAATATCGGGATTTATTAAAAGAAGTAAAAATAAAAATTAGAAGATATTTCTATTCATTATAAACTACTAATAAAATTGTACATACTTCGTCATGCATCATTATATTAAACTTAATATTTTCCACTATTTTTGCCATTGTTGAATTTGATGTGCATGACCTATGCAACATTCTTTCTTTTTTGCATAAGGATATAATGCATCGGAAGTCAAGACCAAATCTATTACATGTCTGTATGTTGGTCTTCAGTGCCAGAATTATTTAGGTTATCCTCAGTAAGATCCATAATCATTATATAGATAAGCTATCAATAATTGTTCTTGTGATAGAAATTTTAAGCAAACTACCAATTGAATCAACTAGCACGATTATTTTAAATAAGAAAAAAATTTTAATATTTAAAACCAAGAAAAAAAAAATACACTTACAAAAGATATTAGAGAAAGAAAAGTAGTTCACAATAAGCTTGCTTATTTTCTTTTGAGATCTTAGTAGAGTTGCATTCTCAGTTTCTTTCATTCGTACATAACAATGCAACACTAAGGTCATGTTAAATTAAACACATAATTCCTTTACACAAAAGAGAAAGAATGGTATGACTTACGGTAAGTTGTATATTGTAATTTATCAAATATTATAAAAACTTATTGAGAAGTGTAACTCACTATATCGTCGTCGTTATCATCATCATCAAAGCCTTGTCCTCATTAGGGGTGGGCTACACGAATCTTGTTTCTCCATTCACTTCTATCAAGTGTCAACGTTTCATTAAGTCCAAGTGTTTTAAAAAGTTCTGCCAATACTTCTAACCACGGCCTTTTGAGCCTTCCCCTTGCCCCTTTAGATTCTTCAACTTGGATTGAATCACTCCTTTTAACGAATACCATTTTCATTCGCTGTTGGATACATCCAAACCATCTAAGTGTACCCTCTCTCATCTTGTTATCTATAGGTACTACTCCTAATTTTTATTTCTAATTCTATCCTTTCTTCTTTCGCTATTCACTCATCTCAACATCCTCATTTCGACTAAGCTCTTCCTATGTATATGATGTTCCTTAACTAGCTAGTACTCTGATCCATAAAGTATGGACAGCATTACAGTCATCTTATATGTAACTACTATTTGTCAAAAGATATCTATATTTATTTAATAAATTGACGGGAAGAGACAAATCCTAAGCAAAAATGTCATGCAACACTTGTTAATTTGTACAACCTGCATAAGTAAGCAAATGCATCCCATGTTCGGGAGTGTGACTACGTGGAAATGCATTGCTAGTTGCAACTACTAGCTATTTTTTATCCTACCTTCTCTTTGAAAGTGCATATCGATTGATATATCAATCTAGACTCATACAATTCCTGATGAATCGACTACAATAAACTATGATCACAGAGTATTGACAATTTCAGCAAAGTAAATGTTGGAATCCCTTAATAAAACAAAAATATTGGTTGATATTTTGTCTATTGCAAACTATTAATAAAACTATACGTGCATTTATAAGGAGCCTCTTACCTTGTGACAAGGATCGAGGGTGTGCATGAATAAAAGTGTCTACTATTAAAAAAAAGAAAAAAAAACTTATACATACCTTGTAATGCATCACTATATAATTTAGAGCAATAGTTGGAGTGATGTCATTATTGGTACGTGCTCTAATGCTGCCTCTAAGGCGACATTCATATGGATGCTATTGTCAACATTTAATTAGTAATAGAAAAAAAATCCAGAATTATTGTACCATATATCAAATGTTTTCACAGAAGGGGAGCCTTGGCATAACAATAAAAGTTATCTTCGTGCGACTTTGAGGTCACAAGTTTAAGGCGTGAAAACAGCCTCTTATAAAAATACAAGGTAAGATTGTGTACTACAGACCCTTGTGGTCTGCCCCTTCCCTGGACCTCACATAGGCGGGTGCTTCGTGCATTGGGGCTGCCCTTTTATATCAATTGTTGTCACCAATCCTTTTTAGTTGATGCAATTTTTTTTAAAGAAAAAATAAAGCAGATCTACAAAACTAAATATAATTAGCATCTCATTAGAAGCGTTCAAGTTTGACATTCATGTCTTGTACAACGTCATTTCTTTGTATGTTTATATGCATGGTCTTCAGTGCTACGACAAGGATTCTCTATATTACATTCACGACGGTCCAATAATTGTTGTATGGATGAGATATTAATGATTATTTTGTATTAGTAATTTTCAATAGGCTAGCAACGGAATCAGCCGCCTTGATACACTCTTATGCTTCTCTTAAATATCAAGAGAAACTTTTACATATTTGAAAAAAATAATATAAGAAATACACTTTCAAACGAGAAAGAATAGAATAATTGTTGTACAATTATCTTATATGTTATTGACCATCATAGAAACATAATTAAATATATTAATTAGCAATAACAAGAAAAAATGTTTATGTTTATTTAATAAAGTAGAAGGACTTGAATATAATATATCCTACCACTTATAATTTTATGAATAAGATGGTAGCATTCTAGGTAAACTTTTTATATGGCAAATTGAAAGTTAAATGCAGATAATTACGAAAAGAGGAACATTATTGAATAAGAAATGAAGAAGGTTTGTAAAAGAAAGAAACTTATTGTAGGAACAAGTGGTAATTCATAAACTTATAATGCGTCATTAAGTTACACATATTTTATTTTATGGCTACAAGCTATATATTCTAATGATAAACCTATCATTTTTACGTTGGTTATGGATGGGTTAACAAAATAGTTGTACAAGGAGATTCCATGGTGCACACTATTTGCAGATGATATAGGCTTGATTGATGAGACAAAGGAGGGTGTAATAAAAAGCTAGAGTTGTGGAAAGATGCTATAGAGCCTAAAGAATTTAAAATTAGCTGAATTAAAACTAAAATTAGCAAGAAGAGTAGGGGTAAAGCACCAGTAAATATTAATAACCAAGAAGTCCCAAAAAAAAAACTACTTTGGATACTTATGATCAATAATTGATGAGAGCTCAGAGATTGAGAGGAAAGTTACCATAGGGCCCAAGTGAGTTGCAACAAATGAGATGTGCCCCTGGAGTTTAGTGTGATCAGTTGGTGCCTCAAATTGAAAGAAAAATTCTATATGATGGTTATAAAGCAGGCTATATATACTTTATGGATTAAAGTGTTGGGCATTTGAGGAACAATATGCACATAAGATAAGTGTATGCAAAATAAGGATGTTGAGATGGATCAGTCGCAAGACAAGAAAGCATAGAACTACAAAGAAAAACATTAAATGAAACTTAGGAAAAGCATCAATTGTTAACAAAATGAGGGAAGGTGGATTTAATTGGTTTGCATATGTACAGCAAAGACCAAAAATGGCTTCGATTAGAAGAAATGAGTTGATCCAAGTTGAAGGCTTTAAAAGGACAAGGGGAGGACTATAGAAGTAGTGAGAAAATATTTTAAAGTTTTTAGAATAAATGAAGCTATAACACTTGATAGAGGAGAATCGAGGAACAAGATTTGTATCCCCTTACAAATTACTTTGAATGTAGTGAATAATGAGGGTCTTCAAATCATTTTTGTCCCTTTCTTTTCAACAATGAAGAAGAAAATAAAGAAAGAATGCCAAGCAAATGTATTACTAAAAAGTTTGTTTCTTACAATAGAAAAGCTCTCATAAGGTTTCATCTCTTAAAAGTAATGAGGTGTTTCAACATTTTTATTTATTGCCTGTTTGGGAAACTTGTTTTATTTGTATTTGTTATTTCACGTAGAGATATAATTTTGTTTTCTACTAATTTTAGCTTTTTACCATGAAATAAAAATACAATAAAAAAATTAATAAAACAAGTTCCCAAATATGCACTTATTTATTGTCTTCACTCCCTTCCAAATAGGGGGGGGAGAGGGAGAGGGAGAGAGAGAGCGTACAAGTGAGCAAGGTCTATAAATCATGATATTAAAAAAATATAATATACAAGTTCTGCAAAAAAATGGAGATTTAAAATATACATAATGATTTTTCACTATTAGATTGATTAGGGTATGGTTATCCAAACACTTCAAAATTTATAACACGTCTTTTTTTTCCTGTCATTTTAGAAAATCTCAATAAATAGTGATTATGGGTGGTATGCAAACAATATCTTAGGAGCATCTTCTAATATGATTGTATCTACTACTTAGTACTTTTGATGAGGGTACGGTCCCTGCATATCCACTTGTGACTTTTGATCATAAATATGAGTAGTAGGCATTTGAAAGCTGCTTTAGTGTCTAGAATTTAAGGAGTTGAAAAGGGATAATATTCTCACATTGGCTTTATGATTAGTGGAGGAGAAGAGGCACCTGTATACAAGGACTTGCCTCTCCTCAATTTTAAGAGTGGGCTTGGGTATGTGCGAGTGTGAGTAGTCCAAGTGTGTAGGGCTATCATTGCAGCCAAGCGATAAAGTCCACCAATGAGAGAGAGAGAGAGAGAGAGAGAGAGAGAGAGAGAGAGAGAGAGAGAGAGAGAGAGAGAGAGAGAGAGAGAGAGAGAGTTAAGGTGGTTTAGAGTGATTGAGGGCCAAGCTAAGTTCCTTATCCACCAAGCAAGGTAGCTTAATGTACAAGCAAGCCCTTGTATATAAAGGTGGCACCCCTTAGCCCTTTACATGCCATTTTACATTATCTCTTCTCTCTTTCTAGTCCTAAGAATTACTCTACTGAGGTTTTGGTATTTTTGAGAATAGAGGTACCTGATCCCTTCATAGATTTCTTCTTTTGTCTACCCTCAAGAACTTAAAATATTGTCTTGATTGTTTGGTGCAGATCTCTTCTTTAATGACTCTCGAGACTTTAGAATATTGTCTTGATTAACTGATGTGGGTCTGTTCTTTTGTTAACTTTCAATAACTCATAACATTATCTTAGTTGTGTGACATAAAATCTCTTATTTTGTCAACCCTCGAGATATCGGGGTCTTGATTGTCTAACACCATGTGTCTCTTGTATTATTTAGGTAAGATCTTAGTTCTAAACAAGATTTTAAACTTGTTGAACTTTTACCCAAAATAGAGTAGCCCAATTTTACCAAACTTATTAATTAGCTAGACTTCAGAAAATTATTTGAGGTATTCATTTAAAGGCAAAGGTACAGACCAATTATGGTCCTGTAAATCAGTTGAAATATATATTGAGTCAGGCTCGATTGAATCTCAATGATGGAGCTGTTATATACCTTGCATAACTTGGGAGGTTTCAAATAAAGACATTGTTATAAGCATGCATCCTGGCTAAGGTTCATCGATTAAGTTTGTGTAAGATTTCTAACAATCAAATACTTCTTATGCCTTGTACCATCTTGGATTGATAATATCCTTGAATTTTCTTCCATAAACGATGCTAACATTGATATCCTCAGGAGCCACGGTGGATGAAGATTTCAATGCTTAGTCGTAATAGAATTTTAACTATCTCAAAAGGTTCAAATAATCATATGCATGAGATTTTTGAGGCATTGCCCATATCCAGCTTTAGTCACCAGGCGTTATATCGAGGAAAAGTATAATTTCTCAATCTAATATCAAGCCGCCCTATCTTGAATATTCAATTATATCTGATTGCATATGGGTGTCAAATGATAGACGTGCATATATTTAGGAAATATGAGAGGCAAAAGGCATACGGGAGCCTCATTTTCCAAAATAATTTATCTAAGAAATTTTCACCATGGATGACTATTAGCATTTTATTTGTGGAGTTTGGTTAGGGAATGCAAACTGTTGGGATTTCTTATTCACCATGGATGACTATTAGCATTTTATTTGTGGAGTTTGGTTAGTGAATGCAAACTGTTGGGATTTCTTAGTCATTTTTCCTGCTCAGCCCCCAACCCCATTGTTTAGGCCACACGTGGAGATTCTTCCCCGCCAGTTGGAAGATTCTAAATACTTTTCTCTCGTTTCAAGAATCAATCGTCCTGATTTTCAAACTACTATTATATAAGGTAAGATCATCCACTGGTCCGAGCAAGCAACAAGGGAGGCCGAATAAGACGAATGACGTAAATCTTTCAAAACCGTCTCTGCTCCATGAAAAATGGGATGTCTCCCATCAAGACTCTTGGGCGCATCATTTCTCTTCCAAGTACAATGCGAACAATAAGTCAATAAGACCTTTTTTTCTTTTGAAATGGTGCAAAATAATAAATTAATAATACCTTAGAAGACCATTTCAAAAAAATTATATCTTAGAAGACATTGGCAGTAAATGGAAGTATTGGATCGTCAGATCTTATTGATTAATTTTTTGCTTTATATATATATATTAGCCCACATGGGCAGCAGGGTCTGGAGAAAAGGCGGATCACAAGGGTCAATAGTATGATTCCCGTGAAGTAAGAGTATTTGGTTGCTTTACGCATCTCCTTCCAAGAAGAAACGTAGGAGTGCGGGATTTCTTAAGAAGATTACAAACTGAACTAGTAGACATTTTCAACTGTGAGAGAGAGAGAGAGAGAGAGAGAGAGAGAGAGAGCTCCTCTTTATACACCTAGCTGTAACAGCTTCTACACTGCATGCATAGAGACAAGCGATATGGGAGGGAAGTACGTCGACACTAAACAATCCGAGCACTTTCTAAGCTTTTGGCTGGGGAACCATTATCTGCATATTAACTCGCAAAAGCCAACAGAATCAACTAATCCATTCACATGCAACTGCTATGGCATAAAACAAACAGGTCTGAAGTTGTGCCTCGTTACAAGTCCGCCATAGCTAACCAAGCTTTGACAGAGGTAGTTTCGTGGTCAAACTCATAATAGGAAAATGAAGAAACCAACAACAGAAATATACTAAATCTCTTCTCCACAAAGCAACACAGAAGACTCATCAAACCATCCACAGCCAATCACTATTTCTTCAGGCGCAGAGATTCTACAGACGCAACAAAATTTCAGGTACAAGTTTTACAAGAGACCTGTACCCACCACAAGTCCCGAACCAATGGCACTAATCATGATTTTCTAGGAAATAACCAAACGGAAACTAACATTCGGCCCTAGGAACAAACAAGAAAAATAAGGCAGATGGTACCTGGGCAAACAAAAATCAGTTGACTACCACAAGCCAATGGTCTTCCACCAGAATCCTCCAACACCAAGCCAGATGATAATGTTGACGACAGAGATAAGGAACCCATAACCCCACCACTTAGCAAGTGGCACATAGTTGGCACCGTAGAAAACAGGGGCAGACCCAATGCCGTAGTGGGTAAGCCCGCCCATAATGTTGGAGAGGAAGGAGAGGACCATAGCACCAAAGAGCGGCGGGGTGCCTAATGCACTAGCCACTGACAAGAAAGCGGTAAACATGGCACCAATATGGGCAGCACCACTGGCAAAGAAGTAGTGGGAGTAGAAGTAGAGCAAGACCAGGATACCGAAAGAGGCCTGCCATGACAAGCCAAGTCCACCTACAAACTGCAACAGAGAATATTTTCATGTTAATGAATAATATCAAGCAATGAGATGAGAAGAAAGAATCAAATTGAGCTTGCACAGCCTGTTGCATGATGATCCACCGTAAACATAACAAGGAAATTAATCCAGCACCACAACCAAGCCCGCATAGTCAGTACGTAAGGTTTGGTCTTAGAAATTAATAAACCCTGTGAGAATTTGATATGAATGTTTTCAATTGTGACATGAGGATCACCAACTGCAGCCTGTAGGCTACTTGCATAAAAATCCACGTAGTGCGCAAGCAAATTAACAAAAAACCTCTGCATCAAGTCCTAGTAAAGTAGTTGCAATACACTATTAATATATCCTATGATTAGATATGAAACTTTATATCATACACTTCTCCATCCATGTCCAACTGCTCGAACTACAAGTACTCCAACTATTCCTATTTAATCATTTATTTCAATAATCTATTAAAAAACTCTTATATTTTCAATTAAATTGTGTAGAGACCTAAAACATACATGCTATCTCTAATTAATTAATAACTATATAAATTTTGGGAGGCATAGCTAAACACATGATTATTATCTCTATTGTCACTAACAGCCACCTTGTATTAGTCTAACAACAAACATTAGATTCAATTTCCAAGAAAGAACAAAAAAGCTTAAACATGAAACGATGCATCTATTCCAGTGCATCTATGAAACATGCCTAACATGTGTGCTTCAGGTTGTGAGTACTGTATAGCCCAAAATCCATGTATAATTGGCAAAACAAGAAATAGAAAGATATAGTACATACATGCACATGAACCAGCAGTTGCGCTGGAGAACAAGACACTGAAAGAAATTTAGCAAAATAGCACAGCAATGTCAAATACAATATTAAAACATCTCCATGACAGAAGACAGAAGAGAAGACCTTGTAGTTGTTCTCACCAAAAAATTAAAACTTGCACGCCTACAAAAGAAGACAAAGGTATAGTTTTCACACCAAAAAGTAAGACTTCTGAAAAGATACAGTTTTGTCTCTTCCTTTCAAGTGGTGCAGTTTAATTGTTATTGAATTTTGTGAGAGCTCATCAAATTTGTCTATATCTTGGTTTTGTCAAACTGAAAATAGCAATAGACTAGACAAACAAAAAATAATCAAAAGAGCAAATGATAGACATACTGAAGGCATTGTAAATAATCTATTTAAGTTAGAAATATTACATCATAATAAAATAGTCGGCAGGTTATAGACGCTTGGAATGTTAGAGAATGTTAAAAACAGAGACAAATTCTTGTAAAGATGCGTGTATAGATGTTCCTTGAGAAGTTGTTGTTGTTGTTAAAGGAAACATACCTTGACTACAGTCTGGCTGAACCAGGAGATGAGACCATATTTGTTGAGATAGCCAGCCATTGCAATAAGTGCAGCAAACCACGTGAGGGTATCCCAGGCCACTGCTTCAGCCAAGCACTCTTTCCATGTAACCACCCCAGTTATGAGGAGGACAGACAATCCAAGAATAGCAGCTGTGACCGCATCCACATTCAGGACTCCTCCAAAGATCCAGAGTCCCACCTGTGGAACGAATCAGAATTATATATTATTACCAGAATTATATACTATTTTTTATGTGCATGCATGTTTTGGGGCAAAAGTACAACTTGGAGCATTTTAGACACATGTCAAAGCTATGAATGCCTATTATGTCTCACCACGCAATTTTTTTGTAAATATAAAAGAATTTTCAACTTATACTTTGAATACATTTAGAACAAATAATGCAAACTAGGAGAACAAACCCAGCAGCAGAATCTGCCAAAACATTTGCAAAACAAACTGAATGAAATACTGACATGGATTATCTCGCTTCTAGGTTTCTACCTATTAAAGAGTTCATGGGAAGAAAGCAGCTAAATTGGCATTAGTAATATTGTTGGGGACTGATGATATTTTGAAACATTCTGCTCCAGACTTGGTATTTGAATAAATGTATGCATGCCATTCTTTGCAAACCTTTTATTATGACACTACTGGAACTTTATACCTTCCCTTGTGCATTGTGTTTTGTATAGTCAAACCATCCAGCATAAACAATATGTTTCTATTCTTATTGTACATTCTGGACATGCTGTCTAAGTCGTTCAAGCTTTAAGCCTTCCATTCTGCATTGTGTTTTGTATAGTCCAACTTCAGAATAAAGAATATATTCTTATTTTTCTTGTATTTTCAAATATAGGTACCAAATGATTCCTTGTGAAAGTCGTGACATAAAAATTTGCAACTACTGCTAAAAATTGAAATACTGCCATCCAAATTTTGATGGAAGGCCACACATGGAAATGTTTTAGAACCAGAAAGCTGAATTTCAAGCATGGTGGAGGCTCGGTCCAACGAGATAAAAAGAAATCCATCTGGATTAGCATCGGGTTGAAAGTTGAGAAGACCTCGGTCCACAAAGTAAAACCAGGGTCCACTAATTATGAGGCGTATTCTTATGATGACTGAAGAGAGAAGCACCTTAAGAGCCAGATCTCCTCATAAGAAGATACTGCTGATCATGCCATCAATCATAGTAGCATACTTGCAGATTTTGCATTCTAAGTCATATCTATCAAAACTTGATTATGTAACAATTAAATGAAGTTAAAACTATCGAGACTTTTCGCTTAAGTTAAGAAAAATATCAGAAAGTCAAAACTATCATTATTTGATTAACTCAAATAGTGGACTGAGTTGTGATTAATTTAGAAAGTAGTATGCTAATGGTAATCAGCAAATTAGCAAACTTCACAAATTGGGAAAAGGAAAGATTGTCTTACAGAGTGATACAGTTACCAAAGATCCTTAGCTAAGAGCCTAAGCTAAAAGAAACCGCTGTGTGATCTTCCATAGCATCCTTGAATATTTTCTCAATAACATTTTTATAGGATTTTGGTTTGTGGTGATTCCAGCAATCAAACAAAAAACTTTTGCTTCTTAAATCCAATCAGTTTGTTGGTTCAACAGAGTTAGAGGTCCCCACAGCAAATCAACATATTGGATTTTGGGTCTTCTTACTGCTTTTCTAATTTTACTGCTTATTATTCAGTTATTGGGCATCTTTGACTGATCCTGAGACTAAGTTCATCATAATAGTCGAACAAAGCTAAATCTAGTTTTGAACTTGCAGTTCTTTGATTTATGTGATTGGACTGGTGTTACTTTTAAAGCTTACTATAATGACATCAAGTGCATCCAATTCATTGAATTACTGCCTTACGATGGCTCAAGTTTGCACTTTGACAAGAGCAGAGATAGAGAACTTGTGTCCAGATTGCAGAACTCATTCATCTAGCATATAAGATAGCAATGGCCCAGCTTGCACCCAAGAATTTACGGAAAGAAAAACACCCACACACAAAAGAAACTCTGAACAACTCACTGATCTAAAATATGGATGAAAATTTAACTATTTAAATGGTCAAGGTCCGTATAAATTTTGGGTTTCTTGGCAAAACTCATAGATATACTACCTAGGACAACCTTAGTAACTTTTCATGTTTTTAACCTCTTCCAAGCACTTACCTAGGATTATGATATACCTATAGCTTTCACTAAGCAGGTTGATTCAATTCCTTATTCTCGAACATATTTCAAGCCAATCTCATGAGTAGAAACTGGCTCACGCTTGTCATTTATGTCATCTTGAGTTCTCTTCTTCCTTTTGATACCATTATAGAATGAAGGATCATTGGAAATAAGGTGATAGGTACTAGTTTGCAGTACAATTCTCCTAGTATTCACACTAGTTATGATATTATGAAACTAGATTCAAGCACCTGGTTGGTGATAGAAATCGTCTCTAGCCATGAAGTAAGAAGGCAATAACTGCTGCAGGTAGCCTATCCATGCATGTACTAGGTTACCTTTCTCATGCATGCTTCTTACACCCGGGCAGACAAAATGTGGTTGAAGCTGCATTTCTGTAATTACAGATCCTCTTTCTGTGTAACCAATTTAGTTTCATATCTAGTTCAATTATGCATTAATCCATGCCACATGTTGCATTGGCCCATAACATTGTCTCACAAGCAGGAGAGAAAGAAGCAATTCTGAAAAGAAAATCTAGCAAGTGAGAGAGCTAAAAAGGCCTCAATAACTTGGAAGAAAATGCAATGTTTTTTTTTTTTGGAAATTAATTATGACCAAGATGTGTTTCATCTTAGAACATATTGCAGTGTTTTCAGACAATTGTGTCTGAGAAGTTTTTCATCAAGCTTGTAAGAAGCTCAAAGTTTGGAAGAATTATTTTGCAAAAGGGAGAAGCTTACTTAATCAAAGGAGTTTTTGTTCGATGAAGAAAGTACAATAGAATTTATAACCATTATGAAGTTTCCATAATAATAAACATAGTAAAGGTAAAACCCTCGAGAAGTACATTGAGGAAAAAAAACTTTTTCTAACTATAAATGTCTTCTTTGGTGTCCACATGCTAGTTTATAAAATATTTGACTACTAAAGTTATAAATAAAATTTCATGCGCTTATA
The DNA here is from genome assembly GCA_035236585.1 of Warburgia ugandensis. NCBI lineage: Eukaryota > Viridiplantae > Streptophyta > Magnoliopsida > Canellales > Canellaceae > Warburgia > Warburgia ugandensis. Next base: position 7,387,910 of record CP141133.1, read on the forward strand.
GATGAAATTGTAGTAAATGAATGATGAAATAGTATTTAGAACCCAAAATCAAGATTCTTGCTGTATCATACAAAACCTGCCAATAAAAAAGTAATACCAGAAGCTTGGAATTTTTAATCAACAAAAAGTAAAAATTTGAACCGATATTTTACCAGATATTTTTTGCTCCGTGACACCTAAATTATCATGGGTAAAAGATAAAGAACCTGATCTAAACCAACCATGAAACAAGATAAAGCAACTGCAATCGATAATAACAGGAAAAGAGTGAGTTGCAAAGACTAATTTAATACCGTAAGAAGCAGAGTAACAGCCATAATAATCTCATTCTTGGACATGGGGCCCATCTTCTCCAGCCTTTCCTTTGCAAGTCTGGGTGCATCCGGACTACTCTTCACAGTCGGAGGATAAATCAAATACAAAAGCAAAGGAACAACAATCAAAGACACCAAACCAGGAACAATTGCAGCCACAGCCCAATCAGTCCACCCAATTGTCTGCTTAATCGTATTAAAAGTGAGATTCGCACTCAACGGATTCGCCGCCATGGCAGTCAAAAACATAGACGACGAAATTACAGAGGTCTGGAAGCAAGTAAGCATCAACCACGACCCCAACTTATTTTCAGTCCCATCCCCAACATTACTCCCACAAGCAACACATAGAGATTTCACAAGCGGAAGAAAAATTCCACCAGCACGAGCAGAAACCGAGGGAATTGCCGGCGCAAGAAGTGCCTCACTGAAAACTAAACTATAACCCAACCCTAACGAACTACTACCGAAGAGCTTAACAAACTGGTACGCAACTCGATTACCTAAACCAGTCTTGATAAATCCCCGCGCGAAAAAGAATGCGAGGGCGATGAGCCAGGGAATTGGATCGCCGAAGGCGGAAAAAGCGGCGGAAAAGGTGAGGGTTTTGGTGAGAACAGACGCGCCTAATCCCATCAAAGCAACAGCACCAAGTGGTAATGGTTGCGTGATGATCCCGACGATTGTGGCGAGGAAGATTGCGAGGAGCTGCCATGCATTCCTTGAAACTCCGGCGGGAACAGGAATAAACCAGAGGATTACTCCGGTGGCGATCGATGCGATCAGGGGCTTCATCGCAGCGCCTTGCCATGGCTGCTGTGCAGGTGCTACTGTGGCGGATGAAGCTGAAGCTTTGACTCGGAACAATCGCTTTGAGATCGAAGAAGAGGAATTTTGAAGTTTCAGCGAGAGATTTGAAGGAAAGAAGGGTTTTGAGAGTGGATTTGGAGCGGAAAAGATTCGACTTTGATGAGGAGAAGGGTTAGATCTGGGGAGGTTTTGGAGATTTTTGGTTCTCAAAGCTTGAGATGTTGCCGATCTGGATCTGAGATTGGTAAGGTTATGAAGGTTTGGATTGCAGGAGAGAAAAGCTGACGACGCCATTGATGGCGGAATTTCAGAGCTCCTTCCAAGTTCAAAGGAGCTTTCGAGGGAAATGAAGAGAGAGAAACTGGGGATTCTCAGTATTTATAGGGAAATTACGTAGAAACAATTTGAACCGTAGGTTGTTAACTCTACGGAGGAGATGGGACTGAAAACATACGAGTTTTGGAAAATGAGAGGTTGGTAGTTCGCTTGTGGTTTTCACCTCGGGATGTCCGTCGGAAATTTACCAGCCGGCCGGGGATTTTTGGGACGGATTGGAGCTAAATTGCGCCGCGTGGACTTTGTGCTGCGTCAGGAGCAAGCAACGTGCAGAGCGCCCGAGTAGATCAGAGTATGTAGAACACCCGGTTGAACCACCGAGTGGACCCATCCTTCTTCTGATCAGAACCGTCCATCTTGTAGGTCGTATCATTCCAATTAGAAATTTGATCCATGGGATGAAAGGAGCAGTCTTACTTTCGAATATTTTTATAAGTGCCAGTCGAAAACCCTACAGTGGAAACCCTTTATTTTACAGCATAGTCTTAGAGCAGGCGTAGCCACTGATATGGCTGGTTCTCCGAAGATAAACGGTCTAGATCAGCTCAGCATGAGAGCTACTTGCACTCTTAGCCGTCAGACCATGTACTCTAATCTAGTCAAGCGACTGTCGAGTAGTTTACGCTGCAAGTGGGAAGAGAGTTGGGAAGACGTGGCTCAGGTTAGGCAGTCAGAGAGGGACTGGCAGAGAGTACGAAATCGACTTCGATTGTTGTGACCATGAAATGACAGAAATACCCTTACTTTTGTCCTTACGTGGGATGAATTTATTGGCACGTGCGGGCTGACTTCCACTACAGATTGTCCTTTTTACGCAAACAGCATAAGGACGAGATAGGTCCAGCGAAGAGAGACGGCAAGAGAAGATGACAAGTGGAAGTGCGGCCCACCACATCAGATTGCCTCTTATTCCCTGTACGAACGGAAGGCTGTGGCTGAGTGAGAGAGAGAGATAGAGACTGATCCAAGATCCATACCGTCCGCGTATCTACTTCATCACATGGTTCTGCTCTGCAAATTATTGCTGCGCAATCATCGATGATGACCATCGAATCACCCATCGAAAATTTCTCTAAAAGAAAAAACGAAATGCTAGCCAATGTAAGTTGCTTAGTGCATGAAAGGGCCCCCATGATCTGATCAATTTGTCTGATTTCTCTTGCTTTGGATGACGAGTAACTCAAGATATAGACTCGCTGCTGTGCAGCGTGGGCTGAGCACCCGAACGGGGGCACTTGGCTCGTGGGATGGAATGTGGGCTGTTGTTGCAAGCTGTATGCCCTGTTGTTGCTAGGGTTGCTAATACTAGGAGAGTTACAGCTTCAGCCAATGAGCATTTTACCCACATAGTACAGGTATTTACAGACTCATAGTTGTTCCGATGAACCTTTTAAGCATACTGATCACTTTCACTAAGTGTCAAGACCCTTGGGCATAATTCTGAAGGCATGAATCGGATCTCAACATATAAGAAGTGTTTTGTGGGCTTTTTTGCAAGCTTGTAAAAAGTGCTGCTTCTCGAGAGGTAAAAATCCAGGCCTTGTTGGTTGGTCCTAACAGAGGCTTAGTTGGTTTTGTCTAGAAGTCATTAAGGCAAGAATCAAAGAATAAAAAATTCAAGTGCCACCAAGCTTGAAGAAGGTTAAGATCGTAGTGTGTGTGTATGTAAGAGTTCAAGAAGAAGACCTTGAAGAAGAGTACCACCTCTTCACATAGATAGAAGTGGAGGTGGCATGTGGGATATCTTCTCTCCAATAGAGACGGACAGGTGTTCCTGCTATTTCCCTAGGTTTTGTAGTATGCTCGAATAGCATGGCTGCATATGAAATAACCTCTCTCTTATCTCTACTCCTTTGATCACCAAAGAGATGCTTCTTTCTTGTTAGTGCCATCTGTGTGTGAAATCACCATGCAGTCATCTTATGTGATGATGAAGGTCGCCCACTAATGCATACATGTCCCTGGGAGTTACTTGGGGGATATCTTTGGAGGTCTAGAGGAAGGAAAAGTATTAGGGGCTGCCATGTAACCTCCTTCTACAAGCAAAAACACGGCTTTTTCTAGTCTTTGTGACAAAGATGTGAAATCTTTCAATGATCTAGGTATCTGCATGCATAGGGCTACGGCCCCGTAATGCTGCAGTGTAATCTAGTTGGACCACTGATTTCTCAATGTATGGGCTAGTAGGTGGATTGAGACATTCTCTAATGCCTTCTCTGATGATCATTGGGACTTTATTGTTACAAAAGAGCAGTGTCTACAATGTCACATGGTACCTTTCTTGGAACTTAACTCTAAAAGTGCTACACGGTACTCATTGATTTGTCCTTTTTATTTGAATACGCAAATGCTTGCTTGGCAGTCTGTTTTATCCCCAACAGCTGGATTGTAAGTACTATATTCCCGTTGTGGTCTACCCCTTCCTCAGACCCTGCATATGCAGGAGTTTTGTACACCAGGCTGCTCTTTCAGCTGGATTGCATAGACAAAATTGTTTAATAACAAATAGGCTATGAAGCTAATTTCTGCTTGTGAGGCTGGCAATGTAGAAAATAAGATAGCTATGCACGATGAATTCGTCGTGCTCAGCTTGAATACCCATTTTCAATTAAATCCATTTCCCCGTTAAAACTTGAGATGCATCAGTATAGAGATTGAAGAAGTGCTGATTATGGAAATGGAAATGGCTTTCCTCCAAAACGCTGTTCCATCGGAAAGTACTCTGCAGCCAAACAGGTTCTCAGTTATGTAAGCTACTAAAATGTGCTTCCCATGCAGAGAAAGGATTGCAATATTAATGTCGATTTTTACAATTCCATCTTATTTCAGACGTAAGAAGGGGAGCCTTTGCACAATGGTAGAGTTGTCGTAGTGTGACTTTGAAATCACGGGTTCAAGGCGTGAAAACAACCTCTTGCAAAATGCAAGGTAAGACATAGTACCCTTGTTGTCCGCCCCCTCCCCTGACCCCACATATGCAGGACCTTCATGCAGGAGGGCTGTCCTTTTTTATCTCATTTCAGAAGTAGAGATCAGCAGGAGACACTGGCTCTTGAAATATACGGGGAGAACAAACCTAAATATGCCTTCTCTTGTCTCTTGATCATAGTTTCTTTGATCATTGAAGAACCAAAAAACGATTGGTAGCGAGACCATCAAATGTGAGAAACAAGATCATCGTATTGTAATATTAATCTAATAGACAAGTATGAATAGAACATCATAGGTGATTGATGATGTGGTTTCTTTATCGTGTTCATTGATATACATGACCGCTGTTGTTTTTCTGCATGTCTAAATGTACAAATTTTACAAATAAAGAGATATATACCAAATCTCAAACCCACTGAATCGTTGATTCTGTGCTCTGATCCTGTATCTGGCCTTTGAACAATAGTTTCCAGAAACAAGGTAAACACTATAGCTAAGCTTGCTAATGCCAACATTTCGCTTCATCAGCTAGATCTTTGCAACCCAGGAAGTTCAAGAATCATAAGTTTCCTTGATGTTGAAGTTGCTTCTGTTGAAAATATTAGTGAAGACCTACTTAAGGTTGCAGAAAAAGGAAAATGAAAAGATAAAATCTGATATAAGCAAGCATCAAAATAATGTGAATCGAGAACCCAGTCAGGATATTAATGTGCAAATGAGTGAGAAATAAGCAGAGAATGCGTGTGTCTATATATATTGTGAAAACAGCCTCTTGCAAAATGCAAGGTAAGTCTGCGTATTATTGACCCTTGTGGTCCTCCCCTTTCTCAAACCCCACATACACAGGAGCTTTGTGCACCGGGACTGCCTTTTGTATATATATGTGTGTGTGTGTGTCTAATATTCACTATAGTTTTGTAAAGAATAAGCAGTGCCACCGAGTTGTCTACACTAACCACAATTCAGTACAAGAAATCTGCTAAGCAGGTAATTTCAGTTCCTGCTGACAGGCATCTGGATTCCAAAATAATATTGTTTCAACTGGCAGCTTCACCTCAGTGGCATTCTTTAGCTTTGTCTGGCATGCATGTTATAGAAAGAAGCAACTTCCGTAATAGCTGCCTAATCTCATAACTTCGTTTCTTGTTGCTGATATCCCTTCAACTCAAAAGGATGGGATAGGCAGATGACCATTTTTTAGTTATGAGATTACATGTAAGCTTTTAATATGGGATTGGAGTCATTAAATGACTGACCTCTGTCACAAAGAAGGCATGGAATCCATACGGGACCCGTTTAGGTAATTCAACAATTGCAATTGGATCTGGCGCCATTGTTCTTGCATGAACTACATTGACTTCGGATTTCCTGCAAACCGCTGATATGAAACATATATTATTATGAAATATTTCAACAGAAAACAATGGAACTGTCAACAATGATCATATTTTCCCCAAAAACAATCAATATAGGTGGCTATAATGATCTCATAACGTTGTACATGGTCGAAGGAGACTTTGCGGTGATTATCATCAGTACGTTATACATGAAAAGATGATGTTACCAGTAGATGGACTTAAACATTCTAACTTCCATTAGAGAAGAAGACGAGATATTAATACTGTATTATAGCAGTTTCTAATGCATAATTCACTGGTCTAAAAATACTCCAGATGTCCAGTAATTCTTCCAATCTTGACATGATTACTTAGGCTTGAAGTTAAAGCCATTGTAAAAACCTGGTGATAAAAGCCATACTGATACCTGTGAGGCTTTATCAATGATCATTACTTTTCAACCACATGGGAGAAACAGGGAAACTTTGACATATTATCAGATGCAATAAACCAAGAACTGCTCACAGAAATAAGCGTAGTTTAAATGACTTAATGATGATATAGTACCCTCAACTTTATACATTTTTTAGAAGTAGAGAAATTTGGCACAACAGTAGAGTTGTTGTCGTGTGAACTTGAGGTGATGGGTTCAAAGTGTGGCAACAGCCTCTTGCAAAAATGCAAGGTAAGGCTGCATCCTGTAGACCCTTGTGGTCTGCCCCTTCCCCAGACCCTGCATGCAAGGGAGCTTCATGCCTGCGCACAAACAAACAAACAAACAAACAAACATACATACATACATACATACATACATACATACATACATGTGTGTGTGTGTGTGTGTGTGTGTGTGTGTGTGTGTGTGTGTGTGTGTGTGTATCTATAGAGAGAGAGAGAGAGAGTTACCCAGTATTCTCATCATGCACAAAGAAGATCAAGTAACCATCATCCTCTTCTGAAGTGAAACCAGGCTTACGAGGAACAAATATTGCCTCCGAACCATACCTTCCAGGTCCCAATTCAAAGATCCCTTGAATATTTCCTCCAACTTCAAGCTCTGACTTCCCTCGCTCTGGCTCAGCATGCAGATCAAACTTGACAACACCTTTTATCTTTGTGACGGTATCAAACATGGTTGCATAGACGAACCTTTGCTTCCTGAATTTGCACAATAACTAAGTAAACAGAAACTGATAAAAACAACTGGGCTTCCATTGGAATTTCTAATAGAAAGTAATATACATGATTTAAATTGCAACAGCCGCTGGTAATATCACAGTGTAAAAGACACAAAGGAGTACGACATGTGGTTCTTTGATTTGAAACCGAAAATAACAAGCTTTGTAACTTCAGTAAATTCAAAAAATATTAGTAATGCAGTTTCCACAAGCAATAAGATATAGAAGATCTCCCTAGCAAAAAGGTCACAAGGATGTTCATCAAAATCTTTAGATGCGATTGTTGATCATCCAAGTAAATAAAATTTACATGTGTTTCACTTGTATGTCCCATTCAGACAATAGAAAATGCTCAAAAGTCAACATTTACCTTCCAGTATAGCTCTCGTTGATCCGAGGAAAATCTATTGTAGACACAGACAGTTGCTTCTGGGAAGCAGCACCAGTTTCCATATTGAGTCTCATTTCATCTGTCAGGAAAGAAACAACCATTAAAAATGCACTTAAGATGGATCTGCTGAAGAGAAATAGTTTTTTGGGTCAAAATTGCATACAGCTCATTTTTTAAATTCTTGGGCTTTTCGCTAACAGCACCAGTGTGCATGTCCAGTTGTTCCAGATCAGGATTTTCAAGGCGGCAACTGCTCAGAACAATTTCATCACCTTCCTCCCAAGCATTGGCTATTCAAAAGAGCCATCAAAAGAGTCAGAAAAGATAAACAAGTCCTCTGGGGCATTTTTCTCTTTTATGAAATAATACTGAAACTCACACAACAATCCATGTCATCAAAATCCTAAAAGAACCAGTTTCTGTGTTGAAGTGACCAAAACTACACTATGGCACCACAGTACTTTGACTACTAAGCAATAAACCAGTCAACAATTCAACTAGGTTGACAGAAATCAATCAATAATATAAGCTCCCTGCTTCTGGACATCTGATTCTTTTCAAACAGGTTGCTTGAAAAATATATGGAAGGTAGAGAGCCACAATTAAAACATTTTCTACCCATTTAGGTATGAACCATGGGAAGATCTAATACCATTAGATGATGTCCAAAAATAAGACATGGAATTCCAACCATCTTATGCAGGAAATGACTTGGTACATGACCATTTTGCATTTGTCATGGCGCATGTTTATGTGCAACAAATATTATTAATAACAACAACCATAAAAAACATGTATTGCGTGGAGACAGCTACATGTTCTGGAAAGGCAGTGACAGTCATGCGTACAACATTGAAATAGAGCAACATGCAATACCAGAGGAGGCTAGAAAATTTTTGGTTTGAAGGCCTTATCAAGGTTTAGGAAATAGCAAAGCACTAAACAGCTTCTCTAGTTCTAGCTGTGAAACTGAATTCAATGGTCCACGACTAACAAAGCCTGCAACTCAGCTGGAGATTCAACAATAAGAAGCATATTGAACAGCGTGGACCACATCAAATGCAGCAAAATCACTGACTAATATATTAGAGCAGAGCTTTGAGGAGCAATGCCAACAGCAAAAGCATATATTTCATTACTTATATGTTGTCCACATAAAGTTATATTGTTACAATCATAAAAGACTTCTTGCACAGTTGTAACTAATTTTCTATAAAGAAGTCTAGCAGTAATCAATTTTCACATTATTTTATTTCTTTATGTGACGCTGGAGTTGGCAGAGGCGAGTGATTACTCAGCCAGTACACTCAATCCGAGAAGTTACATTTGGGTTTCAATGGTGATGCTCAGTTGGCTTGCAATTCAGCACATCTATTAGATTGGCAGTTCAGTACTGCTTGAGGTGTTGTTAGGTGTTACTGGGGGGGAGTACTAAAAACTTATCATCCTGTTAGAAGATGGGGAGAAAAGCTCACCATTGTGGAAGATGAAACAATTTGGAAGCTCAAACCATCTGATTTGAAGCTCATGTTTTGCATATCTTGGAAGTATACCAAAGCGAGCTCTCCTCGTTGCATCAAATGTGAAAATTAGCTTCTTCCCTTTCACCATTTCCTGAAATTAGGAATTAGACAATGTTATGGAAGTGGCTGCTCCACTGCTGATTCTCAATATCTTTGGGTGTGTAAGTACCACATACTTCTAAGAGAAATCTTTTAAAACAGCATGGAGAAATTAAAATACCTTTGGATTGAAGAGCAGAGGCAAATCCATGAAAATTGCATAATTCTCTGGTACTGCAAAATCATGCATCATGACAGGATCGGGTATTGTTATTGGTACAGGATCAAGCATCACGCCATCCTTGGCAACAACTCTATAAGTACAATAAGGAGGCTCATTGGCATAACCAAACGTAAACATCTCATCTGCATCACACTCCACACTGTTTATAAATCAAAGAAGAAAAGAACAGAATAACGTAATAACCAATAACAGACTGCATGTAAGGTGTATTTACCAGTAAACGGGTCAACCTTTGGATAAGCAGTAAATGAATGAGACAACCTTTTGTCATAGTCTAGCATCCCAAGGGTTTGGAGATCACCATCTTCTAGAACTTTGAGGACATCTGCAAAATGCATTAGATTACAATCTTGAGTTGTGTTTCGATAAGAAGCACAATTAAGAAAAAATGCTAGCTGAAGTCTCTAAACTCAGCTGTTTTTCACAGGATTAAATACCACTAGCCATCAGTAACTTCATTTAGATGATGCCTCACTCGGCTCAGACACAGAATCCATGGATTCACATAAGAAGCCGTACAAAAGGCAAACCGGTGAACGAAGCTCCCACGTATGCAGGGTCTAGGGAAGGGGCGGACCACAAGATTCTGTGGTAAGACACTGTGATATCCAAAATTAATTCTTTGTTGTGACCAAGAGTTGACAGTCAGTCATTTAAAATTAGTCTAAACAAACCCCAGATAACAATTTTCTAAATATCTATACAGCTAAAACACCCTACTTTGGGGAAAAGATCTCACAATTTTTCTTATGGGGCCTGCACTGCTTTCTTCTTGAGCAAGTACTGTCTTAAGTCTAGTGAACACCAAATCCACTATGTTTCTTCATAAGATTCTCATACAAAGAAATGACCACGTGTTCCCACCATCTACAGACTCTGCAGGATGCTCCAACCATATACTTTTATTTCCCTGCAGAGAATCTTTCCATGGGTTTTGCCATAATGATCCTGAGTTCCAAAATCAAATGATCTATCAAGAAAGGTCTGGATCTATACTAAAATCATATATTAAAACAGATCTATGACAGGAATGCTACTACAGCAGGATTGTGTTACTTTTATAACATCTTTCAGATTTTTCAAGTCCTTATTTTCACCAAGTGTGAATACTATGTTATGACCAAACGGACGGTATTTCTGACTTAACAGGGAAATATGATCATCGTACTTCAAAAATTCAGGTGGAAAGACAATTGAATAAGGAAGAAAGACAGAAGCATTCCCGAAATATCCACTGTAATGGGTCGCCCTGGAGAGACTTACAGGGTTTATCTCCTTCTTGCAAGGCCAAAAGTTTGCCATGATGATATATGAGAGCTGTGTTACCTGGGAATGTGTCAAAAAACATTTTTTCAGTGTTTAATAGATATGACTGCTAGGATTCTAACCAGGATGATAGATGGATAAAAAATTTCTCAAGTATTATATTTGAGTTGCACTGTTGTACGGAACAAGCTTTATCTAAGTTGCATTTTAACATAGCAAAAAGCGTTACTGGGCCAGAAGAAATTAATGAACGAACTTGCTCTTTGTAAATATGTCAGAAAACCCTACCTGTACCATTTCCATAAGAAACATCCAGCACTTTCATCTTTGCTCGGAGCATTTGCATTTGAACCATAAAAAGTCCAAACAGTCCCTTAAGGTCTCCTATCTACAGATGCCCCCAAAAAAAAGATCTTAGTTATAAGTTTTCCAACATAGATGTCTTTATTTTTCATCTTTCAGTGGATAAGCATGATGAATTAACACCTGACTTCAATTCTATGTGCACAAGGCAATCAGACGGTAATCAATGTGGCAAAACTCAGCTTCTTTATGGTGGATTTCACAGGGTAGCACTTAGCCAATGCATATTTGATCCCAGGTAAATCAATGCTATATGTAAGTTCTCCATCAAGTACTTGGCTGATATTTCTAATCAAATCATGATTTCCACCCTCATCAGGAACTCAACAGCTACATAGGGAAGTGATAGATAAGGTAACAACAAGAAGGCGGGAATAGGTCAGAAAAGGATCATAACGGGGCAAAATAAAGTAAATAAACACTTGGGCAAACTCTAGATAAATGATTACAAGTATGTTCCACAACCCATGTTCTGGACAGGGACGACTGGAATCTGTAACACCCAGTTGCCACAAGTGTGGTTGGTTGGCAGGCAGCCAAACCAATAACATTGGACAGTCACAAGTTTATCATACAAAACCAAGCTATGTGCTTGGTCAGGAATAGATGTTAGAATATTTTGTAGCCAAAAAATGTACCTTGTATCCACCTCACTGAGCTGTAGTGAGGTACTAATCCATCGTGGTGTACCCAATTAGGATCATCTTTGACAAGCAACGTGGAGTGCATGAAGCTACTTAATCTGGTTGGCATACATACATATAAGCCTCCGAGGTTGCCATATATATACATATAAGCCTAGCAGGATCAGTATGCAACAGAGAGCTAGGTGAGAGCAGAAGCCTGATGGTGATTTAGCTAGCAGGTTCCTGACAAATGACCAGATTTTGGATGTGCAAAGACTGATAAGCCTTCTGAAGAATGAATGGCTAGGTTGTGTTGGATACTTAGGAAAGGCTGATCCCCTACAGGCACATTCCCGAAGACATGCATGTACAAAATCAATGACAAGCACATTCCATGTGCTAGACAGAAGTTAAGCCGTAGCAGCTAAGGTTAAACTTAAACTGATCAGTTTTCTAGGTGCAGTTTTGTTTTTCTGCGTTGCTTCTGTCTCTGTGAAGAAATATTGTTGGTGTTACACTAATTATCAACAACATAAAGGGAAGGAAGGCCAATAGAAGAACAAGGATATCAAAGAGAAAGAAAAGAAAGGACAGAAAGTCGTTAATAGGCTTGATGAATTGAAGTTATTCACCAAATCCTCTTCCAGTGAAGATTACAGATTAAATCTAGTAGAGCACTCTATTCCTTAGCCGATTGTCAAGCAAACTTTAGCAGCCACCGAGTAAGACAACAAGTATTTGTATTGGATAGATTTCTGCTATTGAGGAATATGTCTTATGTAAATCCGATATAGACATCAGACTGATTTTAATTAAACATTCTTGTCATTATGTAATTGAAACTAGATCTCACTTTCCACCAATGTAATGATTTTCCAGAGGAATTTCTCTTTGCATCTCAGCAATTAAAAGAATATTCAAACAGGATAGACTATAGAATGCCCGCCTTGAGGTAATATCTAAAACGGTTACACCCATATCTTGGCAGTAGAAGAAAGAAACTGATTAGTCCCAATTGGCCCCAAGTAAGACGTCCCATATTGAGGTCATGGAATTACCCCAACCCACAACCTTGGAAGGTGAATGAAAGAAATTGACTAGTCCCAAGTGGCAGCAAGAAGTAATTCAAGCCATACAAGTATCTATGTTGGTGTCAGAAACACTAGCAAAATATCTGAAGGAAAATTAAAATGGAATGGCAATCTAGGACCACAAAGTAGAACTACCTTTTGAATAAACCTTTTGCTCTGTTCTCATTTTTTTGGTGCCTCTGAATAAACTTATAAAGCAACAGTTATTCACTTGGAAAGACTATCCGAGTGAAATACTATGCCACAAGAACTTAACAGAAATAATGCTAACCATGATTTGTTCGTTTACCTTCATAAATTTTCCAGCTCCAAAATACTCTTCTTGTTTAAGGCGTGACGTCCTTACATATCGTGAGACATATGTTGCTTTTCCATCTTTAATTAGCATACCATGAACCATTCTGCTCATTTTAAGGTGACCATCAAAATCTGGACTAGAAAAGTTATAATCACAGAAGAAAACAAGTGTTCTATACAGTCCAAGATCATTATGAAAGTTTATGATCTTAGGAAGAATGAAAGGAAAATACTGGATTACACAACCAGAAATGACATGGGTCTTAGCTGAGAACATACTATTTTAAGAAACTTTAATGTATATAAAAATAATAACTAATTCCATCAGTTTCTAAAAGATTAAAATAATTTGATAAATCTTTTAACTGGAACTTTGAATCCACTAAAAGAAGCAATGATCAGAGTGTCCTGATCAATTCAAAAAGAGATACCTAGCAGGGCATATGACAAACTCAAGCACAAGAAAAGATTTTAAGCGTATATCTGAAAACATGCCAATAAAATTAAAGTAACCGAATAGTTTCATTGAAAATAAATGAATGGGACCTCTCAAGGCCTTCCTGTGCTTTTCGAATTTTCTGGTAGTATTCTCTACAAATGGTGATATTTTTGGGCCTTCTAAATTATCTACATAAAGTATGTATTCTAAAATGTTCTCTTGATGGGAAAAAAAATAAAATAATGGTAACATATGGCCTTTTTCTACTCCTAGAGCATTCCAGTAGATTGTATATGGCAGCAACAGTACATCTGCAGCAGGTTTTAACTTCTGAGACTGTTGCCAGGCGAAGGTCTCAAGTATTTCTTTTAAATCATGCTCATAGTTTAGCAGTAGCAGGTAACAACGGGTTGTCTTAATAGTATTAACAAAAGAAGGGAGTCTACAAAGCCAATATATTGAGACAATCAAAATCAAGGCCAAATTATTTAATTGTTATGCAACTTGAACCAGTAAAATTGAAACATTTTAAGTACTAGAGAGCTTCCTCGTTATAATGGAAATATAACAAATTGATTAAAATTGATGCCTTTTTTCACCAGAAGGAACAAAAATGCATACCCATCTCCATCAAACCTGCATCCAATCAGACAAAAACCCAGAACAAACGTAAGCTCAGGGAAATAATCCAATTTAAAACATGGCATAAATGCTACTATTTTGGCCCATGTTTATTGCCATTCAAGATCTAGGAAAAAAGTCAACTTGACGACTGAGTTCCTTTAAGCAGGACCTGGAACTTCCTAGATCTACGAGAATGAAAATTTTATAGCCAAAATGTCAGTTATGGAGAGAGAAAACATAGTTCCAAATAAGGCAAAAACCTTTTCTCATTACAAGGCAAAGCTTATTGCTGCCGGGATGTGTTCTGCAAGCGAATGTGCAGAGATTGTACGCATGTGCCTGTATAGATGTAAGTGAATATATCTAAAACGCTCAATGAATCCGAAGGAAAAAGGTATTCTACAGCATGACTCACCAGTCATCTGTATATTAGTAGGGTCCACGGATCTTCTCTGCCATCAAAAGACCCACCAATGGCCCTTAGTCCCAACCGCATCAGATAATCCTAGCACCTTGATCAACAGTGATGAAAATAAAGATAGTTAACTTGTTTAGGTGCCTTTGAATGCCTTGCAAATGGCACATTTACTTAGCATGAGACCAAGGACTACTGGGCTGGCCAGTGATGGCGAATCAAACCAAGACATCCTACCACTTAAAGTGGGTTCCAATTTGTTGGTATCTTAGTGTCCATTTCCCTTGTTTCATAACCTCAGTCATGTGACTCAAGAACAACATAGATTCAATATTCCATATACTATACAGGTTTGTCTGACGATCATGCATCTGCAGAACGCTGCTGAAGCAACTTTAGTGTCAAGATTAGGAAGAAGAGAAGGTGTGTACCAATGATATCCAGACACTGGAGGAAGTTTTGGATTAGGACCAACTCGAACAAACTCCCCATTTAAGCACTCCTGTTAAAAACAAGAGTTCATTTAGGCTCTTGGACTTGCCACAAATGAAAAATAAAGCTCGATCACCATAACAACAGAATAAATTGGTAGGAAGCTGAACAAATTTCAGATGACTTGACTTTTGACCAGGATGCAGCTGAAATGATTTCTCAATGCACTTCTTCCAAGATTTACTAGATATTCTAGCCACAGTCATGAAGTTATGATTAACAAGGATGAGAACTTGGCAAAATTAAACATAGCACACCGGGCAAGTTTCTGTCTCTTTATTTGAAAATTCCCTCCTTTGAAAGTCTGGGACAATTCAAGAAGTCCAAAGTTTTTTTAATTAACTAACCGTATTAAACATGAAATTCCCAAAGGAAGCTTGAATCTCACAAATAATTCTTCAACTTCTGTGTACATCTAGTTATGACTCTGAACTGAAAGAATTGAATCCACAACATTTATCATGCCCTTTTTATTAATATTGTCAGAATTTATCCAAAATATTTTTGAATTTTGTGAGCATATGCATTGCTGTTGTATTCTCTGAGTCTGAATGTTGCAACTATACCTCATGCAAGGCCTCATATCTGAAGACATCTGCATCTTGCTGATTTATTTTCTTTGCTGCTATTTCTTGCTTCAGTTTGTATCCAGCCCTCATTTCCTTTGCAGCTTGGAGTGCTTTATGAGAGTTTTTATTACCATTCAAAAGAAAAAAAAAAGTAAAAGGAAAAGGAAAAAGAAAGTATATAGGCAATCTCTTGTTCTGACTTTGTTATCCTATCCTTTCCAATATGCTGTTAATAGATATAAACAGAAACTGTTTAATAGAGCTAGAAGCACTAATGGAAAAGTTAAGTGCATTTTATATAAATTGATGAAATCATGAATTTCTGAGGGTGAAAATGAGGTAACCTATGTCTTTCATTGCTAGTGAAAATTTGGATCTGTCTCTGTCTTTGATTATTGATTGCTTAGTTGCTGTAGTTAAGAGCCTTTTTATTTCTAAAATTATTGGTTCTTTTAGTTTCTCTTGTTAAGAACCTTTTCTGTTTCTAAGATTTGGATAATTTTGCAAGTTTTGTGGTGGAGGGTCTTTCTTTCTTTTCTTTGACATGCTTTCTCTGGTATTCAGGGTGAATTTGAATCTGGTAAATTTGTCCCGAGTTTTTGGTTTACTTTGTAGTTCTCTCATTGATTTCATTATCTTACTGTCATTTAGTTGGGATATCACTTGATTACTACTCCAGCCAGTTTTAAACTATTTGAAATTCAGTTTTAAGATTTGTGAGGATTCACAATTCCAATCCTCGTTCATTTTTTATAACTGAGTAGATTGTTTTATTTTTTGCCATCGGAAATTGTTATTTATTTATTGATTTCATATGAGAATTGACTCTTGGCAAGGCAAAGAATCTGCTGTCAGATTTGTCTGTGCTTCTTGCATCAAATTAAGTGCTGATATTATCCACATTGTCTGAAACGTAGACAGCTAGCAAACATTTCAGGCAGGTATAAATCACATTTATCAGAAATGAAAAACTGGCAGTATGTATAATTGAATGATCTTGTTTTTCATTTTCCACTTCAGGATTAACAAGTTATTTGTCTTCCTCTGTGGAAGATTCTAACTTTTTAGCATGGATGACAAGGCAACACGCATAATTGTAATCACCAAGCATGCTGATTACAATGTGTTCCCCTCCAACAAAGCTACATGAATTCTTTTGTCAAGGATTGGCAATAGTTTGAAATTGCTTTCTATTTGAACCAGTAAGTCTGACATAAAGAGATATTGCCCGATGTTTTGACTTGTACCAAGAATGGAAAACTGGTAATTGGGATGGTCATGTTAAATTACTCCGAGCCAGACAGAAACTTGCCCGGTGTAAAAAGGGGGGAATTTTCAAATATTTGAAGAATTTTGTAGCTATTGCATGAAGGATATTACGCAATTAAGGACTTTAATTGCAGCCCATAATAGAAAAATAAATATATTTTTAACCAGAAATCAGAAATAAAAACTTCCAGTTCTTTAGCTTCCTAATAGGAAACTGAAACTAATAAATGAAAATCAAATCTTATAAAACACTTTTATGACTCATAGCCGGCCATTATAAGCTTAATACAACCATTTTTAGACAAGCAAATGCCAAATGAAACCATCCTGAACCCTCGGGAATTGCAAAAAGTGAAACAAAACAGATAGACATTTTCAGTTTTCACAGTTGTCTTACCGGAAGAGAACCCCGGACGCTGAGATTACTGGAGGGAGGAGTCTCCTCGGCGACGGGAGCATAATTTCCACTGAGGAAAAACAGAGGTTTGGAGGTGTCGTACATGGCCCAAACAATCATTTTTTCCAGTAAATCCACCATTTTAGAGACTAGTCCTTTGTTTGGTTTTGGTTCAATTACCACTAATTTCTGCTCTTTCTTCTCCTTGTCTACCTTCATCTTCTCCACTCCCATATTTCCTTCCTCAAATCAGCAAAAAACCAGAGAAGATGAAACAGACAGAAATCTCCCTCTCTCTCGTTCTTTCTCTGTGCGACCCTGGGTTGGGGGGGGCGGGGTTGTCTACCTATGCATGGACTCTGTTTCTTAGCTGCACTGTATATCCGTTAACGGCCACTGGAAAATCAACATACCAGCACACAAATGCCACTCGTATTCAAACTTTATTACGGGAATACCCTTTCCGGCTTACAGAAATCTTACCGGAGGTAAAGACCCACGCGTCTGCTCAAGGACCTTCGTAACATAAGTTTACGAGTACATGTGGGACCGCATTCGTCCATCATCCAAGCCGTTGAAAGGTGGTTCAGATCTCCACCATCCGGGTGGTCAATTTTTTTACACTATTATTTCTCAAGTTTTGAGCTATATATTTCTTCACCTAGCACTAGGAATGGAATAATTCGTGGAGAAGATTTTGGTGCATTGGAGACTTGACATGTGGCATAGAAGATGAGCAATTTAGATCATTAAATTTGTGGACCCCTTATATGCTTCAGCAGTGGGAAATCCGTGTACAAATTTATATGCGTAGACATTACATGAGACTAAGGGGAGCCTTCACAAAATAGTTGGTAGTTCGTGGAAAAATTAAAACGACAGAAATTGTAAACGCCCAGCGGAGATTTTTCAGTCCTGTTGAGATTTCCACTTGAATTATGCGACTGCGTGTTAGAGGGAGCAATCGGTAGTGCTTGATCGTCTGAACCAGAATGCTCGTGGGCTGAACTCAGCATGGAAAGTCAGCCTTATGGACCCCACCATAAAATGGGCCTTATCCAGTGACTTACCGTGAGACAAAGATGTTGATGATCCATCATTTTGTCTAAACTATATTAAGATAAGTAATTGACATAGATTTTAAAGGATAATGTCATATGCATGTGGGCCCACAAATGAATGGTCCAGATCATCATCGACTCACCGGCAAATTCTCTTCGTGTGGACGTAAATGCTACGCTCACAGCTCATACGGGACATGGACCGTTTCTTCTTGTTCACAAGCCACAAGTGAAGTTTATACGCCATTTAATATGGCTTCTGGTATAACTAGGCACGAGTTCAAGTGGGCTCCCTCTCTTCCATCATCTAAACCGTCTATCTTGTAATTCATGCTGTGGATGATCCTCAGTAAAAACCCTCCGTTAAGTAATTAAAATCACCTGACGGTAGAGAAAATTTCTGTGTGACTCGACCACGGCAGGCTCCGCCTAATCGTAATTTAGCCCGCTCGAATTTTTCAAGTGAAAATACGGGCAGTCATCCCCGCAGAAAATGTACAATGGACCAACCTCTTTCTCGACATAATGGACCAGGCATACTCGCCCTCTACAATGGCAGTATTTGCTGGTTCAGCTCCTGGTTCGAACTCTATCTTATCTTGTGGTAGACTTCCCTCCTGGTTTAGGAGCACTTTGGCAAGCAAGTCATGGGATGATTCCAAACATACATTTCATTGGCATGTTATATTTCACCAAAAGCAGATGGTCTACATTTTTTGGGCAAAAACCATATAAAGGACTTTTTGGCCAAAGAGTCTAGGAATATCCAGTCAAGATAAAATTTGCATAGCCAAACTAATAGATTGTATTATACTAATAAGGAATATTAATATGTATTGTTCCTTAAGCCTCCTTAATTTGATAGATATGATAAGAGTCTCAATAAGCATACATACTCAACGAAGAGAAAGGTATACAAACCCATTTTTCTATGGAAAGGTGGAACTCTTTTGATTAGATCTAAGCCGTTCATGATAGTAGGAATGATGTGGATACATTGCAACTCAAATTTCACGCCCATTGAATGATTGAGGCCTTAGTTTTATCAGGTAAAAATTGTAACTTTTCATTCTTTATTAACTCTTTCAAAAACCCAAAACAAGTGGTTAGGATCATCCAAAAGCATTGGTTTTCATAAGTTAAATATGTTTTAGCATCCTGAATATGATGAACAGCTTAGATTTACCAAAAAGATTCCACCTTGCATGCATAATTTGGTGAGTGCACCTTACTCTCCTCTTGAGCATTTACACTTACCAGGAATGTAATGATAATATTCCAAGTCCTAGCAATTTGGAGACAACAACAAAATATTAAGTTAGTTATAGTTTTAAAGGAATATATACAAGGGTATTTTAGTTAACATATAAATATATAAAAAAATGAAAGGTAGCCTTTTTATAACGGTAGAGCTGTTGCCATAGGACATGGATGCATGGAAACAGCCTCTTGCAAAAATGCAATGTAAGACTGCATCCTATAGAGACCCTTTGCCCTCTGCCCCTTCCTCCAGACCTAGCATACACAAGCACTTCATGCACACGGTTTGCATATTAGATAGATTCTCAACAAATGATAACCACGATGGAACAATCTTAGCCATCTAATGTACAAATATACAGTGATCCCCCAAGTGTTGCATAATAAAGATGGAATGACTAGAATGATAATAGCACGGCTCGGTTTGATGAAGGCATAGGAGTCATACAAAGACTAGAATGAAGCCATTCACGTTGATGGTTACCCGGAGGAGTGATCTAAGCCAGCACTGTCCTTACCATAGTCTGATTCCGGCATCTGCCAGGAAAGCAATGGGAGCATCTTTTGTATTAGGATAACACCAAATCCCTTGATCGGCCATTGCCAAGACTCCAACTATATGCTTTCTTTGTTAATTTATGACTAGCCTGCATCCCTTGGAGATGGCCGGTAATTGTCGTTTCCTGATGGGTAGCATGAAAGGGATGCCCAACCAAATGTTTTTTTAGGTAAATGATATAATTGCCCACATTTTTTATTCATTAGTCCGTAGTAATGCTATGGATAGGTATAACTAGGTGGGCCTAAATTCATTAATATCCAAATTATTCATGATATTTTCATGACTTAGATATTCCATATTAGCTCCACACAGAGTTATAGCTGTCACTACTGTCTACTAGGGGGATAATAAATAAAAAAAGGAAGCTAAACCCCTTTTTTAATATCTTTTCATTGTAATTATACCTAATCTCTTACGAGTATCATGCGCAATTGAGATGTCACGTACCACCTCTATGCTGTTCTAGCTACGGATGCTGGTAGGTGAAAGACCAGGTAAATTGGATGATTCTAGCAAATAAGAAGATGTACTGAGTAAACAGGTTAGAAACTTTGATAAACAGTGTGCAAATAGAATCATCTAAGCAACATGCTCTTCAAGTTGGTAGACATCCAAAGCTACAGCAATCACATGAACTCTGATGTTGCCAAGATAAGCTCCAAAAAGGCAGCCCATGAACGCTTCCATATGAAGCACGCATGTAACATTCCTCAATTTTCATTTCTAACAAGTGGAAGCATATGGGGCATGCACAACTGGCCTAACAAGGGATTCATACTTTAGTCTGGAGTCTCGAGCCTCTGTACAAGCCAAAGAGAACTGGTTACATCCATTACCGGGGCCAAGGCCAAAAATGGTCTGGCTGGTGGCCTGGGGTTTCACCTCGAATCCATGGGCCAACCAATAGCACCGTAGTCGAACCAAACTTGGGGACAGGAACATAGCCTTTCTTTGCCCCACCCAAACTACAGTCCAAGAAGGGTTTGTCATTCAGTAGTCTAATTTCCAAATACCAATCCAAACTTCGGTGGTCCTTTTGCCTCCAAGGGCGTGGAGATCTCTATTCTATTAATGTCTGTAGCATCAATGTTTAAAATCATAGGGAGGGCTAAGTCTTTGAGCAATTAGCAAACCCAACCCACTTGCATCGACCATTAAAACCTTCACGAATGCTTGAAGGTTATCTCTCAACTAGACAGAGAAAACCAATAAAAGAGAACTTCAATTTCCATTCTCTTCTAACAGCCCTTAATGTTAACAGGGCTATGACTTTTCGCTCATATTCAGTAACAAGAACGACAAAGAGGAGATTGTTTACCCCCAAGTCTGTTTCGAAATTGGGGCCAATGAGATATCGTGCTATTCTATGGCTAGATCTAGATTTGGGGCTTTTGGTGTTTTAGGAAAAATCAGATTTACATACACCAATTAATTAATCACCAACAAATTTATGCTGGAAATATTTTCAATCTTCAGGCATAGAACTAGAATCAAACCAAAGAATTAGAATGAACGAGTCCAAGTACACTCAGGGGAACTGAAGACAAGCATTGTGTACATGGACATGACTATCCTCGTGAAGTTTTAATGAAGACTTGAAGAGGTGATTGCCTGACTCTTGCCTTGTTTGTGAAGGATTATACGAATTTCCCAACATCCAAAGAGGTCGTGTGTTAAGTAGCTTTGAACTGCTATCCTTAGCCCATGAGGATAAGACGTCCTTGATCTCCATGATGCTTTGCGATTTCTACCACTCCATATCTTGATAGTAATTTCCCAACATCCGTAGAGGTGGTGTTCTAGGTAGCTTTGAACTGCTATCCTTAGCAGAAGAGAATAACATGTTCTTAATTTCCATGATCGATTGTGAATTCCACTGCTCCATATCTTCACAAGTTCTCTGCACTTCTATCCAACAGATTCAATCACAAAGGGGTCATTTTGCAAAGACCAGGATGGACTTTATGTTATACAAAGCAACCATGGGAATCCGATAGATAGTGTTTATAGAAGGGACTCGGATCCTTGTGAAATTTGAATGGGGACTTTGGAAGGTAACAGTGCTTCTTCACAAGGTTATCAAGCATTACTTGTGTTGTCATGACAAAGAGTCCAGCCAGTGGTTTGCACTTTCTGGTTAGCAATCAGGCATGAAGAGGGCCCTTCTTTACAAGGCATGCAAATTGGTCTAGAATGACGAGCATCCACCTAAGGTCTATCTCCAAGACGCATATATTTTATCCTCCCCGGAGATCAAAATAAGAACTCCCTTGGCATCTAGGAATATGTTACTATATGATCTGATCCTCCATAGCGCATTTAGGACTAATACCCAATCCAGACCACCCATCCCCCACTTTCCCAGAATAATAGCGCATTTTGGACTAATACCCACTCCAGACCACCCATCCCCCACTTTCCCAGAATAATAGCACATACTACACCGGGTACAAATGATATACTGCACCATCCACAAAAGAAATATCCTGTACACATGACATAGGGTAACATCCACAACCAGCACATCCAAAACCTTATTCTATCTCTCCATTCCAAACGTCTGAGAGCTTTAGCAAAGCCTATATGCCACAGACGTATAAGCCCCGCCTAGCTTTCTCTGCCTCTTAACCCTCCCCATATTTCCCAAAAACAGTAATAACACCGTAGAGCATCCTTCTCGTCACTTAATCCTGATAACCACTTTCGTGGTAACGCTTGTATCAATTGCACGCTTAGTCCCATCTTCATTCCCCACATTTTCTGATAACGACAGACCATTGCATCTCTGTCCCCATCCAATCTCCATAACCACTTCCGTAATGCTTGGTTTCTCTTCTCAGTATCTTGGATTTTGACCCCAGATTCATTTTCTGCCAGACATACAGTTTCAGAATTTAACCTTAGGACAGTTGGGGTTTGTGCTTCCATTCAAAGCCTACAACACTTCTCCTTCCAACCTTACAAAATCTAGCCATCTTCTTTGCCACCTGTTTCCCTTACCATAGAAATTAGCAGGATGTCTCACTCCTTGCCCGCCAGCAAAGCAAAAATTTTGAATAGATACAAGCACGTGGTGATACTGGAAAGGAAGCTTTAATTAAGTGCTGCCCTTCCTCCAAATGACACAGATTTTTTCAAATATCTAAACTACCAGGGCAAAAGTGCTTGAGGTGCCTAAGAGGGATAAAAAACCTAGCTGTAAGACAAGATATGAGAAGGGGGAAAACACTCTCAACAGCAGCCAAAAAGAAAAAAGGACCAAATGGCAGCAGCCATCTTCTTCTTCTACTTGCTTCATGTTTCAACATCAGAATCGCAGTTTTAGCACTTGTCCGGATCATCAGATCTTTGATTGCAATTATATAAGGGCAGGTAATCGTCATCATAGTTATTGCGGGACTCAAAAGGGCATGCCCATAAGATAACCAGAGAATCTGAAGTAATTAGATGGGCAGTTTGCAAATGTGCATAGATGGACTATCCAACTGGACCAACTAAGCAATGATGCCAATGATAGAAAGGTCGCATGAACTAAGACTAGATCTACAATTTCCCAAAATCATACAACAGATATGATAATGGAAAAAGGTAGAACCATAAATAACAGTTATACTTGTTCAAACAGGAAAGCACTATGAGTCAAAGATGGCCAGGCTTCATGCTAATGATGACAACTGAAAACCACACAGTAACTACACTGATTGGTGCAGTGGGCAAACAATAACTGGGTCAAGGGCTGCTAGGACGAACTCCCTGCATGCAGTATTACTGTTGCTACAGAACTACACACTTTAAATGACCTGTAAAGGGGCATTCTTTTGCCAATGCCATTGCAAAACTTCCTGTGGCCAAACCATAGAGTACAGACTATTAAATTACTAATAGGATATTTTCCATTAACTGGAAGTTATACAAACAGTGGATTTCACAGAAACACCATAGAGAAAGACCAAACAAATGAAAACAAGAGAGCTCTTCTTCAGTGGAAAGGGTAACTCCTCGATGAATGAGAATGACATACCATCCAGGAGGAGATGGGAGGAGAGATCTTTGGTACAGCAGCTACCACCCCAAGAAGTAACCACATAAACATAAAACATAGATCAGAAAATAAAGGAGAGATTAAACCCAGTAATTCTTTAGTCATACAATCATAGCTTCAGAATGCTTGCTACTAACGTGGCATGATCTCAAGTCCTAAACTTAGGACATAGGGAATTGATGTTCAATACATTTTCAAAGTATCAAATATCAAGAGAATGTCCAGAGTAATACAAGATGAACCTTGCAGCAACTCAGACAGATAGCAAATACAAAGAGAAAAATATCTAGAACAGATCACCAAAACCAATTAGTCAAAGAGACTGGCTTCCAAAAATTATTCTTGTAAGATTTCAATGCCAGTGCTTCAAAAGCTGCAGGAATCATCAGTTTATTTTTCCTTTTATGATAAGATACATAAGATAACAAAAAGCAGAGAAGGAAACCACGGAAACGTAAGATATCAATCAGGAGTTTGGATCAAGCTCCAATAGATGCAAATAGCATCATCTAGAATCAACCATAAAACTGCATTGACATTTTTTCTCATCCTTTTTCCAGAATAAAACAATAAAGTCCTAGTAGCATCCGTATTAAACAAAATCCAGTAGATAGTATGTATATAGCAATTGAAAACAAATAACAATAATTTCATTGTCTTTATATCCCCATCATCCCTCAGAAAGCCTGATATCTACCAGCCATGAATCGCAGTTCCTCAACCTCAGCAATAACCTTGCAAAGGGAGCACCGACATTCCATAATTTCAAACATGTTCAGATTACTAAATTTTTCATCATTGGGATGTGGAAGTAATGATAAAAAGATGGACAGCAGAAAAATTAATAATGAATACTTGCATAAATAACCAGTTTAGAACTTGGTCTCTCACAATCGCATCATAAGATAAATTCTATTAAGTCTAACAGCTCCAAATTACCCTATATATCAACTTTAAATGACTAGACATGATTTAGGAACAAACCAATCTATGATTGCAGAAGATCCTTTCCACTTCACGAGTACATTCATTTCTCATACAAGGTTCATGCAAAGCATAACTGAAATACGTGACTCTTGACAGAAGTAAATCAACCAGAGAAAACAATAAGAACTAACTCTGCTTTGTACCTTACAACTCTCCCCATCCTGAAATTCTCTCCACGAATCCGGAATTCGTTAATGGACCTAGCATTACAGTAACGTTGTATCTAGCAGAAACTCAGAGAACTAGATCATATGACATTAATCCTCACATATTCTGACTCTCGAGCTCGCGCTCAATAACCAGCTTGCTACAAAACATCTGAAATTTCATGGTGAAAATCACAAGCACAGTATGATCGACGGAGAAGAGAAGACCACTTTTTCTAATAAGAAATACACATGCAACAGTGACAATCTATACATTTGCATATGCCCATTGCGCTCTGAAGTCTAATCCAATTGAGACCAGCGAGGGATATTTATCTCTACTCACTCATTGTAACGTCTCCAACATTAACATCTAACTCTCATTCACTGAGTTCCCGTAACGGCTAATCGATTAATGTCTTGAAAACAGCTAATTACATTGATATCTTGTAAATGTATAATCTTCTCACCTACCCTAACCCTCGGCGCGTCCAAACACAACCAGATTCTCGCTCCAAGTTTCCAACTAGCACGTATGAAATTACTATAGATCAATGGAGGTTCTCTGTCTATTCAATCGTAAGATCAGAATGAACGACACTTAAATTACGAAAAGCAGAGAGTAAGAGCAGTGCAGCTTCACCTTGTGATCATGATTTCCAGGACAGCAATCATCTGCACCTATGATTTTCCATAAGTAGACCTCCTGATTCTCTTCTCTGTAGATTTGGATTTCAGATATGCAACTCTTGCAGAAACTGGTAGTATGAAATTATCAAACAAATTAGGGTTTCAGTTCTGGGTTCTTGCAAAATTGGGTTGTTTCTTATAGGATATTTGTTAGGGTTTATAGGGTTTAAGACTGCAGAGTGTTTGCTATATGGTGTCCGCGCGTTGAAACAGTAGACAGATTTACACGTGCGGTAAGTTCACGTATTGGATGGAGGTTGGTACTTAGATCGGTTAAGATTTCTTTTGCTGCTTTGTCACTTCATCTCTCTGGGTCGTCCATTTTGCACACTAGACATGGGATCGTCGAAGAAGGGAGCCTCTAGGATCGTATCCAAGAAGCAAGGATTGATTCTTGGTGTCTTGGCGTAATAGTCGAGTTGTTATCGTGTGACCTAAAGATTACTGGTTCGAGGTGTTGAAACAGCATCTTACAAAATTGCAAAATAAAGCTACGTACTATGGATACTTAGTGGTCCGCCTCTTCTGTCGAATCTATATATATGGGAACATAGTGCACCAGGCTACTCTTTTAGTGCACCAGGCTACTCTTTTTTTACCTAATATCATCCAATGAAGATATTATATGTTGTTTGGATTAGGGGCATCCTTTCTAAAATTATGGGGACAAAAACATTACATCTCTAGTAGCATGGTGTTTCTGGCTCTTGAGATGAAATGACCTGACCTGAGATGAGATGCTTGAGATGACCAAATTTGACCTGAGCCAAAGTGAGATGAGAGAAAATGATTTCATCTCAACTCATCTCAAGCACCACTAACCGCAAGAGGAGGAGATAGACAGAGAGATCAGAGTGCTTTCTTTTTCTATTTCATCTCAGCTTAGCCCAAGAGCCGCTAACAGAAGCTAGAAGTATTGGGCAAGAGATTTTAACAGGTTTACATTTGGCTTCCGTCCTGAACATTTCAACGGATCGTCATGGTGTGTCTAAGAAGGTCCCAAGAGATGACCGATTCTGATCACCATAGATCGGGTTTCATTTGTCATTTAGGGCAGCTAATTAAGCGATTGATCATCTTGGGAAGAATCAAACGGTCTTTATCCGCATTGATTGATCATCTCAATCGTCAGATTGAGGCCCACATATGATGTATGTTATCTTTTCTTTGTATGAGAATGTATCTCCTTGGATTAAGGTCCAGGCAACAACATTTCAGTGTTTTTTTGACAAAATCCAAGACCAGGTCGGACACATCAAAGGAATGAAGGATGGGTGCAGCAAGAGGCCCACTGTTATGGTTGTTATGTGTGACTAGACCGGTCACCCCTAGGAGGCCCAAGTTGGGCACCAAAAAGTTCCAAAGTATACCGTCTTTTTACCATTTTTCTCAGGATAACTTGCCTACTCTATCCTACACATTGTCAAACAGGCATTCCAAACTGTATTCTCTGTTAGGGTCGACTCTCCGAATGCTGTCACTCAATTCTTCTTTATCAAGTGTTATGGCTTCATTTAGTTTTAAAGTTTTTAAATCTTTTTTTACTACTTCTATCAATGTTCTTTTCGACTTTTCTCTTGCTCTTTTAAAATACCAATGTCGTTTTTAGTTTAGGGGAGCCATAATTTCAGTAGGGAGTTGTAGGTCTAAAGTGCAGGTAACATTTAATTAGCCAATGCAAAGCTTCTAAGTGTCATTTCTTCTAAAAAAATTTCAATCAATCAAATGTCACATGCTCCTTATACTTGCATGAAACACCTGAAATTAACACGCCCCCATACCTGGGAAACAGTAATTTCAGCAAGGAATTATAGGCATGCTCCTTACACTTGCATGAAACACCTAAAATTAACACACTCCCATACGTGGGAAGCAGTAATTTCAGTGAGGAATTGTAAGTTTAAAGTACAGGTGACATTTAATTAGCTAAGAAAAAGTTCTAACTGGCATTTTCTCTAACTTTTTTTGCCTATTAATTTCTTTTCAGTCAATCAAATGTCATATACTCCTTGCACCTGCATGAAACAGCTGAAATTAATAGGTGTGTGGTTTTAAGGTTCAACAAAAATGACCTCGAATTCTAAGCCGCTCATCTCCATTCAACGAGAATCCGAGCAGCAGCAGGAAAAGTTTTCACATACAGCAAGAGAGAGAGAGGGAAAAACTAGATCATCTAATGGATGAAAATTTTGGTGCTGACCTATCTAAGCCGGGACCACGAAGGTGAGCGGTATAGACCATCAAAACCTGGCCATGCTTGCAGCTCAAGCGACTGACACTGCCTGTTGCCGACATGGGGGAAACTTCACATGTGAGGCTTTAATGGGAGATCCAAAAATAAGAGTAATCTAAGCATACCGAACCAATAATGGCATAGTCAAGACCGTTGTTTTCATAAGCCCAATCTACAATGACATGGCTCGAAAACGCCATTCCAACCACCAGACCAATGGGGACTTTTGCTAACTGAACATGAAGAATGGTCCATGGTCAAATGGTTATAAATGACTTAAAAATCTTAACCTTCTTCTGTAGCATCCTCAACCCTAGAGTTAGTGGTCAAGCTTCTGATTGTAACATGTCCCCTCTTATATAGACACTGTCTGCTTGTTAGGTCCAATTTATAGCTCGTAATCTAAGGTGGACACCTACTTAGTCCAAATGAATCTTCAACGGCATCTTCTTTGTGTATTGAGTTTTGAAATGTGAGGAATGGTAAACATAGTGCCATCTAGCGATCACATTTTACGGGGCTCACCTATATGTCATTTGACTCGTTCATCTTGTTGTTCTAAATTTAGATGTCTTATAGATCAAAATGCATGTAGTTTTGTTTCTATACGCAATATTTCATATGCTTTTCATTCAAATCACATGATTTTTTTGTATCTATTAAATATCTAAATATAGAGCAACAAGATGAACGAGTCTGATCATCCTCTAGAAATGTTTGAATATTTCTTTTTCATTTGGGATGGAAATTGGACTTCTCATCCTATGTATCTATCATCCCTGGCCATTTATTTATTTTCAAACAGTTGTTCTTTGTTATCACTACTTGGGCATTGCAATCTTGTCCGTACATGTGGCAGACGTGGGGCTGATCTGACCTAGTTGATTTTGACTTCTGGAGACGACCTAAAATGACTCCATCGGTGATCTGATCAGAAGTCCATGTCAAATGGGCCAATGTCTGAAACATCTTCTCCATCAACCCCATTGACTGTTTGGTTGCCAAGAAAGTGATTATAATCAATTTTCATGGTAAAAGTCTTTCACAAGTATATTCTAATCAATATGCTAAGTTGTTTGCGACCAATTGTGCTAGACGTGTATTGGCGCAAGAAGAAAATGAGCTAATCTAAACTTGGGAGGAGAAAGAAAATGCAGAATGGTAACCTAATAGCTTGGCTTGTTTTTCAAGCTTGTTAAATGCATATGTTTGCTGACTCCTACCCTCTGGCCTAGTGGCTAAAAAGTTGTCATCGTGTGACCTTGAGGTCATGGGTTCAAGGCGTGGAAACAGCCTCTTGCAAATGCAAGGTAAGGCTGTGTACTTTAGGCCCTTGTGGTCCGCCCCTTTCCCAGACTCTGCACAGGCTGGAGCTTCATGCATTGGGGCTGCCCTTTAGGTTGCCTTAGGGAAAAGCAAAATTATAAAGTTAAAAACAAATTTCTTGTGCTTTATTAGCACCCCCCATTAATGCATCACTGGAA
The DNA here is from genome assembly GCA_035236585.1 of Warburgia ugandensis. Lineage (NCBI taxonomy): Eukaryota > Viridiplantae > Streptophyta > Magnoliopsida > Canellales > Canellaceae > Warburgia > Warburgia ugandensis. Next base: position 7,417,326 of record CP141133.1, read on the forward strand.
GCAGAAACAGAGACAGAGAAATACATAAATAATGGGGAGATACAGATATTAGCATGTTTGCATTCTAAACATTCTTAAAGAACTAAGTTCTTGAGGCGGGAGTTTAGTGAAGTTGGTTGCAGACAACTAGGCTCCTCTCCTTGTTATGCTTACTACTAGGTTCGAAGTGGTACTTTTTCCATTGTTATATGAGATTTTAAGTAGATTTATAGATTAGGATAATAAGTTCTAGGTAGTTTAATTTATAATTTTCACAGTAAGCAAAGTAAAATAAAATAAAATTCCTGAGGTAGAATGCTGCAAAATTTAGGCTATAAATTTAAATTCTCAGTTTCCCTTTTACTTGTGTAATAAGATTAGTTTATTTGCTCACGAATCGTTCATTGACTAATCTGGCGCATCCAAAGATGAGAAGATCCTAAGGTACAAGCTCTGACCAACATATATATTGACCATTTGTGATTCGCTTCTTCTCTAAACCTTGTATATGCAGGAGCTTCGTGCACTAAGTTATCTTTTTCTTTGGGTAGGTCATCTATAAGTGAACTCCGTCATAAAAAAAGGTAGGACCACTTGGACAGAAATTACTTGCGAGCGCTTTGATTTAGCATTCCTCTCTTTTTTAAGTTAAAAGGCTCTCCAACTCCTCTCTCTCTCCGTCAGCGGAAGCAACAGCAGCCCCTTCCAATGTGGCATGATGGGTACCTACCAACATACCATGAGAGCTGACGAAATGAATAACCCCTTTATAACCAACACATCATACTCCCATTACCAAAAAAGAAAGGGAAATACATCATACTCCATAATGTATATGATATGAACTGATCCCATTCTATCTACCCCACCTATCTCATCATTTCCCAACCATAACAACATCATCTCAAACCACTACTTTCTGTTAGAAAAAGAAAAGAAAAGGGGCAGCTCCGGTGCACCAAGCTCCCGCCTATGCCGGGTCAGGGAAAGGGCGGACCACAATGGCCTAAAGTAGGCAGTCTTACCTTGTATTTTTGCAAGAGGCTGATTCCATGCCTTAAACCGATGACCTCAAGGTCATCCCCATTTTGATTGTCCATCCTTAGATTGAGTGTGGACTTAGAATGAAAGTATTTCATGTACCAAAAGTGAGACAGAGAGAGAATCTTCCCATGGTTAGATTTATTGACCTCCTACTATAAATCCAAACTACATGGCTGATGTCTAACCCAATTTCACCACCAAGGGTGGCAACAAAATGCGCCCATGTATAGATGTTGTCTCCATATTAAATCCCAGGGTTTCTATATGGTGGATATGCAATATGGACAGGCAAATGATCCGGAGCAGTTATTTACTAAGTTCATACGGATGGGCCATACACAAAATCTTATAAATGACAATCCTGGTGCACGAAGCTCCTACCTATGCAGGGTCTGGTAGGAGAGGACCACATCCACAAAATCTCATCCAACTCCTAAATGGCAGGTTAGAAATTGAGAAGAAAATCTGCATTCATCAGCAAAGCTTCCACAAATCAAGAGCATCAAGTTTCCTCTAGTGCACAGTTATTTGGACAATCAGTCTAAACCTTTTTTTTTTTTTTTTAGTAACAATCCATCTACTGCAGAAATACGCTACATTCTTTACTGCTACGTCCAACAATCGCTGTTCTCCATACCTACCAACCCATACATCGTCATGCCCTCATTGTGGCTCTATGAATTTTCTCACACTCATGGATCATCAGTTGTATAAGTGGGATCCACTTGCAACTCACTGCAAAAGTGCCTGTAAAAAATGAGCTGATGAGATCTAACTTGAGATTACCAAATTTGATACGAGATGAAGGGAGATGACTGAAAGTTTAACTTAACAGTGAGTTAAGATAAGATGATCTCATCTCGAGCACCACTAACAGCCAGACAACAGTGAATGTCTTGGCCAAAAACTACATCATCAGATGATCCTAATGTCCGTAGGCAAGACATTTGTAACACGGTTTACTTTAGGCTTCCTGAATATTTAGACCGATCGTCATGGTCCATCTAAGATGGTCCCCATAGATGACTGATTGTGATCACCATGGATGCGGTTCTATTTGTCATTTGGGGCAGCTATTTCAAAAAACTAGCGCAGTCAACCCACCAGCACGTACGTGATCCAGATTGATCAAATCCCAACAGGCTTTTACATGATCACATGAATACACCCTTAAATCAATGGCTACCTACTTTTCAAGAGAAAATAAACAGATCCAACATGTAAGACCTGATTGATGTTTATAAGATACCATCTCCGTCGTCGTAATCAACACCATCACCCAATTAAGATTGGTCACGTAAATCTTGCTTCCCCATTCCACTCTATTAAAATTTTAAAAATTTTCTCACTACCTCTATGCCCTTTTCAAAATTAATACTTAGACTCGTCTCTCCTTCTAACAGGTACTGCTGTTTTTGGTTTCCATATCGCTTACTTGATTCGCCGTCCCACTAGTGGCCTAAAAGATTAATGATACCCCCACTAACCAAAAACCCTATCCACCCCGCTGGCGACCTAGGAACTTTACAGAAGAACAAGAATCCATATCGCATACAAGATCTCACAAAACCCCACGTTGGAATCCACCACCACCCGCACGGATTCCCACGGCTTTCTTAAAATGCACGAATCCAAACCAATCTCCATCGGGAGAAGAACCCAACCAAAGAAGGATAGAAAACAACAGCAGATAAGGACGGGGCAGTGTTATGGGAGAGCAAATTGGAGATATTTGGAATAAAATAAAATAATAAGTTGTTGGTTTTTTAACTCAAATGTTACATCATCATAGAGGACGAAAATTACACACCCCTTCCGAGGCCCACTTCTCCGCCACACAACCCGCCACAAAGGCAGCACAGTGGAATAGTTCAACCCCAAAACACGACCCAACATTGTGATTTTTTTCCCTTCCGTGTCCTCTTCCTCGTAGACCTGATCCACAACGCAGGAAAACCTTCTGCCTCTTCTTCTGCACTTGCTTTCTTCTTTCTTTCAACGGAGTCACTGATATTTGAACAAGATAATAATAAATAGAATGCTAATTAGAAGGAAGTAGAAACGGGCGAGACTGACAAACAACAAGCTCCTGTTTCATTCCAACGACGAAACACTAGGCTCCTTCCGAGAAAAGGCAAGGAAAAAAATATATATAAGAACCCTAATTCCGAGACATTAGGAGACTTGCCTGACATGAGTTGGTCAGGAATCCCCCGGTCTTCTTCTTCACTGTCCCGATGTAAAAACAAATTTTTCAAAATGAATTACTGAAATTTCTCCTTTTAACCTTTTTTAACTGTTTCTTTCTTCCTCCCCCGCTTCCACCCCCACCCCCAACGGAAAAAATATATATATAATAAAATGTACTATTTACTAAAACATCTAAGAACTTTGAGAGACTCGGTAAAAAAAATCCAGTTTTCGGGAAATTTCACTAAGCAACGAGCTGATCGAGTTGCATCTGCTCCAGCCAAGCTCCCAAAACTGTATGATCAATGGAATCCAGCTGTGAATTGGCATTGGAACCCTCGCCGGAAGCAGCCGGTGTCGCGGCACTTGTGGGGGCAGCTGAAGATTTCTCCTTGATCTCTGGTGGTGATTCCTTCACCAATGACTGCACCCACGACAGGTCCGGTTCCTCACCGCCTGCACCGAGTTCAAAAGATGACGATCGTCGGAATTTATGGAGCTCGTCACCGTTGACACCCCAATCTAATTTTCCAGTGGGAGAACCCCATTTAGATAATGAATTCACAGGAGAACCAACAACACCAGTTGCACCTGAACCAAGATCGCGAGAGCTGAGACTTCGGAACTGCAGCTGTTTTTCCCTTTGAGTAAATGCAGCCACTCTTGCATTCATTGGAGATAGGGGCTCTACAGCCCGGGGAGACATACGGCCAGGTGATGATAAGCCCAAAGAGGCCTGCAAGAGCGGATGGCCAGAGAGCTGTTGATCAACGTTTTTGGGTGAGAAAACACTGGTATTGATTGGAGATAACATGCTCTGCTGCTGATGCTGGAATTGGTTGAGAACTGCTGATTTATGGGATGGCGAGAATACAGCTGCTGCTGCTTGATCAGAGTACCTGGGCGATGAAGAGATTTCAGCTGAGAATAGCTCTTCTAAATTTGATGGGGTTAGAGTTTTTGATCGAACAGGGCGGTTTCCTGCAGATGAGCTGAGTCGGTTTTGAGAGAAGCTGGAGAACTCATTCAGGAGTTGCTGGGCATCAAAATCTGGCAACATGGAAAAATCGTCAGCAGGAATGTCTCTAGCATTGAGAGATGATCTTAAACGACTGGATTGCAGATTGCTCCCTGGGAGATGCAGGGTAGGCACGTTAGGCTGAGGCCAAACCAGAGATGAATGAGAAATTCCATTAGCAGATGGGGACATGGGGGGCGTGAACGGGGACGGAGACATCACTGATACAGATGAAGGCGAACCCGGTAAAAGGCTCATGGCAGCTGCCATCTCCATAGCAGAGGCTGAAGATCGAGGTGACGGTACCGCCGAGCCAGTTGAGACATAGAGTGGGCGAAGCTCATCAGTAGTATGAGCAAAAAAGCAGACTCTTCTCATACAGCCAGTTCCATCCTTGCAGAGCCTAGTCCTGTATTGTGCAGGATGAAGCCAGCACTCAAACACGCCATGCGCATATTCACACAAATCCCCTCTTCTACATGCACCCTTTCTAAAATCAGGGCAAGGGACACAGCTGTAGTGAAATTTCCTGGGATCTCTTCTCCGGGCATTCTCGCCGGGGTGGACAAATGGACACTCAGTCCAATCATGAGAATAAGCCCTTGAGCATGGCCGAACCTTGAAAGAAAACATCCGGAATTCATCAGTTGCATAGATGCTGTTCTTGATGTCGGGCAAAGATGGGTCTACGGGGTATTCCTTCTTCTCTGAAGTAGAAGATACAGGGATATCATGGAATTTCACTGGAGAAGATGTCGAATCTGATGCAGAAGTAGGAGACCCATTATCAGGAGAAGAAGATAACGGCGGTGAATTGGAATTCGATGTAGTGGTTGAGACTCGAAGATGTTCGCCAGGGCCAGAGTTACTACTGTTGAGTAGATCTTCTAGAGCAACCTTCACATGAGGGAGCTTGGGAGAAACAACAATAACATCTGCAGGGCGCCGGCCATTAGCATCAAGGGCATTTGGGACCGCACCAGCCAATAACAACAGCTTAACAATATCAACAGCGTTTACAGATCCACCAGATGCTGCACAATGGAGGGCTGTGCTTTTATCAGGCCCACATGATCTGTTAACATCCGCGGCTGAGAGTGAGACGATCAATTTTAGGACTTCAATGCTGCCATACGTGGCTGCTACCATCAGCGGTGTTCTATGTTCAAGAACCATCTGGTTGGAGCCCTTTTGGCGTCCATACCAGAACTCAACTTGATCAATAGCAGAGGCATCTCTTTCAATAGAGCGCTTGAATCCTTCGAGATCATTGTTGGCAGCGAGTTCTAATAAGCTTGAGAAAGAATCTTCAGTTTCTACAGACAAATGATTCATGTTTTTTGGGACGGATTTGGCTTCTTCAGGAGGGGTTGACGGAGATGACGAGGATTTTACGTGCTCCGGACCACCGCACATACTTCGGTTCCCTGGCCTGAAATGCGTAAACAGAGAAAGAATCAAGCTGGATACAGCTGGAAAGTTCTATCAATTAATATGAAGCAAACAGATAATCAGTTTTGGAATTAACCATTATGAAAGACCTGCGCATATATGGGGAAAACAAAACTTGATGGGAAGGACAACGGGACACGGGGTCCATTTTCAGTCAAGAAACCCACCAGAAGAGACTCATGCGCGGGCAGAGAAAATTCGTACTATTCAGCGAAGCGATAAAGAATAAAACTGTTAAAGAAACGAACAACAGAAACTTCCGAGAACGGTTTCGAGAAAGAAACTTCAAAGAAACCTGTACAAGAAACAAGAAAATGCTACAGAGACCAGAAAAAAGATCAGCAATCGCCGATCTGAGCAACACGAAGAACAAGATAGATGACATTAGAGATCAAAGGAGAAACAAGACAGACGGCTACTCATTTCGCCAAAAAAGCTGGAAAATATACAAACACCACGAACACTAGTGTTTCCTAGGCTTGGACAACTCCATAAACTAGAAGATCGCTTGAAGAAACGAGCTTTGCAGAAAGAATAACAAAGATAAACACAAGTGACAGGAGAACACCAATTTTCTTGATAAAAACCCTATCTTGCAAGAAACAAACCCGATCTACAAACCTTCCAGCCTAGATTGAAGAAACAACGAGTGGACATCAATTAAGCAGCCGATTTCTTGCATGCACAAGCAAGAACAACAAAAGGACGGAAAATACAGGACGAGTCATTTTCTAAATAGGATCTCACATAAACGGCACTCAAATCTCACATTTGTTGACTAAAACAGAGAAAGATCGGCTTGACAAAGAAATTAGCAAGAAGATCAAAAGCTAAAAGTCAGAGCAAAACTCACCGATTTCCAGACGCCGACGCATAAATCAGCTAAAAATTTAGGCAAGACTCCATTGCCAGATCTGCAAAAACAAGGTTCAAGAAATCTGCAATGTTCCACAAAGGAACGTCTCGCAAAAGCGATCGCATCTACGAAACCGCGACGAAAACTCGAATCCACGAGACTTCTCCATCGCAATCCAAATAATTCCAAGAAAAATCGAAAGAAATCCTGCGAAGAAAGCTCGCCGATCGAACGAGTGTACGAACACCGCCTTCCGCTTTCTCTTTCTCCCCTTTCTCCAACGTCTTCAAATTAAAATGAAATGAAATGAAACGCTTCTTCAAATGAAGATAAATTCCGAGATGCTGTGGAAATTCACCCTAAATTCACTCCACATGCAGGTTAAATTCCGGGAATTCAAAAAGAGGTCACTGGAATAGCCGGCGAAAAGCCCCTTTACCGGTTAATTCTGGTATAAAAGACAGAGTCGGTGACCGGGTAACTGAGTGCAATCGGTTGAGTTCTAGGCGATTGTGCTGGATTGGAATCCGGGCTGGCGTCCGCGAATCAGGTTGAGAGAGCGTACTATCGGATTCCAGGCAGCAGTCAAATTTGGTTAATTGTGGAGTCAAATCGAGGGAAAAGGCGTGGAGCACCAACGACAAACATTTATAAAAAAAGAATTTTTCAAGAAAAAAAATGAAAATGCCGAAAAGAAAAGGCAGATCGCCGCCCCCCTTGACTAAAGGACGGGGAAATAATAAGATATAATTTTCATTTTTTGTAAATTTAAAGAAGGAAATGTTAAATTTACCAGCCTTCTCTTATCTCGTCGCGTATTTAGGACATTGGATTGAAATTACAATTTTGGCCTCGCGGGTGGAGTGAGTTTTCAGATTAGCAATCATCTATGTCACATCACAACCGTACGTCTCAGATGCAACGGGTTTTTTTTTAGCCTGATTAATTCAGGTGGGCCCCGCTGGTTTGTGATAGGAGATAGCACTTCTCGATGATTCTGGACCTCTGATAAGTTTGATCTGAAGGCCCAGGATTTCACTTGAAATAGACCTAGATTTGATGCCTTTATCAAATGGGATCCACTTGATTAAATTGGCAGCTAAAAACTATAGCGTTGATTGATCAAGGGCTAGAATTAACCGGTTTTAATGCATTAATGGCAATGATAAAGGATTTTGGCTTCTTCTTATTACCATCTTTTTACCTTTTTCCTAAGATAGCTTTTTTTATATTATTAATTTTTTACGGTAAGAAATTATGCAACAAATTACTTAGAAGCTATATTCTAATTCTTAAATCTAATCTGCCATCTCTCCAATAAAGGAAAATTGACACCTTAAACTTACGACTAAGGGTTGGATGGCCTCTGGCTTTCTATCATGTGGCTTGAGAATTAGATAAATAGTAGTTTTACTTTTGTTTGGCATATTAAACGTGTAGAATATGTGGCCTCATTCATCCAATAGATAATACCATATTGGAATTTTTTTCCTTTTTTGATAAATTTTTAAGGAAAGTTTATTCTTAAATTTAATAATAAATCTAATCTCCAACCAAAGAAGAAAGTGAAACTCAAATATATAACTTAGTATGGCAAGCGGCATAAAACAAAATAGTAGTGTATGATTGTCGTATCAATAAAGGGTAGCTCCTATGCACGAAGCTCCTACCTATGTAGGGTCCAAGAAAGGGGTGGACCACAAGAGCCTATAGTAGACAGTCATACACTACTAGTGTGGCACCATTTGTGCTAGTTAATTTGGATAGTTATTGTCCCAATAACCACCTTAGGTATTCTTATTAAGAATATAAATGGTGGGATAATATTGACAAAATTCAACATTCACAGAGAAATGACAAGAAGGTTCAAATTTGGATCATTAGAAGTTTGTCAGTAAAAAAAAACTGATATTCTACTCTAAAAATTCAACTGGTGAAACAATGTTGATAATAATTTCCATTAAAAAAATGTGTAGTCTAATTAACCCACTACTAAGCTACAGGGCTAAAGTAAAGTTGTATAATTGAACAAAGATCAAAACCAGGAGCAAGAAGGACAAAAATTGTCGTTCTCAAGCCTCTCAGTAGAACCCTTAAAAGGACCAACATTGATCATAGTTGGGCTAAAACAGATGGACCATCCCTGTATACTATATAATGCCCAAGTAGAATCCTAAAAAGGGCAAAATTGATCATGTTGGGACTAAAACAAGACTAACCCTATAGTGTCCAACTAGAAGAACAAGTCTAGACCTTGTTGCATATGTACCTAAGAAAGTTCCATGCCTAGCCACTTCAACTACCCATAAGACTTACATGACAACAGAGTGGCATTCCTTACTTAGTGAAGGTACTAGATGCAAAAGCATGGCTTTGATTATCCAACCCATTCATCATATCTTGTGCTGTAGACAGCCCTAGCCTATTACTCTGAAGATCTTGTCTTTCTTGGTTCTAAGCTTCATGAATTGTCTATTTCACTTCCTACAATAATACTTGTTAGGGTGGCAACGTGGAGAATATTGTTTGGGCATGCTCTATCCATCAATAGAAAAAAGGTCAGCTCCAGTGCACAAAGCTTCTGCCTATGCAGGGTCTGAGGAAGGGGCAGACCATGAGGGCCTCAAGCACATAATCTTACCTTGCATTTTCAAGTACACCAAAAAATCAATGACCTGAATGATTCATGGAGGGGCCCTAAAGTGGCCTAACTTTCTTCATCTAACTTTTGTTTTTTTTCCACAAGCCAAGAATTATAACTCCTAAATCCATTCCAGAAGAAAACCACCTTGCCTTCTAAATAATAATAATAATAATAATAATAATAATAATAACTCTAAATCGTAACCCTAACCCCGAACCTCATTAACAAGTGAGAAACATATAATGAAAGGATTATTGCTTGGTATTTTAGTCATTTCACATATATCCTATGTTGCTGAAGATCTTTGATCTTGGTGTCCTGTGCTTCTCCCATCATGTTAAATTTCCCTATCCACATCAAAAAGTTTCGTACCAATTTACCCTTATCGACATAACTAGCTTCCAACTACAAAAAGGGTATTTATGTCATCTAACAATACCAAGGAAGCGAACAGTAGAAAATGGCATTTATGTGGCTTTCATAAAAAATACCAACCAAAATACATACTGAGGTTTCTAGAAAGAATAATAGGAACATGCAATGAACAGCATTTTCCAATGCATTAATGATTTTCGGGAAAAGTTGGATTTTTATTACTGAAATTACTACATTACCCTTCAAGTTCAAATCGATCAAAACATTCGTGTACTTTCGATGGGGATGCCTACGCCACATTCTTCATGTATCACTTTCAAATAAGGTGAGGGATAAGGTGCACCTCATTACCACCATAGTAATTGTTCAATCAATTTGTTCGAATGTGGACGGTGAGATGGACGTCTTGATCTTGATGGAGATCTTGACCACATCTCAGCATCAATCAAGAAGATAAGAGAATCTGATCCATCAACGCTAAAGTTTCTATGTCATTGTAATGCCATATGGAATTGATGCCTCCAGCCCCTTCCTCAAATGAACTATATTCTTAAGTTGAAATTTATTTAACCATCTTTTTTTCGTTTGGATAGCATTTTTATAATTATAAAGCAAATCACTCACACACTCTACTAAATCTAATCTCTAGTTAGGCGGAAAGTGATGCCAATTATATGCGACAAGTTGTATTGGATGTTGTTGGCTCTTTAACGAATTTACAATATGAAGTGTTAGTGGTGCTTTATATGAGATAATGTAACTTGACATGAGATGATATGATATGGGCGATCTGTGTTAGTGGTGTTTGAGCTCAGATAAAAGGAAGTAATATCTCCTCGTCTCATTGTTAGTGGAACTTGAGTTAAGATAAGACGAAGTAATATCTCCTCATCTCAATATTAGTGATGATTGAGATGAGATGAAAATCATCTCATCCAAACTAATTGTTGGTGGTGCTAGAGAGGAGATGGGAAATCTCAATCTCATCTCAACATCGGTATTTGCATATCACTTCCGTCTCTACCATCTCTTTAACTCATTCCTAGCGTAAAAGCGATCATTTCTTCTCAAACAAGATTCAGTTCATGCCCATATTTTGCTTGAGATGAAATGAGCCATATCAAGTCATCTCATCCGGCTCATGTCAACCCATCTTCTCCTATTCATCTCAAACCATCTCCTCCATCTTATCTCTATCTGGCTTAAGTGATATTTTCAGTCACATCACTTCATCCGCACCAAATTCATCATCTTAACCCAGCTCAAATCATCTTAAACCAAATCTCATCTCTTGCTATCCTGGAGCTTATCTTATCTAAAGCACCATTGACACCATGTAGAATTTGATGATCAAATTGGTCTACAAATGATAGTTCTTTTGAATGTGGCAAGGTTTTTATTAAGAGGGAACTAATTACCTAGATTAAGCTAATCCAGGATACAATCACCTGTCAAGTCCTCGTCTTGGGATATTAATTCTATTCTTGATCTCTATCGAATAGATTTTTTTGCACAAGAAATTTCAAGATAATCGAACATCTCGATATCATCAAGGGCTTGATAGAAAAGGGCAATCCCAGTGCCCGAAGCTCCCGCCTATACATGATTCAGGGAAGGGGCAGACCATAAGAGCCTATAGTATGCAGCCTTACCTTGTATTTTTAGAAGAGGCTATTTCCAACCAAGAAAATGGGTTATTAAAACCTTAGATCTATCTAGTCCAATAATGGTTGGAGCGTAGAAACATATTTTAAAAACTCAAAAACTTGTCTCACTGGACTTGAAAGTTAGGAGAGTCGACTCAACTCGAAGACACTCGTGTGAGACTCAAAGATACTCTAGAGAGATTTAAAATAAAGTTTTATTGTGTTAGACTTATATTTATAATTTTCAATATACATGTACATTGCAAGTAAGTTGGTTAGGTCTTAGTGACATTGTTTTAGAGGTCTTGTATTCAAACCTTAGCCCAAACATATTTATTTTATTAGGCAGCGAGTCCATCGATAATGACTCGATTTGCTACTAACTCAATCGAGTTTTTTGAGTCGACTGACAAGTTTTAGAGCTATGCTCACAAACTTCATTTAGGTTACAGGTTCAAACCCAACTTATCTTTAAAGAAAAATAAAAAAAGAGCTTTTTCTTGTAATAAAAAGACCAGCTAATATACCAAATTGATGAGACTTTTTTTATTATTATTTGTACAATGAAAGAATTATAATGCAAATCTTTCACTCTCTTCTCATTCTAATCCTAAATCTAGTCCCCTGTTAAAGGGAGAAACCAGTGACTCAAACCTAAGACCAAGTTTGTTTCAAGAGAGATGGCAATTTTTTGGCTAACTGCTCTACACTTTGTTGGTGAGAGCCCACTCACACACACATACATATATATGGGTTCCATGCAAGAACATATATGTGTGTGAGTTGTATTATCATTAATTGCCACCGTCAATTAAGTAGATATTCCATCTATCAAAATAAGATAATATAGAAGATTGATGGTCTAGCTTTCTCAAAGAACACGGATCGGGGTGTGAACTTCTCCTATTTCCCAGAATGTGAGGGTTTTTTGTTCTTGAAAAATAAAGATTAGAGAAAAGTATAATTTAGTCTATGAACTTCTCCTCTTTCTTGGACCTCGCATAGGCAGGAGCTTTGTGCATTGGGGCTGCCCTTTTTTAACTATCAACTTAAAACATTTAGATCCTTAAATTACTTTAATCCTCACGACTATTTTTTTTTAGACTTAATCCTTCAGCTAACTTTCCATCAACATAAGTATATTTTGGGGCCTCACTATCTATTATTTCAATAATTTTTTTTAATATTTTCCATTGCTTTAAACAATTTATTAATTTAAAAAACAAAAGAGAGGTTAAAGCCCTTCTTCATCGGCCAAATTCGTAAGAGAGAGAGAGAGAGAGAGAGAGAGAGAGAGAGAGAGAGAGAGAGAGAGAGTCCACTTGAAGATAGAACTAGAGTTAGTATTAGAGTTTTTGGATTTAGGTTGATGTACAATGTGGGTTCTGATTTTGAGCCTTCATAGATTTGGTGTCCGGGGATAGGTGAACCACAAAAGTTAATAGTACACAACCTTACTTTGCATTTTGCAAGAGACTATTTCCACACCCTGAACCAGTGATCTCAAGATCGCAGATGACAACTCCACCGTTGTGCCATTAGACTCCTAAATGTATTGCTCATCGTTATTGTGTTTGGTGTGGCAGTAACTTTCTTTTTATTATTGGTTTAGCATTCCCCACCACCTATTTATCATATGGTCAATCAGCCATAGTTACCGTCGTTGCCCCACATGCCATGCACTGATACGGTGGACCCTAAGTCTGTTCCACCGGCTGGGGCCCACAATTAAAATTTGGTATTTTTAAAATCAAACAGAATCACGCATCTAATTCTCAGCATTATTTGCCATCTCTTTTTTCATAAATTTAATTTAATTAAAGTCACTTTTTTCTTTATTTTATTTCAGTTTTCTCAAACTCTTTTCCCCGTGTTCCCGAATTTTCAAAAGCAATTTCTTCGACCATTCTCGACTCCGACTTTTATAACCAGACTTTCCAACCATGCAATAGTAGCTAATACACCAACTTTCGGTGTATTAGTGGGAAAGAAGATGAGGTGGAAGAAGGCTGATATTATCAAAGCCACGTCCAATAAACTTGAAAGGGCGGTAGAAAATCTATGAACTGATTGAGCTCCGGGAATCTAATAATCTCGGGGCCCACCTGAGGCAGAAAAAATAAAGGCAAAGGGAATTAAGAAAAAGGAGATGGAAGATAAAGAATAAAAGACGACAAAAAAGTCGGCTCCCTCGCCTTTACCTTTTCTTTTCTTTTTTATTCTCCTTCTCCCTTTCACAAAAGTCGGTCTTTCCATGCCTTAATGCCTTGCCCATGATAGTTATTGAAAACTTTATGCATAAATAAAATAATAAAGTAGGAAAAAGTGGGCCCTTTCCTCATATACCTGTTATGGGTGTTAGTGGATACTCCCATGAGAGAGAGGGGGGGTGGTTTGTAGGTGTATGGCCTTGCTTTGTTACCCAGGTCTCCATTGTCTTACCTCTCTTTCAAAGGGGTTGGAGATGGAGGCGTGAAACAGGGTCCTTCCTCTTTGATACACACACATGCAGAGGAGTAAGATAAATGGGAAGGTCTCTGTGCATATGGAGGAGGAAATGGACGGCTTTGATCACTCCATTCCAACTACCTCTGCATCAGCTAAAGGGATAAATAGTAGGAAACAAATTAAGTGGGGCCAGGGGAGGAAAGAGGAGCACCGCTGAAGTCTCCATCGAACCAGGGCTGAGAAGGACGTAGAAAACTTGCCACATCGGCTCCCTGTCCTGGGAACCGTGGCGGGTAGCGGTGGCATCGGCCGCCCACTTCGTGCCTACGATTGTTGCTTCTTTGTGCTCCAATTGGCGTTTTCTAGTCGCGTCATCCATGTCTGTCTTAGGAAATGGACAAGCTAGATTTATCTAGTGTTTTGGACTTCTTTCGCTTTGGAACTTTGCTATAAGAACGGGATCTCATTTGGGGGAGAGAGAATGAGAGAGAGAGAGGGAGTAATAAAGTGGGATAAGGAAGGAAAAGTAACCTGCCCATGTTCCAACTGATCCAAACCATTCATCTTCAAGTTCAAAAAATCTCATCTATTAGATGATCCTACCTCCTTGTTATTGCGTTGTAAAATCTAAAGTCCGAGAAAGACAGAGAGAAGAGTTGATATGATGGTTGTAAGAGTAATTAGGTAGGATAAGCAAAGAAAAGAAATCTACCTACATTCCAACTGATCCAAATTATTATTTTTAAGCAAAAAATTCTCATCCATGAGATGATCCTATCTCCTTATTGCTTTGTTGTAAAACCCAAATTGCACTTGCTTTGAGAGAGAGAGAGTAATCAGGTGGAATAAGCAAGGAAAATAAATCTTTCCAAATTCCAACTGATCCAAATATTCATCTTCAAGTCCATAAATTCTCATCCATTAGATGATGTTATCTCCTTGTTGTTTTGTTGTAGAAAACTCAAATTCCTCTTGATTTGAGAGAGAGAGAGAGAGAGAGAGAGAGAGAGAGAGAGAGAGAGAGAGAGAGAGAGAGGAGGCATGAAACATGGAGAAAAAATTGCAGAGAAAATGAACGGCAGTGTCATGTCTTATCCTCTAAGTGGACTCATTCTTCCATGTAAAATAAAAAGGAGAAGGTAGTGGACTAAGAAAGGAATTGGACTTGATATGTTCTTGTGAGATGGGTTTTTGAAAGCGACTCCGACTCAATTATATACATTTCCCCCCCCAAAAACTCCATTAACTTAATCTTAAACAAATCCAATGATCAAGACATGTTGGAGTCAATGGAAGTTAAATTATTGAAATCAATTGTATGCTAAAGACAGAAATCAGCATAAAAAAAATCATCGATCAGAACGTCCGACGACGGAAAGGATTGAATTTGTGTTCAACACCACATATCAAGCATCGACCATTTCGTCGACTCTTCTCGATCAGATATATGCTGTGGATTAATTAACTTGATATTAAACCATATCCATAATCAGACCAAACAAAAATATGACCAACCTTTTCCATGCAACTTGATACATCTTTAATGGCACAGGTAGGTTTGAGTGCGTCCTCGTCACAAGTCACAAGGGCCAGGAGAAATTTAAGAAAATATATTTTAAACCATCTAGAGGCCAGACAAAAACCTGGTCGATATCATGATGTAGTCTAATTTCTTCAGAAAATAGGCAAATATATAGCTTAGCATGCAGTTATATTCTATTATAACTAGCAAACTTTGGATGCCATCCTCATCCTCTAATGTAAATTAGACCTAATATAAAGGTATACACACATATGTATGTATGTATGTATGTATATATACGTGTGTATGTGTTAATTTCAGCTGTTTCATGCATGTGTAAGGAGCAGGTGACATTTGATTGGTTGAAAAAAAGTAGAAAACAGAAAAAGTGTAGAGGAAATGACAGTTAGTAACTTTTTCTTGGCCAATCAAATGTCACTTGCACTTTACACCTGCAACTCCTTGCTGAAATTATCACTCCCTATATATATGTATAAACTCTCTTTGTTATGCCCATCCAAAACCCTCCCCTGGAATATGCTTGGTTGGAGCTTTGAGTCCTTACTTTCTCCTTTATTTGGAGGCTACATTTAGGAGAGTTTGTAAGCTTTATTGATTGGCGAGAGACCATATTTAAGAGAGTAGGTGAATGACTTTCTTTGTAATTTTTTGCTTGTAAAGGGAGCCCGTGCACACACTCTTGCATATGCAGGGTCCAAAGAACGGGTAGACCACAAAGATCAATAGTACATAGCCTTACCTTACATATTCTTTGTAATTCTTAGCTTGTAATAAGAAGAAGAAAAAAAGCAAGTAAGCTAAGTGCTTAAGTCCAAAACTAAAACTGCAAAACCAATCGAACCCAGAGATAGAATCTCTAGTTCCTTAGACAAGTGCCTTATCCATTGGGCCAGGGAGTCCTTGTTTCATGCAAATGTCCTTTGCAGGTCTCAAACTTTTGACCTTCGCAGTATTAGCCTAAAACTCTAAATGACTGAGCTAATATGTTTCGTGCAAATATAACATAATGTGGTTAGATAGCATGCAAATATTCTACACGGAGAGAATTGTAGTTATATAAATGGAGAATGAGAAGTCTAACTATTACTTAGTCTAATCTCAGGGGCTCTTGGGCACACATGCAGAAAAACAAAGAAAAAGAAAGGAAGAAAGGTGGCATGGGCCATGCAGGGAAGCAGCCAAAAGTCTTTCCAACTCCAATTGATCATTAGTTCGTCGTTAGCCTTCGCCAATAGCTAAAACAGTGATTTTTGTGGCGTTTATCTTACGGCGATGTGCTACATGGGATTCACTTGCCGACCACCAAATCCGTGGTCCAAGTCACATGCTTGTGCTCCAAGGGACCCAAGGTTGATAATTAAGATCATATCTCGACAAATGGTTGTTTGGATCATAAAGTCAAATTTGAGCTCTTGATTCTTATCTGCTATACTTTTAGACCATGAAAACTTAGTCACAAAAGCATATACTTTTGGCACGAATACTGTTTGTGCATAGCACTTGCCATTTTTCATGTTTTGTTGGATGGTTGAAGGGAATGTACCTAGAAAAGGAAACCCCTTATATGACATCTTTATCGTCAAGACCTTATTCCAATTAGAGGTCAGCCGCGTGATTCTCAGTTGTTCATTTTTCTCTATCAAGTACCATAGATTCATTTAGTTCCTAAATTTTAAAATCTTTTTTCAGCACTTCTATCCACGAAACCCCTAATATGACAACAATGACAAAATCCAACAACTCAGTAGCTCCTCAATTATGGGCCAAGGGAGAAAAGTAGACTGATTCTGGTCAATAGCTTGCAAAATAGATGACTAAAAATAGATACGCTTGAAAAGTTTGTCCATCTTATGATCTCTTTGGGACGGAGAAACAGATGCTGAATAAAGTTACCCAGGGACACTGATCTTATTCGTTGGAATTGCAGCTGTAAGATATGGATAGCATTATTCAAATCAGCAAGGGATAAATCACGATTTCCGGATAATCGGATTCATGGATTGTTATTGCCGTATCTGAAAGTGTTAAGATTGTACCACTGGATGGACTTCACTTAGTAGACCATTTATGCCACTTCTATTAGATGGATGCTCTACATCGTCCCATGACGAAATGTGCAAATGTATGTCTCCGATGGGCCAAAGGGACTTTTTGTTAATAACATCTTTATCTATTGCTG
Source organism: Warburgia ugandensis (assembly GCA_035236585.1). Classification (NCBI taxonomy): domain Eukaryota; kingdom Viridiplantae; phylum Streptophyta; class Magnoliopsida; order Canellales; family Canellaceae; genus Warburgia; species Warburgia ugandensis. The sequence continues at coordinate 7,434,700 of CP141133.1, forward strand.
ACAAACTTGAAGGGCCTGTTGGCAACAAATATGGGGATGGGAATGTGTTTCAAAGTTATTCTGGAATAGCAAAAAAATTTCTACTATTTTGCAGGCTTGAAACAGCCTTGGCGCAACGGTAGAGCTGTCATCGTGTGACCTTGAGGTCACTGACCTCTTGCAAAATACAATATAAGGCTGCATACTATTGACCATTATGGTCCGCCCTTTTCCCGAACCCTACGTACGCTGGAGCTTCAAGTCCCAGAACTGCCCTTTTATTTTGCAGGCTTGAGACAAAGATAACACTACGGTAGAACTAACAGCCCAAGTTTCTAAGGCTATTTTATCTCTGTTTGAATAATTTTATGTATGTCTCAAAGGCAGAAAATTTTCCTACTGAACAACTTATTCCACAATTCTTATTCCCCTCATAACCAGCTGTAAGAGAGAGATCTACGCACGATTCCACTCATACGTTTACTAATTCTTCCATGGCAAAGTACCCATGTACACAATACAAGGAATGCTAAGCCAAAGCACTTGTAAGCGGGTTGAATCAAACTGCTCCAAAACTTTGTGTGAAGGGTCCACATTAGATGGTTTAACTAGTTCATCTGATTTCTTTGGGTTTGGATGTCTCTTAGTCCAAAGTATGTGAACTGAGTGACTCCAACGTGTAAAAAGTTATTCTTTCGATAGCCAGTTGGAAACTTTGTAAGCAATGGTCGGCATTCAATGACCAAAAACATGAATAATACAGATCATCGAAAGGAAGGCCTATTCATGCAATAACTAGAGTACTTTTAGCCTTCCTCATGCAGGATGAGAGAACCCAAATATCCAGCTCAGTACAAACAATAGAAGGAATGTCTTGGACCATCCTGACAGGATGAAATCACCACTAAAAGCAAAGCTGATGTGTTATGCCGTGTGCATTCAAAAACAAATACTACGGCTGATTATCTTGCTTTCGTCAAAGTTCATGCAAAACAGCCTACAATAATCTGACTCAGTCCATCCGAATATTGAGAATGTTTAGTGTGCAAGGAAAAGATTCGGCTTTTAGCCATTGTTTGAAATGGTAATGCTGATATGGAACGGATGTCATGTGATCATGTCGAAATGGGTCGATGACATTGCATTATCTCAAGAAACAGACGTCCCGTTGCCACAAAACTGACTAACTTTTGCTCTGCAAAGAAAGAATTCTGGTTTTAGCTGATTACCTCAATTGATCATGCTGATACAGCACTGTACCTTTCCTTGCTTTTGAGGTACAACATTGAATAAAGACTATCTTTCTGACTAAAGTAGGAAACCATGTTGGTTTGGGATAATGACTAAAGAACACTGATTGAGAATTCAGATTTACATAATCTAGACACCATTCTCAAAAGATTGAACTGCTGCACTGAAAACCATGGAAGTCAAATACTTTACATTGGACTTCTTTGTGACAGGAACCTATTAGGTAGACATGTTAGTGGAAGATCAAACTTTGTTGGACAAGAATTTGGCGACTCTCACTGCTGATCTTAGAAATCAACTGATTCTCTTGAGTTAGCTCGTGTAGAGTTCATCATCAGTATGTCTTAATCACCTTTAGGTCTACGTAGGGATCAAGGAATTCCTGATTGTTCACAGCACTATTTATCAAGTAGGAAAATCACATTGATCAACCTCTTATCACTGCTATCCATACCAAAACTAACTCCTCAGAGCCCCTGAGATTGGTTGGGCATGATAATATCTTGTCTCTGAAATTGAATGCTTCAGTTAACACTCAGCCATAACGCATATATTGTTCTTCTCTTTCTTTGATACTCTCGGGTCCACAACTTTTAATTCAGAGCATCACCCATTTCCACCTTTCATGTGCTTGATCTCTTTATCTTTCAATGAAATTATTGTAAGACCTCTGTGACACCTACAGGCTATTTATTAACTGCAAAAATCACACAAGCATCTACGTATCATCATATTGAAGATGCTACAAACTGGGTCACGTTATTACTAATCCCATTAAACTTTATGAGAAAAGGAAGTTATCCAATGCATCTTATCTAATTTATGTGAGTCTATTAATAAGCTAACAAAAACTTGAGTTGATTAGCCAAGTCTCACCAAACAGGCAATGCCTAGTGTAACAAAGTGCATGTAAATTCAAAACCATCCATCTGCAGATTATTACACTTTGGAGTTTGATCACTCATTATATGCCTACTACTTTGCAAACATGCACCTATCCTCTTCGTGCTCGTTGTTTTTCCTTAAAGGATTGAATAGAAAAACAGAACTCAGATTAATTTTTGAATACAACAATTACAATATAAACTTAAGATAGATAACTGCCAACTAGGATCATGGTCCTATAATTAAGCCATGATTAAAAAAAAAAAAACTGAAAGTTAACAACCTCCTAAAAAACTAGGAAACATCTTTGACAACGTGGTAGCAGTCCTAAACACAACTACTAACACTCCTTGCTTTAGAGACTGCAAACACCAAGTTTTAATATCAAGAACTCAAACTTGTTAACCAATAAAGGTTTAGTGAAAACATAAGCTATTTGCTCATCTGATCTACAATAGACAAGGGTTACAACACCATTCTTCTGCACTTCCCTCAAGAAAAACAGCTTAATGTTGAAGTGTTTAGTTTTCTCATGAAAGATTGGATGGTGAGAAATAGCTATTGCAGCTTGATTATCAACAAGGATCTTAGTGTCTTCTTTTTGCTCAAGATGAAGATCACTCAATATCTTCCTTAGTCACAAAGCTTGATTCACAGTAGCTGTTGCAGTAACAAACTCTGCTTAGCAGTGGATTGAGCTACCATTTCTTGTTTTTTCAAGCTCCATGAAAAAACACCTGATCCAAAACTAAAACAGTACCTTAAGGTACTTCTCATGTCATCAATTGAACCACCCCAATCATTGTAAAAAAAACCAGTCAGGTTAAAGTTCTCATTTCTCTTGAATTTGATTCCAAAATCAATCGTGCCTTTGACATATCTAATCACCCTTTTTGCAACTTTTAAATGCACTTCACTTGCATAATGCATAAAATAAGAGAGTATACTTACAACATTCAAGATATCAAGCCTTCTTGTTGTGAGATACATTAGACATCCTACCAAACTTCTGAAATATGCCTCATCCACTTTCTCAGTTCCATCTTCTTTACTCACCTTTTCCTTTTGACTCATTGGAGTGCTCATCTCTTTGCAGTTTTCCATGTGAAATTTCTTTCGCATACTTCTTCTAACAGATGAAAACTTCACATTGTTCTTGCTCGAACTCCATTCCGAGAAAGTAAGACATTAGGCTAAGATATGTCATTTCGAAGACTTTCATCATTTCCAGCTTGAACTCTTGTATCTGATTTGAATTGTTCCCTTGTAACCAGAAGATCATCTACATAAAGTGAGATGATAAGAATGTTGGTTCCACTTGTTTTGACGTAAAGAGTAGATTCGGACAGGCATTTTACAAAGCCTAAGCTGAGCAAGTGATCATCTATTCTACTATACCAAGCTCTTAGAGCTTGCTTTAAGCCATAAAGTGCCCTTTTAAGAAGATAGACTTTGTCTTCTTCTCCTTCTTTTACGAAGTCCTCAGGTTGCTCTGCATAGATCTCTTCTTATAAGAAACCATTTAGGAATGCTGACTTGACATCCAATTGGTATACTTTCTAGTTTTTTTGAGCTACAATGGCAAGCAACAGCTTGATAGTGTCGAGCCTAGCTACTGATGCAAATGTATTGGAGTAATCTACACCAAATATTTGAGCATATCTTTTAACAACAAGTCTTGCCTTGTATTTGTTGATGGAGCCATTAGCATTTAGCTTGGTTTTGTATACCCACTTGACCCGAGTCACTTTTTTGTCTTGAGGTCTATCAACCAGCGTCCATGTTTTGCTTCTTTCAATCATGAGCAGCTCCTCCTTCATTGCAAATATCCAATTTTGATTGAGCTTTGCTTCTTCATAACCTGTAGTCTCACATAGAGCTACGTTGCATCTCTGATACACATAAGAAAGTAACCTTGTGCCTCTAACTGGAACATCATCTACCATATCATGTTGCCACTCATTGCCATTCTACTCTTCAGTGTTTGGGCTGGGGAGCTTGAGCTTCAGTTCTCTTAAGTTTTGATCCGTTTGCTTTGCATCTTCCTAGTTCCATTCTTCATCTTCTACAAAGTGCACGTCCCTGCTTATAACAATGTTTCTAGTTTGTGGTGGGAAAACTTTATATGCTTTTGTAATTGAGTTGTAGTAAATGAAAATGCCTGGAAGTGCTCTTTTATCTAGCTTATCTCTCTTGATTTGTGGAACATGAGTGAAGCACAAACAACCAAATATTTTAAGAAAATTTAGAGATGTTTTGTATCCATACCAAGCTTTGAATTGGGTTTGATCCTTCACGGCTTTTGTGGGAAGTCTGTTTTGAAGAAAAATAGCTGTATTTAATGCATCTGCCCAGAATTGTTTTGGTAAGTTCTTCTCGTGTAACATGCATCGTGTCATTTCCAGTATGTATCTATTTTTTCTCCCACTAACTCCATTATGTGGTGAAGTATAGGGAGTAGTTAAATGATGTTGGATACCTCTTTCCTCATAAAATTGGTTGAATGCTTCATATGTGTACCCTTTGCCATTGTCTGATATGAGGGTTTGAATTTTATCAGCCACTTTCATTCTCAACTTTGGCTTTGAATCTCCAAAAGACACCAACTACCTCTGACTTAAGCTTCAAGAAGAAAATCCAGCACATCCTGGTAAAATCATCAATGAATGCAACGTAATAATGACTACCTTTTAAGTGAAGGTGTTCTTTGTGGGCCTACCATATCAGTATTAATCAGCTGCAACTTTCTTGATGCTCTCCAAGTCACCTTCGAAAATGGCTTTCTGTTTTGCTTTCCAAACTAGCATGCCGTACAATTTGGAAACTAATCATTAAACTCGGGCAAATCATTCACAATCATCCTTGCTTTCATCTGCAACAAACCTTGATGATGGTAATGCCCGAGCCTTTTGTGCCAAACCTCTGTGACATTTTCTTTGATTGGAAAAGCAGCTTGCTCCTCTTCCAATGCATTGAGTGTAAAGCCTTCCCTTTCATTTTTACCTTGATTAGCTGCATTTTTAATCAGGCAATGCTTGTCCTTGAAAATGACTTTGAAGCCTCTCTCAATTAATTGACCAACACTGAGTAGATTTTGATCAATTTCAGGAACACAAAGAACATCAGTTATAAACTTTGTACCTGAACAGCTAGTTATTGCAATTGTTCCTTTTCCTTTAACTGCTATGCACTGTCCATTGCCAATTCTTACTTTTGACATGTCTGTGCTCCTTAATTCCTTGAACAGATTCTTGTTGTGTGTCATGTGGTTTGTGCAACCACTATCAATTAGCCAACTTTCACTTGACTTACTACCTGAGAAACAATTGATCCTCCTCCTCTTGATCAGCAATCTGAGCCTCCACTTCATGTTGATGACTTTTGCTTTTGAGATAATAGCCTCATGACCCATTTGATTATATTTGTTGCACTTTGCATCTGGCCTTCTCCAACATTTGAAGTGAGGATGTGATTTTCTACCACAATGTTGATAGGGAGGATGAATTCTCTTTTTGTTTCCTGTTTTGCTCCAATTGTTGTTTGCAGCAGTCTCTCCATTTACACCATGGTTTTTCTTGTTTCTTCCACTTCTTGATACTTGACTGGTAAAGCACCTTCAATGACTCCTTCTTGCCTCATGACTCTTCTTTGTTCTTATGCCTGTAAGGAATTCAAGAGCTCTGCCAATGTAATCTTGGATAGGTCTTTGGTGTTTTCCAGGTCGTAATGGTTGCCTCGAATCTTTCAAGCATGTTTCAAGGATTTTTTCAACAATCCTTGAGTTTGACAAATCAGAACTGAGTAGTCTCACTCTATTAGCGATGCTAAGAAGCCTGTCAGAGTACTCCTTGATGGTCTCTTATTCCTTCATCTTTTGCAACTCAAAATCCCTTATCAAATTCAGCACTTGCATCCCTTTGATTCCCTCATCACCTTCATATTCCGATTTGAGATAATCCCATATTGCTTTTGCTGATTTGAGGGACATAATTCAAATGAATACGGTCCATGAGACAGCAGCAAACAAGCATGCTTTTGCCTTTGATTTCTTTGTTTTTCTATCCTTGTGATTTTTAATCTGAGCCATAGTGGGATTGTTTGGTAGAGGAAGAATTTCATAATCCTCCTTCACTACTTCCCAGAGGTCTAAGGCATCCAGATAAGATTCCATCCTTACAGCCCAGATTCTGATAATTTTCACCGTCAAAGACTGGAGGCACAATTGATGAAAAACTGGTTTCTGCATCCATGGCTTCCACTTAGATTCAATCTTGAACACTTATAGGTCCCTTAAGAAGAAGGCTCTGACGCCAATTGTTGTTTTTCCTTTAAGGATTGAACAAAAAAATAGAACTCAGATTAATTTTTGAATACAACAATTACAATATAAACTTAAGATAGATAACTGCCAACTAGGATCATGCTCCTATAATTTAGCCATGATTAAACAAAAAAAAAAAACTGAAAGTTAACAACCTCCTAAAAAACTAGGAAACATCTTTGACAACGTGGCAGCAGTCCTAAACAAAACTACTAACAATGCTGTTCTTCCTTAATACTTTGCCACAACCATTTGCAAGAGACACATAAACAGCTAAAGAAGTTTCTAATGTAAGATATTAATCCTCCTTTTCATCAAGCAAATGGACAATAGTGCGCATCTCATGGCTTGTAAAGGATAGTTAGAGCAACTAAAGGTTCAAACTCTACCGTTAGATCCATATATGTTCACTCAAATCATCATGAAATGGAAAAGAGGGTGTAGTTCCATTCTAGACGTTTACAAAGACAGAACACGACATTCATCACATACCAAGTACCAGCTAGGCTACTGTGGCCTTATTTTACCAAGAGAGTCTCCACAGATACAACTGGTAAAGTTCCAAGTAAGACCTTTGTTTGTAGTGGATATTTGTAATGCACATATTGTAGATGGCCATTTATGAGCAATTCTTCCTACCAAGTCTACGCCTTTTACTTTTATTGTTCTCACAGGTATGCTGCCTTCATGTGTGTATTATTTCCAATGGTTCCCACTTCATTAATGGAATCTGAAGTAATCAGACAGCAGCAAAGAATATGAACTTTATGAAGCTTTGCTTAATATAAGTGCCTATCACTCTTATACACATGAAGAATTGAATGCTCAAATTGTAGATGGCCATTTATGAGCAATTCTTCCTACCAAGTCTACGCCTTTTACTTTTATTGTTCTCACAGGTATGCTGCCTTCATGTGTGTATAATTTCCAATGGTTCCCACTTCATTAATGGAATCTGAAGTAATCAGACAGCAGCTTAAGAATATGAACTTTATGAAGCTTTGCTTAATATAAGTGCCTATCACTCTTATACACATGAAGAATTGAATGCTCTCTGTTGGACTCAAAAAATGAACCTTAGAATCTACATAGAGGTGCACAACTTGCCTTTTACATCTACCGTCACAATGGTTAGATGGTTAACTTCAACCCGCCAAACCATTGAAGTTACAACTATGAAAAATGAAGCACACTTATGAAACGCACGGTATTCAGAAGTTAGGAACTCTTATGGTGTCTGGTGTGTACATTACACGAGGTAAAAGATGCTTCTAGGACAGATGGATGGTCATCCAAACCAATCATCTTCCAGGTAACATGTTGATGTGCAATGAAAATCTTCACTATTGCATGATCTAACCGTCTTAAGATTTCACCATCATAGTTCTTGGAATTTTATGGGCCATTCACTTTCCACTCCAGAATCCTAGTAAGGAATCTGGTGGAGAAGATTTTTGTTACATGGCTCACTTATGATGTGGCCCAAAACATAGCAGTTTGGATCCTTGACACCTCATGTATTTTTACCTGCCCTTTATATGGACAAGCACTGCAAAAAAGCTCTTTATAAGGGGACATCAATTATATTTTTACTAGTCTCTAAACTGTGGTATGTTGTCATATTAAAACAATAGGCCATACATTAAGTCTAATATATTAATAGGGTGCTGAGAATATAAAGTCTTAAGTAATATATTTGATATATTACTTAGTAAAATATTTTTAGAACTATAATACGCTTGTGTTTAGCATATCTTCGGATATAGTTTAATGAAGAACCTAAGAAATGTGCTATCAAAACTGCCATTCTCAGATGAATTTGTCCATATCACTGGATGTATTTTCGACCACACATGCAATGATGGTGTATATGTTAAATGATGAAACATGAATCAGTTTTGTGGTCACAAAATTGTTACAGTCTATTTCTATTTCTTAGGTTGAAATGCAGGAAACCCAAAATTCATGGTGAATCCCATCATCATGTGGGTCTCATCTAAGGATGTTTCATGCAACCAAGAAAGCTCTAAGCCTTCAGACCATAAATATGTTGTTTGGGTTTCCATTAACACACCAATAATCCTTGCATAAGCATATACCGTCAACGAAATGATGGAAAAAGGCTGCATGTCTGAGAATTATTTTCCTTCTAGAATGCTTGAAGACATATTTGTTGAATGCGTGGCGATCACCACGCCTGAGGTTTTTGGTTGCCATGATTGGTGCTCCAGCACCTGTGTTAATTAATCCAAATGCAATTGCCAACTTCTCACTATGTCTAAAGAGTTTATGATCTTTCTTTTTTCCTCTACATCATGTAACACCCAGCTTGAATTAGGAACATATCCCTTTTCTGCTACTCCAGCTATCCAGCAACTCTAACTTTTTGTAAATCTCATCTCTCTATGGGTGTGATCTATGCCCTCCAGTAAATGAATACACATGAGTTTTAATGACAATCCAGCTATTTCCAGGTGTTTTTCTTAAGCAATTTTCTTTGATCTTTGTTCTTATCCTTTTGAAAAAGGGCAGCCTGGTCTACGAAGCTCCTGCTTATGCGGGGTCTGGGGAAGGGGCAGACCACAAGGGTCAATAGTACACAGTCTGTTTCCACGCCCTGAACCGGTGACCTCGAGGTCACATGATGACAACTCTACCGTTGCGCCAAGGCTCTCCTTCGCTCTTATCCTTTCGACATCATGCCAATTTCCAACTGCAGCACAGATATTGGAAAACAGGATATAGTTTCTGTATTCATGGGTTTTAAGCTTTTGAAAACCAGTTCTTGCTAATTTGATATTGGAATAAACTCGTCAAGAACCTAACACAGCTCTCCATACGCCAGCATCCGGTTCTATGGGCATTGAATTGATAAAATTTCTAACTTCATTCAAGTGGCCAGCACGGCCAAGCAGATCAACACATGCGTAATGAACAGTCTCTGGTGTCAGTTTGTAATCCTTTGATATGGAAAGGATATGCCACCTGCACTTCTCTATCAAACCAGAGTGACTGCAAGCAGATAAAACGGAGACAAAAGTTACGATGATTGGGGTTATACTAGCCTGTTGCATTTAAGAAAAGACAAGGAGGGCTTCTATACCCCGCCCATGCATGCCATATCCTGTAGCCATAGAGTTTCATGATATAACATCTCTTCTTGGTGAGCTCTGAAACATCTTTTCGGCCTCTCTTATACTCCCACATTTGGTATAAATTGTTAGAAGAGCATTTCCAACATGAAATTCCTTAAAATGTATGCACTTATGCATCTTCCTCGTGGCAACTTTGCCGGACGAGACCATGATGGGAGAATGTTGGTCATTGTGACCAAGTTGGTTTCACATCCACCTGCATTCTTTGGAGAAGAAGCAGGCCGCATTAGGTTGTCTCTTTTGAACATAACTAGCGATCATGGCATTCCATGATATCAAATCCCTGTCAGGAAAAGACTCAAAGAGATGCTTAGCTACTTTGGCATTCCCCCAGTTGAAATACATATCGGTGAGAGATGTACATAGTGAAGAGTGCAAATCAAGCCCTTGTCTTAGTAAATAAAGTGGATAGTTCTACCAATAATTGAAGACTTTTGGTCTTCACATGCCCCAAGAACGGCAATCATAGTAAATGAATTTGGATTTATGTCTGCTTTCTCATCTGCACAAAGATTTAGTCACTAATCATTGCATTCCAGGAAACTAAATCTCTCTTTGTAGTTCATCAAAGATGTGGCGAGCATGTTCAAAATACCCACGTTTAGAGTAAAAATCAATAAACCCAGTTCGGACACGAAGATCGTCAATCAAAGGTGTGTTTTGGACAGTTGAGTGGATGCCTTTTCCTCTTTCCATTGCTTGCAATCTAGCACAGGCCTTGAGAATGAGTGACAAAGTGATATTATTGGGTGTAGCCCTTGAAGCTTCCATATCTGTGTATGGTCTGAGGATTGCTTGGTCGTTTTTCAACTTGGTTTGTAATCTAATGATCCGAGTCTCAGGATTTTGGGTCTTTGATTTGGGTTCTTTGAGATGAAAGAGGGATTTTTGGGAGGTTTATTGACGGAGAGATCTCCGGGGAAAGGTGCAACTGTTAGATAGGTCCCAGTTTTGGAGATCCGAGTCTTTCACGTTGTTTGCCGTGGCTTATTTAAGGCGTATACTACTTATCGGAGGCTTCCAAATTTTCTGATTAAAAGTTTTAATATATGTGATCTAAATAAAAAAGCGAGGCTCAGTTCATCCAACGATCTTGAAGTTTGTAGCTAACCAACCTAAGGCAAGCCAAACGTGATGAATGGACAAGATCATAAAATGGAAAATATTTCTGACAAAGATTGAGCACTGTGTCAAGTAACAGATTGATTGAAGAGGCATTTACAAAGATTAATCACTGTATTATAATTATTTAGAACTGGATCATACTGCTAATCATAAAGTTAAACATCTCCATGAATGAGTAGCAATAGGTTTTCCTTAGAAAATACAATTTATCACAATCGACGCGAAGGATTGCTTTTATAGGTTATGAATGTAAAGGAGGAACAGGATATCTTCTGCCAATGGGGTCTTGGCTGTGTTAGCCATGTCTCTCCTTTGCCTTTTCTGAAATGGGAAATCAGAGTTTATTGAAACAAAACTACAAACTAGTACATTGAGGGGTACCATGAGACTCCTACATTACAAATGAGAAAACCAGATGGACCGTGTTTTGAAAGTATTCTCCTACATCATTGGCAATATGAGAGATGTGAAAGGGAAAAAGAAACAGATTTTCATCTACATCTCAGATTAGAGAGACTCCATGTGCCAGCAGTTTAGTTGGCCGAGCTAGACATTTGAGGAGATTTGTAAAATCTGATTCATGGCTGTTTGTCTTGTAAGTTATAACCTGACTTTTCTCTCCTGCCAATAACAATACTTTTCTATATTTCCAGATTAAAGCAATCAGAACTAGTGACATCTATCAAATTATTATCAAGTCTCAGTATTTCAGCCTGTTTGATCAACCGATGCCTTCCTTTGCTGCTATTAAGGACTGGATATACTGCTCTTCTATTATGTCTTACTAGATCTTATTGGAAACAGTTACTCTGATCTAGCCTGAGCAGATTAATTTTTCTGCTTGTACTGGTTTGTTAGGATTGAACTAGGTTCATGAATATGGCATCCTATGTTGACAAAGGTGCAAGTCGCACCCAGGCACAAGGGGTGCAACTTGTGACTAGTGGGACTAGTCACACCTAATCATGCGAGTAGTACTCTAGGTACAAAATTAATTATTTAAAAAAATTAAAAAAAAGGAAGAATCCAAAGATTCCTTCCTCTTCTTGTTTCATTTATGTAATCTAATATCTTCTTGGAGATCTCAGAAGTGACAAGAGTATCATTTTTTGCATTCCTATATCTACCCTCAAATGCTATTTGAAGAGAAATATTTCACTACTATATCTATCTCCACATAGCTTGCACCACCCAAAATTTTTGTCAATTGGATCTCTTACCTCTCCATATTCCCATTGATATGAGGCATTGTTCGAGCCCATTGATGACATCCAATAACCATCGACTATTGTAGTGGTAGAAATTAGTGTTAGAACAATAAGAAAAAATAAAAACAAAGTGAAGGAAAATACACATTTGGAAGCAAATAGTTTCTAAGGATTTGAATATGAAAAAAAATAAAAACAACAAAAAAAATACTGTATTTATCTTATTTATGTAGAGGATCATAGAAATAGGGAAAAAAATAGTAAAAGAACAAAGAAGTTATGGAAATAAACAATACTCTCGCAAGGAGTGATAATTTTTAGCATTAGAAAGAAAACCTCTGAATTTTCTGATTCTTTAGGTAAAAATTATTTGATGATACTAAGCCTCTGATTTTTGAGCCAATATTGCCTGTCAAATGCCGTCTAGCTCAGGGAACATGGCTCCTCTCTCAGAGTTTCCTATTATTTGATAATTGTAAACTGATTTTTGAGTCCAGCACTGTTGGTGGCAGTTCATATCTCTTCGCTGTATATTTAAAAAACCTTGGATTTTTGCTTTGTTGAGTTCAGTTAGCAAACTTGATCCCGAAGAGTGGCATTCTTAGCATCCGGTAAAAATATTTGGACCATCCACTACTTTGCCTCCGCTCACATGTTCAGCTGCACACATTTTCCTTGGAAAATATCTACATGCCTAGATCAGAAAAGAATCCCATAATCAAATCCAACCTCTGTGCTTTAGATAAGAGCTGCTAATTGTATGTCTCTTTATTTTTTGGGAGAAGTCAGAGTACTTAAAGCGAAAGAAAAATAAGTTACAGAATGTTCCAAAGAGGAGTATCATCCAAGACAAAATAAGCTAAAAGATTCAGGTACATGATTCCAGGAAAAGGTGTCCAACTGACATCGACAGTCTTATTTCCTTCCTGGAAAGTGTGGTGCACATTGAGAGGTGAAACAGAACGCAGCATCGTCTTTGCCGCTGCCAGCATCCTCCGAGTTTCTCATGCACCATGTGAACCTCCTCGAACGTTGCCATTTTCATGAGAAAGATTTAAATGACTGAATTATGATTATTGAATCGGCCTCCACTTGAACATTTGAGAAGCCCACATGAAACATTAAGTTCATGAACCAAGAACAAATCACAAGTGTTTGTTCGATGACCAAAAAACACAAAGAAGCTATCATGATCTCGAAAAATCCCTCCAGCTCCTGCAGGTCCGGAGTTGCTCCTATTCGACAATGGTTTCTTCCAGCAAACCCAAGTAACCTGATGAGACTACTGCTTCAATCCAACCCGCTGTCACCTGTGAAGGAAGTCAATCCGTAGTTGATATAAAAAAGAAAGGACGGACCGACACTTGCAACTTCTTTTTTAAGGCCAAAGTAGATTTCCAGGCAACCCGTAAGCTAAAAATGGACGACCCTTGGTTGCCTACAAAAGAACAAGGCTAGAAATTAATGAATCTGCAGGACGTGGTTGAGAGAGCTGATACGGAAGTGCACTCGCTTGCCAAGGGGTGTATAATTTTGAGGCCTACATGGGACATGGCATGAGCCGTTAAAGTACTGGAAAACTCCATACTCATGCGCCCCCCTCACTAAGAGGGTGCATATTAAGATATTATTAGTAAGTTCAAGTATCAGGGGCTTCTCACTTATTAGTGTGGCAAGTAGCAAGTCCATACGTATAATAAGTTTGAAGTAGCCCCATCTCGCGCATTCTCACGTATTAGTACGTGAAGTCCAATAAAGGTGGGAGGGATTTGCCAACTCTGTACCTTAGAGTCACTGAGTTCAAGATGTAAAAAGTTCAAGATGTAAAAATAATTAGTATGTCAAGTCGAATAAGGGTGGGAGGAATTTGCCAACTTTGTACCTTAAAGTCACGAGTTCAAGATGTGAAAATAACCTCTTTGAGATAGGAATAATCTAAGACATAGATACTATCGACAGTAAAAATATTTTATAATAATTTTACAAAATGCAAATACTATGGATAAAATACAAGATAAGACTACGTACTAGTGGACTAGAATGTACTGTGAATGTAACTTAAGACTACATACTATTGAGTTGTGAACGTGACTTGTTTCGCGTATTTACTTACTAATAGAGGGTTAATAAGATACGGGCATTACAGCCTCCCCTACCCCTCTCAAGTAAGTAGTAAGGCCCCTAAACGTAGACAAATAAGCAGCCCATGTACAAAGTCATCTGCAAATGCGAACATTCGGTTTTTTATGAATTACTACATTATCCAGGGAGATATTCCATTTAATATTTCTCCGCTTCCAAATCCCCAAAATAAGCATATTCATAACAACATTAACACAGTGGTCATCAGGAGACAGTGACAAGAATCTCCATGACAAAAGTGGACATATATATATATATATATATATATATATATATATATATATATATATATATATATATATATATATATATATATACAGTTCTGCGTGCATTATTCTCTGGAGTAGGCTTGACAAGCTCTCCTCTTAACTGATTCTCGGTTGTACATGTACATGGTAATGCCTCACCAATACATACAAAGAAGCAACCATGGGTGAAATTGGTGGACTAGTGTTTCTTGTTTTTGTGTTTGCCCCCTTCAACGCATGATTTAACCAAACGCTTCAAACCCTTTGCAGGGCTCTTCTTCCCTTTCTCATGCTTCTCCTCATCTTCTTTCTTTTTCTCTTCCTCTATTTCCTCCTCCAACTGCAAACCCAGCTGAAATTCGCAGGTTCTTATTTAGCACAGAATTCAACTTCAAAAGAGAAATTATTAAAAATACCTAGAAAATAACTATATACTTTCTATGGAAAGTTAAAATGAATCAATATTTTATATTTTGTTATACCTTCAAAACCCGGTTTTCCAGTTGATCAAGGCGGTCCACGAGACTTCCCTTGAGCTGAGTTTCCATGATAACAGCGTCAATGGGACGGCACCGCTTCTCAAGGCTTTGGCTTTTTGGCGACGATGCAAAAGAAGAATCGTTGCCTCCGTCTGTGGTCGCCGTTCCACTAGACGGCGTTGATGGCCCTGATACTGATATATGACTTGCCCTTATTTCTTCCAAATACCCCAACTAAAAAAACCAAAGAAAAATAAGGGAAAATAAGGGAAGACAGAAAATTTTGCTGTTTATCTTGTTTCTTTTTCCTTGTAAGTGGATAAAATTAATTAAGAACAATCAGCCCAAAAACTTCCAGGGCTACTTCTAAGGCTATTTTATCCATGTTTCAATACTTTTCACTTTTTAAGGCTGAAAATAGCTTAATCCACGATTCTTGTTCCCATCTTATTTAAAGACGTAGAATTAAGTCATCCATGGATAACACGTGGTTTATTTTTATGCAATTGCAGCTTAAAGGCATAGATAAGATTGTCCCAGAACAAGAAGGCGAGGTGTTAGAGGTAGTTTATCTGTGTTTGTTAGAAATAACGAGGCAGAAGATACTATCCATGGATACCTAAATTCAGGGATTAACAAAGAGCCTTACCATGATATCAAGCCGGTCGAGGCGCGACATGACATTGGGTTCTTGTTGAATCATAACCGGTTCTTCTTGTTGAGTAGCCATCGACGGGATTGTCTGTGCAAATGGTTTCCTTTTCCTTTCCTTCTGCCGTTGAAATGATTGTGCGCTGGGCAAGCGAGAACGAGGGACCTTAAGATGAGCGGTGAGGGATTATGTAGGGATGGCCGATGACACGGGTCAGAATCTCAAATGCCACGCATGAACGTGGCATGATCGCATGTCAATTGCATGGCTGTTTGAGTTTAGCTCCAAGGGACGTGGCTAGGGTTTTCGTGCTTAACTGGTTACGTTGCCAGAGGTCGGCGCGTGGAAACCTGCAAAATTGTTTGGCTGGGGTTGACACAAGAAGCTTGTGATTTTGCATTGGAAATAGGTTATTTGCCATTCTAGAAACGCCGATGGAGGATAAGGGCAACTTTCCTTCTTATCCGGCTCCATGCCTGGGCAAAGGTCCTGGCCTTAGGGTTATTTTGTTTGTTCCTGTTATTTACAGCTTTAAAACTTGTATGAGATTATCTAAAAATAAATTGCTCCAGGTTTTAGCCCTAGTTTACATGTACATCGACTAGTTTTATTATATAATTTAAATTAGTGGAAAGCCATTTAGCACAGTTGGCCTGGTAAAAAGGGCAGCCCTATTGCACAAAGTTCTTACCTATATGGGGTTTGGAAAAGAGACAGACCACAAGAGCCTATTATACACCAAGCTATTTTTTTTTTGAAAGTATATTTAGAAATTAAAATATTAGATTCTAAGTAGTTTGCTTCGTGAATCTTTGTCTTTAAAAAATATTTTTAATTTTTTATTTCAGTGGTTTTTAGATAGTCGGAGCCATCTATCCTGATCCTTGAAATATGAAGGCCAGTTGCATTATTTATTCTTGCTAAGGTTTTACTAAGGAAATCCAATATAAATTGTTCAGGAACTCATGTTTTCATGCGTCTTTAGTTTGGCGTTTCTCGTACTTTTAACTAAGGGGAATTGTTCATCTTACATGATGGTTTGGTAGTAGATAAGCCTGATCCGAAATTCATATAGACCAGATGATCGTATCGTTGCCTTTTGAGTTCTAAATTGACAGTAGAAAAATAAATGGTACTAAAAACAGCTTAAAATTTTCCTTGTTCAGGTCATTCAAAGTATGAATCCTTGGTACATAGTTTATTTAGATGTATGTGATCTTTGAGACATGGTCTATTTAGGTGA
The DNA here is from genome assembly GCA_035236585.1 of Warburgia ugandensis. Taxonomy (NCBI): domain Eukaryota; kingdom Viridiplantae; phylum Streptophyta; class Magnoliopsida; order Canellales; family Canellaceae; genus Warburgia; species Warburgia ugandensis. Next base: position 7,451,388 of record CP141133.1, read on the forward strand.
AGATTCTTTGAGATAAATGGTTTGATTACTGAAAAAAGTGAACTTATTTAGCACAAAATTTCAAAAGAAGGCGAGAGGCATGTTTTATGTTTTTCATCATATAAACGTAATCATGAGTGTTGGGCAGTTAAGGAACATCATACTCATAGGCTGAGTGTTGCAGAAATGAGGATGTTGAGATGGATGAGTGGTAAGACAAGAAAGGATAGAATTAGAAATGAAAATATTAGAAGAAATTTAGGGATAGCACCAATAGGTAACAAGATGAGGGAGATTAGACTTAGATGGTTTGGACATGTTCAAAGGAGGCCAACAACGGCACCAGTTAGAAGGAGTGAGGCAATACAAGTTGAAGGTTCTAAAAGGGCAAGGGGAAGGCCCAAAAGAACGTGGATAGAAGTGGTGAGGAAAGATTTAAAAACTTTGGGACTAAATGAAGCCATGGTATTTAATAGAGTGGAATGGAGGAATAAGATTCATGTGGCCGACCCCTAATTGGGATAAGGTCTTGATGATGATGATGATGATGATGAAACGTAATCATGAAATTGAGATTAAAGAAGAAACTAGAAATGCCAATTGTTTGCGTGACTTTATTATTATTATTATAACATTTAGATATATATTATGTGTATATTTTTTAAAAGGAAGTTTTGACCCAACGGTTGAGTTGTCGTCGTGTGATCTAAAGATCATAGATTTAAGGTATAAAAATAGTTTTCTAATAAAATTACATACTATAGAGTTTTTGTAGTCAATCCCTTCCCTGACCTTGCACAAGTGAGAGGTTTGTAAATCTGGCTACCTTTTATCATTTATATTTTTTGAGAAGACACAGTGCATAAGTATATCATTTCTGTTTAACATGGTACGATGATTGTTGTTTACATCTTGGTTTTTCATGACCGATGGTCCCATTCCATGTGATCGTCTAAGAACGGAAGTGGACTGCACCACTTGGGTCTGTCACAGTTTTTTGGAAAAATACTTGGTATGTTACAGTTAAACCCCATATTTACATGGTGGACTCCACCTTCAGTAGATATAGCCGCTTATCTGATTTCCCTGATAATGGATATGTAGCAGCCCAAAGACCGGGCAGAGGGAGTGATTCTTGCTCATGGAAAGTTGGTAGTTTTGATCACGGGAAATTAATGGTGGGCCCAAAAACCAACACATCTAACAAATGAACATTCATCATGATCTTTGGGACAGGCCTTATCAACTGAAGATGGAGCCAAATAATACAAGTGGGTTCCTCAGAGGGAAGTTTTAGATGTGCATTTTAGATGGGCCTATAACCCATGGACCAAACAAATTGCCCGAGTCTATGAAATGAGAAGTAGCTGTAAGATAGTCTAAATATGTGAAAAACTCAACGGCTCACATTTTAGGGCCTCATATTTATGGATTAATCCGTCATAATCAAATAAACCAGATCATATCAGCTTTGTCATTTGGGCTCCCCTGCGCTCGGTAGTCAATTGAAAATAGGGAATCTGAATATTGAATGGGGCCATGACATTGGTGGATTTGGTCCTGAATGGCTTTTTCACAACATTACCTCTGGGTGATTTGCACAATCCAGAGCTTCCCACTAGTTTTTCATGTTGGTACACTTCGGAGTTTGCAACAGGAAACTTAGCCGATAATAGGGACCGAAAGAAGGGACAACTCAAATGACTTCATCTAGGAGTCTAATTTTATTTGATCTCAGATCTGGAAATATCTTTTGATGGATTTGAAATTAAACCTTGTTTTGAGTCCATGACTGCTAACAACAAAAGTCAAAGCTCTGTACAAGTGGTGTCAAACTGAAGGCAACGGAGTTCGCTAGTCATAAAGCAATGATAGAGGGGTCTGTCCCAAAGGGTGCACATTCATCACCATACTTCTCAAGAGAGGCAGGGCACATTTAAGCAGCACAAATAGGGGTCGTTAGTAGGTCCAATCTATCTAAGAATTCAATTCCATCAGTGGAATTAACATGGTGGATTTTGCAGTCAGGTCGATTCAAGTTTGCTTCCACTTAAAGGTGGAAACCATGGAATTCAACATAGTATTCAAATCCATCTTGACTGCCGGCCTGTACGAAATTTTTCTGACAGGATATTGATGTGCGCCACTGTTAGATTTAATAGAAGTATAAGCTCTAATTTGCTATTTGTCGCATAATGAGAACAGAGTTCTGGTGGATTAAAAGAAGAGAGATACATAATCTCCAAAATCATTTACTAGGTCGTGTATGTCATTGTGCGACCCCATGTGAGGAGTTCAAGCTTCTAAGGGATTTAGATGAATGGTTAGAGAATGAAAACGTTATCCTCTACATCCATCAAAGCCTCGACGATCGAAAGGCTTGTAGTTGCGAAGAGAGAAGTTTATGATTGTCCATACATTGCAAGGTAAATCATTGAATAAGTGACTCTGGTGAAGTCTATGGTCGCGCAAAAGTGGCTCTTCGGAACCTTGTCATGAGCCACGTCACCCTCTTCCAGGACTTCCACGTTTAGCTTTAGAAATTCTTCTCTGAGTTGTAAATACAAGCAAGGCTGCAAATGGGTTTGAGCAAAATTGATGCTGGTTGGATGTCTTCCTGGTTTCTCAAGAGTCCCAGATGTGCCTGGACTTGGCTAGCTTTCGCAACAATGAGGAATCCAGTGCAATGATTTCCGAGAAACACGAGATTCAATGAGCAATGCTGTGATTTGCCTCTTTCATAGAAAGTTCAGCATATGCAAATTTCAGAGTAAGAGGCATACAATTAAGTCAACTGAAACTACTGGTTAGACTGATAGCTATGTCAGCAGCCATACCACTACCATATTTAGAATCTCATCAATGTTATTTGTCTGTAACTGTGGGATCTAAACAGAGAAAACCCAAAAGCTAATGGAACTTGATGAAGATAGACGGGTGCGTTTCTACTCTGCTAAAATCACATAAGTCGTTGCTCCTCTCAAGGGGACTCTCCCTGGTCTATCCACCATAAAAAGCACCAAACCAATCAGCAGAAGCCACGTCTTCTTACACTTGCTCCTCACTATCACCTCCTAAACTCAAACCTGCTTGAAAATTCCTACTATTTGTAATCACTCCATTAGTGTTCTCTTAAATTTGGATTTCAACAGTCCATCCATACATCTCCTGCTCAGGAACAGGGATGATCAGAGTCACTAGTCCATTGTCCGAATTGTAATCGAACTCGGTCCCAATAGCATCCACTGTGCATCTTAGTGGTCTCTGTGATGAGTAGAAACCAAACCGCCCACAGCCCCGTACTCTGAGAGATACAGTTGCGGTAGGATATCGGTTAGTGCTAAGGGAGTTCGACAATTCGGTGGGGACTTCACCATCAAAAGGGTGTGTCTTGTCGGCGGATTCCATTCGGAAGTCAAATTGCTCTACGGCCCCACTGGAGTTGAACATATTGAGAAGTCCAATCGGTGCAAAGGAGATGCTTGAGGTGATTTCCTGCCAAAGAAGAGCCATAAAGATGAGGAAACGATGCATGATATAGATTGGATTAAGTGATGGACATAAAGCAAAAGGCAAAGTGTATGAACTCACCTTTAGGGGGCAGATGTGGAACAATTCGTATTCAAGGACCTTCAGTGTCACTGGAAGGGTGGCGCCCTTTGGTAGCCGAACCAACTCTCCTGTAAAACAAAAAGAACTTGCTATTCGTTTGAAAGCTTTTACATTCTATCAGGATGATGCTGATTTTTTGTTGGGAAGCAAACATCTACACCTGTACTACATCTTTAATGCCTTTGTTTTCTTAGGTAATTTGCCTATAAAATTAAAATATTCATGGCCTATCTAGGATGTGGTCGAGAATCTTAAGTGACGTTATACCATACTAAGACGGCAAGAAATACAAAACTAACCTGATTTGTGCGCATAGACAATGGCTTGGCCATTCCAATCTTGGCCTGCGACTTGGTTAATGACCTCAACATCTCGGGCACGGATAGTGCTAGTCAGGGTTCCAGGTGCTGCGTCGTGGATGCGTGTCTTCTTGGCAACCTTACACCACCCAGCGCCTTGGCAGTTGAAGACGCCCACCACACCAGAGCATTTGTTCATATTCCATATTTTCAACAAGCTGGAAACAGACACTCTTTGTTAGTCTGGAAACTAGTAATTGAGACGTTTAAGAAAAGAATCCTTAGGAGGGAGCACGACATCGTTCCATCTCTAGCCGGATCAGCAAATAGACAGTCCCGTGTGGGCCTGCCAGGGAGTTGGGCGCGGAGCACTGAACCATCTGGAAGGACTAGCTTCCTCAAAAGATCGAAGTTATGATGGCCTGGTTTGTCACTGCCATAGAAGAAATTAAGTTAATTCAGGGGACCAATTGATAAATATGAAGAGTATAAGACACTCATTCTTGTGTACATTGAGGGGAATAAAGAAAGGCATGACAAGCACATTGCAATTGATTTTCTGACTTACCTAACGTAGATGGGGCACCCACCCACGGCACGAGTGGCAGCATGGTAGTCCGCAGCTGGATGTAAACTCTGAACAAAGGAGAAGGCGACTATGAATATCCAATTTTTATACAGAAGGTCATAAGAACTTAAACCGTTTTTTAAGTTGTAAAAACCATTTGAGCATGTCCATATCAAACCGTAAGGTCTAGAGTACTTGTTCCATAAGGCAAGGGAATATGCTAGATGTTGGAGTGCAATACTTACGTGGAACATGTCCCAATCGGGTTGCATGAATTCTCCAAGGAAAAGAGAGTTGTAGGCCACAGATGAGATGTGGATGGTGTGTGAAGCGGGGTCACGGGGGTAGAAATCATCCGATGCCCTCACCACAGCCGTCTGCTTAGCACTGCATGAGTCGCAATTTCAAGTAAATTAAGTGAATTCCAGTGCTTGTATTAAGCTTAAACTCCAACGGCGTTACCGATATGCACCATATGTTACCTGTATATTCCATCAGTGTTGTGGCACATGCACGCGATGCAACCATTGTCGGGGAAGTTACGAGCTACGGAAGCTTCTAGTGCCTGATGATAAGCACGGGTAAGGGAGACACGGCCTCCGTGGCCGGCACCGAGGGTCTCAATAATGTTTTGTACATCGACCTTGACGCCGTCGATGCCACATGATGCAAGGTACGCGTGGAGCTCATTGTAGAAGTTGTACACCTTCTTGGGGTGCACCAGACCCAAACCACGGACTGAGAGACTATCCATAACAATGTCAGGTTGGTTACCCATAATCCCTTGTGACTGTACTGGGTAAGCTAGCCTGCTGTCGTAGAGCTCCATGCCTTCTGCTGCGGGTTTCACCCCGCCCCAGTAACCGGCAAGGGCGTGCCACACATACACGAACCTGTAAATGAGAGAACTATAGTTAACTGACAAATTCATTTACAAGAAGTGATAAAAAGGTGAATGATTGTGGGCCTATTCGATTGATTAGGAGGGCCACTTACTTAACATTGTGGCGTTTCTTGGCATCGTCTACAACAAGTTTGAGGCCCGGAACCTCTTTCTTACAGTCCTGCCCATTCTTTTGGAACTTCTCATTCTCCTTGATTCCAGTAAGTCTGCTAGCAAACCTGAAAGATTTGGGGCAAATAATCATCAAACCGTCAATTAGCTTCATTCAAACACGGATTAATTGAATGCGGGTCTAGTACTCTGTACAATTTGACGTAAGAAACAAGCTCTTTACTTACTGCGCTCCTTCTTGAACATCGCAACTGCTGCTTTCCTCGGCTTCGTTACCAATCTGTTGCCACCCATCATCAATGATCAGGAAACGTGGCGGGGTCCCTCCCTCAGATAAGCTTCAAGAACCAACCTCAGAGTTAGTAACCAGTTTTACTAGCGAATTCCCTTAAGTTAACCACTAGTTTTGGTCTTTGCACCCATACCAGGAACTTCCATTAGCATCAACTAACAAGAACATGTGGTTCTAAAGTAACAAAGAAGAACGGTTTTTGGCGTTTTTGCAACACCTCGTTTGGGGTTTTATGGTAAAAATAAAAGTGAGCCCCGTCTTTTAAATGGTATAAATCACTTATCTGGAGTTCCCTGTGATAGATAGCCATCTTTGATAATGAAATACCCTGGATTATCCTTTATAACTCAAAATATCTCATCCAGAGTATGTCTGTTTGAAAAAGGGATGATCTATGGCAAGACCATCCAGGTTAACAGTTCACATTATCAAAAAAGTGGGTCCTTCATTTGGCTTAATGTGGACGGTTTTGCAGGTGTGGTGTGTCAGAACTCAGAAGCATGGTCCTAATTGGCCCACTAAATCACGGGCTGGATCCGGTGGCTGGTCTAAGTAATTGGCCAGAATTGACTCTTAATGCCCCAAAACATCCACAAGGGGATGAGGAAAATATCTATCCTAACCATAATCACGCGGTCACTTGTAAGTAAAGCAAAGGAAAAAAGGAGAAACCTTTTGAGACCTTCATCGATGCCCTCGGCCGTGACGTCCGTGTAGAAAGCATCCCAGGTACACCACCCAAACCAGTCAACAAAAGAAGGCAACTGCACACATATACAGGAGCTACGTCACTGCTGTGCTATCCTTTCCCCAACAAAGTCCGGAAACGATGTAGGAGAAAATTGGGATGTTTTCCCCAAAAGGAAAAGGAGAACTGGGACGTTTTACTTACCTTCTTCTTTTCTCTATGGAGGAAGGTCTGCATGTGCTTCTCAACCGCCCTGTTTCACAAGAAATCATGTATCAGGGTTGTGCTTTCAAGTAGAACAGATTTGTACCTCTATCGGTAACTTCAGAAAGACTAATTGACCTCAAATCATGAAATGGAGGGAAATTCTCTTTTGTTTGCCGACCTTCTTTGTGCCACACAACTAAATAACAACAATTTTAGGGAAATTTCGACTGGGACCGACCATATCGAGGCCCAATATATAAGTGGTATTTGGACATTTACACGGGGTTCAACTTCTATTTTTATCCGCGTACCAGTTTGGTCTTGAGAATGAGAACACATGCAGTTGCATGGCGAAATAGACGACAAATACAAGTACATTGAATTTGTAAAACTTAAAATAGGAGCCACTTACTTGACTGCCTGATTGATGACTTCAAACGGATTCGTCCCAGCATGCATGTAGACCAAGTAAAGCCCTTGATTGGTTTGAACATTAGCGTCGCCTACAAATCAATAACCACAAACACAAAACAGGAGTAATATCAGTTGTTCCGACGCCCACTGTTTTTCCTCCTAGCTGAAATCTTGAACCTCAACGCAATTGAGTAACAAATTTTCACTTGCCAATAGGCAATTTTGGTTCGCGTTTTACCTACCACTTTCGAGGCAAATCTCAATTTCTTTCTTTTCATTGCCTTGGAGAACGGCACGGAATTGTCCTTCCAGCAGTGGGAGGAGGACAGTGTAGATAGTTGGAGCCTCTTCCTCGCTGCCTTCCGCGGTATCTGTCCCGTCCTTGCTCTCAATGAGCATGAACTGGGTCTCCAGGGGCACATCTTTTCCGCACATACCCATCCTCTGGGTCATCCACCATAGCTTGAAGCGGAAGCAGCACATAAATCTCAGCCCCCTGCATAGTGGAAAATACAAGAACTAAGTGGCTACTTTGGTAATTAAATGAAGAAGTACGGGGCATTTTCTTTCAAGAGTTCACAATTAAGAGGGCTGTACATATCAAATAAGGGGTTGAAACTTACTCTAGTGTTCCCATGGGGAAGACATGGAGACTTTTGCTCTGGGAAGCCGTTGCGCCGATGAAAGCACCGGCGACAAGTCCCACACCAGAGCCAGGAGTTAGAATAATGTTGTCCGGCACGCCGGTCAGGATAGTCTTTCCTTGAACCACCAGATTTCCATCGTTGATTGAAATCGTTGGAGTTACCGTCATTTTTGCTACTTCTGTTTTAACTGTAGCAAACGAAGAGGGGAACAAACTATATTATCGGTGGATAGAATGAAATAAAATGACAATAACACCTTTCAATAGAACTACTTCAAAGAAAGGTAAAGTGGGACAGTTGATGCATGAAATGTAAAATATAGCACAAGGAAGTCCCAATACATTCGGGCGGTTTGTTTTGGGCTTCTCTAAGCTGAACTTCGACGGCTTCATATCCCACCTAAAAGCCATAGTCAACCAATACGATAAGTTTGAGAAGAGGACAGGGTGCCACTACCAGAACATTGGAGTGCGGATTTTGCTTCCCCAGAAGGGAAAAACAGCGGAAACTTCAATTGTTGGAACTTTAAATTGATATCGCCACCCTTTAAGCACTTTCCACATCCTTACTTCCCATGGGCGAATGTTTTAGACTGGTGCGCTGCAACATCCAGGCCGCCTGGGAAACGGACGTAAGTCGTGGTTGGTTGGGGATTACAGCTGCAGCAATCTGCAGCCTGCAGAGTGCGGCAGCAGTTGGACAATTTCCGAGACAGTCCATACCGCGCCTCTGACCATCGTCTCGTAGTTCTAATATTCTGCTCAGGAAACAGAAACTTTAAAATCATTTTATTTATCTTAAAACTCATGGAAAATAAGGATTTTCTCCCTCTCATCTCCGATTTGTTTTATTTATTTATTTATATTATTTTTTTGTGATAGGAGATTAAGAGTACTAGCAAAGGACAAAACCAAAAGGGCAAAAGGATCGTATCTGAAAACTCTTGCTACTTTCTCGCGGGAAAGTTGAAAACATATAGAAAAAGCTGAAAAGCCGAAAACAAAACAGAGCATCCGAATCTTGCAAAAAGCCGGCCGAAGTAGAACCGTTTAAAACAGGCCTAAGAGATTAAAAGAAGGCATAAAATTATCAAGAACGAGCTGCAAGTCGACTAAAATGACTTAAAGTTAAAAACAGGGATTAAGGCTTAAAGCTTGTTTGCATGTGAAGCTTCCTTCGACAGTAAAATTAGTTATCCCTGATTTAAAATTAGAAAAAAAATTAGACTTTATTTTAATTAAAGTAGATTAATTGAATTTCTTTTAACCAACAGTCCTGTTCGCTCTTGAAAAGGGAGAAGGAACGGTTTCAATCAAGAGCTACTTATACGTTAGCGATCAATGTGGAATTTTCACCAAATTTCCACTGTTATATTTCATAATCTCGTGATGGGCGAGATTCACGTCTCGTGCTCACCAAGGGTGAAATTAAGCAGATCAAGAACAGAAAAAATTTCCCAAAATCACCAAGTTTCAGGCACAATACTCCACAAATATCTACCACGCGTCCCTCTCAACTACTATGAGTCGAAGCAAAACAAGAGCACCGAAAATCTCCCGATCGGAGAATGATGATCCGATCTAGGCCTCATGGAATACAAACAGACATCCGAGACTAAAATTCACCAAACATCAGCCACAATACTCCAAACATCCAATGATAGACCAAAAACTCACCACATTTTCAGCAGCAGTAATCCAAAATCTTGCGATCGGAGGGATGATTTTCCGATCTAAGTCTCATATACCCAAAGCAAACATTAGAAGGCCGAAATTCACCGAATCACCAAATTGGTCCGAAAGATACCATAATCGGCATAAAAACACCATATCATCGCTTATCTCACAGCAGAATCTCCTCATTTCCATCAAAACCGCTCTAAAAACTAAGCAAAAACGGAATTCAAAACCTGGATAAGTTGTACCAATCCTTTTACACACCTGTAAGTCTATTCCCGGGGAAGGAGAAAACTCTTCTCGAGCTGCGAATCGAAGATCGAAACGTCACAAACAAATCGAAGGAGATGAACAAGAGAAATGTTTGGAAAAGCGAAAACAAGACTCAGTAGAAATGCATTCCAAGCGAAATGCGCCCTGTTAAAGAGATCTCAGAACTGCTACAAGCACAAGAAGCACTCCACCGCAACCACGTTGAGGGGAAAGGCCGAAGAAGCTGCCTTTATACCTCACCCCCGTTACACTTCGAGCAACTTCTACATCTCATCTCTTATAGGATGTCGACACGTGTCCTGACTGATCAAGTTGCTTGTGGAGAAAGACCGCCTTACGCGTTCCCTTTTCGTGTCCCGAGGAAGTTAGTGGTTTCGCCAATCTGAAGCTTTTAGGTGAAAACAAATTTTTCCAGGAAATTGCCGTCAACGTTAACGGCGACGGAGTTTGTGACGGTTCGACGAGCGAACGTCATAACCCGCGATTAACGTTTCTCCGGAAGCTTTCCCGCGATTTCTCGTTTTGACGCAATTAAATTCGATATTATGGGAATACTATTTCTCTGAAGACGGTGACCACGAAGTAAAATGTACACGTCATTCGTTCATTTCCGTGCGATAGTTTATTTAGATTAATTTATTATTATAATATATGAGTAGGCACAAATATGACCTATTTAATAATTATATTAAAAAGATATAATTCGAATTCGATATAATTATTAAATTAGTTAATATACAACTCGTGTAACATGATTAAATAAATATAAAATAACTAATATATGACAGATTTTAAAGAATTATTCTATATTATAATATATGATAAATTATTATTATAATATAGGACGGTTTTAGAAGAATTATAGTAATGAGCGACGGTTTTTGATGAACCGTCCTATATTTTTAGCTTGATTGGTTAACAGTTTGTAAGTTAGATGAGTCAACAAGATGAATTAATAGGTTGCATGTCAAACAAGTCAATATGAAGGGTTAACATTGATTGACCCGAACACGACACAATTTTTGGTGTGTCACATGAACACGATAAAACTCAACCCTAACCTACTAAATTCATATCAGGTTCAACTTGTGTTATCGTATTATATTTTACCACCTCTACCCCGTCTAGCCCTCTTAGTTAAATCATCATAAGTAAGCCCCCAAATTTGAAGACTGCTCGCCCTTAACCCATTAGCCTAGTTGCCGTTAGTTTCTAGAATTTAGAAGAGGGTAATTTAGGTATAAGTTAGAACAACTAAATCTCACGTTTCAAATGTCCAAACACCTCGACATTTAACAGTGACATAACTGAGTGGGACCTATCCGTACAGTATCTTTCTAATTTTGGATGGAAGGCATCTAAAGAATTCATCCAATTCGCGTAATCACATTACTGAACTGTCACATGAGAGGGGCAAAACTAATCAGAACTGAACTATGGGAAGATCTTTTGCCAACCATCCAATGTCATCATCAAAGGTAGGTAGTCCGTCGGATTATTGATGGAGGACAGAGCCAAAACTTCGCCAAATACCTCATTCTTCTCTTATAGCCTGTTCCAATGTTTTAGCTACAAATGGTTAGAACAATGGCTTGTGTATCTTGATCAGTAACAAAAAGTATCATCTGATAAGTTGAGTATTTTGGCATGAATATTAATTTATGGAGGCAGAGTTGTCATTGCATGAGTTACGAGTCACGGATTCGAGACGTGGAAACAGCCCTGCGAAATAAAACTGTGTATTATAAACTGTCTGGGATCCATCCCTTCCCCGGACACCACTTCTGCAGGAGGTTCATGCAATGGACTGCTCTATCCTATGTCGTTATTTCCGCAAAAAGCACATTAGTTAAGTGTTGTAATCATAAAATCTGAAGATCTTTTACTAACCGTTAATTGTGTCATCAGAAGTGGGCCTTGGATTATTAAAAACAGCCTCTTGAAAATTGCAAAATAAGGCAGCATACTATTGACCCTTGTGGTCGGCCCCTTCCCTAGACTTTGCATATGCAGGAGCTTCATGCACTGGGATTGCCCACCAAAATATCTCAGCTCTAGCTTAGCTTATTCTGCATGGTTTTAGCTTGTTCTGTCCCAATTTTGGTTGCGTTACAATTTGGGAGAAGAACACCTCGCTCAACTTGCCATATCCGGGCCAATCCGTCTGGAAGGAACACAGATTGTCAGCAATTATCATAACAGTCTATGTATACATGGTTGGGTATGATTTTGTGGGTCCTCTCGTACTTTCATCTCATCTTAGCACCACTAACAGTAAACTTAGTTGGGATGAGATGGCTCTCATTTCATCTCACCTCATATGAGCACAAGAGATCCTACTTCATTTCAGCTCAGCTCAAGCAACACTCATAGTGACATGACCTACATCATCTCAAGTCCGTATGGGTGTTTTAGCATGAATACTAAAATATCAAGGTTTTTCCTGTACCATTGATTGCTCGAAGATGACATTAGTCAAATAGTATGATAGTCACAGCACGGGAAGATCTTTTCTTGACCGTCCATTGGGGTTACCTGTAAGGAGGTTGTCCATCAGATTATTGGACTGAGGAAAGTGTCAAAGACCAACAGATTCGTGAAAGGACGGTCCAATGTGGTTGCATTAGAAGTTGAAAGAACAAGCCAGGCTCACCTTAGAGTAGCACCATAGGTAAGAAGATGAGGAGAGGTAAACTTAGATGATTTGGACATGTCCAACAGCGACCCAAAAAGGCATTGGTTAGAAGGAGTAAGCCGATCCAAGTTAAAAGTCTAAAAAATGTAAGAGGAAGGCCCAAAAAAATGCGCTATAAAAGTTGTGAGAAAAGATATTAAAACTTTTAGACTAAATAAAACCATGACACTCTATAAAGGAGAATGAAGGAACAAGATTAGTGTGGCCGAGCCCTACATATGACCCAGTATGCCTGATATTGGTTTCACTAGAGCTCGTATGATCTAGTTAATTATTGAGTTCAAAAATAGCTGACTTAATATTGTGATACTTAAGCTAGCAAAATTTTATTTAGATAAGCAATGGTGAGTTTGACTAAAATTTATAAATATTTAGTATTAAAATATTATATATTTAGACTCAAATATTGTGAAACGTGTGTGGACCTAAAGTATCAACTTCTAACAAGACCATGTCTACGAGTATGCATGGCATGACATGAAACATGTTAGTAGGTCCTCCTTGTATGTAATAGGACATGGGCTGATATTCTTCAACTCTTTTTATCGGTTCAATTATCATCATCATCAAAACCTTATCGTAATTAGAGGTAAGCCACGTGAATATTGTTGGGTCGAGAACAAGAGAAGCTTTATCTGCCCTTTACACATGGTTGGCAAAGATTTGGTGGGTCCTGCTGTACTTGGCCGTATAGCTCAAAGTGGACGATTCTTCAACCATGATCACCAGATGAATTTTGGTACTAGATGGTTGGAAGCAGTTTAAGCAACAGCCTGCACAGATTTGATGGAGATAAAGATGCTTTCTCTCTCTAGTGGGTGAGAATTTTCGGTGAAGCCAGCATCGGTTGGGGGACCCATCAACGTGTGGTTTTGATTACTATTAATGTGGCTGGATTGCTGCAACAATTTCTGAAAATATTATCTCTCTGCTCCTACATATATATTAAAGGAAATTTTCCAGTTTTCTCCTGCATGTAAGAGAGTTCCAGCCAGGTAATTGATCCCAGTCTTTGGCATGCGAGTGCCAGACCACCTCCAGTCTGTGTGACTGGAAAGCAAGGGACAGCGTAGAACCAATTCAGGCACAAGGAACAATTGTGCACCACCCACTTCTCCTTCACTACAAAAATGGACCAGCTCCTCCATGTACAACCACATTTGCATGGTTTAGATAATCTTTTCCATTCATTCTCACCGTCCATTTCCCACACAGATCTTCAGTTGCATACATGCGTGTGTTTTCTTGCAGCTTGAAACTGAGAAATCAAAACTACTTCTAAGCAAACGCGAACAAATTTAGCTAACCAAAATACATGTTATTAGATAGTAACTTTAATTTCAACTTTTGGGAGGTCCAACATAAATCTTGTCAGATAGACGGTTTGGATGTATAGGAATTGTTCGTCCTTAAGGCATACCCACTGTTACATACTGGCCCCACTTGTTAGTAATCTCAACCTCCAACTGATGCATACTGCTCCGTTTGGATCTCCAAGAGTCCAATAGGCTGTTTTCATTTCTTGAAACCGTGACCTCAAGGTCATGCAACAACAACTCTACCTTTGCACCAAGACTCCCCTTCACTGTACATGTATATATTGATAAATATTATCATATTCCTACTGCGAGTTTGAGGGACGCGATTAAGTCATCCTCTTGCAGGTTTTGTCAACGAACAACTCTAAGTAGATCGAGGGTTGATGGTCACAAGGTCTGGGATTGAACAACACAGCTTAAAAACTGAAGGATCATGGCTGCACGGTCACAAAAAATTCAAGCAAAACCTTGAGGATGGTATCCTCGTATCAGTTTCCAATATTGCAAATCCAGTCTGCCGTCGACACTTTTGTTGATCAACCACTCTGCCATTGACATATTAGCTTTGGTATCAGTTCTGCAGTCTGCCAGTTGCCAAGACCTATGGTTGAATTACTTCTTCGAAACAAGATGGTGAGGAAGCATGTTCATGCGTGCTTCAGCAAGGGCCATTAGTGAGGCAAGCCCATCTACACAATGGCGCTAGAGGGACCTTACCTGTGCTCTGGTCATCGGTTCGAGGTGCCTAAGGGTATCCAGCTTTGCTAGTAGTAGGAAAATAGTACAAGAATTCCTCTACTTCATGGTTTAGTTTACAGTCTTTGGAAAACATTTTTTCTTATCTTTATTGTTTTCTTTCTATTTCACAATAGAAAACTAGACTGATTTTCTATTGTAAAATTGAAAGAATACAATAAAAACAATATAATTTCATCATGAGTTTTTATCTAAGAGGAATGTTTTCTTAGGGCCCGATTTATTGTCCTCCAATCCTCCAACATATGCAAAACAACAAACATGCAACATTCATTATCATGGATGAAAATTAGCAAATAGATCTAGCGTAAATGCAATAAATGAAATCTACAAAGACATCACTTACCTTCCTTGACTGATGGATTCTCCAAGCACCCTGTATCTAAGAACAAAGAGAAAATACAAGATGATGAACTTACAAATTAGAGAGAAACCATGCTAGGCCTTCTTGATCTAGATTCAACTCTACCACTCTAGATGGAAGCTAATGGAAAAAATGTACGAGAGAGAGAAAGAACTTGCATTTTCTCTCTTTTCTGCTTTCCTTCTGAGTTAACCCAATCTTTAGGAGAGAATTAGAAAAACCTTATGTGATTCTAATTCTCTTCACGATATATAAAGAACAGCCCAAAAAGCCATCTCAAATATGAGCCCTTAGTTGACTTAACTCTAGATCCAAAGGTCCATAGCATCACCTAGGAGATATTTACCTATAATACCATGTAAACTTAAGTGATTGAGGCACACTAATAAGCTCTATAGTAGCTTTAAGCATAACCCTATCAGATATGTGATTTAAACCATCCAAATCAAACGTCTAGTTTATTGGTCTAAACAAGTGATCTGAAGATTAGTAATTAATCACGTGGTTTGGTCGACCACTATGACTATCATCTTCATCTTGGTCGATTAAACCCGGTACTATAGGATACTCATTAGTCTCTCGTCAATCCCAATGAGTATTATCACTCAAGAACAGATACTCATTAGTACTATGACTCATGGTTATTATCCTCTTATGTAGTATGTTAAACACGTATAGATAATTAATTTATATATATTTACTCTTAGAACTTACCTCACCATTCCTAAGTGTGTATACTATAGCTAAGAGACTTCTATCGAGCATATTTGGAAAGTCAACAACTTTTAAAGTCGTTTAGGTAAATGACTTTAAAATCAAGGACTTTGAAGTCGCTTGAACAAATGACTTCAAAAATTACAAACTTTTGAAGTCATTTTTCCATAAACAACTTCGAAAGTCCAACCTTTTTTAAGTACTTATGAAGTCACTTATACTAAACGATTTCAAAAGTCATATCTTAGTAGCCTTTAAGGTGTCACCTTAGTTGCCTTTAAGGGTGTTGGGTTCAGAGGGTATTGTTGTGAAGAGAGCCTTTTCCCATAACTAATTTCCTAACTCAGAATGGTTTAATATACTTCAAACCATGTCCAAAGGGATTGATTTCATCTTTCACCAACTCCATTTTGTTTAGGTGTATAGGGTAGAGTAAATTGATGTACAATTCCCTGAATTTTACAAAATTGATCAAATACATTGGTGGTGTATTCTCTGCCTCAATCAAACCTCAAACTTTGATGTTCTACAAATCTAATTTTCTACCTCAACTTTAAATTCTTTAAACTTTTCTAGAACCTTAGGTTTCTTGCTTAGTAAATAAACATATTCAAACCTAGAATAGTCATTAGTGAATGTGATGAAATATATTATTTCTCTATGGTTTTAATATTTAATGGCTGACACAGGTCATAATGAAAAAAATCTTGGGGCTCCATCTCTCTTTTCCTTTTCCCAAAAGCAATCCTAGACTATTTCCTAGAAAAATAATGTTTATATCATTCTAGTTTGTTCTGTGAACCAAGCATTAAACCAAACCTAAATATTCTTTCAAGCTTATCTTTGTTAACATCCTCTAATCTAAGATACCATAATAAACAGTCATCTTTAAAAGTAAAAAATCAAAAGTAGAATGAATCATTTCATTATTGTTAGCAGTAGAAGTCAAACTAGTATCAAGTTTGTAAAACCCATCATATAAAGAACTAAGAATAACACATAATTATGGTGAGCTACTTAATGCGACCTTGTTCCCTCAAAGGCTTTTGAGGCTTACTTGGAAACAAAAATCAGATTATGCCTAATGCTATGTGAAAAGAATACATTAGTCAACACCAAATGTCTACATTAAGAAGCACTTCACAAAAATGGTTGTTTCCCATGCACACCAAGTGCTCTTCCAATCTTTTCTTTTTAAACTCAAAAAAGGCATCCGTAGACTTAGTGACAACACATATTAGTAGAATCCAGCAACCAGGAGTCTTAAGATGCTTATGCATTCAGTGCCTCCACGATCATGCAAACAATATCACCACCTTTGTTTTTGCCATCACTATTATGACCTTTTCCCCTTCCCTTTCCTTTCTTAGTGTATTTGGCCTTCACGTTGCCCGTTTGACTACAATCCAACACGACTTGATCTTCTTTCCCTTATCACCCCCTACTAAAGGTTTCTTACCTTTCTTTTAAACAACTTTTTCTTCGTGGAGAGCTGGTTGGGCTTAGAGGATCCTTGCCTTTTAGACTTAGTCAGATTCATATAGGAGCATTGCTAGAACTCTCTCTCCTATAGGCCTCAATCCCTAGCATTGACAGACATGTGCTCATGGTAACCTTAGCCGCAAAGAAATTGAAGGCTACAACAACTGAGTCCCAAGAGATCATTAAACCGTTGAGAACCTAGGGATAGGGTTCCCTATACTGGCCAGCTCCCTGGCCACTGTTAAGTGTTCAATTTTGGTAAAAATACCCTTAATTTAGTATTCAATTAAAGCATCTAAGCCATTAATTTTAAGATTTTACATAAAATATTTCATTTTAGCTTTAATTAGCCATCCAACCGTTGAATTGCAAAATTTAGTGGTTAGATGACTATTAAAGCTAATGAACGGTTTAGATTGCACTAATTGGGTCCTGTGCATTGCAGATCAGTCAACTCAGGCATGGACGCTCCATATTGAATCATGGAAAGAGACTGAAGACTTTGAAGACTTGCAGAGTTCTAGCAAAACTAGGAAAGCTAGTGGACCCCACCTATCTCCTCTTCCTTCTCTTTCTCCTCTCTTCTCTCTTTTTCTCTTATCCCTCTCCTTTCTTTTCTCTCTCTCTTCTATCTCTTTTTCTCCTTCTCTTTCACACGTCTCTCACTCCTTTCTTATCTCTCCCATCTCTCTTCAATCTTTCCACGTCTCTCTCTCTTTTTAAGTCCTCTTCCCCTCTCTCTTGAAAAAGGACGTTTTTTTCTTCTTTGGGAGGCTGGGCTCTCTCTCTCTCTCTCTCTCTCTCTCTCTCTCTCTCTCTCTCTCTCTCTCTCTCTCTCTCTCTCTCTCTCTCTCTCTCTCTCTCTCCCAGCTTTCAACACCCCAGCCACCACGCACTCCGTTCTCCCTCTCATTCTAAGTTTCGTGCACCCGACCAAATCGTTTACCGCCCGGAACCCTCTACTTCATACGAACCGGACTACGCCCTCTCGCTCTGTTCTCCTTCCCCTCTGGCTAGCCAACCGTACCCACCATCTCTCCCCGTTTCTGCCCAAGCTTCCACCGCTACAGCTTCTATTCTCCGGCCACTTCTGCCTAGGCAGCACTGGACTTCCCAACAATCCCCATCTCTTCCATCACTGCCAGCAATCTCCAGTTTGCTCCCAAGCGCGTAACCCGAAATGGGTTTTCTTTTTTTTCTCGTCTGTTTCTCCATCTCCCAGGCCGCTAGCGTCACTGGTCTCATCTCGGCATCGTCAGATTAGTCCCAGAGCTCCCAGCATTGCTCCAGCCCAGTCCATCACTGGCGTCGTCGGATTAGTCCACGAATGACCCAACACTGACCCGGGCCCGCATCATCCCTCCTCGTCTCCCCTCCTCTCTGGCATCACATCTCCCCCTCCTCGTCGGGTTTCCCTTCTATTCTATGTTTTTCGGTCTTCTCTGCTCGCACCCAACTGGCCGGATTCTTCTCTCTCGGACCACCCCAGCTCCGGCTCTATCTCTCCATCTCCTCCTCTCCGGCATCACCATTCCTTCTCCGGCGGTCATTCTTCTCTTCACCGGAAGCCCCGGGAGAGAAAACCCGAGTTGGGTTTTCTCCTCATCTTTCTTCTCTCCCTTTCCTCTTCTCCTCCTTCCTCTATTCTTCTCCCTCTTCTCCCTCTTCCAGATTTCTCCCAAAAACGTGTTTTTCTGGTTTTTTTCGTGAAAAACCAGAACCTGAAGAAATTACAAATCTGCACCTGCAGATCTCAGAAATTACAATTCTGTCCTATTTCAGAAATACCAATTGGGTCCCCTGTTTAATTACAACTATGTCCCTATGCTATTCTGGTTTTAACTTATCTTCATTCTGACTATTCAGGGACAGTGCAATCCAGGACAGACTATTCAAGGACAGACTAATCCAGGGACAGTGCAATCCAGGACAGACTAATCCAGAGACAGTGCAATCCAGGACAGACTATTCAAGGACAGACTAATCCAGACACAGTGCAATCCAAGGACAAGCTTATCCAAGACGCATTTTATTTTTATTTTCTGTTTTCCTTGGAATAAATATTTGTGAACATTGGAACAATTGAATAAAACTGGATTTTATTTTTTGTTAGTTTTTATTCTTTTAGTTGAATTTTATTTAAAACTCCATAATTTTAAATCAAGTCCTCGTGGGATCGACCCGTATTTGCATAGCTATACTACAATAGCCCGTGCACTTGCGGTTAAACATCAACAGCCACAACAAACATAGGATTAACATGCTCTATTACATTATTGTAATCTTTTATCCACATATTGTTGTATTTCTCTATCAGGAGAGAGACATAGGATTCAAAGTACTCTCCAAACTTGGTGTGCCACTGCATTGTAGAAGGCCAAGGCAAGCAGGTTGGTCCTTAAACATAACTTTCTGGTTCCATAAAGATTAATGTGATGGATTTGCCTTTTTATCATCCTCTAGGTACCCCACTGGATTGCTTTAGCAGTAGCTGGTAGTTCCTCAATTGCACTATCAAGTAGATATTTTATAGAGTCAGGAGGATTTGCCATACACACTTTTTTAACACCAAAAAGTTACCACCATTAAGCTTCAAGGCAATAGTCTTAGAGGCCATTATTCTAGCTTAGGAAAGGAACCAAATCTACACAACTCTATAATATATCAAAAAATTGTGATATACCACAATAAGAACAATAATTGAAATACCATTTGGCACATTATGAGGCGGGGTGGGCATCAAATTAGTAGAAACAATCCTTTACAAGATACTAGGGACATTTCCAATACCAGCAGAGGCTCCTGCTAAAGCAATTGTAGCTATCCTTCACAACTAACATAAAATAGTCTCACATGTATATTTGATATGTATAGAAAAAATTAATATTTAATTCTTAATCAATGCTAAGATTAGGTTGAGTAGCCTTTCCCACTACAATTTGGAAATCAAACTTAGCTACATCTTGCATAATTTGAATTTAAAATGTCAACAAGAAGATACATATAACTATTAGTGATATAGTTCCATTGCCAAATATGTAATAAAGTACATAGAACATAGTTCTAATTACTCGCTATTCAAATCTTAGCTACTCTACGACATAACAAGTCATCAACAAGGATTTTAGTTAGTACAAATGGATTCTTTTAAACCTTAAGGGTAGCCTCTAAAACATAAAATTCAATAATCTTTTATGATACACACACACATACATACATATAAGAAGAAATCAACAAGAATTAAATATGAAAATTAACCATTATGAATAGCATGTGAAATAAAGTCTAATTTACTCCAAAATAGTCCCCAATACAAGCATTAATATGCTAAACAATAGAAACCAAAATCTTGCTAGTTTTGGGTCCAAAAGATTGCTCAAACTAGTCTAATTGATCATGCATGTTGTTGGTGACAATCATTAGGGAAACCTGTAATATATTAATGATAAAATAAGAGAACAAATCATGAATAAAACAACATGAAAACAGTCCTCACAACACATCTATAAATCACCATCTAAGCATATAGTTTTGGTGTAAATACAATCTTCGAAAATAAGCACTTAAACCATATTTGAAGTACCATTAAATTAATAGTGCTAAAATATCCAAACCAGCCCAAAAATCACATGAACAATCCTACAGTTAGGATATTTTGGAGCTTTACACAAGCTCTTATTCAAACTGATTTCCATATTCTTATGATGCAATTAACAGCTTAGAACCGGCAACAAGATCAAGCAAAAACAATGATCCAATACCGTAAAAAACAATGGCAATTAGGTGCATAAAAGAATGCATCGATTGAGCAACATATGGGCAAATCTAATTCAAACTTTGAATCAGCCCTAAACAAGTTCTCATGACATGTTAGATTACATGGATCATGGGTCATCAATAGGACTTAGATAAAAGATCATGAGCACATAAAAAACAAGCCTAAGAGGAATTCCAAAAAATTGTGATTTGTGATGCACATGGAATAGGCAAATTTTCCAGATCGTGTACCTAATCCATACCACCTAAAAGACCATTAGATCTACGGCCTAAGCATGATCAAATATTGGAGAATTGATCTCTAATACTAATGTTAGCCTAGATCATCCTTCAATTCTTGATCACATGCAAAATAACAAACATGTAGCATTTATTATTATTGATGAACATTAGTAAATAGATCAAGCATAAATGTAAATCAATGAAATCAACAAGGACATCACTTAACTCTATTGATTGACAAAGTTTCTCTAAGCACCACGCATCTAAGAACAATCTGTAGCAAGAAGAGAGCACAAGATGATAATTTTACAAGTTAGAGAGAAACCATGCTGGGCCCTCTTGTTGATCTAGATTCAACTCTACCAATCCAGATTCTCAGAGATGGAAGTCAATGGAGAAAACATTAGAGAGATGAAGAACTTGTGTTTTCTCTATTTTCTACTTTTCTTACGTGTTAGCACAATCTTTAGGATAGAATTACAAAACCGTATGTAATTCTAATTCTTTCCATGATATATAAAGAGTAGGTAAAAACTTCATCTCAAATATGAACCCTTAGTTCACTTAAGCCTAGATCTAAAGGCCCCTAGCATTACCTAGGATATGTTGACCTATAATATTAGGTAAACATAATTCGAGCAAGGCCCACTAATAAGCTCCATGTTGTCTTTAATTGTAACCCTACTAGATCATATGATTAAAACCATCCTAATTAAACATCTAGGTGATCAATATAGATCAGTGATCTAATGATTGGTAATTAAACCTGTGGTTTGGTCAACCACTAGGACTATCATCGATCTCATGGTAAGTTTCTTTGAATGTTAAACACACACACAAGCACTTGGTACCATGTGAAAGGCCCTTCTTATGCCACTATGCTAGAGCCATTTGTCCCCTAATCTGATGGTAAGTTATTGTAAAACCACCTATGGTTGATTTTCCTATCTGATTTCTAATGGTCCTAGTGGTTGACCAAATAACAAGATCTATTTCTAGATGCTAGATCATATATCTAGATTGATTGCCTAGATAGATGGTTTGGACATTTCATATCTTTTGATCTGATTATGATACATTTAATGCTATCATGGTGCTTATATATGGGCCATATATGCTTAAGTTTACCTAGTATAATAAGTAATATATTCTTAGGTGTAGTTAGGACCTTAGGATCTATATGACTCAAATTACAAGGCAGTTTAAGGATTCTTTAGTAAATACTTAGAATCATGTACGATTTCTATTTTCTCTTTGTTCAGTTTCCTACAAAAGATAGCAAAAAGAAAAATATCACACTTCCTCTAGTGTATGACTTTTTCCAAAATTGATTCTCTCTTCTCTAGCAATCTTGCATGGTGATTTTGAAGTTAAAGATACTTAGAAAGCCTATCTAGTTTTCTCCTTTAACTAGTAAGTTTTAATCTCTTGTTCTTTTGCAAGTTTTGAGATGTTTTCTAAGATGATTGGAAATGGGGAAAGTTCATGAGTCAATGGAGGTAAGCTTGTTTATTTTAGATTGATTCATTCATGATTTTTTTCTATCTATAAGTATATGCAAATTGGAAAGGATGCCACATGCGTTCATGTTTGTTTTGCATGTGATCTTGTGATTGGAGAATATTGGGACCATAATTGGTATCAAAACTCAATTCTCTCTGATCCCAAATCATTTTTGGGCCATAGATCTACTATTTAAGGGTCCAAGGACCGACACATCATTTTGTAAAAAGTTGCCTAGTTTATATATTATTAAATTTGACTTTTGAGTTATTTCTTAGCATATGCTTTATGCCCTATTGCATTAAACTAGGCATAATAGTTGAGACCTTATTGAATCACTTATTGTTTTGGGGTTGGGTTATCTCTATTTTATATGATCTTCAATAAGACTAATTAGTTAGAACATGATGTTTTAGCATCCATTCATGTCCAAAAATTGAATCATTCGAATGTGTGTTTGCTGTCCCAAATTTTGTCCAAAACAAGGATTGATATGCCAGTTTTTCATGCTATTTTTTAAGCTTGATTTTTTGTGACTATATGAGCACAATTTTTAGAGATTTAGATGGTATTATGTTAAATTATTTGAGGTCTCTTTTCTTTCCAAATTTAATGTAAAAATCTAATGCTTAGAAGGTTATTTTCTAAGACTAAAGTTGTGTTCTTTCTAATCACTATTTAGGATTGTTTTTTGCACATTATTAGGGGGTTTCTAATATATGATTTTATCTTGGATTACCTTTGTTTCCAATCTACACTATTATAGAACTACTTGGGCTGGCTTTTGGGAGTTAAATAGCCTTGTAAGTGGTTGCTGCCTTAGATGTTTTAGGATGTATTTATTCAAGCAATTTCAGATTATTAGTTTCTAATATATTTTGTGTAGCACACTACCAAAACATGGGACCGTCTTATATGCATTTAATCCCTATGTTATTAGTAAATCAAAAGGTAGAGTTTAAGTTAAAGTTAGCTAGTCTTTTACAAGCACGGTTTCAAAATATTTTTGGCTCTTTTTTAATTCAGTAAAATTTATGGTTTGGTAACACTAATGTTATCATTCATGTGGTCTTATTTTAGACTACATTATTTAGGCTAATAAGCTAGATCTAATGGATAATTCCTTTTTAAGTATTAGAAATGCAAAACTACTTGAATTAATTTATGGGAGTCAACCAACTTGTTCTTGATATTTCATCTTGTATCTAATGTTCCTAAATGATGGGTGATTAAGTTACATGTACACTGACTTGTATAACATATCCTACATACATAATGCTATGCATTTCCTAGAACATTGAACGATTGAAGGAACACAAAATCTATGTCTAATCTATGTCTAATGCTGCTATGTATCTTCACGCACATATTAAAGGACACTATTATGTACTTAAGGCTACAATACAGCTATTTATGCCTAAATGATTAAAGATAGAACAGATCAATATTACACCTAAATACTAGATAGAGAGGCACCAAAGGTCACAGACAATTATCTAGTCTATGCGATACTTTAGAAGACACGATTGCACCAATTATCAACTAGCTCATGTCTTAACATTGAGTTAACAACTTAATTACATTGTAAAACTAATCCAAACCATCATTTATAGATAATTAAAGTAATAGATCATTGTACTTTGTTTATAACTGAGTCAACCTCTAATAAAGAATGTTTTTTTTTTCTTTTTTTTTTTTAATGTCTTATAATAAAAGAGCTCCTGTTAAAGATTGTTTATATGTATTTAGTTATCAATAAAATGTAATAAACAGCCATAGATAGTTGCAAATGTAAATGCATCACTTGATGAACTGGAGGAATATATTCCACAATCACTTGATAAATTGTGAAATACTTAAATCTCTTTCTCCCAAGAAAAATTAACCCTTTTTTTTTCTGTTATTGCATGCATGAACATGAAAATCCAAAACGGACAAGTTTTTGGCATGCTCAATGAGACAATCCTTGTCATTCATCTTAAGGTTAAATGAATGTATGAGATGTACCTTCAGCTCCTAGAAGCGTGAGTTTGTCTCTTTATAACCTAATTTGGGGGATATGTAGAGGTCCTCTGTCAATGACAGATCTAGGATCTTGAATCCTCCAGAACTAGGGAATTGTTCTTGCGTGTGTTTTAGATTTTCATTCAAAATTAGGATAGAATTGAACATCTGATTAGGAACTCGTCTTTGAGTCGGAGTCGTCCTTGGGATGTAGGATCTACTACTGTAAGTCATGAAGTCAGGATATTGGCAAGCACAAGATCTGACAGATTACAAGAATCTGTGATCATCAGAATCTGAGATATTGCCTAGGTAGATGTAAAACTCAGTTCAGGATATCAGAGTCTGAAACCTGTTATGTACTCACAAAGTTTCAGTTCTTGTCAGATATAGGCTCATGAAATCGTTGGGAGGAAACTGAGATCCATGCCCTGTATTCTGTATTAAACCTGAGCAAAGAAGCTTCAAACAGAACTCACAATCTTGTAAACGGTTCAATAATCTGTGATCATCAATGGATTGAGATTGAGGCTGCATAGCTCATGTAGGACGCGAACAATCTTGTAAACGGTTCAATAATCTGAAGATCTTACTCTGTAAAATCCAATCCAAATCCTAAGAAGAGAAGAAAAAGAGAAATTTGGGGGCAAAAACTGAGATTTCTACAGCGAGGGAGAAAGAAGGAGAGATAAGAAACAAAATTCTGGTTAAGGAAAAGGTTTGCATAGGAGAGATTTGCACTGGTTAGACGAAAATCTCCTTGGAAAAATTTCGTAAGCAGCAGTTTTGGCCAACCGCCTCTTACTAGTTCCAAGGTCTCCATCCTCGCCTCTCCTTTGGCCCTGAGAAGTTCTTGTATTTCTTTGCAATCTACCCCAATGCTTTCATCAATTTTACTTATTTGCCTCCGAAGAAAACGTAGAAGCATGGGGAACAAGCATTAACTTGGGAGACAACGGGAGCAATTAAGAACGAGAGCCTTGGCATAATGGTAGAGTTGTTGTCGTGTGACATTAAGGTCACGGATTCAAGGTATGAAAATAGTCTCTTACAAAATGCAAGATAAGGCTGTATACTATTGACCCTTAGAGTCCACCCCTTCCCCAGACCCTGCATACCCAGAAGCTTCGTGCATAGAGGTCATTGACCTATTTTTCTAAAGAAAAAGGCAGCTAAAACATACATGCTTGGAGTCATTCTGTTGATAGAAATGGAGTCCACCGCGGAGGAAGCTCCAAAAGTATTGACTCCAAAATGGCGGACTCCTTCAGCCTGACCGACTCCCCTAATGATTTTCATTTTGTTGATATTTTTCTATATAATTTTCAGAAATTTCTGAGCATCGATCCATCCATCCATGATTCCATAAGCCAAATGTCAATCAAGTTGGTTAGCTTACATCATCAATCTGATGAATTTCTTCCCTAAAATCAAGACTCTGCCTATGTTTTGCCGTCCTTATCAAATAAACAAACTGTTTAATTAATGTTCAGATAAAGATTGGACAACCGGTCCCGGCCCATGTGTCTAACTGCTATTCAGACAAAACATAATTTTGAGACTAATGGAACAATTTAAGGAAGAAAATAAAATGAAGACAAGGATTAGTAACCACCAGCCAAAGACAGAACGTCCCACTTAAATTGCCTAACCAAACCCACAACGCCAATGAAAAGCAAGTCAAGACTAAAATAGCTTTCAGGGCTAACCACCCCTTATGAAAGTTTCGGTAGGAGTAGGCGTGCATGAGCTGTTTGGATACATTTTTGAGAGATCTAAGCTGTTCATCATCTGTGAGGTACAGAAATTAGATAACCTACCAAAAATAATGCATTTGGATGATTCTAACCACATGTTTAGAGTCTTTGAAAAATAAAAAACTAGATGATCATGATTATTTACCCAAAGAAAAGAGGATAAAAGCATCCAATGGGCTATATTTTTTTATATAAACTAAGTCGAGAAGTTTCTAACTTTCTCCCCCAATTTATCTATCTTTTCCCTTATCTTTTCCTTTTTTTACAGCAAAGAATTATAAAGCAAACTACTAAAACTTATTATTCTAATTCCTAATCTACTTGAAATCCCTCCGTCAAGAAGAATCTGTCACCTCCAACAACCTTGGACCAAGCGTAGCAGCGAGGGACCCCTTGTTGACAGCTTTCGGCTATCTTCACCCTTTATTCTTCTCTGGTTTTGGCTCCGTCAGCCCTCTGGGCTCTTTTTCTAATATCTTGTTTCATTAGAGTATGGCTCCTTTGAGAACCATAAAACCTTTAAAAGCTAACCACTCTAGGATAAACTTCAGAAATTGGGGTGCTGCTGTGAAATATACGGGGACGGGAATAATTTCCAAGGGGTCAAGGTAGGTGATTTGCTACAAAACTTGTATCAAAGAAACCAATAAACAAGTTGCCTCCGACGATATAATGACTCGCTTCCATCCATTTTTAGCTGGGCACAGACATCATGCCTTTCGTGAACCTTTAAGTTGGCTTAGCAGATCAGATGCATATTGAAGCTGAAAATTGCACCCTTCAGCTTGGTTAAGACTGATGAGATGCTTGTGGGGCTTATGAATGCGCCCGTCGTTTGTTTAGGCAAAGCTCGTATTTTGAAGCACATAGTTGCAACCTTTAGTTTTGTGAAGCTCATTAGTGAAGAGGAGAGCTACTATTTTACCTGGAAATCACAATCTCTTAACTGATCAAGAGCTACCATAGCTACTGTAGGAGACAACTGAGTCAGTAAGATGGCTTAAACCAAACAAATTCTTAAGGATTCGGTTACATCCAAAACGGAATGCATATAACACAGATATTTACAACCGCAAAGGTCCATCCCTTTTCTGATGTGATACAATAACCGAAGAAGGATAGGATTCAGTCACCCAGTCCCCTACTAAACAACGGAAAAGAATCAGGGTCCCAAATGACAGAAGAAAAACAAAGAATTTTTGTAAACTCCACAAAAAAGGGAAGCTTTTAACTTTTCATTTTCACAATTTTCAAATTTTTTCTGTTTGGTTTTCTAGTTTTCTCATCTACCCTCATTGGCTAATTGCAATGATCCATCCTTCATCAATTTCAAGCTGAGACTATTGAACCGCTCCCGTGAATACTGCCTCGAGGCTTTCCTCCAATCTGTGCCAGCCTTCATCATGGTTGCAAACTCTTCATAGCTTATGCGTCCATCCTGGTAAAAAGCCACCTCGGGTTGTCACAAATGCAGAATACATAATGGAAAAGACGACATGCAACTGAAGGTTGAGAGGATCCAATTGAAAGGGGTGAAACTGACCTTGTCCGTGTCTACATCATGGATAATCGCGTTGATGACTTCCTCAGAGTTCGAACCCAAGTCATCAGCCAAGCATTCTGTGAGCTCTTCAATCTCTATGAATCCACTTCTGTTTCGGTCGAAGTATGCAAAGGCTTTGTGCAGGTGTTCCTCATTACCCATCTTTCTTAGGTGCATCGAAATGGTAACAAACTCGCCATAGTCCAAAGTACCACTCCCATTAATATCGGCCTGCCGGATAAACAAAAGCCAGATTCAGCACTGAGCAAAGAATTTCTCGCCATACAATGACTAGAAATGAACAAAATTAATGATGTTAAAAAGGTCTTATAGACACCAAGCCATGTATTTTGCAACTTGGTCACACAGCATATTATGATTCTAAGAAACTACAGTAAGATATAACTCGAGAAAGGCCTGGCAAATGGAAAATGATGCTCCACCTAGGAAGAAAGAGAACTCGTAGACAAAAAAGGAAGTTGCTCGCATAATGTCTCAACTGGAAAACAAAAAACAGAAAAAGAAACGAGTGATGCAAATTAACTATGCGACTACAGTGCAGCAAAGAATTTTGAAGTGTCTTAAATAACTTGGAGAATTCTTTCAGAAAACTAATGAGGTCAAACTGAATACCAGGTAAGAGTTGGACGAGAATTGAGGGGAAAGGCCGTGCAGTAAAACCAACAGTGTATATGATGGTACATGATATATTATACACCATTGGTCTTTAACCTATATTTGCTGGGAGTATACATGCCCATGAGTATCAATACTGTATGGGCATGCTAAAGGGATGACTTAAAAACACCTTTCAATTCCAAATACTAAGAAAATCATATTAACCCATAAACTTACAGCTTCCATTAACATCTGAACATCATGGTCCAGGCATGGTTGGCCAATCTTCTGCAGGCCAGTTTTTAATTGCTCAAGTGTTATCTTGCCATTGTTGTTTGTGTCCATCAGCTGGAACGTCTCTTTTATACCTGCCACCTCCTCCACAGATAGATGTTCAGCCATAACCTGCAAAATTTGATGATATTTTAATAAGGTTGACATCAACCAAGAATGTCTCAGTACAAACAAGGCAGAGCCACCAAGCAAGAAAGCCAAAAGCAAGGAGGATTACTTTTACATATAAAAATCAAATGCAAACAACTTTTTGAATCTTACCCTCAGAGCTCTCTTTTTTAACTTGTTCATTACAGCAAATTGTTTAAGTCTTGCTCTAACAGTTTCACCCAGCGAAACGTTTGGAGCCGTTTTCGCATTTTGCAACCAAGGATGATCTGCATGTGAAAAGTCATTGAGATGCTTGAGTACTAAACTAAAACTTTTATCACAGCAAAGGAAAAAAAGAAAGATTGACAAAGTACATATTTGATGCAACAAAACCTCATCAGAGAGCAACACAAAAGGTTCTCATACACATGAAAGTTTGTTAATATCATAAGTTTCTAATACATCCAATCTAGTAGGAGCAAGAAGGCAGAAAGTGCAATAGTATCACTAACTAGCATAAGAAAGTTAACTAGATGGCACAGCATAATCTTAAAGCGAGAAAGTTCAGTTATTTAACTTGCAGTGCATAGAAGTTGCAGTCCACCAAATTGAATGTTTTTCAAAAGACTAATTGTTTTTAATCTTAACAGAAAACAAGCTTGCCAAGAACTGAAAAATGGCAATTCAGAGGGCATCAAAGGACAGCAATTTACATCCTTAGGAAAGGATTACAAATATTTACGAGGGAAGTATGTTAAATAATATGAATTGCTGATAAACCCATAAAATTTAGGCTTCCGAAAGTAGTTGCCACCATGTTTTTCCCCATACATGAAAGAATTTCCATGGAAGATAGTATATGGGAAATGTGGGAAGCACCTGTAACTTAGCAACATTCTCAAGTGTCAAAGCATTTATCCATATTGTGGTTCAGAAATGTGATTCTTTTTCTTCTTATATGGTAATGAAATTTCACATGCTACATCAAAAGAGCATTATTTTATGTCAATGAAACAGAAAACCTACTAACAGCAGAATCAAACATTACCAAGCACTTGTTGAGCTGTTAATCGGCGCTTAGGATCTGGATCAAGCATCCGTTTCACAAGGTCTTTTGCATTATGAGAAATTTTAGGCCAAGGGTCTCTTTTAAAATCTATAGCAGAGCGAATAATTGCCTGTGCCACACCTTGTTCAGTTTCTGTTCCAAAAACAACAAACGTTAGTGTGCATGTGGAGAGACAAATGGGAGAAAGTGAGAGAGAAGGTTAATAACAGAAAATCAGAAACAATTTAGTGCAAGTTCAACTACATATGCAAAGAAGTGGAACAGGTCCTTCGAAGGAACATTTTAGTGATTCAAACACAAGATAAACAACTCAGTTAGACAATTGAAGTCTTTACAAACTATGGACAATCCTATAGACCAACACAGTCCACAGTGCTAATGAATATTTATAAAAACAAATATTTATTTAAAAAAGAAAAACTGACCTGACCAAAAAGGGGGTACTCCACAAAGTAAAATGTAGAGAATCACTCCTGCACTCCAAACATCGACTTCTGGACCATAATTTCTTTTTAGAACCTCTGGAGCCATGTAATAAGGACTGCCAACTATCTCAGTAAAGCGCTCACCTGTTAGAAATCCAAAACAGGTTCAGTTACTGCCACTTGTACATTTTCTTTGATCATTTTCTTGATTCATAGAGTAGTAATCATGGGAGAGCACATACACCCCTTTGTTTAGAAGCTGAAGTATTTAATTAACAGAACAGAAACAGTAAAATACTTATGCTGCCACATATCTAAAAGAAGAAATTGCAATGACTTACCAGGTCTGAAGAATACAGATAATCCAAAATCAATTGCTTTTAGTGGAGAAGTTTCCTTCTTGTTTGCAAACAAGAAGTTCTCAGGTTTCAGGTCACGATGCATTACTCCATGCTTATGACACATCTGCAAAGGCATAAACAAATTGAGCTTGCTCCCAAATAAGAAAACAAATTTCACATTTCCAGAGATAAAGCAAATCAAAATTGCTAACAAATAGATCGCAAAGTTGTAAGTGAACCTAGAAACCAAATGACTGGGCAGGAAAAGCCATTATGAAAATTCGAAGTAACAGCTGCTACTTGGAAGATTCTAAGCATGGAATCAGGAGATCCCAAGCATCAAAGCATGTGCCTGCATTTAGAACAATTCAGCCCTTCCGACTGCCACTTCAAAGAAAAGAAATTGGATGACTGCCGACTCCAAGATGTGATGGTGACTAAACAATGACGTAAATTACATCCATAGGAAGGAAGGCTAGAGAAATTACAAAAAAAACATCAAGAATAAAGGTCACAAGTTAGTGGAAATTTCAAACACAGAATCAAGGACCAAAACGGATGAGATAAAATTTTAA
Organism: Warburgia ugandensis; assembly: GCA_035236585.1. Classification (NCBI taxonomy): domain Eukaryota; kingdom Viridiplantae; phylum Streptophyta; class Magnoliopsida; order Canellales; family Canellaceae; genus Warburgia; species Warburgia ugandensis. The sequence continues at coordinate 7,482,606 of CP141133.1, forward strand.
AGAATGCCTCCTAATCAGGGGCAAATATTTCACAATAAGAACAGCAGCTGGCGAATCTTGAGACAGGGCTCATCCTTGAATAGCCGACAAGCACAGAATCGTAAAAGGCTCGGCAATAACCCACTTTTATGTTTTGGATATTGTCCTATATCAACCTAAAAGTGTACTGTACAAGGAGAGTACACAAAGAATTCTATGCCGGGAAAGGGAGAATCTGCTTGATCTCCAACAGATCAAAAGAGTGACCCCATAAAGCTATAGAATAAAGAACTCCACATGCTCTTCAAAACCAAACAAATGGATCCGGCAACACAAGAACCACCAGAGTTTCACCGGCGCATGTATAATTGCTAAAAGAACTACCCATAATCAAATGAACAGCAGAGCCCAATCCTAAAGCCAAGATTTTGCAGCAGATTTGTGTGTGAAGAAGAACCCACTAAATATCAAGCCTGAAAACCTTGAAAACTAAGAAGTCGAATTAAGAAAAGAGAATTTGCAGAAACCCAAATTCCTCCAGAAATCAACAACCAAATTTTTTTATCCATATAACATATTGTAAAAGAAGTCAACCAAAGAGACGATAATTCATATGAACAAGCAACAAAGATCTCACCTGCACAACTTCGACAATTGTTCGAGTAACGTTCGCCGCTGCTCTCTCTGTATAGTGCCCTCTAGCAACAATCCGATCAAACAATTCCCCTCCTTCACATAACTCCATAACAAGATGAACAGCATGGTCGTCCTCATAAGTATCCTTCAAACTCACAATATTTGGATGTTGGGGCAAATGCCTCATTATCTCCACCTCTCTCCTAACATCTTCGATATCCACAGCTGTTCTCAACTTCTTTTTCGATATTGATTTACACGCAAGAACTTCTCCAGAAGATTTACCAGTACACAAATATGTAATCCCAAATTCTCCTCTGCCAAGCTCTCTACCCAACTCATATCCGATCCCAATATCTCTCCCTGTTGGATCTTTCAGCACACAGGGCTTTCCACCAGATCCCTGATCTACAGCATAATCTATCGAAAAAGGGTTTGCCTTCTTCTTCTTCTGTTTAGACCCTCCAGGTACAGCACAGCAATTTCCCATGGATCAAAGGCTTCAAGATTCCAAGCTTCTTTCTATTCGGATTATAACGGACAAAACCCGTTAAGGATTCGATGAAAATCAAATAAATTTGCTCTGTCCAAGTTTCTTCGAGCTGGAAAAGGAAAACCCTAAATATAAGATACCAAGTTCAGAGCTTCAAAGGCCCTTTAATGGCGACAATAGAAGGCTTTCAGAGAAAAACAGAAACCCAGCAAGAATCAAGCTTCAGATTTCTGTTTTTCTTTCTGTAAAAATTTGGTTAAAAAGTCAGCTTGCAGAAATCAAAAGAAAAAAGAAAGAACCCTTATTCCCTTATCATCCAGATCTCCCAAATTTGTGTTTAATTTGGCAAGGGATCGAAACCCATTAAGTAAATGAAGAGAAAGGCAGGAATTGGCGGAAAAACCACCGAAAGAGAAGGATTTAAGAATTCTAGAAGGGGAACAGGTGTTGGTTGAAGAGCTAGCTGGAAGATCTGAGGGTTTTAATGGAAGAGAGGAAGGTTTAAGGAAGGGAGAAGAGGATGAAAAGGAATTTCAACGTGAATCCGCCATGGATGAAAGAAGGGTCAGAACCAAAACCTCTTTTTTCAGAGTTTCCCTCTTCTGACCCTCTCTCTGCATATAAATCAATGTCCCTCTTTCTCTCTCTATGTGTATCAAAATATCCCTCTTTCTCTCACTCCTGTGATTTGATGAATATTTTTCATCTTTTTGGATCTCTACAGTACTTTTCTCCTTAGAAAGGCTCGAATTCCAAAAACACCGCTGGTTTGTCATCAAACTACGGTAATGCCCTTTGATGATTTTCTGGAGAAATTGTTTGCAAGCGGCCCAACCACAAGTACAAGACTAAGTCCGGCTGGTGGAGGTACAAATGGGACCTTATTTTGAACCATTCAGTAGGACCGTGGTAGTCCGTGTAAGCAAGCGCATTTGTGGGGACAGAGAAGTACACGAATTAAGGAAACCTGTTTGACGGCCCAGATGAATTTGTGATCTAAACTTTGAGCCACATTTTAGATATTGATTATCTGATCCGTTAATTTGATTGCTCAGCCTTTATATTTTTCTAGCATTTGAAAAAAATGTACCTTTGATCACACGAAATATTGTTTACGGATATTGGCGTGTATCCAACAGTTAAAATTTTTTTTTTTAATAAATTAGATGAATGAATAAGATCATCCAAAGCAAGGCAGCTTCGGCATTTCTATTGGTTTAGCATTCTTCAATCTTAAGATTATGAGAACTAAGGGAAGGCAACGAGGTTGCTCAAAGCAAAATTTTGCCCGACCCTAATCCTGACCTTAATGCTTTCATTATAAGCCTAGTCATAATTCTTACGAGGTCGAGTTATAATTTTCTAACCTTGGAAAAAAAAAAATTTGCAGACCCTAACCCAAATTTGTAAGGTCAATTCGAGTAAGTCCTCCCGTTAACTCTAACAACTTAAATTTTTGAATACTTTAAAAATTAATTAATTATAATTATTATGTAACTTTTTATGATACATTATTTAGTAACTTAATTATGAAAAATACCCTTGTACTTGGTGGTCGGACGAGTACTGATAATTTATCCCATTTTCTTAACTCATAAAGGAAAGCTTTGGCGCAATGGTAAAGCCAAGTCGTCTTACGTCATCTTAAAGTCACGGGTTAAAGGTGTAGAAATGGCCTATAAACTCTTGCAACCTATCTTTTTCTCAGACCCTGCATGTGCAAAAAGATTATCCACTGGAACTTTTTTCTTGACCAAGTGTTGAAATCAACATTACACAAAAAAAAAAAAAAAAAAAAACCTTGTCGTGGATGGAGACCCACGAGTTGAAGCTCAGGTCGGTCGTTTTTAAAGGAATGCCAAATCAAAGCGCCTGTATGCCACAAAGCGCCTTACGTTTTTTGAATGATGGGTCCGCCTACCTAGATTGGGATAATGATATTATCTATTTGCTATTGTCTGTTTGAAAGGAGAATAAGGTTATTCCAACTTGGATAAAATAGTACTAACAAGGACATATTAATTTACTGTTATTTTATAATTTTTATAGATAATATTGTGTACTTTAGGCCATTGTGATCTATCTCTTTTCTTATACCACATACCCCACGTAGGTAGGAGTTTCATGCATAGGCTGCCCATTTTTACATCAAAGAATTGCCTAACCAGAAATTATTTTTACGAGTCAACGAATTAGAAATTATTTTTTTATTTTTGTAATTCATTGTGCTTGGTTGCTGAATAGGTCAACTTGATGACAAGATTGAAGTGATCAACGCCTAGAAGCCTGATGACAACATCTTGTGTGGGACCGTTCATTTTAGGGAGATAAACCTCGGTAAATTCATACATCAATGGAGCAAAGGTAGGCCCCATTTTTTCGCCAGAAATTCATGATTAGATGGTGTTTTGGTGAATGCTAAGCTTCATCCATTTAACAGTTCTAAAGGTTGCCAATTCATATCATGACCCTTAAGAACTACGTCAGTCAATCCTCACCGTTGAACCAAAGATCTTCCCCAATGTGATCAAATGAGCTTATTTGCATATTTCTACCCAAAATAAAATTCTTGTTCCCTTGGAGTTGCAACGGCTTTGTGTAAAAGTACTCCTACTTTTTGTATGATGGGATATCCTACGGATGATTTATACAAGGGCAGTATCAGTGTATGAAGCTCCTACGTAACGGACCACAAGGGTTAATAATATGCAGCCTTACTTTTCTTTTTGCAAGAGTCTGATTTCATGCCTTGAACCCGTGACCTCAAGGTCACACGACGACAACTCTACCATTGAGTCAAGGCTCCCCTTCCTACGTATGATCTATATAGTCTGCCACATTCCTTTGTTTTAGATGTCTTCCACTCTAAAAATTGTGCAAATTGGATGACTCTAATGTCAAAAGAAGTCTTCTTTCATGGATGGCTAGAAAATTTTTAAACAATGGTCTCAGTGCAAAAACAAAAAAACATAATCCAAAGCTAAAGGAATTAAATAAATTAGGTAGATCATCGCTTAGATTTGTAACCCATTACAGGAGTGCAACAAATTGTAAAAATCCCCACCTTAACTTGGCCCGCCCCATCAAATATTATGGTTGGGGAATAGTAAGGGGGGTTTATTTAACGGCATATGTTTGTCGTTTTTGAGATATGACAGCATATCTCAAATGTGCACCTTATTTAAACTCGTTATCTGTGGCATATGTGAGATATGCACCTTATTTAACCACGTTATCTGTGGCATATGTGACCGTTCTGTAAAAATACCGAGAGGGGTAATAGAGGATGTGTTAATCCAGGTAGAACAATTTTGTTTCCCTGTCGATTTTCTAGTTCTAGATACACAACCGGTGGTGAATGAGAAGAATGAAATACCAGTTATCCTGGGACGACCATTTTTGGCTACGTCCAATGCCTTAATCAACTGTAGAAATGGTGTCATGAAACTATCCTTTGGCAATATGACATTAGAGCTAAACATCTTTAACATTTGTAACCAACCTAGTGAAACTACTGATGATTTGCACAGTATTAACATGATCAATTCAGTTGTGCAAGATCGTTTCGCCGTCTTCCTTGTCGGACCCACCGGAGGCCCTGTTTGGCCCATTTTAATGAGTTTAATGAGGATGCATTAATAGAGGAAGTTAATGCCCTCCTTGATTACGTACCTATCATGGATACAAGAAAATGGAAACCTCACTTTGAGGAGCTTCCATTAAGTGAGATCACTTCCCTCCCATCATCTGTAGAACCCCTTACAGAGCCTGAAACCCCAAATAAGCCTTTTAACATAGAATATGTACCTGATAGGGACCTACAGCCTTCATTTGAACAATCATTAGATAATAAATTAGGCCCACTGATTTGTTGCCTATGCCAATAGAACAGACAAGAAAGAGTCCATTGATCTATTGTCCATACATCAACTGACTCCAAGGTACACACTAAAAGATAATCAGGATGTAAGCAAAACCATGCCCCCTCCTTTATTAATACAGGAACAATCTTATAAGGAAGGGCGAGTCACTTATATCTCAATCTCGAGAAAATGTAAGGGAAAGGGAGGACTCTTCACATCTATATGGTTCAAAAGAATTTAAATTCACGGTAGTTCACATTGTTATAAAGATTCAACCACCTAAAATTTCAAGGTGGAGGAGTTATATTGATTACCGTGAAATTTTGAAGATAGGAGATCATCAAAGTGGTCTCACTCAATTGACATTCATGGTAGTCTATTGTGTTATAATGCAACCATCACAAAAAATTTCAAGGTGGATGAAATATATAGACTATCGTGAGATTTTGAAGTGGCGTGAGAAATCTTTCCATTTCATTATTGGAATCAGGAAAACTCAAAAATAAATGAGGATATATGTCTGGCTGAAGACGTTAAACTTAGCGCTCACTGGGAGGCAACCCAGAGTTTTTCATTTTTGTTGTTTTCTACATCACTCATATTCATTTTAGGTCCTAATTTTTAAACATTGAGGACAATGTTTCTGGCAGGTTGGGGGGTGTAGAATTCTAACAAATTCTAGTTTTTATTAGATTTTTAGGTGTTTTCCTTAGTTTTTTCAAAAAAAAAAAAAAAAAAAAAATTTGAAAAATTGAAAAAATTGAAAAATTTTAGGTCATTTCCTACACTATGATGAGAATTGGATTTTCTGAAGTATAATCTAAATAACTTTAGCTTATTAATGGAATTGAATATGATTAATTCATCTTTTTACTCATTTTCTAAAGTATTCTATGAAAGCACAGTCTCAGATCACATCTGTACACGTAGTTGCATATAGATAGTCTAGATTGATAAGTAGCTATAACTTAGAGATTCTGAAGAAATTCAGTGGAGATCTATAACCTAAGTGAGTTTTAGAGCCATTCATTTTTTGAGAGGTTATAAATGTTCCCAATTTTCTTCAGCGAGCTTAAAGAAAATTGATCCCAAACTCTTAATTTGGCTAATTACCTGGATAATTAGAATATTACCTTTAAAATTCTAGAAGTTCATTGAATTTGATGGATTATAGGAAACCTAGAAAATGATTTAGGCCATCCTTGTTGTTAACCTAGAGACATAAAGCCTACCCATAAAGTATTGTTACCACTAGTTAGCCAACTTGAGCCTTTAATATAAGCCTTTTCTTTTGTCACCCAAATTATCCTTTACCCATATTAACCCAGTATAAATTATCCATTACCCATTTTCTTTGAAAAATGAGTTAGAGAAGAATGAAGAAATATCTTTTAGTTGTAATGAAAAGTGGATATCAAGAAAAGAAATATTCTTCAAAGTGATTCAAAAGTATTGAAATAGTCTGAAAAAAAAAAAAAAAAAAAAAAAGTTTGAAGAATACAAAGAAAAATGGAAACAAAAATATTCACTTTAGAAAAAATCAAAGAAAGAAAGAATTATCAACTTTAGAAGACCTCTACTTATTTTTTTAAAGAAACTTTGAATAGCCTTATACCCTTTCTTTGGTACCCTGTCCTAAGTCTACGTTTCGTCCCAGTTAAAGACCTATTGATTCTAGGAGAAATATAGTCTTAATGAGGAAATGAATGGATAGAATCTAAAAGAGTGGTATTACTAAATATTCAAAGGTAATGGCATCTATTCTAAAGGGATCAAAACAATGAAATTCCTTAGTAACTCCCAATTTTCATGAGTACATGTGAGAAAATTTTGCTTTTATTGACTCAACTCACATAATTAAAAGAGAGATATGATTTGACCCCTTTATCTGAGAGATTTTGTTTCTGAGTGTATGACATTAGTGAGGCTTGAGGTCAAAACATAGTTCGGATGGAGTTCAAAAGTTAGAAGTTTACTTAGAGATCAAGATGATTCCATATGTAAACTGTACATACACACACTCACTCTGAGATTTGAGCTTAATTGGAATTATTTTGGCATATGGGTAGGATTTTGAATTTTTCAGTCATTTTTATTATTATGATAAAGTTGATGTGATTTATTGAAGATAATTCTCTGAGGAAAAAGAGGAGTTGACTTAAAAATAAAATTTGAAATATTGAAATTTGGTTTTTCGCATGTTTTGCTCGGGACTAGCAAAATCTTTGGTTGGGGTGTGTTAAGTGTTTAATTTTGGTCAAAATTCCCCTAATTTAGCGTTCAATTAGATCATCTAACCGTTCAATTTTACAAAACTTAGCTTGATTTTGAATATAAATCTAATTGACCATCCAAACCTTAATTTGTCAAAATCAACGGTCAGATGATCATTAGAGTTCATTAGTTGACTAATGTGCGGTTCAGATGATTCTAATTTAGTCTTTTCTTTTGCAGATCAACCAAAGGACGCACGGATGGATACGAGTAAAAGATAACGGTGCGGATCAACTTAAAAGGCGATGGATGGACCGGATCACCCATGGAGAGGGATGGAATAAAAATGGACAAAATGGAAAGCACAACTCCTTCCCCCACTTCTTTCTTTCCTTTTCTTCCTTTTTTCTTTTCTTCCTTTTTCCTTTTCCTTTTCCTTTTCCTCTTTCCCTTCCTTTTTCTCTTTTCCTTTTCTTTCTTTTCTTTCCTCTTTTCTTTCTTTCCTTTTCCTTTTCCTTTTCCTTTTTCCTTTTTCCTTCTTTCCTTTTTTCTTTTTCCTTTCCTCATTCTCACGTACTCCAACTCTCCCTCTTATTCTCCTCACTTCCCATTCTTCCAAAACTCTTCTTTCCCAAGCGTCAACCCCACTTCTTTTCTTCTCAAAGTCTTCTCCCCTCCTATCCGCTCTCTCTCTCGTTCTTCTTTCCCCGCACCAAACCCATCACCGACTCTCCTCTTTGCCTTACATTCTTCTCTCTACCTAGCACCCTTCTCATCTTTTCTCCCCAGCCTCAACTTCCCCTTCACCATTCCACCCGATTTCCATTGATTCCCTAGCCAAGCACCATTCCCTCTCATGCACCTATCCTTTCCCAACTTCCTTCCCCATCCATGCATCACTTTTCCCCCTCTTAGTTTCCTCCTTTATTTGTTTCCTGCACAACCCAACACCGCACAACCCTTCCTTTGTTCACCTTCCTACAGCCCGCCTAGCACCATTTTCTATCTCTGCCCAATCCAGTCCACAACGCACCAGGCGTCGTTTTTTTCCATTTTACTTTTGCTCCTTCCCTGCCAGTCGACGACGCCAGCTCCAGGCCTCACCGGACAAGCACCCAAAGGCCCAGGCAACGTCCAGAATCGTGTGTCGCCACAGCCCTCCACCCACGCCAGCTTCCAACCGTCCTTCCACTCTCTTTCCAGCCAATACCCAGGCAGCTCTCTCTCTCTCTCTCTCTCTCTCTCTCTCTCTCTCTCTCTCTCTCTCTCTCTCTCTCTCTCTCTCTCTCTCCGCACAACCCGGCACCCAAACCGCTTCGTCTTTGCTGCCTTTTCTCTCTGTGTATACCAAAGCATCAACGCCCCAGGCTTCTTTACATTCCTCACTTCACCGGCTCGCCCTCGCCAGTCGCTCCACCACTTCTCCCAGACAAGCCCAGATCCAGCTTTTCCAGCGTCGAAGGCCAACCCAGTCCACCCTCTATTTTACTTTTCACTGGTCAGGCTTAAGCCCAGATCGATTTTGCTCACCAGACATCCCTACGGTCGTCTGCCCCCAACGTCCCCATCACCGGCGTTCATCACCGAACGACGCCCCAGAGCCTCACCAGCCGGCCCGGACACGGAGACCCGAAAAGGGTTTCCTTTTTCTCCTACTTTCTCTTCTTTTCTCCCTATCTTCTCTTCCTTCTTCTTCTTCTCCCTCCTCCGTTTCTCCCTTTCTTCATCGGGTCCTGTTCCTGGTTTTTGCTTAAAACCCAGATTTCCCATTTAATTCCTATTTTGCCCCTTCTCTTTAACAGAAATTACAAATCTGTTCTTTCCTGTTAATTCCATCTGTGTCCCCAGTTTAATTCCATCTGTGTCCTTCTTTATTCCGATTTTGTTTTAGCTGCGTTTTTCTTATCCAGGGACAGTGCAATCCAGGACAGGCTTATCCAGGACTGATCATTTTATTGCATTTTCTGTGTTTTTGGAATTAATAATTGTGTACATTGCAATAGTTGAATAAATTTGAATTTTATTTTACTGTTAGTTTAATTCTAGTATAGTCTTTGTTTTGGTTCTTTTATTAATTAGATTTTATTGAAAACTCCATTTTAAATCAAGTCCTCGTGGGATCGACCCGTACTTGCATAAGCTACCTTACAATAGCCCGTGCACTTGCGGTAAAACAAATCAACAAGTTTTTGGCGCCGTTGCCGGGGACTTGCAAAAGAGTTTTCATAAAATTTAATTAAAAAATCCAAAAAAAATCAAAAAATTAAAAAAAAATCAGAAAAATCCAAAAAAATACATAAAATTAGGAATTGCAATTTTAGCATTTTAGGAAATTTTAGGTGCATTTTTCAATTTTTTTTAGGGCATAATCACCTTGTTTCCTGAATTTGGTACTAATTTCTAATTTTATTTTTCAGGAAATAGGAAAGTGGAGGAATTTGGCAAGTGGATCTTCACCAAATTGGAAACTTCCCTGCTTTCTTAGAATAGGACTTTCTTTTTCCTTTTGAGTGAATCTTGTAGTGAGGATCCTTGTAAATTGCAATTTCCATTTTAAAATTTAAAGGGTTGTATAATACAGGGCAAGTGTGGGATAAGGTAGCCCACACTTGATCTTCATCAGAAACCCCACTGTGAGTTTCCTCACTCATTTATTTCCTAGATTAGGGTTTGCATTTAGAATAATTTGCATTGTTTGGTAGTGTAACTCATATAGAATCATTTTTTTTATAATTGTTGCATTTTAGGATTTTGCATTAGTTTACTGCTTTTAATTGCATTCTTAGGGCATGTTTAAAGTTTTAAGGTGATTTATATGCTGATCGAATTGCCATGGTGTGTGAAATTAATTAGTAAGGGCACCCTACCCCCATAAGATCAAGGGTGGATTTCATCACCACCTCTTGGCCCACTTAGGATAATCACCTCAAGCGCGCAAACCGTCCTTTCACGTTAATTTAAAATCAATCAGAAGAGACCCATAGTGGCCATCACATGCTCGTAGGACCCTCTTAATAGGACGCGAGTTACCGTCAATCCAAGTGGCTTTTGATCACTGTGGTTATTGGGGGTTACTTAATAGAGCCTCGCTCTTCCCCCACCTCCTATTGACGTTTGTTGAGGTCTAAACGCCTCCTTACACGAGGGTTGTATTAACCACTTTGGACAAAACCCAACTAGTAAGCAGTAATCAACTTCTAAAAAGAGGAGGAGCGCTAGTCTAGGCTAATAAAAGCATCGTCCCCACAGATAATCAAGAAAATCAAATATATTGTCGCTTATTAGCCTTAGGATTATTTGAGTGTGCTCTTTTGTTTGTGCATCATTCTAGAAGTTAGGTTGCATCATTTAGGTTAGTTTTCTCAAAGAAAAAAACAAAAAACAAAAAACAAAAAAACAAAAAACAAAAAATAAAAAACGAAAAAGAAGCTCTCCTTGTATGCACTTTTGGAGACGCGACAAAACCGTAAGGTTAGTCAAGTACGACCAAAAAGACATACTCGCAAGATCGAGCCACACCTATGGCTGATCAACGCTCAAGGGGTAATTCACCCCATGGAAGTCAAGGGGCTCCATTCATCATGAATGAGGACCCACCACCCTTGATAGAAGATGAATATCAACCTCCACCAAGGAGGAATAATCATCAACCAAATAGAGATTGGAGAAGAAACAATAGGGAGTGGGACCAACAAAGTGAACATGGGGATAATAATAATGAGGGTCATCAAAACTTTCGTGGTAGAACTTTAAAAGACTACCTTCAAATTTACACGCACCAAAGACACCATCCTCGTGTAATTCTTCCTCAAAATGTCGGTGCGTTAGAATTAAAAACGGGAGTAATCCAATTACTTCCCAAATTCCATGGTCTAGATAGTGAGAGTCCTTATTTGCACCTTAAAGAATTTGATGAGGTATGTAGTACCCAAAGAACACAAAATATAGGTCTAGATATCGTCAGTTTAAACTTTTTCCTTTCTCTTTAAAGGAAAAAGCAAAAATGTGGTTTAATGTGACCGCCATCGTGTTCCATAAGAACCTGGAATGAAATGACTAGGGAATTCTTAAAGAAGTTTTTCCCTACCCATAAAACCAATACACTTCGCCGCAAAATAATGAACTTTACTCAGAAGGATAAAGAATCATTCTATCAATGCTGGGAAAGGTTCAAAGAACTACAACTCACTTGCCCACATCATGGCTATGAACCATGGCGCATCATCAGCTTCTTTTATGAAGGACTAAATTCTGACAAAGTTCAATTAGATTTATATTCAAAATCAAGCTAAGTTTTGTAAAATTGAACGGTTAGATGATCTAATTGAACGCTAAATTAGGGGAATTTTGACCAAAATTAAACACTTAACAATATGTGAGATGTGCACTTTATTTAACCACATTATCTAGGTCATATCTAAGATATCTGTTTTATTTAACTATGTTATGTTGAGCATATCTTACATATCAGCCTTATTTAACATTGGATGTTTGGCACTTTTGAGATATGCCAAAATGCCTTCCCCATTGTAAAAACTGGTCGATTTTAGAGAGAGAAAAAACAATTTGAAACCAGTGTTTTTTAGTGAGAGAAAACAAACTAGTTCTGTTCGTGGTGAAGGGTTTTGGGTTTGTGTTGAATGTCGGCAAGGATGAGATTTTTGGGTTCTCTGGTGAAGGGTTTTCCATTCTCCAGTAAATGTCTATGGTGACGAAGAGGTTTTGGGTTCTCTGGTGAAGGGTTTTGGGTTCTCCGTTGAACATCTAGGGCGACGAAGATGGAAGAGTTCTTCATCTCTGCGTGAGGTTGTTCGTCTAGGGTAGGAGAGGGGTTTCAATTTTCCATTTCTGAAAACCCTAGATTTGCCTGGGTGCAAAGCCCAATTTGCTTCTTCCCTGCAATCTCATCTTGTCTCTTCCCTGCAATCTCATCTTGTCTCTCTCTCCTTCTCTCTTGCGTCTCCAAGGTATGTTTTTTCTACTGTGAAACGTCGTTTCTTGTGGAATGATTTTTATTTGTTCTTGTTCTAGGATTTGTTGCGCATTTCACCATTTCTATTCAAATTGAAGGGTAAACCCCACTTCTTGTTCTCCTTGTTCTCTCCCTTCGGTCCGTCTGCATACAAAGATAACCCCAAATGGTGAAATCCTAAAAAATCGATGAGAAGAATCATTTTGAAACCAGCATTTTTTAAAACGAACTGGTTCGCTCTTGGTGAAGGGTTTTGGGTTCTCTAATGAAGGGTTTTGGTTTCTTCGGTGAATGTCTAGGGCGACGAAGATGGACTTCTTCATCTCTGCATGAGGTTGTTCGTCTAGGGTAGGAGAGGGATTTCAGTTTTTCGTTTTTGAAAACCCTAGATTTGCTTGGGCGCAAAGCCTAGGTTGGTTCTTCCCTGCAATCTCGTCTTGTCTCTCTCTCCTTCTCTCTCACGTCTCTAATGTATGTTTTTTTTCTACTGTGAAACATCGTTTCTTGTGGAATGATTTTTATTTGTTCTTGTGCTGGAATTTGTTGTGCATTTCACCATTTCTGTTCAAATTGAAGGGTAAACCCCACTTCTTGTTCTCCTTGTTCTCTCCCTTCGATCCCATTGCATACAGAGATAACCCCAAATGGTGAAATCCTAAAAAATCGATGGGAAGAGAATAAAAACAGGGCCTTTGAAGAATTCAAAGCCTCTCTCTGCAAGTCATTGGCTTGTCTCTTGTAAAATGTCATTGCATTTTCGGATTTTCCAGTTCGCGTTTTGATTTTCATTTCATATTTCTCTCTGCCACTCGACATTCACTTGTTTTCCTCTTCCTTGAATCAATGGCTATTATATTTGGTAGCTTTTCGTGTTACATTTTGTATTTGTTTCATTTTTTGGTAAGCGAATGTTGGAGTTATGGTTGCTGGTTTGTAATTTTGATTTGGATTTTGTCAATTTGGATCTTTAGTTGATTTTTAACTCTCTCTTTTTTTTGTTCTGGTTATTGGAAATTTTCCTTTTATGCTTTGTTGGTACAGTCTACTCCTTTTTCTTCTTCTTCATCCAATTTTCGTTTTTGTCTTTGTTGTAGTTTTTTATTTATTTGGAAATGCATTGGATTGGGTTTGGAAATCCTGTTATCTGCCTCTTTGGAGAGTGGTTTCTTTGACCGGTTGTAGGTTTTGGTTGATGAATGAATAGGTTTTATTCCCCTGAGAGTTTTGTTTGAAGGAGCGTACATTGATTTGCAATTCTTTCTATTCTTTAAAATGTTTGTGGTTTGTATATTGTTAAGAAATTAGCCATGATCTTTCTCATTCATGCATAATATCATGAAAAATAAATACAATTTCTTTACTGCTACTGAGCTTCAAAGCTTGAGGGAAAGATGCTTTTGCTACTGTTTATTTACTCTTGCTTTTAGTTGTCTTTGTTGAAAACAGAGAGCTAATTGTGATAGTGTTGTTTGCAGTTTTGCTTAAAAGGTTAATCCATGCTATTGTTAGAATCCATTGATCAGTTGGATTATTTGGTGCTTGAGTGTACCCATTGGACGGCATGTGTCCTAAGAGGCACGTGGAGATGATGTATACATATATGCTCAGTGTATACAATTGCTGTTCGCTTCTAGCTTTATGCCTCAGCCCTTAAATTTCCTGAGGCCCAACCTTGTTATGGGCACTGTTTCCTTTAGGCCCAATTTGTGAACATTTATGTCCATTGCTAATGTTTGTTTTTCTTTGGTCTATATAGGCCATATTGGACCTCTATAGGCCATTGGTAATGTTTGTTATTCTTGCTTTTAGTTGTCTTTGTTGAAGACAAAGATCTAACTGATAGTGTTGTTTATAGTTTTGCTTAAAAGGTTAATCCATGCTGTTGTTAGAATCCATTGATCAGGTGGCTTATTTGGTGGCCCACAAAATAACTTGATCACTCTATGTTTGTACATGTTATATCTGCAGTTATGTAATCAGTTATGAAACCAGTCTTCATTGATTTCATGTTTGTATTGCTTCATTGATATTCTCATCAAACATGTGATAGGCTCCACAATTGTTCTATTGTATCTGCAAGATGGAGTTCTATTGTATCTGTTTTATATGTTCTTCTCCTGTTAGGAGTGAACTTCGTCTTCTGTTGCTCATTTATTTTCTTGTATTTATTGCTTTAGCCATGTTCTCGTTGGGCATTTAACTATCTGACAATGAGATGTTGGAAGTAAGATGTGTAGACATTTATCCCCTTGATGATTGCAAATTTTATATTTTTATTTGGTCTGAACACGTTCTCAACACAGTTTCCTACTTTAAAGCACAATTGACAAGCACTCATGTAGAAAATTAGTAAACAATTAAGTTAAAAAAATTATAACTGTAGGGTCGTTTTTGGTAGAATCCATAGGGAAGAAGTAGAGGTAGATTGCAAATTTTAAATATATTATTTGGTCTAAACATGTTGTCAACACAGTTTCCTGCTTTAAAGCACAATTAACAAGCACTCATGTAGAAAAATATTAAACAAATAAGTTTAAAAAATTATAGTTGTAGGGTCGTTTTTGGTAGAATCCATAGGGAAGAAGCAGAGGTACTGTCATCCATATATTGATACTTCAAATATATTATTTTTATACATCCTCTTATTAGTATGTTATATTGGACACATTTTTCAGATGCCGCGGAAAAGAAAAGAGAGAGTCCCTATGACACCTAGTCCTGTTCATGGCGAACATATGGGCAGTGTGTCTGAAAACATTGGTAATGGAAACAAGGGACCATATAATAAATGGACCAAGAAACAAGAGGACTTTATCCTCGAAACACTTTGTGATAAAATTATAGAGGGGAGAATTATCGCAACAGGGGGTATGCCAAAGGGCGTGGTGATTAGGGAATTGTTGGTTCGCTTCAAAGAGCAATTTCAAGTTGATTTAACCATGAAGCAATTGAATACCAAAATACGACTTTTCAAACGCAAGTACATGACACTTGTAAAGTTAAGGAATGGAGACTCAGGATTAGGTTGGGATGCAAAGAGAAATTGCTTCCTTGCAACTCCAGAGGTCATGAACACCCACCTCCAGCTAATGCAGCACACCATTTCTATAATAATATACCTCATATTTACAATGTATTTATGAATGTTTGTGTATGTATAGTCGAATCCGAAAGCTCGATGCTTATTTGGGAGGAATTTATGGAATTATGAGCACCTGGAGATGGTGTTTGGAGGGAGCATTGCCACCGGAGAATTTTCCTCGGGGATTAATAATTCTTTAGAAGATGAAGGACTCCGTGAATCGAGAGTGGTTGGCAGTCAATATACACCCCCAGTTGAGGAAGTATACATACCACACATGTCAAATGTGGATGTTGATGCATTTTACCCCCATGGCCCATATTATGGGGAGGAAGCTGAAGGGGACACTGATGGATTGCACGCGCAATCTCCATTTGAAAACCTTCCACAACGCCCTCTACGCCAAGATACCTCCACAACCTCATCCTCAATTCCCTCCTCTAAGACTGTTACCCCACGCCGTGCAAGGAGAGAAGGGAAGCAAACTGCTCAATCATCATCCTCAACATGCAATGATCCTCCTCCAGCTATGATATCGAGGTTGGAACGACTTGCAGGCATCGACAACTCCTCGTGGATGACTGCATTGGATTCTTTAGAGGGTCTGACCGAGATGGAAAAGGTTAAAGCATATAGTATTCTCCAAAAAATGGACGTAGGCTTCAGGGAGGGTTTCGCTCGTTAGTCGCAGGATAGACAACTCTTGTATGTTAGAATGCACCTGTAGGTGTTTGCTGTTTGCAGAGAAACTATTTTAGTTCAATATATTTGGTGTGTATTTATATTGGACTTCTATAGGCCATAATTATTATGGTTAGACATATACATTGAGGCTATGAAGTTTTAATTATTTGAAGGGTTATTATACTGCCTTGATATGATTTGAACATTTAATTCTATATAGATGATGTTGTAATATGCATGTTACAATTTAAATTTTTTATGATTGTAAAAGTTGATTATTAGGTGTAAAGCTTTATATGCGTACACTGTGCACTGACACAACAAACAATTAAGACTTTGCCAAAATTTCCACATATGATAATACAGGTTTCATGTGCGATAATATAAGGCAATGGCAGAAGAGGGACAATGTAGCGCTACATGTAACGAAGAAGTAATTTGTGAAGTGAATAATGTGGTAAGCACGGCCGCATTACACATACTAAGACATGTTATACAATTTGAGGAGGATGCTACGCTGTATGTGCGAAGGCCGCGTCCAATGCGCACCCATAAAAGTACTCGAGGTTACGAGGAATTTCGGTTAGTTTATGAAGAAACTGGGCTGAGATTCCAAAAATTGTATAAAATGCATCAGTTCCAGTTTACTAAGTTGGTTAATATTTTCCAAAACATCGGGCTCTTATCGAGTACCCGCTGGGTGACAATAGAGGAGATGGTGGCAACATTTTTAATGATTGTCGGACAAGACTCAAGGTACGAGCTAGCCGTGAATGATCTATTGAGGTCCACTTACACCATTAGTACCAACTTTCATAAAGTTCTTTGTGCAATCTTACAATTATACGGTCGCCTTATGGCTCCGTATGCAACGGAGGACCACCCAGAGATTTCAAACAATTACCAGAAAGACAATCATTTTACAGTAACCATATTTGTATTTTGTAGTCTTCAATACAACAGATTGGGACCTTGAAGACATAACATTTAATGCCCCTACTATTGACAGGGTTGCATTGGAGCTGCAGATGGGACACTGATACCTGTTAGGGTTTATGGCTTAGGTCCACGTGAATTGTCAAAGTGGCATACCAGGAAAGGATTCATTGCACAAAATGTTCTTGCATATTGCAATTTGACATGCAGTTCACATACGTGCTCGCTGGCTTTGAGGGGTCTGCACATGACGTTGCTGTTCTGAAAGAGGCACTTACAAGACGAGGAGCACAATTGACAATTCCTAACGATAAATCCATTTTGTGTTTACATTTTAGGTTATACATTGATGCCTCCTGCCTTAGTCGCTGATTCGCTTATGGTGCAGGAAAATACTACTTGGTTGATGGTGGTTATGCAAATATGCAACAATTTCTTGCCCCATATCGAAAGACTAGGTATCATCTAAAGGAGTTTGCCCAGGGAATGCAGCAACCACAAAATGTTGAGGAGTTATTCAACCTTCGACATACACA